>JARWLC010000019.1:34836823-37529323 GCA_033318265.1 Phyllotis vaccarum | reverse complement strand
TGTTTGGATGAACATTCGGAGAGGCTTTGAGCTTTGTTAAGCTTTCTCAAAATCCTCAAAGGTAACATTTTGGTCAGAAGTGCCCTACAGCATAGTGACTGTCCACTACTGTTCCCTACTGGAAAAAGGCAACTAGTACCAGGGGCCTAGGCTCTCAAGAGGATGGACTAGGGTAAAAGGTCAGTAATAGAGAAGTTGTATGGAATCAGAGATGGGTGACCATGACCAGAAACCCTGAGAACTCACTTGTAGTCAACAGGTGTCCCATCCAGCCATTTCCACTCACTCTCATGCTCAGAGTCTGTGAGGCCAATCCAGTGGCTGTCTCTCCCGACTGTCTGCTTTTTTATCCATTGCTGAAAAATAAGCCGAGGAGGTTTGTTAGTTATTAACCCACACAAAGGAGGTCTTGTTTGCTTGGTGGACAAAAGACATTTCTCAGAGTTTTTAATGGCCCTTTGGGTTTGTTTTATATTGTGATTATGTTGTGATCTCTGTTTTAGGGGCTTTGACCTTTATTGGCTAAGTTTAACAAGTGATAGTAATTAATGTTCTTCCTTAGAGTTCCTAAGGATAACTGCTGTGTGTCCTGTTTCTCAGCAATCACCCAGAATTGATGTACCAAAGACAAGCCACTGAGCAACTGTTTGGGCCCGGGCCTCATATGTTTCCTCAGTTACTAGGAAACCAGATTTCAGGATTGTGTCTGCTGGAGAGGGTTAGTGAGTAGCACCAAATGAACACTGTTGTCAGTCAGGTCTCAGCTCTGCTTTAACCTTTTTCTCTAAAAAACAAAAAAAGAAAGAAAGAAAAGAAATCTTTTAAACTTTGTGGGGCCTCAGTGTATCTTATCTGTGAAATGGAGGAAACAAAAGTAACGGTACATGCCTATATTCTCATTTCCTGAGAAGTGGGTACAGGGAGACAGGCACAGGTTCTAGGCCGGCAGAGCTTACACTGAAAATTCTAGATCAGATAGGCTCACATAGCAAGGCGTTGTTTAAAACAAAAAAAACAAGGCAGTGAATGGCAATTTATGAGGTTTATATTGCAGGGTTGTTATGAGGTTTTTAAAAAAGGGCACACAAACAGGGGCTTAATAAGGGGCCACTATCATTGTCACACATGGGTCCTTACTAATCCCTTTTGAACAAACAAATCTGATTTGTGGCACTTCACCTCCTTCCTTCCCTCCACCTGTCCCCACATGTCTAGTTGACACTCCCTCCTTACTGCTCTGCTGCTGCAATTCTCCAGAACGCCACCAGGGAGAGCTATACATCTGTAGGTTTAAGCATCATGACAGTTCACATGCTCTAGGCCCTGGATAAAGTCATAAAGTCTAGGCCTGCAAACTGCACCCTTCCTTGTTTATGAGACCATATATATATTGGCTGTCTCTTTGACTCCCTATGAAGCATTCAATTTCCAGATATAACTGGTCCCTAAATCATAGCTTTCTCCAACCAAGTGTGCAGCTGACATATTATACCTGTTCCTCTCTTGAGTTTATGAAAACGAGATGTGATGACTTGTCTTCACAGAAAAGCTTAGCATCCTCAAAAATTTCTTTTTCCATTGAAAAATAGTAGCATTTGTCTGTGAAGTTCTTCCAGTGAGGTGGACAGCCTAGGAATGCAAAGTTTTAGAATGTTGACTTAAAAACACAGAAAGCACTTGGCATTACCTGAGCTGTGTTTAAGATAGTGAAGGGACAGCGTCATGCCACCTGTATGCCAGTGGAAGCCCAGTGTCTTTGAACGGAATGTGGGCAAATGTTTACAATTGTAGTCTGTAGAGTACATAGTAGTAAAAACCACAAAACCTGGAAAGGTGTAACTGGGCCTTGTTCTTCTACACCTGGACCAGACAGAATGAAGAAAATGGAACGGTCCTGCTATTCGCTGTCAGTCTTGATCAGCTGAAGCCTGTAAACTCGTGCACACAAGTGTTCAGAACCAAAACCTGAACCATGGACAAGGCTGGCTAACCCACATGGCTTGGTTCTTAACTACTCCAGAGTTCTGCAAAAGAATTACCAAAGAGATGCAAAGGCACCAGAGCATCCACTCAGACAAAACCTGAATGTGGAGATTGTCACAGAAACATCATATGCACACTGATAGACAGAGTCTGTGTATAAGGAGAAAGATGAGGAAAGATGGCCAGAGAGCTGCCAGTGAAGGATGTCTGGGTAGAAGTGTTTGGGGTGCATGTGTCTACTGAGGGCCTCGCTCACCTAAATGACTAGAGATCTGATAGTGTTTGGGCCCAAGTGACGGCAGTGAGGCATCAAGCAGGACACACAGGTTCCTGATGTTAAGTGACTCATTGCAGGACACACAGGTTCCTGATGTTAAGTGACTCATTGCCTTGTTTCTCTCTAACTTTGGACGAAAAGGGTCATTTGGACTTACCATTGGTCTCTGATGCTGAGGTTGGCTCATTCTGCAGAGCCAAGGGCTCCATTGCTCCTGAGGGTCCTGGGGGCCCAGGTGGCCCCTTGGGTCCAGGCATGCCTGGCACCCCTGGCAAGCCTGGTAGACCCCGAGGTCCAGGTACTCCAGGCTCACCCATAGTACCCTGCAGTCCCTGGAAGCCAGGAGGGCCCTGGGGGCCAGGGAGTCCATCCTTGCCTGGTGGACCTGGTGGACCCGGGTCCCCATTAGGCCCTTGAGGACCAGGCTTCCCTGGGGACCCACGGGATCCTTTGGGGCCCTGTGAGCCTTTGGATCCTTTGCTGCCACGTTCTCCAGGGGGGCCTACTGGTCCAAGTGGGCCTCTTTCACCCGTAGGGCCAGGGGGGCCAGGGTCTCCCTTTTCTCCTTTCTGTCCCTTGTTGCCAGTTGGACCAGGTGGTCCCTGAGATCCTCTGTCACCTTTTGGACCCCTGGGACCAGGAGGACCTAAAACATAAAAACATATATGAAGTATGTTATAAACATAGGCATTAAGGAGTGGTTACTATTTATAATGTATTGCTAGCTTCAATGAATAAGACAGAATGAGAAGCAGTTCACCCAACATCTTTCTCTGGCTTCCATGCATGTGCATGGCTATGCAGACTGCTCTTCACTCATGTGAGCACAACACACACACAGACACACAGACACAGACACAGATACAGACACACACACACACACGTGCACGTGCATGCATGCACATGCCTATAAAAACAAAAAGATTAAGACCCAGGGGGAGATCCAGATGAAGACACAAGAATGAGATGGCCATTTGCAATCTAAGAAAAGAGGCCTGGAAGAAACCAGCCTCACCAAGACCTTGGCTTCTAAACTCTAGAGCTATGAGGAAGGAAATCATTTGTGTCAGCTGGCTTAAGTCTATGAAATGCACACTGGTTTGTTTCTCTTTAATAAGCCTACCCTTCTTGTCCACAGCATTTAGAATGCAGCTCAATGGTGCTCACTGAGAAGATCCGTGCTGACACTGGCACCAGCGTTTTTGTCACCAACAGAAGCATCATGAACTCCTCCCTTTGTTTTTATGAATTTAGTCTTTGGCATGCTCAGCCTACCTACACCTTTATCTGGCAGTTTTATTTAGGACTGATTACTAAATGCATGTGCCTCAGTGTCAAAGCCCAGCATCCTAATAGCAACATTAAATGCCAGGAGACATCAGAAGGTAATGGTGATCTGCCTTGTATTATCTTATTCCAAGAAGTAATGCTTCCCAACTCATGTGTTAGCTGGATTCTGGGTCCATCCATGGAATACATTTTTCCTGACTCTAAGGACATGCAAGAATGGGACCAAAAGACTGTTCTGCAATATGAGTTTTCTTCTTCTTTAATCCGAGGGACCATGTTATCCAGCCCATGCCACTGAGAGAAGACTGGGAAGATCTTTTAGTGCTATCTGTAATCCTCTTAAAGTAAGTAAGTGCTGGTCTGTGCAAAATGGTATCATAGAGATGCTCCCACTGGGGAAGAGGCCAGAGAGTTCCCTGTAATGGGTATATTTTGATGCAAAGTAGTAATGCAGCAGACATAATAATATATAACTTTCTAACTGAATGTTTCACTCAGAGTTATATGTTAAACTTCAGGAAATCCACCAAATGGAGATCTTCTGGAAAATCCAATCACTTTAGTAATACTTTATCTTTACTCTCTAAACTTTCAGGCAACAATTAGTTTCTCATCTCCTCATATGAGGGGTTGATGCTGTACTGCAAGTCTCAGGAAAATGAATAGTGGCTCTTCAGGGCTTTTCTCTAAGCTCTTTCTGAAGACCTCCCCAGCTCCAAAGGCACATAGCTCTCCCTCTCATACCTAAATCCAAGACTGCTTATTATTTCCTGGGTAGTTATAGGGTCTCAAAGGCCCCCATCCCCCAACTGGAAATAGCTGAATGTCCTCATTTAGAACACATAGACGTTGTGGCTCCCCACCCACCCCCCAATCAAACATGGGTTCCAAAGTCAGCACAAAACACCAGAAGATGCGAATTTCTAAATGGAAAGGAGTGTCATACAAGTTTTTGCCTTTAATACGAATCTAACATTCAATGGATTTCCGGCTAGGTTAGTATAAAACGAAGTTTTTTCCTGTAAAGCACTCCACTTCCCACAGTATAAAGTTTTACAGTAAGTAATATCTATGAGTATGCATAAACTGACGGGCATATACTACTGATGTCCTCACTCACAGCTGCCTTTGCCTTGTAAACACTGCCTAGAAGCAGGTGCGCCCCCAAGATGCCGTGTTAGGGGAAAATGTGGTCTCCATGGATAAAAGGATTCATATGATGTACTTTGCTCACTAGACAAATTAGATGTTTACTTTGCATGCTATTTAAAAAAATGATTTAAAAAAGAAGCCAATGCTATTTTAAAAGCCTAGCATTGGCCGAGGAGATGTTTTCCTGTGAGATGCTAGTATCACTTGTTAGGCTCTGGGTAATCTCAGGGCTTCTGGTCTCGAGTCTTTTATTGAGGGCTGTTGAGTAAAAATAAAGCAAAACAAGGGGCTGGGGAGATGGCTCAAAATGGCTTGCTGTGCAAGTCTGACAGCCCAACTTTGACCCTGAAACCATGTAAGAAGGCAGCTGCAGTGGCTTGCATTTGCGCCTGTGGTCACATCACCTAGAGGCTCAGTCACACTAGTCAGTAGAGGCACAGCCTGGGGTGGGGGGACCTTCCTCAACAGGATAGAGAACAGGAACAGACTCCTGAATGTTACTTTCTGACCTCCCCATGTGAGCTGTGCCACAGCTGTACCTGCGTGCAGGCCCACATATACACTTAGAAATAAGTAAAAATTAAATGTCACCTATTCCTATCACTCACATAAAATGGAAAAGTATTTATAAGTATGAATTCAAAACATGAATTTAGAGTAAAGAGCATCATACTGTGTGGAGGCATGTGGATGATCATGCAGAAGTGCAGTTTTCTTTCAGATTGACTGAAATATATATATATATATATATATATATATATATATAATATATATATATAATATATATATATAATATAAATATCAAGGCTGAGTGGATAGTGCTCTGATGTGTGCTGTGAATATCAATCTTTAAATATAGGAGCTGTTTTGGAACATGGCAGGCACCATAAAAAAAGTAGGAAGGGAAATCACATAGGTAGAAAAAGCAGGGCAGAGTCAGAGACCGAGCCAGATGCCCCCCCAATCAAAAAAAAAAAACCATGTGAAAAACACAGGTGAGCCACGGGCCACATGGCAGACAGATTAATAAAAATGAGTTGAGTTAAGATGTAAAAGCAAGCTAGCAATGTGCCTGAGCTATAGACCAAACAACATAAAGTTAATATAAGTGTCTGAGTCATTTTAGAGGCCTAAACAGCGGTGGGCGGCTAAGAGGTCTAGGGCTGCAGGTCTGTGGGTCTGGGCCTCTGGCCGCCTTGGACCAAAAAAACCTCATTGCAACAGATGGTGCCCAACGTGGGGCAAATATCCACTTATTTTTAAAAGAGTTTTAACACAAAAATTAAGCCAAAACAGCATCTAAATTGTATATCTAAAGCAAGTCATTGTACAGATAACATGGTACTTGGACCACATTCAAAATGGTGTCAGTGGACTGGCGGCAGGGAGCTTAAGCTGCTACCAGGCCAATTCCTAAAGTCTCCCAAAAGACTCGGTAACATGTGATTGATTTTAGATTTTTGTTTATTTTAAACAACAACAACAACAAAAGACAGTTTCTTAATAACAACATTTTCTTAGGTCTGCTCTGTTTGCTGGCAGCAAACAGAGACGCGGTCCCTTTAAAAAAACTTACTGATTCAGCTTTATCTACAATACCTATATAGCTCTTTAAAAGAGTATAAATATTATAAAAGCTCTTCTGATTAAAAAATAATTAAAGATTCACAATAAAACAAATTCAAATAAAAAATAAACCTATAAATAGGTTACAATATATATAAAAAGTACATAGGCTTTCAAAAAAATAAAGAAATAAAAAAAATCCCTAAAAAAATAAAATAAACCACATAAAGATAAAAAATAAACACAAAATCTAGATTTTGGTTATTATCGTGTTTTCTTTTAATTTTTAAACTATTAATGAGCTAACTATAAAAAGACAATAGATTGCCAAGGCTGCTACATTAAACAAAAATATACATTTTAAATATATTTTAATTTTAAAATTTGTGTCTAAAGATTTATTACTTTAAAAGAGTTCTATTTTTGTTTCCACAAAAGATAAAAACCTGTAAATTGCTTCCAGGCAAATATAGTTTCATCAACCAAGACCTCCTAAAAGAAAATCTCTAATAAAAAAAGATGGCCATATCAGCTTCAGGGATACAGACTATGATCCAGTCTCAAAAACCCATAACATTTTCAACACCCTTTAACCAACAAAAATAATAATAATAAACTATGCCCAAATTCCCAAAATATTGTTTATCAATGTTTATTTTCATTATAAATAGTTAATAGTCATAGTTAATCTCTTTCTAAAAAATGATATAATATATAAATGCTTTTTAAAAAATTAAATTATTAAATTTACTTAGATCAAAAAATCAACTGTTAATCTCAAAATGTTTTACATTGATATAGATTTTAGTTTATTGATACAAATTTAAAGTCAATTTAGTTATGCTATGTATATTTTTCTACACTTGTTTAAGATATAATGTTCATATAACTGATTTAAAATTATAACATATAATTAAAAATACATGTTAATTAAATTTTTAGATATACAAAGATATAATTCAATTAAATAATCTTCAAACACTTCTAAGACCTACAAAATATAACATTTAAAATGTTTTAAAAACTTAAACTTTTCTAGACAGTGAGACAAGTCTGCTCCTAACAGCACCAATTTACTTAAAAAAAAAAGATATCAAAAAAACTCCATATAAAAATTAGTTTCTTTATGACATCAGTTAGCCACTAGACATAAACCTGTTCTTATTAACTACTTGACAATATACTGTTTAAACTAAACATACAGATTCCATAAAAATATAACTTCTAAACTTTAACAAAACAAGCCAAAATAGTCATTCAGTCTCCTGCTTTACAAAAAAACTGTCAAACATTCTTCAAGACCCAAAAAAAAAAAACCCAAAACAAAACAAAACAAAAAAAACCCTAATAAATAGACAAAGCAAATTTCCTGCTTTACTAAAATAAAAAAAGACTCTAGGCCTGTAGGCTAAAGATAGATGCCCCAACTTTATAATAAAACTTTTATCCAGACAGATAGGTGTCATCCCTGTCATTTCTAGATTTTAAAAGTTGCTTACACTTCCAGTTTACTTAAGTAAATATAGCCTTCTATGGTCTTTAATGTAGTTAAAGATTAATAGTTATAGATATAGTTTTTCTTAGTCATTTAAAAAATATATTAAAAATAAAACTTTAAATTCACAAAAATAAGATAAATGATATTTTCTTTAATTTTGCTAAATACAAATAAACTATATATTATAACTATAATTCTTGCTTGATAGCTATCTTATTACATATAATTTTGCTATGTTAAAATTAAAACCTTCCTTTTTGATTAGACAGAAAGGGGGAGGTGATGTGGGAATGTCTTTCTGTGCGCTGTGAATATCAATCTTTATATAAAAGAGCTGTTTTGGTCCATGACAGGCACCATAAAAAAAGTAAAAAAAAAAAAAAAATCACAACATAAATTAAAAAAAGCATGGCAGAGTCAAAGAGACCAAGCCAGACGCACCCCTCCCTCCAAAAAAAAAAAAAATGTAAAAAACACAAGTGAGCCACGGGCCACATGACAGACAAATTAATAAAAATAAGTTAAGTTAAAATATAAGAACAAACTAACAATGTGCCTGAGCCATAGACCAAACAACATAAAGTTAATATAAGTGTCTAAGTCATTTTAAAGGCCTAAACAGCAGTGGGCGGCTAAAAAGTCTAAGGCTACAAATCTATAAGTCTAGACCTCTGGCCACCCAAGACCAAAAAAACTCATTACAACAGTTCTCATATGGCACAAGTTCCCCAGACAACCAGCAGCAGGGGTCTGGGAAACCCTGCATTTTCTCTGTGGCTCTCATAGTGTCAGAGACGTAGGGGCCTTATGATACAGAATCCTCAGGTACTCGGCTTTCATTATTATCCCTTTTTGGCTCTGGTGTATGAACTGCAGACTTTGAGAAGTGCCTCCATCCAGTCTTACCTGAAACAGTTTTAAACATGATTTCCAACAAAACTTCTGTGTGACATTACTTGTCATGTATGACATGGCCTAAATTTTGTCATCCAAATTTTTGGAGACATGATGTTAAGAACCCTAAAGCAGGAGACTGCTGTGAATTTGAGGCAGGCAGCCTAGGTTATAACTCTGCTTCATCCTGGGATACAGTATACAATTCTGTTATAACAACCACCACCACCACCACCACCCTAGAATAAGACTGGAAGATAGACTGGGTAAAAATAAAAGATAAAAACAATGCAGCTTTCTTCTCATTAAAATCTACTTTGATTGCAATTAACTAAGTTTATTAATAATCTATGTGTTAACTTTCCATTGCTATAGCAAAATACCTGAGAAAATCAACTTAAAAGACGAAAGGTTTGTTAGTACATGGTTTTGAAGGGTTTGGTTTATGAGTGACTGAGTAGCTTGCCTTTGGGTTTGTGGCATGGTAGCACATCAAAGCTGGGAGCACCTAGTTGAGCAAACTATTTATACCTTATGGTTAAAATTAAAAAAGAAACTAGCATCTTACAACAAAGCCCCTTTAAGGTCAAGGGTAAATCCCCAGTGAACCAGAGACTTCAAGCTGAGGACTAAGCCTTCCATACACAGGCCATTAGGGGAACATTCTAGGTCTAAACTACCACAATGTGTAATAAACATCTGTTAACTTAGCTTTACCAAGGTGGAAAGGAATGTTCAAATTAAAAACAAAACAACAGAGTAGATAGTTTGGTATGGAGACACATGTCTTTATTCCCAGCATTTGCAGTTAGGAGGCAAAGGCAGGCAGGTCTCTGTGAGTTCAAGGCCAGCTTGAACTACATAGTGAGTTCGAGTACAGCCAGGGCTATGTAGCAAGAACAAAAACTATCATAATGACAATTCCAAAAATAGAATAATAAAAAAGCAACAGATAGTATTTGACAATCATTCTGAAGAACTGTTTCATTCTTGATCCTGAACTTGAGAGCTGTCTTCTAGTTCATGTTAACTCCTTATTCTTAGAGAAAGGTATGTTTAACTCTGTTTTTCACCAACTGACCATATTTGCTTAATGGACTTCTGGCTGTCCTCAGAGATGTCCAAAGACATGTTCCGGTTTGGGGTAATGTAGCATGAGGGAAAGATTAGGAAGGGCACGAGAGAACCGAAGATCTCATATCCCATCTCTGTACTTGGCATTGTTTCCTGATTGTCCAGCCTCGCTACATATCCTTCAGAGCTTAGTTCAAAGGTCAACTCCTTACCCAACAATCAACTCCTGAAAGTAAACTCTTCATCTTTTCAATCTTTCCAAACCCTCTGTTCTCCGAAGTTAGCATAGGTAGAGGAAACCTGGGCCTGGGAACTAGCACTGCAGACACTTGCCAGCTGTTTGAACCTGGAACACTTACTTGGGCTTTCTATGCTTTAGGTTCCTCCACTGCAAAAAGAGAATGCTAAGGAGATACAGGATGAGTGCTGGACCATTTATTTGAGGGCTCAGCAGCATGACTAGCATACCATATATCTGTGATGGGGCTGAAACTGATAGATGTGAACAGAAGAAGGACGTATGGATTCAAAGCTACCTTAACCCAGTATGTGTAAGACATCTTTTCCATTGGGCTGACACCATGCTCCTGTAAGACTACTTACTCCTTATACACACGATGCTGTTTTGTCACCACGGAAATGTTTTGGGTGCACGTACAGCACAAGGGAAATCTTTTTTAAGAACTGAATTTACTATTACACAGATGCTATTCTAACCCAAGCTATGCATACTTGCTCTTACCTCAACTGAGCCCTCAAAAGTCTGAAAAGTACACACAAATGATGGGGGAGGTTCCTGGAAGAACAACTTGCAAATGCTGCCTCACTTCACACTCATGAAAGCTTACTATTTTCTCAGAAGGACTGTGAGGAAAACATCAGATTATGTTAGAGGGTGCAAATGTTATGGGTAGGACTGGACCTGCAGAGGAGCAGCTCTTCATAGAGCAGAAACTTAGTATGGTACTATGCACGGAAGGCTCTTTGTGTATAGAACTTGGGGTTAAAATCATCCTGTTATTTTTAACCAAAGGAAAGAAAAGCTTCCTTAACAAGAGTTTTGGTTGATGGATGTATAGATAGCTGTTGCCAGAGGCCAATATATGACTATCTATCTAGTTCCATTTTATATCATTTTATTTTTTTAATACAGAGTCTCTAATGTAGCCTAAGCTGGCCTCGAACTTGCAGTCCTACTTGGCTTCCTGAATGCTAAGATTATAGATGTGTGCCACTTCAGTTTCTCATCCTGATGAGGATGCCTCAGGTGGCTGAGCTGTCAGCACATGGCCTCATTAAATGTATGCTAACAAGACTTGTGGTGATATATTCTATATTTAATAAAATCAGTCTAGAATATCAGAGGACAGAGTCACCCACAGCCAAGCCTTGAAGGAGATGACCAAATGGTGACCCACACCTTTAATCCCATCACTCAGGAGACAGATCTTTCTGGATTTCTGTGAGTTCAAGGCCTAGCAGCCACGCAGTGGTAGCTCACACCTTTAATCCTAACTCTAGGATTATGATGCAGAGTTGATCCAGGAAGTAAAACAGCTGGGCGGGGAAGATATATAAGGCAGAAGCAGAAATTGAACATTTTGTAGAAGCGACTGTTAGGCTGAGAACCTGTGACAATAACATTTGCCCTGTTCAGCCTGAGAAGTTGGCTGGGTGACCTGTTCCCTCTCTCTGATATTCCAGCTTTTCCCCAATATCTGGCTCCAGGTTTTCATATATACCAACTACAATTTGTGCAATAAAGACTTTCTTGCAAAAGTACCAGAGTATTTTGAATATTACAGAGGCAGAGCTCATATAAACCATATAAATCAACCTATCAGCTTCTCCATGTTAATGGAACGAGAAAGAGGATGGGATGAGCATGTGTAGAAGGAAGTATGCATATCCAGAATCGGGGTACTTTCTCAACCTCTTGCTATCTTGAAATACCTGCTTGGGACTGCTGTCCTGGAGAGCAAATGAATATAGCTAGTTAGGTCAGCTTCCTTCAAGAAGCTGAGAGTGGAGACCTGCCTGAGGTACATAGTTAGATCTTGTCCCCCATGGAAGAACGGGGGTCTGCTCGCTGGGTCTTGTCTACCACTGAGCAGGATCTTAACAGATCTAACAGGCTCTGTTCTATTGTGATGACACCATGCTATTCCTGACTGTCAGGGTCTAGATGATTCTATCATCTTCACTTACTATTTAAGTTTTATGTTACTGATATAACTGTTGAAAAGGGTCCTGCCATCTGCTACCTGAACCTGTCTTTCATGCCCATAGTTATGAAGGGCATGAATGTGCTTTTCATAGTTAATCATTAAACTAATGTGGCATATGCTCCTTAAGGTAGCCTTCAGTGATGCATGCTGTGGCAGTTTGAATGCAACTGGCCCCAGAAGTGTACAAGTAGCACTATTATGAGGTGTGGCTTTACTGGAGTAGATGTGGCCTTGTTGGGGGAAGTGCGTCCCTGTGGAGGAAGGCTTTGAGGTCTCATATATGCTCAAGCTTCACTCAGTGTAATACTGAGACCACTTCCTGTTGTCTGTAAAATGTAGGACTCTCAGCTACTTCTGCAGCACCATGTCTGCCTGCATGCCTCTATGTTCCCTGCCGTGATGATAACAGGCTGAACCTCTGAACTGTAACCTGCCTCTTCAATTAAATGTTTTCCTTTATAAGTGTTGCTGTGGTTATGGTGTCTCTTCACAGCAACAGGAACCCTAACTAAGATAATGCTTTTATATGTCCCTTTCTCTTGACTATGACTTATGGATCTTGCTTCTAACCAATAATACATGACAAAGGTGATGGAAAGTCACTTCCTTAATAGGTCATGACATTCAAGGCTCCACCTTGGCAGAGTAGACAGAGATAGGCTTCTTGCTGACTTTGTAGAAACATGTTACAACATGGCTGCCTGACCAAGAACTGAGCAACCTACAGGAGAAGAGGGTATTCCTCAGATGACAATCCTTAGGTTCAAGACAATGAATAGTACCAAGAACCTGAGACAACATGGAAACATGGAAAGGTACATCTTCCCAAAACAGTTTCTGATGAAGCCACAAGTCCTTGGGGAACTAGCAGCATGGGAAGGCTCTAAATAGATGACCTGCTGCATTGCACCAAAACCCTGGCTGACAGAATCTGAGAGGATACACGTGTCTGGTTTGATCTTACTCAGGTACGTACCCAGAAAACTATTATCATTAATGTATCTACCCAAATGTGCTGCAGTCCAACTATTTTATACATTGTTCTTAACAGTATCTGTAATAGAAAGTTTCTGGCCTGGCCTACCCAAGGTTTGGACCTGTCCACCACTGCTTAGCGCCCCCACCCCCAATGACCCAGATGCTTATATTAATTTCATGTTGTTTGACTTATGGCTTAGGCATATTGTTAGTTTTTGCATCTTAACTTATTTTTATTAATCTGTTTTGTCACGTAGCTTATCTATTTTTTCTATATCTTTTTTTTGGGGGGGTGTTGCTGGATCATATCTCTTTTGACTTTGCCCTTCTTCCCCTATCTATGCTCTGATTTCCCTGCCTACTTCTAAGATGCCTGCCATGTGCCAAGACAGTTCCTTTATTTACGAATAATATTCACAGCAAGTATCAATGCCCAATGCCTTGTTAAAATCCAGATATGTCATTTTCATTCACCAAGTTTAACTAACTTAGAAGCTCTGTTAGTGTAAGGTTGTAAGGTTAGGTCATCAGTCTTCTTCTTAGTAAACTCACCGTGACAGAAACTTTCCTGAAAGCTTACAAATTACCTTCCTCTATTCCCATCTTAAAACTTTTCTCAGATTTGAAAGCAAACCCCACTAAAAACACTGTGAAAAGTCCACCTTTTATATCTCCTTTGAAAGTCAAGAATATGATTACTTGTCACTCATCTATGGAGGTTTGGAAATTCTCTTGAGGTTAAGATACCAAAAGGTAAGCTTCTGCCTGGTCTTCTCTGTATACTTTAGATAACTGAGCACAGCATCCAGCAGCATCTACCTGGTCTTTTCTATATGCCTTAGATAACAGCATAGTATCCAGTAGTTCTTTTGCCTTAAAACCTATGAAGGCAGTTTACTGCTGGAAATCAATCCGAATCCAAGTCAGTGCTTCTACAGCACGGATACCCTGGATGACAGTAAAGTTCATTTTCTGTGCCAGCCACACCTTTTCCATCTTCTGTGAACTCACAATTACTGTGATAACTATCTTTGTACTGGTGAAATGTGCAAATAGGAATCCTTCAGTTGTAGCCTGAAGACCTGGGTGAATTAATCTTGCTTTCACAAGAGCTCAACACACACAAGCACTGAAACAGCTCAGATATTGAAAAAAATCCAAAATAATGAATCTTTAGTTCAATAAACTACTTAATCACACATCTGTACACCACTTTTCCAGATGTGGGGCTTAGTTCTACTCCTCCTGCTGACTTATATGTCAAGAGTGGACCGTGGTGGACTGAAGTGCCACGTAATGTAGACAAGAATGACAGACCTTCAGCTCCTGGTCCCCCCATGTTTGCCTGTTTGCTGTTGGGATGACAGGCATCCGAATACTTTTTTTGTCCTTGGTAAAGGTCTTATCATGTAGCCCAGGCTATCTTGAACTTAGAATTCTCCTTCCTGAGTCTTTCAAGTACTAGGATTACAGGTGATCACTACTGCCAAGAGCGTGTAACTTCTGAGGTGAAGTTACAAAGTGGTTCCCATTTTTCCTTCTCCGTCATATTACTTTCTTTGGAGACAGCCAGCTTCCCTATAGTGACAACAGTAAGAAAACTCCCTTTGAGGACCATGTAAGCCATGTTGAAAATAGATGTCCCACACCTACCAAGCCTTCAAATGATTGTAGCCCCAGCTAATACTTTAACTGTATTTACTGTAACCCCACCACCATAATAAAAAACAAAACAGTCAGTACCAATCTACAAAGCTGCTTCTCAATTCCCAATCCATATTATGAAACCTAGTATTTAATATATATTTGTTTTAAATTGCCATATTTTAGAGTAATTTGTTTTACAGCAATAACTGTCAGAAACCCAAAGATAGAATTTATACTTACCTTGTAGAATTGTAAAATTCTTGATGAGCTGACCATGCTTTGAGTCGACTAGCTTCATCTCTTCCATAATCACTGACAAGTTGGCCACTTCAGTGTCTAACCTTGCCCTCATCATGTCTTGCTGCATCCTGAGAGAAACAGAATCCAAACGGATATTGACCAGTGTGCTATTCAAGGAGGTCAGGTCATCAGTGTGTCTGGTTAAGGTATCTGTGCAAGTGGTCCTGACTTCATTCAGGTTGCTGGTCAGTGTCCGCAGATGATGGGCTGTGTAACTGATGTTGCTAATGATGTTCACAATATCCGTCTCAAAGACCTGGAAGCGTTCCTCTAGTTGGCTGAACTTGATGGCTGTCCTGTTCTCTGCATCCTTGTTTAAGTCATGAAGGTCTTTCAGGCTCTGCTCATTGGCCTGAGAGATAGTGGTGATGTTGTCCATCTGACCTGTGAATGAGCTGAGCTGGCTATTTATATCCTCCAGGGTGTCATTGTTGGCTTTGGCAAGGGCAGAGTTGTTGGCAGCCAGTGTCTGTAAGCTCTGCACTTTGTCCTTTAGCCAATCAGTGTCCTTCTTGGCTTGAAGGAAAACTTGCTGCAGATTTTGGAAATCATTTTTAATTCGCTGGATGGCTTGGCTTGTGTCATCCACAGACTGCTGCAGATTTGTGATAAGGTTTCTGTGTTGCACCTGGGTCAGGTTCAGGTTGTTGAGGTTCATGATAACCACGTTCTGAGAGTACATTTGGTTCTGCAGATTGCCCTGGAGCACATTGGTATCTTGTTGTAGATTGGTGACATAGCCATTATATGCCTGGAGGGTTTTGTTGACAGTGGTGATGAGATAGGAATTATTCTGCAGCGTCTCCCTCAATTGACTCTGCCTGTCCACCAACGAGTCTCCACTTGCCTGTAACTTCTCCAGTGCCTCTCTGTTCTTACTGGTCTTTACTGTGATCTCTTGTAGTTGTTGACGGAGATCCAAAATATCTGATCTGAAGGTAGAAAGTTCTGAGTTGGTACTTATAGATTTCTTTCCAGTTTGGTCCCCTGGAATAAGAGATATTTGTTACTTAGACTGGTGGTATAGAGATGTTCAGGCGAGGCCAGAGATCCAGATTTGGGCCAAAGAGATGGCTCAGTAGGTAAAGGTGTTTACTGTCAGACCTGACAACCTGAGTTCAATCCCTGAGCCTACACAGTGGAGGAAGAGAATGAACTTCTATAAATCATTTGTTCTCTGACCACTACATACATGCCGTGGCATGCGTAGGCCTCCTTGCTGAATAAATAGGCAAGCAAACAAATAAATAAATCTATTCTTTAAAAAAGAATCCATATACCTAACCGGTTTTATTTTAGATGGAACATTTGTGGTACATGCAAACTAAGCTGTATTACTAAGAATCTGTATCTACTCAAAATGGGGCTGTAGAACAGTCAAAGGTGTTCAGCATAGGACTTACAAACTTTTTTTCAAAGATGGGGGGAATTTACCAGATACCAGGATAGCAGGCAAGGTGTACTTACAAGGAAATAATCATATAAATTTACCAATTTTTTTTTACTCTTAAAAAAAAAAACTTTATTGGGATTCAAACTGTAACAAAGCTCATCCTAATAGATTCTGAAATGCAAAATTCTTTCATTCAGTGGATATTTAATAATTTGAATGCTAGAAATTATTGGCAATTTTCAAAAGTAGAATATCATATTCATAAAACTGTCATTTGAAAGAAAATTCATTTTAACAAGCGAAAACGTATCAAGAGATCAAACAGGCTAGAATATTTTATATTAAAAGTTAACACTGCTGGGCATAGTTTAATCCCAGCTTTCAGGATACAGAGGCAGGAGGATCTCTGAGTTTGAGGTCTGCCCGATCTACACAAGGAATTAACTCACAAAAATGCATCTATACAGTTTAAAATAATTCAGATTAGTATTTACTGAACAGTTGACCAAAGAGTCTTTGGTAGAGGCTACTTAATGGTTCTTTTAAGTCAAGATTAGGATGCAGATTTTGTATGGTGAATAACATTTTCAATGAGGGAGTCCTTACCTTATTAGAATTAAATGTCAAGAAAAGACACAACATGAGTTACCATTCTGAAAAACTGTCATCACTCATAGAGAAGACATATAGGGCCCTCATGGCAATGGTGTTCTCTTGATGCAGTTTACCTAATTTTTTCAGGTCACTTTCCACTGCAGTGAGCTTGTCATTGTAAGTCTGGCGAGATGTCTCCATGCCACCTGTGACATTGTCCATTTTCTCTACAACTAAGATTTGAGAAGAGAAGGCATTAGTTGACGTATCTGCTCATGTTTGCTTTTTCAGTTCTAAGTCCAGATAATTTCATCATAGAAGAAAGCAGATTTGAAATAAGAAGCTGAGGTCAAATATGGAGAAGACTGTGGTAGTTTAAACGTAATTGGCCCCCATAAGCTCATAGGGAGAGGCACTAGGAGGTGTGACTTTGTTGGAGTAGGGATGGTCTTGTTGGAGGAAGTGTGACACTGTGGGGGTGGGCTTTGAGGTCTCATCTGTGCTCAAGCCATGCCCAGTTTCAGTTTATTTCTTGTTGCCCACACATTAAGATGAATTAACCAGCACAATGTCCGCCTGCATGTCACCATGTCCTGCCATGATGATAATGGACTAAATCTCTGAAACTGTAAACCACACCAATTAAGTGTTTTCCTTCATAGAAGTTGTCATGGTCATGGTGTCTTTTCACAGCAACAGAAACCCTAAGACAGGCTGTTCTTTAGAAGAATAACTAGCCAAAACCCAGTGATATAAGTTATTGGTGAAAAGACCACATGCCTGTAACTGTTCTTTTGAAGCTTTAGAAAGTATGTGGACTAATTTCTAAATCATTGATGTGCTAGAGTCCTCTCTTATACACGGAATCCCTATTGGAACACCTCTGTTAACTTCTACATGTGAAGACATACAGCACTAAAATTATTCAAAAAATCCTAACTTCTAAACCTCCTTAATGTTCCTTGCTTGTAGAAACTCCAATGGCAAAGAACTGGCCTAGCTGGGTGTGGTGGCACATTTGAGCTCTTTTTATACCTATAGTATTCTCTTTTCTATTTTTTTTATACTGAGTCTCTTTTTAAAACTTAGTTTTGCTAGCTCTTTGGGAAGTCTCTTCTGAGCATTACCTTGTGGAATTCTCTAGGACAGTAGCCCATTTCATATTTCAGGACTCATACACTGTTTACTATGATCCTTATTATGACAGAATTATGTTTGATAAGCCCACTATAAGGTGAGGACATCCAAAACACTTTAGCTGAATCTCAGCACACAACTGCCTACTAACTCCAGCTCCAGGAGATCTGGCACTTTCTTCTGGTGTCCATGGGAATTGCAGAAATGTGCATTTACCCACCCACTCTACCCCCACATATATACACATAATTTAAAAAAATAACAAAATAACAACAATCTATTATGTGGACACTGAGGCCCAGTTTTAACTTGGGGCCTTGGGGTTGTGTGATAGGTGTATGTGCTCCTGAATCCCTGGAAATTTTGTAGAACAAAATACATTCTATCAGAGCTAAGTAAAAAAAATTGTTTATAAGCTTAGGCTCAGTTTTGACTCCCAGATGAAAACATTTGCCTCATTTTGTCCTTAAACCACACACAGGATCTCAAGTCCTGCCTCTTTCCTGGAAGCCAAAGAAATCTGAAATATGATGCTGGCCAGTCGTTTTCCAACCTTCTGAATTTTTCTTCCACTTTAGTTTATAAAACTACAGAACAGTTGGGGACAAATAATTCAAGTGTACTTAGGGTAAAGGGAATAATACTTTTATTAAAAAAAACGAATAACAAAGCAACTGTTAGTTTTGCTTTCGGTAAGGAAAGGAAATTATGTGTTAAGCCCACAAGTATTAATGAACCAGCCCCATGTGTGTCTGTATTTAAAAATAGCACCCTGGTCTACAGCTGTAAACTGAAGGGCTGCAACGCAGGCAGCATGTGTGTATTAAAAACCCCAGGATGACAGAAATCCAGAACCAACACTGAACTAGCACACAACGTCTCCTCAGTTGTCTCCATAATTTACAGCACACATTTTCATCCAGAAGCATAATGGCTGAGCTTCCCGTCTCATCCCAGAAATTACAAGTCTACACAGCTCATTCTACAAAGAAAACAAAGAGGCACCACAAATGGTTACTGGCATCCTGGCTGTCCACGGGTCCCTCAACTGGGAACTGTCTTCATTTTCATCACTGAGGTTTCCGTTAACATGCCTGAAGACCCACCACTCTGCAAGCACTCATAGCACATTTCTGTGGGAATAGTTGGATGGAAATACTGTTGCACCTTGGTACATCCCTTTTGTGTCACCTCTTTTGTTTCGACTCATTTCTTAAAGTCTACCACAGGGCATTAAGCTTTGCCTCACTTAACTCTGAAACACACCAACAGAATCTTTGAACAACAATAACCTCTTTGTTTTTATGATATGAAGTAACAAGAAAAATTCCTAGTTTATGCTATGCACACTGTTCCATCACTGCAATTAGTTCCTATTACTCCTATTCTACAGATGAGAAAACTGAGTTTTACAGATATTCAAGAACATCCCAGAAACACAGCTCATAAGAACAGCTAAATAAGACTTCAGGCTAGGAGATGAAACTCTATGATCTAATGTCTTCTTCAACCTCACGTAGATTTTTCTTTAGTATTTCTTCAGTCTGATTTCCTCTAATTAAGAAAAATCCTTAAAGGGAGAAGCAATCACAGCTTCAATCTGTTTTCTTTAAAGTTATAGTCAACAGATATTTAATATGTAATTGTCATGGTAATAGGTGTTAAAGATAAAGAGACAGGCCATATTTCCTCCTGGAGGTCAGTGAGTAAGAACAGAGCACAGAGCTCCCACCTACCACTGAGAAATGCAGGAAGAGAAAGGCTTTCTTTCAATAATTCCTAGGAATTCTAGTACTAGCATTTACACAGCCTTGGAACTCATCAAAGACTTTCTACCATTTACATGCTACCTCAAGATTCATTACTAAAAGACACAAAGTCCAGAGGGCAGAACCCCAAGATCTAAAAGGCTCTACAGTGTGTTTGTGCACCCCCTGTTGTCTCTGCTATGCTGGCAAAGTTTAGCAGCCACACATCAGACAAACCAAGGTCAAGAACCCCGAAGGACTGCCGACTTGCTGATACAGATGTGCCTTTCTTCATTCTAAGCATCTTAAGAAGAGTCTGATGGGCAGAGAAATGGGGTAGTATTTTCATGTTAAGGGAATATTCTTGGAAGGAACATAACTAATTGAAGAGTTTAAGAGATGATTTAATCTCAGCACTTAGGAGGCAGAGGCAGGTGGACTTTTGTGAGTTCTAGGCCAGCCTGGTCTATAGAGTAAGTTACAAGACAGTCATAGCTGCTACACAGAGGAACCCTGTCTTGAAAAATCAAGGGGGGGGGTAGGGAGGATGCCTTTCATGGGGAGGTATCAAGTTATAACTGTTCAAAAACATGTTTCTGCAACATGACCAATGTGTTTCACGGTCCCAGCCACTGAATAGACCACATCTGAGTGACTAAGCAATCTCCAGCTTGTTCAGTGAATTCTCACATCGCTATGGATGCAACATAAAAGGAGAACCGAAAACAATTTTGAGGAAAACTGTGCAGTGCAGACTCAGCCTTTGCCAATCCTGATAAGGAGTTTCGTTTCCTTTCATGTCTTCAGAAAGACATCTCTGTACTACCACTTTTGCTGCATAATTCTTTAATTTAATGAAGAAGTGCTTTTCTAGCCTTCAAAGGGAGGACAAGGGCTTATCTTTCTGTCTTCTACAACATTAGGGTCACCAGAATCTTATCAGTGAGAAAGAGTCACATCACGTGAAGAGAAAGTACATCTGGAAAATGTCAACTCTGAGCTCATTAAGGCTGGCTTTGGTGACCAGAAGTATATATTATATTGTTTTCTTTTTTTCTGCAGAAGCCAGAGGAATGAGGCACTGAGGAAGGAAAAATAGTGGCCAGATGTCATCTTATCCCCTAGATCTCTTCTCATTCACCCTGCTAAGTCTATACCACAGAGCAGGCCAAGTTGGTCTTCAGAATGTTAGGTTTCTGGGTAATGCTTTGAAGAGCAATAATCCCATACACAGAGATTGACTCAGAGGTTTCTTGGCATTTGTTCTTTATCCTCATAGAAACCGGCCCCAAATACCAGCTGTCCATGCATCTATCTATCCACCAATGCATGTAGCTAACTTTCTGAGTATCTAATAAATAAGCCCTGATTTGTAGGTACAAGTGAGAGATTTCATAAATAAAAGACAGTTTTAGTAGAATCCTGTAGTTTGGGTGTTAAACCAAATAAGCCAAGACACATTAGCCATAATGATGATATGGTTTACTAGAGCCTTACGTGAAGAAAACTCTGTGGAAACAGATAAGAGTTTCCATTCAGGGCTTCTGGTGAGACATATATCAGGGACGTAAGAGGTAAGGAGAAGCCATTTAGGTATAACACAGTAGAGCAACCACAGGCTAATGATCTAGTATGTGGATATGTGTTGTGGGACTATGCTGTTGTACACTGTAAATATTTGTCCCTCCTACTGGCTTAATAAAACACTGATTGGCCAGAAGGCAGACAGGAAGTATGGGTGGGGCTACCAGACTAAGAAAACTCTGGGAGGAGGAAGAACAGAGCAGAGATGTCAGGCAGATGCAGAGAAAATGGGATGAAAATGCTCTGAGAAAAGGTCCTAAGCCACTTGGCTAATCATGGGTTAGTTTAAGAGTTAGCAAGTAATATGCCTGAGCCATAGGCCAAACAGTGTGTAATTAGTATAAAGTTTGTATCATTACTTGGGACTGTGGGTCCAGATCTCAGAGATAGGCCAAGCCAGAAACTCCTCTTTACAGATATAAGGCTATTCCAGTGTGGTGGTAAGGAGGGATAAAGAGAAGATAGCTGGATTCTTGGGCTTTCTGTATAATCCTGAAGCCATAAACCTTAGCCTTTATAACAGAGGTAAAATTCACAAAATATATTTGTTTAACCCCCCTCTGCTCTCTCTTCTAGCAGTAAATTTTAATTGTCATGCTATCACTCCATACTGAGCCCTGACATTCTTATTGAATGGCTGTTTTTGACCATCTTTCAGCCCAGTAGGAACAATCATGACCCAGGAAAGAAGGGCAAATTTGAATAACTGGGTCATAAAATGCACCACTAGGTTCTGACTCTGCTTCTCTGCCCAGCCTTCATCATCATTCAATAGCCTTTCTTAACCATAGTCTTTGCTCTTTCATGAGAAAACTTAGGGCTCTACAGATGAAATAAATTCATCATAAATGGATAAAATGACAGGCCAAATTTCTAAATTCTCATTGCTCCAACTCATCAATGAATGCACTCTGTACGATACATTTTATTTTCCTTAGTAATGAATAAATACAGTAAGAAACCAAGGAAGAGTGTATAGAGAAATATTGTAGCTCGTTTCCAGACCAACGTCTTTGTTCACCTCAACTAATTTGAAGAGTTTAACAATGGTTATTGCTTTACAAAAACCACACAATCTTCAGGAGATTGGGTTGTACTACTAAAGAGAGAGGGTGGGGCTAATACAATGCCTTCTGGCAGACACTGGTCATTCATAATTGTATTAAAAATAGTTATCATGATGAACTTGGACTATCCCTTCCTTCCTTTTATTGCATGTCTGAAGTGCATACTTATATTTTATTGGTGTGGCCATACAGTATATAAAGGTTGGATATTGTTTTTCTAACATTTTTAAATTCTTTTATATATATATTTTTTTATTTAAAAAATTTTTACATACCAACTACAGCTCCACTTCCTCCCAGTCACCTCTCAACCTCCTCCTACCTCACTCCCCCATCCACTCCTGAGAGAGGGTAAGACCTCCCATGGGGAGTCAACAAAGCCCAGCACAGAGCTGATTATATGAGCAAAGGGGTCAAGGTCATGATGAAAAAACCCATAGAGACAGCTGACCCAAGCTATTGGGAGCTCACTGACTCTGGACTGACAGCTGGGGAACCTGCATGGCACTGAAGTAGGCCCTCTGAGTGTGGATGACAGTGTGTGGCTTGGGCAGTTTGTGGGGCCTCTGACAGTGGGAGCAAGATTTATCCCCAGTGCATGAACTAGCTTTTTAGAGCCTATTTCCTATGGAGAGATGCCTGGCTCAGCATTGATGCTGGGGTAGGGACTTGGTCCTGACTATCTGTTTCTTAAATCAATTCTAATTTAGATGTAATGTATTCATCCCGGGCCTCCTAGAAGCCACAGGGAGGGGTCAGAGCATTTTTAGTTGGAAGGAACTCACTCTCAGACTTCCTCTTTGCTAAACTGGCACCATAAATTAATGACAAGGGCAGTTAAAGTGCAGTAATCCCGCTTGGTTAATCTGTCAGTTCTGCGGTCTGACAGCAGCTGAAGTGACCACTGAGACAATGATTGGAAGATGTGACCTTTGTCTGCCTCTGTCAGCCTCATGTGATTGTGACAGGGCAGACTGAGGGTTCAATGTAGTTGGTACTTCTGAATCATGGATACCCTCTACCTATGGTTTCTGAGAGGGAATGAAGGCAGAGGTGGGTGTGTGTGTGTGTGTGTGTGTGTGTGTGTGTGTGTGTGTGTGTGTGTGTGTGTGTTGGGGACTTAGTTTGGTAAATCTGGAGGATTTGGAGAAAAGTCTTCTCTACCTTAACCAGACACAGCAGGACACAGTAAGCCTAACATTTTACTAAGAAGATGGAGGCTACTTCTGCTTGTCTAATCTCTATAGGGGTTTTTGTTTTCCTTTGCTTTGTTTACTTAAGTAAATGTGCTTTAGAGGGAGAGAAAAAAGAACACATCAGTTGGTCAGTCCCTGGTGAAAGTCCCTACAGGGACTGTGTTGCTTACTTTCCTTTGTCAGTAGTGTTTCCCCAAGTGATGACTGTAGGCTTCCACAGAGCCTCAAATAAGATGGGACAACCCACCCCCCCCCAAAAAAAAAAAACAAACCAAACAAACAAAACAAGGAAGGAGGAATGGCTAAGAAAAAGCAAACAAAGAGAGAGAAAAAAATCTTCCTAACCCATAAAGGGCTGTCATGATTATGAAGTGAATCAAAACTGCTCCATCCATAGCTAAGATCTCAAGACACAAAAATGGAGTTCATGAGTTTAGTGACTTTTTTTTTCTTTTAAACAATGGAGCATCATAAATATAATTCAATTGTTCTGTCCAGGCTCTAGGTCCTTGGATTCAACCAACCTCTCAATGGAAATACTTGGGAAAAATGTATTTGTATTGAACATACACAAATTATTTTTGGCATTATTCTCTAAATAATGGAGTATAGCAACCATTTACATAACATTTATTTTTGTATGATATAAAACATATGGGAGGGTGTATCCATACTATGTAAGCAAGCTCCACACTGAGGAATGATTGCATCCTAAGATTTTGAGAACCTTGGAGGGCCAAGAGACTTAAAATTAATTCTCTATAGGTACTAGGAGCAACTGTACTTCATACTTCCAAAGATGATTTTTCTGCATTTAAATTTTAAACCCCTTGGCTATTTGGAAAGAAAATGGAGAGTGCTTACCTTTATATCCCAAAATGGCTACTGTGATGGTGAGCAAGGCACATAAAATGTATAATAATATGATTGAAAACTTCAGTGCCCAGTTATTTTTACATTTGGTACACTGTGTTCCTTCTTCAATACCTGTAAGAGAAATCAGAATTTAATATTAGTAAACAAAAACTTCATTTCAGACAGTATCTTTTCTAATGCACATCTTAATTATTTTTCCTGATGCTGTGAATGCATGCCCTGACAAGTAGAAAGCTAAAGAAGAAAAGGTATATTTTTGACTTGCAGCTCAAGGTTATAGTCCTCATGGCAAGAAACTCACAGATGCAATTGAGCTCACTGCATCCAGTCAGGAAGCAGAGAGCAATGAATGTTCACATCCAGCTCATTTTCTTTACACACTCCAATCCCTGCTCAGGGAATACCATCCACTTTGAAGATGGGTCTTTCCATTTCAATGAACTCAAACATAATCTCTCATAGGCATGCCTGGAAACTTCTCTCATTAGATATTCCTGGAAGCTTGTCTCTGAAATGACTCTAGGTTGTGAGGTTGACAATACCATGAGTTTAGATTTAAATAACACAAGAAGAGTTTTATTATGTGTCTTCCTATATCATAAAAACATTTAGAAACTAAACAAATTCTCCACTGCAGCAATAAAGCCCCTTCAATATTATATTATATTGTCATACCCAATAGGATTTTAAAATAACATATAACTTCAAGTCACATTCCACTATGATAATCAATTGTTTTTTCTTTTTCCTCTTTATCTATTTTCTCTCATATGATAGACTGACTGCAGCCTCCCCTCCCTCCCATTCTCTTCAGAAAAGAGCAGGCCTCCTAGTTATATCAACTGAACATAAAGGCTGGATGAGATAACCTAGTAGGAGGAAGAGTCCTAAGAGCAGGCAAAGGAGTCAGAACACCCCCACTCCCACTGTTCAGAGTCCCACAAGCACCCCAAGATGAACAACCACAGCACATGTGCAGAGGACCTGGTGCAGACCCATGTAGGCTTCATGATCCCATAGGTGCCCTGCTAAGTTGATTATGTGGGCCATGTTCTCCTGGTGTCCTTGACCCCTCTGACTCATACAATCCTTCCTCCCCATCTTCTGCAGAATACCCCAAGTTCTGCCTTAAGTTTGGGTGTGGGTCTCTGCATCTGCTCCCATCAGCTGTAGGGAGAAGCCTCTCTGATGATGGATAATCAATCATTTTTAAATTACATTGATTTACTTATTTGTATGAGTATGAGCACACACGTGCCACTTCATGTGTGTGGAGGTGAAAGGAGTTGATTCTGTCCTCTTGCCATGTGGGTTCTGGGGATCACACTTGGGTCATCAGGCTTGGCAGTAAGAGCTTTTACCTGCTGAACCATTTAGCTGGCCTTATAGCTATAATTTTAATAAACATCCCTATTATACAAAAAGACTAAAACAGCTACATCTTCTTTCTGACATTATTTCAAACAACCCGACCCCAGACTTGAGCCTTGATGCTGTTTGGGGGGTGGGTTTCACTTCTGAGAGTCAAATGTTAAATTCTCTTTGTTTTTCAAAGGTTAAATTTGAACGTTGTCTTTTAAACTGATATTAAATAACAAAAGAGCCTTGAAGGGAGTATTTACACCCCAGAAATGAACATTCTACAAATAAGTCCCTTTACCACCTGCTACAAAAACTGGTTTATTCTCCTGCCCTTGATTGTAACATACTAGAATCTATAGAAAAAAACATGGTTTTATCATCACATGTACAATATAAAAATATTTTATGTGTTAGAGGTCTAGAACAGAGAGTAAGCCCTATTAAGTCACCATAGTATTCTGAAAAAACACTACAGAACAAATGGGAAAAATTTTTATGAAAATGGTATTTTCATAAATAATTTTAATAAAAAGACATAAATTTTTATTGCTTACAGTTCAACTCTTTGAGAAAGAGTCCAGTTTAAGTGGAAAACCCAACATCCATACTGCAAGAAACTCCAGAAAAGAACCCATGAAGAGGGAACTTTTCATCTCACTGGTTAGAGATACAGAAGAGGAAGAAGACTGTGAATGTTTTAATGTGAACTCACATTTCACAGAGGGACATGGTATCTAGACAGTCCTCACTAGCCTGCCCACTTCCCTGTGTGCTGTAGTAATAACACACCCCCCCCCCCAGGAGGGACAGCTCATGATCCTAGGGACAGCTCATGATTTGGTCTAGAACTGCACTAACAACTTTTGATGGGCAAGTCATGAGGACTAAGACGTTGAAACGTCTTTCCTTTGGTTTCTTATTTTATGCACAGTGCCTTTTCTCCAGTGAAAAGAGTTCTTCAGCTGTGTTGGATGTAAAATGTTACCAATGGCTGAAGCTTAGGCCTTAGGTTCTGTGTCATAGGCATGAAGAAGATGGACACTATCTTTCTATGGCTTAGAGCAGACTTCTCAATTCTTTGGGAGGGCACAAGAATACTTGAAGGACTCATGCCTCCAAAGTCTGGGAAAGGGTTGAAGGTTTCAATGTCTAACAGATCAAGAGATCAACTCCTCAAACTTGAAAGGGTTTCCCAAATCATATTTTCAAAACGCAGATTCCAATTCAGTAAGTCTGAGGAAAGAGCCATATTTACCATGGCCTAGATGATACTTCGCTTAAGGGCCACAATTATTCAGCAGCTGAACATGACTGTAAACTACCAATTTTCTGATGGCTTTTAGATGAAGTTGTAAAATTGCTCAAAAATAGCTATACATCATTTTGGGCCTGGTTTTTCAAGAAGCCCAAGTCAAGGTGTTTTTTTTTTTGTTTTGTTTTTTGTTTTTTGTTTTGGTTGTTAAAGTTTACCATTGGGTATAAGATGGTATTCCCTAGAAACAGGGTCTCTCAGTAAACCAGGAGCTCACCATATAGCCAGGTTGGCTGGCTAGGAAGCTCTTAGGCTCTGCCTGTCTCTGCCCCCAGCATGCTGGGTTTTCAGGTGCATACAACCATGCCTAGTTTTTTACATGGTTGCTAGGAATTCAAACTTGGGTCCTCATGCCTGAATAACTACTTTTATCCACTGAGCCATCTCCCCAGTCTCGGCCTTTCTTCTTTAATAGCCACTTACGTGTCTCAGTGCTGTCTCATGTTCATTGCTGCAAAACACATCTCCAATTTCACCTAAGAATTACGAACCAAACCACTCAGGTGGCTAAACTAAAAAAGCTCGATAATATATCTCTTCTACAAGTCCCTGCTAATCTTCCTATAGGGTATTTTCACCACCATTTCTATTTATCACCTATGTTCATTGGCTTCTAACACAGTACTGTGTTCTGAGCGGAGTCTTTATGGGTAGCACCTGGAATCCATAGAACAAGCTACAAGGAGGCACAGTGGTGACAGCTTATGTGCCACCTTACTTGAGTCAGCCACCATCTCTGCACTATAATACAATCTCTGCTAATGTAAACTTTTTCTTCCACTAGAAGCCAGCCTTACCCTCTACTAAAATACTGCTGTCCTAATGACATTTGCCCAGAACTTAACAACTTTTAATGCCTCACCCTCAACTAAAGTATGAACAAACAGATGCATACAAACATATATAAATTCCAGTTCGAAATCTATAATCTGGTGGCTTAAGATAAAACTGGGCTATTGCGATGGCTTAGTAGTTAAAGGCACCTGCAGACAGATCTGACATGGACCCCAGGGGTCATATGGTAGGAGAGTCCCAACTGTGACTCTTATAATTGTCCTCTGACCTCCACCTGTGCCTATGCAGCTGTGAACACTCTCTCTCTCTCTCTCTCTCTCTCTCTCTCTCTCTCTCTCTCTCTCTCTCACACACACACACACACACACACACACATGTGCGAGCATGCAGAAAATGTGAAAGTGCTATTAAAACCAGGAGAGAAAGTATTTTAAGAAGACCGTCAAACATGTCACATTCCATTTTGAGAAAGAACACATTGGTTTGGTGGCAACTGTAACACAAGGGAATTACAGACTCAGATGAATCCTCTGTAGAAGGATTGGATGCTATTGAGGCTGGTAGTGGTATCATTCCTTTGGGTTTTGGGGCTCATGGTGTATGATGCTCTTCACACTTCACACAACCCGGGAGATTTGGTCGGAGAGAGTATGATGAACATTGGAATCTGGGAGCTTGAAGGTAGTACAGAGGTCACCTGGTCAAGTGTCACTGTGTTATTGATAGGAAAATGAAGGCCAGCAAAGTGAAGCAAGATCAAAAGACACACGTCCTGACTATCACGGGCATCTGTCACTTCTGTCCTTCTCTGTTTGCTAGCACTGGGTTTTCACTAGCATCTTTGCATATGGGATGCAAAGATCTCCTAGACAGCTGCCACAGGGCCACATTCCAACGAGCAGGGGCACTTTCTGGCAGTGTGCATTTCTCACTGCTGACTATCAGCATTAATCAGTATCAGATGGCACTGCCTGGCCTCCCTTTCCACTTGACACACTTTGTCTGGCTTCTTTCTTCTCCCTCAGGAGACTTATTTTTAATAAGAATTCTGTTTTATCTTTCCTTCTCTGCCCTCCCCTGGGATGACATCTGGCTAAACATATAGATGCCTACTACAAAGAGACCCTGCTGGCTCCTGGAGCTGGGGGAACCCCTTCCTCCTTGAACCTAGATAGTCACAAAAACCCCAGACATGAGAGAGACATCCTCCTGTTACCAGTCTTTGTAGTACTGTTTGCTTTCTTAGCATTACTTTTCAGAGGCTCGGGACTTTGTTCCCATGGGAGCTGGGGGAGGGGGAGGAAGTGGAAGAGGAGGGAGCCAGTTTACAAAGTGCTGCGCACTAGAGATTTTAGTTCAGAGATTTAGTTCACCAAAAGATCGAGCTTCTTGAAAAACCAGGCCCAAGCAGCACTTTTGTAATGCAGTTGCCCACAGAAGGGGCCTTCAGGGTCCATGCTTTCCCATTGGCTGGCCTGCTGAACTACCTCCTACTCTAGACAGTCCTTGGCTCATAGCTCGAATGCATTTTATAGTGTTCACGTTTTTTATTATTCAAAAATCTGTGGGGTCCCATGAAGCTAAAATCAGTCTGGTGAACTTGAATAGTCTACGGAAGTTAAGAATAGACTGACAATTTGGTCTCCAGTGTCCACACTCAGAAGTTCTCTCTCTTGCCCTGTTTCTTAATAACACATGTTTCAAGTAAGAATGGAATGGGATGGAGCCACCAGGCAGGGGGTGGTTAGCTGGCTGCAGGAATAACTGACATACCCTAAGAATGCCAGCACAAAGGGCCAGAGGAATTCATCAGTAACGAGAATTTCTTTTGGCTGTGATTCTCCATAAAGTGCCCTCCCAAGTGTTGTGGTCCAGGCTCCAATCCAGCTAATTTTACTAATCTTCTTTCGAAGGTAAGGGGAAAAACCATTCCCTTCACTACTGCATACACCAAAGATGGCTTGTCCATTAAGAGGGATGTACACTGATTGAGCCTCTTCCTCAGTGAGGTGGAGGTTGGCGCTCTGGGCATAGTGGAACACTCTGGGTCATCTTAATCACCGCAAGTGTCTATTTCTGGGTGGTGTTATCTTTAAAACGAAAAAGGAACACTACAAATCTGGTAGACAGCAAAATCTCAAAGACCAGTTTTGATATGAGATTTGAAGTGACTTTTTTATGTGTTTTTTCCATAGTTACTAATCCATTGCCTGGGGGCATATAAGCCTAGGAGAATGACTTGGTTCTAACAGTAAAACTGATGAGTCAAATAAATACATATACATATTATAATTGTCCTCCACAGCAACAAAACAGAGTTAACATTCTGGCTAGCTGCTCAATGTTATGAAGTCACAAAAGGTTATATACCCAAACTCTTTTATCCCATAAACAATTATCTTGCCCTCATGACATAGGCTATTTAATATATAGTACAATATGGGTTTTGTTAGTATAATTCTTTTTATTACTAAGTGATGTATGTTCCTAAATATAAATCCTTGTGCTGTATACCTTTGCATGCCAAGATTCATAAGTGACATGAGGAATCACAACAACAGTATAAGAAGTGGCAGTAAAGTCACCTTTTGTACAAACTCTCAGCAACTCTATTCATTAAAGTGTATCAGGTCAGAAAAAAGGACTAGAAGGCAGTTTTTATGAGTAAACCCTTTCACATTTTTATGAACGTACTGTAACAGCCTATGCATTTACCAATAGTATAGTTTCTAATTTTTTTATATGTATGGTTCTGGTTTGGCTTTAATATTTTATGAGTAAGTATTATTTGTTCAAGACTTATAATTTATATCCTGCCTCTTTATAAAGAATTGCTATAGGCAGAAACCAGATGTAACGGTCCTACTCAGAATATAGAGTGTCTTCCAGAATGTACAGTGTCTCAAAACAACACCATTCTTTTCTCTCTGTGGTTTTTACATAACAAGAATCCTTTATCAGATGAGTTGTTACAAATGTTTTCAATTCTGAGCAGAAGACTCTCTGTTGGCTGCAGAGGTCAAACACTCCATCTGCCGCACACTCCTCCTGGTTGGTCCCTTCCTCTTGGCTACATCCCTGGTTGTTTCATCCTACCGCACAAAGTGAATGGACGATGGATTCCAGCAGTCCTGACAGCTTCATTATCTGGCACTACTATGCAGTGTCCTTCTGTGATTAAGTCCTGAATCTTTGCATGAAAAGAATTCCTGGTAAGTTGAGAGTCTGCCACACATTTTCTTGCTTGGTGTAGAGTTCGGGACTGGTGCAAACACAAACAGGAACTGCTAAAAATGATCACTATTTCTGAGGGCTGGATGTGGGCCAAGCTCTCCCTCCTTGCTGCTTACAATTTCTCTAATAGCCCCACAGAGCAGGAGGTCCACCCTCACTTTACATACTTTACAAAATTAGATGGTCAAACAAGTTGAGTTTCCTAAACTATGCCTTCAAGATTATCTGTTTCTGGAAAAAAGAAAAAGAAGACGCAAAAAGAAAGATGCCTAACTAGCTAAATTGCAGGGAGCTGGTGGGTTAAATGTACACGACAAGCACCCTATCACAATCAAGCAGCATAGAACATTTTATGTGTTGAGAAGCTTTCTCAGATGTGAGCAATACAATTTAGTCCCCATTAGCTTCAACAGGGCCCAGGCTTCTGCAGCCTGCAATTCTTTCTGTGTTGACATATATGAGCAGCAAGCAAGATGAGTCTATCCTGATCAATGTTTACTGTTCTGAAAGAGGTCAGGATCGGCTACAAAGGTCTATGGTCAAGAAGGCTTGTTGACCCCTGATAGAGAATAAGTCCCCCTCCAAGGGAGGTGGTGTTCTGGGAACAGGGTGGAATAGGGTAAGAAGGTAACTATGTAATTTCAAGGCAAACTAGGAGGCATCTAGGGACTCCAGAAATTTAGCCTAGAAACTGATCAAGTCAGTTGCCTCTAGCACATTTTCTTTAAAGATATATTACACTGAGATAGGAATCTGAAGGACTAGCTTCCAATGTCCTTTATCTATAGACCCAAACTGTGTATATAAGAGTCAAGCATGCACAGTTAGTAAAAAGGTAAAGAGAGGGCTTATCAATGGTGATTAAAAGACCTAGCTCTTAATCTCTTGAAAAAAAAAAAAAAAAAGAAAAACCAAAAATCTATCTAAATACATTGTCAAACAATTTTTGCAGGGAGGGGAGCTGTAAAAAGCACCATGATCTATCTCCTTGTTAAAAAACCCCAATAACTTCTACTGTCAATGTATCCATTCTCTAGTGTAAGAAGATTTCATGATTATTGGGGCTGGCTTTAGGGTCCAAATTTCCTGACTAGCCACAGAGCTTTTCAGACTCCAAATGTCACTGTGCTTATTTCTCACTAAGGTCATTATGATGAGATAAAAATAGAAGAGGTATAGAACCTGAAAAAATAAGAACAGGACACATGCCATGTACCAGGTACCAAGGATGAGAGTAGAAGAACCTAGTGTCTTCCCCCAACCATGGGCTGTTCATTTAATCTCTGGGCTTTGATATTTACCTTTCTCTTCTGGAAGTGTCATTTCTATCTGTCAAATAATCTCCTTCAGACTAGCCAAACTTCTCCTCAATGAATCTCTATCTAACTCACTTTGCATCCATCCCAGCTGTGCCTGAGCCCTCCCCATAAGCTGCGGCTGTGCTGTGCACATCTGCACTCATTTGTGTGTCTCTCAAGTGATGTAAATGCCATCTTCAGGACACCTCCTTTGACAGGAATGAGGATTTAATCTTTCCTGTAGTATGGGTTTCTCATTTCTTTGAACAAACAAGCATTCTCTGGCACTTTGCATACCATGAGACAGACCTTGTCTCAAAAAACAAGGTAAGTGGCATCTAAGAAACAGCACCTGAGGCTGATTCGGGCCTCCACACACACATGTGAATGCACATAAACAAACACACGTGTGCACACGCACACACAGTCGTACTTGTTCTGAGGGGTCATTGACAATAGGATCCCAGGGGTGGGCTTGACAGACCATGGATAGTCCTTCTAAAATGTGGCATGGCCTAGAGTACTTCCTGTCTGGAAAAGCTTAGCCACCCAACCCTACAGTTGGAAAAATAACTCATGCTTAAGTCCTACTGATTTCAGGCTAGTGCTGTCCTTTTTACAAATACAAAGACAGCACATTTTAACTTCCTGACCAACACACTGTGCCCAGCCCTGAAGAGGAACTGAAAGAGAAGGGCTCAGTGATTCCCAACTTTTCCATTCTTAGTTGAGGGCTACAATTAAGCCTGGACTTTATAATTCTTGCTACTATGCAATGTTCCTTCTTGTGGGAAGGCAGTTGATTAAAGTGACAAGCTGGTCAAGACAACCAGCAAGGAGAAATGCAACTTACTGATTGTTCTATAGCATCTATCAACCTCCAACACCACCCAATAAACAGCACCTAGTAAAGACCATACATAACAGTTGGAGGGAAAACCCCACTCACCATTGTTATTGTGACAGTGCTTATAAAATTCAAATGGTAATTTGCTATGGTCCACTGAACCTACTATGTGATCACACATTTACTATGTTTTAGTTGCAGGACTAATGACCACAAGTTGGTCTTTGTGGCTGTGAGCTTGGTGGAAGAGACCTCCTACTCTTGCTTACTTCTCAGGAGCACAGCACAGCTGGGAACAAATCATTTAAGGGAAGTGTTTATCCAGGCACTGCTGGGAAGCCTCACTCTAGGGGGCCCTTTGTTTAGGGAGGGCTCCTTTTGCTATGTGGGTCCAGAATAGAATGAAAGAGGATACAGACTAAATTCTAAAAATGTTTCTTCTTTTGGAAAAGGGCAGTGTTGTGATTATCTAGACAGAATTGGTGACAATGAGAAAGAGAAACGGGATCACAGAAACTATGGAATATTTCCACTTGCTGCTAACAATCTATTATTCATTTATACTCCTGTTCACTTTTTGGTGTTACACATGTGTGTATAGGTGCACACGTCTGTGTGTGGACATGCAGAGGTCAATGTTGTGTGTCTCTCTGCCATTCTTCAATGTTAATACTTTAAATATTTTAATCATGTATATGATTATGTATGTGCCTGCTTGTCTGCGTACCATATATGCAGTGACCACAGATGCCAGAAGTGGGTGTTGGATAACCTGGAGACAGTTATAGGTATGGGCCGACCAATGTGGATGCTGGGTACTCAACTCCAGGCGTTTGGAAGATCTGCAAGTGATCTTAACTGTCTGTTTATTATTATTTGGTTTGTTTTTTGGGACAAGGTTTCTCTGGAGTCCTGGCTGTCCTGGAACTGACTCTGTAGTCCAGGCCGGCCTCAAACTCAGGGATCCATCTGCCTCTGCCTCCTGAGTGCTGGGATTAAAGGTATAGACCACCACCACCTTATTTCATTTTTTGAGACAGACTTCTCACTTGGCATTTATCAACTTGGTTGTACTGCTTGCCCAGCAAGCCCCTGAGTCTTTCTTTCTCTGTCATTATGGCCTCTTCAGTGCAGATACATACCATGATGCATAGCTTTTACATGGGTTCTGGTGACTGGAGTTCAGGTTCTCATGTTTGTGTAGCAGGCACTATACCCACTGAGCATTCTTCCTAACTCCAACAGTAACTTTTACTGGCAGGACAGGGGATCAACACCCCCCTACACACACACATACACCACTTCAGATATGCTAGGCAAATATTTATCCACTAAGCCACACTCCCAGCTCTGATGCCCCTAATTATTGCTGCAGTATACTGTATTGTAAAATAATTTTAATTGCAATTGTTTTTATTAAGTCACTTATCACCACTTGGAATTCACTTAGTGAAAGCTAGGAATAGGTCATCTAAACCTCTAAATTGGTGAAGTGGAGATAACATCTTGGAAGGTGCTCCTGAAAGGCTGCTATTTACTGGCACTGGATAATACAACCCATCCAAAACATAACATTTGCTGATTCAAGGACACACCTAATATTTTTGCCATGGTGTCTGTGCTGTGGCACATGCTGCCCCTCAAACTGGAGAGGAGCTGCCACTGCAACTCTCTTGGGTCTAGGACAAAGCCACAGAGGAATGCAGACTATTTTGAGAGTGCTCATAGTTTCCCTCATTTTTGATGAAAAATGAGAAATTTTATGCAGTTGAATAAATACAAATTCCCATCTATGCCACACTGGTCATCCGAGTCCATATTACTTATCAAATGCAAACTGTCTTTTAATGTTCCCGATTTTCATAGTCCTCACCCTCAGTGACAGATTCTCAAGGACAGGCTGTGAAAATCCTGACTCTTGCTTCTGCCTGTGATGTGAAGAGCAGACATCTGCAGATCAGTATAGGCACCAGAGACCTGTCTGAATGGGGACAGATGTAGTTCCTGGCTACACTGATTATAAGTTTCTACCAGTTCTTTAATGGGGAAGCTGATATAGAAACCCACTGTGTGTCCTTTATAGTTTACTGTATATAATTATGCACTGCAACCACGTGTGGTTTGCATTCCAGGGCCTAGGATAAGTCATTCTCGGCCAGTTCTTCTGTTGGTGTCTGTAACTCTCAGCTAAGCAGCCCCTTGGAGGTTTATCTGAATCTCAGTAGAGCAGATTATTGTGACCCCACTCCTGAGCCCAGGGAGAGCAGCAGCCCCCACAGAATCCCGCCTCTTGTGCTCCATAGTACATCTGTAGGTGACTGACTGGCAGACATACTGAGTACATACTGTGTCCACTACTACAAGATGCCAACATACAGGTTGGTTACCGCTTATCTGAAATGCTTGAAATCAGAAGTATTTTAATTTTTTCTTTCAGATTTTGGAATATCTGCAAATATTTAATAAAACATTTTAGGTATATGACCCAAGTCTAAACACAGAATTCATTTGTATACTTTCATATAATACTTTTAGTACATCTCACTTGTGGCATCATGTCAGTGTTCCAAGTTTCAGAATTCGAAACATTTAGGATTTCAGGTTTTTAGATGAGAGGTGTTAGGCGTAAATTTTTATACATGGTGTTGTATATGAGGTTTTTGAACATCCCTGTTAAATCCTTTTCTGGTCCTCCTTAGAGCTTGGAATGCCTCTTGCATGTGGGCCATGAGGACCTGGAGGGTTGGAGATTCTAAATACCTAAGGCCTAGGTTATTGTCTGAAACCACTTGGCTCATATGTGTTCCTGTGAATCACAGGAATTGGGGGGTAGGGTGAAGGAAGGTTCAAAGGCAATGAAGAGCCTAACACAGAGGATGGATTCTTGGTGACTTACATCAAAGGGGCTAAACAGACCTTGTATGACAGAATGCACGTTGGTACTTTAAACACAATTGCATAACTTTTAGAAGTATCTCTCTTGGGACCACTATACATAATAATTGGCGATCATGACTGCTCAGTGTTAGGCAACTGAAGGATCTCTTTAAACTTCCCCTGGCTTTGAACAAAGGCTAACTGGCTAGTGTATTTGACATTGCAAGTACAGCCTGTAACTGACTGTGACTACAATAATATAAAACACTAATCACATGGTAGCTAGAATCTCATCTAAGAAAAGATACAGATATACATTTAGACTCAATTTCAGGAGATTCATAGGTGCCAAAAGCCACCCAAGACTCAAGAATGAGAACTGACCTCTTACTGAAGTTGGGGAAATATCCAAAATTCTTTCTCATCAATATTTACAGGTCCTAGGAAGTTTGCTGATTGCACTGACACTCTTGACACCCCACAGTCACAGATAATTCTGCTTATAATCATCCCCTCCTCCTTCCTTTCTTTCTTGTAGTTGCCAAGCCTAAGTAATCCATATCTGTGAGTCTGGGGTACAGTAACTAGCTCAAAACAGCAATACCTTAGACAAAGCAGGTGTACACCACATTACTTACAATGCCAGTTAAGGAACACTACAGAAACTATTTAGCCTAGAGCTGCAGTCAAGGGTAGAGCTAGCCAGAGGAAGGGAAGAGTCTAGAAACAGACACAGGGGAAATTAGGGAAAGCCCATTTGCTGTTAAATCAGAAAGTACAATTTGTTTTGGGGGCCAGATGTCTCCTTAAGAAATGACCTGCCTAAATCATCTCAAAGAGTTGGCAACCATCCTTGTGGGAACCAACAGCAGGAACAGCAGTTATATTGACCAAATTCTCACATCTGGCATCATCTGGATTGTGTCCCTTCTTCCAGGACTTTCTCATCTCAGAGAGAAAAGGCTGATGTCCAGAAGGCTCTGAATTGCCTGTACAATCCTGACCGCAGCTACTCAGCCTTTCTATTCCATCCATATCATCTTTCTTGCTGTACCTTGAACACTCTGGGCCAGTGACCATGGAACCCTTGCAGCTATAGGCTCTTTTAGTTCCTATAAACCTCCTATGTAGGAACTACAAACAGTTCCCACCCTAGCTTTTTTATTTTTTCTTTTTCCAGGCTTTGTTCCGATGACATCTTCTCAGACAGGTATTCCCTGGACTCTTTTAAAGGCAGCAACCCTATTGCATGTTTTCCATCTTCCTCTCCCATGTTACTGTTTCCCATAGATCTTATCTCTATTTAACATACTGGCTATTTTATGTATTAGTCTCCCTGACGATAGAAGGTCTGTAGGCAGGGAATCCTGGTGTGTGTTCACTCATGTACACCTAGAAAGAGGTTGGTGTGTGGTTAGAAAGTTCCCATCTTACAGAGCTGTTGAGAAGATTAAATGAGTTATATATGTAACTTCCCCCCACCCCCCAAACGCACAGGATAGACACTAAGCACTGTGGGATGTTTGATCTTCATTTACTTATTTATATATTTATTTGTATGTGTGTAAGCTGGGGGTGGAATGCTTGTGGAAGCTAGAAGAGGGTTTCAGATCCCCTGGAACTGAGGACACAGGCAGTTGTGATCAGCCAATGGGATCCTGTTCTGTCAACTAAGGATCCATCTTTCCAGCGTGTAATGTTTCTTCTTATTTTGATTTTGTTTTAAACTTTGTGTTAAGCCCATTGGGTAGTTATTACTCCATCCATCTGATAGATTAGGAGACTAGAAGTAAGTTCTAGAAGTAAGTTACTAGAAATAAGTAGAGTAAGTTCTCTGAGAGTTCACATGGTTGGTAGTACCAGGATCCCAACTTGAATCTGATTCCATGGTCTGTGTTCCCATTCTCTTGACTCTTCATTGCAAGTCCTGGGATAGGACAGGGGCAGGTTCAGCCAGGAATGGGAGATGGAGATCAGGAGGCCCAGAATGGAGCTGGCGCTTACAGACATGCATGAATTCAAAAGGATGGAGGCATTCTACTCACTTTCTAACTTCTCCAAAAACTATGATCAAGCCTGCCAATTACAAAAGTGTTTGCTTGGCCCCTGAGAATCTGTGGATTGGAGACATTTACTTGAAACAGTCATATTCCATCATAACAGGAAAGAAGCAGAGCAGGGGTTATTATAACAGCTGTTTTCATGCCCCAAAAAAGGTTTGGCTGTTTTTGGCCAGTTGCACTGTAGTAAGAACTGGCAATAAGCTGACAGACTCCGTGATTTTCCTTTTAAAAAAATCATTTTGCTTCAAAACAAAACAAAAAACAAAAGAAAGAAGAAGAAGGAAAAGGAAAAAAAGCAGGCTACCCTATCCAAGTTTCAATAGGGTCTGGAGAGCAAAAAGAGGTCTGGAATTACAAAGGCCTCAGTTATAATCCAGAATCTCCGTTAGAGGCTGCTTGAGCCTCCAAACCACAGAGCAGTCGCCTGCAGGGTTGTTTGTCATAAGGACCCGGGGAAGACATGCAACAGAGATGGAGCAATGTCAGGTACTGGGTGTAGCCAATGTGATGACGTGGTCATTGCAATGTATCTAGAGATTCAAAAACAGCAGTTTTGTTTCCCTTCCACAGGCTCTCCTAATTTGCAGTCCTAGATGCATACAGCAGAGAATGCCAAGGGTACCCCTTCACTGAGTAGCTTTAAAGCTGTCACTTCCCTTTGAACCCATAAAAGAGATAAGAAATGTCTCCATGCACATGTCATTGCTGCAGGGTCCAATAAGAGAAGAGGACTGGGTTGGGATCTGGAGGGCAGAGCTTTGTTGGGTCTTAACTGGAAAATCCTGCAAAAACTTAAAGGCACTTGGCTGCTAAGAACTGGCAGTGCCAGGTTGATCCTCCTGGAAAGGCAGGACTCAGCAAGTGCCTGAAACCATTTCACTGCTGATGGTTTCCAGATGGCAGAAGAGCAACACACACAGGATGTGTAGGATACCACTGACATGTGCAAGTCTAAAAGGCTCGTGCCCATCAGCCAGGCTGCTGCCCTAATTCAGAGCCCCATGTGAATGGGAACTGGAACACCTGCAAATTTCCACCCCCACCTAGCTGGACCTAACAGCAGGCGCTGGGTTATGGCCAGAATGCGAGTCCCAGAAGCTGCTCTCTGACCCTCCAGCTATTCTTGTTCTTTAGTATCCAGGTCTGGGCTAGGCAGGAGCCCAAGACCCAAAGGACAGGAACTTTACAGAGCACTGCTGGGGCTTTGGACCCGAGTGGAGGTAATCCCAAGCCAAGAGGGCACGTGTCGGCTCGGCGGAGAATAGTTTGTTCTACCTTCCTTTTTAAGGAAAGATCCTTTGGTGGGAAGGGTGCCTGCCAACAGAGGCATTCTGACCTGTCTATCTGCTTCATGAAGGCAGTCCTCACATACAGACCCTGGTTAGTCCTCAAGTTCTGGATCAGGAAGCTCATTGTTGGAGCACACCTAAGCTGTTAGCCCAACTATGACTCAGTATTAAAGGTATTAGTTTTTAAACAAGCAGTTGCCACCGTGTAAGACGGGAGCAGTGTTTGTGAGAGAATCTTCTGGCACCGTTGGTTAGAGACGTGCTTGATCCAGCCGTGAGCTGGTGCAGTGCCTTATGCCTGTTGTCTCGGAATGTGACAGGCTGAGAGTCAGGAGGACTGACAGAATTGGAGGCCAGCCTGTCAAGCAAGCAAGCAAGCAAGCAACCAACCAACCAATCAAACAAACAAAAAACCAAAATAAACTATTGAAAAAAGAATCATGACTTCAAGATCAGCTTGGAATACATAAAACTCTGTCTTAAAAAAAAATAAAGTAAAAAGAGAAAAGAAAAAAAAAGAAAGGAAAACAAAAGTCTGATAAATTGCAAGCCTAAAAATGTGAGCTCAGCTATCCCAGTCATGTAACTAAAGCTATATGATATTCCATGTTGAAGGAAGTCAAGACAAAAACTAAAAATCAAGACACAGATAAAAGTTTGAGCTGCTGTGGAGATGTACCCATCTAAGTGATAGGTTGTGGCTTCCCTGATACGGTCACTTCACCTCTAAACCCCAAGTCCCCATTCCACGTGTGCAGCCACCAGCATTTGTGGGGAGGGATCCAGGCAGTGAGTGATTCCAGGCACAAGTGTTACACATGAGATCTCTTTATCCCATTTTGTGAGGCTGGGGCCATGCAGGAGCTAGATTGGGTCACTAGGCGTGTGTATGCAGAACCCAAACTTGGGGAAGGTTGAGAGAGGAGGGGTCCTTTAGAGTTGGGTGACCAGGGAGCAAGATACCTAATTATCTGACACAAGGGTAGGCTTTAGAGACATGTAGCTGCTTCCCTTACTTGAAGGGCTGTCTATGAGAAAGGTGTCTGAGGTGGGTTTTTTTGGTATTTTTTTTTTTGGGGGGGTCTTAGCTCACAGGGTCTTGGTGTTGCCTAGACCGACTCAAACTTTATACTCCTGCCTCAGTTTCTCCAGTGTCCACTACACCTGATGAGAAAGTTTTCTTTTCTTTCTATTGGTATCATGTGATGGAAACTATAGGACTCTGGATTTCAGCTTGGTTAATACAAGTTCAACACACATACAAATATATTTAGTATATATATATATATATATATGTGTGTGTGTGTGTGTGTGTGTATGTATGTATGCATGCATACATGTATGTATTGGTGAGTAGGAATCATGGGCACATTTATTTCAGCAACTCTAACTCCACATATCTCGACTAAGTCTGGCTGCTTCATGTTTTAATACTTTTTTGGATCTCTGAGAATTTCTTCAGAATTTAGTTGACTCATGAAATCTCAAATGATTAAAATTCAAACTTTTTATCCTAGAAGATGAGAATTCCCCCGGTGGCACTTGTGGATAGGGGCTATGCAGCACCCGTGGAAAACATCCTGGACCAGGCTAATAAATAGTAGCTACCTGGGATATGGGCATCCTTCAAGCTGCCTGCCCCCACTGGAAAACTTTCTTAGGAGGTTCATCATTCAGGGACATGAGGTAGGGTTGAGAGAACCAGAAACTCATCACTGAATTCTGCCAAGTATCACTAAAGAAAAGCCTCACTGCACAGAGACTTTGTAAGAGGTCAGGCAGTGGACACAGGTGATCAGGCGAAGTGACCTCTAGGGTTCCATGGAACTATGAGTCCAGGTGTCTTTGATTCCAGAGGGTCTCAACAGCTACTAACAGGCTAATTACCAAATAGAATTAAGGGGGAGATTCTGTTTAACTCAGGAAAACAAATTTACAATAAATCTCACCAAATGGATAAACATGATGGCCTGTGTCACAAGAAGAAACCAAGGAAACAGAAATGCCTGTTTCCTCCAAAGAACTGTCTAGCTCCTTTTAAAAGTTCAAAATGGAAAGGTAAAGGGGGAGGGGATTTGAGGCCACAGCTGGGCTGTGGTGGCTCCCCAGGAGGCTATCTACTGATTTAAGAGGCAGGTACTCTGGAGGAGTTAATTATTCCCATACTTTCTTGGATGAAGAGAATGTTGTTCTGTATATCTAAGTCAGATACTTGGAGCTGACTCTGTCCCTTGACAGTCATATGAAAATACATAGTGTTGTCCTTTGGGGCATTATAAGCGATGGTCACATTAAAATAGTATCCCTTTCTTTAAAAGAACAGCATAGTAATAAGCCTTTTTATTTCTAAAGCACTTTAATTAAACTCAGCTCTAAACACATGATTTAAGATGGCGTTTTTATAATATAAAAAAGAGAAGAAGCTTTAGTGGCTATTTATTGCTTCACGATGTTTTTTCTTAAATATGGAATTTTCCCCACAGAAGGAGGTAGGGCTTAAGAAGAGGACCACTGCAGCGGGAAACATCTACTGCTACTAGCAAAAGAGGCTTCACAGCAGAGGGAGAAAAGGTATGTGCAACAGTGTCTCAGGAGGGTGGGCGGGATTTGATTTGGGGGGAGGGGGAATCTTTCAGACAGTAAGGACCTCTGTCACAACATTTTCCTAATACCCTTCCAAGTCGACCTTATTTTTAATCAAGTCCGTCTGAGTGAGCTGGAAATATGGTATAGGACAAAAAGAATTAACAAGGAACCACATGGGGAAAAGTCAGGATTTAGCCCTTGAGGAATGGAGCTTCCTCAAAAGTGTGTGATCACAAGCACTGGGCAGTACATGCTCTCCTAGGGCTGTCTCTTCCAGGCACTCACTCTAGCTTAGTGGCTCTCAACCTTCCTAAGCTACGACCCCTTAACATAGTTCCTTGTGTTGTGTAGTAAAATTATTTTCATTGCTACCTCATAACTGCAATTTTGCTATACCTAAGAATCATAATGTAAACATCTGTGTTTTCCGATGGTTTTAGGCAACCCCTGTGAAAGGACACTTCGACCCCAAGGGGGTTATGACCTACAGGTTGAGAATCACTGCTCTAGATTAACTGGGTCCAAGTTGTGTATTATTACTGAGGGCCAAACATGTCAGTCACCTCAATAAATACAGGTATAAAGTATGCCAGGAAGAATAAGATACAGTAATTGCCATCTCAGAAGCCAGATGGGACACGGCCTCAGTACTTACAGGCTGTCTATGGACCAGCACCATCTCCCTAGACTCTTGTTAGATGAATAAGCTCAGGACCCTTTCCAGACCTGCTGCTTCTGGATCTTTTCTTCAGCCAGATCCACCTCTTGAAAGCTGAAGATTTACGAGGATAAGAGGCCTTCAAGTCTCTGACCTTTCATTTTTCAAATACAAAGAGGCGCAGAGGAGTTATACACTGGCTTTTTAAACAGCCACATCTGGAGCAGACATTTCATGTCATAGAAAAGCAACAGATATGAAAACCAAGGAAATTAAATTTGGACACTCCTTCCATTTACTCAGGTGTGGACATAAGGATTTCCCTAACCGTATAATCGGGCCATTTCAACAGGTATGTAAAGTGCTGAAAGTACCCAAACTTTAATCTCACACATTTTTATGCATTCTACCTGGTAACTTTTAGGTGCATATAGGTCCAGAGGGGCCAAGTGTGTGTGTGTGTGTGTGTGTGTGTGTGTGTGTGTGTGTGTGTGTGTGGTGTGACCTGTATATATGTACCACACACTACACACACACACACACAGACACACAGACACACACACACACACACACACACACACACACACACACACACACACACACACCCCTTACGGAGGCAGAAGAGTTCTCTCTATAGTGAGGTAGTTAGCTGGGGAGAGATGGCATAACCATATCTACTGAAGGGCAGGACACCATATAGTTACCCACATTCTCCAGGACTGTTGTCTATGCTTTTATGGGTCCCTGGTGTTCCCAGTCCTGTTTGCTCTGCACAGTGACATGCTCATTCCAAGCAGGTTAACTGGTAGAGTTGTCAGCTTTGCTGCCTTTTATTGCCAATAAATTTCAGTCCCTTAAGCACCGTGGCCTTAATTATTTGTTATTTCTTTTTCCAAAGGGGTTAAAGTATGAAGAGCTTTTCAAAATTTGTCTTTTGCATCAGGGCAAGAAACTAAATTCACGGGGATATTTTTACAGAGCAGTAACTAAAGAGGCAGCTCATGAAAGCAGTGATTTTTAGCTGAGGCTGCTTGTCTTTGTTTAGTTACCGCCCTTCCCCTCCTTCCTCTCCCCCCAATCCACTTTAGTGGCAAAGATTCTATTTTTTTTTAAGGCCAGAAAATTAGCTACTTGTAGCTAAGTTGCACAATTAACCTTCTGCCAGTAAACACTGTGATTTTCCATTGCCACTGCAGAGCTATCCACAGGACTCAACGCTGTGAACAGTGTAGTCCTTTATTAACCCATCTTTCATATGCTATTGGCTGACATACAATTATATATGGTTTTATTTTCACAGCAATTAAAAACATTATGTTTCAAAAGAAAACCCCTCGAGATCCTTTGTCAGTAGAATTGAGAACTTGTCAATTTTTTTTTGATGAATGCAATCATTGGAACTCTGAGTGTAAGTTTAAGCACCTGCTGGATTTACCAGAGGCTTCCCTTACCACTGACATAACTAAAACACCTAAGGCAGAATCCTTTGTATGACATTGTTTGCTTTGTTTCTTACTGAAAAAAATTTCATACAATATATTTTGATCCTGCTTCCCTTCCCCCCAGTTCTTTCCAGATCCTCCTCACATCTCTACCCACCCAACTTTGTGCTCTTTTTTCTCTTTAAAAAACAATAATCAAGAGACATACACATTATGTTTCAATAAGACCAATAAGAAAAAAAATTAAAATACCCAGACAAAGTAAAATGAGGCAAAAAGTTTACAAAAATATCACTGAGTTCACTTTGTGTTGGCCAACGGCTCCTGTTTGAGGCAACCTCTCTATGCAACTAGGCTAGTCTTAAAGCCACAAATTGACAGCAGCCTCCTGAGTGCTAGGATTACAAGAGGAAAGTACCACCATTGTCATCTGACTTTACTTCTTGTACTACCAAGCCAGATTCAGTTCAGTCAATAATTCCCTGGCATTGAAGACTGGAGAAAATTTTAACTCACAGGAATCACAAAGGTCTCAGTCAATATTTTCAATTGCTCGCCCACCTAACAGCACAGGATTGGCTAGCAGACGCATGCCTTTTTCTTTATTGTATTCTTCCCCTCCCTTATTGAAGACAGTTTTCTCATATGATATACTCGACTAGTTTCCTCTCCCTCTGCTCTTCCCAGTTCCTTCCCACATCCTCTCCCATCTGGATCCACTCTCTTTCTGCCTTCCATTAGAAAGAATAGGCATCTAGGAGATAACCACAAAATAAAATATTCTTTAAAATGAAAATTATATCAAAGTTAGACAAGCCAAGCCAACAGATAAATAAAAGAGCCCCAAGACAAGGCATCATTTACATGCTCAATAATCCCATAAAAGTAATAAATTGAAATCTATGGTATATATGCAGAGGACTTGGTATAGACCTGTTTAGGCCCTGTGTTTGCTGCTTTAGTCTCTATGAACCCATATTAACTTTGCTCAGTTACTTAGATGTAGTGGGATTATATGTTGTTACATTGTAAATAATTGTCCTGCCTACTAGTTTAACAAAAATGCTGATTGGCTGAAGGCAGACAGGAAGTGTGGGTGGGAGTACCAGACTAAGAAAACTCTGGGGGAAAATGAAGAACAGAGAAGAGATGCCACTGAGATGCCAGAGATGCCAGAGATGCAGAGCACAACATAGAAAAGGTACCAAACTTCATGGCTGAACAGGCTAAGAATCATGGGTTAGTTTAAGGGTGAAGAGTTAACAAGTTATATGCCTGGGTATAGGGGGATGTGTTGCTTCATTGTAAATAATTGCCCCACCCACTGGTTTAATAAAAAGCGCTGATTGGCCAAAGGCAGGCGGGAAGTGTGGGCGGGGCTACCAAACTAAGAAAAACTCTGAGAACAGGAAGCACAGAGCAGAATGCCAGAGAGAAGCCAGAAGAAGCAGAGGACAACCATGCTGCTGTGAGAAAGGTACCGAGCTGCATGGCTGAACAAGATAAAAGACATGGGTTAGTTTAAGGGTAAAGAGGTAGCAAGTTGTATGCCTGGGCCTTAGGCCGATCAGCTGAAAACTATTGAAAGCGTCTGTGTATCTCTGTGGACTGCAGGTCTGTGGGCCCTAAACCTTGAGGTAGGCCGGAAAGTCTGGGCCAGAAACCTCCTACAACACCTGGATCTCAGGTCAATCAGTGTACAATTAATACAAGCGTCTGTGTGTTTCAGTGGGACTATGGGACTGTGGGTCTGAAAGTCTGGGCCAAGAACTTAATACTACACTTAGAGGTCCTTGTTCTTCTGGTGTCCTCAACCCCATCTTCCCAACTCCTTCTGCCTCCTCTGTTGTGGAGTTCCCTGGAGCTCCGTGGGGAGGAAATTGATGGAGACATCTTGTTTAGAGCCATGTGTTCCTCCCTCCCTCCCTCCCTCCCTCCCTCCCTCCCTCCCTCCCTCCCTCCCTCCCTCTCCCTCCCCCCCATAATGTCTGGCTGTGACCCATGTCTTTATTAACCTCATTTGCTTCCACTTTGTAGTGAGTGGACTAATGAACTGTAAAAAATGGTCCCAACAGGACAGCAGGAGGGATGAGGAACACAAAGAAATTGATGACAGGCCATGAACACAACTGGCCCTTTAAAAACTAAATCAAGCTTAAATAATAACTTTGAAGTTTATCAGAAGTTCTCCTTTTCTTCATTGACGAAACACTGTGAACTAATTACCATATTATTATCAAGAATGCTACCTCACATTAAATACAGGCCTTATAAAATTGAGCTAGAATAGTGTTCCCACTAGAGTTATCTGTATATTCTTGAACAAAATCAGCCTAATTGGATCATCTTTTATAGCTCTTTTGGCCATTAGTCTTAATTAACAAGGCACATGTGGTGGTTCGAAAGAAAATGGCCCCCAAAGGGAGTGGTACTATTAGGAGATGTGGCCTTGTTGGAGGAAGTGTGTCACTGTGGGGGTGGGCTTTGAGATCTCTTTTCTAAAGCTTCACTCAGTGTGACAATCAACTTCCTATTGCCTCTGAGTCAAGATGTAGGGCTCTCAGCTCCAGCACCACATCTGCCTGAATACCACCATGCTCCCTGCCATGTTGATAATGGATTGAACCTCTGAAACTGTAAAGAGCACCCACCTATAGTAAGAGGTTTCTGGCCCAGAATTTCAGGCCTGGCCTCAAGGTTTGGACCCACAGACCCTCAGAGACACATAGATGCTTACAATAGTTTTAGGCTGATCGGTCTAAGGCCCAGGCATATAACTTGCTAGCTCTCTACCCTTTATCTAACCCATGACTCTTATCTTGTTCAGCCATGAGGCTCGGTACCTTTTCTTAGAGCAGCATAGTTGTCCTCTGCATGTTCTGGCTTCTCTCTGGCATTCTGCTCTGTTTGGCCTGTTTCTAGAGTCTCCTTAATCTGGTAGCCCCGCCACTTCCTATCTGCCTTTGGCCAACCAGCGCTTTTTATTAAACTCATAGGCAGAGACAATTATTTACAATGGAACAATATAATCCCTACATATCCCCTTTTCTCCTTTTAAAACAAAAAGAACTCCAAATCTAATATGTTGGAATACCATCAGTCTCAATTGGTAAGTCTTCCCTTTCCAGTCAGTGTAAACTCGAACTACTGTCTCCTGAAAAGACCATTGATCGTCCAGCTTTCCAGTAGGACTCTTGTCTAGTGGGGGACTACCCCCAGCCACGATTTTCACTGGTCACGGCTGTTCCTTCTTACCTGACACTCATTTCTGGCCTTCCCTGCTATTGAAGCCCAGCCTTGGTCATTAGATACCCATCCTGGACTCTGTCCCCAGCGCTTTGCCTGCCCTAGGTGCTGACAAGTGCCTAGCAGTAGCTGGCATTTTACGCCAACCTTAGGTGCTGATGAGGGCTTAGTGGTAGTTAGTGTTGGGTTTTATGCCCACCATAAGAACTGAAAAGTGCTTAGTGGTGGCTAGCATTGGTTCCAGGCTTTGCTCTAATGCTTACCCTAGGTGCTAATGAGTGCCTAGTGGTAGGTAGTGTTGGTTTTTACACCTACCTTAGTGGTGGCTAGCATTGTTTAGAACTTTGTGCTAATGCCGCCTACCCTAAGAACTGATGAGTACTTAGCAATAGCCAGTGTTGTTTCCCCAGGACCACTTGTTGGCTGGGTGGATGACCCAAATTTAGCAGTGGAATCCCTCCCCTCTGGTCCTCAATAATGGGAAATAAGCTAGCAAAAAATATCTCTCCATTTTCACCTCCAGGATGTGTTCTTGAGACTCTAGGCTGCTTAGCCTTATGCCATACGTAGACACCACCAAGCTTATCTGTTATTGCACAAAGAAATGGCCTGTGTAACCCTTAGATAATAACTCAAAATAGCCGCCTATTGGTTTACTGAACCCTGATATTTTACGGGAGCTATCTAACTTTTGCAAGCTTACAGGCAGATGGAAAGAGTTTCCCATCTCTTTTCATATCTCAGCTCTAAACCTTCTCTTCTGGCTTCCTGTTCTGCCACCCATCTGTTTCCAGCCACACAACCAGATCCTTCTCTGGAACCCCCACCTTTCAAATCTCAATGATCACTGTCAGCTCCTCCAACATCTTCCTCTCTGGGAACTCCAAACCTGGCGCCTACATTTATCCTACCGGTCACTCATTCTCGTGCTCCTAAGGATCCCGATCCAGTTCTCCCTCTATGGGAAGTAGCTGGTATAAATGGGCTAGTGAAAGTGTATACCTTGTTTCCTCTGTCAGAACTTTCTCAGGTGGCAAAAGAAAAAAAAATGGGCTCTTATAGTTTTAACTCCATCATCTTCATTAAGGAATTCCAATCCTATAATATTACTTTTTAATATATATATATATATATATATATATATATATATATGTACACACACACACACATATATATAATCCTGACAAATAATCTCCCCAAAGAGCAAAGGTGAGCTTGGGAATAGGCCAGAACTCATGCAGATGAGGTTCATAAGAAAAATGTAGCACAGCCCCAGGAGCCAAGGTTGTTCCAGATGTAGACCCCCCCACTGGAATTATAATACACCAAGGAGGGGTCTTAGCCAGAGACAATTTTGTGACCTGCTTACTGGCAGGTCTGTATAAAGCTGATCTGAAACCATCAATTTTAAAAAAAAATGCAGGAGATAGTACAGGATAAACAGGAGATTCAGTTCCAGTTTTTGGACTACCTCACAAATACTCTCTTACAGTATACTAACTTAGATCCTGAGAGCGCTGAGGGAAGGCAACTTATCATGACCCATTTTTTATCCAGAGCTACCCTGACATCAGAGCTAAATTTAGATCTCTTGAGAGGGGACCACTGACTCTACAGGCAGAAGTCTTAGTGCTGGCCTTTAAGGTGTATCATAGGAGAGATGAGAAAACACTCTAGGAAAGATACCTCCTGCTTGCAAAAGCTATCTGACCAGCTCCTTTGCCTTCTCCCATGGCAAACAAACCTAGATCTCCTGGTGTGGTTGGCCAGCTCGGCCACTGGTCTCATTCCTGCCAGGTCTTGAGGAGGCCATCCAGACCTTGTCCTGGGTGCCATAGGAAACACTGGTCTAGTGACTGTCTCCAAGCCCCAAGTGACAGGGAGACATTACACATGGACCACTCCCTGGCTGATCTCCTAGGCCTGGCTGTGGACAATTGATGTTTCCGGGCTTTCCTAACCTGACCGCCGTCATCACAGAAAGGGTTCCATGAGTAGTCATAACAGTATCTCCTTCCTCGTGGACACTGGTGTCACATACTCAGCCCTGTAAAAATTTTGGGGTTCTATCTCTCTCTTTCTAACCTCTCCATTGTTGGCCTCACCAGATGCTGCTACTTAAATGTATTTTCAGAGATATCCCTATTACCCACTCATTTTTGGTCATTCCAACCTGCCCATCCCCCTAATAGGAAGGGAATTTTAGCTAAAATAGAAGCTTTCATATCTTTTAGTCACCACATTTGTCTGAGTCCAGACTTGCCAGCCACTCCAGCTGCTCCCTTGCTTCTCCTGCTATCTGATCAGCCTGTCAGGGACAGACACCCATATCCTCTCCCAGCCTCCTAGGTGGATCCCCAATTGTTGGACACCTTTCCCTAAAATTCCCCATCATGAATTCTCCATTCCAGCCTGCTTCTCAGAACTGAAGCCAAGATGGTTATCGGCAAACAAAAGGATACAAGGTATTTCATGGTCTCACCCTTTCCCTCCCCCAGACTAACCCTCCAGTTGCCACTCCTGGAGAATGGAAAAACTTAAGCCATCTTACCATGTTTACTCAGAAAACAGTTGACCCCCCCCCTCCCCCGAGAACTAGAGAAAAGGAACCAGGAGCCATTTTTTAGAGCCGATAACAGGTAAAACAGAGACTTTCCGCCCCCCCTCCCAGGACCAAAAAAATAAAAAGGAACCAGAAGTCATTTTAACCGGCAATGGGAAAACAAAAAACGATATATTTTAACCTCTTCTCATCCCCAGGCCTAGCAGAGATCCACAAACTTTATTGTGCAGCCACTGGAGTCCCCTAGAAAAAAGAAAACCAAAAACAGCTACCTCAAGGTTTATTTAAAGTACAGACAAAGCCTAACTTAAGGTTACACATGTCCCAATTTAAAGACGCTCTCTCCCTCTTTTTCCTCTTCTCCTGATCTGACCTCCAGACCCCGTAATAACAGAGGACCTTCACTATATCATCTGAATTCTGTCACTTCCCAAGGCGCTCTCACTAACCCCTAGCTTTTTCCCCTGAGCTCCAGAAAATCAAAATTCATCATCCTACACCTTAAACTCACCCAGGCTGCAGGAAATGAGCCACAAAACTCAGCAGACTGACCACCAGAAGTCACAGCTCTCATTTTCCGAAAAGACAAATTTTGCCCTTAAGACAGCTTGAAGTAGCCTGAAGAGATTGTCTACCTAGTTCCAGTCCAGTCCATATACCCCTGCCCCCTACATAAAGCTGGCTTTCTTTTTATAATAAACATAAGGATGAATAAACATATGTAAGAATTCCTGGCACATAGCAGCTACGTGATAAATGTGCTAGTTTGATAACCCAACACGGCACTGGGTGAGATATAAGAATTCCTGGCACATAGCAGTCACGTGGTGGTAAAGCCAACATGGCGCTGGCAGAACATGTCACATATGGAGGGCATGTCCCAGGCATGGCTATGTAAATCTGTGCCCACCCATTCTCTTAAAAGGAGATGCTGCATGAAAGTCTGTCTCCCTTTCTCTTCTGCTTCTCTTCCCTTGTATCTGCTCAGCAACTTTCCCGAATAAAATCTAGTGTGGCAGCTGGTAGTGTGTGTCTGTTCTCATGTGCAAAACGAACGAACACCAGCATCATCTTAGCTTCATTTTCACCAAGGGAAAGAGCTTATTTCTGTGGTTGTGTGTCCATGTCTACATTATACTTTACCTCCTGGACTTACTACCCTGTCCCAGAGAGGGCTCATGTTCCTGCCAGTCCATTAAAACACTCCCCGTTATACTTATGTTTGAAATAGCTCTTGTTCCAATGCACCTCTTTATTAAACACCACCACTACCCAGAGTACCTAAGCCAGGAAAGGAAGTGAAACAACCTGGTTGCATTATTCACATTTCAGCTTGAAGGTGTGACCACTCACTCCAAGTTTCCCAAGAGACGGGAAGATGAGCTTATGGGTACTGTGGGTGCGATAGTGGATAAAATCTCAGCCAGTGCAACTTTGCAGAAAGAAGTTATTTCAGGCAGAATTAGAGGGATGTTGAAAAAGCGGAAGAAATAGCAGTTATTACCTGTATCTGCCAGATTTGCATCCAAGGATTCAATCAACTGCAAACTGAAAAATATTAGAAAAAGAGCACTTGTCCTGAACGTATCTAGACTTTCTCCATCATCATTTGCTACACAATATTCAGGTTTTTATATTGCAGTGGATATCATATGCACTCCAGATATAATTTAAATCAAACATGGGATGTGTGTAGGCTTTATGGAAAGGTTATGCTATTTTATATCAAGGACTAGACAGTCAGATTTTGGACCCTGTGAGGGGTCTTGAAAATTTCTCATGGATATCAAAAGACAAACATGTAACACACACTCTCATTCATGATATAAAATACTAAGAAGAATTTTTTAAAAGAATAATATACAAAAATGGAAACTTCAAGTACTATAATAGCATCCTCCACTTATAAATCCCCAAATCCATGACAATTAGCTCAAGCTATAGTTTTTCAACTGCATGGCATACTGGCATGCTGGTGAGACAGTTCAGAGGGTAGGAATGCTTGCTGTGTAAGCCTGACTACCAGACTCCAATTCCTAGAATTCCACAGTGAAAGGAACCAATACTCAAAAGTTTTCCTCTGACCTCTACATACAACTACACACTCCTGCCCAAGTGCATATGTATGACAGACAGACAGTCTGTCAGTCAGTCAGTCAGTCAGTCAGTCAGACAGACAGACAGACAGACAGACACACACACACACACACACACACACACACACACACACAGAGAGAGAGAGAGAGAGAGAGAGAGAGAGAGAGAGAGAGAGAGAGAGAGAGAGAGAGAGGAATGACCAGAGTGTAGTTTATAAACTGCACTATAACAATCTGATAGGATATATAGGACCTACTATTTGTGTCTGGCCAAATGTACTTTATCTTTTCAGTGCCTACCATAGCTTTTGAATCAAAACAAAGCAAAACACTACAAGACATACATCAGCTTCATGAATCTAAGTTCCTGCTGACACAATACTTTAGCTCATAGAAAGAGGTCAAATTTCAAAGTATAATCAGCCCACTGCTTTACTTCGGTGGGTTTTGTGTGCTTACCTTCAGCTGAGAGTTCAGTAAGATGCAGACTGCTAGGTCAGTTTTCAGTGATAGCTGGGCCCTGATGTCAGGCCAGTCTGTACTCAGCCTGTGGTTATACTGCTAGTTCAACTTGATCGATTACTTCCCTTCCAAGATTAAACATCTTTGGAAAATAGACTTTGTTACATAACCATTTATTCCCCAAATCTCTGCCAATGAGAAGAGGGCTTAAGTTCAGTTCTTGCTAATACATTTAAGGGTCCTGTTGTGAGGAGCATACTTTGGGACGACTGCCCAAGAGATAAGAATACCTGTTCCTTTCCTATCCACAGAGATAGCTCCCCACATCAAGGAAAAACCAGCCCCAAATGGCAGGTGTGGGCTGAACTGCTCTGGCTTCAGCAGAGATGTTTTTACTGAATTACACTCTGGCAGAATGCCATTGGCTTGCACCGAGGGACATTACAAGAAACAGTCCTATAAATATTGTTAGTGTGGAGATACTGTTGAAGGCCAGGAGAAATCTCCCTTGACTTTTCCCTTCTAGAAGAAGCCATTCTGACACAACTGGCTTTTATCACAGAGGCTCAGTGAACTTCCCATTTCCCTTTTGGTTTTGGTGTCCAGGAAGCTTGGGACCTGTTTCCTCTGATCTCTAACAAACTGTATGTGCACCATATATGAACAACTACTCATAGTTCTACATATGTTTTATCTCTCTGTTTTCTACACTTCCAATGTCTTTTTAAAAGTGACATTGTATATACTTCAGGAATAAACACAAAAATTTCTTCATGTAGTGTGTATTTCCATAAATTCCCTGGGATCTCTTGAAAACTTTGTTGGGCTTGCAGAAAGCTCTTAAAGATCTTTCAGTCTACTTTTCCAGCCCTGTCTTTGCCACTGTGTCTAATGGATCTGTGATATCCATCACAATTCCTAGACTACATCAAAGGGATACAACATGTATTTTCATGCTGTTCTATGTTTGTCTAAATGTTTTCTGCCTGGAATATTGTTTACCTGCCCTTTAGTTGAGGAAAATTCTGGCATGATTCAGAGCCCAAGTCTATGTCTCACTTTGCATCTGTACTACTGGCATAATGTAACACTTACTATGCTATATTAAGCATACCTGTGTCCCAGTTTATAGACTACATGCATACCTGTGTCCCAGTCTGTAGGCTGCATGTACGCCTATGTCTTCTTCTATAGACTATATACACTCCTGTGTTCTGTCATATGGACTATATGCACACCCAATCCTAGTTTATATGCTACATGTCCTAGCCTATAGACTACATGCACACCTGTGTCCTAATCTACATGCTGTATGCACACCTATGTCCTCTTTTACAAACTATATGAGTTCCTGTCCTAGTCTATAGACAATATGTATGCCTATGTCTTCTATAGACTACTGCATACATGTGTCCTATTACATAGACTACAGACACACTTGAGCCCTACATTTTATAGAATATATATATGTGCCTATGTCCCAGTCTATAGACTATTGCATACCTGTGCCTATGTCCCAGTCTATGGACTACATGCATGCTATGTCCTTCCTAGATAATGAATTCCTTTTAAGAAATAAGAGTTTACTTTTTAGATTCAATTCCAGGTCCATAGTAAGTACTTAGCAAGTGTCTTTAAATTAGCAAGTATATACACATGTACTAGCACTAACATGAGGGACCCTTAGAATGTCATCTTTAACTAATGTGTCAGCAAAATGCATGCCAGTATCACACAGGCTTTGTGAGGACTTTTGTCACCAGTACAGGGTGCAGGTGGAGAAGCTGGCTAAACTATGGCCCAAATCGCCCCTTTCTGTATAAATGATTCCAATCCTCAAACTGTCTTTGAGACAAGAATCCTAGGATCGAGTGAATGAAGTAATAGATGGATGAATAAACCATTTTTATATAGCACACTTGGCCAAATTCTAACTATTTGCTCACCAATGCCAAACCAGACCAACAATCAAATAAAGCCCAAAATGAAAATACATTTTGATGATTTCACAGAGCAGAGAGGAGAGGAACTCAGAAGAGAGGGTATTCAAAGGAAATGAATACTAGCTGTCAATTAGTCAGTTGTCTATTGAGGACCCTGGAAGTGGAAATGATGTTTCCTGTGTTCTCTCAGTGCCAGAAAGAACCTAAAATCAAGACTGGGAAGATGGCTTAGTCAATGAAGTGCTGCTGAAAACATGAGTTCAATTCCCAGCATTCATCTAAAAAGTTGTTCATCTAATATGGTTAGTACATGCTTGAAATTCCAATGCTGAGAAGAGAGACAGGCAGATCCCTGGGTCTCACTGGCTGGACAGTTTAGCCTAAATGCTATTTCCCAAGTCCCAATGAAAGATGCTGTCCTTAAAAGCAAAATGTAGGTCCTTGGTCAACACAGGCCTTCAAGGACATGAGCTTCCTGCCAGACCTTTGTGCTTACTCGGCAGGGATGAAGGGAGCAAGAGCCCTTCCAAGCGGTTCGTCAAGGCAGATCAGCGGTTACTACTGTTGCACATGGCCCTGGAAAAGCACCCATTCCCACACACACTGATAACAGCCAGCTTATAGAACATGTGTGACTGCTGGGGTGTGAGATGGAAGCGTGCAGCATCAGGTATGATCACAGAACAGCCCAGCACCTTTTCTCAAAATTGTGAGCAGTGAAAGCTCCAGGCTCTATGGGTTTATTGTATAGAAGGATTCCTAGATGCTGTGAATGGGAACTGATTCTCCAAGGATGTCACAAAAGTGGAATTCCTAATTAACCTCTTCTATGGATTCTGAGAAGAAGTTTGCGCTATGCACGTAGATGGTTAGCCCCGCCCTAGCCTGATTACAGAGCTTTTCTTGATGAGATGAAGCAATGCTTAGCCTGGGATGAGGACAAGATAACAACAAAAGGATAATTACTAGGCCTAGAGCAGCTTCCGTCCAGAGGGGAGGGCTATGTACCGCCATACTCCCCACCCGTCCTCACTCCTGGTGCTGTACTGCCCCTGGCATCGCCATCCTCTTCCCTAGCTCTTCTCTCTCTAGTTCCCTATAGTTCTTGTCTTTGTTCCAGTGCTTCAGTTATATAACACAGAGTCTGGGGTCTGGTTCACAGCTGTGGCCAATCCCAGCGCCCCTCTCTTGCTAATATGAACTGTGTTTTGGCTCCAGAACCCTGTTAGACGTGATCAGACCTCTGCAGCCCTACTACTGCCATTCACTCCACCACCAGCTTCCATCCTTCAATCAAGCATCCCCTTTCCACTACCCACCACACAGATTGATAGACCTTTTGGGGTGACACCAAGTTGGTGATGCCTGCATTGGCTGAACCTCTTTAGACTGTGATTTGGACAGCACACCAATAGCCGAAGGGGCCAGGCTTACAGGCTGTTTGGTTCTTTCCATATTCCCAGGGTTCTCTTATCCTGACCTGCCTGAAAGCTAATATGCTGGTGTTTCTTTTTCCCGAATGCATCAGTTTGCACAGATGTCATATTTTTCCATTCAAAATTGCAGCAGTATTACAGATGTGTATCTCTTAACAAATAATACTAAAAACTAAATCAAGTAAATAAATAAAATCAGGAGCTTTGGGCCTAGCTACCTGGAAACAACATTGGCATTTTTCTTAAGAAATTTCAAGCACCTTGAAATTAGAAAGGAAAATAACAAAATCCCCATTCCTGAGGGATGAAGACCAGAAGTTGATCTCTAATTACTATACATATATGTGTATACATGCATGTGCCTTCACAGATGTAAGCATGCACGTATGCACACACGCAATCTAAAATATCTGTTGGACAATTTAATGGAACAGAAAAACGGCACTGTAATGTTTACAGGGCGTTGTATGAAAATGTACTAGGAGAGCAATTACAGAGCTTGCTCATGTGGTTGGTGCAGTTCTCTGCTTTGGGTTTTGATCATTTGTTTTTTGTGTTAGCGATGTCTTTTCCTTGAAACATCATAGCAAAATTATAAGATTGTCACTGTTTCAGGAGGAAGACAAAATTCAGCTACTCCCAATTCCAACTGTATGAGCTTTGGTCCAGTCAGACAGACACCTTGCCTTGCCAAAAGCCACACAGTGAATTGGCAGCAGAACTAAAGTATGATCCCCAGTCATCTTTCTTCCCCTAGTGCCATGCCAAATGCATCTTGGTAGTCAAACAAAATCTACTATAAATAGAAGAATTAGCCAGTCTACTTGTTTCCATGTTGATGCTACCAATTCAGATGTAAACAAACAAAAAGCAAAACAAATAATCATGCCACATAATCTCACGAAGGTTCAAGCAGGTGAGTAATGGGTACAAGGAGAAAGACACTAGACTTGCAAAAGAACCTCCATCTTTAAGCATGGCATCCAGTATTTGCTTTGCCCAACCTGATGGGAAAGCCTAACTCCTCTTTATCATGTGCTTAGAGGAAGGAGATGAAGTGAATGAAGACCAAGCCTGGAACAACGCAAAAGCAATCTTGGAGTCAGACCTCAGGCTTAGCAACAGGCATGTGGTATGCATCAGCAAATAGACATACAATGTTTTTTTGTCTATGGCTGTTTAGTACTTGGCTGGGAGACACTCATATTCTTGTAGTTAACTGAGAAAGGCACAAGGCCCTCCAAACAGTTCACTAGTTGGGAGTGTCATAAGGAAGACAGGAGTGTCAGTACATTGGTCCTGAGTACTCCTTTCCTCCCCCCTCCCTTCCAGAAGGAAGTATACCCATAGTCCCTAGATATGCACAACACAGGAGACAGTATACCAGGCTCACTCACTGGAGAGAATTCAATGTTCTTGGGTTTATGATTACCTTTTAAAACAATAAAACATAGATAATAATCCTTCCCAGAAAAATGTGAGGTTAAAAGTTTAATCTGAGTTTATGGCACATGCATTCCAAAAGGGTAAATTACTCACCTAGAGTTTATATAAAGTTTTGAAGCAATTAGAGTTGGCCGACAAATTGGAGCCAGAACACGTTTACATTTAAGGCTTAAAATGTAGATTCCACTTATGGAAAGAAAGAAGGGAGGGAAGGAATGATCTGCCATCCCATGTTTCTTGTTAAGGGATCAGGCCCCATTAAGTGTCAGTCCCCTCAAAGCATATGGAAGATGCCAATCCCCCAACTTGTCCCTCTCTGGTACCCCTCCTGTCACCCTTGAAAAGCACATGTCACATCTGCTTGCTATCAGCATTTATCTCACAGTGTGAGTCTGACTCACTTGAAAAACTCAAAGCACATGTTTATCCCCACTGAGGAACCAGCCATTACTATGCAATTTACAGGCCCTCTGAGTCCCAGAGCTCAAGATATGACTGCAGAGAGCTGCCAAGGAGGGTTTGTGGCAGTACTATGGGGTTGAATTACTTCTCCACCGGCTTTGTAAAAGGAGAAAGCATCTCTTCAGCCTCCAACGAGTCACTTGTCACCTCCCACCCAAATCACAACCAAAGTCTCCTTACCTAGGTCTGGGAAAGTGAGATGTTCCAAAGCCTATGTGTTTGAGACGGGGAAAGGCAACAGGCATGGAATAAAAACACAAATTCAATACCTTTTGGAAACAAGCAACAAGTCAACAAGTCTTGATCACACCACCAAAGCAGCCATGCTCCTCTCTTCAAATCTCTACAGGCTCGGGGATGTGTCCGTTTTGTTTTTCTCTCACCAGGGTTGTCTCTACCAAACAACAGTGCTAACCTGGGCCTATGTGACCTACTGATGGAGATTTCTGCTTTAATAATGCAAACCTAGTTTGTTAAGGCCTAAGCAGCTATATTCCAGGTTGGAAGGAGAAATGCCATCATTCATAACATCCTGCTTTGTTTGCTTTGACTCTACCTTGCTTAAATTCATGCCAAGTTCATGGTGACCAAAGCCAATCACAGTAGATGTCTCTGTGCATTAGGGAAAGGTGTACCCTTCCGATGTATCAGCCCATTGTGCCCAACTGTTTTTATTATATTTGAAAATATCCCCACAGCCCATCACAGCTTCTCCACAGGGCCAGACAAATACACAAATAAAGGCATCCATTCTGGCAAACCCATAGACCTTTTCTTTCCTATAGCCTTCCAGAGAAACTGAAACACTAAGGTTTACCTTTACCAGACAGGGCCACACTTGAGTAAGGCCAAAGGTTTGGATAAATTCCATTTTATATCTTTGTGTTCTCAGAATGTTGAATTGCACAGAGAGTAGATGAGTAACTTATACCACATGGACACTACTGCCATGCATATAGTACGGGTAGCCCTTTAATCAAGATTTCCTGTTCTGCAATTTCAATTTCCTGCAGAATTTCATGGAAAATTCCAGAAATAAATGTTTCAAATTATGTGCTATTTTAAGCAGTGAGATTAACATTAAGTTGTCTACTTAGTTGTGCCTAAGACGTGGCTATCTCTCGCGCTCTGTGTCCACACTGTATAGGCTACCTACTAGAAGTAGCCTTTGTTATTAGGTCATCTCTCCTATCATGGAGTGTTGTCCTCATATATTTAATGTGGCTTCAAGGTACAAGAATAGAGGCTTGTGTGCAACTTTTTGCTTTGTTTTGTGTGTTTTTTGTCCACTTGACAGAAGCTTAGGTCATCTGGGAAGAGGGAATCTCAATTGAGAAAATATATCTCTCTGGTCTGTAGATAAGTCTGTGGAGCATTTTCTTGATTGACGTGTGGTGCCAGCCTAGGGAGAAAGCAACCTGGGCAATACATGAAAACCAGTGGGTAAGTGGCATTTCTCCATGTGACTCCAGGCTCTTGTGTTGAGCTCCTGTCCAGACTTCCCTTCACAATGGCCTGGAAACTGTAAGGTGAAATAAACCCTTTTCCAATTTGCTTTTGGTCACAATGGAAAGTAGACAAACAAAACCAGCTGACATTCACACACACTGAAGAGAAACAACAATGTGCCTCTTTTAAGTGAAAATACGAATCTTTTATATTTACTTAATTCTGTACACCACTAAGAGACCAGAAAATTTTCTGCTTTGTTGTTTCTTTTCATCTATAATTGGATGAATCCACAAACTGAGAGACTGTGGGAATGGAGGGCTGACTGCATATCTCTAAATTCTTTATTAACTTTTCAACATAAATTAACTCTATAGCCAATATCACTGCACAAAGTATACTTTTGAGTGAAATTTATTAGCTAATTTTAGATGTAAATTCTCATCCTTCTTTCCAAGTATAAATTTTAAGTGTTTTAAGATTGGATTGCTTTTGTTTTGCCAACTATTCAACAAATTAAAGAGCTACTATTTCTATCTTGTCATGACAGCTGCCACAGAGTTTGAGGAGAGATAGTGGATGAACCAACTCTGCCATTTAATCTGTTTGACTTGCTAGGACCTGCTACTTAGTGCCACGTTTAATCAACTTCCTCCTCCTCCTCTTTTTCTAAAGTTCTGGGGAGAGTGAAACAGGGTCTAACTATGTATGTATCCCAGGTTGGCCTGATACGAACTCATGACAAGTCCTGCCTCCGCCCCACCACATTGATTTCATAGAAGTCTTTTAAAATCACACGCCCCTTTTTGGGTTAGGTTATGACCAAATGCACCTGGTCAATGCATTTAACCAGATAGTATACTTCAGACCCTGGGACTTCAGAAATTAGAGATGAAAGAGTAAAGATCTGTCCACTAAAACAAAAATAATATTATTCCACCTAACCACGAAAATATACAGTGTTCTAGGGCTTTCAGAAAACAATGATGTCAAATATATATCTGTATCTTTGCTGTTTTGGAATTATTTTGGTGGTGGTAGGGTCACAGTGTCTCACTATGCAGCCTTGGCTGGTCTGAACTCTGTGTAGAACAGGATGGCTTTGAACTCACAGAGATCCACTTGTCTTCACTTCCTAAGTACTGGAATTAAAGGCATGTGACACTACTATTCTGAACTTAGAATAGTTTTCAGAAGGAAGGGAAGGGCCACTATCTCTCCTCAAACTCTGTGGCAGCTGTCATGACAAGATAGAAATAGTAGCTCTTTAATTTGTTGAACAGTTGTCAAAATAAAAACAATCCAATCTTAAAACACTGGAGATGTTTAGATGCTGATTCTAAATCTTCATGGACTTATAAACAGCACAAAAAAGAAAGAAGCAATTAAAAGCTGGTCTATATGTCATAATCCAGGCCCAAATCCAAATCTAAACACATGCAAATTCCTCTGATCTTGTTACCTATCTAATACAACAGCATAGGTCCAAAGCATTTTTGGGTCACCCAAGTGCACCAGGCTACTCTGTCAACAGCTATCATCACTGTCTAAAAAGCAGAATTTCCAAAAGACAACATGAAAAGGCACCTAAAGCACTATCCAGAAAAGAGAGCTACTTTCTGAGGTGGTGGTGGCCGTGTGTGTGTGTGTGTGTGTGTGTGTGTGTGTGTGTGTGTGTGTGTGTGTGTGTATGTGTGTGTGTGTATGTGTGTGTGTGTATGTGTGTGTGTTGTGTGTGCTGTGTGCATGCAAGCGCGTGTGTGTGCCAGCCCTTTCTATCATGTTGGTCTTGACTACTAGGTTGGCAAAATGAACTACCAGTGTAAAGGCATAGATGCCCAATGGCAGTTTCTCTTCATCTCTCCCAAGCAGCTTCACTAAACATGCTGTTGTAACTAGCTGGCGTCTTTGGTTGTCAAATCAATCTAATACAAGGCTATGCTCTGCCTCCTCACATCACATCATTCAGTAACACCCATTTAGTGAGTATTTTTTGACTTTTTTTAAGTGTCAGACCCAGGATATAGAATGCACATGGTCTCCACCATTTCTTGAAGCTTTCTCTTCAAGTCTTCCTTGGGAGGTTATTTGCAAGATTTAATCTGGGCTACAATGTAGGTATTTGGAGGGAAAAACTGTACTGTATAGTGTTATCAGCTATTAATTGCGAGTTGATGTTGAATGTTTAAGATAAATCAGTTCAGGTCTTGGGACAGGTGTGGGGTGAAGACTATAATGGAACATTTGGGAAATCCATTTCATTTCCTTCAGAGTGCTTGCCCAACCTACAGCATTCCTAGTGTTTGGAATAACTTGGGCCAGAGGATAGAGCTGGGACATGGGTGGTGACTGAAGGCAGTAGGAATATATAGTATATAATGAACTGATCCTTCCTCTCTGTCTATCCCTAGTGCCACCCAGCTAGTCTAGCAAGGTAGCAATGAAGCAAGATGCCAGGGATTGATAGATATTTAGGGGAATGGGGGACTAGCTAATTCTAACTTGGATAACATCTGGGGACTGTGCAAATAGTGTGTTCTAAAAAATGAAGCAAGACAGCCCAATTTCTGCCAGTGGCATGATCAACAGTGTACAGGGTGAACAGACCCTCCTAGGCTGCCAGAAGTTCATGCACTATGAATAACCAACAACATATACTTAAACATGTAATAAGATGTAAGGGCAAGAGGGCCAGGGTATGCGGGGGAAATGTGCTACTACTCCTTTGGCATGGAAAGCCTGTATTTCATGTATAGTTTGATTGTGCTTCAGGGAAGCCATTTTAGCCTTAAATGGCACACTTCCTTTCCTTTAAAATTAGGCTTCCTGAAGGGTTATTTCATCCCAGGTAGTTTCCAAGCCAGAGTACTAATTCAGCTGTATCAGTCAAACCTGGAGGACACAGAGTTCTCAGGATGACTTTGTACATTGCCAACAGTCAACAGCCAATAGCCTGTGGTGCTAGAACCCTGCAATGCAGACTTGAGTCTGTGATAGATGCTTACAATAGTTGGAATGTGTGCTCAGTCATCAAAGAAGTGCACATGGCAGTAGGTTATGCAATGTTAAAGTGTGATGGACTGTGTGAGGTTTTTTGTTTTGTTTTGTTTTTTAAGACGGGAACGTTTGTCAGTATTTATTATAGTTCTGGTAACATTTACTATTTTGGAGGTTTGGTTTTTCTGTTTTAAGAAAGAACAAATTGAATCTATATTTTTTTCCTTCCTTCCTCCCCCCTCCCTCCCTCCCTTCCTTTTAGGAGTGGCCTAACCTCCTCTTCTCTGGGATTTGGGGGAAAAGCAGCATCTGACAACATATGGTCTAGCTTCCTGAACAATAAACTGTCCTTATTTTGTTAGGATACATCTTTATCCCTAATGAAAACAAATCCAGTCTAATTAACGGACAGTCTACTTTTCCCCAAAGCTGTGACTTATCTCTACAAGTACACTAGTCTTACCCATGCATGTCATTTGGTGGACTCTCATTACGGCATCAAAGTCAAGAGCCACAGGACAGTAGACTTTGCCTTCTATTTGAGTAGTTCCTGATCAAGATCTACTAATTCTTACCTTAGAACATCATATGCTCTTTTTTATACTATCTCTTCCCAGAGGCACACTGCAACCTTCTTGGGATTTAGGTATCTAAAATTAATTATCCATGAGTGTAATCAAAGACTTTTATTTGCATCATAGTATCTAGTGCTCAGTATTATAGAAAAGTCTGCCAGCAGTACTAGCTTTAGAGTTATCAGCCATCCTTCTGGCCTCTCAGCATTCCTGTTTCCAGAGTTGAGCTATCACCCTTAAGAGACACTATAAGAAATACAAAAAATGCTCATCTTATTACACGGCATGGATAAACCTATATTAACCATGGTTCACAGCACACTTCCATTCTTTTTAATTCAAGATGTAGGAATAGAAAAACTCAAAATACAGCTGCGTTACCTGATTATTGTTGAAAACCTGAGAGAAACATGGCATATGGAGAAGTGTACACTTGGCAGAAAGTGCTCTAAGACAGAAGAAAGATGAAGATCAGGCAGAAATGATGGGCTCTGGGTCTGACTATGGCATAGTAACAGCTTATGGTCCCTCAACTGTAAAAGGAAGCTATGGAAATATTTAATAACTTTCAAAACACCTCCTAGCTCCTTTGTGCCTAATCCTGTAAGTTTATTTTACTTCAAGTTATATCCGGAAGAACTCATGACAGAGGACAATGACCATCCAACAGAAGAAAGTACTCTTGACAGACATGGAAGCCATGTAGAAAGGTGACTCCACTGCAGTTGTGGGATCTGGTAGAGATCCAAAAGATGAAGGTGTTCAATCTTTACACAACAACATGTCTTAGTGGTAGCTGAAATGAAGCTGTCTCCATAGCCACCCCCCCCCATCCAATTACTTCCATCTACAATACCTTGTAGCCCCATTCAACAGTGAATGCTTATTCACTGACTTCAGGTGTGTTCTCTGAAGAATTATGTAGGGCTGGATGTATGCAGACAAGCATGGATCGTAGAAAAAGGGATCTAAAAAGAGTAAGTAGTCATGGCCTCTCTGATGCTTTAGGATGGTTTAGTACATTCACTGCAAGTTTCTGGCAATAAATTCTCCACAGTAACCTTTCTATCAAGAGTTAAGTCACTATGTCCTGCAAAGACAGAGGTTTAATTTCTCAGCATATTTTCAGTATTCAAGGATTGCTAATCCCACAGATAAGACCTTTTCACACTTAGTTCTTAAGGATGTTAAGAAATGAAGAGCAGGAGCTTTGAATGGGCATCTTATTAAAGATCCTAAAGAGGAAAGTGTGACCTACTTCTGGTGGGAACCAGTCATAATGGACAGTAATCACATGGACTCAGTGAGTTCTCAGATGGACATGGCTCCCAATGTCAGAGGCACTGTAACTGCTTTGTGGCTTGCTGTGTGTACTTGGGAACACAAACTGTTTAAGATACTTGTGGCACATGCCTATAACCCTAGCTCCCAGGAGGTTGGGAACAGGAGGACTGGTAATTCAAGGCTAGCCTGAGCTATACAGTAAAAACGTGGACACCAGCTTGAACTACCTGGTGAAATGTCTAAACAGACAGAAAAACAAACAGGACTTGGGACACAGCTTGTGGTAGATCTCTTGCCTAGCAAGTTTAAGATCCTAGGTACAATCCCCCGCACTGCCCACCCCCTCCTATGTTATCAGTAGGCTCTGACTTTTGACTTTGCCCCCTTTCTCACTGTCTATTTGCTCCTTGTTTGGAAGCGTGCATGCATCTAACTATGGTGCTAAGACTTGCTTGTTTTGGTTCAGCTGTCTAATGAACACTGGAAACTATGACAAAGAAAACCCTGATGGCAAATGTGGGAAAACTAGGATGAGTGGCACCCATTAATCCTCCTCACCATAGACTACGCTAATTCCGGGAGAGAAAAGTTAATCTCACATGACATTAGAACAGTACATGTGTCTGTTGGGAACATTTATTTTCAGTAACTCCTTACTATCCAGCTTTCTGAAAAAAAAAAAAATGACTTTGCATATATCCAATCTAATTTCTTTGGTTGATTTTCCATATGAAAATGAAATAATAAATAATAAATAAATGGATCTGAGCACTATTAAAATGGTATTAAAGTCATAACTTCATTAACAAGCCAAACTCAGGAAATGATTTGAAAAAAACTAAGAGAAAAATTATCCTTCCCCCAAATTATCCTTTACAATACTGACTGAAAAAAGCCAAAATTATGTCCAAGGCCAAGTTTGCCAGGTCATTAAGCAGTCTCTGAAGCTCCTGTGGCCAACTGAGTACGGATGAAAGATGCCTGTTTGCTCACGCTTGTGTATCTGAGTTAGTGGGAAGGAGGTTGGGAAGGGTTTTCTTTGGCTGCTTGGGAACTGGACAAACTCCAACATCCAACTTCAACATCTTTTTTTTTTTCCCCCCAAATGTATTCCTGTTTCATTTAATCTAATTTTTTAGGCAAAATTAAGATCACTAAAATCATCAGAAAGTGAAACATGAAATAGACTCCCCGAGGTTCTCATCTTCAACCATGACCCCGTCAACACGACAGTGATCTGGCCTTTGCTGCATGAACTTCCACGGCGTCTTCTGACCCCTTGAAATCTGTTTGTTCTCCTCAACTGAACCAGTTCCTGTGGCTTTGGTGATGTAAGAGAAACCACTTTGGAAACACGGAGCCCAAAGAAAGTGGTGAAGCAAGGACACCATTCCTGTGTCTACATATAAGACAGTAGGAGGAACTGAAATTGGTACAGGATTCCAAAAGGCTGCCCCATATGCCTAGAGATATTACCAATGTGGTAGTAATTTAGGGCAAATTAGTTCAGAAGATCGTAAAGCAAGGCTTTTTCCACAAAGTAGTGTTTTGCCTACATTACCACGTAAAAATTCAAAACAAAAGGTGGAACCACACATGCCTCTGAAGTAGGACTAAACACAGCTGAATGAAAAACTAGTCATTTAACTGTAGGGTTTCCAATGAGGATGCTTTATCACGACCACTGGGCTGGCATCCATAGAATGAGTCACAAATACTCAGTGTGGAAAGTTCTGATTTGCCTTCCCAGCTCCAGCTCACCTCAGCCTATCCAGTACTCTTCTATAACAGTCCTTTGACTTTGCCCCTGGATTGTCCCTGCACCCCCTCCCATTCTGGTTCCTCTTTCTTGTCTTTTACATAATTGTCTCCTTACTCATTACTGGGCTCCACACCGCAAAGCTTCTTCTGGCTTACACAATGAATAAATCCCATGACTAGACAAGGTTAGTGAACACTATCTAGTATTCTATATAGAATACTGTGCAGTGACATGGTTAACTATACCAGTTGTGCTGATATTTATGGGCTGGGACCACTGCAGTGAGGCTGTGACTTTGCAGTAAAGTCCTTTGATTTCACAGATGTGGTTTCAGTCTGACTCCAACTTGCCAAAGAAAACATCGGTGGATACTTGAACTTCTTGAGGCTGAGCTATACCTACCCCCGTCTCAGGGTTGAAATGGGAGCCTGAGTGAGTGGCCCATCCAAACTGTTTTAAAGGAGCTTTATTTAATGATGTCCTAAGGATATAAAGTATAAAACCCCTCAAGGACAGTAAAGATGTCTTAAAGACTTTTAAAATGAATATACATTGGTCAGGGTTCTCTGATGAAATAGAAACAACAGAATCCACAGAATGACATTTACTATGAGGATTGGCTCATGCAGTTACAAAGTCCCAAGATATACATTTGATAAGTTGAAAGCTGGGACAATTGTTGATTTGAGTTCCAGCCTGAAAGCCAATGGACCCAAGACCATAGAAGAGCTGTAGATTCTCTCAGGGAGGAGGGGAGTGGGGGGGAGGGGGAGACTGTTACCATGCAGAGTCATTCTTACTCAGTAAGGAGAGAGAATGTTTTCAATGGATTGCAAGAGGCTCATCCATCCTGGAGAAGACAGTCTTGCTTTGCTGCATCTACTAACTCAAATTCCAATCTTATACATAAATACTTTATCAAATACCAGAATAATGTTTGACCAAATTATCTGGGTACCCTATTACCCAGGCAAGTTAATACAAATTTAAACATCAGGAAAAACAATGTAAGAGATTTAAGAAACCAAGACTAAAGGTTGGCTAGAGCCCTACCTAAAGACAATTACCACATCTCTGGAGGGTGGAGCTTGGCATTTCTCTTCCTAGTTTTTGAAGGCTTCGGGGAACTCTTGTGTGCAGTCAGAATTGCAAAACTTTAGATGTGAGTAACACAATAAATAGCTGGATGAATGACTGTGTCTCACGAACATAAGGAATTCAGATGGAACTAACATAAGAAATGAACTTTTAGTAACTCTTGCTTAGAATGCCAGTGGTTAAATGAACGTCTTTGGCCTTTGACAAGATGTAAGGTAGTATATAGGGGAGAACACAGTTCTAAGCTCAGTCTTAGCTTCATCATAATAATTCCTTAGCCTCTATGAACTCTAGTATCCTAGTCAGGAAATGTGGTACAGCAATGCCTCGGACAATATTATTAAAAGGCCAGTATAGGATGTGGTTCCTGATAAGACTCTGCCAGTGCCTGTCTCTCTCTCCTGACTCAGCAGCCAGGCATGAGTAAAATCTGGATCAGAAACATTCATCACATTTGAGATTCTACCGAATGTTTCAGTAAATTATACACTGTCTCTTTACACTTCCTTTAGCATTCTTTGTGATTGCTAGCTTATAACAAAACTCTTATTGGTTTTCAACACACACACACACACACACACACACACACACACACACACACACACAAGCATGCACGCGGATGTCATAATTTGAACTTGGAGTATTATTTTTAAGTTAATTCATAGTCATCTGAAACCTGAAACACTCGAACAAATTCAAGTATTGCCAAATATCGACAAAAGAAAAAAAAGGATGGGGGTGGGAGAGAAGAGAGAGAAAGAGATAAAGAGATGTAAGATTACTTTTAAAGACAAGTTTGAAAGCGAAAGAAAATATGTCTAACTAATGTATATAGAGCCTTGAGCAAATAATTTTAATGCACCATGTACTTCACACTGAAACAGCTGTCAAAATACACATTGCAGAAAGGGCTGTGGCTGAGTGTGGAGGCTCATGCCTGCAATCCCAGCACTTGGGAAGTTGAGTTGGGTGGAATGCTATAAGCTTGAGACCCAGCAACACTTCATAGTTCCACACTAGTCCAAACTGTAAAGTGAGGCTGCTATCTTATAAAAGAAGCTGGGCATGATGGTGCATGCCTTTAATCCCAGCACTCCTGAGGCAGAGGCAGGTGAATCAAAGTTTCAGGCCAGTCAGGACTCCAAGGCAAGACCCTGTCTCAAAAAACAGAAACAAGGGCTGAAGAGATGGTTCAGTGGTTAAGTGCTGTGGAATGTTTAAGATGCGTAATATTCATTTATGCTGTGGATACCTGATTAGTGATGCAAAGACACATCACATTTTTTTATGTTACATTGGTTTAACTCTGCAAAACTGTGTTACTTTGCCTGCCTGATTCACATCTGGTTGGTCTCACAAAACGGAACGGCCAATAGCTAGGCAGGAAAAGGGATAGGTGGACTGGCATGCAGAGAGAATAAATGGGGGGGGGATAAGAATAAATATAAATGGATCAAGGAATAAGAAAAGGAGGAGGAGAGGAGGTCACCAGGGGCCAGAGTACATGGGAAAGTAAGATACAGAATTAAGAAAGGGTAAAAAGCTCAGAGGCAAAGCATAAAGAGAAACGAGATAATGTAAGTTAGAAAACGGGCTATCAACAAAATAAGCTAAGGCTGGGCATTCAGAAGTAAGGATAAATCTCTTTGTATTTATTTGGGAGCTTTGTGGTGATTCCCCAAAGAGTAAAACACAAAACAAAACAAAACGGAAAACAACTACAGTTAAGGACACGTGTTGCTCTTCCTTCCAGAGGACCCAGGCTCTGTTCACAGCATTTATGTCTTACAACCACTCATAATTCCAGGGGCTCTAGCTGCCTCTTCTGACCTTCACAGGCACCAGTGTTGTAGGATCATCTTTCTGTACCCTGTGGAGAAGTGTCTCTGCCTAAGGTGCCTTCTGATTGGTTTAATAAAGAGATGAATGGTCAATAGCTAGGCAGGTGAGAATAGGCGGGACTTCTGGGGCATCAGGGGAACTGGGGAAGAATCTGAGGTGTGGTGGAGGGAGTTGGCTGGACAGTATGGAGGGCATGTAACAAGCCAAGTGACAGAACATAGGTTAATATAAGTGAGTTAATTTAAATTATAAAAGCTAGTTAGGAATAAGCCTAAGATAAGATCAAGCATTCACAATTATTAAAAAGTCTCTGTGTCATTATTTGGGAACTGACAGTCCAAAAAACTTCTGACTACACATCAGGTACACACAAAATGTACATACATACATGAAGGCAAAATACCAATAAAACAATCAAAAGCTTAAACAAAAGAAGGGGGATATGATTATACAATGACCATCAGCTTATTTATTTCAAACAATCAATAGCTTTTCACAACTCAGAGAAAATTAACTGGATAATTTGTATGGAGCTATTTCAGGCTATTTAGAGAAATATCATTTTTAAGAAATACCATTTATAAAGTACACCAATGACTCAGTTCAGAATTTTGTGTGTATTTATTAACTTACAGATTTAGTGTACTATACCATGAGCACAGCTTACATAGCAATACTGGAGTATGTTAGTATTGCATGGTGATTCACAAATTTGATGGATATATATTTATTTGCTTACTAAGACACCTGAGTAACTATGCAGTTATGCCTGCCTGTATACACGTAACCACACATCCATCATGTTTTACTCAAATGAAAGCTGCCTTGCAGTTGCACACGTTTCCAGGGCTTTGGCACACAGAAGCACCAGAAGTGATCATCTCAGCTTTTACTGAGCTAATAGCTCACAGAGCCACGTGTAGGGAGAAACATATGGGATAAGTTGCTCTCATGCCCTGGCTTTACCAGCTTCTAGCTGTGTTTTGAGAAAGCTCTTTTATTCCTCTGAACCTTGGTTCTTACCTCTGTAAGTCAGGGGTAACAAGGAGACAGGTGAATTAATTTGTTAAATAATTTGTTAAGTATAGACAGAAAACAAACAGAAGACAGAAGGAAGGAAAAAAGAGAGCCTAAGCTAAAGACATCAAGACTCAGAGAATAAAGCGTTGCTGAGTCTTACGTTTGCTGCCTCATCTGCCGCAGACTTGCAGCTGAAGGAGCTAGCAAGCTGGGAACACTAAGGAGCCCAGAAAGAAAGGGCAGAAAGAGCAACCACAAGTGTGCTCTCTTTAGGGGCATCCTAGCAGCAAAGGGAAAAATACTGATACTTAGAAGTAATTGGATTTCTTTTAGGATAACCACATTATATATTTTTATACAGTGTGTTTTCACTTCAGAGATGATGGGAACTAATTTACCACTAGTCTAAAATCTAACTCCTTAGCAATGATGAAAAAAATTAATTTGCTTTTAAATTCCACATAGATATCCTATCAAACACCTTCAAGAATGGCAGTTTGTTCTGTTTAATCTGTTTCTTTTATTACGCTCATTAGTACACAAAGTGATAGTTCATTATACTTACACACATACATGCACATATATGCTTTGTCCTGTACTGCTTTCCTGTCTTCCCTCCAGCTCTTTGCCAGAGGATAGAGCTGGGACATGGGTGGTGACTGAAGGCAGTAGGAATATGTAGTATATAAAGAACTGATCCTTCCTCTCTGTCTATCCCCAGTGCCACCCAGCTAGTCTAGCAAGGTAGCAATGAAGCAAGATGCCAGGGATTGATAGATATTTATGGGAATGGGGGACTAGCTAATTCTAACTTGGATAACATCTGGGGACTGTGCAAATAGTGTGTTCTAAAAAATGAAGCAAGACAGCCCAATTTCTGCCAGTGGCATGATCAACAGTGTACAGGGTGAACAGACCCTTCTAGGCTGCCACAAGTTCATGCACTATGAATAACCAACAACATATACTTAAACATGTAATAAGATGTAAGGGCAAGAGGGCCAGGGTATGCAGGGGAAATGTGCTATTACTCCTTTGGCATGGAAAGCCTGTTGTATTTCATGTATAGTTTGATTGTGCTTCAGGGAAGCCATTTTAGCCTTAAATGGCACACTTCCTTTCCTTTAAAATTAGGCTTCCTGAAGGGTTATTTCATCCCAGGTAGTTTCCAAGCCAGAGTACTAATTCAGCTGTATCAGTCAAACCTGGAGGACACAGAGTTCTCAGGATGACTTTGTACATTGCCAACAGTCAACAGCCAATAGCCTGTGGTGCTGGAACCCTGCAATGCAGACTTGAGTCTGTGATAGATGCTTACAACAGTTGGAATGTGTGTTCAGTCATCAAAGAAGTGCACATGGCAGTAGGTTACACAATGTTAAAGTGTGATGGACTGTGTGGGGTTTTTTGTTTTGTTTTGTTTTTTTAAGACGGGAACGTTTGTCAGTATTTAATATAGTTCTGGTAACATTTACTATTTTGGAGGTTTGGTTTTTCTGTTTTAAGAAAGAACAATTTGGATAAATGACATATAAGGCTGATGTAAGGGTCTGCCTAGTTGATGGCATCACCTAGGAGATATTGTGGATATGCCTGCGACAGTGTTGGTGGCAGCATCCCTTGGACTGGGGTCACAGACTGAGTAACAAGAAAAGAGAAGCACAGCTTCCATGAGGTTATCATCCACAATGCTGTGGGGCTTTGTGGTTGTGCAGGTGCTTGAGGGTTCATGCTTTGTAAATAGACCTAATAATCTCACTGTTTACAGAGAGTAAGCCATGTATATACTACAGAAAAAGACAAACCACAAACCTAAGCTCCTACTTCAAGGACCTAGAAAAAGAAAACAAAGCCAAAGCAAGCATTTGAGGGACACCGTAAAGTGAAGAAATGGCAAAATAAAGGAGGAAAAAACCCCCGAGTCGGAGAACTTAGTCCTTTTTAAAGATAATGAGACAGACAAACCTTCGCCAAGACCAACAAGAGGAAAATGGAGGTAAAGGGCCACACAAACTCAGCAGTCTGCGATGGTGTGTGCCTGTAAACCAGCATTCCAACGGCAAGATGGGAAGCAGAGACAGGATAAGCTGGAAGCTCATAGGCCAGTACACTACACAATGACAGAAACAGGACAGCCACCTGCCTCAACAAAGGGAGAGTGGACACTGACTCCCAAAGTAGTTTTGTAGCCTGTACAATACACTATTGCTGGCAACACACATACACACACACCACACAACCTACACACCATACACATACCATACACACCAAATACCATACACACCATACAACATACACACCAAAAAACATATACACCACACAACCACAACATACATACCACACATACAACATAAACACCAAACAACATACACACCAAACATACACACCATACAACATACACCACACATACACACCACACAATGTACATACCACACAAATAGATATCACACAACATTTATAGCACACATACTACACAGCATACACACCACAAAACACACACCAGACACACAACATACACACCACACAACATACACAGACAACATACACACCAAACAATATATACACCACACACACATCACACAACATACACACCACATACACAACATACCCACCACCAATATGCATACCACATACACCACACCCACAAAACACACACCACACAACATACACACCAAACAACATACACACTATACACACACCACACACATCACACATACATACTCCACACATACCATACACACCACACAACATAGATATCACCCACATTCAACATACACACCACACACACACATCAAACAACATACACACCACACCACATATACACCATACAACTTACACATCACATACACACATCACACACAACATACACACTGTACAACATACACCACATACACACACCACACACATACAACATAGACACCACACAACAAACACACCACACACAACACAAACAACAGACACACCACACAACATACATACCACACACATCACACACACCACGCCACACACACATCACACACCATATGCACCACATACACACACACACTATACACACCACATGCAATACACACACACACACACACACACACACACACACACAATTTTCTTTAAAGGAAAAAGACACAAGTTGCTAATATTAGGAATAAGACATGATATCACTACACAGCTTGCATAAAGGATTACTACAGACTGGAGGGAATGGTTCAGGGCAGAATGTTAGCCTTAAATTTGTGAGGACTGGGTTCTATATTCAGCAGTTCAGGGAGGAAGTAAATATCAAAAATAATTCCATATGAAGACTGAAAACCTAAAGAAAATTATGTACATGTTATGAATTATTATTCAGCCTTCAAAAAGATCTACGTGCTATAGCACGGATGAATCTAGAAATCATTATGCTAAGTGAAGTAAGGCAATTAAAACAGAAAAAACATGGTGAGATTTTTCCCCTTGCACCATCATGTTTAGTGAAATAAGTCACCCTCAACACGGAGCAGCACATTTCCTTTTTATATATGGAAGCTAGACAAAAGAAGAAATAAAATAAGATAAATAAAATATAATGGTACGTATGCTTCCACAGATCTCAATAAATGTTTTTATTAGTCGTTATAAACCTCAGTGTATGACAATGATCAAATAAAATGTTTTTAATTTAAAGAGGGGGTGCTGGAGAGGTGGCCAAGCAGTTAAAAGCACTGGTTTCTGGTCCAGAAAACCCGAGTTTGGTTCCCAGCACACACACAGCACCTAACAACCATTTGTCACTCCAGTTTCAGGGACTCTGAGGCCCTCTTCTGGCCTCTGCCAACAATGCATACATGTTAATTCCCAGACATAAATGCAAGCAAAACACTCATACACATAAAATAAAAATAAATATTTTTAAGGGTTTAAAAATAAATATGTAATTTTTAATCTAAGGGTAGGAGATGTAGCTAAGCTTGTAGAATGCTTGTCTGGTATGTATAGGCCCTGGGTTTGTTCTTAGGTAGCACATAAAACCCAGGGCTGTGGCCATGCCTGTTATCCACCACTTGGGAAAGGGGAGGCTATAGGGTAGGAAGGTTAAGATAAATGGGGCTAGGTTGTAAGTTTGAGATTGGGCAGGGATACACGAGATCTTTCCTCAAACAATAAAATACATAAGGACTGAAGAAAATGTTTCCAGGATATAATCAGGACAAGCGGATCAGAACAAGAAAACAAAACCCTTTCTGTTTAAAGATCTTATTTAGCTTCTTAAAAAATTGGAAGATAGGAGCCTATTAATAAGTGACATGTTCTGGGCTAGAGATGGAATTATAACCTCTAAATAAGTTGGTTTGTTCCCAGAGGCACAGTTTGCAGGCCACAGCCAGCAGGTGCTGTTTCTTTACAACAGCTGAGTAAAGCTGTGGGGCTCCATGACACCAGGATGAGATTGCCAAGAGACTCTAGGCATTCTGTAAGATTTCATGTTTTAATACTTGGGTGAGCCAGGTACTCCGGGTGTTCTTTTTAGTTACAGGACCTTACTATTGATAGCCTTGATTTGAGGAGTTACTTTCTATGTGGGTATTGTAATTGGACATTTCCTGTCCCAACTTTCTGGTTCCAAATAACTGAATCAGAGGTTGAATATGAATTATAAATGTTCAATTGATAGCTCAGGCTTGTTACTGGCTAACTCTTACACTTAAATAAACCCATATTTCTATTGATACTTTGACACATGGCTCGTGGCTTGTTAACTCATTTTCTATATATCCTGCTTGCCCAGCGGCTGGCTGGAATCTCAACTCTCCTGACTCCACCCTGCTTCCTTCTACTATTCTCTCTGCATCAAGCTATCTCTCCCAATCTATTCTTGCCCTGCATTGGCCAATCAATTTTTTTTATTAACACTGAGTATAATCCACAGCATTTCCCCCTTTTTGTCTAGTTGAAAAAGAAGGTTTTAACCTTAATATAGTAAAACTATATACAATTAAAACATAAACAAAAATTACAGTAACAATAACCAATTCATTTGTATTTGGCAAGATTTGAGAAAATAATCTTTCTTGGCAAGTCTAAAGTTTTATATCTAATTTACTTTCTATTATAACTAAGGAAAACTCTAATTACAACTATCTAGTCTTTAACTCCATCAAAGACCTTAGAAGGTTGAAATGTTACCTAATAGGGACATCAGACCACCAGCGCAGTCACCCTAGGTTTCTCTGAATCCAACTAGAATATCTGATAGACATTCCTGGGAAGCAGGAAGTCGTGTTCTACTTTGTCTTGGCAAATTACGACAGTCACTTTTCTGGCATCCTGCTAGTCCAGTTTGGACAGTATATTGTCAGCAATTGAGGCAAAGATAGTTTCTTTGTCCACATAGCTACCTTTTGCCAAAAAATTTACAAACTCCACATGGACTTTCTTCAATGCTCATTATCTTCTCTTAAGTAGATTGGTACTGTGAGCAGCAGACGTGTCTTGTTGTCATGAAAAGCCTTAGGTTATTAGATATATTAAATATCATATTCTATAGCTCTTTGAAGTATTTGAAGAACATCTACCTCAATATATCTGTGTATGACCTTGAAAACATACCTAACATGACTATAAGTTTGACTATTGTCAATGACTGTTAATCTTTACTTCTTAATTATATTTTAAAATGAGCTGTATAAACATAATACCTTAAACAAAATAAAAGTATACATACATGTGAGGGCTATACATACTGTGTAACAAAATTAACTTTAAATTTGTAACAATAAACCAAAATCTTTGTAAAATATTTAAGTTTTTTGGATTAAGATAGATTTGATAACCTACTTATCATTCCTGTATTCCCCTTTTTGTCTTTAGAAAGAGATCACTGAATTCAATGTCCTTTGTTCAGCTTTTTTCCTGACCATTACCAAAAGCAATTTGTAATAAACTCCCCTTAAATGGTAATTAATGTCCACTGTCCAATAGCAGGGCAAGAAGAGATTAGGTGAGACAGCTTGATGCAAAAAATGATGGGAGGAAGAAGGATGGAGTCAGGAAAGTTGAGGGAGATGGGTTAATTTAAGTGTAAGAGCTAGCTAGTAACGAGGCTGAGCTATCGAACAAACATTTATAATTCTTACTCAGCCTCTAAGTTGGTTATTTGGGACTGGGCAGTTGGAACAGGAAGTGTCTGATTGCAAATATATAATCTTCCATCACTTCTCTATACTTCACAGGGGCTAGAGGGATGGCTCAACAGTTAGAAACTTTTTAAACAGTTAAAAACAGTTAAAGGACTCAAGTTCAGGTCTCAGCACCCTTGTCAGGTGGCTCACAAACACCTGCAGCTCTATCTCCAGGAAGAGCTGACACCTCTGGCTTATGTAGGCATCTGCACATAGACAACCAAACACTTATACACAATCAATCAACCAATCTTTAAAAAAATTTTTTTGTACCCTCTATAAAGTACTCTACTTTGCATTCTCTACAAAGAGATTTTGTAAAATCTACTTTGATTTTCAGAGGATGAATTTTAAACTAGCCAACTTGAAGAAAATTTTTGCTTACCAAGTTCCCAGAATTGTGTGCAGAATGATGAGAACTGTGTACACAGAGATGGGAAAAGTGTAAGGAGCTTTACTCTTTATTTAGGAATAATTCCTTGTGATGCAATGTGGCTGGTTCTGGCACTTTTGAGCAAGACCTAGAAGGCGTGGCTTTAAGGTCTCGAGGACCCCTGTATGGGCTGTGGCCAGACCCCCTCTGAAGACCGGTTACATACTGCCTGCCCTTCCTGTTTGTTCCCCATATTCTCAGAGGGAAGATTGCTGCTTGCCATGTGGAACCTTTCACCTTCCAGGAATTGCTGTAAGGTGCAAACTTGTATCAGTGAGTATTTCATATAAACTCCTTAATAAATATTAATCTTTTATATAATCAATTGTCAATGATAATTCCTACAATAATGCAAAAATTAGCACCACCCCCATTTTACAGATATATCCATTAAGGCACAGTGAATCTCAATGAGCAATACAAAGCTGGCAAATGAACAAACACAAAGCTTTTAGCTAGATTTCCTACCTCAGTCACTACTGCTCTTTCCTCATATTGTTGGGCTTTTCTGTTATCCTAGGACTGGGGAAGAGATAGCATCTGACTGCTTACACAGCTATACATGTGTAGACCCAAAGTCAGAGCTAACTTCTTTCCATTCTGCCACAGGTCTCTATTGTCAAATTCATTCTGCATATTCTGAAATAAAAATAATTTTAAAGATTTATTTGTTGTTTATGTTTTATGTGTACAGGTGTTGTACCTTCATGTATATTTGTGCACCATGAATGTACCTGATGCAGTGTGGGGTCAGAAGAGGGCACTGAATTCCTGGAACTGGAATAACAGATGGCTGTGAGCTTCTATGAGCATGCTAGTGACAGAACCCAGGTCCTCTTGGTTCTTGACCTATTTAGCCACCTCTTCAGCCCCAGAGGCAAACCTATTCTTTTCATTTGTTTGACTAACTTGCCACATATTAATTTTTCTATCTTTTATAATAAATGCCAACTTAATAGAAAACATTGTCTTGATGGTCTTCTGGGTGCATCAAATTGGTTAGGTGTGATGACACACATCTGTAAACCCAGCCTTTAGAGGCTGAAGCAGAAGATTCACAGATTGAAGGCTAGCTTAGGCTAACATTGTGAGTCTGAGGCCAGCCTTGACTGTTGACTTCTTTTGATGTTTAAAAGACTGCATTTAGACTTCTAAGTCCTTATGGTGTTTCTCTGGGGAGAAGGTGTCTCTTTAGGGTCTAAGAGCCATGGAATACATAGCTTTCCTGCTTTTCTGGCTAACTGTATCATAATAACACAGAGATTTACTCAGCTGTCTGTTATACAATTAGTTATTTTGTGTTCTTTCAACTGATACTCTGGCATTGAATATATTATGCCTCAAATACATTGGAGAAAAGTAACAAGGCATGGTGCTCAATATCCCTCCTACCTGACTAACCTGTCAATTTTCAGTCTTGTGAGATATCAAGCATAAGCGCAGGTAAAATATTTATGGGGTAGGAAGGTGACTTTTAAACCTTTTATTTGTATCTCCCACTTCCCATGTTCTTTTTCTTAAACAAAAAGGTGCACAAAACTGATAAAGTGTAAACTCGACATTTTACATAAGTTGACACATATGCAAAGAGTAAGCTGAAAACCATGAAGCTTAGCCAGGAGTGCTGAGTGAAGTCCTTATCACCCACACGCTGAGGATGCCCATCTGGTATAGCTGTGTAAGCAGTCAGATGCTGTCTCACCCCCAGTATTGGGTTAACAGAAAAGCCCAACAATATGAGGAAAGTGTAATAGTGACTGAGGTAGGAAACCTAGCTAAGAGCTTTGTGTTTGCACATGGAGATTCATTGTGCCATAGTGGCTTTATCTGTAAAATGGGGTAGTTCTAATTCTTGCATCACATGGAATTATTCCTAAGTAAAGAGTAAAGCTTCCTTTCTCATCTCTGTGGTTCTATTATGTATATAATTCTGGGGATCTGGTAAGCCAACATTGCCTTTAAGTTTGGCTAGTTTAGAATTCATCTTCTGAAAATCAAAATATTCTCTTTGTAGAGAATACAGAGTACTTTGTAGAAAGTACGATTTTTTTTTTTTTAAGATTTGTTGATTGGTTGTGTATACGAGTGTGGCTGTCTATGTGCAGGTGCCTGCATAGGCCAGAGGTGTTGGCTCTCCCTGGAGATAGGTGTTTGTGAGCCACCTGACAAGGGTGCTGGATCCAAGCACTAAACAGAAAGGGGCTTTATGAGATTATCTGATGTAAAGGATAGGAAAAAAAAGAGTATGAAACAGGTCAGAGGTGACAAGAGACTTAATGGGTCACCATCATGCTGTCTGTATTCAGTGGTTTCAGGTGGGCTAGATGGCCTCGCTGATAAAAAGCCAAGAGAGCCTGACAATTTGAGTCTGACCCTTGAAATTCACATAAAAAAAAAAAAAAAAAAAAAAAGGCCAAATGCATTGGTGTGCATAAGTAACCTCAGCACTCTTGCAGTGAGACAGGAAGTAGAGACAGACTCACCTGGACACTCTCAGGCCAGCTAGCTAGCCAGAAGTACTCAGGCAACAGCACACAAAAGACGGTGCCTGAACAAGGTGGAAGGTGAGAGCTGGTTTCTGAGCATCATTTGTGCCAATGGCACCATTCCCACATTGACATACACACATCAAATCACATAATATATAGATGTCCACAACTCACTAAAATTGCCTTCAGTAGTCCTTCTGTAATGAAGAAATAAATCTCTTCTGTTAGGTACCGGGATGTAAAACTTCAAGTTTCTGGTCATACTGAAGCTCTGACAGCCCTATGTGGTTCTGGGGAATTTCTGGTTCCAGCAATGGACATAAGGCAATTCTAGAGAAGGCTGAGATCTGGTAGGTTTCTGTACTTTAAAAGGATTTAAAAGTCAAATAATAATTGAAGGGCTTTACATCCTAGACAGCACAAGACAGGCTTATCAAAGGGGGTTGAAAAAGAGAGAGGGAAGGAAGCCCTTCAAGGCAGACAGCGAAAGGGCTGTGCATAGAGAAGTATAGCAGAGCTTAAGATCTCAGAAAACAGGACTTACACAGATCTGTCTCTTTCTGGGATTTCCTGTTCATTTTTTTTTTTTTAATCAAAGAAAATAGAACTCCTACAGTTCAAATGTAAAATAGGGGTTTTTTTTTGTTTTGTTTTTTTTAATATGTGGCTTCCTCCCCTAAAGGTTTCATTGTAGGAATTATTTCATCAAATACAAATAAAAACAATAAAGACCAAACTAGGAAAGTCTATGGAAATACTTAACACATGCTAGCTTGAGCCAGGCATTACTCAAAAGTCATACTGATGTCCAATAGAAAGGTTCCCGTCTTCATGGACCACATCTTGGCAGCATCTTGATGGTCACTGCTATTCCCAAATCACTAGGCTTAGTGACTTCAGTGGGAAGTAGATATGGCAGAGATGCTAAAATGGAGCAGGGCACAGCACCAGAAACACTGCTAAGATAGAAGTGACTTCATTCTGTAACTTCCAAGAAACACTGATGTATCAGGAGAAAACATAACCGTGTTAGATCTCCATAAAAATAGAAAAAAAAATTAAAACTTCTTCCAATGATGCTGGGCACCTCCATCCTTTCATATTTAACAACTCAAGTGAGTCAGTCTTCAAAAGTCTGCTGTTTTTGTCCCTGGGGATGGCCTTGTCCTGCACCATATTTGTGCTATTCAAAGCCTTTGAAAATTATGACACAAGGGTAGGAGAGGTGGAACTAGCGTAAGAAATGGCCTTAGGTCTCTGCCAGCCACAGAAGCAACGTTTGCTTAACCTCTCTGTACCTGTTCCCCCACCTGAAAACCAGTGCTGACAACGATCTCTTCTCACACAGCATGCGGAACATAGGAGGCGGACATGTGAAAAGTGTTTGTGAGTGTATGAGCCGAGAAGACCATGGTATTCTTCAGTATGGAAGGTCATTCAAAGGAAAAGGGCTCACCAGGTTGTATAAATTAACAGAACACAAGAAGGCTTAACACAAACTAAAAAGATACAATGGAGAGGAAGAAAGCAAAGTTTCCCATTCTAAAAGCTCCCTTACAAAGTGGGGTGGGGTGGTTTAAGACATGCTGCAGAAGCAGATTGCCAGGAGTTCAAGGCCAATGTGGGTTCTATTCATGTGAGTTCCAGGACCACCTACTACAGAGAATAAGACGTCTTACCGAAGAAACAAGCAACAAAAACAAAACCCAAACAAAACTTTGAAAAATGAGAGAATGGAGTTCTGGCTTAGGAGGTAAATGTGTCAGCTAATTCTCATTAGAGTGCATAATTTTGCAGATTCTTTCAGGTGATGGAGAGAAGAGAGAATGGACTATATCCCACTTCCACTCGTTTGTACAACATATAATTCTTACCTTCTGTCTGTATTGACATGCTTAATCCTTCTAGCTAGGGATAACCAATTCTTAAAGACAGCAAAGGTCACAATTAGCAGGATGTCTTTGATAGACAAACTAACCACCCAAGAGCCGGGTCTCCTGTATTTGGCCTTTGTGACTCAGGAAGCAATAATACCTGTCTTTATTCATAGCACCATGAGGCACCAGGCAACTACACACCAGACCACACTTGCTTGTAGCAATCACTCAGACTAGCTAATCTTCCATTGTTTGCCTTGCTTTGCATATCTGCCTTTCTGCGAAAATCACAAGTGTTGTGTATTGTTTGTTGTATAAACAGAGCTTGTTTCTAGAGCTGAATTATGCAAACTCCACAGTAAGGCCACAGACACATACTTTAATGAGAAACAAGATGAACTGGAATCTTTCTGCCTAGTAATAAAAACCAAGGATGTTTTATTAACAGCCCATCTTAGCAGAGAGCAGATGGGAAACATAACCAAAGGTATTTGCTGTTCTCCTGACTGCTAGAAGCTAGACACTGAAGCTTTTGAACTTTCAAAACAAGGTGCTTTGTCTTTCTTTGAGGCTAATGGGCCCTCCTTGAATCTTCCACTACAGTTTGTTTTCAGCACAAGGTCTTGAGTTTGACGAGACTGAGGTAAATGTGAAGGAATCAAAGGAATGCAGTAGAATATGGGATGTGTATGGGATGTGTAATTAGAAGAATTACACGAGGGCCTCTGTGCCTTTAATTTAGGAAGTCAGTGACTTCAGTCAGCTTCTTCCCGTATAACACAAAGCATCTGCGCCCAATGAACTCTGCCACCCAGACTGAGGCAAGTATCCATTTGGTCAGAGGTGGCTCCATTGACTATAGATGACTGAACTTTCATATAAACATACCTGCCTCTCTACAACTTCAACTACCACCAAAGCATCTGTAAATGTCTCCCACCCCTTTCCAAGATGAGGAGACAAAAAGGGTTCCATGTTTGGGATCTGCCAGCTGGGTGGAGGCAAAGCATTCTCAGCACTCTAGCAAGCAATCCACGAGGCGGATTGAACTGGCTGTCCTAGGCAAACTACAGGAAATAAAACTGTCCCCTTTCCAACACAGCCTAGACAACCCTCAGTTCTCTGTACTTGGCTTGTGAATACGTGTGGTGACATATTGTATATGTAATGAAATCACATAACACAATCACCCACTGTCAAGCCATGAAGGTCAGAGTGGTGAGGTGACCCACACCTTTAATCCAGATCTTTCTGTATTTCTAGGCCTAAGGCCAAGCAGTGGTCGCTCACACCTTTGATCCTAACTCAGGATTATGATGCAGAGTTGATCCCAAAAGGTGGGTGGGGAAGATCTAGAGGGCAGGAGAAGGCAGAGATTCTGTAGAACCCACCATCAGGCTTAGGACCTGTGACAACAGCATTTACCTTGTTCAGCCTGAGAAGTTGGCTGGGTGAGAACTGACTGTGGTCTGCTTCCTTTCTGATATTGCAGGCTGAGTTTATTAAATATAAAATATATAACCACACATAAGGCTTTTCTTTAATTATTATTCTTTATTAGTTTTATGTGTGGAGGTGTTTGGCCTGCGTGTATATATTCAGTGTCCTTGGAGGCCAGAAGAGGGTGTCAGATCCCTTGGGACTGGGATTAACATACATACCCTTTTGAGTTGCCTTGTGGGTGCTAAGACGCAAACAAACCTGGGTCCTTTGGAAGACAGTCTGAGAACCATCGAAGCCATCTTTCTGGCCCCACAAGGCATTTCTGACACACATGGACTAATCTATTCCTACCAGGTAGGGAAGCAGGTGAACAGTGTCAGTGACCTTCTTGCTAAGTTGGCCTTTGTTCAGTCCACAGATAAACCCTAGGGATGGAGATAATTATTTCTAGGACTATACTCTTTGTCAGCAGTAGCTTGGTAGCTAATTTAGGGCAGGTTTTGTTTCATTGTGTATGTAGTATAGTATATGTATATTTTGGTGTGACTGTAGACATGTGCAGATGGGCATGTGCATGGTGGAGGTGTAAAGAAGCCAAAGGCTGATGCTGCGATCCTTGATTACTCTCTACCTTATTTTTGAGTCAAGACCTCACTGAACCAGGTGTTCATCAATTTGACTAAACTGGCTGGATGGCCAACGAGCTCTAGGGATCTCCCTGTTTTCGCCTGTAGTGATGGGATTATAGATGCATGCTTCCCTCTGCAACTGACTTTTGCATGGGTACAGTGGTTCAATCTCATGCCTTCATGGTTAATGGGTTGGGGATGGGGGAAACATTTTACTAATTCACCCATACACATAGCCCCCTAGGACAGTTTTTGTTGACATTTAAAATTTTTATTATGTATTTATTTACTAGCTTATTTGGGCTTTCACCTTGTGGGTCCTGGGTATTGAACTTTCAGATAGGCTGACTTGGCAGCAATCACCTTTGAATCATTTCTCTGACCCTTGGGCAATCTTTAACAAAGACAAACTATTCAGTTTAACAGCAGCAACCAAAACTCTTCCTTGATTTCCAAGGGCCTCTTCCAGCAACAGACACAGTTCCTACTCTCCTTCCTAAGCCATAGTTCAATTTCCTTCTCCTCATCCATCTCTTAAACCTCATAAAGTCAGATGTGTGATTCTCTATGGGTGGAGTCGCCAATTTAACACTGACTGTTTTACTATTTATCAGACCATATGCTAAGAACCAGAGATAAACAATCCCATGTTCTTTATGAGGAATTCAAACAAGGAGAAAACAGTGATGAAAATACAAAAATTCTCTTTACTTTTTCCTATTTAACTCTCTTCCTGGGAAATAACTATTGTTAAAAATCTATTCTTACTGTAACAATGTATGACTTTAATCCTAGCACTTGGGAGGTAAAGGCAGGCTGACCTCTGAGTTCCTGGCCAGTTGGGGCTACATAGCTATTTTCTATATCCAAACAAAATATGTGTCGTGGTGATATACTTTATATTTAATAAAATCAGCTTGGAATATCAGAGAACAGAATCACCCACAGTCAAGCCATGAGGGTCAGAGAGTGGTAACTCAGGCCTTTTACCTCAAGGCCTAACAACCAAACAGTAGTAGCTCACACCTTTAATCCTGACTCTAGGATTATGATACAGAGTTGAACCCAGAAATGAAACAACTGGGTGAAGAAGATATTTAAGGCAAGCATAGGCAGACATTCAGGCATTCTGTAGGAGCAACCAGCCAGGCAGAGGACTCTTGAAGACAGCATTTACCCTGTTTTGTCTGAGAAGTTGGCTGGGTGAGATCTGACTGTGGTCTGTTTCTTCTCTCTGATATTCCAGGCTTTCCCCAATATCTGGCTCTGGGTTTTCATTAAATACCAATTAGAATTCATGCAATAATACACTACGCACGCAGAGACTCTGCATTACATTCTACATATGCACACATGAAAATGTTGGGTAAAGTGTACATTTACAAATGGCTGAGATGCCTATTAACACATCGAAGTGGATGCTGGCCATCAGGTTATCCCAGCATCTCCCAGCATTACAAATACAGTCACAGAGTCCTATTTCCTCTCAGCCCTTCAGTTCTCACCCCTGCCTTCTATCCTAAACCTCTTCAGCCCATGAGCTTCCCTTCCCTTCCCCGGGTTCTCTTTTCCTATATAACCCTACCATTTCGACCATGTGGTCTCTTGGTTTTTCTCCCCACACCTCCATGGCCTGGTCTATTTTGGCCATGTTCAGTCTGGACTCTGCCCTGGACTCTGGACTCTCCTCATATCTACAATTAGAAAAACAAACAAAACAAAAACCATCCTATTCAACCATACTTTGGAGAGGTCATGTCCTCATTTTCATTTACCCATGAGACAAAAGGTATGAATTACTAAAATTAGACTGAATTTTCTTTTAGATTCTCATACAGACATTGCCATGATGATTGCTGTTTAGGCCTTAGCCTTCCTCACATGAGCCTGTCTTCCTAGAAGAGCGACTCTTCTTTTTTTTAAGAAGTGACTCTTCCTAGTTCAAATCCCAAGTAACTTGAGAAGCTCACAGATGAGATTTTAAGGGAACAGACTACACCCATGGCAGCTCTGCCCTGACCAGGGTATCCGTAAAGGTAAAGCCAGCTTTGGGTCATTGCTTTGTTACTCATTTGCAACTGATATTATTGGCTCACAAGGACAGAGCCCAGTAGATCTTCCAGAAATACACAGTCTCTCTTCTTTGGGAGAAAATTATGCAGCCAGAAGAGATGAGAAAGTCTTGCTGCTGCTTTTATTTTTTGTCACTGGTGTGTTGGTGGAATACAAGGACTTATTGGTAGTAGCACTGAGCTGAATACTCAGACAGGAAAAGTTTATTCAAACTCAAGTTTAACACCATCTTATTTAGAGGTAAGTTGACACTCCAACCAGCCCAGGCGGAAATCCCCATCTTCAGGACCCTGGCACTGGGACACAGCCCTTGGATTCCCCAACCTCAATCATCTCTGCCCTAAATCCAGGCCAGCAGGAAAACCCCTACAGGCTAGAAGCCCCAGTGAAACAGAGTTTGCTGGACACCCCCAGTTATAAAACCCTGCCCCATTCCCCAACCCACACCATCACCCAACGAAGTCAGCACACACTTAGCAGTAAGCGGAAACCCACAAATCCCCCACCCATATCACATTAAGAGGCCAAGAGACTAAAAGACTAAGAGTTCCTCAGTTCCTATTGGATCAAGAGCAGTTATCTGAGACCCTCAGTTTCTCAGCACCTACTTGACTAAGAATACACTACCTCCAAGTGGACCAACAGAGGCTTCCTGACACACAGACAACAGCCAGAAAAGACTGCACCAAAATAAGCTCCCTGAGATGCAGACAAATCCTCCAGTGGTACGAAGAAGCAAGGGGCAGACACCACTGGAAAAATATATAACAACATAAAGAACAACATGGTACCACCAGAATCTGGTGGTTCAACAACAAGACCTGAGCATGGCAACGCAAAAGAAACAGAAGGAAGATAACCTTAAAAACTTTATGAAGACAATAGAAGACTTCAAAGAGGATATAAAAATTATAAGAAAAGACAAGCAAAAAAATTGGAAGAAATCAACAAATCCCTGAAAGAAAATTTTTAAAAATCTAAGAAAAATCAATCAAACAGGTGAGGGAAACATTTCAAGACTTAAAAACTGAAATAGAAGCAATAAAGAAGACACAAACCGAGGCAATGATGAAAACAGAAAATCTGAAGAAACAAAATGGAACTACAGATGCAAGCATAATGAATAGAATGCAAGAGATGGAAGAGAGAATCTCTGGAAGATTCAATAGTGGAAATAGATATGTCAGTCAAAAACAAAAACCCACTAAGACAAAAAAAAAAAAAAAAGGTCGTAACACAAAACATTCAGGAAATATAGGACACTGTGAAAAGATCAAATCTGAGAATAATTGGAAGTGAAGAAGTAGAAGAATACCAACTCAAAGGCACAGAAAATATATTCAGCAAAACTCTCAATCATCATAGGTGGAGTAAACAAGATATTTCATGACAAAACCAGATTTAGTGGGATTATGTGTTGTTACATTGTAAATAATTGTCCCACCTACTAGTTTAATAAAAATGCTGATTTGCTGAAGGCAGACAGGAAGTGTGGGTGGAGATACCAGACTAAGAAAACTCTTGGAACAGAAAGAACAGAGCAGAAATACCACAGAGTTGCCAGACAAGCCAGAAGATCTAGAGCACAGTTATGCTGCTCTGAGAAACAGTACTGAGCCGCATGGCTGAACAGTTAGTTAGTTAAGGGTAAAGAGTTAGCAAGTTATATACCTGGGCCCCAGGTCAATCAGTGTACACATCTGTGTGTTTCAGTGGAACTATGGGATTGTGGGTCTGAAAGTCTGGGTCACCAGGCTAAGCTGGAAAGTCCGGGCCACAAGACTAGGCCAGAAAGTCCAGGCCAGAAACCTCATACAACAACCAGATTTAAATAATACTTATCCACAAGTTCTTGTCTTACAGAAAGCACTAGAGGGAAAATTTAAGCCTAAGGAAACTAGATACACCCATCAAACAACAAGCAATAGATAATCCCACAGAAGAAATACCCAAAGAAAGGAAGCACACACACTCTACCACCAAAAATAACAGGAAATAAAAATCAATGGTCATTAATATCTTTTAATGTCAATAGACACAATTCACCTGTAAAAAGGCACACCCTAACACCATGGATACAAAGATAGAATCCATCTTTCTTCTGCAACACACCTCAACTTCAAAGACAGACAGTGCCTCAGAGTAAAGGATTGGGAAAAGACTTTCCAATCAAATGAACCTAATAAACAAACTAGTGTAGCCATCCTAATATCTAACAAAATAGACTTCAAACTAAAATCAATCAAAAGAGACGAGGATGCTCATTACTTACTTATCTCAGGAAAAATACACCAAGATGAAGTATCAGTCCTGAACCTTTATACCCCCAACACAAGGGCACCTCCATATGTAAAAGAAACACCACTAAATCTTAAATTCCATATCAAACCCCACACATTAATAGTGGGAGACTTCAATACTCCACTCTCACCAATGGATAGGTCAACCAGAGAGAAACTCAACAGAGAAATAAGGGAACTAACAAATATTATGACCCAAATGGACATAATAGATAAACACAGAACTTACCACCCAAACAAAGAAATATATCTTTTTCTCAGAACCCCATGAAACTTTCTCTAAAATTCACCACATACTTAATCATAAGGCAAATGTCAATATATACAAAAAATGGGAATAATTCCTTGTATCATATCAGACCACCATGGTCTACAGCTAGAGTTCAACAACAACACAAACCACAGAAAGCCTACAAATTCATGGTAACTGAACATCTCTCAATTGAACCACCTCTGGGTCAAGGAAGAAGTAAAGGGAAAAAATCAAAGACTTTCTAGAATTCATTAAAAATGAATCCACAACATACCCAAACTTATGGGGCACAATAAAAGCAGTGCTGAGAAGAAAATTCATAGCACTTGATTACATGAAAAACCTAGAGAAATCTCATACAAGAGACTTACAGCACAGCAAACTCACCTAGAAGGAGTACAAGGCAGGAAATAAACTCAGGGCTGAAATCAACACAATTAAAACAAAGAGAACAATAAAAGAATTGATGAATTAAAGAGTTAGTTCTTTGAGAAAGTTAACAAGAAAGATTAACCCTTATCCAAACTAACCAAAAGGCAGAGAGAGCATCCCATTTAACAGAATCAGAAATGAAAGAGGAGACATAATAGCAGACACACAGGAAATCCAGAAAATTACTAGGTCATATTCAGAAAACCTATACTCCACTAAATTGGAAAACCTGAAATAAATGGACAGTTTTCTAGACAGCTATCACTTACCAAAATTAAATAAAAAACAGATAAGTGACCTAAATAGACCTATAACCCCGAAGGAAATTGAAGCTGTTATTAAAAGTCTGCCAAGCAAAAAAAAGTCCAGGGCCAGATGGTTTCAGTGCAGAATTTTACCAGATATTCAAAGAAGAAATAATACCAATACTCCTTAAACTGTTCCATACAATAGAAACTGAAGGAACATTCCAAAACTCTTTTTTTTTATGAGGCTACAGTCACCCTGATACACAAGCCACTCAGATGCAACTTAGAATTACAGATCATTCTTCCTCATGAATATTGATGCAAACATACTCAATAAAATTCTGGTAAACCAAATTCAAGAATATATCAAAATAAATCATCCACTATGATCAAGTAGGCTTTATCCCAGAGATACAGGTATGATTCAACATACAAAAAACTGTGCATGTCATCCATCATATAAACAACCTGGAAGAAAAAAATACCAAATAATCATCTCCCTAGATGCCAAAAAAGCCTTTGACAAAATCTAACACCCTTCATGATAAAAGTCCTGGAGAGAGCAGAAATACAGGGAAAATACCTAAACATAACAAAGACAATATACAGCAAGCCAACAGCCAACATCAAATTAAATGGAGAGAAACTCAAAGCAACCCCTCTAAAATCAGAAACGAAACAAAGATGTCCTCTCTCCCTTTATCAAAATTATAGCTAAAGCAATAAGAGAACAAGAGGAGATTAAGGGGATACAAATTGGAAAGGAAGAAGCCAAACTATCTCTATTTGCAGATTGTATGATAGTATACATAAGTGACCCCAAAATTCTACCAGGGAACTCCTACAGCTGACAAACACCTTCAGCAATATAGGAGGGTACAAGATTAACTCAAAAAAAAAAAAAAAAGAAAAAAAAAAGTCTTCCTATACACTAAGGATAAAAGGGCTGAAAAAGAAATAAAAGAAACATCGCCCTTTATAATAGCTGCAAATAGCTTTAAATATCTTGGCGTAACTCTAACCAAAGAAGTAGCAGACCGGTTTGACAAGAACTTTAAGTCACTGAAGGAAGAAACTGAAAAAGATATTAGAAAATGGAAAGATCTCCCATGCTCCTGGATAGGTAGGATCAACATAATAAAAATGGCATTCTTACCAAAAGCAATTGATAGATTCAATGCAATTCCCATCAAAATCCCAACACAATTTTTACAGACCTTGAGAGAACAATACTCAATATGGAACAACAGGAAACCCAGGATTACCAAAACAATCCTGTTGAATAACAGAACTTTGGAAGGCATCACCATCCCTGACTTCAAGCTCTACTATAGAGCTACAGTAATGAAAGCAGCCTGGTACTGGCATAAAAACAGACTTGTGGATCAATGGAATCAAATCAAAGACACCATCCTTAACCTACACACCTATGAACACCTGATTTTTGATAAATAGGCCAAAAACATTCAATGGAAAAAAGATAGTATTTTCAATAAACGGTGCTGGCATAACTGGATGGTAGTTTGTAGAAGAATGCAAATAGATTCATATCTATTACCCTGATCCAAACTCAAATCCAAGTGGATCCAAGACTTCAGCATAAACTCAGCTACACTGAACTTGATAGAAAAGTAGGAAATACCCTCCTACGCATTGGCACAGGTGACCACTTCCTAAATATAACACCACTATATAACACACTAAGAACAACAATTAATAAATGGGACCTCCTTAAATTGTGAAGCTTCTGTAATGCATAGGACAATAAGACAAAATGACAGCCTACAGAATGGGAAAAGATCTTCACCAAACCTACATCTGACAGAGGACTGATCTCTAAAATATAGAGAGAACTCAAGAAACTAGAGCCCCCGAACACAAATAATTCAATTAAAAAATGGGGCTCAGAGTGAAAAGGGAAATTCTCAATAAAATTACAAATGGATGAGTGGCACTTAAAGAACTGCTCAGTATCTTTAGCCACCAGAGAAGTGAAAATCAAAACACATCTTACACCTGTCAGAATGACTAAGAGATGACAGCCTGTGCTGGAGGGATGTGGAGCAAGGGGAACACTCCTCTATTGCTGGTGGGAGTGTAAACTTGTACAGCCACTTTGGAATGCAGTATGGCGGTTCCTTAGAAAACTGGGAATCAATCTCCACAATGATCCAGCAATACCACTATTGGGCATATACCCAAAGGATGCACATTCATTCCCCCAAAGGCATTAGCTCAACTATGTTCTTAGCAGCATTATTTGTAATTGCCAAAAACTTGAAACAACCTAGATGCCCCTCAACTGAAGAGTGGATTAACACATTGTGGTACACTGACACAATGGAGTACTACTACTCAGCAGTAAAAAGAATGGCATCATAAAATTTGCAGGGAAATGGATGAAATTATCATTCTGAGTGAGGTAACACAGGCCCAGAAAGATAGATGTGATATGTACTTACTCATAGTAGATTTTAGATGTAAAGCAAAGAATATCCAGGCTGCAAACCACAACCCCTGATCAGCTAGGTAACAAAAAGAACTTAAGAGAGACATCCAGGGACCTCCCCTGGGAAGGGGAAATAGAGAACATTTCCTGAGTAAATTGGGAACAAAATAGGGATCGAGCAAGGGGAAGTGGGAACAAATCATAAGAGAAGGAGATAAGGAGATGGTTGAGTGATAGGAGTAACAGAGAGGGAACTTAGGTAGCCACTGGGGGAGGGGGGTTTAGAAAGAAACATGGTGCTAAGGAAATCTCCAAGAACCCACAAAATGTCCCTGGCTAGGACTCCTAGCAATAGCAGAGAGGGAGCCAAAACAGGACTTCCCCTGTAATCAAATGAATGGCCACCCTAATTGTCATTTTAGAACTTTCATCCAGCAATGGATAAGGCAGAAGCAGAGGTTCATAGCTAAGCACCAGGTGAAGCTTCCAGTCCAGCTGAAGAGAAAGAGGGGAGAGAGTATATGAGCAAAGAGATCAGGATCATGAGGAGACGACCCACAGAGATGCTGACTGGAGCTATTGGGAGCTCACTGAATCAGAAACAATTCCTGAGGAACCTTCAGAGAAAGGAACTAAACTCCCAAAAGGTAGACAACTGTCAAACAGTGTGAGAAGTTTGTGGAGCCTCTTAGAGTAGGATCAGCCTGTGTTCCTGACATGAACTGGCATCTCGGAGCCCACTCCCTATAGAGGAACACCTAACCCAGCCTGAATAGGGACTCGGACCTACCTCAACTGGATATGCCAGACTAGACTGACTCATCTTGGGACTCCTTGCCCTCCTTGGGGAATGGATGGTGGAATAGAGTGGGAGGAGGCTGACAGAGGACAGGGAGGGACTGGCAGGAGGGAAAGGGGACGCAATGGTAGATATGGGGTAAAAACCCACCTTTTTTGTTTAAGGAAAAAAAAAAGATGAAAACTATGTTTTCTTTCATCTAACAGGGATGAAACAGTAAGGGGTTTCCGAATGGCATTTATAGCTGCCACTAAACTAGCATTCAGAATACCATCTTCTCTTGATAACATATTGTGTAATGTCCTTAATCATTTTCCTACGCAAAATGAAAGTCCCATACTAAATTTCATGGAAAACTTAAAGCAGATATGACCTACAAGTGACCTTTTTGCCTTATACAGCCCAGCCAGCCAGATGGCGCTCAGCCCCCATTATCACATATACTGCATCACAGAGGAAGGGCATCTGTAGTGAGTCTTACATCAGCCGTGGGCTCATCTCCATTCAGTCCTCTCTTCCCATTATCACTAAGCGGTATATAATTTAGGAAGGGGGAAATGCGATCATAGTTCTTGCCCCCACACTGTTATGAAATTCCAGCTTTTATGTGCAGGAAGCTTCATGTTGATCTTGGCATCCTGTTGGGTTAAAAATCTTGTTTGAATGTTGCAGCCTTAGAATAGATTTGAGGTTTTTCCTATGTTGTTTTATAAAAGGCTTCTGCCTGATTATTTACAGATGCTGTTTCTGAGAAAGCTGAAAATAGTCTCACTACAAACACTGAAATTTGGGCTCAAGCTTTGCTATTTTATGGTGAACAGTCTGATGGAGTTGAGCCCCAGGGTTGGCCTGCTAAACTTTTGTGACTAGAGTTTCTCCTAGTGTCTTGGACATTGAGATTTCTGTTGATTAGTTAAAAAGAGGCAATGGGCTCACCAACAACCAGAAGGCAGTGTGGGAAATGTTATGTCACAGATGAACAAGGCATACTGGGAATCACCTCACTAGGGTGGGGGTGGGGGGGCCAACTAGGCTACAGCATTCTCACTCCCCCACCATCTGATGTCCCTCTGGAGAAGGACCATATCTGATACAAAGTTTTCTTCTCCAGCCACAGCAGTTCTAGGCTCTTTCCATCTAGGTTCTTTTGTGCTTCTCCTCCTCCTTCTCTCCCTCCTCCCATCCCTCTCCCACTCTCTTGCTCTTTCCCTCTCTGTCAAGGAGTAGGAGGTCCAAAGATTTTCCTTCCCAATCATCAGGAGTCTCGAGCCTCCTTTCTCAAGACAAGCAGGAGACACTGGAGTGACGGTTCTGCTGGGAAAGGTTGTAGGGAGTGAAATACAGTCTATACACAGTTAATTAGGGACACATGGTCCCATAGTCAGTGACATTCCCATTCCTGACCACTAACTTCATTGGGGACATCAGGACACATGGGTGAGCAGCGAAGATGCACTTCAGGACTAACAGTGGTGCCATAAAGACTTTTCCATGTGATTTACAACTTGCAGTAACTATGGCCATGTGTATGCATTCAGAAGATCACTACCTAACTTCTTTTTTAAACATACCAACCACAGTTCCCTTTACCTCCCCTCCTTCCACTCAACCCTAAGCTTCCCCTAACTTCTATAGGTTCCTATTCTTATAGAAAAATGAGCACAAAGCCAAAACTTAAGAGTCACAGAACAGTCACTTTGGGGAGTAGCATATTTCATTTTCCAGGGCACTTTTTCATGGTTTCTTTTATCTAGTTTTCATAACTTTTAACACCCAGAATGATGGTTAAGCAAAGAAAGGCACAAGGACTTCAGGTCAGTTGTCCAAGGTCACATAGAAGGAAGAAGAGGAGCCAGTGTGGCCTGCTTCATCTCTTCCTTGTATGCTGCAACTGCTCTTTGTAGCATGATTTATACACAGATAATCTCTGGCTTGCCAGAAGTTCACTCCAGGATTTGTCAACTTCATGATGGTGCCCATCCAGCAATTTTGTTTTGAACTTTTGGTCCAGTACCAAATAGGTTACATGATCTTCAACACTTTATTATAGAATGGGCTTTATGGTAGATGACAATTTTACCCAACTGTAGGCTAATGTAAGCTTCTGTGTACATTTGAGGTGAGTGGGGTAAAGCTGTGCTGTATGTTAGGAGGGCTACATGCATCTTCAATTTATGATGGGCTCAACCAGGTGGAATGTCATTGGAAACAAAGCCACATTTGCCCATTATCTTATTGGGTCTCAAATATTCCTAGGATATAACTAAAGAACTAGCATAGTACAGATTGCCTAGAAATCGCTACGAAAACATTTTTAACACAGTGTGGCCAGGGTGATTATGGAGTGTTGATAACAGGGAAGTAGATGCCTCCTTTCGTACCTTTCCAAGTCCTTATTCTTTGGGGTCTTGCGCTTTGGAAGTTTCTGAATTTACAGTTTTGTAAGTCTTAGCTCAATGAGAACAATGACTCTGCACCATAGATACGCAAATGAACTTTGACCAGTGTGCTGACTACTCTATTCACTTTGGAATCTATTAAGCAAATTCATTTCATTTGTTATATTCCTTTTTGTTTGTTAACAATATCTTACTGATTTCCTCACTGTTTAATGCATGGGATTGCTTGATTAAGCTTGTGGGATACTGCCACAACAACTGTGATTTTATCTTTTAAAAGTAACCTTTTGATAACAGCTAGCATTAATTGAACACCTAGTATAAATGCCTTGCAAGAGGTTTATATGTTTAATTTGTTCTGCCATAGCTGATATTTTGTAGATGAGAAGACAGAATACAAGAATGTTTTATGTTTTATCCAAGGTTCTGGTCAGAAGGGGAAAGGATCACCTTTCTCTCTGCTCTGCCTGTGGCTACCATTATTTTTCCTTGGAGAGTTTGTCTTAGTCACTGTCTATTGCTGTAAAGAGACAACATGACCAAAGCAACACTTCCATTATCATTATGGCAGAAGCCCTCAAAATATTAACCTGGTGCAGTGAGACGGCTTAGCAGACAGAGGTGCATCTACCCAATGATGCAACCGATAGGACCTAAGTTTGATCCTAAGGACCCATGTCAAAATGGAAGTTGAGAAGAAACTCCACAGAGTTGTTCCCTGACTCTCACATACATCTTATGATACATTCTCACATATACATTGTCTATACACACAATAATAAAATAAAAATAAAATAAAATTTAATTATAACATAAGCAATAAGGTCTGTGCCTGCACCCAGCAGTTAGAATCTAATTAAAGGGCTAGCTGAATTCTAAATTTGTTTTTTTGTTTTGTTTTGTTTTGTTTTTGACACAGGATTTCTGTGTATTCCTGACTGTCCTGGAAATCACTCCATAGATAAGGCTGGCCTTGAAGTCAGAGATTCACCTGCCTCTGCCTTCCAAGTGCTGGGATTTTAAGGTGTGCGCTGCTGGGCCAGGATTTTGTTTTCAATGATATAAATTTATACAATCTGCTGAAAGTGGAAACAGAGTAGAGCACAAGGCTGCTTAGGAAGGAGGCTGAGGTTTTGGAATTATGACTGGCTCCGCCACTAATCTGGCTATCACACGATATGTGCTGTGCTTTGGTCTTAACTTCCATACATTATAACTGAAGGATAAGAGTACAATCAGTTCTGCTATACCTATTATTTTGAAAGTATAAATCTCTTTTAATACAACTGATATTTTAAAAGACAATTTAAGCATGTATGAAGTTTGCCTTTTTCCACAGGAAGCTTGCTGAACTGGAAAACACAAGATGCACACACAGGCATATTAACTTCTAGTAGCTGTCCATAAGGCCATGCTTTTTCTTTTCTTTTCTCTTTTCTCTTTTCTCTTTTCTCCTTCCTTCCTTCCTTCCTTCCTTCCTTCCTTCCTTCCTTCCTTCCTTCCTTTCTCCCTTCCTCCCTCCCTCTCTCTCTCTCTCTCTTTCTTTGAGAAAAGATTTCTCTGTATAAACAGCCCTACCTGTCCTAGAACTTGCTTTGTAGGTCAGGTTGGATTCACACAGAGATTATTCGTCTTGTTCTACCTCCTAAGTACTGAGATTAAAGCTGCCACCATGCCTGACAAACTATGCTAATTTAAAAAATTACATTTATGCATTATGTATGGGGGTGGCATGTTTACCACAGTACACAGAGGGGGGGTCAGGGAACAGCCTGCAGGAGACATAAGGATAGAATTCAGGTCATCAGACTTGGTGATGAAGGTCTTTACTCACTGAGCTATCTCACTAGTACCTGCAATAACGTTTTTAAATTAAGTTTTCTTCTTTTTTTAGTGCCTGGAAAATGTGAAGTTTTGGGGTGCTATTCCCCTTACTCTACTTTTTCAATTAGCCTGTGGTTTTCACTGCATGAATCTGCAACACTTCTGAAATTATTTTCAATCAATGTTCACCGGCCTCACCATGCTGTTTCTAGACTCAATGTTTCCCTTTGATTACCTTTTAAATGAAATTTAACACACTGAACTACACCAATAGGGGGCTAAAAATAAGTAGTATTTATTTCATCTTGGAGTTTTTTGTTTATTTTATCTATAAGGAAGTAACATAAATCAGGCCAAACAATCAAATTGAGCATTCAAACCCAATGATACATCTACTGAACAACCCCTAAGGCTGGGGGGCGGGCGGGCATCAAAGAGGAGGTGGAAAGGCTGTAAAGCCAGGGGACCAGGACATCTGCTGCGAGAAATGTCTTCTATACATATGAAAGAAAAGCTGTGAAACCTCAAAAGTGTGGTGACTTACACACGACCTGTATAACAACCACCAGTTGATACACCGGCTTGAATGGGAAAAATCTCATAAGGCTCTTCTTATGGATGAAGACTTTCAGGAAATTAATGGCTGCAGATAGATGGAATGCCAATTTTCAGGGACAATCTAAGACCCCAGATAGGATAACTAATCTCCAGGGGTCAGACCTTAAAAAATACATATATGAGCAATAATAAATAAACTCAGTAGGCTGTAGTTAATATATACCTGTGTGAGAGGATGAATGGATAGATAGATGATAGATAGCTAGACAGAAATACAGATAGACATGTAACAAAATTTTAAAAGTAAGGGGTCATGAATTTGAAAGGAGTGGGGTGGACACAGAAGGAGGCTTAGGGTGGAGATGTAAGGATAGAAATGATGTCAATACAGAACTCATGTATGAAAGTCTAAAAAGAACTTCCAAACACACCAAAAACAAAACAAAAACCAAAAATCCCCAAATATACGAGGCCAGTCTTCCTGTTCCTAATAAATATATCTACTAAAATGTTTTCCACAAATCACTAAATCATTTTCACTGTGAAAAGGAAAAAGGGATTTTAAAATATAGATTTTTCTACTGGTAATAAGAGATGGTGAGAGAATCAGCCAATGGTTCAAAAATATTCCAAGGCATCATTTGAAGACACAGGAAACAAACAAAGTTATATACTGTCCAAAATTGCAGGGCTCTTCAGTGATGGCTGGTAATTATCCCAAAGATGAATGCAGCACATAGCCCTTTAATGACAACTCTCTACAACTCGGGTTAATGCTTTGCATTCACTAACTATGACTTATGACCCAGCCTGGAGTCCATGTTTATAGTACCTGTATACTGTCTCAACAGCCACAATGAGCCCATTCTCTCTCAAGAGAGACCTTGTCACTGTCCCTATCATCTTTACCTGTTGTAACACCTTTCCTGGTGTTCTTCCCAGCTCTGGAATCTGGGTCAGTGGGTGAGGAGGGCTCAGAGGGCAGCACTCATACCGGGTTATTGACAAACACTGTGACTCTGGTCTCTATGAGTATGTGCAAGTACATGTACACACACAATAAAAATCTTAAAGTCCACTTACCTATAATGCATGGTCTATTAATGGCTACTAAAATTAAATTCTATTGAACTTAGAAAAAAAATGAGAAGCAATCCCAACCCACTCTCAATACCCACCACAAAGACTTTTTATATATAGGCTTTTTCAAAAATTAAGAGGTAAGTAACCAAAGCATTCAGCATTTTGCCCATTTCTTTAAAAAAAAAAAAAACTCATTATATTCAACATCTGGATCTTAACATTATACAGAGCAGCTTTCCACACATAAAGTTTATGTCTTGTCAAAACACAAAAAAGTGTTGAAAGATAATGACTCCTCTTTTTGATAGGTCAGCCTAAAGAATGTCCTGGAAATGCATTTTCATTTCTGAAAACACATGACAGAAATTTAGAGTGACATCTAGACTCCTTCATCTTTTATGCTGCAAATGCCCATAATAGTCTGATTGCATTTCTGGCAGCCAGATATTCTTAATAACTGTTCACCTCACCCCTTTCCTTTTCCATATGTGTGTACTGTCTCTGGAGTGAATTTAAGTCAGAATCCACGACTAATATACACAGTATGTCACATACAAAACAAGAAACATCTTGGTGATCGATTTTTAACACTACTTCTTGGCCAGGTGATTTGGCTCCACTAATGAGTCCTGCTTAGAGGTTAAATTCTGTTCTATGTCACTCATGTGATCTGGTGACCTGTAGGTAAGATAAAGCAGGTTTGAGCATAGCAGAACAGGATACCATGATGTGGGGAACTATGAAATTTGGAATAATCTGCAATTAGTGTACTTTGGCAAGTATGCTTAGGCTGACAGGACAAAGCTTAACTGACTCCAGAACATTGACCAGAGGACAATTTAAAGTCCTGACTTGAAGGTATCTCATATACGAGAGCTGAGGCAACAGAAAGTGACAGAGCAAAGTCCCACGTGGTGATATGTTCTATATTTAATAAAATCAGCCTGGAATATCAGAAGAGATCCACCCACAGTCAATCCAGAAGGGTTAGAGAGTCGTAACTCATGCCTTTAATCCCAGCATGGGAAAGAGGAAGTGGTGACTCAAGTCTTTAATCCCATAAATCCAGAGACAGAGATCTTTCTGTGTTTCTGTGAGTTCAAGGCTAACTACCAAACAGTAGTAACTCACACCTTTAATCTTAACCTGGATGAGAAACAATTGGGTGAAGAAGGTATTTAAGGAAGGCAAAGAAAGACAGATAAGACAGATGAAGGCAGTAGAAGCCAGAGGAGCTAGGCTAAGGAAGCTGGAAGATAGCTGGGTGACATTTGACTTTGGTCTGTTTCCTCTCTCTGATATTCCAGCTTCTCCCCACCCCCAATATCTGGCTCTGAGTTTCATTTAATACAACCAGAATTCATGCAACACTCCCACAATGAGAGAGTTATCTTAACGTTTGATTATTCAAACCTACAAATTGAGAAACTGCCTAAATTTAAATGATCCCAGATCAACAGCAATTTGAGTGTTCTTTGTTATTAGAATTATTTTATGTTCAATATTAGAAATTGTCAGCAAATTATTTTGGTTTGAATGTTACTGTATACTACATATATGATGAAAAGATTACAGTATGTACATTTCTAATCAATAGAAGCACCTTAAAAACTTAAAAAAAAAAAAAAACAAAAGGCTCCAATAGACCATCCTCTGCCTTGGGAGTAGAGAGGAGGCTTTCTCAGGTAATTATCTGATAATTTTATAGGTCATAAAGGAAAACTAAATGCATGAATACAGACTTACTCTAGATTTCTTCTCAATTTGTATATGCAGGCTGTATGTCCAGCCTTTCTAGGAGTCATTTGAAGAGAAAGTAGCTCTTAAGGGCACCAAGAATGTGTGCTATCTCCCTTTAGACAGCCATAGAAGACAACTGTGTTGCTCTCTGATGATATAGGATGTGTGGTCTTCTCATTCACAGCAGGTAAAAGAAGTGTCTTGAGATGAAGATTCGTGCTCTCTACTTCTTTTGTGTCTCTCACATGGCAGAGTCACCAGTTTAAGCATGTAGCACATATGCAACAGGTACCTGCCAATTAGCTGACTTGGCCATAAAGAAGATAAGTAGCATCTGTGTCTTTCATGTATTTCTAGCACATTATTCCAGACAAAAATTACACAAGATGGGAGTGTGTATAGGAAGAGGCAACTGAGGTAGATGTGATAGAGTAAGTGGAGATAGGGAATAGGGAAACCATAAGGCAGAGCAGTATGCCTTGGCCCAAATCAAGAACTCTTTTTTCCATAAGGCTTTATTTATAGGCACAGCTCCATTAAATATTGATGCAAGTATAATGAGGGGACAGAATTAAAGTCTATTCTGCATTCATTGTACAAGCCATGAAACATAAAGATCAAGATCTTCCATCTGTGCCACAGAAGACATGGTCACTGATGGAAGAGATTACAGATGATCCAGGATAAAATAACCTCAGGGTGAATATCTGTACACCACCTCCCTTATAGTTTCAGGGTGACAACCTGTACATCACCCCCCTCATAGCCTCAGGGTGACCTGTATACCACCCCCTCATAGCTTCAGGGTGACAACCTGTACACCACCCCCTCATAGCCTCAGGGTGACCACCTGTACACCACCCCCCTCATAGCCTCAGGGTGACCACCTGTACACCACCTCCCACATAGCCTCTGGGTGACCACCTGTATACCACCCCCCTCACAGCCTCAGGGTGACAACCTGTACACCACCTCCCTCATAGCCTCAAGGTGACCACCTGTACACCACCTCCCTCACAGCCTCAGGGTGACCACCTGTACACCACCTCCCTCACAGCCTCAGGGTGACCACCTGTACACCACCCCCCTCATAGCCTCAGGGTGACCACCTGTACACCGCCCACCTCATAGCCTCAGGGTGACCACCTGTACACCACCCACCTCATAGCCTCTGGGTGACCACCTGTATACCACCCCCCTCACAGCCTCAGGGTGACAACCTGTACACCACCTCCCTCATAGCCTCAGGGTGACCACCTGTATACCACCTACCTCATAGCCTCAGGGTGACCACCTGTACACCACCCCCCTCATAGCCTCAGGGTGACCACCTGTATACCACCCCCCTCATAGCCTCAGGGTGACCACCTGTACACCGCCCACCTCATAGCCTCAGGGTGACCACCTGTACACCACCCCCCTCATAGCCTCAGGGTGACCACCTGTACACCACCTACCTCATAGCCTCATGGTGACCACCTGTGCACTACCTCCCTCATAGCCTCATGGTGACCACCTGTACACTACCTCCCTCATAGCCTCATGGTGACCACCTGTACACTACCTCCCTCACAGCCTCATGGTGACCACCTGTACACCACCCACCTCATAGCCTCTGGGTGACCACCTGTATACCACCTACCTCATAGCCTCATGGTGACCACCTGTGCACTACCTCCCTCATAGCCTCATGGTGACCACCTGTACACTACCTCCCTCACAGCCTCATGGTGACCACCTGTACACCACCCACCTCATAGCCTCATGGTGACAACCTGTACACCACCCACCTCACAGCCTCAGGGTGACCACCTGTACACTACCTCCCTCACAGCCTCATGGTGACCACCTGTACACCACCTCCCTCACAGCCTCATGGTGACCACCTGTACACCACCCACCTCACAGCCTCAGGGTGACCTCCTTCCTACACATCACCTCCCTTATAGATTCAGGGTGACCACCTGCACACCCTCTTCATTTCTCTGAAAATATTTGCCTGTTCTGACCTGTTCCACGACTTGCGACTTAAACTTTGTTTTTTTCAAGCCTGCTCCCATAACCTCTTTTCTCTCTTCACCAGAAGGCTGGTTTTCACTGTGCTGGTGTTGTGACTGCACACAGAAAATGAGGTGAGTATAGTCATCTGCTCTGTGGCTGGCCGTTGAGTTAACTCCCTTTAGTATTACCTGCTCTGTGGACGGCCCGTTGAGTTAACTCCCTTTAGTATTACCTACTCTGTGGATGACCGTTGAGTTAACTCCCTTTAGTATTACCTGCTCTGTGGACGGCCCGTTGAGTTAACTCCCTTTAGTATTACCTACTATTCCAAAGCAGATCAAAAGGAAGAGGAAAAGGACCCCAGAGGCAAAGAGTTGTATTCTGGCTTGAGTCAACACAGATGCTAATACTCTGAGTTAAAACAATGGACTTTGGAGAAATAATAGTAACAACAACATGCATTTATTTACTACACTCCTGGTAGATGCCATGCATTATTCAAAATTCTTTGCATCTATTAGCTCATTTAGTACATTCTGTAAGCTGAAAGTCCAAAGAGGGAAACATTCTCCAGCAACTAATAAAATAGACCCAGGAAACAGGGCTTAAAGCGCTGACCTGTTAACACACAGAGCACATATTTCTGAAGAAATACACCTTTAAAACTTTACAGCATATACACATATGTTAAATGTATATCATCAATTACAATTCAGCTCTGAATTCCAGTTTATATCCTGAGTTGAACCTTTTAAAAAATTATGAAAGGGGCAAGATGACACATGTGCTAGACTGTCATGTAAAAATCCACATTCAAAAAATGTTAAAAAAATGATGATAGTAGAGATATATTTAGAGTAGACCTGAGTGGTTTCAGATGCTGTAAGATTGCAAGCACAAAGTCATGATGTTACTGTCTAGGCTGATATATGATTTCATAATTCACTTTCTGAATTCTCCTCTTCCAAGTTGGGAGTTCAGGTCAGACATAATAAGTGGTACTATATCGTGAAGCTACAATTCATTTCGAATTTTAATACAGTTAGCATTTCTACCAACTATTCATGACTTTTAAATACCCAAATCCAAAGTGAACATTTGATTTTAGGTTCAGCCACTCACAGATGTATATATCATATTTAACTTACTTTATAAAAAGAAGGCCACAGAGCTAAGAGTTTCCCTAATTCTCATTCCAGAATTCCTGACGACCCTTTCTATGTATGTTCATTGAGTGTCTTAGGAACCACAGATAAAACACAAGCCAGACCAGAAGTTGGGGGATAAATCCCTTAGAGGTGGGACCATAACGCTGCACGTAGAAGGAAGGAATAATCATAAAGCAGTTGGGAATGGTTAACTCTGGGCAGGAAGTGGCTGCTATATGTCTACCAAATGCACCTCTACCTCCTTCCCTCTGCTGGTGAGCGATAGCATTCACAGCACAGCACATAATTTATGGCCTAAACTTTGACAGTGGCAATTTCCTCCTTGTAATATGTGTTACCAAAAGGGGTGAAGGCCAGAACTCAGGAGGCTGACACAGCAGGACCATGAGTTTGAGGTCAGCCTAGGCTATATATGGAGATCCTTGTGTGTTTCCTAAAAACTGAGAATGCCTTAACCTTTTTATTTTTTTGTCTCCATGGACCAACTAGTCCATGATCTTCAGTGCCTGACACTGATCGGAGGATGAATGAACAAGAACAGAAAACACAAAGACATACACATGCAAGCAAGCATGTGCTAGCATTTCTGCCAGACAAATTTGCTATCGAGCACTCCAGAAGGAGGCAGGACAGAACAGTGAGTGTGAGGCCAGCCTGGACTGCTAAAATGCTATTTAAAAAAATAATGGGCAAGAGAGGAGACTCTGTGGAGATATAGCTTATATTTAATAAAAATCAGCCTGAAATATCAGAGAATAGAATTACCCGCAGTCAAGCCATGAGGGTCAGAGAGTGATGACTCGTGCCTTTAATCTCATTATTTAGGAGACAAAATAGTAACCCACACCTTTAATCCCAGCGCAGGGATGACAAACTGGTGACTCACGTCTCTAATCCCATCACTCAAGAGACAAAGAACTTTCTGTGTTTCTGTGAGTTCAAGGCCTAACAACCAAACAGTAGTAGCTCACACCCTTAATCCTAACTCTAGAATATGATGCAGAGTTGAACCTGAAAGCGAAACAACTGGGTGAAGAAGGTATTTAAGGCAGGCGTAGGCAGACATTCAGGTATTCGGTAGGAGCAACCAGGCAGGCAGAGGATTCTTGAAGACAGCACTTACCCTGTTCTGTCTGAGAAGTAGGCTGGGTGAGATTTGACTGTGGTCTGTTTCCTCTCTCTGATATTCCAGCTTTCCCCAATATCTGGCTCTGGGTTTTCATTAAAACCAACACAATTCGTACAATAGGACTCTGATGGACATCAGTGAGGACTGAGAGCAAGCTTTCTGAGTCAGAATCTGGTATTAGTATTACATTACTCTATATTAAATATACGGGCGTTGTCCTATAATATCAGAGGGAGAAGAGGTTACAAAAGTGTGAAACAGATTGGCATCTTCTCTCCCCCACTATCTACTGAGGTTTTGTGACTTTTTCTATCCTCTCAATATTTTCTTGTGAGAAGGTCATCTATTCAGGTCTTAACTATGGTATCTATGTAGTGAGCATTTGAATCTTTCCCTCCCGAGTTCTTTTTAGATGTACCCAATCTTGGTGGCTAGCCACACCAATGACTAGCCTATACCTCTGGACATCTAAATCTATCGTCTGTCCAACACAGGCTTCTCCCTATGACTCTAGATTTTCAAAACACACGCCCAAGGAGCAACATGTAGACACTCTGGTGAGCCAGGGGCCACGTGGCCCACAGATTAATAGAAATGGGTTGATTTAAGATGTAAGAGCTAGCTAGCAATGTGCCTGAGCCATAGGCCAAACAGCATGAAGTTAATAGAAGCGTCTGAGTCGTTTCTGGGGGCCTGGGCGGTGGTGGGCAGCTAAGCGGTCTCGGGCGGCAGGTCTGTGGGTCTCGGATCTCTGGCTGCCTGGGACCTGAGAACCCACTACTACACACTACTGTTGTCTCTGTAAATGTGTTCCAAGATAAAGACATCCATTTCTAGAGTTTTCTCTGTCCTTTTCCCCTTCATTTTCAGCCAGTTTCCATGGTGATTCTCACTACAGCTTCTGATGTTGCCACTGGGGCCTCTCTAGCAATAGGTCTGACCAGCTTCCCTCAAATAGGACAGTAAGGACTGTGTCAACAGGACAGCCATCTCTAACCTTCCTTTTTTGCTTTCATAGCACAAATAGGGCCAATGTTTCTCAGACAGAAGCTACACAGTTTGAATACTTCCTATCTAAAATGCTTAGGACAACAAGTGTTTGGGATTATATTCATTTTTAAAAATTTAGAACATTTGCAGATACTTAACAGTTATCTTAAGGATGAGTTCCATGTTCAAACACAAAGTTTCCTCATGCTGCAGAGGCACTTACATGCATAGCCTAAAAGCAAAGCTCTTAAAACATGTTAAGAGTACCATGTTTTGACAGTGACCCCCTCACTCAAGGTCATACATGGAATTTTCTATGTGGGATATAATGTCCGTGCTTAATAAGTTTTCAATTTTTGAAGAATCTTGAGTTTCAGATATTTAGATTAAAGATGCTTTGCCTGTGCTGAGTAACAGAATAGACCAAAGTTCCTCATCTCCAGTGACCCTCTGGCCATCTCAACATTAGAGACTAAAGCAAGGCAGAAAGTCTGCCTACTTGGGCAAATGACTAAGCTTTGCTTAATGGAGCTGCTGAAGAAGTAAATAAGTAACCTCATGTCCATGTGTGCCTCCATTTGAATACTCACCCCTCAGCAAGGGAAGGGAAGGTATAAGCTTGTGTGTTTCTGTCATTTGCTTGCTGCACACACTCTTATTCTATTTGAGTCCAAATTTCATTTTGTTTGTGAATTTCCAGCATTCCAGCTCAGAGTGACCTCTGCTTTCTACAAATGCAGAGTTTCTCTACAGTGGTTCTCAACTTTCCTAATGCTGTGAACTTTACTGCAGTACTTCGTGCTGTGATGACCCTCAACCATACAATTATTTTGTTGCTACTTAATAACTGTAATTTACTACTGTTATGAATTAAAAGTATCTAATATGCATGATATCTGATATGTGACCCCTGTGAAAGGGTAATTTGATCCTCAAAGGGGTTGGAACCCATAGGTTAAGAACTGCTTCTCAACAGACCTCAAAAGAAAAAGTCCCTGCAAGGAGTTGTTTAATCTAGACACTGACAGTGCACACTTTTTACTAATGAAATAAGGCTAGCTCACATACAATCTTGATTGCTGTCAAACTACTCAAAATATGGAAAATATCTGCATGTGTGCATGTATATGACCAGATGGTCTCTTCCAAATAGTTTGAAAAGTTTTTGAAGAACATATTTTTTGACTGTGAAAACAAAGTATGTACTTGAGTATCTAACTGACTTTCATTATTGGAGTTCAACTGATCAGTCTTCAAATCTGGAATGATGGACACATTCATTTGTTGATAATTGAAAAAACCAAAGATCTAATATGAAAAACACAAGCAAATATGTCTTCACATTTTCACATCATTTTATTAGTAAACTGAAACCATTCTCATTTTTTATTGTTGTTTAAATATTCTCTTGTTTTTTTAAAAAAAATATATTGTGGTTTTAAAAGGATTTTGAATGTGTAGTTATGGGAATGTGTGTTTGCTCATGAGCTCTGAGGTGCTCTTGGCTTCAGATGCATGCCTGGGTTCCCTCTGCCTAATGGTACATTGTGAAGAAGGGGAAACTAGGGGTCCACATAGTGGCTGGTATAGATAAGGGATATGATGGGAAATAAAAGCCAAAGTGCTCTCCAAACTTTGATCAAACATTGTTTTCAAACTAACAACTGGGCATCCTTCAGGATGTGTTAATTCTTATAAATTGCACACAAATACTGTTTTTTTCAGTGCAATAACAGCATTATGACTAAATGTCTCTGGGACAATGACACTTGGGAGATCATTGATGCAGAATCTGGAATCCATAGGTAGAGGCTGGTCCAATCACACACAGAGAAAAATGCTGATAAAGTTAAAGTCCAACCTAAAAATGATGTGCCATCTGTGGAGTCAATGGAGCTTTTTAAATAAAGTTTTAAGAGTCTACACAACAATGCCAATGGAAAATATAAAAAGCCTTTGTGAAGGGGCTAGGAAGATGGCTTAGCAGTTAAGAGCACTTTCTGCTCTTGTAGGGGATCAGCATGCACATTGATGCTGCCTGTAATTTCAGAGACACATATACATAGATAAAAATAAAAATCGGGCTGGAGATATGGCTCAGAAGTTAAGAGCACTGACTGCTCTCGCAGAAGTCCTGAGTTCAAATCCCAGCAACCACATGGTGGCTCACAACCATCTATAATAATATCTGGTACCCTCTTCTGTATACTTTATAGATAATAAATTTCAAAAAATAAAATGGTTTAAAAAGTGTTCATGATATTAAATTTAATATTGAGATATGGTATTCCCAGAGATGGTTTCTAATAATATGAGTCTAAACTCTTTCTGAAGCAAAATTAGTTACAGGATGCAGAAAAGAGGGTGGGAAAAGGAAATTATTTTCCTCCAATATTAAAACAAATTTGGACCAGGCATGGTGGCACACTCCTTTAATTCCAGCACTCAGGAGGCAGATGCAGGAGAGTCTCTTAATTCAGGGTCACCATGATCTATAAAGTGAGTTCCAGGATCATCTAGGCTACACAGAGAAACCCTGTCTCAAAACCTCAAAAAACAAAAACAAACAAAAAAACAAAACAAAACAAAAAAACCAAAAAACAACCCAAACCAAACCAAAAACTTAAAAAAGAAAAACAAATTTTACTTGAGGACTTTATCTACACATATAGGTACAAAATCTTCTTACAAGCTGAAAATGTAGAGTTGTCAGAACTAACATTTCTGAATCATCTCTCAAGGTCTCAAAGTTGTGTCAGGGCCTACAGCTTCCTTAGGGTGTACGTCATGTAAAAAGAATGTATGTTGCTTTTCTGGGAAAGAAGGAAGCAAAATTTATGGGGTTTTTAAGTTTTACATTTATTCTGTCACTTCAAGCTACTTCTACTTACTGAGCATAATTTCTTTTGGGTTATTTTCAAATGGAGTTCAAATCTAACTCCACAGTATATGACATTCATAGCTCATTACTCCCTGAACCTGGCTTTCCTGTGTGGCAGTTAGCACTCTTTGGCATAGAATAACTAGACTTGGCCAGGGCAATGGTTTTCATACAGAAAGCAGAACCAAGTGCATGCCAGAGAGTCCAATAACACACATTTCTTCTCTTCTTCTCTCTATGTGGTACAACACAGCAGTCATCATGTTCCATGCATTGTGAGTTCCCTGTGGGGGTGGTGATCTCCCAGCAGCCTGAGAATGCGGCCCACATAATCAGTTTTGAAATTTATCTTCTTTTGACTTAATAGTTTATTTAATTCATATCTAATTCACAAAACACACAACTCCTTACTACATAAAGTTCTGTGTATATTCAGAGTAGTGCAGCTAACACAGTCTTCAATTTGGAACATTCTTCCACTAGGTGAATCCTGTGCCCACCAGCAGACCTCAGGCTTCAGTCAACCACTACTCTATTTTCTAGAGATTTGCCCATCTAAGGTACTTCACAGAAATGGAATCACATGACATGTTTTGTATCTGCCCCCCACCTCCTCATCCTCCCACCCGTTTAGCTTAATACTTTGTATTTCCCTGGGGCCTTTCCCAAAGTATCCAAGCACTCCACCACTGGGCTACATGCCTTAGAATCATACCGTAAGGCCTGCCAATGCTGCAGCATATGCACCTCATTCTTTTTATGCCCAAGGAGAATTCTACCATATGGTTATGACACATTGTATTTATCAGTTACATTATATCTAGTAGAAATTTGGGTTGCAACTTTGGGTTACTATAAATAATGTGCACATTTTTATGTAAATACAAGTTGTCACTTCTCTCTTATAAAATACCTTTAAGTGAAATCACTAAGTCATATCTAAATACTGTATTCAGAGTTTGGGACTATGGTTCCATTGTAAAGTTTGCCTAATGTGTGAGGATTCAATCCCTAGAACCACAAAAACTTCAAGACTACCATGCATTCATCTTTTAATTATTGAAGGAAGGCAAGGTGGAGAGAACTCATTGTAGATAAAAAGGAGAGCATAGCCAGAGACAGAGACATCTGGGAGAGTCTAGCGTTGTGTGTGTGTGTGGGGGGGGGGGGGTACAGGAACCAGGTGCAGCGGCCAACAGGGTAAACGGTTAAAAATGGGAAGTAACCAAAATGGCTGGATTGTATAGGGAAGAGTCTCTGGGGGAAGAGCAGCCAAGCTTCTGGGCTGGAGAGCTGGGGAGGGGAGTAGAGGGCAGGGTATGCTAGCCATACTGTAGTGAGTAGGGACTGGGGGATGCCTGGAGAACCTGGTAGCCAGGTCCACTTTGGTTTGAGGCTTAACAGTTTTAATTGCAAACACTTTTTTTGGTGTGTGAACAATTTCATGAAGACTTCAAGAATGTTTTCTAAAGCATCTGTAATTTTTCCTAAGCTCCAGCACTATTTGCATGAAATACTTTGAAAATCACAAATGATTCTGTTTCATTAGAGGAAACACAGTTGATTTTAATGTACTCTGCAATATTCTGTCAGCCATTCACTTACACACTCCTGAAAATGAACTGAATAGAATATTTCATCAACATTTTCATCTAATTTCTCCCTCATTAGCCCAAATTCTCCCATTTATCCTCAGAATTTAGGGGTCCTAAGGCACATATATCCATCAATAAGCTTTTGAAAACCTTATGCACTTATCTCTTGACATTTTTTTTTTAAAGATTTATTTGTTTGGTATGTATACAGTGTTCTGCCTGCTTGTGTTCCTGCTAGACAGAAGAGGGCACCAGATCTCATTACAGATGGCTGTGAGTTGCCACACGATTGCTGGGAATTGAACTCAGGACTTCTGGAAGAGCAGTCAGTGCTCTTAACTGCCGAGCTATCTCTCCAGCCCCATGTCTTGACATTTAATCTGGGCTGTAGTTTAGATGTGAAATGTCCTCTGAAGGCCCATGTGTTAAAAGCTTGATCTCCAGCCAATGACACCAGTCAAAGTGATGGACACTTAGAGGCAGAGCCTAGAGGTCCTGGTGCATTCACTGAAGGAAGTATTTTCCCATTTCCTCTTCCTCTCCACCCTCCTTTCTTAATTCCTTCTCTTTTTCTTTCCCTCTCTCCACTCCTCCCTACTTCTCTCTGTTTCTACACTATCACAAGGTGAGCAAAGGTTCTAACATGCATCGTCTTACCGCAGGTCCTAGACCACAGGGTCAAACTTACCATGGAGTGAAAGCTCCCCTTCTTCTTGGTAAGTTTATTGTTGCAGTGATTTTGTTACACTACTAGAAGGCTGTCTTACGTGACTGGGTGTTTAGTAACTACCGCCTTCTGGTTGTTCCCAGCTATTTGGACTGTTTTTCCTCATTGCTGATAGGCTCCTTTTGGTTTGAGCAATTGGAGATTTCACTCTAAAAATTCTACGACACATTGAATTACTGTTTTTAATCTACTGTGATTTACTCCATACAATATCTCATTAATTGAATCTCTTCTGGTAAAATATTGTGCTGCACAAATGGTGCTTTCCTTGGCTTTCCTTAGCCAACAAGGACACAATTGTCTAGTAAATTTGTCTTTTCTATATATAATTTAAAGTCAAGTGGTTGCACCATCAAAGAGTTGCTTATGTTGAAGAAACTTTGCTGTGGGTATGAGCTCATTAGAGGCAACCAGGCTACCACCACTACCCCCAACATCGTGGCCTTCCTGTTTCTCAGACAATGGAGAGAAAGCAGAGCCATCCACCCTTCTGGAAATGCTGAGCAGAGGCCACCCACATGGGCGTCTTGATTGAATAGAATCTGACTTCTTTGCCAAACCAAGGAAAACAGATCCACCAGTGAGACATTGCAAGAAAAACAGCAGTTCATAAACCCATGTGCAGAGAACCTAAACAGCTCTTAGCGAGCCACTGTAGAGCATGGGATGGAAAATGTTCCGTCTCCTACACATATACTTGACAGTATCCCAAGGAGAATCTGTTTTGGTGTTTGGTCTTCTAAGTAAAACAGATCAAATGTAAAGACAACGCTAAACTAAGGTCTTGTCCTGTCTTATTTTACTCAATCTAAAGCTATGTGATTTTTTTTCCTACTATAGCAAAACGTAGCAAGCATGTAATCATATGGAAAGAAACTACAATGGTCATTTTGTAATGGTCAAACACGTTCAGCCTTCTCCAAAAGCAGCCAACCATCAAAGAAAACATAACATGGCTTGGTTCAGTTGCCAAGGGGGTCTGATTCTGGGAACAGAGGCATGAAAATATGCCTTCTAAGGGCTTGTGAAGAAACGCAAAGGGACTGAGACTATAATTCTGATGCTTCCAACACCCTAGTGGCAGCCACAAAGTTTGTCTGTCACTCAAGGTAGTCGGTGTCGGTGCCTCTGTATCTCTTTTGAAAAGACTGTTTCCCCCTTTATTTTCTTTCTTTCTTTATATATATTTTGTAGCAATGCTCTTAAACCACTTTGTAATCACTGTGGAATGAACAAGTGAGAGTTTCCAAACTGAAAGCTATGGAGGTGGGAGCAAAGAGATACACAGGTCTGGTGCCCTAATTGCTGTGCTGGTGGAGTACAGCTGCAGCATGGCTTTCTTGGTTAAGCTCTGTGCCAAAGAGGCCTCTTTTTTAAAGACAGTTTGAGTATACTGCCTTCCTAAAGCCAGCACTGGGTATGTGCTGAGCAAATACTTGGGTATAGTCTCTTCTTTGTAAAACTCAGCACTGTGATTGTTCTTTTCAATGCTTCTCATAACACAGACAAGCCAACCCCCTTCCCTCCACGAACCACAGCTACTGTCCTGTTTGTTTCAGAGTCCAAAGGGGGTGATATTTAAAGGGATCTATACCAAAAGGCTCTGCATGAGCTGTCTATGGAGCCTATTAGACAATCAGTGGACAAAATTAGCCCCATTAAAGCAACTGAGTGAATGAAAATGGCTATAGAATTGGGAAGAGCAGGGAGGATTTAACAGAATCTTTTCCATTATAGGTACAAAGATGATTTTTAATGTCTTACTTGACTACAGCACCTCAAGTCTCAATGGGAAAAAACAATCTTCTCTTCCCCCAGCCCCAAAGTACCTGGCTGAGAGAATTTAGCATCTTTATTTTAAGGCTATGTGATAAAAGGAATATTATACATTCAGTATATTCACAGAATCTTAAGTGAGACTGCCTGGACTCTAGCAAAGGCAGTCAGGTCCCCTGTCTGACCAGTTGCAAAGAAGTTGCAGGACCTTGACACTAGCTCTGGCTTAGCTCAAGCCAGGAAGCAGTCTTTTTGAAAAAGCACACCTTCAGAAATGGCAGAAAATTTTGGAAGTCATACTGTTATTAATGATAATGTTATTTTACAATTTTTCCCTCCTGGGATAGTTCTTATCATTTAAAAATTATTTCATGTAATCCATTTTAGTGCCTCTTCGTATGCTACAAAATTATTTAACAGAACAGCAATCAAGAAATTAAAAACAGGCTGCCTTTTTTCCATTTATTTGTAAACTTCCAGATTACAGGAAGGGACAATAGTGACAGAACAAAATTATTCAGCCATGAGAACTTTCTGAAGAGGCCTTAAAGGGCAAGAAGACATGGGCTGTGAAAGTAGGGTATGGAGTATACAGAGGCTGAAGGTTTGAGTAGGGATATAGGCAAAGGGATAGAGGAGAGAAGGGGTTAGAGGCAGGCTAAGGATGTATGACAAACCCTTATGAAAAGCCACTCTTTATTGGCTAACAATACTTACAAAGGAGTTTGAACACAGATACTGCATGGCTATCTCATTATTAGGCATAGGCTATCTTCCTATGACTTATTGGTCAGGAAGTTTCCACACTCTTCCCCCCGAAAAAAATCAAAACAACACGGGTTACTGCCATTGTTATTGGTTGCCTGCCCATCAAAGTTAGATGGCGTAAACCATATTGCTGAAGACACAACATGCTTTGGTTTTAGGTCACAGAAAAACCAAGCTAGAACTGATCTGAAAACCTCTGTCTGCTGACTAGCTTTCAAAGTGCTAGAATGTTATGAAAGCTGCTGGGGAGGAAAGACGTCAGTGTTATTATCCTGGCAGCCAGCTCTGCATGCTGCAGTGCTAACCTGCCAGGCAAAATATACTCACTGATGCGATAGTAACATGAGGTTATGGTAGCAGCCAGCCACTTTCCGATTGGATTTGGAGCCTGCTGCTTTATAGGAAGGCATCCATGTCTGGTACTATAAACTTGGTCAAAACCCCACGGCTCAGGTGACAGGCTAGAAAGGGCATCTACTATTGCAGTTGTAAATGGAAATGTCAGAGTTTCTTCTAAGTGTTTATAGCTAAGATTACTGCTGGTCTCTTATCAGACATGCTTCTTTAGTGCGCAGCAGTTAATGTAGATACTTACAACTAACCCAAGTACTGAGAAAAAGTGATCCTTGAATGCTTAGCTCTAAATGGGACTTATATATCAGCATTGCTCCCCCTCCCCAAGGCTCAGGGAACATTATAGAAGAGGTCGGAAAGAACAGAAGATCTGGAGCTGTGAATTGCTCTTTCGGATATGACAGCCTTGCACTCCAACTATGGTTACCTGCACAAAGACCTTCATAAAATCATGCCAACAAGGTCAATCACGAGTCTAGCAGGCAACTGGACTCAGTGGGTCACAAAAAAAGAATAATAATAAAAGGAAAGGGCATGACAATGGGAAAGGAGCTGTTGGTGGTGACCTAGGAGTAGGAGAGGGAAGTCGGGGTGCAAAGGGTCAAGGAACATTGGATACGGATTGCACACATGCATGAACTATCAGAAGAACAAACAGAACACATTCTTTAAAAGAACATGTTTTCACCTCATCTCTTAGGTTTTTTACAATACCCTCTCCCATGGTGTCCCAGTGTTGTGTTCGGAATAGAGCCTAAGGGGGTGACTGGGGTGCTACAAGGCCATACTGGTAAAGCTGCCAAGACCAGAAGACACACGTGTACAGGTGTTCTGTTAGCCAAGTAATACCCTGGGCTAATTTCTGCCCTGATATCAAGAAGGTCCATCCTCTACTTCCAAAACTGTGAGCCAAACTAAACTTTTCTTATAATCCTTACCCAGCATTAGGCATTTTTGTTATGGTATCAGAAAACTCACATAAGGATTTTTTCAATAACTTAAGTGAATTGCCTTCTTTTATTTGTCTCCTTCAGGTGGACATTGACACCTTCTGTCTCCTGCCTATTCCCAAAAGATGTTATATTCTCCCCTCAGATTTGTTTGTTTGATTTTTCAAAACAGGTTTTCTCTGTCTAGCCCTGGCTGTCTTGAAACTCGATTTGTAGGCCAGGCTGGTCTCGAACTCACAAAATCTACCTTCCTCTACCTTCTGAGTGTTAAAATTCCAGCTGTGCACCACTGCATCCTGGCTTTCCCTCAGAGTTTTCACTCTCAGGTATATTCTGACTGTTTTTCACTCCTGCTAATGTCAGAATCATCTTACTGATCACTGGCCAGCTCAATTTATATGTCAGAGTACCTGAGATAGGCTAGTGACAATCTACAGGAAACATCAGCTCCAAACCCCTGGAACTAGAAATGTTATATATTTGGAAAAAGTGTCTCTGCAGACATCATAAAGATAAATGATGTGCAATATTCCTTCTGTATGCTGTGAATATGTATTACTCTTATTAGTTAATAATAATAATAATAATAATAATAATAATAATAATAATAATAAAGCTGTTTGGCCTATAGCAAGGCAGAATAAAGTTAAGCAGGTCAAGAAAACTGAGAACTGGGATGAAGAAGGGCAGAGACAGGAGACACCAGCGAACCACCAAAGAGGCAGATGCTAGAGGACAGGTAAAGCCACAAGCCACATGGCAATATATAGATTAAATAAAAATGAGTTAGTTAAATGTAAGAGCTAGATAATAAGCCTGAGGTATTGACTGAGTATTTATATAACACCAAGGTTCTGAGTGGTTATTTCAAAACTCGTGGGTGGGAAGAAATGTCCAACTACATATGGTCCCAATGTGGGGTCAGAACTTTCATATAGAACCTGACAAAAACTTTAAAAGAATTCTACACACACATGAGCAGAGTTAAGCATTGCTTCTTGGTAGCAGCATGCTCTCGGGTGGGCTCTGTTTGCTTTGGATGAGCAGAGGTGCTCCTTTAAGAGGCAGCTTCTTGGCAAAAATGGACGGTTCTTTTGAGAAGCCCTGCTGCCAAACACTTAAATGGTGTTTGTAAGCGGTAGGTGACATGCTGCTCTTTAACAGTGTAGACCCAGAAATTTTCCAGAGTTGGGGCAGTAAACATGGTAAACATATTAGACTAGACTCCCAGGGAACTGAGGGTGCGGAGCCAGCACCAACATGCTATGATCTAAGTTACACAGCAGTTTTGTTTGCTCGTGCAGACAGAAAAGGTTATAGGTGCACAGTAAAAACAAACCAAAAAAGCCTCTAAATGGGTCACAATGTTTTTTAAAAATATGCATAGGCTTGGAAGAGGGTAAAATAGAATATGTACAGTCTTAAATTTAAAAATATAGTTTTAAAATAAAGTTCTTAAAGTAATAAAAAATATAAGACATACAAAGATGACAAATACAGACAGTTGAGTATTATTTTACTGTGTTGTCTGAATTTTCTGATTGCTTCGAAAGAAACAATAGTTGCTAAGACATATCAGATTACAAAAGCTATTAAACTGAACGAACCTATATATATTTTTAAAAAAAATATCTTAACTTCAAAATGTAGGTCAAAAGATATGCTACTTTGGGGGAGAGGTTATGTTTTATTTCCACAGGAAATGAGAGGCTATGAAAGTTTGATCATGGAAGACCCCCTGAAATCCTCTCTACAGACATAAAGAAATAAACCTAAAAACAACTACAGGATAGATGATGTATATTTTACCTGCTCAAACATAAAACAACAACAACAAAAATTACCTTTGGCTGACTTATGTAAAATACATAACATATATTTAAATTAATACAGATATGCATGTTACCTTTAAAAGTTTATGTATTTTCAGAGTAAAGGAATTAGACACCAATAAAAATGGCTCAAATGATCCAGCATCCAAAACAGCTTTAAGGCTACAGAGATAACCCAGCTTCACCTAGTACTCCCGCCAGGATTTAAACAATTATCCTGATTTTCTCAGAGTTCCCCACTGTCCCCAGTCAGCAGGAATTAGTTTTAAAACTACTTCCACATTCCCAAAATATTGGTTATAAATGTTTGTTTTCATTTAAAGGGGGTTGGTTACAAATTGTTAATGGTCATAGTTAATCTCTTTCTAAAAGAATAAAGGAGGATATGATACAGAAATGGTGGGGGTAAAGGGTAGATTATTATGATGGGGAAAAAGAGTGGATTATGGAATCTACTTTCATCCAAAAACAACTCTTAACATCAAAATATTTTACATTGGTATAGATTTTGGTTTACTGATATAAATTTGAAATAATTGTTATATGTATATTTCTACTTTTGTTTAAGATATTATGTTTATGCAACTCATTTAAAATGTAAAGTATAATTAAGAAATACAGATTAATACTTATCTATAATAGTCAAATTTATAGTTATATTAGTTAGGTTTTCTATGTACTTCAGATATATAGGTAACCTTTAAACACTTCAAAGACCTACAGAATATGGTATTTAAAATGTTAAATAACTTAGACTTTCATGACAGTAAGACATATCTGCTCCTGGAAGCATCAATGTACTTCAGAGATGATGGTCATCAAAAAAACTCCACTGTTAGTTTTCTTTATGGCAAAAGCTAGCCATTTGAGCAAAGACACGTCCCTCAACTGCTGACAGTTACTGTCTGAACTGGACCACCAGGTCACAAAAATGCAACTGCTGAGCCATGCCAAGACAAGGCAGGAAAGGCTTCAAACTTCCCTGCTTCATAGGAAAATCTTTCAGACATGCTAGGCCTGTAGGCTAAAGATGGATGTCTCAATGTTGCAGAGAAACTTAGAGTGACTGTCTAGTCAGTCTGATGTCCCTGTTATTAGGTCACATTTTCATCATCTGGAATCTTTGATGAAGTGGAAGACTAGATAACCATAATTCTTAGTTATGATAAAAGGATAAAATATATAAAACTTTGAACTCACTAAGATAGGATGGATAATTGTTTTATTTGATTTTTGTCAAACACAAATAGACTAGATGTTATAACTATAGTTCTTATTTGATAACTTTTTGTTATATATAATCTTACAATGATAAAGTTAAAACCTTCCTTTTTAATTAGACAAAACGGGGAAATGCTGTGAAATAATCCTCTTGTACATTGTAAAGATTTGGCATTCAGACTGGTTTAATAAAACGCTGACTGGAAAGTAGCAAGGCATGAAGTATAAGCAGAGCAACCAAACTAAGGATGATGGGAAGGAGAAGAGCAGGATCCAAGAGTTGCCAGCTAACGCAGAGAAGCAAAATCAAAATGCTATACTGAGAAAAAAGTACCAAACCACATGCCTAAACATAGATGAGAATTATGGGATGATTTAACTTCTTTGACTTCTACTTAGTATAAGCCTGAGATATTGTCTGGCATTTATAGTTAATATGAGCCTCTGTGTTATAATTTAGCAAGCAGCTGCTAGGTATTTGGGAACAGGAGGTCAGGGCAGGAAACATCTGATTACAGCTAATCATGATGAGTTGGAAGATTATTCTAGTTGTCTGGTAGACCCTAAGCAGACAGATATCCTTATGAGAGGAGAGAGAGAGGAGTCTAGCAAACACAAAGAGAAGGACAGTAGGTCCACGGAGGTAGCTATTGGAATTAGGAACCAGAAGCTAAGAGCACCAGCAGCCACCAGATGCTCAAAAGATTGGTCCTGTTGAATTGGAGTTTGGCCCTCAAAAACTGATTTTGTACTTGGGTTTCCAGAACTGTGAGACTGTATCACTGAGCTTTTGATGGATTTGCAACAAAAGTCACAATAAAATGATCTTGAGTAGCAGTAACCAGGCACCACAAACAACAGAAATCCATTCACTTGCAGTCTTGGGAGCTGTAACTTGAAAGATCAAGATCCTTCTGAGCCCTGGAGAAGACAGTTTGTTCCATGATCCTCCCCAGATTGCTGGTGGCTTGTGCCAATCTTTAGCACAGTGATTTTTCCCACTTCTCCCAGTTCTCTGCTTTCATCTTCCCACATGTACATAACTCCAAATCTTCCCCCTTTATAAATTCATGACTTTATTACAATCTTATCATCTGCAAACATTTTCTTTCCATACTTAGCTGGGGTGATAGTTCAGTCATTAAATCACTTCCCTGCAAGCATGAAGACCTGAGTGTGACTCAGACAGACAAGGTTATTCTTTGACTTCTATATGTACACACACACACACACACACACACACACACACACACACACACACACACACACACACACTATTTCCAAATGATATCACCACATTTTCTGCAACTGGTGGCTAGAACACTAACTCTTAGGGTACATAACTCAACTGTTAACTCTAAATTGAACAAATACACACACACAAACAAACAAACAACAAAAAACCCACCCACCATTTATTTTCCTTTTAAAAGCATGTTGCTTCTCCTCTCTTCTATGGGCACAAAAACAGTCCCAGACTACTGCCCTTAGCCTTGGTGGCGTGTCCCGCACCCAGCCTTTGTCTGCTCCTTATTTTCCTTCCTCCTCCTGGCAGCCTTTCCCGTCTCTCCAAAGAATACAGATTCCTACAGTTGACTATTGTCATTGACTGTTAAGTGGTGTTTCACACATACCATTAGCCTCACCCTTATCACATGTCTTCCTGCCTTATCTGAGCTCTGAAATCACAGCCCATGTCTTGATGGTGGAAATCTTTTTTAAATTATATTAATCTAAGATTAATATTTATTGGAATATAAACCAATACTCACGATACAGGTAACAGCTTATATAGGCACTTGAGAGATTGGATTATCTACGCGATGGACAATAGATGTTGAACCAGTCTCTCCAGCAGGCAGGAACAAACGGAGCTCTCTAAGATATTAGCAGCCCCTCTTGAATGGGCCTGGCCACCCTCCCTTTAGGAGCCCGGGACCCTGGATAAATGTCTTTTGACCTTATCAGTTGACACTCAAATCTCACCACATCTCTCCTTTTTGTTTAACTAAGAAGGTTTTAAACTAAGACTATATATAATAGGAATTATTTTGAGGTAGTATCTAGGAGAGGATAAGGCACAAAGTATAATCAAAATTTATATAAAATACATTATTTTTAGAATATTGGTAGATGGTAGGGTATATAAATTATTTTAAAATTGTTTATCAGGGAAAGTGAAAATTTAACATTTGAATGTGTTTCGTTAAGAGATAATAGGGTAGTAACTTTGAATATCTATTTTTTTTTTTAACATTTTTAAGACGAGAAGGAAAATAAATCACCTGAAAGTTAGAAGCACATGGGATTAGTAGCTTTTAAAATTTGGGGAAGGGCAGCAACACAGCTATTTTGACAATCACTTATGGTTTTTTGTGTCATTGGAGCATTTATTATTTTGGCTATAGGCTTATGGTATTTGACAGATCTTTTTATAAGCAGGGCATTTTTGGAGGGACTGTCATATTTTGTTTAGGCAGGTTTTGTTAGTTTTTATTTATCATCTTGTTTATTTAGCTTGGACATCATGTGTATATTGTCAGCAATCATCTTGGAATCTTACACAGTACCTGTCACATGGAAGACAGTGAATATTCACAGATTCGTGTGATAACTGCTTTATTTTATACACATGCACACATACCCCCAGCAAAAAAAATATTACTAAAGAACTACATTCTGCGCCTCTTATAAATGGAGCAAATACTTTATTGATTGACCCATGTCCCCAGCTCCTTTTGTTAGTTTATCTAAGCCAAGGTCTCATGGAGTTCCAGTGGACCTCAAGTTTTCTATGAAAATGAGGCAGTCCTGGACCCTTGATTCTCCTCAAAGGACAGGCATGCCCTGTCACAATGGTTGTCACCATCATGTTTTCATTCCCGTCAGCACCCTGGCTCTGCTTCCGGGAGCCTCCTCCTTAGAAGCAGCAACAGTATCTTCACTCTCACCATCACCATCAAAAACATTTCCCGAGGACCCTGGATGGGCTGCTTTCTGGTCCTGGCTTCAGCAGCACTCTGATACAGAACATCAGCAATACAATTCAAACAGAACCAGGAGTGTTTCCAGTCAAAGCCAAAACCTAAACACAGCTGGTCTAGAACTGCTTATTTTTGTAAGCTTCTATGTTCTTTCAGTGCCTATCAGTGTTGCATTTTCTATCTGTTTACCATGTGATATCAGCACCTAAGAGCCTTGGCCACATGCACCTCCCAGTGGAGCTCAGGGGGGAAACAATATCAGAAGATCTTAACTCATGGGACTGACAAGTTAATAGCTGACAAGCTGAAAGATTGTGGCCAAAGACAGAAGCCTAGAGTTTGGTGTAGTTCCAAGGTTAAAAAACAAACAAACAGAAATACCGTTTGCTTAGCATGCACACAGCCTTGCACTCAAGTACCTCAGGAAGGAAAAGGGGGGAAGAAATATATCATCTTAGGTGTCAGATACGTTTTCTGATAATGGAACTTCCAGACAAGGAGTTTCTGGGGTTGGATTCCTCTGAGCTAGCCCAACTTCCTCTCGTAAGTGGTGACAAGAAATTTAGGAAGCAAGAATTGTGAGTTGCTGCCATATGATCAATGCTGCTGAGCTCACTTTGACACTGGCAAAGACTAATGTGCAGGAGATATGAGAACAGGACTCATTCTCCTCCAAGATGTACTCTCTAGAATTTCATAATCCATCACGAAAGGAAAGAATTTGGAGAAGGAAAGGGGAGGAAGAAACCTGAAGGAAGTAAAAGGCTGAGGAAAGAATACCATGTCCCATAACAAAAGAAAACAGCGCAGGGCTGTTCGAGATGTGAGGGAAATGACCACGCATCAGGGCTGAACATACCATAGTAGGAAACCCAGGGCACAGACTCTCCCATATGTCTTCATGGTCTCCGGGTTCTACTCTATAAACTCAGTTGTCATCAGTAACTGTGCTTCTTCCTGAGCAGCACACGTTTAACTTATATATTCCATTAACCTATATATTCCATGTGCTATATAAGCACCTCAAGCTTTGTTTAAAATCCAGACTGTGCTACTTGCTCATATTCCACAATTCCAGTAGATGCACACATCTCTGTTCCCTAAGATGTTCAGATCCTGCTCCACTTTCCCTCACACTCACATCAGCTCCTGTCTTTAAATAATGCATCTGAAATCCCATCTTTCCCATCATCATCAGAACTCTCTGCATCACACATCATCACCTCCCATCTACTCTTGTGGTATAATGCCCTACAAATCTCTCCTTACCTCTCTAACCTCCTCACCCTGTTCATTCTCCACAGAGCAGGCAAGTCACTTAAATACATTAGTGACTGTCATGTATGATATATCTCCACTTTACCGCTAGGAAGGCTTTTCATAGATCCCAAGGTCTTCAGGTACGTCTCAGCCTATATTCTATATCTTCTTACTCCCTAATATCACCTCTTACATTCCTCATTTCATTCCCCCTTTATGTTTTCACATGAAGGATTTTTTATATTGATCACATCCCAAAGCTATAATGCAGATTCTCCACCCCAGACAATCGAGGCACGCTCCACCCACTCCTGTTTTCCTCTCTGCCATCACCATCTTGTAGAGGCCTCTCCTAACAGACTTAAGCTATTCTCTATCACATTTTGGTCCTCAATGCTGAGTTCTCTTTATAGTACGTATCACTGTCTGACTTATATGTGGGATAATGTTCTTGTACACTGTAAAGATTGTTACTTGTATTGGTTTAATAAAACACTGACTGAGCAGTACTGAGTAGGAAATAGAAATGGGGAAACCAGCTGAGGAGAATTCCGGGAAGAGGAAAGGCATAGCAGGAGTCGCCAGCCAGACACAGAGGAAGCAAGATAAGAATGTTCTGCACTGAGAAAAGGTGCCAGGTCATATGGCTAAACATAGATAAAATTTAAGCATAACAGCCAGTTAATAATAAGCCTGAGCTACTGGCACAGCAGTTACTATAATATTAAGCCTACTAGTCAATTATTTTGGAAGCAGCTGCCAGGAATTTGAGTTTCTAGAGGAACAGAAACTTCAGACTACACTTATATTTTGGAGTGATTTCACCGCTTGCTTCCCCATCTGCCACAATGGCAGGTCCTTTCTGTCTTACTGTATCCCCAGAGCCTAGACAGTCTGACAGAGCCTAGACAGTTACTTAATGAGAATTTGAACAACAAATGTTGAGCTACTGGAATAGGCCAGGAAGAGCTTCTTTAATTCCACTCTGAGGTCCTCCCACCCTACCAAAAAGAAAGGGCACATTGTATTGGGATCACAGTCAGCCATCACTTTTCTCATCCTGACTTTATTGCTATATTGCTGTCTCAAGCATTCTTATCCCCTACTAGGAACATTTTTTTTTAAAGATTTGTTTATTTTTATGTGCATTGGTGTTTTTCCTGAATGTATATCTGTGGGAGAGTGCTAGGTCTTCTAGAACTGGAATCACAGACAGTTGTGAGCCATCATGTGCTGGGAACTGAACCTCAGTCCTCTGGAAGATTAGCCAGTGCTCTTAACTGCTGACCCATCTCTTCAGCTCCTGAGGATAATTTTTATAAGCATGGCTACATATCTTCCTCAGTTGGAACTTGTGAGGCCGACATGACTGGTTTCCATTCTGTGACTGTAGATAAATGAAGCTAAGTACCAATGAAAGGGACCATGATGCTACAACATTACAAAAACAGCACAGTGCATTTTAAATGACATGACACTCAAGTGTTTCAGGCACAGTTCTGAGAGGGTTTGAAATCAGATCACAGGTACTACAGGCATGGTTGGGTCCTGGCTTAAAACTGCCTTGTAATCCATCATATGGAACATTTTACTACATGTCTGTGTTGGACAAAGGCACTAAATTGAGAAGAACCATCAGACTTCTTGGGGAGGGACGAACAGCAGCATGAGAGTCTGACTGGCCCACTGTAGCAGTCCCCCCCCCCCTCTGATTTTTTGAGATGAGTTCTCATGTAGTTCAAGCTAGGTTTGAGGTTGCCTTGAACTCCTCTGGTCCTCTTTCCTCCACTTCCTAAGTGCTAGGCTCGTCAACATGTGCTTCCCCACCAAGCTGGAGTTCTTAGGGAAGACTGGAAACAGATTTTGGCACTGAGCTGTTCTTAAGAGTCTAAATGACCAAGCAGGACAGCAGTGGTAGACACCTTACTTCCTAGCACTTGGAGAAAAAGGTAGGTAGATGTCTATACATTTGAGGCCATCGTGGTCCACAGAAGGAGTTCTAGGACAGGGAAGGTTACACAGAGAAACCCTGTCTTGAAAAAACAAAAACAAAAAATTAGTCTAAATACACTGTTAATTTCCATTCTGCACATCACTCAATTCTTCCAACCGCCTACAAAATTCAAACTTCTCGCTGGGTTGGGAGTCAGAAAGCACCAAGGAGTCTGAACCAATCATAAGAACCACCTGAGATCAGAAATCAAACCTATCCATGAACAGCTTGATGTGGAGTGAGAAAAGCCCTGAACCATCCTCTAGAGAATCACACATTTGTCAGGTTCTCCCTTCTGTGCCAGGACAAGAATTTCTTCACTTAGAGCCTCCTCAACACTTTCATGAAAGAAGTTCACAAAAACCAACTTTGAGTTAAATACTCTCAAAGTCTACTAGAAACCCAAAGGCAGCGAATGCGGTTTTGTGAATAAATAACATCATCTGCACGGTTTCCAAAAGTGCATTTTCTCCCCCAACAAAGAGCAGTGTGCTAAGTTGTGGGCTGTATGCAACAGGAACTTCTTGCTGCTCTAAGTCTAGGGAGACAGTACATGTGAACCAAAAGCTGTTTGGAAGACAGTAAGCTATCTGTCCTCAAAGCATAGGTATGATACAAAATGATACAAGTTATAAGACAAGCCTGACAGGCACAGCCACACACCCAAATATCCTATCCCTGATCAAGTGCTCAGCATTAGGGCTTCCCAGCTTTAAAGGTTTAGAGGTTTTTCTGCTTTCCTACAGTGTTTTCATAGTCATTTGTTAGGATGGTGATTTGTTTGCATTCCTGTGAGATTTTGTCTTGGCAGAGCCCTGTGCAACTAGGTAACCATTCTCCCTCTTAATTCATCTTAATTAGATTACACAGAACCTGGTGGATGGCATGGAGAGGTCTGTAGATTTGCAGACAGCGAGCAGCTTACCCTGGAAATGAATAGGTCTAACTGGAGTTCTGGAAGTTGGCTGTGTAAATGGAAATGTGGTCTCCAAAGCCAGCAGTCCATGGCCTGCTGACACAGCTGCACACAGTACCCACTTGCTGGACTCCGAAGGATATCTAGTTACGGTGAAGAAACCATAACAAAGACAGGAAACAGATCAGCAGACTCTGGATATAACACCCTCCCTGGGGAACTCGCTGATTCCTGGGCTGCAGATGTTTGTAACCCTGACTTGAAGGCTGTCCCTGTCACACGCTGGGGCAGATGAAGTCAAGTACAGGATCTAAGCAAGCCAAACTTATTTGTAAAATGGATCACAATTGTGTTAGACTTCTCTCTAAGGAAAGGGATGGAAGGGTCAGGAGAGATGACTCAGTGGTTAAGAGCATTTCCTGTACTTGCAGAGGACCAGGTTCAGTCCCCAGCACCCTTACTAGATGGATCACAGCCATCTCTAACTCTAGTTCCAAAGAATCAAGAATCAAGGAATCTGATACCCTCCTTCTGGCCTTCATGGTCTCTGTGCACATTCATGTTTGTACACACACACACACACACACACACACACAGAGAGAGAGAGAGAGAGAGAGAAAGAGAGAGATGTTGGGGAAAAATACAAATAACTCTTTTTAAAGAAAAAAGTTCCCAATCTCATATGGAAAGGGCTAGAAACATGTCCAGCAACCTTCATTCTTGCTCACTTAAAATGAGGTGTGAATGGTATCTTCTAGACTTTCTATTAAAGAGCTGCTCAGTCAGCTCCCACTTTATGACAGCTTCAGTATTCTCTATGTAAAACAGCACCACGCCTTCCTCATTGAGCATTGCCTAAAATCGCTGCCAACAAAAACTGCATCCTTGACTGTTCCGATGAAGGGATGGCAAATCTTGTTGGCAGGACACGAACCTTTTTTGCTTAGTTACAGTAAGTTCACAAACTTGGAAATTTATATTTTTAAATTCTTCTCACCGAGTCACATAAATGTCTAGTTCGACATAAAGTTGCGGTTTGCCAAAGACATGGTGTTTTCTTTGTAGCAGAGGGACTGGAGAGCCCTGCCAGAGAAAAATTTAGGCAAATGGAAGGCTCTAAGTATTGGAGTAATCCCAAACCCAAACGTTGTAGAGAGGAACCCATTAGCCTTGTTGTGACTGTTTTGTTCCCATTTGCAGAAGCTTTACTGTTTTGAGTTTCTGTATCAACTGAGTCATCTTAGTCTAAGAATGTTCTGGGAACATCCTACCAAGAACGAAATTTTGTCACCAATGTTTCAGTTTTCCCTTGGATGGTTCAATGAGGATGCTCTGTGTGTCCTGTTAATCAAGCCATGATCTTGTCTGCTGCTACTGAAGGAAGCCTCCTGTTTGAACAGACACAGACTTCTGGCAATTGTGAGGAATTCTTTCCTACTGAGCTTGGGTGGAATAAGGGGGGGGGGGGGCTTCCGGAAATGATGGGAAAGCCGCCTCTTCTCTTGCTGCAGGCACGGGGACCCTGCTATTCCTGGTAGCGCAAATCTCTTTTTCAAGTCTGGTCTTCACTGGGGTGAATTAGTCAGTCCAGGTCCTAAGAGCCAATGATGACAGGCAGCCTTTGACTGTTGAACAGGCCCACCCACTTAAAACTGCTTCACCTTGAACTCCCTCTGTCTCACAATTCTGTTCATCTGATCACACCCCAAGACTTCTCTCTCCCACTTTCTACACTGTCCCACCACCATACCTGGTGAATTTGCTCACTATGGAGTAACCACCAGATAAAATAGACTTCCCAGAAATGGAGGAAGTATTCTGACTGATCCAGGACAGGGTGGCTCTTCCATATGAATAGATAGCTCTCCTTGTCTTAGAATTTGAAGGATACCAAGCTGTGGGTGGTGGCATAAACCTGTAATCCCAATCTGAGCCACACTAGTACAGCTAAAGCCTACTTGTACTTTATAAAACCCTATATCAAAGCCAACCAAATAAAAATATCTGAAGGGTCCAACAGGCTTTCTCTGTCAGACAACTGGCTATAAGTATGACAAAGCATTTGCCTTGTGTCCTTGAAGTTAAATACTGCTCCATTGCAAACCCTATTTGTGCACAAATAACTATCTGGGAGATCAGTATGCACAGAACCTGGCACTCTTTCAAGGGTAAATTTGTATGTAAAACAAGCTTTCCACACTAGGAGAACTTGAAAGAGAGAAAAGGCTTGGAAAGCACAGGTGGGGTGCAATTTGCAAAATGTTTGTTTCTATGTGGTCAAAGTATCTCTCCTAGAATTCCTGCACAAAAACGGACTCCCTGTGATGAGATGGAAGAAATTATCTGACTAGTGGTTAGAGAGTCCTGGGAGATGATTAGAGTTAATTAATCTCATGGCATGGGGCAAGGGCAGGTCAGGGTAGGAGTGAATACTAGAAGTTTACAAAGACAAGAAGGAATGGGCATATGCATGTATGTTCTGCCCATGTAACAGATACTCTATGCTATCTCTGGACTCGGCAAGAAAGAAAGCTATCAACCTCAGATTTCCAGAACTATACACCAACATTAGCCTTTTTTCTCGATGAGACACCCATTCACAAGCTTTTTTCATTATAGAAAAAAAAAGAAAGAAAAGATAGAAGGACTACAACAAGGTGTTCAAGGCCATTTTTTCAACCTCAAAATTCCATTAAGGCATAATTTATGTCTTATCTCTGCATACCTAAGATAGCAAATATGTCCTATGCATGCTAGAGTGCTATTATCTAACCCTTTAATATGTTCCAGAAGCTTCTATTATGGACATGGCGTCAAAGCCAGATAAAATTTCCTGACTTTCCTATACTTCACCTCTAAGCTATGAGAATAGAGAAGAAAAGACCTTCTCAAAGGGGCAATATTACTCCTACAGGCAGCCTGCAGTTAGCCTGGAGAACTCAATAAAATATTTTCATACACATTAGTTTATTAAGATTGTCCTATCTCTCAATTACCCCATTTTCAGTACACAATGACCTCTTGGGACTCTCCAGGGGAACTTCTCTGCTCCTCCTTTAAAATGAGTAAATGATATACAATGACTGGTTACCTTGCCAAATTTTTAAGAACCCATCTAGAGAAAGAAGAAAAAGACTGCTCTTTAAACTGGGCTTCCAGCACACCCACACAGCACTAATGAGACAGGAAGAATGCTTTGGACAAGAGAGGTCATTTACAAGCACGTGGAGTCCCTCTGCTGTCACTCATGAATACAATCTTGGCAGCCTCACTTCCATTTCTGTTTTCTTCTGTTGTGGTCACTTGGAACAGGCCACAAGAGAGATGTGGATTCATTATTTACTATATACCTTGGGTTTCATGGGCTCCATTTCATCTTGAGAGTTCCCCATATGTTCTGAGCCCAATTTTAATTTTATGTACTGGTAAAAATAGCCCAGCCAAGAAGAAGTTGTCTTCCTAACTGAACCAATTTCAGACATGTATCTTGTCATAAAGTCTTGAGTCAAGTGAAATTATTTTACCTAGGGATGTTGCCAAAGAGCAACAAAGAATGAAATGTGTCTGCTCTATTTTGAATCAAGCAAGCCCCAGTGGAAGCCTCATGTCACGATATTTAGGATTAAACACACTAGCTCATAACATGGATCCTAAAATAGATGCTGGTACCCTAATTTCTCACAACCTAAATATGGACCCTCAATAAAAAAAACACAATAAGCCCCTGAGGGCTAAAGCTGCCTATAATCAATCAGTATTCACAGTGGCTGGCGAATGGTGCAATGAACACGCCCCTGCAATCTCCTCAATATCCTTCCACATATGCTCCCTGTTTTCTTCTGGGTCCGATGTCACTTCCTGGGTTATACCACAGAAAAGGGATGGTGCCTCAGACAGCTCTCACAGTAACAGATACACAGGATATTAGAAGGAGAGAAACCATGAAGAACTGAATTAAACCATTACAGAATCTTGCTTTGCTAGGTATACTTCTATTTGATGAAACTTCTTACTCTGCTTGGCAGGTGTGCTAACTAGTTCATGTCAACTTGACAAAAGCTAGAGTCATTTTGGAAGAGGGAGCCTCAATTGAGAAAATGATGTCATAAGACTGGCTTATAGGCAAGCCTGTGGTGCAGCTTTCCTGATTGACAACTGAGGTGGAAAGACTCCGTTCACTGTGGTAGTACAGTCCCAGGCTGGTGGTCCTGGGTGCTCTAAAAAAAGGTTAAAGCAAGCCATGAGGAGCAAGCCAGTAAGCAGCATCTCTCCACAGCTTCAGCATCAGTTCCTGCCTCCAGGTTCCTGTCAAAGCTCCTGTTGTAGCCTCCTTTGATGATAACTACAATAGAAGGTAAGCCAAAATAAATCCTTTCCTCCCTAAGTTGTTTATAGTCACAGTGTTTATCACAGCAATAAAACCCTACTAGGACAGCAATGGTGAGTGGGCTGAATAAAGGGCTTGGAGACATCAGGGCTACTCTAAGACCAACTAGCGTTTTGTTTTTACTTTTAAAGGTTATTTTCCCCCAAGAATAATTTATTTTTGTTTTATGTGTATGGGTGCTTTATGTACACACCAGAAGAGGCATCAGATCCCATTATAGGCAGTTGTGAGTGGCCATATTAAGTGCTAACCTTACCTGCTGAGCCATCTCTTCACTCCTTTGATTCTCACTAAAGAATCGAACAGATTCCTCGCCTTCCTTCAGTAATTAATAAAAAAAAAAGAAAAAGAAAAGAAAAATGCTGACAGTTATCCTGAGCATGGCCAAAGAAATTTCATATTAACTAATCTTTTTGTTTGTTTGCAGTAGCTCAAAATAGAAGTGTTGGGGCTAGAGAGGTGGCTCAGTAGCACTTATTACTCTTGTTGGGTGACTCACAATTGTGTACAACTCTTAAAGAACCCAGTACCCTCTTTTGTCTTCTATGGGAATGTGTGTACACACACACTCCACATATGCACACGCACACACATGCATGCACACACAATGCACTCACACATGCGTGCACACACACATGCATGCACACACACATATGCACACACACATGCACATACACAAACATGCATGCACACACGCAGGCACATACACATGCACACACACATGAGCACACACACATACATACACACACACAAAACAAACAAGCAAAACCAAAACCAAAAACAACCTTCCATTGTAGCTCTGTTTTAGTTAACTTACATCATCTCTGTATTGTAACAAAATAACAAGTTGAACCCACCCCAGAACTTTTGGGGTAAAAAGAATAGGTCACACAATGTAAAAGCAAAGCATTTTTCCCATTCTGAAATATTTTCGGAGTTTCCTCAGGAGTATAAACACACAGTTATTATACAACATTAAAAAAAATCCACTCTAAGGTACCTACTAAAGAGAAATGAAAACATGGAAATCACACAAAAACATATCATCTGCAAGTATCTGTTGATGTGGGAATGTCTTTCTGTATGCTGTGAATATCAATCTTTAAATAAAGGAGCTGTTTTGGCCCATGACATGCACCATAGAAGAAGTAGGTGGGGAATCAGAATAGGTAGGAAAGGAAGGGCAGAGTCAGGGACAGACAGAGCCAGCCACCCAAGAAGAAGCATGTAAGGAGCACAGGCGAGCCACGGGCCACATGGCAGACAGATTAATAGAAATGGGTTGAGTTAAGATGTAAGAGCTAGCTAGCAATGTGCCTGAGCCATAGGCCAAACAACATGAAGATAATACAAGGTCTGAATCATTTTTGGGGGGCCTGAGCAGCTGCGGGCGGCTAAGGGGTCTGGGACTGCAGGTCTATGGGTCTGGGCCTCTGGCCGCCTGTGACCAAGAAACCTCGCTGTTACAATCTGTATTATTCTTAACAGGCACAAGGAGCAACAACCCCCAAATATCTCAAATGATAATAAATGAAATGTGGTATATTTTGTATATTTTTGTATATTGGATGTGTATATTCAAACATAGTAGAATATTACTTAGTAATTAAACAAATGTTCTCATACATACTACAGATGAATGGACCTTAAAGATAAAGAACTAGAAAAATAGGCCAGACACAAAGGCAATAAATTACACAACTGTATTTTTATGAAATGCCCAGACAGGCGAGTTTACTGAGTCAGAAATCAGTTCATTGGTTCCCAAATTGGGGGAAGGGTGCTGGAATAAAAAAATAATCTGAATTGCTTATGGCAGTGACTGTATAAATCTGAATATTCTGGGTAGGGACTGAAGGGACAGATAGCTTTCTCTGTAAAATTTATAAAATGACAAAGACTGAGCCCCCACATACTTTCTGTGGTCAGGTTTGTGGTACCACAAGGTTGGCCATGTGACAAATGACTGTTTGGATCTTGAAGCCTACATGCTCTTTAGTGTCAGAAGGCAGAGCAAAGCACAACTCCTCAGTTTCTCTCTTCCCATACTACCTCAGATACAGCCCCCACTCAAGCAACAATCAAAAACCAAATCTCCTGGGGAAATGAGGACAGGGTCCAAGGCAAACAGAAGTAGGCTCAAACTTAAAAATTCCCTTGCAACAAGGCTCCTTTACCACATCTTCCTCTGATTTGGATACCAAAATGAGTCTCCAACTTAAAGCATTCAGTGTCAGCTCTTCCCCAGAGCAATTTATCTCCACAGATTAGTTGGAAGTGGGTGCTTGGGATGTCACTCAGTGGTACAATACTTGGTTCAGTATGTATATATTTATTATTGTACCCAACTGCAAATTACTACATTTAAGATACATTTCCCAAGTATCAAACAAACAAAAAAATGTAGATTAAAATCAAGAAATTAACCATATGTAAAGTGAAGGGTAGATACTGTGTACCATTGTGTGTCACCAACAGGTAGCATGTGGCTCACATTGCTAGGAAGGGACCTAGGGTCTTTGAAGACATATGCTATCAATTACCAGGGCGTTAGTGACAAGGACATTGTGGAGTCAAGAGTCACAGACCCTGCAGGTGGGTTCTTTCATCTTTCTAACGTCATCTCTGTTGTCACACATCCATCACCAGCTTATTTACTAATGGCAGCTACAGTGCCCTCTTCCCAGCTCCTATTTCTACTTTTTTTCTGGTTAGTAGAGTCATCCCACATCTGCTGTTCTAAACTTCTACGCCAGAGAGATCATTCATAGATCAGTCAACTTAATTGGATATATTGGAATCAATTCCGTCTGTCCATTTTCCCAGTCCCCATACTGGCCTCTATTTGGGGTCTTCAGTTCCATCCCTGAATGCTGCCCAAGCTAACTCAGGCACCCTTGGGCTTAGCCAGCAGCTGGCCTACTGTGTTCCTTTCTTTCCCTTTTCTGACTTCCTTCTGTCTGGTTCATCTATACTTCCAACTTCCATGTGTAACCTGGGCTTTCTGAACTTGGTAAGCTTATTTTTAGAATAAATTTACTATTCTAAACTGCACAGCACCTAGTACAGAGTAGATACCTAATAAGTGTGGTGTTCCATGTTGTCAAATGATGTTGGCCAGGAGATGGGTTTGCATATTTCCCTTCCATATACAAACCCCAGTCTATTCCCCATGAAGATAGGTTGGTTGCCTCTCCATAATTGTGGGGACTGGGCTCCATGGCACTTTGCAGATACTAAAGTCTATAGATACTCAAGCCATTCATTCAAATGTGCTTACATTATAACCTAGACACGCACTACCCCACACTATGAATCATCTGTAGGATCATTTGTGATACTTGATATGATGAACGCTTCTATGGTTTAGAGAGAGGCCTATCTATACAAGACAAGGACAGATACTATTTTTTCTAACATTTTTCTATCTATACTGCTTAAACTGGTATGTAGAATCCACAGATATGAGGCCCAGCATACTTAACACCTGGCTACTGATGTCATTCACATAGTTTCACTCTTTAGGGAACTTCCCAGAGTTCATGTCCCGTCCCTGGAACAGTCCTCCCTCTCTCTTGCTTTCTCCTTACCGCTGTGGTGATATATGTCCCACAGCCAAGCCATGAAGGCCAGGGAGTGGTGACCCACACCCTCCTTTAGTCCCAGCACTCAGGAGGCAGAGATCTGGATCTCTGTGAGTTCCAGGCCTGACAGACAGGCACTGGTAGCAGCCACCTTTAATCCCAGCACTGGGAAAGTTGATCCAGGATTTAAACAGGTGGGGAAAGAAATACAAGAAGGAGAAGGCAGAACTTCCCCCTTTTGCCTGCCCACCCAGTCAGTCTGAGGACTTGTGGAGATAGGACTTACTCCATTAGGCCTGAGGAGTTTTCTGGGTAAGAATTGGCTGTGGTTTGTTCCCTGTCTTTCTGATATTTCAAGTTTCCCCCAATATCTGACTCCAGGTTTTATTATAATACCAAATAGAATCTGTGCAATATACCTCTTCACTTCAGAATCTAAGTCTTTACTAATGTTTCCACTAGTCTTCAAGCCATAGTAGAGTTGTTGACCCTGCTGCTACCAAAATTGCTGATGTAGCTCAGCAGTAGTGTATACTTGGTGTGCCCAAATCCCTCATCACCTCAGTTCCCATAAAAGCCATTAATTTTTAATTAAAAAAATAAACATTAATTTCTGTGTGTTTTTGTTTTTGTTCAAATCCTGTTCTATTTCCTCTCTAAACCAATAAAGAACACAAATGGAATCCCTTTTAAAGAGCAGGCATTGAGCTAAGTCCTTCACTGGCACTAATTATTCCTCACAATGCCCTTGCTTCTTGGACCTACTAACTCTCACTCCATAGCAAGAACACTAAGACTTATTGGTATTAATTTATTTCCCTGAGGTCCCTAAGACTTTCTGAAATCCTCATTTGTTGGCTCAGTGTTTACAGAGGTACACTTTGGCCTATCTCAGGTTGGCAAGACAGCTTAGTAGGTAAAGGTGCTCGCTGCCAAGCTTGAGAGTCTGAGTTCTATTCCCAGGACCCACTGGATGGAAGAGCCAAATCATTCCCTATATGTATGTGGTCCTCTTACCTTTACACATGCACCATGGCTTGCCCCCCCCACACACACACAATGCACACAATAAATAAATAAATGTAGTAATGTTTTTAGGTTTACTAAATAGCAAGAGTCTCCAAAATAAGTTCTTTTCCTATCCAACTTGTGACTTGCTTTATGAACACATGTGCTGTGGATCCAGATGGCAGCAATTCAGTGACAGTTGTGGCTGTAGCACGCACAGGATAGGGAGACTTTTACACCAAACAGATTCTTATACATCATCTCCAGCCTTGGCCAGTAGGACAGAGGAGAAGGTCTCCATGTTCTTCTCCCCAGTACAGATGTGGGCTATGTACATATGTGAGGGAGAGGTGATTTATCTGGCATGTGGTGTCCCTTATTGTACTTTCTGGGGTCTGTGGGAAGGAGAGGAGTAATTTGTAGGGTGGCTGATATTTTTCTTTAATACAAATGAATCACATTTTCAAACCTTATTTTGTTCCATCTGAAATTCTTAGAGGCAAAACACCACATCTCCCTTCTTTCGGGTGCCTCATGTCTGACACATCATGGATGGTTAATAAACATCACATCGTTTCCACACTAAGAATGCAGCTGTCCCCTTGGGTCTTCCTTTCATATCTTAGTAAATGCAGATGTTTCCCTACAAAAGGACCCTTCGAAGGCCAGTCCTGCCTGTCTGTCCCTTCCCCATGCCCACAAACGTTAGTCCCTTTCCTGAGCCTATGAACTCCCTCCAGCCCTCTCTTACTTTTACTTACATCAATTGTATAATGTGTATGTGAGCCTCTGACTCATGTTCCTATCACTTCCAACTCTGACGACTCATTATTGTGGCTATTTTTCTTGTTTCATTTTTTGAGACAGAGATTCACTATTGTAGGTAGGCTAATCTGAAACTCACAATTTTCTTCAGTGCTGGGATTATAGACACTAAACTGAGGGTATACATTAAGTCAAAAAGCTTTTGTCCCTGTGGTACATGCCTTTTCTTTGTGTGTGTGTGTGTGTGCATCCTCTGGAACTAGAGTTACAGTTGTGAGCTACATGTGGGCACTGGGAACTGAATTTAGGTCCTCTGGAAGAACAGCTAGTATTCTCAAGCACTGAACCATCTCTCCAGCTCCTGGAGCATGCCGTTAATCTCAGCACTGGGGAGATAGAGGCAACCAGAGTGCTGAGTTAAAGCTAACATACCTACATGGAAAGCTTCATCCAGCCTGGTTGGTTCACTTACTGAGACCCTGTCTCTAGAAGAAAGCAAGAAATATTTTGTTTCTGTGAGGATTTTCCTCTTTTAAAACTAACTTTTATTTACTGACAAATAGAGACAAGGGAAATCTTATTTATTTGATGGTTTGCTTGTTTATGTGAGTCTTGTGCTTGCAATGTTTTATTTGTGTACTACATGCTACCTGGTGCCCTTAGAAGTCAGAGGAAGGCATCATACCCATAAAACTGGAATCAGACAGTTGTGAACCACCATTGAAACTGAATCCTCTAGAAGAGCAGACAGAACCTTTAACCACTGAACCATCTCTCCACCTAGACAAGGGAAATTCTAAGTGTTGGAGAGTTAAAAAGCTAGGTAGGCTTTGTTTTCTGCATCTTTGCACCTGGATCCATAGCACATGGAAAATGCTCATAAAATACAGACCAGAATTTTAAGTGTTTATGCTTCCCTCAATTATCTGCATAAACAATTCAACAAAATGACTTGTTTGTTAAACACAAGTATAATAATCATTCCATCAAATAATCCTTATCAAATGGGGAAAGTACTAAATGAGAGATTTAGCAGCTCACACTTGTCTATAACTCCAACTCCAGGAGCCTCAGATGTCTGGCCTTCACTGGCTCCTACATGCATATGCATATAACTGTACTCAAACACATGTACATAATTAAATATATCTTAAAAATAAAAGATAGTGGTTATCCTATGGCCAAGTACAAGCACACACGTATGTACACACACACACACACACACACACACACACAGAGTCCTCCACTCTGACATGCAACTACATACTTAGAAGCATGCATACACGTACCCCCTCACACACAAAGATAAAACAATAAGTACAGACAATAGAAGCACAAAATAAGACACAGATGTTTTTAACAATGAGGAAGAATGCGTCTATCCCTCACTTTAACGGCTGTAGTTATGAGCTTAGGTAGAACGTAAAACGACAGCAATGAACAGATGAGGTACAGTTCAGAGGCTGAGTACATACTTACTAATGTGCACAAGGCTCTGGATCCCATCTCTCAGACCCAAAGAAATGAAAGTCAGTATAAAACAAACAGTAGCGATGACTTTGCTCCCATGTTTGAACAAAGAGGACAGCTTAGAAAGATTATCCAACTATTAGAGGCTGCAAGGCATCTCCAAGCTCTGCAGGCTCTAAAGCAGCCAGTTTCTACCAGAACTTTTACAGACTTGAGAATTGTCTTCCATGTTCTATAGCACACCAAAGAATGAAAATATTCGCACTCGTGAAAAGTAACTATTAAAGTAAAAAAGAGAAGCTTGTATCAACTAGGGCCAAATGCCAGTATTCAAAACTATAAAGGATAAAAATAAAGCATCAGAAGGGGCAAAAAATGATGACTTAGAAGAACAATTTCACAGTACTTCATGTGGCAAGAGTGGTATCCACTGATATTTTGGACTTTTTTTAGTTCCTCTTTTGGGAGAAAAAAAAATATTTCTTAAAAAATCTGCTTTAAACAACAGATAACATTAAGTTCCTGAAAGCAGAATAATACTCATTTAACGATCTGCTCCTTCATTACTGTTCTGGTGGAAGTTCCACCTCAGTCCCAGCACCCTGGCATCCGTAAACCCAAAGATTCTGGAAAGTTATGGTGTAAGCCTCACTCACCTCTCTTTTCCCAGACCCTACCCCTCAGAGAGTCCTGCCAAACACAGTTCCTCCCTCCAGAGAGGTTAGAGACCATTCCCATGGGATATTTAAACTGCACCCCAGAAAACAAACACATGGTTTTTTGGTCTCCCTTTCCCACCTCCTCTCTGGGGGGATGGAAAAACCATCTGGGAACACAGTACCTATTAAACCTGGGCTTTTTCTAATTTGGTCTGATTTGAATTATTGTGTCGGCAGAGAGGCTTATCAAGGTGCGAAAAAACCTATCAATTACTTGGTCCTTGTTTTTAAGGCTTGTCTTCTTACATATAACATTTTTAGAGTTTGACACCTTCTAGCATTATTTCTAGGGAAATTATAATCTCCAGGTCAATTTATAATTATTTTATGAATATATTGAATGTTAGGTGCATTATATAAAGCCTGATCTTTTGCTGAGCATGGTGGTACCCCCAGTACCTCCTGTAACCCCAGCTAAGGACATACAGGTTGGAGAATCATGAGTTCAAGGCTATCTAGCTACCCAGAGTATCTAAAGCTATCATGGACTCCATGAAACCCTGTCTCAAAAACAAAGATAATTTTACAAATAGAAAAAGTTATAAAGTACCTGCTTATAATGAAACTGTTCTGTCTGTAATGGTTACTGTAAGTTGTGGTATTAAGTTCTAAATATGATGATCATATTACACATCACAGTTATAACTAATAGTGGCCAAAAGACTTTAATCCCTCACCATGTATTCCACTCCACACAAATTAGCTTAAACTGAGCACACCTTTTGCCCATTTCTAATTCAGGATGATGAGACAGCTAAGGGGAAGTATATTCAGGCCTTTCCATGACAGCTACTCTGCTCCCCAAAAGATAGCACAGAAACAATGAATTTCTCACCCACTAGAACTGCTCCAAAGACCTTGTGATCATCTCCATAAGTTTTTCTAAGACAAAACACTGCTCACTGCTTTAACTATCAACACAGACACTATGGTGCAACAGAGGAGCTAACTCATCCAAGGTCACCCCCCTGCTTCCTGGTAGGCTACAAACTGCAGTTAGTCAGGCTACATCCTGTGTTGAGTTCTAGCCAGATGTTCTTCCAAGGCTCCAAGGAAGCTGCTCAAATCTGTTGGCACACCCCCTTCCTTCAGAAGTTTTGGAGTGATGACTCAGAACAAGGGAGCAATTTCACAGTATTTCATGTCTCTACCAAGTGATTAAATAAAATAAAATAAAATAAGAGACTGCTATGAAACAAACATTTTTAATACTCAGTGAACAAACCACAGCCATAGTGCAGGGCAGAGAATGCTGAGTTAGGATAGTGAAGTTTTCAGGGAAGGAAGAAATAGTCAGAGCAGCAGGCAGGCAGGAGTGTCCAGAGCAGTGTCAGGTTTATGGACAGCCACAGTTTAGTACAGGCCTACCATATACATCATGGGTAGGTTTTCTCACAGGCACACTGGTCACATAAGGTCCTTGTGTTTGCCCCATTTTACAGATGAGCAAAGTAAGGCTGAGAGCAGATGATGACTTGCTGGTAAGAAGCAAAGCTAGCACCTGGAGAAGGGTGCTCTGCTTTAAAGCCTGGCTTCCTAACCCCCAAGACATCAGGGAAAAGTGACAGAGAAAAAGAGTCACTCTGGTTCATAATTTGACTGAGGCTATAGAGTCTACCTTAGATCCTCAGCCCAAGACAGCAGATCTCTAAAGGACCAGCTCAAATCCTTTAAGGAAAGTGCCAGAGATTTCTGTTTTAATTTGCTCAGTGACTACCTTCAGAATAACTCTTTCCCACCCCACCTACACAACCAAAAACTGGAAACAACCTAATATCTTCATGGTTTCTTTGTAGAAAAACAGTTGAGAAGATGTTTTTTTCTCTCTATTTTTTCCAAAAATAAAAACAAACCATGTTCAACTTAATTGTTGGAAAAACAAATAATTATTCCTCCTCTATCTCTTCTTTATCAGTGAGCAAAAACAGGAGTGAAGGTGTGAGGCTCAACAGTTGGCCATCTCAGGGCCCACTACTCTCTATACAGTAACACTATAACATAGAACGCCAGCTGTAAAGGGTAGCCAGTCCACACACAGATACCATTATCACTCACCCCCCAAATCTTGAAGTGCTCTGTGAATGGACACGTCTGAGTATTTCTCAGGCCAGATGTCAGTGGAAGGAACATGGGATTCTGAAGTAAAATGCTCCCTTTCCTACGGGGATTCTTTGTGCTAGAAATTGAACCCAGGGCCTCCCTCATGCTAAGGGTACATACTCTACCACTGAACCCCTTGAAATTTAACATAAATGTGGGCTGTCACACTTAACTCATAAGCTTCAGTTCCTCCTTTATAAATCTTGAACTTCTCTTGAAGGATATTGGGAAGAATTAAAGGAATGAAGAGAGCTGAAATTGCCTAGCATATAAAAGATATTCAAGAGAGGCTATATGCAACCCATTATTTCATATGAAATTGTTTTAAAAAAAAATAGAGAGAGAGTAAGAAAAAAAAAAAAACGAATATATGCACATGGAAATGCATAGGCCAGCATTTACCTGTAAAAGAAAAGGCTAAACAGGGATATAGCCTGACCAGTGAACCCTCTGCAAGGAGTTGGGAGTTCTGGGGTACATCCTGTTGATAAATGAGGCTGTGAATACCGTTCATGGTACACAATTATGAAATCTCCCCAAATTATTTGAAAAAGGGTAACAATCAGGAGCCCCCTCCCTTCGAGTTTTAGGAACCGTTCCTGCCTGCCAGAGAGGAAAGGGGGCGTGATGAGCCCTTCTCTTCCAAGCAATTCAGACGGAGAACCTACTTGCCATCACCTCTCCACATGCCATCTAACACCACATTCTTATAATATCAGAAACATGATCAGAGTCGCTAAAGGCTTTGTACATTTCAAAGCGGCCCTTCAAAGGGAACCAAACCAAACCCTGTTCCCTTGCCCTCAGCTTATCTCCCAGGGTTAGCTCTGCTCCTCCGGTTGCCCCTTTTCTACTCAGGGATGTTTGGGGAAGGTGCAGCTGAAAGCACAGCCTCATGCTGGGCTCATTTAGATGTTCCCCACAGGAAACCCGGATTCCTGGATTCCTGGCATTCCCATCACAACCCAGCTAAACGCTTGTGGTGTCCGTCTTCCCAAGAAATGGAGTGGGGGTAGGGTAAGGGAAGCACAGGGCACACAACACCCTCTACAAATTCAAAAATAAATCCAAGCTTCTAGGAAGAATCCCAGATAAGGAGAGTCAGCCCAAGAAGCCCAAGGTGGAGCCGCGCAAGTGTTCATTCAGAGGAACTTTACAAAGTTCCTCTTGGCAGAATCTAGAGGAATTCTTTGCACTAACTAAACTGGGAATGTGGCTGATGACAGGGCCTAGTATGAGAGGCCTTAGAGTCAATTCCCAGGAAAACACACACATGCACACACACATGTACACGTTCACACCCACACACAGAGTTTTTGCAGTGAAATTGGGAATTACCAAGGGCTCACAATGAATATTTCTTTTCAGCTGTGTAGCCAAGAATATTATTTGTGGTGATCTTCCAGAAGTCTACGTGGTCCTCTATGCTTTTATTTACTTATTTTTATTTTATGTAACAGTGTTTTGCCTGTATGCATGTCTGTGCACCATATGCATGAAATGTCTAGAAAGGCCAGAAGAAAGTGTTAGATCCCTGGCTGAGAGCCACTATGTGGGTGCTGGGGTCCAAGCCCTAGTCCTCTGCAAAAGAAAAAAGTAATTTTAACCACTGAGCCATGTTTCCAGCCCCTGCTCTATGCTTTTTTCAGTTTCTGAAGCCAGACATGGTGGACACCTTCAATTCCAGCACTGTGGTGGCTGGAAGAAGTGAATCATAAGTTTGAGGCCCATAGCAAGACCCTATCCCAAAACAAAGAGATGAAATAAGCAAGACATCTCATTTCTGTAAACCTTTTAGCTAAAAGCAACACAAAACACATCCCTTTGGAGGAGGGTCTCAAAGGATGGCATGTATCCCTGAAGTAGCCATGAAGAGGAAGGTGAGCAGGGCGTTCAGATCAGGGCTTGGCACTGTTCAGCACCCACTTCTCAGGCAGCTTCAGCCGCTACCCACTGTGTGGGCTCCACTGTGAGAGGGTTCATGCTGAGGAGCATGGTAAGTGGCACACATCTGCAGTCATAGCTACACCAGAAGACTGAGGGGCAGAAAAGTCCCTCGAACCCAGGAGTTCAGAAGTTAGCCTGGACAATATAGCAAGGACCTCAGCTCTTAAAATAAAATTAAAAAAAAAATAGTAATAATAGCAGTTCATTCTATAATTATTTTTCTACTTAAAAAAAATGTCTTTTGTTTGTTTTGGGGACAGTTTCACTGTGTGGCCCTAGCTTTTCTGGAACTAGCTCTGTAGACCAGGCTGGCCCCCTACCTCTGCCTACTCTGCTGAGTGCACCACCACCTGACTCATAATTGCTTTTCAGGGAAAGGAAAAGCTAGGCTTATTTTGAAACTGTAACTGTAAAAGACCCATGAAGTTGTGGATAAGCAAAATGACTCAAGGACATCCTTCATGTAATTTTCAATTGAACCCCTCCTTTAGACTATAACCCTGTGGTCCCTAAGTAATTTTCATTAGTTCCTTTGGACTATTTCTGTTTTTACCAAATCTTCTGTTCTCCATGGCAATCTATCTTTTACTTTATTATTGCTACTATTTCAGTTTGTGATTTTCCAGATTTTTTTTTATAGTCATTAACAACATTCCTCCCAACTCCTCCCCCCTGGCAAAGCCATTTTGTTCAGCTTTGGTTTATCAAACACAAACCAGCAAGTATCCAGCTGTCCACAGCTACTCATTATAAACTTTAAATCTGTCCTTGTGTGCCAGAGGCTGAGCCATGTAGCTCTTGTGCCTTCGTCATTCCAATGTGCACATCTACTACCAAACTAGGCGGTCAACGAACACAATGAACCTACACAAGCAGTAATTCAGACGACTTTGGTCTACTGATCTCCCAACACAAACAAGTGCCAAGACATCCAGAGTGATGCTAACTCGGATAATAAGGGATTCCAGAGCCATGGGGAGGTTTTCTTTGTTTCTGGAATTACTGTTTGGTGGTGTGAGGGATTAGAATTTGGCAAATAACATTTAGGCAAGTTAAACTCTATCCTGGTCTTTTCAACATGTAACTTCTTTTTCTTTCTTCTTCTTTTTTTTTTTTTTTAAAGAAAGTAAAGACTGGAAAATAAAGAGAAAGGTATCATTAGAATAATAGCATATTCTATGCGAAGAAAATGAAATAGAAAAAAACAGATGTATTCTTCTAATCCCAGGAAACAAGGGGTCAAGGCAGGACGATCCACAAACCTGAGATAAATTTGGGTTACACAGAAAGACTTTGTACATATACATGTTTACTGTGTCTCAGGAAAAAAAAAAAAAACCCTCTGTCAGGCTGTAACCATAGTTACTCCCCAAATAGCTTTTTAGACTGAGGCCAAAAGATGCTGACCCACAAAGCCTGATTAAGACCTGAGAATGTCCATTTAATTAACTCTTCAAAGATTCCCTTTGTTGAAGCTTTTTGATGTGGGACAAATTAGTGGCAAAGTCATCAGACTTTACCCTGTCTCACTTTTAGACGCCTTTCAGAACTTTCAGAACGGGCCTAACAACTTTGACATCTCACCTCCTCCATCTGTAGAAGTAAAGGCAGATTTCTACTCTGGCCCTGTCAAGAGGTATTGCTTTGCTTAGCAACACAATCCAAACCTCCCAGCAGCAGAAGTATTTCTTCTCTCTTTTCCTTTGTTAGTTGGTTGTTTTGGGATAGGGTCTCATGGAACAGGCCTGAAATTCAGTATGTAACTGAGGTCGACCTTGGATGACCTTACACTCCTGGCTCTCCCTCCTCCACCAACCAAGTACTGGGATAACATTCATGTGCCACGGTGCCAGGCTCAGAAACCCCAAGGTTTCTGTCTGCAATGCCTGGTACACTTCCTCCTCCGCGTATGCTTTCTGGATATTTCTCAGCTCATTACATGAGGAGACTCTGAGTCACCAGTTGGCAAGCTCCATATATAATTTAACCTCATAAATTGAAATTGAAATCATTTTCAAAATGTGTTAATTTTTATTTTTGCACCAGCTCTCCGCCCGCTGAAATTAACTGTTTTCTCTGTCATCCTTTTAACTCTGTAACCTCCATTTTTGTTTGTTTATTTACTGTATCTATTCTGTGGTAGACAGAATGAACTCAAGTCTTCCAGTGCTAGTCAAGGGCTCAAATTTTATACTCAGAGGCAAAGTCTCACTAAGTTTTGGCAGGCCCTAAATGTATGATCCTCCTGGCTCACCCTAAGGGACGATTAGAATTATAGGCATGCACCACTACAACCAACTTAGTCAATGCTTTTAAAGAAATGTTTCCTCAGCCAGGCATGTTGGCACACATGTGTTAACCCCAGCACTTGTGAGGCTGAGTCAAAAGAATCAAATATGTACTAGGCTACATAGCAAGTTTGAGAGCAGGCTGGGTAACAAGAGACAGGCTCAAAACTCCGCATGGCTACTGATTTCCAAAACATACAGTATCGCAATATTATTTTCCAGTGTTTCCTGGTCCATGTGTTTTTGTGTACCTTTGTAATTCTCAGTTCCATCTCCAATTCTACTACCACCCTTTTTAGTTTTCCTCCCCAAGGAAAATTAGAACAACACAGTATGGACCCAGAAATCTGATGCTATGTGGAGGAGATGGGGATTGCGGACCTTATGTGGATGCATTCCCATGCTAAAGACCCATTTCTTTTCCCAGAAAGAAACAGAAGTATGTTGTGTCCAGATGGAAAAAAAAAAATGCTACAACAATTATGGAGCCAAAGCAGCTGGGGGCTGTTAACTTTAATCAAAGTCCTGCATGGATGTTTTAAGCAATAGGAAGTAGATTCAGGCTCTGTATACTCAGATTCTCCAGCTCCACCCCACCTATGCTCTATTTATGACCCAGACACAAAAACAAGCCTTCCTTCATTCCCCCGAACTGTGGTTGGAACAGCAACACTTTACTGACGTTTCTCAACCACACTGGAAAGCCTGAGAAGCTGAGTCTGAGTGGAACTCAGGAGTTGGGGGAGTGGTAGTTCCCGGTGGCTGCTGGAACAGGTTACCACATACCACATATTTCTTTCCTTGAGGTTCTGACAAATCTAAACAAAGTCATGCTGGACATAACAGTACTTGATGAAAAATCAGACTTACAGACACAGGATTTAAGTTTGGGGCCAGCCTAAGCTTTGTGGAGAAATCCTGAATTATGTTGACAAGATGAAGATGCCTGTATCAGCTTTCCAAAAGCAGTTAAAAGCCGTGAGGTCATGAAAATTCGTTCTTATGAACGGGCACCTAGTACTAACTAAATGACCTTAGCTTCTATTTGCATTTTATTATATTATTGCAGACAGGCACATAGTCACCTTTAAGATGGAAGTGCTCAAATAGAATGCGGGGGATTAGCAGAAATTCTGTAACCAGCTTAGCAGAAATTCTCTCACCCTCCCTTCTTCCTTCTCCCTCCCCCCCTCCAATATCAGATTATTAAAATAATGTAACTCAGAGAAATGAGAATTCACCCAGGAATCTCATGCTGGGAGAAGGAACACCTGCCAGAGGGAAGGAAGGAGATTTTACATGGTTCTAACAACTTGTTAGACCACCTTACAGACAGAAGCCCAGAGAATGATGATCAATATAGGTGGGACTACATTGGCTGAGACTTATTAGATGCACATGTCCTTGGTCATCTATTCTTATTTCAGGACACCACCGAGGGACGATGTAAGGGGATTGGGAAGGGTGCCTCTACATCTCTTTGTTGCCAAAGTGGCTGCACTGAATGGATCTTTCTCTCCTTTCTCCATTTAGTGTGGCTCTTTTGAATTGGCTTATTGAGAACAGGTGGCTGGACTTGGCTTGAGGCAGAGAGTGACCCCCAAAGAGCGCAGCCAGCAGTGGAGAGAAGAGGGTGGGTGCTAACTCCCCATTCCCACAAACAGGGAGGCCTGAAAGTCACACATATCTCCTCTTACAGTCCCAGAGGTCAGAGGCTAACGTCAGCTTTAGCTGGCTCAAATAAACGGGTCAGACTGTTTTCACTATGGAAGCCCTGAAGGAAGAATCCATTCCTTTGCCTTCTTAAGCATCTAGAAGTTACCAGAATTCTTTAACTTTAGTGCCCTTCCCATCCTACTTCAGTCAGTAGGACACATCTCTCTGGTGTCATTTTTATGATGTGCCTCCTTATCATAAGGACACTGTGGTAGTTAAGGCCCAGTGGCGAGGTAACCCGGGATAATCTCCCAATCCCAGACTCTTCAATACAATCATGGCCTCTCTCTCTCCTTCTTCTTGCTATGTAGCCATTCAGGTTTCAGGGATGCAGATGCTGATACCTTTGGGGACCGTTACTCCCATGATGCACAAAGATAGCTGAGTCCCTAGAAGAAGTTTTCCTTCCACTCATCTAAAATTCATTTATGAGTAGAAGGCCTGGGAACAGGCAAGACACAGAAAAGGCGGGTTTGTGAATACCGGAAAAGGGACTGCCCATGTGCTCTGCTCCCTTTACCAACAGATAGGCAGCCGAGCCGTCTGCAGTCCAGATGCAGCTGACACATAAACTCACATCACTTCCCTTTGCTTGGATGCAGCTCTTGTTCCACAAACCCTCAGAGTTGTATATCCACCTGTCACATCAACGCTCAATTCTGAACCACAATTGAACTTCAAAGCTGCAAATGTTTACTTGTGTCAGAGTCTATCATGGTACTGCCACTAAGTCTGTTACTGTGTCCTAGATTGAATGAGGAAAAGGAACTGAGCTTTGTCAGGACTCACCAAACCTCTTGTAACCAAAGGACTGCACCACCTCTTCCTCTGCAAAGTCGTCTGTAGGAGGAAACACAAAGTGTTAGTCTTGGCAGGGGCACAGTCGTATACAGTAGGGATAGGATACAACTAGCCTGACCCCAACAAACAACATCTTCCCTTCCCACGAGATGTAGTCAGAAGTTTCTTGGCCCCGCTTAGTCCCGTGGTCCAGACTCGCAGTCCCGCAGCTGCTTATAAAATAATTAATCCAGAGGTTTAATATTATAGTAATTGCTGCGCCAGTAGTGCAGGCTTATTACTATCTAGCTCTTACATTAAATTAATCCATGACTTTATTTGTGCTTAGCCACATGACTTGGTACCTTTACTCGAGAAGCGTTCTCATCTTGCTTCCTCTGTGTCTCGCTAGCATCTGCTGCCCTGGCTTTCCTCTTCCCAGAATTCTCCTAGTCTGTTTACTCCACCTCCATTTCCTGCCTACCTACTGGCCAATCAGTGTTTTATTAAGTCAATATGAGTAACAAATCCTAACAGTGTACAAGAGCAATATCCCACATTTCCCTTTTTTCTTTTTAAAACAAGACTCTCCTTTGTTTAACTTTATTCTTGACCTTTACCCATATAACTTGTAACCAACACTCTAACAAAAACAAACATCCATAATCCATTCTTGGAGAATTATAACTAACATATGTTTCTGGAAAAAATAATTGAAAAACAGTCACTGACCATTCAAGTTGTACAAAAACAAGGCACAGCAGCTGCCTGCTGATCCTTCAAAGGCATCAACAGCTCTACTTTTAAAATGGTTAACAGATAAGCCTATATGGGTGCGGCAATGACCTTTATTTAACAAAAGAGAAATTGCAGGCCTTAGAATAGCTGGGACAGCAACAGTTAAATACTCAGCATACTGAAGAATTAACCAGCCCTTGGAATTATCCTGTTATCAAAAAGAAATCTGAAAAATGGAGAATGGTTACATTTAGATGCCTGTCACAATGGCTTTGCGTCTGCTCCTGGACCTCTCCCAGCCTCATGAGGCGGATCATTAGCCCTCTGCACTGGTTAGATGCTTTTTCTTATTAATAATTCTTTCCATTCTAGGCCCTAGCCTACTCTGACTCCTTGAAGATGCATTCCTGGACCACTTAGCTTCTCTCTGTCACACCTGTTCACTTCAGATAACTCTCTGTTGTCATCTTCATTTGTTTACATATGTACACACATGTGCACTTGTATGTTCATTATTGGCATTGTGCTTCCTATCTAGACTGATATAAATAAACCACTATTGTTTAGAATGGGGCTTATTGAAGAGCAGAGGCTTAATGTGAGTGAATGAATGGCAGAATTAATAACCTATCTAAGCAACTGTTCACCCTGTCCCCTTTACATGTTACCACCAACTACTGCAGCATCACAGAACCCCAGGATTGCTCTTGAAATGATAACTAGACTCTTCCCCTACTCCTATGTAAAATTATTGAGATAAACAGATGGTCCCCAGCCTGTCAATGAGCAGTGTTTCTGTGGAGTTTATAGGCAGAGAACCACAGAAGTAGCAAAAGAATGTATCAGGTAGGTTTCCTATCAACAGGCATCAAGTCATCTGAATATCATATCAAGATTTCTCACCCAGGGACCAAGTTCTGCTTGTCCCTGTGTGCTTCTACTACACCCACAGACACACAATGTGTCTAGAGAAAGTGTCAGGCTACATCATTTCCAGAGGCCTTGATCAAATATACACTCCTCCAGTTATAGCAAATGGGACTATATCCTAATAAATTCATAATGAGTTAAAAATTATTTTAAGTTTAAGATATCCTATGTTGGATATAGTCAGGAGGAAGAAACCCAATATCATAGCTTCACAATACAGTAAGCAGCTAAGAAATGGCTCAGAGGGTAATTGCACTTAGTGCACTTATAAAAGATCAAAGATCAAGTTTGACTTCCGGTACCTACACTAGTGGTTTACTCTGTTTTGACCTTTTTCCTTGTGATGGTGGGGCTGAAATAACTGTACTGCACATCATTATCTTAGGGTTAAAGCCTAAAATCAAAATTAGAATACAGTTTCTGTAGCTTGAAAGATAGCTCAGTTGGTCAAGTGCTTGCCCAAGCATGAAGATCTGAGTTCAACACCCAGAACTCACATTTTTAAAGCCAGGCATGGGGACACACATTTGAAATTCCAATTCCAGTACTACTGAATAAGAGATGGGCAGATCCCTGGAGCTCACTGGCCAACTAACCTACTCAATGAGTTCCAGGATAGAAAGACATCAGACAAGAAAGGGTAGCAGGCAGTAAGGGAACAATACTCACGGTAATCCCTGGCATCCAAATGCACACATAAATGTGCACCAATATGCAGGTACACAGAAAATAAATAAATAAATTTAAAGTATAGCTTATGTTGAATATGTATCTCTTTTCGCCATTATCAAGTCCAACAATCTGAAGCTAGGGCTCTTTGTTCTTGAGTTGGCCAGCATTATTACCCCAAACTGAGCATATTCTCTAGCTCAGCTCGAGGCACTGATCTAGCAGAGACTGTAGTACAAGGCTTACATTAAGTCAGCATCCTTCTTTCAAGATGGTGACTGGCTTTCAAGGAGTCACATGAGGGAAGAGACAAAGCTTCTATGACAGCCTTCTTCAAGCCCGGCAGGATTTGACCAGGATGTATCTGAGCATTGCAGAATTCCTGGGAACCTGAGATGTAGCTCAATTCAACTAAAAGGAATGCCTAGGTAAGATGGCATTTGAACATGTTACTGTTGTCCACTGACCACCTAGGCTAGGAAGCTTGATTTGGAATCCAGAAGCCAGGTCTTTATAACCAAAGGAATCTTCCCTCATCAGGGCTGATCACTCTAGCTCTTTCCTCACAGGTTGTCAATAAACAGCACAGGGTCTTCATTATTCCTGAGCCAGGATTGCTTAGTTGGGCAAGCCTATAACAAGACTTCTCTCTGTCTTGACTTAGTAATCTTTCACATAAACCTCTGAGGGATGGTCTTTTCTCAAAGAGGAAACCTTATCTATTGCTTCTACTTAAAGCGTCATCCATTAATTTGTTTATTTAATAAGGTTGTCTCTGGATGTCTGTAAGTCCAGTATCTGAGAGGTAGGAACAGAAAAATTAGTAACTCAGAGAAAGCCTGGACAAGAATCTGTCTCAAAACAAACAGACAGTTAGACAAGGGCAGAGAGATAGTTCAGCAGTTATGAGACTAGGGTTCAGGTCTCAACACCCACATGATGGCTCACAACCATCTACAACTCCAGTTATAAGGAATCAGAACTCCCTTCTGGCCTTTGCAGGGACCAGGCATGTAGGTGGTGTACATATACACATGTATGACAGACACTCAAGTACCAAGCATGCACATGGTATATATAAACACATGTACCAAGAATGACACTCAAAACACCAGGCATGCACATGACACACATACGCACACACGTATGTAGAAAGATGCTCAAACATGTCAAATCTTTTTTTTTAAAGTCTCTTGGTATCCTGTGAATTATCTACACATATGACACTATAAAATGATGTCAAATTTTGTTTGAGTCTCTTATCAGCTTTCTACGGTGAATCATGATGCTGCCTAACTATGACCTTTGATGTATCCAGAAGGAAGATGGGACCCCACAGCGACTTCACATGGACTACAAACACCAACCATAGATTGGCTTTGGACAACAAGCTGCTCGGGACAATTTCGAGGCTGCACGCTGAGATGACCCAGCCTCCCAGACTACTCTAGCCAGGGCTTGAGACACGCCTGCACTTCCCGTTATGCAGAGACAGGAGACGATACAGTAGCTACTTATTTCAAGACCTGACAAATTTAACAATCTTTTTCTTTTCAGGATCCCCTAAAGATGTCATTCCCCCAGACAGCAGGAAGTAAACTGGAGAACACAATGCCCACATTCCCAAGAGGTAGGGTAGGTGGTTTTTGGTGTTTCAATGGGTTATGGATAATTGTCATTATTTAGTTACAAATTGTTATTGGTTATGGTTAGAAAAAAAGCTGAATAAAAGTGATTAGATTCAGGGCTCTTGTTTGGAAAAAAAGAGAAAAAGAGGGAATATAGATATGATAGGATAAAAAGATAGATTATTGATTGAATTTACTCTAAGAAAAGGAGGATATAGATGATAGGCTATAAGTGTAGATTACTCAATCTACTTTTTAAAAGCAATTACTAGTTTTAAAATAATTTACATTTCATTGAATTTTTGTATATTGTATACAAATTGTGTTTATTGTTACAAGTTGAGATTAATTTTGTTACTGTACATGTATTTCTATACTTGTTCAAGGTATTGTACCTATACACTATACACTTCATCTAACAATGTAGTACAAATTGCTAGTCCTTGAAAATTATTATTATTAACTCATTAGGATATAAAGAAATCCAAATAATTAATCATACATTACAATCAAACTTATAATCATATTAGATATGTTTTCAAGGCCAAACAGAGATATTTTATATAGACAGGTCTTTTCCCAACACTTCAGAGATCACAGAATATGGCATTTAGGGCATTTTAATAACAGGTTCTTTTTATTTTTATGACAATGAGACCTGTCTACTTCTGGCAGCATCAATCTACTTCATAGAGGATGGTGGACATCAAAGAAACTCCATATGGAGTTGACTTTCTTTGTGGCAAAAGTTAATCACTGGGCAAGAAAGTGTCCTTGCCTCAACTGCTGACAGTATGCTGTCTAAAATGAACTAGCAGGACACACAAGAAAGAACTGCTGAACTTTGTCAAGACACGGTAAGAAGGTCTTTGAGAATATCCTGATTTACAGAAAAGTTTGTCCGATATATCAGGCCTGTAGGCTGAGGATGGATGCCCCAATGCTGCCCAGGCAGCCAGCTGTTTCTGTCATTTTTCACATTTTTGGAAGTTGCTTATACTTCCTGTTTACTTAGTTAATATTATTTCCTTCTGGGGTCTCTGAGGGAGCTGAAGATGAGACAGTTATAGTTTTCTAGTTACAGTTTCAGAAAAGAACTCACTAACAGGTCAAAGTATATAAGTTTGAGAGACAACAAAACATAGTTTTCAGTTGGTAATACAAGGTAGATAGAAAGTGAATTAGGTACAATCCTTTGGACTCACCAAAATGGGATAAATAATGGAATATTTTCTTTGAATTTATCCATTGTTCCTGGACTGGACATTGGTGATGTAATTATTGTTTGTATATATTGTATATAGCTATTGTACCTATCATACATAGTTTTTCTTATATTATTTACAACTTTTTAAATTTTTGACACAAAAGGAGATATGTGGCGATATATAATTAATAAAAAAAATTGCTTGAAATATCAGAGGACAAAGCCAAGCAATGAAGGTCAGGCAGTGGTGACCCACACCTTTAATCCTAGCTCTAGGAATATTGAATGAGGAAGTGAGATGGATGGGTGGAGGGAGAGAAAGGAGGAGGTCAGCTTCCCCTGCCACTTCCCTGGTGATCTAAGGAGAGAGGGTGGAGTCAGAGGATTTGTGAAGACAGGCTGAGAACTTAGCTAGGTGGGAACTGGCTGTAGCTCGTTTCTCTATCCTCTGATATTTCAGCTTTCTCCTAATATATGGTTCTGAGTTTTTATTATAATACCAAATAGAATTTTTACAGTACTAAATAATAATTACCAAACCACACCTGTACTTAGCAAGCTCTCTATCAGTGGGATAAGTTGCCCAGGTTGGCCATTAACTTGAGATCCTCTTCCCTCAGCCTAGTAGTTGGAATTATAATGATTGTGCCTCCCCTCCAGGACTTGGAGAAGCTTTGAATTCGATCTCCTTTTGCCTAGACTATCACATCTGATTTCACAATGGTCCAATTATGCCTTCTGTTTCTCTTTTAAGACATTCTCTTCAATGACAATGCATTAACTGCTTTTCTCGTTGCTTAAGGAAGGGTCTATTTGAATTATGCACTAAGGTGGGAAGGCATGGCAGCAGGGACTGCTCCAGTTGTGGTAGGTAGCCACACACCAGCCAGGAAAAACCAGGAAGTGGGCCCTGACACTCCAGGTGCTTTCTCTTATTTATTTGTTTGTTTATGGTCTCTCTAAGTAGCCCTGGCTGTCCTGGAACTCACTAGTTGACCAGGATAGCCTTGAACTAACAGAGATCTGCTTGTGTCTGCCTTCCAACTGCTAGGGTTAAAGGTGTGTGCTACTAGGCCCAATTCTTTTTCCTTCTTTTTATTCAGTTCATGTCCCCAGCCCACAGAACAGTACCAGGACATTCAGGGTAGGCCTTCCCTAGTCTAACCTTTTGGTAAGCTTCCTCACAAATTCATCCAAAACTGTGTCTTATAAATAATTCCAAATCCTATCATGTTCCAAACCAACTGACAAAGACATACCCAAATATAATAATCTGAACTATAATAGAATTCAAGATAATAAATCAATTCAAAAGAAAACATCCCTGTCCCCAATCTGACTTCTTAATTCTCACTTTGGGCACATTCCACCTGCTTCCTGTAGTTTCAGTTGCTTATGTATTATCTTAATATTTGCCCACTGGCCTGCAGTTCCTTGGATATAAGTGTCATTCATAGTATATGATGTTTCTATAGTGTTTGGACTGAAAATACATACCAAGTATTTATCCAAACAAAGAACTGGAGCTAAGAGTGTAGTTCAGTGGTAGAACATTTGCCTAACATGTTGCAAGATCCTATGTCTGATCCCAAGTATCACCAGCAAAAACTGAAATCTAGTAAAGACATGGGAGCTCAATTATAAATAATTTTTAAAAAGTTATAGGGTTTTGTTCTATTATTTTTTTGTTTTTGTTTGTTTAGTTTTGGTTTTTGTGTAGCCTGGCTGTCCTGGAACTCACTCTGTACACCAGGCTGACTCCAAACTTTTAGAGATCTACCTGTTTCTGCCCTAGTGCTGGGATCAAAATCATGTGTTTAGTTTTGGTTTTTGTGTAGCCTGGCTGTCCTGGAACTCACTCTGTACACCAGGCTGACTCCAAACTTTTAGAGATCTACCTGTTTCTGCCCTAGTGCTGGGATCAAAATCATGTGCCACCATGTGTTACACAAATAAATGAAACTAAGGGCCAGATCTCTGGGAAAGTCGGAGATATTAGAAAGAGTAAACATCACAGTCAGATCTCACCCAGCTGTCTTCCGGTTTCCTCAGCCTGGCTCCTCCTGGCTTCTTCTGTCTCTGTCTTTCTACACCTGCCTTAAATACCCTCTTTGCTCAGTTAAGGCGTGGCCCCACCACTGTCTGCCTGGGAGCCTGAAACTTCTTCTGTAACCTAAAATGACCTCGAACTCAGATTGGATTAAGGGCATAGGTCACTCCCAGGATATTCCCTGTGCTGGGATTAAAGGTGTGAGTTAGCACAGTCTGATCCTCCTAGACTGACTGTGGGTAGATCCCTCTGATATCTCCAAAATGTTTTTATTATATTATAAAATATCCCCACAACCATGCCTGGCTCAAATATGATAGTTTAATGGATAATTAATACTACTAATGAAACAGACATGATATCATTTGGTTAAAATCTTATCAGACATATCTGTCCTGATACTAAGAAATGAGTGTCCTATTGTGATTTCTTGGATGTCATTTCATATCCTTATTGCTGTAACAAAATATCTGACAGAAGCCACTTGAGGATCAAGGTATGGAGGTTTAAACGAAAATGTACCCATAGGCTCATATATTTGAATACTTGGTCCCCTGTTGGAACTCTTTCAAAAGGATCAGGAGATGCGGTCTTGTTGGAACAGGTGTATCACTTGGAACGGATTTTCAGATTTCCAAAGATAAGCATCTTTCTCAGTGTTCTCTCTGTCTCCATTTGTGAATCAAGATGTGAGCTCCCAGCTGTTCCTGTCATCACACTATTCTTCTCCATTGCTCCCCCTTCCCTCCCCTTCTCCCATTTCTCTTCCAGCCTCTCCCCACCCCAGCCCCCATCCATTTCCCAGGGAGGGCAGTCAGTTCAGTCTAGCATATCCAGTTGAGGTAGGTCCGAGTCCCTCCCCCAGAATCAAGGCAGAGCAAGGTGTTCCCCTGCAGGATATGGCTCCGAGAAGCCAGTTCATGCACCAGGAATAAACTCTGGTCTGACTGCAAGAGGCTCCACACTGACAGCCCAATTAAATGCTTTTATGTTTTGTTTTGTTTTTCAAGACAGAGTGTCTCTGTGTAGCACTGGTTGCCCTGTAACTTGCTCTATAGACCAGACTGGCCTTGAACTCAGCGCCACCTGCCTCTGCCTCCCAAGTAAATGCTTTATTTTATCAATTGCTTTTGTCATGGTGCGACTGGACCCTGGATTGAGACATGTCTTTAAAAACACTCTGACATCAGTTCAATGACAACTAAGAAGATAAAGGCACCTATCACCGAGCCTAACAACCCGAATTCTAAAACTGTCAGGTTCAACTTTTGGGTTCCCTAATCTCTACCCATATTGTAGAAAGAGAGAACTGAATCCCACAAGTTGCCCTGATTTTGATGTGTATACCATGGCACACATGTCACATACACAGGAAGAAAGGAAGGAAGGAAAGGAGGAAGGAAATTTAAAGCTTTTAAAAAGTATACTCTGTCATCATCATCAGACCCATGGAAAACGTTGGTTCTTGGGTAAATTAAATGTATTTTCTACCACTATTTTAGCAACGAGGGAAACGGTACCATTACTACAACGACAAGTTCCTTGTATGACCCTGCATTTTGGGTAGGGCTGTTTCTGACGTCATAACGGTGATGCTGAAAAGAGCTATTGCATTTGGACAGGGTCCAATAAACACAGCTCCCCACAGACAGACAGCTACGCCACGGTAGTTTCAACACATCTGTAATTTGAAAATTACTTTAATTGCAAAAACTGAAGACTCGATTTCAAGGTCCTAATTGTATCACTTGATTCAATTAACATAAATGTCATAACTGGGTATTAAATTACTTCATTAAGAATATAATAATACAGTTTATATCACAGTGATGTAATAGTTATGTTCTGAACTCGAGACACTATTCTGAACAACTGATTTATACTGACATACCTCATCTTCAAAGCAGCCCTCCCAGGTAGACGGCCATTACTGTTCTCATCACACTAGGAAATCGAGGCCCTAGTTGGTTACTTTGCTTGTGGTCACCAGGCATTCTGGTTTCTGAACCCACATTCTTGGGGCCATGCAAAAATGATCAGGGTTAACTCTTGGGTTCACTCTGAAAAATTCTATTTTGTGAGATAGTAAGCTTTTAAAGCATGTATTATCTATCATTTTCAAGTTAGTGGGTTACCTTGAGTAATAAACTATTTATAAAAAGCCAGTTTCCCAATAGCACTGTCCTGAGAAAAGGCTCAAAGAAATGCTCATACTGCCAACACTAACTACTTTTCACACAGGATGGCAAACGGCAAGCTTTAAAGGTGAAGAACATTACTATCTAAGACACTGAGTTAATCATAATATCAAACCATTTAGGAAACAAAGGAATCATTTTAAAATGCCAACTCTAATAAATGTGCTTCCTCCATGTTGAATACCACAATTCTAAATTTAAGAGTAGTGATTAGATATTTTTATGATAAATGCTGAAGCTAAGAGAGTCCCCAAGACCCTTGAGATCTTAAATGTGGAATTACTCAGTTTTGCTTACCTTGGCTTTGAGTGCTATGTAATTAAGAAAGTTCCTTAAGCAATCAGCAAATTCTTCTCAGGGCACGATATTGGTTTTGGTTTTTCAAATGACACCCGTTTAAGTAGAAATCAAATCACTGCTTGATTGAAAGTGTTGGTTGGGTGGTGTCGTTAGAAACTGTTTTGTCATCAATAAGAATGAAGCTGTTTCTACACAGAATGTCCACAGCTCCTGTGAATATTTTAAAAATCTGTCTTTTTTCAGGCCACTGAGACAGCTTAGTGGGTAAAGGCCACCAATCCTGTCAACTTGAGTTCAATGCTTGAAGATCCATAAAAGAGAGGCAAAGAATTGACTGGTGTAAAATCTTGAAAAGACTCTAATGATTGCTTAAGGGACATTCTTAATTACACAGCCTGAAAGCCAAGGTAAGCAGAAACTAGCAATTCCACATTTAAGATCTCAATAGTCCGGAGGAGTCTAGTACCCCAGAATTTAGCATAAAAATATTTAATCACTACTCTAAATGATAAAATTGTGGTATTCAACATGAACACACACAACAACAAATAATAAATGCTAAAATAAATTAAAATTAAAATCCATCCTTGAAAATGAGCCTTTCAAGCTGGGTGTGTGTGTTGGCACTGCACAGGTCTGTAATCCCAACTGCTAGGGAGGCTGAGGCTGGAGGATGACAAGAAGTAGGAACTTAGTAAGATTCTATCTCAAAAAGTAGGAAGAGGGGGGTATAGAGAACCAGCTAACAAATGTAAGGCCCTGGGTTTGATGCCCAGTGCCACATTAAAAAGGAGGAGGAAGAGGAAGAGGAGGAGGAGGAGGAGGAGGAGGAGGAGGAGGAGGAGAGAGAGAAAGAGAGAGAGAGAGAGAGAGAGAGAGAGAGAGAGAGAGAGAGAGAGAGAGAGAGAGGAAGGAAGAGGAGGGAACACAAAGGGAAAGAGGATACTTTTGATGGCATTTCTAGGCTAAAGATGTACTGAGGATATGTGGATTCTACATTCAGACAGTGAGTTTGAATATTAATTTCTGTTCACTACCTGGGGCCCTTGGATTTGAAGGGCAATCTCTCTGAGCCTGTCTGCCTATCTGAAAATAACAAATGGGAATAACTATTAACTGCCATTAATAAGGAACAAATAACAATTACTAACACAGTAAGAAACCAAGAAACAACAGGTACTGTTAAATGGAAAAAAAAAAAAAGCCCTTTAGTTTATATTTAAGCTGTTTATTTAGATTTGTTTTGTCTTGATTTTTAAAGGTGGTGGCTCATGCCTTTAATCCCAGCACTTGGAAGGCAGAGGCAGGCAGATCTCTGTGAGTTTGAGGCCAGCCTGGTCTATGGAGTTAGTTCCAGGACAGCCAAGACTAAGACATTCTGACTCAAAAAAACAAAAAGAAAAAAGAGTAAACAAAAACTGTGGGATATTACATGGCTCACCAGAAATGTATAAGAAAGTGCATCAACCTTGGCATTTATTTTCTAACCCAGGACCCTGTTCCCTGTCCTTCTACATGGGCCACTGCCAAGTCTCTGAAATCTAAGATAGACCGTGCCTTATGATGACACATATTGTCTGGCAGGAAAGCTGGTTTGCCACCACTCCAAGATTTCCCTCCAGGGACCTCACTCCTTCCTCAAAAACCTTGTGTCAGATTTGCTTCCAAGAGGGATGACCCATACTTTTCCTATCATTAAACTTGAATCTCTGTTTTCCCATTTGAAATGTAAACTACAGGACTATGTAAATACCCTAGCATCAGAAGTTTAGAAAATAATATTATTAGAAAATAGACACCCAGTTAAAGCCTAGCTGGGAAGCTACCATGTGCCAGCTTTTCCTGCTACACCATCACTGGTGACGAGCCACCATGGTAAAGGGCTGGGGCTCAGGGCAGGGGACAGTGTGGAAATCTTAGGAAAATGTATGGTAAACCACAGAAGATTTATACTTACCAATAATTAAACCAAAGCTTAAGAATGCCAAGGATCCCTAAACTAATAAAAAGTAAAAAGCATAATTGAGTTGTAAATTAGACCTGCAAAGGAATGACAGCTCAGACGCCATCCAGCAAAGGCAAAGAGGCCTTGCTGCATTTCCACTTCCCTGCAGAAAACAGGGTCACTGGTCATTGCCATACATGAAGTTTGCCCTTACCGAATGGTTTGCTTATCCCACTCAGGACAAGAACCTTCAAGATTCATTGACAAAGGCAGCTGACTGGGTGTGGAAGAAAACAGAAGATGGAAGAGACAGATCACTGAGCAGTGCACAGTTATTCACAAATGTTTATATACAGAAGGACAGAAATTAGTTGAACTCTCCCCCCACCCCCCAACAAGGTCTCTGTAGCCCAAGCTGCCTCAATCAAATTGGCTGCATAGCTTAAGGTGACCTTTCAATCCTTCTTACCTCCACCTTGGGAGCCATCACATGCCCAGTTTTGTCTTGCTGGAGATTAAACCCAGGGTTTTGTACATTCTATTGGCTGGGCTACTACATCCCAGTCCCCGCACACTCTTGACCGTCTCCCTGTGACAAATGAGAATGATGGTTTGGACCTCTGAAGTCCCATGTGGTGCTAGCTGTTTTCACTCATCTCTTAGGCAACAAGTAATTCTGCTCTGAAACTCGCCAATAGTCTCAACATTCGAAAGCAGGAACGTGATTTAGTAATGACATACCTAACTCCAAAGGAGTCAGATTCCTTCTTTAAGGAATGTGACCATTGAAAACTATGAGATGTACGGCGTCATGAGATAATTGGAAATAAACCAGAATAAACTATATTTATTCAGCTTGGGAGATGGTAGCCATGGAATAAGAGAGTTTCTTCATAAAATAGAGAATGATGTCATTATTTTGGTACTTGAGACTTGGAGCTAGAGGGAAGAGCAGATACAGATGTTTGCTGAATGCAACGGATTGGTGGCACTCTCTCTCAGTGATAGCAGACTGGGACCACACCAAATGCGGTAAAGCATCAGAATTAGAAAACTGAATATTCTGAAAAGCTTGGCTTCAGCCACAGAAGCTCTGCGATTCTGACAGTATTCAGAGTCTCTGTTTAACTAAAGAATGCTAAAGATGAGTTTCTCAGTAGCCAGAGATTTGTTCCAAAGACTCAAACCCCAAAGAGCATGAAACTACAGGGTGTTCACAATCCTCATTCAAAATGGTTCCAGGTTGTGGCTGTGGTTCAACTACAGAGAGCAGGTTTAAAATGTGGGTGGTACTGGGTTCAAGTGCTAACACCACAATCAATAAATAATACACTAGGCATGGTGGAGCATACCAATAATCCTATCATTCTCAATGCTGAGGTGGAAAAACCATTTTTGAAAATGACGCCAACTTGGGCTAGAGTGAGATCCTGTCTCACTCAAAACAAACAACCCAAATGGGCACAGTACTGTCTATAATATACACCTTCCATAAGCTTTAATCAGCTTTAAATGACTTAGAATGCCTAATGCAAGATCAATATTTTGTACATGCCTGCTACAGTGTGTCATTTAGAGAATGACAAAGATAAAGTCTGTACATGTTCAATACAGACATGATTTTTTTAATTTGTTTTCAGTCCTCAGTTGAGTGTGATGTAGAAGCTGGGACTAGAGAAAGCTGCTTAGTGTAAGCATTCAACAGTCTTACTGCTTTCATCACTTAGGAAAATTCACGGGAAAAAGGTAGTCCTGATCAGCAAAGTACTCACTGAAATTAACACCAATCTTCAAGCCTTAACCTCTGGAGTAGAAAAATCAAATTCCAATGGAGTTTAATTAATTAAACCATACGGCATAATCAGGATCCCAAGGATCCTGTTGTTAGGTAATTACTTATGGCTAGGTGTCAGAATAATTACACTGGGTGTGGAGGGGCTGAGTTCAACCCTCAGCATTGCTAAAAAATACAGTAAGTAAAATGTCAAAATTTTAGCCAGGCCTGGTGTCTCTGGCATAGCACTTGTAACCCTGGGAGGCAAAGGAAGCCATGGCAGCCTGGGCTACATAATAAAACCCTGTTGTTACTAATTAAATGAGGTCTTCAAGTTGGGTGTGCTAGCACATATCTGTTACTTTAGTACTGGAGAGGTTGAGATAAAAGAGTCAGAAGCCAGCTCGGACTATAGAGTAAGACTTCTATAATTAACTAAACAATTAATTAAATCAAAACTAGGCTTCAAAATTACTAGCCTATATATATGGATTCACCAGTCTCTGAACCCAGTCTCCCTAACAGAGGCAGAAAGCAATGGGAGCTAATGAGCTCACACCACAAGAGGTAAACCTGAGCCTTCTCTAGGGCTTCCAGCCTGGTCCCCCAACTTACTCAAAATGCGTTTAAACCTGTAGTTGTGTTTTGCATTCCAGAGCTGAACCTGCAGAAGACCCAAACTGCAATTACTGCACCAGGTTGGAACTGAAGAGAGCCTCACTGCAGGGGTGGGGTTGAGGGGAGTAGGTAGGGGGAGTTGCCAAGAGTTGAGAAACTGCTAGACTTAATGACTGGCAAAAAGATTGTTTTAGGAGTCAGTCATATGGCACACGTGTAACCCCAGCTACTTGGAGGCTGAGGCAGGAGGTTCTCAAGTTAACACTGTCTTGTAGGCTCTCCATCAGCCTGAACAAGTGAGACCCTGTCTTCCTGTCTAAAAGGCAGAGAGGAGTAACGGATGTAGTTCAGTTACATTTCAATTCCCGCTTTTGAGGGTAGGCACATTTTCTAAGTTGTAAATAAGGCAGGAGAAATGGAGGAGGAGCGGAAAAGCATATTCACAACATTTTCAAGTTCTCGAGGTAAAAAAGTTGTAGCCTGCTCTGACTATCCTATCCTTGGGACAAGCCTCTTAGGACCTGGAGTATAGTCCAGTGAAGGAGATTGAATTAGCAGTACCGGATCTCCACCTAGCACAGCACGAACCGCATTTCACTGAAACCTTCCAGAGCGAAGTTACTTTCCGAGCTCCTGGGGCTCCCGGAGCGCCCCCCCTCAGCTAAAGCCATCTATCGCAACGCGCGGCCAGGAGAAGGCATCTCACACTCAGCCCAGGACCACGCTGGTAAATAAACTTGTTATCTTCATCCCAAACGCGGAACTCCAGCCTCGCGTAAACACTACGCGGGCGCATTCTTTAACGACCCCCTCGGATGGCCTGACTGTAATTATTTATCTCCCACATAAATCACGGTTCTGTTGACAAATCCGCGTGTTTCCTCTGCACCGAAGGTTGCCCCTCGCCCCGCCGCCGCCAAGGCCTTCCTCTTCCCCAGATTCTTTTAAAAGGCAAGATAACATCTGACATTTCCATAAACCTGCCAGTAAAGGATACCACCTTGGGGACCAATACGGGCAAGATTTGTGGCACCCGCTGGGCACACGTGGGGAACAACTGTCCCTAGGGCGGGCGCAGGGAAGAAACTCCGGACTAGGAGCAGTTATTTTCCGGTCAGTGGATCCGACAGAGAAAGATGCCAAACGCACTTTCAGAGCCAGCAGAACTCCGCGGGCACCTAATCATTGCCAGATGCGCAGCACGCGCACCGAGGACATCCCGACTCCCGGGAAAACAGCCTGCAAGTGGCACTGCGACTCCTGGGACCCCGGAAGGGTCACCGGGAGAGTGGAAAGGGCGGCAAACCCACCCGGAGGAATGATGATGTCTAATTCTTTTCGCGTGTGTGTGTTTTAATTACAAAGTTGGAAACTGAAATCCGTAAACAACGACTTGGGACTTCCAAACGACTCTGCGCCTGAGCTCGTCCCAATCCTAGCCTCGAGGGCTCCGGTTGTGCCGAACAGCGTCCCCAGAGTCCGAGCGAGACCAGGACCTCCGCCCCACAAGCCCCCAAAGTTCACCTCGGCCGATCCCCCGCAAATCCCGACGCCTGCGACCGCCCTACCTTTCATGGTGACCGAGGACACGCGCCGCCCGGAGAAGTCTCACCAACGTCGCTCACTGCACGCCCATGGCAGCCGTCCGCGGTCCAGGTCCAGCCCTCCCGCCCTGCTCCGCTCTCAGCCTCCGCTGGGCCGCTGCACGCCGCTCAGCTCCCGCTCGCTCAGCTCCCCCTTGCGCCCCGCCCCCTGGCCTCTCGGCCGGCCGCGCCCACGTCCCACCACAACCTCTGCCCCGCCCTCGGCCGCGCTCTCGGTCCTAGGGGACCTCCCTGCTCCCTTGCAGATCCCGTTTCCTCCAGCCAGATCTGCATTTTGGAAAACTCCGGAGGACAACCCCTCTCCCGGGAGGCCCGCTCTTCACCCTTGCTAGGCTTGTTACTTTATAGAAAGTGGACCATCTGTTGAGCAGAAAGTTGGAGAGCATTGAGGCCACAGGGGTGGTGGGGAAAGGCTGTCCTTTGTCAAATGTCTCTGGGGGCATGGAGATTCTAGAGGTTCAAATTTGCAAGCCTTGTGTAAGTTGGTGTTGGCTGCAAAGTACTGTAGAACTCTCACTCAGGAACCTCAGATCACTACCAGACAGATACTCTCCCTAATAAACTCCGGACTAGATTACAACTTTAAAACCTTGTTTGTTAGTTTGCTTGCTTGCTTTATTAAAAAGAAAAAAAAAAAAAAAAAGCACCTCTTTTTTTTTTTTTTCTGGAAAAGTCACCCTACCACATCCCCACGCCCAACAGAGTGACTCCAGTTTTAGCACCCCACAAAAAAAGAGGCCTAGATGAGCGATTTCCCAAGTTCTTAAATTTAGGGTCTCTACTTACTACCTAACAACATAAGCTCCTAGTTTGTGGGGAGGGAGGAGCAGAGGAACTACCGTCAGCCATTATAATGATACGTTGTCATGTTGTCATTCTCATCCACTAGTTTACCAAAAAGCAAATACTGGCTGAGCAGGGACGGAAGGTGCTTAACTGTGGTAGCTCTAGGAAGCCACGCCATTATCTCATTTTAAGCAAACATGCAAAAACTTCTCCTGTTCAATCATTCTAAAACCTACCTTTCTTTCTTTCTTTCCTTCTTCCTTTCTTTCCTTCTTTTTTTCAACATAAAGGAGGAACTTGGACTTTTAAGGAAGAAAAAGAAGTATGCATATGATTTGAAGATGATTCTCAGAGTCACTCAGTATCTCACCTGCCTTGTCCACTTGCAGGGCAAGTCAAGACCTGAGAGGGAGCCATGGACATGAGTTGTCAGGCAGAGAGGTTCTCAACCCTCCAAACGCTTTTAATATAGTTTCTCATTTTGGAGTGACCCCAACCCAACCATTGTAGTATGAGGTTTCTGGCCCGGACTTTTAGGCCTCAAGGTTTAAGCCCGCAGACCCGCAGACCCTCAAAGACACACAGATGCTTACAATAGTTTAGGCTGATCGGCCTAAGGTCCAGGCATATAACTTGCTAACTCTTTACCCTTAATCTAACCCATGACTCTTATCCTGTTCAGCCATGTGGTACCTTTTCTCAGAGCAGCATAGTTGTCCTCTGTTTCTTCTGGCTTCTCTCTGACATTCTCTCTGTTCTGCCTGTTCCTAGAGTCTTCTTAGTCTGGTAGCCCCGCCCACACTTCCTGTCTGCCTTTGGCCAATCAGTGCTTTTTATTAAACTCATAGGTGGGACAATTATTTACAATAGAACAACCTAATCCCCTTACAAACCATGAAATTATTTTCATTGCTATTTCATAATTGTAATTTTGCTACTGCTATGAATCATAAGTATCTGTTTTCCAATGGTCTTGGGCAAGCCCTGTGAAAAGGTTGTTGGACTCCCCAAAGCATTTCAAGCCATAAATTGAGAACTGCTGGGTCTAGCATTTACTAATCGGTGTTGGACTAAGCTCATCAACTTCTTTGTTCAATTGTTTTCCAGATGTGAAATGAAGAGACTCTTGGCTCTGGTTTCAATTATTTATTTTCAATTTATAAGTTGTTTTTAAATTTCAAGTTATGATCATAACACTAAGGAAGCATAGATAACACAAGAGAAAAATCAGTAACTGTGCTTAAAAGCTAACTTGTGCGCCCCCAAAGAATGCTATCAATAGTACACAGGTGGCTAGCTGCTGTAGCTCAGCCAGTAGAGTGCTGGCTCAGTGAAATACCAGCAGGCACAGAGGTGGAGGCAGGAGAATCAGAGCGTTATGGTCATCTCAGCTACCCAGCTCAAGGCTGCTGAGACACTGACTCAGAAAAAAAAAATGTGTGAAACTACATATCTGAAGGGATTAATATCCAGAACCTATGAAGAACTCTTGTCAAACCTGGAAAGATGGCTCAGTGCTTAAGAGAAAATAGTGCTTTTGCAGAGGACCTGAATTTGGTCTAGGGGATCCCAGTTCTTTGGCTTTGGCAGATAGCCACATTCCAGCATGCATATCCACATAGAGAAACATGCATATACATAATTAAAAAGAAACTAAATCTTTAAAGAAGACCAAACCACCACCAACAACAAAGAATTCTCGCCAGGCCTGCAATCCTGATTACTTTGGAGGCTGAAGTTAAAGCAGGAGGATTGCAAGCTGAAGTCCAGCCTGAGCAATGTACTGAGACCCTGTCTCAAAGTAAAAGCTAAAAATAACTAAGTAAGTAAGTAAGCAAGTAAATAAATAAATAAATAAATAGGTGAGACTGAATATAGTGGTTAACACCTTCAATCCCAGCAAACTGTGGGAAGAAGCTTGCCATGAGTTCAGAGCAGCCTGAACTATAGAATGAGATCTGTTTCAAAATAACAAGGGCAAGGAAACCTCCAAGGTTAAGAGAGCTGGCTGCTCCTGCAGAGAACCCGGATTAGCTTTCCAGCATCACATCAAGTGGCTCACAACTTCCTGGAACTCCAGTTCCAGGGCATCCAAGTCCTTCTGGCCTCCACAGGAACTGCATGCATATTGTGTACTTAGACAAAGACACAGAGACAGATAAAAATAAATGTCAAAAAAATTAAAGTGAAAGCCAGGGGGTGTGAACTAATGAGCTTTTCCTTAGCATATGTGAGACAATCTTTCATACTAGGAAAAGAAACAAATAACTTGCCAATATGTCACCAGAGAAGATATGTAAATTGAGAGACTGGAGATATGGCACAGCAGGTAAAAGCACTTGTTGATCACAACTGAGTTTGACCCAAAGCCATGTAAAAGCTGGATACCACGGTGAGTGTCTATGATGCCAGCACACCTACGGAAGCTTGGTGGCCAGCTATCCTGGCATAAGCAGCCACACAAAAAACAAGGGACTCTGCCTCAAAGACAAAGTAGAAAGGGTAGGACTGACTCCCAAAAGTTTTCCTTGGCTTTTACATAAGTGTCCTACACACATACCCACACACAAATGGATGCTCACCATCTCTAATTTTTAGAGAAATATAAATAAAATCTTCAATAACATACAGCCCTATATGATGCCTACTCATAATTAAAGTATCAAGAGGATGTATAGATATTGGAATCCCTATATATTGCTTGTGGAAAAGCTAAGTGGTACAGTTACTGGAAAACAGTAGTTTATAAAAAGTGAAACCCAAAATTGCCATAGGCTTCTAGGAATTCCACTTCTGGGTTATTCCTCAGAAGACTTGACAGCAGAAACCCAGAAAGCTGGATACCATTCTCATAGCTGCTTTATTTATAGTAGTCAGAACACAAAACCAGGTCAGCAAGATGGCTCAGCAGGTAAAAGCACTTGTCACTAAGCTGGAAATAAAAGTTAAATACCTCAATCCACACAAAGATTGAAATAGGCAGCTGACTCCTGCAAGCAGTGCTCTGACCTACACATATGCACCATGCTTATGTGGACACATGACATGTGCAGCCTATGTACACACACACACACCTCAGGCATGCACACAATAATAATTAAAGCATTTAAAAAGTAAGATAATCCTCTGAGTATCTTCACTCATGTGGCCCACTGTTTCCTAATGGTATATATTGCTTTACTTCAGTTTCCTTACTGCCTTTGAAATTTAAGCAGAACCGTAGATGACTGACTGGACCAGTAAAATGTGCATATATGCATATATGAATATTACTAATTCTTAAAAAGAAAGAATTCTGGTATATGTTATGCCATGGGTGGACCTTGATGGTATTATGATAAATTATGAAAGTAGATGGCAAAATGACAATCAGAATTACATTTATATGAGGCACTTAGATTAGTCCAATTTATAATGACTTTTTTGCTTAGAGCTGGGGACGGGGGTTTGTTTAATGGACACAGAGCCTCTATTTGGCAGTGTGAACAGTTATGATGACATATGGTAGGGGCTGTGAACGTATTTGATACAACTGAGATGTGTGCTTCAAAAAGTTAAGATGATCAATCTTGCTATTGTAGTAGCTCAAGTCTATAATTCCAGTACTCAGAGGGAATCACTGAATTTGAGGCCAGCCTGGGCTACAGATCTAAGTCTATTCTCAAAAGCAGGGGTGGGGGGTTTGGGGTGTAAATTCATGTTATATATAATTGAACACATACACTCTAAACCCAGGTCGGGTGACTCATGTTTGTAATCCCAGTATTCTGGAAATGAAGGCAAGAGACAAGCAGTCTGCTATTTGGGGAATAACCTAGGCTACCTGGTAAATGTAAGGCTATCTTGGGCTACAGAGTGAGAACCCTGTCTCAAAAACTAAAACGTATCAAACAGTGATGCAGTGACGGTGATAAGCAAACAGGCACAGCAACCTTTTCAGGGTGATTGTCTTAGACTTCCCCCTCAGCCCCGGGCTTTGGCATACGATGAGCTGGGCTCACAGACTAAAGACTGTGGTCAAATGAAAGACATCAACTAACCAAGATGCCTCTTGTCAAGCCCTGGGTGTGGGGGGAAGCTGAGCTTTGAGGTGGGCCTCAGGGAGAGAAGGAAGAGAAGTAGAAAGAACAGTGGGATTGGAAAGGACTGAAACATGAAACCAAAGATGGAGGTGGGCTGCAGGCTTTCCATGAAGTTCCCAAGCTTCCCCTTACCTATAAGCAGCAGCCAACTACTGCAATCACGCTGCGTTCTTAAGCCATGTAGGAAGCATCTTCTCACCCAGCTCTTACCCCCTGGAGTTGGTATCTACTAGTTAGAGCTGAAAAGGCTGGGTCACCCTTGATTTCTCCATTTTCCTAAGCTTTACATCCCCACCTGGCTCTGCTTTTATCTCAAGTTGTTAGGTCTGGTGGTTCACGCTTGTAATCCCAGAAAAGGCTTCAGAGTTCAAGGCAGCCTGGGCTACAAGAGAAAGTCTGAGACTAGCTTGCATGGAGTAGCTACATAGCAAGAACCTGTCTGGAAGTACATTCTTGCCTCAAATGTTACTTCTTCCCTTCCCAGCCCTTCTACCACCCAAAAGACCACTATAGCACATATGGTCTCCCCATGCCCACCCATGCACCCCTTTCTGGCCTCTGGCTCCACAAAGGGCAGGTAAAAAACCAGAAAACTGAAAACTGCATCTCTCCAGCTTACTGTGGGGCAGAGTCTGCAGACTCTTATAAAGAGGAGCCTGCTAATGAGACATCTAGAACAGAGAAGCTGAGAACCCAGGTTCAGCAAACGAGTATGATGTGAAGGAGTACCTGGAGGGATCAGTACAGTCCCTCCAACTCTCAGCCTGTGCTTCCCTTCTAGCTGGCAGCCAGTGGTCCAACTATTGTTATGGTTCCCATCCCCTTTCATTCATCACTCATTTCTCTTCCTTATGCAGCATTTCAGCGAGGCCACTTAGGTCTCACCATACATTCCCATATATGGCTCTTTGAGCCTAGCATTCCATCTCCCAGAAAAGCCTCCTTTCTCCGTTGTGTTGGTGCATTTATCTGTGTCTGCTTCAAAGTTTTTGGAAAAGACCCCTGTGTTCAGCAAACACAGCTTATAGGATTACTATTAATAGACTCAAGACACTGAGTTTAAGCACTGTAGAGAGCTAAAGGAACAGATGGAGTAGCCACATCCAGATATCTGGAAGGTTAGACAGGGTGTTCTAGAAGAAATCTACAGGCAAGACTCACAGAAGGGTTTCACTGTTCTGAGAGAAGCACAGATAAAATGTTGGAGAAGAACGTAAAACAGGTAATAGGCAACATAGGACTAAGGCAAAGTGAAAAAGCATCCTTGGGTCTAGGTCCTGCAGAATGGCTAAGATTCAAAGAAACATGAAAGGGTCTTGCGAGATGGCTCAGTAAAGTAATTGCTGCAGAAGCATGAGGTCCTGGGTTCAGGTTCTCAGTGCTTACATAAAAGCTTTGGCTGTAAACAAAGCTGGGGGGAGAGTTAGAGGCAGGTAGATCTTAGGGTTATGGGACTCATTGTTCAGCCAGTGAGCTTCAGGCTCAGCAAGACACCATCTCTTTAAAAAAAAAAAATAGGTGGAGAAAGATAAAGGATATTTGATTTCACTTCTGACATCTAGAAGCATTCAAAGAGGAATCATCACCAACATACATGAGCAGAGACATGCAAAGCTGCCCCCACCATGCACACACGCACACACGCACACACGCACACATGAGAAATGGCTACCCTCTCTCTCTCAAGATCGCAGGGCTGAAGAATGGTTTCATGGAAGCCTCCTTCGTACTGTCCCCGAAAGGCTTAGGGATTGGCTCAGTGGTGATGTCCCCTGTGTACTCAAGGTTCAGCATCTCGGAAATTAAGTGCAGATGCCCATGTCTAAGTTACTCCTGATATCTGCAGAAGACTGGCTCCGGGGATTTCTGTGACCATTGATAATGCATGTCCTCCCTGTCTTTTGTTTTTTTGGTTGATTGGTTTTTGCCAGAGTCTTAATATATAGATCAATCTGGCTATGAATGTGTATGTAATCCTCCTACCTCTGCCTCCTGAGTGCTGGAACTATATGAGTGCACTGTTACACCCAGTCCCTGTAATCATTCTTCCTTCCTTTCTCTTTTTGGCTCTCCAGGTTTTGTTTATTTTTTGAGACAGGGTCTCATTTAGACAGGTTGGCCATAAATTTGCTAGGTATGTATGTATGTATGTATGTATGTATGTATCCTTACCAGATACTTTTCTATCGCTGTTATAAACATCGTGACCAAAAGCAACTTATAGAAGAGTTTACTTTGGCTTACAGTTTCAGAGTGGGAATCCATGATATTGAGGAAGGGATGGCTACAGATGGCCAGAGTAAGTTGAGATACGTCCATCTACATGCAGGAAGTAGAGGAACTGAACTTTGAACTCCTTCCATCAAGGCTCCTAAAAGTTTCAGAACCTCCCCAAACAGCTGGGGGCCCAGTGTGCAATGACATGGCCAATGCAGAGTACAATGCTCAACATTTATCATTGGTAGTCAAGGACCATGAGGCATCAGGATAATGATCTTATCTCTGTCTCCTGAGTGCTGTCATGACAATTGTGCACAACTGTGACCATGTGTTTTCTGGAATTTGAATTGAAGGCTTTATACACACTAGCTAGGTGTGATACTGAGGGTTTCTTTTGCTGTGAAGAGACTATAAAGGAAAACAATTAATTGAGGTGGCTTACTGTTTCAAAGGTTTAGTCTATTATCATCATGGTAGGACATGGCAGAATGTAGACAGACATAATGCTGGCGAAGGAGCTGAAGATTCTACATCTTGATCCACAGCTAACAGGTAGTAAGCCGTGGTCTATCCTGGACATAGCTTGGGTATAGGAAACCTCAGAACCCAACCCCCTACAGTGACACACTTCCTCCAACAAGGTCACACCTCCTAATAGTGCCACTCCCGATGGGGACGATTTATCCCAAGCCCTTTCCTTTTTTCAATGCTCTCTAGGTTATTCATAATGCCTGATTCATGACTCCTGTACATGACTTTATTCCTGCAAACTCAGTACTCATCCTGACAAACTCAAGTTTTGATTTCTGAAAATCTTTTTCTGAATACTTTTGTTCTGTGGCAAATGACCCCATGTAGATAGGTCCTGTGGATAATGGAAAGCTGTCTGTACTTACTCTTCTTGTAAGTGTGAAATAGCTTTTCCATTCCACTGCAGGCTGCCAACAGCTTTTTAGGACTAGTGTTGTTTAATGGGTAGGCATGGGCCAAAGCAAACAGAAATTCTGACCCGTGAGTTCCCTGTCATGAGAGAAAGTTGTGGTCAGAGATGACAAAGGAGAAGGCTACATCTCCAACCTGACAGTTAAGGGCAGGAAAAAAAAAAACAGCCCCATAGGGAGTGGCACTATTAGGAAGTGTGGCTTTCTAGAAATTTTTGACGAAGGGCATCAGTACCTGTGGTTTCAGGTATGCAAGAACATTTTGGCAATAAATTTTCTTAAGATGTATAAAATCACTTGTGTGGGGGGAAGGGTAGATCTTAAGAGAGTACATGGTTATTATGCAAGAGGCTCTGGGTTAGGTACCCAGCATTGCAAAAAAAAAAAAAAAATGTCATTTATAGTCAAAACAGTGCTGTGCTGGCTCTGGGTACACATCTGTAGCATGGCCCCACTGACAATGCTCAAAATGAGCATCTAAGTGTTGAAGAGATGTGTGTGCATTAGTAACCAAAGCAGATCTAATATAGGGAAGCTCCTTTTTCTGTTCATTGATTCTCTTCTACTTAGGAAATGGGTCTCTTTCTTATACTGACTGGAGTAGCTGCAACAGACATTTACTGTCACTTACATTATAGAGTTTGCAACCCCTGAATAAAGACTGTAGACTCAATTCAATTATAATTTAAAAGTTTATTGATTAGCTGCTCTCAGAACAACCACCTTGAAGCCAAATCTCAGGCATGTCCTGAAGCAGGGGTATGGACTTGTCTTTCAAAACAGGTCTATTCTGCAAACTTAAGTGGTTAAGGCAACTCAAAACAGTCTTTGAGTATCTGCAGAAGCAAATTACAGAGTAGATAGTCACACTTGTACATTTTTGGGTGGGGGCTCACTGAGTCAGGGTTGCATGGAACTTATCTTCCAGGGACTAGAATCAGAGACAAAGAGCTACTGGGCACTGAGATGAACGCTTGGTATAAAATGTAGTTTCCTTGACCATTACACTTACTTCTCCATGTTTGAGACTATTGGTATATATTATTTTATCAGATCCAATCAATACTTGGGGAGATGCTTCACTTGGTAAAGTGCTTACTGTACAAGCATGTGGATCCAAGTTCCACCCCGAGAACTCACATTAAAAATAAATAAAGCCAGTGGCATGCACTCATAATTCCAGCACTGTGAAAGCAGACATAGGAGAACCCCAGGGGCTTTGTTGTCAGCAGTCAAGCTAATGAGGGGGCTCTGGGTCGAGTCAGAGTGGAGTGATAGAAGAATACAGCTGATTTGGTCCTCCTCGTGCACAAGAACCGAATGGGCACCAGAGTTACTGGATTTCTCATCCTGGAAATGAGGAAAGCATCAGTCTTGAACCAGGAGGGGTGTGGTGGGTTTTAGGCAGTTTTGGTTTGTTTATGGAGGCTGCAAATTGAACCTCAGACTTCATCCATGCTAAGCAAGTGCTCCACCACTAAGCTGTATTCCCAGATCCAGAGATAATTTTGTTGTTGGTTTTCAGCCAGAGTCTCATGTAGTCCAGGTTGGCTCCAAACTTGATCTGGAGCCAAGGATAGCCCCAAACATCTGATCCTCTTGCCTTCACCTTGCCAAGGATAGTCCCAAACATCTGATCCTCTTGCCTTCACCTTGCAAGTTATGAGATTACGGGTCTGTGTGACCATGGCCAGAAATACCCTCCTCATTGCCTGTCTTTAGCAATTCTTTGCTGTTAGCCTCTTTTTCTTTCTGTCACAAAGCAGTTTTATTCTGTAGCCAGATTGATTTTAGACCCTCTTTCTCTTCACCTCTGCCTCCCAAATGCTAAGGTTATAGGCACTTATGCTGCTCCATCCAGCTAATTTAACTACTTCTGTCATGATTGATCAACTTCTGTTTTGCATTGTAAAATAGAACAGAAGGCAAATTAAACACACATAAAACAACTTTGTTCATCTTTATGAAATAACAGTTCAGTTGCATAAAAAAGTCTAGTAAAATTAATTTAAATTTTGAATGATGGAATGAGTTTTATTTTAAAATCAAACAATAACAAAAATAGTGGATCTGTTAAAGAGAACTTGACAAGATTTTAAGATAAAGATGTTTAGAATGCACATGAAAATTATTATTAAATAACTTTCTCTGGATGTCAGAATGTTTCTTGTTTTGAAAGTAACTTGAACAGTAACTTCATAGACACAGTTTAGGCTATTACTTGAGTAAGAGTGGAGAAAGACTCCTACTAAGCTTTGTCAAGTCCAAATAAGTCTATCAAGACTGGTGAAGTCACTGGATGATCTTACTTCTTATACATAATGGGAAATTTTCCTGGAGTTTTTGACACCTATAAGTAGCACATGCTGCATATGCTACAGTTTTAGATTTGAGATCAAGATCCAATAGTTCTTTCTACTTTATAACTTTCATTGAACAATTCATTACACTTTCCCTTCTTTCTTTCCTTCCTTTATTCCTTCCTTCCTCTTCTCCCTCTTTTTTCTTTTTCTGTGTGGGTGGTTTTGAGATAGTCCTTTTCTTGTATGACTCTAGCTGGCCTGGAGCTCCTGTGTAAGCCAGGCTGGCCTCTAACAGAGATGCTTCTGCTCTTTAAGTCCTGGAATTAAAGGTGTGCACCATTACACCTGGCCTGTATTTTTTTGTGTGTGTGTGTTTAAAAAGCTTTTTTATCTATTAGTGTGCATGTGGGAAGGCTGTGAGATATGAATGCATGTGGGTATGTGCCACAGTGTACATGTGGAAGTCAGAGGACAATTTTGTGAGACATTCTGTCCTTCTACCTTAGGATCTACACAATGGCAGAGAGAACCAATTCCTGCAAATTGTCCTTTTGCTTTCACATGTGTACACACACGTGCACATACACAATTAAAAAGAGTTTATTAAAAAGGAAAAAAAAAGTTATTCTTACACAAGTGTAGAGGTCAGAGGACAAATTTTAGGAGGTTGCCAGGTCCTTCCATCCTGTGGATATGGGTCTGAAAAACTAACTCATGTTGTCAAGCTTGGTTGCACATTGCAAGACACCTACTGAGGCATCATTTTTTGAAAGATGTTACTTATATTTATTTTATGCAAATGAGTGTTTTGCCTGCATGATTATATGTGCATGTGTAGAAGTGCCAGATCCCCTGGAACTGGAGTTACAGACAGGAACCATGGTGGAAACTCAAAACTTAGTTCTCTAAAAGAGCAGCAAGTGCTCTTAACAGAGGAGTCATCTCTCTAGCCATTTTTTTTTTAAAGATAGATCTAGGGATGTGTTTCAATCCCAACTAGAAGAGGTAAGCTCCCTCAAGAGTTAGCTGAAGTCTAAAAGTCCCACAATGATTCTCTGCAATGGTGGCTGGGAAAATAGGCAAGGCAGACAGTGCCCATAATTATTCAGGATTCCTGAGGTCCCTGCTTAGCCCCCACCGTCTCATTCTTAGCAATGACCTCATCCCTTCTCCTTATCTTGCAGGAATCCTCCACTCCACTCTATCAATATCTCTCCCTATCACCTGGTCTGGAGCTTCCTGTTGTTTTCAAAGGGGGAGGCTGCTTGTCATTCAGGGATCTTTATCTTAGGGGTATCTCCACCCCTACTTCTCTGAGTTGACACAACCACCCCCACTTATTTGTGTGGCACATTTCCTTCCTATGCTCGTTTCTGCACATTTGCAGAGCTTCTAGCAGCCCTTAAACACTGGCAGAATGTCTACTGCTACATGATGGCACTGATCCTGCTTACAAGAAAACCATTTGCCACAGGCAGAGTGCCAAATCCACTGGGGCTTTGTATTTTTTGTTTGGCTTCCTAGGAGCCTTTGAGACCCTAGAAGTTCTCTCCTCTCTCTGATGTGGTCATATTTCTCTCACTCTAATACTATCCCTGTCACCACTTAACTCTAAGAGGTTCCTGTTGTTCTTGATTTATTTTATTTTTAAATCTGTATTTTATGTATGAGTGTTTTGCCTTCATATGTGTCTGTGTACCACATGCATACAGTGTCCATTGAGGCCAGAAAGAACATTGGATTCCCTGGAACTGGAGTTACAGAGGTTGCAAACCATCATGTGGGTGCTGGGAATTGAACCTGGGTCCTCTAGAGCAGCCAGTGCTCTTAACTGCCAACCTATCGCTCCAGCACCAATTTTTTTTTTTTTAATTGAGAAAGGATTTTTCTATTTAACTATGGCTGTCTGTCTTCTTCAGTGTGCTGGTTGCTGCACCTCCCTGCCCAGGGAGGTGTGTTACTCTTCCTTTCTGCCTCCTCTTTAACTGCCTTACTTATATTTAATGAATATTTTGTGGCAGGGTTGTTGGTCTATGGTAGATTTCTTCCCTAGTATGTGCCCAGCACTACATATACAACACTGAATAATATAAAAAATGTTATACCTCCGGGGCTGTAGCTCCAAGGCTTTAATAAGTGTCTGTTTCTCATTACTTTGACTACCTGGTGTAATTTACTGAATATCAGGCACAAATATCCAGGTGTTTTTTCCCTTTTTCTAGTTTTCTCAGATTCGCTGGCATAGAGATCAGTGGCTGCCTGTGATTAAGACAAGGCACCAGCCTCATTACTGACCATGCAAGTCTTTCTGTCCTGATAACTGTCTGACCTCTTAGGCTTTGCTCTTTGCTGTTTCAGACTACATCATCTCTACACTCTGCTCCTGATCTTAGCTGTCACACTTTTTCTTTGTTTGGTTTTATCTGTTGTTTTTCTGGGTTTTATGAGATATTCACTAATAATTTTCTTACTTTTTTGTTGATTGGGTGAAAGATGGCAGTAGGCGTTTGGTTTTGTGTTTAGGTATCTTGTAGCAAAAGGTTTCTGGTCCTGTCCAGCCAGAGGTCCAGACTCAAGATCTGCAATCCCAGGAGTCTAGCCACCCACCGCTGCTTAAGTCCCCCCAAAATGACTCAGATGCTTATATTAAGTTCATGCTGTTTGGCCTATGCCTCAGGCACATTGCTAGCTAGCTCTTCCATCTTAAATCAACCCATGTCCATTAATCTGTCTACCAGGTGGCCTATGGCTCACCTGTGTTACCTTACATGGTTCTTTTTGGGCATCTGGATTGTGTCTCTCTTACGCTGTCCTCCTTCTGCCACCAATGCTCTGATTTCCTGCATACTGCTATGGTGCCTGCCACAGGCCAAAACAGTCCCTTTATTTTAAAAATGATATTCACAGAATATAGAAAAACATTCCTACATCAGTGTCTGGCATCTGAAGCTCTGCTTTGTTTAGAGAATTTCTCACCTTGTGAGTCTAGCTTCTACTGGAAAACTAAATAAGCCAGATGTTTGCTGTCTTCTTTTGTTAAAATCCTAATTCTAACTTGACGGTTATTCCAGTTTTATCTCTCTGGGTGGGATTCTGGGTATGCCCCTCAATGTGCTCTTCAACTTGTCATCTCTAACTATATGTTCCTTCTCTTATACATTTTTTTCTAAATTGTACTGAAATCTTGTTTATCTTTAAGATTTCTAAATTTTTGTAGTAACTTATTCTTGTTTTCTCTATTTTTATTTACAATATTTGCAATGTTTCAATCATTTTATAGCTATCACCTCTTTATTCTTCCAAATATTCTAAAGAACTTAAAAAAATAATGTTTAGTGTGTGTGTGTGTGTGTGTGTGTGTGTGTGTGTGTGTTATGGCCACCTCTGTATTTGTACACTACATGTGTGCATTGCCTATGGAGGCCAGAAGATGGTACTAGATCCTCTGTGTGATTGGAGTTATAGATTTTTGTGAGCTTCCACGTGTGATCTGGGAATAGAATCCAGCTCCTTTGGAAGAGTAGCCAGTGCTCTTAAATACTGAATCATTTCTTCAGCCCCTCTAAACTACTTTTAAAGATTTATCATTTTTATTTTTAATTATTTGCTTTTGTGTTGATAGTAACATGTGTGCTACTATCCTCAAGCCCAGAGGTACCAAATACCCCTGAATCTGGATTTACAAGTGCTTATCAACTGCCCTGCATGGGTGTTGGGATCAGAACTTGGGTCTTTGGAAAAAGCAGCATGCACTCATAATTACTGAACTACCTATCCAGCCCCTTAAATTATGTTTTAAAAGACTTAAAATATATTTTATTTTTTTATTTTATGCATTTGAGTGTTTTCCCTGTATGTACATCTGTGCATCGTATGCATATCTGATACCCAAGGAAGTCAGAAGAGAGCATTGGATCCCTTGGAACTGGAATTACAGACAATTATGAGCTACTGTGTGGGTGCTGGGAAAAGAGCCCCAACATCTGGAAGAGCAACCATTATTCTTAACCTCTGAGCCATCACTTTTTGCCCTACAAAAAGATTTTACAGGGACTAAGGCTGAAACTAAACTGGTACAGTACTTGTATTCTGTGAACAAAACCCTAGGTTCCATCCCAGCCCCTTGTAAACCAGGCACAGTGCAGCATGCCTGTAATAACAAAAACCTAGGAGGTAGAGGAGGAGGATCAGAAGTTTAAGGCAATCCTCAACTATGTATTAAGTTCAAGGCAAGCCTGGAGTAGGTGAGACTCTGTCTTTCCACTCATTTAACTTCACTTTAATAGCATTGTGTATTGAAAGTTTAGGTTTCGTCTGTTGTCTTTATGTATTCTTTTCTTCCCTAAAATAGAGATTTAGGTTCACATATTGATTTTGCCTAGTGATGGGTGAAGTAGTTTCTTGTTTTGGTTATTGTGACAATGAAACCTAGCCTTCATCTGCTTCTGGACCTCTCAAATTCTTGAAATCTCCAGAAAGATATAAGTGTCCTTGTATGCTAACAAGGTGATTTTTCCAATAGGCTAGGTTCTCCTAGATTGGGCCAGGGTTGGGAGTGATTGCTAGGAAGAATGAGGCATGATTAGAACTGAGATTTTCAACCAACGCCTTAGCGTTAAAGAAAGGGCTAGTAAAAATGAATGGTCACTAGTAACCAAAGATTTAATTAATCATGCCTATGTATTGAAGCATTCATTAAAACTCAAAAAGATAGGCTGGGAAGCTTCTGGGTGGCTGGACCCATGGAGATTCCTGGAGAGCATGCTCAGAAAAGACATCTTTGCTCTGTGCCTGATCTCATCTAACTAACCTTATAGCTCCTCACTGTATTCCTGGTAAACAGTAGTAAAGTGTTTCCTTGAGTCCTGCCAATCACTCTAGAAACTTACCACATCAAGGAGAGGGGTTACAATCTATTACAATCTATTACAATTTACAAACTATTTGTCGGAAGTGTGGTTTACAACCTGGAGCTCAAAGATGACATCTGACTAGGGAGTAGACTTTTGGGATTGAAACCTGAAGAGACCAGGGCTAGTTTTCTGAAGGGACTAAGGCCAGTTTTTCTTTTCTGGGGACCAATTGGCTAAGACCTCTGCCCCATATCACCCCCAACATCCTATGTTGACTCATATATATGGCTTCAACCAGACCCTCAGGAAGTACATCCAGTCTGAGTCTTACCCAGTCACAAGCAGGACTATCTCAGTCAAATAGATCCCTGACATAACAAACAGACCCCTGACACCAAAACCACAGTTGCTGACCAGATGTCATAAGACATAAAATGACTCGTGTACTAGTAAGGGTCTGCACTCAATCACTTCCAAGTACACCTAACTCTCTCTCTCTCTCTCTCTCTCTCTCTCTCTCTCTCTCTCTCTCTCTCTCTCTCTCTCTCTAAAATAAATTACTTTTTAAAAGAATGCATTTACTACCATAAATTATACAAATGGTTAAGATGATTGTTTTGGCATATGTGCATTTTACCACAATAAAATTGATTTTATAAAAGGCAAAACAAAAAGGCTGGAGAGATAGCTCAGTGGCAGTGCACCTGCTTAGTATATGCCACATGCTGGGTGTATCCCTAGCATAAGATGTAAGATAGAGAAGGTGAACTGAGAAATGTGCTGCCTTCTGGCTTTGCCATAGGCAAATGGAGTCTCAGCGCCTCTGGGCTTGTGAATCCCCTGTAGAGAGAAGCCTGGGTTCTTGCCTCTCTCTAGCACTTCTGATGCTATTCTTCTAGAACCTCTAGCATTCTCCATCTATGGCCTGAGAATTCCTTTAAAATGTTCTCTGAATTCAATTTTGCCATGTTATCACCTTCCTAAGAACATGTGCCCAAAGGGACAGGGTAAACTAGAGAGCAAAATTAATTGTTCAAAATAGTCTTTCAGACTTTATAAAAATAAACTAAGTTCATTTAATGGCTTTTGCAAGAATACACTGGCATGGTTGATCTTCTTTAACTAAGAGTTTAATCCTGGTTATCTTTCTGGTCTTTGCCTGAGAGAACCTAGTTATAGTTGAGTCCAATCAACTACTGTCCAAAGACAGTCATAGCAATTGCCTCTGGCAACCATAAAGGAAAAATACAACCTTTGAAGCCGAGTCCCAAAAGGCAGAATATTAATTGGGAGCAGTGGAAAGAACCCAATTCCATTAGAAAACAGTCCACAGCTCTGTTTATGTTTGTCTGTGTAATTATTCCTAAGGGCCTTTTCACTCATCAAAACTGCTTTCCCAGTCTACTAGCCTATTGCATTATTTTATTCTTTTCCTCCTTCTAGTATGTTCCACCTCTTTCTCTTACCTTTCTGCCTCCTCCCTCCAGTATTTCCAGAACATAGGAACTTTTTTTCGGGGAATGACTCAGAAAGCCAAAGTCAAAACTCAAGCTTTCATTGCATGGGGGCGAGGGATACCAAAGCAAAACCTAGAGTGAAACATCAAAGGTTGTTCTTAAACATAATATAATTTTCAGGCCTGAAATGTCTTAGAAAGTCCCTAGACAAATAGCCATTTTGGGCATTTAGTCAACAGATCCAACAACTGGAGTGGAGATTAAAACCTGGGCTTCCAAACCCTGCTCCTCAGTCTCATTTGATGACTGTACCATCTCTGCCCTGTACAAAGCACTTTCTAGTAGTGGGATTAAAGCAAGGAATGGAACAGTTTCTGTATCCTTTATTTATGCTAAATCTAAATATCTTCCTTCAGGTCTGACTGACATCAAGTAGCAGAGGTGGGGCTTAAGCTCTCATGCCTTGAGGCATCTGCTTTCTGTAGTGGGGAGCAGGTGCATCGTCTTGACTAGAGGCATCAATTAAAAGATGGCTTTGTAGTTGGAGTAAACAGCTTTCTCCTTCACTAAACCCTAGCATATGGGTAAAAAAAAAATTAAGAGAGGCTGTCTCATATCAGAAAAGGCACATGGTGTATTGTTATTATAATTTTATTTCTAATTCTATTTCTTTCTGTACTTATTCTTAAGTTTTAAAAAAACCTTTTTTTATACAATTATTTCCAAAAATTTAAATTTTCCATGTTCAGATCAATAATGTTTAAGTTTTCATGGTAAACAACAAATTCTCCTAACAATAATCTCTAGAGCATCCAGAAAGAAGATGGGTTGATTGTTCTGGTTCATTATGATATTTTTTTTCTAACTTGGTGTACATCACTCAGTGATTGGTTCAGGACAATTGCAATGATTATCCATCTTATTGCACATCTAATCAGAACTTCAGATAGCCTTATCAAGTACTTTGAGATTGGCAATAGATGTTACAGTCAGTCCTTTGAGAATTAACCACTTTTTAGTTTTTTACAGGACCCCCACAAAGATACCATCACCCCCAGAAAAGAAGAAAGCAATTCTAAGAAAAATTATTCTCCTTCCTCCAATAAGTTTTATCTTCTAAGGGTTATGGATAGTTATCACTCTGTTGGGGTGATTATATTTGGGTTGGAGGTAGAACAATAAAATTATGCTCAGTATTCCCTTTTGAAGAAGAAAAGGGGGAGTAGATAAAACAGATATAAGTAGATTGTTGTATCTACCTGTTAACAAATTTAGCCAAATATTAACCATAGACAAATATAAAATAATTTTATATGTCAGCTTAAGACAATTTGTATATTGACAAAAATTCAAATCTATATTTGCCATTTTATGCACATGCTTCTACTTCTATTTAATATAGTTTTTACATTGATGCTCATTAAGAATATTGCTGTCATTTGCACTATACAGATTCTACCTCTGTTTAATTATATTTGTCATACTATATGTATATAAATATATGTATATTCTACCTCTGTTTAATAAGATATTTTGTATATTGATACATATTAAGTATACTATTGTCTTTCTGCACTACATATTTCTACCTCTGCTTAAAGATATTTTGTATGATTGTCATATTTTAAGTCATTGTCCCCAAAACTATATTCTATTTAAAGATTGTCTACGTTTATAATACGAGCCTTAGTCTTTAGGTTATCTAGGTTGATAAGAATTACAGGCCAGAGTCAGCTATGTTTGTCATATAATAGTCATGTTAATTAGGTCTTCTAGATATATATTAAAATATGTCAAATAGATAGGCAGTCTTCAAACACTTCATAGACCTAGAGAGTATGGCATTTAAATGTTTTGTTATTCAGAATTTGATTATGAGAGACACAATTGCTCCTGGCAGCACTGTTTCCTTCCTGAGACAATGTTGGGCATCAAGTACACTTCCATAGGGAATTTATCTTCCTGTTGGAGGCATCATATAAAGCAGTGACCTTATCATGGTTTTGCACATTGCTTTGCTTGCAAGAGATTCTTTCCTGGTTTTGCTAAAGGCAGTTCTCTAAAGAACCACAAGATGTCCCTTTTAGGCTATTTCCAGGTATTGTTAAGCACAGTGGCCAAAAATAGCAAGTCACTCACCCCTCCCTGCAACTAACCACTCCCGCTCCTTCCTGGCTAGCAATTGATTGTAAGGGCGCAGCGCGAGTTGAGAACAGAACAAAGAAGACTGGTTCCCGCCTTTCCCTTAAACCCTTCCCCCCTGGGGGCTTTCGCCCCCTAGGCCCCTATTGGTCCGAGTACATATACACCTAATTTGCATGGGCGTGCCTATAAATAATGCTGCCTTTTGTTCAATAAACGAGACCTTGACAAAATCTAGACAGACTCTGTCTTTCTTAGGGTGGTTGGTCTCTTTTCTCTCTCCCCCCATTGGTATTTCAGGTGGCACCTCTTCGAAGACCCACGAATAACTAGTCTCGCCGGATGAGGCATCTTCCTTGGCTGTTAATGGCCTGTTTGGAGAAAGAACTGCCCTTGCTTCCACTGCTGACAGTATACACACTGTCCAATCTAGACAAGCAGGATGAAAGATAAGAGACTGCTGAAACCTGGCAAGACAGGATAAGGTGGCTTCTCAAAATACTCTAATTCTGGGGGAAAAAAAAATCTGTCTGATATCTTAGGTCTATAGCCAAAAATTGGTTGTTTCAATATTGGAAAAAAAAAAAGCTATGTGTGCCTGTCCAGGCAGCTGGCTGTTGCTGTGTTCTCTTACTAAATTTCAGAAGTTGTTTGCTTGCACTTCCAGCTTACTCAGGTAATATATTTTCCTTCTCGGGTCTTTAATGGGGTTAAAGATTAGATAGTTACAGTTATGACCATTTTGTATCTCAGCTAAGGAGATTTTAGGTACTAGATTAATATTATTCAAGATAGACAGTTTTGGAGTAATCTCAGTATCTTGCCACTTACCGACATTCTGTCCATGTAATAAATGTTTGTATTTGTTGTTCTTGTTAGTTGTTTACGTTATTTGCCCTGTCCCTCTCCTAGACATTATTTGACAATTGTTTCTATTGTACATAGTTTTATAGGTAGGTTTAGAAATTTCTTATTTAGACAAAAGGGACAGATGTACTGGGAAGCAGGTCCATTGCCTTGACCTAGAGGTGTGGCCTCTTGGCCAGCGAAGGTCTGGGATTCACCTATGACCATTGAGGCTGCAGCACTGAGGAGTGTCTGAAGGCATCTTAAGATGGGATGCATGTAGGCACTCAGTCTCTTCTGTCCCCTGTTCAACCTTAGGGGGAAGATCCATTTTGCTGAGTGGATCAATCCAGCCTTCCTACTTAATCTTTTGTATCTGTAAGTTTTCCTATAACCCCTTAATAAGTATTCACCTTTTAATCATTTGCCAGGGATTATTTACCAGCTATAGTTTTTGCACTTGTATTTCAAGATTAGGGTTGTGTACACAGATACATGTGTCAACAGAACCAATCTGGTTTCACTGATAAGCTCTTGAATGTGAGGTCAATACTATAAAAGTACTTGAGAAATGTCTACTTGCTCATGTTGCCATATTGGTATATTTACACAGGTTCTTTTTTGTTTTTTAAACAAAGTTCCAAGTGGATAGGGGTAAGATTACTCATCTGGTTGGAGTGGATGTCATTCAACCCAATTACCTGAGTTCCATTCCTGGAGTCCACATAGTAAAAGGAGAGAATAAAGTTCCGACAATTGTCCTCTATGTGATGTGACATTCATGCAACCAAGTAGCTCATCTGTGTAGTATGACTCTCATATCCTGAACTCAGAATGAATAAATGAATGAAAGTACACTCTAGGGCAGGAACAAGGAGTGTATTTTGCAGTGCTGACTTTTGGTATTTGACCTGATGAACTCACAGGCTCCTCTCAACTGTTTCATACACACCCCTTTGGTGTTTTGTTTGTTTTTAAATTCTTCTTTCATACAATACATCCTGACAACAGCATCCCTTCCCTCTACTCCTCCCAGTTGCCCCTTACCTATTCTTTCCCCTAGATCTACTGCTCCTTCTTTCCCCTTTAAAAAAGAGCAGGATCCAGGGTATGTTGGTAAATGTATTTAACCCCAGCACTCAGGAGCCAGAGGCAGGTGGATCTCTATGAGTTTGAGACCAGCCTGGTCTACAGAGCAAGTTCAGGACAGCCTGGTCTACAGAGCAAGTTCAGAATAGCCAAGGCTACAGAGAGAAATCTTATCTCAAGAAAATAACAGCAATACCCTACCAAAAAAATAAAAAGCTCAAAGAAAGAGAGAAGAGAAAGAAAGAAAGAAAGAAAGAAAGAAGGAAGGAAGGAAGGAAGGAAGGAAGAAAGAAAGAAAGAAAGAAAGAAAGAAAGAAAGAAAGAAAGAAAGAAAGAAGGAAAGAAAGAAAGAGGGAATGAGCAGCCTTTATGGGATAACAATCAAACACAGCATAAGATGTTGAGACTAGGCACAAACTCTCATATCAAGGCTGAGCAAGGCAACCCAGTGGAGGAAAAGGGTCCCAATAGCTGGCAAGGAATGAAGGACAGCCCCATTCCCACTGTTAGGAATCCTGTTTTGTTGAGTAGGAGCTCCACAGGGTCTCTATAGTACAGGATGCCTAGAGTTCACAGTGTAGCCCGGCTTATTGAGAATTTGATGATCCTCCTGCCTTAGCCTCCTAAGTAACGGGATTAACATTTTTTACATTTTTGTTTTGAGGCAGGGTTTTGCGTCCACTAGTCTTGATTTCTCTATGTGATTGAGGATTACCCTGAACTCTTTATTCTCCTGCTTCCACATGCCAAGTCCTGGGATTATAGTATGTGCCATCACATCCAATTTATAGGGAGGCTGAAAAACAAAGCAAGGGCTTTGTGTATGCTAGGAAAGAATTCTATTACATCCCAATTCAGCATCCACAATCTTTGTTTTTCAGACAGGATCTCACTGTGTAGGCCTGGCCATCCTGGAACTCTTTTTATAGACCATTCTGACTCTTAACTCATAGACATCCACTTGCCTGGGATTAGAGACATGTGCCCCATACCCTACTCAGCATCCATAATTGTGATGACACTCAATGCAGGTGTCATCAGGTCCCCATTATAAAAGCTACCAATGCTGACAAATGTATTTCTATAATAAAATTTGTAATCCTTGCTTAGAATTCTAGTTTATTGTTTTCACTATATCATCTCCAGTCAATCCTGGGTGACTAAAAAATTTTCATGACACTAACAAAAAATGTGAGTAACATCTAAGTTATTTATTTATACTGATGCTGGGAAGAAGAACATTAGAAGATATGTTGATGGACTCTAGTGTTAGACATGCACATTTCTTCTGAAATATATCTGAACTATTCAACTTCTTGATTGCTGTCATCTAAAGAGAGCTAGTATTTGTAAGTAAGAGAAGCAAGTTATGGATGAATGACTTAAGTCATTCATTCAGATTCTTGTGAAATATTTGTTAGACACTGATAGATGTCTGCTATGCCTAATCAATGCTAACCAAAGGTTTAAAATAGACTCATGCTATGGTCAAATTTTAGTCTGCTGGGGAAGTGCTAATGGGCTCCTAAGTTTTCTCTCAAAGCGATGGGCTATTTGGAGAAATGTATGGAGCCTATCTCTTCTCTGTCTACACTGTCCCTCAGTGATGTCCTCCACATGTTACAGAGGGACTTTGACTTCCAATAAATATCTGAAGTCATGGTAATTTTTCAAGAAGGAAGAAAGAACCCAGGAATATATGAGAGAGAGGAAGAGAGAGAGAGAGAGAGAGAGAGAGAGAGAGAGAGAGAGAGAGAGAGAACGAACAAACTCTGGTCTCCTTCCTGACTCAGAAGAGACAGTTGGAGGTTGTGGGGAGGGGATGTTCACTTTTAATAAAAATCAGTCTGAAATATCAGACTGATCTACCCACAGTCAGTCTAGGAGGAACAGAGAATAGTAACTCATGCGTTTAATCCTAGCACAAGGAATATCCAAGAGTGGTGACCTACACCCTTAATCCCAGATCTGAGTTTGAGGCCAGTTTAGTTTACAGAGGGAGATCTAGGCTCCCAGGCAGGGAATGGTGGTATCACACCTTTAAACTTAATCTGGATGTGAGACAACTAACCAAAGAGGTTGTTTAAGGCAAGCATAGAAAGACAGAGCAGGCAGTAGAAGCCAGGACGAGTGAGGCTGAGGAAGCTGGAAGACAGCTGGGTGAGATTTGACTGTGATGTTTCCTCTCTTTGATATTTCAGCCTTTCCCTGATATATATAGCTCTGAGTTTTCTTTATTCATGCAACACTTGGCATCCAACTTTGGGGCACAAATTCCTCCCCCTTCAACCCCCCAAAAGGCGTTTGCCAACCAAAGCAACACTTGGCCTGAGGAGTAGTTACCGGCTGGCTAGGCTTTCTGTTCTGAGTTAGCCTCCAGTCTTAGGCAGAACAGCCACAAGTATTTCTGTTTCACTTTCATCTGGGTAAGTTTTTCAGACAGTGGCCTCTTTCTTCTGTTGGGCTATGGATTGGTTTTTGTTTGTTTGTTTTTCTTTCTTCTTTTGGACCACTCCTTCAGCTGCTATCACACTAGGTAGCTGTTTCACTTCACAATCATTTGAATCATCACAGAAAACTAGATTGGTGAGTAAATAAAAAAAATTAAGGGGGAATTTGTTTAAGGCAATGAAGGGTGTTTGGTTTTTCTGTGATCTTTCTCTAAATGATTGAATATTAGAATCAGTGAAGGAAAAGGTAAATAAAGTAGATGGGACTATCATAATGTTTATCATACTCTTTATTATGGATATTTTTGTTTGATTTCTGTTTTATCATTTAAAAAGTCAATTAGTGTAAATGTCAAGAAAAAAAGTCTTAGAAAAGCCTGTCAAAAGAGAACACAAAGATATTCAAATTCAGAGGAAGATGAAGAACCAATTTCAGCAAGGTAGTCTAAAATTACACAAAACAGACAACATTAATATATCTCAAATTCTTTAAAAAAATTGCACAATGATAATGATGATAGAGAAGCTAGTTGGACTCTGGGGAAAATGCTAGAATTAAGGAGAGTATAAGAAAAATTGTGACATATGTGATGCACTCACCATTTGTAAAACAAATGCTAAATAGCTGTTCATCCTGTAACCAGATCACCGTTAAAGATTGGTTAGATATGGTTACTGCTGTTTTAGAGGTTGGACCACTTTTACAGTGGAAATCATTGTGGAAGGAGGAAGTTAAAACAATAGAACAAAGAAGTAGGGCCAGAGGCATAGAAGTCTCCCAAAACCAACTCCTTTGGGAGGGGGATTATGCTAATATTGAAAGGCAGTCTTTATACACTGAAATATTCTGGCTTTATGCCACGTGGCAGCTTTGAATGCCTGGGATCAGATTGAAGAAATAGGAAAAAAAAAACTGAATTATTCAAAAAAGTAATTTAAAGCCCAAAAGAAACTTTTACAGACTTTTTACACAGATTAACTGTGGCAGTAAACAGAATGGTACCAGACTCAGAAGCCAGGCAAATAATAATTGAATCACTAGCTTTTGAGAATGCTAATGCACAATGTAGAAAAATACTTTGACCATTAAAAGCAAGGTAGGACCCTTGGAGGATTGGATTCGTGAGACAATCTAGAGTCTTATGACAGTGATGATAACTGGGTGGGAGAGCTTATTTCTAGAGGTATAAGAAAAAGTCAAAATGTTAAATGTTACACTTGTGGAAGGCAAGATTACATAAGAAGAGATTGTAAACAAGGCGTTCCCAGAAACAGTGCTTTTGTTAGGAATAATTCCATGAGAACACCTCTCCCTTCTGGAGTATGAAGAAGGTGTGGAAAAGGAAGACATTGGACAAATGAGTGCAGATTAACAAGGGACGGATAAGGTAACTTTCTGCCCTCAGAAAATACCCCCTGGGGGTTTCAAAAGCCCCCACATCAAATCCAGTTTGGTCTTACCCTGCTATTGTGGAGGAAACACCTTCCCAGAACAATTTAAAAAATTAAAACCTATTTAAAAAAGACATATTACACTGAATGATAGAAAATCTATAGAAAGAGAAAAAAATCAGGAAAAAATTTAAAACAAATATTTTGGCAACCTTCTATGAATGAACAAAGGCCAAAATTAAAAGTACAAATAAATGATGTTATTATTGAAGGCTTATTGGGCACAGGGGCACATGTATCAATAATTTCACCAGAGTCATGGCATTCAAGTTGGCTCCTTCAGGAGATAAATGTTCAGTATTTGGGAACTGGGTCATTATTCCAGGTAAAACAGAGTGCAAGATGACTTGAGTATATAGGACCAGAAGGACAGAGAGGAATCTTAAAACCATATGTGGCTAACATTGCTATCAATCTACGGGGATGAGATTTACTACAACAATGGAACACACAGAGTAATATTCCTCCAAACACAGAAATAAACCATAAACTAGCACATATTTCTAGAAAAAAACCACTAGAAGGTATTATGAGAAACAATCACAGACCGTTCAGATTATTTAGAAGCAAGGCACAATAGCTGCTGATCTTTTAAAAACACCCACAGCACTACCTCTAAAATGGCTAACAGAGAAGCCTGTACGGATTCATCAATGGTCCTTAACAAAAGAGAAATTTCATGCCTTAGAGCAGCTGGTACAGGAACAGTTAAATACTCCTCATGTATAAGAATCAAACAGCCCTTGGAATCCTCCTGTATTTGTTATTAAATAGAAATCTGGAAAGTGGAGAATGGTAGCAGACCTAGGAGCAATAAACAAGGTGATCCAGCTAATGGGCTCTCTACATTGTGGGATTTCTTTGCCTTCTCTGTTACCTAAAGAATGGCCTATTATAGTTATTGATTTAAAAGACTGTTTCTTTACAATACCTTTACACGAACAAGACAAAGAAAAATTCTCCTTTACAGTGCCCACTTATAATAATTTTTGGCCTGTAAAGAGATATCAGTGGAGGGTCCTCCCTCAAGGAATGCTGAATAGCCCCACTCTGTGCCAGTATTTTGTACAAAAGGCAATAGAACAAATATGTAACAAATTCCCACAATATATAATTTATCATTACATGGATGACATCTTGTTGGCCAATTCAAATATCAATATTTTAGGAAAAGATGAAGAAGTGGAAAACATTTTGCCTGCTTGGGGATTACAAATTGCTGCAGGAAAAAATAGAAAGAGGGGATTCCATTAATTATTTAGGCTACAAAATAGGCCAACATAAAATCAGACCCCAAATGTACAAATCAGGAAAGATAGATTGAAGATAGTTAATGATTTTCAAAGACAATGCCAATTTACAGCCCACTTTTGGAATTTAAAATGATGAACTGGATAGTTTGTTCAAAACCTTAAATGGTGACAAGGACTTAAATAGAGAACTGTCACCTGAAGCTGAGAAAAAAACTGGCTTTTGTGGAAAAGAAATTACAGGATGCACATGTGGATTGTGTGGATCCAGACCTTAATTGCATTCTAGTTATCTTGCCCTCTAAGCATTCTCCTACAGGAATTTTAATGCAAAGGGAAAATGTTATATTGGAATGGATATTTCTTCCACATAAATCGAGTAAGAAATTAAAGACATATGTGGAAAAGATTTCTGAACTTATTTTTAAAGGAAAATTAAGACTTCGTCAATTGACAGGAATGGACCCAGCAGAAATTGTTGTACCTTTAACTAATAAAGAAATTGACCAATTATGGGTAGAAAGTGAACCTTGGCAAAGAGCCTGCAATATTTTTGGGGGGAGATATTAACAACAAATATCCTCAAAGCAAAAGAATTGAATTTCTAAAGAAAACTAACTAGATTCTTCCTCGTATTGTATGAGATAAGTCAATTTCTGGAGCTCCTACATTTTATACCGATGCAAACAAATCAGGAAAGGTAGGTTACAAATAAGAACATATAAGTAAAGTGACTCAAAGCTCTTATAATTCTGTTCAAAAGTCAAAATTATATGCTATTGTGATGGTATTAATGGACTTTACTGAACCTCTTAACATAGTCACTGACTCTCAGTATGCAGAAAGAGTTAGTTGTTCTGCACATTGAAATGGCTGATTTTATTAATGATGAGTCAGAATTAACTTCACTATTTATTCAGTTACAAGAAATAATCGGGTCTAGAAATCATCCCTTCTATATAACACACATTCTATCCCACATGGGTCTGCCAGGTCCTTTAGCACAGGTAATGATGAAACTAATAAACTATTAATAGGAGGTTACCAGGGAGGCTATGGGAGTTTTTCTTCTTAACCACTTTCTCCTTTTATTATTTGGTTTGGCTCTTGTACTCTCATGACACCAACTACTACCTATTCTGCCCCTTGCTATTAATTAGAACGGTTGTAGCTTAGTGGTAATACACTTGTCTACTATGCATGAGACCCTGAGTTCAGTTCCCAGTACCTCATAGAGATAAAAAACAACAACAAACCTACCTAGAAATGGAGGTTTGGGTTCAGTGGCAGTGCAATATCATATAATGCATAGTATCAAAAGAAGTTAAAAATAAAAAATTAATTCATAAAATCAACAAAAGTCTTGGAAAATGTTATAGACTATCAAACTATTGGTTGGTGTGTAGTGTAGGATGGGGAGGGCATTAACTGAGTTTGTTAATCTATTCCTTTTATCCGTGAAGATTATCCAAAGCTAATAACTAGTAGCTTTATAGTTGGTCAATTGAAATTTAAATGGCTTTCTGATATTTTTCATTAATTTATGTATTTTATTACTATAATTGTTATCACAATCTCACTCTGTTGTCCAGGCTGGTTTGTGTTGGAGGCCGCTAGGTGGCGCCATTATCTGGTGCTGGCCAACCCGCCTGAGTCAGTAGAGAACACATGCGTGCTCTCGCGAGACTGGTTTCTCAGCCTCTTCCGTGGCGTCATGTGGGATACTAGACTGCAACCTATAGGAAGATGATACGTCTAAAGCAGGGGCCTTTTGGTCGGCATAAAATCGGGCGCTTCCTACCTCGTGCTCTCTTGCTTTCTTTTCCCCCCCGCCGGGGCCTGTCGCCGCGGGAACCTGCGCCGCGGCCCCCACCTCTCTGTCTCTCTCTCTCTCTCTCTCTCTCTCTCTCTCTCTCTCTCTCTCTCTCCCTCCTCTCTCTGCCTTCCCCTCCATTTTCCATAAGCTAAATGCTCTCCCCCAAGACCCATTAAAGCTGTGCTGCAGAAGGATCCTATGTGTGTGCCGCGTCTTTTCTTGCTGGCGAGAAGTGGGCGCGGGACATTTGGTGCCGGAACCCGGGAAGTGAACACCATTTGCACCGTCAGGATTCAGAACTGCAGACAGGTTGCTCGGAGAGGTATGTCTGAACTGAACTTTGGTTTGGGACTTTTGAAAAGACTTTTTGAGGCCTTGAGGCTTGTCTTGGCAGTGCTGTTGATTTTAAAAGATAAAGCCTGTAAAGATCTGATAGCCGAAGGGCAAGGCGTGATGGGAAGAGTTCAGGACAGCATGTCAGAAACCGAGGACCATGTGAGGTTAGGCGCGCGCCGTAATATAAGGAAAAGGAAAAAGGACCCGGTAAATATGGGGAAATTGAAAAACCAGAAACTACTTCATAAGAGAAAAGGACCCCCCAGTAAAGTAATTATGGGGGAGTTAGAAATACTCGATAAGGAAAAAAGACCCCCCGGTACGATAAAAAATTTGGGGGAGCTGGGGAACCAGAAACTAAAGCCTGGTCCCCTCACTTTGTACCCTGTACGGGAACTCGAAAATTCAAATTTAAAGTTTGGCTCCTCATGGTATGAGGAAAGACAGGGCCTAGGGCGGTTGAGACAAAGACAAATCACGCCCAAGATTCCTAAACAAAGACTGGGCCTAGGTTTTTCCTAGGTGCCATTGGGGCAACACGACCCATACCTTGGAAGGCAGAGGTGCCAGTATGGGTTCCTCAATGGCCACTGACCTCTGACAAGCTTAAGACAGTGACTGAGCCTGTTACAGAACAGCTTGCTAAAAGACATATTTTTAAGCCCTCCACTTCTCCATAGAATATATTAATTGGCTTAGACCTTTTTTTTTGAAAATTCCCACTACAGATTTAAAGCCTTTGTTTGATGTTTCCTGGAAAAATTGATAATCATTATCCTAAACATCCTTTGTTACAGTTTGTGGCTTATCACCCTGTGATATATCCACGTGTTACTTCCTCAGAGCCTTTAAAAGATGGCTTAATTGTATATACAGATGGCTCAGGAAATGGAAGGGGTGCTTATATTATAAATTCACAGACATTTTTTAAAGATTTTGGTCAAAAATCACCCCAGATTGTTGAATGTCTAATTGTGTTAGAAGTTTTACAAAAGTTTGATTGTCCACTTAATATTGTGTCTGATTCCCATTATGTGGTAAATGCCCTTCAGTTACTTGAAACGGCCGGTGTTATTAATCCTTCCAGTACAGTGTCTGCCCTGTTTTGTACCATACAAGACTGTTTGCTGCAACGCCGGGAGCCCTTCTATATTACCCATATACGGGCACATTCGGGACTCCCGGACCCTATGAGCAAAGGAAATAATTTGGCTGACCAAGCTACACGCCTGGTCGCTGCTGCCTTTGCTAATCCGTTGCAAGCTGCAAAAGATTTTCATACAAAATTTCATGTTACAGCAGAGACTTTACGCAAGCGTTTCTCACTTACTAGACAACAAGCTCGCAAAATCGTGACACAGTGTCAAAACTGCTGTCAACTCCTCCCTGCTAACCCAAGAGGCATTTCACCATTACAAATATGGCAGATGGATGTGACACATGTTCCATCCTTTAGAAAGCTTCAATTTGTACATGTTTCTATTGATACATGTTCAGATATTATTCATGCCACACCACTTACAGGAGAAAAGACCATACATGTTATTCAACATTGCTTAGAGGCATGGAGCGCCTGGGGCAAACCAGCTTACCTCAAGACTGATAACGGGCCAGCTTACAGCTCCCAAAAATTCGCCCAATTTTGTGCACAAATGCAAGTAACACACCTTACCGGGTTACCATACAACCCTCAAAGACAAGGCATTATTGAACGTGCACATTGGACCTTAAAATCCTATTTGTTAAAACAGAAAGGGGGAATATAAATGGAAAGGCCCGGATCCTATTTTAATAAGATCCCAGGGAGCTGTTTGTGTTTTTCCACAGGATGAAAAAAATCCAGTTTGGATCCCAGAGAGCCTCACCAGAAAAATATTGCAAGAGGAAGAGCCCTCGCCTTCTCCAGTTGATGTGTTTGGTGACAGCGGTAAAAGATAATGCCCACCTTCCCTCTGCCAATGCCGGTGATGTATAATACCACTAATAAAGTTTTAGACATAACTTTAAAGAAAATAGAAGTTTGGGGTTAAAGGGAAATTTATGTTTTAGTTAAAAATAGTTCAGATATATTACTAAAAAATTTCTCGGCAGCCTGACAAAAGAAACAGAGTTTGATAAAACCAAAATTGGCTCCCTTTTGCTCAGGCAGGCCAGATAAAAATTCAATTTTACCATGTAACAGTTGCCAATCCAGAAATATAGGTTGGGCCACGCCTAAAATATTTTCATTTTCTCCCAATTTAACCACCAGTTATTTAGATTGTTATTATAGATAAATTGAGATACAAATTTGATAATTGCCTTTATGCCTTATGCTGAGATGCTCAGCTTTATTTCTTTACAATAATGGCCCACATGCCACGATTTGTGCCCATACCACCGTGGTTCCCCAATAGCTCGCAGCTATTTAGACAAAAAAAGAGATTTTAGAATCTCTGCTGTTATTGTAGAGATGGTTGTCACAGCTGCCATGGGGGCCTCAATGACTGCCTCAGCTGGTGCACTTTCAAAAATAGTGCAGACTGCACAGGCGGTTAACGAATTGTCCACCCCAATAAATGGCACAGTCGAGGTGTGAGCAAAAACTTGCTGGCTTATGCATAACCTCTATTCAATATAAAAACTTTACAAAGACAGCTAATCTTTCAAAAAGCCTTTCTCAATTTTCTTACAAAATTGGTCGTCTGAGTTTGAACAGACCCTTCGTGACCTGCAGGTGGCGATCGTCCAGGTCAATTCCACTCGGCTAGACCTGTCGCTGACCAGAGAGCTTACTCCATAAATTCCCTCAGCCTTCCCCTACTCCAAAAAGTGGATGGGGGTGGATATGTTTGACCTAGCCTTTTGCAGAGGACTAGTCATTCTTCTCTAGACGGTTTGCAGGTTCAGAATCCAAAGTCAGAGAAACAAAACAGTTTCGGCTCAAGCCTTAATGGCTCTAGACTCAGAAACCTCGATAGAGGTATGACTAACTATGCTAAAGCAATAGAGATGTTTTGGCTCGAACAGCTCCTGCACACCTAAGACAGTCTTGTCTATTGCACTAGGTGGAGCGTTCGGCCCGTTCCTGAGAGGTATGCTGAGCCAAGGGCATCGCACAGGACATAGCCATGTCCTGGGAGATATGTTGTCCTGCATAAGGGTGTCTGTCTTAATTCCCTTCCCAACAAAAGGCAGAGGACAGGCTGGGGGCATCTCGATCTGTCGAGAGATTAGAGATGATGCCCACGCAAGTCCACAATGTATTCTGGGGGACAACCACTGTCTCCACCCTCTTACAGGATTCTCTCTTTGCTTAGAATATAAAAAGGGTGAGATGTTGGAGGCCGCTAGGTGGCGCCATTATCTGTTGCTGGCCAACCCGCCTGAGTCAGTAGAGAACACATGCGTGCTCTCGCGAGACTGGTTTCTCAGCCTCTTCCGTGGCGTCATGTGGGATACTAGACTGCAACCTATAGAAAGATGATACGTCTAAAGCAGGGGCCTTTTGGTCGGCATAAATTCAGGCGCTTCCTACCTCGTGCTCTCTTGCTTTCTTTCCCCCCCCCCCCCCGCCGGGGCCTGTCGCCGTGGGAACCTGCGCCGCGGCCCCCACCTCTCTGTCTCTCTCTCTCTCTCCCTCCTCTCTCTGCCTTCCCCTCCATTTTCCATAAGCTAAATGCTCTCCCCCAAGACCCATTAAAGCTGTGCTGCAGAAGGATCCTATGTGTGTGCCGCGTCTTTTCTTGCTGGCGAGAAGTGGGCGCAGGACAGGTTTGGAAATCAATATTGGCTTGAAGCTCAGTGATCCTTCTGCCTCAGTTTTTTGAAGACTGGAATGGCATGCATGAGCCACCACATTCAGATCATTTATGGATTTATTTCTGAAATGGTCTTGTCATGTAAGTCAGGTTGGCATTGAACTTATGCTCCCTCTGCCTTGGTCTACCTTGTGCTGACTTGTGCCATTACACCAGCTGAATTCTGATCAACTTTCTTGAGAGTAATCTTACAAGACATTTTTATTTTAAATTACAGTGAAAGATACCAGCTTTAAAGCTTTCTACAAGTAATTTTGTGAAATTGATATACATGGTCACAGAATTAGTTAATTAGTACTCAAACAAGAAAATTAAAATAAGAGAATTATTCTTTTTTTATTTAGATTTTTTGCATTCTAGGCTCTCCTTGAACTCACAATATAGTCAAAGTTGTCCCCAAACTCCTGATCCTCCTGTCTGCAGCTCCCACATGCTGTGAGTAGGGGCCTGTGCTACCTTGCTGGATTTATATAGTGCTGGGGTTCAAATCCAGGTAAGCATTATTCCAACTGGGCTTTATCTGTAGTCCTTTGAGAATCCTAGAGTTGGGAAAGCCTTTGAAATTACACAAGCCTCTCTTTAGGTTTACATTAAAATTCTGAGGCACTAATAAGACTGGGCATTTATCAGGGATGGAAAAAATAGGTCCCATGAGTTGATACATCATCTTGGCAGAGATATAAATAAGAACACATAGATCCTATAAGAGTAAATCAGAGAAGGCACTAGACAGAACTTAATGAGGAAAGGGAAGGGTAAAGAATGCGTGAGTCGTGGAGCCCAGTGAAAAATGAAGTGAGACTCTTGAAATTCAGAAACTTCAGGTCCAGAGACAGCTGATCATTACATCCAGCAAAAGCTGCAAACCTATGAGGCCAGCCCCGGAGGCTACCACTGCCCTTTCTACAGGTGCTCCTACTCTTCCTGCCCATTGCTCACAAGTGTAACAGGCTTTACAGGGCAATCAAGGACATTATTTAAAGCAGGCTCAGTGGGTTGCAACTATAACTCCAGCAGCCCGGAGTATGGATATTCAAGACCTGTCTAGGCTACATAGTAAATTCCATGCTGTAGAGTGCAATCCTGTCTCAAAAACAAAAGAAATAAAGGACCATCAAGACGGCTCAGTGGGTGAAGGTCTTTGTTACCAACCCTAACCCCCTTATCTGTGGAACCCACATGGTGAAAAGGAAAGAAGCAGCTCCCACAAGTTGTCCTTTGAGATCTGTGAAGGAAGAGAAAAATCTAAGCACATTTTTTTTTTAAAGGTGTTGAGGGAAAATAGCATAAGGAAAGAAGAAAGAGTATATTTGGGTCACAAAAATTTTGCTCACTGACATAAACAATGAAATACCCAGGGAGAATGAATCATGTCCAAGAAACCAGAGGAAACAAGAGAAAGTACTAATATTTAGGGATTGAGATAATTAGCTACAAAGCATGTTGGAGTGGTGGGTCAGGGTATTGAAGCGTGTTCAATGCCAAGTTCTTGGCTTTGTGCAACATTTTTTTTTTTTAAGGAAAATAAAAGAAAAAGAAAAGGCTGCATGGAATACAGACTGTAATTTCAAACAAACTTCAAGTTGTTATTCTAAACAACTGGAAAGAAAGTTGTTTCTAGGTGTGTTTTTTGTGTTCCTTTGTTGGCAGTGATCAGTGTTCCCTATAAATAGCACTTACATCTTTCTTATGGAATGGAACTATGTTATGTCATATGTATGGAGAGTTGAAGGAAATGTATAGAGAGAAGCCAGGAGCCAGAGTAAAGACTAGAAAGTGGGGAATTAAACTCCCCCCACTTTGGAACTGCTGGCAGAAAGCCTGTTGGGTGGCTGATCTTATTCACATACATCTCTGCCTCACTTTTAGATATTTAATGTACTCTCCAGAGAGTAGTAGTTCTAAGTATTTCAAATAGCATTTCAATTTCTGCCTTAATTAATACTAAGTAGTTTCATTCAAATCAGTTTCACACTGATGATACATAAACACATAGTGGAGTTGAGTTGAAGCCAGTGATCCCTGTGCAGATCCCTCCTCCCACTTGCTGGGCTACCCTAGGCATGTTACCAGAAGCTATTGCATGGAGTACTCTAAGCATGTTAAGCCAGGTCATTTTGAATGCATCTTCTTTACAATAAGAATTAATATATCAATTAAGTAAGACAGACCACAGAAACATATAACAATGTTGATACACAGTAGGGACTTTAAAGACACCAGAAATTCTTCCTTACCTGTCTCTCTCTCCAAGTGGGCAGGGAGAACATGGGACTTACATGGTCTGAACTATTAGTGTTGACACTCATAAAATGACAGTTGCGTTTTAAAAAGTATTGTGCTGTTTCAAGGCAGGGTATCACATGTCTTATACTGGCCTGAAAATTATGTTGCTGAGAATGACTTTGAACTCTCTATTCTCCCCCTGCATGCTGGATTATAGATATGCCACATCACACTTGGCTTATTTGGTTCTAGGAATTGACCCTAGGGGCTTCCTGCATGCTAGATTGGCACTGTATCAACAGAACTCCTTCCCCAACCCCTAAAAATGATTTATTCAGAGCCAAATATGAGTGACTATAAACTTGGAAAGCTATATCAGGAATCTGGTGGTTTGAATGAGATGTCTCCACAGTTTCAGCCATTTGACTATTTGATCTCCAGTTGGTGGTACTGTTTGGGCAGGCTTAGGATTTGTGTCCTTGCTGGAGGAGTGTGTCCTTGGGGACAGGCTTGGAGAGTTTATAGCTTTACCCTCTTCCAGTTCACTCATTCTGTTTCCTTTAGGTGGATTAAGATGACATCATCAGCTTCTTCCATTGGCTACCTGACACCATGCCTCCTCTACCAAGATAAACTCTCCCTCTTCTTGCTTTGGGTGTAGTATTTAGTCATAGCAACAGAAACTAATACAAGTGCTAAGCCTGCTTTTACACTCATCCAAGATGGAAGCTGATGCAGAAAACGTCCCTGGTCCCTGAAGCTGCAGTTTCTCTCACAAGGCTGTACACATTATAATAAATCCCACAAGCTGCACTATACTGCCAACAACTCTTTATTTGCATTTCCTCTTTGTTCTGTGTGACCTGAGGGCAGCATGATGGTACTTGGGATATGACAAACACACACCACTCATGAAGATAAAAAATAAAAATGGTTTTATCTTAAGTACCTGTTCTCTAAAGTGTTGCTCCATCTGGGCTTTCTGTTTTGGATCTGACCCAGTTTTCCAGAAGTACTCTCTGAAGACCTCAGCAAAGCTTTTCTAATTTTCTAACATTCCAAACACGATCAGGTGACAATCCCTGGCCTGGGATAGTGGCTGGAGATTATGTCTCTAGATGCCATTGTCAAAGCAGCATATGCCAATAATCCCAGCGATTGTTTCAAGTTCAAGAGGCTGAGGCAGAAGCCCTGCCACAAGTGTGGGCCAGCCTAGATTACTAAGTAAGATTCCATCTCACAGGTGCTGGTGGTGGTGAGTGGGCACATCTACCTGAATTTTGTGGATATTTAAATTAAAATTAGGTTAGGTTCAAAGTAAATGGGAATAGATGTGTGAAGATAAATATCCATGAACAGAGCTACTGGTGTGTGTGTGTGTGTGTGTGTGTGTGTGTGTGTGTGTGTTTGTGTGTGTGTGTGTGTGTGTGTGTGTGTGTGTGTGTGTGTGTGAGAGATGATACCTTTTCAGTTCTGTCTTGGAATGTCCTTGCTTTATATCCATGTTTGGATACAGCACATTTATAATATTTAGTTTGGTCTTGGTTTATGAAGCAGAAACTAGAGAAAACAAATGGACTCTACCAATGCCCTGGTGTCAAGATGATTTGAGACTTGAAGCTAAAGAATCTGACATTCTTCAAAATGAGGGGCTATAGATGCAAACATTGGAGGGGAGGACAATGGTGAGCTTGGGCCTTCTTTCCATCACTTTTCACACTGATGGGAAGCTGACCTGAGAATAGACTCATAATACATATTAGGGAGCCAATTACAAATAATGCTTTGCTACACTGCTTCATAAACTTAACACTGGAGTGACAACACCTGGTATCATGTAATTAAGGCTCTTTATTTCAGATTGCCTCTATTGATAAATCACAGCTAGGAGGAAAAAATAAATTTTACTTCTGCTCAAAACTGTATAACAGGTCATCAAATGGTGATCCCAACAAACTCCATGACAACTGGAGAGCCACAGCCCCTTGGCCCACATTGACAAAGAGGGAATCAAGGAAGCAATGGGCAGACGCCAATGCAAGAATACATATAACAATATAAAGAACAGCAAGGTACCACCAGAAGAAGCTAGTGGTCATACAATATCAAGACCCAAGCATGGCAATGAAGAAGAAACAGAAATAAATAACCTTAGAAACATCCTTATAAAGATAATAGAAGCCTTTAAAAAGAATATAAAATCCCTTAAAGCAATACAAGAAAATACAAACAAAAAATTGGAAGATTAACAAATCCTTGAAAAAAAATAAGAAAACTAAGAAAAAGAAAACAAACAGGTAAAGGAAACATTCCAAGGATTAAAAATTGAAATAGAAGCAATAAAGAAGGCACAAACCAAGGCAATGCAGGAAATAGAAAACCTGAATAAATGAACCAGAACTACAGATGCAAGCATAACCAACCAAATGCAGGAGATGGAAGAGAGAACCTCTGGAGTAGAAGATTCAATAGTGAAAATAGATATGCCAGTTAAAGAAAACACTAAAATCAAAAAGTCATAATGCAAAATGTCCAGGAAATTTGGGACACCATGAAAAGACCAAACCTGAGAATAATTTTAATTGAAGAAGGAAAAGAATACCAGCTCACAGGCACAGAAAATATATTTAACAATCATAGAAGAAAACTTTCTCACCCTAAAGACGAGAACGCCTATAATGATACATGAAGCTTACAGAATACCAATAGACTAAATATCCCCCGAAAGTCTGCTCACCAGATAATATTCAAGCCACTAAACCTTCAGAACAAGAAAAAATACTAAGAGCTGCAAAGTAAAAAGGTCAAGTTACCAATAAAGACAGACCCATCAGAAAAACACCAGACTACTAAATGGAAACAATGAAAGCAAGAAGGTCCTGGTCAGATGTTATACAGATTCTAAAAGAACATGGGGCCTATCCAGACTACTATACCCAGTGAAACTATCAATCACCATAGATGGAGTAAACAAGATATTTCATGATAAAAACAGATTTAACCAATATCTACCCACAAATCTGGCCCTTCAGAAAGCACTAGCGGGAAAACTCCAACCTAAGAAAGCCAGATAAACCCATGAAACCACAAGCATTTAATAAACTCACAGAAGAAAAATCCAAAGAAAGGAAACAATTCATGCTACCACCAAAAATAACAGGATGTAACAATCATTGGTCATTAATATCCCTTAATATCAATGGACTCAATTCACCTATAAAAAGACATACCCAAACACAATGGGTACAAAAATAGAAGCCATCCTTCTATTACATATAAGAGACACACTTCAACTTCAAAGATAGACACACTCTCAGAGTAAAGGGTTGGGAAGAGACTTTCCAATCAAATGGTCCTAAGAAACAAGCTGGTATAGCCATCCTAATAGCTAACAAAATATTCATCACAGGAAAAATCCACCAAGAATAAGTCTCAGTCCTGAACATTTATGCCCCCAGCACAAAGGCACCTACATATGTAAAAGAAACAGCACTAAAGCATAAACCTCACATCAAACCCCACACACTGATAGTGAGAGACTTCAATACCCCACTTTCACCCTTGGATAGGTCAACCAGACAGAAACTCAACATAGAAATAAGGGATCTAACAGATATTAAGACCCACATGGTCCTAATAAGTATGTACAGAACCTTCCACCCAAAGACAAAGGCATATACATATTTCTCAGCACTCCATGGAACTTTCTCTAAAATTGACCACATACTTTGTCATAAAGCAAATATCAATATATACAAAAAATGAGAATAACTCCTTGTATCATATCAGACCACAATGGTCTAAAGTTAGAGTTCAACAACAACAAAAATTATAGAAAGCCTACAAATTCATGGAAACTGAACATCTCTCAATTGAACCACCTCTGGATCAAGGAAGAAGTTAAGAAAGAAATCAAAGACTTGCTAGAATGTAATGAAAATGAATTCACAATATACCCAAACTTACGGGACATAATGAAAGCAGTATTAAGAGGAAAATTCATATCACTAGATGCCTATATGAAAAACCTAGAGAAATCTCACACAAGAGACTTAGGTGAAGGCTTTAGAACAATTAGAAGCAAACTCACTTAGAAGAAGTAGAGAGCAGGAAATAATCAAACTTAGGGCTGAAATCAATACAATAGAAACAAAGATAACAAGACAAAGAATCAATGTATCAAAGAGTTGGTCCTTTGAGAAAGTCAAAAAGTTCAATAAACCCTATCCAAGCTAACCAAAAAAAAGAGAGGGAGGGAGAGAGGAGGGAGGGAGGGAGGGAGGGAGGGAGGGAGGGAGGGAGGGAGGGAGGGAGGAGAGAGAGAGAGAGAGAGAGAGAGAGAGAGAGAGAGAGAGAGAGAGAGAGAGAGAGAGAGAGAATCCAAATTAAGAAACTCAGAAATGAAGAGGGGGACATAACACAGACACCTAGGAAATCTACAGAATTATCAGGTCATACTTTGAAAATCTATAGTCCACTAAAACTGAAAACCTAAAAGAAACAGACAACTTTCTGGACAGGTCCTACTTACCAAAATTGAATCAAGACCAGATAAATGACCTAAAGAGACTTATAACTCAAAGGAAATTCAGGCTGTTATTAAAAGTCTCCAAAGTAAAAAAAAGCCTTGGGCAAGATGGTTTCAGTGCAGAATTCTACCAGATATTCAAAGAAGAACTAATGCCAATACTCCACAAACTGTTCCGTAGAAACTGAAGGAACATTGCTGAGCTCTTTTTATGAAGCCACAATTACCCTGATTCCCAAGCCATTCAAAGATGCAACAATGAAAGAGAATTACAGACCAATCTCCCTCATGAACAATGATACAAAATTACTCAATAAGATTCTGGCAAATTGAATTCAACAACATATCAGAAAAAATTATCTTCCACCATCAAGTAGGCTTCATCCCAAAGATGTGGGCATGGTTCAACTTATAACAATCTGTGAATGTCATCCATCATATAAACAACCTGAAGGAAACAAACAAGCAAACACATGATCATCTCCTTAGATGTTGAAAAGCCTTTGACAAAATCCAAAATCATGAGATAAAAGTCCTGGAGAGATCATGAATACAGGAAAAATACCTAAATATAATAAAGGCGATGTTCAGCAAGCCGACAGCCAACATTAAACTAAATGAAGAAAAACTCAAAGCAATCCCATTAAAATCAGGAACAAGGCTGTCCTCTCTACCCTTATCTATTCAATATAGTTCTCAAAGTTTTAGCAAAAGCACTAAGAGAACAAAAAGAGATTAAGGGGATACAAATTGGAAAGAAGTCAAATTATCTGCAGATGACTGACCCCTAAATTCTACCAGGGAAATCTCACAACTCATAAACACCTTTAGCAATGTACCAGGGTACAAGATTAACTAAAAAAAAAAAAAAATTAACAGCCCTCCTATAAACTAAGGATAAAAGGGCTGAAAAAGAAATAAGGAAACCATCACCCTTTGCAATAGCTGCAAATAGCATTAAGTATCTTGGGGTAACTCTAACCAGAGAAGTAGCAGACCTGTTTGACAAAAACTTTAAGCCACTGAAAAAGCAAATTGAAGAGGATCAGAAATCAAGGATCTCTCATGCTTCTAGAGAGGTAGGATCAACATAGTAAAAATGGCAATCTTACCAAAAGGATCTACAGACTCAATTCAATCCTCATCAAAATTCCAACACAATTTTTTACAGACCCTGAAAGAACAATACTCAACTTCATATGGAACAACAGGGAACCCAGGATTGCTAAAACAATCCTGCTCAATAAAAGAACTTCAGGAGGAATCACCATCCCTGATTTCAAGCTCTACTATAGAGCTACAGTAATAAAAACAGCTTGGTACTGGCATAAATGCAGACCTGTGGATCAATGAAACCGAATCAAAGCCCCCAACCTTAACCCCCACACACCTATGAACACCTGATTTTTGACAAAGAGGTCAAAAAAATTCAATGGAAAAAAAGATAGTATTTTCAAGAATTACTGGATGGTAGTATGTTGAAGAACGCAAATAGATCCAAACCTATCACTCTGCACAAACTCAAATCCAAGTAGATCAAAGACCTCAACATAAACCCAGCTACACTGACCTTGATAGAAAAGAAAGTGGGAAATATTCTTGAATGCATTGGCACAGCTGACTACTTCCTAATTATTACACCAATAGCACAGACACTAAGAACAACAATTAATAAATGGGACCTCCTGAAACTGAGAAACTTTTGTAAGGTAAAGGACACAGTCAATAGGACAATGACAGCCTATAGAACAAGAAAAATCTTCACCAACCCTGCATCTGACAGAGGACCAATTTCTAAAATATATAAAGAATGCAAGAAACCGGAGCCCATATGCCCAAATAACCCAATGAAAACGGGGTTCTGAGCTAAAAAGGGATTTCTCAACAGAAGAATTACAATAGGCTGAAAGTTACTTTAAAAATTGCTCAACATCTGTAGCCATCAGAGAAATGCAAATCAAAACAATTTTGAGATACCACATTATACTTGTCAGAATGGCTAAGATCAAAAACACAGATGACAACCTATGCTGGAGAGGATGCAGAGCAAGGGGAACACTCCTCCATTGCTGGTGGGAGTGTAAATTTGTACAACCACTTTGGAAAGCAGTATGGCTATTCTTCTATTCTGGTTATTCCCAGAAAACTGGGAAGCAATCTCTCCAATGACGCAGCAATACCACTATTGGGCATATACCCAAAGGATGCACATTCGTACTCCTAAAAGTATTAGCTCAACTATGTTCATAGCAGCATTATTTGTAATAGCCAGGACCTGGAAGCAACCCCTTAACTGAAGAATGGATTAACAAATTGTGGTACATCTTACACAGCAGTAAAAAATAATGACATCCTAAAGTTTGCAGAAAATATCCTCCGGAGCAAGGTATCACTAGCCCAAAAAGGTAGGCATGGGATAAGTGGATTTTAGAGAAAAAGCAAGAATATCCAAACTGCAAACCACAACCCCTGAATAGCTTGGAATCAGACGGAACTTTAGAGTGACAACCAGGGATTTCCCCAGGAAGAGAAAATAGGGAAGATCACCTTAGCAAACTGGGATCATAACAGGTAGTGACCAAGGGGAGGTGGGAACAAATCATCAGAGGAGATGGTTGAGTGAGAGGAGCAACACGGAGGGAGAAAAGGGAGATGGATGGAAATCCTGATAGAGGAAGCCAATGTGGGTGACCGGGTACTAGGGAAACCTGCAAGAACTCACAGGACATCCCTGGTCAAGTCTCCAACCAATAGTGGAGGTGTTGCCTAAACAAGACTTCCCCTATAATAAAATGAATGACCAACCTAAGTGTCATTATAGAATCTTCATCCAGTAATGAATAGAGGTGGAAGCAGAGATCCATAGCTAAGCACCAGATTGAGCTCCTGGTTCAGCTAAAGACAGTGAGAAGATAGTCTATATGAACATAGGGATAGTGATCATGAGGAAGAGTCCCACAGATATAGCTGGCTGGAGCTCTGTGGAGCTCCTGGATCAAAAACAGCCACTGGGGAACTATCAGGATAAGAAACTGAATCCTCCAAGGGTAGATGGCTGTCAGTTGGCATGGGCAGTATGTAGAAACTTGTGGAATAGAATCAGAATATGTTCCTCTGCATGACCTGGCATCTTGGAGCCCATTCCTACAGAGGAACACCTAACCTAGCCTTAATTCTTGGAAGAGGAACTCAGATCTATATCAAATGGTTATGCTAGACTGAACTGACCCACCTTAGGACACCTTACCCTCCTTGGGAAAAGAATGAGGGGATGGTAGTTGGGGGGGACTGAGGGAGGACTGGGAGGGACTGGGAGGAGGGAAGGGAGGCAAGCAGTTGTATACATGGGAAAAACTATAAATAAATAAAAAATGGAAAAGATAAAAAAAGAAACTGATATGAATATAATCTCAGAAAATACATATTTTTTAATTTGCATATGGTGCAAACTTGATGTTAAACTGTTTTGGAGGCTGATGGATGGATCAGTAGTCAAGAGCACTGACTGCTTCTTGCAGAGGACTTGGGTTTGATTTCCAGCACCAATATGGTATCTCACAACAATCTGTAATTCTAGTTTCAGGGGAGCCAATGCCCTCTTCTGGCCTTCATTAAAATTACAAGCACATGATGCATGCACATACACACACATGCACATACACAAATGCGCACTGTATAACAGATCCTGCCCCCATATCATTGTCCTTATTGGATGTTTGCACACCCAAAATCCAGTTCAATAATCATATGCACTCTACCATCTGTCACTCTTTATCCTAGTCTTGATAGCTAACCATCATAAGTGAACAAACAAGGGGCTTGCACATGCTTACTTAACATTTTAACACTAGTTTTCATCCCTGCCCTATTTATTTATTTATTTGAATTTGGAGATAAGGTCTTTGTGCTGGATAGTTTTATGTTAGTAACACAAGGTAAAGTCATCTGAGAGGAGGGGAACTCAATTAAGAGAATGCCTCCATGGGATGTAGGATCTGGTCATATGCAATCATATGATTTTCTTAATTAGTGATTGATGGGAGGGGGCTCAGCCCATTGTGAGTGGTGCCATCCCTGTGCTGATGGTGCTGCGTTATATAAGAAACAGAGTAAGAAAAGCTATGATGAGCAAGTCCATGGGCAGTGCCCCTCTTTGGCCTCTGAATTAGCTCCTGCCTCCAAGTTCCTGCCCTTTTTGAGTTCCTGTCCTGATGAATAGTGGCTTGGAAGTGTAAGCCAAATAAACTCTTTCCTCCTCAAGCTGCTTTGGTCATGGTGTTTCATCACAGCAATAGTAACCCTAAGATAGTCTCCTAGTTCTGGGGAAACTAAAGGGCTGAGGCAGGAGGATTTCAGATTTGAGGTCTGGCTGGAGTGCAAACTGAGATTCATGATTGAGACTCTGTTCTCAGGCAGTTCTAGAGTGTGGCATGTTGACGTTAAAATGGACACAAGTGAAAATGGGCATCATCGTTAGACAGTCCGGTCACTGTCCCAGTTGTTCTTTGGGTATTTTTTCGGACTGAAGTTCACACAGCCCAGGCTGGTGTCAAATTTCCCACATAGCCAAAGATCACCTTGTACTTCTGATATTCTAGTCTTTGCTTTCCAAACACTAGGATTACATGAATACACCACCATACTTGGCTGGGTATAATTATTTTCTAAAAATAATTTTTCATGGTTCTGAAGAAATGGACAGGGGTTAAGAACATTTGCTCTTCTTCTAGAGGACTCTAGTCCCAGAATCCATATCAGGTGACTCACAACAGCATTTAACTCCAGTTCCAGAGCATCTGATACCCTCTTCTGACCTCCAGAAGCATCAGCATGCACATGGCATGCAGCCACATAAATAAAAACTAAAAATACATTTTAAAATATTTTTCAGTATTGCCCATTAAAAGCCAAGTGTCACGTGGGTCATGAGTTAGTGTTCATGCAGTAAAGCATCTTACTTCTGTCTACTGAATTAGTCTAAAAGCAATGACACTGAATAGCCACAAACACACCCAGGGCTGGAAACACGGCTTACAAATATTATTGTCCAATAAAAGGGCCCACAACTCCAACACAGGGTGGGATCTGAAAATATGAGATAGCCTGAGTATCTTGTAATTCCAGAAAGAAAATGGGCAGATGAATAGAACTGATAGAAAATGATGGCTATCCAAGGGTGTGGGATGAATAAAAAGAAATCACTTTGGCCAATGCTGATTATAACATAAATTATAAAATAAATACATATAAACTATGTTAATATAATTTGTTTTGTTAATGTAATTTATTTGAGATCATCCTTGTATATTTTAGACTGACCATGAATTTGCTGTGCAGTTGAGGATGGCTTTGACCCTCCGATCTTCTTGCTTCCACCTGACAAGTACTGGGAGTACAGGCACAGAAAACTTTCTAAACATGAGCTGATACTTCTTGTTGCTTTTTTGTTGTGATAGGATCTCATGTGGCCCAAGCTGGTCTTGAACTCCTAATCCTCCTGCCTCTGCTCTTGGAATGTGGGAATTGCAGATTTGCACCACTGCTCCTGGAGTAAGCAATGTCCTCTCCAGAAATCCCAGCTCCATTCCCAAACCCTTTGCTCTGCCTTGAGAGGGCTAGACAGAGGCACTGAAGTCCAAAGAACAGGTCTGAGAAAGGAAAAGATAGTGGATGCACTATAGTGGAGACGTCTGCTCTCACCTTCAGTGTGTGGTTATTGGTGTCTTGCACTCTCTCAGGAGGCTACCAGGCAGCCTTTCTGGGATCTCACAGGGACAGACTCTCAGTCTGTGATAAGAGAAAATCAGACAAACAGACATAAGGACATTTTGTAGGAAATTTGGCTGACCTTTTTCAAGACTTTCAAGATCATAAAAAGCAAGAAAGATTGAGGAACCATGACAGATGAAAGCAGACAAGGGGAAGCATAGCAAATAAAAGCAAGTGAAAGGGTCCTGGTGGGCATGAAAGGGGAACAAACTGGGAAAGATGGAGAAATACAAACATATCTAGAATTTGATTAGCAATAATTCTCCAGTGTCAACACGTTGGTTCCTGTGGGGAATCAATAAAAGCTTCAGAAGTTTTGGAGATATCAGAGGGAATCTACCCACAGTCTATGTGGGGGGTTAGTAAAAGTTCCAGAAGTCCCAGAGCTCTAACCACAGTCAGTCTAGGAGAATCAGAGAGTGGCGATTCAAACCTTCAATCCCAGCACAGGGAGTATCCTGGGAGTGTTGACCTACACCCTTAATCCCAACTGAGTCAAGGTCACTTCAGATTATAGAAGGAATTCCAGGCTCCCAAGCAGGTATGGTGGGGCCACACCTTAATTACCGAAAGAGTTCTTAAGACAGGATAGAAACACAGAAGGAGCCATTCCAAAGGAATCGAGGCTGAGGAAGCTAGAAGACAGCTGGGTAAGATCTGACTGTGGTGTTTATTCGCTCTAGTATCTCCAACTTCTTCAGAGATCTATCCCTACGTCTCATTCATTCGTGCGACAGGTTCCAAACATGACTCAGTCTTATAAGTCATTCACAAAGGGAAGAACTACATGAGCAGGAGACTCAATTCTGACTTCCTTTATAGCTTGGTTTGTTGTCTAGGTTGTACCTATGTAGCTGAGGCTGTCTTCAAACTCTGGATGCACCTCCCAGTTTTCTTTGCAGTTTCTTATAAACTTAAAACTCTACCCTGTAGCTCAGGCTGACCTAGAATTTACTGTGCAGTCCACACTGGCTCTTAACTTGCTGTGATGCTCCTGCTTCAGATTCCTGAGGGCTAGAATTGCAGACATGAGCCAACAAAACCATTGTCATAAATATTGAATTTAAAAACTCTAAAATTAATATTTTTAATGAATTACTGTAGGAAGACTAAAAATATTTTAGCTAATTATTGACAGTCCTATCTGTTTCAGCCTGGGCTACAGTACAAAGACTTTTCTCAAGAGATTACTCGGCTGGTAGAGTGCATAGTGCCCTTGCACTGGACCAGCTCCGGGAAACCAACCCCTCTGCTACCTATGAGCTGCAGAGGTTACCTAGCGTTCCTGAACCGCAGTTTTCCATTCATAAAATGAGGATAATGGATACCAGGAATGTGAAAAGCCTCTCCTGGCTGTCAAATGCCCCCATAGAGATGAGCAGAGATCCAGAGCCACAAAGGGCAGATGTCAGCCACAGGTTTCTTTTTTTCACTTGTAATCTCTTTTCATCTTGTAAAATTTCATGTGATGTCAGGCAGGCAAAATTGATGCACAAATCAAAAGATTTTTACTGAGAGTAAATCATAAAGAAATTTATCTTAAAACATTTTTGTCATATATATAATTTTGCCATAAAATGGGGCCATATTATGTCTGCTTCATGTGGTGCTGGCTATCAAACCCAGGCCTTTATGCATTCTAGGCAAATATTCTTAGCTGCTGAGTCCCAGTCCTTGACTGATACTTTAATTTGTATAAGCCTTGGTCCTGAAATTTATTTATTTTCATAAATAAACAGCAAAACATGTTTGAAGTATTTCAGAAATTATTGGAAATCCTTTTGTTTTGACAGAAAATTTCACATGTACAGTAAAAACTGCAATTTGCACTATACTGAAGTCTTGACTGTGAGGTAAGGTGTCGAGGCAGCATTGGCTGATAATGTGAGTAGACCTGGTGCCTAGTTTGTACACTAGTGTGCAATCCCGAGGCTGCTGGGAAGTCCAGCCATTCACCAACGCTGCTGCTGCCAGAACCACCTTGGATTTGTTACACTTTTTGTTTTGAGTTTAGAGACTTTTTTCATTGCCAAAGATTTTTCCCGATCACATCCAGCTACCCCACATGGTGCCCCACACACCCTTTCATCAGTTGTGGTCTATGGAACCAAAGACACAGAGTGCAGAGCTGATGGTTGCAGTAGCACAGTTTACTATACCTCACACTCCCCTGTATTTATGATGTGGATGGAAACCAGCTTCTCTGCTTTCCCAGTCAGTTGGGACATTGTTAATAACTGAGGTCACAGGATCACTGAGACCTGGAAGATGAGAGAGACCAGATTTTATTTTCAGATTTAATTAACTCATTCATGAGTGTTGGAGCCTGGGATAATGTTCACATTAATAGGACTTGGAAATCAGTTTAGGAAGTGGCAGTGCTTCCCATTATGATCACCAATGTATCAGCTGTGCACATTACAACTCTTGGTGGACTGGTCTCCCCATTCCAAGGGATGTCACTAATTCTTGGCTGCTTCTTTGCTCTGCCTCAGGACCCACACAAATCAGAGTTCCTTTTCGGGGCTTCCTAGTTACTACTTCTTTTTGTTGTGGTGACAGCACTCTGTCTTCTCTGTATCACCCAGTCCTCATTGTGGGTGAAGATCTAGGGAGAAAACACTAACAGAAAAGGTACCCACTGCTTTGATGGCCATAGAAGCATGAGACTCTCATCAGAAGGGCCCTTGCATCTGAAAGGACTTCAGAACTTTGGATGTGTGGGGAAAATTTCAGTACTTCGATTTCAGCAGGGACTGATGTTGTGCAAGTTTTCATTGGAAAAACAAAAATTTCTCAGAGCTAGCACTTTCTTATTTGGGTGTTATATGTTCTTTTAAGCTCCCCCCACCCCATGTATCCCACCCCAGAGCTCTTTATAGGCTGTTTGCATTTCCTTTACAGTGAAAAATGTATGGTAATCTTGGTGTGTGTGTGTGTACACTCAGGCCTGCTGTTTCCTTCCTCATTGAACTTTAGAGATCTGAGCTGAGACTGAAACTCAGGGCTGAGACTTCCCGCCTGATGACTTCCTATGTAAACAAAAACAGCTCATCAGGATCCAAGCGAAAACTGCAAACATCTATAGTCTATTCCATTCATTTTTTCTGAAAGAACAGTTGGAGCCCCTTAATCTATGATTATTAGATTCTTATCACATAAGCTTTTGAACCAAGTTTAGCCACACAAACACAACCATCTCTTTTATCTACTTGCTTTGAAAAGAAATGGACAGAAGTTATGGATTCCACAGTCAGAGGGAGCCTCCTTTGATAGTGGAATGTTTTTAATTATTTAAATACTTTCACAGCAAGTGGTCACAGTGGGATGGTTTCTCAAAATATTACTGGAGTCTCCCTGCAGGTAACCATGTAACTGTGTGAAAGTCATTGATTAAACAACCTAGCATGAGGGAAAATGTGTGTTCCCCACTTAGGAATGCCACACTGAATAATCGAAGCCCTTTATCAGCATCCTTCGCTTTCATGTCTGAGAAACTGAAGTGCTCTTATATACCACTGAAATCTCATGATGCTTCCAGGGTTGAGGTAAAAGGAACAAACTTATGCTGGACTTTTTTTTATGTTTTTAAAAGACAAAGAATTATATATCCCAGCTCACAAGCAATTAGGAGTAGCCCCAAGACTCCATGGAAATAGAATTCACTATTTCTCCTGTTCCTTGGGAAAATGTTTTCACACCCACACAGAAAGTGGATATCCTAAGACTCTTTTTGATGGCAGTCATTTAAAAAAACAAACAAACAAATAAATAAGAAAACAGGCTCAAAATAAAGTCAAAGGGGAGTTGGCCAAGCTCACCGGCAATTTCTTTCAGTTTAGACACAAGTCTCTTGGTGTTTCTCCTTTTTGGCTGATTTTCCCCTTCCTTCTTCCCTTCTTGCCCATCACATTTAGCATCTACTGTATGTAAGGTTTATATTAAATACATGGGTGGTTTCTCCAGATCACAGTCTGTGGAAAGGACAAATAACTAAGTTATTCAGTTATTTACTCACTGAATCATTACCTCATGTGCATGTGCCCTGCATTGTAACTACAACAAACCCTTTAGCTGTCTAAGACCCTAAGTGCTTGCTGGAACTGGGGACCAAAAATTTTTAAAAGGTAATATTTTTGTTCTCTGTTTCTTTATTTGCCAATGATTTAACATACATAATGATAATAAATAAAAACAGGTTTAAATAATCTCTACCATCTTTGCAACTAAAGACCAAATCTAATCAAATGCTCATAAGGCATTGTACTAATTTCTATCCTTTTGCTATGATAAAATACCACAGCCAAAAGCAGTTTAGGTAAGTATGGTTTGTTTTGTCTTGCAGTTCCAGGTTACAGTCTGGAGAAGTCAAGGCAGGAACTTAAAATGTCACATCTACAGTTAAGAGTAAAGAAAAAACAAATGCTTTTGTCCTATTTCTCCTTGTATTGTTTAGGACTCCCTGCCTAAGGGATGGTGCCACTCACAATGGGCTGGGTCTCCATACATCAATCTTCCCTACACAAGTTTACAGGCCAATATGGTAGAGGTATTTCCTCAACTGCAGATCTTTTCTCCGGTGAATATAGATTGCCAAATTGTCATTTAGAACCAACCAGCATGAGGACTATAGTTTATCAGCTAAATGTATAATTAATAGGATCTTTTATACCAATGAAGTTTAAAAATAGTTTCCACAAGAATATTTAGAAATATTTCTATTATTATGTAATTTTCTTGTCTGAAGGATACAGTATTAGAATTCCTATTTATACATGAAAAGAATAGGTTTTAACTCTTCTGAATGCAGAATGTTAGTAGATTTTGACAGGTTTGTCATAATATATGAGGAAAGCTGAGGGGCAGCTTGGAGATAGAGTACATGCTTACCATTCTCAAGGCCTCAAGTCTGCTTGTTTACTCAGGTTTTTCTGTTGCTGTTGTTGTTTTAGACAGGTGTGGAGCCAACTCTGTAGTCCAGGCAGAAATCTAAACCACAGAAATCCTCCTGCCTCAGCTTCCCCAGTTTGGGAATCACAGGTGTGAACCACCATGCTCAGTTACCATCTCTTTCATTATTTTGTTTGCTTATGTGGGGGTGTATATTTTCCTATTATGCTAGTCATTAAATCAAGTATATAAATAAACTGGTTATAACCAGACTCAACAAGTACTTTTTAAACCAAGATTGAATTTATTTTGCTTTTCAATGCTTCCTTACCCACTGATCCTTCACTCCTAAACCAAGACTTCAAAGTTCAATGAAGTAGTTCCTGTCTCAGTAAAGTAAAAAGAAAGATTTTTAACAGTAATAATTGTTAAAACTATTAAACGTTAATTATTATCAATTGTTCAAATATTTCAATGGGGCATAAAAATTTATAGCCATAAATGCTTATAGTGGTGAAGAATAAAAGGTTAAAATTTTGTGAGTTAAAGGTGTTGCTTAAAAGGTAAGAAGTCACGAGAAGTGATATAAAGAAGAAAATAATAAAGACAGAAAATTAATGGGAAAATGTGCTGACAGGAATGATCAATGAAATTAACTGTTTGACAACAATAGAATCACAAAATCTCTGGCAAGACTGATCAAGAAAGCAAGCTACAGTATTCATTAACACCAGGAAAGAAGGTGAAAAATAGCAAACATTGCAGAGGGCTGGGATATAGCTTAGTTGGTAAAGAACTTACTTATTATTCATGAAGTCCTAGGTTGATCCCAGCATCACATAAGCCAGATGTGGGGGCACACATCTGGAACCCCAGCTCCAGGGAGGTGGAAGCAGGAGGATCAGAAGTTGGTCTGGTGAGATATGCCTTTAGACCATATGAGAAGTAGATGCCTATGAGTTCAAGGCCAGTCTAGTCTCTTTTTGAGAGAGTCCTACCTCAAAAAGAAAAGTAGAACAATTATAAACAGGATTTAATAGCACTCTGTAAAATTTTATGACAACAAATTTCAATACCTAAATGAAACCTACAAAATTTCATATGTAAGTGATCAAAACTGGCTCAGAATTGAACCGGAAACCCCAACAGGTTAGCAAGGCATGGCGAAGAACATTCGTAACCCCAGCACTGAACAGGTTGAGGTAGGAAGACTGTCAAAAGCTCAAGGCCCACTTGATTACATAGTGAGTTCTAGGACAGCCTATGCTGCAATGTGAGAAAAAAAAGACAAAACAACAACATATCCCAACTCCTTTTATATGCATTAAAGGAACTGGATCTTACAGGATATTAACAATTGAAATCATAAAAGTTAAATTCACAAAATAAATTGAAGTAATTCAAGGTCTTTTCTCAAAATACAAAATCCATATTTTTACTCTAATGAATACCAAACATTCAAAGATTAAGTAGCTCTAAATTTTATAACATTCCTGATTATATGCAAAGAATACTCTTGAATTTATATTATAATACTTGCCCAATGTTAAGACCATAACTTAACCAGGACATTAGAAGAAAAGTATAGGTGAACTGGTAATAAAGGTAGAATAACCCTAAACAAAGCATAACAAATTGTTTCCAGTAATGAACACAATCAAGTTAGATTCTCTCTCTCTCTCTCTCTCTCTCTCTCTCTCTCACACACACACACACACACACACACACACACACACACACACACACACACACACACACGGTCCACATACATGTGTGAGCATTTGGAGGACCGAGGCTGACATTAGGTAATTAGGTGTCAACATTTTTTGTTATTGTTACATTTTTTTTTTGACTGTTTTTCCAGGCAGGGTCTTTCTGTGTAGCCTTGGGGAACTAGCTCTGCAGACCAGGCTGGCCCCAGACTTATAGAGATTCACCTGCTTCTGCCTCCTGAGTGTTGAGATTAAATGTGTATGCCACCACTTCTTGGCTAATTTTTTTTTTATGCATTTGTGTATATGGGGGAGGTATTGGTCATGGCATACATATGGTTGTAGGACAATTTTCAGAAATCAATTCTTTCTTTCCACTGAGGGAGTGGTTCAGCACTGAGAGAGATTGAGGCAGGAACATTGCTTTAAGTTCAAGGCCAGTCTGGGCTACAGTGTGAGATTCTGTCTTTACAAAGACCAGCAACAAAATTCAGTGGATAAACATACTTGCCGCTAAACCTAAAAGTCTGAATTCAAATTCCTGGAACCTCTGTAGTGGAGAACCAATTCCTAAAAGTCAGCCTCTGACCTCCACACATATATTACAGCAAGCACAGCATACCTCCTCCCTTTCCCCCACATACAGAGCAAATGACTAGTACAAATTGCAGGACAATCATCTGGGGTAGAGAAAGACATGAAAAAAAAAAAAACCACAATATTTTAGACAAAATGGTGAATATTCTCCCTGGAACTCAATTGTGGTTACTTAGGCATTTGTTCTAATACTTTCCTAGTATTCTACCTCCACCAGAACCATTCTTTAAAATGTAATTTGTACTTTTTTAATGTGATGGTGTTTTGTCTACATGTATGTATATGGATCATGTGTATACAGTGCCCAAAGAGGCCAGAACACATCAGATCTCCTGGAACTGGAGTTTCAAATGTTTGTTAGGTACCATATGGGTGTTGGAAATTGAACCTCAGTCTTCTGAAAGAACAGTGTTCTTAAACACACACTCTCTCTCTCTCTCACACACACACACACACACACACACACAGAAAACAAAAGCAAAAAACCAAAACCAAAAAAACACCCCTTTTTTATTTAAAAGGTTTTTTTTTTTTTTTTTTGCATACAACCACTGTTCCCCCCTCCCCCTTCTTCCTAGTCACTCCCAACTTCCTGCCATCCCACCCCTCTCTAGTCCACTTCTCAGAGAGGGTAAGGACTCCCTGGTGTAGTTAACATACTCTGGCATATCCAGTTGAGGCAGGACCAAGTCCTGCACCTCCAAATCAAGGTTAAACCAAGTATCCCTCTCTAGGAAATGGGCTCCAAAAAGCCAGTTCATGTATTAGGTATAAGTTTTGGTCACACTGCCAGAGGCCCCACAAACTGTCCATGCCACACAACTGTTATCCACATTCAGAGGGCATTGTTTGGTTCCATGCAAGTTCCTCAGCTGTCAGTACAGACTAAGTGAACTCTCACTAACTCAGGTCAGCTGTCTCTGTGGGTTTCATCATCATGAGCTTTACCTCTTTCTCATGTAATATTTCCAAATTCTCTTTGACTGTGGATCTCTTCATCTGCTTCCATCAGTAGGGAGATGAAGGTCCTATGATGACAATTAGGATGGTCAACAATCTAACTACAGGGGAATGCCAGTAGAGAGACATCCTCTCTACTATTGCTTGGGGTCATGAGATCTAAACAAAGAATTTCCAACAGAAGAATCTCAAGTGGCCAAAAAACACTTAAAGAATTGCTCAACATCCTTAGCTATCAGGGAAATACAAAGCATCCTACACTTGTCAGAATAGCTAAGATTAAAAAAAAAAAAAATCCAAACAAAACAAAAACAAAAAAACCCACTGATGATGCTGGAGGGGATGTGGAGTAAGGGGATCACTCCTTCATTGCTGGTATGAATATAAACTTGTAGAAGCCACTTTGGAAATCAGTATGGTGGTTTCTCAGAAAACTGGAGAATCAATCTACCACATGTTCCAGCTATACCACTCTCGGGCATATACCTAAAGGATGCACATTCATACCATAAGGACATTTGCTCAACTATGTTAGTAAGCAGCATTATTGTAATAGCTATAATCTGGAAACATCCTAGATGTCCCTTAATTAAAAATGAATAAAAAAAAAATGTGGCAATTTACACAATGGAGTGTTACTCAGATATAAAAATAAAATCTGAAAATTTCAGGCAAATGGATGAAATAGAAAAAACATCCTGAGGTGTATGCTCACTCATAAGTGAATTTTAGACATAAAGCAAAGGACAACCAGGCTATAATCCACAACTCTTGAGCAGCTAGGTAACAAGGAGGACCCTAAGAGGGATATTCATGGATGCCCCTGGAAAGGGGAAATAGATAAGATCTCCTGAGTAAATTGGGACTATGGTAGTGGGGAGAGGGAAAAGGGAAGTAGAAAGAGACCATGAGGTAATGGGATGGTTGGGTTGGGGGAGGGACAGAGAGGGAGAACAATGAAATAGATACCTTGATAGAGGGAGCTATTGTGGAGTTACGGAAAAACCTCCAAAACAGCGTTCTTAACCACTGAGTCATCTCTCTAGGTTCATCACCTCTACTGCCAGACTGGATTACTATGGGGCCTCCTCTAGAAAGATATGTCCTGACTCCAAGATGAAGCAGAATTTTCCCTTTGTTGTGTGGTACCATCTTATATGACAACATTATCAGCAACCTGTCTGACTTTTTCTACCCTGTCCTTCTGCTAAGCCCTGGAAACCCCTCTAGCGAATCCTAAAGATGGTTTTTCAGGTATGCCTTAGGAACAGACTATCAGGCCAGACAATGAAGGAAACTGTTCCTGAGCCATAATTGTAGAACTCATATAACATTTTGTATTCTTGTGACTGCCATCAAGTCTCAAACCGTGTGACATTGTTACTTAAAGAATTGAAGGGCCATTGTGTGTGATGGTACCTGGCTACCATCCCAGTGCTTAGGAGGAAGGCAGATGCAAGGTTGAAGTGAGTCTCTGTTATAAAGCAGAAAACTGTCTCAGAAAAATCAAAGCTTTATATAAACATAGAAATATAATACATCAGATGGAGGTGAGGGTTATTATATTCATGCATCATTTAATTTTATGTTATTATATGCTGCTACAATTTGGATGGACTTAACTATGGAGAGCAAAATTCTGCCTGACTGTGACCCAAAGTCACATCTCATGGCTCACTGGCAATTAACAGGATGAGGTGGATAGCAGATCCCGTTTACGACTTTTGCTGGAAATGGACTGTTTCTTCTGTGAGTGTCCTTGTTTCTCCACACTATCACTCTCACAATCTCAACCGCCTTCCCCTTCTCCAGCTGCAACTTTCTTCTCCTTTCAAGGTTAGCAGCAAGAGTGATAACCAACCCCTTCACCCTATATTACTAAGCTCATTTCCATAATAATCGAGGCTCGATCAGATCATTTTGACCTGCCTCCAGTCTTTGAATCTCTTGTATTTTTCATTCTCATGACCCCCCCCCCCCACTCCAGGGTCTCCGTTGACTTTACCCACACTTAACCTAGAGACATTTATGCAGAAATAAGAACTACAGTTGATGCTTCCCTCACCAAAGTATTTGTTCACAATTAAGTGAACACTTACAATATGCAAGCCAGTCCAACTCCCAACTGACCCAGATAAGTACGGAGGTAGAAGAGCAGAAGTTACCATTTACAAATACCTTTTTAGCATGCAACAAAAGGGTGACTTTGTGTCCAAAGGTATTTGTTACCCAGCCTGATGACCTCAGTTAAATTCCTTTGAACTGAATGATGGAAGTACAGAATTAACTCCCTCAACTGACCTCTACACATGTACCAAGATCACCTTCTCCTGCCCCCAACACACACACTCATACAACAAATAAAAGTGTTTGAAAAAACAGATCTGGCTTGGGCTGGAGAGAGGCCTCAACAATTAGGAGCAGGTGCTGCTCTTGCAGAAGACTTAAGTTCAGTTCCCAGTACCCATATTCCACGGCTCACAACCTATAACTCTAGTTCCAAAGATATTCAAAGCCTCTGACCTCAGTGAACAGCAGCACTCATGTGTATATACCACCACTCCCATCTTTAAAAAGATGTTTGGTTCATTAAACAGTACTCTATTACCAAAAAAGTTTTCAGATGTGTTGGTACACACCAAGTAACTCCATTGCTCAGGCTGGGCCAGGAAGGATCATTTTGAGTTCAAGGCCAACCTGAGCTACAGTATGAGACTTTGTCTCAAAATATGGAAGAATTAAATATTATAATAAAAATAGAGCAGGTTGGATGTTTGTTTCATTTTAGAGCTCTCACATTTATTTTCTCTAGGAAATGAAAGAAGCTAGCTAAAACCAAATGTGTAGGTTTCAATGTCTGTTTTTATTTACATAGGAGTGCTAGCTATATATTTTATTTGTCATTGCTCTCATATATGACACTTGAAGACATGTGCAGTGTTTACGACCCTGGCTATTGTATAGAGGGTGATCATTTTAATTTATGGATGATCCCAATTGTCACTTTCCCCAAACAGCAATGGAATTTTTCAATATTCTCAAAATAAATGCCTCCCTTTGGAGCAGGGAACATATGACAGTGTATCAACTACAGATTTGTCTTGAGATTATTTACTTACAGTTCAACAGTGTTGGCCCAAGAAGTGTCCTGTCAGCAAAAGTTGCAGTGTTTGAAGTTACTGGGAGGAGAGGAAGCAGCCAGGGTTCAGAAATGCAAAGAATGCAGTTTTCTAATGCCTCAGGATTCCCAGCTTCTATAGAACTAAGAATTTGCTCTTTAAAATAGCCCTGGAGGATTCTTTAACTGTCCTACACAATTAAATTTTAATTTATTGATGGGGAGAGGGGATATACTTTTTGTCTCTTGGACTCATAAATGAGACCAGGGCATGTCCGTTTCTCCTCAAGCTGCTTCAAGTGTGAAAAACAAATAGAATAATTTCTATGTCTACATAGTTCACTTTCCCCTCCCGATTGGCCCCATTAAGGAAGATTCCTAGGCAGGCATGCACTTTAGGCTGATTTCCATCTTATAGCCTTGTTTCTGAGAGCATCATCACTAATTGAACCATAGCAGAAGTGAGCATCACAAAGACCCGGTAAACACACACCCACAGGTCCAGCACAGCCTGCCCTGTTTTCTGTTTGCACATGCTTTCCTTTGTCTTGTGTTTTTTTATTTGAATTTTCAATGTCTTTAAAAAGGTCACACATTCTCCAGGTCACTGCTAATCCCTAAAAAATGTCCTTATCAGCAAACCACATGGCTCCTTCTGTGTTACCTGACTTCCCAGTGGGACGCTGACCTTTCAACCTCTGCTGAGTGAAAATTCTTTTTTATTAACAGCCTCAGTCAGGCTTTCAAGCTGAAGTCCCCAGGCTCTTGGAGAATGAAAGCAAGTACATCACAACAGCTCAGTAAAACAAACAGGCAAACACGAAACCTAAACAAACAAATAAATGAAAATTCAACCCAGTCACTTTGGGGCCTTTCATTTCTTATCTTGTCAGATCCCTGCATCTGGTGGGTCTCCATGCACTGTAGAATTAGAGTTCATGAGCTAATAACAACATTGGTCCTGTCTTGTTTTCTTCAGCATCTTTCCACAAAGATGGATCTGAGATTCTGTTCAAAAACAAGAGGAAGGACTGAGAGTGATGGCCCGAGCCTTTAATCCCAACACTCACGAGGCAGAGGCAGGCGTTGATGTAAAAAACACATCTCTTATCTCAAAAAGAATAAGAGAGTTTATTCTGGAACCATGTTTGAGTGACTATGGCCCAGAAAATGGGGAGCCAAGTCATCCCAAGCTCCAATGTGGAAGAATTCCATGGGGTTTTATAGCAGCAGGGCAAGGAAAGTAACAACTCAAGGCATTTAAAACACACACACACACACACACACACACACACACACACACACACACACACACACACACAAAACCATTGGAAATATCAGAGATGTGAATCACAGCAAGATGGAGAAATCTGTCCTACAGGCCTCAGCTGATCTAATAATGCTCTTAGCTTTTGGAATGGGAGAACTTAGTAGCTTTTAACAAATTCCAAACAAGCTTTTAATATATTGGTCTCAGGATGCTAGTTCTGACACAGAGGTTGACAAGGAATGACTCTTCGGGGAGCTAAAACTAGCCCTAGTGTTACAGTGAAGTTTCTTGGTCCTGGGCAGCCAGATGTCCAGACCCACAGACCTGCAGTCAGCCCTAGACCCCTTAGCCACCTGCCACTGCTCAGGCCCCAAAAATGACTCAGACGCTTATATTAACTTCATGCTGTTTGGCCTATGGCTCAGGCACATTGCTAGCTAGCTCTTACATCTTAAATCAACCCATTCTCATTAATTTGTCTGCCATGTGGCCCGTGGCTCTCCTGCGTTCCTTATATGTTGTTCCTTGGGCGGCTTGCTGGATCTGCCTCACTCCGCCTTGCTTCCCCTACCTATGCTCTGATTTCTCCTCTTACTTTTTCTATGGTGCCTGTTATGGGCCAAAACAGCTCCTTTATTTAAAGATTGATGTTCACAGCATACCAAAAGGCATTCTCACATCACCTCCCCCTTTCTGTCTAATCAAAAAGGAAGGTTTTAATTTTAACATAGCAAAATTACATATAACAAAACAGATATTAAGCAAGAATCACAGTTACAACACATAGTGTATTTGTATTTGGCAAACTTAAAGAAAATACTCTTATCATCTACCATATCCTTGTGAATCTAAAGTTTCATATCCAATATACCTCTCAAATGACTAAGAAAAACTATACCTATAACTAACTATCTAATCTTCAACTACATCAAAGACCACAGAAGGATATATTTACCCAAGTCAACCGGAAGTGCAAGCAACTTCCAAAATCTAGAAAGGACAGAGATGACACCTATCTGCCTGGATAGTCACCCAAAGTTCCTTTATAAAGTTGGGGCATCCATCTTCAGCCTACAGGCCCAGAGTCTCTTTTCATTTCAGTGAAGCAGGAAATCTGCTCTGCCCATTCTGGCACAGTTCATCAGTTGCTTCTCCTTGAGTCCTGAAGAATGTCTGACAGTTTTCTCTGTAAAGCAGGAACCTGAATGACCATCTTGGCTTGTTCTGCCAAAATTCAGAGGTCACCTTCCTATGGAACCTACATGTCCAGTTTTAACAGCATACTGTCAAGCAGTCAATATAAGAACAAGTTCATGTCCAGTGGCTAACCAATGCCACAAAGAAACTAATCTCTATATGGAGTTTCTTCGATGCCCATTTTTCTCTTGAAGTAAATTAGTGCTGCCAGGAGCGGACCTGTCTCATTGTCCAGAAAAGTCTAAGATCTTAAAATATTTTAAATGCCATATTTTGTAGGTCTTAGAAGTGTTTGAAGACAACCTATCTAATTGAATTATATCTTTGTATACCTAAAAATCTAACTACCATGCATTTCTTAATTATACATTACAATTTTAAATCAGTTACATAAACATCATATCTTAAACAAGAGTATAAAATATATACAACATAACAAAAATTGAGCTTAAATTTGTATCAATAAACCAAAATCCATACCAATGTAAAACATTTTGAGATTAGCAGCTAGTTTTTTGGATTAAAGTAAATTCAATAATCTAATTTTTAAAAAAATCATTCATATACCATATCCCCCTTTTCTTCTTAGAAAGAGATTAACTATGACCATTAACCATTTATAATGAAGACAAACATTTATAAACAATATTCTGAGAATTTGGGTGTAGTTTTCCATTACTACTTCCTGCTGATTATGGGGCATTGAAAATCTCACAGGTTCTTGAGGCGGAATCATAGTCTGTAGCCTGAAGCTGATATGGCCATCTCTTCCCATCAAAGATGAGATTTTTTTCAGGGGGTCTTGGTTGATGAAACCATATTTGCCTGGAAGCAATCCACAGGTTCTTATCTTCTGTGGAAACAAAAGCAGAACTCCTCCAAAGCAATAAATCCTTAGACACAAATTTCAAAAATCAAAATACCTTTAAAATATATATTCTTGTTTAACTTAGTAGCCTTTGCATTTGCAATCCATTGTCTTTCTACAGTTAGCTCATTAACAGTTAAAAAATTAAAAGAAAACACAATAATAACAAAAATCCAGATTTTGTGTCTATTTTCTATCTTTATGTGGCTTATTATATTTTTATTACTCTATTTCTCTTTTTAAAGACTTTTTCTACCTTCTTTCTTTTCTCTCTGAAACTTATGTACCTTTTACACACATTGTAACCCGTTTACAGGTTTTTTTTCCATTTGAATCTTTTATTGTGAATACTTAATCATCTTCCAACCATAAGAGCTTTTTTAAAATATCGCACTCTCTTAAAGAGCCACATAGTTTTTGCAGGTAAAGCTGAGTCAGTAAGTTCTCTTAAAGGGACCGCGTCTCTGTTCGTGGCCAGTAAACAGAGCAGACCCAAGAAAATGCTGCTACTAAGTATCTGTCTTTGTTTCCTTTTTGTTCAAAATAAACAGAAACCTTAAATCAATCACATGCTACTTAGTCTTCTGTGAGATTTCAGGAACTGGCCTGATTGCAGCTTACACTGCCTGCCACCAGTCTGCTGGCGCCATTTTGAATTTGACCCAGATGCCACACTTTCTCTGTACAATGATCTGCTTCAGATACACAATTTGGAAACTGCTTTGGCTTAGTTTATGTGCTAAAACACTTTTTAAACTTTCTCTGCCTTTAAGTGGATAAAACTGCAGTCAACATTACTTAAGGTGCCATGTCACAGTCATCTCAGATACAGTTTAGAATACCATAGACAGGAGTCTTTAACCATTTCATAGACCCAGAGAATATGGCATTTAACATTTGGAATTCAGTTGTGAGAGACACGATGACTTCTGGTGTCACTGCTTCTTTCCCAAGATGGTGTGGAGCATCAAGGATACTCCTTTGGAGTTTGTCCTTTTGGCAGAGAATGGCCAGTTGGGTAAAGAACTGCCCTTACCTTGATTGCTGACAGTACACACATGATGTCCAACCTGGATGAACAAGTTGGTGCATGGAGACTGATGAAACCTGTCTGGACAGGATAAGCCAGTCCCTCCAAAATTGCCCTGCTTGTGAGAAGATCTGTCAGATACCATAGGCCTGTAGTCAATATGATGGATGTTCCAACGGCACACAAAACCATAAGTGATTGTCCAGGTAGCTGTGTTGCTGTCCTCTCCCAAATTTTGGAAGCCACTACTTCCATGTACTTCTGACTTTCAGGTGATACATTTTCCTTCTCAGGTCTTGAAAGGGTTGAATAATAAATATTTAAGATTACTACCCTATTATCCCTTAGCAAGGAACATTCAGGTGTTGAATTTTCACTTTCCCAGATGCACCTTTTGAAGTAATCTATACACCCTACCATCTACCAATATTCTAGAAATATATGATGAACTTTATATGTGTTAGGTTTTGGTTGTAATTTGTGCCTTATCCTCTCCTAGATACTACCTCATAATAATTCCTATTGTATATAGTCTTAGTTTAGAACCTTCTTAGCTAGACAAAAGGGGGAGATGTGGTGGGATTCAGGTGTCAGCTGATAAGATCTGAGGATGCTTATCCAGGGTCCCAGGCTCCTGAAGGGGGAGTGGCCAACCCCATTGATGAGGGGCTTCTGGGACCCTGGGAAGCCCATTTCCTGGTTCCTGACTGCTGGAGAGACCAGTTTGGCATCCATTGTCCATTGCTCGGATACTCCAGTCCCTGTTCAGGCACTAGTATAAGCTGTTACCTGTATCGTGAGTGTTGGTTTATATTTTAATAAATATTAATCTTGGATTGGTGCATTTTAAGAGAAACTCTGTCTACACCCTAGATTAGGTAATCAAGCCGAGACCTGCACTGTCCCAACCTCACCACATCACTGCAGCTCTAATTAGTCACCCTGTCTTTGCAGACACAGCTTCTTTCCAGGATTTTTTGTTTACCCAGGTGAGTTCAATGCTAGCTTGGTCTACATATAATAACTTGCTCTACAGTGAGTCCCAGGTTAGCCAAGGTTATATAGTGAGACTCATGGAAAAAGAAGGAAAGAAGAAACAAAGGAAGAAAGGAAGAAAGACAAAAGAGGCTAAAACATTTAATCAATTGATTGATTTTATTTTTATTTTTGAGACAGGATCTCATTCATTATACAGCCCAAAGTGGGCTGAAACTCCTGCCTTGCTTCAGCTCCCCAGATGCTGAGATGTCAGGCACATACTCCATATTCACCTGTCACACTCAAATGCGTTGGATCATCATTCATCTTCCTATTTTCCTTACTTTGTTAACTCTAAAGCCCAAAAGTTGTATGAGGTGGGTATCTTGGTTGGTAGATTTATATTGTAGCTCATGCTCCACATTGAATATCGCCTTTGTGCCTCCTTGTTTGGTAAAATACACAAATTTCCATAGGCCTTTTCCAAATTTTGCTAGCCACAAAAGAAGATCAATAGTTTTTGTGGGTTCCTTGTTGGTTTGTTTCAGGGCAGGGATGCGCGTTTGTGAATATGTGTTGTTTATTTCTGAGGGAATTAAGTTTGTCTAAAGCCTAGTTACTTAAAACATAATAATGGGGCGGGGTGAAGCTTAGGAGTGTTCACTTACCGTTCTTGAAGATATGGGGTCAGTAACTTCAGCATTGAAAAGGGGGCAGAAAGAGACTGTGCTAGAGCCAGCAAAACAGGCTATGAATCACAAAGCAAAATTCTCTTTTTGAAAAGATAAAGCAGAGTACGCTAAAGATATTTCATGCCACCATAGGGTTTTTCCACATGCTTCCTTGGCTCCCAGGGAATTAATTGCCCCAAGTTCTCTTTTGATGTTGGGAATATATGTGTGAAAGTTACAGGAAGTGTGAAACTCTGCCAAATTCTTTTTATAAAATATAGCCTGGTTTTGAATCTGAAAGGAATACTTCTTTATTTCTGAGGTTTACAGAAGGAGAACTCATGTAGCCCTTGGCTGGACAAGAAAATCTCTTTCTGAGATTGCCAAAATGATTGAAGTTGAGTCACTGGGCTTGACTTCACAGTCTCACCCCAGAGACCACTGGGACTGTAAATGCTTGCTGCTGAATCTTTCTTGTAAATAACTCTATATATTAGGAAGACCAAGTTTAGTTCCAGGTTGCTGGTTTTGTAGTGTGCCTTCAGGGGTCCAGTACAGTCATCCTGCTTACTTTCAGGGCAACTCTAGTCCGTGTTTGTAGGAATGTAAGCAAGCAGTCCCTTGGCATTTTATTATGCAGGTATTCTGTCTTGGGTGGCACTGAGACTCAATAGATCTGCTGAGTGAAACTTAAATTTTAACAGACTTTGGCACCTTATGTTTCTCATGCCGTGAAAGTCCATTAGAAACCACATAGTCAGTGGGAGTAGGCTGCATGGCTCTTTGATCTTGGTTGTCGAGTTCTAGTGGTTCTTTCCTTCCGACTCTTAAATCTTCATGGTTAGATTTAAATAACCATCCCCTTTCCTCCTCTCAGAGAATCAAAAACTTATTTTTCATATTATCCAGGACATCCATGAACCCCCCCCCCCCCCCCCCACACACACACACCTGCACTCACGCATGCTCAGGAGGGCAAAAACTGCAAACAAACATAAGAAAACAAACTGATCGTACCCATTAGTTTCTGAGAATCTCATTTAGTTTCTACTAGTTTAAACAAAACTTGAAAATGTTTTTTAACATAAATAAGAACCAAGCTTGGTTGAACATACGAAAATGCCACCAAAAGAACTGGTGTGCAATACTAACTTGTATATGGAATTAAAGTATGTAAGAAATATCCTAAGAAAGAACCGATGAAGAGCAAAGGCGGGGACTGCGACATGACTCAGTGGGTTAGGGTACTTGCTATGTAAGCTTGGTCACGTGAGTCTGAGCTCTGCAACTGATATCAAGTACTATTGCCCCATACCTGCGTGTGTAAGCACACACATTCATATACATGCTGCATTGTCCTAGTTACAGTTTCTATGAGACACCATGACCATGGCAACTTTTATAAAGGAAAACCTTTAATTGGAGCTGGTTTACAGTCTCAGAGGTTTAGTCCTGTTGCAGGACTATTTGATCACACTGTGAACCCCGAGATTGCATTATTTACTGGAAAAACCTATTTCTCATTATGGTGCTCAGCCCTAGCACACACCTTTAATCTAAGAGCTTTCTGCTTATTGTAAACAGAATTAAATAAATACAACATTTCACAGGTCAAGGGGCAGAGCAAGCAACAAGTTGACAGGAAGTAACCGTAGAAATTAATAGGGAATCATTAGGATGGATAGAGAAATGCACAGGAAACATATTTGGAAACATTGGGATGGAGAAATCTTGTTTGAGCTAGCATAGAAAAAAGCTTTTTATGGGATGGCAGTGGAGGAGGAAGGTCAGCTGATTGCTTTCTCTGGCTCTCTGAGCTAATAGGTTTTCACCCAGCATCTGGCTCCTGAGTCTTTACTGGTAAAATAAAATGATTGAGATTTTGCTTAGAAAAACCAACATAGTCTATTTGTGCCATGGGGAAAAGCATGGTGTCATGCAAGCAGACATGGTGCTGGAGAAGGAGTTCTTCATCTTAATCTTGAGCTGCAGGAAGGAGACTGCTACACTATACTTACACCTCCTCTAAAAAGACCACACACTAATAATGCCACTACCTATAGGCCAAGCATTCAAACACGTGAATCTATGGGGGGAGGGGGCATTCCTTTTCAAATTACCACACATACTAATAATATTTTTTCTTCTAAGGACAAAGGTAAACATCAAATATATGGGGACTGTCCTGGCTAGTTTTATGTCAACTTGACACAAGCTAGAGTTACCTGAAAGAAGGAAACCTCAATTGAGAAAATGCCTCCATAAGATCCAGCTGTACAGCATTTTAAAATTTAGTGATCATTTGGGCGGGCTCAGCCCATTTTGGGTGGTGCCATCCCTGGGATAGTGATTCTGGGTTCTGAAAGAGAGCAGGCTGAGCAAGCCATGGGGATCACACCAGTAAGCAGCATCCCCCCCATGGATTCCACATCAGTTCCTGACTCCAGATTCCTACCCTATTTAAGTTTCTGTTTTGACTTCCTTCAAGGATGGGGTACAACGTGGAAGTGTAAGGCAAATAAACTCTTTCCTCCCTAACTTGCTTTTTGATCAGGTTAATTCAGCAATAGAAGCCCTAATGAGGACACATACTTTCTTCTACTGATTGTGCAACTGAATCCAGTGGGCTTGCGTCTTGAGTTTAAAGCCATTCCCCTACCCTACAAAAAGCCCCCCAAACCCAACAGGACATAAAAGAGTGGAAAGACATCCATTACTGGAAGCAGTGAGATGGTCTGGAAAGCATGTTATCCTTAAATGAAGATTTTTTTACAGGGAAACACACACACACACACATATATTCATACATACACACAAACACAACTCTCACCCAAAAGGAGATAAGAATTGACTCTTGAGCAAGAAACAGGCGATCACGGCACATCTATGAATTTAGGGGTTCATATAGCTATAGAACAAAATGAAGTCAGAAATCAAGGTATTTCTCAAATACAGATGGAAGCATGTTGGCAGGTTACAGTGAAGCAGGGAACTATCTGGATATAGGCTTCAGATGCCACCTGATGGCACTTTTAGCTCTTGGGTTGGTAGAAGTTAGCTGTCTGTTAATGCATCTCATAAGGTTTTAGCTGATAGTCATAAGGATGCTCATACACTAAAGTGGAGAATGATTGACTATTAAGGGTATTTAGTTTGGCACAATCCAGAGCCATCTGGGAAGAGAGTTTCAAGGAGGGGTTGTCTCTATAAGGCAGGCTTCCAAACATCTTGGGAGGGGGGTTGTCTAATACATCATTTGAGGTAGAAAGACCTGGCTACTTTGGGCAGCAGCCATTTCCTGGTTATGTACCCTCTACTGTGTAAGAGTAGAGAAAGCAAGCTTAGCACTAGTAAGCAGGCATGTATTCATCCTCTTTTTTGGGGGGTGTGGATGTGACTAGCTGTTTCAAGTTCCTGAAGCCTTCACCTTCTTGAAATGGGTAACCTTAACTTGCAATTAGGGGCTAAAACTTTTCTACGCAATTTGCTTTTTGTCAGGGTATTTTTTTTTAATCACAGCAACAGTTATGAAATGAGAATATATATTAAAAAGAGCCCAAGATACTTTGGCCTAGATCTGCTATATTTCAACTCTCTACAAATACAAAGTTAAATCAATCAGCTCTATAAAATTTTTAACATTGCAGTGTGGCTTTTTTCCCAGGAAACTTTGTTTCATAATGTTTATGTAAGAAAGCACATTTCGGGAGAGATACCTCAGTGGTAAAGAGCATTTGTTGCTCTGGCAACTGGGCTCAGTTCCTACACCTTTATGTTGACTCACACATATCTATAATTCCACTTTTCAGGGGGTCTGACACCCTCCCTGAGTACCAGGTATGCATGTGATGCACATACATATAGGCTTTCTCAGTTTATATGTACGTTTTTGAGCATCCTTCACTCGTGCCACTTATCACTTACTTTAAAAAAATAAAGAAGCAGATGCTAATCTTCTGGGTAGAGAATGTTGCATTATAATGAGTTCATTATTATAAATTTACTGCAGGTCACCTAAAAGAATGAGTCAGAGTGACTTGGTAGCTTCTGTTGCTTCTTCATACAATTTCTCCAAAGAGTTCTAATTGAAACAAAAGTCAGAACGACTTTGAAGGTACATTGAAAATTTGGGGATGAGACAGATAGGATTATTTTTACGTATCTCAGACTGGTCCCAAACTCCTCATTCTCATCTTGCCTTATCTTCCAAAACACTAGGATTACAGGCATTCACCACACATGCTCAGCCCGGATCCCCCACCTCCCCGGAGTTTGTCCCAGAGGTACCTTTCTCATTTAGCTGCTAGGAAAGTATCCCATGTAGTGGGTTTAGGTATTATTGAGGGATCTAGAAGTGTGGCTTTGAGGTCTCTAAGACCGGGTGTATGCTGCCTGCCCTTTCCTGTTTCTTCCCCTGTGGGACATTTCAACTCTCCAGGAATTGCCCTAAGGTTCATTCTTGTATCAGTGAGTGTTTCCTATAAACCCCTTAATAAATATTAATTCTTTTATATAATCAATTGCCAGTAAATAATTCCTACAGTATCTGGCATCCCAACATGGGTTTTCCAGACTTTAGAGCTAGACTGGGCCAGAAACTCATACCACTGATCTGTGCCCGAGGTTTCCGTTCTGGGCTACTGGAGCCTTGCCCTTACCTAAACCAGAGACCAAGGGCCACTCACAAGGTCCTGAGTGGCTTTGGTCTTGGAGCTTATGGGTTTCAAGACAGATTAGAATTCAGTATTCAACTCCTTTTAAAAGGGGCTTGGTGTGCTTTGCTCTGCTGTGTTTCTGCCACTGTTTCCCACTTCCCACAGCTTTCCCACAGCGTTCCTGCTGCTGGGCCACAAATTTTGCCTGTCAGCAAAAGCAGGAAGCTGATATTAGCGTGTTGTTCAATGTGTATTTCTAGTAAATTGTTCTGATTTTTGTGAGAAATTGCTTTTTATACGGTTACCGTATATCAGTTAAATCTGAAAAAGCCTGAGTGAGTGCCCTAATTGGCGTGATGCCTCTGACATCTGCTGGCCAAACATTGCCACTACATCCAGCCTGAGGTAAATAATTTTTCATTCATAATACATAATTTAATAATAATTTCTTCCAAAATGACATACAATACAACATCCCAAGAATTTAGAAATTTTTTTATTGCTATAATCAAGGAATTCTTACATAATTGTATTTTTGAGAGCTTCACATTCACAGTCCTGTTACTTCTTGGCTTAATTCTACATTTTATATCTCAAAAAAATGGTCTGATACTTATACTATGAGACGTTAACTGGCATGATGGAGAACTTCGAGTCTAAGAACGAAAATTTCTCTCTCGAATGTATAATGTGGAATCTGCCAATAATAAAAGTGAGCAAATCAGCAAAAGTAGGTTACAAATCAGAAAATTTAAGTAAGGTACCTCAAAACCCTTATAATCCTGTACAGAAGTCAGAATTATATGCTATTATTATGGTATTAATAGACTTTACAGAAACTCTTAATATAGTAACTGACCCTCAGTATGCAGAAAGAGTTGTTTTACATATTGAAACTGCTGATTTCATTCCTGACAATACAGAACCAACCTTATTATATATACAATTACAGGATATCATTATAAATAGAATTCACCATATATATATATATCAGATCCCATGAGTCTGCTAGGTTCTCTAGCACAAGGTAATGACAAAAATTAATCAGTTATTAATAGGAAACATGCTGGCGACCTCAAAATTTCATAAGAGATGTATTAATAGCAAAGGATTAAAAAAAAAAAACTTTTCCCATTACTTGGTATTAGGCCAAGGAAATTGTAAAGAAATGTCCTACTTGTTCCTTCTCTAACTAAGCATCATTACCTGCTGGAAGTAATCCTAAAGGTATGTAAAGAAATGAGATTCGGCAGATGAATGTGTTTCATTTTGCAGAATTTGGAAAGATGAAATATGTACATCATACCATCGACACTCACAACTACAATGGTCAACTTCCCTGAGCTCTGAAAGGGTTGATTCTATAATTACAAATCTTTTGCAAGTCATGGCCATTATGGGAATAGCTATACAAATTAAGACTGGCAATGCTCCAGTGTATGTTTCCCAAAGGATGAAGCAGATTTTTGGATATTATAATATAAAGCACATTACAGGGATACCGCAAATCCTACAGGACAGGCAGTTGTGGAGAGATCTCACTGCACTTTAATAGAGATGCTTCATAAACAGAAAGGTGAAATGAGAAAACCCAGGGAGAGTTTGCATAGTGCTTTACTGACCTTGAGTTTTCTTAATGTTGATGAGAAAGGAGCAAGAGCTGCTGAGAGACATTGGGTAATAGAGAAATCTTCAGAGATAAACCAACCCATCTACTTCAAGGATGTGCTGACTTCAGAATGGAAGCCAGGATATGTGCCTTGTTGGGGAAGGAGTTTTGCTTTTGTTTCACAGGAGAAGAAAAACTATGAGTGCCAATGAAATTAATTAAGACCTGATTCAAGAAGGAGACCCTCCTGAGGAGAAGTAACAGCTCATTCATCAGTACGACAATTGGATACATAGTAAGGAAAACTCACTTAAGAAGGCTGGCTGGGGCAGGGTTTCATTTTTTCTTTACAGAAGGATAGACATAACCATCTTCAAGAAATAGAAAGGATGCTGGATGCCTCCATACCTAAGACTGAAAGGAAGTCAATTACAAAACGATTACATGCTAATGAACATAAAGGCCTATTGGTACCAATATGCAATATGGGGTAAATTCTCAATTCTCTCTGCTTAACATCTATATCTCTTTAAAAATGAGGTCCTGATTTAATGAAAGTCAAGCTGGCTTTAGGGTTGAAGTAAGTGGCTTTTCCCTTCTCTAAACCCAAACCCAAGCATGTTGGTAAATGAAAATTTAAGAGATTCTGTCTTATATCAGAAAAGCCACCTTGTGTGGGACAGAAGACAGCCACAATAAATAGGGACTATTGTTATTGTAATTTTAATTCTAATCCTATCTCTATATTTATTCTTTCTTGACCTATTAAAACATTCTTTGCACACAATTTTCTCCTGAAAATGTAAACTTTCCATTTGATATTAACAATGTTTAAGTTTTCCACTGTAAACAACAAATTGTCCTACCAACAATCTCCAAAATGTCTAGAAAGAAGAAGGGGCCACACCACAACAATTCTACCTGGTCTGTGACATTTAAAAACAAACACACTGGTGTAAAAACAAACACACTCAGTGATTGCTTTTGAAATATAGACTATTGAGGGCAGTTGCAAGATAGCTATTTATAATTATCTATCATATCAGATTTCTAACAAGAATTCCAGATGGCCTTACTCAGTACTTTGAGACCGGTTATAAATATTTATAGTCAGCCCGTTGGAACCTAACCACTTGTCTCAGTTTTTACAGGACCTCACAGAGATACCATCACCCACAAGTCAACAGGAAGCAACCCTATGAAAAACTGCACCCCTCTCCTGGTAAGTTTTATCCTTTAAGGGTTATGATAATTATCATTCTGATAGGGTGGTTATGTTATATTTGTTTTGAGGGTAGAATGATAATACACACTCAGGAATCCATTTTAAAGAAGAGAAAGGGGAGTAGATGGGACAGATATAGGTAGATCATTGTATCTACCTGTAAACAATTATTAGCCAAATATGAGCCAAAGACAATTTGCACTGGTATAGATGCTTGTATTTTGATACAAATGTCAAATTATTTTATATGTCTGCTTGAGATAATTTGTATATTGATACAAATTAAATCTGTAATTGCCATATTTTGCACATGCTTCTGTCTTTTTAAAAAACATTTTGCACATTAATACATATTAAGCATATTGTTTTCATTTCTACTTTGCAATTTCTACCGCTGTTTAATTATACTAGTCATAATTTCTGTTTAAGATGTTTTATGTATCTCCATTTAGATATTTTGTATAATGATATATATTTAGGATACTATTGTCACTTTGCTCCATACATTTACCTTTGTTTAATGTTTATGTGATTGTCATTCTTGAAGTAATTATTCAGAAACTATACACTCATTTTTGATTGCCTATTTTACAATGTAAGCTTCAGTCTTTAGGATGATAAGAATTACAGATCCCAGTTACTTAGGTTTGCCATGTAATAGTCATATTGTTTAGGTTTCTCAGATGTATAATAGAATATATCAGATAGACAGGAGTCTTCAACCATTTCATAGACTTGGAGAATATAGCATTTAATGCTTTGTTATTCAGAATTTGGCCATGAGAGACACAACAACTCCTGGTATCACTGTTCTTTTCCCAAGATGGTGTTGAGCATCAAGTACACTTCACAAGGAGTTTGTCTTCCTTAGCAGGTAATGGTCTGTTGGGCAAAGAACTTCCTTTGTCTCAACTGCTGTCAGTACACATACTGTCCAATCTGGATGGGCAGGATGAAGGATAGAGACTGCTGAAACCTGCCAAGACAGGATAAGATGTTTTATCCAAAAATTTTCTGCTGCTAAAGAGTCTGTCAGATATCCTAGGCCTGTAGTCAAAAAGGTAGATGCTCCTCCAACTTTGCAGAAAAGCCATGGTGACTTCCAGGCAGCTGACTGTCCCTGTCCTCTCCTAAATCCCGGAAGCTACTCTCTTGTGCTTCCAGCTTACTCAGGTAATCTATTTTCCTGCTCAGGTCTTTGATGGGGTTTTAGATAGTTAAGACTACTACCATCTCATATCTTAGCAAAGAGCGTTCAGGTATCGGATTCCTATTATTCAAGATCAACAGCCTTAGAGTAATCTCTGTATATTGCCACTTAACAGTATTCCATACCTTATATATAAACACATACCTTATGTTTGTTGTTCGTTAGTTGGAGTTTGACCTTGTTTATGTTAGTACCTTTCTCTCTCCTAGATATTACCTTATAATTATTTGTATTATATACTTAGTTTTAGAACTTTCTTAGACAAAAGGATGGATGTAGTAGGATTCAGGCATTATTTAGTGAAGCTTAGAGGAATAGCTTTTGGATATCAGGACCCTGAATGGGGCGTGGCCAGCCCTCTTTGAAGACTTATTCTTCCTGTTTGCTCCCTGCATTCGTGGAGAGAAGATTGCTGCCACCACTGTATGGGACATTTCAACCCTCCAGGAATTGCCCTAAAGTTCAATTTTGTATCAGTGAGTTTTTCATGCAAACCTCTTAAAAATATTAGTCCTTCTATATAATCAATTGCCAGAGAATAATTCCTACAATAGTCCCAGATTCAGACAAATGACATAAATTTCTGTTAAGTCTTTCTAGGAAGTTGCTTACTTTTATGCACTCTTAATTGTATAGAAGATGATCAGCTGCCTATCTTCCCAGCCATGCCATGTTTTACAAGTAATGTCAGTTTTGGGGGAAGGCAGCATAGTATAATGAACAATGTCAAAGTATTGGGTTCAGATAAACCCAAAGTGTAATCTCAAGTACATTTATTGGCTGTATACTGTTAAATAGGTATTGCGTATCTCTTGCTTTATGTTGTTTCCACCTGCAAGGAATGAATGCAGAGATCAGATGAGGCAACAATAGGAAGCTCAGATTCAACACTAGGCACATAATTAATATCTCCTTTTCAAGTCAAGGTTACAAACATAGGGTGTTTATCAAAAACTGACTTTGAGGGCACAGTTTACTATGAAAAACGCTGTTGGTGGCCCTTTGTTGTGACTGCTTATCACACGAGTCTGGAAACTATGACAACCAATTTGCTTCGAGTTCAACTTGGCCTAATATTGCTCTATATAAGGCAGCTTTTAGCCTTTAGCTTCCCTCAGCATATCATAGCTTGTCTTGTATTGGGGCAGAAGGGTGGCTGTCACAGTGAATGCAAATCTGAGAGGAACTGAGATCTGATTGGCTAATACCCAGTCCTGTATGATCCCATTAGGCTATTTCCTCTGGAGCTTTTTTTGGGAGAGTTAATTGAAAATGCATTAAGGAATTTCACTATGGTACTTCAAATCAGAGGGTGTGTGCCTGTGTGTGTTTGGAGGTGAGCTGATTTTCCCTAATTTATAAAGATAATTTTCCCCAAATTTATAAAGACATGTAGAATTGGAAGAAGTTGCATTAAGTGCAAGAAACAGAGGAGAGGAAGGACCATGTAAACTTTAGCTAACTAAACATGCCATGGAAATTCAGTGGACAATGCTTTCATAGCATGGGTGCAACTCTGCATTTGATTTCAGAAAAAAACAAACAACTGAACAATATTTTTCAAACACTCCATATAATCAATATTTGAACACAATTTAAAGACAAAACGTAATTTATAAAATACTGCTATTAGATCTTTTGAATCCTGCTTCCCTTTCTTTTGATGACTTAGGAGATATTTTAGGATTAATTTTAACTGTCAAGATTAGGTCAATGGATATCAATATTCCCTCAATGTGTCAAACACATTGACGTGTCAAACACTGTTCTGGGTGCCTAGGATACAGAAGTTTTGCAACAAAAACTCTCCCAGGTATCATCTGTTACACAAATCAAATACAGGTAAATATAATTTTTTGAGAGGCAAAAAATGCTAAAAATTATAAGTTGGCTGTTTGTATTTGTTTACTTTGTACCTTTTTTCCATATGAAAAGCTTCCATTTTTCTCTTGTTTCTTTGGTTCCAAAAGACAATTTTAGGTCTCCGCATGTGCTGCATAATCACCTATCTTGTCCACAGTCAAAGAGAGACCATAGTAGCTGCATCTCCTCTAGATGACTGTAAAACTAACTAATATAACCAAATGAAAGTGTGCAGAAAGATTAATTACTTACAGCACGTAAGGAGAACTTTGACATTATCTGCAAAACAGTGCTCTCATCAAATAACGTATGGGAGTTTTACTTCAGAAGCCTACATATACTCATTTAAGAAAGTACATATTGGAGGTACTTCTGAGCCTGCTTTCTATAAGGTGTCTGTTACTAGGCATGTTCTATTTAAGGTCATGTATCTCAGGCTTAAAAGGACAGATGGTAGGCATGAAATTTGTGTTTAAGATTTTAAGAGCAAAGTTACCTTTAGGTGACCTTAACTGTTTCCTCAGAGGTTTCTCCTGTAAGGTTTCAGGTGGACCTAAAAGGAAGAACAACTTTGAAAGTGAACTCATGGTCTTTTAAAGGGGCAGTCGGTTTCTCTTTTATAAAGACAATTTGCCCCTAAAGCTACTTTCCTTCTTAGTGGCTTTTATTACCAGAGTGTGGGTTTCTGTACACCCCTGTGTGAGAGTAAACATACTACTAGGGTTTCTAAAATACATGCCAGGTCTCACTGTTCAAGTCAAAAATTACAAGTACTTAAAGCTCAGGTACTTAGAAGTGAATCATACTGGATATTACATTTCATATTTGAGAAACAGAAAACTTTTGCTATGGTTAAACATAATGCCAGAAGACAAGCTTCCTCAAATTTTACAATTATGTAAAGTCTTTTTTTAAAAAAAATTTTATCTCTCTTTTAAATTTATTATGTATAGTGTTCTGTCTGCATGTATGTCTTCAGGCCAGAAGAGGGCATCAGATCTCATTACAGATGGTTATGAGCCACCATCATGTAGTTGCTGAGAATTGAACTCAGCCAGTGAGTACTCATAACCTCTGAGTCATTTTTCCAGCTCATAAAGTCTTACATAAGCGTGACCTGGGTAATTTCTTCCTTCCTTTTTGAATTTAATAGCAAGTGATCAAACTCAATCTTGATTACTCTACCTTTGTCCTTCAGTAGCTCAGACAAAGGAAGTTCTTTTAATTAGTATGAAAAAGGAACAGAAGAGAAATGTAAACAGATGCAAACCAACAGCTTGGAGAGAAGTGCATGTGCCAAAGAATTGTAGAGACAAGAGTAGCTGCAGCAAGGCTCTTGCCAGCAAGATCAACTGCGGAAACTGTGGATTACAATGTAGATAAGATATTACTGATGGGCCCAGGTTCTGTGGTCCAGATCTAGGGATGTAGGGGCTGGCGCAGGCGCAATAGCAGGGTCACGTAGCACCTGTGCCGTGGCAGGGTGCCGTTAAAGACACAACCGTGGTGGAAGATGGCATCCAACTTAAGGAAGTCAAACGTGGCCTCCACTAGCTACAAGAGGAAGGTGGGTCCTAAGCCTGAACTCACTGAAGACCAAAAGCAGGAAGTTCGGGAAGCTTTTGATCTTTTTGATTCTGATGGGAGCGGGACCATCGATGTGAAGGAGTTGAAGGTGGCCATGAGAGCACTAGGTTTTGAACCCAGGAAGGAAGAGATGAAGAAAATGATTTCGGAGGTAGACAAAGAAGCCACAGGAAAGATCAGCTTCAATGACTTCTTGGCTGTGATGACTCAGAAGATGGCTGAGAAGGATACCAAAGAGGAAATTCTGAAGGCTTTCAGGTTGTTTGATGATGATGAAACCGGGAAAATCTCTTTCAAAAACCTCAAGCGTGTGGCTAACGAGTTGGGGGAAAGCCTCACAGATGAGGAGCTGCAGGAAATGATCGATGAAGCTGACCGTGATGGCGATGGAGAAGTGAACGAGGAAGAGTTTCTTAAGATCATGAAAAAGACCAACCTCTACTAAGTGACTGGCAAGGGTCCCTGCTTCCGCATTTATGAAAGTATAATAGAGCAGCTGTTTCTGTTTCCTCTTCCTGCCTCATTTGACTTGGTTGGTTTCTAAGTCTCTAGATCAATTATAAATTTTAAAGATACTATGTGAGTTCTGTTGTTTAATTCTCAAGAGCAAACCTCAGTTAAAGGTCCTCAATGCTGGAGGTCACTCACAGCCATTCATCGAACTGAACACAGGACAGGTTCCTAAGTCAAGCAAAACTATGGTTCACTGGTCACTTAATTCAATTTTAAATAACACGCATGCACTAGTGATTTCTTCAATTCAGTGTTCTAGTATGCTGTTAGAATTTGCCAGCAAGCCATTCAAGCCATTGCTTTTTATTTAAGTGGATACTGTTCTGAAGGATAATAAAGTAGCTACTTAAGAACTATTTAAAAAATGATTACTTAAGAGCTATTTAAATAACAGAAAGATACTCCTCAATAAAACCTTGCTTGCTCTTTAACAGTAAAAAATAAAGTGTAGTTTTACTGGGTGTGGTGACACATAGCTATAATCCCAACACTTGGGAGGCAATGTATATGGCCATCCTAGGCTGTATAGCTTCAAGTCATTTGGAGACTAAAGGAAATAATTCTGTCTCAGAACCTAAAAAGGTATTGGGCAGATAGCTCACATGGTAAAGTGCTTGCTGTACAACTTTGGAAACCTGAGTTTTGGATTCCCGACATTCATGTAGATAAAGTTGAAGGTTTGGAGATGGGGGAGCAGATCAGAGGGAGATTTCTAGAGTTTATTAGCTTTAGCTAACCAGCGAGTTATGGTTCAGAGAGAAACCCTGTCTCAATATAGTGGGTTGGGGATGGTGGCACTGACCTTTAATCCCAGGACGAGGGAGGCAGATGCAGATGGAGCTCAGTGAGTTTAAGATTGACCTAGTTTATATCATGAATTTCAGGCCAGCATAGTGAGACCCTGTCTCAAAAGAAAGAAAAGGTGGTGAGCACATATGTGAGCACACATATCCACACAAACATACATATCACACACACAGAACCTGACTTTAGCTCAGTACTAGATTACTTGTATATAGGCTTCCCTTTGAGAGTTGTTTAACTGCAATGGTTACGGTTTTCATCGCATGCCAAGGAGTCTTCCTTTAATGGGTCTAAATTATCTACTGAGAGCTATGGAGAGAGGATATGCAGACCTGGCACAGGATAAAAATGTAACTTGTGGCCTAAGCAAAGTATAAATATTTAAAGGAATTAGGTTAACTATTCTCCTTGTTTGTTGAGACAGGATTCCTGTGTTCCAGACTCAATATGTAACCAAAGATGATCTTGAATTTCTAATTTTTCTGCCTCTATCTCCCAAGTGCTGGGATCATATGAATTCATCACTTCTACACTCAAATTATGCAGTGTGGAGAATAGAACTCATGGCTTCATTCTTGCTAGGCAAGCACTCTACCAGTTGAGCCACATACCCTTGGGTTTTATTTCATTTGTATCCTAGGCTATGCTCAAACTTCTCCTGTCTTAGCCTTTCTAGTACTTGGGGTCACACATGTTCAACATCATATAGCTTGATATTTTTAAATGAATATTTACAAATGCATAATCTTAGTTCATATTTTTTAAAAAAACATCTAATTATGGGGCTGAAGACATGGCTTGTTGCTCAACCATGAGGACCTGAGTCTGGATCCCCAGAATCTACATAAGAAGCAAGTATGCCTCTGTGTTAGGAGTTGGGGAAAGGATGGAAGAGGCAGATCCCAAGCCCTTTGGCTAACCAATACATCCAATTAGCAAGCCCAGGGTTCAGCGAGACACCTTGTCTCAAGGAAGTATGATAAAGAGAAATAGAGGAAGACATTCTATATTAACCTCTGTCTTTTACAGGCACGTGCATTCAGACAATCCACACTCGCACAAATACATCTATGCTACTTATTACCAGAAATAATGGCAGTTTCAGTTATTAAAATACTATAACAACTGTACATATGCTATTAGTGTTTAGCTACAAGCTACTGTCTGCTAATTCTTAGAGTACTTGGTTTTGTTCCCTTGTGATATGTTAGACTATCTAGGATATAGTCTTCTATTTTTCCAAATCCCAGTAAGCTATTTCATTGTGATGTGCATATATGTTCGTACTACTTAAATAGATGCCCTTGTGTTCATTGTCATGTTCCACATGAAGACTGAACCTGAAGCATCTGAATGAGTCCTGGTGAGTCCCTCTGATCCAGATACTTCTTTAAAACCTTCCTATGGCAGTCTTCAGGTTGTACTGTTGCTTTGACAAGTTACTCCCTGTTAGAAGAATTAAGTCCAGAAGATAAGTTGCTCTCCTTAGTTACAGACACCATCTGCCAGAAACACAAGGGAAATTTTTTTTTACAGAACTGGAACATTTAATGAGCAACTTTATGTGAAGATTTCATTTAGGTGTGCATATGTGTACAACATTTTTCTTATTGGTGTTTGCCATTAGCTTTCAAAACCTTCATCTCAGCAGCGCATATTATCTGAATTTTCTCTAATTTGAGATTTGTAAATCTTTAAGGACAGTGTCTTCTTTGATTTTAGAACAAGGGAGGCTTAATTTATAAGACACATATGCATAAATAAAAAAAATGGCTTTTTTTTTTTCTGAGACAAGGTTTCTTTATGTATTGTCCTGGCTGTTTACTTGCTTTGTAAACCAGGCTGGCCTTAAAACCAGAGATAAGCTGGCCTCTGCCTCCCAAGTGCTGGGATTAAACGTGTGTGTTAAAATACGGTTTCCTGGCCCAGTTTGGTAGAGGTCCAGACCCACAGACCTGCTGCCCCAGAGCACCTAGCCGCCCACCGCTGCTTAGGCCCCCAAAATGATTCAGACACTTATATTAACTTCATGCTGTTTGGCCTATGGCTCAGGCACATTGCTGGCTAGCTCTTTTATCTTAAATCAACCCATTTCCATTAATCTGTCTGCCACGTGGCCTGTGGCTCACCTGTGTTCCTTACATGCTTGCTTCTTCTTGAGCTTCAGGCTTGGTCTGTCTGACTCCGCCCTGCTCCTCCTACCTATTCTGATTCCCCTCCTACTTCTTCTACAGTGCCTGTCATGGGCCAAAACAGCTCCTTTATTTAAAGATTGCTATTCACAGCATATGCACCAACACTGTCCAGCTAATAAAATTGTTTTAAAAGGAAGAGTAAAAGGAGAAAACAAGCTGAGCGCCACCAATATTTATCTCTCTGCTTCCAGACCGTGGACAAAAAGTGATACACTGCTTTGTTTTCCTGCCACTGTGCCTTTCCACCACCATGGATAGTAGCTTAAATCAATTAGTCAAAATAAATGTTTAGTCTGGTAAAAAAAAAAAGTAATCCAGGAACTGAGACTGTTTTCCATGGAAACAGAATGCCTTTGACGCATGTGACCTCCAAAGTAGGACCTGCTACTGGATTCCAAGAGAAAAAGATGAGAGATGGGGTTTCCAGGAAGACTTTTCAGGTGTTAGAGGGATAATCCAGTGGTTAAGGGAACTTTCTACTCCTGCAGAGGACACAAGTTCAGTACCCAGCACATACACACAGGCACACAGACACACAGACACACACACAGACACACAGACAGACAGACAGACAGACAGACAGACACACAGACAGACAGACACACAGACACACAGACAGACACACAGACAGACAGACACCCCCCCCACACACACACTGCACCCACTCCGGGTAGCTTACAACTGCCTGAAACTCAAGCTCTATGGAATTTGATGTCCTCTTCTGATTTCTCTGAGCATCGCCCACCCCTCCCCACAATGTGACAATCACACACACACACACACACACACACACACACACACACACACACACACACACAAATAATAAAAAAAGAAATATTTAAAAAAGACTCCTCAACAATCAAATCTTCCCGAAAAAGGCTCAAGATTATGCTCCTGTCATTCAGGATGCAGAAGAATGGGTTGGATGAAGACCTTTTCAAGGTACCACAGATATTTCAAGCTAATAATGTTGTGATAGTCTATTAGGTGCTTCCGCTTCAGTATGTGGTCCCAGGATGTAACATGAAGTGAAACATATAGGCAGAGAATATACAGACTCACAGCTTTCTATTTATTATCATCAATGATATGCAGGTGTGTGTGTGCATGTGTAAGCAGAGATCTTACTGCAGGCTTTGGGAACAAATTCATGTTTTCTGGACAAATACTTTGATCCAGTGAGCCTTCTGTGGTGGTTTGAAAACAAAAATGCCCTCCAAAGGAGTGGCACTATTAGGAGGTGTGGCTTGTTGGAAGAAGTGTGTCACTGTGGAGGTGGGTTTTGAGGTTTTTTTTCCCCCCTCAAGCTTTACTCAGTATGATAGCTAGTCAACTTTCTGCTGCCTTCTGGTCAAGATGCAGGACTCTCAACTCCAGCACCACATCTGCCTGCTGGCCTCTACAACCCTGCTATGATGATAATGAACTGAACCTCTGGAAATGCAAGTGAGCCACCCCAATTAAATGAATTTTTAAGAGCTGCTATGGTCATAATGTCTCTTCACCACATTAAAAAACTGAACTAAGAAATCTTCATAGCCATGATGAACTGTATCCCTAAATGATCCAAAACAAAGACTTTCTTTCATTAAAAAGGTGAGTTTTATGGTTCTTGAATATTTTACATCATACATAATCTATACAACACAGAAAATATGTGCTGTTTATGTCTGGTTTTTGGTCACTAATTATTAGAAAAATGGAGGAGTCAAAAGCTACACATAGATTTTTGAGTTTTGTTTAAGGGTCAGCAAAATAAAGAGATGCGCTTGTGTTTCTGTGGCAACTAAACATATGGTCCATCCTCAGATTTTAGTATTGAAGGATGACTATTGTTAACTTTTAAAATTGTATAAGTAACTTATTTTTTTTATCACTATCAGTGGCTGCCATAATCATAAATTTTAATTTAAAGATTGTGCCTTTGTGGGGTTTCTATTGCTGTGCAGAGACACCCTGATCATGGCAACTCTTAGAAAGAAAAATATTTAATTGGGTGGATCACTTACAGTTCACAGGTTTAGTTCATTGTCTTCATGGCAGGAAACAAGAAAGCATGTAGACAGACATGGTGTTGGAGCTGAAAGTCCTTATATTTTGACACAAAGGCAACAAGAAGTAAACTGAGCCACTGGGAATACCTTGAGCATATATATGAGACCTCAAAGCCTACCCCACAGTAACATTATTCCTCCAATAAGGCCATACCTACTCCAACAATACAGGCTATTTTTTTCAAACTACCACATTCTACTCCCTGCACCACAAAAGCTTGGAGCTATACGTGGTGATATATATTTAACAAAATTAATCTGGAACATCAAAGACAACCAGCCTAGCCAGGTCAGGGAGTGACCCACACCTTTAATCCTGGCTCTTGGAATGTGGAAAGAGAAAGTTAAGAGAGCTGGGCAGAGCAAGAAAAGAAAGAGGGTATTTTAGCTTTCCCAGACACTTTCTTTTTGGCTGAGGATTCAGAGACATTCAGTTGGAAGATTCCTGGAGACAGGCCTGAAGAGTTGACTGCGTGAGAAGTGGCTGTGCTTTGTTTCTCTATTGCTCTAATATCCCACCTTTTCCCTAATATCTGGCTTGTTTCATCATATACTAACTAGAGTTCATGCAATAATCATATCATAATGCAAAAAATGCATTCAGTCCAACTTCAAAAGTCTCCACGTGTATCACAGTCTCAACAGTGGTTAAAAATCCAAGGTTGAAAGTCTACTGAAATCCATGCAATCTCTTAAGTTTAATTCCCTATAAAAACCAAAATAAAAACAGATAATATACTTCTAACATATAATGGCAAAAGATATACATTACTGTTTCAAAATGTAGGGAAGGGAGCATAGAAAGAAAGTACTGGACCAAAGCAAGACTGAAAATCAACTGGGCAAACTCCAAAGGCTATATCTCCATGTCTGATGTCAAAGTGCTCTTCAGATCTCCCAGGCCTCACAGCTTTGTTGACTGATGCACACTTCTCTCTCTTGTGCTGGTTCCACTTACTGTTAGCAGCTTTATTTGGCAGGTATCTCATGCTTTAGTATCTCCAATGTCTTGGAATCTCAAGAGTAATTAAGGCTTTGACTTTACAACTTTATGCCATGGTCTCTTTAGGCATCTATTCAGGAACACCCCGACATATGCCTGGTCTTAGTGGCTTTCCTTAGTCACAAGGGACTGTTTCATAACCCTTTTCTTATTTTTCTTTTTTCTTCATTTTATTATTATTATTATTTTTTAATTAAAAATTGTCTTTTTTATCAATGTATCCCCCTGCTCCCCCTCCCTTCCTTCCTTCCAAGCCCTCCCAGTCAGCCTTCAGCCTACCCCTCCCCATCCACCCATCCCCTCCCGAAAAAGGGCAAGAAGTCCCAAGGTGGATCATCTCAGCCTGGCACATCCACTCCAGGAAAGTCCGATTTCCTCATCTCAAAGTCACGAGTGGGTTAGGTGCTCCTCTGAAGGGAATGGGCTCCAAGGTGCCAGTCCATGCACAGGAACACAGTCTGATCCCACCCCTGGATGCTCCACAGGCCAATCAACAGTTGCCTACCATTGGAGAGCCTAGCTCCTTTTCTTGATGGAACTCCAGTGGCTGTTCTTGATTCCGTGAGCTCCCCAGAGCTCCAGCTAGCCATCACTGTGAGAATTTTCTTCATAATCCCTATCCCCTTTCTCATAAGACTCTCCTCCCCTGTTCTCTGCTGGACCAGGAGCTCTGCCTAGTGCTCAGCCATGGATCTCTGCTTCCATCTCCACTCTTTGTTGGATGTAGATTCTGTGATGACACTTAGGGTGGTCATTCAATTGATTATAGGGAAAATCCTGTTTAGGTCTCCCCTCCACAATTGGTTGGAGACATAGCCAGGAACAGCCTGTGAAGGCAAAAAAATTGCAAAAGCCAGAATGCCAAGTTTGGCCAAGCGAAAGCAAGAGTCAGCAAATTGGGTCAAATGGGGGCAAGCAAATTACGGCAAATGTGGTAAAATGCAGTAATAGATGTCGAAATAGGAAAAAGTCATCAATATAAGGCAAAAGAAAGCAAAAAATGGCAAAGGAAGAGAAAAGATGCAAAGTAAGATGGTGAAATGCAGCAAAAACAAAATTTTGGCAAATGGTGTTGAAATGCAGCAAAAGCTCACAAAAGACAGCAAAAGTAGGAAAAATAATACAACAGAAAGCAAAGACAAATTGTAAAAGCCAGAAGGCCAAATGCAGCAAAGTGTAAGCAAAAGATGGTAAATTGAATCAAATAGAGGCAAATTGTGGCAAATGTGGTAACATGCAGTAACAGGTGCCAAAATAGGAAAAAGCAGTCAAGAGAAGTCAAAGGAAGGCCAAAGATAGCAAAAGTTAAGATGGTGAAATGCGGCAAAAACCAAATTGAGGCAAACTGTGTCGAAATGCAGCAAAGGTGGCAAAAGACAGTATCATTAACCAAAAGTAGGAAGGAGAAAGGTAGCAAAAGGCACCAAAGTGACTAAAGTAGGAAAAAAGACAACAGAAACAAACTGCAAAAGTCAGAAGGTCAAATTCACCAAAAATTAACATAAAATAAAACCCCAAGAGGCTGCAAATTGGGTTAAATTGAAGCAAATTGTGGCAATATGTGTTAAAATGCAGTAACATATATCGACAGTGGAAAAAGTAGTCAATATAAAGCAAAAGTAAGAAGGTGAAATGCAGCAAAACAAAATTGCAGTAAATGTCAAATTGCAGCGTAAAGTGGCAAAGGCAGCAAAAGTAACCAAAAGTTGGAGAAAGAAGACAACAGAAAGCAAAAACAAACTGCAACTCTCTGAAGACCAAATTCAGCAAAGAAAAAGCAGGAGGCAATGTACTGGGGCAAATTATGGTAATCTGTGGTAAAATGCAGTGACAGATGGCGAAAGTGGAAAAGTGGACAATAGAAAGCAAAAGACAAAAAAAGAGGCCAAGAAGGTGAAATGGGGCAAAAACCCAGTTGCAGTAAACTGTGTCAAAATGCGGCAAAAGCTGGAAAAAGACACCAAAAGTAAGCAAAAGAAGACAGAGGGCAATAACAAATTGCATCAGCCAGAAGACCAAATGCAGCAAAGAGAAAGCACGTTACTGCACATTGGCTCCTTCTCTTGCTGCCTTTCGCCATTTTTGCTGCAATTTGCTGGAATTTTCTGCAAGTTGCCCAATCTTAGTGCCTTTGCCTCATTTTGTCTTTCTTTTTCCTTCTTTGGCCCACTTTCCCTACAGCCAGCTTTTACTGCGTTTTGCAACCTTTTGCCTCCTGTTGCCACATTTTGCTGCTTTTTGCCACATTTTGCCTTCTTCTGCATTCCTATACCTTCTTTTTCTGCCTTGAGCTACATTTGCTGCATGTGCCTCTATTTGCTGCATCTTATAGCCATTTGCCACATTTATCCTTCTTACTTTTGCATTCTTTTGCGTTCTCTTGCTTCCCTTTGCCACGATTTCCTGCAATTTTTTGGAATATGCTGCAATTTGGCAATTCTTCCTGCCATTCACCACATTTTGCCTTCTTACTTTTGCTTTTTTTTTTTTTGTGCCTTCTTCTGCTGCCTTTTGGCCCATTTGCCACAATTGGTTGGAACTTGCTGCAATTTGCTGAATCTTGGTGCCTTTGCCACATCTTGTCTTATTACTTTTCCCCTTCTGCCATCTGCTGCTGTGTTTTGCCACCTCTTGCTGCCTTTTTGCCACATTTTCCCTTTCATTGCCTCTTCTGCTGCCTTTAGCTGCACATTTTGCTGCATGTGCCTCTATTTGTTGCCTCTTACAGGCTTTCACCACATTTTGTCTTCTTACTTTTGCCGTCTTTGACCTACTTTTTCCTACATTTTCTTCTTTTGGCATTTTTTGCTGTGTTTTGCCACCCTTTGCCGCATTTCGTCTCCTTTTGCCATAATTTGCTCGTATTTGCCATCTCTTGCTCCCTTTAGCTACAATTTGCCTTCTTTGGCCTTCTTTCTCTCAAAGGCAATGCATGTGTTTTATAAGTAAATGAACTGAATTCAATCAAACGCACACTCTTTGTAGGAAGAGATCCAATTATGTATTCAACTCACTTCTCAAAGGTAAATTGAATGACAGTTTATTTTGGAATCACCATATATGTTTTTGTTGTAAAGACTGATTTCAAAGACACACACACACAGTGCTTCTAGAAAGCCCTTGTGCTTGCATTCATGTTTCCTTTTATACATGACTTGAAAGGAGATTTCTCTCAAATGCATAGCATGCATGTTACTAGTAAATGAACTGGATTTAAACAAAGGCACACACTTTCTAGAAAGTGATTTGACTGTGTATTCAACTCACTTCTCAAAAGTGAACTGAATGGGGATTTCTCTTAGATGCAACACAAAAGAACTGTGTTTTTCACTATAAAGAACTGATTTCAAAGAAACACACACATTGCTTTTGGAAAACCCTTTTACTACATATTCCAACTTTCCTTTTATACAGGACTTCAATGATGTAACACATGATTTTAAAGAGTAAATGAACTGACTTCAAAGAAAAGAAATACTTGTCCTAGAAAGTCATTCTACAATGTATTGAAAATCACTCATAATAGTATGTTGAGTGGAGATTAATCATAGATGGAACACATATGTTGAAACTCTACAGAGTTAATTTCAAAAAAATACAAACACTGCTTCTTGTACCATGAATTCTACTTCTCATTATATGTGACTTGAATGGAGATTTCTCTTAGATGCAAAGCATGGATTTTACAAGTAAATGAACTGATTACAAACAAATGTATACACACTTTACAGAAAGTGATTGAACTACATATTCAACATTATTTTCATATGTGACTTGAATGGGCATTTCTATTTGATGGATCACATGGGTTTTATGAGTAAACGAACTGATTTCAAAAACTGAACGCTACACTTAAAAAAAAAAAAAAAAAAATAAAAAAAAAAAAAAAAAAAAAAGTGAATTGAATGGGGATTTCATAGATGTAACACATATGTTTTCATTGTAAAGAACTAATTTTAAAGACACACACACATTGCTTCTAGAAAGCCTTTGTAATTGCATATGACATAAATAGACATTTCACTTAAATAAAAGCTTGCATTTTATGAGTAAATGAAGTGAATTCACATAAACAAACACACTCTTTCTAGAAAGTGATTCTACTGAGCATTTCACGCACTTCTAAAAGTGATTTGAATGGAGATTTCTCTTTGATGCAACATGGATGTTTTCATTGTAAAGAACTAATTTCAAAGAACATACACAGTGCTTTTCAGAAGCCCTGGTACTTGCAATCATGTTTCCTTTTATACGTGAAATCAAGGAAAAACACACACTCTGTATTTGAAGTGATTTGGCAGTGTATTAAACTCACTTCTAAAAAGTGAATTGAATGGAGAATTCACTTAGATGCAACATGTATGTTTTCATTGTTAAGAACTGATTTTGAAGCACACACAGTGCTTCTTGAAAGCTCTAGTACTTGCATTCGGGTTTCCTTTTCTACGTGATTTGAATGGAGATTTCTCTCATTCGCAACAAATATGTTTGAAGGGAAGTGAATTCAATTCAAATAAATGCACACACTGTTTCTAAAATATGATTAGACTGTGCATTCAACTTATTTCTAAAAAGTGAATTTAATGGAGAATTGACTTAGATGCAACATGTATGTTTTAATTGTTAAGAACTGAATTTAAAGACATACACACAGTGCTTCTAGAAAGCCCTTGTACAATCATTCATGGTTCCTTTTATATGACATTTCAATAGATATGTCTTACAAACACAATGCAATCATTTTACAAGTAAATGAACTGAATTCATACAAAGAACACACTTTTCTAGAAGGAGATTCGACACTGCATTCAACTCACTTCTAAAAAGTGACTTGAATGGAGACTTCTCTTTGATGCAGCATGTACGTTTTCATTGTAAAAAACTGATTTACTGTAAGACATACAAATTGCTGCTAGAAAGCCCTTTTACTTGAATTCACATCCCCTTTTATTCACCACTTCAATGGATATTTCTCTCAAAAGCAACACATGTGTTTTACGAGTAAATGAATGAAATTCAAACAAATGAACAAAATCTAGAAAATGATTCAAATGTGGATTCAACTCTCCTCTAAACAATGAATAGAATGGGGATTTCTCTTAGTTCCAACACATCTGTTTTCATTGTAAAGAACTGATTTGAAACACACAAACACATTGCTGCTAGAAAGCCATTGTAAAATAGAAAGCCATGTTTCTTTTTATACAAGACTTGAAGGGAACTTTCCCTCAAACACAATGCATGCATTTTTCAAGTAAATCAAGTGAAATAAAACAAATGCACACACTCTTTTCAGATGTAATTCGACTGAGTATTAAACTGACTTCTAAATAATAAATTGAATGGAGATTTCTCTTTAATGCTACACATACATTTTCATTGTAAAGAACTGATTTCAAAGCACACACACAGTGCTTCTAGAAAGCTCTAGTACTTGTATTCACGTTTCCTTTTATAAGCGACTTTAGTGGAGCTTTCTCTCAAATGCAATGTATGACTTTTACGAGTAAATGAACTGAATTCAAACAAAGCACATACTTTTCTAAAATGAGATTTGACTGTGTATTCAACTCACTTCTAAATAGTGAATTGAATGGAGATTTCACTTGAATGCAACATGTATGTTTTCATTGTGAAGAACTTATTTTAAAGACACACACATTGCTTCTAGAAAGTCCTTGTACTTACATTCACATTTCCTTTTCTATGCAACTTGAATGGAGATTTGTCTCAATCGCAGGGAATACGTTTTAATAATAAATGAACTCAGTTCAAATGAATGCACACAGTCTTTCCAGAAAGTGAGTAGACTGTGTATTCAACTCACTTCTAAAAATTGAATTGAATGAAGATTTCTCTTATATGCAACAAATATATTTTCATTGTAACAACTGATTTCAATGACACACACATAGTGCTCCTTGAAAGTCCTTGTACTTTCAAACCAAACCTTTCCTGTTTGAGAGGCAAATTCTGGATCAAGTTCTTGCTGCCCTAAGAAGCTACCTGCACGGCCTGCGCTCGGCCCGGAGGAAGCGCGGAGCCTTGGCTGCTCCTCTGGGCCTTCAGCCTCGCGCAGGAGCCCCTCAGCTCCGCTGTTGGGTCCTGAAAACACGAGTGGGCTCAAGACTGACGGGAACGGGAGCCCCAGACGACTAAAGCTCCAAGGGCGGACCAGAGAGCAGGAGAACCGCAACCGTGTGTGGGAGGGGTTAACCAACGTGTGGGCGGGGCTAAAGCTGAAATGGACTTTTTTCATAAGATACAGTTTATTGTGGTTTGGTCTACCATTTCCTCTTAGATTCTCCTAGCCTCCCAGCAAAATATACTCCTATCCATGCAAACATGCATCTTAAAAATAAAATGAAATAAGATAAAAAGTAAAAACCAACTAAATCAAGTAAGATGAAACAAACTAACAGAAGACAAATAGCCAAAGAAAAAGCATATGAAATACATAGACACAGTGGGACACACGGACGTTCCATAAGAAGTACATCAGAAATCATAATATATATTCAAAATATCAGAGAGGAAAAGAAAAAGAGAAGAATAAAATCGATACCCAGACAAATTATAATGAGACCTACAACCTTCAAGAATGCCATTGAGTTTATTCTGTGCAGGCTATCCACCGCTGGAAATTGGACGTCTCCTTAAGAGGGAATTTTATACCCGGTAATTCTCTGTTGGAGAAAACTAGTTTTTCCTTTGTTTATGAGTGGTGGGATGGTTTGAAAGAAATGGGCTTTGTTTTAGTCAGAGTTGCTGTAAAGAGACACCTGTGCCAACTATTATAGAGTATAATGCTCAAATGAAGTGGTGGCTTATAGTTTCAAAGATTTAGTCCCTTGTCATCATGGCAGGAGCATGATGGCATACAGATAGACATGGTGAGCTGACACTAAGCTGTATCTTGAGCATAGGAATCCTCAAAGTCATCCCTCACAGTGATACACTCACTCCAACAAGGCCACACTTGCTCTTATTGCCACCTCCATAAGATTTGGGTGGCCAACTACATTCAAACTGCCACAGCCTTCAAAGAGGGTGGCACTAAGATACAAAGCATTTTTTTCCCACAAAATAAAGACTCTCAATATGTCAGATAATTTTTAAAAAGTTGTAATGTCAGGATAATGAGTTTCATAATTTAAATAATTGTTATAGAGCCAGAAGAAAAAGTAGCCTAAAATAATATTCTTATTTTACCTCCACCTCACATAAGACAAAAGTGCATTACTGGTTTTTGGATGATGATTAAGACTGACTTTCACACACACTTTGCTGAAATATTTTGACCATCAGTCCACTCTGTTTTAATGTGCTCACCAAACTCATAAAAGTAAACCTGTGATAACCAGAGACACCGAATGTCTTAGGGTTTCTGTTGTGAAAGGACACCATGAGGCCAGTCCTGGATATCGAATAACACTCTATTAGAGAAAAGTCTTCCAGCAGTTGTGATAGTTTAGTTTTTAACCCATATAGTAGTTTCTATGTTTTTGTTTATTAAATCATTTATTCAATTGTTAAACATCTAAGAAATTAATATCTGATAAGATAAAGCAAAAACTATCACATCAAAGTTTGACAAAACAAACCAATATTAGGCAAAGATCCCAAGAGAAGGCTCAAGCATCTCAGGCCCACTCATTCGCACACTCAGGAATCCCATAAAAACACTAAACCTGAACTCATAATATGTACTTGGAGGACCTAGTGAAGATCCGTGCATGTCCTGTCCATGATGCTTCAGTCTTGATGAATCCATAAAAGCTTTGCTCATGTTTATTTAGAAGGCCTTATTTTCTTGGTATCCACCATTCCCTCAGACTCATAAACTGTTTTCAAACTTCTCTTATATGGGAATCCCTGAGCTCTGAGGGCATGCAATTCATGGAGACATCTCATTGTTAGGGCTAAATGTTCTTAGGGCTCTCACACTCTATCCAGTGTCTGGTGTGGGTCTTTGTATGTGTTCTCATCTGCTGCAGAGGGGAGCTTCTCTGACAATGGCTGACCAGGGAATTGATTTATGAGGATATCAGAATTACATTAGTAGTCATTATATCAGTATGCTTCATGTTTTTCTTTTTACATCACTATTATTTCTTTTCCAATAGGTTTATAGGCTATTTGTTGGTGGAGGGGAAGTACATCATCAAAATAAATATAAGGAAATGGAAGCATTGTGTAGCTGCACCATCTTCTGGCAGAAGGTCTTCATGTACTTGTCCTGTGAAAATGAGTGTCCATAACAGGTGTGGAGTGCCACCTTGTGGAAGAAAGATGTAGTGCATCTGAACAGTGTCTTCTCCCGTAGTTGTCTTGTTCACAAGCACATTTCCTCTCAAGCAAACAAACAACAAAAACTCCACCTAACTGTAGCCTTTGCTGTTACCAAAAGGCACACGTCTCCAGTGACATTCATGATCACCTCTCACATTTTCAGACCCAATATAAATGCTAGGAACCTCATTAGCTGAATGTCATTGGACAACTCAGGTAAGTGTCTTCTGTCTGGTCCAATGGGACACTTCTAAAACAACCAGCTAAAATTGCTGACTATACAAGCCATGTCATATATCATGGCAGATATTTAGTAATCCCACAAACTAATGGTATACTTTATAGTGAGCTAACATAATGAGCTAATAATTGTTGTGGTTGTAGGACTCCAAGGAGAAACTGGCTACCCTGGCATTATTTGGAAAGGTGAAGGAGGTAGGCAGAGGCAGACAGATAACAAAGTAGAACATTCTGGTCCACATAAACCGCTCCAGGATAAATATACATACATCAAAGAAACCATTTGTTCCAAAAAATAATTTTCATTGTTAACCAAAATGAGCATGTATTTGCAGATAACACAGTGCATGTCTCTCCTGCATATAGAGTGTAATAACAGACTTTATATTATGCCAACAGAATGTTCACAACAAACTGAGACAATAAATAAAAGTGACTAAAATTCAGAAGGTAGATGGCCAGCTCCCAAATCGAAACTCTACAATCTACTTTCTGTTATAAAATAAAAAAAAAAGCCATAGGTATAGGAAATAAAGGGGGCAAAGGAGAGAACGGTAAAACCAAGTTTTATTCAACAGTTCCTTAGTATTGGCCTATTAATAAAGTGAGCAAAACAAGAAAAGGCCTTCCTCCTATTGTTTTAAGCTTTAACTAACCTAACTCTTACTACTACGATTACTTGTAAATCCAGTGTGTTGCATTTGAGAGAAAGCTTCATAGAGATCAGGTATAAAAGGAACCTAATGCTAGTACAAGGGCCTTCTAGAAGCACTGTGTGTATGTCTTTGAAATTAGTTCTTAACAATGAAAACATATGTGTTGCATCTAAGTCAATTTTCCATTCAATTCAGTTTTAAGAAGTGAGTTAAATACACAGTCAATTTTCTTTCTAGAAAAGTGTGTGCACTTGTTTTAACTCAGTTTGTTTGCTCCTACAGGCATACATTGTGTTTGACCTAAATCTCCATTGAAATTGCATATAAAAGGAGACAAAAATGCACGTACAAGAGCTTACTAGTAGCAATGTGTGTGTATTTGAAATCATTTCTTTACAATGAAAACGTGTGCTGCTTCTAAGAGAAATCTCCATTCAATTCACTTTTTAGAAATCAGTTCAATACTTTGTCAAATCACTTCTGAAAAGAGTATGTGCGTTTGTGTGATTTAACTTCATTTACTCGAAAAATGCATGTGTTTGGTTTGAGGGAAAGCTCCATTTAAGTCTTGTATAAAAAGAAACATGAATACAAGTACAATGGCTTTCTAGCAGCAATGTGTGTGTGTGTATTTTCAAATCAGTTCTTTACAATGAAAACAGATGTGTTGGATCTAAGAGAAATCCCTATTCAATTCACTATTTAGAAGGGAGTTGAATACACATTTGAATCATTGTCTAGAGTTTGTGCATTGTTTGAAATCTGTTCATTTACTGGTAAAACACATGCCTTGCATTTGAGAGAAATATCCATTGGCATGGCGAACAAAAGGAAATGTGAATGAAAGTTACAAGGGTTTTCTAGCAGCAATGTGTATGTGTCTTTCAAATCAGTTCTTTACAATGAAAATGTACATGTCACATCTAAGAAAAGTCTCCATGCAAGTCACCCTTTAGAAGTGAGTTTAATGCACAGTCGAATCTCTTTCTCTCCAGCAGCCAGGAACCAGGAACAAGAGTACTCCCAGGGTCCCAGTAGCCCCTTATCAATGGGGTTGGCCATTACCTCTTCAGGAGCCTGGGACCCTGGATAAGCATCCTCAGATCTTATCAGCTGAATTCCACCACATTTCCCCCTTTTGTCTAACTAAGAAGATTCTAAACTAAGACTATATACAACAGGAATTATTATGAGGTAGTATCTAGGAGAGGATAAGGCACAAATTACAACCAAAACCTAACACATATAAAGTACATCATATATTTCTAGAATATTGGTAGATGGTAGGGTGTATAGAATACTTCAAAAGGTGCATCTGGGAAAGTGAAAATTCAACACCTGAATGTTCCTTGCTAAGGGATAATAGGGTAGTAATCTTAAATATCTATTATTCAACCCTTTCAAGACCTGAGAAGGAAAATGTATCACCTGAAAGTCAGAAGTACATGGAAGTAGTGGCTTCCAAAATTTGGGAGAGGACAGCAACACAGCTACCTGGACAATCACCTCTGGTTTTGTGCATGGTTGGAGCATCCATCATATTGGCATCTGACAGATCTTTTCACAAGCAGAGCAATTTTGGAGGGACAGTATTATCCTGTCCAGACAGGTTTCATCAGTCTCCATGTATCAACTTGTTCATCCAGCTTGGACATCATGTGTGTACTGTCAGCAATCAAGGTAAGGATAGTTCTTTACCCAACCGCCATTCTCTGCCAAAAGGACAAACTCTAAAGGAGTGTCCTTGATGCTCAACACCATCTTGGGAAAGGAGCAGTGACACCAGGAGTCTTTGTGTCTCTCATGGCCGAATTTCAAGTGTTAAATGCCATATTCTCTGGGTCTATGAAATGGTTGGAGACTCTTGTCTACCTATGATATTCTAACCTGTACCTAAGATGACTGTGACATGACACCTTAAGTAATATTGACTGCAGTTTTTATCATCTTAAGGAATAAACCCTGTACTAAAAATTAGATCACCTATATAAGGGGTGTATAATCTCCGAACAATGACTTTTAGTATGACTATCAAACATTAGTCAGGGGTGTATATACCATGTAAAGTGGCCACAGTATTTTAGACATGTATATACATATATATCATTCAAACAGAGGTATTAAAACATCTTGTGCATATATCATAACTAGTGCAATCATACATTATATCTAGTATAGTAAAATGGAGGTATTAATTGCATAGTGGACATGACAAAAATGTGCAAATATTTTAAACAGAGGTAGAAGTATACATAAAATATAGCAATTACAGATTCAATTTTACATAACAGTTACAGATTCAGTTTTATATCGATGTACAAATTGATTTGGTTATATAAAGCAATTTCAGATTAAACTTTGTACCAATGTAGATATTATCTCAATTAAACATATAAATTGATTTCACATTTGTATCAATATACAAATATCTATGCCAGTGCAAATTATCTTTAGCTTAGCCCATATATTCAGCTAAAATTGTATATAGGTAGGTAGAACAATCTACCTTTAGCTATCCTATCTATCCCCTTTCTCTTCTTCAAAAGAGATCCTTGAGGCTATATTATTGTTCTGTCCTCAACTCAATTTTGATTTATAACTATTCTATCAGAATAATAAGTACCCACAACCCTCAGAGCACAATACTTATCAGGATAAGTTTGCTTCCTGCTGACTTAAGGGTGAAGGCATCTCTTTGGGATCCTGTAAAAGCTAAAAGAATGGTTAGATCCTAATGGACTGACTATACACATCTATAACCATTCTCAGAATACTGGTTAACTCTATCTGGAATTCTTATTAAAAATATGACCTGAAGGATAATCATAAAGAGCTATCTTGCAACCGTTTTTAAATAATCTCTTTTCTAAAAGCAATAATTGATTGGTGTGCACCAGGTTCTTGATTTCTCTATTTCTGCCTCTGTCTGTCTGTCTGTCTGTCTGTCTGTCTGTCTTCTCTCTCTCTCTCTCTCTCTCTCTCTCTCTCTCTCTCTCTCTCTCTCTTTCTCATATTCTCCCTTTTATTTCTGTTTCACTAGTAGGAGTTGTTGCAGTGAGGGCCCCATCTCAGTTCCAGATTCTTTGTAGATAGCTGATAGGATGAAATGTTATTTACAATGGAAAACTTAAGCATTATTGATACCCAAAGAAGATATTTATATCTTTTATGACTTCAGAAGATTATATGCAGACAGGATGTTTGAAAGGTACAGATACAGAGAGAAACAAGGTTCAAGATGAAGTCACAATAATATTGGTCCCTAAACATTCTAACTGTCTTCTGTCTCACACCAGGTGGCTTTTCTGATATGAGACAGAATTTCTCACATTTTCTTTACCAATATGCTTGGGTTTAGAGGGGGAGAAAGCCATTTGCTCCCACTCCAAATCCAGCTATATTAATAGTCAAATCAGGACCACAAAATTTTTTTTGAGGTGTATATGCAAGATGCAAAGCAGTAAGAATTGAGAGATTACCCAGTAGTGCCTATGTGTATCAGTTGGTCTCATAGTCTGTTGTTTATATTCCTTCATCTCTCTTCCCTTGCAGGTGATTAATCATTCAATGTCCAGTCAATGTCTTAAAAACAGTTATATCTATTTTCCTGTAAAGACAAAATTGAGACCCTGCCCCAGGCTTGTTAAATGTGTTTTCCTTATCATGTATCCATTTATCATATCAGAGATGAGCAATTACTTCTCCTCCTCAGGAAGAGACTCCTTTTCGAAGCAGACTTTTATTAATTTTGTCAGTACTCATATCTTTTCTTTTCCTGTTGGAACAAAAGCAAAACCTCTACCCCATCAAAGCACATATCCTGGCTTCCATTCTGAAGTCAACACATCCTTGAAGTAGATGGGTTGATTTATCTCGGAAGATTTCTCTATTACCCAATGTCTCTCAGCAGCTGATGTTCCCTTTTCATCAGCATTAAGAAAATTCAAAGTCAATAAGACACTATGCAACCTCTCCCTTGGTTTTCTCATTTCTCTCTTCTGTTTATAAAGCATCTCTTTCAAGGTTCAGTGAGATCTCTCTACAACCGCCTGCTCTGTAGGATTGTGTGGTATCACCATAATATGCCTTATATTATAATATTCAAAAATCAGCTTCATTTTTGGGGAAATGTAAGCTGGAGCATTGTCAGTCTTAATCTGAGTGGGAATTCCCATTATGGCCATGGCTTCTAAAAGGTGAGTAAGTACAGCATCAGCCTTTTCAGAATTCAGGGCAGTCGCCCATTGCATTCCATCATATTTCATCTTTCCAAATTCTAGGAAGTGAAACACATCCATTTGCCAGATCTCATTTCTCTGTGTCCCTTAGGATTACTTCCTGCAGGTAAATATGGTTGGTTATAGAAAACGCAAGTGTTACAATTCCTTAGTATTTCTTTTGCTTGCTGCCAAGTGACGGAAAAACTCCTCTTTCATCCTTTGCTGTTAACATGATGTTTCTCATGAAATTCTGTAGTCTCTAGCACATTTCCTATCAGCAACCAATCAATTTCATCATTACCCTGGGCTAGAGGGCCTGGGAGATCCGTGTGTGCCCTGATGTGTGTTATGTACATAAATTGAATTCTTTTGCTTCGAGGATATTTATTATTAATATCTCCTAAAAAATCACTACAAGCCTTTTGCCAGGGTTCACTGTCTGCCAATAATTGATCAATTTCTTCATTAGTCAAAGGTACAACAATTTCCGCAGGGTCCTTTCCAGTCAATTGGAGAATTTACCTTTAAATTTGAATTTACCTTTAAAAATCAGATCAGAAATTTTTTCGATATATGTTTTCAGCTTTTTGCTTGGCCTATGTAGCAGAAATATCCATTCTAATATAATGTTTTCTATTTGCATTATGATTCCTGTTGGAGATTGTCTAGAGGGTACAATAACCAGTATGCAATCTAGGTCTGGATCCACAGGATCCACATGTGCTTCTTGAAGTTTCTTTTCCACCAACTCTAATTCTTTCTTGGCTTCATTAGAGAATTCTCTTGGATTATTTAAGTCCTTTTCACTGTCAAAAGTCTTCAACAAATTAACTAGTTCATAGTTTTTTATACCAATAATGGGCCATATATGAGCAATATCCCCTAGTAGATTTTGAAAATCATTAAGAGTCCTCAATTTATCTCTATTCAATTTCACCTTTTGTGGCCCAATTTTCTGTAAACCTATTTTATATACTAAATAATTGGTAGATCTCCCCTCTGTACTTTCTCTGGAGCAGTCCCTAATCAGGCAATATTTTCTTTAGTTCTTCAGACAATGTTTCTAATGTTTTTGGGTTTGGGTCTGCCAACAAAATATCATCCATATAATGGTAAATGATAGATTGTGGGAAGCGTTTGCACAGTATTTCTAGTGGTTGTTATACAAAATACTGGCATAAGGTGGGACTATTCAACATTCCTTGGGGAAGGACCCTCCATTGGAACCTCTTAACTGGACATGAATTATTTAGAGTAGGCACTGAGAAAGCAAATTTCTCTTTGTCCTGTTCCTGTAAAGGTATGGTAAAAAAAAAAATCAATCCTTCAAATCAATAACCATAATAGGCCATCCCTTAGGTAACAGAGAAGGCAGAGGAATACCAGATTGTAAGGAGCCCATAGGTTGAATAACTTTATTAATTGCTCTAAGACCCACCACCATCCTCCATTTTCCAGATTTCTTCTTGACAACACAAAAAGAGACTGGTTGATTCTTCGATATGCTGAGACTGTAACTGCTCTTGTACCAACTGTTCCAAAGCCTGAAGTTTTTCTCTTGTCAAAGGCCATTGTTGAACCCAAATATGCTTTTCTGTTAAAGATTTCAAAGGCACTGCTGTGAGTGTCCTTTTAGGTTCTGCAGTTATTGGGCAATTCTTTTGTACAACCTGAACCGCTGGTGAATTTTCTTCACAGCACCTTAAAGCATCACTTTTGGAAACATAAAAGAGTCTCTGGTTGATATCAGAACCAGGAGGGATTTTAATCTGGGTATTCCATCACAGTAGACCCCACAAATTCACCACTATGTCAGCCATATATGGCTTCAATCATCCTTTCTGACCCTCTGGTCTATGCATTCAAGCCATCTCACGCTCTGTTTCACCTGAGATATTGTTCCAATTCCCAGAAATTGGATATTCACTGCCTGTAAAAGGCCATCTTGGATGCCATGATTGTGGGGTTATGATCAAAATGTCAGCCCCTGTGTTGACTAAGCCCTGGATATAAATATTATCTACCCATATTTTCAATTTTGGTTTTTGTTCATTTATTGAAGTCTGCCAAAATATTCATTTTTGTGATTCTTCTTGGAACTTTCAATTTCTCTCTTAAATTTATTCTATTATCCAATACCATATGATCTTCTAGATCAGGCATTGTATGCCCTACTCATCCTGAGAATGCTGGTCTTCCACTGTGACTGGATATGATCTTACCTTCCTGGAATTTGGAGTCTGATTTTTGCGGGCTTCCCAGGTAAAGCCCTGAAAGGCGTTTCCTGATGCTAAAGGGCTGCCTTCTTTGTCCCTGGTAGATCTACATTCATTGGTCCAGTGCCGTCCCTTGCCACACCTTCTGCATAACCCTGAAGGCAATGGCCTTCTGTCCAAATCAAATCTAAATTGGGTATTATTTCTAAGAGTACCTTGTGTACAATTCTGTCTTATATGGCCTGGTTTACCACAATTGAAACAAGTGATGCCTTGGTTCCTCACCCTAATATTAACAGTGGCTTGGCCTACCCAATTCTCCTTGTCACAGTGGAGAGATTCAGCATTGATTGCGTATTGAATCCATTCTTCTATAGGTGTGGCTCTGATCTTTATGGCATAAGCATTCTTTTACATTCCAGATTAGCATGATCAAAGGCCAGAGAAAGTATTAACTGCTTCCCAACTTCTGGATCTAATACTGCTCTATGTACAGCCATGGTAAGCCTCTGTAGAAAGTCAGTATAAGCTTTTGGGCCTTTTTTGACCTTAGTATAAGGCTCAATTTTTTGACCCAGGTCCAAAATCTTTTCCCAAGCATTCAGTGAGGCTATATGGCATAGCAATAAAGTATGCTCGTCATAAGTAGTTTGAGCCTTCACATCAGCAAACATGCCTTCACCAAGGATTTGGTCCTGAGAAGTAAAGAAACACCTAATTTTTCTGTGTTGTTCTAAGGTCTTAGCCTCATCTCTAAACCAGCTTCTCCACTGCAAATTCTGACTTTGGCCCAAGACAGCAGCCATTAGCTGCATCCAATCAATTGGTAAGATTCAGTTTTTTGCTGACCATGAATTTAAAAGCTGCTTTACATAAGTAGAGTGTATACCGTGTAATGATATTGCCTCCTTAAAATCCTTGATGTCTCTCATATGTACTGGCTCATAACTGTACTCTACAAATTCCAAGGATCCCCAAATGCTTTCTTTGTCTCAACCGTAGCCAGGAACAATAGTTGTGGGGAAGGAGATAGCCCCATCATGTTTACCACCTTAGATAGAGTATCTCCAGTATCATAATATTCCATTGGGGGTTGACCTGAATTGTTCTGAGCATAAGATACATCACTACCCTTTCCAGTATTGCAATACGGTCCTCCCATTCCTGGATTTTGGATACTACTGGTTACCATTCTTGGATTTTGGATATTACCAGCTTCCATTCCTGGAGTTTAGATACTACTGATTTTTCTAGAGCTTGATTTTCCTGATGAAGCAGTCCTTCCAAAGACCTCACTGAAACAGCAATTTTTTGATCCACATCATGAACATAATTGATGATTTTCATGTTCTCATCACAATGTTGTCAACAAGTTTCTTGTTTTCATCATTTGCATAGGGCCTATATTTTTCTTGTATAGTGTTATCCACATCCAAAGTGGAAGCCTTATCTGAAAGCTTGTTGTAACCAATTTACAGAGAGCTAATCTTATCTGCCATTTTAGTGTTTGAAATTTCCACATCACACATTCTGGACAGCAATTGTTGATTTCTATATTTCACCTCTTTTATCATTCTCATATTTTAAAACACAAAATAGAGAACAAGCCAAAAAATAATAGGACTGGGGTATTGAAGCCTTCAAGATATTCATTCAAAAATTTCTCAATCACCATGGAAAAATATGACCTGAAGTCATTAATGGAATAATTATCAGCCATTACCTCAATTCAGGTGCAATGATGACATTTGGTCCACAGGTATCACAATAATGTTCAATGCTCTGCTCACAATATGGCAGATGCAGAGACTCTCAGCAGCAGGAGGCTCCCTACAGACCCTACATGGTCTTAAAGGGCCCCAGCAGGCAGAATACAATCCTTAGAAAAAGAAAATTCTCACAAATTACTACAGGATGTCAATCACAAAACAGAAGGGTTTTTGTTTCCTTTGTTTGCTTGAGAGTGCACAGAGGAATTTACAGTTGCCCAGCTAGGGGTGGGTGTGACCATGTGGCACTGGCAGGGAGAGCAGACAGGGAACAGTGCACTTTAAACTTGTCTGCTTGGGCTGGTGGTGCAGGGCAATCACGCCACACCGGCAGGGCAGGCAGGGAACCACGGAGCAAGTGAGAGGAGGGAACTTTAAGCCCATGTGATACTTGTTGGTTATCAGTCTCGTGCCGGTATTTGGCCTTAGATGGAGTTTACCACCACTTTGGACTGCATTCCCAAGCAACTTGACTCCTGGAATATCCAGGCCCAGCACGCCTGGGGCTGCTACCGGCCTCATACCATCTCTGACAGTTTTTTTTCTGAAAAGCAGGAACCTGAAAGACCATCTCTGCAGTACAGCTTTAATGGATCTTGGGGGAGAGCATTTAGCTTACGGAAAATGGAGGGGAGGGCAGAGAGAGGAGAGAGAGAGCGAGGGAGATGGGGGCCACGCGGGACAGGGCCCGGCGGGGAAAGAGAAAGCGAAAGGGGAGAGCTAGGCCCCGGCGTGGCCCGGGCCGAGCCGCCCGCCACGCGGCCTAGAGCCCGCGCCCGGGAGCCGGGCCGGCGTCCATGCGCACGGCGGGGCGGAGAGAGAGAGAGCCACGAGGTAGGAAGCACCCAATTTTATGTCGACCAAACGGCCTTTGCTTTAGACGTATCATCTTCCTATAGGTTGCAGTCCAGTATCCCACATGACGCCACGGAAGAGGCTGAGAAACCAGTCTCGCGAGAGCACGCATGTGTTCTCTACTGACTCAGGCGGGTTGGCCAGCACCAGATAATAGCGCCACCTTGAGGAGCTGGAGCCAGCGGCCTCCAACAACCATCTTAGCTTGTTCAGTCAAAGTTCAAAGGTCACTTTCTGAGGGAACGTGCGTGTCCAGTTCAAATAGCACACTGTCAAACAGTCAATACAGAGACAGGTTCTTGTCCAATGACTAACTGTTGCCACAAGGAAAGTAGATTCCATATGGAGTTTCTTCATTGCTTGTTTTTCTCTTGAAGTATATTGGGGCTGCCAGGAGCAGACCTATCTCACTGTCCAGAAAAGTCTTTAAGTTCTAAAAATATTTTAAATGCCATATTCTATGGATCTCTGAAGTATTTGAAGAAGACCTGTTCATCTAAAATATATTTGATCTTGAAAACATATCTAACATGACTATGTCCGAATGTAATGTCTAACTACTGACTTGCATTGCTTTATATTCTAATTAATTGGAAATAAAAACTTTCATGGACTAGCAACTTGTATTACAATGTTTGATAAACTGATTAAGTATACTACCTGAAACAAGCATAGAAATATATGTACAATGACACAATTAATCTCAATATACTCAATTTGTATATAGAAAACCAATGCAATGTAAACCATTTAAACTTAGTAAATCCTTCTAAAGATTCCATAATCTATCCTTATATCCTATATATCTGTATCCCCTTTTTCTTTCTATTTTTTTAAAACACAAATCTTGAATCTAATCGTTCTTATTTAACTTTTTTCTAACCATAACTGTGAACAATATTTAACCAATTAGCCTAAACAATGGCAATCATCCATACCCCATTGAACAACCAAAACCAAACCACCCCACCACTTGGGAACCAAAACCAACCCACCCCACCACTTGGGAATGTGGGTCCTGTGTTCCTAAGTTGACTTCCTGCTGACTGGGGGCAATGGCTTCTTTTGGAGATCCTGAAAAGAAAAGTTTTGTTAAATGTCAAGTCCTGAAATAAGTACTGTGTCATCTGTTGTCCAGTCTCTGAATAACAGGAAAGCACACAGCTTGTCTCAAGTCCTGGCCATAGTAGTCTGTGAAGCTGGTTCATCTCAGCAAGCTGCCACAAAATTTTCCTGAGCAGTTTGTAGTCCAAATCTGATCTTTTATTGGTGTATGTTAGCCTAGTGGCTTTGTCAGAGTTCATGTGAAACCATCATTGTGGGGCCCCATCTTCCTTTTGGATACTTCAAGTTCGCAATTAGGCCTTATCCTGGATCACTGCATAAAACTGATAAGAGACTAAAAACCAACACAATGCACAGGAAACTAAATATATAACAATTTATTGGTCATAGGATTAGTAACAATAGAATAGTCCCTTATTTTTTTGTTATTCTTCTGTCCCATATCAGGTGGCTCTTCTGATATGATACGGAGATTTTTTTTTATTTTCCTTTAACAAGTATGCTTGAGTTTAGAGAAGGAGAGAGCCACAATCCAACTCTAAAACCAGCTTTAAATTATAAATAAACTGGGACTTTAACAAAAAAATTGTAAAGGTTAAGGAATGAGATTTTACCCTAAGAAGTTTACAGGTACCAATAGTTACCATATATTCATAACAAATAGTTACCATATTTGAAAATTTTCCTGGATAGCCTCCCTTTTGCTTTAGATGTCTACATGTCCAAGGTCTTTTAATTTCTTGAAGATGGGTATTTCCAGTTTCCTGTAAAGACAAAACAGAGACTTGCCACACCCCTTTGTTTTTTTCTTACAACTGAAAGAATTGTAATATGAGTGGATGAGCTATCAATTCTTAGTTTCATGAAGCTTCTCTGGTTTGGTTCGAGTCTTTATTAATTTTGATGCTATCCATAACTTTTCTTTACCTGTGGAAATAAAAGCAAACCCTCTTCCCCAACATAGCAAATACCTTGGCTTCCATTCAGAGTTTAGTACATCTTTGAAGTAAATAGGCTGATTTAGTTCAGCTGTTTTTTCTATGGTCCAATGCCTTTCAGCAGCTGTTGTTCCTTTGTCATTAGCACTGAGAAAATTCAAAGTTAATAATGCATTATGTAGTCTATCTCTGGGGGACTTTGTTATTCCCTTCTGTTTATTTAGCATATACTTTAGAGTTTGATTTGATCTCTCCATGACTGCTTGCCCTGTAGGATTGTGTGGTATTCCTGTAATATGCTTTGTATTATAATAAGCAAGAAATTGTTTTATTTTACTAGAGATATATGTTGGAGCATTGTCAGTCTTAATTTGTACAGGTATTCTCATGATGGCCATAACTTCTAGCAAATGTGTGATTACAGAATCAGCCTTTTTTGAACTCAGAGCAGTTGCTCATTGAAATCCTGAAAACGTATATATTGTATGATGGACATATCTTAATTTCCTAAATTATACAAAATGAAATACATCCATCTGCCAGATTTCATTTCTATGTATGCCTTTAGGATTACTTCCTGCTTGTAATGGAATTTGGCTATAGAAAGAACAGGTAGGACACCATTTTACAATTTCCTTGGCTTGTTGCCAAGTGATAGAGAAATCTTTTTATAATTATTTGCAATTAACATGATACTTTTTTAATGAAATTCTGAGGCCTCTAGTACATTTCATATTAATAATTTATCAATTTCACCATTACCTTGTGCTAAAGGACCTGGCAGACCCATACGGGCTTGAGTGTGTGTTATATAGAAGGGATGATTTCTAGTCCTGATTATTTCTTGTAACTGAATAAATAATTAAGTTAATTCTGATTCATCATTAATAAAATCAGCCATTTCAATATGTAGAACAACTCTTTCTGCATACTGAGAGTCAGTGACTATGTTAAGAGGCTCAGGAAAGTCCATTAATACCATCATGATAACATATAATTCTGACTTTTGAACAGAATTATAAGGGCTTTGAGCCACTGTACTTATATGTTCTGATTTGTAACCAGCATTTCCTGATTTGGTTGCATCAGTATAAAATGTAGTAGCTCCAGAAATCCAGAAATACGAGGGAGAATCCAATTAGTTTTCTTTAGACATTCAATTCTTTGAGGATATTTGTTGTTAATATCTCCCAAAAAATTACTGCAGGCTCTCTGACAAAGTTCACTTTCTACCCATAATTGGTCAGTTTCTTCATTAGTGAAAGGTACAACAATTTCTGCTGGGTCCATTCCTGTCAATTGATGAAGTCTTAATTTTCCTTTAAAAATAAGTTCAGAAATCTTTTCCACATATGTCTTTAACTTCTTGCTCGGTTTATGTGGAAGAAATATCCATTCCAATATAACATTTTCCCTTTGCATTAAAATTCCTGTAGGAGAATGCTTAGAGGGCAAGATAAGTAGAATGCAATAAAGGTCTGGATCCACACGATCCACATGTGCCTCTTGTAATTTCTTTTCCACCAAAGACAATTCTTTCTCAGCTTCAGGAGACAATTCTCTCAGACTATTTAAGTCCTTGTCACCATTTAAGGTTGGCCTATTTTATATCCTAAATAATTAATGGAATCCCCTCTTTGTATTTTCTTCTGGAACAATCTGTAATCCCCCCAAATTGTTTTCACTTCCTCAAAATTTTTTTCTAATATATTAATATTTGAATCAGCCAACAAGATGTCATCCATGTAATGATAAATTATAGATTTTGGGAATTTCTTGAGTATTTGTTCAATTGGCTTTTGTACAAAATACTGGCACAGAGTAGGGCTATTCAGCATTCCTTGAGGGAGGACTCTCCACTGGAATCTCTTTACAGGCTGAGAATTATTATAAATGGGCACTGTAAAGGCAAATTTTTCTTTGTCTTGTTCTTGTAAAGGTATTGTTAAAAAAAACAGTCTTTTAAATCAATAACTATAATAGGCCATTCTTTAGGTAACAGAGAAGCCAAAGGAATTCCAAATTGTAGAGAGCCCATTGGCTGGATCACCTTGTTTATCGCCTTTAGGTCTGTTACCATTATCCACTTTCCAGATTTCTTCTTAATAACAAATACAGGAGAATTCCAAGGGCTGGTTGATTCTTCTATGTGCTGAGCATTTAATTGCTCCTGTACCAGCTGCTCTAAGGCCTACAATTTCTTTTGTTAGAAGCCATTGATAAACCCATATAGGCTTCTCTGTTAGCCATTTTAGAGGTAGTGCTGTGGGTGCTTTTGAAAGATCAGCAACTGTTTTGCCTTGTTTCTCTATAACCTAAATGGTCTGTGACTGCTTCTCATAATAACTTCTAATACTCTCCTGGAACCATGTGCCAGTTTATGGCTTATTTCTGTATTTGGAAGAATATTAATCTGTGTGTTCCACTGTTGCAGTAAATATCTTCCCTATAAATTTATAGCAATATCAACCACATATGGCTTTAATATTTCTCTCTGTCCTTCTGGTCCTATACACTCAAGCCATCTTGAACTCTGTTTTTTTTTTTTTTTTTTTTTTGGGATATGGACCCAATACCCAAAAACTGAACAATTACCTCCTGAAGGGGCCAACTTGGATGCCATGACTCTGGTGAAATTATGGATACATCAGTGTCTGTATCCAATAAGCCTTCAATAATAACACCATTTATTTGCACTTTTAATTTTGGCCTTTGTTAATTGATAGAAGTTTGCCAAAATATTTGCTTTATAATTTTTCCTGAATTTTTTCTTTTTCTGTAAATTTTCTATCATTCTGTGTAGTATTTATTTTTATAATAGGTTTTAACCTTTTTAATTGTTCTGGGAAGGCGTTTCCTCCACAATGGCAGGGTAAGACTGATTTGATTTGATATGGGTGTTTTTGAAAGCACTCTTGGAGCATTTCCCAAAGGCAGAAAGTTACCTTGTCTGTCCCTTGTTGATCTGCATTCATTAGTCCAATGTCTTCCTTTTCCACACCTTCTGCATATTCCAGAAGGGAGGGGTGTTCTCTTGGGATTATTCCTACCAAAAATGTTGTTTCTGGGAATGCTTTGTTTACAATCTCTTTTTATGTGACTTTCTCTTCCACAATTATAACACTTGACATTTTGATTTTACTTATTATACCTCTTGAAACAAGCCCTCCTACCCAGTTATCATCACTCTCCTAAGACTCCATATTAACTGTCTCATGAATCCAATCCTCCAAAGGTGCTGACCTTGCTTTTAAAGTTCTAAGTATTTTTCTGCATTGTGCATCAGCATTCTCAAAAGCCAGTGATTCGATGATTATTCACCTGGCCTCTGAGTCTGGTACCATTCTATTTCTACTGCAGTTAATTTGTGCAAAAAGTCTGTAAAAGTTTCTTTGGGACTTTGAATTACTTTTGTAAATATTTTACTTTTTCCTATTTCTTCAATCCGGTCCCAGGCATTTAAAGCTGCCATGCAACATAAATCCAGAATATGGTCACCGTATAATGACTGCCTGTCAATATCAGCATAATCTCCCTCCGCAAGAGGTTGGTCTTGGGAGACTTCTATGCCTCTGGCCCTATTTCTTTGTTCTATTGTTTTAGCTTCCTCCTTCCACCAAGATTTCCATTGCATAAGTGGCCCTGCCTCTAGCATGGCTGTAACCATATCTAACCAATCTTTAGGGGTGACCCGGTAATAGCATGACCAGGAGTTCAGCATCTGTTTAACAAATGGTGAATGCACCCCATATGACACAATTGCTTCCTTTACTCTCCATAATTCTAACATTTGTACTGTAGCCCAGCTACCTTCTCTTTCATCTTTATCATCCTTTGTTTTTTTAAAGGTTACTGGGTATATTAATGTTGCCTGTTTTTGTCTAATTTTTGATGACCTTGCTGAAATTAGTTCTTCATATTTCTCTGTTTGAATTTGAGCATCTTTGTGTTCTTTCTCAACAGGCTTTTTAAACCTTTTTCTTTGGATTTACATTAGTCAACTTTTTCTGTGATATCAAACAATAAATATTCATAGTAAATAGTATGATAAACATGATATTTCCATCTACCTTATCTATGTTTTCCTTCACAGGTTTTAAAATCAAATCATCTAACGAGAGGTTACAGTATGACTAATCACCCTCCATCGCTTTAAACAAATTCCTTCTTTTTTTTAAAAAAAATTGATTTACTTACTGGTTTTTGTCTGTTGATGATTCAATTGTTTGTGAAGTGGTGCGGCTGCCTAGTGTGATAGCAACCCAAGGAGGGGTCCAAAAAGGAAGAAGAAACAACCCACCAGGAGAAAGAGGCCACTGTCTGAAAGACTTACCCAGATGAGAGTGAAACAGAAACGTGTGAGGCCGGTCTGCCTTAGGCTGGAGGCTAACCCAGAACAGAAAGCCTAGCTGCTAGTAATTACTCCTCTGACCACGTGTTGTTCTGGCTGAAAAGTGCGGTTTTTTTTGGGTAGGGAGGGAAAAATTTGTGCCCCAAAGTTGGACGCCAATTGTCACCCGAATATATGAGACTCAGGGATAGATCTCTGAGGAAGTCGGAGATACTAGAGTGAATAAACACCACAGTCAGATCTTACCCAGCTGTGTTGTAGTGCGGTTTAGGAATGTTTGCTGACGTGAAGACTCAGACTACTTATGACGAACATACTTTATTGCTATGCCGTACGGCCGCACTTAATGCATGGGAAAAGATTTTAGACTCAGGTCAAAAAGTTGAGCATTATGCTAAGGTCAAACAAGGTTTAAAAGAGCCTTATACTGACTTTCTACACAGGCTTACCACGGCTGTAAATAGAGCAATATCAGATCCAGAAGCTAGAAAGCAAATAATACTTTCTCTGGCCTTTGATCATGCTAATCCAGAATGTAGAAGAATGCTTCTGCCTTTAAAAATCAGAGCCGCACCTCTAGAAGAATGGATTCAATATACAATCAATGCTGAACCTCTCCATAGTAATGAAGACAATTGGGTAGACCAAACCATTGATAAGGTAAGGAAGAGGAACCAAGGAATCACTTGTTTCAACTGTGGTAGACAAGGCCATGTAAGACGAAACTGTACACAAGGTACTCTTGGAAACGAGGCCCGATCTAGGTTTAATTCGAACAGAAGGCCATTGCCTTCTGGATTATGCAGAAGATGTGGCAAGGGACGACATTGGACCAATGAATGTAGATCTACCAGAGATAAAGAAGGCAACCCTCTGCCATCGGGAAACGCCTTTCGGGGCTTCCCCCGGGAAGCCCCCCAAAATCAGACTCCAAATTCGAGGATGGTGAGATCATATCCGGTCGTAGTAGAAGACCACCATCCTCAAGACGAATAGAACACCCAATACCTGATCTTGAAAAACATACAATATCAGATGATAACATAAATTCAAAAGAAGATTCAGAAACTCCAAAGAAAATTACGAAACGAATATTTTGGCAGACTTCGATAAATGAACAAAGACCAAAATTGGGTGTACTGATAGACAATATTTATATCCAGGGTTTAGTCGACACGGGGGCTGATGTTTCGATCATAACCCCACGGTCCTGGCATCCGAGATGGCCTTTACAGACATTAGATATCCAATTTCTGGGTATTGGAACAATATCTCAGGTGAAACAGAGTGTGAGGTGGCTTGAATGCATAGGACCAGAAGGTCAGAAAGGACGGTTAAAGCCATATATGGCTGATATAGCAGTGAATCTGTGGGGTCGCGACCTCCTAATGCAATGGAATACCCAGATTAAAATCCCTCCTGGTTATGATGTCAGCCAAAGGATCAACTATGTTTCCAAAAATGACAAAAATTCACCAGCCATTCAAGTTGTACAAAAGAATCGCCCTCTTAATAAGACACTCACAGCACTGCCTTTGAAATGGTTAACGGAAAAGCCTATTTGGGTTCAACAATGGCCTTTGACAAAGGAAAAACTTCAGGCGTTAGAACAGTTGGTACAGGAGCAGTTACAGGCTCAGCATATTGAAGAATCAACCAGTCCGTGGAATTCTCCTGTTTTTGTTGTCAAGAAGAAATCTGGAAAATGGAGGATGGTGACAGATTTAAGAGCAATTAATAAGGTGATTCAACCTATGGGCTCCTTACAATCTGGTATTCCCCTGCCTTCTCTGCTACCTAAAGGATGGCCTATTACAGTTATTGACTTGAAAGATTGCTTTTTTACCATACCTTTACAGGAACAGGACAAAGAGAAATTTGCTTTTACAGTGCCTACTCTTAATAATTCAGGGCCAGCTAAGAGGTACCAATGGAGAGTCCTGCCCCAAGGAATGTTAAATAGTCCCACTTTATGCCAATATTTTGTACAACAACCACTAGAAATACTACGCAAGCGCTTCCCACAATCTATCATTTACCATTATATAGATGATATTTTGTTGGCAGACCCAAACCCACAGACATTAGAAACATTGTTTGAAGAACTACAGAAAGTATTGCCTAATTGGGGACTGCAAATTGCTCCAGAAAAAGTACAGAGGGGAGATTCTATCAATTATTTAGGATATAAGATAGGTTTACAAAAAATTAGACCACAAAAGGTAAAATTAAATAGAGATAAATTGAAGACTCTTAACGATTTTCAAAAGCTACTAGGAGATATTGCTCATATACGGCCCATGATTGGTATAAAAAACTATGAACTAGTTAATTTATTCAAGACTTTAGAAGGTGACAAGGGTTTAAATAGTCCAAGAAAACTATCTGATGAAGCTGAGAAAGAATTAGAGTTGGTAGAAAGAAAACTTCAGGAAACACATGTGGATCGTGTGGATCCAGACTTGGAATGCATACTTGTTATTTTACCCTCAAGACAATCTCCAACAGGAATCTTAATGCAAAGAGAAAGCATCATATTAGAATGGATATTTCTGCCACATAGGCCAAGCAAAAAGATGAAGACATATATCGAAAAAATTGCTGATCTGATTTTTAAAGGTAAATTGAGACTCCGCCAATTGACTGGAAAGGACCCTGCAGAAATTGTTGTGCCTCTGACTAATGAAGAAATTGAACGATTATGGGCAGACAGTGAACCTTGGCAAAAGGCTTGCAGTGACTTTTTAGGAGAAATTAATAATAAATATCCCCAAAACAAGAGAATTCAATTTATAAAGGAAACTAATTGGATCTTTCCTCGTGTAGTACAAGATGAACCAATTTCTGGAGCCCCTATATTTTATACAGATGCAAACAATTTAGGGAAGGCTGGCTACAAGTCTGAAAACCTAACTAAAGTGGCTCAGAGCCCTTATAACTCTGTTCAAAAGTCAGAACTATACGCGATCATTATGGTGTTGTTGGATTTCACAGAGCCTCTTAACTTAATTACTGACTCTCAATATGCAGAAAGAGTTGTTTCACATATTGAAACTGCTGACTTCATTCCTGATGATACGGACTTGACCTTACTATTCATACAACTACAAGATATCATCAGAGGTAGGATACATCCTATGTACATAACACATATCAGGACACACATGGGCCTCCCAGGCCCTCTACGCAGGGTAATGAGGAAATAGATCGGTTGCTAATAGGAAGCGTGCTAAAGGCCACAGAATTTCATGAAAAGCATCATGTTAACAGCAAAGGGCTGAAGAAGAGTTTTCCCATCACTTGGATTGAAGCAAAGGAAATACTAAAAAAATGTGACACTTGCTCTTTCTATAACCAACCATCTTTACCTGCAGGAACTAATCCTAAGGGTACACACGGAAATGAGATATGGCAAATGGATGTGTTTCACTTTCCAGAATTCGGAAAGATGAAATATGTACATCATACTATTGACACCTATTCTGGAATGCAATGGGCGACTGCCCTGAGTTCAGAAAATGCTGATGCTGTACTTACTCACCTTTTGGAAGCCATGGCCGTATTGGGAATTCCCACTCAGATTAAGACTGACAATGCTCCAGCTTATGTCTCCCGAAAAATGAAGATAATTTTTACATACTATGATATAAAGCATATTACAGGGATACCACACAATCCTACAGGACAGGCAGTCGTGGAGAGATCTCACCGCACATTAAAAGAGATGCTTTATAAACAAAAGAAAGAAATGAAAAAGCCCAGAGAGAGGTTGCATAGTGCCTTATTGACTTTAAATTTTCTTAATGCTGATGAAAAGGGAACTTCAGCTGCTGAGAGACATTGGGTAGTAGAAAAATCTTCTGAGTTAAATCAACCCATTTACTTCAAAGATGTGTTGACTTCCGAATGGAAGCCAGGGTATGCGCTTCGGTGGGGTAGGGGTTTTGCTCTTGTTTCAACAGGGACAGAAAAGATATGGGTACCAACAAAACTAATAAAAGCCCGCTTCGAAAAGGAGTCTCTTCCTGAACAAGAAAAGTAACTGCTCATCCCTGACATGACAAACGGATGCGTGGTAAGGAAAACACACTTAACAAACCTGGGGCAGGGTCTCTCAGTTTTGTCTTTACAGGAAAATGGATACAACTATTTTTACGGCATTGTCTAAACATTGAATAATTACTCACCTGCAATAGAAGACAGACTGATGATTAAAGACTGTACAAGACGGACTACGAGACCAACTGATACACATGTGCACTACTGGGTAATTTCTCAATTTTTACTGCTTTACATCTTACATCTACATCTCAAAAAAAAAAAAAAAAAAAAAAAAAAAAAAAAAAAAAAAAAAAAAAAAAAAAAAAAAAGGTCCTGATTTGACTATTAATAAGGCTGGATTTGGATTGGGAACTAGTGGCTTTCTCCCTCTCTAAACCCAAGCATATTGGTAAAGAAATATGAAAAATTCTGTCTCACATCATAAAAGCCACCTGGTGTGAGACAGAAGGCATAATATTTAGGGACCAATATTACTGTGACTTCATCTTAAACCTTGTTCCTCCCTGTTTCTGTACCTCTCAAACATCTCATTCTGTCTGCTTCCAGTCTCCTAAAGTCATGAAAGATATAAATATCTTTTGAATATCGACAATGCTTAAGTTTTCCACTGTAAATAACATTTCCTCCTATCAGCTATCTACAAAGAATCTGGAACCGAGATGGGGCCTCCACCGGAACAACTCCCGCTAGTAAAACAAAAATAAAAGAAAGAGTATGAGAGAGAGAAAATAAGAGACAGGTAGACAGACAGAGACAAAAATAGAAAAATCAAGAACTTGGTGTGCACCGGTCAATAATTGCTTTCAAGAAATACATTATTCAAAAACAGCTGCAAGATAGCTCCTTATGATTATCCTTCAGATCACACTGCTAATTAAGTTTCCAGATGGAGTTAACCACTATCCTAAAATTGGTTATAGATGTATGTGGTCAGTCCATTAGGAACTAACCATTGTTTTAGCTTTTACAGGACCCCAAAGAGATGCCATCGCCCTTAAGTCAGCAGGAAGCAACCTTATAAACGACTACGCCCCCTTTCCCAATAAGTTTTATGCTCCAAAGGTTGTGGGTAAAACTGGGTAAAAGACAAAACTATAATATACCATCAGAGATCTTTTTTTGAAGAAGAGAGTGGGAATAGATAGTGTAGATAAAGGTAGACTGTTCTACCTACCTATACTTCATTTTAGCTGAATGTATGGGCTAAGCTAAAGACAATTTGCACTGTCATAGATATCTGTATATTGATACTAATGCAAAATCATTTTATATGTTTAATTGTGATAATTTGTACATTGGTACAAAGTTTAATCTGAGATTGTTTTATGTAACCAAAGCAACTTGTACTTCGATATAAATCTGAATCTGTAACTATTATGTAAAGCTGAATCTAAAATTGCTATATTTTATGTATGCTCATACCTTTGTTTAAAATATTTGCACATCATTGCCATGTATACTATGCAATTACTACCTTCATTTAACTATACTAGATATAATGTATGATTGCACTAGTTATGATATATGCACAAGATGTTTTATATACCTCTGTTTAGATGATATATATGTATTTACATGTCTAAAATGCTGTGGACACTTTACCTGGTAAAATACCCCTGGCTAATGCTCGATAGTTCTACTAAGGGTCATTGTTCAGAGATTGTACATCCCTTATATAAGTATTCTAATTTTTAGTACAGGGTTTATTCCTTAAGACGATAAGATCTGCCGTCAACACTATTTAAGGTATCATATCCCAGTCATTTCAGATACAGGTTAGAATATCATAGATGGACAAGAATCTTCAACCGTTTCATAGACCCAGAGAATATGGCATTTAACATTTAAAATTTGGCCACGAGAGACACGACGACTCCTGGTGTCACTGCTCCCTTCACGAGATGGTGTTGAGCATCAAGGATACTCCATTGGAGTTGGTCCTTTTGGCAAAAAATGGCCGGTTGAGTAAGGAACTGTCCTTACCTTGATTGCTGACAGTACACACATGATATCAAGCTGGATGAACAAATTGAGATGGAGACTGACGAAACCTGCCTAGACAGGATAAGACAGTCCCTTCAAAACTGTTCTGCTTGTAAAAAGATCTGTCAGATGCCATAGGCCTATAGCCAATCCGATAGATGCTCTAACGGTGCACAAATCCAGAGGTGATTGTCCAGGTAGCTGTGTTGCTGTCCTCTCCCAAATTTTGGAAGTAGCTGCTTCCATGTACTTCTGTCTTTCAGACAAATTTACCTTCCTTCTCAGGTCTTGAAGAGGTTGAAGAATAGATGTTTAAGGTCTCCACCCTAGTATCCCTTAGATAAGAACACTCAGGTGTTAGATTCTCACTTTCCCAGATTAACCCTTTAAAATAATCTATACACCCTACTATCTACCAATATTCTAAAACTATTAGATATACCTTATATAAGTTAGGCTTTGATTAGCAATTGTACTTTAACCTCTCCTAGATACTACCTCATAATGATTCCTACTGTACATAGTCTTAGTTTAGAACCTTCTTAGTTAGAAAAAGGGGGGAGATGTTGTGGGATTCAGGTGTCAGCTGATAAGGTCCAAAGAAGCTTATCCAGGGTCCCGGGCTCCTGGAGGGGGTGTGGCCAAGCCCATGGATAAGGGGCTGCTGGGACGCTGGGAGGCTCTCTTCCTGGTTCCGGGCTGCGAGAGGGGATTCCATCGTCCGTCCGTCTGCAGACTCCAGTTCCTGTTCAGGTGCTATTGTAATCTGTTGCTGGTACCGTGAGTTATATTTTAATAAATATTTTTCTAGTATTGGTGTTCTTGTGGGTAAACTCCGCCTACACAGCTGTATTCCAGCTTCCTCAGCCTCGCTTCCCTTGGCTTGGCTTCGCCTCGCTCTCCTTGCCTTAAACTTTAATATCTTAAATAATTTTGGTAAATTAAGGCGTGGCCCCACCACTGCCTGCTTGGAAGCCTGGAATTGCTTCTATAATCTAAAGTGACCTGACTACACCCCAATATAGATTATTGAGATCCTTGCCCCATCTTCTTCAGCACATTTCCTTGATAAAATTCCCCACTTACTTCATAAAACTATTAATGCATGATTGATCGACACATTTTGTATGGTGAGAAAACACAAAGAAAGAACTAGAAAGAAGCGCAAACTCAGCCTACATGTTGAGTGTAGTGTGCTTCTTCTTGTTCTTACAAGCTCACTGGCCACAGAGCAACCTATGACAATCTGTCCACTGTCGTAATCTTGCATTTGCTCTGTCATGCCTTTTTCATTCCTTGTGAGAAATGAAAATTGAATTGCTTTAAGAATTATTATTTCACACAAGTGAATTTGAGAAAAAACATATATTTCCAAGAATTTCCAAGGTGTGTTGTATCTACTTACAGAATACAGCACAGCCTCATCAGAACAGGTAAATGTCCTGATTCTCCAAGTTGACATTGAATCATATTCATTTTCTTTTTATAGAAACTACAGCATTACAACAGTCAATGTATTTTCAATGATATAATGAATGACACACAAACCCTTTAAAGTGTTATAATTTGATTTCTGCTGCATTGGTTTTATTATGCTGGAACATTTTGTTAAAAATATTTGTATAACTTACAATTCACTTCATATACTTTAAGAAAATGGGTACACAGGGGAGAATTAATTAAAATGCTAGCTTTGGAGAGAATAGAGATATGTTTAGTGAGTAAAGCAGTTGCTGCAAAAAAAAAAAAAAATGAATAACCGTGTTTATGACCCCAGCAACACAGTATACAATTGTCATCTTCCAATTCTACTGTTGAAAAGAAAATGAACCAACACATGCTTGCAATATCAGTGGGATGTGTGTGTGCAAAAAAGAATGTTGAGATTAGTAGGATAAAATGCTAGCTCCACATTTGCTGAACACTCTTCCAAAAAATACGTTGAAGGGTTATTCATCAGGACACTTGACATACTCTGGCCTCTACAAAAGTTTGCATAATCAAATTTAAATACTCACACATAAATATGAATGTGCTGTAAACATACTCATACAAAACAACAACAAAATTCTAGATTATGCTCATTTTTAAAATATTTTGATCACTAAACAAAATACAAACATATTAAGCCTTCACACTATTATGATATTTTAATAAGAATACAGCAGGTGATATGAGACCTAAGCATTTCTCTTTAAAAATCTTTACAGTGAATTTTTTTACTTGCTTATTTATCAAACTGTAGATAACTGGATTCAGTACAGGAATTATGACAGTGTAAAAATACAGAGTCTATCATGTCATTGTCATCTACTTGTGGAGATGTAGGACACACGTACATGAAAAGCAGAGAACCATAATACAAAGACACAGACAAGAGGTGGGCTCCACAGGTGGAGAAGGCTTTCTTTATGCCTTTGATTGATTTCTGACTTAAGATCAAAAAGAGAATAAATGTATATGAGACAAGAATAGTTGAAATAGTGAATACTTGAATAGAGCCAGAGAAAATAAAAAGCATTAGGTAATTGAGAGAAGGGTCAGTACAGGAAATCTTTAACAGTGGCATGACATCACAGTAAAAGTGATGTATTATGTTGGAATTACAGAAGGTTAGTCCTAATAAAAAAGCTTCAAGAATTAAAACATGAATAGATCCACGTACAAAAGACAATATTAGCAGATGTACACAGAGTCTATTTGTCATGATCACTGGGTAAAGGTTTGCATATGGCTATCTAGTGATCATAGGCCATTGCTGCCAAGAGAAAACATTCTGCCTTTGCACTGATTACAAATGAAAAAAACTGCATCACACATTCAGAGAAAGAGATCAGCTTTCTCTTGGCAAAAAAGTCTAGTAGCATCTTTGGTGTGACTGTGGATGATAACCAAGTGTCTACAAAGGCTAAACTCTCTAGAAATAGGTACATGGGGATGTGAAGGCCGGGGTCATTCTAGATGAGAGTGATCAGACCAAGGTTCCCCACAATAGTGATGAGATAGATCATTAAGAACAGCAGGAACAGGGGCACTTTCCACTGTGGCAGATGAACGAGTCCTGTGAGAACAAATTGTGCCAGCAGTGTTGTGTTCTCTGTTCCCATGCCCTTGCTGGATATCCCTGAAATGAAAGACATTGACAGTCACAAAGCATTCACGAACATTTGTAAAGTAAAATGGGGTAGCAGAATTTAAAACACAATTATCTATTAACCAGAATGACCACCAAATTCTATTCAATATCACTATATAAGATAAAAAACTTGCCTTCAAAGGAAAGAAATTATTTCAATTTATTATTCTAATAAAATTATGAATAAATTAACATATTCAATGAAAAGATTACTTTTAAATTTGTGTAAAAGATACAGAATTACAAATTGTTTTGTGTGAAAATTTTTGTGTTACATATTTATAACCATGGCAAAGGCTGTTTAAGCACTTATGCAATGAATTAAATGAAAGATCTTAGTTAATTTAAACACTCTAATTTAATAAAGTGAAACATGACAATATATAGTGGCCTGAAAATTTTTATACAGAAGTAGATAAAAATCAGTTTCTAGTATAAGAAATAGGAGTTAGTAGTAATTCAATGTACCAAGAGGCTCTGGTGTGAAGCAGAATTGTCTGGGAACATTTATTCATATCATAGATCATAAGTTTAGTTATAAGTTGACATAGGAGTTTATAAATAAGAATCTCATACCCAACTTTATAAAAATTTCCAGATAATATTTAGTGCAAACAAGGTTATTGAAACGTGTGACTGGACATTGCCAATAGTAAGATCACAGACATAAAGGAAAAGATTTGTAATATTGAGTGACTATTATACAGTGACACTCACAGGTGAATTTGGTGTTCAATAGAACAAAAATATCATTTTTTGACTATATATATTGTCTTTGAAAATTAGTTTTTACAATTAAGATACACTGGTAATTATCACTGAACATGAAAGACACATACTTGGTAGTATGGGCCAACTGTAAGTTTAACACTAATGACCATGTATGACTATTTAACTTGCTTCTTTTATGTTCACATTTTTCTAGCTTATTATTCTAATACCACCAGAATTTCTATGTTAAAACTAGTCATTTCAAGAGCTCATGTTACTTTAATGAAAATCAAAGGAAAGGCAAGTATTGATGCAAAGCAGAAGTGAACCAGATATCTGAAGGATGTGGTTTTAATGAGGGGTGGGGAAACTTGAAATGTAACAGACAAATATGGTTCCAGAAGGCAAAATAAAGGATATTTGGGGGTAAATGACAAAAGATCCCTGTGTTTTGAAACTAAGAAATTTTAATGGCTTATAGAAAATAGTTTCCTACATGTAATCATTAGTAGCAGAAAATGATGGGAAAGTAGTGGCCACACAGTGATGCTGTGTTCTGAGAAATGAGGGGGTAGTTAGTATCTGCTTTGTGTTCCTAACCTACTGCAGTCTTGTTCCTGTAGAACATTTAAGAAAAAGCTTTTAAGCACTGCATTAAAAAGTAAGAGCGAGATAAGGAAAGAACTCGAAGGATAAAAAGCACAACCAACATTAAATGCAAAATGTAGAAAGAGCAATAAAATTAGGGCGCGGAGCAGGCAGCGCTTGGCAAAGGCATACGGATTTATGGAGGGAAAGAGAAGGAATAGAGAGCAAATAGCAAAGGCTTTGAAAAACACTTGGATACTTCTTTTTTTTGTTACATATATTCCTAAATACACAGAACTGTTTGGAGAGAGGAAAGGAAGGAAAAATTATATAATCTCCCCAAATTAATAGGTAATAAAAGCCTATTTAAATTTTCACTTAAATATATGGAGAAAGAACACGTTCCTGATGTCCAGTTTTCAATGTTTTTCTTAAATTTCTTGTTTATTATGCATTGTGGATCTTAAAAATTATTTTCCTTTTGTAAATGTATTTTTCCTATAGAATATACACTTTAAAACAGACATTAAATTAGACTTTATTTGATTTTGTGGTTGATATATTTTAACATATATAGTCAATGCTTATGTTTATTCTGTATTTTTATGATACATTTTGATGTCAAACCAATTAGAAAATATTTCGATGCAAATCTCACTAGTTTGATTTGAGAACATATATTCACATATCTCTCTAACAATTGTCTTATTTCCATTTCATTTTGTTTTGAACTAGAATAATAAAATTAATGCAGACCAGCTTTTTACACAGTTATAATACACCATGCCAGTATTTTATTTTAAGGCAAATATTAAACAAAATAAAAATAATTTTACTTCCACATAACTTGCAACTCACCAAGAAATGCTAATTCTTAACTTGCTTGAGATTGCAGATGTAACAAATCATTATACAAGAAAGAGTAGTGAGAAATACGTTTAACATATTTCATTATGTATTCATTTTTATGTACCTAATCACATATCTAGATATATATCAAGTTATAAAACTGAATGAATTATCATATATGCATGCAGTCTATCCTACACACACTTATAAATAGCATAAGTTATGCAAGTATACAAAATGAACAATATAAATATTATTTTATAAGTAGAAAATGTAACAAATCATTTACTTAAATAACTGATCTTTAAAAGACTTAGGAAGGAACACGACTAAATAGCCTTTCTACTGAATCATTAGAATAATTGCATATGTGAGGATAATTAAGGTTCATATAGAATTTTGAGTTAACAGTCTGGTTCAGGAGAACTTAGAGGCTGTTGTAGTCAAGATTGGAAATATTGTCTTGCTGTTAAATGCCAGCCTCACAGCTAGAAGTCCCTACTGTAAGGCAACATTATTATACACAATGTGATAATTGGCGGGTCCCAATGCCACTAAGATAATTGAGAACGTGTTAGAAAGATAGGAAAGACAGAGGAGAAAAGAAGTTTTTGTTGGGTTTGATTTAGTTTTAATATTTTTTCATTTTTTTAAAATTTTAGTTTGCGGATATACTGCAATGGGGAATGCCAAATATGGAGGGACTGGGAAATGGTTGGAACTGGGGTGCATGATATAAAATTTCCAATGAAAAAAAAAAGAAATTGAATTTAAAACATTCTTAAAGGTAACAATTCTACATATATTTTCTATTCATATTTAGCTATGAATTTAAATATATAGGTTATTCCTTGTTGCTGCTGTTTTCATATGTACCCAGAAACACCAAATTATTATGAGTTAAGAATCATTCTTAAATTTCTGTGGAAAACGTGGTGGATATTACAGAACTCATTTGTTTCTTACCCATTTCAAGAAAAAATTGCAGAGATCCTTAAAGAGCATCAAAGATCTAAAACAGAAATAGTGACAGACTATGAGACCACAGGACCACTTGTGGTAATTCTGTTCCTGACAGTTTATCTGAAAGGTTCATGTCTAAGCACAGCAAACTTTGCTTATGTGCCCTTTCCTTCAATACAAGAACCTTTATACGCTTGCCTGTCTTCTCCACAGGAGGAAAGGCTGAAGACCCCAAATTCCCATAAGAGGCTTCTCTTCTGGATGCTGTAGGTTTGGACAGACATATAAATTGGTTCCATGGGGGATACTGCAGACTGTAAACCATAAGTATTTATTCACTATAAGAGACTCTAATTATAATCATAGAAAATATAATATCCTACTATTTCCCATCACACTCTGCCAAATGAAACTTTGAGGACTCTGAACAGTATGCTTTATCTGAGCTAATCAAACATGATTTTATTAATGTCAATGATGAAGTGTAATTTTCTTAAAGTGTGAGTTATGATTCCCATGTGGGTTTCTAAAATATCTGGTGGTGATATTGTTTTTAAAAAATGTATAAAAGCCTTAAAAACCATTAAGAATAAAATGTGGTAAATTTGAGGTTACTCTGGCAGATTGCGTTGGGCTTTCACTGTGGCTTTGGTGAACACACAAGTACAGTTTGTCTTGCAAATGCCATTATTTTAAGCAAAAACCATTGTCTTTCAAACATTTGATTCATAATCCAGGTTTCTGTGAGTCGTGAATTGCACTTTTTGATGTATGCACAATTATTTGTTCTGGTTTTTGCTTTTAAATAAACACACAGGTTTAATTACATAAAACTGAACAAAAAATCATATTGTCATTTTGCAGCAATAACAAATTAGTCTGCTTTTTAGTAGCATTTTGTTAGAATGAGACATGAGACTTTTTATTTTAAAAATGTTGTTGCTGAATTTACTCTCCTAAAAATTATTAAATTAACTTTTGCTTGGAAATATGATAGAACTTATAATGCTTTCTGTAATGGCACTAAGCATATGTTTTCTATTTTTGGATTATATAGTTTTTCAAAGTGGCATTCTCAGCATTGAAGGTGATATGATCTAAATAATAACTCTGAGAAGTGTTGAAGATGATATACATATTGTAGCAGTAATTATAACGGTATTGATCTATACATAAAAGTAAGCAAGTACACCCTTCTCATCATTAGTGAAACTTGCTTTCCTTTTTAATAATTCATAAAATTGCACACAAATTAAAGATATTTTTAAAAACAAGTCCATTAGTAGCTAGATGTGAAACCTTGCAGACAAAGGAAAATGTAAGCACAGGATTATGGTACAGAGAGGACTATATCGATGGTTTCCAAACATCAAAGCTTGGTATCCAAATTCAACACAGAACTTGTTAAAATGTACATGCTACTTAAGTAGCTATGAGTAGGCTGAGTGCCAGAAGGCACTAAATATTTACGGGATGTGACAACTATTATTCAACAGGTCAATCCACCAGGTGAATAACTCTTTGATAGGTAGGCCCATTTGGCAATAACCATAGAGCCACTGACTGTAAATCCTTTTGTTTCTTTTTGTAATTTTCTCATGTGCTGCCATGATAAGTGACTTTTCACATCCAACTTGTAGTGTGTTTTCTATTTGGGGGCACATTTTTCTCTTGATGGTCAGGAGGATAATTTCTTCTTAAGCTGTAAAGAATTTTGTGAATGGAAATAATGTATTTTATAACTGAGGCTGACATAGGAAAATAACAATATCCTCAGCTACAAAGATAGCTTTTCATACAATTTACTGATTTAAGACTCAGAATAATTCAAGATAGACTAGTTGCTTCTAGAGATGAGTAGTACAAGGACATTTTCCTAAGTTTCTGTTAAACCAGTGTCAGACACAAAGCACCTTTGGTAGACATAGCATCCTGCAGCAATTGACTCTACGTGTATACTCCAAATCTCACTTTTATGATACAAGGCTCAAAATTCAGCCAAGTAATTGCTTATTGTTTAGACGCTGGATTTCAGTGTCTCTCTGTTCAGATATGCTGATCACACAAGAGTTACATGCTCATTTGACAGACTGCATATCAGGGAACCTTGCTGAAAGCCAAATGCTGCTATGGCCATTCACTCATTGGACGGTCAGTGTGACATCCCTAGCCTGAGAGAGATTGTGTGAATTCTCATGTGGTATCAGAATGACTTTGACCCCCTCATGATGTAACTCATATATTTGTTAGAAGTTTTATTTTTTTCTGTGATAGAGCTGTGAAGAGAGCTGTGTAGATGAGATGCATAGCTGTGTAAAAGTGAAGTTGTTGTGTGAAGAAATGTCACATTGTGGAGATATGTAGGTGTGTGGAGACATGAAAGGAGAGATTTTTGAAGATGAAGTAAAAGAGAAAGTTGCCATCAGAAAGCATGTCCTTCTTTATTATCCCTCAGATAGAAAAATTTAATTCTTGCTGACATCATAGATATTTTTGCAAACTCTGGGTTCTGTCTTGGAGCAGGTTGTGCTAAAAACTACAACAGCTGATGACACTTGTGGTTTCCACACAGGCCACCACTGAAAGAGAAAACTTATCAGAGAAACAAAGTACTATAAATATAAAAATTTTGCAATAAAAGAAACAGAGAGTAGGAAGATGTGGTAGATGAGATAGTGTACTTGAGATCACACAGAACCTGAAAGTGGGATCACAGACTGTAGTTTTCTAATTATTAAAACTATTCCGGTGGAAGATTAAAGGGATAGTAATATATTCTGCTATTTTTCTTCTTTAAATATATTGTATTAGTTCTTTGAGAATTCTGTGCAACACTTTTCAGGCATAATCAGTCCCTTCCCAAATGTCTCTCAGATTCCTTTTGCATTCCTATTCACTCAACTTCACCCTATTTTGTGTATTTTTGTTCAATTTGTGTTGTACACACACACACACACACACACACACACACACACACACACACACACACACATATACTCTTGGATATGAGACTTTCTGAAAATCAAATGCTTGTGGTGATAAAGGAAGACTTTGCAGACAGTAAGGGACAATAAAATGGAATATGGGTTAGAGTATCATAAGCAAATGAAGAGGCTACCTTTGTAATACAGAGCTCACCTATGGAGTCTGTACCTCCTGGAAATGGAAAGGACTATACAAGTTGACATTGCTACTAGCAATGAGAAAATGTTTCCCCAGCCCAGCATTCTCACCAGCATGTGCCATCACTTGTCATATCAATCTTGGCCATTTTGACTGGAGTAAAATAAAATATCAGAAGTGGTTTTAATTTGCATTTCTCTGATTTCACAGATGACTACTGATTTTTAACATTTAAGGGTTTCTTAGTTTTTGTCTTATAACTTTTGCTTAATTTTGCTTAATCCAATACTCCCTGTTATAATAACATTTCCTACTAACAAAGCCTATGTACATTAACATATGCTAATACAGATCCAATAAGTAGGCAGGTAAGTTTATTACTTTTTGAACATCCAGCAACAGTTCCAAGGGCAGAAGTAAGCTTCCATATATAAGTCTGTCGAATCTTGTGCTAAAATACCAAATTCTTACAGCTAACCCTTGGTCCCACAACTTGGTTGGAGACAATAAATAGAAAAGAGTCACTGCAATCATCCTGATTTCCAGACCAGTCAAAAGTATGTTGCTACATTCCTGTAATGTTATATCAGATGGGGATATTCTCATATAGTTACCATAATAAAGTTCTATTGCACCTTCTTAGTTCTATTATGCATGGTGGGAATCATTGAGGAGAATACCATTAATGAAATTTCCTTTAGGATAAAGTAAGTCTGTTGAAGCAGTAATTGAGTATTATGTCCCAATATTCATTTTGGGAACATGCCCAAACATCCCTCAGTGATAATATATATATTTGCAAAACACAATTAGGTCTCTTTTCGAGTTTCAGAATACAAGAAATTAGACAAAATTAAGGGATCTTGATTAAGAGGCAGTCCTAGAAACAAAGTATAATTGACTTGTAGCCTTAATTTCTTTTCCTTCTTAAATTATTGGATGCAAGACAGGAACATATGCCCAATATATTTCATTCCAACATCTCTGGTCATCAGCAGTATCAGGATCAGCATCCCTGTGTTTTACCAAATGCTCAGGAAGCCAACAGTTTTATTTTCTTTCTCTGAGGAAACATAAACATGCCCCTGACATCATATCAAAATAGTGTCGGGGCCCTTCCATAATCAGGTACAAGGATATTTACATTTAACTTGAGCAAACTTGGTGCCTGTTCCTTCATGCCAAAATTGATCTGCTATAGATTTACCAGCAGAATTCACATTTAAAAAATTTAAAATAAAGATAACATGATTTATTTCACTATGTGGTGACTGAGGGTATAACTTCCATTTTTATTTTTGAAGCTTTATTTCAAGAGTACCATGTGCACATTCTACAATTCCTTGTCTTTGCGGATTATAAGAAATGCTAGTTTTATACTAAATTTTCTATTGGAAATAAAATTGGTGGAATATTGTGGTGGGATTCAGGTGTCAGCTGATAAGGTCCGAAGACGCTTATCCAGGGTCCCGGGCTCCTGAAGGGGGAGTGGCCAATCCCATTCATAAGGGGCTGCTGGGATCCTGGGAGGCCCATTTCCTGGTTCCTGACTGCTGGAGAGACCGGTTAGGCATCCAGTCTATCAGGCACCTGTATAAGCTGTTACCTGTATCGTGAGTGTTGGTTTATATTTTAATAAATATTAATCTTGGATTGGCGTATTTTAAGAGAACCTCTGCCTTCAGAATATTTTGTTAACACATCTAAAGACATTATCTGTTTTTATAATCTTTGTTACTCCCTTAAAGGAGAAACATTTCAGGCAACGAGCAACTACATACTTGGTGGATTCTCCAGATTGTGCACAAGTCATCAAGAATCCTGAATACATATCAATTATTACATGTGCATATTTTAATTATCCAAACTCTGTATTGAGAGTAACATCTATTTGCCAAAGAGGAGGCACAGGCAAATATTGTAAATACACTATACATTGCTTGACAATTTGATGAGAAACTTCTATAGTAGGGACAAATTATTTTCTTAAAATTTTTTTCTTACTATTCTGATGATGTAAAGCATGTGACTGTTGGACTAATTTAACTTGAGCCAATGCTATCAACTGAGTTAATTTACTATAAACAGCATTGCCTACAGCCAAAAGACCAGGAAAACTAAAATGAGCTCAAATATGATCCACAAAACATGGCAATTTTCATAAATAATTGGCATCCTGAAATTTCTGATCAATATTCTAACTTGATTATTAGTAGTTTTAATGCAGGGGACAGTTTCTATAACCTGAAGAGCTCTAAAAATATGACTATCAGTATATAAATTAAATAAATTATATATAAGAAGCTAAAAACCATAGCAACAGTTTGTAACTCAACACCTGAGCTTAATCTAAAGCTATTTGTACTACATATGTTTTTTTTTAACAATTAAATAGCATAAGCTGCTGTTCTATTAGAAGGACCATCAGGAAAAGCCAAGATAACCATCTTTAACTGAGAATTGCATTACTATTTTAGGAAAAATAAAATAATGCATCTGAGCAAATTATAATAATAGATAATCAGGAAAATAACTATCAATTTGGCCTGAAAACTGAGTGAAAGCAATTGCTTAAGAATTATTATTTTGAAATAACTAATAAATCTGCTTTCAGACAAATAGCATGTTAATCATCCCAGATTCTCTGCAAAAATACTTTTTAGATTTATGTCTATTTTATTTTACTGTGGCATGGTGTTTCCATGATCCTTTATGTCTATCAATCACAAGATCTATTCCAACCTAAAATATTTGAGACTTCTTGTCTTCTTATTTTTAAAGGCGCTAAAATGAACAGAGGGCTCATTAGGCCCAAAGATGCATCCTTTAACTTTAGTCAAAGATTATTGCCAGCAATGTGGCTGCCCTTTTCACGATGAGGTCAGCAGCCAAGATGTAGGCGAGACATGTGACTACTTTTTAAATAATAGCTACATGCACCCATACACACAGTTGGATTCAACTTACATGCAGTTCTAAAGCTAGCTTTTATACATATATAGAGTTAATTCTAAGTCACATACATGTTTATATACATACACATGCATATATTTCTAATTGTAGCATACACATTTTTTATTATTAGCTATTTTTTAAACTGAAGAAAACCAATTATAATTAACCTATTATGGTTATATCCCCAATACAGATTATAGTTTCCCTTCAAATTCAGCATGGTTAATATGCCTTCCAACTTTCTACAGTTTTCCATGTACCTTTAGGTCCAGGCTTTCCCTAACTTTGCTCTTTTCGTTCAGCCAGACATACCTTTTTTTTAAACTTTTTTTTTTTTTTTGCCTTCCAATCTCTTGCCTTTTTCTTTGTTTACCAGACAATATGCAAGTTTACATCAAAATCTTTTTCTTTTGTTCCTTCCCAGTACATTAGAATACTGCATAGCCATACCATTTTTAAATAAGAAAAGAAATATATACATATATGTACATATCATATTAAAACCCAATATTTGCATCAATATAGAAAAACTTATCAATGTGAAATATTTGGGACTAGCAGCAGTTTTCTTACCTCTAATCAATAATAATTTGTAACAAATTTCCTCAAATAATGACAAGTATTTATAAGCCATTGACTTCAAATAGCCAAATTCCAAGTATTTTTTTCTTTTTCTGTGGAAGCAAAAGCATAATTATTTTCATCTAGGCTGATCTGAGTTTCTTTAGTGTCAGGCCAACAGCTGGCCAGAAGCCAAGACTATACCTTGATGTTATCACAGTGAAGAAGAATCCACTGCCAGTGTTCCTGAAAAAATGGTTAATTCCTCTGATTACAAGAACTAGCCCAAGATTCTCTGTTCGGCATTTGTGCAGCTTCTAAGTTGTAGGCAGGAAACTCTTGATTGCCCTGCCTCTAGCTACCTGTATTAAGGACATGCACCCTCACCCTGTTGAGCACCCTCACCTAGCTACAGGCCTCTCCTGTAGTCAAGACCAACCCTATCTATGCTGCGGGCCTGAGAGCAAGAGTGCTATGGAAGGAAGAAGCCCTTTCCAGCCCTTACTCTTCTCTTCTAGGAAAATTAGGGAGGTTAGTAGGCAGAAACAATTGACAGTGAATGACACAGACAACAAATATAGACCAGAACTAAGTTGATGGCCTTACTTGTGATTAGGGAGTCAAGTCTATCAGGTGGTCTTTCCTGCAGTATATAAGCCACATCTGGCAGGAGAGAACTGCTTATCTCACTTCAATCAGAGGGACTCAGTCTTCTCAAAGACATGGAACAGAAAAATAAATAATATAGTAACAGTCAGAACACAGACCAGATTAAGAGTGCTCACATTTATATTTACCAGCCAGCCATAAATAGATGTGAAAGTAAGACAATGGTTTAATTCCTATACTTTTCTAAATCTCTAGGCTTATGGTCCCTTCTGCAAGAAACCAGGGGTATACATCCCCTAAAAATTTCAAAGAACTGAAGCAAATGTAATTGCTTTATCTTAGCTCCTAAAGTAAGGAGCATATGGAAAAAAGCAAACAGCTATTATCAAAGAAATTTTTCTGGTGGAGCAGAAGGTTTAGTTTCAGCTTTGCCTGATTTTGAAAACACTTTCTGTCTTTCAGGATGAAGGTCTAAGCTGTCCTAAATAAGTATCTAAAAACTAAAAATAATTGTTGGAGTTTTGTGGACCACATTCATCAGAATATTGCTGTATTTTAATTTTAATATGGCCTCATGAATATGCATCTAAGGTCCCATATTCAGGAAATCAAAGACAAATTATCTCTACAAATTCTAAGAATTTGTATGATGGTTAGTGGCTTATCTTTGTTCCCTGGCCCTTTAAAGTGCCCTTAAGCAAATGTGCAAACACTGCTTACTATTTCTTGACTCATTTTATATTTACACTATGTTCAAAGTATTTATTATTTGTGCACCTTTTCCTTTATATGCATTTTTGCTTTTACTCTCTAATTACTAATCATAGTTATTTACCTTTACTGAGCATGTTCTCTTAACCCCACTGCAATAGCCATTGCTCTTTTTGCATATCCAGCCCTACATCAGGCACCAATTGTCAGATCCAGCCAACAAGTCACTGGGTCAGTGGATGGGGCATATGGCTGAAGAAATGAAAGGAGACAGCAAAACATCAGGACAGTTGTCAAGAACTGCAACAACCCTGAGTTTAATCCTAAGTGTGCTTATATACAAATTGAAAGCAACAAGTAAAACAATGCACAGTACAGGCAGTCAGGCACTATCTTGAGAAAACCCTGTGCTGTACTCTAATTAAGCAGTTACATTAGCATGTGCCTTCTGCTAGCACAAGTAGCTTACATTATCAAGATAAAGAACTCTTTCTTGAGAGATAATCAGACTAATCCCATGGTCTTCAAGGCTAAAGAAACAAGCAAGATAAACTCTCTTGAACCCTTGAGTTGGCTGAGTTATTGTGACAGTATTTCTCCATGAGTCAGAAAGTACTCTCGAGTCACTATGGGAAACTGAGTCACTATGTGGGCTCCCACAGTGTTCATTCTCATACAGAAGGTTTTCAACTTCACATGGTCCCATTTGTGAATTGTTGATCTTAGTTCTTGTGCTGTCAGTGTTCCGTTCAGAGAGTATTTTCCTGTGCTAGTGAGTCCAAATCTATTCTCCTTTTTTTTTTCTTCTATCAGAATCTGGGTATCTGAACCTATATTAAGGTCTTAGAACTATTTGGAGTTGTTTTATGTAGGGTTATGAAACTGAATATATTTTTATTCTGAATACAGCTATCCAGTTTGACCTTCATCATTTGCTGACAGTTCTGTCTTTTTACCACTTTTTGTCTTCTTTTTCAAAAACCAGATTGATGTGGGAATGCCTTTCTGTATGCTGTGAATATCAATATTTAAATAAAGGAGCTGTTTTGGCTCATGACAGGCACCTTAGAAAAAGTAGGAGGAGAAATTGCAACATAGGGAGGAGCAGGGTGGAGTCAGAGGCAGACAAAGCCAGAAGTCCGAAGGAGCAACATTTAAGGAACACAGGTGAGTCATGGGCCACGTGGCAGACAGATTAATGAGAATGGGTTGATTTAAGATGTAAGAGCTAGCTAGCAATGTGCCTAAAGCCATAGACCAAAGAGCATGAAGTTAATATAAGAGTCTCAGTCATTTTGGGGGGCCTGAGCAGCAGCAGTGAGTGGCTAAGGGGTCTGGGGCTTTAGGTCTGTGGGTCTGGACTTCTGGCTGCCTGGGACCAAGAAACCGCACTACAACACCAGATACCTTTGGGTTGGGTTTGTGGAATTATTTGTGCATCTTTAATTTGATTTGATTAATCAGTGTCTGCTTTTATGTTAATGCTAAATTATTTCTTCAAATACAACTTAAAATCGGGAGATGCTCATATCCCTAGTGATTCTTTTTTATTCAAGGTTGTTTTAGCTATCTTTTGGAGGGTATGTGTGTGTGTGTTTACATATGAATCAAATAATGTTTTATTTTACTTTTGGTCAACAAATGCGTTATGCTTTGTTGAATCATTGATCATAATGGAACAATAGATCCCTCAAACATTATAGGACATTGCCGATATGACTGGTGACTCTCTAAAATCTGACTCAAGTCCTTATTGCCAAAGAAGGATACCTCTTGCTTATGCCAGGAAATATGGAGAAATTGAGCTGCTTCCCAACTGGATTTACCACTAGCATTTACAGTGCTAAAAAATGCTATAATTGCTACTTATGTAGAAATTAATCATCATTCTTAACCAGCTATGAAACCAGTGACCTATAATAATCTGACATCAAGACTGAGATATCCTGGTACAACTGTGGCACAAATGCTATGGGAGTAGCCAAGCACTTTGTGATGGATTTAAGACCCAATCCATGTGAGGAATCAATACTTGACACTGTTAATGAGGCCAGGTTTTGTGCGAATAAATGAGACTCAGGGATAGATCTCTGAAGAAGTTAGAGATATTAGAGAGAATAAACACCACAGTCATATTTTACCCAGCTGTCTTCCAGATTCCTCAGCCTCACTTCCCTTGGAATGGCTTCTCTCTCTCTGTGTTTCTATCCTGTCTTAAGTACCCTTCTGCAAATTAAGGCATGGCCCCACCACACCTGCTTGGGAGCCTGGAATTCCTTCTATAATCTAAAGTGACTTCAACTCATTTGGGATTAAGGGCGTAGGTCACCACTCCCAGGGTACTCCCTGTGCTGGGATTAAAGGTTTGAATCACCACTCTCTGATCCTCCTAGACTGACTGTGGTTAGAGCTCTGGAACTTTTGTAGCTTTTATTAACTCCCCACATAGACTGTGGGTAGATTTCGTCTGATATCTCCAAAACTTCTGAAACTTTTATTGAATCCCCACAGCCAGGAACCTGAGACCAGACAGGTGGTAGGCAAAGAAGCTTGTCTTGTAGTACATGGGTATTGACATAGACACCAACAAGTGTTAAGCATTTGGACAGTGAGAAATCTTGGAGCACTCGGCTGATGTGGCTATGCCTTTCTATATGCTGTGAATATCAATCATTAAATAAAGGAGCTGTTTTGGGCCATGACAGGCACCATAGAAGAAGTAGGAGGAGAAATCAGAGCATAGGTAGGAGAAGCAGGGCGGAGTCAGGCAGATTGAGCAAACCGCCCAAGGAGCAACACGTAAGGAACACAGGTGAGCCATGGGCCATGTGGCAGACAGATTAATAGAAATTGGTTGATTTAAGATGTAAGAGCTAGCTAGCAATGTGCCTGAGCCATAGGCCAAACAGCATAAAGTTAATATAAGCATCTGAGTCATTTTTAGGGGCTTGAGCAGCAGCAGCAGCAGACGGCTGGCACGCAGGTCTGTGGGTCTTGGCCTCTGGCCACCCGGGACCAAGAAACCCCCATTTTAACACTCAGCCCTAAATAATATGTCTTTATTGAATCCTTCCTTTCAAAACTCTGGGATTCAAAAGGTGAAAAGTTAAGAGCCAGAGGTGATAGATGAGTATAAGAAAAGAATATCTTTTATATACAAGAAGACTGACAGATATGTATGTGCATTCAGAGATTATGACAGCATGTACAGAAGAATCTTCACCATTTTAATTTTGGAGCCTCTTAGAGTATGATCAGATTATGTTTTTGTACATGAACTGGCATCTTAGAGCCCATTTCCTACAGGGGAATACCTAACCAAGCCCTAATAATGGGATGAGGGAATTGGACCTACCTCAAATGGATATACCAGACTGAACTGGCCCACCTTGGAGCTCCTAGCCCTCCTTAGGGAATGGAATGGAATTATCACAATTAAACATATAAAATGATTTCACATTTGTATCAATATACAAATATCTATGTTAGTGCAAATTGTCTTTAACTTAGCCCATACATTCAGCTAGAATTGTGTATAGGTAGGTAGAACAATCTACCTTTATCCATCCTATCTATCCTCTTTCTCTTCTTCAAACGAGATCTTTGATGCTATATTATAGTTCTGTCCTTCACCCAATTTTAACTTATAACTATTCTATTAGAATAATAATTACCCACAACCCTCAGAGCACAAAACTTATTGGAAAAGGGGGAGTAGTCTTTCATAAGGTTGCTTCCTGCTGACTTAAGGGTGATGGCATCTCTTTGGGATCCTGTAAAAGCTAAAACAATGGACTGACCATATACATTTATAACCATTCTCAGAATAGTAGTTAACTCCATCTGGAATTCTAATCAGAAGTGTGATCTGGAGGATAATCATAGAGAGCTGTCTTGCAGCCATTTTCGAATAATCTATTTTCTGAAAACAATCATTGATTGATGCGCACCAGGTTCTTGATTTTTCTAATTTTTGCCTCTGTCTGTCTATCTGTCTCTTACTCTCTCTCTCTCATACTCTCCCTTTTATTCTTGTTTCACTAGTAGGAGTTGTTGTGGTGGGGGCCCCATCTCGGTTCCAGATTCTTTGTAGATAGCTGATAGGAGGAAATGTTATTTACAATAGAAAACTTAAGCATTGTTGATACTCAAAGAAGATATTTATATCTTCTATAACTTCAGGAGATTGTATGCAGACAGGATGTTTGAAAGGTACAGATACAGAGAGAAACAAGGCTTAAGATGAAGTCACACTAATATTGGTCCCTAAACATTCTGTCTTCTATCTCACACCAGGTGGCTTTTCTGGTATGAGACAGAATTCTTCAAATTTCTTTACCAATATGCTTGGGTTTAGAGAGGGTGAAAGCCACTTTCTCCCAATCCAAATCCAGCTATATTAATAGTCAAATCAGGACCACCTTTTTTTTTTTTTTTTTTTTTTTTTTTTTTTTTTTTTTTTTTTTTTGAGGTGTAGATGCAAGATGCAAAGCAATAAGAATTGAGAGATTACACAGTAGTGCATATGTGTATCAGTTGGTCTCATAGTCCATTACATTCCTTCATCATCGATCTCTCCTTGATCACAAGTGAATAATTATTCAATGTCTAGTCAATGTCTTAAAAACAGTTGTATCCATTTTCCTGTAAAGACAAAATTGAGACCCTGCCCCAGGTTTGTTAAATGTGTTTTTCTTACCATGTATCCATTTGTCATATCATGGATGAGCAATTACTTCTCCTTCTCAGGAAGGGACTCCTTTTCGAAGCGGACTTTTATTAGTTTTGTCGGTACCCATATATTTTCTTTCCCTGTTGAAACAAAATCAAAACCCCTATCCCATCGAAGCACATATCCCAGCTTCCACTCTGAAGTCAACACATCTTTGAAGTAGATGGGTTGATTTATCTCAGAAGATTTCTCTATTACCCAATGTCTCTCAGCAGCTGATGTTCCCTTTTCATCAGCGTTAAGAAAATTTAAAGTCAATAAGGCACTGTGCAACCTCTCCCTGGGTTTTCTCATTTATTTTTTTCCTTTTATAAAGCATCTCTTTCAATGTGTGGTGAGATCTCTCCACAACTGCCTGTCCTGTAGGATTGTGTGGTATCCCTGTAATATTCTTTATATTATAGTATCAAAAAATCAGCTTCATTTTTTGGGAAACATAAGCTGGAGCATTGTCAGTCTTAATCTGAGTGGGAATTCCCATTATGGCCATGGCTTTCAAAAGGTGAGTAAGTACAGCGTCAGCATTTTCAGAACTCAGGGCAGTCGCCCATTAGATATATATGTATATGCTGTTTTCTGTGGGATTTTTCCATTTTTTTATTTTTTAAATGTACTTTAGATTTAAAAAATAAATTCATCATTCACATTTACATAAAGAATGAATGGACACAGTTTCAAGAAACCTACTGTGGTAGGGTAGAACAATGTTTTTTCTTGGCTATGCTTTAGTCTGACTGTCCACCCTGATGCTCAAGGTTCCTGGGAAAGCCCTAAGTCTGTGGAAATAGTCTGTTCCCAGCTGAGCTTTCCAAGTCCTGAGCTCAGTAAACTTTGGAGAAAGCCTAGGGTAAGACTAGCAATGGCAAACTTTTGTTAAAAAATATTCATGCACATCAATGTGTACACTTGTGAAGACTCTGAAAACAAAAGTTTGCAGACATTTGTCCAGGCTGTGTGCACAGGGTGGACCCTCACACACTCCCTTCTTTGGACATGCAGTTCAGAGGTGCTTTTCATCTTGAGCAAAGCTCAGCTTTCTAGTTCATGTTCAGAATGGGGACCTCAATGAGATCACTGATGCCAAGAAGCTGGACACTTTATGTACAAGACTTCTCTGCAGGTCGCTGCATCTACTACTTTCAATATCTGGGCAAGACCTACAGTGTAGATATCATTTCAAAAATGTATCACCTGGGAAGATGGATCAATCACAGTAGGTGTGGGAATTGCCAGACCAAACTGAAAACTGCATGGCATCACTGATTTATCTTTTAAAATCTTTAAGATAACATGACTCATAATACAATGGCATGAAGATTTACTTTATAGATACTTCCTCACATTAGTGCCTAAGCAGAAGCAATAATAGATAAAAGGTGCAATGAGATAGTGAAAGAAAACCAACCAATTCAGACTATCAGGATGAAGTCAGAAGTGTAAATAATCCTATCTCTCCCCAAAACATTTGTTAACATGTTTCACAGAGTAGATTACATGTGCGCTCAAATGCTTTCAGTATAGTAAAAGTGTTCAAACACCAATAGAAAAATAAAGCAATGTAGAGTATCTACAAGAAATTGTGAATTTTAGGTAAGCCTGAAAGCACAGGTCAGTAATCTTTGCTATTTAGGAAACTAAGGCATGAGGATTGAAAATCAAAAATTTATCTGGGCCTCAGAGAGTCTTCAAGGAAAGAAGGAATAGCAATTAAACTGTCTCGAAATTTAAAGTTCTTTTTAAAAAGCAAAGGACTCAGAGAATAGCGCAGTGGTAGACAAGACAGTCAAGACCAACTAAAACTATCATCGTGTATAAACTAGCTTAGTAAAGCAGAAGACGGTAGTAAATATTTAAAAAACTAAATGGGAATAATGGCAAAGACATACCCTGTGTTTACAAAAAAGTCATTTATTTAACTTTTGGGTAATTTTATTTATAGATTACTTTAATTCATTATTCCTTAATAATCTGTGCAATTCATAAAAATAAATTTAATATACTTTCAAAAAGTATTTCCTCATCATGCTGAATATATTAAAAAGTTTTAGTTATATAAAACACATTTATAAAAAATTTTCTTTTAAGCTTATTTCAATGATCCTTAACAAATCTGGCATCAAAATTATTTTGGAACAATAAGTCAAATATGTGTACCCCAAATTTTTCTGATGTAATTACATAAACATATAAAGAAAAAACCTTTTGCAATTTAAAAAAGCTCAGTTTTGTAATAGTAAAAGTATTCCTGTAAATTGTGAATTAAATATGAATATCATAGATGCCATTGCTGTATGGGATTAAATACTGTCAAGAAGCATAGTTAGCTGCATTCCAGAGACAATGTCAGATGCAGAAGGAATCCACAAAGAAAACATAGGGAGAAAATTATTGTCCCGCGCCTTCTTTGCCCGCAAACAAGACGCAGTACAACAGGATCCTTCTGCAGCAGGTTTATTGAAGCTTCACACACTAGGGCAAAGAACGGAAGACCCCAAGCCTCCCAGGCAAGCTGCTTTTATAGGCAACCTTGTTTATCCCTGATGTGGGCCTTTCCCATTGGTCAGCACACCCTCACCAGATATGATGTATCTGTCTGGGGGCCAGGCTTCTTGCTGGAAAATTACAAGGTACCATGCACAGTGACTTGTTTACTAAGGAGCTTCCTTAAACCACTTAGTTATAGGCCGGATACAAGCACCATCTTTAGGGTGCTGCTGGCTCCCTACATCTCCCCCTTTTCTTATATTTAAAATGAGGGAGGCTATCCAGTGGATGGAAACAGAGGTTTGTCCTCCCAAAACTTTTGGGAACTATGTACAAAGGAGACATTCCTGATGCGTCCACCAGGTACACCTCCCGACCAGCCCGGCACCTTTGTGGGAGATGGGATTTGTGTGCCTTGCCCATATGCAGACAAACATGTTCCATGGATCCCCTCAAACTCTAAGGTGGAACCATTGCAGTGCTTAGCCTTACAATCCACATGGAAACTATAACAGGTATGCTCTAATGAGGTGCAATGGCAATTAAGCCTCTCAGTGCAAGAGCCATACCTATACAATATACACAATCAACCCTGCTCAATTCCAAGCAATAGGCCAAAGCCTGCCCAAACTTCCTCACCAATCAGGGAGAGGCATACCTTCCGCAAGGTTAGGTGACCACAATCAGTCAAACTTAAAATTTTTGCTCATTCAGAGCTGCCAGCCAAATCATAGGGGATTGTCCATTAAGGCTTGGGTCAAAATTGTCCTTTCTCTCTTTCTGGACGCTCCCATCTGGCAAATCAGCCAAAGACTGCCTCCAAATCCCACGACCATGAGGATCCCAAGGGTTCCCATGCCGGCCCATTCCTTCAGGTACGAAACGGCTGAGGAAATCCAGGTGGAAAGGCCCTCTGTTAAGGACAGGTCCAGACGGGTGGAATTAATCTGAACGATGGCAACGCGGAGCTCTCGTAGCGTCTGCTCAAACTCTGAAGACCAATTCTGTAAGATAAACTGAGAAAGGCTTTTCGACAAATTAGCTGCCCTAGAAAATTTTTCATACTGAATGGAGGTAACACAAAGTCCAGGAAGCTTTTGTTCACATCCCAATTGGGCCATTTGCCATAAAATGTCTAATTGTTCTTGTACCAAATCAATACATTGGTTAACCAGCATAAGTCCTCCTTGAATTTGGGTATTAGCAGATGCTTGCTTATCTAAGGCCATTGTTACCGAGGCTGATAAATTATTAATAGCCCGAGCAGTTTGCACAGTGTTGGAAAGGGCGAGGGCTGAAGCGGTTGCTGTGGCCCCTACAGCCGCGACTGCAACAATCCCAACAATTATAGCAGAAATACCAAAATCTCTTTTAGGTCGAAACAAACTCATGCTGCTAGGAGCCTCAACCGGCACAGGCACAAATTGTGGCATGCGAGTTACCATCGCAAAGGAATACTTCTGAGCATCCCAACAAAGGGTATAAAAGCAGGTGCTCTGGGCACACTCTAAAACATCTTTATCTATAGAAACATTACTTACAATCCAAATAAAGGGAGGCCACACACAAACCGGGGTAAAATCTACACTCAGCCGTTTAAAGCTGACGTAGCTTACATCTTGGGCCTTCCAGGTACCTGATCCTGTACCCGAACTAGGCTGAGGTCCCATTTTCTTTCCCCAATCATATTTTAGCTGCCCGTGTTCTACCGCCCCACCCCCAATCATTGCGAGGGGCGATAAATCTGTGCAGCTCCCATTAATTCCACAAAGCAACCACTGATCAAAGGGGTTGCCATTAACTTCTGCTTCTCCAAAATTTGAGAAATTGGCTCCCAAACGGGGGGAAAAGGAAAACAGGTTAGGGGTAACCCAACCAACAATTCTAGATTGGCACCCGGTCCACGGTGGGGTTAACTCTTTATCCGGGGCCCCTGAACAAAAGGGTGCCAGCTTTGGCTGCTGTGGGGGTAAGGAGCCCTCAGCAGCCCTAGGCCACCAGCCATACAAAACCGTAGCATTTGGAGCAATCTTTGTTCCTTCAAATTTGCTCTCTCTCTGCCAGGCAGCAGAATAATTTTGTAACACAATACATGAACTATTCTCAATATCTAAATTAAAAGCAAAACATAGACTCCCTTTTAACCCTAAACTCCTATTATTCTTAAAAGCTTCTATCTGCTCATCTTTTGGCAAAAAAGCTAGGCCTAACTCTCTACTAACAGTAAAAAAGCGGAGAAAAACTTGGGCGTCATACATCACCGGCATCGGAAAAGGGAAGGTGGACATTATCCCCCAAGGAAGTTGGGTCTGCTGTGTAGCATACTGTCCTTGCCCAGTCAACATCTCAAAGGTCCATTCCCTCTGTTCAGGGGTTATGGCCGCAGCATTTACTCTAGCCTGTTCTTGAGCTATCTCATGCCACAGAGCCTTCCACTCTAGATACTGACCCATGCTTGACAGGGAAGCTTTAGCCACCGTCTGCCAGTCTGATGGAGTCAGGTTCCACAAGGCAAGCCGATCAAGTTGTGTAATAGTGAAGTTGGCATTTACACCAAACTTGCGGACAGATTCTGCAAGCTCTTTAATCTGACTAAATTCTACTGGGGCATACACCCGATCATTATTTTGGCCCTCATATACCGGAAATGCTAAACTAAGTTGTTGCCTCGTGGCCTCCGGCAGGAAAGAAAAGTTTGTAGCACCGCTCACACCATAAGGAGGAGGAGCTATAGGTGGAGGTCTGTGCATTCGCTGGCTTTCTGCCTTGTGCCTGTTCTTTCTGATTTGGTTACGAGGAGGATCATCAGGGGAGTATCTCTCTGCCTCATATTTGGCTGCCTCCTCTTCCAAATCAAATTCATCTCCTGGGTCTAGTGGGTCTTCCTCATCTACATGGCTGGATTTAGAGGAAGAAATGGAAGATTCTATTTCATCCCTGATCTCTAAATTAGCCAATTCTTTCCAGGGATAGGTAAGTTTGGTCTCTCTCCTTCTTCTAACCTCTGAATTTTTCTCTGAATTTTTCTCTGAATTTTTCTCATAATTTTTCTCAAAACTTTTCTCCCCCATACCAGTACTGGGGGGTCCTTTTTCCTTTTTCTCCCCCATACCAGTACCGGGGGGTCCTTTTTCCTTATGTACAGTTTTCTTGGGGCATGCTCCCAATCTCTCATCCCACTCGGTTTCTGATAGGCTATCCTGAACCTCTCTCAACATTATCTGTCCCTCCGTGACTACTGGCAAGCAGGACTCATCCTTTAAACAATTCTTGATCATCTTCCATATAGCTTTGGTGCCCATCCTTAAATCACCCTCATTAAATTTTCTATCAAGGTCTCTCCCCAACTTGTTCCAGGAAGAAACAGTAAAGGATCCCGAACAACCGTACCATGGGGCGACCCGATCAACCTCCTTGATAAATCCTTTAAGGGTTCTCGGTGCAATTTTGATATCATGCTGTTTTAAAATGAAATCCAGGGTTGAAATCATTGACTGTGAAGTACCCATGATACCATAAACGAAACCAAAGAGTGCTGCCACTTACCTACGTTGGTCTTAGGCACTCAGCACCAAAACCAATGAAAAAGAAAGGCAACCACAAGAAAGATGATCAGGGTGACTAGAACCAAACCTAATCCTGCCAAAACCTCCTGCCAGTAAGCACTAAAAACCAAACCTCAGTCAGGGACCATACCTCTCCGAGCGAACACTCTGCAGTTCTGAATCCTCCTCACCACCGAGGGGTCTCCGCTGGTGCAGCTGATGTTGTCGTTCCCGGGTTTCGGCACCACTTGTCCCGCGCCTTCTTTGCCCGCAAACAAGACGCAGTACAACAGGATCCTTCTGCAGCAGGTTTATTGAAGCTTCACACACTAGGGCAAAGAACGGAAGACCCCAAGCCTCCCAGGCAAGCTGCTTTTATAGGCAACCTTGTTTATCCCTGATGTGGGCCTTTCCCATTGGTCAGCACACCCTCACCAGATATGATGTATCTGTCTGGGGGCCAGGCTTCTTGCTGGAAAATTACAAGGTACCATGCACAGTGACTTGTTTACTAAGGAGCTTCCTTAAACCACTTAGTTATAGGCCGGATACAAGCACCATCTTTAGGGTGCTGCTGGCTCCCTACAAATTATATTCTCAGCATCACAGTTTTGTATCTTTGAAATTTCAGTGCCAACAGACGAAGTGAGATGGCTGAGAACAAATATTCTGTTACAAATGAATTCATCCTGGTGGGATTCTCAGATCACCCAGATGTGAAGACCCTCCTGTTCCTGGTGTTCTTCGTCATCTATCTGGTCACCATAGTGGGGAATCTCCGGCTGGTGGTCTTGATCTACATGGAACGCCGTCTTCACACACCCATGTACATCTTTCTGGGCAACCTGGCTCTCATGGATTCCTGCTGCTCCTGCGCCATCACTCCCAAGATGCTAGAGAACTTCTTTTCTGTGGACAGAAGTTCTCTCTATGAATACCTAGTACAGTTTTATTGTCTCTGTCTTGCTGAAACTACAGACTGCTTCCTTCTGGCAGCAATGGCCTGTGACCGCTATGTGGTCACATGTAACCCACTGCAGTACCACACCATGATGTCCAAGAAGCTCTGCCTTCAGATGACCGCAGGAGCCTACATAGCAGGAAACGTGCATCCTATGATTGAAGTGGGGCTTTTGCTGAGGTTAACTTTCTGCAGGTCTCATGTGATCAAGCACTTCTTTTGTGATGTTCTTCCATTATATAGACTCTCGTGTGTTGGTCCACGTATCAATGAGCTGATATTATTTATTTTGGCGGGGTCAATTCAAATCTTTACTATTGCCATAGTTCTAGTGTCTTATTTTTATATCCTTTTCACGATATTCTCAATGAAATCGAGATGGTAGAGGCAAAGCCTTAACAACTTGTGCATCCCATTTTCTGTCTGTATCAATATTCTATAGATCTCTTCTCTTCATGTACGCTCAACCACATCAGTCAACGAAGGAGATAAAGATATACCTGTCGCTATTTTCTATACCCTAGTCATTCCTCTATTAAACCCTTTCATTTACAGTCTGAGAAATAAAGAAGTAGTAAACGTGGTGAAAAAACCATGAAGAAGAGATGCATTTGCAACAATAGAAAACAAGGACCATCTTTTTGGACAGCTGATTTAAAGCTGAAAATATCCTTTTCTAAACCCATACATAATAAGAAAGTGGTCTAATGTAAAATATTGACCAATTTATGAACTCCTAAGAACAGTTGAATAAAATTAATTTATAATAAAGAAATTCTGCTAAAATATGCTTGAAATCCTCAAAAATAAATTATAGAGCTGCTGAAGTGTTTGGATGTATCTAGCTACAGTTTTAAATACACCTAATGAATGTTAGGAATAAATTTGTTAGTAATAATAGCATTCATTTAATATCATATCATGTTTCTCAATTTCAAATCTTAAAATTTTAAGCAAATTACAAACTTCTATTTATACTCTTTTTATAAGCAAATCCATCAGTAGAAAAATTTTTATGGCTCAACTTTACTTTCAATTTTACATTTATTCTTTTAAGAGATTATACTTTAATATTTACTCATCCAAAATAATTATTCTCTGACAGGAATATTTTCATATTGAGTATTGGTCACTTTTAATCTAATATTTTCTGAACCATAGTATATTTGTAAGGTTTACTAGTCTGTGCTTTAACACGATTCTATTACAATGAATCTTCTATGTGTTTTGCTTTTTCCTTTGATTATTTGTCCATTGTATATGGCATTACAACTTCAAATATATCCATTAATTCCATTTTCTCTGTGATATTATTATTGTTTGTTGTTATGAATAACCACACATTCATCAATTCAGATTAAAATAATTGATATTTTCATAATTTTAAAAATGATTACAAACTATTCAAGCCAGATGAAGCAGAAAACTAATAAAAACTCCAAATATCTAAACAAAAAGAGCTATTCACAAGAAAAGAAAAATATTGGCACATGTAATACTCATTGTACTGATATTTTGTGGATGGATGGATAGATAAATTATAGCTAGATAGCAACATAGATATGCCTCTATCTACCTATATATATATAGCTATATATATATATACATATATATATATATAGCTATATATATATATAGGTAGGTAGATATATATGACAGATACATACATACATACGTAAACACATTGATAGATGATAGGTGGATAGATGAATGGATGGATGTTTGAATAGACAGATGAATAGATAGATGATAGGAAGGTAGGTAGATGATAGATAGATAGACGCATGCATGATATATAGATATATATACACAGACAGAAAGACAGACAGATAACAAATAATGCAAATAATGTGATAACTTTTAATAAAAAGAGAATCTGATATTAAAATATAGCAGTGCGGGATACATGGGAGTCTTTAGATGAAGAAAGGGAGAAATGATGTATTAACATTATAAGCTCAAAAATATTTTAAAGGGGACTTGGTTATTAAGTAGCATTAGACAAAAAATGCCTATTTGAGTCAACCTTTGAGAAAGTCAGTGCCAATGGGAATGGAACCTGTGGGTGGGAACTGGAGAGAACAGTGCAGTGGGACTCTGTTTAGAAGTCAGCCTTCCCTGTAAGGTTGCAGGCCATGCTTCCTTTTAGCATTTGCTTTCTGCTTCTCATCTCTGTGAAGACGGCCAGGAATGTCACTTCTGCTGTGTCTCATTGAATCACAGAATAAAGTGTTTGATATTTTCCCCTTTTATGGATTTTGATAAATTCTTTCTTCCTCCTCTTTCTGTTTCTGACTTTTCTTCTCCATTCCGTCCCTCTCTTCCTGCATCCTCTCTTAACCTCTCTCCTTTCCCTCCCCCTCCCCACCCCTTCTTCCTGTCTCCCTTCCCTCCTTTCCCTTTTTCCTCTACCATCTCTTTTCTCTACCCTCCACTCCTGCATCTCTCTTCTCTCTTCCATCTTCTTTTCCTTCCCTCCTTCCCTGTTTTCCTCTCCTCTGGCCGCTCTTTTTTTAGTCTTCTGTTCCTATCCCTCCTCCCTTCCTCTCCTATCTCTCTCTCTCTGACTTCCTCTGCTCCCCGTCCTCTCCATCTTTTTACCTTTCACTCTTTCTATGCCTCCGTTCTTTTCATCACATCTCCCTTCTTCCTTCCTTCCCTATCTCTCTTTCTCTTTAAATATTTATAAAGCTTGGTTCTCAATTCAGGGCAATGAAATGGTTCATCTGATAAAGTGCATGCCTCCACTAAGTGACTTAAGTGTGACCAAGGAGGCCCACCTGGTGAAGAGAGAGAACTCCTTACCACAGGCCTTCTGAACTTTACACACACCAACCATGGCATGTACATGCACTGTCATGCACACAGCACAAATAACTACATGCTAAAACATGTAAGCTCAGTCTTTTTATCTCTTCTATATTATCCCAATTACCATATTTCATTTTTGTTAAAACTTACAACATATCATTGAACTCTTTTTGTATATGTATGCATAAATATTTGACTTTTATTATTTTCTTTTTCATTTTTATATAGTGCTTTGTTGTGTGTTTCACTATTTTCTTATAGATAAGCACTGAAGCATTTGCCTACATACTGTATCTGCTATATCTCTACAGAGCCTCTTATTGTCATGAGTTTGGTTTATTGTATAGTTACATATTTTTCCTTCTCAAACAAAACTGAAAATCTTGTGATAGGTAAGTTAATGTTTGTATTAATTTTGTGACTGGTAGCTTTGGTTTGACCTCAGACATTATTTTATACAAAATATAACAAACGTATGTCATATTATTTTGTTGAATATAGTCTTTGTGTAAGTTCTTATTGTATTTTGGATGTTGTGAACTCTCTTTTGAGTGTGCCCTTTATGTTAAGACCTGAATTTCTCTTACCTGCATGTCAATGTTTTGGGCTTATGAAATAAAACTCTTTCTCCTTTAATTTAATATTCTCTTTATTTTTTATTAGTTTTATTCTGATTATTATTAGGTTTACAAAGGGGTTACAAGATATAGTAGACATCTTCCCTTCCCTTTCTCCCAAACCACTACCATCTAAAAACCCAACAAGACTAGTTCATATATCATGAGCCCTCTTTATGTGCAAACCACTTTTGCTTGGTAGTCACTTCCTCCCTTTGCCATGACTCACCCTCCTCCACACTGTCTGTAAACCCACAAACCTAGATCCAGATTATGGCCTAAGAGTCCCCTTGTTACTAAGACACCATTGTTGGATAAGTAGCTTCTTCTTAACTTTTTTGTACATTTCCCCATCTCCTCCAATTCCACCCCTTCAGTAGCAATCTCATTGCCCATGGTTTAACTTCAGATCAGTGGCCTTCAAATCTACTTTCCTCAAGAGCTGTCTTTGCCTTACAAGTCACTACTTTTCTTCACAATTCTTCCCTATGTCCCTCTGGACCTACAGACCTGGCTCCAGATCCATGATTCCATGGTTTGAGGAACACCTTTTCTTGGGCCAACTAAAGAACTCATCTACTGGCTTTACCTAGAGTCATGCATTTCATGTACTGGCCCAGTGTAAGGAAAGCCAGATAATCACATCAGACACAACCAAAGAAGGAAACTGCAAAATCAGAAACAATATGAATGGCCAAGACAGCATTCCTCCTGTTGAGCACATTAATCTTATACAAGTATACTCTAATGAGAACTATGAACATAAGACAAAATTTAAAAGATTAAGAGTAATAATAAATCTTATCAAAGAATTCAATGAATTAAAAAAAAGACACAAACATCTTACTGAACTTGAAGAGGACATTATACGCTTGAGTGATGTCTAAGAAGATGAAAATATATGGCAGAATGAAATGAAGGAGATAGTTATTTGAATACAGAAAACTTATCAAGTCTACCTTCAATAAAAAGAGAGGAGTGTTGAAGGTACACAACCCCTGAGCCACTATGTAACAAGGAGTAACCTAAGAGGAACATTCATGGATCCCCCTTGGAAGGGGAAATAGATAAGATCTCCAAGTAAATTGGGACCATATAAGGGAAGGAGGGGTAAAAGGAGGTGAGAAGAGAACATGAGTTAATGAGACGGTTGAGCTAGGAAGGGATAGAGACAAATAACAGATGGGAGCAGATGTGAAGATCCACAGATAGGCACTGGGCCAAGCTCCCAGCCCAGCCAAAGAGAGGGATGAGACTATATGAGCAAAGGTGTCAAGATCAAGGTGAGGAAAACCACAGAGACAGCTGACCTGAGCTGTCAGGAGCTCACTGCCTCTGGATTGACAGCTAACAACCTGCATGGGACCAAATTAAGCCCTCTGAATGTAGGTAACAGTTCTATGCTGGAGGCGATTTGTGGGGCTTCTGGCACTTGAACCAGAACTTATTCCTAATGCATAAACTGGCTTTGTGGAGTCTGTTTCCTATAGTGGGATGCTTTGTTCAGCCCTGATACTGGGGGTAGAGGCTTGGTTCTGCCTCAACTTAATAAGCGAGACTGTATTGACTCCCCTTGGGAATCCTTACCCTCTCTGAGGAGTGGATAGGGGAGTGGGGAGGGAGGAAGCTGGGAAGTGAATGGGAAGAGGGGAGGGAGGGAGAGTTAAAAAAAAACCTTTTAAATAAAAGAGAGAACTGTAAAATTCAAAATCCCAATAAGAAGACTTGGAAGACACACAGACAATGCCTGCCAGAAGTCCAGATAGGATGTCCATGAACTTCTCTACCCAGTCCTCAGGGTTTTCCTGATTACTGCAACAGAACTCCAGCTGCAGCCTCCTTTCCCCCCTGCCCATGCCTCCTGTAAATACTAAAGACCATCCATCCTCACTTAATTATTGTTTCCAAGACCCCAATTCAGGCAGATACCCCTTGTTCAATCATAAGCCATGTCTGCCAGACTACCAGGTAGGCTGCCTGTGGACCTTCTCTACTCTGTTCCCCCAGACCGTTTTCCCCATAGGGCAGTAGAACTCACTGGTAAAAGCTCATCACAACAGTCATGTGTCAATAGGCAAGGCAAGACAGGCTCAGCTTAACTACACCCTTATACAAGTAAATGTATGATTCTGAGAAAGAAAAGTGAGTCAGACCTCACATTACCATTCTAGTGGATTTCAAAGTGAGACACTTGTGAAAAAAGTTAAATGTCCTTAATTTTCATACCTTATCAAGAAGGAAATATTTGTGTGTTTGTATCATATCTGTGTTTTTTGGGGAGGGTGAGCATACACATGTGTGCACATGTACATGGACATCACCTATCTTCTTCAGGCACTTTATTTTTTGTGTCAGAATCTTTCATTGAACCTGGATCTCACATATTAGCTTTATTTGCTAGATAGAAAGCTCTGAGATTCTTCTATACCTCTCTCTTCAACATTGGTATTAACTGCAGGCATGCTCTGTCCCACCAAAATTTTATTTTTATCTAACTTATTTATTTGTTTATTTTGTTTTTGTTTGTCTTTAGAGACAGGGTTTCTCTGTGTAACAGCTCTATCTGCCTTGGAACTCACAATATAGAAGCAGGCTAACCTTGAGTTCACACATATCAACCTGTCTCTGTCTTTCAAGTGCTGGGATTCAAGGTATGTGCCACCACTGTCAAGCATACCAAGCTTTTTAAATGAAACTTTGGCATCTGAACTCGGATATCCATACTCCTTTGGTAAGAAATTTTCCACTTGAGCAATCTCTACTTAAGCAATAATTTTATTATTAATTCCATTCAATTTCTTTTGATCATATTCATATAACTGCCCCACATTCTTCCCATATCTACACCCCTTTTCTACACCTTTACACTTTATTCTTCTCCCTTTACATGTTTTTTAAGGAGAGACTATATGATAATAGATTATTGGTTTTTTGATTCTAAGAGCCAGAAGTGTCTGGAGAGACGTACTTCAGCATGTAAAAGACCACAGACTCTGTACAGAAAACTTTCAATCACCACAGATGTAGAAAACAAGATATTCTATGGTACTGTTAAATTTAAAAAATATTTTCTACAAATCTATTCCTGCAGAGGTGCTAGAAGGAAATCCAACAAAGCTAATTACACTTATGAAAACACAGGAAATAAATAATCTCACACCAGCAAAACCAAAAGAGCAAAACACACACCACCACCCACCATAACTACTACTGCTACCAACAACAGCAAAATAACAGGAATCAGCAATCATTGGTCATTGATACCTCTCAATATAAATGGCCTCAACTCCACATTAAAAAGGCGTAGACTAAAGAATAGATGCTAAAACAGGATCCATCTTTTGGCTACATTTAAGAAACATACTTCAACATCAAGGATAGAGACATTTCCTCAGGATAAAAAGTTTGGAAAAGATATTGCTAGCAAGTGGATGTGGCAAGCAAATTGATCATTATAATATCTAACAAGATAGACTGCAAACCAAAATTAATCAAAAGACTTGGGAAAGGATGCTACATATTCATCAAAAAATCTGCCAAGATGACATTTCAATTCTTATCATCTATGTTTCAAACACAAGGGTACCCACTTCTGTAAAAAAGAAACACAACAACTTAAATCCCATAGGGATTTCAGACACTGATAGTTGGAGACTTCCACTCTTACCGATGGACAGATCATCCAGACAAAAAATACGAGAAAAAACTCTGGAGCTAACTGATGTTATAAACCAAATGAAATGAATAGATAATAACAGAGCATTCTCCCTAAACACAAAAGAATATACCTTTTCTGCACCTTAGGAAACTTTCTTCAAAATTGACCACATACTCCTATAATCAAGTTACAATTCACAGACCCAGAAAGATTAGGTAAGGAGCCCTCTTGGAAGTCATCCCTTGAAAGTGGAAATTGAATACATTTTTTAGGTGTTCTGGGGCAGATCTGGACTGAAATAGGAGAGCTCAGTTGGAGTTCAAAGCTGGGAGTATATAAAGAGACCACTAGAATTTGAAAGCATTGTGTACTGGAAACCTTGTGCAGTGGAAACTCCTTTGGCCTTCCCCTATATGTAACTATGCACATAAGTGTGCATATATAGTACACACATACCCCATACATTTACACAAACCAGCAACAAAGACTTTCTGGGGTATATAATCACAAAATATTTTAGAGAGTAAACAAAATTTAGATACATGAAGCCTGTATAATTTTGTGGTATTTTAATAAAAATACAACTGATAATAATACAAGACCTAAGCATTTTTTCTTTAAGAGTTTCACCAGTGAATTTTTTACTTGGTTATTTCTCAAACTGTAGATAATTGGATTTAGCATAGAAATTATAACAATGTAAAATACAAAGTCAATCATATCTTGATCATCTACTTGTGGAGATGCAGGACGCACATACACGGAGAGAAGAGAACCATAGTACAAAGACGCAGACAAGAGGTAGGTTCCACAGTCAGAGAAGGCTTTCTTTATGCTTTTGATAGATTTCTGATTTAAGATTGAAAATATGACAAGTGTATAAGAGACAAAAAATAGTCAAAATACTAAATACCTGAATAGAGCCAGAGAAAATAAAAAGCATTAGGTAATTGAGAGAAGGGTCAGTACAGGAAATCTTTAACAGTGGCATGACATCACAATAAAAGTGATGTATTATGTTGGAATTACAGAAAGGAAAACATTAATAAATCCACCCAAAAAGGATGATACTAGCAGATGTACACAGAGTCTATTTGTCATGATCACTGGGTAGAGTAAAGGTTTGCATAGGCCATTGCTGCCAAGAGAAAACATTCTGCCGTTGCACTGATTACAAATGAAAAAAACTGTATCATACATTCAGAGAAAGAGATCAGCTTACTCTTGGCAAAAAAGTCTAGTAGCATCTTTGGTGTGACTGTGGATGATAACCAAGTATCCACAAAGGCTAAACTTCCTAGAAATAGGTACATGGGGATGTGAAGGCCAGGGTCCTTCCAGATGAGAGTGATCAGACCAAGGTTCCCCACAATAGTGATGAGATAGATCATTAAGAACAGCAGGAACCAGGGGACTTTCCACTGTGGCAGATGAGCGAGTCCTGTGAGAACAAATTGTGCCAGCAGTGTTGTGTTCTCTATTCCCATTTTCTTGCTGGATATCCCTGAAATGAAAGGCACTGAACATCATACAACATTCACTATGAGTCTGTAAGGTAATTTCTGGGTTTTAGAACTTAAATGCAGCAATATACTTATAACAATGTCCTTTTACTCTATAGCTAATGTTATTATAATAGACACTGTCTTTGAGATTAAAGCATAATTCAAGCTCATTACCCAAATTTTAAATGAAAATGCCAATAGGTTATTGAACCAGATAGATGTCTTACAATATTCATAAAATGTGGAGAAATCTCATTTGTCTCGGGAGAAATTTTGTCTATTTAAGTCATTTATTATGAGTCAAGAGAAAAGGTTGTATTATTCACCTGTGCTACAACTTATATTGAAATAAATGGTCTAACCAACTGGAGTATAGTGGCTAACTTGAAGGTGAAAATCAACAATAGGTAATAACTGACAAAATAACTCAAAATTAATTCTAAAGTTAGTATACAGTAGCAGAAAAATGGGTTTCAAGGTTGGAAACAACAGTATTAGAAAATGCTTACTATAGCAGAATATATATCAAATATTTCTGGGAACATTCATGTGAAATTTAAGTGTAGAAATTGATCCATCAGTATAAACAAAGGGTCTAGAAGTCTACCTTTTAAAAATATCTCCAACTGACTTTCAGTTACATACAATCAAATGTATATGTGGTTGGAAACTGGGGGTAATTAGAGAACAGAATGGTAAATCACAAAAAATTCACGATATAGACTTACTACTAAGCAGTGAAATAAGATGTTCAATGAAAAAGAAAAACATCCTATTTATTGACTTTGTATAGGGTCTTTTAAACTTAAGCTTGAGAAATTAGATATATCAGTCTGCTGTTTTATCATGAAAAAGATAGCTGGTTTACCAAGGCTTAATCATAATGTGTGTCTTGTTTCCTTTCTCCCTTCTTGTGAAATGAATTACTGTACTCTCAACAAGAATTTCTATATTGGAGTCAATAAAATTTCTAAAGGAATATTTCTTATTGCAACCATGAACCTATGCTATGCCAATGAAAATATACAAATATACTTGTGGCAAAACATAACCGGATAGTTTAAGATTTTGATCACTAAGAAAGTAAAGGTAATATATGTAAAAAGGTGACGTTCAACTGACTATAGTTCCCTGCATGTTGAAAATTAAGAATGTTTAATGGCTCTTTTGAAAAGTTTCCTGCACATGATAGTTCCAGTACAGGAAAATAGAAGTAATAGGGAGAAATAGGTGGCTGCATGATACAGAGATGCTGTAAAGAGTCTAAGAAATGTGGAGGACATTTGGCATTCATCAAGCACCCGTAAGATGCTGTAACATATTACCTGTAGAGAGCTTTTCAACTAAGGGTCAACAAATAGAGATTATATGGAGAGGAGTGGACATTATGATAAGAAAACACAAGAATGATAAGTATAAAAGTATACAAATATTAAAGGAAGATTAATGGAGTTACAGTATATTAGGGAGTGCACAAAACCCAAACCAGTCACCTCACGCTAGCAAATAAAACTGAAGCACCATGCAAGGGTTACCTCTTTTTGAGGTGTTTGCCAGTAAGGTCATATAGACAGACACCCCTCCCAACACCACAGCCTATGCCCATCACTCTTGGGATCTTCCAGAGCTTGACAGAATGATCCTGACACTATATAAATTATACATTTGGAGAAATAGATTAAACAAGTAGCTTAATGAGATCTTAAAAGTCATTATGGCAAGATTAAAACATTTTCAAAATCACCATTAAAGAGAACAATTCAAGCTATTTTGCTTACTCACATTTAGTAATGCTGTTAAAAATACAGGAAATGCCTTGTTTTCATTTGTATCTAGCTATGTAGGAATCTAAAGCCAAATATACAATTATAATGAAATAAAAAATATTCTAGAACATATATGGAAAGCATGTTGAATATTATTGAACTCATTTCTCACTTACACATATTTAGAAAGAAACTGCTGAGATATTTAAATTGCATTGAGCTATCTAAATCAGAAAAGAACACCACAGTACAGGCAAGGAAAGGCTATTCTTCTCACAGTGATTCATTTTGGAAATTTAACCACCCAAGAAAAAATATATTGTTTATATAAACTCCACCCTTCAACACAAGAATCTGATTATGTCTGAAGAATAAATGAGACTCAGGGATAGATCTCTGAAGCAGTCAGAGATATTAGAGAGAATAAACACCACAGTCAGATCTTACCCAGCTGTCTTCCAGCTTCCTCAGCCTCGCTTTCCTTGGCTTGGCTTACCCCCTCTTCTATGCCTGCCTTAAGCTTAAATACTCTCTTGGTAAATTAAGGCGTGGCCCCATCACTGCCGTCTTGAGAGCCTGAAATTTCTTCTATAATCTAAAGTGACCTCGACTCAGTTGGGATTAAGGGCATAGGTCAACACTTCCAGGATACTCCCTGTGCTGGGATTAAAGGTTTGAATCACCACTCTCTGATCCTCCTAGACTGACTGTGGTTAGAGCTCTGGAACTTTTGTAGCTTTTATTAATCCCCCACATAGACTGTGGGTAGATTCCCTCTGATATCTCTAAAACTTCTGAAGCTTTTATTGAATCCCCACAAGATTATGTCCTGCAAGAAGTTTTTAGAAAAGGATTGATTAGAGAGCTGAAAATCCCATTTGGGCTATAGGTTCTCTGGAGAACTAGTTAAGGCTTGCTCTACTTTGCACCATATATTTAGAACACTATGAAATACCCAAATTAGTCCCACAGAGTATCACACACTTAAACCTCAAAAATTTCCAATTCTTGAAGAGATTTGAATATTAACTATTGGTAACACATTTTAGAGACCTCTCAGTTTTTTTTTTCCTCAAGGGCCCAAGTTGTTAAAAGTGAACCTCCCTAATCTCCATTTCCAGGCTTCTCCCCAGCCCACACATCTAACCTGGATTAGACATCCAGTGCACCAGCCTAGCCTGACACTCCCACCTTCATTCCAAAGGGTCTTGTCTGGACCTGGCCTATCTGCCACCATTCACAATTCCTTCCTTTTATGTACCTAACCTACTTATCTGCCATACATACAAGCCATCACCCATACCTTGTGTTACTAATGGGATTCCTCCACTCTTTTTAAATTATAGACATTTAGTGCTATAAACATGTGTCTTAGAATCACCATCATTCTGTCCCAAATGTTTGAGTATACTGTATTTTCATTTTTATTTGATTATAAACGTTTTTTAGAATGGTTTTCTTGATTTTTTTCTAGACCCATTTTTCATTCAATAGTGAGTAGTTCAGTTTCCACAGTTTTATGTACGTTTTTACTGTTATTGATATTTAGCTTTAATCCATGTTGTCCACATAGGACACAATGTGCTATTTCAATTTTGGATAAAGTTTTATGATCTTCTGGGGAAAAATGTATTCTTTCATGTTTGGGTAAAATGTTCTATAGCTGTTTGTCAGGTTTATTTGATTTATGAACTCATTTAACTCCAGAGTTTCTCTGTCTAATTTTTGTCTGGATAACAAGTCTATGGATGGGCCAGAGTGAGGTATTATTGAAAAGTCAGGTATTATTCTAATAGCCCTGCCTTTATGTGTGACTTAGCCTTTTTCCTTTGCAACCTTTAATATTCTTTCTTTATGCTGTGCATCTAGTGTTTTTATTATTATGTGTTGTAGTTGTAAATTTCTGTCCTGCATCAGTTCCCATATACCCAGTAGATACTTCCAAATTAATGGACTCAGAAGCTTAATATTATAGTAACTGCTGGGCCATTATAGTTTGAGCATATTGCTAATTAGTTATAACAATTAAATTAACCCACAATTCTTATCTATATTTATCCACATGGCTTAATACCTTTGCTCAGTAAATCATTCTCATCTAGATTCCTCTTCATCTGACTGGTATCTGTTTTCTGTCTTTTATCTTCCCATGCAGGGAGTAGAGATGGGGAATCAGATTAGGAGACTGCTGGGAAGAGGACAGGTAGAGCAGCAGATGTCAGCCAGATGCAGATGGAGCAGGATGAGAATGCTGCACTGAGAAATGTACCAAAACATATGGCTAAACATAAGAGCTAGTGAATAATAAGTCTGAACTACTGACCCAGTAGTCTCTATAATATTAAGCTTCTGAGTCAATTATTTCATAAACAGCTGCAGGATTGGCCAGGAAGGACAAACTTCTGACTACAATGTGCCATGGGAAATGTTTTCTGATCCAGTCTATTTGGTATTCTTCTTTTACCTTGCTAGGTATCTCCTTCTTCAAGTTAAGGATTTTTTTTTCTATGATTTTGTTAAAATTATTTTCTATGCCTTTGGTTTGAGTTTATTTTCTCCTTGTATCCATATTCTTATTTTTAGTTTTGGTCTTTTCCAGGTCCCAGATTTTCTGGAAGTTCTTTTCCCAGATTGGTATTTGGTTTGTGTTTTGTTTGTTTTTTATTTAACATTTTCTTTGACAAAAATATTCATTTCTTTTATCTTGTCTTCAATATCCGAGGTTTGCTACTCCATGTTTTGTAATCTGATGGTGTAAATTTTGTTCCCTAATATTTTTATTGCTGGTTTTATTATAGTTTGGGTTTTCTTTAGTGATTCTATTTGTATTTTCATATCTCAAAATCTTTACATTATTTCATTCAACTGTTTCTTTGTGTCTTCATGGTCTTCATTAAGGGATTTACTCATATCCTCATTGAGGACCTTTGGTACCCCCAGGCAAGTGTGGTGGCTGCATTGCCCCTTTTAGAGAGTGTTTCTGAAGGTCAGTGGGTAGTGTAAAAGAGTGGAGGATGTTAGGAAGAAAGCTGAAAGGGTCTGTCACAGAGCTAGGGAAAATTGGGTTTGTACCAAAATGGGAAGTCCTCAGAAAGTGGAAGTATAGTGGGAAGAATAATTTTCTGTGTCCACTTGGCTAGAATCTAGAGTAACTAGTAAAACGTCATTTCCACATGTTATCTATCAAGAGATTTCTTTGTTAAGAGTGTAGTCTATTTGAATTGTTGAAATAAATAGGTTATTTGACCTTCTCCAAATATGTAGCATTATTATGTCAATTGAGTGTCTCGGTAATAAGAAACTTAGGAAAAGATTGAGTTAGTTTTTTACCCATTTTAGTTATTATCATTCTTCTCCTAATCATCAATTCTAGGTCTTCATATTCAGACTAGATAGCACCATTGGTTATCATTCTATTTGTACTTTGAACTAAGCATGGACTTCCTTTTTATCTAGAAGTTGATGGCAAATACAGGACTTGTAAGTTCATCTTTATATCAAGCTCATATTCAAATTTACAACCATGATTAATCCAACACATTTTATATTTGATAAAAAAATTTCTCTTATAAAAATGTAAATATAATTGTATAATTGAAAGTTACTGCCTTCAAATAAATCTCACACAAAATGAACCTTATCAAATAAGTACAAATAATATTATTCAAGCAAATAGATTTCTTATATGCAAATGTTGAAAACAATAGACCAAAATTGACTCATCTTGCTACATAATATTTTTGTAATTGATATAAGCTCTTCATATTAACTATACTTAAATAATGCCACAAGATTTAACTAGCTATTATCATTGAAAGCATCATACTCAGAGGGAAAGTTAACAAATGCCTACAGTGTAGTAGGAGGTTTCTGGCCCTGACTTTTGGGCCTAACCTCAAGGTTTAGTCCCGCAGACCCACAGACCCTGTTCAGCCATGTGGCTCAGTACCTTTCTTTAGAGCAGCATACTTGTCCTCTGCTTCTTTTGGCTTCTCTCTGGCGTTCTGCACTGTGATTCCTGTTCTCAGAGTTTTCTTAGTCTGGTAGCCCCACCCACACTTCCTGTCTGCCTTTAGCCAATCAGAGCTTTTTATTAAACCAGTGGGTGGGACAATTATTTACCATGAAACAACACAATACCCCTACACTACAGTACTTCAAATACTTTTGAATAGATCCTACATTGAATGCAACTCTATCTCACCAAGCATGGCAAAAGTAAAATCAGAGAGTATAAACCTTAATATCATCTTTCTCAACTTTAAGTAATTCATGTAAATGTGTAGAAACTTTACTTTGACTGGTATATATTTATTTAATATAGAATTTTTAAAAATTATAATCTTAGGGCAGCAATTTTCTAAATATGAACAAAAATCAACTTTGTTAACACTATTGAATTAGAAACCATCTATAAGTCGCCATAGATAGCAAGTTATGGTGACTTTTAATTCCCAATGAACATTTAAAGTCTGTTTTAAAGAGTCAATCAACAAATAAAATAAATCAAAGATACTCTTTAAAAAGTTCTTACCATATTTATTAAAATATATTCAACAACTTTATGCCTTAAGTAGGAAACAACAAAAACTGATTGTTAGCCCTGTGTATCTTAGCTGGTTTTCTGTTCCAGTTATAAGATGCATATCCAAAAGAATCTTTTGGAGGAAAGAATTTACTTCAGCTTTACATTCCATTGTCAAGTGAAGCAAAGGCAGCTAGTGAAGCCAAGACCATGGAGGCTTACCCTTAACAGCCCTGCCTTTCATAGCATCTCAGCTTACCACCTATGCAGGGGTATTACTGTCCACATGAGTTAGACCTTTCCACAGCAATCATCAATCTGAAAAAAAAAATTTCCCCACAGACACACTCACAGGCCATAAGATGCAGAAATTTCTGCAATTGAGCCTTCTTTCCAGGTGCTTCTGATTTCTATAGACAAAAGCTAACCAGCACACGGTTATTACTGATTTATACCTAAGTTTTAAGAAATAAGATAATTTTGTGAATAATCTAAAAAGTAAAATGCTGAAAAATATATGCATAAATGTAAACAAGGAAAGAAAAATAATGAATCTTTTTTAAATATCTAAGTTAATAAATTATTAACATATTATTAGTAAATAAATAAGTAAATAAATAAATTAGTAAATAAATAAGATTCCTAATATGTTGTTAAAATTTCACAGTTCTGGTCATATGATGGACCTTTGTTGTTAAAACACAAACCTTTATTTCAGTGCAAGTAAATGTGATATGAATTTCCAAGCTCAAAAAACCCATCATTTTGAAATCTTATTCAGAGTGCCTGTTCTCCTATAGCAGCAGAAGACACAATGAAGAACATGAAATCAGTTTGATATGCTGCTACATTTATTTTATCATAATATAATCCTTGGTTATAAGTCTTTATATAATTGAAAACACAAGTAGAAATATTTGAAAGAAATAGGTATTTATACATTAATTCATTAAAATGCTAAAACTGTTGTAATTGGAAAATACTTTAGAGCATGAACAAAATACAGCCATGTAAAGCCAACATGAGTTTGGGATATCTTGACAAAAAGACAACAGAGAGTAACAAAAGACCTAAACATTTCTTTTTATAAATTTCTCCAGTGAATCTTTGATTTGCTTGTTTCTCAGACTGTAGATAATTAGATTCATCACAGGGATTATGACAGTGTAGAATACAGAGTCCATCATGTCTTCATCCTGTACTTTTTGAGATCTCGGAAGCAGATACATGAAAAGAAGAGAGCCATAGTATAAAGACACAGATGGGCCCCATAGGTGGAAAAAGCCTTTTTTATGCCTTTGGTAGATTTCTTTTTTTAAGACTGTACATAGAACAAGTGTGTAAGAGCCTAGAATAGTTGAAAAAGTGAATACTTGGATTTATCCAGAAAAAATAAAAATTATTAAGTAATTAAGAGAAGGGTCAGTACAGGAAATCATTAACAGTGGCATAACATTACAGTAAAAGTATTATATTGGAATTACAGAAGGTTAGTCTGAATAACATGCCTTCATGAATTGAAGCACGAAGAATTCCAGAACCTGTGGATTGCTTCCAGGCAAATATGATTTCATCAACCAAGACCCCTGAAAAAAATCTCTGATGGGAAGAGATGGCCATATCAGCTTCAGGGCTGCAGACTATGATCCAGTCTCAAGAACCCATGAGATTTTCAATGACCTTTAATCAGCAAGAAGTAGTAATGGAAAACTACGCCCAAATTCCCAAAATATTGTTTATAAATGTTTGTTTTAATTATAAATGGTTAATGGTCATAGTTAATCTCTTTCTAAGAGGAGAAAGGGGATATGGTATATGAGTGATTTTAAAAAAATTAGATTATTGAATTTACTTAGATCAGGAAATCAGCTGTTAAAATCAAAATATTTTACATTGATATGGATTTTGGTTTATTCGTACAAATTTAAGGTCAATTCTCTTATATTTATGTATTTTTCTACTCTTGTTTAAGATAGGATGTTTATGTAACTTATTTAAAATTGTAATGTATAATTAAGAAGCTCATGTTAGTTAGAGTTTTAGGTATACCAAGATATAATTCAATTAGATAGGTAATCTTCAAACACTTCTAAGACCTACAGAATATGGCATTTAAAATGTTTAAAAACTTAAACTTTTCAGGACAGTGAGACAGGTCTGCTCAGTGTAGCACCAATATACTTCAAGAGAAAATGGGCATCAAAGAAACTCCGTATGGAGATTAGTTTCTTTATGGCATCAATTAGCCACTGGGCATGAACCTGTTCTTATGTTGACTGCTTAAAAATATGTTATTTAAACTGGACATGCAGGTTCCATAGGAAAGTGACCTCTGAACTTTGGTAGAACAAGTCGAGAGGGTCCTTCAGGTTCCTGCTTTGCAGAGAAAACTGTCAGACATTCTTCAAGACTCGAGGAGAAGCAACTGATGAATGGGCAGAGCAGATTTCCTGCCTCACTGAAATGAAAAGAGACTCTGGGCCTGTAGGCTGAAGATGGATGCCCCAAGTTTATAAAGGAACTTTTGGTGACTGTCCAGGCAGATAAGTGTCATCTCTGTCATTTCTAGTTTTTGGAAGATGCTTGCACTTCCTGTTTACTTTGGTAAATATATCCTTCTGTGGTCTTTGAGGTACTTGAAGATTATATAGTTATAGGTATAGTTTTTCTTAGTCATTTGAAAGGTGTATTGGATATGAAACTTTAGATTCATAAGGATAAGGTAGATGATAGAGTATTTTCTTTAATTTTGTTAGATACAAATACACTAGATATTGCAACTGTAATTCTTTCCTGATAGCTATTTTGTTATATGTAATTTTGCTATGTTAAAATTGAAACCTTCCTTTTTGATTAGACAGAAAGGGGGAGGCGATATGGGAATGCCTTTATGTATGCTGTGAATCTCAATCTTTAAATAAAGGAGATGTTTTGGCCCTTGATAAGCACCATAGAAAAAGTAGGCAGAGGAATCAGAATAGGCAGGAAAGGAAGGGCAGAGTCAGGGGAAGATACAGCAAGCTGCCTAAAGAGCAACATGTAAGAAACACAGGTGAGCCACAGGCCACGTGGCAGACAGCTTAATAGAAATGGTTGATTTAAGAGGTAAGAGCTAGTTAGCAGTGTGCCTGAGCCATAGGCCAAACAGCATAAAGTTAATATAAGCATCTGAGTCATTTCTAAGGACCTGAGCAGCAGCGGTGGGTGGTTAAGGGGTCTGGAATGGCAGGTCTGTGGGTCTGGGCCTCTGACTGCCCGGGACCAAGAAACCTCACAACCACAAAGCTCTATGATGACTGTTAGGTTATTTACCAATCAGAAAATAGGGGAGTCCAGTTTTTACTCTTTACTCCTCTCTTGCTTGTAGCTCTTAGCAAGGGTAATCTTAGTGGACTCATTATAGACATACACTGTCAGGCTGAGTTGTGTGTCATTTCTGGGGCCTGAGCAGCAGTGGCAGGTGGCTGAGGGGTCTGGCATGGCAGGTCTGTGGGTCTGGGCCTCTGACTGCCCGGGACCAAGAAACCTCACTGCAACAGGTCATCCCTAAAAATAAACATTTAAGTAACATGCATGCAGAACAGTCTGCATTTATGTAGTCAAGACTATATACACAAATGATTTAAAAGGAGCGCGTAGATTTGAAAGCAAGGCGCAGTATATAGGAGGCTTTGAAGAGAGGAAATGAAAAGTAGAGACAATGTAATTATATTATGTAAAAAAGGGAAATAAACAATTATTTTTTAAAAGTACACATTCATCACAAGAAAAACTAATAAACTCACTGTGAAGTAGCTTCATTCAGTTTCCAACAATTGGATATTATGGATTGTGTTGTTGTAGCTGTTCATGCAGACAGCTTAATTACAAAGATGAAAGGCTTTTATTCTACATGATTTCTCATCACACACAAGTCTGAAATGAAAAAGGTGAAGGAGTCCTAATACAAATTTTCTCTATAAATCCATCATGTATCTGCAGGAGTATTTGATTGGCATTCATCAATAGACTCATGAATATCTCCATCCAGTAATCATTTCAAGTGAATTCTGTTCTGTGTTGTAATAGTGGCTGTTTTGTGTTGAGGTTTTAAGTATCTAATGTTGGTTCCTTCAGTCTGAAAGAATTGTTACTGTTTCCATCCCAGGCAGTCTAATGTAAGAGCTGGACCTTTATTTAAAAATAAGCCATGTAAAATTACATATTACAAGTGTGACTGTACAGACAAGAAAATAATATATCAATATATATCACACACATGAAGGAACAAAGGTATTCCTAAGTTTGTAAGTATTTAAGAGTATTTATGGAAATAATTTTAAAAGAACAAAAGTAAAATGTGAAAAAGAATTGTTGAGAATAAAGACTAACTTGCTACGGAAGTTTTACTTTAATATTTATAAATGAATCTCATAGGCTATATAATATTGTGAAAGTTTTCTACAAACACAGATCAATGTAAAAGACAATAAAAATCAAATATTGTCATAGACATATTTTTCAAAGAAATTTTGGGTTTTTTTGATATTGGAAATATAATGTAGATTCTGAAGGCTATAACAATTATACTTCTCTAAAAATGTATTTTTATCAATAGATTTTTGATAGAAAATGTTTGTTTTATACATAAGTATTTAGCTAGAATATATGCTAAATTTCTTGGAACTATTGAATTAGCAGTAACTATACTGTTTTATAATTACTCACAAAGAACTTATTTTTATTCTTTAATTATAAAACTTTAAACTTCCATTGTTATGATTTTTCTTTGCTGTTCCCACAAAATGCCATGTTTAATGAGAAATATTATTATGTTTCTTAGAATTGATTCATCTAATTATATCTAATAAACATAAAGTATAACTGAATAAATTCTCAACCAGTAGTTGAGAGACAATTCATTACTACTGATTTTAGTTCTTACCTTCCTAATAAATTTCTCATGACTAATATACTTACCTATGTTCAAATGTTTTAACAGTGAAAGTGGCAACCACATGCTAATTTCTGACATTTCTTTTACAATACTAAAATATTCTAAAATTTATAAATTTTTGAATGCCTTGGTACTTAGAATATTAATAAAAAATATTAATACTCTATCCCTTTAAACTTACTCCAATTTCCATTTACCTTCCCAAGATCCCCCAATATTTTTTTTTGAACTTTTTATTATTTCCCATTGTTTATCCTAAAATTCTACATTTCTGGGGCATATACTCTACAAAGATATAGAGATACATTTTCAGCACTCTGTACATGTCAAAATTCTAAAAAACCACACTAACTTTTTGTTCTGGGAAAGTGGGCTGGTATCATTCAAAAAGTAACTATATTCTTGCCTCATAGGGACTATCAGTTGTTAATCATTTCTCACTGTTTCTAAGTAGAATTTCTAATTATTCTTTATAAATATTGAAGTCTCTAAGAGATACTCAGTCTGCAGAAACCAAATATTTAGATGCACTGGCATGTAGTGTTTCTAAATGCACTAACTCTCTGGGAAATGTACTGAGAAGCTTACTTCCTTCACTAGGAACTAGAGAGCATCTTAGGACCTGGTTACAACACATTCTAATCCATCACTCCAGTGATCACCCTGCCCTCTACAGAAGGAAGAAATGTTCTGAAACTTATTTGGCAATTATTTATTTCTTCATTTTTCTTCTCAAGGCAGCTAGTACCTCTTTGTTTCTCAGACTGTATATAAAAGGATTTAGAAAGGGAATTATAATAGTGTAAAATAAAGAATGCATTTTGTCATTATTGTCACCTGATCCAGACCCAGAGCACACATACATTAGGAAGAGAGTGCCGTAGAACAAAGACAGAGAGCAGATGGGAACTGCACGTGGAGAAGGCTTTGCTTCTGCTTTTCTCAGACTTTGTTTTCAAGATGGCAGAAATGACAAAGAAGTATGAGATAATAATAGTCATTAAAGTAAAACCTTGTATAAAAGCTGAAAATATTAAAACCAGAAGGGCATTAACTGTGGGATCAACGCAGGAAATTTTGAATAATTGCAAAATTTCACAGTAGAAATAATGTATGGTGTTGGATTTACAGAAATTCAGCCTCACTAGCAAACTCACATGAACTGCTGAATTCAGAAAACCAGCCATATATGAAACATATATAAATTATATACAAAGGCTATTGGACATTATTGCTGGATAAAGTCAAGGATTATATATAGCCACATAACGGTCATAGGTCATCACTGACAGAAGGAAACATTCTGTGGTTGCACTGAATCCAAAGAAATAAAGCTGGATGAAGCACTCAACCAAGAATACTTGATGATCCTGAGATTAAAAAGTTGATGAGCATCTTGGGGGTCACAGAGGATGAAGCACAAGCATCAGCAAAAGCTAAACTGCTGAGGAGTAAGTACATGGGAATAGCATGAAGGTGAGGGTCCTTCCAGATGAGAGCGATCAATCCTAGGTTGCCCACCATGGTGATCAGGTAGATGATGAGGAACAGCAGGAAGAATGGAATTTGTAGCCTGGGGTGATCTGTGAGTCCTGTAAGGACAAACTCTGTCACCAGAGTCTGGTTTCCTGCCGTCATGTCTGCCTTGAACAATCACTAGAACAAAATAACAAGTAAGGAAAAGTTAAAAGAAATGACGCAATTGTAATGACTTCTGCTTTTGATGCATTCCTAAAGGGAGATTCTCATTTCATTGGCATTTACATTTTTATTCCTATTTGCCTACTTTATGCAATTCCTACTTTATATTTTAAGTTACAATATAATTATATCATTTATTTCCCTCCCTCTCAGCCCCTTTAATGTATCTTTTTCCTCTCTCTCAAGTCCTTGGCCTTTTTTCCTTTGTTTATATATTTATTTATATTTATATACTCTATATATTCAGTCTACTTTTACATACACAGTATATTGTCAAAATAACTCAATATATCCAGATTCTTTTCAGTATAACAGGATTTAAAAATTGTGTTATTGTCTATGTTTACAATTTAAATGTAGTAAAATATTTTAGGATTTTTCTGTAATTCCAATAACATAATATTCATTTTTTCTGTATTTTATGTTTTTATAGATGTAAATTTTACTATTCCCATGAAGTAGTTTATTCATGACTAATAAATAGCATCCACAGGAACCCAGTTTTCTTATTTTTTCCCACCTTCAAATATAGTCTTTGATGACCTAAAACTTGTAGATTAAATTGGCCTTGAGTACACAGTGATCTTTTTGATTCTGTAACCTGATGGCTGGCTTTACAAATGTGTGCTGCTATTTGCGGTTTGATATTTTTGAAAAGTTAAAAACTCTTAGAGCTATATATACACATTGCTGTTATTTTCACACATGTTAACTTCCTTATGAATAGATCTGTTACAATGTGGTTTCTCGGCCCCTGGCGGCCAGAGACCCAGACCACAGACCTGCAGCCCCAGACCTCTTAGCTGCCTGCTGCTCCTGCTCAGGCCCCCAGAAATAACTCAGACGCTTATAATAACTCCATGCTATTTGGCCTATGGCTCAGGCACATTGCTAGCTTGCTCTTACATCTTAACTCAACCCATTCTCATTAATCTTTCTTGCCACATGGCCCATGGCTCACCTGTGTTCCTTACATGCTGCTCCTTTGGACTTCAGGCCTGGTCAGTCTGACTCCACCCTGTTCCTCCTACCTATTCTGATTCTTCCTCCTACTTTTTCTATGGTGCCTGTCATGGGCCAAAACGGCTCCTTTATTTAAAGATTGCTATTCACAGCATACCAAAAGGTATTCCCACATCATAGATCATATTCTCAAATCTTAAGAAATGGAAAATTATTTTATCATATAAATGGTATAAAAACAGAGTTTGTACAATTTAAAAATAAAACTAAATGCTACATTACTCAAAGTTAGAAATCTCCATAAGTAACTAATTGTGAAGTGACAGTTTATTTTCACTAAAAATCCATGAAGAATGAATGTTTCAAAATTCTTACCTGTGAATTATATGAAAGAAACTATTATATGAACAAACAAAATAATTCTTTTATTTCTTCTTTAATTTTCTCAGATTATGAAATAATCACAGCATTTTTCAATGTCTCTTCTCTCTAAATTCTCCCACAAACCTCTCCTTTCTCTCTTTCAAATTCATGGGCTATTTTTTCATTAGTTTTTAGAGTATTTTTTTTTAAGTTGAGAATTAAAGATTTTTGTCCTGAAATAACTAATACAATTAAAACACACACACACACACACACACACACACACACACACACACACAAACACACACAAACACACACACACACACAAACTAAAACCAAATTTTCCTCATTCTAAAAATGAAATGAGTAATGATTTTTGAGCATCAGATTGTACTTCAGTTAGAAAAATTCATGTTAAATTAAAGCTATTAACATAAGTATATGTCTACTAGCAGGATATGAATCAGGCAAAAAATACTGGTTTGTAAAGTCATTTCTTCATAAACTTAAGTCTGTGATACAAAGAAGTATACCAGTCCTATTGATTCTGTTGCCATTTATTAACTTGGTAGTTTATTGACTACCAAGAGTCTCATTATTCATGAAACCAAAGAGTTCTTATTGCATTTACATGCATGTACACACACACCCCCTAAAGCCATATTTTTCAATATAAAATCAAAATAATATTTGAGCTTCATTCATTTATTTTATATTACTGGAAATTTACATTCCAACTTTCTGAAGTTTTTGTTACCTTCTTGAATAATAAAATATCTATTACTTTTGTTAATATGGTTAATTACTTGTGCTAATAAATATTTTAGGTGCTAGTTTTCTTCAAGATTATTTAGTATTTTAGTCTCTGTCTTATATGCTTTGTTATCTGTAGACATATTACAAAGCTATAACAGAATCAATCTTTTTTATTCTCGCCTAAATCCTTTAAAGCAGTAGAAAACATAAAAAAAACACAGGAAAAACAATATTACTTGTTTGGAAACAGCAGACTAGAAGAAGACAACATTATTATTTTATATCAAATGATTCTTTAAAACACTTCAGAATTCCCTTAATGCACCCGAGATCCCCAGGAGGATGAAGTCTACGTTGTTCTGGGCTTAGTGAACTAATCAAAAAATTATTCATGTAACTCTTTGTTCTGTTTGTCCTGTAGGGGTTGTTTATAAAATACCAGGGAACTGGGTTTACAGTAAGCTTCCTTCGCCCCTTCTGATATTTTTTATTTTATCATTTTACTAAAAGCATATTTTTTTATAAAATTTATTCTGATTATGATCCAATATCCTTCTTAGTTGCCATTTGCCTCCATTCCCAATCAGACCCACATTTTTTTCTGTCCCTCCTTAGAAAGCAAGGCATTTAAATGTAAAATAAAATAAAACAAACAAAAAAAAACAATTTAAAATGGGATAAATCAAGCAAACAGAAGAAAAGGAGCCAGTGAAAAATTATAAGGAGCATAAAAGTTCAGAGACACAATTATTCCTACACACAGAAATATAAATCACAAAAACAAAAGCTATAATATATATTCAAAAGACCTGTAAATTTAAAAATTAAAATAAAATTCCTTTCTATATGTTACACTACAAGAACTTCCAAAGATTCTATTGAGTTCATTTTGTGTTGGCCTTCTGCTGCTGGAAATGAGACCTTTAAGGGCTTTAAGGGCTGTTTTATTCTCCGGTTAAACTTTCTTGCAGAAAATTTCCCAACTCTTTTTTATAAGGCTGCAGTTACCCTGATACCTACATCACATATGAACAAAGACGCAAAATTTCTCAATATAATAGCAAACTGAATCTAATGACACAAAAAGATCCACCATGATCAAGGAGACTTCATGCAGGGATGCAGATATGGTTCAATATACAAAAATCAATAAATGTAATCTTGCATGTAAACAGACTAAAGGGGGAAAAAGATGATCATCTCATTAAATGCAGAAAATTTAACAAAATCCAACACCCCTTTGTAGTAAAAGGTTTCTGGCCTGGACTTTCGGACCTAGCCTCAGAGTTTAGACCTGCAGACCCACAGACCTGCAGAGACACACAGATTCTTTCAATAGTTTTAGGCTGATCGGCCTAAGGCCCAGGCATATAACTTGCTAACTCTTTACCCTTCATCTAACCCATGACTCTTATCCTGTTCAGCCATGGGGCTCGGTACCTTTTCTCAGAGCAACATAGTTGTCCTCTGCATCTTCTGGCTTGTCTGGCAACTCTGGAGTCTCTGTGGCATTTCTGCTCTGTTCTTCCTGTTCCCAGAGTTTTCTTGGTTTGGTAGTCCTGCCCACACTTCCTATCTGCCTTTGGCCAATCAGCACTTTTTATTAAACTCATAGGCAGGACAATTATTTACAATGTAACATCATAAATCCACTGCACTCCTTCACAATAGAAAGTCCTGGAGAGATTAAGGATATAAGGGATGTACCTTTACATAATAAAGACAGTTGAAATCAAGCCAATAGCCAACAGCAACTTCAATGGAGAGAAACTCAAAACAATTTCTAAAATTAGGAGATAGACAGGTTGTCTACTTCTTTTCTCATCCAGCACAGTTCTTAGTCTGAATCAGAACATGATAACTGAAGGAGATCAAGGATACTAATTATAAGAAAAGAAGTGAAAGTGTCTTATTTTCAGCTGATATGATTTATATGTACGTGACCCTAAAAATTCCACAAGGGAACTCCTTCAGCTTACAAAGTTAACACACGAAGAATCAGTAGCCTTCAGTATACAAATGGTAAATGGATTGAGAAAGATTTAATACCTTTCACGATAGCCTCTAATACAGAAAATATTGTTATATTTTTAAACTTTAACTAAGCAAGTGAAAAACTTGTGTGATCTCTTAATTTTTCACAGCTTAACTATTACATTAGTTTCCAGTTCAGAATACCATTTGTGTTTACACTTCACATATTTAAATTTTGAGATTAAGACATTTGTTGATTGTAGCCCCCAAACTTGCATTTTTGGGGAGTTTTCTGTCTCAGAGAACAAATCACCAAAAACAAACCTGGAAATATCCCCAACATCTTGCCTTAGTGCCTGTATTTTCACCATTGCCAAATCCTCAATTTTTTATTAATATATAAGAAATATTTTATATCTCTTTAATTAATCCAAAAATTCTAGAGGTTGTCCCTTGAAAGTGGAAATAGTGTGAGGAAAGAGTGGGGAATGGAAGAAGATGTACAATAATGGAATCTCCAAGGAATAAATTGGAGACAACTGAATAACACATACCCTATCAGAAGAAGTGTATGATGGCTGACATCTTTACTTTCAATAATAAAGTAAAAGAGGAAACTTTGTATAACAGAGAACTCGAGTCTTTCCAGATATTATCCAGGAATCTTAGAGGATTATATACCCTCACATTGAAAAGAAACAACAACCAGAGACAACAGAAGCATTGGTTTAAGATAGAGAGAGCCAAAGGATACAGGAACTGCAAAGTAAGAGCCTGCAAAGAGCTGAACGGGGGGAGGAAGCAGAAGAAAAGTGTCTACAGATTTCAAATGAATCCCAATCAAAATTCCAATGTTTTTGCTTAAAAATATAGAAATATAAGTTATTTTAAAAGTTGGTAGCCTCTTTTACTTTATTATTACTGTGACATACATTTACATTTGTGTATATGCACAGGTATAGGTATGTCTATGCACTCACAGAGATATATAGTTAATATATAGAGATATCAGGATCCATTTTTGTTGTCTGAATGTCTAAATGGTTTCAAGACTGACTACACTGCACTGAACAAATGATAAGGCAACTCCCAGAAGAGGCTAATTCTCCTCCCAATGGTCATTAGTTGCCTATAATTCTTTATCTAGGGGTAGAAATCTGTAATTTCCCCCTTTCTGTTAACATGTCCATTGGTATTGCCATTGCTTCTGTCTTATTTATTCAACCATTTCTAGGAAAGACTACTTCACATCAGACTTCCTGGTATTCTGGCTTCTGTAATGTTCCTTGCACCATACACATAGGAACTGTGATGTAGAAATGCACTATTGGTGCTGGGTTCCTAAGATCCCTTGGTCTCTGCATTGTATCGATACATTTTTCTGTGATGGGTATCATTTATTGTAAAGAGAAGCTTTTTTGATGAGGGGTGGTAGCTTTGCTTTTCAGTGAATTTAAGAATAAAACCTATTCATCTTGCCAGAGCTAGTAAGGTCACAGATTTTAGCAAAGAACATACTACTATCTTTATGCTAGTGCAGCATAATTAATACCCTACTACATTCTAAATCTTATAAGCACACATAATAATCATTTCTATTTGTCAAGTCTTGCTGTGGTTGCACTTTATATAGGCACAAATAACTTTTAAAAGACTTTAATTTTGCCTTATGTTTTAAATATACACCATTGGTACATAAATTTTTACAAGACTTATTGAGCATATGTCTTTGATATAACTATGAAGAATACTTTTTGAAAACAATGACAAAATATTTCCATCATAAAAGATAAGGCTGCTGGTATGAATATACAGACAATAAAGATTCCATTCATTTCAAAGGAGCAGAGCAAGTCTAGCCCTTTGCTGAGCTCAGTATAGTATATTGTAATTCTTACAGATCAAGTAAAAATGCTTCTGTTTCTTTTTATGACATGTGTTAAAAATAATGTATCTTCCACACTTAGTAGGTACATATCTATTCCATTTCAGGTATTTTGTAAAATGTTCCATTAAGGCAGCACAACTGGAAAATTAAGAGCAACCGACAGCACAGTGACCTGTGCTCATAATGTTCCACCTTTGACATTCATGGCCTATGTGATTGTGCAAAAACTGAACAGAAGAGACAATTGGAATGCAATGGAAATCACAATTGTTGTGTCTGTGAGACCTATCATCCCTGAGTTTGTATGGACATGTCAAGTACATACTTCTGAGACACAAAACTTTTAACTGTATGCAGGGCAGCCTCCATGGTTCTCATGGGAAGTCTTTAATGGAATCTTTAGAAAAGTAAGTACTTGCAAATTTTATAAGATATGAAATTATGTTCTTGTGCTACTTCCTTTATCTGATTTTATCTGATAAACCTATTTAATAAAGGAATTTATTAAATGTTATACAACAGAATATGGAAAACACACACTTGCACAAATACTTTCTTGACTTGAATAGACTTCCTCAATATGGAGGATCATATCTAGCTTGCAGTGAACATGTTTAGTTTTTTTCATACCTCCTGTTAAATGTAAATGTCAGGTCAAGTTAGAAGAAAATATGTTGACTGACATACAAAAGAGCAAAGACAACTCCAGCTCAGGGAAATACAAAATGAAAGACATAAAACAAGCAAGCAAACAAAAAACAAACAAAAAACCACTTTCAGGTCAGGCCCCTTCCCCTGTCCTCCTTCAGTTTTATTGGAATACTTTAAAATTACATCATTTTGCTGTTTGATGCTTACAGGAGTGCTTTAAATCTTGGCTTTGCCAACTATCAAAGCATATGAAATGCACTTGTCTTAGTGATGTACTATACAAAATTAGCATTTTGAGTTTATTGAAGAATGCACTTCTATTGGATTTGACTCCAAGAGTTGATATATGTTGTGCATTTCATATTTAGTCTTTAAACCTTTGTTATCTGTATGTACATGTCTAGTACCAATGCTCTCATAAAGTGCTGGAGTATGACAATGTGAAATATATTAAACATTTCTTTGAGCTAATTCTGAAGAAAAAATTACATCCCTACATTCTATAGATGTTTTTTAAGAATATTACCGACCTCTGTTAAACTATTGTGCAGTATAACTAATTGCTCAACTCAAAATCGATACATATGACAAATTTAGGCCAGACAGAAAGTTCTAAGATGGGAGGGTTTTGTAAAGTCATTTGAGTTTAGTGAAAATATTTCATGCACTGTGTCTAATGGAGAGCTCTGTTGGTGCTAAGATTGACTGGTTCACAGTGGAAAGACCAAAGGGAAAGTGAAAACCTTCAACTACACTGGGAAACAACAAATATCTTTTACAACTGATAACTGAATAATAATATGGAACGTATACACAGTGGAGTTCTAACCAGCTGAAAAAACATTGAGATCCTGAAATTTTAGTGTTAAAGTAATGAAACTGGAAAATGTTATAGTGAGTGAGGCGATGCAGCACATGTTCTCTCTCTGTGGATCTTAGCTCAGAGGCTTTAGAGTTGATTACTTATCTTAATAACTGCAGAAGCCAGGAAGGTAGAACAGGACCGTGGGGGAAGAGGGAACGGAAAGGAGTTCCAGAGAAGAAGATAATGGGACATGGGTGCAATGAAGTGGAAATAGAAAAAAACCAGGAGGGGAATTATAACCCTGGAGGAGAGATGGAGGTAACTCTTGGGGTATTTGAAAAAGCAATGGGGAAAGCTTAAATGGAACTACACTTCATGGGACCATAATGGTTACTTCAAGAGCCATAGACTATCCAAAAAAACAAAAACAAAAACAAAAAAACAAAAAACAAAACCCTACTTCCAGGCTTTAGAAATCTCTCTTTGAGTTGTTGGGGAAGGGGTATCAAAGAGATTCACCAAACAATATACAATATTGCTGAATCCTTTGGTTGCCTCCAAGAACTTAAAGGAAGACCCCACTGCTAAAATCGACACATGATTTAGATACAAGGAATCCAGCTGAAAGTGACCTGGAAGCCTCCCCACTAAGGACAAATGAACATAGTATCTGAAGGTGCTATGCAAGCTTCCAAGGGGAAAAAAAAAAATCAATAATCCTACAAAGCTTTAAAAGCTAAAAACAATGACCATCCTGGTAAAGTGCCCACAACAGCAAAATAGGGTTAGTGTTATTTTGGGGGTGATAGGTAATAACTAACATTTGTCTAAATGAACATAAGGCCCACTCAGAAGGAAACTTCAGCCTGGTACTATAAACTTCGCTAACAATCTGTGACTGGAGATGTCATAGGTCCTGGAGGAAAATCTACAACTTAAACTTAAGCCCATATATCCATCTCTTTCTCCATCCTGAAACACAGCAAGGGTTCTCCATCCTGTTTTTACCCAGGTATGAACATGAATATATATGTATATGTATGTTTGTGCTTATAAAATAGGTGACCATACAGCTTTTTCAAACATCTTTAATATTATCTATCTCTCTCCCCTACCCTATTCCCAGATTCTTGTCTACCCAAAGCTCCCCCCATCATTGCATTATGTATGGCTGCATTCTAAACATAAGACATAAAAATGTGCATGTGAATACTCAAGTATAAATTTCCTGAGGGACATGATCTGTGTGTATGTGTGTGTGTATGTGTGTGTGTGTGTGTGTGTGTGTGTGTGTGTGTATGTGTGTGTGTGTGTGTGTGTGTGTGTGTGTGTTATGTGTCTGTGTATGTTCATGTGCATATTTAGGTTGGGAAATAAAAGACAAATTTAACCTTGCTTTCTTTATATGTCAGTTTGTTATACCAAATTAAGTTTCTCAGAATTTTCCAAGGAAAACTCGTAAAAAAAAATAGAAATAACAATACAATCACAGAGCTAATGTTTACAGCTGTTTTGTTACATTTAAATGTTTTTAAACATTAAATTATTGAGTATTAATCTACATGCAATGTTGTTGACAAAAATAGAATGTAGATGTGTTATAGGAACTATTAATAAATTTGATGTTCAACAATTTGGGCCATCCTAATCCCATTTATCTATTAAACTGCAAATATTTTAAATGTTTAGTGGCATTTATTTATTTGCACATATAAAAATGTGCATATAGGTGACTGTGCACTCGCCTATACAAAGACAGAAGAATAGATATAAAAACAGGATCCATCCTTCTGGTGCATACAAGAAACACACCTTAACTTCAAAGACAGACAGTGCCTCAGAGTAAAGGGTTGGGGAAAGACTTTCCAATCAATGAATTTAAGAAACAAACTGGTGCAGCCATCCTAATATCTAACAAAATAGACTTCAAACCAAAATAATCAAAAGAAATTAGAAAGACATTACATATTCATCTCAGAAAAATCATCAAGATGAAGCTCTTCTGATCATTTATGCCCCCAATACAAGGACACCCACAAAGAAACATTATTAAAGCTTAAATTAATAGGAAGCATCTATGACAAAGATAAAGCAGACTATCAAAATTTTTGAAGGTTTCACAAACTAAAATATATTGAGAATATATTCTGTCGAAACTTGGGCTTTGGAAGGGAATCCAAGTCAGCATCACCATAGTCATTTAATTAATGACTCATTATTCATGATTATAAGCATAAACTATACTTCACATATCCAAATCTTTGAGTTGCTGATCTCCAATAGAAGTTGATTGCTTAGAGATCATAGCCCTAAGACTCTAACTCTCCATGAGAATGGGGACAATTCTTGAATTCATAGACCCCAAGTTTTTACAATACAGAAGCTGTCTGGGTGACCTGCATGTCTATGTTTTTGCTTCTATATCATATTGATACATTCTTTATGAACATTTGAGGCAAAGGCAATTTCTTTCTCAACGGCTGGCTTCACCACACTGAAAACAAACTCCATATGAAGGTTCTTTGATGTCCATAATCTTCTCTGAGGTAGATTAGGGTTGCCAATAACAGATATATCTCACCATTGTAAAAAGCCTTATATTGTTAAAATATCTTAAATACCCTATTCTATAGATCTCTGTAGTGTTTGGAGCTCACTTATCTATCTAAAATAAAGCTCTTTTTACCACTGAAAACATATATAATATGTCTACAACTTTGATTGTTTCAGATGACTAATAACCTACATTTCTTAATTATTCTAAACAGCTTATAGTAAGAGCACCCAAGGACTAGAACTTTATATTACACTTCATATCATATTTTTAAATGAGCTATATAAGTACAATTCCTTAAAGCAGAGTAGAAGCATATATACAGTGTGTTATAACAAAGATAACCTTAAATTTGTAACTGTACACAGAACTGCACACAATTTTAAATGTTTGAGACTAGTAGTTTCTTTTAGTTTAAAAGTTGATTTAATAATCTACGCTTATCACTCCTATATTCCCACCCCTTTTTCACAAGATAGAAGAAAAAGAAAGAAACAGTCCCTTAATCTAACTTCCTTTGTTTAGTTTAATGATGACTATGACTAATAACAACTTGCACCTAAACCCCCTAAACTGTGACAACTTCAATAACCCAATGAATGATCAAAACCCACTTACCCCACCTCTGGGAATATGGGCAACACATTCTTAAAAATACTTCCTACTGTCTGGGGGCAATGGTGTCATTAGGGAACACGGAAAAAATTGGGACAACTGTAAAGTCCTGGGAGAGTTGGTTTATTGTTTGTTCCATTCTGCATGTGTTGTGAAATGTGGGGCTTACCTGAAGTCCTGGCTGAGGTAGTCTGTGAGTCTGGACCATCAGAGTTAACTACTTTGTAGTGGTTTTAAATGCAGATTTTTGAGAAAATTGTAACAGAGGCATTCTGAGAGAACAGATTGCCTGAGTTACTTATCCTTATTGGTATATGATTATTTTTTTTCTAAAAGCACACAAGCTAAAGATAGCTTACATATCTGCATTAACACAATTATGAAATGTGTAGTATGTACAAATCAGCTAAAGATGATTCTCTACCCTTTATTGGAGCAAGTAAAAGATGTGTGTCAACTGTATAAGTCCATTTGGACTGTATAACCAAACTGTAATATAAATCTCCATCCATATCACATGAAAGGATGACATTTATAAATCATAAGACCTCCGTAACCAACAAGATTTATCACTTCACCGAGTCTCAGAGCTGTTTCTTTGTACAGGAATCAGCATATTTATCACCTGTCTTGTAGGTTTTTTTGTTTGTTTGTTTTTTGTTTTGGCTTTTTTCTTCATGTCTACAGACTAGTTGGAAAGTTGGTTACATCTAAATCACCAGAGGAATCTCAATGGAATACATGGTTTATTATCATTAAGGTGTAATTGCTTTGTTTTCAAAAGAAAGAAAACATGGAAATAATTGTTGTAATTGTTTCACTAGTAGTGACTTTTAATTTTTGCATACTATCTGGAGACTGGGTATTCTGTTGGGATTCTTTTAGTAGCATTGAAAGAATTTCAGTGTTAACCTTACAAGTAACGTTTAAGATGTGAAAAAAAAAATCATTCAATTCAAATTCTCCTTAAGGAAAACTAACATGAAGAGCACAATTGTCTATTCTATCTTTATTCTTTAATAGTTCTTCATGATGATTCACATCTCACCGCAGCCATATTCATATATTTCCGTATAGGAACTAGGTAAGGATACAGTATTTTATTTGAGTGCAATTATTTTTTAAAATAGAATCATTTGATACTAAGATATTTTATAAAAGTGCTAATATATAAGAAATATATCTGGTAAAAGGATTTTTGAAATGAAAAATGGAATAAAAAGCAGTACTGACTGGGAAAAAACCCTGAAACATCTTACTTGATTCTCTTAATCCTCATGCATCCACTTAGGTATTTGTAAATCAGAAACTTGAGCTCAATCATGTGAATGTGAAAATAAATCTATGCTTAGCTTTTTGGCTATGCTTCTCATTGTATGCTTCTTGGTGAAGTTAAAACTTAGCAGAAAAAAATTTAAACTAGATTCGTGAATTTCATTATGGTATATAAGTCAGGTATTTTGAGGTGTAATTGAAACCAAAGAGCTTGAATTATATATATTATAATGCTATAGAGCCTGTAAGATCATGCTATAGAGCCAATATTCTGGATATTTTACTAGATAAATGTATTCTGTCACTGATTCTGCAAATCATCCTGTATCAGAAAGACTTTTCCAACTGCAGAGAACCATAGAATTTTGTGACATCTTAGATTAACTAGTTCTGTCCTCACCTGGTTCATGATTTAGATTGTATTTCTAGAATTATGTAGAATACTCTTATCTAAAGAATCACTTCATTTTGGAATTCTTAGCATATCCTAAAAAAGGATAATCTTTAGATTTAGTGTAGAGTACCAGAAAATTATTAGATTCATCATCAGCTTCTATTAGTTAACATGTTATGATGTCAAGTCAAACCCCAAAGATTTTGTTTCATATTCCCAACAAAAAAAATAGAAAGAAATAATTTTTACAGTATAGCTTCTTTGTTTAGAAAAGTCCCTTAGCACATCCATATACTTTTACTGTCTCAAGATTGTTCAGGATTCATATTTTAATAGCTCTCAGCTTTTTTCCATGTTGGAGTGTGGTAATTAGAAAGCACATGCTTTAAGAAAACTGTGACATGGAATATTTAGCTAAGTTTATTAAGAACTTATCGATATGATGTAGGAAACAAAAATATAAGTATATATTGCCAATTCAAGTATCCAAATATATAAGGCTTATCTTAGGCTCATAATTATACATAATGTGTCATTGACTAAATGATGAACTGTAGCGATGTTGACTTGGATTTCCCTTTCTTGTCCCAAATTTCAACAGAATCTATGCTTCTCATTTTTTCCAGTTTCTGAAACTTTCAAACACTTTCAGAGAGTTTATTTTGCTTTGTGTATCTTTTTATAGACATTTTGCATTAATTTGCATTATGTTCTTCTTGTCTGATTTTCTATTTAAGCGAAATTTATAATTGAACACCTAACTAGAATCCAGATAATGATGACACTGGGAATTCCTCTTACAGAGGCTATTTTTTAATATAAAATTTATTACTGAGATTATTTTATAGTTACACAAATTTCCCCCTTCCTCTTCCCAACTCTTCCCACATACTGCCTACCAATTTCCTCTTTCAAATCTGTGACTTCTTTTCCTTTAATTTTGTGATGCACATATTGTGTGTATGCACACTTACATACACGCAATTATATATCCCTTCTTAGTCCTTATCATGTTATTTGTATGTTTTCAGAATTGATCACTTAGTATTGGATTATAAGCTGGTGTGTTCTTCCTTATAAAAGACTTTTTTCCTCACACGACATTCATTATTTGCATGAAGTTATTTGTTTCAGAGTTCTGGCTTCTTTTGTTATGTCATATTTTACCTTTAATAAGTCCCTTTGTACTATTATAGGAGCAACTGGATAATTGTCACAATCTCTTTAGAAGCATGTAGAATTAAACTATTAAAAAAGTATTATCAGCTGCATACTTTTTGAAAATGACAAATGTAAAAACAGTTTTGTGTATATCTTTAATATGCAAAAAAATCGCTAGTGTTTGTGCAAACGTGTGTTTCTTTTTACAATGGTTATTTTAACATTTGGCTATATCACCTTGGTTACTGATTGTCTTGATCTAAGAATGATAGTTACTGTAATATAAAAGATATCAAATGATTAGCTTCTCAGATAAACTAATGATTGCTTAGTATATTTTCATATTTCATTGAAGAAATTGAAATATTTTATTTGAAATAACTTTATTTATTATCTTTTGGTTTGTCTTAGGAAAAATGATATATATTGTTAAAACTAGAGTTTTTTTCTGTTTTTTGTTATTATATAAAACATACAAAGGACTTGAGAAATGTATTATGCAATTTTGTACTTTTATCTGTATTGTTTAAAGTAACTGTAGTGTATAATGCATAGAATAATTTTTACTATTACTTCTGTATAAGACATTATAGCTACCTATGCAAATTAGAATGACTGACTACACTGTAAGACCTTATTGATGTCTTTAGACTATTCCTTAATATTTCTCATACAATATATGAGATTAAAACTCTTTTATCTCAAAAATCATTCTAAAGATCTTCATGTTTAGGTGTATTTGTAAAAACAGAAATATTCCATACAACGATGGGCTGACTAATGAGCACCCTGACACTGACATCAACTCCACTTTGTTTTAACCTTAGTCATAATTTCTTCATCTAAACCTCTTTCAGTTAGCTGCCTAAAGGGATGTTATGGAGGTGAACAGAACCCTGCTGACTGAGTTTGTTCTCAGAGGAATAACAGATCGTCCAGAGCTGCAAGTTCCCTTGTTCCTGGTGTTCTTCTTCATCTATGTCACCACCATGGTGGGAAACCTTGGCTTAATCTTTCTCATCTGGAAGGACCCCCATCTGCACACTCCCATGTACTTTTTCCTTGGAAGTTTAGCCTTTGCAGATGCCTGTACTTCATCCTCAGTGACTCCCAGGATGCTTGTCAACATCTTAGACAATGAGAGAATAATTTCCCTCTATGAATGCATGGCCCAGTATTATGTGTTTGGATCTAGTGCAACTACAGAATGTTTTCTCCTGGTAGCAATGGCCTATGACCGCTATGTTGCCATATGTAACCCTCTTCTCTATCTTGTGGTTATGTCCAAAAAACTCTGCACTATGTTAATAAGTGTGTCATATACAATTGGTTTTCTGCATCCACTTGTTCATGTAGGATTATTATTTAGACTAACATTCTGCAAGTCCAATATAATAGACCATTTCTACTGTGAGATCCTGCCACTCTATACACTTTCTTGCACTGATCCATCTATTAATGCCTTAGTGGTCTTCATCTTTGCTGCTGTCATGCAAGCTATTACCTTCCTGAGTATCATAGTCTCCTACGCCTGTGTCCTCTTTTCAATCCTGAAAACAAATACTGAGAAAAGCAGAAGCAAAGCTTTCTCTACCTGCAGTGCCCACCTGCTCTCTGTCTCTTTGTTCTATGGCACTCTCTTCTTTATGTATGTGAGCCCCGGGTCTGGGCCAAGTAAATATAAAGATAAGATGTATTCTCTGTTCTACACCATTGTGATTCCTCTGCTAAACCCTTTCATTTACAGTTTAAGAAACAAAGAAGTTTTAGGTGCTCTGAGAAAATTCATGAAGTTATAAATATATTTCAGAATAATTGTGGTGTTTAATGTCTAACTGCATCAAAATGTCTAATCTTGCATTATCACATATGGTAATCTAACATATTGCTAAATAATGAAAGGTAGTCTTTAATATGTATTATTATCATAGAATTTGTAAATTTCAAAATTATTAATACACACTTTAAAGGCAGATCTCAATTATTTGTTACTTTGCATCTATGAAGATAAACTAAAATTAGTTCAACAAATAAAATCTTTTTGTAACATAACAAACTCTAGTGTTTACAGATGTATAAATTCTAATAGTGGTGTGAATTTATATTCCCCAAGGAAATTCTATGTTTATCTAAGTTTTTTGTTTAAAATATATTTATGCTTTTTAAATATATGTTTTACTACTTTTAATAAATTTTTCTTTAATGGTTAAAGTGGCAAGTGAAATTATAAAATTATCTCTCATAATCACAGGAAAACTTATAATACATATTTGCTGTATAGAAATTCTTGATTTTAAGTCTTACCCCAGGTGATAATTTTCCTCATTGCTCACAGAATGTATGTGTGTGTGTGTATTTGTGTGTGTGTGTTCATGTGTGTCTGTATGTCTGTGTGTATGTGTGTGTGTGTGTCTATGTCTGTGATGCATGGAAACCATAAGAAGATATCAGTCATCTTGCTTTTCATTTTCTAACAGTAATTTTGAACAGGATCTCTCACTTAACCTTGACTCTGACTTATGTCCAGCAAGTCCCAGTGATCCTCTGGTCTCAAGCTCCTACTTTGCATAGCTACTGATGACCCTGAATTTTTATAAGAATATAGGGGAATCAAACTCTGGTTTGCACAATATGCTAGCACAACAAACCTCCTTAAGAATCCATATTCCTAGCTCTAAAATAACTATTTATGTGAGATTTAACAATATTTCTCACATTTACTAAAGTTGCCATATATTAACATTTAAATGAGTAAGATAGTTTAAATTATTTTAATATCACATATGTCTGAGTCATTACAAAGCTTATTTTAAACTTTATTATTTAAAAAGTTTTATGCAATATATATTGCTCATATTCTTTCCCCTCCTCCCACTTTTCCCAGATATTTTTAACCTCTTTACCTACTACCCAAGTTCATGTTTTTTCTCACAAAACCAAACAACAACAATAACAACAAAAACACTTAAAATATGTAATTTAGCAAGAATTTTTAAAGTATTTCCTACTGCTGAGGCAATGATATTCTAACTAGGAAATATTTTTACCCTATAGGAAACATACAAATTTAACATTCAAAGATATTTTAACCATACCCTGGTGGCACATGGATATATTGTACTCATCAGGTTGCAAAAAACACATTTCATAGATGGATAGAACATAAAAATCTTTATTCTCCCAGCTAGCTCTTTTCTTCTAAATAATATAAAACCTTAATTTTATAAGTACAAATTAGAATTTTTATGTAGGTATATTTTATTTTGATCTAAGGAATTTCTAATAGCCTTTAATTTAGTGAACTTAATCATATAAACACTATCTTTCCCTTTTATTTTCCATGCATTGTACAACATAGTTAACCCTCCTACTTTTATCCTTATGCTTTACATTTTGAAAGAAATCTTTACTGTTAGGACCAAACTTATTTACAATCCAAACTCATTTCCTAGCCCAAACTATTTCCTTTTCCTGTTCTTCTTCATCAAAAATGTTTCACAATGGTCTTTTTTAAATTTCTCTCTACATTTGGTGGTTCCATACTGTTTTATTTTTCATTGAAAATGAATTATTGTATCATACGGTACATTATGATTATAGTTTTTCCTCCCTTTGCTCTGCCCAGTTTCTTTCCACCTACCACACTCTCTAGATTCACTGTCTTTCTGACTACCAAATAAAGAGCAACCCTTTGCTTTTAGCATATTATTTGTAAGAGATAACATAACACAACAAAATATAACATAAAATGAAGCAATAACTTTCATATTCAAGTTGGACATGGCAACCCAATGGGAGCAAAAGAGTCCCAAGAGAGAACACAAAAATAAGAAACACATTTATTTTCATAGTCAGGAATATAGTAAAAAAATACTGAACTAATGACTATAATATATATAAAGAGGACCTGGCATAGACCTATGTAAGTCAAGTCTTTGTGGCTTCAGTTTCTGTGAGGTCATTTGTGCCTTGTGCTCCTGGTGTCTTCCATCCCCTCTGACTCTTACAATATTTCTGCATCCTCTTATGACAGATTCCCTGAAAGATGAGAAGAGGAATTTTATAGAGATTTTAAATTTAGAGTCTCTCCAAATACTATCTGGCTGTGGGTCTCTGAATATGTTCCCATCTGTTGCCAAAGAAAGTCTCTCTGATGATAACGGGACTAATTGTGAGTAAAGCAGAATTCCATCAGGAGTTATTTTATTGGTTTGGTTTGGTTTGTGCCATGCCTGTTGTTGTTTTGTTTGGTTGGGTTTTTTAGTGGCTTTGCTGTTTTTACCTGTTCTATTTGGTTTTACCCTAAGTCTTTGGTCTATCTAGTTTTTGGTTCTCAGTTACCCAAGCAGTGTCCAGTAGGAGCTCTGTCTCATGACGTAGTCCTTAAGTAGAAGCTGACTTCACGTCAATTCTCCCCCAAGCTCTGTGCTATCATTGCCCTAGCGTTTGTTCCAGTATGAGCAGATGTAGGTCAAACGTTTTGTGGTTAGGTTGGTTTCTACATTTTTCTTTTGGTAGTCTGCTGAGTACCTTCCCACACCAAAGAAACTAAAACATACAATCACCTGCTCCATTTCTCCACAATAATATCTCCTTAAAAGTAAATACATACCATATTTATATTTCTGTGTCTGTGTTTCTCTACTAAAAATAATTGTTTTCTAGTTCCATCCATTTTCCTGCAAGTTTTATGATGCCATTTTTAAATAGCTGAGTAAAACCCCATCATGTAAATGTACCACTTCCTGTTTATCCATTTTTCTGTTGAAAGACATCTGTGTTGTTTTTAATGTTAGATTATTATTAATGACGATGCAATCAACATGGTTAAGTACGTGTCTTTGTGGTAGTATAAAGCATTTCGGGGTATATGCCAAACAACAGTATAACTGGGCAATGAGGTAGATCACTTCCCAATTTTCTGAAGAACTGTAATATTGATTCCCTACCATGATTTCTACATTGGCTGTACAAGCTTGCATTCCCATCAGCAATAGAGGAGTGTTTCTCTTTGTCACATCCTCTCCACCACGAGCTGTTGTTTGTGTTATTGTTCTTAGCCATTCTGACAAAGGTAAAATGAAATCTCAAAATCATTTTGATTTGCAGTTCCCTAGTTGATAAAGCTATTGAACATTTCTTTATATGTTCCTCAGCCATTTGAGAATCTTCTATTAATAATTCTCTGTTTAGATTTGTTGTAGTATGAGGTTTCTGGCCCTGACTTTTGGGCCTAGCCTCAAGGTCTAGGCCCACAGACCCGCAGACCCACAGTCCCACAGAGACACACAGATACTTCCAATAGTTTTAGGCTGATCGGCTTCAGGCCCAGGCATATAACTTGCTAACTCTGTACCCTTCATCTAACCCATGATTCTTCCTGTTCAGCCATGGGGCTCGATATCTTTCTTTAGAGCAGCATGGTTGTCCTCTGCTTCTGCGGCTTCTCTCTGGTGTTTTCTCTGGCATTCTGCTCTGTGCTTCCTATTCTCAGAGTTTTTCTTAGTCTGGTAGCCCTGCCCACACTTCCTGCCTGCCTTTGGCCAATCAGTGCTTTTATTAAACCAGTGGGTGGGACAATTATTTACCATGAAACAGCACAATACCCCTACAATTTGTACTTCACTATTTAATTAAATTATTTAATTTGATATCTAGGTTGTTGAGTTTTTATATTTTGGATATTAGTCTTCCATTGGATATGGAATTGGTAAAAATAATTCCCATTCTGAAGGCTGCCATTTCAGAATGACAGTGCCCTTTGCCTTATAGAAGCTTGTCAGTTTTATGAAGTCTTATTTATTAATCAATCTTAGTACCTGCTCTATTGATGTTCAGTTCAAAGAGTCATCTAAGGTACTAATGTGTTTAAGGTTATTCCTCCACTCTCTTCTATCAAGTTCAGTGTGTCTGGTTTATCTTGAGGTATTTGATTCACCCTAGACTTGAATTTGGGGCAGAGTGATAGATTATAGATCTATTTGCATTCTTTGACATTCAGCCATAAAGTTTGATCAGCACCAATTGTTAGAGATGCTTTTATTTTCAGTGTGTATTGCAGGCTTCTTTATTGAAAATCAGGGGTCTATATGTGCATGGATTTATATCTGTGTCTTCAATTCAATTCCAATGATCAACCTGTCTGTTTTTGCACCAATATGATGTGGGTATTTTTTTTTAATTGTTATGACACTTTAGTACAACTTGAAATAGGGAATCATGATATGTTCAGCAGTTCTTTTATTGCTCAGGATTTTTAAAGCTATCTTGGTATGAGTGGCCATGTCAGAAGAGCAGCAGGTGGCAATTGAAGTTTGGACGGTTGACCCCCCACTCCAGAATCAAAACTATGATGGGTAAATCTTGGCAAGGCCCCATATTTCTTTCTGTTTCTGTGCCTTTACATGTTTTCCATTGTTTTTCTCTGTCATCTATCATGGTTTGAATGAGCATGGGAGATTCTTCACTGCACTTAATGTAGTGCAATTATCTTATAGAAATATTCTGTTCTACTGAGCATTTTATTCTGTGGAATATAGCTAATGTATTTATCCTAAACCATACTGTTTAATTGAAGCAATGATTCTATACAATAGAGTTAGTTTAAATAAGAATTTGATAATTGATGGTATTTAATAAATATAGTAAGGGGCTCTGATAGAGATTAGCTTAGCAGGAAAACTGATATAGGTAAAAACAAGATAATGTTGTCCCCCACTCCTGATAAAGTGGGGGCTGCAAAGGATAGAAAATAAGAACAAGGAAAAGTTACACAGCTATTTTCTTTTGAGGAGATGTGTAGACTGTGACTTAGGTTAATAATTTCTTAAAAAAAGAATTGAGTCCCAGAAGCCATGTTAGCTCAAATTCTTTTAATCTAAATTTTAAGAGGTGTGTTCATGAGTTTCAGGGGGAACATAACTAAAACAAAGCTTTAAATATGACAAGCTTAGGGTAAGATGTTTTGCTAATGGCTTTGAGATAAAATAAATATCTTGGAAGACAATTTAAAGGCATACTTCTAATAGCTGTAAAGGGACTCATTGGCATCAGGGAGCAGAAAGAATTGTAACCTAGATATTGTTGACTGACATGCCTTTTGTTACTAGGATGGGTTGGTGACCAAAAGTGATAATTTCTTGTACCCATCTTTGCCTTTAGTTTTCTGATACAATTAAAAAAAACCTGTTGATGAATGGTTATGCACTCTGAGGGTTTAAAGTAGAAATTAATGATTCCTTTTTAATGCATAAATTTATGTATTTATATTTATAATTTATGATTTCTCTAATATTTTTATAAGATTATCTTTTGAGATAAGTAATAAAATATTTTATTCTTTCTTTGTAACTGCAAAATTCAGCCTACCAGAAAAAGAACTGGCTAAGAAAAACACCTTTCTTGCTTATATTCTGTTAATTTATAATATGTTGCTTGGATATGAAAATATGTGGGCTCTTGGGACAACTTGTTTTTCACCTGTGATATGTAAGTGTTCAATCATTAAAGGCACATAGAAAACATGTTGCTTTTTACTTATATTCATTGTAATCATTCATTTGAAAATATATGCTGCTTAAAAGATTGTGGTGCGAAATATAAGCTGTAAAGAAAACAATAAATTTTATTAGAAGGAAGACATCAATGGAGACAGAAAGAATACATCCAAATAGAGGTAAGAAAAGAAAAAAGAAGATAATGAGACCCTAAAAATCTCATCAGAGATACCGTACTGGACCTGTAGATGTACTAAACACCAGAGTCCTTGGCCACGTAGGCTTTAATACCAGAGAGGAAATAAAAAATCAAACAAAAAAACAGGCATCCAACAAAGCAAGCACAGGAATCAACACCTAGTCCTATAATCTAGATACCTAAACAACAGTATAATACATAACCCACAGTATAAAGGACAACATGGCACCAAGTGAAGCCAACTATCCAATGACAGCAAGACCTGGACAATCAACACAGTTGAAGCATGAAAAATTACCTTTAAAATATCTTTATGAAGATGGTAGAGTTCCTTAAAGTGTAAATTTTAAAAATTTCTTAAATAAATTGAGTAAAAGACAAAAAAATGAATGAAATCAATAAGTCTCCAAAAGAATACTAAGAAAAAACAAAGAAATGGGTAAAGGAAATAGATCAAGACCTGTAAATGAAAGTATAAGCAATAACAAAAACACAAACAGTGGAAATACTAGAAATAAAAAATCTGGGTAAGCAACAAATGCAAGTATCACCAATAGATTAAAAGAGTTTGAAGAGAGAATCTCAAGAGTTTAAGATATGATAGAGAAAATAGATTCATTGATCAAAAAAAGTTAAATCTAAAAAATTCTTAACATAAACCATCTAAGAAATCTGGAATGCTATGAAAAAGTCAAGCCTAAGAGTATTAGTAATAGGAGAAGAATCCAAGCTCAAAAAGACAGAAAATATATTTAACAAAATCATAGAAGAAAAATTTTCCAACCTAAAGGATATGTTTATAAAGGTATGTGAAGCTTACAGAACACAAAAAAGATTGAATCAGAAAAGAATATCCTCTTGCCTCATAACAATCAAAACACTAAACATACAAAAAAAAAAAAAAAGAAAAATATTAAAAGCCACATGGGGAAAAGGTCAAGTAACTTATAAAGGCAAACCTATTACAATCACACACACTCAGCTTTTAAACAGAGACTCTAAAAGCCAGAAGGGCCTGAACCAATGTTTTGCAGACTCTAAGAGACCACAGATGCAAGTACAAACTACTATACTCAGTGAAACTGTCAATCACTGTAGATGGAGAAAATAAGATATTTCATAAAAAGTGAAATTAAACAATATCTGTACAAATCCAGTCCTATGGAAGGTACTAGAAGGAAAACTCCAATCTCAGAAAGTTAACTACACTTACAAAATTACAAACAATAGATAATTTCATACCATAAAACCCAAAAAGGGACACACACAAGCACATACACACACACAGCCACCATCATCAAAAAATAGAAATTAATAATCACAATCATTGTTTATTATTAACCCTAAATATCAATTTGTCAATAAAAAGACACAGGCTAACAGAGTAGATATGAAAACAGGGCGCATATTCTGCTGCATATATTGCAACATCAAAGATAGACAATACATGTCTAAAGAATTGGAAAAAAAGGTTTTCTAATCAAAATGACCTAACAATCTGGTGTAGCTGTTCTAATATCAAACAAAATTAGACTTATAAGCAAAAAAATAAATCAAAAGAGATGTAGAAGGGTATTTCGCATTCATCAAAGGAAAAACCTCTTCCAAGATGATATCTCATTTCTGAACACCTATGCCTCAAATGTAAGGGACTCAGATTTGTAAAAGAAATATTGCTAAAGCTTAAATGACATATCAATAATAGTGGGAGACCTTAGCAGCCCACTCTCACCAATGGACAAGTCATTCAGAAAAAAACTAAACGAAGAAATAATAGAACTAACAGATGTTATGACTCAAATAGTCCTAACAGATAACTACAGAACATTCCATCATAATGCAAAAAAATACAAGCACATCATGTAACCTTTTCCAAAGCTGACCATATGCTCATCCTCAAAGCAAGTCTCAACAGATGCAAAAAATTTAAATAACCTCCTGTATTGTATCAGACAACCATAAATTAAAACTGGATTTCAACAACAACAGAAAGCCAACAAACTCATGGAATCTAACAAATTCTGTACTGAGGCACCACTGGGTCCAGGAAGAAATAAAGAAATAAAAGTCTTCCTAGAATTTAATGAAAATGAATACAAAAATACCAAAACTTAAGGGACACAAGGAAAGCAGTGATCATAGTGCTAAGTGCGTTCATGAAGAGTTTAAAGAGATCTTATACTAGAGACTTAACAGCACATCTTAAAGCTCTAGAGCCACAAAAGAAAGAAAGAGATAGGAAGGGAGGGAGGGAGGGAGAGAGGGAGGGAGGAAGGGAGGGAGAGAGGAAGGGAGGGAGAGAGGAAGGAAGGAAGGAAGGGAAAGAGGGAGGGAGGGAGGGAGGAAGGAAGAAAGGAAGGAAAGAAAACAACCAAGAGGAGTAGTTGGCAATCAAACTGGGGGTTTAAATCAAAAAAATATAAACAGAGAACTATAAAAAGAATCAATAAAACAGAGTTGGTCCTTTGAAAAAATCAACAAAATAGGTAAACCCTTATAGAAACTAAATAAAAGGCTGACAAGGAATATCCAAATCAACAATATAAAATCAAAAAGGGGGACATAACAACAGTCTAGAAGAAAATTCAGATAATCATTAGATCAAACTTCAAAATTTGTACTTCACGAATTAGAAAATCTGAAAGAAATGGATAATTTTTGATAAATACTACTTACCAAAGTTAACTTAATATCAGACAAACACTTTAAGTAGACCTTTAACCCCTAAGGAAATAGAAGCAATCATTAAAAATCTCCCAACCCAAAACAGCCCATGGCCAGACAGTTTTAATGCAGAATTCTCAATATTGTTGACAATATACGCTTAGCTTTGTGATCACATTTTAGAATGTGTTATGTTTGCACTGCACTATCTACACACTAGGAAAAGACTAACTTCCTCTTCTGCCAGCTGTCAATTATCATATCCCCTCAGCTAGGAATTAGACTTCACACCCTTGAGCAGCTCCTCCGTGCAGGGATTTTGTTCTTCTGAACTTTCACAGGCTTTGAGCATGTTGTCACAGTGCATATGAATTAATATGTATAGCTATCCTATTGTGTCCAGATATTTTCATGTAGTCATATGCTTCCTCTGACTTTACAGTCTTCAGTCATGCATCCCCATCTTCTACAATGATGTCGATCCTTAGGAGGAAGGGGTGTGATATTACTGTCACAATTTCAACCAATCACTGCAGAGTCCCTTATCCTCTGTATTTGACTACTTGTAATGTTCTCTGTTAATTGCATCTAGTGATAAAAGGAGCTTCTCTGACATAGGTTTGAGAGATATTTCTCAAAGGCTGAACAAATAAGCTTTTCCTCTTTTAAGTTCTCAACCTCATGAAATTTGTAATCAATGATTGAAAGTGGATAATAGTACATAAAAATATGGGGCAGAAGTGATGTTTAGTCTTTTGGAAGCAGAGAGCCTTAAATCTTACCAATATCTTTGGACTCTTCAGTACATGAAATGCTCACAATGTATACAGACAAAGTCGGCACTTACAGAAATGTGTGGTTTGTTGTCCTCTGTTTGACACAGACCTGACAACATTACAATCCTGTTCTGCCTCCTCAGTTGTCTGTGCTGTAATCACCACTCAGTGAAGTTCTCTACTTCATATTCATGCTACAGATTAGAGTGGGTCTTCTTGAGGAAAAAATATGTATGTAATAGAGACGCTGTATTTACTGTAGCAATAATATAGACACAAAGTCTAAATGGAACCTTTAAGAAATAAAAATCAGTAAACTTATCATATGATCCAGGTGTACCACTCCTTGGTATATGCCCAAAATATTTAGCATTCTATGCCACAGAAATGTGTTCAACTGCACTCATTGACACTCTCCTCACAACAGCTATAAAATGCAAACAACATAAATTCCCTTAACAGATGAATAAATGATAAAAATATGATATACAATATGAAATCATAAAGTGGTAGGTGAGTGTATAAAATTAGAAATTACTATATTGTGTGAGGTAATCTAGAACCAGAAAGACAATTGTCATATGTTTTGTACTAGTGAGAAAGCTTACAACTCCTACCTTCCACAAAGGTAATACAAAAATATAAATAAACTGAGAATGTATATTCTTCATGACATCTTTCATAATTTCTTACAGACTTAGCTTACTTTAAAGAGGGAAAATTTAACTTAATAGTCTATGAAGGTTTCAATCACACACACACACAAATTAGAATCAGTTGGCATTTATGAGTCAGGAGTGAGTGGGTACAATATTTGTTTAAAAATAAATAATAGAAGTTTTATAAAATTTAAATTTTTTCTATTTATGCTCCATTAACTTTTTAGTATTTTTCACTTATTTTGTAATTGATGTGAAAGGGTAAATTCCATGGTGTTTGGGTCAGAGGAAAACCTACTGGAGTCAGTTGTCTCCTTCCACAAAGTGAGTCCTTGTAATTCAGGTTGCCATGCAACAAGCACTGTACTGCAAGCTTTCCATTAAAACTGTTTTTGTTTTGTTTGTAAGTTAACAAATTTGTGTATTTTTACTGGGTATGGCAGAATCTTCAGCTCATTAAGACTACTAATAAACCTCAAGGAGTAATTTTAAATGTTCTGTTTTTTCAAAATTTGGCATAATTACACATATATTTTTAAAGAGAATATTTGGGATGAAACTTTTTTCCAGAATGAAGAGGGAAAAAAAGGTTGTAAACATGATTTATGTATACATTCAATAAAAACATCATTGGTGCTTTAAAATATCTGAAAAATGGGAGGAAAAGTTTATCTATCTATTAAAAAAAGAAATTTCTGAGTATGAATTAATTGGAGAGAAGGGTGATGACTGTCAAAGTATGTGCTGCTTTTTCATGAGATAAGAATTCTATTCCAAGACCCTTCACTCAGCCTTTCCCAGGTGCATGAAATTCCAGTTTGATCCAGGAGCTCTCCTTGGCTCTTTGAAACACCAAGATACTCATGACTCTCTCTCTCTCTCTCTCTCTCTCTCTCTCTCTCTCTCTCTCTCTCTCTCTCTCTCTCTCTCTCTCTCTCTCTCTCTCTCTCCTCCCTTTCTCTCTCCCTCCCTCCCCCCTTTCTCTCTCTCTCTCTCTCTCTGTGTGTGTGTGTGTGTGTGTGTGTGTGTGTGTGTGTGTATGTGTGTGTGTGTGTGTGTGTGTGTGTGTGTGTGTGTGTGTGTATTTCATATAAATAAGGGATTCATGAATATTTTCCATACATAAAATCAAGAAATTTGGAATATATGTCCCAGAAAGCAAGCATGACTTTGTCATTTTCTTCTTGTCATTCTCCTTATTGTTTCTTTCATTACTATTATAGAAAACAATTCTGCTCTCATACAATACATTTTGACCAGCTTCCCCTCTCTCCACCCCTCCCAGCTTCCCCCGATTTCCCCTCTCCCTAAGATCTACTCTACCTCTATTTCCCTTCAAAAAAGAGCAGGCATCCAAGAGATGACAGCTAGACATTAAAGCAATGTAGAGTACATATATAAAACAACAAATGATCCAGAATAACTCTTAAAAGAAACACTTAATATTTAAGAATAATTGCATAATTGTAGAAGTTTGTGTGGTCTAACAATAGGTAAGATATCTATTATGATCAAATATTATGATGCACTGAAAAAAAAGATACCAAAAACCCTAGAAATTTTAGAAGATAATGATCATTTTCTGACTTTTTTCAGAGCACTTAAGACTTCCTTGTTTCTTAAGCTATAAATAAAGGGGTTCAGCAGAGGAATCACAACTGTATAAAACAGTGAATACATTTTATCCTGGTGTTTCCCAGATCCAGACCCAGGGCTCACATACATGAAGAGCAGAGTGCCATAGAACAAAGAGACAGAGAGCAGGTGGGCACTGCAGGTGAAGAAGGCTTTCTTTCTGCCCTTCTTAGACTTCATGTTCAGGACAGCAAATAGGACACGAGCATAAGAGACCACAATAGTCACAGAGGTACTGATTTGTATGGAAGAAGCAAAAATAAAAGCTACCAATGCATTAAGAGATGGGTCTGTACAAGAAATCGTATAGAGTGGCATGATTTCACAGTAAAAATGATCAACAACATTAGACCTACAAAATGTTAATCTGAATAATAATCCCACGTGAACTACAGGATTTAGGAGACCAATTATATATGACATACTTATTAACACAGTGCAGAGTCTTTTGGACATCACAACTGCATAGTGCAGAGGGTCGCATATGGCTACATAGCGGTCATAAGCCATCGCTACCAGGAGGAAAATTTCTGTGGTTGCACTGTAACAAAAAAAATAAAATTGGGCAAAACACTCACCCATAGATATCACGTCATTCTTATTTAAAAATTTCATAAGCATCTTTGGAGTCACAGAGGATGAAGTACAGGCATCAGCAAAGGCTAAATTTCCAAGGAAAAGGTACATGGGAGTGTGAAGATGGGGGTCCTTCCAGATGAGAAAGATTAAGCCAAGGTTTCCCACCATGGTGGTGACATAGATGAAGAAGAACACCAGGAACAGGGGCACTTGCAGCTCTGGACGGTCTGTTATTCCTCTGAGAACAAACTCAGTCAGCAGGGTCCTGTTTCCTTCCATCACACCCCATACGCTGCTTAATGCAAAGAAGAAACAAAGGAAATATGGGCAAGTCTCAGGAATAGTAAGGTCATATTCTGATCCACACTAGCACATGTCAAATGTTCCCTAATAAACAAGAATAAAGTGTACTGTTTCTGATTTTGAAGCTTACCGAAAATAGGAAACATTTTCTAAAAAATGTTGATGTATATTTTTATTTAATTTATATGCATTTGTATTTTATCTGGATGTATGTATATATGAAGGTGTTGGGTAACCTGGAATTGAGTTACAGACAGTTGTGAGCTGTCAGGTGGGTACTGGGAATTTAACCCAGACCCTCTGGAAGAGCAGCTAGTGCTTTTAACTGTTGAACTATCCCTCCAGTGCCAGATGCTGCATTGTACATCATGCAATTCTGTGAAAGGTAACTGAAGAAGTCATAAACATTGATTTACCTGACCTTGTGTACATTGGCCTAATAACTATAATTTAACATATATTCATATTGTTTTAAATACATTTATAATATGTAACTTTTATGTAACATTTAGAATGATTAAAATGCAAAATATGCTTTGTACTAAAATGCCTTAAAAACAAGCTTTAGTTGAAATGTCTCGTTTTTGAGGTACCATATGCATAATGGCATTCCTAACCTCAGTTACAATGGTTTTAAACATACTAACTCTCTCCAGGTTTCTGTCCCACCTCTGATACTTTGCTTTGATGAGCAAATGAAATCATCCTATTTTTTTTTCACATATATCTTTCAAACGTTCTTATAAGAATATAAAATGGGATATGCTTTTGGTATTAGTTATACTGTGTGCTTACCTGTCTAAGATATAAACAGATCAGGCAATTAAAATATTTCTGTTCCTTCTACCTTTTTCATATATGCTACCAGATTATACATTTATAAAACAACCACAAATTTTAAATACAAATTTTCATGTTTTATTTTTATCAAAATACATGTAAAGAAGCAGCAATTCATTTTTTCATGAGATTAAAGACAGCTGAATGAAAATATGATTTTTAGTTTGTAACAAAGAACTTGTTAATTATATGTTAATCCATGATGTTACAATCAATTTTAAGTCACATATACACACATATTTCCACAACATTTTTACATATTAATGATAGAGCTAAGGAATGAAATTTAAACATGGCTGTGTTGAAATTTTCCCTGTAAATTTTTAAAAAATATTTAAGTTAGCATGGTTTTAAAGAAATTTTTTGTTTTGTACTTTATTTTTTTATTAAATTTTTTCTCATGCCCCCTCTGTAAATTAAAAAATATCTTCTAATATTTTAGTTTTTCATGATTATAAAGATATTTTAAACTGTCACAGTGTTTCCTGAGTCTTTAATTTCTTTGAGGAACATTGTGAAATTAAAGTGCTCTTTAACATTACAAAACATATCACCATATGATGAATGGTCAGTGTCTCCAATACTACATTTGGTGTAAGAGATTAAAAACTATGTTTATATTAAAAGGGGGAAAATAGTAAAACATGAAGCCACCTAACTTATAATGACCACAGACATAACATAAGAAAATTTCACCAAGCTATGTGTTCCCATAAGTATAATCTGTCAGAACAATGATGCCAGATCCTAGAATACAGCAGAGTGCACTCAAGTTGGACCATTTTACTATGCCTCTACAATGACAATATGCAAGATTCTGGGCCTAATGTGGTTTCTGTATTTGTGTCATTGTATTGCTGATTAAAAATTAAAGCTTCCCACTTATAAATATCAGGTTTTGGTATCTAAATACACAATGAATAAAGAGAGTCATAAAGTTAAGGACAAGGCCAATCAAATGGGTTTCCCAAAAGTATGCACTTTTGCATTCATTTTTAATCTTAGCAGCCTATTTTTATTAGAATTACTAACAGCTCCATGCTCTTATCTGTGATTTTAAAAACTATTTTTCTTAAATCATTTGCTTTATGTTTTTTAAAAGAGAGTAAAACAGAGCTCTTCTTAAAATATTAAGTAATGAATAAATTTAAGGTATAAGATATGTAGATGAACTGAAATATTATACAAAAGGTTCATGGGGTATTTTTAACTTCTTCATTCCAACTAAACAGAGTAACTGTTCTGTGGAATTACTTCACTTCCATCTTTACTAGGAATAGGAAAGAGAAATTTTGTCTAGAGATTTGTTAGATGCAGAAACACAATAGTAGAGAAGCAGATAATGTTTGTCAAACTGCTTTATCTCAAAAAAAAAAAAACCAACCCCATAATTATGCCAAGAACTTAGCATGAAACCGATGCTGTTGCTATGGGGACTCTTCCTTTCTTCATTTTCCCAGCATTCTCAAGGAACCCAATAACCAGATGAAGAAGGAAGCATGGATGCATACCTGCAACTCCAGGAACCAGAATTCATTTGGACTATGGACATTTTCAAGGTAAAAGTTAGAAAGGGCAATTTTATTTAATAAAAATCAAAGCATAGTGGTTGACCACATGGACACTTAAAAAGTCACATAACTGAGCATAAATCTTTGGTATATAAAGACATAGCTGTGAGTCAGGGATTTAGAAAAAGTAGACAAAATAACAGAATATTTTATTGAGCTTTTCATGACTTTTGTATGTCATATTTGTTAGAAAATTTCCATAAAAGTATTTACACATTATCATTTCTATGCAGATATTTACACATTATGATAAGCTTTTTATAATGAAGTGGCTAAACTATTAAAATGACAATAATGTTTTACTCACTAGACTGCTATGAAGTAGCTGGAAAAGTGGATGTCTTTAAGCTCAAATCTCCATGAAGATGTTCAGGCTTCAGGAACAAGAGTGTCAATGAAAACGATCCTTCTTGTGTCAATTTTTTTTTTTAACAAAAGCAGATTGTAGGGATATTTATTTCCTTATCATCTTCAATCCTATTTTTAAATTCAATAGTAGAACTCTCTCAGTGTTACCCAAAATTCCCTGTAGGATTATGTCAATCTGTTGGGCATTGTTTATGACCCAGCTAATTATTACTAACAAACCTAGGCTTGCTAGCTTTTAAAACCCAAATATTGAAGGTCAGTTATAATATATTTATTTACTCCACTGGCATTCTTTAAATATTTTAGATGCAATTAGCTTACCATCTTTATTAAACTTTGATCAATAATTGCATTATAATATATAGAAAAATATTTTATAAATATAATAATTTAGTATGGAAATTAATGATTTTCATTCAAATTATCAAATGTTCCCATAGCATTTTTATTTTAGATAATAATTTATTAATTCAGATTCAATCAATGGTAAAATTAATTGTTTCTCATTCTCTGACTGAGAACAAATTTTTCTGAACCATATATTTCTGGTATGAATGCATTTTCACATATAAAATCAACAAAATTAATGTAACTTACTATAATGAAATATCAGAAAAATATGTAAAGCAATGAAAATACATAAAACATAAAGAAAACTTTCTTCAGTTACACTGATTGCTGGTCAATACTGATAGCATATATCTCCTTTCTTCTACCTATCCATGTCTTTCCATTTCTGTATAAAGTATCCATATATACTCTTAAAAACAAAATGATATGAATGTACATATATGTCCATATATTCTTAATAAATAAGTAACAATTTATAATCTAACTTGAAATTTCATGGAGTTATATTTCCTAGTTATTAAAGTTTTGTGAAAATATTCCCCAACCTAAGGATTAGGAAACACTGCAGAAGATGGGGCAGACAGATTGTAAATGTCATAAGATCATGGCGTTTGCTGTAAGTTTGTGTGTCCTAGTAATATCTGATGATTTAAACTTTCTCAGTTTTACATACGAATTTAAGTTTCAGTTTCTGAGAAGGGCAAACAGATGTCTCTCCCCAAAAGAGCCATTTATCAACAAACACAGTTAGATCAAGGGATAAGGGAGAGAGCACAAAAAAGACCTGAGTCAGCCCCACAATGTCTGAAGGGCATTTCCTGTTATCCCCTACATTGAAACTTACCCAAGTATGTCCATGAATTAAAACCTCAGCCAATTAAAAGTGTACTAGTGTAACTGCTGCCTGTTCAACCAATTAAGTTTGAAATGTCTTAACTCTTCCTGAAATTCCCCTAACTATGCTTAAAATGAACTTGAACACTCTTGGAGTCATTGCCATTTTGTACAGGTGCTCAGCCCCATATATGCTGGTAAGTAAGTGTTTTTTTCTTGCATACTATTTGAATTTGGGGTTCTCTTTCAGCATCTTCTCATACTCCTACATTTGGTGCATTGACCAGGAATATGCTGGAGACCCCCCAACTCATTAGTGACAAGTTTTGGGAGAGCATGTTTTATTCTTCAACTACTGGTGAGTCTTGGTGTGTTTTGGTGTATCCAGACACAAACTGGAGAACTACAGAAGCAGGGCAGGTACATTGTTAACTCCTTCTTGGTTGGGATGATTCTAATAATGCTCAGGATCCCCACTTTTGTTGGAACTGAAGAGTTTCAGTTTGTTGAATCAGGAACAGGACAGGCTGCCATCTGCATTTTTCCAATTCCTGTTTTGAACACCAGTGGATTTTTCTTCTGTGTGTTTGTGTTTTCTTCACCCACTTTTGTCTTCTTCAAAAATATATGATAAGCATCAAGCTGAAACCCCCTATACCTAGTCCAGTCACACTTTAAGGACTTCAGTGTCAAGAGAAGAGTCTGTGGTTAATTGTACAGCTGAAGAAGATAAAAAACCTTTTGCAGGAATAAGTGACCATCCTTTGATGTAGGATGGCCAAAAGAAGGCTGTAGTAGGAGGTTTCTGGCCCGGACTTTCAGGCCTAACCTCAAGGTTTAGGACCCACAGACCTGCAGTCCCACAGTCCTGCAGTCCCGCAGCCCCACAGTCCCACAGAGATACACAGAGATGCTTACAATTAGTTTTAGGCTGATCAGCCTCAGGCCCAGGCATATCACTTGCTAGCTCTCTACCCTTCATCTAACCCATGACTCATCCTGTTCAGCCATGGGGCTCGGTACCTTTTCTCACAGCAGCATGGTTGTCCTCTGCTTCTTCTGACTTCTTTCTGGCCTTCTGCTATGTTTCTTCCTGTTCCCAGAGTTCTCCTAGTCTGGTAGCCCTGGCCACACTTCCTGCCTGCCTTTGGCCAATCAGCGCTTTTTATTAAACCAGTGGGTAGGACAATTATTTATAATGTAACAACATAATCTCCCATATATCCCCCTTTCTCTTTTTAAAATAAAACAAACAAACAAACAAACAAAAAAACTCCCATTCCCATTATCTGTCTGGTTAAAGATAATGTGTATGAAAATCCTGGATGCCCTAACCAGGTCTGATGCATCAACACTTGGCAATGATTGGTTGAAATCCCTCTTTCTGGTTGAAGTACTTCCTGCCTCCAGCCCCAAGGATACTAAAAGGAAAGGAGGCAGAGCTGCTGAATGGTCATAAGCCCAAAGGTCCCACTTCTTCTGTGCCAGAAGAGGAATTAAAAATTCCTCCCTATGCTCCAGTCTCCACACCAGACCCTCCTTTTCAGATAGCTGGAACATGGGTAGAAACATGGTAGCCTTCATCATACTCAAGCCTAGACAGTGCAAACATCAGAGGAAGATTCCATTTTGGTGGCCCTGCCCCTGAGGACAATTGGGCCAGATCAGACAAGTCATCAATATATGACCCATATACCACTTATAACTAGTGATTTGTACAATTGGAAAATGAAAACCCCAAATTTTCAGAAAAATCTTCTGCCCTGATATTTTTATTAGACACTGTAATGATCACTCAGCAGCCCACTTGGGATGATTGTCAGCAGCTCTTTCAGATACTGCTCATAATTAAGAAATGAGCATGGATTCTAGCTGCTGCCTCAAAGTTAGTTATGGGGCTGAACGCCCAGCCCAAGGCCAGTAGGACTGATATTAATGAGGCATTTCCTTTAACCTGCCCAGAACGGGATCATAATGGTCCTGCATATAAAGAGAAACTGAAAATCTATCACCAAATTCTAATAGGGGTTCCTAAAGAGGCCGCAAGAATGTTCACAGGGTAGGACAGGTAGTTCAAGGGAAGTAGTGGAGTGGATAATGAAGGCTTATAGAACCTTCATCCTTTCAGCCCAGAAGCAAGAGAAAATCCATCTGCTCTCAAAATGGCTTTTGTGAACCAAGTAACACCAAACATCCAAGAAAGTTACAATGGCTGGATGGGTTTGCAGGTAATCAACCTGCTAAACCTGTGGCAATAGCAGAAAAAGTTTATAACACTAAAAACTCCTAAAGAAAGACTAATAGGCTTGTCAGATTGCTGTTGTGAGCCACAGGAAAGGAACAGTAAAATGCAAAGAAACTTAGAAACAACACATATGGGAAGAAGAAAAAGAGGCAGGCCCCTCTTTGGAAGGAGAAGCTGCCACACACCCACCTTCAGAAAGACCAAGGAGATGAGACACTGTAAAAACAAGTGCCCCACACGTCCCACCAAAAAAACCACAGAGAAATGGGGACAAAAGTCTTAGAGATATAGAAACTCAGTGACTGAGAATATTAGAGCTCATGTCCCCTCAATGAACCCTGGGTAATCTTAAAGGTGGAGGAAGGCATACATATTTCTTGGTGGACACAAAGGCACAGTATTGGGACCATGAGACCCTTGTATAACAAAAGGACCTGAGTGCAAGCAGCCACTGGGACTGTCCAAAGAGAAGTAGACTTGAGAGTGGGGTGGGTAACCCTCTCCTTTATGGTCATCCCTGAATGACCATGCCTACCCCTGAACTCCTAACAAAAATGGAAACACAGATTTACTTTGGCCCCAAGGGAGTGCAAATACTAAGTGAATATGGCACCAAAATGTTTTTTTAACTGTGGCACTGAAGGAAGAATATAAGCTCTATGTTAAACCCCCTCTGGACATTCACTGACAAAAATCCATTCTTGTAGAGACAATGGGAGGGGATTCCATGGTTATAAACAGAAAAATGAGTTGAGACTGGCTAAACACTGAACGCCAACTGAAGGCCAATGCCAATCCAGTCAGAGTCTTCCAACACCCATGCCCTGAGAGGCCAACTTGGAAATTTTACCACATATAAATTAACTCTTGTAACAAGGGATATTGGTCTCCTGCTAGTTGACCTGGAACACTCCCCTCATCCCAGTGAGAAAGCCCCATTATAACACTACTGCCCTGCTAGCTAAGGTCCAATCAGAACTTCCTCCAGCCCATTACTACAATCCAGAAGACAAACAAGACTAGGAAAAATGTCAGAGACTTTATCAAAAGGATGGATGGCTCCATATAGCAAATGGTCACAGACCTTTCCTTGAATTTTGCTAGGCAATTTATTCATCAGATAAACTTGAATACCCACTTAGTACACAGGAAACTTGAAAAACTGTTGAGCTGTGCCAACTACAAGATATATCACCTGGGACTCCTAGTAGATAAAATGATTTCTTAGTGCCCTACTTGTAAGACAGTAAATCTCCTACTTATAGGACAAGGGCCCCCAGGGACCAGGCTACATGGATGAAGACCAGGAACCAACTGGGAGATAGAGTATATGGAAATCAAGCAAGGGTTTTATCTTCTAGTCTTTATAAATTCATCTCAGGTTGGACTAAAGCATTTCCCACCAAGAAGAAAACAACCAACACAGTGGCCAAAAGACTGTTGGCAGAAATCAATTACCTATACAGTTGGGATCTGACAAAGGACCTGCCTTCATTTTCCAGGTAACACAATCACATATTAAGATTATGGGGACAGATTGGAAACTCTATTGTACATACCATCCCCAGAGTTATAAACAAGTAAATGAACTGAACTCTAAAGGATACTTTGACTAAACTAATCCTAGACATGACAGTGATTGAGTGGCTCTTTTCCCCTATGTCTTATGTAAGACAAGAAATATCTCTATACACAGGGTCTGATCCCACTCAGGATACTTTTTTGGAGGCCTCCTCACCTTTTTCCTAATCTCAAATCTAATATTATTTCAGAATTTAACCACCAAAGGTTTCTGAATTTTTGCAAGTCCTACATAGGGTCCAGAAACAGCTCTGGCCTGATTTATGCCACATCTGTGAATCAGCTCCCTCTCCTAATGCCAACTGTTGTGAACCAGGTGTCAAAGTCTGAGTTAAGAAACATAAACACAAGACACTTGAGCCTCCTTGGAAAGGCTCTCACATGGTGATGCTGATAACACTCCTGTCTATAAAAGTTGATGGGATAAGGACTTGAATCCAGCAAGAGGTGACCTAACAGTTGAGGCACAGGCACAAGAGGGACAGATTATTAGGCCAGCTCAATACATCAAAATAGAGAGCCCAATAACATCATAAAATGTGTAGTGGGATTCAGGTATTATTTATGGAAGCTTTAGTAGTTCCTAAAAATCAGGACCCTTACAGGGAATAGCCAGAATCAACTGAGACCAAGGGATCACTTATCTCCCTTCCTGGTTGTTCCTGTGTTCTCAGGGAGCAGATCAAACCATCCATCATGGAACATTTCCACTCTCCAACAATTGTCTTAAGGTTTAATATGTATCAGTGATTGTTTACATAATCCCCAATAAATATTAATCATTTTATGATGATATATATAGGTGAATATTTCTGCAATATCTGGTGTCCACATGGGTTTAGTTTTCCCCAAGCCAGCATCTGGGCTGAGAGGGGCTAAATCAAACTAAAGCTTGAGTGGTCTTGCAAAGGCTTGCACTTTCAGTAAATAGCTGAGGTGAGCCATTTTGAAAATATCACTCTGAGGCTTCTGTAGTTTTAAATCTGAGTTTTCCACTCCCTGCTTCCCTCAGTGACTTGCTGGCTGGTAAACCCAGCTCCCTGTGGCCACTCACCTGCCAAACCTCTGGGAGCATACCTGGTGGTTACCCTCAACTTACCACCATGGCCCCTTCTGTTGGCAAGGACAAATGGAATATATTAGTGCCCTTTAACACAGGCTCATAGTATATTATTCTGATTTTGTGAGAAATTGCCTCTTGTAAGGTTATTTTCATAGAAATCCATACTTGGATCTTTTGCATCAACCACATTCAATGGCTGCAAAATCTACTGACCAAGCTTCACCATTACACCTGGTCTGAGGCAATTTTATATATAACTTTTTCCCCACAATGACAGACAATACAACTTTCCAAGAATTTATAAACTTTTTTACTGTTATGATCAATAATTTCTTGCATGACTATATTTTTGAGGGCTTCACTTCCTCAGTCCTGTTACTTTTGACTTGATTCTATATTTTATATTTCAAAAAAAACCCCATCTTGATACCCATTCTAAGTATAAGACTATAATTATCATGGTGAAAGATTTGAGTTCTAAAAATGATTAATTACTATCTAAAGTATGTAATATAGAAACTACAAATGATAAATTGGCAGGCAAAGTTAATTTTCTGGAAATTGGTTATGACAAACTTTCAGATAGAACTTCTTCCTTGAGCATAAATATTAAGACCATACAAGAGAAATGTAGACTTTATGTTAATGATGAGAATAAGAAAATTATTAATTCCCTGGAATCATATGCTAATGATGAGAATAAGAATATTGCTGATTCTATGATGTCATTACAAAGACTGGCTATTCAAGAGACTTAGACCTTATGAAAAATGGTGGTTTCTAAGCTTCAAGAACTGGAGGACCATGCTGCAATAACAGATAAGGATATTAAGGCACTGTCAACCCAGAACAATTCAAGACAACCATTAATCATTGATGAACTATTGTAGTGATGGGGATTTTCTGTCTAAAGAAGTGAACATGAAAGGGATCCCCTGCTCCCCTAGCAGTTTAGATTCAGATAAAGAATAAATATGGAAGACTTCTAGAATTCAGGCAATACGACTATGAGCCAATACATATGAGAGCTATAAAGGACATCAAGGAAGCCATATTACTCCATGGAATCCACTTTACTTATTTAAAAACAAATACTAAATACATGGTCAACAAAGTAGAATAACTCCTCATTATTGGATGGAATTAACAGCTGCCATATTGGACTAGAGTCCCCATTTACAATGGATAAATTGGCTTAGGAAAGAGGCTAGGGCCAAAGAACTTCAGAGAAAAGTCAGGGGCTTTGACATTTCTCAAGACCAAATTCTTGGTGAAGGTTTGTTTACTGATGATGAACATATATTGCTATTATGCCATACTGCTGCACTGAATGCTTGGGGAAAGATTTTAGACCCAGAACAGAAAATTGAGTCATATACCAAAGTCAGGCAAGGCTTAAAAGAACCTTATACTGACTTTCTGCAGAGAATGACCAAGGCTAGACATAAAGCAGTATCAGATACAAAAGTTAGGAAGCAATTAATACTTTTTTGGCTTTTGAGCACTCTAAACTGGAATGTAAGAGAATGCTTATGTCCCTAAAGATCAGATCTGCACCCATAGAGGAATAGATTCAGTTCGCAATCATTGCAGAATCTCTCCATTACAATGAAGAGAATTTGGTAGGCCAAGCTATTCCCAATGTCAGGGTAAGGAATCAAGGTATCAATTGCTTTAACTGTGGTAAACCAGGCAATATAAAAAGTAATTGTATAAAAGGCATTTCTGGTAATATTGTCCTCCTTAGGAATGATTCAAACAGAAGGTTGTACATTCTGGGCTATGTAGAATATGTGGTAAAGGTCAACATTGGACTAATGAGTATAGATCTACAAGAGCAAACAAGACAACCCTTTACCATCAGGAAACACCCCTCAGGGACTCTCCTAGGCAGCTCCCAAAAATCATATCTCAAAATCAAGGAGGGTTCAATCATATTTAGTCACAGTGGAGGAACAATCTCCTCAGGATGAGTATAAAACCCAATCCCTAAGTAGAGAAGCATACAGTGTTGGATAATAGAACAACATTAAAGAGGGAATCAAAATTTTAAATAAGAACCACAAAATGAATATGCTGGCAGACTTTCATAAATGAACAAAGACCAAACTTGAAAATATAAATAGATAATATTTATAATCGTCTTAGTCAACATGGGGGCAGATGTTTTGATAATGACCCCACAATCATGGCATCCAAGATGGCTTCTAAAGGAGGTTGATGTTCAATTTCTAGGTATTGGAACAATACCTCAGGTGAAACAAAGTGTAAGATGACTTGAGTGATAGGATCAAAGGAGAGAACAAAAGGTTGAAGCAAAATATGACTAATATAGCAATGACTCTATGGGGGCATGACCTTCTACAACAATGAAATACCCAGATTAAAATTACTCCAGGCTCAGGTATAAACCAGACTCAATTATGTTTCCAAAAACAATATTTTAAGATACTATAGAAAAACAGTTACCAGCCATAAAGGTTGTACAGCAATAGCTACTGAACCTGTAAAGACACTCAGAATGCTACCTTTAAAATGGCTGAAAAAAAGCCCATTTGGATTCAACAATGGCCCTTAATTAAAGAGACACTGCAAGCTTTTTAACAGCTACTACAGGAGCAGTGTTACAAGCTCAGAACATAATAGAATCAACCAGCCCATGAAATTCTCCTGTATTTGTTGCCCCAAAAAATCTGGAAAATGGAGAATGGTGACAGATAAATAAGGTGTTTCAACCAACAGGCTCTTTACAATCTGGTATTCCTTTGCCTTCCCTGATTCCTAAGGAATGGCCTATTATAGGACAAGAAGTCCCAAAGAGGGTCAGTTAATTGCGGCACATCCAGTCCAGGCAAGGATTTGAAGGACTGTTTCAATACCATACCTCTACAAGACTAGGCCAAGGAAAAATTTGCCTTTACACTGCCCATATTTAATAATTTATGGCCAGTAAAGAGATAAAAAGAAATATTGAATAGTCCCACCTTATGCCAATATTTCGTACAATCACTGTTAGAAGTGATATACAAATGATTCCCACAATCTATCATTTACCATTATTTGGATGATATCTTATTGGCAGATCCAAATGTGGATACATTACAATGTGGATACATTACAAAGAATTCTTGATGAAATAAAGAAAAATTTGCCTGATGGGGGACTACAAGTTGCCCCAAAAATACAAAGAGGAGGCTCTATTAATTATTTAGGATATAAAATAGCTCTACAAAAAATTAGACCCCAAAAGCTGCAACTAAGGAGAAATTAATTGAGAACTTATAATGATTTCCAAAAACTGTTAGGAGATATTTCTCATATATGGCTCATTATTAGAATAAAAAGTCAAAAACTAGTTAATTTATTCAAAACCTTAGATGTTGATAAAGACTTAAATAGTCCCAAAGGATTTTCTGATGAAGTCAAGAGAGAATTAGCTTTAGTAGAAAGGAAAATACAAGAAGCACACACAAATCATGTGGATCTAGACCTCTATTGCATTCTGGTTAGTTTACCCTGCAAGCATTCTCCTACAAGAGTTATACAAAGAGAAAATACTATATTAGAATGGATATTTCTGGCACATAGGCCAAGTAAAAAGTTGAAAACATATGTGGAAAAGATTTCTGATTTGATTTTTAAAGGAAAATAAAGATTTCATCAGTTGACAGAAATTGTTGTACCTTTAACTAATGAAGAAATTGATCAATTATGTGCAGACAGTGAACCTTGGCAAAAAGCCTGAAGTATTTTTTTGGTAGAGATTGATAAGAAATATCCCCAAACCAAAAAACTTCAATTTATAAAGAAAACTAACTGGAAAATTCCTTGTGTTCCCCAGAAGAAGCTGATGGCTCCACAACATCAAGATCTGAGCATAGCAATGAAAAGGAAACAGAAGGAAATGACATTAAAAACAACTTTATGAAGATAATAGAAGCTTTAAAAGAGAATATAAAAAAAATTCCCATAAAGAAATAGAAGAAAATAGAAACAAAAAATTGGAAGAGATGACCAAATGCCTGAAAGAAAAAATAGAAAACCAAGAAAAAGAAAATAAACAGGTGAAAGAAACATTCCAGGAATTAAAAAATGAAATAGACTCAATAAAGAAGGCACAAACTGAGGCAAAGCTGGAAAGAGAAAACCTGAAGAAACAAATTGGAACTACAGATGCAAGCATAACCAACAGAATGCAAGAGATGGAAGAGAGAATCTCTGGAGTGGAAAAGACAATAGTGGAAATAGATACATCAGTTAAAGAAAACAATAAAACCAAAAAAGTCATAACATAAAATGCCCAGTAAATCTGAGATACCATGAAAAGATCAAACCTGACAATAATTGAAAATGAAGATGGACAAGAAGACCATCTCAAAGGCACAGAAAATATATTTAACAAAATCATAGAAAAACACTTTCCCAACATAAAGAAGGAAATGCTTATAAAGACACAAGAAGCTTATAGAACACCAAATAGACTAGAACCCCCCCCCCCCAATCTGCTTGCTACATAATAATCAAGCCACTAAACCTACAGAACAAAGAAAAAATACTAAGAGCTGCAAAGGAAAAGGGCCAAATTACATATAAATGCAGACCCAACAGAATAATACCAGACTATACAATGTAAACATTGAAAGCAAGAAGGTCCTGATCATATGTTATATAGACACTAAAAGATCATGGCTGCCAACCCAGACTACTTACTATACCCAGCAAGACTATCAATCACCGTAAGTGGAGTAAATACGATATTTCATGGCAAAACCAGATTTAAACAATAAGTATCCACAGATATGGCCCTACAGAAAGCACTAGGGAGAAAAATCCAACCTAAGGAAATCAGATTCATCACTGAAACCACAAACAATTGATAAAAGACTTTACAATCAAATGGTCCTAAGAAACAAGCTGGAGTAGCCATTCTAATCCCTAACAAAATAGACTTCAAACTAAAATCAATCAAAAGAGAAAAGGATGGGCATTACTTACTCACGTGAGGAAAAATCCACCAAGAATTCTCAATCCTGAATATCTATGCCCCAAACATAAGGGCACCTACATTTGTATAAGAAACTACTAAAGCTTAAACCTCACATCAAATGCCACACACTAACAGTGGGACACTTCAATGCTCCACTTTTACCCTTGGATAGGTCAGCCAGACAGAAGCTCAACAGAGAAATAAGGGAACCAACAGATGCTATGACCCAAATGGACTTAATAGTTATGTACAGAACCTTCTACTCAAACACAAAAGAATATACATATTTCTCAGAGCCCTATGAAACTTTCTTTAAAATTAATCACCTACTTATTCATAAAGCAAATATCAATAGACACAAAAAATGGGAATAACTCCCTGTATCATATCAGACCACCATGGTTTAAAGCTAGAATTCAATAACAAAAATCACAGAAAGTCTACAAATGTATGGAAACTGAGAATCTCTCAATTGAACCTCCTCTGGATCAAGAAAGAAATGAAGAAAGAAATGAAAGACTTCCTGGAGTTTAATGAGAATGAACCACAACATACCCAAACATATGGAACACAATGGAAGCAGTGTGAAGAGAAAAACTCAGAGCACTAGGGGCCTATGGAAAAAACCTAGAGAAATCTCACACACGAGATCTAAATGCACAGCTGAAGGCTTGAGAACAATTAGAAGCAAACTCACCTAGAAGGAATAGATATCAGGAAATGATCAAACTTAGGGCTGAAATCAACACAATAGAAACAAAGAAAACTATACAAAGAATCAAGAATCTTTGTTGAGAAAGTCAACAAGAGAGATAAACCGTTATCAAAACCAACCAAGAAGCAGAGTGAGAATATCCAAATTAACAGAATCAGAAATGAAAAAGGGGGACATAACAACAGACACTCAGGAAATCCAGAGAATTATCAGGTCATACTTTGAAAATCTATACTCCACTAAAATGGCAAACCTAAAAGACACTTACCAAAATTAAATCAAGATCAGATTAAAAACTTAAACAGACCTATAACCCCAAAGGAAATTAGAAATTGAAGCTGTTAAATGTTTCCCAAGGGGAAAAAAGTAGAAAGAAAAGGAACATTGACAAACATTTTTTATGAGACCACATTCGCCCTGGTTCCCAAGCCACTCAAAGATGCAACAAAGAAAGAGAATCTCCCTCATGAACATTGATGTAAAAGTAATCAATAAAATTCTGGCAAACCGAATCCAATGAAATATCAAAAAAATCATCCACCACAATCAAGTAGGTTTTATCCCAGAGATGCAGGGATGGTTCAACATATGAAAAACTGTGAATGTCATCCATCATATAAAAAAACTGAAAGAAAAAAAAACATATGATCATTGCATTAGGTGCTGAAAAAGCCTTTAATAAAATCCAACACCCCTTCATAATAAAGTCATGGAGAGATCAGGAATACAGGGAAAATATCTAAATAGAATAAAGGTGATATACAGCAAGTTGACAGTCAACATCAAACTAAATGGAGAAACACTTAAAGCAATCCCACTAAAATCAGGAATGAGACAAGGCTGTCCTGGATAGGTAGGATCAACATAGTAAAAATGGTAAACTTACCAAAAGCAACCTACAGATTCAGTGTAATCCCCATCAATTCCCAACACAATTTTTTTACATATCTTGAAAGAACAATACTCAACTTCATATGGAATAACAGGAAACCCAGGATTGCCACAACAATCATGCCCAATAAAAGAACTTCAGGAGGAATCATTATCCCGTGACTTCAAGATATACATACATACATACATACATACATACATACATACATACATACAGAGAGAGAGAGAGAGACAGACAGACAGACAGACAGACAGACAGCTACAGTAACAAAACAGCCTGGTACTGGCACCAAAAAAAGACTTGTGGATCAATGGAATCAAACCAAGGACCCCAACATTAATCCACACACCCATGGACACCTGGTTTTTGATAAAGAGGCCAAAAATATTCAATGGAAAAAAAAGATATCTTCAACAAATGGTGTTTGCATAACTGGATGGTAGTATGTAGAAGAATGCAAATAGATCCAAACCTATCACCCTGCACAAAACTCAAACCCAAGTGAATCAAAGACCTCAACATAAACCCAGCTACACTGAACTTGATAGAAAATAAAGTAGGAAATACCCTACAATATATTGGCACAGGTGAACACTTCCTAAATATAATAGCAGTAGCATAGACACTAAGAACAACAGTCAATAAGTGGGACCTTCTGAAACTGAGAAGCTTCTGTAGGGCAAAGGACACAGTCAATAAGACAAAATGACAGCCTACAGAATGGGAAAAGATCTTCATCAACCCTACACTAGACAGAGGACTGATCTTGAAAATATATAGAGAACTCAACAAACTAGAGCCCCCAAACCTAAATAACCCAATTAAAAAATGGGGTCTAGAGCTAAAAAGGGAATTCTTAACAGAATTACAAATTACTGAAAGGCACTTAAAAATTGATCAACATCCTTAGTCATCAAAGACATGCAAATCAAAACAACTTTGAGATACTATCTTACACCTCTCAGAATGGCTACGATCAAAAATACAGATGACAGCCTATGCTGGAGAGGATGTGGAGCAAGGGGAACACTCTTCCATTGTTGGTGGGAGTGTAAACTTGTAAAGCCATTCTGGAATACAGTATGGCTATTTCTCAGAAATAGGGAATCAATCTTCCCAAGCATCCAACAATACCACCATTGGGCATATACACAAAGGATGCACATTCATACTCCAAAGACATTAGCTCAACTATGTTCATAGCAGCATTATTCATAATAGCAAGAATCTGGAAACAACTTAGATGCCCCTCAACTGAAGAATGGATTAACAAACTGTGGTACATCTACATAATTGAGTACTACTCAGCAGAAAAAATATGACATCCTAAAATTTGCAGATAAATGTATGGACTTGAGATATCACAAGCCCAGAAAGTTAGGCATGGGATGTACTCTCTCATAAGTGGATTTTAGACCAAAAGCAAAGGATACCCAAGATGCAAACAACAACCTCTGAACATCTTGGGGTTAGAAGAAACTTAAGAGAGACATTTAGAGATTCCCTAATAAGAGAAAATAGACAAGATTACCTTAGCAAACTGGGATCATAATAGGTTGCAACCTAGAGGTGGGAATAAATCTTGAAAAAAAGAGATGATTAATTTAGAGGAGCAAAGAAAGATAGAAAGAGATGGATATCTTGATTAGAGGAAGCCAATGTGGGGTTGGAAAGAGACTGAGTGCTAGGGCAACCTCCAAGAACTCACAGAATATCCCTGGCCAAGTCTCCATACAATAGTGGAGGGATGCCTGAGCAGGACTTCACCTATGGTCAAGTGGGTGAACACCCTGGGTGTCATTTCAGAACATACATTCAACGATTCAATGGAGAATAGAGGTGGAGGCAGAGATCCATGGCTGAGCACTGGGCGGAGCTCCTGGTCCAGCTGGAAGCTGGGGAGGGGTGTCTGTGTGAACAAGGGGATGGGTATTGTGAGGAGAGTTCCTGCTGGTGGCTAGCTGGAGCTTTGGGGCTCGCTGAATCAGGAGTGACCATTGGAGATCCATTGGGGAAGAAAGTTGGACCCTCCAAGGATAGATGACTGTCAACTGGCATGAGCAGTGTGTGGAGCCTCAAGGGGTGTGATCAGTCTGTGTTCCTGTGAGTGGACTGGGACCTTGGAACCCATTCCGCATTTCCTGCAGAGGAACACCGAGCCCAGCCTTTACTTGGCATGAGTGGATCAGACTTGCCTGGAATGGATGTGCCGCCATGCAGAGCTGACCCACCTTGGGACTCCTTGCCCTTTTGGGGAAAGGGATGGGTGTATGGGGCACATTATATATACTCAAAAAGCAGAGCAATATAAGAAGTGGGGTCAAGGTATAGGGACTCAAAGCCTACTTGTGCTTACACACCTCCTCAAACATGGCTCCATCCCTTAAAAAATTTATAATCTTCACAAATAGTGGTACCAGTTGGGAATTAAGTGTTCAACATGAGAGCCTATGAGGCCATTTCACATTCATAAAACATTTTTGATCTATTTCCTTTAACATTTTGAATAAATAGTATAATAGTGTTTTCAAATCTTATGCATTGTGGTTTTGTAGCAAATACTTTTTAACTTGTTTCTCTTTTTCTCAGATTGTTTCAACACTCAGTAAAATTATAAACAGTCATGGCAAGAATATTCCTTACTGATGCTATTGACTTCCTATGGCTCAAGACATGAAGCATAGAGCATCTGTTCATCTTCCTTCTAATGAGAAGCATTTTCAGATCTTGGCTTCTTAAAGAAGTACCCAGATGTCTGATTCAGAGCCAAAAAAAATATGGAAACAAAACATAGTCACAGGCAACAAAAAAGGCAAACATTTCAAGATTTAACATTGTCTTCTTATGTTCCGTGAAAGAGATTATTATAATTTTTAACACTTTAAGTTTGAGAAATTTCAGTGGATGTAAAATAAATACCTTTTTCAGATTACTCTTAAATCTCAAGAAATTCTCATTTAAATGCTTGGATGATATTCTTCCTTGTCACTTGGTACATATGTACTGTTTACCTACGGTACTGGTCATATAACTACAGATTATCTTAATGAACTTTGCTCAAGAAAAGAGTATGATGGGGAAAATATGTCTCAGCCAACCATATATGCATCTGAATTGCTTTTCATAAAATGAAAACAATTGTATTATAAATACAGATCAACCAAAAGTTTATTACTTTAATAAAGAAATTAATTTAATGAAGAAACTTGCACAGAGACTATGATTTTCAAAACAAAATGACAAGGATTAGCTATTAAAGTCCTAATTAACTATTTAAATGTGAGTAAGACAGACTTTTATCATTTAACTTTGTATTACTTTAGTGAAAGATACGTAAATTTCCAATTATGCATAAAGCACAGAATAAAATTTTATCATGTATTACAAGAGAAATGAAAAGTTGATACAATAAATTTTGAAATATTAGGAAGATAATTATTATTTTGTAACTCTTTTAAGAGCACCTAAAACTTCCTGGTTTCTTAAACTGTAAATAAAGGGATTTAGAAGAGGAATTAAAACTGTGTAAAACAGTGAATATATTTTATCTTGGTTTTTACCTGGTGCACACCCAGTACTCACATACATGAAGAGCAGAGTGCCATAGAACAAAGAGACAGAGAGCAGGTGGGCACTGCAGGTGAAGAAGGCTTTCTTTCTGCCCTTCTTAGACTTCATGTTCAGGACAGCAAATAGGACACGAGCATAAGAGACCACAATAGTCACAGAGGTACTGATTTGTATGGAAGAAGCAAAAATAAAAATCACCAATGCATTAAGAGATGGGTCTGTACAAGAGATTGTATAGAGGGGCAAGATTTCACAGTAGAAATGGTCAATAGTATTAGACCTACAGAACGTTAATCTGAATAATAGTCCTACATGAACTGCAGGATTTATAAAACCAATTATATATGACATACTTATTAACACAGTGCAGAGTCTTTTGGACATCACAACTGCATAGTGCAGAGGGTCGCATATGGCTACATAGCGGTCATAAGCCATCGCTACCAGGAGGAAAACTTCTGTGGTTGCACTGAAACAGAAAAAGTAATATTGGGCAGAACACTCACCCAGAGATATCATGTCATTCTTATTTAAAAATTTCATAAGCATCTTTGGAGTCACAGAGGATGAAGTACAGGCATCAGCAAAGGCTAAATTTCCAAGGAAAAAGTACATGGGAGTGTGCAGATGGGGGTCCTTCCAGATGAGAAAGATTAAGCCAAGGTTTCCCACCATAGTGGTGACATAGATGAAGAAGAACACCAGGAACAGGGGCACTTGCAGCTCTGGACGGTCTGTTATTCCTCTGAGAACAAACTCAGTCAGCAGGGTCCTGTTTCCTTCCATCAGACCCCCACAAACTGTTCACTGCAAAGAAAAATAAGGCAAAGAAAATAAGAGCTGGACTCAATGAGAATAGAATCATATCAGAGTCCACATTAATACATGTTAAGTGCTCCTTAGTAAACAAGTACTCTTGCTGCTTTTGTAGCTTTTATAAAATAGGGAGCATTTTTTTTAGCAATTTCTGTGTGTATATTTTATAATATGCAATTATCTGAAAAATAACTGCAAAGGTTATAGACATCACTTTACCTGACATTATGTATATTGCCCTACATAACTATAAATTATTTTGAACTAGATAGATAAATGTGTTTATTTTGAATACATTTATATACTATAACCTTAATGCAAAATTTAGAATGATAAAAATACAAAATATAATTTATACTAAAATATTTTAAAAACAAATTCAAGTTGAAAATTCTCACTGTATGAAGTATTGCTTTATATAATGACATTTTCATTCTTATTCATAACGGGATTTGAACATGCTGATAGTCTCCAGGTTTCTCTGCTCCCTCTTCTGATGTTTTCTGTTGCCTTCTCAAATGGCGTCATCCTACCTTTATTCATATATATCTTCCAAAGCTTCATATATGGGAGGAAAATGATACTAGCTATTTTTGTCTTTAGTGTAAGTTGTATTTGTGTGTTTATCATTCTAAGACATGAACACGTCAGGTAACAAGATGGTCATTTAAAATATTCCACCTCTTCTATCCTTTTTACAGATGTTACCTGATTTTAAAAACAACCTGTTATTAAAAACAACCACAAATTTTCAGTACATTTTTCATTTATTTTTAACAAAATATGTGTAACAATTGTAACAATGAACCTGTAACTCTATGTTAATCGGTGATTTTACACCTTCTTTAAGACAAAACACATATACACACAACTTGTTTACATTAATGATAGATCAAAAAATGTAATTTTTTAAATGTCTGTATGGAAAATTAGCCAATAAATTGTGAATATTTTTAACATTTAAGTTGCCCATGCTTTAAAAGTAATTTTTAAACAATGTTACAATGTTTCCTGAGCCTTTAATTTCAATGAGGGTTATTATGAAACTAAAAGTGTTGTTTGCCATTACAAAAACACACCACCATAGGATGAATGGCCAGTGTCTCCATTATCTACATTGATATAAGTGATACATATTATATTTATATAAAGAATCAAGTGGGTAAACATGAAACTACTTAATTTATAATGACCACAGAAATAACATGCAAGGCAGAATATTTCAGCCAGCCAAATATACCCATGAGTTAAATTAGTCAAAACAGTGGTTCCAGATCCTAAAATACAGCAATGGAGAGGATTCAAGTTGAAACCACTTTACTATGCTTCTGTAATGATAAATATGTACAAGTCTGACAAAAAGAGTTTTTTGTATTTGTATCAGTGTTTGTTTATCTAAAATCAGAGCTGATCACTAGAAATATCAAGTTTCAGGGTCTAATATTCCAGTGAATAGAATACCCACAAAATATTAAGATAAATACAGCATACCAACATAAACTTTTACTTTTTTCAATCTTAGTAGTCAAATAGAATTACCTAACAGCACCATTCAAGTATATGCAGTTTGAACAGATTATTTTTCTCAAATCATCTGCCTTATTTTTTCAAGGAGGGGTAAAGGAAATCTTTTTAATGGAATAGACAAGAAATAATCTTGAGACAATAAAAATATGTAGAACTAAAATATTGTACAGAAAGTTGCACTGGGACTTTTTACCAGTTGTTCCAACTAAATTGAAAAACTATTCTTGGTACTTTGTTTACCTCCATTTTTACTGGGAATATGAAGGAGAAAATTTCCATAGAGCTTTACTGGATGCTAAAACACAATAGTAGAGAATCAGGAATGCTTTTGAAATTTATTAAATGTTCCACTATCAAATGTCAAAATGCATAAAAACTTTATTTTATATTCTTCAAGCATTTAACATGAAACAGACTCTGTTGTTGTGGGAGACTCTTCCTTTATTGATATTCCCAAGATTCCCAAGGAATCCAATGACCATGTGAGGAAACAGGCATAGAATCCATAAGCCACACAGTCTTGTAATTCCAGGAACCAGAAATTCATCTTGCCTATGGAGATTTCTAAAGTAAAAGCCAAAAGGGTAATTTTACTTAATAATAATCAAAGTATAACAGTTGACATTATGAAATCATATGACTGAGCACAAATCTTTAATGTATAAAGACACATCTGTGAGTCAGAAGGGATTTAAAGAAAGTGAACAAAATAGCAAATTATTTCATTTAGCTTTTCAGGACTGTTGTGTGTCACATTTGTTATAATCTTCATTTAAAGATGTTTCCACATTATTATTTCTGTGCTGATATTTACACATTATGATAAACTTTTTCTAATGAAGTGGTTGAACTACTAAAGATAAAACAAAAATAATTTTCTCACCAAATTCTTATGAAAATAGCAACAGTCATGGGTGTCATGAAGCTTTTTTCTCAGTGAAAGATACTCAGGTTTCAGCAGCAGGCATGTCAGAGACAATTGTACTCACGTACAAAAGCAGATTGTAGGGAATATTTGTACATTATCATCTTCAATCTTATTTTTTAAATTCAATATTAAAACTCCCTTAATGCTACCAAGAACTCCCTATACAATAAAGGCAGTCTGCTGGGCATTGTTTCTTATTGAGATAATTATTACTAACAAACCTATTGTAACTGAGCTTCTAAAGGCTTGCTAGCTTTCTGAAACCCAAAGGTCAGTTATAAGTAAATGTATATGTTCTTTAAACATTTTAAAGACATCACAATTTATTGGACAATATTCCATTCAGGCATTTTTAATTACATTTTTGATTTACAATTAACATATAAACAAGTTGTGTATACATGTGTGTATATGTGTTTTGTCTTAAAGTATGTGTAATATCATGGATTAACAGAGAGTCACAGGTTCATTGTCACAACCAAAAATTATATTTTAAATCAGATATCTTAAAAATAAGGACTGAAATTCTTTAGATATTTTAGATGCAATTAACTTATTTTAATTAATCTTCAATCAATAATCATATCATAATGCTTAGGGAAATTTTCTATTAATATATACATTGTATATTACCTTAGATATTACCATTGTAACAATTATCAATAGTTCTCATACCATTTTCATATTAAAACAACATTTCCTAACTCAGATTCAGTCAATTGTGGAGTAGATTGATTCACACTCTTCTTCCTCATGGAATCATTTTTATTGAAACATGATATTTTCATTACTCATATATAAAATCAATAAATTTAATTTGACTTATTGAAATCGAATATCAGAAAAATGGTTAAAGCAATGAAAACACATATGACATAAAAAGAACAATTCCTTCAGTCACGCTGAATACTGTGAATACTGTTAACATCTTCATGCATTCATCTCCCTCCTTCTACCACACATGTCCCATTTGTGTATATAGTATTTGTATATACAGTTTAAATCAAAATGATGTGAATGTGTATACAATTTCCTTAAAAATGAGTGACATGTTTTCTAATTTCTTAACCATAAAATTTGTGGGCTTTTCTCATTATAAAATTCTTGTGTAAACAGTCCCACATCTAAGGTTCAGGAAACATTGCAGAGAGGGCAGATATTTTGTGAGTGCCAAAGGATCAGCAAGTTGACTCTGAGGCTCTGTCTACTCATAATATCAAAAGAAGCATCTATAAATTCTCACCAACATTGTTGGCAAATTTGAGCTGAGTAAGAACAGCACAAAAGAACATGCCAAACAAGATGCAGAAAATCCCCATGAGACCTCAGTCCTATAAAACGAAGAATAATCTGTGGAGAGCTGAGAGCAGGAGATGCTGTCTTCCTCACAGAAGAGCACATCAATTGGTTATCTAAGGGTAAATAATCAGCCCCGAAAAAAAATATATTAAAAATAATATGTACCTAGTTTTTCTTTGGCTTGCAAGTTCTTTAATAATGGCACAGAGAATTCTTATTAATTATGAAAGCTTGGCCTTAGCTTAAGCTTGTTCTGAATTGCTCTTAAAGCATAAACCAACCCGTTTATATTAATATGAGTTCTGCCTTGTGGTCGTTCCCTTTCCTTAGCACTGACTTTTTTCACATCTAGTTGGTGAATCTCCTGTGCCTCTGATTCTTTTCCAGAGTTCCTATCTCGTCCAGGAATTCCTGCCTGTTCTTTCCTGCCTAGCTACTGACCATTCATCTCTTTATTAAATTAATGAGAAGGTGTCTTTGGCAGCAGAGGAAGGACAGAAACACATCTTCACACAGTGTACTGTGGTAGGATTCAGGTGTCAGCTGATAAGGTCCGAAGACGCTTATCCAGGGTCCCGGGCTCCTGAAGGGGGAGTGGCCAAGCCCATTTATAAGGGCTGTTGGGATCTTGGGGTCCCATTCTCTCTATATGTATATATTTTGTTTGTTTGTTTGGGCGGCTAAGAGTCTAGGGTGGCAAGTCTGTAAGTCTAGACCTCTGGCTGCCTGAAACCAAAAAACCTCATTGCTACAGTGTACCAAAAGATTATCCCAGCAACTATACAACTGAACAGTTCTGTATACTATAACAATTGTAATATAACGTGTGTGTATATGCATTTGTAATTTTGAAAAAAGATTATGAATTTGAAGAAGAGTAGAAGGGGTTATATGAGAAGGTTTGGAGGGAATAAAAAAGAGTAAAAAGTATTGTAATTAATATTTTAGTTAAAAAATAGTCAAAATTTTATGACTATCTCTAATCCTAAAGTTCAAAAATTGAAAATCATTGCATCCAAATATATTCACGTAGTTAAAGATGTTGTCTTACAGTTTTTGCAATGATTCTATGGGTACACTGTTATCATTTATGTTACATATCCTGAAGCAACATATACTGCTTTTTATGCAAGCAAAAATTAACAAATATATTTATATGTATGCACATGATAACATGTCTATAACTACATAAATATAGCACAATATTTTATGACCCATATTTATTTGGAAAAGTATATTTTACAAAGAGTTGTAAGTCACCTTAAACTTCACTGAAAACAGAAAAATTATGTTTATATCTATTTATGATGACAATGAGATGTTTTGGTATAAGCATACAGAACTTCATGATAAGCCACTGTCACCATGCTGTGAAGATGTCCCAAAATGTCTTCTGAGCCCACTGAAACCTTCTCTCCTAATGTTCATTTCCATGGTCTTTCATCACTCCAGGCTATGATAACTGTATGTCCACTCTTCTATGTGTTTCATTGCTTTAGAGTCTGCATTTAAGTGAGCCTAGGTAGTACAAGGCTTTCTGGGCTGGGTAATTACATTTGAAATATTTTCCAAGTTCATCCATGGTTTTCCAAATGACAAAATTTTTATCTTTTGAATAGTATTCTTTTGTGTTCACTTCGTTTACTTTGTCAACCCCTTCTATTACTGGGAATGTAGGATACTTTAATACATTTGCATTGTGGAAATTACTGCAATAGACATGACAGACATTAGAGAACTGATAGTATGCATCTGCCTGTTACTGTTGAACTTGGTTTTATCCTGTTCAGAACATATAGACTTTGAGATTTTGCCTTCAAGATATTGACCGAATAAATATTTATTTTTTAATCTTAATTTTCTCACTTGCAAAATAAAGCTACTAATATCTATTTTGTTGTTCTTCTCTACTGCTCCTCCCACTTAATAATTTCATTCATTCTCTCATGCTCTCTTCTTATCTCCTGTTGGTCATTCCATCATATGATCCTAATTTCCTCAGATCTTCTCTATTTCTCCTTCCCAGAGGAATCCATGGATGTCTCTCTTATGTGCCTCCTGTTACCTAGCTACTTGGGGTTTGTGTATTGTTGCCTAGTTACCCATTGCTATATGTCTAAAATCTACTTATGAGTGAGGACATACCATGTACATCTTTCTGGGTCTGTGTTACCTCACTCAGGATGACTATCCAGATCCATCTATTTGCCTGCAAATTTTATAATGTCATTTTTTTTCCTGCTGAATAGTATTCAATTGTGTTTATGTACCACAATTTTTAAATCCATTATCTAGTAGAGGGGCATCTAAGTTGTTTCCAGGTTCTGGTTATTACAAATAATGCTGCTATGAATATAGTTGAGCTGATGTCCTTGGTGTAAGAATGTGTGTCCTTTGGGTATATGTCCAATAGTGGTATTGTTGAATCATTCATTAGATTGATTCTAAGTTTCTGAGAAATCACCATACTGATTTCCAAAGTGGCTATATAAGTTTATAATCCCATCATCAGTGAAGGAGTGTTCCCCTTGCTCCACATCCCCTCCAGCATAGACTGTTATCTATGTTTTTATTCTTAGCCATTCTGGCCGGTATAAGATGATATGTCAGAGCTGTTTTGAGTTGCATTTCTCTAGTGGTTAAGGATGTTGAGCAATAATTTAAGTATCTTTCGGCCATTTTAAATACTTCTACTGAGAATGTCCTATTTACTTCTGAAGCCTATTTTTGAATTGGATTATTTGGGTTGTGGACTCTAGTTGCTTGAGGTCTCCATATATTTTAGAGATCAATCCCCTGTCAGATGTAGGGTTGGTGAAGATCTTTTCCCATTCTGTAGGCTGTAGTTTTGTCTTATTGACTGTGTCTTTTGCCTTACAAAAGCTTCTCAGTTTCATGAGGTTCTAATTATTAGTTGTTGTTTTTAGTGTCTGTGTTAATGGTGTTATATTTAGAAAATGGTAGCCTCTGCCAATGTGTTCAAGGGTATTGAGATCTTCGATTCACTTGAGTTTTGTACAGGATGAAAGACATGGATCTATTTGTATTCTTCTACATGTTACTATCCAATTATGCCAACACCATTTGTTGAATATGGGTTTTTTCCATTGTATATTTTTGGCCTCTTTGTTAAAAATCAGGTGTTCAAAGGTTCGTGGATTAATGTTGGGGTCTTTGATTCAATTTCCTTGATCCTCAGGTCTGGTTTTATGCCAGTACCAAGCTGTTTTACTGCTGTAGCTCTATAGTATAGCTTGAAGTCAGGGATGGTGATACTTCCCAAAGTTATTGAACTCCTGAAGTTGTTTCATATTAACTTGAAGTTGATATGGAGATAAAGAACAGACACTCATTTAGATGGAGTAAATGAAGGTAAAATAACATTAGGAGTAGTCTATTTTAAAAAGGTTATTTTTATTTTTTTGATTAAAACATTTCACAGCTGAATGTCTCAAACTACAACATTAAGCAACAAATATTTTCTTCCTTACTCAATACTACTTTGAAATTTGACCACATAAACACATCACAGGTGTTTAAAATTTACCACCTCTAAGACTGCACTTAAGTCTTTCTGTTAGGATTTAGTGCAATTCGGGCATGATGTGAATGCAAATTACCTGATTGTCCTGAAGTGGATTTCTATGAATGCAGAGGCCTCATGAAGAATGTAGTGGAGGCAGGAGGCACTTAGAAGCTTTTTCTATATAAAAGGACATTATTGTGGATTAACAGATGGAGAGGAATAAGGAAAGAGAGGACAGACAGACAGGCAGGCAGGCAGGCAGAGAAATAGAAATGAGGAGCACTCTGCAGAGAGAACAGAGGAAGAGAGATTCGGAGGAGGGAATCCTTCTTTAAATGGTCTTGACATCAAACTCAGAGAAGGGCATGGCTTTAGAAACTAACACTTTCATTTTCAAGAGTCTCCTTTTTAATGAAGAGTACCTTAATTACATTCCTGAAGTATAAGAGAATACTCTAGACCATCAATGGTTTTGGGATCATAGTTTTAAAGTGATACAGTTCTTCATTGCAGGAAGGTCAAAGCAGAGGAATTTGAGGAAGCTGGCACAGTGGGCCCACAGTCAGGAAATCGAGCAACAAAAGAGAGCAGGAAGCCTCCAAGGCCTATTTCCAGTGACCAATTTCTTCCAGAAAAGTCTGAACATCCTAAAAGCTTCATGACTTTTCCAAATAACAATGGCTGGAACTAAATATTCAAACCCACAGTGTACATTTCTCATTCACATCAAAGCATTTCAGCCCCGGTCTCCATTTGCTAATGGTTCCTACTTGATTCAAAAAACATTCAGTATAACATCGACAGCCTATTGTCCTAATCAGTTTCAATCTTGGCCATCCAGAATCTCACGGTAGACTCTTAGCTAGTGATGGACACAAAGTCACCTCTTAATTGTCATCCTACCCCTGCACATATTTTTATAACTATCTACTTCTTTTATGCAGTGACACAAAGTAATCATTCCAATTCCAGTAAGAAGAAAAGGATCATAGTGGACACACTGAACCAAAGCAAGAACAATATCCAGCAGGGCTAACACCAAATGCTACAGCTCCTTATTCAGCCCATAATATTTGGAAAAGTAATTATCTCAGCTGCAAAGGGCTTAGAGAGCTCATCTCTGCTACTCTGATACCTGTGACACACGATACCGTGTCTGGTTTTGGGGTGTTCGAGTCTTGTCCAGGCGAGGGGTGTCGAGGTTAAATAATCTGCACTCTGGAGTCATTAGGTTCACAATGAGAGACCCGAGCTTTATTTTGTACACCCTACATCTTAGTCCTGCTTCTCTCCCTTCTAGTCCCCCACTTAGCTTCTCCTTTCTTGACTCTCTCACACCCCGCCCCCTCATCCGGCCCACCCAAGGTCTTGGAAAACCCCAAAAGACTAGCACTCAGCAGGTGGCAGTGATAAGGAGACTGTAGAGCAGGAAAACATGTTTTTCTGAATCCCCCTATTTAACATAAGGGGAGGAGGAGGGGCCATAAGGGCCAGAATGGCACTATTCAGGAATCAACATCTCACCCCCCTTTATTAAAAAAAAAAATAGAAGGAAACCCCTGTTTTAGGATCGGCCCCTAGCCCCTGCTACAGAACCCGTCATTGGATGTGCCAACTCTTGTCTTAGGTAGATATAGCAGGCGGGGAAGTTGCCCGTCATTGTCATTGGGAGAATCCTTCTAGCATTGATATGCATATTTGAGCATCAGTCAGGGGTTGCAAGGCCAGAAGCCTGTTTTATTATTTCCTGCTGATGACCTTGCTGCTTTTGCAGTGTACCAACCCTTGAGGCAAAAATATTAAAAAGGGATGATCTACCCAGCCACTTAGTCAGGGTATTCTATAAGCCACTAGTCTCAAGGGAGTGTAAAGGCGTAAGCTAACTGCAAGGTGTAATTTAAAAAGGTTGTATTCTAAGGGCCCCGAAAACACTGGTTTAACAATATGCAACTGCTGACTTAACATTTTCTATCTTACTTGAGGTAACACAAATATCAGAATATCCAAGGTCAAACAATAGCCATTATTACATATGCAAAATGTCAATAGGGCAGTTTGTTGGTTGAGGGATAAATCTTAAAATGTATTTGTCCATTTAAAGTTTCTGGAATTTCAAAGGCAGTCACCACCCTGGCTGATAGTTGGTTCACCAGGGATGCAGCTCCGGCTATCTGGCTCAATTCATTTTTCGAGGCTGTAGCTCCAAAAGCAGCAGGGTGACTGTGTAGTTATTTTGGAGTCTCTCTTTTATACCTGGGAGATGGATCTTGGTCTGACAAACCACCACCAGCATCACTGCAGCTGGGACTCGTACCAACAGGGCACTGGAATGTTCTTTATTCCAATCAGTTGCCTTAGCTGAAATTTAGAGCTGAACAGTTTAAAAGACCCTTCCCACCCTCCAGGGTCCGAATCTGGGTAAAGGGACCAAGAGGCATGGAGTAGAAGAGATAGAAATTTTTTTTTCTACTTACTGGCCTTGTCAGAAGCTTCAGGAACCACAATCTTTTCATGTTGAACAGGACGTACACACCTTTCAGGTATCCAGCTTGGCTTCTCAGCACCTGGTGGATAAACACAGTCCCCCTAACTCTGGCCAGCACAGGTGCTGGCAGTTGCCATTGTCCGGAGGATAAATTTTTCCATCGAACCATAGCTTCTGTGGAGGGGGGGACAGAATAGTGTCGCTGGGCAGCACTATATCCTTCATAATCTAGCAGCAAAAAATGTAAAGTAAATAAGGTAAGAGAAAGAAGGGTCTGTGGGCCCTGACAGTTTTGGTATATGTCACCCTCCTTTAATTTTTTTAAATAAGTTTTGATGTGCTGGTGGGTCCTCTCAACAATAGCTTGTCCTTGTGGATTATAAGGGATACCAGTACTGTGTTTAATAACCCAGAGTTCACAAAACCGGGAAAATTTTCTGCTAGTATATGCTGGACCATTGTCAGTTTTAATCTGTTTAGGCACTCCCATAACAGCAAAAGAAGCTAGCAAATGTTCAATTACTTGTCTAGTTTTCTCTCCTGAATGTAAGGTAGCCATGATCATTTTTGAATAAGTATCTACAGCCACGTGCAAAAAATGTTTGGTTCCCAAACCATTGACATGTGTGACATCTATCTGCCATATATCATTTGGTCTGAGACCTCTAGGATTTACTCCAAAGGATGGAACATGAATAAAGGGAGCACAAGTGGCACATGTGGAAACTATAGAAAGGGCCTCTGTTTTGGTGCATTGTGTCTGATGCCTTAACATTTGAGCATTGAGATGAAACTTTTTATGTAATTGTAGAGCCAGATCATATTCTAGAGAGGCAAAAATTATTCAGGTAGCTTCATCTGCTTGCACATTGCCTTTGGCAAGTGGTCCAGGCAAGCCAGAATGTCCTCTAATATGTCCTACAAACACAGATTGCTTTCTGGACCATATCAAAATCTGTAAGCTTTGTAATTGGCTAACAATCTTTGATGATTCCCCCACATGAGGGGCCACTTCTAGTTGGGGCATAATATTGGCCACATACACACTATCAGTATAAATATTAAGGGGCTCTTCAGGATATAATTGAAAGGCAAGTATCATAGCAGTAATTTCTATCAACTGAGCAGAGGCCTGGGGCACTATTACGCTTTCTATATGATCTCCATCCACAACTACTGCTTTTCCAATCTTGGAGCCATCAGTGAAAAGTAGATGTGCCCCAGCTATAGGTTGGGTCTTTATTATCTTGGGAAAGATAAAAGGCATAATTTAAAACTTTGAATGATTTTATGTTTAGGATAAGCTTGAACTATCTGTCCTTTAAAGGTGCACAAAAACAAACACCAAGAATCATCATTTTGAATCAAATTAGCAACCATTTCTTGGGTATAGGGCAAAACTATTATATCTGCATCTTTGGCAAATAAAGCCTGCCTCAAGCATCTACCCTTCCATAACAATTGAACTATTAATTCAGGATAAGGGATAACTGTGCGCCCAGGTGACGCAGAAAGATGTACCCAATAAATGGGACCTTGTTGCCAAAAAACACCGGTAGGTGCAAAATTAGAGGCCAAAACTAAAAATTGCAAAGGCTGATCATAATCTATCTGTTGTAGTGACATATCTTGTAATGCCTGTTCTATTTTAGTAAGGGCCTTTTTGGCCTCAGGAGTCAAAATCCGGGTAAATGTGGGCTCAGCATCTCCCTTTAGGAGTTCAAAAAGAGGCTTAAGTTCTCTTGTAGAAATTGAAAAAGAGGGCCTTAGCCATTGAATTTCTCCTAGGAATTGTTGCCACTGATGCAAGGTTTTTAACTGGGAGGTGACCAACTATATCTTTTGAGGGGCAATACCCACTCCTTGAATAACATAACCCAAATAATTATAAGGAGGTATCAATTGAACCTTTTTAGGAGCTATAACAAAACCCACTGATTTTAATCCTTTTTGTAATTTATCATACAATTCCATCAATGCCTCTTGAGAAGAAAGTGCCAGAAGTAAATCATCCATGTAATGAATTATATAGGCTTTGGGAAACTGGCTTCTAATTGGCTCTAAGGCTGCAGAAACATATATTTGACACAATGTGGGGCTATTAGCCATGCCTTGGGGTAAAACTATCCAATGATATCTCTTATAGGGTTCTTTATAGTTTGGTGAGGGGACAGAAAAAGCAAAACACTGGCAATCTTGAGGAGCAAGAGGAATGGTAAAAAAAAAAAAAAAAAAGCAATCCTTTAAATCTAAAACAATCAAATGCCAATCTTTAGATAGAGCAGCAGGATGAGGAAGTCCAGGCTGCAGCGCCCCCATAATTTGCATGGTGGCATTAACTGCTCTAAGATCCTGTAACGGCCTCCATTTTCCTGACTTCTTTTTTTATAACAAATATAGGAGTATTCCAAGGTGATGTGGAAGGAACTATATGTCCCACCGACAGTTGTTCCTTGAAAAGATTCTGTGCGGCCTGTAATTTTTCTCTAGTCAAGGGCCACTGTTCTACCCACACTGGGGAAACTGATTTCCATGTTATAGGTGTGGGTTCAGGCCTAATCACAGTGGTCCCTAGAAAAAAAGGTTCTTCACCAAGCCCTCTTCTATCTCCAGGCCTCCTAGTAACTTCATCCCAAGTTTGTAATGCTTTAGGGCGCCCCTGTTGTAAACGGCCAAGCCCTTTGCCTGGTGTCCATCCCATGTCCAACATCCTATTGGTCACAAAAGGGTTACTGTTCCCAAGAGCCTGAGTAGTAAGCACTGCCCCCATAGCAGCTAGTACATCCTGTCCCCATAAATTAGTGGGCAAATCGAGAACTATATAAGGTTGAAATTTTCCTGAATGCTCTCCATCATTCCAGTCAAGAATTTGGGAGCTGTGGGCTGGCCTTACTTGTCCCAAACCTTGGAGTATAGCAGTAGCTTCATCCTTTGGCCATTTCTTGGGCCAGTAGAGGGTGGAAATAACCGAAACGTCAGCCCCAGAATCCAGAATTCCTAAGAATTCTTTACCATTCACTTTAAGGGTGAGCTGAGGTCGCGAGGACATCTGAGCAACCCAATAAACTTGGGCCCCTCTTGAGGAGCCGAACCCCCTATTACCTCTCATAGGTGCTGTGCTAGAGGCATTAGTATTTAGATAAGGAAGAAGTAACAGCTGGGCCACTCTTTGTCCTTGCTCAATCACTGCTACTCCCCCTTTGGATTCCATCATGATTTTTATCTCCCCAGTAAAATCAGAGTCAATCACTCCAGGATGTACGATTATGCCCTGCATAGTGATGGTGCCTCTTCCTAACAACAGTCCTACTGACCCCGTGGGAAGTGGGCCAGAAACCCCTGTGGGTACTGCCTGAGGCCCCATGGAGGGGGTTAATATCGTTCTGGCGGAGGCACTGAGGTCCAATCCTGCGCTACCTGGGGTTGCTCGGTAGAGGTCTCTGACAAAAAAGGATTGTTGGCCTGATTGTTTATTGGAATGTGATGCAGTCTGCCACTGTCTGGAAGGGGTGCTGTAGTTCTCAAAACTCCATACACATTGGCTTTTGGTGCCCAGAGCGGCCCCCTCACCCCATTTCCCAGCTGGATGGGGTTTCCCTGATTGTCCCACTTCGAGCGACATTTACTACTCCAGTGCTGTCCCTTTTTACAATGAGGACAAATTCCAGGGGCATGCCTTGCCTTAGCAGGTGAAACATTTGGACAATCACGTTTTAAATGTCCAGGCTGTCCACACTGAAAACAAACTCTTCTCCTCATTTCATTTTCTGTTCTTCCTGCCCTCAATCCTTTGCTAATCACAGCAGCCATAACCTGTGCCTGCACAAAGCTTGCATCAATATCTCTACAGACTTTAATCATAAAATCAAGACTCTTTCCTTTGTGAGGTTGCAGGGCTTCTTTACAATGCTTGTTGGCATTTTCAAATGCCAGTTGTTTAACTACTGGCATAGCTGCTTTAACATCTCCAAGTATTTTCTCTGCTAATTGCAACAGTTGAGAAACAAAATCTGCATAGGGCTCTGAAGGACCCTGTAAGACCTTAGTTAATTGTTGACCAGCCACAGTATTAGGCAGGGCTTTCCATGCTCTGTTTGCTGCAGCAGCAATCTGAGCATAAGTGCCAGCATCATACTGAATCTGTGCTTGTATACTAGCATACGCTCCAGTGCCAGTCAGCAGCTCTACATTAACTTCAGGTTTTCCGGCCTGGGCGTTTAAGTGGGCAATTTCAACGCATCTCTCCTGAAATTCTCCTTTCCATATTAAATAATCTCCGCCCGATAGAGCAGCCCTAGTCAATTGTTGCCAGTCACTAGGAGTCAAAAACGACCCTTGGTAAGATTCAAAAAGAGATTGGGTGAAAGGGGCATGAGGGCCATAACTGGAAACAGCCTCTTTGAGCTGCCTCAGGTCTTTAAAGGTGAGTGGCTCATGCTGCCAAATAGTCTGGCCCTGGGCATCTTGTACCTCAGTAACTGGGTAAGCTTGCAATTCTGGGAAAATTACTCCCTTAGGGCTGTTTTCTTCCCTATCTTCTCTCCACCGCATCAGCCGCTTTTCTGGTCTATCCCAATTATATGGGGGCAGCAGAGGTGCGGAAGGACTAACTGGCCCCTTCACCTCAGTCACTTCTAAATCCCTTAATTTTCGAGTCAATTTATGAGTGTCTTTAACAAGGGAGTGCTCCTCAAAATGTCTCTCCTCTTCACTGTCTGAATCATAACTATTTGCCGCCATCCATCCTTTTCCTTTACTCTTACTGGATGAGGCAGTAGAAGTACCCTTCTCTGATTCAAGACCGGATAAATCTGAATCTGAGGCTTCTTTAAATGATTCCTGGGTCTCTATTTCTTGTTCTTCAAACGCACGCTCCAGGTCAGCACGTTGTTGTTTTACTTTAACCTGATTAGAGAGCAGCGCGTCTTTTACGAATCTCCAGAGAGAGAAGGTAAATACTGGAAGAGATTTGGGACCCTGATCTCTCAATGTCTTTTGTAAGTCTATCTTAACTTGTACCCAAACAGAAACGTTAAAACTTCCTCCCATCAAGTACCATGGACTAATCTCCCCTATCATTTTTACAAAAGCGAGTGTGGTCCGAGCTTTTATTAAAAGTCCCTGTTGCCTTAATAACTCTCAGAGTTCGGAAACCAGCCGAACTTGCGAGGTTGAGTTTCCCATATTTCTATTCTTATATTCTTATTCTTATATTTCTATTTTTATCTTTAGACACCTATTCCTGGGTATTTCCCAGATCCTCCCCGGTCTCTTCACGGGTGAGCCTCGTCTGCTTATCCCTCGTTCCTGGACCTCGGTGAGACCTCCACTTACCGCATCCGGTTTTGGGGTGTTCGAGTCTTGTCCAGGCAAGGGGCATCGAGGTTAAATAATCTGCACTCTGGAGTCATTAGGTTCTATCATTCAGGATCACAAATGAGAGACCCGAGCTTTATTTAGTACACCTTACATCTTAGTCCTGCTTCTCTCCCTCCTAGTCCCCCACTTCTCCTTTCTTGACTCTCTCACACCCCGCCCCCTCGTCTGGCCCACCCAAGGTCTTGGAAAACCCCAAAAGACTAGCACTCAGCAGGTGGCAGCGATAAGGAGACTGTAGAGCAGGAAAACATGTTTTTCTTAATCCCCCTATTTAACATAAGGTTTTAGTCCTTTGGGGAGGAGGAGGGGCCATAAGGGCCAGAATGGCACTATTCAGGAATCAATAACACGACCTTTCTGCTACAACAACTCAATCCCGTGTGTGGAGCTGCCCTCAGCAGATGTCCCATGATCTGGCACTTCCTACTCACTGAGCTCTCCATTACACTCTTAGAATCTCATTGCATGGAGTCTAACCTGCCACACATTTTATGGACAAAGATGCTTGCTGTGATCCACTCCCTAATCTTGCAACTTTCATTTCATCACAGGATGATGTGGGCAAATCCTGCAGCCAGCATAAGATGGATTCTGTACCTTTATACCACGGTTGTGTTAGCTTCTTATATTTTCATAAAACACTCTACTAAGAAGGTGCTTGCCATGATCAAGAAACTCTTTGTTCATTGTGAGCTTAGGTTCTTTAGTTTCATATGTATTTGCATTTTCACAGGCTAGAGTCTTTGATGGGTATGCTTTTTCTCCAATCAAGGTACCTTTCTTCATGTCTCAGTGCAGAGGATCAGGTTTTATTTTAATGAAAGTCTAATTCCTTTATCAAATTCAGATGCTACATATATTCCCTTTACTGTTGAAAAGTTTGATCTTATTTACTTTCTTTACCATAGTCACATTTTTCTATCCCTTTTTACTGACTGTCACACTCGCTCTGCCTACCCTCTGCCCCTTCTAACTGGAAATCTGAGTGACAAAAGGAAAAATAACCATAACACAACCTTTACATTCTCCCCACTTGAAAGTTCTACTATAGAACATATTAGGCAGTACCTTTCATTTCAGTCACAATTCAGTTTTTAGAGGTACCACAAGATTCTTTGCCACAGTATGCCCTGACATCTATGTCAACCTTACTCAGTTCTGTGGCATCCTGAGGCAGGCTTAAAGTCTGGAATCTTATCTCTGCTTCCTAACATTCCAAACTCCCGTTAGAATGACCTACTATGCTCTACTTGTAGTAGCTGAGGGCTTCTCTTGCCCAAAGCTTCAAACTGTTCCATGTTCCTACCTCAAGGTAGGACAATCACAGTAATAGAAATGTCTGGTGCCAACCTGTCAACTGGGCTGCTTCATGTAAAAGGTAAAGCACAGATTTATGTTTGCAGCTCCTGGAGAATACAGTCCCTGTGGTTGAGCCTAAAACAGCAAGCACATTGTATATACAATCAGGAAGCAGAGCAAAAATAAGAACTTGGGTCAGGTTCTAGAGACCCAAGGCCTATTTGGGCTGACCCTCCTCCACCAACAAGGCTGCACCTCCTAACAATTCCATAACCTTTCCAAACAGTGACACCAAATGGGAACTAAGTACCAACATGAGAGCCTAGGGGGACTTTGCACATTCTCTACAACAGCTTTGTTCCTTTTCCCTTTAACAGTTGAATAAATAGTACAGTTGTGGTTGCAAATATTCTATATTGTGGCATTTAAGACTGATACTGTTTAACGTATTTTTCTCTTTCTCATATTATTTTGACACCTAGAGAAATTATTAACAGTCATGGAAAAATATTCTTGAATTATGCATTTGACTCTATGTGGCTCTAGATATGAATCACAGTGTATTCACTCACCTTACTCCTAATGACAGTCATTTGGAGAGCTTGGCTAGAAAATGCAACCAGATGTCTGATTCAGAGCCAAAGAAATACATGAAAACAAAAATTAGACACAGGCAACAAAAAAGACAATTTGTAAGAATTTTAAATTGTCTTATGTTCCATGAAAAAAAAAAACCTGCTCATTTTCATTTTTAATACTTCAACTTTGAGAGCTTTAAATGAAGGTAACATGAGTAATTGTGTCATTCAGATTGCTCTTAAATCTCAGAAAATACACCATTTAAGTGCTTGGGTATTATTCAATGTTTCATGTTGCATAAATATTTTTTTACCTATGTACTGGTAATATAATTGCAGATATTTAAATGATTTGAATGTCCATTCTTCACTAATTGATTAAAAGGAGAAAATAGGTTTTAAACAAATAATTTGCAAAGCCTATCTTTTCTTTCAAATTTAAAAATAAATTGAAGCTATTTAATATAAATCTTTTAAAGGAATTTTTTATTCATTTTACAAACCAACTACAGATCCCCCTCTCACCCCTCCTCCTTCTCACTTTCATGGTGACTCTGAATTTCAAAACAATTAACAGGGATTAACTTTTAAAGTCCTTCTGACCTATTTTATAATTATATTATCAAGACAGAAATTAACAGTCTAAATTTTTATTTCTTTTGTAACAATATGTAGAATTTCAATTATGTGCAAAACCAGGATTAACTGTGATGATACATTGCAAAGGAAAGGAATATGTAGTGAAATTTATGATGATTACCATTTTGTAACTTTTTTTAGAGCACCCAAAACTTCTTTGTTTCTTAAGCTATAAATGAAGGGATTTAGCAGAGGAATCACAACTGTGTAGAACAGTGAATACATTTTATCCTGGTGTTTCTCAGATCCAGACCCAGGGCTCACATACATGAAGAGCAGAGTGCCATAGAACAAAGAGACAGAGAGCAGGTGGGCACTGCAGGTGAAGAAGGCTTTCTTTCTGCCCTTCTTAGACTTCATGTTCAGGACAGCAAATAGGACACGAGCATAAGAGACCACAATAGTCACAGAAGTACTGATTTGTATGGAAGAAGCAAAAATAAAAATCACCAATGCATTAAGAGATGGGTCTGTACAAGAGTTTGTATAGAGGGGCAAGATTTCACAGTAGAAATGGTCAATAGTATTAGACCTACAGAACCTTAATCTGAATAATAGTCCTACATGAACTGCAGGATTTATAAAACCAATTATATATGACATACTTATTAACACAGTGCAGAGTCTTTTGGACATCACAACTGCATAGTGCAGAGGGTTGCATATGGCTACATAGCGGTCATAAGCCATCGCTACCAGGAGGAAAACTTCTGTGGTTGCACTGAAACAGAAAAAGTAATATTGGGCAGAACACTCACCCAGAGATATCATGTCATTCTTATTTAAAAATTTCATAAGCATCTTTGGAGTCACAGACGATGAAGTACAGGCATCAGCAAAGGCTAAATTTCCAAGGAAAAAGTACATGGGAGTGTGAAGATGGGGGTCCTTCCAGATGAGAAAGATTAAGCCAAGGTTTCCCACCATAGTGGTGACATAGATGAAGAAGAACACTTGCAGCTCTGGACGGTCTGTTATTCCTCTGAGAACAAACTCAGTCAGCAGGGTCCTGTTTCCTTCCATCAGACCCCATAAGATGGTTACTTCAAGGAGAGATGGGACATAAAATCTGAATAAAACTGGCTGAGAATGGTGTCACAATCTAACCTGTGTTGCATTTGTTTCTTAATTAAGAAATATGAAAGTGTAAGGTTTCTGCATGTAATAGCATACTGGAAAAATATTTTTTAACTTTTGATATACAAATTTAACATGTAATTATCTGAAAGTTGTATGAGTAGGCAATTGAAACTGATTATTTATTTGAGTTTCGCTTGTCAGTTGCTATTACTACAAATGAAGCACGTATATATGACAGATAGGTGTATACAGAATTTACAATGGAAAAATATATAGTACATTTTATACTAAAATATTTTTAATAACTAATTGAATGCGGAAAGTCTATTTTTCAATTCCTCATGGACTGTTTTGATATATTTTAATGAGGCTATATTCACTACACAGTGTAATGGATTACCTAACGGCACTTTATTAAAGGGTAAAATGCCCTCTGAACACACTCCTTTCTCAAGAGGCCCTTCCATTTTCTTCCCTTCTTCTAGTCCCATCCCCCTCGAAAAATATAGCATTTCTACTTTAATTTTATATATAAATTTAAAATATTTTATGATGATAAACATTACTATTATCTTTGTTATTATATGCATCACTCTTTCTGCCAAAGACATCTTCAAGTAACAAGATAGTGATAAAAATCTTACTTACATTGTTCTCTTTCACTTACTATTTTGTTATCTGATATACATGAAGACAACTGCAGACTTAAAAGTCCCTTGAATTTTTTTTCAGTGAAATATATGAGTAAGTTTAACAAAGTGCAGATGTGACAGAACTTAAAAAAAGTATAGCTATAATTGTTAAGTTTTTTAATATTTGAATTCAACTTAAATGCCAAGTTACAGTTTTTGTAGAGAAAGCCACATTAGGGAAAACGAAACAAAGTGATTGTTAATTACTGTAGATATATCTGAGAAGGAGGAAAATAGTTTCAATCTCAGCTAGTATTCACAAATGTAAGAAACAAGGAACGTTGGGATATATGATGTAGAAAAAGAGGGAGAAGGGAATTCAAATCAACACCATAGTACATTTCTGTAATGACAAAATATGTATGTTCTGGATATAACATAAGCTATACCCTGGCATCCCTGTACTGCTGATTTAAATAGGAGCTGGAACTATAAGCTTATTTAAATAGAATTTGGGAACTAGAAAGGGCAAGCTTAAGTGACTAAGAATTTTATCAATAGGACTATCCAAATTCTTTTGACAAATCTTGATCAGATGGCTTTTCTACCAACTTAAACTTTTAGACTTATAGTCACCAATCCTTTGTAAAATTAGCTAATAAACTCATGCTTAAATATGTGATTGTAAACAATTAAGTTTCTCAAAATATTTACTTTATTTTTTAAAAATAAGATTTCAAATTAATAGTGTTTGTCTAGGGAAAGTATTACACACACTATCAGATGATAGAGACATGAGGAATGCCTGTGAGCAAGCCTTGATACAGGGGGAGAAACTAGGCCCTGTCACAACCTAATATCAAAGACTTTGTTGACTCCCCATGGGAGGCAGTACCCTCTCTGAGGAGTGGATGGTAGAGTGGGAGGATGTTAGAGGGTGAATGGGGGGAGGGGAAGGAAGGAGAACTGAGGTTAGTATGTAAAAAAATCTTTTAAATAAGATAACGTCACAAACTATAGTTTGTAAAAGGAGTTTGAATGTAGAGACTTCATGGGAGACAATGTTGTTCTCAGAAGATATGACCTATTAAACAAATGTTTCTGAGTTGGCCAGGGAATACTTCTTTATTTGTTGTTAGACAAAGACTTTCACAGACTTTGTTCTTAATTTCCCATGTGAATTAGATAATAAGTTCTTATTGCTGAAGACAGCACATACCTTGATCACGGAAAATAGATAAATCGTTCATAAACTGACAGGGAAACTTACTCCCTCCTAGCTAGCTTTCTTCATGCTGGAATGTACTATGAAAGATTCCCAGGGAGAAAACCATTAATTATCTTAACTGTCTGTGACCCATTTAAACTATGATACCTACCTTCTAGGCATAATCTGCCCACATATGTAATAGTGGCATGGCTGTGTGAGGGTAACCAATTCCCTTCTCATTGGATTTTAGACCTACTCTATAAAAGACTTACTCATATCTGACACTTTAAATATGATAAAGCATATGAATGGTGAGGTTATAGGCCAACAGAGGAACATATTAATGATTGTATTTATGAACAGATATGGTGTCAAATTGCCCTGAAATTGTCCTGTTTATACTTATATGCCTAAGGGCTGTTCTCATTCTTGGTCAGAAGGGTTTCAGCTTGCAGTTAGCAACACTTCATACAGATACACATAAGTAGTCAATGCTCTGAGCACAAATTACTGTTAAGTCCTTGGCCTTAAATACAGCATCTCAATCATCCCTCCTAGAATCAGGGAGCATTGCAGAAAGAGGAGCCAAAGAATATAGGAGCTGAAGAATGGAAGGAGTGACATAAATTGCCATCTCTGAACGTGACATGGTCACTGCATGAATGAACACTCATTAGTCGCTACCCACACAAAACCTACATGGCTCTGGTCTACGATTAACTCCAGCATAAATGGATGGAATGAATCATGTGACCTCACTCTCAGGGAAACTACAGGCATTTAAAGGTTGTATGGGGGAATACACTAATATTACCTAGGAGTGTAGCCACTCAGATATTGTCCTTGTTCAATAACCCCTAATTTATATTCATTTCATAAAGTACCATAAACCACACATAAAAGGCATGAAAGTTGGGCATCTACTTGGGAAGAAAAAAGTTCTTGTTGAGAGATGGAAGAGAATAGGAGAGTATAGTAAGAGGGATCCCAAACTAATAGAGGTTGTTGCATTCTCTTAGGTGCCTACCTGAACTACATGACATAGTAAGACTCTCCTACTAAAGACAGTCTCGATCCAGGACAGGGAAACAACAGATTGGAACCAAGCTAGAAGCTCTCTCTCTGGAGAACCCTAATCCTCAGAGTATCAGAAGGTGCTATTAAGGCCACAGGCAAGAACATTCATATCAATGGCCCTGACTCCTCCCTGGCAACTTGTGCTCACTGATTCAGTGGCAGTATTTGAAAAAGCCATGAGGAAACTTTTAATGGAACTACACTACATGGTTCCTTTGAAAGCCATAGTCTATTTAACAAAAGACCCAGTTCCAGGCTTGGGAAATCTCCTGTTGAGATCTTCTCTTGAGGTGACAGAGAAATTCACTGCACAATATACAATATTGTCATTGCCCTTCATTGCCTTCCAGAACTTGAAGGTAAAACCCCACTGCTAAAATCAACACATGATTTAGATACAAGGAATCCAGCTGAAAGTGACCTGGATCCCTCTCCACTAAGGAAAATGAACATAGTATCTGAAGGTGCTATGCAAGCTTCCAAGAAAGAAAAACAATAATCCTACATAATTTTAAAAGCTACTAACAATGACCAGCCTGGTAAAGTCCAAACAGTGGCAAAATAGGGTTAGTGGGGTGGAGTTTCAGGGGAGGGGGGATAGAAGGGGGAGATAGCCAACATTTGTCTAAATGAACATAAGGCCCACTCAAGAGGAAACTTCAGCCTGGTACTATAACTTCGCTAACAACCTATGACTGGAGATGTCATAGGTCCTGGAGGAAAACCTACAACTGAAACTTTCCTATAGTAATATAATTTCTAACTATTTTCTTAATTCTTACTTGTATATGCACAAAAATTATAGCTCTTACCCCTCAGCAATAAAACATATTTAATCAACAGATGCAGGCCACTAAAGATCCACAACTATTCTTCTACAAGGCCAAGCCTACTGATAGATTGTTCAATCCCAAGGGGTCAATTACTAGCCCATGTACATAATAAATGAGGACTCAGGAGAGAGAGGGAGGGAGAGAGAGAATTATAATCATAAAAAAGTTCAAAAACTTGAAAAGGATTTGTAGGAGAAAGGGGGGGGAAGTTAAGGGTAAGAATGATGTAAATATATTACTCATGTATGAAATTCCCAAAATTAAATTTAAAGTTAAAAAGATAGCCAGTAGGCATTCTTCCATTCACTGTGTGTGAGACTACACAAGGACATAAATATTGCATTATTATTCCGAAATATTTATTTCCCAGTTTTCAGAGTACCATCCTGAATAACAGGTTTCATTTAGGTTAGATAATTTTTCAATTTGTTTTTAATACACTGCAGAATAATTAATTCACTAAATGTCCTATCAGCTCTTGTGCCTCTACTGTATACATCCATAGGGTTTGAATCTGTCATCTAACTTTCATTAATAAGCCCCACAATTTGCCACAATAAATAGCCCCAACCGCAAGTCAAGCCAAGATTGTATTTAAATGATTAAGCCTTTCTCTGTAAAGTAATATGATATCTAAATATTTTTGTTAAAAGAATTCTGGCAAAATTATATTTGTAAATTTTAAAAGAAATAACTTTTGTGTGGATGAGTATTTATGTGCATGCATGTATGTACATTATGTATGCTTTAGACTGATGGGAATGTGGATTATTATTTACATGCATGCGTGTATGTATGCCATGTGATTTATTTATTTATTTTTTTATTTTTTTAATTTTTTTTTTTAGTGCTGATGGGAATCAGAGGGTCTGTGATCTTTCAGAAATTGAAGTTACATGATGTTGTGGGCTGTAAATAAATGCAAAAACTGAACCCAGGTCTTTTGGAAGAGCATCAAGTGTTCTCAAAAACTAAGCATATGTATATAATTTTAGAGATAGTAACAGATATTTTGAGCTTGGTGGTGGTGGCACACTACTTTAATCCCAGCTCTCAAGAGGCTGAAACAGGTAGATGTTTGAGTTTGAGACTAGTCTGATCTACAGTTGCTGGCAGCTGTTGAAATATGAAGTAGGAACTCAGTTGGCACTGACCAGGCTGATCCATCAGAGCCAAGGATCCCTGGTGGAGGTAAAGCCAAATCTCAAGTTTTGGTGTTAATTGCCTGTGAATGTGTTAGCTACTGCCTGCAGAGGATTTCTTGTGTGTAATTATAACTTTCTCATTTGTTATTTACTTGGAATTCACTTCTCAGGAGCTTTGAGCAGCGTGGTCATTTATGGGCAGAGTTTTCCCCATATATCTGGAGGCATATTGATAACTTCTCCTAGCTGTATGTGAAAACAGTTGCACAGACAAGATCTCTTTCCTCACAAATCAGGTCTTTCTTTGTTCCTTTGCCAAGAGCAGACATTGAGTCTGCTCTCCTTACAATTATCTTTACTAGTAAACATCTGAACAGAGTCAACCCTTAGACAAAGTATTTCATTTGAAACATTTCTCAGACATCCAAGAACAGCTACAGATAGATGACACACTGCTCTAAGCTCATCACCCCTACAGACAAGAGAACTATCTGGAACTAACACCAAGACTCTTGGGCCTTTAACTCCCTTTAGTTGCTTGCACCTGGATTCATTAACACAAGATTCTAATTTAAAGGTTTATTGTTTGTAATATAAGAAAAGAGATAATTAACCAGCTCCTACTTACAGGTGTGAAAACATTTATTCTGAAGTGCTGCACCACTAGGCCAGAGCAGCTAAAAGGTGACAGGTCCCATTTCTTGTGCAAATTGAGCCTTAACAGTAAAAGGCCCCCTCCTAGGGTAAGTACTACAGCACAACAAAAGTTGCAGGCTTTCCTCCATTGGTCACCTAGCAACTGAGAACACTTACACCTCCCATCAGAAAAGCAGCTATAAGAAGACTTTATAGAAACCGCAGAGAGATTTTTATTTGTTCATGGTTTTGGCTGATCAATAAACTTTTAACCTAATGCCTAGTCACTTTTAGGGCTGTATTTAGGGCACATAATTTTCCCTCTTTAGATTGCTTTATTGTATAATCTTTATGTAATGATGGAGTTTTCCCGGCCTACCCTGAGATTTGACCTCTTGTTTGCTGAGAAGGTACTTGCTCACTAACCCCCTCTTGAGAAATACAGGATGTGCCTTGCTTGGCCGCCTGACTTCCTGTGCCTGTATTCCTACACATAGCAACCTGGGTGGGACCACCCAGGAAAGCCCTACCATGAGAACTGTTACAACTTCCCTATCTCACAAGCCCAGATGTACCCCTCCCCTACCCAGAATGCTGTATAAAACTTCTGTCCTAGTAGCGTTCCTGGCTCTTGACTTCCACAGTGCCCTGAGCCCGCATGCGTGTGTAATAATAAACCTTCTCCTTTTAAAAAGACAGCTCAACTACTGGGGTCTCCTTTTGCGCCCACCTGTTTCATTTAGTTGATCCCCACCAGAAAAAACCTTCACTAGCCACTCCAACCTTGCTTCATAAACCAAAGTTGACAGCTACTGCCTGTGTGTAAATCTTATCACCCTCTCTGTGACCCTGAGGAATTCAAGCCCCACATTTCCTTGCCAAAGAATAATTAACTGTATGAGTATATAAACCTATGCCTTCACTGTTACAGTTGCCATGCCAATAAAGATGAAATAAGTACAGAGTAAGAGCATGAGAATATCTTTGATCCTATAGGTCCCCCTCACTGGCAAAAGTGCCATCTCTTGAACTTTAATCCCAGCACTCAAGGGAGAAAACCTTGTTGGGCTGGTCCACTGGGGTTTTTGTTATACAGTGTAAGTTCTAGGACAGCCAGGGCTACACCGTCAAACACTCAAAAAAAAAAAAAAAAATGAGAGGAGGGTGATAGAGATTTTGATAACATAGATTTTAAGTAGGTACTCCAATTAATATATGTTATGGTAATATATGGGAAGAAAGGAAAAAGGTTTAGAAACAGATTTCAAAATTGTTAAAATTATCTGCACATACAAATAATTTTTCTTTTCATTTTTCAACACAGGGTTTCTCTATATAGTCCTGGCTATCCTGGAACATTAATCCATACACCAGGATGGCCTCAAGAAAGCTGCCTGCCTCTGCCTCCTGAGTTCTGATATTAAAGTCAAGTGCCCCCATGCCTGGCTACAAATATTTTTTAAAGACAATAAATTTAATTATGTGGGATCTTTTTGAACCCTTATCACAGAGAGAATAAGGGCATTTATTTTAGGATGAGATGCACAAGTTGACTTTTTTTCTTAATAATATGCATAGTCAACAGGGTTAAGCTATAAAATATATCATATACCTATGTCTTTAAAAAACATACAGCTATGCTTTCATAGGAAATATTCAGTATTGTTGTTGGAACCACTAACATGGCAAAAAAATAAAAATAAGCTACTTCCAAATAGGAGTCAATGCATATCCATTAGCTGTCCAATAATTTAAAGTTAAAATTTTTGATGTGATTATTTTTCACAAATAAATATGCTGGAATCATATAAATTTTTAAAAAGGAATGAATTACATATTTCTGCAAAATATAATTCATATAAACTAAGATACACAATTATGTAGTGCATTATCATGAGTTAATTTACATGTAATCTGTACTGCAATCATTATTTATCTGTAGTTGAGAATTTGTTGGCACACTTTTCAGATCTACAGTTTTGGTCTTCGACAATCTCTTAAATTCCAATTGAAAACTCTTACTAAAGCTGATAACAAAAAAGAGCCAGAAAGCTCTATGAAAAATATTTTCTAGTCCTAAAGTTAATATAAGGAGTAACAGCAGGCAAGCGTACATAATAAATAGTGAACTAAGATAAAGGCTTAATCAGCAAAACATTAGGATAAGAGCATAAGTAAACAGAACATAGAGATAAAAATAGATTCTAGTGTGCATATGACTGATATGAACCTAAAAAATTTATATCCAGTCTGAAAAGAATGACTATAACTACCAGCTACGTATCTGGATAATAAACTAGGCTCCACCCTCACACCATGGAACACAACACTTAGAAAGTAACACATCGCAAAGAAAAAGTAGCTTAGCTCTATTCTCCAAAAGAAGAAACTCAGCATAAAGTCAACAGCAGCAACAATAAACAGTATCTTAAAGACAAAGAGCATGTAATATATCTGAAAAATGTATTTTAATGTATATGTGAGAGTAATATAAAGATATATATCTGTATTCTGACCACAGTAAAATAAAAGATGTCCAATTTGTGGCATATAATTCACACATATACACAAATATACAATAATATATATCTCTTTTCATACATATCATCAAAAATTAAAATGTCCAGTAAAAATGGAGATTATAAAAATGGCATTCTCATATACTAATTGTGGAAATATCATTGCTCCATTGTTCATGGTGGGAAGGGACACATATATCCAGGATGAATGTAGGAGAAAACTTTCATAATATGGACTAAAATTCAGTGATTCAAAAAGAAATAGCAATTACATTAGAGATTGCCAGAAAGTATGAGATCATAAGAATGATATATAGACAAATGAAAATACTTATAATTGTAAGCTCATTGTCACAGCCAATAATTCTGTGTAAAAACAGGCATTTTAAAATATATTTTACATGTTGTTAAAAAAAAAAAACCACCATAGTGTCTTTGGAACGTGGATGTTGCTTTGTTTTGTGAGAAGGGGAGATAGAGAAAACACAAGTAATAAATCCAAATGAGTTCCAGCAGGAGAGAAAAGCCTGAATCATTTCAAACAATCAAATAGTACCTATGCATGCATGTGTATGTACATACTGTACACAGGTATCTGGAAGGATGACCTTTACATGTTAATAGTGCAGAATAGGGGCAGGAAACAAAAGAACAGTGACTTCCTGTTGCTGACTTTTGGGGGGATTTCCACACTGAAAATTCCAATGTAACACTTGAGCTCTTCATTTTTAATTTTGCAACTAAAACTCAGCTAAGTTCTGAAATAAACCTCCAGGAAAAGAAACATGTCTGCTTAGCAGGGGTTCTCAACATTCCTAATGCTGTGACCCTTTAATACAACTCTTCACATTGTGGTGACCCAACAATAAAATTATTTTCATTGCTATTTCCTAACTGTAATATTGCTACTGTTATAAATCGTAATGTAAACATTTGTTTTTCCCATGATCTTAGGTGGGATCACAACTCACAGGTTAAGAATAACTGGATTAGATATTTTAAGTGAGAAAATGTTTAAGCATAGAGAGTAGATACCTTTCCTACTAAAACTTAACTTTAATTATATAAGACAGAGAGTCAGTTAAAATGGCAAAAAATTAAAATTGTTACATGTCCAGCAATGTTCTGATAAGGCTTATTCCTGTGTTTTTTATTTCTGGCCCTGTCATGAAAGGACATATAATGTAAATTAAAACTGAGACATTTTTATGCTTAAATGATTTTCTGAATGAATGTCCAGTTTTCAAAAAAGTACATTTGAGGAAAAATAAGGGCAAGAATAAGTGATGTTGTTTCCATAGGTAGAAAGCACAAATAATTTTATTAGAATACTCAACACATAAAGACAATAAAATTTTAATTACAACAGTAGGGAGCCTCTGTTTACCTAACTTTAAAATATTAGTTGTCAGAATGAATATAAGCTTGGAGAATGAACACTAGCTGTTCTGTTTTTAACCAAAAATACAAGCATGGGAACAATTTGAAATTCTTTTAAATATCTACATGAACTCTATTATACAAAAGATAACTGTAGTACGAGGTTTCTGGCATTCACTTTCAGGCCTAACTTCAAGGTTTAGGCTCTCAGACTCACAGACCTGCAGTCCTGCAGTTCCACAGTCCCACAGGGACATACAGAGGTTTACTATAGTTTTAGGCTGATCAGCCTAAGGCCCAGTCATATCACTTGCTAGCTCTCTACCCTTCATCTAACCCATGACTCTTCCTGTTCAGCCATGGGGCTCGGTACCTTTCTTAAGAGCAGCATAGTTGTCCTCTGCTTCTTCCGGGTTCTCTCTGGCATTCTGTTCTCAGAGTTTTTAGTCTGGTAGCCCCACCCACACTTCCTGTCTGCCTTTGGCCAATCAGCAATTTTTATTAAACCAGTGGGTGGGACAATTATTTACCATGAAACAACACAATCCCCTACAGATAACCAAATGCTGACTAAAATTATAACTTATTACATACATATCCTATAAGATTCAAGATTCTTCATATTTTCAAATTATTCATATTCTACTTTTAGATCACACAGAATTCATTTGAGTCAAATATTAATAAGCCCTGGGAATTTGTGTATAAAATATATGAGTAGGGATATGAATCTCCTAGGGTTCACTACTCTATTAATTAATGCAAACTTCTTAACAATTCCACCATGTAATATTAATGGAATTTTGGCAAATGAGAATTAATTTTTGTGCCTGGGAATGTTTGGTGATTTTTTTTTGTCTAGCAGGGAAAAAAAGCACAACTTTACAACAATAAAAAATTATGAAAACATCTCCACTCTAACTCAATCCCTGAAAAACACTGAAATATTGGAACCATGATAATTTTCTGGAAGTGCCATGCAAAGTACAGGATGAGGCAGTGTTATTTGTATACAAATTTTCTTTAAAAACTAGAACTGGAACAGGATAGCATTTCTTTAACCTACTGTGAACCCACCCTTTAAATAATGTTGAAGATCCTTGAGAATTTCCAAGAGACTTCCAACAGGATGATGTCAGCATTGTTCTACTGGGCATTAAGTCATCCACACAAAGCTTCAATTAAGAGTGCTCATGTGTTCTAAGATGTTCTGTAGGAGGTTGTTTAGCAGTTATGATGAACAGAGTTTACAGTCAGTTTTTCTTTATTCTTGTTATTTTCCATAGTTGAGTACAATTGAAATTACCTAATTTTATTTTCATCTGAAAAATCTCAAAGGCACTGGACATTTAACAAGTTCAAACCTGAGATGGTCTTTATCTACTCCATTCCTCTGCCTAATTTTCCTCCTGTGTTCTTCTTAGGACATCAGCTCTTCTATATTTTATTAACTGAAGACTATATTGTATCCATTGATTTTTTTTCTTGTTTATGATTAGGCTCAAATGCCAAATCAAAGATTATTCATTACCTTTTTGGACTTATCATCAATTCCAATTTCTACAATGACTTAATATTGTACTTAAAAAAATATACTACTGCATTTCACTCTAAGTACAAACTCTCCTCTTAGGATTCATGATTCTCTTTGTTCTTAACATAACAACTACTGTTCTTAATTATCCTAAACCCCATGTTGAAAAATAGACTTGGTAAATAACTGAACACAACTGAAAGGTTTTATCATATCTGTTTATCATGGTCCTGCACATTAATTGCTTCATAGTTCTTCCATAACGTCTTAGTGGACTGAAAGAAGCTCAGTTATCATTTATGTAAATTGCAATTTTGTGTTTCTAACCAGAAAAAAATTCAACCCTACCACTTCAGAATCCTGAAGGGTTGAATTTACCACTCAACCATTTTCCTTCTTTGGCTTTCTACAGTGTCTATTTTCTCTTCAGGATGAAGCCAGAAGGAAATATCTGACCAGAGATTTTGCACATGAAATGAATATTTATAAATTTAAGTGGTGTACGTTACTCACAATTAAAAACTGACCATGTGAAAGGATATATGTCCAAAGGGGAAAACATGTATACTAAAGAGATAATAGTTTTTATACTGTATTTCCTCTGCCATTTACCTGTTAGCCTGTTTTCTCACTTATAGTACACTCTCAAAATGTACAAAAACACTAGAAGCCCCAGGTAAAACTATTCTCAACAAAAATTATCAGTCAAACTTTATTTAGATACCAGATGCATGATATTTATGCCTCATTATTATTATGTTTCCCAAATACACTTTTTGTAGGATATATTGTCATTATAAAGCATATAAATGTTTAAAATATTCAAATTACATGTCTGGTCCATTGAAAACAATAAATAGACTTATCTGTCTACAAAACATCCACTGAATCTTATTTCCTTCTGGAACAGAACATAATAGTGGCATACATTAGTATGCATGGCTGTCTATCTAGTGAGTGTGAGATGTTTCCAACTATCACTCATGATTTGTATCAAGGATACACCAACCATGTAAATAACTACATGCCTAAATCACATCCTATAATAAAGTTTTCTAGCAGGATGTATATATCTGAAGAAAAACATTAAAAGCCTCTGTAAAAACATAATACCAGCCATGAGATCAAAATAAATTTGTGAAAACTAGGATTAAAAAAATAAATGCAAGTGTACCAAAAATCCATGTTGAGCCAAGAGAGTCTTCCTGAGACACAGACACCCAGAACAGATAGCACTAAAATCAGATCCCTAAGACATAGACAAACTCTGCAGTGATCCAAGGAAGCAATGGGCAGATGACAATACAAGAATATATATAAAATCATAAAGAACAACATGGGGCCACGAGAATCTATTGGTTCTACAACAAGAACTGAGCATAATAATGCAGAAGAAGCATAAGAACACAACCTTAAAAACAACTTTATGAAAATAACAAAAGCCTTAAAAGAGGATATTAAAAATTCTCTTAAAAAATAAAAGAAAATACAAACAAAAAATTGGAAGAGATTAACAAATCCCTGGAAGAAAATAAAGAAATCTAAAAGAAAAAAACTAATTAACAACTGAAGGAAACATTTTTAGATTTAGAAATTGAAATAGAAGCAATTAAGAAGGCACAAACCAAGGAAATGCTGGAAACAGAAAGGCTGAAGAAACAAACCAGAACTACAGATTCAAGCATAACCAACAGAATGCAAAAAAAAAAAAAAAAAAAAAAAAAGGAAGAAAGAACCTCTGGAGTAGAAGATTCAGTAGTGGAAATAGATATGTTAGTCAAAGAAAACACTAAAATCCTAAAATTTATAATACAAAATGTCCAGGAAATATGGGACAACAGTAAAAGACCAAACCTGAGAATAATTGGAATTGGAGAAGGAGAAGTACAGCAGCTCAAAGGCACAGAAAATATATCCAACAAAACCATAGAAGAGACTTTTCCAACCTAAAAAAGGAAGCACCTAAAAAGATCAAAAGCTTACAGATCATCAAATAGACTAAACCTCCCCCCAAAAAGTCTGCTTGCCACATAATAATCAAGCCTTTAATTTGACAGAAAAGGAAAGAATTATAAGAGCTTCAAAGGAAAAAGGCCAAGTTACCTATAAAGGCAGACCCATCAGAATAAATGGATTACTCAGTGGAAACAATGGAAGCAAGAAGGTCCTGGTAAGATGTTATAGAGACACTAAAAAACCACAATTGCTAGCCCAGATGACTATACCCAGCAAAACTATCTATCACCATAGATGGAATAAACAAGATATTTTATGACAAAACCAGATTTAAACAATACCTATCCACAAATCTAGACCTACAGAAAGTACTAGAGGGAAAACTCCAATCTAAGGAAACTAGATACACTCATGAACTACAAGCAATAAATAATCCCACATGAAAAAAAAATCACACAGAAAAGAAGCACACACAAACTACCACCAAAAATAACAGGAAATAACAATCACTGCTCATTAATATCCCTTAATATCATTGGACTCAATTCACCTATAAAAAGACACATACTAACCTGATGGATACGAAAACAGAATTCATCCTTCTGCTGCATACAAGAGACACACCTCAACTTCAAAGACAGACACAGACTCAGAAAAAGGGGTAGTAAAAAGACTTTCCAATCAAATGTCCTAAGAAACAAGCTGGTGTAACTACTCTAATAACTAACAAAATAGACCTCAAACTAAAATCAATGAAAAGAGACATAGATGGACATTACTTATTTATCTCAGGAAAAATTCACCAAGGTGAAGCCTCAATCCTGAACATTTGTGCAACCAACAAAAAGGCACTTACATATGTTAAAAAAAAAAAAGAATAGTAGTAAAGCTTAAATATCTCCTAAAACCCCACATATGATTAGTGGGAGATGTTAATACCCCACTCTCACCAATAGATAAGTCTACCAAACAGAAACTCAACAGAGAAATAAGGGATCTAATAAACGTTATGACCCAAATGGACTTAATAGATATATACAGAACTTTCCACCCAAACACAAAGGAATATGCATTTTTCTCAGCACCCCATGGAACTTTATCTAAAATTGACCACATAGTCATAAAATAAACATCAATAGATAAAAAATGGGAATAACTCCTTGTACCATATCAGACCAACATGGTCTAAAGTTAGAGTTCAACAACAAGAAAAAGAACAAAAAATCTACAAAGTCATGGGAACTGAACAACTCTCAACTGAACCACCTCTAGGTCAAGGAAGAAGTTGGGAAAGAAATCAAGGACTTCCTAGAATCCAACGATATTGAATCTACAACAGACCCAAACTCAGGGACACAATGAACACAGTGTTAAGAAGAAAACTCATAACACTAGATGCCTATATGAAAAACTAGAGAAATCTCACACGAGACCTAACAGCACAGCTGAAAGCTTTAGAACAATTAGAAGGAAACTCACCTAGAAGGAGTAGACAGCAGGAAATAACCAAACTTAGGCCTGAAATCAATACAATTGAAACAAAGAAAACAATACAAAGAATCAATGAATCAAAGAGTTGGTTCTCTGAGAAAGTCAATAATATAGACAAATCCTTATCCAAACTACAAAAGCTACAAAAGACAAAGTATTCAAATTAAAAGAATCAGAAATTAAAAGGGGGACATAACAATAGACACCCAGGACATCCAGAGAATCATTAGGTCATACTTTGAAAATCTATACTCTACTAAATTGGAAAACCTAAAAGAAATGGACAGCTTTCTGGACAGGTACCACTTACCAAAATTAAATCAAGACCAGATAAAGGACCTAAATAGACCTATAACCCACAAGGATATTAAAACTGTTATTAAACATCTCTCCAGAGAATTTGGTTTGAGTGCAAAATTCTACCAAGCATTCAAAGAGGAGCTAAAACCAGTACTCAAACTGAATAAAAATTGAAGGAACATTGCCAAACTCATTTTATGAGGCTGCAATCACCCTGATACCCAATTCACTCATAGAGTAAACAAAGAAAGAGAATTACAGACTAGTCTCCCTCATGAACACTCATGCAAAAATACTCAATAAAATACTGGAAAACCAAATTCACCAGCAAATCAAAAAATATCACCCACAATGAACAAGTAGGCTTTATCCCAGAGATGCAGGGATGGTCCAACATATGAAAGCCTGTAAATGTCATCCATCATATAAATAAAAACCATATGATCATTTACTTAGAAGCTGAAAAAGCCCTTGACTAAATCCAACAGTCCTTCATGATAAAAATCCCAAAGAGACCAGGAATAAAGGGAAAATGCCTAAATATAATAATGACAATATACAACAAGCCAACAGCCAACTTCAAACTAAATGGAGAGAAACACAAAGCAATTCCACTAAAATCAGGAAAAATAGAAGGCTGTCCACTCTCCCATTATTTATTCAATATAGTTCTCAAAGATTTAGCTAAAGCAATAAGAGAACAAAAGTAGATTAAGGGGATACAAATTAAAAAGGAAGAAGTCATACTACCTCTATTTGCAGATGATATGATTGTATACATAAGTGACCCTCAAAATTCTACCACAGAATTACAATAGCTGATAAATACTGTCAGCAATATAGCAGGGTACAAAATTAACTTAAAAAGTCAATATCCCTCCTATAAACAAATTTTAAAAGGAGCTAAAAAAGAAATCGGAGGAACATCACCTTTTATAATAATTGCAAATAGCATTAAATATATTGGGGTAACTCTAACCAAAGAAGTGGCAGACCTGTTTGACAAAAATTTTAAGACATTGAAGAAACAAATTGAAGTAGATATCAGAAAATAGAAAGATCTCCCATGTTCTTGGATAGGTAGGATCATCATAGTAAAAATGGCAACTTTACCAAAAGCAATCTACAGATTCAGTGTAATCCCCATCAAAATCCCAACACAATTTTTTACAGACCTTGAAAGAACAATACTCAGCTTCATATGGAATAACAGGAAACCCAGGATTGCCAAAGCAATGGCACTCAATAAAAGAACTTAAGGAGGAATCACCAACCCTGACTTTAAGCTATACTATAGAGCTACAGTTGAAAAAACAGCATGGTATTGGCATAAAAACAGACTTGTGGATCAATGGAACCAAATTGAAGACCCCAACATTAGCCCACACACCTATAAATACCTGGATTTTAACAAGAGGCCAAAAATATACAATGGAAAAAAGATAGTATCTTCAACAAATGGTGTTGGCATAACTGGATGGTAGTATGTAGAAGAATGTAAATATATCCAAACTTATTACCCTGAACAAAATTCAAATTCAGGTGGATTAAAGACCTCAACATAAACCCAGCTACACTGAACTTGATAGAAAAGAAAGTGAGAAATATCCTCCAATGCATTGGCACAGATGACCATTTCCTAAATGTAACACCAGTAACACAGACACTAAGAACAACAGTCGATAAGTGGGACCTTCTGTAAGAAAAGGACACAGTCAATAAGACAAAACAACAGCCTACAGAATGGGAAAAGATCTTCACCAACTCTACATCTGACAGAAGACTGATCTCGAAAATATATAGAGAACTCAAGAAACTAGAGGCCAAAAATGCAAATAATCCAATTTTAAAAAATTGAATTCAGAGCTAAAAGGAATTCTAAACAGAAGAATTATAAATGACTGAAAGACACTTATAGAACTGCTCAACATCAAAGAATTGCAAATCTAAACAATTTTGAGATACCATCTTACACCTGTCAGAATGGCTAAGATCAAAAACATAGATGACAGCCTATGCTGAAGAGGATGCAGAGCAAGGGAAACACTCCTCCATTGTTGGTGGGAGTGTAAATTTGTACAGCCTCTTTGGAAAGCAGTATGGCAGTTCTGCAGAAAACTTGAAATCAATCTCCCTAATGATCCAGCATTACCACTATTGGGCATATACCCAAGGGATATACATTCTTACTCTAAGGGTATTACTCAACTGTTTTCATAGGGGCATTATTTATAATAGCCAGAACCTGGAAACAACCAAGTTTCCCTCTCACCTGAACAATGGATTAAGAATTTGTGGTACATTTACACAATGGAGTACTACTCAGCAGGAAAAAAAAATGACATCCTAAAATTTGCAGGTAAATCAATGGATTTGGAGAATATCATCCTTAGTAAAGTAGTATAGGTCCAGAAAGATAGACATGGTATATACTCATTCATAAGTGGATTTTAGTGAAAAGGAAAAGAATACCGTGGCTGCAAACCACAATCTCTGAACTGCTTGTCATCAGAAGGAACTTGAGAGAGACATCCAGGGAACCCCTGGGAAGGGGAAGTAGAGAATATCTCCTGAATAAATTGGGGGTCATAACAGGGAGTGAAATAGGAGAGGTGGGAACAAATCTTGAGAGAAGGAGACGGTTGAGTAAGAGGAGCATCAAAGAGGGAGAAAAAAATGGATATCTTGATAGAGGGAGCCACTGTAGAGTTAGAAAGAAATTTGGTGCTAAGAAAACTTCCAAGAACACACAAAATGTCCCTGGCTAGGACTCCAAGCAATAGTAGAGAGGGTGCCTAAACAGGACTTCCCCTATAATCAACTGAATGACCACCCTAAGTGGTCTTCCCTTCAGAAGAACACCTAACCTAGCCTTAACACTAGAGTGAGGGACTTGGACCTACCTCAAGTAGATATGCCCGAGTGGCCTGACTCACTGTTGGACTCCTTGCCCTCCTTGGGAATGGATGGGGTTATGGGGAGGGGGAGGCTGAAGGCTGACTGAGAAAGATTGGGAGGAGGGAAGGGAGGGGGAGCAAGAGGACACATGGGCAAAAAAGATACTTTTTATTTAAAAAATAATAACATGAACATACAAAAAAAAAACCCTTTTATCTAAAGCAAAGTCATGGGAAAACAGCTTTATCCATGGCATTTAGGAAAACCTGTCCTAAGAGTGCCTCCAGGGTATGCAAAAAAAAATTCATGAATGTAGCCAGGGCTAGACTTTTTCTATCCGAGGGGTATTAGAAAGCACTCACATGTTCTGATAACTTTCTCTTTTACTTCATCTTTAAAAAAATCTTTCTGAAAAATCTGTCTCCACATAGTTACATTCCACAATGTCACATTCTCTATGCATCCTCCATACAACCACTTACCTGCACACTCTCCTGCACAGAAATACATTTCTACATACAGTTAAATCTCTCTTCTATACAGCTTCATCTTCTTTGTCTCTATACAGTTATAAATCTCCACACAGCCAGTGCTATACATCTTTTTTACATAGCGCTCTCTTCCATACAGCTACATCTCTCCCTTCACATACTTCTTTCCTACATACACATTTCCTTTCTATACAGCTACATCTTCTATATCCCTCTACCCACCCAGCTACATCTTTTTAAACTTCTCTCATACTTATTTACTGCACAGTCATCTATATCACTCTTTCAACACACACACACACATCAACTGCCAAACTCTGGACAATTATAAGTTATATAGCAGTTTTATAACATATAAGTCACACAGTTTCTCTCAGGCTAGAGATGTCACACTGATCAGCCAGTGAGAAATGCTTAGCCATGCACGTAGCCTGAGTGATCAGGGTTCCCAGACAGAAACCAGGACATTGAAATTCAAGAGTCGGCTGAACCTTGAATGGTAGGGAGTACCTGCAGAAAGCCAACTGCTGAGAGAACCTGAAGAGGGAGATAGGTCTCAATGTATCAGCCTGTTTAACAGACACTCGGGAATTTGTCCTTGAAAGAATCATCTATGGAACAATTTAATTTATCTTGAGTTTATTCTGAACTCTAAAATTGACTGTCTTTGAATATTACTACTTTCCAATGTCAGTTATGAAAATATTCTAGTATTATTTTTATTTATCAAAATTATATAGATTAAGCTAAATTCATCCTCCTGGCCATACACAGTTGCATGTGTGTCCAATAGATAAAATATTTTTTCAAGATAAACACACAGCAGTGGAAAAAATGCCTGTATCTCTTTTTAGAAAAGAAATAGAGTGACACATGAGAAAAATTACAGACATAAACAATCATTTATAGTTAGTGACCCTATGACTTTCCCAAGTGGGGATCCCCATCAGGGAATAATTCAGCTGATAAGTCTGTAGTAGGTGGTTTCTGGCCTTGACTTTTGTGCCTTGCCTCAGGTTTAGGCCCACAGACCCACTGATCCACAGACCCACAGAGACACACAGATAGTTTTAGGTTGATTGGCCTAAGACCCAGGCATATAACTTGCTAACTCTTTGCCCTTAATCTAACCCATGATTCTTCCTGTTCAGCCATGGGGCTTGGTACCCTTTCTTACAGCAGCATGGTTGTCCTCTGCATCTTCTGGCTTCTCTCTGGCATTCTGCTCTGTGCTTCCTGTTCTCAGAGTTTTCTTAGTCTGGTAGCCCTGCCCACACTTCCTGCCTGCCTTTGGCCAATCAGTGCTTTTTATTAAACCAGTGGGTGGGACAATTATTTACAATGTAACAACATAATCTCCCACATAAGTCAACCTGTTGAATAATAGTTGTCATCTGTTGTATACTCCCACAACCTCTGGCATGACTTTTTCATAAATTTGTGCCCCAAAAGTTGGGTGCCAGATGAAGCACAAATCTAATTAATCTTATCAATAAAATCCAGGAGTCAGATCTCAGGATAAAGATTAGAGAAGCAAAGGAGCAGCTACAATCACTTCATAACTCTCTTAATCCTCTGACCAAAAAGGGCTCAACCTGCATTATTACTTTCTGTCTCCTATCTATATAGACCTCAAGACCTCTATGGTTAATTGGTGGCCATCCATCTCTGACCTCTGACCTCAAATAAGCTTTATTTGTCAGAACACAGACAAAATATCATGAACCATAGAGAAATGCTCATTTCCACGCCAATCAATGCCCGAGGCAGGTGTGAGAGATGGCCCTGCCCCTCATCAATTGCAACACTCAAGAGAGTAGCCCCTATGCGATGCCTGGGCAACACAGTAGAGTTGACCCTGACGGTATAGGTGTGAGGGATCTGGTCCTGAGAACACAAATTCGGGAGAATTTGTCCTACCCTTGCTCATGCTACAAGGGGTGAATTAGCCAGAACAATGCAGGAGACCTCACCCTGATGGTGAGGGCAGGAGAGAAGTGGTGGGCTGACCAACCCTGTAACTACACAGACTCAGAACTAGGGTTAAGTGTTGGCCCACCTCAACATCTACCCCATCTGTGATCTGCTGGAGCACGTAAAGAGACCAGTCCTGCAGACGCAAAGCTGCAGGATTTCCACAACGTAAGGCAAGAGCAGGATAGTGAGGGCCCAGCATAGTGTAACAGAAACCAGAGGCCTCAAACAAGACTACTGACTCTTTGCAGTGAACACTTGTGAGTACAGAGATACATGGATCAAAGGGTTGACTGCATGACTAATTGTGTCACACCACAGCTTCCATGGCAAGACTGATCTTTTTTCCTCTCTTTATTTTTCTTTTTTCTCTAATTTTTTTTTTGGGGGGGGGTGAGTTTGAAAGGGCATAAAGTGCTTATGAAGGAATGGGGAAATAAATGGGATGGAGATGCATGATGTGAAAGACACAAGAATAAATTTAAAAATACATGGTGTTCAAAATTGTATATTCATATTCAGGAAAAAATGAACTGATATTCTCATTATATAAAAAAATCAACTAAAAATAGGCTAATGGCTTAAGCAAAGGTATATCACAGTATATATTACTACCAAGAAGCAAAAGTCCTCATATGTTATCCTGGAAAATCATTTGTTGACCACTAATTCAAAATCATAAGCAAGAAAAGTTAAATTAGTCCAGTAAGCTTTTGAACAAAATAACCAAAAGTAAATGAATAAGGGTGTAATGTATATGATCGGTCAAAACTTATGCAAGCCATAATTTGATCTGAAAGGCATAAATAACAGAAATAAGAATATCATGGAAAGTGATTAAAATGAGAAAATACATAAAATGTATATTTTATAAAATAAGGATATAAAAATTTTCAGCAAATTACACACACATATACATATATTATTACCTCTGGCTAGTCTAAACTTAAAAATGTTATAATTCCATACATACATTATAAATCTGCTTACTTCTGACTTATAAATAAATCCTGAACAATGTAAACATATTTTGACAACCATTTTTTCCATTCTAAAATGTTAAAAATAATTAAAATAATGTGATCAGAAGTTTTTTTATTTATTCAAACTATTGGCATAAAAGTATGCAAGTATGCAGGTTAATTTTTATAACAGCATACATTTACACTGTATATGGAAGTATAAACACATGAATGCTTTGAAGGCAACAAATGCATATATGAAAGTGTTATTTGCATTCACCAGTGATCAGTGAGATTGAAACAATTCATTTTCTTTGTACTTTTACATCATTTTATTGCCCTAATTTTTTAGAATTCTAATTAGCATAAACCACATTCAGTTTGTTGATTTCATATGTGAGAAATGATTATGCATTGCCAATGTCATCATTCCATAAAATTTTTTGTTGGTTTAAGAAGGATGTGAAGCAGTCTACTGTCCCATTGCTAGAAGCTGAATCCTCATAATAGTGGCTAAAAGTAACAAATGCTGTGGAAACTTTTGGTGATTGTCAGATCAATGAGGAATATACACTTTCATATATAATATGTATGTATTTATGGAAATATTTTTCAAATGCAGGGCAGCATGGTTGTTGCTTAGAAGTAAATTTAGATGACAAATCTGTTATATTGCTTAAAGAATATGGATGGATTAAACATTTCATTTGACTTATCATTGAAATACAATTTTAGATTTTGAAAGAACAGAGCATGTGTAAGGACAGGTACAATAGCATTATTAGTTTTGATCTGCTGATTAGTGAACAATGCCCAGCAGATTGGACTTATCCTACAGGGAGTTTTTGCCATCATTTAGGGAGTTTCAGTGTTTATATCACAAACAGGATTGAAGATGGGAAGAAATAAATATTTCCTCCAAACTGTGTTTCTTAAGGAAAATTGACACAGAAAGAACAAGTCTTGACAGTGTTGTTTCTTCATTAAAGTATTCTTCATGGGAATTTTTATCTTACATCTGTGGGTGAGAAATAATATATTATTTTACTTTTTTAAAAAAAGTTAAGTTATGTCAGTTTCAAATATGAAGGTTCTCTCATGTATTTAACAATATATGTGGAAATACATTTTTAGGGTATTTATCGAATAAATAGAACACAGAGCAGTAACCAGTGAAAGCTAAATCCCTGTGCACTCACATTTGCCTGTTTGTGGAGGAAAGATCTGATCTCTATCATGAGGTTTTATAAAGTTTTTGCAGGTTATCTTATTATTAATAGCATTGGACAGTTTAGTTGTATTGACTACTGAGAGGTACTGCATCATAGAAAACCTAGTGCATTATAGCGAAACCTCAAAACAAACTTTATGAACTTGTATATGAAGAAGAGAAAGTCAAAGGCAGAATTGAGATTCATGGGTTCTAAAATTTTGAGTTCAATATCTAAGATAAAGTAATAAAACCAACCTGTCAAAGATTCACTTATTTTTAAAATGACTTTTATTTTTAAAAATTCTATAATCTAATTAAAATCACTTAGGTGTGTGGAATCTGGGCAGTATCTGCCTGCTTCCTCACCTGGTTCTTGGTTCACAGAGCATTCCTGGAAACAAAGAAGGAAAGTTCACCACACTGGGAATATGGGTTACATTAGTAAATTTTTTGGCAGATAACAATTACAATCTTCTTAATTCATATATCAGACGTTTGAATTTACTTCAAACATACCAGCTTCCATTAATGTCTCTAGATCCTAATAAAACCATAAACAGAATTTTTTTCTCTATTTAAGGATGGAAAAGGAAACAGCTCTCAGAATAGTTTCTCTATTTAAGTGAAAGTCTCTTGATAACTTTCTATGTAACGTTCAAGTTCCCCATATTCTTACTTTCTAGAGATCTTTCTTAGTTAACATGCTTTTATTGAGTATTGTAAAAAATTCCAATAATTTTCCATATTTCTTCTTTCCATATTTCTTCATATATCATCCATAATAATGATTCTTAGAAAACTTACTTTCAGAAGACCACACGTTTGAGCATGAGGTTTTTAGTTAAATCCATAATGAAATGGAAGGTAATAAATTAAAAAATGTGTATTGGTACAAACCTATTTGTCTTGTCTATTGTTTAGATATCCATGCCTTCTAGTTAAAGTTGACCTGTTCCTATTTTAGGTCACCAATGCAGTGTTGTGTCTACACAAACACATGATGTCTAGGATAACGCATATTTTGGCATTACAGAAATGTAATGTGATGGTCATATCTTCAATTCTCTCCTGCTTGGTTTCTAATGCATTTGTCTTCACTCTGGTTTATTACACTCATAGATACATGTTAACCTTGGTTTTTGCTTCTTTGTCTATTGTGTATATTGTCATCAATCAACTTGTTTCTGAATTTCAGTCACATGATTTTTAAAAAAAGCTTTATTTCTTATGTCTTTGGATGTTTGTGTGGTGAATGTCTGGGCACCCATGTGTGCTTCCTGGCCTCAGAAACCTGAGGAGAGTATCAGATCCCCCAGGAACTGAACTTACATGTGTTTGAGAGTGACGAAGAAGAAGCTGGAAAATGAACCAGGATTCTTTGAAATAGCAGCCAGTGCTCCTAAGCACTAGGCCATTTTCCTATCCCTCGTTTCTCTCCATCCCACTGTTTTTCTTTGTAAATATCGCAAACTTAAGCCCTTACTGAATAGCTGTTCAAATGCTACCCTTTCTTCTTACCGTTGCTTCTTTTGTAATGTAATATTCTGCATTCACTTTGAAAATCTCACTCACAAAATTGAAAGAAACTTACTGATTTTGCCCATAATTTTGTTGAGAAGAAATATAAAGTTCTCCTAGATAGCTATGATGGTGTAAGAAGCAGATCTAAGACTTTAAATTGATACGCTATATTATTACTTGACTATTAATGTTAAGGTGTAAGAATTATGCACATAAGTAATACCAAAGACATGTTAATTATCTTTATCAAATAAATGCTTGAAAGATAAGTGTATATATAAAATTAAAGTAGAAAGTGTCATCTGGAAGAAGAAGATCAGAAAAGAGAGAGGAGAATGAGGAATGTTCTTGGGTATATTTTCAAAGTACATTATGCAATAGAATAAATTGTTATTTATTAGTAATATAATATAAGATTTTATGGGAAATTGTGAAAGACTTTCAAATTGTGCTGCTGTCTCTTGAAGACATTTTATTATGAAACTGACCTCGTAGCATGTGCCTTTAATTTCATAATCCTGGAGACAGAACCAGGTGGATCTGAGTTTGAGGCCAGCTTCATCTGCATATTAGCACCTGGACAGCCTGGACTACAGAGAAGACCTGTCTCAAAAAAAAGACATTTTAATATAAATTTTTCCATTCTAAATTTTGTATACAGTCTCTATCTTTCTCTCTCACACATACAGGCACAAACACACATACAATTTATAACAGATTCAGTTGTGAATGAGATCAGGTAAATTAGCATCTACAGTCTATTATTCTATCAGATAATTGGATGTTGAAAGTTTGTACATTTAAACTTTTCAGAAAATATTTTCTGTTTCTTGCATGCTTAAACAGCAGAAATGCAACACCTTTCCATCTGTTGATTGTGGAATACCTGAAGCACTGTAAAGTGGACTCAATCTGATCCTATTCTTCCTGAGTCTTAGTTACATTTGAAAAAGTCTCCTCCCCCGCCTTGCAGTGAGCACATGAAGTAGTGTGATGGAAAGAAACCAAACCCACCTGACTGAGTTTGTTCTCAGAGGAATAACAGACCGTCCAGAGCTGCAAGTGCCCCTGTTCCTGGTGTTCTTCTTCATCTATGTCACCACCATGGTGGGCAACCTTGGCTTAATCTTTCTCATCTGGAAGGACCCCCATCTTCACACTCCCATGTACTTTTTCCTTGGAAATTTAGCCTTTGCTGATGCCTGTACTTCATCGTCTGTGACTCCAAAGATGCTTATGAAATTTTTAAATAAGAATGATAGAATATCTCTGGGTGAGTGTTTCTCCCAATTTTATTTTTTTTGTTCAAGTGCAACTGCAGAAATTTTCCTGCTGGTAGCAATGGCCTATGACCGCTATGTAGCCATATGCAACCCTCTTCTCTATCTAGTGGTGATGTCCAAAGGACTCTGTGTGCAGTGCATAAATGTATCATATCTAATTGGACTTCTACATGCCTTACTTCATGTAGGACTGTTATTTAGGTTAACATTTTGTAGTTCCAATATAATTGATCATTTCTACTGTGATGTCTTGCCACTCTATACAATTTCTTGCACTGATCCATCCATCAATGCACTAATTGCCTTCATTTCTGCGATTTGTATGCAACTGAGTACTTTTATGAGCATTATCGTTTCTTATGTGCATGTGTTCTTTGCCATCCTGAAAACAAAGTCTGAGAAGGGTAAAAGCAAAGCCTTCTCAACCTGCAGTGCCCATCTGTTGTCTGTCTTTTTGTTGTATGGCAACCTCTTTATCATGTATGTGCTCTCTGGATCTGACACAGACAATTATCAGGATAAAATGTATTCATTGTTCTACACCATTATTATTCCTCTGCTGAACCCATTTATTTACAGCCTTAGAAACAAAGAAGTTTTAGGTGCCTTGAGAAAACTCACAGAATGATGACTATTTTCTGGGAACTTCAAGGTGTTTTCTATCACTAGATTCTCTCTTTTTATGTTCATCATATCTGGCCCTATACCTTGCACATAATATGGATTTTTCCCATATCGCTAAGAAAAGCAATAAAATGTAGACAAAAATAACTCAATTATTATATAACAATGAAGTCTTTTAGAAAACATAGAGCACAAATTGTTTTTGAGTGCACACTCAAAGAACATGAATTATTCACAAATTATTGTTTTCAAAAGATTAACAAATTCTTCTTTTCCTAGTACATGTGCTTGTATATTATTAAAACAAAAAAATCCACATGTATGGATTCTACATATATTTTTCATTTGATTATTTTTACGTATGTATGCATTTCACATAATCATAAGTATCACCCATGGTTCCCTTTCGTCCTTCTCCCATGCACCTTCTTACTTCCAAATAGTTCCCCTCCCTGCCTTCCTGCCTGTTTATGTAGGCATCTTCCACTGCTCTGTGTTCATAATTACAATAACACCTATGGAGGAGTCTGGTATCAGAATTGACCAGAAAGTCAGAGTACCACTGTTCAAACTTCTTTTTTATAGCTACCTATATTGTTAATGTTGTTAGCTAGCAGGAGGAGGAATTTGTGGGTGGTATGAAAAATGAATAGAAAAATTTTCTTAATAAAAAATAATATGTTTAAAGTATACAGTGAAAAATAATTTGTCAACTTAAAGATCTAATTCTAGTAAACAAACTTCCAAAACTGAAAAAGAATTTAAACCCAAGGTCTTATCCTTGTATGCCAACTGAGCCCCACAAACAAATGTTTTAACTAAAAATAAAATTCCTACCACTGAATTTTTTAAAAATATATTTTAGCTATATATACACTACGTGTGTGTGTGTGCACGCACGCGTACATACACATTACATTCATCCCACCACCCCATTTTATCTCTGTTGCTTTCACTCTTAATACCTTCTTCTTACCTAGCTACATTAAATCATCAGGTTTCTTTTTTATTCTTTACTTTTACTTGTTTTTGGTTCCCACATCTTACAGAGGTCAGAATGCACTCATACATGAATCTGCTTGCACCTGCACAATGTCAAGAAGTCACTGTGATCAAAATCAATCCTAGGAAAATAAAATTATAAAATGAGCTTCTACTATAAAAGAACAGCTATATATTTTTCCTTAAAATGGCAGTGCAAATTAAAACTCTAACATAGACTAAAGAGCCGCACTTTCCAAGCATTGTTCACTGCTAGGCTTCAGGGTACTACCTAGGATTGTTGTCCTCCTAAACAAACATCTACCTGAGGTTTGGGAATGACAACAATATTTTTCTCTGATGGTTTCTCTTATTTTTAACAGTTTTGTTGTGATTTATTATTTTTGAAAATGTATATAGTTTGGCAGCTTTTCATTCTCTGAATTATAAAAAAGAAAGTGATACTCTGGCCTTCATTCCTTCTCATAAATAGTTAAAAGAAATAAACCAAAGGTGACTTTTTATTGAATGAACTCACGCTTTGAATATAATTTATAAGTTAAACATAAAATGTTTTCTATTGATAAGATTTTTTATACTATATTATAATAATTCCATAAAATTGATGAAATTTTTGTTTGCCTTATTAGTAAACAAATTGAAATTATTTTTAATAAGCAGAAGGTTTTCATGCACCCATAATTTTGGTTTACTCCCTCACTATCTTCACTTCCCCTTCCTCATTTGTACCTTCCCTCTCCTGGTGTCTCCTATTTTCATATTTTGTTTTACTGTCTATGCCAAGACTTCACCCCAAATCCCCACATCCTATGGCTCCTCCCTTGCTTTGTAGCCTATAGAAATACTCCCAACCTCAGTCACACCAATAAAGTTTGTATGTGTGCCTGAGTTATATCACTTACTAAACTATTTGTAGCTCTACCCATTTTCCTGGAATTTTCATAATTCATTCTGTTTACAGCTGAATTGAACTGAGTTGAATTATGTATATTAATATATATATCACATGTTAATTTTCCATCCATAATTTGCTGACTGTCTTAGTTGATTATATTTCTCAGCTATTGTGTATAGAGTAGCAATGATCATGGCTGTTCTGATATCTGGGAGTGTAAGGTTATTTGAGTATATACACAGGAATGATACAGCTGGGTATCATTATATACATATGTATGTGTGTATGCATATATGCTATTTGAGAAACTTGTATGCTGGATTTCCTGTTTGTTGCACAAGTGTACACTCTCTACAAATGATCAAGATAGTTTGTCTTTCTCTATGTCACATTAGCATTTATTTTCTTTTTTGAAATTTACTTTTTCTTTTATAATTCCACAAATTTAATGCAAAATGTTTTTTGTTCCAAATCCCTCTCATTATCCTTTTCTATTTTCTTTTATCTCTAACCAAATACCTTCTTCTTCTTAAGTTAATGCCCTACTTTCATGCCCTTTATGGGAGGGTTAGGGTTCTGTGTTTAACAGAGAATTTAAACTGAGAATTTTCAACAGAAGAATCTTAAATTGCTGAGATAAACTTAAGTAATTGTTCAACATCCTTATATATCAGGAAAATACAAATCAAAACAACTCTGAGGTATCATCTTACACCTGTCAGAATGGTTAAGATCAAAAATGCTGAAGACAGCCTATGTTGGAGAGGATGTGGAGTAAGGGGAACACTCCTTTACTGCTGTGGAAGTGAAAATTTGTACAGCCACTTTGGAAATCAGTATGGCAGTTTCTCAGAAAACTGGGACTCAATATACTTTAAGACACAGCTATACCAAACTTGAACATATAACCCATGGATGCTCAATCATACTACAAGAACACTTGCTCAACTATGCTCATAGCAGTGTTATTTTTAATATCCAGAACCCATAAACAATCCAGCTGTCCCTAAATTGAAGAATAAAGAAAACGTGGTACATTTTCTCCACAACAAAAACAACAATAACATCATAAAATTTGCATGGACAGAACTAGAAAAAAATAATTGTGAGTGAGGTAACCCAGACCCAGAAAAACAAACACGGTATGTACTCACTCATAAGTCATTATTAGATATAATACAATGGCTAAGCAGGCTACAATCCACAGTTCCAGAGAAGCTAGGTAACAAAGAGAACCCTAAGAAGGGATTTCCCTAGGAAGGGGAAATAGATGAGATCTCTTGGATAAACTATGGAGTGGGATTAGGTGGAGTGGAGGGGAAGGGAAGAGAGATGGGAACATGAGGGATTGTGCTGGTAGAGCTGGGAAGGAATGGAGAGGAGAGTATGAAAGATATCTTGATAGAGAAGACCATTTGAGGGTTAGGGAGAAATGTGGGGCTAGGGAAAACTCCAAAGAATCTACAAGGATGAGCCCAGCTAAGACTCCTAACAATAGAGAGGGTACTTGAACTGACCATCCCCTGTAATCAGATTGGTGAATACCCTAATTGTCCACAGAGAGCCTTTATCCAGTAATTGATGGAAGTAGATGCAGATATCTACAAACACTGGGCTGAGCTCAGGGAGTCCAGTTGAAGAGAGGGAGGAGGTCTCTACAAGTAAGGGGGATCATGATCATGAAGGGGAAACCCACAGAGATGCTGACCTGAGCTAATAGGAGCTCATGGACAGGTAGGAAGCCTGCATTGGACCAACCTAGGCCCTTTGCATGTGGGTGATAGTTGTGTACCTTGGTCTGGTTGTGGGGCCCCTAACAGTGGGAACAGGATCTATCCCTGGCACCTGAACTGACTTTTTGGAACCTATTCCACATACTGGAATGTCTCTTCTAGCCTGGGTGCAGGAGGAGGAGCTTGGTCCAGCCTCAAGGTGATATGACATGCTTTGTTGATTCCCATGGGAGGCTTGTCCATTTCTGAATGGAGGAGGTGTGAATGGGGGAGACCAACTGGTGCAGGGGAGGAAGAAAACCGGAAGAGGAAAGAGGAAAACTGTGGTTGGTATGTAAAATAAATGAAATTTTAAATTTTTTAAATAAAAATAAGAAATAATGCTCAGAATAAGGGTCTAGGGAGAATGACTAAGGTAAACCATAATGCCTGCAGCTAACTGTCAGGATTGGCCTGGATCTAAGAGAATAGAAAAGTTACTTAGGCTGTTGAAAAGTACAAGTGACATCACTTATAAGAATTTATTTTATGTTCTAAAGCAATTCTCAACATTTAGGGGGAAAGGATCCAAAATAAGTAATTTCTAGAAGATTTGGGTAGAGACTGTTTTTCATCAAACAGCAAAGGACCACCAGATTGCAAAATTACATCATTCCTGGCATTCCAGAAAGACCAGCTAATCACCTATTCCATCAAAGAGGTAAACTGTGTGTTTAACTTTCCTGGATTCTCCAGGGCTTTCCTGTGTGCACAAGGCCTTTTTGCCCTCTACAAAGAATAATGTTAATTACACAAGTAAACCTATGAACATAAAGATAGACTCGCAGGCCTTTCATCAGAAACCCTGAAGGCCAGGAAAATTCTGGCATTTTTCAAGCCCTGAAACAAACAACTTCCAACCAAGATTACTATCTTAGGCAACATCCTTCAAAAACAAAAGTAAAATAAAGATCTTGATAAGTGTGAACCAAATTCACTCATGACCACTAAGCAGGTGTTATAGAAAATACCTAAGGGAGATGAATTTCCAATCACAGGAGTTCAGCAAAAAGAAATTCTCAATAAAAGAGTAAGCAAATGAGAAGTAGGAATAAATCAGACATTAAGTCAATAAACCAGGGAACCTCAGCACAATCAAAAGAGAAGTTAGTAAAGCAAATTTATGCCTGACCTGGTGACAGATACCCTTAATTCCAGCACTTGGAAGCCGAAGGCAGATGGATCTCTGAGTTCAAGGCAGGCCTGGTTGTCAGAGTGAGTCCCAAGACAGCCAGGGCTACACAATAAGAACTTACCACAAAGCAAAACACAAGGTACACAAGTCTCTCGATAATAACCCCACCTAGTAAACAGTCAGCTCTCCAACAGAAAGACACAAAAGCTGAATGGGATGTTAAAACTCACTTCTAGAATATTCCCAGCAAATGTGGATGATCTCGAAAAATAAAAGCCTTAAAACACTGAAGAAATGAAAGAGGTCACGAGAAGACAAAAAAACCTTCCATGTTTGGATAAACAAGGTTAATGTGGTGACATGTCTAAACACCAAATTCAAGGTGATATTAACTCACTAACACAGAGAAAACATTAAGTTCTTGTTGATATTCCTACAACCATTAAGTGGAAAAATACTTTGTCTCCAGAAAATCTGACTGACACACACACAGAAGGATTACACTCATGACTTCTATGTTGTATTGCCTCGGTGCTTTTCCAAAGTGATCTTTAACTACTCAAGTTTTGTTTTTGTTTTTTGGTGTGGAGCAGAATTAAAATTTATTAAAGACATGCTAATATATATTTTAAGAACAGGGCTTAAAAAGATCCCCAAAGGAAAGTAAAAGCCTTAGGGTGAGCTACTCAAAGTGGGTCACAGTTCATTGTTTTCACAGAAGCCATGTTTAGGATTTAGGGAACAAAGTGATCAGAATCAAAGAAAGGTTAATGGACAGAATGAGATCACAGGATGGCTTCGGAAGGACCCTCACATGGTTATAATAAATTAATTAAATAAATAAAATTCTAGATCAAGAGTATGCATGAAGGCAGGGTATCTCTGCTGTAAACAAAGCTAATAGTCTTGAGATTCCTACAAAATTCCAGAAAAAAAAATGAGGCCCTACTCAAGGTCACAGATACTCAATCCTTAAGCCTATTTTAGTCCTTTTTTGTAAATATTTATTTACTAACATAAATAATATGTATTTTTAGATACATGATTCATTTTTTATTTATTTTATAACCTGACCACTCTTTCTCTCCTGCCTCTCCACCCACTTCCTCCCCTTTAACTTTCCTCTGTTGGTTCCTGGCATCAGGCTGGATTGTATGCATAGAATTGTGCCTGTGGAAAATCCCACCGTGACCCTCGCAGCCCCCTCCTCCCTGAGAACTGAACCTCATGATAGCTAGGGGGATAAACATAGTGTTTTTTCTGCTCTGTGGTTTTCCTGTTATTGCTGCCAACTCCAGGTGTTATTAGTCACAGGACTTTCTACGACCGTGGGTGTGGGATAGCCAGGTGGAAGTATTTAGAGGTATAAAAGGGTGTGTTGAATAAAGCTCGGGTCGTTCTCTCTCTTTGTGACCCTGAATGATGGAACCTGATGACTCCTGAGTGCTGATTTAACCTCGACGTCCCTCACCTGGCTTGGCCCACTTCAGCCGGAAGCGGCACCCCTCTGCAATTCCTTCATTCTGAACCTGATAGAAGAGAAAGTGGGAAACAGCCTTAAACACATTGGCACGAAGACTTCCAGAACACAGCATGAATAGTGTATGTGCAAAGATAAACAATGAATAAACGGGATTTCATGAAACCAAAAAGCTTTTGTAAAGCAAAAGACCCTTCAACTGAGACAGACAAAGAACAAAGAGGCAGAAAAGATGTTCACCAACTCTGCATCCAATAGAGGTCTAAATCCAAAATATATAAATAACTCAAGAAATTAGATATCAAACAACCAAACAAGTCAATTAAAAATTGGGTAGAGATATAAATGAAGAATTCTCAATAGAAGAATCTCAAATGGATGAGAAACAAAGAAGTGTCCAACACAGTTATCCATCAGGGAAATGCAAATCAAAACTACTTTGAGATTCTATCTTACGTCTATCAGAATGGCTAAAATCAATAATACATGTGACAATGACAGCTCATGCTGAGGAGGATGTAGTGCAAGGGGAACACTCCTTCATTGTTGTACAGCCAGTTTAGAATCTAAAGGATTCTCCAGCCTACTACAAGGACAATTGTTCAACTATGTTTATAGAAGCTTTATTTATAATAGCCGGAAACTGGAAACAACCTAGATGTCTCTCAATCAAAGAATGGATTTTTTAATGCTGTACATTTGCACAATAAAGTATTATTCAGCTGTTTAAAAAAAAATAATGTCATGAAATTTGCAAACAAATGGATAAAACTAGAAAAATTCATCCTGACTGAAGTAACCCAATTTCAGAAGACAAACTTGGTATGTACTCACTTCCAAGTGGAAATTAGCTATTAAGTAAATGATGATCAAATTACAATCCCCAGAGATGCTGGAGAGGGGAAACTCATGGAACTCCCTGGGAAGGGCAAATGGAATAAATTTTACAGGTGAATGGAGCTGAGGGGAACAGGAATGGGCGGGATTGGGTTGGAGATGGAAGAAAAGGGTACAGGGAGAGACAGCTGGAACTGGGAAGCACTTGATAGAAGTGGAAACCTGGTGAAAACTTCCTGGAATTTGAAGGAGTCCCTGGTGTGGACTTCTGATAATGGAGGATACAGAGTCTGAACTAGCCATCTCTTGTAGCCAGGCAAGGCTTCCAGTGGTGTGACTGGGCTGAATTTGGTTGAGTTGTTAGTAGAGAGATCCCATGGAGATTCTTAAACACCCAGGCTGACGCTAGGACAAAATGTCACTCTCTGAATACCACCAGCAGGGTCCCATTGCCAAGGACAGCATCCACATAGCGCATTGAATATACAGAGGTAGAGCTGATGCCTGCATGGAGCCTTTGCCACTACACTCTAGTCTCTTTGGCATGAAAAGGTAATCTGCAGGCTACAGAAAGAGAAACCTGAACACCAATTCAGCCATAAAACCCTCAACCTACAATCTGTCCAGCCTGCAAGATATGCTGGGACAAGGGTGGCATAGAACTTGTAGAAACAGCCAACCAGTGTTTAGCTTAATTTGAGGCTTACACCACAAGAGGGAACCCATGTCCCACACTGCCTGGATCTGGCCAGGAACCGGAGACTGGATAGCCCAGAGACCTAGAGTAAATGTAAATAGGGGGAAAATGAAATTATTTTAATGATATTTGTCTATCATAGATCAGTACCTTGTCCAGTCGTCATCAGAAAGGCTTCCTCATAAAGCAAATGGGTGTGAATGCGGAGACCTATACCAGACTATGGAGAAATAGTCTAAATTGGAGGTCTCCATCAGGTCCCTCCTCTAGAAGACTGGGAACCCTGCGGAAGAAAAATCATGGAAGTCGGAGGAAATAAAGGACACATAGGGACTCAAATGGCAGTGATGGAGGTCCTCTGCTTATGTGTTATGTCTGTTAACTTGGTGTTTTTGTAGGACTCCTAATGGTGGGGCTGGATGTTTCTCTGAGTCCTCTGTCTGCTCTACGGACTCTTCCTCTTTTGAGGTTGCCTAGTTCAGCCTCGATGTGAGGGCTTCCGCCTTGTCTTAGTGTGCCTTGTTCTGTCCTGTTTGGCTGTCATCTCTTAGATGCCTGCTGTCTTCTGGAGAGGAAACAGAAAAGGAGTGGATCTTGGGACGAGGGAAGGTGGGCTGTAACTGGGGGGGTGGAGGAAAAGTATGGTCGGGATCTATTGTGTGAGAGAAGAATCTATCAGTTTGGTTTTGATTTGGTTTTTGGTTTGTTTTGGGGTTTTTTTTGTTTGTTTGTTTGTTTTTTAAAGAAAAAACAAAACAAAACAAAAAGCAAGTAATACTCTTCCAGAAGCTTTGAGTTTGATTCCCAGCACTGACATCAGGTAGGACACCACTGCCTCCAGATCCAGGGACGCTTTCCTGGTTAGTTTTATGTCAATCTGACACAAATTAGAGGCATCAGTGAGGAAGGAACCACAATTGAAACGGGTTATAGGCAAGCCTGAAAGGCAGTTTCTTAACTAGGGACTGATATGGGAAGGCCTGGCCCACTGTGATGCCATGCCTAGGCTGGTGAGAAACCGGGCTGTGCAAGCCATGGGGAGCAAGCTAGTAAACAGCACCCCTCCATGGCCTCTGCATCAGCTCTTGCCTCCAGGTTCCTGCCCTGTGTGAGTCGTGTCCTGACTTCCTTCAATGATGGATTACAATGTGGAGGTGTAAGCCAAATAACAACCGCCCCCGCCCCACCCCCCGCTAAAATAAGAATCATCCAGAACCTTCTTCATGCAGCCCCAGAGCCCCATGAATCTCCGTGTCAAACAGTATTCATGTCAGTAAATCTCTTTGATAGAAAGCTGCATTCATCTCTATCTCTCTGTATTTACAAATAAAATGTCTTGCTGGAGGAGGAGGTAGAACCTTAAAACTATGCTCACTGTTCAATATTAAATATAAACATTATTAATCATCATTCAAGAAGGGAAAAAAATAGCCTTCTTGAGTAGCAGGATTTAGTTTTCTATTGTTCCTTAAAGCAATTGACTATTTTTCATTAATGTTTTCTTTTTTGGTTGTTGCTTAAACTATTTGACTATTTTCATTAATTTTCTCCTTTCTACTTCCATGTGTTGAGAAGTACAAATTAACTTTCATTCCGTTTGTGGGTTTTAAGAGAAGAAAAGATCGGTGTGTGGGTGGGAGCGTTTGTATTATGGCTCCATCTTGTGGTAGTATTGAGCTATTACATCATAAGGAACACTGCTTATTCCAGTGGCGCTATCTTGAACTACAAACAGGATTACGCGGTCCCACGCTTGCCCTGTGGATTCTAGCAAGGGGGTGGGAAGAGAGTGAAAAAACTATATTCCGTGAGAACAGCAAAAACTAAGAATAGAACCGTTGATTGAGAGCAAAATTTTAGGGGGAAAAAATTCCACGTCATAGACAATTTTATTTCCAACACGCCAGTATATTCCAATTATATTGAATTCCCAACATAAATTTAAAGCACAAAAAGATGGACTAACTGCTCATTCTATGGTCCTAGTTCCACTGTACACTTGGTTCTCCATATTCCCAGGTCGCATGTAATTTCAAGCAACTATAGCTCCAGATTTATCATAAACATTGTGCCCGTGCAGCACATAGTACAGCCTGTTTCCATTCTCTTCAAAATACTATAGTGAGACAAATGTTTGCACAGATTCTACGTTATACTAGAACTACTAGCAGTTTAGAGAGGATTTAAAGTATACAGAAGGAGCTATGAGGTGACTCAATGGGTAAGGGCATCTGTTGCCAAGCTTGATGACCTGAGCTTAATTCCTAGAATCCTCATGACAGAGAAAACCGGCTCCCAAAAGTTTGATCTCCACATGTATATAGAGAGAATGAAAGAGAGAAAGATCACTTCCTCACATGTGCAATATAAACTAATAAACTTGACAAATGTTATAAATAACCCTGAAGTATCTTTGGGGGTGTGAGCAGATTACATGTGGGTACCTATATCTCATATACGAGGTGCAAATCCCTGGATTTCAGCCTCTTTAGGCTCCGGAAACAAGTTCTTCAGTAATGTCATGGGGTGTTTGCATTGAAAGAAAGAAAGGAAGGAAGGAAGGAAGGAAGGAAGGAAGGAAGGAAGGAAGGAAGAAAGAAAGAAAGAAAGAAAGAAAGAAAGAAAGAAAGAAAGAAAGAAAGAAAGAAAGAAAGAAAGAAAGAAAGAAAGAAAGAAAAAGAAATTAGGAGCTAAAGTGGACTAACTAATGTCTTCCATGACTAGAGTCTTCTATGACTCTAATGTTCAGATCAATCTATTTTCTCTATGTGACCTTCAATAAACACAACTGAATTGATGCTGCCGCTGTTGATGGTGATGACTGTTTGGTCCAGCTTTAAACTGGGCTTGGTTTTCCTGTTATTTTCAATTGTGAGCTAATGATAGCTACATACCCAAAAAGAATTTGAGGACCCAGCCATTCTATGTAAGTTTGCTCTTAGTTCCTTGCCAGAGAAACAGGCACCCATCATCAGAATGGGGAAGAGTGGCAGGGACAACTTACGCACAGAGGAAAACACTAAAGGGATAAGTCAACAAGCTGCCTCAGCATCAACAGACAGATGCTTCAGTGTAATTGAATGAAAACTCTAAGACCTCTTAGGAACCAGCTGTCTCCATTTAAGCCACTGTCGGTTTTTATTTTTATGCACAGCACTTCTGACTTAGAAATTTATTGTAAAAATTATAAAGTGTTTTTACATCTCTCTTAAATATTGTAAATAGTAGGTATGAGAAAAAATAAAGACCCAATAAGGAATTCAGATGAATTCTCCTCATCGATTTGTCCTTAAAGTGAAGGCATCTGGGCATGATGTTAGGGATGAGGATGTATCTGAACTGACAAGCACTTCCAAAAAGTGGGTATCCTGAGAAGGCCTCCTGAGTTCTCTAGTGTGGATGCTTCTGATTTAAAGGATCATTCCTTTGGGTGAAGTTTGCTTTAAGAGTTCCTCCATTGCTGATTCTTGACTGGCCACACATTTAACTATGAACTTAAAAGTTTAATAATCGCCATAGACAGTGTTAGAATGATAATAATAGAATTTTGAAAAAGCATGGTTCTACTTATGAGTAATAATTTCCCAAACTGGATGTTTTGGAGGAACATTTTTTTGTTTGTTTGGAGGATTTGCTTGGGTTTTTGTTGTTGTTGTTTTGTTTTAAGAAAGGTTTGAGGCCCAGTCTTTCAACTGTTGACACACCCCACCTTTTCTATATTTTCATGTATTTTTTTCTATGTGTCTGTGTGGACCTAATGTTTCTAAATAGCCATATTTCATAGCTATAGATGATTGGGAAGAAGTGTGAGATTAACTTTTTTTTAAATGAGGCAGGAAAAATAAAGGGGCTCAATGCAAACACTGAACTTCCCATTTGTTCACTATTTATACAGAATGGACAGAAAATGAAGAAGAAGGCTGGAGAGATGGTCTAGAGGTTACAAACACCAGCTTTTCTTCCAGAGGTCCTGGGTTCAACTCCCAGAAACCACCTGGTGGCTCCCAAACATCTATAATGAGATCTGGTTTCTTCTTCTGGTGTTCAAGCCTACATGCTGGCAAAGCCCTGTATAAATAATAAATAAATAAATCTTTAAAAAATAAAGAGGAAAGAGAGAGAAGGGAAGAAAGTTATCAGATACTACAACGGAGACTAAAACAGAGGATGAAGGTGAGGAGGAGGAGGAGAGAAAGAAGAGAAAGAACTTAAAACACAAAAGGTTTTGATCCATGGGCTAAAAGAATGAGCAGTCTAAGGTGAAATATCTTAATGACAATATATACAAGACAGTACTTCGTCTGCAAGTCTGCATGAGGCCATATGTAGATCTCACACTGTAGTTGTCACCGTACTGCCCATCTTAGTTTTATTTAAAAGATTCTTTTTCATTTTTACACACCAACTACAGTTCCCCCTCCCCCTCCTCCTCCCACGCTATCTCATCTTCTCCCCAGCTCACCCTCCATCTATTCCTTAGAGAGGGTAAAGTCTCCCATGGGAAGTTATAGAAAGTTACATCCAGACAGGGTGCTGGCTAGTTTCTTTGTTTATTTGTTGTTTGTCATGTTAATATACACTGGACTCATCTTGGAAAAGACAACTACAGCTGGGAAAATCCAGTACCTCCCTAATAGGTCTATAGGAAAACCTCTGCAGCATGTTCCTGATTAATAATTGATGAAGGAGGTTCCCATTGCGCTTGGTGCTACCCTAGGCAAGTGGTACTAACAATTATAATAAAACAAACTGAGCAGACAAGCCATGAGGAGCAAGCCAGAGAGCAGCACTCCTCCATGGTCTCTGCTCCAGTTCCTACCACCAGGTTCTGGCTGGAGTTCCTGGCCTGACTTGCCTTCATGATGAACTAAGGCCTGAGAGTTGTAAGATGAAATAAATCTTTTCCTCCCCAAGTTTCTTTCTGACAGAATGTTTTATCTCAGCACTAGAAGCCCTAACTAAAACATACAGGGAATATTCCCAGCCAGAATGTCTACTCTGTATGCAGGCGAGATGCTTTTTAAAAAAATATAGGGCCCTAATTTAACAGTGACAAGTTGTTTAGTGCATTATCCAGGACAGGAATGTTTCATTTAGAAGTTATTTATTATATTTGATCTTAAAAGTGAACTACTTATGTTATGAAGGGAATAAATCCTCTTAAAATGTGATAGTTTACTTGAATATATAGTAATGCAATTTTCTATGTACAGGAAACTCAGTGTATTTGAGGAGAGGAATGAATTCCCTTGTGGATTTAGTGAAACCATGGGATAAAAGAAAAGGTCTTGAAATGTGGAATTAAGATTAAATTAATCATCTTTTTCTCGTTAAGGATATTAATTTGCGGAGTCATTACATATATTCAAATCATATTGCATTGGACTAAGAGGATTAGAGCCTAACCTAGCTTCTTTGTCTATTGAGGACAGCAGCTAAGAGTTCACTGAGTGGGGAGTCAAGCATCCTGCTAAGAAGCTCCCCTGAACAGAGAGAAAACAAAAGGCATTGCCTTCTTTTCCTCATATTGTTGACGAGGGAGACAGACCTGTGCATGATGCTAATCTACTTAATCTATAAAAACAAAGGGCGATGCTGAAGGCAATGTCTCCTTTTTTTTTTCTCCTCAGTTGATTTTTATGACATGATATTTATTTTTTGAAAGACACAAGGACAGAAGATCTCGGTCGCTGTATTGGTGGCATCCACCTGCATTCCTTTCTTCTGGAAGACATGGTCCTGGCTGTTTGGTTGGTCTCCTTGACCTACACCTGGATTACATGGATGCCGCATGCTTCTGCTATGTCTCCCATCAAGAGGCACCACCAGCAATGCTTAGCTCCAATGAAGCAAACACGGTAAGATACAGAAACGCAGGCATTGATTACTTCCTATTTTCTCCCAACAGCTGCTCCAGACCATCTGCTCATCCAGAAACGAACCTCTAAGGGGATCCCATCTTTGTCCCAGGACCTGTGTTTGCAATAGCACTGACCCACCAGAATAAGTCACTTCTGGTTAACACCTAACAGCCTGGGAACTCCCATTTTCGTATTTATTGTTTAACTGTATTTATTTAGAGAGAAAATAGTTAAATGTCTCACATAGGGACCGTCCTTCAGGGAGCTTATTTCTTCAGTACAGAATGCATTTATCATTAGCAATGATACTTGTCTACAGTTTCTTCAAATTTTGGATTAAAAGTAGTTTAAGGAACAACTTCTTTCCACGTCAATTTTGTAGAGAACAATATAGTTTAATACATTGAAGAGAGTGTAAAAAAGCATCAAGACCACTTAATATCTGTTGAAAATAGTATTCATATATTTAAAATGTCTTTCTGAATGCATCATCATTATCTTCCCATCAATAACATGATGCCTGGATATAGCCAGGAGAGAACAGTACATTACAACAAACAGGGCATTACAACTGGCCGGCCTGAGGCTTCCAAAGTTTCACTAAGAGCACCCCAAGTTCCCCAGCCTTACAAACTGGACAAATCAGTCATTCCTCTCCACAGAATGTCCTTGCAAAAGTCTTCCCTTTTTTATAAGATTTCTCAAAAGACCTAATCTATGAAGTGGCAGGTGCTCGACAGCTTGTCCTAATAATCTTGCATATTCATGAAATGCTCACCACCAGATCAGAGAAAAAAAAAGGAAAACATTTAACCAATACCTTCAGAATCTTCAAGTTTAATGAGGACAGGAACTGCAGTCCCAATTCCTGGTCTCCTTTGTACTTTTAAAACATAATTTTAGTTGAAATAGCATTACATCATTTTCCCCTTCCCTTTCTTCTCCAATCCTCCAATATTCCAATACACTGTCAAGCTGATAGACTTATTTACCTATTATTGTTACATAAATGCACACAGTGTGGGGGGTTGTGGGCGAGGCTAATCCTCTTCCTAACAGTCGTTAGTCACGTTTAGTTCTTTGCTAGGAGAGGGACTTTGGAAGTCTTCCACCTTCCCCATCAGTAAATCCATTGACATGGGTATTGCTCCAGTCTTGTTTATACAGCCATTTCTTAAAGAGACTACTTCATAGTTAACGTCCTGGTATTTGGCTCTTACAATCTTTTCACCTATGAACTATGATAATGACCATCATGGCAAGATATAGGCAAAGGTGCATTAACCGTCATTCACAAGTTGGAGCTAACTAGTAGCTGTCTGACTGGACTTAAAGGACCACTCAGCAGGAGAAAAATCATTCCCGGTACTGGACCTAGCAAACTTCCTGGAGCCCCTGAGGTCACAAACCTGAGAAGAAAATCTATTACTGTCACTTTGGGCCTTCCTGTGTTCAGACCACAGACCTGAGATGACATGGGGTTTAGTTGAGTTTAACCCCTTTCTTGAATGTCAGATTATGGATTATGCCATACTATTTGTGGGTTTTTTTTTTTTTACTTGTTTCAGGTTGCTTTCAATATATTCAATATCATCTATCATTTTAAAGCAATGATTTTTCTAGCTGTTTATTCCATCATACTAGTCCATATCCATGGCACAGTATCTATTGGGGGGGCATCACACAACTAGTGTCATCGTCCACACATCAATATAAGGGGGTTAGCTGCACTGGACACACACAAGACAAGCCCTATCAATAGTCACTCAAGAAACAGGGGTGATTCAGGAGGCTTTGTCTTTACTTCTAAATTATTGGTCATCAGCAGACAGGCATCCAACAGATAGCTCAAGATAGCCTGGTCAATCTCAGTGGGTTATAAAACAAAACAAATAGATGTGTGCATGGGAGAAAAATGTGTTTGTATGGTAAGGAGTGAAGAGTGGTGGTGTGGAGGTGAAGGGTATGAGGTAAAAGTGGTCAGTATGCAAGATGTGCATGTACGAAACTAAGTAATAGTAATCTTTTCAAGAAACTATACTTACTGCTTCTTAAACTGTTTTTAAATAAACATGGAACACAAAGTCTTTCTGGTAAAGAGGATGCTTTTCCCCTAGGTTAAATGCCCCTTTTATTTCCTTTTAAAAGAAAAACAATGTAAGGGTTGTACAGGTCAGGCTTCCTCTAGGGGAACACAGGGTTTCTCCCGTCTGAGTTGCAAATGCTTTTTTTCTATTTCTCGTGTACTAACTGAAGAACCCTTCAGGCCAGAATATGATTCATTAAAATTTATATTTACTGCTTTTTTTCTGCAGTGAACAATCCTCTAGGGCACTGAGGATTGTGTAAACCACCATCCTGGGTCAAAGCAGCTACTTAAGATGAAACAGAGGCACTTTCCCTAAGTGAACACAGTAATCCAAGAGCCAGTTTCTACACTCATGCAAATGTAAAAGCATTTGGCAAAAATACACCTATGAACAAGTATAGGCTTGTTCCAGAGAAGTACGGCGAGGCTTCTTCATCCTTTTCTTATAAATAAATATTGTGAGGTTCTTTGCTCAATGCCCAACCTGCTTACCCACAAGTAACGGTATACAACTGAGTAATAATATACCCCTTATAATGCAAGAAAGCTAACAGAATGGAGATGAAAGGAAAACATAGTCTTTGTTTGAAAATCATACATTTTACACACTGCTTTGTGTTTGTATCAATTATTCTGAGCCCTGCTTTTGTTCAGCCAGGCCTGTATATATTATATTAATAAGGCAATTTATTTTTATTCAGATTGTAAACTTCCTTACTTTTCAAAGATTCCTAAGGATAAACATTTTTAAAGTCTCATATTCTAATATTCCCCTTGTTCCTAAGAAAGACAGTGAGGGAGGACTTATGGATAAGGAGAGTTTGGGTAAGTGAAAATGTCTGGTTTTACTATAATCATGCTGATCTTGGGCTGTTTAGGCCTATTATAGCTCTGTGACAGATTTTAGTAATTATTAAACTATCCCACAATAGGCCTGTCTGTACTTTATCATGGTGTCTTTATTTATGCACACTTTATTGGTAACTTATTTAATTGTATGTTTTATAAGCTAATTTTAGAGCTATTTTTATTTTATAGCAAGCTATATAATAACCTATAGCTTATTCTTAAGGCTACACTCATTGTATATTCCTTCCAATCAAACCTAGCACTGATGTGAAAGGTTGTGGAAACATTAGCATAGTTAGCAGATCTCTGATCTTTTTTCAAAAAGACAGGCACTCCAAGTTTCATATAAAATTTTGTAACTTATTGCACTGTGTGAGCTTCAGACAGTATCAATAGACCGACTCTAAAACTGTTCCAGTTTCCCAATTCCATTAGGGTGTTGGAACCCTCAACACTGAACTCATGACCTGGTAGACACCCAGGGGCAATATGGTAGCTGCCATGTCTCTAGAGGAGCATACTCTCTGGCTGTCTCATTCACAGAAATGTTCACCTGCACAGGTATTTCCTCTAAAAGGAAAAGGTTATTGACTGTAGTCAGCCTTGCTTTCTGGATGGAGATCAGTTGTCTATGAGCTGTTCAGGCAAGACCACAGAGCTCCAGTCCTTCCTAAGGCTGCTCAAAGCACCAGGGACATAGAATTATAAACATTGGATCTCCAATTAATACAGATTTTTTAGTGATCAGAAGTGGGCACTAATGATTTTTCTGCTACTTCACTGTATCATAAATTTGTATATATATATAGCCTAAAAACTTTTTAATGAATTTTACATTTTTGAAAGAAAAACATAATGTAATTTATTGCACTGTGTTAATTTGGATCTGAGCTTCTGAGTGCACTTCTAAGAGATAAATAAGAAAATGTTCATCCTGAGTAAGATCACTGCATCATTCAACTGTTATCAGAGAAGCTTCTTCTTGCAGTACATGGTAATAAATACAGAGAACCACAACTGGACAATGTGCAGAGAGTTAGAGACTTTGGAGCACTAAATCAAAAATGGACATCAAACCTCTCCCCTCAAGACCTATGAGGAAGAAAGAAAACCATCCTAGGATGACTCCAGAAGATGGATGAAATGTACTCGGTTCCAAGTTCACTTTTTTCCAAAGAAAAATGAAAGACACTTTTCATATAGTCATTTTACTATTTTTTTCTTATAAAAAATGTCTTTTTAATCTATTTATGCTCCTTCCCTTCTCCCAATCCCTCCCAGTCAGCCTTCAGCCTCCACCCTCTCCATTCCTCCATCCCCTCCTCCCAAAAGTGCAAGAAGTCTCAAGGTGGGTCAGCTCAGCCTGGCGACACATCCACTCCAGGCCAGTCTGATTTCTTCATCCTAAGACCAAGACTGGGTTTGGTGTTCCTCTGCAGGGAATGGGCTCCAAGGTCCATGCACAGGAACACAGTCTGATGCACCCATTGAGGCTCTACATACTGCTCATGGCAATCAACAGTTGCCTACCCTTGGAGGGCCTACCTCCTTTTCCCGATTGATCTCCAGTGGCTGTTCTTGACTTGGTGAACTCCCCAGAGATCCAGCTAGCCATTACTCCTATTCCCTTGCTCATACAGACTCTCCTCCCCTGCTCTCAGCTGGACCAGGAGCTCTGCCCAGTGCTCAGCCATAGATCTCTGCCACCACTTCCATTCATTGTTGGATGTAGGTTCTGTGATAACACTTAGGGTGGCTCTTCATTTGATTATAGGAAAAGTCCTGTTAGGTAGCCCCTCCACTGTTGGTTGGAGACCTAGCCAGGGACATCCTGTGAGTTCTCAGAAGGTTCCCTAGCACCTGATCTCTTTCCAACCCCACACTGGCTTCCTCTATCAAGATATCCATCTCTTTTTTTCTCTCTCTTTGTTGCTCCTCTAACTCAACCATCTCCTTCTTTCATGATTTGTTCCCACCTCTTCTTGGTTGCAATCGTTTTGATCCCAGTTTGCTAAGGTGATCTTTTCTGTTTTCTCTTCCTAGGGGAATCTCTGGATGACTCTCTTAAGTTCCTTCTGATCCCAAACTTTCCAGGGGTTGTAGTTTGCAGTTTGAGTATTCTTTGCTTTTTGTCTAAAATCGACTTATGAATGAGTATATCCCTTGCCTATCTTTCTGGGTTTATGATTCCTCACTCAGGAGGATATTTTCCAAATTCATCAATTTGTCTGCAAATTTTAGGATGTCGTTTTTTGTAACTGCTGAGTAATAATCCATTGTATAAATGTATCACAGTTTGTTAATCCATTCTTCAGTTGAGGGGCATCTAGGCTGTTCTTGCTATTATGAATAATGCTGCTATGAAAATGGTTGAGCTAATGACTTTGGGGTACGAATGTGCATCCTTTGGATATATGCCCAATAGTGGTATTTCTGGATCCTTAGGGAGATTGGTTCCCAGTTTTCTGAGGAACTACCATACTGCATTCCAGTACAAGTTTACATTCCCAACAACAATGGAGGAGTGTTCCCCTTGCTCCATAACCCCTCCAGCATAGGCTCTCATCTGTGTTTTTGATCGTAGCCATTCTGACAGGTATAAGATGGTATCTCAAAGTTGTTTTGATTTGCATTTCTCTGATGACTAAGGACGTTGAGCAATTTTTAAAGTGCCTTTCAGCCATTTGTAATTCTTCTGTTGAGAATTCCCTTTTTAGCTCTAGACCCCATTTTTAATTGGGTAATTTAGGTTTGGGGCTCTTGTTTCTTGAGTTCTCTATATATTTTCGAGATCAGTCCTCTCTCAGATGTAGGGTTGGTGAAGATCTTTTCCCATTCTGTAGGCTGTCGTTTTGTCTTATTGACTGTGTCCTTTGCCTTACAGAAGCTTCTCAGTTTCAGGAGATCCCACTTGTTGTCCTTAGTGTCTGTGCTAGTGGGGTTATATTTAGGAAGTGGTCACCTGTGTCAATGCGTTGGAGGGTATTTCCAACTTTCTTTTCTATCAAGTTCAGTGTAGCTGGGTTTATGTTGAGGTCTTTGATTCTCTTAGATTTGAGTTTTGTGCAGGGTAATAGATTTGGAAATATTTACATTCTTCTACATACTACCATCTAGTTATGTCAACACCATTTGTTGACAATACTATTTGTTTTCCATTGAATATTTTTGGTCTCTTTGTCAAAAGTCAGGTGTTCATAGCTGTGTGGGTTAATGTTGGAGTCTTCAGTTCGATTCCATTCATCCACAAGTCTGTTTTTATGGCAGTACCAGGCTGTTTTTATTACTGTAGCTCTATAGTAGAGCTTGAAGTCAGGGATGACAATTCCTCCTGAAGTTCTTTTATTGGGCATGATTGTTGTGTCAATCCTGGGTTTCCTGTTATTCCATGTGAAATTGAGTATTGTTCTTTCAAGGTCTGTAAAAAAATGTGTTGGGATTTTGATGGGAATTGCATTGAATCTGTAAATTGCTTTTGGTAAAATTGCCATTTTCACTATGTTGATCCTACCTATCCAGGAGCAGGGGAGGTCTTTTCATTTTATGATATCTTCTTCAATTTTTTTCCCAGTGACTTAAAGTTTTTGTCAAACAGGTCTGCTACTTCTCTGTTAGGTCAGGGTTACACCAAGATATCTAATGCTATTTGCCACTATTTTTTTAAGACCTTACTTTATTTTATTTCTTCATTTTAAAAAATGACACTTTTATCAATGTATCTCCCTGCTCCCCTTTCTCCCCTCCCCCACAATCCCTCCCAGTCAGCCTTCAGCCTCAAGTAATGTTTCCCTTATTTCTTTTTCAGACCTTTTTATCCTTAGTGAATAAGAGGGCTATTGATTTTTTGTTGTTGTTGTTAATCTTGTACCCTACTATATTGCTGAAGGTGTTTATCAGCCATAGGAATTTCCTGGTAAATTTTGGGGGTAACTTGTATACTACCATATCATCCGCACATATGGTTTGACTTCTTCCTTTCCAATTTGTATGCCCTTAATCTCCTTTTGTTCTCTTATTGCTTTAGCTAAAACTTTGACAACTACATTGAATAGATAAGGAGAGAGAGAACAGCCTTGTCTTATTCCTGATTTTAGTGGGATTGCTTTGAGTTTTTCTTTGTTTAGCTTGGTGTTGACTGTCATGTTGCTGTATGTCGCCTTTATTACATTTAGAGATTTTCCCTGTATTCCTGATCTCTCCAGGACTTTTATCATGAAGTGGTGGATTTTGTCAGTGGCCTTTTCAGCATCTAATGAGATGATCGTGTGTGTGTGTTTTTTTTTCTTTCAGTTTGTTTATATGATGGATGACATTCACAGCTTTTCATATATTGAGCCATCCCTGCATCTCTGGGATGAAGCCTACTTGATTATGGTGGATGATTTTTTTGACATGTTGTTGGATACAGTTTGCCAGAATTCTATTGAGTATTTTTGCATCAATGTTCATGAGGGAGATTGGTCTGTAATTCTCTTTCTTTGTTGCGTTTTTGAATGGCTTGGGTATCAGGGTGATTGTGGCCTCATAAAAGAAGTTTGGCAGTGTTCCTTTAGTTTCTACTGTATCGAACAGTTTGAGGAATATTGGTATTAGTTCTTTTTTGAATGCACTGAAACCATCTGGTCCTAGGCTTTTTTTACTTGGAAGACTTTTAATAACAGCTTCAATTTCCTTTGGGGCTAAAGGTCTGTTTAGGTCATTTATCTGATCTTGATTTAATTTTGGTAAGTGGTACCTGTCCAGAAAGCTGTCCATTTCTTTTAGGTTTTCCACTTTCATGGAGTATAGATTTTCAAAGTATGACCTGATAATTCTCTGAATTTCCTGAGTGTCTGTTGTTATGTTCCCCTTTTCATTTCTGATTCTGTTAATTTGGATATTCTCTCTGATTTTGGTTAGTTTGGATAAGGGTTTATCTATCTTGTTGACTTTCTTGAAGAACCAGCTCTTTGGGTCATTGATTCTTTGTATTGTTCTCTTTGTTTCTATTGTATTGATTTCAGCCCTAAGTTTGATTGTTTCCTGCTCTCTACTTCTAGGTGAGTTTGCTTCTAATTGTTCTAAAGACTTCAGCTGTGCTGTTAGGGCTCTTGTGTGAGATTTCTCTAGGTTTTTCATATAGGCATCTAGTGCTTTGTGTCCCATAAGTTTGTGCATGTTGTGAATTCATTTTCATTAAATTCTAGAAAGTCTTTGATTTATTTCTTAATTTCTTCCTTGACCCAGAGGTGGTTCAACTGAGAAATGTTCAGTTTCCATGAATTTGAAAGACATTTTATTCTGTAGCTAAACACGAGTGACTGGGAACATGGATTCAGGTCACCTCAAGTACCATATTCCATTATGGTTTGTGAAGTTATTTTAAACGCTTTTTTTTTTCAATATATCACATTATGGTTTCCTCTCCCCCTGCTCTTCCCAGTTCCCCTCCCCCTCCTTTGTTACCATCCAGTGCACCCCCTTTCTGTCTTGTTAGAAAAAAATCAAACATCTAAAGGATGATAATAAAATAAAAGGTAAACAAATCAGAAAAGGACAAAACAAACAGACGGAAAAGAGCCCAAGAAGAAGCAAGTTAAACAGACACAGACTCAGAGACCTCCTTGTTCACACACTCAGGAATCCCACAAAAACATAACACCAGAAGCCGTAATATTTACACAAGGGACCCGTAAGGTAAACAATAGAATTAAATTAAAATTAAAAAGCATTTTAAGCCTTATAAGGGAATAGCTACTTTAAGTTTCCATGTAAATGACTAGAGCATAGAAATAATTTTGTATTTTCTTTGCGTAATTTCCACATTTTCATAGATACCATAAAATTTTTTCCCCTTCCGCTTATAAAATTTTAATGTGCCAGAGAGATACTTGCTCCTCCTTAGCCAATACTGTAATGTTTCAATTCTTAGTTCTGATATGGCCTCAAAGATGCTAGAGGTCCTAGAAAGCCTCCAAATTCTACATTCCAGACTATGCTTTCCTAGTCAGACTGAGTTCTAATTCTGAGAAGCCCCACAGAATCATGGCTTCTTGTTTATCCAGAAAAGAAGTGCCTCCATTACCAAGACTTATACAACAATTTTTTAATGTTGTAGTACTTTGTAGTCAAAAGCAAAAAAGTTAACAATACAGTGTTCCATTGATATATATTATATAAAACAGTTTATAATAAGAATTTCATGCATTATAAACTATATAATTGCATATAATTATAAATGTATATAAATACTAAGTCAAAGGTTTTGAAAGCAAACATCTGTATTCATGAGGCATTATGTATATACACAGGTACATGCAAGCTATCTGACAGGCATGATGTCAAACGCAATCTATAAACAATTTCTGGATCACATTCTTTATGACTTCTTTATTAAAGTAGATGAACCTGAACACTTCCACAGTCTCCTTCATCACCTCCGTTTAACGATTTCTCTGTCTCATGTGACAAAATACAGGCGCCTCTCTCTCTCTCCTAATCTTGTGTGCTTCACTCTGTTAGAAGCGCACCCCAGAACAAAGAGACAATTATAAATACTGAGGTTGAGATAGTGAATGACTCTGCTCTAAGTGATGTATCACCTTTCATCCTGGCTTGTTTCCTTCCTTCTTTCAACAAAATTAAAGGAAGAACCTAGTTAATTTGTTAGGTGACAAATCACTAAAAATGATTACGGGTAATTGGCCACACAATTTGGCTTTTAAAATAGAAGTCAGAAGAAATTTAGATAATTCAGTTACATTTTTCAAACAATATAAAAAAGTTTTCTTGAAATTGAATGCTCTAACACATATATGAACAAGATTTAATGTTTTCACCTATAAGACAAAAAAGAACTTGTACAAAACCTAGTTTCATTCTAACAATGACTAAATTTATTTAACACATATTATTTTCGCTTCTTTACTGATTTAATGAAGAGATTGTTCAATCAATGTCAGTCTCTTGGGTGTCTGGTTCAAATGCTCATCCCCCCACTGTTTCCTCAAGATGTCTTGTTAAAATGCTCATTCCCAGGCTCTGTTTCCTCAAGCATGCCTTAGCTGATATGAGTGGTTTATGAATCTGAACTTTGATCACCTTCACCCACCTAATATTTCTTAGGTAACATACGAATTCTGAGGGATGTTTTCTGTTCACATATTAATCCCTTTTTGTTTGCTATTTCAAGTAGTCTAAAATTCGTTTTACCTCACCTGCTCCACCCTTATGTAACAAAAATAAATGTTGGCAGATATTTGGCCTAACCTGAACTAACAAAATGAGAATTTATGTGTTTCAAACCACATTGTGTTGAGCAAGATGGCTAATAATGAGAAATATACCTATCTTCACAGTATTTTGTACTGGCCAGTCTTATGTCAACTCAACATAAACTAAAGTCATCTGAAAGGTGGAAACCTCAATTGAGAAAATGCCTCCATAAGGTCCTGCTGTAGGGCACTTATTAAGTAGAGATTGATGAGGAGAACCCAGACCATTGTGGTGATGCTGAGTTGGCTATCCTAGGTTCTATAAGAAAACAGGTTGGGCCAACTCATAGCCCTGGTTCTGGGCCTGGGTTGGTCAGCCTGCCAGCTTTCCTTCATTGTCACCAGCAGGGAGAGCTCTCCAGTACAACCCTGGCTAGCTAACTCAATGCTGCATATAGCAACGAGTGGGGTTGGGCTAGGAGGGGGGTGCAGTTCTCCTGTTCTCACACCCCTGTGAGCCAGCTCACCAGCACCTACACCGCCAGGGCCAGCTCTACTGTTTGGCCTAGGTGGAGTGTAGGGTCCAGTCTCCCCAATATCCACCTCATCTATGAACTACTGGAGCATGTGAAGGGATTGGACGTGTAGATCCAAAGCTGCAGGATCTCCATGACACAAAGCAACAACAGACTATTCAAGAGGAGTCCCAGTGAAAGCTCAGTATCAGTGGTGTAGCAGAACCAGAGGCTTCCAACCACAGCAACAACTCACTGCAATGAACGCTTAATAAGTAATGTCATGTCTGGACTAAAGGATACATTGTATGACTCACTGTTTCACACTACAGCTTCCATGCTGAGACTTTTGTTTGTTTGATTAGTTGTTTGGTTGGGGTTTTTTTTTTTTATTTTACTTTTAAATTTTGTTTTACCTGGGTGGGGGTTTCAAGGGCAGATACAAAAGGACAGGGGAGATGAATGGATCAGGATGCATGATGTGAAATACACAAAGTATCAATAAAAAGCTTTTTAATTGTGTAAGAAAGGAAGGGAGGAAGGAGGGAGACAAGGGAGGGAGGGAAGAAGGATGAAAAGGGAGGGAGGGAGGGAGAGAGGGAGGGAGGGAGGGAGGGAGGGAGGGAGGAAGGAAAGGCTGAGTAAGTCCTGGGGAGGAAGCAGCTCCCCTCCATGGCCTCTGCATCAGTCAGTTCCTGCCTCCAGGTTCCTGGTTTGAGGTCCTGTCCTGACTTCCTTCAGTAATGAACTATAGGTGTGAAAGTATAACCCCACCACCATGCTGCTTTGCTCATAGTGGTTCACCACAGCAAAACTAACCCTAAGACATATATGTATCTTTCTCCACGGGGTACAGCTTGAGGGAAGCCAGAATGAGGAAAGATGACAGTACTAAAGTCTGGCCCCCGAAGCGTGAGCAATTGTTGCACATTGAAGACCATGATTTCTCCACAAGGCCTGGATTTGGAGGTGAGTGTTATATCAAAAACCCCTGTTAAGAGCCTATTAAGCTCTCAAGATGGGACTGAAATTTTGAAGCAATTAGTACCTCAGCACTAGAAAAAGCCATCTGCTAAAATAAGTGAGTAAATAAATACTTGCATGATTATCTTCTCTTGGCTGGGATCAACTGACATATATCTTATATTGACTCCCATATCCCCTTTCCTATTTTCCACACTCTGACAAATAGAATGTGTCCAATATTTAGAAGACAAATAAATGTTCAACATAGTAACTTCCTCTCTCTACTATAAACTGAATTGGATGGCATGATGCTAATTTATAGACACTCTCTGATCATTCCTACAAGCTAGATAGAATGTCTGGCTTTAATGAAAGAAAAGTAGTACTATCCAACACCACGACTCCCTCTGCTGAGTTATTTTTCTCCTTTTTAATGCTTTTAGCAATTAAAACTGTTTTTTAGGATCTGGCAATGTGGTAAGTCCTTTAATGTACCATACCATTTACCTTCACATTCATTACAAATAGGCACCATCATGAACCTTCATATTCCAGTGTAGATACCTATGGCTAGGGAGGGTAGAAAGTGTCCTGAGACCAAGTAGTAAGTGGTGGGTGCAAGATGTGATGGCAGGCGAGGATAGTGGATCAGGAACACAGAAGAGGAGCATTGTAGAGCGTAGTGTTCTTCCCTCGGGGCTCTTCTACATGGTTTTATCATTGAAGGAGGGCCACATTTTCCAGAGATGTACAGCATGACATCTTCCAGTTAAACCAATTTTTTTAGCCCCCCCCAACTGGTTTTGTTTGTTTTTAATGGAAACAAAATCTCATTCCCATGATTCTCCAATGAAAACTTTTCAAAATGCTGGAATATGCAAATAAGACAAGGGTAAACGAAGAAGAAACATGACTCTCTGATGATGAAGCAGGCACCAAGTTTGGATGAATAACCCATGACTAGTGAGAGCTGGGAAGACATATGGCTATTGCATGTTATGTTCACAGCCAAGGGAAGCAGGCAGATATGTAGATGCCGTGGAAAGTTAATGTGCTAATTGAAAAAAATAAAATAAAATTATCAAGCAACTGTATGTGGAAGGGTTTGTTATGCTTTGATGTGATTCTTTCTTTCTGCACGTGTCAGTATGTTCTGCACATGCATGTCTATATGTGTGTCCACATTTATATTGACTCATACATATACATTCAGAAGCCCAAAGCTGACTTTGGGAATCTTTGATGATCATAATACCTAAAAGTAATTGAGACAACACCTCTCACTTGACTGCAGGGCTAGTTTGGCTACACAGTTCCCTGGGTGGGGGGGTCCTGTCTCCCTACCTTCCCAGTGCTGACATTATAGGCAAGTTGCCATGCCCATCCAGCATTTATATGAGAGCTGGAGCCCTAAATTTTGGTTATTCCTCTTACACTTTACCTGATTTGTAATCTCCTCAACCTCTGGTTTTCTAAAGACCTGGCCTAAACACCACTTCACTAGTGACTCAGACTGTCCTGTTCATCAGAACAGTGGGGATGGCTTTTAACAGTCAGGGGCCCTGAGCTGCATCTCAAGCATCCCTGGCCCACTAGATCTAGGTGAGATCAAGAGTTTGCACAGCTGGCAAATGCCTGGTCAGTGATGCTGATGCTGTGGCTCTGAGACGCACACTCTGAGAGCCACTGGGTTAACTTACCATCATCAGATCTAAATTTTGGTGAGGTTTTTACTTTTTGTTTCCTGGAATACTTATCACATTTGTTGGATTCCAGTTTATAGTCCCAGAAGCCTGGAAATTAATCATGTTTAAAGATATTTTTATTTAGTGCTAAGCACGCTGCAGTCATGTATTCTCGCCACTTTGAGAAGTTATGAGTTAACCAATGCCAGGAAACTTCTGTGTGACCAAGGCTGGGGGCAGCACTAGTCTATAGGTATAAATGTGCCTGTCTAGAGGGCAGTATAACAATGCCTTCCCTCCTACAGTCTAATGATGGCTCCAGTGACTTTCCTCTTGTTTTAAGTGCTAGCAAAAAATATTTCCTCTTGTGGATCAGGCCTCATACATGATCAGGGAACATACCTGTAGGAGCCCAGCACAGGATCAAGCCAGTCAATAATTCCACAAGAGTGGGAGAGGGAGTCATGTGGCTTCATGCCTAGTTGAGGACCTATTGGCAACTGATGACTCCCTCAGGAGACAACATCATTTCCTTGAGGGTGTGGATACCGAGAGGCTTCACACACTCAAGATAGCACCACTAACTGGACTTGATTTTTCAAAAAGAAAAATAAGGAAGAGAAGATGGGGAGTGGGCAGGATTTGCATTGGGATCCAGTGAGAAAACGAAGCATCCCTGTGAATATAATCAAGATACATTATGGTGTGCGTGTGTGTAAAATCATCAAAAAATGGGTAAAATGGGATAATTTTAAAACAAAAAGTATTAATTTCACTGTCTTTCTGAGTCTCTCCCTTTTTTCTCTACCTCACAATTTCTCTGACAATTCTCCAAAAGATTCAAAATCCTTAACTAGGATTTTCAATAAACTGACACTCACCCCCCAGAAAAAGGTGTTCCAAAGTTTGGATAGTACAGTCTACAACTATGATGCAGGTATACAAACTGGTACACCTCAATTCTGGGATCTCTAAAAAATCAGGTAAAGTGACTTGGAGTTGGATCTTTGCAGCCACCAGGTGGCGCCGATTGCACATGAATGTTAGAAACTGACCTCAGCATTGAAAATGCCTAGTGATGCCTCTTCTCAACAGGAATTCAAGATCGGTTCATCAATTTATCTGTTTATGTTTGTTTGTTTGTTTTGAGGCTATTGTGAAAGATTTTGTTTTACTGATTCTTTCTCATCTATATACAGAAGTGCTACAGGTTCTGTGTGGTAATTTTGTACCCTGATAACTTTGCTGGAATTGTGTATCAGCTGTAGGCATTTTTTAGGTGGGGTCTTTAGGGAAAGGTATGTTGATGTCTTCCTTTCCTGTTTGTATCCCCTTCCCCTCATCCAATGGTCTCACTGCTCTAGTTATGACTTTGAGCCATAATTCCTGGAAGCTAGGTTCCTCAAATTGTTCTCTGTGATACAGGAAGAGGTTGTTGTTTAATGGAGTCTTTTTAAGAAACATTAGTAAGAAAAAGAGAGAAATGGCTATACTTATTAGTGGACCTTAAAACAAACAATCCACAGACACTGTATTACTCAATAGTTCCCAGGATTAGCAGAAGCAGCAGGGAGTCCATCTAAATTTTAAAGCTCAGGCCCAAAGCCTGCATTGTAACTCCATGTGGTAACAGGATGCCCAAGTGAGTGGCTATGGAGGCTGTGGAACGCTAAGCCTGCACCATCCTTCCAAGGTAAAATATTTATACTTTCATCCACCACCCTGAGCATCATTCTCACTTCCAGAAAAGCATAACACTGGCCCAAAATTCCCACTTTGCCTGATGTTAGGCATACATATTAATATTTTAAGTGTTAATATCTTCTTATATTATCTTATATTATTTTTCCTGAGGCTATTTATGAAATTATTAAATATGCAGTTCAAATATGTGACTCATACTTAGTGACAAGTGGCAGATCATCTCACAATTAAGAAATCCTTCTGACAGTCATAGGCTGGGCTAAATGGTGTTCAGGTAGTTTGTTCAGTCATTCAGGAAGGAAAAATTCCCAAGTCTAGTCAAAAGTGTCAGTCTTCTGGCTCTGTGAAATGGTCTTAAACCTTCATTTGCTTAGCTTGACCAGAACAGTGCCCTACATGGTGACTCATTTCTCTGTTCTTAAATGGCTGCTTTCCTTCGGGAGATCAGGTTGTGGAACACAAGAGACAAGCTTTCATGTATCTCCCCTCTTTTCTACTTGCTCACAGCACGAGCTCATGGACATACTTCTCTACTCACAGCTAAATGTAACTTCACCACTTCCTGGTACCTTATGTGTTTTCCTAATTAGGTTTAACATTAAAACCAGCTGCTACTAGGGTCGGTTTTTTTTTTTTTTCCCACTTTTATAAAACATTAGAAGATTAATGGACTCATTCTGTGGAAACAGAAGGATGTAAATTTAGGGGGCTTTTTGTTTAACTTAGATTATAAATTGCAGCTCATTTTCTTTGTTTATGTTTTCTTGCCCACTATGTCTCCTATAACTAAGGACTTTTTTGTTCCAGTCATCCAAATGATAGTTTCTTTGTTCCTTGAAAGTCAAGTCAGCTCTGAGATTCTGTCTGCTGAGCTGAAACAAAAGCTAACATTATCAAAGCTGCTTACAGTCTCCACACATTACACACCAGGCCTGAGAATCAGAGGAACTTGTTCCCATCCCTACCACTACCTTTCCTGGGATTTCACATGAGAGTTCTTATTTATCCACATAAGTTTATACAGAGGTCAGCTAGAGCTTTAAAAAAAAAATGTGTATCTACCAAATGGGGGACCTGTAAGGCTAGGTTGTATAATGTATTATAAAGACACTACAAAGAACATAAATTTTACTTAACCCTAATTAGTCTATCTGCTAAGAAATCCAAATATATACCTTAAAAGGTTTGTAGATGTGTGCTACTACATAGCTAGTGATCGTTGGAAGTTAATAGTCAAATGAATTAACTTTTACTTGATTTTTACCTATAAGTTTGGGCAGAGTTCTCATAAAGGTGTTATCGTTATGATGTTAAATCTATTGTTAATTATTATTTATAATGGCAGTTCTATTGTTGACCCAGCAGGATATAAACATTAAGTAGAAGAACACGTGAATAGAGTTAAGGACAAAGCATGATATGCATTTCTTTTTGTTTTCTTGCAACAGACCTACAAGGTGGGCACCATATGTGTTCTGTTTATAGATTAGCAAACAGAAGTATGAAGATAAAGGAGACACATGAACTTTAGCCCTATTTTGGTTTTATATGGCTACACATGTTGGCATTTTAATACCTGTGCTTAATTGTCACTTTCTCTAATACTCTACTTTTTATCTGATAGCTCAAGAATGATGTTTGAAGATCTGATTAGTAACCAATATTCCATAATTCCCAATATTGCCTTTACATTCCCTTCATCTTCTACTCAGCCCCCAAGTGTCAGAGCACAGGTTCTTAGGAGTTGGGTGCCCTTGACATGGTATTAAACGGAGTCAGACATGAGGCTACACGCCATCCACAGGCAAGCATTGTCTGTGGAATCCAAGGTACTCGTCGCCATATAACAGTATAAATGTAAATGGAAGAGAGAAGAAGTGGAAGATAACCGGAATTCATTGCAAATGGCCAAGCTACGTATTACCTTCATTGTAAAAACAGCCCCAGTAGTATGAAGAGATAGCATTATAACAGTGTCCCAGGATTTTAGAATAGCTACCAACAACTAGGATATGCACTCATCTCTCCATATCTTAAGGGATTTATTTTCCAGCCTGCTGCCATTTCTTAAAAAACACCAACTTTGCAGATATTCAAGTTCTTTATACAAAATGGCACAGCACCAGCATTTGCTCTAAATTAATTCTGCCATGATATTTCAGTTGTCTCTTTCTAACTTCTAATGCCCAGTACAATGTAAGCTCTATGTAAAATGATGTTAATAAGGCTTGTTTAGAAAATAATGATGAGGGAAAAGTAGTACATGTTTGGCTCACAGACAGATTTTGAATATCTTAACTGAAGTTGATTGAATTCACAGATCTGAAACCCATGGACTCAAATGGTCAAGTGTCCTTAAAAGATCCTAAATCCAAGCTAATCTCTGACTTCACCAGGAAATGAATAATGTGAAATCACTGTGTGTGTGTGTGTGTGTGTGTGTGTGTGTGTGTGTGTGTGTGTGTGTTTGTGTAATAGCATATTTATAGGCCAAATGTTTGAACATTTAATTATAGTGGCCTGCATTTCCAAAAGGCAGGCTTGAATTTTTGCTTAACTGAGCAAATGATGTTAATTTATTAATGTCCAATTAATTATCTTAAGTCTATAAATTGTACTGCTTATGACCTGCAATTGGACTCTTTAGTATCTTTGTGAAGATTTTATAGTGAATGAAACCAAGCTTTGGAGATATTTCTTACTTTATAATATATAACAGTGATAACATGTTTATCCTGGACATTCTGCACCCCTTCAAGACTTTTCAAATCTCTTTTGTTCACAGTATTAGAATTAATGGAAAGATTTACTCACCAGGAAGTGCCAAGGAGAGCTATGGATGAGATATTTTCATAAATTTGTATTTTGATTATCAATTCAAGAAAAGAGGCAAGGGCAAAAAATCACCAATGCTGAGCCCTGTGAAGGAATAATACTAAGCTGTTCCCAAGTTCATGTGGAGTCAGAATCTGCAGTAAACAATGCTATTTATAGAATTAATGTCATACAAGTTAACTGATCCAATATGCAAAGAAGATGGTAGTTAGGACACAATAAGGCATTAATAAAGGGTGAGGCAGGAAGATATGTGAGTGACAGGCCAAGTACCTGGCTAGCTGAAACTCTTCTAAGTAACAAATGATAATAAACCTAAAGGGAACGTGCTGTTCATAAAGGTAGCATTAAGAATTATTGAGGTCCCAGAAGATTATCAAAGGAATTAACTTGTTTTACACTATATTATGCATCTAGAAGGCTGCTGAATTGTGTGCATATGTGTGTCACACACAACACACTCAGTCATTCTTTAGCCAAGAATGGAAGCTTCTCAGGATGGATTCATCTAAATCCCAACATCTTGATTAAACAGCTGGGACTCAGCTGTGCAGGATTAATCTTTATTTGTTAATAGTTGAAAGTTCTTTTTAACTCAAAGAGGCAATACTAATTAAATGAGAATGACTTATTATGGTAAGAAAAATGATGCAGAGATTATGTGTAAACATATGGATTGTGTCAACATATATGCAGATCAAATTTTATGTCCAAAACTAAATGATAAAGTTACTTATCAGAAATTCCCCTACACACCGCGCGCGTGCGCGCGCGCACACACACACACACACACACACACACACACACACACACACACACACACACACGGGGTGGGCAGAGGGAGAGAGGGAGGGAGGGAGGAAGGGAGGGAGGGAGGGAGGTGAGAGAGGGAGGGAGGGATGAAATCCCTTTTCAGTGTAACTGGAAAATGCCAAAATGGCTGCCCTTATACCATTTATACTTTCTGGACTCAGGAGCCCTGTTCCTGGAGCCCTAGTTGCCAGGAATTTTGAGATTGCTTCAGTTTCCATCTGAGTGTGTTTTATTGAACAAGTCTCTAGATCATTTGCTTCGTCCCAGTGCCCTCTGTGGTTGCTGATCTACAAGGAGACATGTCTGAGTCTGCAGCATTGGTATAGCATTCCGGAGTCTGTCTATCTCTAGACCACCAGCTGCTTCATGAATAAAGAAGATTGACACTGGGGGACAGAGAGGCATGGATTTGACATTTTCAAAGCCAAAGACTCTATAAAGCTCACTGAACTGCCTTTCTTATACAAAATGCGCAATCTGACATGCTGTTACATGTTTCCAAAACATTGCTGCTCTTTAAAGCCCTCCCAGCCAAAACACAGAATAACAAAGCTGAAAACACCAGTTCTAGAATCCATTTTAGAAGGAAATCTTTAGGGTTTTTCAAGCAAGTGAGCAATGATGATTGGAGCAGCATTTATTCCTGCATGCGTCTTAGCTAGTATATTGAGGGTATGATAAATGATTCAATAGAAAATAGAGGAAATGATGAATCAAATATTGGAAAAAGTAAATCACCTTCAATTGTTGAAAAATGGTCTTTCTTGGTTTTGGAAGATGTCCAAAATGATTATAGTGCATTTCTTAGTAAATTATTCATTTTTCTTTCTGAAGGTTCCCCAGTGCCAGTAGGAATAGATGTCCAGGTTGAAAGCATCGACAGCATTTCAGAGGTCAATATGGTGAGTTTTCCCAGAGGATATTGAGCTTTTTCAGAAAAGAATAACATAGAAAATTTTAAATCATTGTTTTTTGACTAAGCCACGTCAGGCATTTCTATTATTAATTTTCCTACTTTGTTGTCTTCTCTCTTCTATCCACTCGTTTCTCCCTCTGATTACACTCTTATTCTTTCTTCCCCATCTCTGTCTTGCGATTTCTCATCTATGGCTGTCCGCAGAATAACAAGGTAAATTTGGGATCTGTCACATGTTGAAAACAACCGTACAGTTTGTAAACTATGAAATATCAGCCCCAAGGCCTTGTTCATAAAATGACAGACTGCTATTCCAAGCTTTATTATTTCCAGGTGTTTTGGTTAATATTATTAGTCCCGCTTGTCTCTAAATAACCAATACCAGAAGATAGGGTATTTTAAGGTTCATGGTCAACATATTTAATTTAGAAGATTTTGTTTATTCCATGGTATGTTATAGAAATACAGAAGAGCTTGATATTTTATTTTTCCGTGTGATACCTATATTTTCGTGGAATATTTTTTATTTCTAAGTTCACTATTTTATGTATAGTCATGTATGAGTATGGATATATAACTTTATATATATGTGCATATAGAAATAAAAAATAAAATACTAAACTGTTGGATACAAATACGTTCAAAACTTACATCTACAGAAATAACTATACATGTTACAGCTCATACACCCAAAAGATTCATTTTAAAATGTCTTCATGTTTCCAGTAAAATGTTACTATCCCCCTGGAATTTTAAGGTCTGAATTCTGACATAAAGAACCTGTACACTATGAAAAATAAATAAATAAAAATATCTAAAAGTTACTTTTGAAAATTTTTCATGAGAATACACATTTAAAAACTTCAAAACAAGAGAAAATGAAGTATCCGGATTAATAGAATGTCTATTAAGCAATAAAATATTTTCAGAGAGAAGATATTATATTATGATAAATCTCGAGTACGAGTACCTGTAGCTGGCAGATGGGCCCCATGCAGGCAGCCCCATGCAGGTGGACAGTGCAGTGTCTGACTCACCGGAAAGAGACACATAGGCTGGACTCACCTGGAGGGACTTTATAGAATGCTGGGAGGTGGGGAGGGGAGGGGACAAGACGGGGTGAAGGGGAGAAGTGTTCTTAAGGACTGCTTGACATCATAGTGCTGAGCTGGCCAGGTTACTGCCCATTAACCAGGACTCCAGGACGTGGGTCAGAACACTAAGATGTGAGATTTTAAAAGAAAATACTTGGAAATAACCTTTTATTACCAGCCTTTCTTTTAGCCTTTGCCAGTTCCTTACCCTACTTTACTTGCTTTTTGTACCTTTTCCCCTTCTTTAACCTGGTTTCATCAAATTTTTTTTGCCACTTTTATGTTTTAATGGCCTCGACCATACTTTTTCCACTTTATTTTCCCTATTTCTAATGTATAAAGACTCTCTTTGTCTAGGTAACTTTCCGAAATAGGTTTTCCATTTAAGTGATTGTTCAGCATTGAGAGTCTTTTACTGTAACAACAGTTAATGCTGGGCCCAGCTTCTGTACTTGCATACTTCGTTTCCAGATGGTGTTAGCATTCAGGCCTGCTCTTGGAGTTGCCAGAATACGTCATTCACTAAGACCTCTCCCAGCACGCATGCACTAGCTTGCTTTCAGGCAGGTCGGCTGACCAGGACCAGCCCAGGGTCCTAAGGCTGCTATGTATCTACATATTCTCTATGCGCATGCGCTATGTCCCCTTTAGCGGCAAGCTCCGCTTATCTCCCAGTCTTTCTGAGAGGTAGGCCTCTGCCCCTTCCTGCTCTAGCTAAACTGCAACAGGTGGATTTCTGAGTTTTGATGAGTCTTTTCCTTTATGCTTGCACGCTAAATACAGTGCCTTTCTAAGACACATTTTCAATGCTCCTTTCCTCCCGTTGACCTAATGGCTGCCAAGGAACAGAGGAAGCCCTGGATGAGGAAGTCCCAAGTAACTGTGCTGTTGACAGGAGCCCGGAGACTTAGACCCGTGAAGTGATGGCAAAGCCTTCTCCTGGTCTCCGTATGAAATATTGACAGTATGTGCAGAAAAGGTCCAGCAGAGCCATACCCCTCCCCCAACCGTCCCCTACAGAGACAGCTCCTGCAGAGATTAGTTAAACCTGTCCCCTTGGTCCAGCTGTGTGGTATAAACACTCGCCCATCTCCCTTTCCAGCAATAACCGCTTCCTTAGTCAGCTGTGTGCAACACCCCTGCCATCTGTTCAAGTCTATATGATAAACAATCTGAGGATCCTGGCTTCTCCAGCAGAAAGCCCAGACCACACGATCCTGGGGAGGGGGGGGGGTCTTTCTTCAATCTCATGAAGAACCATTCAGGTTTATTTGAACCATGCTAGATGAGTTGCTCCTCCAACCCCACTCTCCACCCGCTTTGTTCTCTTCTGCCCTCTTTCCATGTTTCCTGTGTTTCGATTATGTGTACATGTAAATAACATACTCTTAGCAGGTACCCAGCACCAAGTAAACTGCAGCTTATGGATCTTCTGTGTGTAGAGTTACCTCTCTATTGATTTAACTTTGAATGTCTTCAAATGGATCCTATGCCCCCTCTGCCTCTCTCTAGATTTCCTTTTCCTTGAAGTTGCCAAGCTGGTCCTTAGCATATTTGACATTACAATTTTTAGCCTGATAGGAATCATCCTTCCTTTTCCACGTTAAACATCATAGCCTAGACTTTTGTGCTGGGTGGTAAAAGTATCTTAAATTGAAATGTCAAAGTTGTGCAATTTATGAGGTAGGCACATATAAAATACACAGTATTCCCATCAAAACATGGCTATCTCCTCACACTTTTTGAAAAGTACTCAAACTTTTTCTTGCTTTTTTGAAATACAGCACACTGATAAAGAAATATACATACCTGCAGTCAGTCACACTGGGACTTCCTGTCCCCACTATGACTTAACTCCTGCTTATCTACCGTTTCCCATCTCCCTACTCCTCTCATGTTCTGATAACCAACATTCTACTCATAACCTTGACGAGATCGACTGTTTGAGAGTCCACGTGTGACTCTTCCACATGTGTGATACTGCCTTCAATAAAACTAAGGAGTACTTCCTCCATTAATAGGGAAAATGAAGTATTTTCATTCTAAATTTTGCTTTTAGATGAAAAAAACTTGTTATTATCTACAAGGAATTCTACATATATGAATCCTTATACTTCATTCTCTTTTTTGAAGCTTTAACATGTATATGCCAAGACATTTTCAAGTTGCTTATAGATATTTTAAGTCAAACTTTTTGATATATATTCTGCACTATGTATACTTATTTTTATAGAAATAACTTTGAATTTAAATCCTACACATGACTAAATATGCAAATATCACAATTAAGAATAAAGAATGAGAGAGAAAGAGGGAACTAAGTTATTGAGTCATATAACTCAGATATTTATTTTATCATCGTCTTTTATAGTTATTCTTCCTCCTAGATAAATAGGAACTTCAGGAGGTGTGAAAATTCCAGATCTATCAAAATAAAATCTTCTATGATCCATTCATTATCCGTGTCCCAGTCTAGTTTTAATATTTTTTCTTCAATATCTATTTAGTTCACAAAGGTCTCACATTAAACATCCTTCATTCTCGCAACACTTACCCAAATGATAGTTCCACGGACCTCCCTAAAACAATATCTAAAATATCTAAATATCTAAAATATCTCCTTCACTTCCTGGCCCAAAGATGGCTCTTTATAATACTTCACGTTGTCTATTGACATTCTAAAATGGGATTTAAATAATATTTAAGTTATTCACAGTGACCTAGCCTGTGCATAACATTTCCCTCTTTACAAACCTCCCTATGGGGTATTGTCTGTCTTCCTATATTGGGTTTACTTTGCTGCTCAGTGTCAGATAAGCATAGGTGGGTTTCATCATACCCAATTAGAAAATACTTTATAAATATGAGTGACCCCCACCTATTGCACCACACTTTATGCTAAAGCTTAGCTTTAAAAAATGTTCCATATGTCATCATCATATCCTTTTTGCCTCACTTTGAATTCCCTTTAAATTCTATGTCACTCTCCATTCAGTGAACTTGAGCTTGGTACTCATGATAGTGTTGGCTATTGATAACACTGATGCCTCAAAGGCAGGCACCAGTATCAGATATCTGATTTCATAAATTCAGTGTTTGGCCAATGACCTCCAGATTAGACTGAGCATATCATTCCAAGGACATGGCTCTTAAACCAATCCATCTGGTAACCAACACAATTCTCTGGAAAGTAGTATCAACACTGTTGAAGAAATGGTTTTGTTTACTGGCCCTCACTCTAAACCGCAGCCATTTATAGCTAAGGGCCACAGTTAATTCACAGCAATAATCCAGTGGACATTTTTGGAACCTAGGAAAAACAGTACAGCTGGACAAACAATTGGCAAATCAACTGAGACTTATCTTTTGTTTGTACAATAAGTGCTGAAGTCATGCTATATACATCAGTTCAAAATAAGTTGGATTTGGTTGAGAAAGAAAGCAATTGTGAAAAGTGAAACATGGTCAAAAAAAGTGAAACACATTATTAATGACACAGATGAAGATAGGAATTTCTTTACAACCAACCAAAGTATTTACTGTAATACCACAGTGCTATATGTAATTCAAATTCTTTAATGTTTGTAATGTTAGTATATGTTTTTATTCCTCATCCTTTTATTCTTACAGCTACCATGTATGATACCAGTTCAGCCCCTTGAGCTGTGCAGAGCTGAATATAACATAGGTTTCTACCCTCCGTTGCCATATTCTTTCAGCTAGTGTACACAATGGCAGTTCAGTTCTCTGAGCCACATGAATTGGGTACTGGCAACTTGCTTCTAGGGAATGCACATCTCAACAACTTCAGAACTGACTCTTATGGAAGTCGCCATTTCACAGTATCTTTTCTGTCTTTCAAGCATCAAATGTCTTACCGTCTGTGGTCTTGAACCTCCAGCTACTTGCTTTCCACTAACAAATACTGTGTCCATGTTCTTGTGGGACTGTAGTGCACAGTGTATAATGGAAGATCTGTATTTAAAAAAAATAATACAAACTGATTAACATAAATGAATTTAAAGGTGAATACTTAAATATGGCGGCACAGGCTATAATTACAGCACTCAGGAGTCCAAGACAACAGGATCTAGACTGTATCTCAGTAGTAGACTCATGTTTAAAGAGAAGTAGGAAGTAGATGATAAAGAAAGGAAGAAGGGAGGGGTAAGGAATGGAGTAGGAAGGAGTCAGAGACAGGAGAAGGGCTGTGAGAAAAAGCGAGGGATAACTTCATCCTCCATCTCTGAAACTGCAGTACAAACAAAAACTTAGAGCCATGAACACTGGCCATTAGTGAGCTTATAATGCTGAAGTGATGATCTGAGCTCTGTTCTCACTGGTCCCCTTCTCTGTACCCAGGACTTTACGATGACGTTTTATCTCAGACACTACTGGAAGGATGAGAGACTCGCCTTTCCTAGCACTACAAACAAAAGTATGACCTTCGATCACAGATTGATTCAAAAGATTTGGGTGCCTGATATCTTCTTTGTCCATTCTAAGAGATCCTTCATCCATGACACAACCGTGGAGAACATCATGCTTCGAGTACACCCAGATGGAAATGTTCTCTTCAGTCTCAGGTATGAGGGTACCCTATGGCCTGTGGCTTCCTTCTGCTAAGGACATCTAACCAGACTTGCTGAGTCTCACTTCACACTGAGCTAAGAGCACTGCTGTTGGGTTCATGATGCTGAAGCTATGTCATTGTCCCCACTTCTGTTACCCAAAACTTAAAAGAATAGAGTGGAGCTGAATTCTAGAAATTCCTTAAAAGTCTGACACACAATTGTTTAGGTATGTGAACCCATTTCTATTAACCATTTCTTTCCTATCACTGTTCTCCACCAAATAATTTAGAATCTTAAATTGCCAAATACTTTCTTCAGTTAGTGCCTTCATTTGTCATATAAAGACATAATCACAAGTTAGCATAAACTTTCTCACTTGCTTTTTCTGTTTTTGTTTTAGTTAAAACATGTATTCTAGCACTATGCTATTATAAGCTTTTCATCTTTAATGACACATAATGAGTTCTGCTTTATGGAGTGGCTTATAATAGAAATTCTTTTAAAGACTGTATGTTCAAGCTATTTCAGCTTTTTTTAATGCTCTAGAAATCTGAGACACAGTCTATATAGTATGATTTTAAAACGGGGGTCTTTATTCTTGCAAACTGTGTGAGTTCTATACGGGAGGAAAAAAGATCTTTGCAAATGTGATTAAGTTAATTATCTGTTTGTTTGTTTATTCATTTGTTTTTAGGGACAGGGTTTCTCTGTGTAGCTCTGGATATCCTGGACCTCTCCTTGTAGAACAGACTGGCCTCAAACTCAGATCTACCTGACTCTGCTTTCCCAGCACTGATATTAAAGGTGTGTGCCACCCCACCAAGCCCTAAACTAATTATCTCAGTGTGGGAAAATGCTCCCATACTAGATGCAGCATAAGAATATTTATAATAGAAAAAGAGAGGAAATCTGATACACACAAAAGAAGAGTTGGCAATGAGATCCCAAGCCAAGGAGAGCTGGTGTCAACCAGCATGAGTAAATTTTCCCCTGAGAAGTCTTACAAGAGTAATTCTGCACCAGTGATTCTAATTAGACCTCTGGCCTGCAGAACTGTGAAAGAATACATTTATACTGATATAAACTATTATAGCAGCAATAAGAAATTATTTTTGTTCTTTTGAAGTATCATTTACAGAGTAGCTATCATTAGCCATTTATAAAAAGTTATAAATGGAATTAGCAAACAGTACTGCCTTCTTTCTTTTTAAAATGAACATTGCTCTTTTACCTACATGTATGTCTGTGTGAAAGCATCAGATCTTGAGGTTCTTAGCTACAACGTGGGTGTTGGGAATTGAACCCTGATCCTCTGGAAGAGCAGTCAGTGCTCTTAACTACTGAGCCATCTCACCAGCCCCCAGTACTGTTTTCTATAGGACTCATAAATATTAGTGTCAAAAGTCACTAAGAATCAAAAACAATCATACCAAAGAATCTTCTGTTTAAAAGTTGCTTTGGGCAAAGGATGAACAGTAATAGAGTTATCTGTGAATATTGTTTACCTTGTACATTCTAATGTCTGTTTGACTCTTGCCAGACAGACTATGGTGAAGTTACTTTTAATCTCTTTGACTACCTTACCTGCGAAGAGCATTTCTGTTCATCTAGAGCCCATAAACCACACCAGAGAGTATATGATCATGGTGGTTATGGTGGGTTCCTTGTGACATGATATCATCACATCTGGAAATGATGGAAACTAAGATCACTCATCTGGCTGCTCAACTGTCAATTAACACTTTCCTCACCAAAGCCTGTGTGCACTTTCCTGGGCCCCAGTTCTGTGCATGATGTCATTCATATATATCTTTTGGCAGAATGACATCACGCTTTACAGTAAGGACAACTGGACACATGTGATCTCTCCTGGACTCAGCCTTCTTCTCCTTTTCTGGTTATTGTTTTAGTCTTTATTGTAATAAAGTGTAATGCACCGTACGCAGGTGTGCCTCACTCGGCTTTACTGAGTTCTTCAAGTCTTTCTGTGGAACCTTAACCCTTGAGGTGGTCTTAGAGATGCCCATACTCAAAAATCGTTGTGAGCACAGCTCTTTAATCCAACAAAAGAACCAGTCCAAGCACAGATACAGGTCTACTGGTACCAGACTGGGTTCTAAGGCCATCTAGTCAAAATCCTCTTCAATCATTTCATCATGTGTACGGTGAATTAGTGGTATAAAGATGTTAGTAAATGCTTCCTTTAATGTAGTAGGAATATACCAGACTAAATGTGTGTTTTGCACCTCCATTCTTGATGCTTTGATTATTGTCAATAAAATTCATATCACAGAAAATAAAATGATTCTTCTCTTCTGAGTTACTCAGAAGCACCACAGCAGGAGCATCCTTTACCTTTGTTTTTGCAGACTTGCTCAAGGAGTCTTTTTCGAACCTGTAATCTGCTATTGTGGCTATCACAGCTCTTACTTTGATGCAAGATCATAGGACCACAGCCTCTGCCTAGAGCCAGAAAAATCCAGGAGAATATAAAATTTTAAGAAAAAAAAAATAAGCCTCATCAATATGCAAGTCTTTACCTTAATAGTTCCTGAATTATGTATTATGCACATAGATCTATCACTAAATGTGCTGCTAGCTTTGCCTCAGTACCACAAGGAAAATTTCCTAGTGCTTTGTGAAGGAAATGTTCACCTATAGATTTGTGTTATCACCACCTTACCTCTTTTTTCCCTGAAGACTACTAAATTTGCATCTTCTATAGAGCAAAATCCACTGAAAACATCTGACTTTGAAGTGATTTTTCTGAAACAATAAAATCAGAGTAAGAAAATGCAGAAAGAGCTAAGCAGGAAATGGTGAGATCAGGAGCAAGTGTAAGAATTAACTCATCAATCTCTGTCTTGAGCAATCCCTATCCCTCTGGGTTTGCTTTCTGTTATTTAGACAGAAAAAAAGACAGGCCTGTTTTCCATTATCCTTGAAAAGCACACAAAGCAAGCAAACAATGAGACGTTTCATTGCTGCATGCTAGCTGGGCCATATGGGTAAGTGATCACAGTTCTCTTTCTAATTTTGTTTACAGGATAACAGTTTCGGCCATGTGCTTAATGGATTTCAGCAGGTTTCCTCTGGACACTCAGAACTGTTCTCTTGAGCTAGAAAGCTGTAAGTCTTTCTGCCTAGTGAAACAAGCCTGCATCATCATCCAAACACAACCAAACACACTCACCGGAAAAATAAGCATGTGTTTAGCAATATTCTAAATATCTTATCATATTCTCCAGTTATATTGGGTTGCTTTTCAGTGTTACACCACCTCCCTTTTTGTAATAATGGTGATAGATTCTCTTTCAAATGAGAAGTTTCAGGGAGAAATGCTTTGCTAATTAAATATTCTGTGATTTTTCACAATAGCAGTAAAAAGGCAGTTCCTTTAGAGGGTGCAGCTTCCTAACATTAGTGCTGATTTTCCACATGTGGAAGATCCTGGAATCTTAAATCCAGACAAGTCTCAGTTCCCTATTAAATGTGCACAGGCTCCCCAGAGGATTCCAGCTTGGGCACTGATTCCATTAAGGGGCCTCTGGTCCAGCTCTCTGCCAATTACTGTTACCCAACATTTGATTTTGATAAGACAACTTAAAAGTTGATCACAGTTTTTCATCATATGACAGAAACTGAATCTCGATGGATGCCACCTACACATCTATTTCTTTGTACACATCTATTACAAACATTTTATATCACAAGAAAAGAAACATAAGACTCATTAGAATTTCATCCAATGGAGATATAAAGAGACTTAAAGGCATGGATTCAGCCCACATGAGACAGTGCTCTGGCCTTACCCTGAGATCTGGCTTAATTTCACATGAGAATGCATGAAGATAGGCACATTGGAGAATTGTAAACATCAGTCTTCAGGCTCTGAATTTTCGAATGGATGGAGGGCTGGCATTTGGTTTTGCTTCATTTTGGAAGTGTGGGTTTGTTCTGTCCCTTGGAAAATATCTTTCGATACATAACAACTGGATGTCATTGAGCCAGAAACGGGGTTCAGAACTGTTTAAAATATGGCTACAGAACTCACCTAACCTCATCTTCTAAGACATCAACCGTTTGTGTTATTTTAGATGCTTACAATGAAGAGGACCTGATGCTGTACTGGAAACATGGAAACAAGTCCTTAAACATTGAAGAGCACATCTCCCTTTCTCAGTTCTTCATTGAGGAGTTCAGTGCATCCAGTGGATTGGCCTTCTATAGCAGCACAGGTACCGTGCTGTGTACAGACAATTCTGTGGCAACTACTGAGTGCCTGTTGTTTGTGAAGTAAACGTCTTACTCTCACCCTTGTTCAAACCCTTCCAACAAGTTGCCTTGATTCTGTTCTTGGTCCCTCTGTTCTATGCTTAGTAGAATTTACAGAATAATCTTTGAAACATGGAAATCACTGCTCAAAACCCTTCCCAGGTCAAAACCCTTTAGTGTTTTTCCAACACACTTATAACCAGAGGCAAACTTCTCGACATGACCTACTGTGGTGGGATTCAGGTGTTAGCTGATAAAGTCCAAAGACACTTATCCAGGGTCCCGGGCTCCTAAAGAGAGAGTGGCCAACCCCATTCATAAAAAACTACTAAAATCTTAAAAAGCCCCATTTCCTAGTTCCTGACTGCTAGAAAGACTGGTCTGGCATCCATCATCCATTGCATAGATAATCCAGTCTATCAGGCACCTATATAAACTGTTACCTATATCATAAGTGTTGGCTTATATTTTAATAAATACTAATCTTAGATTAATATCTTTAAAAAACTCCCACCTTCTGGACCCCAATGCCCCGGCCCGCAGGATCAGTCAACGGAGGGTCTGGAAGAGAGAGAGTGGGACAAAGAACGGGAGGAGACGCAAAGAATGGAGACAAGGCTGGAAAGTCTGCTCAAGTCTCAAAGTTTATTGTAGCTTGGTACAGTATATAAATGTTTCAGGGAGGCAGCCCCCCACCTGCTGGTTACATCACCATCCAGGGTGGTAGCCCCCCACCTTCTGGCTGCACTACAAGGAAATAGTAACAGTAACCAAAAGCAGGGGGTTAGTCATTGTGCAGAAAGAACAAAGTGTGCATCATGGCATGGTGGCCAGGACCACAAGGAGCCACAGAATATATCATTCATGCCTGGGAGAGGACCTCCTCGTTCAGAGAACAATTCAACAGGCTGAGAGAAGAAGGAAGGGAAGTCTTTCCCACACTTGTGGGTCTCCACACCCCAAGATCCCAGCAGCCCCTTATGAATGGGGTTGGCCACTCCTCCTTCAGGAGTCCGGGAGCCTGGATAAGCGTCTTCGGACCTTATCAGCAGACACCTGAATCCTACAAAAACCTACATTCTGTGTGCTGCTGTGACATCACACCCACCTCTGCTCCTTTCTATTACTGTCCTCTCTTCCTCTTAGTCACTCTCCTTTTATTTCTTCTGTCTGGCTTTGACCTGTCCATACCCTATCTTCCCAAATGGTGATATCCTAGTTAGCCCTTTGAAACAAGGCCTCTTCCCTCACACTTTCCTGTCTCTACAGCACTTACTTCCAACTGAAGTAGGTGCCTCATTGTCTATCGTCTAAGTCTCTCTTTGGAAAAAGGTCAGAAACTCTATCTGCCTTGCTAACCATTTCTTCCCAGATCCTAGAATATGCCTGGCATATGGTAGATACTCAATAAAAATCAACTAACACAACTGAGTTAGCAAGATTCACAGTTGCCCTAAAGAGAAAAGTCTGTTTAAAATCAGAAGTACAGTATATACGCTTCACTGTGATCAATAGATTTTTGATTTGGTAGCATTTATCCCAGGAGTTTTTAAAACTGATCTGGCTGTTAACCAAAGTTAGGAGCAGCCTCTTTCTGACCCCTTCACAATATCCCACTCCCACAGTCATTATCACCATCTTTCTAGTGACACGTACTCTTTGTCTTTTTTAAGCAGATAAAATATCATTTGTGGTTCAGAGGAGCTGTGTTCAGGCTACAAGGTGTGTTTGTAGCTGGCCATCCAGGTTGAAGCTGCCCTGGCTAGAATCTTCCCACCTGCTCAGCCTTGTTGTTTGAGGAGAAGATAATAAGTTATCAATGTAAAAGTCTGTCTAAGACACAGAGTACAACCAAAATTTAAATCTCAAAGACGCTAATTGCAACCGCAGGACCAATGTGTCTTTAGCTATTTAGATCAGGGAGAAATGTCTACATCACCCGGTTTGTTTGCATCTGTTGACATTCAACAAATGACGCTGTTAATTTTAATCATGTTCCTTGTATTTTCTGTTATGCAAATAACATACATTTGTGTCCCTTGATCACTGGTATATCCCTGGCACATGGTTCTCCTTCTTTCTACTGATGGAGGTAATGAGAGATCCCTCCCATACACATTCCTAAAATTGAGTTCATACTATAAAAAGAATTATGCCATTCACATAAATGTATGAAGAGTTTATGACTCACATTAGGAGCTTCCTAGAGAGAGCAATCCAGGCTGTCAAACAGGTCTGAAAATATCTGAGAGCGCAGTAAAGAGCAGTCGACTAGGAGCTTTATGCTGGCTTGGGTAGAGTTAAGGTCAAGGGTGTTCCCTTTGATGAAGCAGACACTGATGGCTTGAACTTTTCACAGGTGCCACAGGGGATTGTGTTTTATATTTGTGTTTGCACAGTTTATAGTATTATTATTATTTACTGTTTTTGTTTTTAGTTTGGTTTCTATGAGGTAGAAAGGGACATAGAAAAGGGGCCTGGAAACTCTCAGTACTTTAATTTTTAAAATGAAATCAAACTCTTATTACTCTAGCTGAGTGATGACTTAACCTTCTTACAGGTAAAAAGACCTGTTGTAATGGGTAAGGGAGCCCTGCTTGCTTAGTGTGCACCCACAGTATCATCCTGGTCTTCCCTTCCTGATCCACAGGGTAGATCTGCATTCTTCCTTCCTGGTTAATCCCTTGCACCAGCCCCACCAATCAAATCCCAGATAATAATTCTCTAGAAGAAATGTTAAATAAGAACAGGTGTAGTTTAAAGATATATACTCATCTTGTATTTCTGAGGCGCTGGGTTTAATCCTTAACATTGAAAAATAATAATAAATAAAAAATAATGGCAATTCAATAAAAGAATAGTCACTTAAATGCATTTCAAGAACTCAGTAGTAAACAGGAAGCCACATACAATCAACTCTATGTATCCACTGCTCTCACATTTGTGGACTCAACCAATGGTGAATTGAAAATATTTGTAAACATATTTGAACTGAACATGAACACAGCTATGTGTTATCAGAACTCCCTAAACAATGCAATATAACAACTATTTGCATCATATTTACATTATATTAGGCACTACAAATAAAAGATTATTTAAAATATATGGAAAATTTACAGGATTTTAAATGAACACCTATAGTTAAACATCATATGTCTATAGACATCAATGTTTAAGGATTCCTGGAAGGGATTGCCCTTTACACATCTGTAGGAGTAGCTATACTATCTTTCTTTATAAATTACCTTTGTAATTATACTTTTAAGTCTTCCAACAATTATATGAAGCTGCAGAGGTTGGTATATTATTAATCTTCCCTAAAGGCATATCAAAACCTTTAATTTCACACACAGTGAAGTGATTGACAAATATAAAGCAATGACATTTTGCAAGCTTCTGTCTAACATGAGGTGCAAATCCAAGTCAGTGAGTGGAGCAAAAGGTAGTGTGTATTTTAACTTTAGAAAGCTCTTCATGGTGTATAATTTACTTCCACTGCTCATGAAATTAGCAATCTTAAAATATATGTGTTTCAGGGCACATGTGTCAGCTAATAGTGAGAATTTTAGTAGCTAATAATATGAGAAGTATAATAAACAGTTAACTGGGAATCTGAGGCTGGATGGAGAGCTGCCTAATTCAATAAGGTTTTTCTAGTGCTCAGTGTTAGGCCAATTTACTGATGTCTTCTAACTGGCTTACCATTGTGTCTCCTAAGAAATTACTACAAGAAGTAGAAAGTTCTCCAGCTGTACATTACCTGTGGTTTTGTTTTAAAATTTAACCTTGTAGTCTCTGGGTTTTGAGTACTTTCATTTCAAAAATTTGACATGTAAAAATTAGTCTCTACACCATTCATGAAGCATATTTTAGTATTTATTCATTTCACTATTTATTACCTTATTTCAGTAAATATGAATATTGGTACCTGGTTATTACTATGTATTATTAAATATGAGTTAGAGGCTGGAGAGTTGGCTCAGCAGTTAAGATCACAGGCTGCTCTTCAAGAGGGTCCAGGTTCAATTTCCCGTCACCCACATGGCAGGTCACAATTGTCTGTAACTCTAGTTCTGAGGGATCTAGTACCCTCTTCTAGCCTACATTTATGCACGTAGTGAGTATACATACATTCAAGCAAAACATCCACACACATATTAAATAAAATAATAAGTATGAATGGAAAAGAAAAAACATAATTATTCAGTGTAGCCTGGAACATGATAATGAATAATACTCAGAGATGTCCTACAGATGGTTGGAATATTTGGCTTTAAACTTCTTTATATAATCTGGTTTCTCTTAAGGTCATATAAATCTTTCGCCTTTTAAATGTCCTTATAGTAAATACAAAATAAAGGATAATTCTATGCAGTATGCTGTAAATATAACAACAATTGTATTGGTCATAAGATTAAATAATATCACAAACATGAGTTTATATAATTCCAACAATGTGCAAAGAAACATCACCATTGGAAATCTGCCTACAGATTGAACCCTTAGTGAGTGTTCTGGATCCCAATCAAAGATCCAATGATCTGCTCCAGATCTTTTCTTACGGATAAAATGTTCATTTGTGAAAGCTGATAAATAGTTATTAACTATGACAAATCACAATTGGCAATGAAGCCTTTCCTCTTGTATAAACACTGCAAATGATATAAATGTGCAAAGGGGTCTTTAAAGGTCACACATGGTATATAATTATCATTCACCCCCCCCCAAGCTTGAGTATAGAAGGTAAGCATAATTTTGGATGAAAAATTAAGCAGACTGTAGCTCAGGCCATCTAACACGGTGTTAGAGCAGAAGCCTGGATCTAGCTGGTGCTGAGGAAACAAAAGTGGGTGTGTCCCATTCTGTAATATCTGAGAGCTTGCCCTCTGAAGGGCAAAACAAGGAGTTTAAGCATGGCGCCTCCTAGAAGACTGGCTAATGGCAACTATTTCTTTTTCCTAGGGTGGTACTATAGGCTTTTCATAAATTTTGTGCTACGGAGGCATATTTTCTTCTTTGTACTGCAGACCTATTTCCCAGCCATGTTGATGGTGATGCTTTCATGGGTTTCATTCTGGATTGACCGGAGAGCCGTTCCTGCAAGAGTATCCCTGGGTAAATAAAAATTTCCATTTGTTGTAAAATTACAATATAGAGGGAAGGACAAGGAGGTAATGAAAAATGAATGTTGTATGGCGAAGTAAAAATCGTGGTAGGTTGGTGTGTTCAGGTGAAAGTGTTTATCTTTAGCTGGCTCCAAGGACAAATTGTAATTGGGCTTTCTTTGGCCACTGAGTGTTTGAGGTTGAAGGTGCTGCTGACTGATCAGCAGCTGAGTGATGAATAGTAAGAAAGAAAGGTGGATTATGAAGGAAAAAAGAGAGCTCACTTAAAAAAAAAATCCTTTGCCACTAAAGAAACCATCCATCTCTAACCCAAGTTTATTTGACTTTTTAGGACAAGTGCTTTACAACTTAGAAGGAAGAGCCCTTAAAGTAATTTACACTGTGCTTTCGGTGTCTTAATAAATCCCAGGGCAGGGCTTAATTTGGGTACATGGGTGCTGATGAGGAATTGGAACCTAACTCAAAGGCCAGAATGAGATTCAATGACAGCAGAATTTCAAGGGAAACAGTTCCTGCCTCATTAAGTCACCACACGAGGATGATTACCTAATCCATCTAGTATGCTAGATGCTACCGTCACACACCCTGATTTATGGAACCATTTCAAAACCACTTGGTGGTCATTGAGTCCTGGCAAAGTGGGATGTGCCCAGCTAAGTACCTGGAAGCCATGTTACTTAGTGAGGAACCAGGAGTTAATGCCTCTTGCCATCTTTTCTGATTTAGGACAATTTCTGGTTTCCCCTAATTTTGTGTCTTTTAACTTGTAAAGCTTTATCTTGAGAGAAGATTTTTAATAAATGCTTCACAACAATTGTAACTATAATAAAATTCATCCTAGAAAGATTTTTTTAAGTTAATGTTAACAAATTTTATACATACTTCAAAAGACCATTTGGAGACATAAATTATTAATATTAATAATTTGTTCACTTTTTCCCCTATAAAAGCCACAGTCTTTGAGCATTTCAGACTTGAATGTCTTCAAGAAAAAAATATCACCCAAATGAGTAATTAAATTATTTTGACTGTGCCTTTATATCAGAACATCTGTGTCCTGACCCAGAACAACTGGGGTAAGCATAGACCCAAACAAAGGCTCATGCCAGCCCTCAAGAGATATTGAGAAAGGCATTCAGTCTAAATGCATATTAGCATGAGTAGTAATTATATCTCTCATGTTGGCTACTCTGCATTTATATGGTGAAAATGGTAGCTCTAGGAGCTAGTAGGCTGAAGTAAAGTGTGAATGCAGAATGCAGGATATCTATGCTCAGGCCTCTCTGAAGTTCTGTCTTGTATGTGGATTTATCTCTGAGAGATAGAAAAATTTGTAATTTATGTAAATTATCCTCCAAATCAGAGCAACTCCTCTCCCACTTTTATTGCCACAAGCAACAGCTTTCCCATGACACCCTCAAGTCCTGCCTTTGCTGTCCTGCCTTTCTAACGCCTTGCAATGTCGCTCAGTTCCTGCAAGGCACAGTGTGCCATTTCAAAATCATGGTTATAATGTGTATTGATCAAATTAGGTAATTAACATTTCCACCTCCTTCTCATTAGTTTGTGTTTGGTGCCTCTGAGCTCCTAGTTGTTCATAAACTATATTGTAAGCTAGTATACACTGTAGTCCCCACTGTGCTAGAGAACACTAGAACCCACTCTGCTTGTCTGGGGACTCCTTGCATCTCTCTCCTCGTTCCTTTACCCTTTCTATCCTCTTATAATTAGTATTACGTGGTGATATATTGTATGATCTAAACAAATAAAGATTGCCTGAAGATCAGAGGACAGAGCCAGCCACAGAGTTCGTCATAAAGGTCAGGCAGTGGTAGCACAGACCTTTAATCCTAGCACTAGGGAGGCAGGGGCAGAAATCTGGATTTCTGTGAGTTCAAGGTCATACTAGACTACTACAAAATAATCCCATTTAAAAGAGAAACAGAGCCGGGCAGTGGTGGCACATGCCTTTAATCCCAGCACTAGGGAGGTTGAGACAGAAAGTGATATGGCTGGGCAGAGAAAGGATTATAAGGCAGGAGGAGATGGGAGTTTGCAGCCCCTCCTCTTCCCTTTTTGGCTGAGGACTCAGAGCATTCCTGAGAAGATTCGTGGAGACAGGATCTATTCCTCCTGGCCTGAGTTTCTCAAGTGGCTGTTCCTCTGTTTCTCTCTGATCTTTTAGCATTTACCCCAATATCTGGCTTCTGGTTTTTAATTATAAAATCAATTAGGACTCATGCAACAATATTATACATTCTGATGACTTTTTAAATAGCTTCTACATTGAAGGAATATGTCAAACTTGCTTCATTTAACAGAGTGTACTCCAATTTCACTCACTTGCTGCAAACAATGGGCTATCACTCTAAATGACTCAATAGCATTTTATTCTGTACATGGGAAATTTTTGTCCATATAGCTATTTTTCATTTTCATTAGAATTTGTTAACTGTACGAGCTAATGGTCTCCATTGTAACATTGTTATTTTCTATGTAATATGCATTGATCAGCCCTAATCCCCCATTACCCATATCCTACTCCTGCCCTCACTATTTCCTTTCTATGACTCCAAACTCTCCTTCCATTTTTATTGATTATCTCTTGTCATTTTTAATTGTTAGTGTTACATGTATACACCCATAGATACATAAATGTAACCTACTGAGGACATCGTGTTGCTCATATGTTTTTAGGGCTGACACTTGATACTGGATAATCACTTATGGAATTCATGTCTATGGAGGACCAACTCTTCTTCTCATTGACTACCTGTAGCTTTTCCCCCAAAGGGTAGGGCCTTATGAGAGTCCCCCATCCCCCATCTGCATTGGCAAGTAAACTGGTGTTCTCATGTCATAGCTATATTGTTCAGATTTCATCTGTATAGATTCCCTGTCTGTAATACCCCTGTAGACATCCTAGCTCTTAGAATTTTCTGTCCCCCCTTCCAGAATGTTTCCTGAGCTTTGGGCATAGGAGATATACTTTAGGAGGCACCCATGGTCGGTTGTTCTTTGAATTCAATCAGTTGTGGTTTACGGTAATGGCTTCCATTTGCTGCAAAAAGAAGCTTCAACCAGGACAATTTCTACCTAAATTCTAATACTTATCTTTATACCTACAGATAAATGTAGCCCTCATCCATGTATATTGATCAGCACAGAGGCTGAGCATTGTAGATCTAGCTATTTTCAACAATGCAGTAATTAACATGGGTGTGCAGTTATCTCATGGATATGCTGATCTTGTTTCTTTCTGACATATATCCAGAAGTGAGGTGGCTGGATCATATGGTAAATCTATTTTTAGTCTCTTGAGTAATGTCCATATCATTCCTCATAAGCTTATTTTGTGTGTGTGTGTGTGTGTGTGTGTGTGTGTGTGTGTGTGTGTGTGTGTGTACAGTAAGATGATCGTTAATTGTAGTTGAACTTACATTTCCAATGTGTACAAAGAATTTGAACATTTTTTTCAGCTTGCTGGAAAACTGATTTTTTTCTTTTAGGTGGGGTGTTTGAGACAGTGTTTGTGTAGCACTGGCTGTTCTGAAACTTTGTAGACCAGGCTGGTGTTAAACTCAGAGATCTACCTGCCTCTGGCTCCCAAGAGATTAGAATAAAAGCATGTAATGCTACCACACCGCAAAAAATTTCTTCTTTTAAGAAGAATATACTCATATTCCTTGCTCACTAATTGGATTGCTTATTTTGTTGTTAGATTTTTAGTGTATACTATATACTTGGGATGTAATTTCTCTGTCAAACTAAGGGGTTAGTTAACAAAAATATTTTCCCCTTATGTGAGAGGCCTGCTCACTGAGTTTGTTTCTTTAGCTGTGCAGAACTTCTTAATTTGATTTAGCCACTTTTGTCTCATTTTGCTCTTATTTCTCATGCCTCAGGGATGTTATCCAAAACTTCATCACCTGGACCAATGTTCTGAAGTGTTTCCCTATATTTTCTTCTAGTACTTCAGAGTTGCAGGTGTTATATTCAGACAAATGATTTTATTCATTTCTTCAGATTGCCATAAATTTTCACTGAAAATGAGAGGTATGGTCTTATTAAATAGTTCAGCAAGTGACAGTTTCTAAACTGTGGGATCTGAAACTGCCTGTTAGATGAAAATCCGCTGGTCTATTTTTTACTGTGAATGGATTTTTTTTTTTTACCCATGGGCTTAGTTACTTGAAAAGTACTAGCTTACTGATATCCCAAAGATTTTCACAATTTATTGTATAACATCAGAAAAAAACAATTGACATTACCATTAATTTCTCATAAAAACATTGGTAAGTTGGAGGTTCACAATTGTGTAAGTTTGGTGGCATTTTAGGGTAGGCTTGAAAGTGTGGGTCATGCGGTTAACAATGAACAGCATTGTTCTTTCATTTGATGTCATGGAGTGATGAGCCCAGGATTAAGAAAATCAGTGCCAAATACTCAGACTTGAGTGATTGATTTGCTTTGTTCTTTTGAATAAAAATGATCTTTCACTGAGAAGGAGTGGTCGAGAGCTTACTATAATGTGTGCAAAGCCCCAATGATTGATCAGTAGTACCACAAATAATAAATGAATTTGTGGTTAAGTAATTATCTAGTTCTGCTCTTGACTCCTGTAACTGGGGGCTTTCTTCAAAATAGCCTTTGTACATTGGTTTGTAAAAGCACTTTATAAACTTTACATTCTGTCATACAAAGATTGCTCAAATGAGTGCACACATGCAGAGATGCCCAAAGCTTCTAATAACAACAACTGGACACTGGTAGCCCTACAAGTGAAAAACACTGTTTCTGGCCACTGAGTGGTGCTGAGATAGCCAGTCTATATCTTTCCTTGACATGCTTCCTGCCTATGGACATAGGAAACATGTTCTTACTCACATGAAGGCAAATGAGGACCACCATTCCCTCAGGAAAACTATAGTACATCCAATGAAGGGGTGAACAGAGTCAGAAATCCAACGAGTGATGTCTGTTTGCCTACTGATGTCATGGTTAATGAACTGTTGCTCTACCAGGCCCATCAATGAAACACAGGCGTGAAGAATTCTCCCCAGACTGCCATTCATCTATACACACATGTACTTAAAAGTTAATATGGTGAAACTGTTAAGGCTCTGGGGGGCTGAGTCAAATCAAATGGCCCGACTCAGTATTTTCCCATAACACTTTTCTAATTATGCATTCGGATGCAATATAAGACCTTTCTTTGAATAAATGGTCAGTTCATGTGATTCAAAACCCCTAGTAAGGATGTTAACTTTAATAGATCTGCAAGGAAAACCATTTGTCAAGATTAATGTATTTCCAAGGGATGGCTTAAGACATAATAAGCATGTTTAATGTTACTCTAATAGTCCCAACCTCCAGTAGTATTGCTCTAGGAATTTACGGCAGTTATCTTACCACTTACCCCATCCATCCATTCTTCCTCCCCACTCTCTCATTAATTTTGTCATTATTATTATTGCTGATGTTATGCAATGGAAATATGGACTGCTGGTCATTCAAATAAAGAAGTGGTAAATTAGTTGGGCTAGGCATGCTTTTAAAGAAAATAATTGATAGTTAATTCCTCCCTGGCAAATATAGATACTATGGTTCATTTTTATTAATCTAAATAATCAATGATTTCAGTGTATACTCATAATTCATTAACACTTGTAACTTTTCTAAACCATTATTTTAGCCACTAAATCCAAATTGCTATCTATTGAAAAATACTAATGTTCTATCTCCATGTCTTATAAAATGCAAAGAAGACAGTTAAATTATTTTGAACTACTGACGGAAGTTACTGTATAAGAATATGGGCTCAGGATTCCCAGAGTTCATAGAAGGACGTCTTCAAGAGATTAAGACTTCTGGCCCATTGAAAGTACAAAATACCTATTTAGTGCCTTTTGACATATCCCCCAGGACTTTGTAGCATCTTGTCTCCAAGATCTGCCACATATGAAAGTTGATTTATAATCTTATCAACAAAGGATATTCCCTTCCAGGTCTAAAATGAGAGGCAGTAGATGTACAATAAAAACACACCACAGATTTAACACTGACAAGGAGAGAACTGAATCCTGCTCCTGACAAACTGTGGGCCAATCACCCAGCTATTCTAGGCATATAATTCATTTTTGTAATGTTGGCCAGCATTTGTCAAGTAAATGGCAGGTAAATATCTGATTGAAGCAAACAACTTTTAAGCTATAAGCTATTGAGCACATTTTAAACTTGATTTCAGCTCTGTGTTGCCTTTTAATAAAAAATTCATGACTCCATGTTTATGTAACAAGTGCGTTTTGAAGCCAAAGCATGGAAAGAACATATAGCTGCATGCAGACTGTTTGTTACTGTTGTTTTTATTTACTTATTACTTATTTATTTATTGTTACTGTTTTGCCTGGAAACCTACGATCGAATGAGACAGTCCCTTTGCTTAATGTTAAGTGCTTGAATAGAGAGTTTAGAAGCGCAAGTCAGTGTGAAGATGAGATTCTGGATTTTGCCCAGGATAGCTGTCAAACTACCAAGCTGTAATATACTTTGTTATACAAACTAAAATTGTATTTGAAATTGAGAGGCTCTGAAGAGTTGCCATTGTGTTTGACATAGTGCTTTCTTAGAGGAGCACCTCACACAGACCTGGAGAAAGGATAGAAGCTTCTTAGTGAAAGTGTCTCTGCGTGAAGAGTAAATCACAGGCTCTTCCTTCAAATGGGGACTCCACGGTTCATAAACTCACTAAGAATTTCATTTGTACTTCCCTGGTGCAAAGTTAACAAATTAAACCACTCCAGCCAGTGTGCATTTCAGATATTTATATCACTGTACCTTCTCTCCAGATGGTACTCTAGAAATATTCTTCTGAGAGATTAGGGTAGAAATTGAATAGTTCCCATAGTGTTTTACTAAAATCTGAGTCACTTCTTCCTCCACTTGTCTCCCAGAACTCAGATCTTTTCACCTGAAATGCTCACGTGAAAAAACAAAGAAAATACAGAAGGACAAAAAGAAAGAGAAAGAGGAGACGTCTAGATTCTAGAAAAGGGGAGGGAAGAACAGGAAACAGTGACAGGGGAAGGGGAGAGAGAGAAGAAATGACTGACATTCGCCAGCTGCTCAGAAGCAGCCTCCAACAGTAGCACACATGCACTCTGAGTTTCAACTGAAGTGTAGTTTTATTTGTGGGAGTTCAAAGAAAATAATGGTGGCTTTTTTTTTTTTTTTTTTACCATTCTTGATGAAAGAAAAATGTAGAGAATAGTAGTCTACATTTAAGATCAGTCAAGAAAAACTGCACTCCCTTAGCAGCATGGGAGAGTAAAGGTAGATGCAAAGACCAATTTCTTAAAAGGGATAGTTATTAAAAACTTTAGAGAAAGTTACTGAAAATCACCTTGTCATTTCTTTCCAGGAAAAATTCTTCAAATTGAGCACATTTTTATCTTCCTGGGATGATCAGAAGTTGCTCACTGAAGGACAGCCTCCAAACATGTTGGGTTTTGTGTGTTTCAATGAAAGGAAGGACTTTGTAGGGAACCACGAGGCACCGGGATAGGAAGAAAAATCCAATGAGAGATGTCCAAAGCTAGCAGGCAGCAGTTCACTGCAGCTCTAGGACACCAGACTGATTGTGTGTTCGAGGGATGTGCATTGGTGACTCCATCATTGAATGGCTATGTCACTGAATTTGTCACTCTTCTTGAACTGCAGGAATCACTACGGTGCTCACCATGTCCACAATCGTCACTGGTGTGAGTGCCTCCATGCCCCAGGTGTCCTACGTCAAGGCAGTGGACGTGTACATGTGGGTCAGCTCCCTCTTCGTGTTTCTGTCTGTCATTGAGTATGCCGCTGTGAATTACCTCACCACAGTGGAAGAGTGGAAACAGATCAACAGGAGAGGAAAGGTACAGCTTTGCCCAGACTGTTAATTCCTTTCACAACATGGCTGGCTTCATTTCTTTTCCTGTTGCTGTGATTAAAAATAAAAATAACTAATGAAAGCAACTTGCAGGAAAGAAGGCTTATTTTGGTTCACAGTTCAAGGGCATTGACCATCATGGTAGGGAAGTCAAGTCAGCAAGAGCTTTAAGCAGTTGGTCATATTGCACCTACTATCAAGACACAGAAAACAATGATACAGCTATTGCCCCTGTCTGCTCTTGTGTCAATGGTTCTCAACCTGTGGGTCATGACCCATAGGGGAGGCTGAACAGTCTTTTCAAAGGGATCTTTTAAGATCATTTGAGACACAGATATTTACATTAAGATTTATAACAGCAGCAAAATTTTAGTTATGAAGTAGCAGTGAAAATAATTTTACAGTTGGGGTCACCACAACATGAGAAACTGAACCACTGGCTTAGTGTCCTCACCAGGGAGTGATACCATCTGCAGTGGGAGGGCCCTTCCCACTGTACAGCTGAGATAATTACCTACTGAAAGGCCCAGAGGCCCATCTGGCAAGAGATTCTAGACTCTGTACAACAATGAACATTCTAGGGGAAAAGACTAACTTCTTTAGTAAACTTCCACTTATAGTTCTTCAAACTCTTGCATTAAACCCAAATGCCTTGGCAAAGGACAAGTGAGCAAGATTGTGACAACTTAATGTGGGACTTTAAACTCTGCTCTAAGCTGTTTTTCTCAGCATCCTTTGTGCCTGAAGAATTCTTCTCAGTGTGCATTGGTTTACTGATTCTGTCCCATTAAAAGAAGGGGCTGTGTACAAACCACATGCTTTCTAATAGGTGGAGATGGAGGTGATGGTGGTGATGGTGGTGATGGTGGTGATGGTGGAGATGGTAGTGATGGTGGAGATGGAGGTGATGGTGGTGATGATGGTGATGGTGGTGATGGTGGAGATGGTGGTGATGGTGGTGATGGTGGTGATGATGATGGTAGTGGTGATGGTGGAGATGGTGGAGATGGTGGTGGTGGTGATGGTGTGGTGGTGGTGGTGGTGATGGTGTGGTGGTGGTGGCGGTAGCTAGAATGTATTAAGTATTTATTTATATTGGAATTATGTCAACAATTAAAATATTTTATGTGATTTGATTTTCATTGTAGCCCTGAGAGGTCAATCTTTTCTCACCTTCATATCTTAGTAAAGTAAGTGCTTCCAAGAGCTAAAGGGAAATCAGGATTAGCTTTTGAGTCTATGACTCCAGAAGCTCTGATCCAAATCAATAATGATGTGGGTTTTTTCCTCATCACTTGAAATCCTGAACAAAAAGAGGAGTTCTTTTCCCCATAATATCCTGGCAATAGGGTATCTTCTGCACTCTTGAAGTGATCATCATTTTTTTTTTTTGACATTGCTTAGTAAAATGTATTGGTTGCCTTATACTGTTCTATTTCACAAAGGATTTGGGCATCAATCTCCTGTACTTATGAAAACTTATATAAGATATTGCACCTCTGAATTCTAACTGATAAGATTCACCCATATGTTTGCTAAAACTGCTTTCAAGAAGCAATCTCTCTTTATTCACATGTACATGCCATTTTAAATTTTCATTTGTATTTTATGTATGAGTGCTCTATATCCATAGAGTGTTCTATATCCATAACTATATGCTGGAAGAGGGCATTAGATTCTATTATAGATGGTGTGAGTCACCATGTAGTTGCTAGGAAATGAACTCAAAACCTCTGGAAAAGTAGCCAGAGCCATTAACTGCTGAGCCATCTTCCCAACCCTCAATACACATGATTTTAATAAAATATGTTCACACTGGCTTTAGAGATATTTTTAAAGAATACACACACACACACACACACACACACACACACACACACACACACACACACAAATGTTTTACCTGTGTATATGTTAAATGTATCACATTTGTGCAGTGTCCACCAAGGCCAGCAGAGGGCGTATAATTCCCTGGAAATGAAGTTACAGATTCTATGTCATGTGAGTACTGGAAACACTACCCAGGTCCTCTACTAAAGTCTTAAAGTGCTTTTAACTGCTAAAGCTATCTCTTTAGCCCCAAGATTTGCAGATTGTCATATGAGCTTTGTGCACACTTCAGAATGTTGTTTGATTTTTTAATTTTTCTACTGAGAGAATTGCTCACTTTCGCATGGTTTTTAAGATTATCTTCCACTGAGACTTCACTCAGGTCCCCTGTTTTAAGTTGTGTAGAAACAATCCTCTATGATTTATAAATGGAGAAGAGGATATTGATAAAACAGAATAATCCATGAAAAAGTGAGTTGCACTTCAGGCCTCTAGGAATAAAGTCAGTCTTTCATGTTGTGCCCTTTAATTCAAAGCCCTATTGGAATTGGTTTTGTTTTATTCTACATGCTTTTCTTTCTTTTGTTGACTACTTGAAGCTTTGTCATACACGCATGCGTCCTGGGGTGCATGCAGGTGTGAGGACATCCATGAGCTTTCAGTTGTATGTAGCACTAGAAGGCATTACCTGTGTTCTTTTGGAGCCTAGCAATGGAGAACAGAGGTAAAAACCTCAGATTCTCCATATCTGACATGATGTTCTAGCCACTGGGCCTTACCAACACTGGAGATAGCAATGATGTGCCTAAGCTGTGTCATGGAAGACGAATAGGGAAAGTGTGTTCTTGTTTGTTTTGATGTGGTGAGTAGTTAATCCAAGGACTAGACACTGAAGTAAACTGAGACCACTTCTATTTCTTAGACTCTGAAGTATGCCTTCCTGCTCTTACCTGCCACACAATGTATTTGTTTATACCACCTGAAATTTTTTGTTAGTTAAATTTATTCTTTGACAGTTTCTACATGAACATACACATTGACTTTCACCCAGACCTTCTCCTATTCTGAAATTCATGACAATTCATTTTGTTTTCAAACCACTGAGTTTAACCAAGGCTATCTGTATGAAGCTCTCTGTTGGGACTAGGTAGGCTCAGTAGCAAATACTCAACTAAAGAAAATTACTCTCCCTCGTCCAGAATCTATCAATAACCAATAGTTCATCTGTAATGGGTAGGTCCCCATTAGTTCTTTCCTTATCCAGGACTAGTCATTGACAGGGCCAGTTTTCTATGTGGCCGGTGAAGGTACCCACAGTTCATTTGTTCATGATTGCATTGCTAGTAGAGAATTTAGGGGTGGCATTTATCAGTCATTCACATCCCCCAGCTCTTCTGTAGTTTCTATCCTCTCTTTCACAGTGTTCCCTGAGCTTTTATAGGAGATAGTGTGAATAAATGTCTTATCCAGAGCTGAGCCTTCAGGAATCACTTACTCTTGACACCTTGAGTAGCCATGGTCTTAATTCACTGCAAGGAGAGACTTGTCTGATTAAGGCTAAGCATAGCTTTTGCCTATTCATATAAACATGGATATTAAAAGGCAGTTTGATACTGTGCTAATATAGTTAAACAACAGTAGTAAGTTCCTGCTCATGAGCCTATTGCTTGCCCAGGAATTGGTTGTTAACAAGGATTACAGCACCACACGTGGGCCTTAAATCCAAATAGAAGTGGATTTGTTTGTAGTGGATTTGTGATGTTACATTGTAAATAATTGTCCCACCTATGATTTTAATAAAAAGTGCTGATTGGCCAAAGACAGACAGAAAGTGTGGGTAGGGCTACCAGACTAAGAAAACTCTAGGAACAGGAAGAACAGAGCAGAAATGCCACAGAGACTCCAGAGTTGCCAGACAAGCCAGAAGATGCAGAGGACAACTATACTGCTCTGAGAAAAGGTAACGAGCCCCATGGCTGAACAGGATAAGAATCATGGATTAGTTTAAGGGTAAAGAGTTGGCAAGTTATATGCCTGGGCCTTAGGCTGATCAGCCTAAAATTATTGTAAGCATCTGTGTGTCTCTGCAGGTCTGTGGGTCTTTGGGTCTGTGGGTCTAAACCTGGAGGCTAGGCCCAAAAGTCCAGACCAGAAACCTCTTACTACTTTTGTTACCTCCAACAATCATATACTCATGCCTCTATTGCACCGGTGTGCTTATCTTTCCTATCAGGCTGGTTTTGTGATTTTCAGAGTTTGCAGTTGGGTAAAGCATGTAAGCCCTTTCTCCTCCACTATCCTACATAGCACATTGCAGTACTTTGAAAACTGAACAGCAGACAGGAGGTTTCCAGCTCTGTTTCAGTTTTCTTTGTCTATGTGTGGTGTCTTCAGCAATAGGATCTTACACTCTAGTGCTGAGCAAACATGAATGTGGGTAGTTTGAGGGCTTTCGGGAGCCTCCCTGAACAATTCCTCTGAAGATATCCCATGTCTGTAACTGGAAATGTGTTTAGTTAGCCCACTGCTTCTAGTAGAGTTATATGGCCATGTATAGTACCTCCCTTCACCTCTCATTTCTCTTTTTAATTTGGGTTACATGCTGTTCATTTGATTAGTTTTCCCTGCCCTACACTTTCCCCATGGCAATTTTATTCCCTGCTTCCCAGCTCAAACCTCTTTTGATCCCTTTATCCATGTTCTACTATTCCTCCTCCCTTTGGGCATCCTACTAACACCCCCTTCCCACTTTCCTGGCTTCCCAAAGCACTCCAAGTTAAACAAACAGGAATAAAGAGTTAAAACTAAGGTCTCCACATAGAAGAGAAAGTGCAGCATTTGTATTTTGGCTCTCAATTATGTCACTTGGTAAATGTTTTTTGTTTCATCCATTTAGCAAAAAGTTTCATAATTCCAGTCTTCTTTATATCTGAAAAAACATGTATGTATGTATGTGTGTAAAATTATTATCTGTGCATTAGTTGATAGACATCTGGCTGCTTCTATTTCCTAGCTATTGTAAACAGAGCAGCAATGAGCCTGGATGTGCAGGAAACTCTATAGTATACTATGACATCCTTTGGACTTTATACCTAGAAGTGGTATAGCTGTTCCTATGGTAACTGTAATTTTAGTGTTCACTATTTTTTTTATTTTTTTAAGAAATCTCCAGATGGATTTTCAAAGTAGCTTCAACCACGTGTACTTCCACCACAGTACAGAATGATTAATTCCTCTTTCTCCACATTTGTATTCATGATAGCCATTCTAACTGAGGTGAAATAGAATTGTAAAATAATTTAAATCTGCATTTTTCTGATGGTTGAGGATTCTCAGTACTTTTTAAAGTGACTCCTCACCATTTATATGTTTTCTTTTGAAAACTCTATTTCTGTAGGCATTTTAATTAGATTATTTGATGAATTAGTGTTTAGTGTTTTCAGGGGACTTGCTTTGTTTAATTTTCTTTGTATATTCTAGATAAGAATTCTGTGGTTGATGTATAGATGGCAAAGATTTCCTCCCATTTTGTGGGTTGCTTCTTTACTCCATTGACAGTTTCCTTTGCTGTAAAGGCTTGAGTTTCATGAGACCCTCTTTGTAGATTATCGGTCTCACATCCTGCACCATCAGAGCTCTAATTTAGAAACCCACTTCCTTTTTTCCTCTAGCATTTCAGAATATTAGTCCTTTTGTTTAGGTTCATGATCCATTGGAATTAACTTTTGTGTAGGGCGAGAGGTACAGACCTAGTTTCATTCTTTGACATACTAATGCCCAGGTTTTCAGTACTGTTTGTTAAAGTTGCTGTCTCTTCTCCAATGTATATTTTGTGACAACTTTGTCAAAACTCAGGACGCTGTAGTTAGGGACATATATTTGGGTCCTGAGTTCTATTCCCTTTATCTATGAGTCTTCCTTGGTTTCACTATCATGGTGTTTTTATTGTTATGACTCAGAAATAACTTAAAATCCAATATGGTGTCACCTCCTATAATATTTATTTCATTCCAGATTGTTTTATCTGTTTGGTCTTTTGTGCTTCCATATAAATCTAAAGATTGTTTTTTTCCATAACTGCGAAAAATGGACCTAAACTTGCATTGAATTGCATTGAATCTGAAGATTGCCTTTAGTAGACCATTATCATAAATCCATATTCCATGAGCACAGAAAAACTTTTCATCTTCTAGTGTCTCTTTCGATTCCTTTCTTCTAGATTTAAAAAAAAATTTAGTAGAATATAGATTTTTATTGTATGCCTTGATGGTTTTCTGACTTTCGTGTTGTGATGTCTTCTTTCATTTTGAATTTTATTTATTTGTTTTTTCTCTCTTTTGCTTAACTTGGCAAAGGATTTGTAAACTTTGCTTATCTTTACAGAAAATAAATTCTTCATTTTATTGATTTTTTTGTACTCGTATATTTGATAAAATTCTGCTCTGTTGGTAATTATCTATCCCCATCCACTGTTTCTCAATTTTTAAGACTTTAAGGTGCATCCCTATGTTATTTCTTTGAGATATTCCTAATTTGTTTATGTCAGCACTAAAGGATAAAATCATTACTCTTAAGACTGTGCTTATTGTATCCCATAGATTCTGGTATGTTGTATTTATTTTCATTTGGTTCTAGAGTTTTTTTTAAATATCCCCTTTTAATTTCTTTAGTGACCTATTCATAAATAGTGTGTTATGTGTCTGAGTTTATGTGCTTTCTGTATTTCCTTTTTATGCCAATATTTAACATCATCCTATTTTGGTAAGATAGAATGCAAAATATTTCAAACTTTCTATGTTAGCCAAGACTTGATTTCATGGCTATTCTTGATTGTCAACTACATCTGGAATTCACTAAAACCCAAACAGCTGGGAATAGCTCTGAAGATTTCTTTTCTTCATTAAATAATTTGAAATACTCACTTTTAATCTAGGTCTTTTGAGGTGGGAAGATCTACTTTTAATCTGGGCCACACCTCCCAATAATGATGGTGGTGTACTTCAAATCAAAAGTAGTAAGAAGAGAAACATCAAACTATCCTCAATACAAGAACAATCCATGAACAGAATATTGCAAATACGGGTGCATCAAATTTCATAAAGTAAATACCACTTGTGTTCAAACCTTGGATTAATCACAACTTCTACCACCACCACTCCATGCTAGAAACACCAATACCACTACCATCACACACACACACACACACACACACACACACACACACACACACACACACACACACACACCTCAGCCACCCACTAACAACCAGGAACTGAGAAAACATCATAAATAATTTTAGAAATTGTCCTTAGTGTTGAACTTAGCCCCAGAAAGGAAATGGGAAGTTACTTTGTATTGTCTGTCACCAGAGAACTCAATCTGTAGATCTGTGGTCTGGAGAAAGTTAAGACTAATTTTTAAATCTGTTCTTATCACACAGATCACTTAAAAAACCTAGGGAAATAATAGCTTATTGGTAAATTATGGGCAATAAGCTCTGATCAATTACATGGGTAATTCTAGATTGTCATTATGGAGGAAGAAAATAATACTGCTGTCTCCTAAAGATTAGTCTTTTTAAACATGCTGATAACATTTATTCAGATAGAAAGTAGACAGCAGATAAGATGGCCCAGCAGTGTTCTGGGCAGGAGAAACACCCCTGATGATACTGCACAGTTACATACTTAAATTTGTGGTTGAATGTTATTGGATTCCTGAGGCTAATCAGTCTTAACTTCAATGCGTCTTTATTTTGTCTATATTCAATGTATTACAGAATTTTTTGTTATTAAAACAAAAACAGGTGATGTAATTCAAAAGTATGGATCCATAGTGTTTTAGTTTAACTGACTGCATAGAAGTCTCTGTGTCTTTTCAACTCAGTAAAATATTATAGTTTAAAATTGCAGTGAACCAAATATGCATTTTGATAGAGTTGACTCTGCAGCCTCCAATTTAAATTCTGAATAATTTCATTGAGAGTAGCCTCTCCATATTTGTTCATTTTTCAACTTTCCCAAAGATCAAGAAGGATTTTATTTTCTCGGAAGGCAATAATTAACAGCTGCTTCTTAGACACTGCTCCCCGCTAGTGAGAGTGACTACCTCTCAAAGCAGAACTCAAAAGAAAAAAAATCAGTCCAGATTCAATCAGGCTAGAAATCATAGATAATCTACTTCTTCAGAAAAATAAGACAATTTCATTTAGTTTGCTGGGCTTTGTTAGCATCACTGAGAACTGGTTTCAAGCAAACATGGGAAAGCCTAGCTAGTTTCATTTTAAAGTGCAAATAAAGCCCCTTCACTAACTCATCCCCAACTCAAGTGTAATGAGGCAGTTACTACCATTCTGGTTTGAGACCAGAAACTAGAAAAAAACACGGATCTGTGTATTATTATGTTCTCTCTAAAGAGGAAAAGTAAGTTTGAAAGCAAATCCAAGGAGCCTAGATTGATGATGTGATAAATCATCTTCACCCTCAACTCACAAAGCCATGGCAGACTGTTCATGTTAGTCAGAACTAAGAGGGGTCCAACTATCTGGGACATTGTGTATCCGTTCAGGAGTGTATTAGAAATTATTGCCATTATACTTGTATAACATTTAATTACGTGATGCCTAAGTATCTCATAAAGTTAAATATGAGCCTCCTTGCTACCTCAGGGTTTGTAAGATGGTGTTTTCCACTTATTGTTAAATGACTTTTTTAGTCAGATGCCAGAAGCAAAACTAGAATTCTGTTTATTTAATAACAAGCAAGACAGGCTTAATGTTTATGGAAACCATTTGATATCTGATTTACATATTCTGTAGTTCATATCAATAACATCATTTTGTGACTTACTAAAAAAAGTCTCTTTGACAGATATCTGGAACATACAATATCGATGCAGTTCAAGCCATGGCCTTTGATGGCTGCTACCATGACAGTGAGACTGATGTGGACCAGACTTTATTCTCTCTCCACTCAGAAGAAGACTCCATGAGAACGAAGTTCACAGGAAACCCCTGCACAGATTTGTCTCAGATAAAGAGAAAATCTATGGGAGGAAATGTTGGTAGAATCATCCTAGAAAACAACCATGCCATTGACACCTATTCTAGAATTGTGTTTCCCGTTATTTATATAATATTTAATTTGTTTTACTGGGGTATGTATGTATGAAGGAGACTTTTTGCTGAACTTTTTCTCTCTGCAGTACTTAGGACCTTGTGTGTGCTAAATAAGTGCTCTACAATCCCCATCCTGAAGAGAACATTTTAATGTAAGCTTCTATTAAATCAGATGGTGTTATCTATCTCCTGGATATGAGTTGAACAGTTAAACTGGGATAGAGCCAATCATGTCTCTTGACCTAAAGAACATGTAAAAGCTGATTAATTTACAGATAATATAATGTTTAAAGTCTTAGGGAAATTCAGCTTTATGAATAAAGCGTGTGCATTATGGAGGAGACTTTTCTATCAGGAATAAATACTTTGTAACTATTTTATCATGAGCTTTTCTTTTCATGAAAATGATGTGTTTTGAAATTAGAAAATAAAGTTTGAATATGGCATTTCTTCAAGGCTAACTGATTTTTTTAGTGTCTGCCAAGTGACAGATGACATTGCCCTAAGAGCAATCTCATCTTCAAGTGGTTCCATCCACACACAGCTGATAGTCCTGTAAGAACCCCCCCCCTTCTTACAGCTCCAGTCACATTTTCTACATTATATTTCACATATTTCTGAGCTCAAAATGGAAAAAGTATTCAAGCTTCACCCAGGCTTCATTTGTAACACCATATTCACCTTCAGTCATAAATAACATCATTCACTGTCTTGTACATGACGTATAGATTCCATAACTTCATTTATATTCTTATTAGTTACTTTTCTGTAGCTATGATATAACATAATGGTGAAAGCAACTCTTAGAAGAAAGAGTTCTAGTTCCAGAGGGATAAGAGTCCATGACGGTAGAGAGTGTGGCAGCTAGCGGCAGGCAGAGTGGCAGGAGGAGACAGAAGACAGCTTACATCTTCAAACCTCAAGCAGAATAAACTGGACACATTCAGACCTTTAAATTCTCAAGGCCTGTCCCCAGTGATGCAGTTCATACAACAACGCCATACCCGCTAAATTTCCACCAAACAGTGCCACCATCTGGGGACCAAATGTTCAAATACTCGAGCCGATGGAAGACATTCTCACTCGGACACCACAGGGCTCGTCTAAGTTTTATTCAGACACTTTAAGAACTGTTATGAACTAAAAAGAGAAAAAGAAATGACCTCTTCTTCTGCCCCTGAATGAAAAACTGGCAAACCAGTTGAAAAACTGCTTTTGTGTTGTGAACATGAAGTTACAAGCTCTGTCCTGAAAGAAGGATGTCAGTGGAGGAAGAAGAGCGTCCATGGAGAGACTCAACTTGCAAATCACAGAGGATTGTTCAGACATCATACCAAGTAATGAAATTTAGTGAGATGTGTGTTTCCCACAGTAATTCTTAGTGTGACAAGTAAATCAGGGCAAGTGGACATTACGTAATGGTTGTTCAGTAGGAAACCTTTCCATGATCTGCAATCATTTTTCAGATTGACAGTGAACATGATTCAGTGTTGTGTATTTTATTTAAAAGGCACAATTTAGAGCAAATCCCTTGGCAGGAAGTCAGAAAATTTCCCTTCTTATTTTGATTGCTGAAATAAATTAAGAGAATAAATTAAATAGTCAGTTTAACACGTTGCCTTTTATTTTACCACAGAGTCAAACACAATGCTTTGAATTATTCATTGCCGGTTGAAAAAACAATTTCTTGCAAGTCTGACAGTAACATTGCTTTTGCCTCTTATGAGCCACAGATTTAAAAAAGAATTCTTTCTACATTATGGATTTTCTGGTATACATACTAATTCTGAGAAACAGTTTTATTTTCTTAATTATTTGGAAATGGAAAAATACAGTTTTTCAAATTTTTTTCAAAACTTCTCAGAGATCATAATTTTCTAGGATACCATCCAAAAGTGGGTTAATATTTATTTTAAACTTTTTTCATTTAATTGTAAATAGATGATAATTTAACATTTTACTTATGTATTTAATGGCTGTTAAACTTGATTTGATAAGGACCCTTTTATAGGGTTAGATTTTGGAAACATAGTAGAAATTAACATCCTAGGTGGTTGAAGATCTATAATTACCAATAACTATAGCAATAGTTGGATTATATTTATTATTTTGACAAATTCTGTGTATGGTTTACAAAGGAACAGAAACAGCCCCACTGTTCTCTTCATCCAGCTATCTGGCTCTTCAGGAGTATCTGTTTTTCACATATTTTGAATTTCAGCCCTCACAATGCCTAGTGCTTCCCCTGAGCATATTCGTTTCACTATTTTAAATCAGATGCTTTACAGAATACACTTTCAATCTAGGCTAGAAGACTGGGCCTCTATCACACGCCACATATTCTCTATATTCTCTTGAGGGCCATTAATGCACAACTGTTGGCCAATCAAATGTAACTTTTGCTAATATCTAGAAACACAGGCAGTATATCTTCCAGTAATAAATGTCTAACACTTAGAAATAAAATCAGTTTACTGCACTAGGGAATTATCAGACCATTCAGAATGAGCTGCATGGATGTTAGTCAGTATGTTTCTCAGCAACTCCACCATTTGTGAAGCAGAACTATTCCCCTTAGCTTCATTTCTACAAGAGAGAGACAAGATTTCTGGGTAGGTTCTTATTTCAAGAAGAATGAAAGCACAGTTATCTGGAAAATATATATGTAATAGAGAGCATATAATAGTTACCTCATTTTAATTTTCACATCATTTGATGATCACAACCCTGAACAGACTGTGCATGAGTGTTCACAGAGGGATAATCTCAGATAAAATGAGAGGATTTCAGAACATAAGCTGCTTTGTAAGATTTTTTTTTAAAGCCAGCCAGCTTGTAAACCTTGCCTAAATATAGAAACGGGAAGGTTTGTAAAGACTACTCTACAAAACCTATGAAAGGGCATATTTGACATAGCTTTATGGTTTCATTATGATTAGAAAAGGATAGTTCACTATTTAAAAAATAAATAGCAACTGATTAAAAATATGTCTACCAACTAGACATTTAATGTTTTAATTACAATATTAGAGGGTTCTTTTAAATAGTGTCTTTTTTCTTTTTTAGTTTAATTATACTTGGATTTCTCCATGTTTTATTACAATAAAAGTTAAGCTTAAATTCCAGGCCTTTTATTATTTTATTGAAAATAGATTCTCTGTCATACAATACATCCCAACCACACCCCCACATTTCTCCCACCACCACCCCCAAACCCCATATCCACTCCCCCTCTGTCTCCCATTAGGAAAGAGCAGACCTCCAAAAACAACAACTAAACATAACAAAACAAAATACAATAAGGCAAGAACTCTCACATCGAAGCTGAACAAGGCAACATAACAAAAGCAGGCAAGGAGTCAGAGAAGTCAGAGACAAGCCACCTGAAGTTATTTTGCTGCTATCCATGGTCTATGTTGACATCTGTGGCCATGATGGTGTCTGTGGTCTGTACTGCCAGAAACCAGGTGGAAGTTCATAATATGTGCTGCCACTGGTTATGAAGAGTAAGGAAGCTTCTTTTGCAGTGGTATTGGTAGCTGCAGACACACAGAACAAGAGTCATATAAGGCTTTTGTGACAACCTTTCTTCCTAACCCCACTCCTACCCCACCTCCCAACAAAGAGTATAAACAGGAAGTCATTGAAGAAAACTTTAAAATTGTGATATGGATCCTGAAGTTTAGTTAATGGCTTCTGGCAGGGATGGGAGTGAGGAAGGACTCAGATTTCTTTAAGGGACTGGCCACTGGGAATGTGGCCATGCTCCAGTGAGCATATGGCTAATATTAACTGGACTTGGTATTTCCTCCTCCTCCTCCTCCTCCCCCTCCTCCTCCTCCCCCCCCTCCTATTTCTCCTTCTCCTCCTCCTCCTCTTCCTCCTCCTCCTCCTTCTCCTCCTTCTCCTCCTTTTCTCCAAGGAGGGGAGAGTCACAAGAGGGGGTAGACCTGGGAAGACAGGGATGTGGATGTGATCAGGGTGCATTATGTAAAATTTCCAAATAATTAATAAAAATATGTTGAAAATAAAAGTCAGAGATAAGCCCTGTCCCACTGTCAGGAGTCCAGTCTAACAGCCCTACAGCAAAGTGAAGACTCATGCAGGCCTTGGGCTTGCCTATTTGGTTCCTATGAACCCATGTGTGCTCTATTTAGTTGATTCATTGAGCTATTTTCCTGATGTCCTCCCATTCCCTGACTCCTAGAGTCTTTCGTTCCACTTTTTCCAAGGGATTCCCTGAACTTTGAGGGGAGGGACTCAATGTACCTAGGATTTAGACACTCTCTTCACATAATGTTTAGCTGTGGGTCTCTGCATCCACTCCCATCTCCTGACAGAGGAAGCCTCTCTGAATGAATGACAGCTGGACAAGGCACCCAATCTCAGGTCTCAGGACTGTCCAGTCTCCAGTTTCTAGCCATGCAAACAGGATCTGACCTAGGCTCCTTCTTATGGAGTGGAACTCACGCTCAATTGATTAGCCACCCCACAAGTTCTGCACCACAATTGCCCCAGCACATTTTGCAGGCTGGACAGATTATTGATTAAAGGATCTGTGACTGGATCAGTGTCCACATTTCTCTTTCAATAGCAGTACCTTTCCACATCAAAAACACTAGACTATAGGAATAAAGACTACATGTAGGTGCCAGGTCAACTTCTCCATGTCCAGTGAGTCTTGGTGATGTTGTCCTTAGCAATGGGACTTACCTTCAGTTTATGGAGAGAAAACTATTGGCCTAGCATCAGCATGGAATCCCCCTTGGCCAACAACTCAGCTGAATGCAACCTAGCTATGCCACTGGAACACTTGCCTGGCTACAAGAAATGGCCAGTTGAGATTCTGTATCCTCCATTACTAGAAGAGTCTTCACAGGGATCACACTCATAGATTCTAGGAAGTTTCCACTGCACTAGGTTTCCACCAAATGCACCCCCCCCAATTCCATCTGTCTCTCCCCACACTTTCTCCTTTCATCCCATTACTACACACATGCACATGCACATGCACACATACGCACACACACATGTACACACAACACACATGCACACGCACGTGCATGCACGCGCGCAAACACACACACACATATATATATGTACACCCCTGATTTTTCTTCCTATCCACATGCAACATTTGTCCTTCCCAGGGAGATCCATGTTTCCCTAGACTCCTCTTTACATAACTTTGGTGTTTGACTTGGTTATCATTTACTTAACAGCTAATATTTACTTATCAGTGAAATACATACCACATTTGTATTTCTTGGTCTGGCTTACCTCAGATAGTATGATATTTTTCTAGTTGCATCTGTTTTCCTGCAAGTTTCATATCATTTTTAAAACAGCTTAATAATACTCCATTGTGTAAGTGTACCACAATGTACCATATTTCCGTTATCCATTCTCCTATTGAGAGATATGTAAGTTGTTTCCAGTTTCTGGGTATTATAAATAAAGTGGCAATGAGCAAGTGCCCTTGTAGTAGAAGTGAGTGTCCTTTAGATATATGCCAAAAAGTGGTATAACTGGGTCGTGAGGTAAATCAATCCCCAGTTTTCTGAAAAATTGCCACATTGATTTACATAATGGCTATACAAGTTTGAGCTCTGCTGGTTTGAAAGACAATGGTTTCCAAGGGTAATGGCACTATTAGGAGGTACGGCTTTGTTGGAGAAAGTGAGTCACTGTGGATGTGGGTTCATATATGCTCATGCTACACCCAGTGGCATGATTCATTTCCTATTGCCTGCCTATCAAGATGTAGAACTTGTGTTTAAGCCATAATATTCAGGGGCTGCTGGAGTAGTATAGCTGGAGTCTGGAGATTATTACATCATGGCTGCTAATTGTATTCTTATGCTGGTTTCTAGGCATCTGGGTTTGGGATGATTCTAGGTGTAGGTGCTGGTTTCTGTTCTTTCTATGTTGGGTAGGTGCTTTCTCCCTCCTCCCCTTGGTTTCTGTTTGCTCTCTGGGTTTTCAAAGAGTGTAATGATTATGTGTTGCCTGTTTTATTGACCTGCTCTGCTGGTGTGTTCACAGGGAATGCCCACTGGTGTTGGAGGCTGGAAAGCAGTGACATCAGGAGGGCATGATCTGTGGGATCCACAGGAGACTTGGGCCATTAGGAAGAGAAGCTGCAACTGGTGTTCTTTTGTAGTGCTAAGGGTGACTCTAAAAATTGAGTTAGAGATAGCAAAGAAAGTGCAGACAGCATAACTGGTATTCTGGCAGGTAGGTATGCTCTATGGTTGAGCAGGAGATGTCCACCACAGTTGGGGGTTGAGACACAGTTATAGTGGGGGAAGGGAGGTCAGAAGGGGATGTTCTTAGGGATACACAGAAGATGGGGGTGGTGGGGGAAGGGGGCTGAAACTGGTGTTTTGTTGCAACTCTAGGGAGGAGCACATTTCTTTTTCTAATGAAAATTTTGTATATGCTTTTATTTGCTATTTAAGCACTTATATTGCTGTTTATATTGTGCCTTCTCCTGTGTCTGTAGCCACAGCGGACCGGGGCCCTAGACTTCTAAAGATACCTCCTATTGAAAAATGTATCACATTATGCCATTCATAGTTAGGCTTTCTTCTTTATTTATAAACAACTCTTTGTGCCTCTTTTCTTCAAACAAAATGAACACAGCATAAAGTGCTTTACTGAATGGATAGATGCACTGTAGTTCACATAATCTATTTTTGCTCAAAAGACATCAGAATCATATGCCATTATATATTTTCATAACATTAAAATATTTAGAGGTAAAATCAGCTTTGAAAACAAAAATAAATTACAGTTATAATCAAGTTTCAGCATTTAAATAAAAATAAGGATAATCACCCCCTTTATTTTTCCATTAGAACCTGCCACATCAGGCCACATCGATCCTTCCCATCTGTCTGCTCAGAAGTTCTGGGTACAAATTAGTATCAGAAGAATCATTTAAGTTTAGTTAATTTTTATCTTATGCAAACAGACACTCTTTTATCATCAATTGGAGTTATATAAAATGCTCATTTTAAAGTCAGTCCTATTTATTGAAAACCTGTTTGTATCTACAATTCCTGCTGCTACCACAGCTTTTGCTAAGGTAGTAAATAGTAGAAAATGTGATAGTGAAATATTTGCATTGAGTTATCTCAAAAGCATAATCTGTGGCTGCGTTGTCTTAATTCTTGCAACTGAGTTAGTCTTCCTGAAGAAAGCCTAACATTTTTAATTGTGTCATGTGTGATCCTATCATATTGACATGGAGATGAATCAGAAAAATAGCTATTCGTAGGATACAATTATTATAACATAAAATTCCAGTGAGATCATATAACTCCCTCAAATATGCAAGAGAAAGGTACTATTTCAAATAGAATTCTGTACCTGAGGCAGCTATAATTTCCTGGCAATCAGTGTTACTCTTCTGTGACCTCTCATGAAATAAAGCCACCTCTTTTGAACCACGTAAAAATGTTTAAGTGTATCAATGTATAAAGTTCTACTCAAATTCAAAAGCCTGTCATTTTTTAACTGAAGTTTGACTTTCTTGGATTTAACAAAAAATCTTCAACATTTTTCACCTTTTTTGGTTGTCAGCCTAGCCTTTAATGGCTGAGCTGCCCCTCTAGTCCATTCCCCCCCCTTTTAAAGTATCAGTAAAAGTCAAAACAGTGAACATGTATTAAGGTGACTCATTTATTTACAATAGGAAGGTCATATATTAATGAACATCTCACAGTAAAGGAAGTGTCAAGAAGGAAGAAAATCATGAACCTTTCTCTCTTAGGACAAAGGTCTGTATTATCTTACAGTACGTAAGGACATCATGGTCATTCCCTGGGATCCAAAATTAAATTGAAATGCTACACTATTGCCACCACTACCAGTACAACCTCTTGCTGTGGTATAATGTCACTGTTCTGTGATGGAGCCCAGTGTAGAGCAGACACTTCACAAGTTGAGGAAAAGCTATAGAAGTTTTCTTGGTAATATACTGATCATTGTTGTGACAAATATTGAACTCAGTTTAATTATCTGAACTTAGTTTATCTGATGAATAGGATGACACTTTTCATCTTAGGAACAGTACAACTTGTTATGAAAGATATTTTCTACAAAAAAAGCCTGTTACAAAGCCATTTTAAACAGTTGTGTTGCTAGTTGAACGCTCCTTACCTTGAGCAATAAGAAGTGGGTGAATCTTCAATGGTCTTGACACCTCATTTCAATTGTGAACCAAGAAGTTTTTCTAAAGTTTTATATATAAGCCTGTGTGCTTCAAAAGTAATGATTAGCTCCATCATTTCCAAACTAGCTAAATTAACAGGGCATCTAAAGAAAAAGAAGGGCGTCTACCCCCATTCACTGCTTCTCTTACTTCATCAGAGAAGATTAATTTGGGTGTCTGTGAGCATTTCACACTTTAAAGAGGTGCTATATCCATGAAACCACACATCAAATAAATTTTTAGGATAATCACACTACCTTAAAATATGTTTTGTTAAGTAGGTTGTGCCTCTGGATGAGGTAATATTTACATAAATATTCAATCAATGGTAAAGGAGCATAGTTTTTAAACAGATGTGGAACTGAGAGATCAGGAGAATAAAAGGAATGTTTTGTGAGAAAGAGTTCTAATAATAGAATGTGATTTAGAAAAGATAATATAATTTAGAAGTAGGAACAAATACAAGACAAGGTAATGACAGGTAGAAACTGAATATATGCTTGGTCCACAAAACCTTCTTAAAGTCTTATGTGGTGCATATCTTGGAAATGACTTCAATTTGAGGGTATCTATCTATCTATCTATCTATCTATCTATCTATCTATCTGTCTGTCTGTCTATCATCTATTTATCATCTACTTATCTATCATCTATTTATCATCTATCACTTATCTATCTATCTATCTATCTATCTATCTATCTATCTATCTATCTATCTATCTATCATCTATCTGTCTTATTCTAGATAACACCCCAATAAAGACTGAAGTAATCTAATGGTTCTTGTTTTTTTTATATGAAGGCTAGCTGACAGTGTGACTCTCGACAATCAATGCAATTAATTGCATGTAGGTCATCAAATAATTGTGATAACATGTCAACTTAAAAAATTAGCCTACTTTTTAAAAAAGTTTTTCAGCACCTGATTCTTTCACAATATTATCATCAACTCTTTTGGTTGTTGTTGAGTTGGAATTCTTCATAAGCTTTACTTGGTTAATCTGAACTATGTATGTATTATGTTGCTCTACAATATTTTTATAGAATAATTTGACCACATTGTGGGTATAGACAGAAAAGAAGATTCATTTATTTTTATTAATTACTGACCCACGAGGTCTACTGACTGTGCCTCTTTGGCCTCTCAGCAGACCCTAATGCTTTTGGTATACTTAGTTACTAATCAGTTGCTTAATCAATAACCACTTTCATAAAGCCATGCACGTATGCGAAATACTTTGGTGCTACAGACATAATTTCAGGCATTGTGATGGTTTGAATGGAATAGCTTCCATAGGCTATATTTGAATGTTTAGTTAATAAGAAGTGGCACTACTTGAGAAGGATTGCCTTGCTGGAACAGGTTATGTCCTCATTGAAGGAACTATGTCACTGGAGGGTAGAAAGGGCTTTGAGATTTCCCATGCTCAGGATACCACCCAGTGTCTCAATTGGTTTCCCATTGCCTGCAAGATGTTGGACCCTCAGCTATTCCTCCATCACCATGGCTGTCTGCATGTCACCATGTTCCCTATCATGATGATTATACAATGAACCTCTGGAACTGTAAGCTGCCCCCTCAGTTAAATGTTTTGCTTTCTAAGAATTGTGTAGTCATGGTATCTCTTCACAGCAATAAAAATCCTAAGTCACCTGTGCAGAGCTCCTTATGCTCACAATCAGGAATGTTAAATAAGATCCAAAAGAAGAGACGAATAACCCACTTTTCCACCCAGAAATCTGGGAATGGATGTGTTTAATAGCCTGATGTCCTCCTTCTTTCTGTATGGCCAGGCCACATGGCTCCCTAGACTCTTATATGTACATGGAATTAAGTTAATTATCACCAGAAAACTTTGTCCAATTGTGCTGCATATTAAATATGTCTAAAATAAACTGCTCAGTGTTAGACTCTGGAAGTTTGAACCAACACTGTATAATGAGTTGTGCTGAACTGGACTTTTTTCTTGCCTCACCTGGATCGACACTCTGCTGGCCTTAGTGGTTGCAGAGACCCTCACACATCTGTACACTAGAATGGCACCAAAGGGCATGAACGACAAGTGAACCCATTATGTACTCACCCTTCAAACCAGCAAAGCAGTACAACATTTAACAGTAAAATCAAACAAGCGTTCACTATGGCAGTGAAGGGACATACTGCAACAGAAAAAAACAAACAAACAAAGCTTTTATGTCTTAATACTTTTAATGGCAGTTTTTTTTTTTTTAAAGAAGACTTGCATTTTCTGTGGGTTTGGTATTCCACAAATTATATGCCTGGTTCTGGCAGTCTGTGTTAGAATGTTAATGCAGGTGAAGATTCTTCTGGAAGTCTACACATTAGGGTTCATTGAAATTAACTTTAGATCTTGGCCTGATCTTGTGAGACTGCCATGTCTCCTACCCATTTGAGTTAGAACACCCTCTGATGACCAGCTGATGCTGTGCTGTCTTCTAGATGGTCTTAACCCAGTTCATTTACACAAACATCTCAGAGCATACCTAAGCCTTCCACAACGGTGTCAGAGCAACTGGGCTTTATGCCTGTAACTGCCATTTGGGACATGACCAGCTTCCCATCTCTGGGATCTTCAAGAAAAGAAGCAACTATTAATACTAATTGCAACTCACATTCCACCCCCAAAGCTCTAGAGCTATGCCTTAGGAATTACAGACCTTTCCAACAGTGCTGGGATCTTCTACAAGACTGCTCCACTGAGAGCAGAGGGGTAGATCTCATAGTTCTGCACTCAGGCAGAAGCCCTCCTGAAGATACACTGAGGCTTTTGTAGGCTTTGGCATTACTGTTAAGTGGCTATGGACAGAGGAGACATGCTATATAAATTTCCTGTCATGCTCACAACCTGCAACTCCTTCAAATTTCTACATCTCAAACAGAAGAACATAATGGAAATTAACTTCAATATAGTATAAATCTAAAAGTTGGAGTGGAGCACAGCCAGAAAAAATTCTCTAACATCTAGGAATTATTAGGTTGTCACAACTGGAGTTTCAGCACTTTGCATCTAGTGCATAGATACCAAAGATTCTGCTCAGAACACAAAAAGCATAGCACAACTTTCCACACAGAAACTTACTAAACTAATATGGGTACCAAGAGAACCAAGATGAAGAAACCCTGCTAAAGGGCTAAGGTACATCTCAGTGGTAGATTACTTTTCCTGGCATGTTATGGGTAGTGCTTGACTATCAACCTCAGGGGACCTGGCCTAATACTATTAAAAATCAGGCTGCTAAGGTTAAAGCCTTCATACTCCCTATGAGTTGGTGATGGGCTTTTTACTGATAAAGTCTTCCACACAGGTGTTTATTAGTAATCTTCATGACAAGCCTTAAAAATGGGGCCTGGAAAGTGCCAAGTGTCTCCAGTGTGTAGCTTTAACTAAAATTTCAAATAAAAACCCTAATTTGGTATAATTTTCAGTTATCTCACTAGAATTTATGCAACTTTTTTTCTTCTTGTCATTTATAGACTGCTAGTTCCTGGGAAATACCACTTTCTGCATTGGTTACTTTTAGTTATTAATGATATTTTTGTTTTTGTTTTTTTGAGACAGGATTTTGCCATATCTTTGAATCCTAACTGGAACTCACTCTGTAGACCTGGCTGGCCTCATACTCACAGAGATTGTCCTGCTTCTTCTTCCCAAGTGCTGGAATAATAGGCATGTGACACTGCCACTCAGCTCTTGATGAATTTTAAAGGACATATTTCATGTGTACATGCGCGTGCTTGAATATGTATGCACATCAATTATATAAAGGAGACATCGGAAGCCAGAAGAGCACATGGGATACCCAGGAACTAGAGACAGAAGTGGTATGAGCCATCTGCCCTGGGTACTGGAAATTGAACTTGAGTTCTTTGCAAGAGCAGTAAGTGTTCTTACCCACTGTGCCATCTCGCCAGTTCCTATTCATGATAATTTTTAAAAGAAAAACAGAAAAATGAACCTACCATCTTGATGTTGGGCTATGTCTATCGATACACTGCTAGATAACATCTTCTATACAATTTTATTTAGCCACTCTCCAATACCCATCAACTGCTTTTCAAATAATTAACTCAGAGGCTTAATATTAATTGCAAGTTGTTTGGCCTATTTCTCAGGCTTATTACTAGCTAACTCTTATATCATAAATTAGTCCATTTCTATTAATCTGTGTATTGCCATGTGGACAGTGGCTTACCAGTTCTTTCACATCTTGCTTCTTGGGAAGCTCACAGCATCTTCCCTGACCCTGCCTTTTTTTGCCCTATATTTCTGCTTGGATTTCCCACCTTGCTCTATCCTGCTTTGGGATGATATATTTTATATTTAATAAAATCAGTCTGGAATATCAGAGAACAGATCCACTCACAGTCAGGAGGGTCAGAGAGTGGTAACTATGCCTTTAATGCCAGCACAGGAAAGGCCAAGTGGTGACCTACACCTTTAATCCCATAGCTCTAGAGACAGAACTTTCTGTGTTTATGAGTTCAAGACCTAACTACTAAATAGTAGTGGCCCACGCCTTTAATCTTAACTCTAGAATATGATGCAGAGTTGAATCTGGAAGTGAAACAACCGGACAAAGAGGATATTTAAGGAGGCACAGGCAGACAATATGGTATTCTATAGAAGTGATGAGACGGCTGAGGACTCTGGAAGATAGCTTTTACCCTGAGAAGTTGGCTGTGTGAGATTTGACTGGTCTGTTTCCTCTCTCTGATATTCCAGCTTTCCCCCCAATATCTAGCTCTGAGTTTTCATTTAATAACAACTAGAATTTGTGTTTCCCGCCTTGCTATAGGCCAAAGCAGCTTCTTTATTAACTAAAAGTAATACATGTTCACAGCATAAAGAAAGACGTTCTGCATCATTTCCCTTTTCTGTTTAACCAAAAAGAAAGGTTTCAATTTAATTTAATTTAACATAGTAAATTTACATATAACAATTACTAAGCAATAATTACAATTACATAGTTTGTTTTGTATTTGGCAAAATTAAAGTGCTCTAGCATCTATCTTATTTTTGGGATCCTAAAGCTTCATATCTAATTTAGCTTTTATTATAACTAAGGAAAAACTATAATTATAACTATCCAGACTTCAATTTCATCAGAGAACCCAGGAAAATATAATATTATCTGAGTAAACAGGATTAGTTACTCAGTTAGTGCATTGCAAACAACTTCCAAAATTCCAGAAATGACAAAGACATCTGGTTGCCTGGACAGTTACCCAAAGTTCTTCTATAACATTGGGGCATCCTTAGCCTCCCGGCAGAGTGTCTGGCAGATTTTCAAGTGAAGCAGAAAATTTGAAGGACTGCTCCATTTATTTTGGAAATGAAGTTTACTTTCTTTGTGGCAAAAGTTAGCCACTAGGCAAGAAACTGTCCTTTGCCTCAAATGCTGACAATATGTTGTCAAAATCTGACAAGTAGAACAGAAAAGAAAAGATTACCAGACTTTGCCAAGACAAGATAGGACAGCCCTTCAGCTGTTTCTATTTTTTTAGAGGTCACTTGAATGCATTTCCTTCTTATTCTGTTAATATTAGCTCCTTCTCAGGTCTCTGATGAAATTGAAGACTTTTTAGTAATAGTTACAGATTCAGAAAGAAAACTCACTAAGAAGAGTAAAATGTTTATGGTTGGGAGACATTAAAGGATAATTTGATAATGCAAATTATAATTGAAAGTGAATTAGGTACAGCTTTTGGGTTAACCAAGATAGGATAGATAATGTAATATTTTCTCTGAATTTGTCAAATGTTTATGGACTGGACATTGTTGATGTAATTATTTCTTGTATATGTTGTGTATAGTTATTGTACTTACTTTAAATAGTTTTTCTTATATTAGTTATAGCTTTATTTTTATTATAGGCATAAAAAAGGTAAAATGTGGTTGTTTGTGCTCTAACAAATAAAGCTTGTGTGGAGATCAGAGAGCAGAGCTGGCCTCTAATTAACAATAGAGGCCAGGAAGTGGTGGCACATATCTATAATCCCAGAACGTTGGAGAAGGAAGCAGGATTCCAATCTAAAAGAGAAACAGAGCCAACTGGTGGATGCTTCACCTTTTCTGTATAACCAAAAAGGAAGATTTCAATTTTAACATAGTAAAATTACATATAATAAAACACTTACTAAGCAAGAATTACAATTATAATATCTAGTCTATTTGCATTTAGCAAAATTAAAGAAAATATTCCATCATCTGCCTTTCCTTGTTGAGTCCAAAGTTTCATATCTAATTTACTTTTTGTTATAACTAAGGAAACTATAATTATAACTATCTAATCTTCAACTCCATCAAAGACTACAGAAGGATATAATATTACCTGAGTAAGGAAGGGCATTATAAGCAACTTCCAAAATTCTAGAAATGACAAAGACATCTGGTTGCCTGGACAGTCACCCAAAGTTCCTTTGTAACATTGGGGCATCCATCTTAAGCCTACAGGCCTAGAGTCTCTGACGTACTTTTCAGTGAAGCAGGAAATTTGAAGGACTCTTCTGCCAATTTTCGCAAGGCTTTTCAGCTGCTTCTCCTTGTGTCCTGTAAAATGTCTGGTGGTTTTCCCTTCAAAGCAGGAACTTGAAGGACCATCTCAGCTTGTTCTGGAAAAGTTCAGAGGTCACTTTCCTATAGGTCATGCATGTCCAGTTTATATAGCACACTGTCAAGCAGTTGAGGCAAGAGCAATTTCTTGTCCAATGGCTAATTTTTGGCACAAAGGAAGTAAATTCCATATGGAATTTCTTCAATGCCCATCATCCTGTTGAAGTAGATTGGTGCTGCCAGGAGCAGACATGCTGCATTGTCCAGAAAAGTCTAAGATCTTAAAACATCTAAAATGCCATCTTCTATGGGTCTTTTAAGTGTTTGAATATTACCAATCTAATTGTAATATATCTTTGTATATCTAAAACACTTAACGGACATGACTATAAGTTGATCATCATAGATGACTATTAATCTACATTTCTTAACTATACATTTCAATTTTAAACGAGTTACACTTGCAGAGAAAACTTCCAGACATCCTTCAGGACACAAGGAGAAGTGACCGAATGTCAGAATGGACAGAGCAGTTGTTCAGATTCCCATTTCACTGAAGGATATTTTAGAGACGCTAGGCCTATAGGCTGAAGATGGATGCCCCAACATTACAAAGGAACTTTGGGTGACTGTCCAGGCATACAAGTGTTACCTCTGTCATTTCTAGATTTTGAAAGTTGCTTGCACTTCCTGTTTATTTGGGTAGGAGTAGGCAGGGGAATCGGAGCATAGGTAGGAGGAGGGTGGAGTCAGTCAGAGAGATGACCCAGCTGCCTAAGGAAGCAACATGTAAGGAACACAAGTGAGCCACAGGCCAAGTGGCAGTCAGATTAATGGAAATGAGTTGAATTAAGATGAAAGAGCTAGCTAGCAATGTGCCTGAGACATGGCCAAACAGCGTGGAGTTAATGTAAGTGCTTTAGTCATTTTGGGAGGCTTAAATGGTGGCGGGCAACTAGGTGCCTGGGATTTCAGGTCTATGGGTTTAGACCTCTGACTGGATGGGGCCAGAAACCTCTTGTCACAAGACCCAAATTTTAGTCAAGATACCTTTAAAATATATATGTTGGTTTAATTTAGCAGCATGTCTTTCTAAAGTTAGCTGATTAATAGTTAAAAAATTAAAAGAAAACACAATAGTATACATAATCTAGACTCTGTATATTTTCCATCTTTACATAGATTATCATATTTTTATTACTCTCTTTCTCTTTTAAAGAACTTTCTCTACCCTTTCTCTTTTCTCTCCAAGCCTACATATTTTGTTTTACATACTCTGTAACCCGTTTAGAGATTTTCTCCATCTAAATCTGTTTTATTGCATATCTTTAATCATTTTTTAACCAAGAGAGTTTTTAAGTTGCTAAACTGTGTAGCTAAACTGTGCTGACTCTGCCCTGCTCAGTTTTTCAACATGGCGAAGGAGATTATGAGTCATGCTTACTTCTCCAATTCTAGGAAGCAGTATTAAGTATCATGGAACTATGTTTTTAAGCCCATGGCTATGCTCCCATCCTTCAAGCAGTGGCTGGGAAAAGCCTCTTTGTACTGCAGTCCATGAGAGAGATTACGGAAATCAGCTATGCAGCTTAGCTCATGGCAGATGGTAGCTGACTAGATTTCACAGGCTGCTTCTAGGAGTCTCTGTGCTGCTGCTGCTACTGAATGAAACTGTGAGACAAGGAAGCATAGTATGGCTTTGTTCCAGAATCTTTTTATTTATTTATTTTTTTTTTAAAAAAAAACAAAACAAAACCTTTTAATTTCATGATAGTGGGTGCCATTTATAACTAGAAGCTCTGGCCTGGCCTAGCTCCAAGGTCTGGACCAGCAGTTCCACAGCTGCTTAGTCCCAAATAATCACACAAAGGCTTATATCAATTATAAGCTGATTGCCCTATGGCTCAGGCTCATTATCCACTAGCTCATAACTTAAACCTTTTCTATTAATCTATGTATCACACATGTCTCCATGGGCTTACCTATGTTCCATTACATCTTGCTTTTGGGGCAGCAGCCTGCCACTTCTCCTCTGACTCTGCCCTACTCATATTTATCTATGCTTGGATTTCTTACTTGCTTCTAAGCTGCCTTGCCATAGGCCAAAGCAGCCTCTTTATTAACAAATGGTAATGAACCATATTCACAGCATACAGAAAGACATCCCACATCATAAATATGTAAAATTATTCTAAGAGGTGATGGCATATATTTACCAAATCAAATATTTTGAGTTTTCGGAGATTTATCATGTGTAGAATCTTTGAAGTTTTGTGCTGGGCCATTCTTAAGCAAATTTGGATTTTCTGAAGTCACCAAAAACCCAGAGACTATTTCAAGATGATGTGACTACATTAATTTGTCTTACTTGATGAGCTTCATTATAGAACTATCTGCATTTAATTTATGCTCTGGAGATATTTTTTATATGCTATGTGGTATTTATCAAATTCCTCTCAGATGAATAGCACCTTGCAGTTTTGGGACTCTTTTGCTTACTCTGTGTCACTGAGGGTTCTTAGCAGCTTCCTTAGGTGAAAATGAAGCACTTTCACTGCTACAGAAATGGAAGTCTAAAGAGAATAAAGATAGGCAGTATGAACTCTATGGTCTGAATGTCTGTGTCTACTCCATATATGGTTACCAGTGCCAGTAGCAGGACCTTTAGGATATGGTTAGATTTTGAGGGGAACTCCCAAAATGGGGTTGATTCTTGCATACACACACACACACACACACACACACACACACACACACACACACACACACACACACATTGTGTGTATGTGTGTATATAAATCCCAAAGAGGTATCTTGTTCTTCCAGCCTGTGAGGATGTTCACCAAAGGCCTCATTTATCAAATTTGGGTTGGAGAACTCATACCAGACACACTAAAATGCAGAATTCACTAATCTCAGAACTCCCTGACTTAAAAACAAGTAAGTTTCTGTTGCTTATAAAATAGCCAATTGAACATTTTGTTAAAGCTCTTCCCTTTCAACAAAGGACAACCAATGGGCTTTTGATTCATGTTCCAGTTCTGTTAGACAATAGTTCCATTCTTTAAAGCTAATTACTTAAACACACTCTTTCTCAGTTTCTGTATAGTAAAAAGTTAGCACAGGCTTAAAACAAAACAACATCAAAAAATATATATTTATATATCACCTCAGCCCCAATGTGTTCTTATCATGAATGGGTTAAATTCTCCCACTCTGAGAAGGACAAAGAGGTGTCTTTTCTAACAAAGGGCCATTTATCTACAAGGCCCTTAAATTAAGGGTCAAGGGAAAGAACAAACATAGACGGCCTGGCAATATCTCAAGGACAAACCTAACAGCCCCCTTCTGAGTTATGTCACTCTTGGGATCATTGCCATTTTGTACGGGTGAGCAACCCATATGCATACTGGTATAATTAATGCTCTTTGTTCTTGCGTACTATTTGAGTCTGGGGTCTTCCTTCAGCATTTCCTCAGACCCTACCTATGGTACATTGGCCGGGAACTCTAGGGGATCCTCAAACTCATTAGTGGAGCGTTCTAGGAGAACATATTCTGTTCTCTGCCAATCAGTGAATCTGGGTGTGTCTTTTTGTGTCTTGTTAAGTCTTTGTTCTGTCTTTTTTCTGGTTTGGTGACCAGATGCAAACTAGAGACCAACTAAGGAAGGGAAGATGCACTAGTAACTTCCTCCAGGTTGGGGAGCCCGAGGAAGCTTAGTGTGCTCTTCTGATAGAACCTGAGAGTTCCAGTTTGTCAGTTAGGAGACTCCAGTTTAAATTTGGTTCTGGTCATACCTGTCCAAGCAAGATGCTTCTGCATCTTTTCAGGTTGTTTTTCCCCAAAACACTGGTGGGTTTGTTTCTGTATGTCTATGTTCTGTTCATCATTTTTTATGTTCTTGGAAAATACTCTCATGGGACAGGCAATAAGCTCCATTCCCTGGACCTACTTGAGCCCCATTTGGAGGACTTTAAACATCTGGTACACCAAACAGAGAGTCTGGAATTCATTGTGTGGCGGTGGTGGCGGCAGTGGTGGAGGTGGTGGCAGTGGTGGCAGCATGTGTGTGCGTGTGTGGGGGGTTCTCTAATGACTTTTGTGGGATTCCTCACTGCCCAGGAAGTCACCACTCCCTCTTCCTTCCTAGGCCACATTCTTCACTGTTGACAAATTTAAAGCCTTCTGAAAGTTCTTGCCACTATCCTGTCCTGCCTAAAAAGCTGCTGAATTAAGCAGCTGATATACATTTTTAAAAATCTGACTTCAAAATAAAAGTAAAAATAAATATTGTTTGGGAAAATTATGCTTTTGTTTCCACAGAAAAGAAAAATATATGGTCTTTGGTCACTTGGATTCAGTGGGTTATAAATATTTGTCATAATTTAGGAAAGTTGATTTAAAGTTTATATATATATACATACTATATACATTAATAAACACATATGTTTCTACTCTTAAGATATGTACTTATATAATATTCTAAACTGTTAAAAGAAACAACAAAAATAAAAGACTTTGGTAAAGGGGTTCATGTTGTCTAGAAAACAGGAAAGGAGTTTGTCTAAAATTAAATTGTCTGACTAAAACAGAGGAGTGGAGATAGGAACCAGCCTGACCTGAGGGTATATAAAAAGCTGTAAAAGCCAGAGAGAATATGTTAAGAATTTGACCATAGTGGGTTAATTGACTGGTTTTCTTCATTAAGAAACAAAATAAAACGAAACAAAAACCCTGATGATTCTTCTCTGAAAAATGTTTATGTTAGAAATGGGACAATGTTCTTTAAAGGAGAAAGGAGCTTGAAGTCCCATTTAAAAAATACAATTAAAAACAAATTAATAGTCATTATATCACAGTCTTCTAGATTGCAGGGTTCTATATGACTCTCCTATGAAATGATAAGGCTAAAGCTTTTAGCTATTAAAAATTTCACGGAGAAGTCCAAACATATTGCTTAAAAATTGCCAATATCACATCTATGGTCTATAAATAAAAAACTACAGTCTAACTGTTCCTATAAATGTCTATGAATTAAAAATATTTTTGAGATAAAAGCAAAATAAAATCTGAGAAGTCCTTTTAACTAATGTATCTACAAGGTAACATGATGGACTGATCGTTATTACCAAACTTAGATGTATTTTCAAGATTAGGCTTAGGCTTGTTTAGCTGAGTTATATTCGATATAAAATGGTCCTCAAGTTACAAAAGAATATAAATAAATGACATAAAGTATAAAAATGCTCTTTTATGATATTGCTATATTAAGAATTCAAAAATTCAGAGATTAACATTAATAGAATTCTGATGAGCTGGTAAAACAATGATTACTTACTTAAGTCACAAGCTCAATATTTTAGATTTTCTTTTGGTTGTCTTCTAAATGTAAACTTAAAGACGTTTCTCATCAGGCCAAAGACATTTCTGTTCAATCTATATATATCTGATTCTCTGGACAGAAGAAAATGTTTGTACTTTTTAGCCCAAATCTATAGCTTTTGCTAGGACCCAAAGATAAGAGTCTATTTCTGCTGTTTTACAAATACCTGTTAACTGCTTTCTTTATAGTATGGATTTCAATACAATGATAATGATAATACATCTAAAACTTTTATCTCCTTTGGCTAACTTGGATTCAGATAACCTTCACAAATCTAAATCATAAGGCTTAGTTAGATCTGCCTGTCACTGGTCAGACAAAAAAAAAATATTCCAAATAGAACTTTTTTTTTTTTAATTCCTAAATTGTAACTTCTGTCCCAAGTCTGTATCTTTCTCAGCAGATTTCCACTTGGCTGGCAGACACATTTAAGCATCAGCTGCAGAATACACCCTGCTCCAAATTCTGCCCTGAACTTGCTGAAGCTGATATAAACCAATCTAGTTGATGTAAATGCTGTCTCTTCAGCTTGTCAATGAACCAAGTGCTTCTAAATTCCCTCCTTGTCTCTGACTAACATTCTAGTCTTTCAGGGACCTGATAACAATGTCCTATACTCAGCAAGAAAAAAAAAATTACAGAAGAGAATACATCGCCCCTTGTTCACCAACAAAATGAAATGTTAGATCAAATGGGATCTTCCTGTCATAGGGGACCTGAGATAAAATAAATAACCGGTCCTCATCCTCATTTCCGGGTTCCTTCCAGATAGGAACTCTGTCAACCATCACAGGGTCTTTGACCCTTCGCTAATTGCTGTTGTTACATTACTGATGCCTTACCTAAATGATAATTCCTGTCTATGTACCATTAAGCTGATGATGCTAGAACCATCTCAAGGATTCAAGATGGAGTCAAGCTCAAGGGGAGAGTGAAGAGGTTAAACTCTCTCAAGAACAAGCACAGAGGGTCCCAGGCAGCCTCACAGTATCTAAAGACAAACCCAACAGCACTGTTTTGAGTCACATCCTTCTCAGGGTCATTGTCATTTTGTACAGGTGAACATCCCATATTCCCACTGGTGTAATACATGCTCTTTGTTCTTGCATACTGTTTTAGTCTGGGGTCTTCCTTCAGCATTTCCTTGAAGTTTACAATCAAACCTCTCCCTTCAAGGTCCAATGATCCATGAGAAAAAGGAGACAGAAGATTTAAGAACCAGAGGTGGATGACTCTAAGGAAATAGCATCTCCCAGTTATTACAGGGTTGATGCACACATGAATCCACAGAGACTGACAGCTTACAGAAGACCTTCGCAAGTGTTAAATCCTACTTGTAACCAAGACACCATTTGAGGTTGATACATGCTAGGAGAGGGAAAATTGGTTTTCTCCAAAGGATATATCAACTACACACGATGGACGGCCCCCACACTCAGGAGTAGCTGGCTACCACAAATAGTGAACTCCATGGCTTTTTGGCTTTGTTTTAGTGTTTTTGACACTTCGGTTTCGTTTTTTTTAATCCGAAAAAATTGGGTGGGTAGAGAGGCAGGGATAATCTGGAAGGAATTGGGAGAGGGGAAAGAATACTATCAAAATACTCTGTATGATAAAAAAAAAACAATATATGAAGTTTAAATAGACCTCCCTTCCACATCGGCATTATTTAACTCCGCAGTTGCAGCGTAGTCCGCCTAGGCAGAGGCGGGGCTGTTGCCCGGAGTAGAAGTCAGAGACCCAGAGGGCGGGGCCGCCACTGGAGGCGGGGCCTGTAATCGGGGGCGGGGCCCAGAACGGGAGCACGCCCAGAAACGTGGCCACGCCGTCCCGCCCCTCCATGCCGTAGTCGCGAGGCGCGCAACCGGCCGAGCGTGGTGAGTGAGGTGATTTCGGTAGGGCCGTGCTTTGCGGTGTGTGGGGCTCGCGTCGGGCCGACGGGTACAGCTCCGGGAGGGCCAGCCCCGGCTGGCGGGCCGGGGACCGGGCGTTGAGGACCGCGGCTCTGGCGGCGGAGTCCGCGACACCGTGTGGCGCGCGTGTTCGGCCGGCACACTCGAGCCTGGCTGCGCGCGCCGCCGAGCGGGCGGCGGGGAGGAGCGCGGGCCACGTGCAGGCCTGACAACCCCAACTTGGGGAGCGGCGTCGGCAGCCACGCCTGTCGGTCGTGAGGAAAAGTGCCCGCCTCACCCCGGGTGGTCCAACAGGTGAAGTAACAGGTTTCCGAAAGTCCAGGCTCTCGTTCCACCTCATCTGAACTTCCGGTGCCGGGAGTTGTGTTTCACCAGGTCCTTTTTATATCGGGGTGCGTCTAGCTTTTGTGACCTCACGCCCCCACACTCCCCATAGTCCCCAAACATAGCTGCCAGCGAATGGGACAGTTCTGAATTAATGAAAGTTCTGGTGTACCGAATTTACTTCAGGTTAGCCCGCTAATCTTGATACAGCGATACATAATTTTAAAAATTGTACATTTTATTTTGTGCGTGTATTTGTGGATGCAAAGCGTGCTACGACATGCCAGTGAAGTCTGGAAGCCACTTTGAGGGAGTCCTGTCCTTTCCACTCTGTGGGTCTCGGGAACTAAACTCGGGTTGGTCAGTGGTCAGCAGGTGCCTTTACTCCCTGAGCCACCTCTCAGGCTTCTGGTGTATAATTATTGTCAGGTGTATTTAGTCGAGCCAAGTTCAATCTAGGTTAGAGGGCCTAAAATTCATTAATTACAAACTGTGCATGTAGACTTCTGTCTCAGCAGTAGAAGTGGTAATCCAAGAGGCTTGGTGTGCACCCAGAAATTTGCAAGTTAAAAGCTTTGCTGTTAAAATACTGCTCAGGTATTCCCCCCCCCTTAATAAGTACTGATGTCTAGGGTGACTCCCCCAAAATAGGCTTTCTTGTGCAAGCCTCCCTTCTTTCCTGACTGTTGTTTTGTGGTTTTTATTTTATTTTTTGATAAGGCTTTTGAGAATTTGGTATGCTATTGTGAATAAATTCTGTCTTGACTGTTCCTTGTCACACTTGGTTAGGTCCTCCCAGTGTAGAGGTAGTTGTTCCTTAAGTTTTTGTGACTTCTTGTCATTAAATTTTACCATGGGAAAGATCAGGGAGCCCTAAAATGTAAAGACTAAATTTGCCAACTGTAGTACAGATGCCAGCATTTATTTTCTTGTGGTATGGCAGTTATCAGTTTATAAACTGGGACTTTTTGGAAGTCTTTTTACCTTTAAGTTCTTTTAATCACCTCAATCATCTCATTGAAAACAATTCTTCAGGCCTTGGTCATCCCTTGTCGTCATCCCATCCCCCCCCCACCCCCCCCCTCCCACGCCACTTTCTGTCTTAATAGAAAGAAATATTTCAGTGTGGTCCATGGGACTTACAAACAGACACCACGATTCTAGACAAAGCAGTCTCTTTAATTACTGTATTTCCTGGAATCTAAAAAATGCCTTTTGTTTCACCTTGTGCTTCTTACTGCATCTAAATGATGGTGGAACCTGGGATATTTGGAGCCAGGTGTAGCAGGGTTCTGTGTGTCTACTCTGCCTTCCAAAAGCTGTAAGCACACACACAAAACAATAAAGATAAGTGGTGTAAATAAAATATAATTTATTCAGTAATATGAGTTAGTTTCTAATTGCGATTCAGCTCATTTTAGTGTGAATATAGGGAAAAAATAGGTGGTGGACTAATAGTCAATAAGTTCTGTAGTGTTGGGGTTGACACTTATCGGTGAATGTAGGTGGGAAAGGAAAGGTCCTTAATGGTTTTATTTTTGTCTTAGTGTCTTATGTACTTTAGTCATACCTTTTGGTAACTGTTATTTCGTTCATAGGTTATTTTTAAGGAAACAAGCCTTTCACTTGCATCTTTCTCTCATCTTCAAATATCAAACTTGTGAGGGTAAGAGATGTGTACCTTAAAAAAAGAATACTCTGGAAGGTAACTGTGCTGGCTAGTCTTAAGTTAACTCTACACAAGGTGGAGTTATCTGAAAGTAGGGAATCTCAACTGAGAAAATGCCTCCATAAGGTCCGGTTAGTTGTAAGGCATTTTCTTAATTAGTGATTGATGGAGGAAGGCTCAGCCCATTTTTATGTGTGTGTGTGTGTTTGTTTGTTTCCCTCTCTCCCTTGGCAAGTGGTCCTTTTCTATAAGAAAGCAGGCTGAACAAAACATGGGGAGCAAGCTAGTAAACAGCACCTTTCCATGGCCTCTGTAGTAGCCTTTGCCTTCAGGTTCCTGCTCTAACTTCATTTGATAATTATAGCTAAATAAACCCTTTGTTCTCCAGGTAACTTGGGTCATGGGGTTTCATCACAATAATCCTAAAATAGCACTTTTAGTGATAGAATAGTTTTAACAGTTTTAAAAATTAAATGTGGAGGTTCAGCAATTTGCTACATGAAGTGCTAACTAAAATTAGCACAGGAAAAAGGTACATGGGACGAATTCCTGGGGTGGCAAGGTGCAAGGTTCCAAGGGTCTTCTAATGGGGTCACTCTCTAGTTATTCCAAAATCTGGTTGTATCAGCAGATGGAAACCGTTGCTCACTAGGGAGGCTGTTAGAAACTCAGTGACAAGGGTTTTGGAGGAGAGGGGGCTGGTGACTGATAATGTATAGGCAGCCCCTGCTTGGCATGTATCAAAGTTCCAGACCCTCAGAAGAAAGGCATGTTTACAGTGTTCTCTGTGTTGGTTGCATGTTTGGGCCACTTTTTTTTAATTTAATGGTAGTAAAAACCACCTAGGAATCAGTTCCTAATATCTGCCACAAGCTGGCTTTTCAAAGAACAGCAGTTACAGCCTTCTTTCTTATCTGTCTACACACATGCTCTTTATTGAGTCTGTCTTCATATTTTGTATTTCTATATCTTTTCAAAATTTCAGCTATGGCAGTTCTTTATCTTACCAAAGCTTTGATTAGTTGGGTTAAGATTGAATCTGGACAGTAATGGCATATCCCTTAATCCCAGTACTCAGGAGGCAGAGAGCGGCAGATTTCTGAGTTTGAGGCCACCCTGGTCTACACAGAGAAACACTGTCTTGAAAATCAAACAAAAAGATTGAAGCTGGTCAGTTTGAGTCTAAGGGAATGGCCAAAGTATTTTCTGAATGTTTATCTCATTGAACACATACCTTAACATTAGTTTATCTTTTTCCAGATTGTCCTTAGCTCCTACTGTGTATTGTTGTCAGTTTGTCATAGTTTGTCACTGTGGTCCTCTGTGCCTTTTGAAAGAGCTGAGCTACTCGGTGTAACAATTTAGATGCTAAAATAAGAGTTTTATATTTGTTCAGTTTCCACTTTCTAATTTGTTTGGTTTACATCTGGGTTGAAAATTTTAATTCAAATCTGACATGCCCCAAAGTCTAACTTCTGAGCACCAACATGGTTCCATAAGTGAAAAGAATTTCCCTCGGCCTATGTGTATAAGTTGTATATGAAGCATAAATGAATTTGGTTTTATTTTTAAATTGCTCCCGCCCCCAACCCCTTCTTTCAGCATTTGTATAGTAGCTTGATTGCTAGCCTCTGTGTGGCACCCCTGGGTGGACTCTTCAGGGCCTGGTGGAAACAAGTTAGCTCATGGAAGGGTGCCCTTGAAGGGGATGTTGCTACCTTAGCCTCTTTTCTTTTTGCTTCCTTGCTACCATGAGGTAATTGCTCTATCACATCCTGAAATCCTCTCCCTTGAAATGTTGAGACGCTCCACAAACCACAGACAACAAAGCCATCCAGTGGACTAAAGACCCTGAAACTGAACCAAAAGAAGTCTCCCTTAGTTGATTATCTCAAATATAAAATTTCAGGTTTAGAATACTTGTCTCAATATATATTTTCAGGCATTCCAAAAATCAGACATTCTGGTTCCACATATTTTGCAGATCATATTTGCAAATTTTGTATTCTGTGAATATTTATATATTTTGAATTACAGTTCTTATCTCCACATGTGGGAGACCTATATGAGTAACAAAAATTGTAGTTTGGAATGTTTGGGGGTGTTGGTATTCTTGCTACCCAGATGTGGGCCATAAAGCAGCAGTGATGTCACCTTGGGTATCTGGTCTACTTGATACCCCTGTGTCTCTGCACATGAAATCAGAGAAGTGCTGTGTTAGACACTTGATGTTGGTTGGTGATTGATGTTTCAGTTAAAAAGTTAAATCTTTTTGAAGGCCTGTCATGTATCTGTTTGTAACCTTCATTTTTAAAGCTCTTGATTTTTTAATGGGCAGAGGGAGAGTTCTCTGTTAGTGACAGTTCACAATAATGATCTCACTTGAAAGTGGAATTTCCAGCGTTAGAGTCTTATTCTAGGCACCAGGTGTTGATTTTGCACGTGAGATCAGACCACACCATTAGATCACACTAGGGTTTATTTAGGGGAGTTGCCAAGCACGTGGAGTCTCTGTAAGAGTACTGGTGATCAGAGATTTTCATAGTCATGCCTAGGGGTGTGCCCTCCATATAAGGCCACTTCTGCCAGTGCCATGTTGGCTTTACCATGTGACTGCTATATGCCGGGGTGAGGATCCTTGCACCAGGTGATGCCACTGCCCAGGGCACATTGGCTTCCTCTGGGGAAGGTTTAATATGATACTGTATTGAGTAGCACCTGGCAGCAGACAGCTGTTCCTGATTCTCTATCAAATGTGCATAACAGCACATCTAATTAAATTCAGGGCATGGTGCTGATTGCAGCCAAATTCAAGATTTTTGGCTTCATTGTTTCAATAGCCATAGGCTAAACCTTTGAGTAAGAACTGCTGAGAGAGTTGAATGGTTTAATTTGGGATAATCAGATCCTCTTTAATTCATAATGATTTCCAGGATTTGGTGCTTGTATCCATAAGAAAAGCATGTTTTCCTTTAGGTGATGTTTAAAGTTGAACCATGTCTAACCCTGAAGGAGTAACCCTGAGAACTAATGAATTCTCAAAGAGGCACAATGATCCCAGTCACACATGGTATGTGTGTGCATTCCTTCAAACCTAACCATGTCTTTATTCTTTTGATAGGTTTCATTTCTTCCCTCCTTGTGAACAATGTCAAAGAAAGCACAGCTAACAGGGAATGGGAAGGAAGAAGATGGGTCTGTTCCTTGTAAGCAGGTGAAGGTAGATGATGTATCTGACAGTCTGTCTGCTTTAAATTTCGACAGCCCCACTGCTCTTTTTGAAAGTTTAATCTCACCCATCAAGGTAGAGACTTTTTTCAAGGAATTCTGGGAACAAAAGCCTCTTCTCATTCAGAGAGATGACCCTTCACTCGCCGAATATTACCAGTCTCTGTTCAGATTCTCAGATCTGAAGAGGCTCTGCCTTCAAGGGTTGTACTATGGAAAAGATGTAAATGTCTGTCGGTCCATCAATGGGAAGAAGAAGGTTTTAAATAAAGATGGCAAAGTGTACTTCATTCAGCTGAGAAAAGATTTTGATCAGAAGAGGGCAACAATTCAGTTTCACCAACCACAGAGATTTAAGGTAAAAATTCTCATACATAAGAAACTGGTAGTATTTGGCCATAGATCAGCTTAAAATTGGACATATAGTTTGGAGATGAAGATCATTTTGAATTTGGGAGATTGTATTATCTTTTAGATAAATGTGTGTATGCAATGTGCTCACTCATGCAGGCATGTGTAAAAGACAGAAAGATGTTAAATGTCTTCCTATATTGCTTTCCACCTTACATATTTAAAATTAGAGTCTTTCACTGATCCTGGAGCTAACCATTTGTTTAGATTGGATAGTAGTGAGCTCATCCATCCCTTATCTCCCCAGTATTAAAAACATACTTTGCTACATCAGTTTTGATGTGGGTACTAAGGAACTGAACTAAGGCCTTCTGCTTTCACAGAGGGTGTTTTCACCCACTGAGCCATCTCCCCAAGCGCTGTCTAGATATTTTGAATCTCCAACAATGGTAGATGGATGTTTTAGATATCATAAAGCTGCAAAAATCAAGACTCCCAAGTTTCTAACCTTACTAAAGTAACATTGTACCTCTAGGGTATATTTAATGAGCTGATTAATTTTTGCATATAAGAGAGATCTCTGTTTTCTCCTTTTGCTGCATTTTAAGGCACATGGTAATATCAAGATGAAAACTGAGGTTATCTCCCTTTATTGCCTACATCTTTCTAAGTGGAGGCTTTAGAGCTTTGACCAGATGATTTACCAGTTGGATACCTAAGAAAGACTTATTAACATATTAATAACAAACTGTAGCATTGAGCTCCTGGTGTGATCCTAACATCCATCCTTTTATAAATAAAGTACCCTCACTGAGCTTGTAACTGCAACCTTGACCAACATGGTTTGACTCTTTTATTAATTGGCACAGTTTGAAGATAGAAAAGTCAGAAGGCCAAGATAAATGGGAAAACTGAAAAACTGGTAGCATTTTGAGTGACCTTTAAGAAAAGAGGTTTACCAGTTATGTGCCAGTGCTTTTTCCCCACTTAGTGGTAACTGGTATTTGCATTGGGAGCCACAAAGTTACCTCTACATTCCTAAAAGATCTCTTTGGACACTAGAGAACAAGAACCGAGGCGTGACTTCTTAGTTGTAACAGATACCAAGTAATTAGAACCAGGTCTTGTTGCCTCTCTCCAAAGTAAATTAGGCTCTTTGGGAGCTCTGTTAACTCTTTGGAGCTATTTGGAGGCCATTAAATTATTTTTCCTGTGCTAAGGAGAACCTCTGAGATCTATAAATAATGAAACCCAGTGGTCTTCATAAAGTTGTTTCTTAAAGCTTTTTCACACTGACCCTGTTCTTTCCCAACTGATATTAACACTAGATTCTTTTCAGTCTAATAATAGAACTAAATCCTTAGCTGTGGTCACTGGTGTGTCCAGAAAACCAAATGTTTATACTGTAAACACTGTATATTCATATGCATTAAAGCCTTAGTCTCTTTAGTATCTGTTTGAGTGACTTACTGTTTTCAAATTATCTTGAAGGTTTGGATTCTGGAGTTGGGCTGCCCAGATTGGAGTCTTGGCTCCAGCTAATGGCTGTGAGCTTTTTTGTTTCACCTTCCTTACTTGTAAACTGGTGTTAAAGATTTTTCCCACCCTGTGAGATAGGATTATTATGAAGGATATGAAATTAGTAGGGGTTAAGCACTTATAAACAAGGCCTACTCGCTGACTTCCTCTTATCTGTATTAGGTAACTCAGATCTTTCTCAACTCAGGCATATACAGCTTCTCAGAATTCCTGCCATTACTTTCTATTAGAGCCTAAGACGATCTTCAAAACATCACCATAGGAAATCATAGCTTCCCAAATCTAATATTTCCAGCTTAGAACACTTTTCCTCCTGAAACTGTGTGTGTAGAGGAGTGTTGGTGGGTGTGTATGTTTGTGAGGGGTTCACCTAGGGTGTAGGGGTGCAGGTGGAGTGTGTGTGTGTAGGGTGGGCGCAGGTAGGGCATGTGCAGAGTGTGTGTGAAAGCCAGAGGCTATTTTTGTTGCAGTCCTTTTCCACTTCCACAGTATGTCTCTGCCACTCTAACCACTATGCTTATTTCTTGCTTGTGCTGTTTACCAGTCTCTCTTGAAGTTCTGCCATCCATTCTGTACCCCAAAGCCAGAGCAAGCTTTTAAAAGTATAAATTGTTTCCTTTAACCTATCTGCTCACATACTTTGCCTGGAGTGTGCAGAGATTCCAGTGGAACCTTGCACTGTTTAATTGTCTGTCCTGTAATTATATTACAGAGATAGCCTAACTGAATAGAACATTTGCTTTCTTAATTTCTATTCACACCCCTTTTCATTTTTCTTTGTCAAAGGATGAGTTTTGGAGGATCCAGGAAAAACTGGAGTGCTACTTTGGCTCTTTGGTCGGCTCGAATGTATATATAACTCCAGGAGGATCTCAGGGCCTTCCCCCCCATTATGATGATGTTGAGGTAAGAGAAGAAGCTTAGTGCCCAGGCTGCAAAGCAGGGGCTGTTGACAACCAGGCTTGTTCGCTTGTCAGGGTTGATGTCATTACTCTGGAAGGCTGTGGCTGGTTTTCTGTGTCCTCCCTGGAGATCCTGACCTCATCTCCAGGTTAGGATGTTGAGCCAAAGCATATTCCTGCAAACTGGTTTCTTGCTCTTTCTCAAAGCAGGGACACGGCTGCAGCCTGGCTGATAACAAAGAATACCACAGTCCTTAGAAACAGTATATTTCTGGAAATTCTTTATAAAAACAAACAAACAAAAAAATGCCTTTAAAAAGAATTTACTAAATAAGATGAGATCACAGTCCTCCTTACATTTGCTTCTACTTTGTCCGTTTTCAGTGGTTGCCAATAACATATACTTTTTTCATTTGTAAAAATCTTGTACCAGCTTCAGTGAAGGTCCTGGTTCCACTTAAGCCCTGGCACCTTGACACTTGTTGATTTCATTCTTATGTGGCTTCCAAACAGTTAACTCACTGCCTTGGGTGTTTTGTAGGTTTGGTTTTATTGTACTCATATGAGATCTACACAGATATTAACCAAAATAATCCCTTTTTATTCCTCTGAGAGAGATTTGATATAAACACATTGTCCGAAGCTTTTTTTTTTTTTTTTTTTTTTTTTTTAAATATTCCTAGAAGAATATTAAGCAGCTTTTGCTAAATGAAGAATAAAATTCTATGATGTTTTTCTATTTTCCAAGCCTCCTTATATATTTTAAGCTTTAGGCCATTCGTTTATGTCAGGATTTTCTAGCAGAGATTATGGCTTTCTGCTGTCTAGCTGTTAGATTCAAAAGACAGTGGAATATAAAGAGCTCAGCGATGTCTGACCAAGTGAGAAGAACCAATATCCAGCACTATGATTCCTGATTATGAGTAGTGGCAGCATATGTGCAAGGGGCATGCATTTCTGATGTTTGAAGGTTCTGGAAGCTCCTTGCCCACAAGTTGTAAGGAAGCTTTCTCATGCTCTGTGGTTTTCTGTAGGTTTTTATTCTGCAGCTGGACGGAGAGAAACACTGGCGCCTCTACTCCCCAACAGTGCCCCTGGCACATGAGTACAGTGTGGAGCCTGAGGATCGGATTGGCACACCAACACATGACTTTATATTGAAGGTATCGAAGGGCATGTGTCACATCTCTGGAGCTGGTTATTTCTGTTGCTATGACATGTTCAGGCTGAGTTTTACAGGTAGTAAAAGATCCCTGTGGGATTGTATCCTGAGGAGTCCAGGGATGGGTAACTCACTGTAGTCCACCAGACCAGATGGCTTCTGTAAGGTCTTTAGAAAAGTGATCTAAAGTCATTTTCTATTTATCTTAAAAACAAAACAAAACAAAAAAACCACAAAACAAACAAAAAAAACCCTCTCTCCAAGTATGATCCAGCTCAGCAGAAATAGGTTGAATTCAGTGAATAACCAATTTGTATAGAATAAATGGAAGATTTGTTATTGACTTGTTTCTCCACATTTAAGTCAGAAGTAGCATATAAGCAGTGCTCAGCCAAGGTTCTTTTCCTTTTCTTGGCAGGAATCCCAGTACTACTTGTTTTCCTACTGATAGTATAGCCCTTCCTTCCCCAGGATAGGGTGCTAGATGAATAGTAGCTAGGAAGGTGCTCGTTGGTTCCTTCTCCAGGGAACCAAGTAGCCTGACCATGTTATTTGTTATTGCTTCCTTGGCATCTTGCTGCAGTTAGTTTGGATGGGAATGTAGCCAGGCTCAGGCAGGGAAGGATGTAGAGGGACAGGCATAGCTTCATAAATAAGCTTTATGTTCTTTATTAGAAAACATACATGCTTTTCTTTAGTAGCAATATAGAATAACAATTGACTTAGACCACTTCAAAGATCGTACATTGGAACTATTTTTGTGTAGATAGTATGCCCATATTTTTTTGTTTCTTGAGAATATAATTCTTATTTGTGCCTCTTTTTTCTTGATTTTAATATTTGCTTGCCAAAAACTAGGAGGAAACAGTACCTTATTTTTGAATGGATGCCTATATCATAGGAAACTTGAATAAATAATGATGTTTTTAATGTGCACTTGATGAGAACAGATGACAGCTCATTGGCCAAAATTCTAACCTGATAGATTATTGGAGCACAGTTGCACCCGTTCAGAGTGCATTGTCCTATGTACTGCTCATATTCTGCTCTGTTGGGACCTTGTAAACCAAAGCTTACTCAATGGGCTACTTCAAATGAACTGTGTATTAGTTACTTTTCTAATGCTGGGATAAAACACCATGCCCAAGGTAACTCATGAAAGAGAGAACTTAATTGTGCTTATGGTTTCAGAAGCTTAGAGTCTGTGATGGAAGAGTGAAGGCATGGTGGCAGTAACAGCTGAGAGTTTCCAGCTCATACTGCAAGCAGGCAGAGAGGGCAGGGGGCTTGGCAGAAGGCTTTTAAAGCCTCAAGCATGCCTTCAGTAACATAGCTCCAACAGGACCACACTTCCTAATCTTTCCTAAGCAGCCACCAACTGGTAGCCAAGTATTTAAATGTACGAATCTATGAGAACCATTTGTTTGTTACAAACTACTCCACTCTGAGGCGGAGTTGGGGGTCTACAATGAGAATTCCATAGTCTTTATCAACCTTGCCACTACTGTAGTGCTAGCCTGTGCAGTGGGTCCAGTGTTTGTCTCAGGATGCAGAAGCCCTTCTACTCTCTGCTTGGGGGTGGGGCATAGTTAGAATTGAATTAAGCTGATGTCACTTAGCTACAGTGCTCTTTAGCAATAAAATACTTATCTAAATTGGGAGATCATAATTACCTTGTAGGATGTGGGGATTGAAATACATCATTTTGATGCTTCCTTTACAATAAAATACCTTGGGTGAGATGTCTTTATGTTTATAAGTCTCTGTTTATCGTAGTGATTGTTGAAGTAACAGATTTAATTTATATAGTCCTGGAGGTCAGAAGTCTTAAGTTGGCTCTACTTGTGTTGGCAGAACTTCATTCCTGCTGGAGGGAATCTGTCTCCTTGTCTTTCCCAAAAGGTCTGATGACAGTGTTCAGATTCTTGTGGATTGAATAAAGTATATATATATGTGAAGGCCTCAGGGTAGCACAGAAATGAGAAACAGTAGGTTTGATTGTCAGAAAAAAAAAAATGTTTATTTACTTGAAGTACTGCCATTTTGATATCATATAGAGTAAACCAGCAGCCAAGAAAGCTCTTAAGAATATATATACACATACACAAACACATACATAACATGTGCATACACACATACATACAGATAAATACACACACATGTGCACACTTCATAATATATACATAGCACACACAGATAAATGCATCATACATGAACACATTTCATGTATACATGCATACTTTATACATAGCATGCAGGCACACACGCTTTGAAAGAAGAGTTGAACAGCTCAAGATTCCATCTTTTCTTAGTCACATAGAATGTTGTATTCTGGATGAGATTAGGGCAAAGGTAGCTCAGGGCAGAAGTAAGAGCAGAGTATTTCTATAATTGGCTTAGGAGACGAGGGATAGATTGGAAGTAGCTTATCTATGAAAACTACTCATTTTTAATAGCATTCAGATTTTAAATTTAGATCTATACCATCTATCTATCTGATGCCTAGTTCTACACTGTATGCTTGGCTGGGGTAGGCTCTGAGGAATACAGGATAGGTTTGATAAAGGTCAGGAAGATCTAAAGAATTCTCAGGAGATATGGACTGGCAGTGATTGTAATCAAACCATACCCCCATTGCTGCCCCAGTGTTTGGAAACAGCATTTCCTTAATCTTCTGATTAATGCTGTAGACTTTGTGGCTTTTGTCCCATTTTAGTGATAGAGAAACTAAAGCAAGGGACAGATAAGCAAGTTCACTGGTCCTATGACTGAAGGCCCTAGTTTAACTGAGAGGGAGGGAGTAGCTGCTCTAGAAACAAAGAGTGTTACCTTTTTACATCTCTATTATGTGGAGTAGTTTCAAGTATATCTGGTGTCTCCTTGAAAATAAGACAGTGACGGCCTCACAGATACCACTTGAGCCCAGCAGACGGACTATTCCTGGAACAGTGGTTTCTAGAATGTAGAACTTAAAATGTTTATCTTCTTAAAAGACGGTGATGTGTACTTAACACCTCTCTTCTTCCTTTAGCCTGGTGATTTGTTGTACTTCCCTAGAGGGACCATTCATCAGGCAGAAACTCCTTCAGGTTTTGCCTACTCTACTCATGTGACTATTAGCACCTACCAAAACAAGTAAGGCCTTTGCTTTTTACTAACCTAGTGTCTTGGGATATCTATGAGTTATGTATGCATTCAGGATGGATCTGAGGCAGTTGTCCACTCCTTGTTCTGTGCTACCTCTTACTGACATCTGTATTTCTTTGATGTGTCCCCATGTGTGATTGACCTGTCTAGATATCCTACTGTAAAGCTCATAGATCTGACTGTATGTAAAGGATACTGGAAAGTGCCTAAATAGAGAATAGAAGGTCCCTTAGAGAGTCAAGGAAAAGAAAAACAGAAAACTTATTGTTATGTGTATATGTATATATATATATACACACACACCACAGTAGGTTTTCAGAGAGACCCTTGGAGCTTAGAAGAATATGTTCAGCTCAACTTGGGTATCAAGGATGAGCTCAGAGAAGAATTGTCATACAGATGAGTGAATCTTAATGGATGATTAAATTGGCATGGGTCAGAAGGTCATGGGTGATAGGAGAAGGCATTCCAGGACCAAGGAACAACAAGTTTCTGCTACAATGACTTGTAAAACAAGTTAGTAAGTATAGCTCTGCTTCCTCATGACTGCTTTGTGAAACTTACCCTTGTTTAGGAGATTTACTGGGGAAAGTAGCAGCATCCTGGCTGGCTGTTTGCACAGTTGGGATGCCTAAATTTGTATTAGGTTTCCATTTTCAAAAATATCTGACCAAATAAGCAACAGAAAATCTCTGTGGCCAGTCAAGATGAGCAGGGGGAAATAGATAGATGTCTCAGTGGATAAAAGTACTATGCAAGCATGAGATCCTGCATTGGGATATCAGCATCCATGTAAAAGAAGGAGTTTGGGATGGTGTGCATACATCTGTAACCCCGATGCTGTGGACAGTAGGGACAAGGGAATTACTAGGACTTGGGCTACAATCATGGTTCCAGATGCTACTAAGAGGCCCTTTGTCAAAGATATGGTAGAGAGTGAGTGAGAGAGCAGGACACAGATATCCCCTCTGGCCTCAGCATTCATGCACATATGTACATATAATCACACTCACTGACAAATATACTTTCGTATTCACACACATAGTAAAATAAGAGTAGGGACAATTGCGAGTGAGTCATAAGAACCCTGAACATTCCAGACCAGAGAGTATGAACCTTCATAATCATATAGCTGGCTCTACAAATGTCTGTTATCTTCTGGTGCCCTATATTACAGTAACACAGTTAATCCATTGCTCCCTAATTCTGCTTGATGGGAGCATTGGTGGTTCCATGCTAGAATTCTTGCCTTTTACTCCTGCTTTTCTTTTGTTTCTCTTTCTGTTAGCAGAAAGAGAATTTTTTAAAAGATTATTTTGTTTTCTGTATATTGGTGTTTGGCTGAATGCATGTATGCACATATATATTGCATATGTGCCTAGTGACCTCTTAGGACACATGAGGGTGTTAGATGCCTTGGAATTGGAGATACAGATAGTTGTGAGCCACCATATGGTGTACTGGGAACCAAGAATAAGTCCTCAAGAAAAATCTTTTTAACCAGTCCAAGCCCTCTTTAGTGTGTGTATGAGAGAGAGCTAAAGTGGGAGAGGGAAGGAGAGAAGGGGGGAGCTAGTGCCAGAGCTAGAGCTATCTATCTGGCTGTATTCTCTACCCACTGTGGGTTCCAGAGGCCACAATCAGGCATTCCTGACAAGTACCTTACTCACTGATATATTTTGTCAGACCTGTCATTTACTTTTCCTTTGCACCGTGTGTGTGTACACACACACACACACACACACACACACACACACACACACATATGCTGTCGTCAATTCCGTCCATCTTTTGTTACCTTAAACCAATCATCTTGGAGCTAGGGAAGAGTTTCTTAGGTTATAGGTTGCTGATCTGGGCTGTGAATGGGCACTGTGGTTGATGTACCTAGTCTGCACTCTGATTTGGATAGGAAATGCAGAGGAGCTAGAATGGAAGAATGTAATAGGAGAGCCAGGTCTTTCCAGAAGTGCTCCTGTGCTCTGAACCTGGGCTCCTACTGTGGTAAGGAAATGTACAGCTTTTCTTAATACCTCTCAAAGAAGTATCATTGAAATAGCAGGGGCTTGCTATATGGGCTCCAGTAGATTGAATTACTTAATACAAAGCAAATCCCTCAGGAGGTGTTATTTCTGATTTTTGGAAATTCCCAAGATCAATATTCTTACTCTAAGAAGAAGATAAACCTGTCCACCATCAAATTCCTGTATTAGCTGTCAACATATGATTTTGCATTTTCCTTGTTCAGAGATCTGCTTTCTGCTTCTATCCTCTTGTTCATCAATAGTGAAGGAGGCTGTGTGTGGCATTAAGTTGCACACCAAAATGACCACCATATAGTAGATGCTTTGGGGAAAGTATGTCTCAAGAGGCTCTTATGCCCTTCTTTGCTATTCCTCTACGATGGGAAGCAAGAAAGTGCCAGTTTTCCTGACTGAGAAGCAGAAGCCATACTGTGAATTTCCATTTTGCATGTAGTACTCAATTTGAAATCTGATGACATCAGAGAAATTTAAACAAGCTAAGAAGTGTTTAAAGAAAGCAAACCCACAGAGTGTTTTTCTCACTTAAACTGGTATATAGTTGGGAAAGAGCCAATTCTAACTGCCACAGAGGCATAAATAAGACAATTCTAAATACTTCAGAGGAGGCAAAGTTAATTGAACACTGATACTTACCTCTAGGTGTTATTTTCACCACTGGCTTGCTTTCTACTCTAGTAAAACCATTAGTAGAAATCAATTTTGTTTTTAACTGTTGTTGGTGGTGGATATTTTACTGAAGATCAGCTTCCCTTTTATTAAGTAAAATGTGGCATATCACTGTTCAAGTACAGAGATTTGTCTGTTATCTTAAATGTATTTCTTTTGAACTTACTGCAAGTTAGATTTTTTTTCTAGGACTTTCATTGAGTATTGAAATTTCCCATAAAGCTGTCCCTCTAGAGGTGTGTGTTTAGTTTGATCATTTAAAATTCCTTCTTTGTGATAATATCTGTTTAACTTTTCGTGTCCTTGGAAATGGGCAAGTGAGACTCCAGTTGGCAGCTTTGGTAGTAATGGGTATTTATGGATATTATTGTTTATTCAGTAACAACTTTGGTTATTTTCATTTTCTTGTTTCATGTTCTAGTTCATGGGGAGATTTCCTTTTGGATTCCATTTCTGGGCTTGTATTTGACATTGCAAAGGAAGATGTGGAATTAAGGACTGGAATACCCCTGAAAATGCTCATGGTGAGAACAGAAGCAGATAGACATGAAGGTGGCAAGCCAGGGACCAGGCCAGGCAAAGCCCTGCCTCCTAGGGTTCCAAGGACCTTCTTCTAGATGAAGTGAGCTAGCCTTCTGTGTTGGCCTGCTGAGTTGCAGAGTTTACACAGCAAATAGAGTGTGGCTTCATGTGGGGCCATTCATCTGGGCTAATTTGTGTCTGATGTTCAAAGGTGTTTTGTGGAATATTGGCTGAAAAAGTAGTTAAAGAAATAAACACAAGTTATATAGAGCACATGTCAGGTTTCTAGTTCCAGAAGATGGGCACGTGCAGACCTGGGCCTTGGTATGTTCCTTGGTTTCCTGACTGTTTCTTCATTTGAAACAGGAGTACTCTTTGGTTAGCTTTTAGATAGTAAATCGATTGGGGCTGAGTAAAACAAAGGTTGCTTTCATTACCTAAGGTGATCAGTGACTTGCTTTCCAAACACAGAGCCTGGATTGTACTATATTTCCAAGGATCCTCGTTTCAAAGCACAATTCTGGAATTTGTTTTAATTATTGGATTTATTTACATTTTAACAAAAGATAGACAATGTAAGATGAACATTGCATAAAAGGAAGTAATAGGCTTTCTTAAGGTCCAGGCTATCCCTCCCCACCATGGAATGGCATGGTTTATGCCAGTGGGTGTTAGGCTATAGTGTTGAGATTGAGGCTCAGCATGCTACAGTAAAAACTGACCTGGGCACCTACCAGCATCCAGTCAAGGTTCACCTCTTTACTTCTAGCAGGTGGAAACTCCAATTGCTGCAAAAAGAAAGTTGAGTGGCTTTCTGAGGACCCTTGCAGACCAGCTAGAGGAAAGAAAAGGGCTGCTGTCATCCGACATGAAGAAGGATTTTTTCAAGCACAGATTGCCCCCTTACTGTGAGGCAAATGGAACAGAGCTGTTGGAACCAGGTGGAGCTTGATGTTTCTTTCTGGGTGCCTGAGGGTAGTGGGGGATGCTTCATGCTTTACTGGGTGGTCTCCACTTTGAGCAGATGGAACATAGAAAACATTTTTGGCTTCATGTGTACAGCAAACTCTCCTTAGTATATGTGGTTTGACAGACATGCTGTCTTCATTACTCCTAAGTCATATGCAAGAACTTGCCTACAGGATGACAGGAAATAACGAATTTTGGTTGAGGAATGTATTTGAGTAGTAATTAATTCATCCTCTTCAGAAATGTTCAAGAACTTGAATATTGACATCTTGTTAGAATTAAGGCACGCATGTTAAAATGCTGTCACCATGAGGTAAATAAAAGAATGGTCAATGATAGCATGGATCTCCCAAGTTGTAAGTGACTAGTCTTCAACTGATATAATGCACTGCCAGATAGGTGCTGTCAATGTCCTTTAGCAAAAGTCACCAAGAATACACTCAAATTCAAAGTTGTATATTTTGATTTGTAACTGTAAAGCTGCACACATTAAGAACTGTGAAGTATCTCTGTAAAAGTCATTAGAAAGAATTTACAGGGCGTGGGCTTAATCTAGGATATCAGTTTTGGAGGGACTCATGGAAGAAAAGCATTGGTGTTGTCTGGAGTATGTAGGTATTTTCTAGAGATTACCCAGTGAATGGGACTAACGAATGAGGTTTAAGATCCCTCAGATAAGCAGCACTTTGACTCAGGAGCCAGGGTAGAGGAGTGCTGGTTCACTAATAGTTAGCAGGGTTTTGTTTTTGCTTGAGTTCGGATCCAGTTATGGGTGGTGGTCCTTTCACATTTCAGTCAGCCAGTCACAGTGATTTTGGCTGACAATGATGATCTGTTAAACATTGTTCAAGAAAATGCTGAGACCTAGTACTTATTGGAGTCAGCAAGACTTTGTCTCAGAGTCAGCAAGAATTTTTCCCTTTAAAAGTCACATATGAGGTAACTACCAAAGTACCTACTTGCAGTGATTCTATATACATCTTTATCGTACAGTCTTTGAAGGAAGTTTACAGCTTAGATTACATCTATTCACTATAGTATATTTTACCAATAATATATTAATCTTTAGAACATAACTTGTTAAATAAATCCCTGCATATGTCTGAGAATGTTTATGTAATGGTTTCCCTAATTTAGCTACTAAATTCAATAAAATTATGATTCTTTAGTATTTTCCAGACCAGATGACCTATATGGCCTGCTTGTTTCTTGTGGCTTTCATTTTAGTTCACTTTAGAAAAGAGTACACTGTTTTGTTCTGTGGATGGCTTTAAAGGACATGATGCTTCACTTACAGGGACTAAATCATGTGCCATTTTCACACAGTTCATTCCTTCTAGTGCCCAAATGTGGTAGAGAGGTGAGCATTTGCACAGAAAACAACACAGTTCTTTCCATCCACAGTACTTTGGTGGGCTTGTTTATACCTATTTAATGTGCTTTTGTATATGGGAGGTTGGGCTTTGTGCATGCTAGGTAAGCACCTTCCACTGAGCCCCACACCCTGCCTTCTAATTCACTATTAACTTGCATTATTATTTACCTAATGATACGTCTGTATCACTCTATAGGAATGAGATCCATGGGAGTGCAAACTGTACTTTTAATTATCACCATGCATGTTGGAGTGAGTACTTGGGAGAATATGAGCTAAAAGATGCTTTACAAGCAAGTTTGAACCTGTTGGTTCCTTTTTGATGGTTGGTTTTCTATTCTAGATGAGAAGTTTCCAACATTCGACAGCACAATAAGACTGAAGTTTAGAGACCACATTGTCCTCACAGTAGGGCCAGATGAGAATCAATCTGTGAGTATCCAGAGGAATTAGATTTCAGTGGTTCTCCAAACTGGCTAATAGGAAAGCTTTCTGAAACTAAATTTCTGTGGCTAGAGTGATGGCTCAGTAGTTAAGAGGACTTAACAACAGTTCTAGAGCATTCATTGTCCTCCATGTATACATATACATGCAGGCACAGTACTCATACAACAAAAGATTTTTTAAGGGAAAAAAAAAAAAGTGAGTTTTATCTGGTTTGAAATGGATTTTTTTTTTAAAGCCCCCAAAACAATACTAAGTCTATGAGACCTGTTCTAGACCTATGGCTTTACCTGTTAATTTCTAACATTGAGGGTGTGTGCTGCAAACAACCAGGTTACAGCCATCGGGACTAAGGCCTGGAGAATGATGACATAATAAAGCCATTAAGTATGCACTCACCTTGTTTGTAAAAAATTCCTGATGATTCTGATAGTAGTGTGAGACATTGTATGTTGGCCCAGGCCGTTAGCTAAGCAGTGATAAGAAATTTATGATGGGGACTATAGGGAATAGAGGTCATTTGTGACACACTACTGAAATTTAAGTGGAATTTTTAGTAAATATAGCTCATTTTTTTTATAGTTGGACACTTCATAACTTCCTAGGAATGGCAAATTCTGATAGAACAAAGTTAAGATGGTTCAAGGAAGGAACTCACTAAAATGTTGAAAGTTCTTGAACATGCTGGCTTCTTAACAGTGACTTCAAGTATCAATGTTTATATTTGTAACTTTGTGCCCATAGGATTCTGAGTAGAACTGAGTCAATATCACTGGAGAACTAAGGCTTTTTAAGATTTTCATTGGGACTAGATTTGTTGCAGTATGCCTAATCCAGGCAGGTCTTTATGATCTGAAGGCCAGCCAGAGCTACACAGTGAGGATAGGATCCTCCTTTTTCCACTCAAAATATTTGGTGGTGAATTATTTTTAAACCTTCCTAGTACTGAAGCCCTCGATAATTTTCTTGTTGACAACTTGACATTTTCTTTAAAGGATGAAGCTCAACAAAAGATGGTTTACATCTATCATTCCCTAAAGAATCTGAGACAGACACACATGATGGGAAGAGAAGAAACAGAGGTGCGTTCCATCTGAAAACATGCCTTTCCTGTGGTTTGGGTTATGGTTGAGATAATTTGTGATTGACATTTACTGTGCAGTGTGGACTCACCATTTTATTTTGAGTGATAGGACACTTGGCATAGGGATGATTAAGTCAGCAGCTTTAAAACACAATGTGACCTTACATAAAAAGTGTGATGAATGCCAAGTATTCTGTAACAACCTTTTTCTTGAAGTTGAGGCTGAGCTTTCATGTGGTAATTGATGACGTTTGTAAACTATCTAATTACATTTCAAGTTAATAGTTTTTCCAAAACAAGTTTCATACTTGTTTATATATATATCCTTCACATGAAATGGAATGTATACTTAAGCAAAAACCTATAAAGTCTTTGTCTTTGGTACTAAGCAATGTATCCCTCTTCAGATTCATGGACTTCGCTTTCCTTTATCACATCTGGATGCTCTGAAGCAAATTTGGAGCGGTTCAGCAGTGCCTATTAAGGACCTGAAACTTCACACAGATGAAGAAAAGGAGAACCTGGCACTGTCTCTCTGGACAGAGTGTTTAATCCAAGTATTCTAGTGTCTATACAGAGAGCTGTTATTTTTGTGTATCTTTTCAATAAAGAGTGCTCTGATTAACACTCTGGGAGGCATGGTTGGACTACATAAGAGGGAGAAGCTGGCACGTTTCTACATGTACTCGTGGACACAAGGGAAAGCAGGAAACTACTTCTGACAAGTTTATTTAATCCAGTGTTGTAGAAAAGGCACAACTCCGGGACATGTGTCATAGAGAATTATGTCATTAACCTGGCTTTCTTTTGGTTCTCTGAAAGAAATAACTTCTTTTAAAGAGCCACCTTGGCTCCAAAAATACTTTTTAACAATTAAAACTTGGAAAGAATTTTTTTTTTTTTACAATGAAAATATACATATCTTTGAGTATACATGCTCGCTTTCCCCATTAAAATAAACACATTTCATGAAATACTGCTACGCCCATGAGAGGCACTCTGCTAGCATCTGGGTGTGAGGGCCTTCCAGGTGCTACTTAGTAGATAACAGAAAAATCCAAAGACCAGTATATACAATGAAAGACCAAGTGTATAAAAAAATTCTCAAAGTCAGAGAGGTCTTTGAGTCTAAAGTGCATAGAGGTTGATATTTTTTAAAATATTGCTGGAAAATTTATGTAAAAATAGTTTTTTTTTTCCTGACAGAAGTTGGGGATGAAAGCACTGGCTAGTTTAGTCCACCTCAGGAACGATCAGGCTGTTGACCTGTGCAAATACTAATGACATTGAGTTGACTGTCACTGAGTAGAGAGAGGTGGTAAAGGCAAAGTAGAAGCCATGTTTTGCATTTTCTGAACCTTTGGGTAGTCCTTTACTGCAGGAAGATAGTCAACTCTTATATGTGACGTATACTTAAGGGCAAATCAGGTAAATGTTAGGGTCACCTTAGCACATTTTGGTTTTAACACCAGGGAGCTAGGTGGATGCTCCAAGGCTGTTTATACATTTGTAGTTAGAAGAACAGTTAAAACTGGCCATATAGCAGGAAATCCATTAGTCCTAGTGCCTCTGCCTCAAGCCAAGGTCCCTTTCTGGGGTCAGTTCATTAAAGAGTATAAATACAGGTTGTCAATTACAAAAGCATCTATACAGAAAACCTAAGGTTTCTATACAGCAGAAGCTTTTTAAGAAAGCTTATTAAATGTCTATTCTGCTGGTGCTAAAAATTATTCTTCCTTCAGGAGTATGACAACCTGTAGGAGTTGGTTTCCCTGTGCCTCATTTGCATAAGCATGCAGCAGGGTGCTAATATACTAATACAGGTAACATCACTGTCCAGTAACATGCCATCAAAGATAGGATAGATGTTTGTTGTTTAGGAGTGTAAATAGATTTCAGGAAATTGGTCAAAACTGGATCCATCAGGAAAATCATTACATTTTCTTCACAAGAACACTGCATAACTGATGAGAATATTTTTAGCTTTTCCATGGAGCAGTAGTTCACTGCTTGGGAGAAAGTTCGTTCTGAGAGCAGAGCAGTAGTGTGGACACAGCAGCTTCCTTCCCATGCACAGGGCAATGAGGGGGTGGAGGTGTCTTTGTGATTCTCACAAGATTTCAATGTCCCATTTCTGTGTTTCTTCTCCCTCCAGGGGCTGATTGACAATAACGTGAGTCTTGTCATAATAGTTTCCTCCTAAAATAGAAATTGCAAAAGAAAAGATAATTTGTTATACAATGATTAGCAATTGCACAATTTCAAGTGAGTCCTTTTATTATTTGCAAAGCAGTTTGAAATGGAAAACAGTTTGAACAGTGTAGCCATTATTTACCTAAAATTGGGCCTTATTGTCAAACTGAAAAGCCACAAAATAAGACTGTAGATGCACAGTGCCCAACAATGCCATACAAAAAAAAATGGTCCTTAGTAAACTCTAGACAAGCATCAGGTACTGTTTTTGTTTCTACAGCAATAGTGGCTGTGCCTAACCCAACTAAAGCAATAACTATAAATAATGGCCCTGACCTTGCAGGAATAAAGAACAAGGCTAACTGCTCCTGTCATAAATTTTAATTGAGGGCTTTTAAGGATCACAGCAATTCAGTGCAAAAGATGTTCTGGGAAAGAAACAGATGGCATCCTTTATTTTGTAGATTTTGGTGCTTTAAATTTAGAATTACAACAGTTCATGAAAATTAAGGTTGCAAGGGAAAGTTTTACTATTCTAATGAAGTGAAAGCTCTTTAGACTTTATTGTTGGGTTGTGTTTGGCTGCGTGACTCAAGAGTTTGTTAGTTCCTTCTTAGCACAGCTTTGCTATAAGAGGCCCACCTATGACATCCAGGACAAGTTCGTCGCTGAGGTAAGAGCTGATGGTTCCATTTCTGTTCAATCTCCATTTCTGTCTGAACTGTCCATGTTCAGTCCACAAGGCTACCTTGGCTCCAGGTGTGTCCCGGCCACCAATCACATCAAGACAAGTATCACTGGCCTACACAATGGTTAAGAAATAAAATGACCTACTGCACTTGCCAATATAAATAGACCAGGTACCTTAGGGTGAGTAAGTCACAGACGTTAATAATCTCAGGGTAAGTCAAACATTCATATAATTTCAATTTGTCTAAAAATAAAAAGTGTTAATGGCTGATGGGGAAGCATATGTATCAAAATGAAATACAAACACTTGCTCTGCTTCTACAGGTCTTCAGTAAAGGTCTGTTGAATTGGAATGTTAAATCCTTATTATCTTAAATGTTTTATGCGATGCTTAGTTTTCTCTTTTAAAATATCAGAACACTGTAGCAAAGATATTCAGATAGAGTAAGCAGGCACTAAATTACTTTTAAATGTTTTTAATTTAAGGTAAGTCACTGGTAATTAAATAAAAACACCAAGGTATTTATGAAGGGGGAGGCTTGTATTTCATTTTTAATGCGCATCTTACATAATAGTTTCTTCTATTATGACTCCATTGTATATTCTGAAAAGAAAGGGTTTTAATGTGTTTGGAATCACAAAGATAACTGATTTTTATCTGAGTCGCCAAATAAGGAATCCTCAGAAAAGCATATTGTCTGATTTGACTCCAATGGAAGAAACCATTTAGATAATGTGTTAACATTGGTTCTTAAGCACTGAAACTGAACTTTCTAGATTAAGAAAAACAAATTAAGTCCCTTTTACATGTGTCAGCATTTTTACAATTACATACTGAACATTTTCTAGGAAGCCAACAATGTTTTCAGCATGCCAGCTGATCTGGCAGTATTGTAGTTAACATACAAATGCCAACATCAGAAAATGTGATGTGATCTTTTACCTTTGATTTAAAGAGTCCTCGGCAGTAGTGCCAGATCTGAGTGTCCTTCCCACTGTAGGGAGAGATGCACACAGACATTGTCCGTGCATCAGCTAGGTTTCCAGTGACTGTCAAATACTCATCTTGGGCTCGGTTCCTTATTCTGATGTACACTGCAGGCTACAAAAAGAGGAAAGCCATTTAAGGGTTGAAGGAGGAACCTTAACTTCTAATCTGAGAAAGCAATCTTTCCAAAGCAGGAAAGTAAGAGGTACTTTTTAATAAATATAGTTTCATTCATTTCCTTTGGCTGGTATGTGTATATTATTTTCTGCTAATAAATCTTTGAGGACAAAGCATAAATTGTGCAGTGCCTATTAAACATTCTGAAAGGTGACGGACCATCTGAGAGGGTAAAATAATAGTGCAGTCACCAGAATTCATTGTGGCAAGGCTGGAGCAGTGGAGAATTAGGGAATTGGCGAGTTTCATCTGTCTCAATTACACTGGAAGGGAGAGTAGAAGCCAGGTACTGTTTCTTAGTGACAGCATGGATCTTAGTGGCAATAGAGGGACAGCAAACATGGTAATAAGGTAGTCTGGAACAGTGATTAAATGGTCAACAGCTTATAAGGAAGGTCTTGAAAATCCAGACAGCAAGGCTTTTTATCTTTCATTTAAGAAAAATGCTTTTTGCATTCAAGTCAGACTGCATTCCTTTGTCTGGAAAATATATAACAATAAATCAGACCTTTAAGAATAATAGCTAATTATCTGCTGAGCCTTTAGAGACATCAAGCCATGTGCTACATGTTTTTTGTGCTGTTAATTTTGCCAGAATAACCAGAACTTTTCAGAGAAAACATCTATGGCTCCAGTTTTATAAAGTTCGCCAGGTTCTGGCAGGATGGCTCAGAGGCTCATACATAAACATGTCTCTGCCCCTCTGTAAGTGTAAAACAGTGGAAGAGCACTGGAAGCAGCTCACAGGAACTGTCCTGAATCCAATTCAAGTCCTAGAGATAAAAGCATAAACCTTTATCTCTCCTGGGTGAGACTTGCTAAAACATGAACTGTGACTAAGAGTACTTTCACTGGGGATAAGTGAAGGGTAGTCTATGGCCAGACCACCAATGAATATTCTACTTTGCAACTTGAGACACATCAACATAAAGCTGGTTGTATTTTGGTAAATTGCTACTGTGTTTAGCTTCTAAGGAACTTTAGCATTTAAATTACCAAGGAGAAAGGCAAATGGTTTGGCCAAAGAAGTCTTTGAGCAAGAAATCTACCTGTCAGGTGTCTTAAAAAGTCAACTACACCACATTCACGTTTGTAACCATCCTAGTATGAAAGATATCTTAGAGACCCCTGTGGCCCTCCCTCTAGCTATTGACCTCCCAAGAAAGAATTGAACTTTCCCCAGGAATCCCATGCTGAGAGAACTGGGAAGCTGAAGCCCCGAGGAACTGTTTCTCAACAAGAAAGTGCAAAGTTCTGACAACTTCCAGAACACCTTGTGACAGCCTTGATCCTAAACAATGAATCCACCATCATCAGTGCTGGGGCCAAACCCAGACAAGGACTGACTAATTATACATAATCTCTAGCCCTCTATTTAAACTTATACCTTGTCTCCAAGACAGTCTGGATAGGTGAGATTCCTTATTTATTATAAAAGGGGTATATAGAATAAATCTCTGTCCCTGCTTTTACTATTTCCCGGCTTTTATTCTTAAGAACTCTGGCATCAATAATTATAACTGTAATAATGTACTTAAGTATCTACAACTCAGTGTTGTCTTCCATAGTAATTATTCTTGAAGTTTCAGTGAACTTTTATAGTTTCATTGCACATGTAAAGAAATAGGTATGATTTTTATGGATGATATAACTCCAATTACCTTAGGACTAAACATCACAGTTTTAATCAATTAGACCAAGCAAGATATTAATTACCCTTATTACTATTTGTAGTCTCACTTCCCTGTAATTACACTCAAAAATAACTGAGATGCATTATAAGTATCTTAGTGACTTCTGGATTCCCAGCTCAAGGAGAATCATGTTTTAATTATTTCCTGGTTCCTCAACAAGGATATGAACTAAAGTTACATATAGTAAAAACTGCTTTTAAAACTGAATTATTGAGTTTCAAAAGTGTGGTCTAACAAACAATGGGGAAAATAATCTAAAGAATTACTTTGAAACTAATATCAAGAATTTGAAAGGTAAGTCCTATTGCTGAAGACACCATTACTTTGGATACAGAACTCAGAAGATCTGAACTGGATTTGACCTGCCAAAGCTTCCTCCTGAGGACTACTTTCAGGGTACCAGAAGATGCTATGCAAGCTTCCCGAAGAGGAAAGCAGTCAATAGTACTACCCAGCTGTGATGCCTATGAATCACAACATTAACTAGCACGGCCAGATATCCCCAAAGGTATCATAGTGGCAATCATATCATGGCAATAACTGACAGCTTTCTAATTGGACTTAGAGCATACTCAGTATAAACTAAAAGGCCATGAATTCAAGAGGGAGTAAGGGTAGGAAATGGGAAGGGTTTAAAGGAGGGGAAGTGATGTAATTACATTTTAGTTAAAATTATGCAAAAAAGGCTTGCTTGTAAAATTAAGAGGTTATTCTAAGCATTCTTTATCATAGGCAGGACCCTGAACAATGAAAATGGGATCTCCTTGTCTAGTAGAGAGAGAAACCACTCAAAAATGAGATGATTGAGGATGTAATTCAGTGGTAGAGGCTTACCAACCCTTTGGTCAGAACCCAGCATGAAGCCAAAGTAGGAGCATAATATCATACTAGTTATTATACATTTTTTGAGACACAGGATTCTTATTACCAGGGGGTCTTTAAAACCCAAACTTGATTTTTCCCTCTGGCTATTTAGTTGGATTATCCATTATCCCATAGACTGGAAGTGAGGAGCATCCTGTACTATTCGTGTATCAAGAAACCACTAATGTTTGGGTGTTCTTCAGAAGAACAGGTCTGGCTCTCTCAAGGAACACAGTAACAGTACACTTTCAAAGTGTTATCAACATGTATCCATATACTACTGAATATTCACAATGACAATAGCTTCAGTGAAGAACCTGAAGCACTAAGAAATGAAGTGACCAATCAAAATCACATTGCTTGAAAACAGCTATGACTTGAGATGACAGAATCTAAAAGTGTACTGAAAGGAGATGACAAGAAAAATTATCAAACACTGAGGTTAGCAAATCAGCCTCAGGACCTGTATCTACTAGATAGACTCCTCAATGCTTGCAGTGCAGTGGTAGAGCTCAGCAAATGCTGATCTTATTCTGAAAGATTCTGAGTGCTTGACAACTTACGCATAAAAGATCTGGGTTCACATCTTAGGTCTAACACTTGAGTTGCTTTTGTCCTAACCACTTTGATTCTTGATTTTCCAACATAATTCCTACCTTAAAAGACTGTCATAATTAAGCAGTGTTCTAAAGAGAACAAGACAGCTCATCTGCTACATGTTACACACCTGGCCTGACTTGGCGACTTTATCTGGTCTGCATGTACTGCTTCCCTTATTGGCATTTCTGCATTGTTTTGATTTATGTTACAGCTTCAAAGGGCAACATTAAGTATGGTCCATCAGGTGTAATCTGAGGTTTTCAGTTGCCTAGATCTTGACAACTGTTCTAGGGAAGCTGACAAAGACCCTCCTGTCCCTATTTCCTCTTGATAGAATTACCTATGTGCACCATCATCATGCTTGTTTTTTTACTGTGAGTGGTGGAGATCAAATACATTTGGTATGATTAGCCTAAAAGTATAGTTAAGGGACAGCTGATGTCTAGTATATACCATTTCTTAGAAGACACTAAACATTTATTCACTTACATATTCATCCCTTTACTGAACAAACATTCTGAGCCTGTGACAGGCATTAGAGAGAGCAGTAAGCGAAATAAGCACTACAACTTCTTAAGGTGGTTTCCACCAGAGGAGAAATGAGCCTAATTCATCTGGACTGATGTGGTTATAAGCTACACACAGTGTTAGATAAAGAACCCAAGGCTTTGAGAATGTTTAGACTGTAGAGACTGGGGAGGCATCTGAAACCTGGAACATTGGGTTGGAAGAAGAGTTAAAAACTAGCTTGACAAAGAATGAGAAGACATTCTACAGAGAGGGCACAGCCTTGTAACCAGGTTGGCTGGAAAAACCCTCTGTACTTGGGTGCATGTGATACAGACATGTGAGTAAAAGGATGAGGCTGGGGAGGCAAGGAGTCAGATAGCACAAGGAACACAGATTGTATCCTAGTGCAGTGGGAAGCTCTGGAACATAAGACTGACAAGCAGTAGGTGTGTGATAAATATTACTTTAATTAACTTTCCAGGATTTAACCTGAACATTATATAAGGAAAAATCCAAATGCAAAGAAAGTAAAACTCATTAATATTTTTTTTAGCCACAGAATTTACACTATTTTAACTTCTGTGAAAAGAATATGGCTGATGGAACTTGGATTCAACACTAAAACCCAATATTTAATTAAAGTCATGTAAATAAAATTGTATGAACTAGATAAAATGAATAAGATCCCTGCATAAGAATAAAAACCTCCCCCTTAACTACCTAAGTGACCAGGTGGTCAATATTTCAGATACTGTGGTTTATGATATTTCTGCCAGAAAATCAAGCTATGTAGCCTGTTGGTTCTCTACTTCTTACCTGCTTCATAGGGCGGACAGAACCAATCGTTTTCCACCCACTAAATGCTGTCCAGTTTGGGATCTCATTGGGCACTAGGAGGATTTGCCTTCCCAAGAAATTGGATCCTTCATAAGCTATCCATCTGCAAGAAAGCAACAAAGAAAAGCATGGGACACGGCAACAGCAAAAGTAAACCCTTATTAAAATCAGTTGTTATGCCATTTTGTTTTATAGCTTCGAGGTTTGCAAAGCTGAAAAGGAGATAATCACACACTTATTTTTTTTTTTCTTGGTAAAGGTCTTGAAGACTGTTGCATCACATCTGCAGTCAGAATGAAATGCCAGGCTCCTGCACTTCTTAAATGTGCTTCCCTCTATCAATGAAATTCTCCATTCCTTTGACATAGAAAATATCAAAACATTTTAGCACTGAAATAATTATCTTAGACTCCCACAATTAGAAGAAAATAGTCTTCTTTCCTTAGGTTTTCACATGTTCTTCAGAGCTTCTCCAGATAGCTGAAACCTCTCCAGACCCCACTTCTTTACAACTCTGCCCACAACTTCCCAAAGCCACCAAGGACCCACAGAGACTCCTTCCCCTTCTACTCTTTCAAAGATGGCTTCTGTACAAATCTCTAACAGTGTTTTATGTTCAATCTTGGTTGTATAAAAGTGAGAAAAAGTGTTCAGGGCCTTCCTTGGTGAGAACTGGGACATTAGCGATATACAGTCATATCCACTTCTTCCCAGCCTGGCTGTGGCTGCTTTTGCAATACTATGACAGTTTTCTAAGTGTGAGACAGGAGACCCACAAACTGAAAGCACTCTCTGGCCCTTGACAGAACAGTTTGTAGAGCCCCATGTTAACTAGTTGCCAAACTGGATGACTAAACACCAGGACTGTCAGAATAACCCAAAATTTTCAGGGAGACTCAAGGTCTCTGATACTTTAAAGAAAGTGTGGAGGCCGAGGCTTGCTTCAGACACAGTACTCTGGAAGTACAATATGTGTGGTCCAAAATTCCAGCAGTCTGTAACCCAGGAGATGAGGTTACAGGAAAGTATATCTGCATCAGTGGGGAACATTTTCCAAAACAGATTCTCTCCAGGCTCGTGGTGTGGTCTACTGTCCCCTAAGGTCCTATGTGAAGCACCTGGTCTGCAGTATATAGTCTGCAACTACCTGGGATGTAGCTGACCCTTCAGGATGTGAACCCTCGTGGGAGGTCCCACTGTTACCCTGGTCCCTCCCTTTTGCTTCTTGGCTCATGGTGTTGGTTTTTCTCTGACTCACATTCTTATCCATATATGCTACCCAGAAGTCTGAAAGATTCTGGCTGTTGATTTTAGACTAGAACCTTATGAACAAAACAAATCTTTTCTAAGTTTTAAGTCCCTCAGGCATTTTGTTATAGTCACAGGAATCCATTGCTGCTATAGCATTAGTTTGTCTTTGTCTTACAGAGGGGCATTGGCTAGTGCAGGAAAATGCACCAATTTCTACATAAAGTTGTGGGCAGAAGGGAAGCCTGATTTATTAAATCCAAAAAGCTTGAGTAGAGTCCTGGCTCAAACTGCTGTGAGGAAAAGTTCCCTTTTCCCACAACAGAGATCAGGCTTAGTCAAATTAGGTGCATCCTGAACCATTTGCACAATCAACCATTTGCAAAGGCAGGTCACAATGACCAGAGATGTTGAGCCACCTCTCCAGCTTTTAACAAATGAATCCCATATATAAAAAAGGTACATAGGATCTCATTATCATCATAGATCCAAGATGTAACAGTACATAACTTGTCATGGAGTAGGTGGTGCAGCATGAAATGGTATTCAGGAAGGGCTTTAAACAGATCCACTACCCTTGAATCTGTCCAGCAAATCTGTTGTGGAAAATCGTGAATAGTAGGTAGATTAAAAAGCTACCAAGAATAAATAGTGTCATGGTGAAATTGCACAAATTTTCTATAAAGGAGCAAAAATAGGAAGGTGAGAATTCCAGCAGTGTGTCAAATATAAGTTTAACTTAGATATGTAAAGGAAAAGTGTGAAAGTCCTAGAGAAGGTTTTAAAATCAACTCAAGTGCACTAGTTAACTGGGAAGTAATATTCTGGAATCTATGTTAAGACAGTAAACCAATTAGTTTTAATAAAGGCCAAAGCATGTGAAATACTTTTCAGAAAAATTTTAAATTATTATATGTGTGAATTATATAAGAGCCATTTTGTAATAGTTGACTTAATTTTCAATCTATCTTCTTGACTTTGACTACTTCATATATTTCAACAGTTCATTATCACATAAAGTCATTTTTATATTAACTATCAACAGCTATGCATGTTTTCATAGTTGAGTTTTGGTTGAAAATACCAGCAGTGTAAGAACAGGAGCTGGTTCCTGTGCCATACTCTCAGGAATATACAGAGAAGAATTTCCCAGGAAACAAAGCTTCAACTAGGTCCCTCAAGAACCTCTGTTAAACACAGATGCTCAAGTACTACCTAATTTGTACATTAATAACAATGCTTTTTAAAGAACAGCTTCCTTTAAATGTAAACACAGGGTTTGTGCAATCCAGCTCCACTCTGACTAGTCACAGAAATGAACAGAATCACTGGTAGGCAGGATGCATCAACCAGTGTGGTCCATTCTGGTAGGAACTGACAAACAGGTCAGGGTAAAATCAAACCACCTTAGTCTTTTTGTCACTTGCCTTACACAGGCAATGCTATTCACAGTCAAAATCGATGATTTCATGAAATTTCCCCTGAAAGGGAAGTAAGTTCCAAAAAGGAAACGCTACCTGGTGGGACTGCTTTATGATCAATTCTCTCCGGGGTACCAGCCCTCCTCCCAAAAGGTTCTTGTCTCAGACCACTGGTTGCCATCATGTATTGGGCATGGCTCCACCTTCACATATTTAAACAGAAGCTACTACTGTACCAAGAGGAACAGGAACTGGAGCACCAGCAGGCTGAGGCAGCAGTGGTGAGGAAACAGCATCGCGCAGCTCTGTCCTCAATCAATGACTAGCCCGGACTGAGTCCCTCTCCATACTCACAATCCACTCTTTATCCACACAGACTGGGTATAGAAGTGTAGGTCCTTGTTCAAAACAGAATTCACAGCATCTTCAAGGTGTAACTCTCGTCCCTCACAGTGTTCCAGGGCAAAAAGACTTATAGAAGGTTCTTCAAAAACCTAATACATACAAAAAGAAAAAAAAAAATACTCATCAGAGGTGGGCACACCTGAAAGACAACCTAGTCTCAAATATATCCCCAGGAGAAAGTGAAAGGGCACTCTTCATTTAAAACATAGCTAGAATGTGCACAGAGAGGTAGTCTTCTCATTGAAAGTAATTCATGTAGCACAAGAGAGGCAATGCTATTCTTCACTCATGCATACTAGCTGAGACACCTGAGAAATGAGATACAAAAACAAGGCACACCCCTGTGCTTGAGGCATTATTCACCAGCAGATAAGTTAGAAGAATTATAGTAATAACAGAATGCAACATATGGTGTAAAAACAAACATGGCCTATGCGAGCACTCAGGAAAAGCAAAGTTACGTTTTAGCAGGAAGAATCAATGACAATGCATGGATGTGATGGCACATGACTGAAAGATGCAACAGATTTAAAGAGGGGAAGATTGAGGGAAGGTGCTTTGTGCAAAGCAGGCACGTGAAGGGTGTCCATGGGGGACACAGACATGTGTGGGTTTAGTTAGAGAAGCAGCCAGCAGAACCAACCAGCCAAGAAAACAAGTCCCACAGGAAAGGTGATCTCCTTCCTGCTGTGCTGTCAGGGCATGAGCAGATCAACTGCTATGGCAGAGCCAAGGACTAAGACTGTGATGAAGCAACTTGATATAAAGGAAGCAGTATCCAAGCAGCCAAAACTGTGGCTGGTCAAATATGAGTAAATAATGGCTCTTGGGAGGGTATGAATGGTTAACAGAACACTTGTGCTGCAAAGTGAAGGGAGAAAGTACTGGGGATGGGAGAGCATGGGGAGGGTTGAGAAGGTCACCTATAGCTAAGTATGAGGAAAAATATAGGGACATCTACTATCTTGTAAGCCAATTGAAACAATTTTTTAAGAGAGGAAAAAACCAAAAACCAACTGGCCCACTTTCAAGTGACCTGCATATATACAAGCAATGGTGTAAAATGAGTCATCCCTCACAGAGGTGTTTGGAATCATTTAAATGTCCTTCTTACAAGGTTCAATAATAAATAAGGCAATTGATTACTCAGAAGAATCCTAGGGAGCTATGGAGAGAACCAGAAGCTCTTTAAGGAGAGATCACCAAGACAAAGTTGTCTGCAGAATCAGGAAAGAGAAAAACGGTATCGGTTTCTAGAAAAAGGAAAAATCATACATATAAATATGTGCTTGTATATGCCTTGAACCCTGTCTAAAAAAAATACTGCCTTTTCTGAGACAGTATCTAAGAAAGCAAAGGACACAAGAGGAACAAAAGCTTTTACTAGATGCCCTTTGATCTTTTATTTTGAACCCTGGTAATACATAATTTATTCAGAAACTCATAGTGGTATTGTTAATATATTTATATACGTATGTGTTTTGTGAGGTTGTCTTAATATGGGCACGAGATAGAAATAACAGTGCAAATATACTGGTAGAATATTTGAGGTTAAATAGAAAGAGAACCAGACATAATATGGGGGAGGGGATAATTTACAAGCAAGGCAAAGCCAGGAGAACTGGAAGAGTGATGAATACAGTAGGTATTTGAAGGCAAACAAATGGATAAGAAGGGAGGGAGAGTGCAAAGGTAGAGTGCTGGTGGTGGGGTGGCTAAACTGGTAAGGTGACTGCTATGCAATCATAAGAACCTGAATTCGCATCCTGAGCATCCACATAAAAGCTGCTGGGGGAGTGGGAACGGAGCTGTACACTGGAGTTTGTTGTTACAACAAGTCTAGAACAAGTTCTGAGTTCAGCCAGACCCCGTCTCAAATGCCAAGATGGAAAGTGATCAAGGAAGGCCCCTCACTCAACTCACATATGTGCATGCATACATACATTTTAAAACTAAGAGTTATGTCTAGAAGTACTGGTGTACATACTGTTATCTCTATGTAAATCTGTAGAAAAGCCCTGCACAAGAGCTAGGAGCTATCATTAGAATTGGACATCTTCATTCTAGAATGGGAGAAAGATACACTTGATAGAGGTGTGAGACATAAGCTGTACTCTGATATGGACTTCAGAGAAAGGACTGGTGTAGTAGTGGAGTTTCTCGGGTCCCGGGCGCCAGAGGTCCGAGACCCACAGACCTGCCGCCCGAGACCGCTTAGCCACCCAGCCGCCCAGACCCCCAGAAAGGACTCAGACGCTTCTATTAACTTCATGCTGTTTGGCCTATGGCTCAGGCACATTGCTAGCTAGCTCTTATATCTTAAATCAACCCATTTCTATTAATCTGTTGGCCACGTGGTCTGTGTGGCTCACCCGTGCTCCTTACATGTTGCTCCTTGGGCGGCTGGCTCGATCTGCCTCTAACTCCGCGCTGCTTCTCCTACCTAAGCTCTGATTTCTCCTCCTACTTTTTCTATGGTGTCTGCCATGGCTCAAAACAGCTCCTTTATTTAAAGATTGAGATTCACAGCATACAGAAAGGCATTCCCACATCAGACTGGTGTACAGAAGGTACCTTTGGAAACTCCCAGAAGCTGCGTAATAACTAAAGCCCAAGATGAAACAAGAGAATGAGGAGGGTGATATGTGATGTCATTTCACTGACTGACAGGCAGGTGGGGACAGGTGGGGAGTGATGACAGACTGAGCAGAAGAAGAGAGCCCTTCACACTACACACAGGACAATGCCTGCTGAGTCTGGGACAGCAGTGAGGCTGTGTGGAATGCCCAGTGAGGACATTGCTGGTGACCTGACGAGAACTGTTTTATTGGCATGTCACAAATGTCAATAGAGTGCTGACAAGGTGGGTATACATACTCCTCTTTAGAACTAATAATGTGGAAAATGGGCATGGGGGTCTACGAACTTCCATATGGGCACCACAGAAGTCACAATGAACAGAACAACTGAATGATGGACAAGAGGGATGAATGAGAAGAAGAGTAAGAAATTTAACCTAATGGTTCATATTACTTCAGAACCCCTGGTTAGATTGATTGGTCCATGAGGGTCTCTCTGAAAGGGATCTACTATACTTCTTCTGAAATATAACCTAGAATGCATACTGTCCACACTATGTGCTCAAGGGCCCAGAAAGCAAGTCTTACACTCTTTCCACAACTCTCTGTAGCAACAGAATAGTGTAGGTCTTCCCTGTCCCCTGATAGCTTCAAACTAAAAATTAGAAGTATTTCAATTGTTGACATAATGAAAGGTTTAAAAATGAGATCATTAAAGTCCAAAAGAAAATTCTAGATTTATTCTTGAGACTTTTTCAATATCCTTATCTTCTTTTTTTAAAAGCATTTCAGCTGACCTTTCCATACATCTATTTGGTGAGATATAGCTTAGGGAGACAGGCAGACAGACAGATGGGTTAGAACCAACCATCAGCAACTCTCTCCAGAAAAGAGTCTCCTATGTAAAAGAGACAGAAAAAGTTTGATAGCTATATAGTGAAATTTGCAACCCAGAAGGAAAAAAAATTAAACACCTATGAGAGAATGTAATTTAAATTCTATGCATTATTCGGAATAAAGCAGGGGCAGTATCTATGTACCTCTTGTCCTTTTGAGACAGGGTATCTCTGTATTATAGCCCTGGCTGACGAGGAGCTCACTTTGTAGACCAGGCTGGCTTCAAACTCACTGAAATATGTCTGCCTCAGCCTCCTAAATGCTAGGATTAAAGGAATAAGCTACCAGTGCCCAGTCCTTCTACTATTACAGATACCTGCTAAGTCATTCTTAAAAATGACTTTAAGCTCAAACTTCATCAAATTTGTTACCTCTAGCAAGTCAACATCTTAGAAACTTCTCTTTAAAAAGATGAAAAGCTTGAGGGTACAAAAAATGTTTTTATTTCTCTGTTTAAAATGATGCAGGAAAATTTCAAGAATTTCAGAAGGTCAACATGGTGCTGATCTGGACGTGATTATGGAGATAACTATTATTCTGAAAGAACGCTCAAAAATATTTTAAAAAATTGTCTATGTGCTGACACATTTCCTGAATTTGAAGATAGCAAGATAGAAAAATTAATAGTAAGTATTCAACACTGAAGATGAGAGAATACCTGTATTTATAAGAACAATAGAAACCACAAGAATTTGATTACAAACTGAGCTCTGTAAATGCCATGGCTCTGGTCCATGTTAAATTAGAAGAGAGCCAACTACTCGGGGCTAAAGGTTCCTCTTGGGAGTCAGCAGTAACAAAACACTCCTGCCAGGTCAAGTCTGAGCCAGGCAAAGTGGATACAGTTCCAAAGAGGCGTGTGTGGGAAGGTTATAAAAGAAGATTTGAATAATTTATTTAGTGAAAATTTAAATTAGAATAAACCCCACTGTTCTTCCTTGTCTTATCAATTAATATATGTTGAGATAATAAAAGCAATAATTACCAATACTTAGTGCTTGTTTATTACTACTACTCTGTATAATCTTGTGTATAGATATATATACATATATATTTTATAAATAAGTATATATTCATATTTCTATGGTAATGAGGGTTTCAAATCAATTTTCTCCCTAATTTATTTGACAACAAATTTAACTTCAAGAAATAAGCATACTTGTAATATTTTCCAAGTATGTATCAATGCATAAACTTTATTCTAGAAATGGAACTGTGTTTATTACAGAATACTTTCTGGAACCCTCAGACTGTTTTCTTAAACATCAGATATAAGAACTATATATTTTTTTAAATGTGGCAAAGTCCAAATCTGAAGCTACATTCCCATTAGGGATATGGAACTGAATTCACACATTTAAGCCCCACGATTTATCTTTGATGTAGGTGCTACTCTACAGTTGAGAGATCAAGGCCCAGTCACAAATTAGGGAAGGGGCTGGCTTCTGAGCCGGTGCCCAATGGTCCCACAAGCTTTATTCCTAACCCCTCTGCTATTTCTCTAAAATGTTCTAAGTACCAATCATTTTATGATGCAGAATACCAGAAGTCAGCAAGTGTAAGGTTACCCGAGGCACTGAGCTTCTCCAGGCTCAGCTGGTCAACATCGAAGATCCCAACTTTCCACATACAAATAAATATACCTGCCGGATATACCTGAAGGTCTGAGACCTAGGGGTATGTACTCTGCTAGAAAACTACACTCATTGTCACACCTTCAATGTAATCATATAAAAGGCTTAAAACTAAGTGCTAATTTGAACTCAAGAACCAATATATGACATTCCTTGACAATGTTTACTTCAGTTGTTTAGGTTTCAAATCACTTGTTTACAAAGAATGGGCTGACTGTAACCCAAGACTCATTAACTAGGCAGGCTGCAAACATAACAGTTTTACTTGGAAATTATTAGACACCAACAACAGTTCTATCTGTTCAGCGCAACAACGTAAGCTCCCCAAATATCTGCCAAATGATCCAGATTAAAAGGAGGCGCAACCAAACTAACTTAGTGAGGCGAACTATGATGTGTGGCCTAAATACCATTCACCGCCCAAGAAATGCCAAAGTACTGGGAAAAGCTAAACAAAATGGCAATAATATCTAACAGGAGGCTCATAAACCTTTAAAAAACTGTAATATGATATCCTCTGGGCTACAAAATTCTTCTAATACTTTCAACACATCAAGTCTTAATTTTGGATGAACATGAATCAACCATTGTTGGTGGGCTGCTACCCTATCGCTCAGCATTGCCTTAGGCGCCTGCTCATGCCATCCCCACATTTGAGGAGTGAAGACATAGAGAAAGAATACACACTTGAGTATATTCAGGGAAGTGTCACTGGTGGGGCCAGAGCTGAGCTAAGAGCTAGCAGACACTGAGACAGACTTCAACAGAGACCCTTCCTATAGAGCCCTTCCCATTTATTTTAGAAAATTAAGCTTCACTGTCATGTAGGCATCCCCCTTTTTAGACAACTTATAATTCATTTTGAATGGAGCAAATAAGACAACCATCCACCCAAGATCCAAAAGTATTACATTTTGACTTTACACGTATATTTTTCTGTTTCATTGGCAAATGTAGAGAGCTGCGTGGCCGCACCTTAAAGATGGCGCTGGCTTCTGCCTTCCACCTTCCCCATGGTGAGCGCTCTCTGAGATAAACAACTCCTTATTTGGCTAAGGCTAAGCTCTTGGTTTGCTTCCGCGTACCTGGACCTATTGGCATGGCCCACGTGGCGCCCCGTGATTGGCAGTCCAGAAGGTATTTAGATGGGAGCGGGTACCCCAAAGAAGAAGAAGCTATGTTCAAGGTTCCTGAATAAACTGCTGAAAGAAGGGCCTGGTGTTACGTTGTCCTTGCGGGCGAGCATGGGCGTGACAGGCAAAGAGTGTGTATGTATTTATTAAACAGTACATACAATGTAAGATGATCAAATCAGGAGTACTAGTATTTAAATTTCCTTGAATATGAAACTATCAAATTCAGATTCTTAAATGCAACATGTAATGAAGTACTTAAAAATAAAAATATTTTGGTAATAGAAAATATTTTTTATTAAATATCATGTCAAGTTGGATGATATGAATAACAGGAGATAGTAGTAAAATTCTGAAAGTCTTTGTTAGCATTTAGACACTCAATATGATCACATATTATATTTAAACCTTTATAATTTCCTAACTTTCATTTAAAATCAGTAAAAGGCTAACCAAAATTAGAGACTACTTGTAGCAACCCTCCCCACTTTCCTCTATGTACTTAGCTTTCAGGTATTTAATGCTTGACCAACATTAGAGAGTTCAATGCATAAAATTTTGTATAAAAAATTCAAGCAAATGAGATGTATTACTTAAACTCTGAGTTCCTAGTGGTAGCCCGCTTCTCCTGCCTATGGCATTTGGAACTCCTATGTGCATGCGTACAGCAGCCTGCTGCTAACTCTCTGCTGTTTACCTACTGTTCTCTCTCACTGTTACAACACACATCCTCATATTGACTCTACTGTAACCACACTTCTTCCACTGGCTATATGTGAACAATCACATTAATCTGCAGGCCTCCAGGATTGTAAGGCAGTGGATTCCTGTCAACCACCTACATTTTCAGGAACTCTGCCCTTAAACCAAATTTTGCTATGGTCACATTTTTAAGTACTTCTATCTAAAGTAAGACAACAGTGTCGCATTATTGGTTCAATTTGTATTCCTGTGATCACCCTTTTTGCAAACCTTAAGTCATGTTCTCCTCGACTATAAATGGTGGATTTCTAGTCTCTATTGACTCTCACCTCATTTGAAGAGATTTTCTTGTAGTCTACACAAATCCTTTACAAGCAATACTGCAAGCATACCTTTTCAATTTGTAGCTTGCTGTGGCAGGCTGAGTAATTGATGCCTGACCATCCACAACATAAAAATATCATCCTAATTCTGGGAATCAATGAATACAGAAAAGGGGACTGTATATACATGACTAGCAGTTAAGGCTCTTAATCTGGATTACTGAGGTAATCCGGAGTATAACCAGAAGGTCTTAAAAGCAAGGCATGTCAGAGATAAACCAGAGGAAACAGGTACACTTCAGAGGCCAGCATGTCTCCAATGAAGGAAAACTGGTAACCTTTAGAAGAGGTAAAGAAATGTTTTATCACCTAGAGATTTATAGAAGAAAATCTATCTATATCTTAATTTTACTCCAGTGAGACCATTTCAGACAGTGAAGTAACTGCTAAGAACCACACTGTCAGTAATTCATTCAGCGTCCCTACCAACACTAATGTTGAAATGCAATCTTCATCATGAAGTACAGAGAAAAACTCATCACAGTTTGGGTGTTTGAAAGAGGGACCTTCAGAAGGTAACTAAGGTTAGATAAGGCCCTAAGAGTGGGTACTGAGTCCAGGAAGAATGTTCTTTATTGGAAGAGGATAAATTACAGCTGGGGAGTCAGTTCCTTACCCAATGTATGCACCCCCCCACCTCATTCCTGCTGCCTCAGGACTCTGAGCCCCCATGAGCAAGAGGTTGCATTTCCTGTTCCTCAATCATAGGCTGTTCTGGTGTCATTAGGAGAATTTCCTGTATTTTCTTCTAATTCATAAATTTCGCTTTCCATGTGTAGGCTGTATTTAGAGTAAAAGACCCTAGTTATTATTTTTTTTCCATGTGAGAGCCAACTGTCTCCATGTTTAATGATATTTAATGTATATCAAACAGAATAATCTGTCTTAATTATGATTCTACTAAAGACTGTATGTTCCATCAGAATCTAACCTTGTTCCAACTTCTTCAACAGGCTCTTGTTACTATGTCTCCTTTGTTCTGCTTATAGTTACCAGGTTAAGAATGATTACTTCAGAAAACCAAACGTCTATGCTAACTGGAGGAAAAGGAGCAGCAGACCTCTGCTCCCATGGTAATGTGGTAACAGGCTAACCCACAAGACACTGGGCCAACATTTACGTGTCTCAGCTTGGTCACTTGGAACCCACAGTCACCTCCTCTGACAGCCAATAACTGCTCAGGTATCCTATTCTGTCTCTGTTCCCTATTCTTGAATTGGTCTGTTTAGCTTTCAAGTACTTCATCAACAGATGGCAGTGGAGAATCTTTCCCATCATCCTTCAACTTTCAATGCTACACGAGCATTTTAAGAGGATAATATCCAAGCCCACAACAAATCCCAAGTATAGCTTCTGTTATGCAATGAACTAGGGAACAAGAATGAACTGTATACAGGTACTGCCTGTTTATATTTGGTAGGTCTGGAACATTTGCCTAATAATTAAATAATGGAGTCCTGATTTTATGGCCATGGGCTAAGCAGAGGGGAAGTCACTGACTGTCTTTGTTAGGGTTGCTATGAAGAGACACCATGACCACAGAAACTCTTAGAAAGAAAACATTTAATTGAGGAAGCAGCTAACAGTTTCAGAGGTTCAGTCCATTATCATCATGGCAGGGAGCATGGCAGTATGCAGGCAAATATGATACTGGAGAGGTAGCTGAGAGTTCTACATCTTGCAGGCAACAGGAAGTCAACATAGACACTGGGCAGTATCCTGAGCATAGAAAACCTCAAAGCCCACTGTCAGAGTGACCCACTTCCTCCAACATGGCCATGCACACTTCAACAAAGCCACATCTCCTAATAGTGCCACTCCCTATGAAATTATAGGGGCAAATGCACTGAAACTACCAAAGTCACACAATTCAAAACCAACTTAATGATCTGATCTGTACTTTGTCTACGGTGGTGTCTACAGTTAGTTCAGTGGCTGTGACTAATGGCACAGACATTTGACAACAAAAACAAAAACCAAAACAAACAAAAGAAAAACAGAAGTGAAGAGAATGGCCACTTAGAGGACAAAAATCGCTTTATGACAGGTTTTTTGTTATTGTTGTCTATGTGAATGTATGTGTGTGTGCATGTGTGTGCATATGTATGTGCATGTGTATGTGTGCGTGCATACATGTTATGTGTGTATGTGTGTGCATGTGTGTGTGCGTGCATACATGTTATGTGTGTATGTGTGTGCATGTGTGTGTGTGCATGCAAGTGTATGAATCCATGTGTGTGCATATGTATGTGCATGTCTATGTGCGTGCATACATGTTATGTGTGCATGTGTGTGCATGTGTGTGTGTGCATGTGTGTGCCTGTGTGTGTGTGTGTGTGCATGTTGCTTATTTGTTTTTGTCAACTAATACAGCTAGAATCATGTGGGAAGAGGGAACCTCAATTGAGAAGGTAACCTTCATAGGACTGGCCTGTAGGCAAGTTTGTAGGCCATTTTCTTGATTAAACATTGACATGGGAGGGCCTAGGCCACTGTGTGTGTGGTGCCACCTCTCAGACATGTGGTCTAGAAGGTAAGAAGGAAGGCTGAGCAAGGCTGTGAGGAGCAAAGCAGTAAGCATCACTCCTCTATAGCCTCTGCTTCAGCTCCCGCCTCCAGGTTCTTGCCCTGGTTCTTGCCCTGGTTCTTTTCCTTATTCCTCTCAATAATGTGTATCCTGGGAGTCAGACGCTCAAGTGAACTCTTTTCTCCCCAAGCTGCTTTTGGTCATGGTGTTTTGTGAGAGTAATAAAAAGCAAGCTAAGACATGCTTCAGACACAAGGTCCCCTGTGGTTATTTAATTTAGCTTTTAAAGGACATTGGCAGAGAAATAAAACCTACATTTGTTTCCACAAAACAGTGCAAAATGGAAAACTGATAAAGGGCAGTGGCGAGGAGCAAGGGGAGAGCTCTGTGATGGAGACCCAACAGCAGAGGACTAAGTGGCTGCACCAGAAGGTAGCACAAAAGATGCACATCAGAACAGCACAGGGGGAAACAGGGCTACACAGTGGTTTGGGGAAGCGAGAGACAATCTCTGGACTTGGTTAAGGGGAAGAAAATGAGTTGAGAAGGGGAAGAGAAAAAATACATAATACCCAGTACTCAGCCGCTGATTAGATGCTTGAAATCACAAAGTGGTTTGATCAGCGATAGACTGCAGTGCTAGCTGACAGGGATGGTGATGATGATTTCAACAGAACTGGGGGATGAGAGAAGAGGGGAAGTGGGATGTCACAGTGGGCTTGAAACCTCATGGAGGTGCTTATGCTACAGACCTGGAACGGCCTGTATTGGCTGAGGTACAGTTATGACAACAGAAACCTCCAGGTAAGAGAGAAGTGGCCAAGGACAGGTATCTGGGAAACACACTCCAGGGTGCAGGAGGAAAGGCCATCTGCATTTCATGACACCAAGATCACTATATTATCCAATTCTCTGTTGACTAAAAAATCTGGTACGGATAGGTACACAGTAAGTTGAGTAGACAAATGTAAAATGAATACTCACTAATATCAATATTCTGCAACAGTCTTAGTGTTTCTACAGAGGAGTCAGTGACTTTAAACATTTCCTTCCAATCAAAGCAGAATAAAAAGCCTTTAAATTTTTTTCTCCCAAATTACTAGTCACAAACTACAGTTGTGCCTTTTAATGCCACAGCCACCATGAGTGGCCTTCCTGTCACCACTTACTCTTCTGCACCCAAGACAATCGTTTCTAAAATTGAGGGCTATGGTTTCAGCAAAACATGTAAGCTTTTAAAACATAGCAGTTGATCTCCAAAATGTCTGGTGACCATCCCAAGCACATCAGCCAAGGCTGGCAAAACCCTTACAGAGAAACATCTCAAATGGAACTGGCTCTGAAGTGACTTGAAACTTCCACTAAGGAACACAATTACACCTTGGGAAGATTGGGGTGGAGCACTGGGCCTCAGCTCACTTTCCCAACACCACCTTCTCTCCTGCTTTTCTCAGATATGGATCTAAAACCAGGGGATTTCCCACCGCATAGAAATCTAAGAGGGAAATAGGACCATATTCTATCTTGTCCTATGCTCTTCATTGACAGGTCACCAAACCTCCTCCAAGCTCTGACTAAAAAATACCAACAATCCTTACTCTTTTTAAAAAGGAAACTGGTCTGTGACAAGGGCACAGAAAGGAATATACAGAGGATTCTTAAATGTCCCCATTTCATTGCTAAAATTGATAACAGAGACAACCTGAGTTCCTATGAGTATGGTGGGCTGTTTGATATTATCTTATTGAATTTACCAATACTGGGGGAAGAAGGAGAAAAGCCAGTTCTCCCAGCCCATTGATAAGTCTTAGTCTTAAAATATTTTCAGCAATAAAACAGAAACAGACACATGATGCCTCATGTGTATACAAGCATCCTGTGTGACTCTGGTCGGGTTTTTGTTTTTTTCCTGCCTTTCACTGGCATGAACACTAATGTCCCTGATCAAAGATGATCCAATCACCCCCGTCCACCAATAATATGCATTTTACCACCAATGCTCAGTCTGAAATGGAAACCACTCATCTGTTCTATGATTGTTGAGACAGACATGAAAAAAAATCTATAAATACCTGTATTAAAAAAAAATAAGATTCTGAGACTTCTGGATGAATGAAGTTCTTTTTCATGGCCACTATATTTATTATTAGTATATTTATTTGCACTAGAACTTAAAGCTGTTAAAGGTTTGAAAATACCTGCGGTAATTGGTTTCTTTCTGAGGTATTAAATAGACCCAGATAAATTAAGAGGCTATCTCAGGTCACACTAGTGGACCAAATTAAAAACAATGTGCAAACAGGCAAGGAAGCTCCTTTCACTGTGAAATTATTGCAACACTACAGATGACACACTCCAGGACCTTGAGACTCTAACAGCCATCTTTACAGACAGAAGTTAGTCTGAATAAAACTATCATTTGTAGAATAGGGTGATCCCATATGAAGATGGAACTCTTCAGTGTGATATCATTATGGTACCTGGCACTAAATCTTAATATGTCTACAAAACTGCAGTCAATATCCTTGTGAGCGTCAGTGCTCATCATCGGAGGCAAAGCCAATAGATTACTTCATACATAAACTTAACATAGCTGGACAAAGACATTTCCCACAATGAATCTGGAATCACAATGGGCTGTGCCATAGGCACATATATACAAAGTCCTAAGACCACAGTGGAGCAGCAAAGATGGGATGGGGAAACAGAAGATCAGTGTTTAGGACAGTCCAGGGAAAGCAGACATGGACACTGTATGTGGCGGCATTTCAGGGAATGGCAGACTAAGGACGCTGCTTTGGACATACATACTTTATACCAAATAGCATGCTCAAAAATTAGCATTCTGGTGACTAAATCAGTTTCACATGTTCTTCCTGATGGGCAGAAAATGCTCTGCACATACTTTTAAATCATTCCGATCATTAGGATCTACTTTTGTAGCAATTACATAAAATATTGTTGATTTAATCTACCAAGCTAAAAATCTTGCAATTTTTAATGAAGTACTTACATATTTAGGACATCTTTCGTTTTTAGAGTTATCTCTGTTGATGTTACCAGCAGAAATTCCCCTAAAAATAAAATCCCTTTCCCTATAAATGTGAATGGCTTTCCAATGCTTTTTCAAGACCCTGTATGACCATATCACATTTTCCGTCTGTGCTTCTCATACTTTAGTGGCAGCCAGAAAGTATTAGGAGCCACTTATTCTTTTGAGTTAAGTGTCCATCGGGCAAGTGAGTGACACCAAGAAGTTTATTTTTATTCCCATTCCTGAGCCAAGATGCTATTCTTAGCTTGATACCAAGAACACTCTCTCCAGGAATGCTTTGTAAAACAGGAGGACGGCTAAGGTTCAGATCAAAGGAGCTGGGCACAGGCATTATCCCCAGAGTCAGCTCTGACCAGCAGGTCTGGCAACTCCCACTTTGATCTAGGGCTCTTGACCAGCTCTGTGTACGTCTCAAGCTTTGACCAGACATGTCCTTGGAAGAATCATCTTAGAAGGGCCTTGAAGTATCCTGGACTCTCATCACTTCTGCTGCACAGACCTAGAGAACAAAAGCCCAGACCAGACAGCCCACAGTGCTGATCCTGCTGTTACAATGCTTAAATTTCTGAAGATATATGTGGTAAAGAAAAAAAATTATTCACTCTACAAACATGGGCCTCCATGGGGACTCAGATAATTACACATAGACTAGGCAATAAAGTCCCAGCTTCTCACAACCAAGTTTAAGTCAATACCAATGGTGCTCCTTGCTTTGATGTACCCTAGAAACCCAAGTAGCAAATTATCCTATGACTCGATTATGATGTATAGGTAACCATGCTATCCTTTTTATAATTAAGCAGCTATAACAACTTTTAAGCATCTCATTTAACTCTTCAGTGGCTTTATAGGATCAATTTTAATGTTCTTGTTATAGTTAACATATGAGAAATTTCTAGTTCCAAACAACCAAGCTGAGAAAAAGTTCCAAGCTGAGACTTAAGCACAAGTTTGCAGTACTCTAAGGCGTGGGGATTACATTCCTACAAATAACCTCGGCTGGACTTCACGAGTGAATCTCAACTTCATAAGAACAAACAATTAAGCTCCTCTTGTTTTGATAGTTTGGCATTTCCCATTGCAATGCTTCTAATTTCACATTAGCACTATTCTTCAAAGTCTTTCACGTACATTACTGTACTTAGGACTTTGTTAAGAATCCTGTAAGCTAGACATGATTATTGCTGCCTCCTTGGCAGGCTAGCAAACTCAATTGCAGGGAGATGACCCAATTTGCCTGGAGTTACAGAGCTGGGAAGTGGTGGAACTGGATTCAAATCCTTGCCTCTAAAGCATGCCCCCTAGGTACTTGGGGTACTTACACAGCTGTGTCTCATAACCATGAGTTCAGCAGATTACTCACATAGTCAATGGGCTTGAGAGCTCTGACTCTAGCTGATGGACAGCCACAGGAAGTAAGGTCAACGTAGAGGCCTTCTTCCAATACACACTGATGATAGAAAGCATCTTCTTGGTAATACAGAAGCCAGCTATAAAGCAAGCAGTAGAACACTTAAGTTACATTCCATCTTCAAGGCTGTTCTCTCATCTAGCTACAGAAACTAAGACATAAAAGCCATGATGATGCGGGGCAGTATGGCCAATAAAGTGACTACTCTTGTTTACTTTCTGCTTCCTATGGCCCAGGCATGAGTCACAAGCATTAATTATTTCACGGTGTTCTCAATAACTGCTTAAGTTAACGATAAATGTTTATTTCTACAATCAACATTCTATACTATGGATTATATTTTAAAAAGGTGATTTTCCTAAGATTTGCCAATTAAATGGCAGAACTGAAACCTAAAATAAAAAGACATCTGCTTTACACTAAAGACATTTATAAATTTGGTGCCTTCAAGTGAAAAACTTCGGGATCAAATAATGGTGATGATTAATCAAAGGAATTAAGTTATTTTGGGGAAAAATTTTAAAAGTATATCGGTCACTTTTATATCAAACAGCTAGGAGAAGGAAGGAATTTAAGTAATTCTCTTGCTGAGTTACATCCCATACACCACACACCAAGAACCTGGATAAGGATGCTTTTTCTGAAGGAGGAAAATTAATTGGCTATTAGTCATTGAGTTTGGGTATATGTCAGTATTGCCTGTCCTTGACCTAGACCAAGTTAACTGTATATTCCCATGAGATTCTAGGTGGCACTGCATGTTCTGTTGTCATTGTCTCCTGTGTGATCAACATTATTGCCAGCGTTTATCAAGGTTTAATGCATCAGGCGAGAAGCTAAGTCCTTCCTTTGCAGTATTTTATTTAGTGTCTAAGAATACACTAAAGTACGGTTCAGCAGAAGAGCATCTGCCCGCACAAGTGAGACCTCAAAGGGAGAAAACTAACCCCTTGACCAGGTACTACGATTCTTCCTTCTTTGGACACTAGGAGTCTGTATCGGGGATGACCCACTGTCTCAAGTTACGTAGCTGCAGAGGAGCTGGACTGGGCTCAGATGCAGGTCTTTCACAAAATCAAGGTGCTCGGACAATCCCTGTGGTTCTAAAGTTCTTTTCATTGGCTAGAGTCCAGTACTTATATCTGTAGCATGTAAGGACATATGCCACTAACTAGTCCTAGATTTCAGCCCTGGGAGAGAAAAAGTATTCTCCTGCAGGAAGACTTCAATGCTTCTTTTTACTTGATAAATGAAAATTCACCTCGCAGAACATTTTCTTTTTCTCCTTAGTGGAGAAGAAACTCAAAACCAAATAATGGTACAAAAACAATTTCAGGTCCTCGCTGCATATTTCTGGCAGATTATCTTTCTGAACTTACAAGATTTTACAAAATCCTCAAACCCTTCAGGAGCAAATATAAAAACAGTAACAAATGTAGAGATCAAATTAAAGCGATAAGGAAACCCGGAAGGAAAACACTGCTTGGATGTATTTGGATGGGTAGTAAACAAATCTTAAGGTTTTGCAGCTTAATGAAGTACAAGTAGGTAATGAAAATACATGAGAAGTGAAAAGCAAGTGGGCAAGGCGGTGGCCTTGGCACCGTGAGGAGCAAACATGCCATCCATTCAATGGCAGCAACTATTTCCAATGGTGAAGTCTTTGTCATTTAAGGAGACAGTGGAGAGTAGCTGATGCTGAAATAATATGTGGTGATGTATGGTATATTTAATAAAATCAGTCTGGAATATCAGAGGACAGAGCCATCTCTCCAGCCCTTTTTTTGTTTTGGGTTGTTTTTTAAAATATTTTGTTTCTTGTTTTTGTTTTTTGGAGATAGGGTTTTCTATGTAACAGACCTGGCTGTCCTGGAACTTGCTTTGTAGGCTAGACTGGCCTTGAACTCAAGAGATCCTCCTGCTTCTGCCTCCCAAGTGCTGGTACTACAGGCACTATTAAGTATATATACTAGATCTATCGGTATGTTAAGTGTTTAACATATCCTATGGAATGTACACATATCATCAGCTGGCTCCATTTACCAAAGGTCCACAACTTTTGCAGGGGTCAGTTGTGTACCGAACAGTTCCATCATTGATTTTTAATTCAGCCCACAAGCTGAAACAATTTATTAAATTTTAAATCCTTTTTATAATTAAAAGAATGCAGCCTTGTGATACATTTACAATGCAAATCTCCATGTGCACCAATAAAGTTTCATCACAACTCAGCTGTTCCTATTCACTGAGTTAAACCAGCGGCTGGCCACTCACTTCTATGACACCGTGACAGGGTAGGGCACCAGGGGCAGAGCTTGCCAAGTCCATAGAGTTAAGGGGGCGTACCAGCAGGTCATGGCGATGGATAAGACAAATGGCCAGGCAATATTGGTAAGGAGGAAGGACAAAGAACAGGTAAGGAAGATGAGGTGTAATGGAATAAGCCCAGAAAGGAGGTGCACTTGATTTGCCTCCACAGCATCTAGGGACAGGGATAAATGAGAAAAAACAGTAAAGAAGAATGTGGGGCTCAAAGCAGCAACAAGAAAAACTGACAAGCCTGAGGGATTCTGATGTGCTATCAGGGCCACACTGGAAATATGGGAATGCGGCAGACTTAAAAATGGCTAAAATAGCAAATATTATGTTATATATATTTTATTCTAGAAACAATGGCTATAATTTAGACCAAGGAATCACATACAGTTTCACATGTAAAAGACTGGCCATGTTGTTAGAACTGGAAGAATTGGAAGAATGAAGGATTTAAAGTTTTTTAAAAAATGATTAAATGACAAAAATAATCTGAGGTGTGATATGGTGATAGTCTCAGAGCCCGAACTCCAAATTTAACTTCCTCGTTTGTGAAACAGACATAAAAATATTTTAAACAAACAGGAATAATAAATCTTGCCTGGACATACACAGAGGCTATTTTGTCCATTTTATTGTGTTGTACAGTAAACATACAATAAACATTCAACATAAACATTAAAATAATCTTAGAAAATCATCTAAGAAAATATTTAAGAAATAAAACCATTACAAAGTCCCCAAAGTTAGATATAAAAAAATATAAAACAAAATGTTGCTTAACTAAAATTATGAATTTAGCAAGATTAACATAGACTATTTAGCAACTGTTAGCAAAATAATAATAAAAAATTAATTTTAAGATAAAAGACTGCCATCTGTAAACTTAAAAGAAATTTGGTTTCGAGTCAGAGCAGAAGCATCACTCACCAGCCACGGAGAACCTTGAAGGAGCAAGGTGTGAATGAGGTCAGGTCAGCACATTCTTTTATAAAATCTATGCACTCGCCTTGGAAGCCCACCTTACTGAATGCTTTGAGCTGTGAGAACACAGTAGTAATTGACCATGAAATGGCTGGTTAACGTAATCACAGGCAAATAAACTTTAAGGCACTCATAAAAGGTCAGCGGGATATTAGGTTCATGTTTCATTTATTATCAGTAAAGTTATATGAATGGTGACATTCTCCTTAAAGTGCCTCTTCTATTTCTCCTTACATGCTCATGAGAATGACGTTTCCATCTTTACCATTTTCCATCACTGTTTGTACCAAACTGTGTGAGATTAGCCCCTGATTTATGATGAAGAAAGAGAGGTATCTATGTTATATATTCCAGGTTATGGCTTCAGTTTCCTGGTAAGAATATCTTAAATGTACAGTTCATAGCTAAATATCATACCGCATTATGACTCTCTGTTAAGGTAACACAAACAATGAACTCACAACTAAAATTCCCCTTTGAGCTTGAAAACAGTAACCTGTAGCTCTAGAGGCCTTGAATCAAAAGTGAGCAAAAAAAAAAAAAAAAAAAAAAAAAAAAAAAAAAAAAAAAAAATTAAAGAGCCCTGTAAATAAACAAATATTTCCTAATCCTCTGGAGACTCTAACTGGTCTGTCGCAAGGGGCACTCTGCACTGACACGCTTGCATGGTAGCAAGGAACGTGGTCCTCCTGCCCTGGCAGCCATCAGGAACAAGACTCCCTGAGCTGTCTCCACCTTTCCAAGGGTCTTCTAACCGGATCTGTTTCCTGGCTGTCCCATTCTGCCCCGACTTTGATTGGTCTGAGACTGAAGATCAGCCAAAAGCCTGGAAGTGAGAACACCAACGTTCCCCTGACCAACTATGGCTTCTTTCACAACGTGACTTCCTATTGGGAAACCACACTGTACCAGGGGCATCAAGCACCAAGGCACTTCCAGTCACCAAGGAAAGAGGAAGGTCCCAGACAAGCCAGATGCTTCACAATGTAAAGATTCATAAAACACGAGGCACAAACTTCTGAAAATGTAGAAAGCTTTTTGCAGCTTGCAAACCCTATCAAAATTCACAGAACCAACTGGAAAAACTACATGGAAATGGATCTTGCTGCTATTTTATTCACTACACGTGTCTCTGGTGTGTACCGTGTATTTTTTCAAACACTGCTGGGTTTAATGTTCGTTTCCATTCAGACTGAAGACATTGTTAGCAGACAGAACCTGCACATCGTACAGGAGTCCGATCTCAGCTCCCCTCCACCCACAACAACAAACCACATTTCAACATTTCACCATGAAGTGAGGAAATGTCAGATTCTAGACATCAACAATGCAGGTGCAGGGTAGTTCAGACAATGCAGTTGGAGGCCCCTGCCAGTCACTTGTCTATCTTCACACCCAGGAATTCAAAGTTACACGGAGTATTTTGATAAATTCTTTTTGGGCAAACATTTAAAAACCGGGTTCAATGTTTACTTGAGTTTATTTTTCTTTTACCTCTAAAATGAGAAACTATATGGTTAAGTAAACCTTAGACCAAGCCTACAAAATAACCACCTCATTTTGCCCCCCCCCCCCCAGTGCACCAGAATAGAATGGTAATGCTCTGCGGATGGGTTTGGAGCATCCACAAAAGCATTCTTGGGACATCAGAAGCCAGCTCTATGCTCAGAAGCTGTAAATAATTAAATTGTACTTTCCATTCCTAATGAAATTAAGTGATAGTATTTTTAAAGAATTAAGGCTGGAGAAAACTTAGCTACACAGGTCACTATAGAATTTTCCTTTAGACTTTAATGGACAATAGATATATAAAACAGCCCCACGGCTTACTTAGAAACTAAGCAAAGAGAAGAACAAGATTATGAGTTATCTTCAAACCACAGAGCCATGTGGGAATCTGTCCACTCCTACCAGTCTCCTCCATGGAAGTATATAGAAGCAAGAAAATGGGGAGAAGACAGACGGGAGAGAGAAAAGGAAACTCTGCCACTTGATGACAGGGTATCTCTTCACATACACGTCTGATTTCTTCCTTAGGACACCCCCTGAGGCTGAGTTATCAATACTTATATGACAAAGATTTCATAAAAATACATTTTACTGTGTGGTTTTCCTTGATGGCACACATGGAAAAAAATGTAAAAGGGTCTAACTTGACAAACTAAAAATCCAGTAACTTCATTCCTGACCGAACACAGACGGCCTGCTCATTTGATCCCACAGGATCAGCAGGGACTTTCAAGGTAATTTTACTTACTTTAGCACTAAAATAATTCCTAAGAAGGCTTCCTCTCTAATACTTCCCTCTACCATTTTGACCATCTTCATAGATACACAAAGACTGCCAGATAGAAATGTTTCCATCTGCAACTAGACTCTATGTAAATCAATTTCTCACGTCAACTCAATATACTATAAAAATCTTATCTTCCTCATCACCCAGGCAAGATTTTCTTTGTTTAAATAGTTCTTCCTGGGTGTTTCTAAGCCTTGAATGTGTGTATATGTATGTAAATCCCCCTGTACCCGTGGTTCTCAATACTCCTGCTGCTGTCTTCCTCTACATTCCTCTAAAACAATTCTTCATGTTGTGGTGACGCCCAACCATACAATTATTTCATTGCTATTTCATAACTGTAATTTTGCTGCTGTTGTGAATCTTAATGTAAATTCCTGATGTGCAACCCCCAAGGGGGTGGCAACCCACAGGTTGAGAACTGCTGCTCTATAGAACAGCAAACAAAGCCATTTAAATCCCTCTGTCACTTCAAAGCTCATTGAAGTGATGTGACAGAAGAAATCACCTGGTTTCTTTTCCTCTGCTACAATTATGTATGGGGTAAAATAACACTTCAGTATTTCAGAAATCCTAAACAATTATATTTGTAAACAGACTTGAGAAAGGTCCTAAGAATCCAAGTTGATGAGATCAAAGGGCTGGATGGATCAGAACACTGGCCCACCACAACCTCCCCTGACAAGGAATTAACATTTGCAATATTTAATCTAATAATATTTATGACATTCAACACCTGCTAAGTTAGAGGGATGACAATAATCCATTCTCTGCTTAGTGTTTATTCATTTTTGTGTTTAGGGGGAAAAATAAAAGCAAAATTAAATGCCACCTCCAATGATGGAGAGCGCTATATGTCACGTAAATACTGAGTTTGTAATCGGGTTTAGTGAGCGGTCAGTGTCAGGAGAAGAGCGCTCTTGACATTGGCTTCTTTTAGTGTACCAATTAAATGTATATTTTCATGCTTACAAAACCCCAGAAGTCCTATGTTTATAACTCTAATGATGTACATTACTCTCTACACATTCTCTAAGGTTTTTTTCACCTTCTAGTGGCTGGCTCATAGTTTCCCTTGAGATAATTAACATAAAATGAAAAATTCCCTCTCTGCCTTGAACCCTGAAATGTAACTGAGGTAGGAAAAAAAATACCCTGTTCGTGAACCCAGCCAAGATTTGCTCGTTTCTTTAGGTAAATATAAACAAGATAATGCCCCAACACAGAGGCTCTGATGCTGTATAAACAAAGAGGACTTGTCCACACATCAGCTATCATGCACCTGTCAGAAAATTGGGTAGCACAGTAACGGAGCCTCTGCTAGAAAAAAATGAAGCAGAGTAAGCAGATTCGACTAGGCACACTCTACAGCTTCCCGCTCCCAGCTGATCTGGAAACGCTATAAAGGAAAACCAGCAATCTGGCCCCCAGTTTAAAATGAACAATGGAGCTCATTTTAAAAATCAAAGAGCAAGGAGGTGGGAGGGAAAGAGCTTAGAAGAGCGGGATGTTTAATCTGTACTAGAAACTCAGAAGAGGAAGGGAAAAAAAGTTTGGAATTATCCCTGTGTAATGTCTTTATCTACATATGTTAGTTTGATTCATTTAAAAACCCAAAGCTGGAGGTTTCCAAAAGTCCAAAATAAAGTTTCTGCCAGGTAGTGTCTCTAAATACAACTACTCAATTATGTCCAAGGGGGAACTGTTCTCAAAGGGTTTTCAGCTAACTAGAAAATAATAAAAAACCCAAAGCACTTCCAGCGAGTAGAAGATGATTAAGCTGAAGTGAAATGTCCAGGGGCTGACAGGAACACAGAAGCTCCACATACTCAGCAAAGACCTACAGCACATTATGGGAGCGGATGTCCCTGATCATCAGTCACTACATGTCGCTTTGCACGGGGAAAGCAGTATTTTCCTTTCCCCATCTTTCTGTGTCCATCTAGGTCCTTCAGTCATGGAAGACCACGAAAACAGAAAACACAGGATGCAGGATGGCTACTTTCCTTCCTCTCACTGTGTCATAGTGACACTGACTTAAAGTCAAAATCTCAAGTTTTATTTCCACATGAGATTAGTACACACGGGATTATTATAAGCACTAACCAAACACAATTACTAGACCTTAGCAGACAATAAACCAGCACTAGGCTTCGGTCTCCTATCCAAACCCTTTGAACCACCAACAGGCATACACACATGAGAGAGAGAGAGAGAGAGAGAGAGAGAGAGAGAGAGAGAGAGAGAGAGAGAGAGAGAGAGAGAGAGAGAGAGAGAGAGAGAGAGAGAGAGAGAGAGAGAAAGAGAGAGAGAAAGAGAGAGAGACTGGAGGAGAGGGAAGGAGAGAGACAGAGACACATAAATTCCATATGCAGGGTAATGAGAAGGCTCAGTGAGTAGGGGTGCTTGTCATCAAGCCTGATGGTTGATGGCCTAAGTGTGAACAGAAATCTACATGGTAGAAGGAGTGAACCCATAAGTTGTCCTCAGACTGCCATACACATGTGCCATGGCCCGAGAGCCCAGTCCTCCCTGGAACATAAATTAATGTAGTAAACATGTTTTCTAAGCATGAGTACATAATAAGCACAACAAGGGGGGCGGGGAGGCTGCTACCAGCTCTCTGCTCCCTCAGGAACACTGTAGTGTGACAGACTGAGTGAGGCAGTGACTGGTACAGAATGGGCATAGGAAAGGCAAAAGCACAGGTTCCAAGGACCCACTTTGGGCAGAGTGCCAGCTCTGTCAGGAGATGAAGGATGCTGTGGCAAGTCCCAGCCAAACCAGCTAACAAAAAGGAAAGTCCTGTGCCCAAAGAAACCGAGGACAGGGCCTTGCTTTGTCACACAGACACATAAAAACTATCTTAGGGAAAAAAGAAGATTTGAGAAAATGTATAATGTCTTTGGTAAATACTCCAACAATGAAAAATTAAGAATATTTTGGAACATACCAAATGTGGAGGCTCATTTATCCCAAGTGGTTCCTGAAAGACATATTAGAATATTTTAAAAATTGCATCATATCATCTTAGCTGGCTTCAGATTGCTTTGAAAATATCCCTAGAAAAAGATTTTTATGGTTTCACCAATTTACTAAACTCCTTCATCTACCTATGACCCCTTCTGTCCCAAATAACCTCTGGAATTTTCTTGGGATGATTTTAGTATTCATGACTAGTTTGAGTACTACTGTAGCTAAGAGAAAAGAGAACCCGGGTGTATTTTAGAAAAGGCCTCAGTTTCTGACACTAAAGCAGTCATCCAGGCCACTCTGTGGTGCTTCTCATTTACCACAGACACAGTGTCTGACACTCTGTAATTCTGTACACAACTCCCTCTCAATGGGCTGTTCTTTCTGCCTAAAAAAATCCCATACGGTATTGCAATTGTCCTTTCCTTCAGCAAGGTCTTAACCCCCAAGCACAGGGCATCATGCCCCCCACCTCTTCCAGAATGTTAGCCACACTGTAATTAACTGTCCAGGAATCTCCTTTTAAGACATCGTGAGCCATCAAGGCAGCCATACTCATCTTTACCTTCAAAGAGCTGGCGCAGTGTCTGACAAGCCAGAAGCATGAAGCAATGCTGCTGAATGAATGAACCGGTTCTATTATAGGGATGCCTGCCTGCCTGCCTCAGGTCTGTGCTCCTAGCTACTAGTTCCCTCCACAATCAGCAAAACTGCATACAGAAACAATAGATACAGGAGGATCTAAATCTACGGCACCCGTACCCTGTTACAAGCTTCTGGCATCCGTCCGCCCCACACGCACTTACCAGTTGGACGGGTCGGATTGACAAGATTGTATTACTTGATCCTCCCCAGTCAAAAAAGCATTTGTATTTTCCTTTCTCTAAAATGTACTGATCTCCACAGAAGAACTTCTGGTGGTAGGCAACCCATCTAAGGAGAGAACAGGACAGCGCTGGAGTCAAGAAGCACCCAACTGTAAGCCCCGCCCACTCCCCCCCCCAGGGTCTCAAGGCGGGGGCTACGTACACTCCACTCTTCACGTGAATGGATCTTGTTTCACCGCCAAAGCCGATTTCTTCCAAGTCAGAAATTTCCTGATTTGTAATGTCAATGAACTTCCCACTCTCTAGGTCAGATTCAAACAGTGTGATGGAGGACTCTATAAAGTTCTAAAAAGAGGGGAGAAGGCTGCTTAGGAAAACATACCAAACGCAATTCCATGTATTGTCAGGTTAATACACACACAAACATTCCAGGAAGAACCTTAATGGCGTGCAATCAAATGTTGTAATCTCTACGCCAATATAGTTTAGAGAAAGACATTAAGCCTGAATTTGTTCTAATCTGAAAAAATGTCAAATAATGGAAATTAGACAACAGTTTTAGGTACACTGCTAGGATTAGATGTATCACATGTAACACTAACTACAGGAAATATTCAAACTCTCACTTGAGCAAAATCTCACAAGGCAAAATGAAAATACTGTGAGCAACAGGAGGCAAGATTTTATGAGCCTTAAATACAATTAAAGTTTTCAAAAAGCCACTTGTTCAAAAATCAAAATGAGGCCAGGAAAATTATTTGGAAAGTTGATATGTATACGATCTTATGAAAATTTTAAACATAAATGCATAATCAGCTAAAGACAGGCCACTCACAGGAACAACATTAAAGCCAAACACTTAAATTCCTAATTTCACTCATAAATTAAGAAACTTTAAAATGACTATATTCAATTTTGTATCACAGCCCCCCAGGAAGAGGCTTAAGTAACATACAATAAAACATCCATGTTATCAAAATTAAAAAAATACTGAAGAAAATTTCCTATTTCTATCTATCCAATGGTAAACACTCCTGATTTCAAAAGATTTTACATATCTATGCTCATATATGCATGTAAGTATTCATGTAAGTATTTATTTATTTACATATGTATGTAAGTATTCATGTTCACATAAGGTCCCTTAGTCAACACTTCTTTGCATCTGTGCAATGTCTCCAATGTTTGTTCCCTAGGGTCTTGCCCTTCGCCCTTTCATTTTTATCAACGATTAACAGCTTAGGGTAGAAGAACAGGCAAATTTGGACTTAAATTTATGGTCAGCTCCTCACTAGCCACGTGACCTCCATTCCCCATACACACAGGTAACACCAAGTGGACTGAATGGATTATCAAATTTTTTATTTTAAAATGGCATGAACATGACGCTCGAGGGTGCATATTGGGTACATTTAAAGGGATCTGGAAGGAGGACATGGTAAGTAGTTAAAATATTTATTGTATATGTGTATAAAATTTTCCTCAAAAAATTTTTAAGCAAACAAACAAAAAACTGGGCACACCTGGAGCTCCCTGGCCAGTCATCCTAGCCAAACCAATGACGTCGAGGTTCAGTGAGAGACCCTGGTTTGAACAGTCAAGTGGAAACATTTAAAGATATGTATAGGGATATTGTGTTGTTTCATTGTAAATAATTGTCCCACCCACTGGTTTAATAAAAAGCGCTGATTGGCTAAAGGCAGGCAGGAAGTGTGGGCGGGGCTACCAGACTAAGAGAACTCCGAGAACAGGAAGCACAGAGCAGAACACCAGAGAGAATGCCAGAGAGAAGCCGGAAGAAGCAGAGGACAACTATGCTGCTCTAAAGAAAGGTTCTGAGCCACATGGCTGAACAGGTTAAAAGTCATGGGTTAGATGAAGGGTAGACAGCTAGCAAGCTGTATGCCTGGGCCTTAGGCCTATCAGCCTAAAACTATAGTAAGCCTCTGTGTGTCTCTGTGGGACTGCGGGTCTGTGGGTCCTAAACCTTGAGGTTAGGCCCGAAAGTCCGGGCCAGAAATCTCCTACTACAGATATGTGATGTCAACCACTGGCCTGTACATATAAGAACACACACACACACATACACGCGTGCGCACGCGCATACACAGAGGAACCCACATATACATAAACAAAAATACCTTCTATTAGTTCATTGTCTGGAAATACAGAAAATGCTGTCCATTTCTCTATACACTCACAATACAAAACTTCTTACATTTTTAATTTGTAAAAATAAGATTTATAAATACAAGATTTATTTCCTGTGGGCAAGTAAAATAGAGTTCAAAACAAGAAAACATCTCTAGTGAGTAGGGAAAAATGTTCTCTAATCATCCTGCACTAGACAACTGTTCACTTTCTTTCTTATTTTTGTTTTTGGAGATGGGATTTCTCTGTGTAGCCCTGGTTGTCCTGGAACTCCCTCTGTAGACCAGCCTGACCAATGAGTGCTAGGATTAAAGGTGTGTGCCACTGCTGCCTGGCCACCTTTCAAAGATTTAAAAAATGCTAGCAAAATGGGGTCAAATGTTCTATCAAACTTCAGGGTTAAAAACCAACAGTTCTTGCCTAAATTTTTATCACAAAACAATTTCTAACCCATAACTGAGTTTTCAGTGCTATCTCCAGAGGAGCCTGAGTCATCTACAACTATTTCACATGCTGTATTAACAAAAAGTAAACTGAAGTTCATGCTCCACCAGCCAATATGACAGCTCTTATTAAAACTTCATTTCTAAATCACATTTTTCACTCTGCTTTTACACACACACACACACACACACACACACACACACACACACACACATACACTAAGCCATTTAAGGAATGAGACTTTAATAACCCGTGATCACCTTTCAGGAACCTCCCCATCAGAGGCTCCCAGATATAGACAGACCTTTGGTCCTCCATGCTCAAAATGCACCGGCCAGTTTACAGCAACCATAAGGGTCCAGTGATGGCTGAACAGAGCTCAGGCTGGTGCTTGTCAGGAACCAGTATCAACAGCGACCAGCCAAACCAGATCTAACCCTAATGGAAAGGTTGAAGGCCAGCACTCAATCACAGTGACCTCTCCTCCCCATTTCTCATGACTCAAACTCCCTGCCTCTCTATCCAGTTCCTCTGGTTCTGCGAGCAGCTCTTCTTTACTCCGTGTTGAGATCTTTGGACTGGAAAGCAAAGAAAACTGAAATGTGGCTTGGAGCACAGCTTTACTGGAGGATTTAGAAAAACACTGAACATTTGCATGTGTGTTCTCTATCAGTCTTTTCATGCAGAAACCCTTGTGTTAGCAGGGATATAACCGGCTTGAGCAATGACCTGCATACATCATATTGTGTAAGTAGTAGAGGGTGTGGTCACGGCAAGAAGGGTCAACTGAGAAATAGTATGGAGACTCAGGCCGTGTGTGACAGTGAGGCCTGGAGCTAAGGAGAGGAGGGGCCTCTTATTACAGGAATCACTACAGAAAGCACAGGCTGAGAGTACACAGGATCATGAAAACATACTCACACACCCTTAGTTTTCTACACTGTCTCCCATCCCCAAAGCCTTAGCAGTGGTCTGCAGTGAAGGAGCAAGAGTAGCTTGGAGCCAATCTGTGGGCTCAGTCATGGGCCAGTGCTGGGTCCAACCTCCCGAGGATGAACATCTAGATGTCATGTGTACAAAATAAGGAATTATCTATAGAAAAATAAGGCTGAGCTTGTGGTTCATGGTAGAATGATAGCATAAATGAGCTCGCCAGCACCCAGAAAACCCCAACGGCAGTGAAACAAAATGCCTAAGTGCCTTACAATGGAAGAGAGTGGAGCGAACATGTCTAGGGGCCACCTATGATTTCTACGTCACCACACATCCCTTATCTTCTCTGTACATTTAAGTCACTGAATTCAGGCAAGGGTAAGTTTTCAGCTCAAGGATGATGAACATCGGTGGAATGACTTTAAAGACTATATTTCCATATTATATTTTTAAAGCACTTGACTTATTCAGTACAGTCTCAAGTATAGTTCTGCCTTTGAGAGAAATGTGAGCGCTGCTTTAGGCCCAAAGATGAACTCACAGGGCTCAGCAATATGATGGCTTTTAAATTCCATAAAGCCTCTGGGCTGATCCAGCCAGTGAGCTCTTTCATTATGGCCCTGGATGGGCTCTACAATCTAGGAGCCAGTGGAGTCCTGGTGAATCCATTAACTTAAAGGAAATAGTGCTCACTAAGTCCACCTGGGTTCAGAGGTGGGAAGACATACTCTGGGTCTGGGAAAGAGCAAAATCAAACAGCAAAAGTAAATCTACACAGTAAGCTAGTATGAAAGAGGAGGAAAGCATGCGCACTGAGCACGTTTTCTTGAGGAAGAGGAGGGATGAAAATTCCTTCACCCTGAACTCCACTGCTTTCCTTTCAGTGTTCCATGGTCTTCAAAAGCAATCCGTAAATAGCTGAGTGACTCATGTGGAACTGGGAAGACCTTTCTCTTCAAATCACTAAGTGGCACAGTTCCCACTATCCCAGAGGAACATATCCGCTATCTGACCTTAGTACATCCAGAGTGTTCCATGTACTGCAGCCAGGATATCTGAACTGACATCACATTCACACATCATACATCACAGCTTTCCTGCCTGTCTGCATGGTGATTTCACATGACTAAGTGAGACTGTGGATGCCATGTTACCCTTTCCCAGGTTACAGACATCCCAGCTTATGGAGAAAAGGTATGTTACACCAGCCAAGGGGCACAATCACTTCTTCCCATTTATGTACCTGGCTGAGGAATACAGAAATTTTCTAACTATAACTTGGAACACCATATCCTTAAGGACTTTTGACAATATAGACATATACTTTATGTCAAAAAATGTATAGTTCTTTTAGTATAATTCATCTGAATGCAAATTAGTGATAGACTTCTACAATCTACCTGAAAGTCATGTAAACACATGTTATATATGTGTACTGGTCTGTCAGGTGACCCTAAGTGAAGCTAACTACCAGTAAAATAACAAGCATTTGATGGAATGAAATCCAGTTTTTGGTTGTGAAGGTGCTCTTTAAGGCCATGTATTTAGAACAATGGAAATGGATAATAGGAAATGTGTTTAATAGAAGATATACTTGCTCTTTGGCCCTCCTAACCTCTAATATGTTCAGTAGACTCAGGAACTTTTGTCATATTAGTGCAAGTCTCCAGTAAAGGCACAAACTAAGATGATTATGAGGATTAAAATGTCATCTTAAAGTCTAACTTAAAGACAGCACTGAAGAGGTTTTACCCAAAGAGCACTTTTACTTACGTATTTAAAAATCTAGCTCATCATTTTCATACATGCCCAAACCTTTGTGCACAGCAGAAATTAACGTGTATCATGTCATTTTTCTACCACATATTACTATACACTCTTGTCTACATCAACTGTCTCTTGATTTAGCTCTATTTGTCATAATAGCTCTTGCATTTCTTCTAAGTCTTGGCAGATTCCAGGCTGATTGGGGATTGTTTTTTGTTCGGCTGCTTTAGCCCTGTGCTGTTCAGAGATGCCAATGTACTCCTTTCCAAACATTTCTAGTAGCATTGATGCCCCACCTCATTCTCTTTCTAAGTAGGCTGGGAAACCATTAAGTATTTAATACCAAGTAACAGCGACTAGCATCAGTGTGGCCACAGTGCCCTAAAGAGGAAAGCAGGCTTTGCTTTAGTTTTGTCTTTTTTCCTGTTAGCGCTCATGGGAGGTATGCGGCCTTTGTGTATTAGAATTAACATTTCAAAGTTATCCATCTATAGCTTCACAAACAACTCCTGTATTCAACCTCAATTTCTCCATGTAGAACTTTTTAAATACTTTCTTATCAAAAACGATCACGTGTGTGTGTGTGTGTGTGTGTGTGTGTGTGTGTGTGTGTGTGTGTGTAAAAGCAGGACCTCCCCCCCCCCCAGCATCTTCTCTTCCAGATCCTCCTGATTAACAGGGTGGAGGTCACATAGTCTGCTGGCCCCCACAGGCAGAAACCTAAACACTAGAGGACACAATCCCTGTGGTCATCTAAACTGTTTATGAGCCTGTGATTACTGGGCAGTATCATTTCACTTAGGGGGTGGGGGACTTGACAAACCCTAGAACCAAATTGGGAAAAGATTACAATTAACACCTAGATGGTAAGAAAACATATTACTCTAGGGCAGTGGCTTTCAATCTTCCTAAGGCTGTGGCCCTTTAACACGGTTCCTCATATTGTGGTGAACAGCCAACCATATATTTATTCTTGTTGCTACTTCATAGCTGTAATTTTACTATTGTTATGAATCTTAATGTAAATATCCAATATGCAGGATGTCTGGTATTCAAACCCCGTGAAAGGATCATTGGACTATCAGGCTAAGAACCATGACTCCAGATACTTTAAAGAGTCCAGAGGGCTGGTTAGGGGGACAAACCACATTTGATAAACCCCAATATCCTAGGAAAGCTGTAGCATCCATCATCTCTCTGGACTCTCTCCAGGTCTACCTGGAATTCTTAATATTCTGAGACCTCTTACTCCAGACTTATCTCCCTCTTAACTATTCTATTTCTTTATATAGTCATCTATATATGCTCTTCCTAAGCACTAAATTTCTAAAGTCTATTAGGACTAAATGTCCCTCAGTGACTCACAATCAACTCCTTCCAAAGTTCTCTCTTATATCCTGACTTAACTGAATTTCTCTAAACAACCACACTTTACTTATATCAAAATCTCTCAGCTTCAGCACGGTGAAGAGGTGTGGCCCCACTATTCTTCACTAATACTGTTGTCATTACTGTGTGTGTGCTCTCTCTCTCTCTCTCTCTCTCTCTCTCTCTCTCTCTCTCTCTCTCTCTCTCTCTCTCTGTGTGTGTGTGTGTGTGTGTGGTGTGTGTGTTTGTATACACAAACGTCAGAGGACAACTTTAAGGAAACCAATTTCCTCACTCCATCATGTGCACCCTGGGAATTGAACTCAGGTCATCAGGCTTGGCAGCAAGTGCTTTGACCCAGTGAGCTATCCTTGTAGACCATCCTGTTATTCTTTATTGTTGGGAAAGACCTGCACAACACATGGCTATAGTAGGATTTCCTGGCTTCTACCCACTAGATGTCAGTAGACCCTCGTCCGTCCCTTAAAACATCAACAATCCAAAATGCCCCTAGATAGTGCCACATGGATAATGATCACCCCCAGCTGAAACCCTAAAGATTAAACTCTCAACTTCACCCCTAACACGGGTCAATCCCTTGCTATAAAATAACACCTCTGTTTTTCTTCCACGCTGTTCCTCCATCCTGGAAACTTCACTGGGGTGACTTTGAGCAGAAGCCTCGGCTGAGTCATCTTTCCTCTGGACTCCAAGTGGGGAGAACTTACCAGCTGACCATTTTCTAAATATCTGAGTACTTAATCTAGGCGCGGTCCAACAACACTGTTTACCTTTGTGCTACCCTCCCTACCAGACTGCCTGCTCTGGGTGTTGGCATTCGGGGCTCTGGCTATTACAAGTGGTGTTTATCACAATACACCTAACCAAAAGGGTGCTCAAAAGTAAAATGAAAGCCAGATGTAGTCATATACACGTTCAATCCCAGCACTCAGGAGGCAGAGGCAGGAAGATCTCTAGGAATTCTAAGTCAGCCTGGCTTACAAAGTGAGTTCCAGACCAGCCAAGGCTACACAGAAAAACCCTAGCTCAAAAACAAGAAAATAAAAAAAGCACAAAATAGATACTCTATGATAATCACCACAGGCAAGCAAAGCAGGCAGGCCCTGTTCAGTTGGATGCTCTCAGGTGCTACGACCTCAGGATCTATCAGAAATTTTCATAAAAATATAAAACAAGTATGAATTAATGTCAAGAAAGCAAACTCACAGCTTGTAGGTACCGGAAGGACATGATGGGGCCACTTAATGCTCCACAAGCACTGCTATCTTCAAAGTCTCCTTCTTCAAGTAGGAACTGCTGGCCTTTGAAATGTTCTTTTTCATAGGCAACCCACCTAGAAGTACATGAGACTCAACTGAGCCACTGATAAAACTAGTTCAGAAAGCAAGAGAAAAGTATGATGATAAAGGACAAAGTTATTCATCTAGCATTCTAAAAATGCCCTTGTTTGTTCCCATGCACACAGATGGGCAAATAGTATGCATCTCATGGATCAATAATTTTTACAGTTTGGAAGCTTTTCCCAACAAAAGGCTAACTGTAGAATTGCAGCAGCGCAAGCTCATTGAGTGTTTGTGGAACAACTAGTTCCGTGGTCAGAGGATGATGTGCCCAGTGGAAAGAATGGAAAGAACACACAGCCAATGAGAGAGGTTTCAAACCCACACTGAGATCCAAGGAAGTCATTTTCATTTCACGGATTAAGCCCTTCTGGAACCAAGGAAGGACTACTTTATTAATCATTTACTCAAGGTTTAAGCCAAAGGAACCCTTTACCCAGCTGCAGATTAAAAACAAAAAAACAAAACAAAACAAAAAACAATACAGGGCGGTTTCCCAAGGAGAAACTGGGAAAGACTACTGAGCTGGAATCCTGCTCTTGGACTAGAATGTCTGTCTGTAAATACTCATGGGTGGGAAACCTTCATCCTAGCATCTTATCAGAGCTCACCATGGAAACAGGAAGCATCTCAGCAGAGCACTTTCCAGGAACATAAGTTTCCTGAGTCCTAGCCCAACGCCATCAGGAGACACTGATAAGCACTAAAGGCTTTTAGGCTCCTCTGTGAGGAGTCTTTGTACAATCTCCTTTATAAAGACTACACCATGGTGCCTAACTCAGGGTGAGCAGGGATGACTCACAAAGTGTGCTGCCTATGAAAAGTTTGTAAGGGAGTTTGTAAGGGTGACTGTTGGTATCCTCCAAATTAAGGGCTTTCTGATTAAGAAACTTGAAAAAAAAAAAACGAGGCCCATGAGGACTACCTTTTACTATTATTCTTTCCCCACTCCTCTGAAGCAGTGAAAAACTATCAGCTCTTTTCACACAGCACAGACTTGTACACTTTCAGCCACCCTTCATCTCTCTTTGCCTTCTGTGTAAGGGGTATGCAATGCTAGGGAGTAGAATTCCACACAAGTGGAATGAGCCCATAAACATACTGGTAGGCTTTAGTGAGCTTGTAATGTGGACAGTGCTAACAACATCATGGTTATATTCTTAAACTGTAATGTGAAAACACATTTCACAAAAAACTGAAGACAGTCTAAGCCTTCTTTAGTATTAAGGAAGCTATCCAAAGCCCATTTTGAACTCTATTTGACTAAGAAAAATGATGACCAGTACAAAGACCTTAATGTTAAAAGATGAATTAAAATTCTTTATCTGTTTCATAATGACAGTAAAGAAACTATATCCCCAGTTTCTCTTATATTAAATTTTGATTAAGATTAAAATTATTCCAGGATATTTAAATGTACATATTATCCAAAAGAAGCTATGACACATAAATTCGTGAAGTATTCCTTCTTTTTTTAAAGAAGCTAAGATCATAGGTCTTGCAGGGTTTCTCTGTGTAGCCCTGGCTGTCTTGGAACTCACTCTGTAGACCAGGCTCACAGAGATCCACCTGACTCTGCCTCTCCGTGCTGGGATTAAAGGTTTGCACCACTGCAGCAATATCAGGGTTAGACAGTCCTGCTGCCTTCAGACTCCTCAAGTGGAGCAGGGCTGAGGAAGGACCCATACTCTTCATACATAAAGTTAAACAGCTGAAGAGCCAAGAAATGAGAGAAGGGTGGCACGGAATCAAGGTAGCTTGTCACTTCTCAGGGAGCATCGTGTTTCTCCCAGCAGTCACATAAAGCTGTGTGTATTCTCTACCGCAGGCCTTTCTTTGACTTTTTTTTTTCTTAAAGCAATTGTAGAAAACAATAATCATCACACTAAATTTTGGAAGACTTTTTTTTTTTTTTTTTTTTTTTTAGTAAAAGATAAAACTAATTTTAAATCCATCTAATTAGCAGGAGAAAACATTTAGGTCTCAGAGAGAGAAAAAGATACAAACCTTCTATATATAACAATGTGCATGTGTGTCTGCAAACCAGGAAACATTCCAATAAACACAGCAGACTAAAAACATGTCTACCCAAACTGTATCTGTCCTTTTAACACCAAGTAGCCCCTTTAATTCATGGATAAAAGTAATTACATGATTACTGGCATACCAAGCCAAGTGTCAATATGACCTACTTATCTAGTATGTTAAAAAGTTTTCTCCTGTTCTTATTTGGCCGGCAGTAGTTAGTTTGTATCACAAAACTGCAAATAGAAACTATAGGTGACTGTAGACAGACTCATACCTATGGATATTTTAAAAGCATCATTTGCTAGAAGGGCATTCACAAGTTATATGATGTTACATTAATGCTTAACCCTAAAATGAACCAGATTCAGAATAACCAGTGAGTGAAGGGAGACATGAGAATGTGTCTGAATGGATCCAAGCCTGGGCCTCTCAATAGCAAATCAGCTTTGAGCAAAGTTTCGGCTTGGTATTTTTACCTCCACAGAACACAAAACACAGAGACAAAGACCAGATTGGTGACAAATTTCCTAGGGCTTTTGCTAGGGTAATGCTGACTGAGGCTGGGGTCATAGCAACACCCCTGTGTTTCTATCTAATACATGTGATTTGGGGATGGTTTCATCAAAAGTGCTTCCAGGACAGGAAACCGCAAATGTCAACACTTTTGACTTTGCAATCACAGGGCTCACTCTAATGCTTTAATGAGATAATTAACTACTAAGGATCTTAGAACATAAATCAACAATAGATCAACAGAATAGCAGATTAAAAAGCCAGGCCTTCCCCCAAGTTCACAGTTTGTAAAAAATAAAAACTTACCTTGTAATTCTTCTATGGTGTTTTAGAAAAGCTAATTAAATACATAATATGGTTTCTATTTCAAAATATTTAAAAACAGTCATTAAAACCAGTAAGTAGACCCAATCATTATAATATATATTATACTTAATATATTACAAAGAGAGATAGATTGTAAGGTTAAGGTTGGCTGATTTTGTCTTGTTTAGTACATTATTTGAGTTAATCCATAAAAGCAGACTAATAAATCATGTATTGAAAATATGACACTCACACTCCACCAATGACGCGAATTGATCCAATGCTGTGGAAGTCCTTATCACTTTTTAAAAACTTAGGGATAGATTCTATATGTTCGCTAAATTCTTTGGTATGCCCGCGGAAGTGAGGCTTTTCATAAAGGATAACCTGAAAAACAAGAAATTGTTATTTTCTCATAAATGTGCTCATTTTTTACAATGAAGAGACTCCAAGTTACTTACACAGCATTAACGACAGAACGGGAATGCACAGCAACATCTGCTTTTTAAGTGAATTTTACAATGTAAAGCAGTACTGGAGATTTCCAGAGTATGTAGGCGCCATTACTTCTTCTCAGGCCCCTCTCACATTAATGTAGATGGCCATTATTACATTTTTTCTGCTATGTAGGCTAAGATGCCTTACAGATGATCCTTGAGTTTTCCTTGTATCATTCTCGTGTTGTGGATTCACTACAGAAGCACCTCATACACCGTAAGGTGTAAAAAAACATTTGGAGCTTCCAGTGCATAAAACTAAATTGCCTACTGAGTTCAGAATCCAAACACAGCTTCTTAAAACAGCAGCTGCTTTTTATAGGTGCAGATATTCACTGAAAAGGCAGAGGTGTCAAAGTTTTAAGTGTAAATGCAATACTTCCTGAAACTAACAAAGAACTGGGAACACAGTTTTTTGCTAATTGGATGTTCTGTTTAAATGGGGAAGTGGTATGTGAGGAGCAGAGCAGGACACAGATGGACAGCCTAAGAAAACTGAATCTGCTCAGTGGTCTCTTCTCCATTCTGTTGTTTTTACCTCTCAAGGACCCCCTGGCCCTAAATACATGGCTGTGGTAATAGTTCATCTCTCCACACCTCACCCTAGTCCTTCCTGTGGCTAATGGAATAATTTGTATACAACCATTTATTTATCTTGGTGATAAATCCTTAGGCTTAAATATATCAAAAATTGTAACATTTCTTTTAAAAAACTTGAAACATTACAGACTGGAAAAAAAATAATACCGACCTTGATTCTACATAGTAGCTTTTTACAGAAAGTCATAATTATCAAATATATGTAACAACGTTAAAATATATAAATATTACATAAATATATATATATACACACACAATGAAGTTTTATTTGGGCTTAGTACTTGTTGCATGTGATGATATTCAAGCCAAGTAAAAAGCAGTATGCATGAATAAGCTCTTATGATGTCATCAATGCTAATTTCTAATTGGCAAGCTGTGATTACTTATAGAAATCAATCTGCTCATTTAGGCTTACAATCTGTCAAAGTGCAAATGCCCCAGGGATAGCTCAGCCTTTCACACACCAAGCTGTGACTCACCACACTTGGAAGCCGCAGCAGGAGTCACATGGAAAGTGTCATAGATAATTCTACATTTATTAGTTAGATCAGAAGTTTGCAACCTTTTAATCACCTAGGAAACTTTGAAACTTTTTGACCTCATTCAAAACTCAAAACAGTATACCTGAGAATGGAGACTAGGCTCAAGTATTCTTAAAATTTAGATGATCCCAGTGCGCAGTCAGAGTACAAAAGATGCATCCAGACATGTGAGTTTTACAAGACTCCATCCATGTGGCACTGGATCTTACTCTGAAAAGTGAGGATAGATGTCGCCCTCCATACCCACCTCCAGGTGGATGAGCTACTTCCTACCTTTGAAGGGGGTTTGCGTTTTTGACCACCGAAGAGATTTTCTTCCCATCTCCCCGTATACACATTTTGTAGCTGTTTATCCTTCTGAAACAAGCTTAATGCTGTCACTTCTGACACCCAGTTCTCACTGCCTCTACTTTCCCTTTTGGGCTCTCATACTTGCAAACTGACGTCCAATAGCAACTAGCTCTAACTCACCCGCATCATCCCTTTCCAAGCCTCATTCTCAAATGCTGCTGAAGTCACTTGAATTCACTTGGGGTACCCGGCTTCAATCTCAGCACCTCCATTACTCAGTGGACGCTGGGTGGGAGGTGACACCACAGAGCTCCATCTCTGCACACAGTCTCCACTCCCCATTTAAAGCCACAGCAAGGGCCCTCAGGAAACCTCCACACAGTCACGTCCAACTACTGCATCCTACACTCGTTAGGTTGATATAGTCACATTAATTGTCTTATATCAAAATACTTAAAGCGTAGAGTTCAGTCTCCCGAGCAGCCCACAGTTTAAGACTTACCTTTAAGTTCATAGGCATTTCCACTTTCAGTCCGCCCTAAAAATGACAGGATATTTAAAACACAGTATAAATACATTAAAAGGGAGGAAGTAACAAAGCTATGTGTAGATTACAAAAATCTCACTAGTTCTCACAATGCACTAATCAAATTTAACTAGCATAATTTCCGAACCCTACAGTATATCAGAACCAAGTCATTGACTGAAGACTACATCAGTGCTGACAGGGCAAGAAACTTTAAAATGCTTTCAGATCAGAACTCAAAGGATCTTTAAACAGAGACAAACAATTAAAGATTTCCTGCAGCTATAGAAGATCCCAAAGGGAAGTGTGGAACTCCTAAGAGCTTCAGAGACACACTTTGGCAGAGCAGATTTCTAAGCCCTGTATCTAAACAGACTTAGGTTTTCTACATTAGAGCACCCACCATCTCCACACCTCCTCCCCAGTTCCCACAACACAGCTGATCACACCTAATGGCCTTGGGACATCAAGACTGGACACTCTAAGTAGGAGCATCATTCTCCCCAAAGCCCTAACGACATAATGTTAAGTGTTTAAAATGCTATTTCACATTGCGATGTTTCTTAAAATGTCTGGTTTGTCATTGTTTCTGTTTTCTAAGGCACAGAACCAAGCACGTTTTATCACACAGCCCTACACTTACTCAAACAGTTTGCTCCTCGAAATAAAAAAAAAAAATGTTTGCCACAGGAATGCTACAAGCAGTTATGTAATCTTTAAGACAGTAAACGCTGAAAGAGCAACCAATTTCTTATTAATGCTGAGTTTACTACCCATTATTAGACAGGGAGAGACAATCACGGAGACAGATTCCGGATTTTATTAAATATTTAAAATCTCATAAAAGTACTTGTTTTTTTTATATTGTATGTATTGTGATATTCTTGCTACAGTTCAAGGTAAATGCAACCATTCTGTGTAATATGAACAGAAACACAACATACAGATGGTCAATTCAGTGGTGCATGCCTTTGTGTCTTTAGACTGAGGGCTCTGAGCAGGCAGTCACACAGTGTTGGAGCTGGGGTGGGAGGGGGGCCACTGGGGAAGAGGAGCCTCAGGTTGAATCTGCTTACCATTTGAAGAGGATGCAGTGATTTCATTTCTGCTGCAGAGATCTCAAAGAGTCCCTGGTCTTCCTCCAGAATTGTAGCTTGCCCCTTGAAATTAATATCTGGGTAGGCCAGCCAGCTAAACATGATACAAACGGTTGGTTAAAGTATAATAATAACACTTTAGTTCAGCTCCATAAGAGGTAAAGTGGCTACCAAAAATCCAATAATAGAATTACACTAATAAGATGTACCAAAGTCACCAGTGTATGATGAGGAAGTGGACATGTTTTTAAGTAGTCACATTCATTTTCTCTACCTTAATAGCTTCTTTCTGGGCATTGTGTCTTAATTTCTGCCCTAGAATTTTCTAAGACCTAAAACATGTGGTGCTTTTAACACAAGCAGACTGTAACTTAGAAATCAACACTTAACAGCAGATCTTTGCTTGCCAGCAAGTACCCCAGGATTGATCACTCATCAAGCCGAGAAGGATTCTACCTTTGCCTTTCAGGAACAGGGGACGTGAACACAATGCAGTGCCTGGTGCCTGGTAATGAGCAAAGATCAACATTTGACACAGGCTACACATCATTTAGGGTCCAAAGTTTTAGGTCAAAGCCTTAATTGGATCCAAGGAAGGACAGCATCTGTTTTAAACCAGGTCGTAGTCTTTCTTAGGTATCCGGAGGCATAAACAATACTTTAACTAACTAAATCTTCAGAATTCATATGTCATTATTGACTTTGGTGGCCATTAATCACTACAATTAAGAAAGGCTGACACATACACTCCCGACTTCACAGTGAAGGATGAAGATTTGGGGATGTCCAGTTCTTCCAGGTTGGGCACAGCTCGATGTATATAGATAGGGCAGCACCCAGGGTCAGACTGTGGGCACAGCTCTATCTCCGGAACGCAGCAATCCTGGAAAAGAAAAATTGCCTTTGAAATCATCTAGAGACACACAGGCTAGTGTTCTAAACACCCTGGACACATGGTCACAATGGTTTCACTGTGCGCTGGGATTTCTCCAGGAAAGAGCACAAAGGAGAAACTGGTGGTCCTTAAGAAAAATTTTAAACAGAGTTTTTCTCAGGAGTCATATGAATAATGCAACAATCATATGAATGTTCCTGAAAAATTAGTCTTTTCTTTTCTTTTCCCTGCTTCATTCTTAAAATACTTGTTCCATTAAGAGTGGCTCAGTTACTAAAGGATTTGAGTGCCAAAGGTCTGCAAGCCTTCCTTCTCCGGAGCATAACAAAGCCTAAAGGGAGGAAGAGACTTAAATAAAAGCTGATCTCCTGGGGGACATAAAAAATAAATAATGGAGAGGCACTGCCCCTCGGGTGTGTTTATCTAATGTACATCAACAAAGGAGAAGGAACTGGAGGTGAGGGCAAAGGAAATGTGTTCCCCTAATTGTTTTTCAGTGCAAGTTGGCTTGATGATAAAAGGTATTATGAAATTTGACTCTGTATCCTAGTCTTTAAAAATGACACCCACTGTCAGACCTTCCTTTAGAATTACACTTGCCTAGCTCTTTTTAATCCATTTCCACTTCTGGTACAAACTACAATAATAATCATAACTCACAATTATGAGTCAGGCAAGAGCATCTGTAAACACCTGAACTTCTAAGAGCACCACTTCCCCTGTGACACTCCCTAGTTTGTACAGTATCAAGACACACACTCACTTCCCAGAGTTCTGCAGGCACACCCCAACACTTGCCTCTGGAAGTTTTAGACATGCTGTTCTGTTCATGATGCCTCTAAAGAGGCAGCCCTCTTAAATAAGAGAAATCTCTTATAATATCTAATATTCTTTTGAGTGATGATTTAAAAATTCTGTCCTTTCTTAAGGACTTGGAATCGTGATGTTTCCCTTTTCTAAAATAACAGGCACCATTCTGTCCAAACATACAACCCCAGATATTCAAGCGTGCTTAATAACAGAAGTCAAGTTTCAGTAACATAATTCTCACCTCTGATGCTTGAAATTCAAATAAAGGCATTTTAGTAAAATGAGTACATGCAATAATCATCAGAGACACCACAGACTGGGCAACTTCCTTTTAATTAGAAATTTTGCAATTTTTTTTTTTGGTAAATTTTTTGAACTTTCCACATACTGAGTTCTCAATCATTCTCATTAATAAATGAAATAATCTGAAATATTAATGAGAATATACTATTTTAGGAAATTAAGTACCCAACAGATTATATTAATGAAAATGTGTTGTCACAACTGTTTTTCCAAGAATGACAGAATTTAAGTAAAGAAAGGATTCTCACTAGAAATAGGCAATTAAAGTACTATCAGAACATGTTTATTATGTAATAATGATATATAAACTGTGATGTTCTCTTTAAGATATACCTCTAAAAACAAGTAAATTTATGAATCTCCTTTTCAGAAATGAGCTCTAAATCACTGTGAACGAAAGCAGCCCAACTTAAGTGGCCTTTAAAATAGGAAAGTCTTCTTTCTTTTGAAGTTTTGCTTCACAATTAGCCAGAAATACACAAAATGGTCACCTGTCAATCTCCACCGTGTACTGCTGATAACAGAGCACAGCTAGTAGTGCTTCAAATACTGCTGTCCTAATGTTCCCTGGGGAATACATAACTAAATGTCTCACACAAACAAGCTTCCTCTGCATTGTGTTACACAAACAATGTCTGGGCGGTGTACGTTAAATGGGAAAAGGCTAAGAGGCATTCCTGCCTACAGTAACACAGAAGGAAACAGTAAAGCAGCCAAAGCATAATGACAGCCCTCGAAACAGAAACAGATGAAAACAAATGAGAACCCTTTCCTCCTCAAATGGGATAGACAAGCCCAGTTTTCACTGGAGTTGATGGAAAGAGATTTCACTAAGCTGTCTTCAGGGTGAGGATTCACAAAAATAGCATCTTTTCAAGACTTGAATAATGACTGACGGGCAAAGGCAGCCAAAGTCTTACAACTGGAGGGTCCTTTGGGGTAACTTAGCAACGATACACAGATGACTCAGAAGTGTGCAGACTTCACTCAGCACCCCTCTACTCACACCACATTTTGCAAATGTATCTTGGTGAAGACTCATAATGATTAATATAAGTAAGTCAAGGTTACAGGGAAGAAACAGTAAGGAAGAACTGAAGTTAACAAAAAGGATTTAAAAAAAAGTGTATTTTCTTCATCTTACACAAGATGCCTTCAGTCTAATCTATCAACAATCTCTCTTCATAGTTCATTAATGTCAGCATTAACCTACGCTCTTGTTTGTGTTTGCTCTTTGGGGGGCCCGCCACCCTGCTCTCAAGCAAATCACACAAGGAGTCTTATTCTTACACCTTAAAATGATATTCTACAACAAACCTAAGTGATTTCTAATCATAATGAAAACAATGCACTTCTGAAATAAATGCACAATGCATAAGGACATTTACAATTCTGACTCTGATTTCAGAAAAGACTATATTGGAGTCACTACGCTGTCACCCCCATCCCAATCATTTTCATTGGCTGCAAATAATAACCCTTAAACAGAATCAACACATAGTGAACACGGAAGGTCCCCGCCGCATTTATCTGTTCACAGTCCAGTGAAGAGGTCATTAAATCAGAACCAAGATGATAAAGCAGGGTAAAGTTGGATGAGACAGATCTAGGCAGAGTAAGAGCCTCCGTGAGAAAGAATGTATCCCTAGGCAGAATTCTGAAAGAGCTGGCGAAGGGAGTTCCATGCCAGAGTCTCACTTTCTAAAATATTTATGCATCTCTGCTTGAGGCTTAATAGTTTGACTTTCCTCTCAGACTAAATGTAATGTTGGTTTGTTGAAGATCACTCACACCACAACTGAAAAAGAATGATCTAATGGACAACGGGAAAAAGAAAAAAATGCAGGTAAGACTCATTTTTTTTCTTATATTCTAAACGAAAGGTAGATGTGCGAAAATGCATTTAAATTTCTGTGCTAAGCAGATTAAATTTGTTTGATCGTGCTGTTTGATTTAGTAGAGTTCTAAGAGTGGCTGGTTGCCCAATCTTTTTTCTCCCCCCCCTCCCCTTGGCCTGGTGCCTGACAATCACGAGGAAGACACAAAAGCTACACACTATGCAAATCCCCAAATATGCTGCCTACAAATTAATGATTCACTTGAAGAAATTTTTACTATGTTAGATAATTAAATGACCACTTAAAGTGGCTTTGCAGACACTGTCACAGTAACTTCCCAGAATGAAAGAAGACACTGCCTTCTCTGCCATGTTCATCTTTTTGCAGTGCCCAGGACCCATTAATGCTCACCCCCTTGTTTGACCAAAGGGCTCTGCCAGGACTCACTAGTCTACCATGCTGACTCTTGTTTATCTGTTCAAGATTATAATTCAGGTACCACCTTATTCAAGTGGTGGTGGTGGGGGGGGGCTTTTCCCCTGCTTGTCCCAAGGGTCCCTAGAGGATGCTTTACAGGTCAAATACTTCTCCAGACTTCAAGCAACCTTCAGACTCAAAGCCTGTAATGTGTCTATTCCCACTGCAGTCATCAAGCCCATAAGGAGTCACAAATATTTGTTAGATATAAATTTGTAGTTCTGATTTATGTATAATACACATAGATATTTATTGGAAGCTGAGTATTTCTGTATACCACCTCTAATTTTTCTCTACAACTATAAAAGTTTCATGATATGGATCAAATCATGAATGACTTACTCACAACTGATAACTTTTAAGTTTTTCTTTAGAACTTCATACTTGAGTACTGCATATATCCCTTCTTCTCACTCCTCCCTTGTGCAACCTCCCAAATTCATGACCTCATTCTATTAATTACTACTGTTATGCACACATCTCACTACCAACTATACACATTACCCCCCCACCGCATACAGACACGCACGCACGCCCTCCATATCTTAGTAACTATGCTGTACATATCTTACATTTTGAAGACATGGAGAAGGGATGTGTTCTTATCTGAGGTCCACCCTTATCAGTAATGAGTCCTCCTTTAAGCTATCACAAAGGCTTGTTGTGAAATATGACTTTAACTATGTAAAGCTGTGTTTCTTTTGTTTAGCTGCAATGTTAAGATGTGTTGCCTTGCCTGCCAAAGGCACCTGGCTGATCTAATAAAGCTGAAGAGCCAACAGCTAGGCAGAGAAAGGGCAGATGGGGCTGGTGGGTGGATAGAATAAGTAGGAGGAGGATGCTAGGCTTGAAAAAAAAGAGGAAGGGGGGGTGATGTCCAAGGCCAGCTGGTCCGACAGCTGTCAGCCAGCCAGCCAGCCATGGAGCAGGACCTACAGAATGAAAGAAAGGTAAGATGCCCTAAGCCAAAACAGTTGAAGAGAAACAGGTTAAATTAAGGTATAAGACTAGTAGGACAAACATAAGAGAAGGCCGAACATTCACAGCGAATAGTAAGTCTCTGTGTGTTTATTCGGGAGCTGGCTGGCAGCCCAAAAGAAAGCCTGCTCCAAAGACACTCATACAACAGAAGACCTCACTCATCTTCGATAGCTTTCTAACAGCAAATTAAACAGCAACACTTTCACTTCTTCTCCCAATTTCTCCTTCCCTAATATGCTCCACCGCATTCACATCTATACATACCCGCCCACACACACAACCAGGTCAAACTAAGCAGCAGTATTACATTAGAAAAAGATAGATTTGGAATTACTACCTTTTTTCTTAAAGATTCCTGCAGGGATTATACCTAGCATATCTATGTCAGACATAGGGAGATATATACATATATATTTTTAAGTTATTATTTTAAATTATTAAATTTTCTAAGATTACATTTTTTATATTTCATTAAAAATTTTATTTGCTTAAGACACCTGATACGTATAAATTTAAATACGAAGAGTAACACATTAACATTAGCAACTATGTCTTAGTACTGTTAGGCCACAGTACAACCTTACTACAAGATAATATAAAAAAAAAAAAATAGTGGAAAATGAATGGCTGCATTACCTTTAAGACACGTTTGATTGAGCCCAGTACAAAGTTCCTTTCTGGGTGCTTCTTGTTCTGAAGAAGCCAGTCCCGATTTAGCGTCTTTTCTCCTTCTCCCAATACACATTTCTGACCTTGGAAATGGGGCTTCTCATATAAAATCCAGCTGAGCAAACAGAAGCACAAAGGGCTGCTGAATGTCCTCTAAGAAAGAGTCCTGGATAGGTCACAGATCACTTTTTGCACTTTTAAAGCTAGGCTAGTTCCCACTAGTAGCAGATAATGTTACTTTTGAAATAATAATAACACAGACTAACTTAAGCTTAAAAATATCTGTACAAATTAGAAATAAAAATACCAAAAAATGGGAGAGGGCTGGAGACATGGTTCAGCACTTAAGAACATTTTTGCTCTTGCAGAGGACCTGACCTCAGTTCCCAGAACCCACATGATGGGTCACAATCATACATAACTCCAGTAATGCTCTCCCCTGACCTCCATAGGCTCTAGGCATGCATGTGGTGCATGTACATCCATGTAGGCAAAGCACTCATACATATGAGGTAAAAAGAATGTAATTTTTATTTAAAATAAAAAATTTAAAACACTATCACAATTGAAGCCTGTATATTTATTTATGCATAAATATACTTTAATGTTACATACACAAAACCTTACATTTACATAAAAATAATCTAAGAACTCCAAATTATGTTTCTGTCTTAATTTTTCAATTCCTAGATACCACTGGCATGAACCCATGTCCTCTCATGAAGACAACACTACACCACATTGTTTACAACCCACATATTGACAAGGGCTAACCTAAACACTAGACAGGGAAACACCAGTCCAGTATGTCCATGAGGCAGTGTCCATAATAACAAGGGCGGTTTGCCTCCATTTTTAGACCACACTAGGAATTCCTCAGTGGTTGAGCATGTCAACTATACAAATGACTCCAAGTGGCCTTCACATTCCCTAGCTTCCCACAACTCTGAACTCATTTTTCCAAAGCCATGTTTCATTCAAAGTGACTTGCAAATCTATTTAGATAATAGTGCAATTGTAAAATGACATTGATGGTATACATTAGGTCTTGCAATCCACTGCAGCCATTAAGCACTAAAAATAGCCCATATAGTATGTCATAGTAAACAAAAGAAGTTATAAGACAGTAATGTTTCAAATATCCTGGTAAAATGAGGAAAGAGAATATGACTTTAATAAGAACTACTAAGAATGTAAATTTAAGAAGTCATGGTTAATTTTAAATAATAGGTATAACATTTTAAAAGGGTTCTTACCAGCCCCTTACAACTTTTATCAGTACCCCATTTGGGAAAGACCATGTTGTAGCATCAGGAACATTACAGTAAACCTCTTGTTTATATTTACTTCCATGGAGATCATAGATAATCATCTGTAACATAGAGTAAGCAGAGGCATAATGACTAATTTTAAGAATGCACAGAAAAGGTCAAAATGTCATACAACATAAACAATAAAATTTCCTGCATGAGTAAAGCCAATGTTTGAAGTAATTATTACAGATGTTAATCCTCATTTTTTTTAAATATTAAAACCTCAGTGTCTAAGCCAATCAAGATTATTTATCTTCAATTCCACAACGTTGAAAGTAACCACCAGAGTTTCAACGATTATATCAACCCACAAGAGAATGTGCTTACCTTCCCAGGCCTTGGATTACACCTCAGAATTTGTGTGTCAACATTCTGAAATAGTAAAATTGGAAGAACTAAGATATAATTGGGGGAAATACACACAGACACACACACACACAGTTCACATTCTTCACAGTTATAAACCCAGTCTGTTACACATTTACTAGATAACCATGCCATGTGCGTCTATAGACTAGAAAATAAACTGTAAATATAGAAGAACATAATATCCCTGCCTTCAAGAAGTGTTCACAGCTCATGATCACACTCCAATAATAGTTTGACACGTGGTCATGGCATCAGCAGGGATGGGAGGCTATAGGCTAGTGCGGCTCAAAAAGGGCTCCTCATAATGAGTGGCATTAAGAGAACTTAAAAGAACGAGATTTTAATGGGTGAAAAACAGGAACAGGTAATAGTGGGAGAACCTTTCCAGGAAGAGGTATTGCCTTGACAATTCCTTGTAGGAGTGGGATGACAAAGCGCGAAAGAAGAGCACAGATTTTGGATGGCTGGAGAGGGTCTGCTCCCTTTGATAAGCAGTGAGTGCCCGAAAACCAACATTTCATCTAATGCCATCATTTACTTTAAAATCATCTCAGCTTTTCGGGTAACTGCTCAGCATCCAACTATTACTAAGTTACTAAGGCCATTCAAGGCCAAGATGCAGGCCTTGAGGATTCTCTAAAAAGTTCCGTGATATTGGCTATGCCAACAAGGAGAGTATTCCATGTTAGACATTTGAGAGTTTCTAAGGCAAGAAAAAAATGTTGACTGAAGCTGAAAATATTTTTTCCAACTATAATGTGGCTTTTTATTTTGTTTTTCTTCTTAGGCTGCTCACCAAAGAGGGCAAGGCTAAGCAAAGAGATAAAAAGGTTACTGGACAGAAATCTTCGTGACATAAGCAAGCTAAATGGGAAGCAGCAACTTTATCATACACAGTGACTTGAGAAATTCAGTAAATTACCACTTCTTTTACACTGAAATATTAGCCAAAGACTGCAATCACTGGTTTCTATAATAGGGCCTTTACATTCTAAACAATTTTGTTTCCTTGTTGTTAACAAATAACTAAAATGTCATACTCCTCTAAAGCATAAAAAACAAAATTTACTCCTCAAAGTAGGTGTGTGTATGGGTTTGTGTACTGAACCCTGTCCTTGTATGCTAGGTGACCACACTACTATTGATCTACACACACACACACAAAACGTTCTTTTGACCCAGGGTCCTTTGCCAGGCTAGCTTAGAACTTGCAATTCTATCTCATCCTTCTAAGATTCCAGGCCTTCAGACAGTCTCTACTCAGAGTTTGGCTTCACTACTTAAAATCATAGGAACTTACCTCTATATACGGACTCAATCTGCCTGCATGGTCTTGGACACGGAAGTATTTGGACACTGGTTCCTGAAAGACACCACCATATCTGGTTCCTGTTTCTGAGGAATGAGTCCTGGAAGTCTGCAAGTACTGGTGATAAGCACTCTTCAGGGAAGAGTGTAACTTAGAAGTCAGGTCTGATTTCTGCAGATGCGGCACCTTTTCTGGCCACAGGCCAAGCTGCAGATTGGAGGTAGTTGGTTCAGTGGACTCTATATAAGGTTTGGAGAGTCCAGCACTTTCCTCCTGGTCGTCAGGGTAAAAAGGGATGGAAGGATCTGTCAGGTGGAAGGTGACACACTCCCTCCTTTCAGCTCTCAAACCTTTACCTGAAGCTGCTGCTGCTTCCTCCTCCTCCTCCTCTTCCTCCTCCTCCACCTGTCTGTCATCTCCGTCGAAATTTCTCTGTAAGCGCTCAGACACGGACTGTAGGAGAGAAAGGACGGACGAGGGCTGGTTTTCTCGTTCCCTTGATTTTGTGGAGCCATGGTGACCAGGCGAGACCTCGCTGGATAGAACGTCCTCCTGTGAGCTGTCGTCCTCATAAATGGGACTCAGGGCTAAGGGATAAATCTTGTACCTTTTGGCTTCCACTGATAAGAACATTTCTGAGCTGTCTCCATCAAATGTCTCACCCAGTTTACCTTCCTTTTCAAAATGATGGACCAGGTCGGTTCTGCTCTCGGACCTCTCACATGCTAGGCCAGGCATGCTGTTCGAGGAGGTGTCCGGAAACAAGACAGACTGCGTTCCTCTTAATTCTGTGGGAGCGTACTTGTCCTCCTCCTGAAGGGGCTCCTCATACAAGATAGTAAAGGAAGAATTCTCTTGTTCATTTTGAGAAATAAAGGCTAAGTTTGACTCTTCCTTTTCATCAATATAACCCGGATCTTTCCTCTTGTCATGAAGTCTAGTAACAGACATTATTTGGCTGAGCTCTACTACAGTGTCCTCCTCTTGGATATCTGGCATTGCTAAGGCTGGGTAGCCCTCATAATCCTTACTTAACGTAGGTGATTCATATCCCCTGAAATGTGAAGCGAGTCTGTCATCATGCAATATCACTCCTTCCTTTCCCTCACTGGATGGCTCTTCTATACCTTCAACACTTGTCTCCACGTACTCTTGAGGACCTTCTTCACTTTGAATGACAGGACGCATGGCCTCCCCTTGTGATATGGTCACCGCCGGTGTGGTTTCATTTGTCTTCACGATGGCCACCTCGGGAGCTAACACGTCAGGGTTCTTAATGCTGCCACTAGAATCTTCCCGAGATGTTGCTTCCATTTTTATCTTAGAAGACATGGACTCGGTTGTTCTATCTGACTGTTCGGTATCTCTCTGCACTCCTTTTTCCAAACTATCCAAGGAAGAATGTATTATCCTATGGTGCGAGTCTTTCTTGCCTAACATACACGGTACTGTTTCAGTATTTCTAAAGACATCTTCAGCATCCTTTTGGTAAGTACTTTCCATTTTTAACACAGGTTTCTCTATCATTCCACTAACCCCACCAGCATCTTTTTGATAAATATTTACCTCTTCTAGACTAACAGGTATCCCTTCAGCTTTGTTGGTCTCTCCTTCAGAGTCCTTTGGGTAGATATGTTCCATTTCTAATTCAGCCGGTATCACATCAGTCTTTGCAACATCGCTTTCTTTATCCTTTTGGTAAGTGTCTTCCATTCCTAATGCAGTAGTTGTCACTTCTGTTTTTGAAGTGATGCCCTCACCATCTTTTTGGCAGATGTTTTCCACTTCTGACATAACTGATGCGACCCCTGTCTTTCCAACATCCCCTTCAGCATGTTTTTGGTAAATATTTCCCATCTCTATTGAAACAGGTGTCACCTCAGTCTTTACAATATCTCCCTCAGCATCTTTTTGATGGATATTTTTCATTTCTGACACAGCAGGCAGCACCTCAGGTTTGCCAGTGTCCCCTTCATTATCTATCTTATAAGCTTTTTCCACTCCCAAAGTGGCAGGTAATTCCTCCGGCTTTTCAACATGTATCTGAGCATCCATTTGGTATATATCTCCCCTTTTAAGAATGTCAACCTCGGGCTCGGCTTTTTCAAATGCATCCTTTTTGCATGCTTTTTCTTTATGTGACATGAGAGGGGATGCTTTGTTTTTCATAATATTCAATTCAGCATCCCTCTTACTTGGTTTTCCCATCTCCAACATGGAAGGTATAAGCGTGATTTTCCCTACATTTACTTCATTATCTTTTCTGTGTGCTTTCCCTAAATCTGACATTGCAAGGGGTGTGCTTTTACTATGTCCCGGCAAACTTTTTTCAGATATGCATACCAGGCTGTCAGACAAACTGCTTTTGGAGGTGCCAGGAACATGGATGTCATAATTTGCAAACGGAGGCAAACTGACATTTAATACAAGAGTTCTAGTATCTTCTGTTGCCATTTTGTGATTATCCATACACTCTGTTTCTGCTGCCTTTTTATAGTCCTCACTGACAAATACATGTGGCTTCACTTTGTCATCTAACCTTGTATGGAACACGTCTTCAGCTTGTAAAACAGACTCTGATTTCTGCAAATTTATAGTATCAGACTGTCCAGCTCCACTTCCAAGACCTGGGGACTGTTGGTAGGGGACATTCTCCCTTCCTCTAATTGGCTCGGTGCCACTAGCTAAGTTACTTATGGAGAACTTACCTAATACTCTATTTTCACTAACTTCATACGTGCTTTGATTTACTGCCTGTTCTGATACCAACAACTCCCTAACTATATCACGTGGCTTAATACCACCACTGTTCAGACTCTTTGAAGTATTAGCCTGAGCTTCAGAGGCCCAGGTATTTTCAGTATCACTGAAAGCATCATTTGTCAGATTTTCTTGGGCTGCATGAATAACCTCGTTGACTAATTCGTTGGTCTGTTCTTCTAACAAGTCAGATATATCCACACTATCAAAATCAAAAGGGAGATTCGTCTCACCAACTGCAGGCGAAACACTGGCCTTCTTCTCGTCATCTTTGAGTTCTGACATATTTTCCACACGTCTTTCTTCCAAACACTCTTTGGCTTGGATCTCTGTTAATGCCACTTCTGATGGGCTATCTCCTTTTACAGTACCTGGTGGATTTATTACATCATCTTCGGCTGAATGCTCCTGGCAGGTATCAGCCCTGTGTTTGGATTTCAGTTCTTCCCTGGCAGAACTTAAAATCTCCTCAATCAATGTATCAGCTTTTGAGAGTAAACCACTTTTGTGTAAAAGTTGGTCATGTGCTCTTCTTGCTTCTGTCTGGTCAGCAGATGCTTCAGAACCCTGCTGGCATGAGCTGTTAACTGACATTGGTCTCCCAGCAACTGTTCCTGTCTCTGCCTTCATGGGATTGCCCAAGTAGGCAGTGGCTGGGAAATCAAGAGATGCCCTCCTGGTCTGAGTCCCCAAACATCCCTGACTCGGAGTCACTTCTGCCCTTTGTGGGCCAGGAGTCTCTAATTCCAAATAAGTGCTATTATGACCCAGCAGGTCAGTAACAGAAGCACCTTCACATGTGAGATTTACAGTCACTTTTAAATAATCAACAGGACTTGGGTGATCATGTGAATTTACAGACATGCTACCTCCTTTAGAGTGACAAGTGGCGGAAGATGCAGTACCAGGACTAGCACTCAGGTAATTAGCATTTTCTCCAGGAGATGAGGCTTCCCATTCTGATCCCAGCAGAGGAGGCACACTGAGTGAGCTAGGGTCCTCAGACGTAAACACATTTTTCTCCAAACAGGCATCAGAACCCAGAAAAGATGAGTATACTTGGGTGTTGTCAGTTTCTTGGAACTTTGAAGAAATATTATCCGTACTCAGATTTTCCATTTTACAGATACCAGAACTAGTCCTACAAATAGCCGAAGATGGACTGATTATGCACACGCTAGCTTTACAATTCTGTGCCACCACGTGACTTGTGGATTCTTCCTCTGGAAATCGAGGTACAATCCCAGGCTGATTGCTTTTGAAAAGAGAAGCAGGGTTATCTAGAGAGTCTATCTCTGATTCCTGTACACTGTGAGAGGCAGGAGGAATTCCAGCCTGGTCATTCTCTTTAAAACCATCACCTAAACACATCTCCTTAATCTCTTTGTGAGCCACTGATTTACCATTTTTGTCCTTTTTAATATCTAGAGAATTTAATTCTGATAAAACAGTCCCAGCTAGCTCACCTGCAACCTTTAGATGAGAAAAATAAAGTTCATCCTGACAAATGTCTCTGGGTTCTGCTTGAGAAACAGACAGCCTAGATAAGGCTTCTCTTTTTCTAGAATGGGAAGCAATAGGAACGCTGCTCTGAGCATCAACTCGTACTTGGAGTAACACTTTAGCAGTCTGGGTTTCCAAAGAAAGAGAATCAGTCTTCTCTGTGGGACTATCTGCTTTAGTGTTTGAAGACATTGACTCTGTTTTCTTATGACCATGAGCTGAAACAGAATTGTGGTCTTCAGAGATACCTCCATGCTCAAAGTCCAGCAGATCTACCCTCGCTAAGTGAGTGCCAATGGCTTCAGGACCTATGGGAAACTGGGATTTTTTACTATCAGGAAGAGTTTTCTTGGACTTGAGGATTACAGATGCATGTCCAAGGTGAAGGGCAGGATTCTCCCTGTCTGCAGCCTCAGAATGATTTCCCATAGCTTGACACTCACTAGAATCAGAGAAAATATTGTTGCCCTGTCCAGTTTCATTGGACAGAGACTGCTCACTCTTTAAACCAGGGAAACCCAACTTGCAGAGCATGTCAATTCCAGAAGCAAAGGCTGGACCTGAGGCATTGCAATCAGAAGGTTCACAGTCAATGTTCAGAGGTGTCTCAGCATCAAGGAAAACTTTGGCTTTTTGTGGATTCTCTATGGGCAAAGAAGAGTCTGAAACAGAACTTCTACTTAATTCAAAATTCAAGTTAGGTGCTGTATCACTTTCTCTGCATGCTATAACTGCCGAGTCGTCAGTGTGTTTTATAGAACCAGAGTCCTCTTGAGTTTTTCCCGCACTGTGAGTTTTTACATGTAGCACCAAACCAAGTCTTTTGGTTTCTGATTCACATAGTGGCTCAGTATCTTTGGGTAAGGACTCAATTCTGTCTTTTGGAACTCTTACATGACTTAAAGTTGTGGGCTCACTCCTGGAGGCAACTTCTGTTTTTTGCATGATTTCTGAAACCACCTTTTTCTGTGAGTCTCGGGCAGGTAACTTCTTTCCTTCATCAACAAGTTCGGAGTCTGTTGCAGCATGTCCCTGGACAGCAGTAATGCTGGCATGATTGACATTCTGCTCTGATGGGTTATCTGCAGCTGGCCTGTTACAACACTTACTCTCTGGCAACCTTACATCTTCATGCCTAATTGATTTATTTGAACTTGACAAATCTGTACTTTCCACACTGCTAGTATCACTCCCATCAGATTTACTACAAGAGAAATCAGAAACAGCAGGTCTCTGAGGCTCAATATGTTCCTCTCTTGGCACTGACAGCCCATCACTCATCTTGGAGCTGTTTTCGCTCAATGTATTTTCTGTTTCAGTTGTTCTCTGAAATTCTGGACAAGGGACTTGGATGCTCTTACTTCCTGTAAACAATGATGAACATACCAATCTACTCTCAGTCTGTGAGTCAGATTTCCCAACAACATAGCTGGAGTTAGACACCGAAGAAAGGAAGGCCCAATTTCTCCCAGAATCTCCATGGCTATTTTTATCTAAAATAGTCTTAGATGAAGCAATAGTCTGCAATTCTGGGTTATTTTCCAGATGGCTTTCTATGTTGACATTGATTTGGCTGTAGCCAGAGACTTCTAGTGGACCTTCAAGCAAATACTCTTCTGCAGCTACCTCTTTGCTGACTGGCGGCAGTGGGGCCATCACAGTGTCCATTAGACTTCTGGAGCCAATATGTGTGTGTGGACTTGAGTCAGAGTGTTCATCTTCTCTGTCTAAGTGATTCACAGTTTCCAACACAGTCTGTTGCTTCAAATACTTCCTGATTTGTGTGGGGCCTCGATATGTTGCATATGTTACTGAAGGCTTCTCTGGTTTACCAACAGTGTCTTTTCTGTGAAGAGAAAGCATGGGTATCAGACAACATAAGTGATTAACAGTATACCAGAAACTTGAAGCATGTCTTTCAAACACCATATTGCATGGAATAAATTTTAGAGAATATTCTAGAAATTTTAGTTAAAATTTATTTTTCATTAAAAATAGTAAGGATTTGACAAATAGCCTGCAATTATCAACTCTGCATTCATGCCTGAGCTCCTCAAAAATGTGTCTTCTCCTCTTGCTGCATATGGATTTCTAATTGTGGGTAATAAGAACAACACAGAATGGCAAACTAAAGCTTGGGTTTGGGGTTTTGGTCATCTCCAAACATCCTACCCTAACGGAGAACACTGACTGCTTCATATTGATACCATTAAGCTTACATATTGCTGATTTCACCAACAAATCAGAATATCAGAGAAAGTATCCATGCCTTTAACTTTTCATATGAATTTGAATGACAACATTCTCTGTGTGCAAGCTGGGGAACTTTTAGAGGACAAATCAACATGTGCCCACAGTTAATTTTAATCAATGATAGAATTCTTAGCAATTTCTTCTCACATTAAGTTTTAACATTCAACTTGTAATAACTAATTGCTTGTGTGAATATTGACATCATAATGGATTTGTAGAAAGACTAGAGGACCAACAGCAGCAGGAATTTCTCACCATAAAACTTGCTGTGAAGAATCTACCTCTAAAACCTCACATACATGCCAGGCTGCTTTGTAGTTCGATATAAACACCATTCCTAGTCTAATTTTATCATCAAAGGTAAAGAGACCTTAATGCTAAACTCTAAGAACAAAGCTCACACATTCCCTCCATGACAAACTGATCCCTTCTACTAAGACGGATACTTAGTTTCTCATCTCCAAATGCACAGATCACAATAATTTCCACAATAAGTTATAAAAAGCTAATAAGTCTTTTTGCCACTATTCTATTAACTTTCTGAGGGAACAAGGTGTGCCACCATCAGCTCTGCATACTTCACAAAAGATCTCAAAAAAAGCATTTATGTAATGTCTTATGTGATTTAATACATGGCTAATAATTATTCTAAATGCTAAGCAATCAACTTCAGGCTAATTATTTGTGATTTACATTTTTATTCTGTGTAAGTATGTCTGGCTGGATGTATGTACACATACCATGTGAAGGCATGTAGGCATGTCCCTTTGACCCAAAAGAGGACAGCATCACATTTTCTGGAGTTAGAGGTACAGGTATTTGTGAACCACCTGACTTGGGTGCTGGAAACTGAACCCGTGTCCTCTTCAAGAGCATCAAATGCTCTCCACACCGAGCCATCTCTCCAGCCCCCAATGTCTTGAGTCTCAGAAGTGATATTAAAGTGTTTAAGTTCTAATCTTATATTAAAACATAGGACTATGAATAGAACAATAAATGGTGGAAATATTTGCTATGAGACTTTTTCAGGTAACACCTATCATAATCTAAAACATTACTATAAAATACATAGAAAATCTAGTCATTATTCCAATACCTTTGAAGATACAGCTCAGCAATGTTAAGATTTATCTCAATGATAAAGCCAAGTACCTCTCCTTCAGCATATAAAAACTTCAGCACACATCTTATATTTTATATCTCTTACATAGATCCTAAATTTTAGCTGAACAAGTTTATTTCACCTTATCAGTGCTGGCTCTTAAAATCTTACCACACTACAACTGTAGACAGGAAAAACGTCTGTTTCATTCATTCGTTTTACTGTCCATTATAAATTAACCAAAGTAGATACTTACAATAGTGGCTTTTGCTACAGCAGGAATTTCAGACTAGATCAAGGAATTACTAAACAAAGCCTGACTTTGGATAAGGCAGCTTTTAGACAATTTGAGAAGACACAAACAGGGGTTGGAAGTATGGCACAGTGATTCAGAGCACTTGGTGCTCTTGCAGGGGATCCTGGTTCCCTTCTCTGCACCCATATGGGAGCTCACAACCACTTTTACTCCAGTCCCCAAGGATCCAATGCCCTCTTCTGAACTCTGCAGGCACCAGGCAGGCATGCGGTAGACAGACCTACATGCAGGCAAAATAGTCATACATACTCAAAATATTGGTATTTGAATATTCATGCAGAATATTCAAAATAGTTATAAAATAAAAACAGGCAAAAACCATATAAAGGTAGTATCACTGACAAATCTCACATCAGGATAAATAATAGCTTCTGACATTTTTTTCTAAGTTATAATGTTTCTTAAAACTATATTATACCCATATACTTATAAAACTACATATACTTAAAATCTATTTTCAGTAGAATACAGCTTTTTTTTTTCCAAAACACAACCCAAATTCAGAAAAGAGTAACCAAAGGGATGTGCATGATGCCAATGAAACAGGAAATAATATACAGGAACTAGAGCATTACATTTACTATACAGTAAAAATTGATAATTTGCAACCAGGTCTGACTAAACTTTATCTCAAAGAATTTTATCCTATACAATAACTACAAACCTATTACAACAATGTCCTGTATAGTTCTGGAGTATTGGGAGGGAAATCAGTTTTATACTTTTATATTTTTAGGATTTTCTGCATAAGTTTCTGCATAATTTCAACTAGGATGACTTTAATGCCTTAGCTTAAAATTCTAACCAGACAATCTTCTGCAGCACCCTGAATGGAAATACTCCATATTTGTAAGTCAAGTGTGCATTCATTATATTAAGCAACTGCCATGTTTAAGGCACTGAACATCAAAGTCACAAGCCTGGCTTTATGCATTATAACTAGCAGCTTTAGTTCAGAGCAGCTATACTGCCATGATTAAAGGATCAGTCAGCCAACACTCTTACTTTCCACACTGCTGTTCCATAGGCTACAGCACAATCAATATAACCGAGTAGTGATTAAAAACATGTTTCATTAAACATTTGTTTAATGGGATAGATGCTTAAAGCATTTTGCCATCTAGCAGAGGAGATTCTTAATCAACAAGTTTGGCAGAGAGTACTTAACACAGTCATGACAGCAGGGGGATGGAAAATAATCTGAATAGTGTTGTATCCATGCGGAGGAACACCCAAAGACCACCAGGAAGCTGGATTCGATGCCAACACATGAGGGTCTGTTTATTGTTATGGACAGGTTCAAATGAACCCAGGTCCAAGCCCTTTGTTTGGGCACGGGGAGGATTTCAGCCAGCAGCCCAGAGGTGAGGGGGTTTTAAAGAAAAACATACATACATAAGCTGGGTGCTATATATCTTGCCATTTCAAGATTGGGCAAAGGGGTATGGAGTACAGTAACTATTAGCTACACTTCAGCACAAACCCAAGCCCTGAATCTATTGGTTGAACTTTTGGCACTAAACTAAGTTTTGAATCTATTAGCTGTTAGGTGCATTCCTGAAATTCTTCCCAGACTCTTAGACCTGGGCCCTGCCCTCCAGCATTAAATGGTCTCCCTGACATAAAGTTTTGTAATGGTAAATCCATGCCTTCACAAATAGTACATCTGAGTTTAAGAAAAACAAGTCTATACCTGTTCTTTAATCATAGGAAAAAGAGTGTTGAAATGCTCCTTAACTTCAAACAAGCCCATGTCTTTGTTAGTTCTATGTAAGGGGTTCAAAACCCAGTTTCAAAAATGGAGCTGATTATTAATTTATTTTTAACCTTTGATCAGATTCCACTAAAAAGAAGAAAAAGGAGGAGGAATAGGAGAAAGAGAAGGAAGGAGGGAGGGAGGGAGGGAGGGAGGGAGGGAGGGAGGGAGGGAGGGAGGGAGGAGAAAAGACACTGAAGTAACAGAAACACGAATCTTGACTGTGAGTTACTCAGATGCACATGGAGAGTACTGCCTGTCCTGACCCAGTAGCACTTCACAGCTGGAAACACTCATGCAAGGGAATCTTGAGTTAAAGATAACTCTTCATCTAAGACAAATTTTAGCGCCAATATGGTGTTAGCAGTACCCACTAAAGGGGCACAAAAGGCCCAGGGACATGTAGAGAATGTACACTATCACAGCACAAGGGATCTGCCAGGGAAGAATATTATAGAACAGCTTTTCAAGTCCTTTGATTAACGAGGACTACCACCTAGGCTCTCGAAGCTGGGACGAAAAGCTTAGGGTTCTTTGTTGCTGTCCAAATAACTTTCAAACTTACTTCACCATATCAGTGGTTTCTTGTTCGCTGTCTTGTGTTGTATCCAAAGAAAAGGTGTCAGACAGATCTGAGGAGTACGACTCTTGTTCATCTACAGGAAGCACAGGAATTCTCACTGGGCAGCCGACAATCTCCTTCTCCCTGTGGAGCCCGATCCTGTCCTCAGGATGGCCACTGGGAGTCTGTGGGCCTTTATCAGATTTATCCTGGTCATCTTTGAAAGAAGATTGCTTACTTTCCCCAAGAGATGACTTTCCTGAGATATTGAATAAGCTTCCAAGAAACTGAAAAAAGCTTTCTTTGGGCTGTCGTTCACCGTCTCCTGTTTTGGCATCTGATGTGGCATTAGAAAGGTCGTTTGGCTTTGGAGGATCCAGGACTGGAAGAATGGCAGGCTGATCAGCATGGTTCCTTCTGTCCTCATTTTGGGGAATCTGGAAAACAAAATAAATTATCATCATTTGCGAAATACAATAGATTAACTAGACAGCTAGTGCATGGCAGTGGCCAGGGACACACATGTAACCATGCTATTCACAACCTTCTTAGAGCATAAGGTACAGCAAAAACAAAGCTGTGTATTAACATCACAAAGAGACAGGCACTCCAACAACCCAAACAGGAGTAACTAGTCTAGGTTTGGGAGAGGTGACAGAAGAGATTATAACTAGGTGATGCTTCTTGAAGGAAGGGAACCCTGAAAAGAACCTCAAAGTTGACTGTGCAATGTGTCTGTCCTGTCTCTCCCCAAGTGTATAGTAAGGCACTAGCTTTTAAAGAGTTTACTATAACTGTACATTAAAACTAAGAAGAGGGAGAATGAAGATTAGGGACAGATCATAGTATAGCTTACAGGTACTTAAATACATCCTTTACCACTGTAGTGCTAGTGGGTATTACTTCAAACACCCAGTAATTAGACAAATAAACCATCTGCATGGTATAAATCCATGATGCTATTGTATGAAGTAAAACTGTTCCCTTAGATGGTGGAGAAGAGAGTAACATGGTACACCAGAGTAAAGGCACACTGAGACCCTTCATGGTAAAACAGTAAGTTCTAATAGAGAATGACATGCAAAGGGAAGAGTGCATTGGGCATTCTTTGAACATTCTAAGAGACATTTTACCTGGTCAAAATTCAACTGTCAGTAAAGCATGCAGAGTTCATGTGAACTGCTCAAGCTAAGATTAAACCAGGCAAGCAAGGAATGTGTTGGCATTTCACCTTACATTCTTCTAGGATTCCAAAACGCTTTAGGCAAATGTGTCAACTCACCCTGCCTTCCAAACCTCCTTGCTCACATGGCTGCATACTTGGAAATGGAATGCACAACCAAAAGTACTTGTCACTCACCATGCTCAAGAGTCCTCATAAAAAGAAAACTCACACACGAGTCAGGAAAAGACCAGAACATCAAAGGTAAAAACACCATAGGTGGCTTCAAGCTCACATGACAAAGTTTGTAAGAAGTTGGTCTTCATGACAGCGAAACCGTCATGATTGTTTATGGCATTTGTTGGACTCTGTCCATGTTCTAATCCAGGCCCCAAAGAGCATAAAAGGGCATTCCACTAATCACTTATACTCTGAGGCACTGAAAATGATCTTAAAGACATGATGATGAGCAAAATAATTTCACGTCAGAATTTTAAGTTGGCCATCTTAGAAGTAAGGATTCATTTTATTTTTGTAACATATTATTATTATTTAAGTTGGGACGAGATATAAGTTGTAAGCCTTGACTGGTGGAATGCTCCAGCCTTTTAGAGTCTCTACAGAGTCCCTTCTGCTGGTTCATTGGTCCCACTGACTTCCACCTCCTGTTCCTTGTAGGCTGTAGGTCAGTGCAGCCCTCTCAGCAGCCTCATAATTGGGCACAAGGCATGCGAGCTCGCTCACACATCTCAAAGGCTCTTTTTGTCCCTTAAGTACTTTACTTGATTCGCTCTAATTTCTGAGCGGGCTATTTCTCCCTGGGTCAAAATGAGCCAGCACTGGGAGTGTGTGATTCACTGTTACTGTAACTAGCTTGAGTTACTGCTGCTGACTCAGAGCCAGCAGAGAAGAAGGTGAACTATGGGCCATTGGATATTATTAAGATTCTTGAGATTCACAGAGGAATCAATGCTTCTCTTCATTTTCTATTTTCAGAGTCTAGGATCTCGGTAATGTCTTTAAATGTCTTAGTTGCTTAATTTTCTTCCCCTCATAATCTTCTGAGGAATTTTTTTCTCTCAGTAATTAGAAGATTCTCAACAAGAAGGAAGTTTCTAAGTTTAGAAACAAATGTGAACAAGCAAGAACATTTAACTGAAACACCTACAATAAAATCTGCATTTCTATAGTTAAAATTTCAAGCCTGATCTAAAGCAGCTGTTCTCTGCCAAGGGCTTGGAAAACAATGAAGTTAGGCCAAGGCAGGCTCTCATTGGGTGGGGCCCACTTCCTTCTGCCAATAGGCCTGTTTACCATTGTTCTAAGGAGTCCAGAGAATAAAAGCTCTTAGATTCAAGCAAACAGAAACAAACAATCCCAGTTATGTGCAAAGATATAGTTATTCTACATATAAAATACAACCACAATGAAGTAGGCTTGTGTTTTTAGAATTTTTTTCTAAAATTCTAGTAGGTAGTGATGTGTGATTTTTAAGTTGATCCATCTACAGCCACTTTGTTCCCATTGTTTGTACTGGTTAAGACTCATTTAGCTATGGTCTCAAGGGAGTTGACAAGTGAGCAAGATGCTGATCACTGGGGGTGGGGGAGACATCTAGAAAAGGGAGGTGCATAATGGAGGGTCTAATTAACTTGAGGAGTAAGACTCAATTATTTAAAAACATTTCATCTTGCCAGATCCCAGGTATGACGTGTCAAATATGAATGATGTGTACTACAATATGAGTGTGGCAAAAAGGACAGAAGGAAAGGGGCCAGTGGCAGAACACTTAGGTTGCAGTAAAAGACTAAAAGTTATGAAAAAAGAGAAGGTTTCAGGAAAATCTACGGAGAACACCGAAGCCAGACTAAGATGTTCCCTCTAGGATACTGCTTTTCAGGCAAAGGACAAAATAACTCCCAAAGCAGAAGGGAGTAAGGAATCCAAGACCACAGCCAGACTGTAATAAAATGAGGACTATGCCCTGACAGATCTCCTGGGAGTTTTTCATTTATTCTTATTTCTGCCTAGACCATCTTCTCAGGTATTTATAACTCACCCTCAACCCCTTCAGACCTCTTCTATAGCTCTTGCCATCATCATCCCAACTACTTAGCTAAGTCCTGTATTTAAACCTACCTAATTCTTTATCTTTATCCTTCTATTCACTAGTAAACACACAGACACACACACACTTTCTTCTTTTAGAAAATAAAACCCACAAATGTCGAAATCTCCCCACCACCCACCCCTTCACTCATAAGAGAATTTCTAGGTACATGTCTAAGAGCTGCTCAGATTTTAGTTGGGATATAGAGGCTGAGCACACAGTGAAAATCATTCAGTATTCAACTACTGAATTATAATTGCTCAGAAGTTTGGGAGTCCATTTCTAATCTCAAGGTGTTAGGCAGTGAGTGAGCAGCAACGAAACAGGAAAAGCCACAACACAGAAGGGAATCTTTGAGACGTTTAAACCAGGAAGAATGGCAAAATGGCTTTTTACGTTCCAAGACAGAACTGACCTTTTATTCCAGCTGTATGGGGCACTTCTGAGAAAGGAAAGGCTAGAAGGTTCTAGAAGAAAAGAGCAATTCCTAGTAAGTAGGAACACTCCCCTGAAGGACTCTGTGTGGAGAGCTCCGTAAGCACAAGTAGTCTGATGTCAGGAACAAGACGGGAGATAAGGAGCAAAAAGATGGGCCTGGGCTCCCCAAACAAAGACCACTTGGAAAAACGCTTCTGGAGAAGGCAAACCTAGATCAGCAACAGATGAGCAAACTAGCAGCTAGTCTAAGGAAAACTGTTCTTGGTTGTTTCGGTTCTTTACTCTTTGCTCTTTTGGGGGGCCATCTCCAAGCTCCCAGACAAATCACACATGGAGGCTTCCTCTTAATTATAGATGCCAGGTCTTAGCTAGGCTTGTTTCTTGTCTTAACTTGTTTCTTAAATTATCCCCTCTCCCCTTCCTTTGCCCCTGGGCTGTTACCTTTCTCTTACTTTCACTAATCTTCCTCTCACCCGGATGCTTGGGCCCTTGTTTCCTTGTCCTTGTTTCTCCATCTTCTCTTCCCAGATTTCTCCTATTTCTCTGCCCGGCAGCCCCTCCTGTCCTTTCTCCTCCCTCATTATTGGCCATTCAGCTCTTTATCATGTGTTTTAGGCAGACAGAGTAACACAGCCTCACAGAGTTAAGCAAATGCAACATAAAGGAATGTAACACATCTTTGCACCATTACAACAAATGTTCCACAGCATAAATGAATGTAACACATCTTAAAATAATATTCAACAACAGTAAACTTTAAAGTATTTATTTATTAAAAAAAAAAAAACAACTGAACAGGACTCTGTGTTTGGATCTGGCCAAGAAAATATACTCAAATTTCTGTCATTGTGGCGATACAAGAATCTTTAATAAATCTAATCAGCACTGTCACCTTATTTAACAGCCCATAGCAGGTGGGAGGGATATGCCAACATCCTGACTAGCATTTTGAGGATGTTGGGACTGTTGCCAAATGAGGACTCTAAGTGAAAAAGAGAAGGAGCTGATAACTCTTCCTACAAGGCCCTGCTTGGTCCTCCTACCCACACAGCTATTGCCGTTTTTGTACACAATGAGGACAGCCCTGGCAGAACCATTCCTTTGTACCTCAACTCCTGAGATCTACACTCACTTCTGCTTCACCTCTTGGCCCAGTTTTTACCATGACCATCCTCATTTGGACTCTTATTCTCAGGCAAACACCAGTGTCCACTCCAACCTTTGCATCAACTCCTACTGATCTAGATGGGCCCATTGCAACCAAATCTCCAGCCTCGGAACAGCCTCCTTCCTTCAATTCTTACTTTCTTTCAGCTCTCGCGAACATTTTCACCCTCTCTACTCAGTTGGGAGGTACAGCCAATACCCTCAAGTCCTTTCTTGACCCTTGGTTACTTTCCATTGGTCTCTAGTCATCCCTGACCGTGGGAAATGCAGTTGATCTTTTTCCACACTGGCTAATAAATCTCAGCTTAAAATTAAGCAGGACTTCAGCAGGAAATGTTTTGAATCCTTCTCATAGTCTTTAGGCCACGCATTGGGTATCCATTCACATCCACACTGGTGTTAAAACTGGCGTTCTATCTGGGGACCACTCCCTCATTGTCTAGACTTAGCCTCTCCTCTACTTGCATGGTGGCCTCTGGCCTACTTCTTTCTCTAGCTCTGCATACAAGGAGGAAAGAAAGGCTACCCTCCCCCACACATGGATTCCCCCTTCGGGCACCAGTCTATCATCCTTGGCATCTCCAGTTACTCATCTAGCATTCAGTAAGCCTCTACCAAGCCCAAGTCTGCATCCAGACACATTAACATTCTCTTCTCTGCTTGACACCAACATCCTTAAGAAGGCATTCTTAACCCTGACACCCTCTCTTCCTTTCTCTACCATAATCTACGTTCCAGCAAGATGACCTGTTCTCCAGTCATGCTTTCTCAAAGACAGTGTCTCATGTGCTAACTCAATGAGATTGTTTGCCTCTGTGTTAAGATGATATACATCCGAAGCAAGTGACAGAGACTGTGGCTTTGGTTTCTGTGACATCATTCTGAGATTCCCCTTTCTCTTTGAGTAGTCTCTCCAGACCGTTCCAGATCACCTCCTGAAGACATCTCTCATGTGCAGCATTTTCTTCTGAGTCCAGCCTGGAAGCTCAGTACTTTAATGCACTCCCTGTGAAGTCTCATTTTCCATTAACTCAATCAATCAAATGACCCTCACATTTGTATTCTTAGCTCAAATTCCTGAGACGTGAGCCTGTACATCTGTCTACCGAGTACTTTTCTCCATCTCTTGGACGCGTCACTGAAAACTTAAAGGCAGCACTTCTGAAAGTGAACTTGACCATGTTGTACCTTTACTGTTGCTCCATTGTCTCTGAGCTACAAAATCTTCCTGTGGTATTAAAGTTAAAGAAGACATAGCTGTCTCCTCCCCTAGAATAATATCAGCTGTGGCCTAATTTGTTTACATGGTTTTTGTCTCTGTTGTTGACTAGTTCAGATAAAAGTCATAGAAATCGTGTAGACATTAAATCTCAATATTCTTTAAGAAGATACTGAATATAAAAGTAGACGGAATTGATATGGGCAGGAAACATATGATTTAATCCTAGCCTTCAAAAGACAAAGGCAGGTGAACTTCCATGAGTTCAAGGCTAGGCCAGGGCTATAGAGTGAGACTTCATCTCAAATAAATAAATAATAAAAGCATAAAGAGGAAGCTAGACTAATATAAAGGAAACTCAAAAAGACGAAGAAAACTCAACTTTGAACATGCCATGGGGGTAATATGCATACGTTGTTTATGTGCATGCATGTATATGTTATATGAGTGTATATATACCAGGGAGAGAGCATCAGGTGTCCTGCTCTATTACCATCCACCTCATTCCCATTTCAGACAGGATTTCTCACTGTACCTGAATAGAGGCTGGTGGCTAGCAAGCCCCAGTGATGCCCCTGTCTCTGCTCCCCATAACACTGGGGATACAGGTATATACTTGACCATGATCAGCTTTTTATGTGAGGCCTGAGGATTCAAGCTTAGGACTCATGCCTGCACAAGTACTCTTATCCATTGAGGTATCTCGCTAGTCCCTGGACATACTATTGCTTATACCTAGTACCGTTTGGGAGGAAAAGAACATCAAAGAACTGTGTGAGAAACCCTGAGCTCAGGAATACGCATTAGGCTATAAGCACGATGGTGCGTTCACCACAAACAATGGAATGTGAAAAGAAAAGAAAAACAGAATTGGGAAAATCCGTTTCTTCCAATTACAGTGTAAAAATGACTCCCACTTGAGAAGAGTTAATGTTCTAGAATTTCCGATGCCTTTAGGACAAAGGTACTGACATATCTAGAGTGTACGTATACTTCAGACTCAGTTTTCATTTAAAAAAAATTCTTCATAACAATGTAGCAACCTAACCTTTTAGATCTACAACAGGTTGGGCCCTGTTGCAAATCAAACCAGATACCTTACAACATACCCAGTACTCAGGGACCCCAAGGTCCCAAACCTGTACAGCCAGGCCAATAGGCTTAGGTGCTCATCATCCCTTTATTCATCAGGAGAGCATGGCAAACAAAAGTGCATCCTCCATCCAGGCAGCCCAGCATTCTCTCTTCACAGGAGTAGTGAAGGACTCTGGCTACAATTGACCCATTCTAGTGCATCCATGAATGCATGACTCATTCCAAAAATCAAGCACAATTAATGTTCCTAATAGCCAGTTTCTAAACTATTTAACCAAAAGACTTCACCAGACTTCTTAGAGATACATTTATGTGTAAGCCACACATTTTAAGACAAGAAAGCAAGATTTTTTTCCAAGTATCTCTGTGACCAGCATGGCACAGTGCTTTGGACACCATCTCAGTCTGAGCTAAAATATCTACAAAATAAGTAATGAACACCCTATAACAGATCAGTAAGCCAAGGTTCAGAGTGGCAGAGAACATTTTCCAAGTTACTAAACCATATTACAGGAGATGTGGGACTTAAGCCCAGATGTTTGGTTCCAAAGACCATGTTCTTTCCATCCTCACACATGTCACTTAAAAACTCCTCCAAGGAAGTGTTACAGTTGGCAGAAAACGAAAGTGGCCTGTGAGGCTCCAGGGTACTCCATGAACAGAGAGTTCTGCTTTAATTTGTTTACACAGGGTGTTTCAGGGATGATTACAGTTGAGGAGGGAAAAGTGTCCCCATGCTTGAAAAAGAGATTTCACAATTTTTTATATTAAATTAATATGATACTGCTATTAGCTAAATGTCTAAAAATATAAAAGATAGCAAACTTTTACTAAGGCAGCAGTACTTTACAAAAGCAGTTAGTTCAGTACCTGAGTCGCTCGTACTAAGAAAATGCATTTCCCGTAAGGGAAATATGGGGCACATACATAAGAAATTTTAACCTATGCATAAATTAATATCTTCATTGTATAGGCCACCAAGATGACTCAGAAGGTAAAGAAATTTGCCACCACATCTGATGGCCTGAGTTCCGTCTCTACAGCCATTTCCTGCATGTTGTCCTCTATATGACACATGTACTAACCAAACCAATAACTAGACCTTAGCAGACAAAAAAAAAAAAAAAAAAAAAAAAAAAAAAAAAAAAAAAAAAAAAAAAAAAAAAAAAACATCAGTAGTCTTTGGTGTTCTATCCAGACCCTTTTGAGCAATAACAGGGGCACGCATGCATGTACACACACACACACACACACACACACACACACACACACACACACACACACACACACACACACTTATATGCTGTGAAAATCTTCCTGTATGTCTACTTTTAATTAGCTACTTTTAATGCTTGCATTCAAGTTCCAGTCAGATAATTCTCCCCACTTCCCAGCCCACACTCCAAATAAAACTACACCAAAAAAGTATAGAACATTCCTGAAGATACTGAGATTTTCAGGCAGATAGAATCTGAGATTTCAAAGGGACATGCACAGAAGAAGGCCAGGAATCTGAGCCTCCTAAGTCTGAGGCTCCCAGGGAAGGAGAAATCAGGCAAAGATCTGAGAGTTGAAAGGTGAAGCGAAGGATGGCAAGACATCATGCTGGATGACTGACGCTGAGGAAGGGGAGGCACCTTCCGCATTTATGTGAAACATCTCCATGAAGTGTTACTTAACGCAGGGAGAATCAGTGACAGAGATGAGAAGGGAAAGGCCAGAGGAGCCAGGGCCCAGTGTCATAAAGCAAAGTCAAGCCAAATAGCTTTCGGAAAAAGAAAACCAGGCTTGGAAGATAAAGTGTTTCAGTTGGCTAAGTAGACCGGGAATGGAGATCAAATGCTGCTGCATGTGGGCAGGAATGGGGTCATACGTGACCTTAAATGTACTAGTTTTTACAGAATGGCCCTCATTCATTAAGGAGTATAGAGCCACGCTGCCAAGTCACAAACACAGAACTGGAAGTGTTTAAGGCAGGTTTCCAAGCGAGCTGAGTACAGTGACAGACTGAGAACAGGTGATCAGATCCTCAGAGACTACTGCTGTCACTTATACCCAGGGAGAGCTGAGGCACATGGGAAGAAGCCAACAGAGAAATGGCTAGAGGCGGACAGAATAGGCTACAGAGGATGCAGGGCACCAACATCACTGGCGCAGGGCACGGGGAGCAGACCTTCATCTTTGAAAGGGAGGAGAGGAAAGATACTCCCTGAAATCAATGAGGGGTATAACACATTTTTTTCCTCTATTTTAAATAAAACCATATAAGAGTACAGTGACATGGTAAGATTATAAGACAAAAAATATCTGATATGTTTTTCCAGCTAAAATAAAAAATCCAGTTAATATAATAAACATACATGCTCCAGTAGACAAATACATGTAAGCATCAGAAATAACTAATAATGTTTGAAAAGCTGAAGAATTTATACTACATATAAATGACATTTGAAGGAATAAGAACTTAGTCCAAATAGAATATAAAACTATAGCTATAACTATTCAAAAGTAAGACAAATTTTGTTCTTGAAACACCTTAGGCAACATCACTGACATCTTGACAAATCAAAATAAGATATATATGACATCATAAATCTGTTACATTTCAGACTGCAGAGGGAAACTGCTGTATATTTTCCTTTATAACAGAAGGCATACAGTTAGGGATAGCAGGATGGAAACACAGTGAGAAATGTCACCCTGCCGGGCAGTGGATGTTTCAGAAAACTGGTTATTAGAAATGAAAAAAACTTCATGTTTCAGGCTGCTTGCTAAACAAACAAAAGATCTCCAATTGAAACTGCTCAAAATAACAATATAATAAATGCTATTGCTAACCTTCTTCAGCTGTTTCTATCCTTACATGTGACTGATGGTGGTATTACCTACACATGGGGAAAGGAAGAAGCCCCAAGTATGTGAAGGCCTGAGAATTTGTGTTGTTGACATGGGCATGGCTATATCAAACCCTACAGCCTCAGATCCCTGAGAATAGCAAACCTTTCCCTCGGAGGTGAGGCTCAGAGGGATGGCAAAGCCTTCCTCTGGGGTCTGAGTAGGAATGCTGATAATGTGTATAAAAAATGTTCACCATAGGGCTGGAGACATGGTTCAGAGGTTAGGAGCACTGGCTGATCTTCCAGAGGTCCTGAGTTCAATTTCCAGAACCCACATGGTGGCTCACAACCATTTGTAATGAAATCTGGTGACCTCTTCTGGTGTGCAGACATACAAATGCAGGCAGAACACTGCATATATAATAAATAAATTTTAAAGAAAAGAAATGTCCCTCTGTGCATATTTTCTTTATTTCCTTGCTGCCCCCTGATGTGGGAATGTCTTTATGTATGCTGTGAATATCAATCTTTAAATAAAGGAGCTGTTTTGGCCCATGACAGGCACCATAGAAAAAGTAGGCGGGGAATCACAATTGGTAGGAAAGGAAGGGCGGAGTCAGAGGCAGACTGAGCCAGCTGCCAGAGAAAAAGCATGGAAGGAACACAGGTGAGCCATGGGCCACGCAGCAGACAGATTAATGAGAATGGGTTGAGTTAAGATGTAAGAGCTAGCTAGCAATGTGCCTGAGCCATAGGTCAAACAGCATGAAGTTAATATAAGTGTCTGAGTCATTTCTGGGGGCCTGAGCAGCTGTGGGCTAAGGGGTCTGGCGTGGCAGGTCTGTGGGTCTGGACTTCTTCGAGCCATGCTAAAACTCAGCAAATACACACACCTGCTTTAATCCTAGATAGAACCCATCGTAAAAGATAGATCCATGTGAATAGGCTGAAGAAACCAGACCAGTGGTTTCTAGAAGGTTAAAGACAGAGTAAGAGAGAGAGAGAATATGTGTAATAAAATGTTCCAGCAAAGAGATTCCTGTGTCAGTTTTTGTCATGAATGAATTGGATGCCCCTGTAAGCAAAAAATACCGAATAACCTCATGACTGTGAGCAGCAATTGTGCAGCTGCCCAGACCCGAGAATGAAGTCCTATGCACTCAAACTCAAATAAGAGGAATGGAAAGAAGACTGTTAGAGCTGATCTCTGGAGATGAAAGTTTAGACTACTGGAAAATAAGCCTGGCTTGATCCAAGTCTTCTGACTGAAAGTATGGGCAGTGGGTGGATGCAGGCAGAGTACGGAAATGAGCAGAAAACCAGAGAACAAGAGAATAGGGAACCAAGAAAGCAGAAGGGGCAGGTGAAGATGCACACTGCAGAATCGACGAGGAGTTGAGAGACAAATGGACAGGAACTGGTAGTCAAAGAATCCTCAGAGTTTGAGATCTCAGAGGTAGCTATGAAACACCAGGGCAGGTAGGTTAATTCTTGGCGACAGAAGAGAGAAAAACTGCAGAGTTCATGCCATGGTAAAAAAGCAGGCTGGCCAAGCACTGCCTATAGCAGAGAAGTAGATGGGAAAAGTCAGACAGCCCAGCCCAAGGGTGGAGTCAGGCATGGTGATGCAGGCTGCAATCCCAACATCCAGAAGCCTGAGTGGGGACTCAGCAGGTGCAGACACAGTCCTGCACAGTGAAACCCTGCTGAGAGAGAGAGAGAGAGGGGGGGGGGAGGGGGAGGGGGAGGGGGAGGGGGAGGGAGAGGGAGAGGGAATATAAACCACAGAGCAAGACTTAGGAGCCAAACTCCAGCAAGTGAAGAAAAGGGGACTCTGACCTATTTCTTTCAATAAAGCAAAGATAATTTTCACTTTCATTGAGAAAGCAGGATGCATACTGAACTCTTTTATAATACATGTACACTGTATACAATTTTCAACACATTAAAAAGTACATGCAGCATTATTAGCAAATTTAAATAACTTTCTATTCTTCTACTGACCAGGTTAATTCAACATAAAATACCCAGATGGAACCAACTGACTGGCTGTCACAAATCACATATAAAAAAGAAAACAACTATGACCCAAAGCCACAACTGTGGAGTGAAAAGTGGCCAGATAACCCCAAAGTCCAATTTCATAGAAAACTATTTAGGAAAATTAAAACGTCAACAATTTTCATGGATCTTAGCCACTGACTGGCAACTATGCAGACATATACAACACTTGGACATTGCTGGTCCTTATCCTGTAGTACCCAGCAAGCTTATATATGAGCTAACCAACATCCCTCACAGCGGAGCACTGATGTAGTGATAATCTGTACCTCCTCAAAGCACCATGAGGTGCCTGTACCATTCCATAAAATGCACTTTAGTCTTTAAAATCTCTGTTGAAAAAGAAATCGTGAAATCCATATGCCCTGACTTAGTTACTTAAAAACTAAGGCACAAACACATAAATGTCTCAACTAGGGCTCACACCGCAGTTAGTACACCTTCTAAAAGTTCACCCACATACTACCTCACGGAGCAAGTACAGGGCTAGGTTGAATACCCTAACAATTTAAAATAAACATGCTCTTCTATACATGTAAAACAAAAACCTAAAAAGGAAGAATGTGCAGAAATGTACACTTTCCTTGGTGTTAGACCATATAATTTACAAACAATAATTTAAACCATACCTTTACCGCTTCTGATGAAAGTGCATTTCCCTTTTTCTGATGTGTGCTCATGGGCTCATTTTCAACACTGAAAAATAAAAACCACAGTGTTCTGAAATTAAAGGAAAAGCATTCAGCAGTACAGTTTCTCTATTTAAAACAGGAATTGAAAGGTCGTTAATCTGCAATGATTAGTGAGCACTATCTGATCGGAATCTAAACTTGAAAAGCACATTCAACCTTGCTCATTCAGGCTCTCAAAACTTTTGTGAAATCATTATGCTACCTGTTGTCCTATATTGATGATCACATCACAGCAACTGCAGAGCCAAAACAAGCACCAGTACACCTCTAACCTAACACCGTGTTTATTTATATCAAGATTCTCCACAGCCTGATATTATTTTAATGCCTAAGATGAGTGATAGTTCTATTCACGGTATCATTCAAATAAACATATAGTTTCACCAGTGAATTCTGTGATTGTTTAAAAACAGACACAGATTTATCTAGCCCCAAACTGTCAGTGATAGCACTTAAGTAATTCAAATGTTAGGGAAGTCACTCTTAACTGTTGTGTGTGGAGCATTCACAGATGCTCCAAGAAACAAAACCTGAAACTAAACTGCACTGTCCATTTATGTCTATACGTTATGTTTTCATATTTTTCTAATCCTTGAAAAACTGGATCTCTCCAATGAAGACCATTATGACTGTCTACCATGTACCAAGAATTGTGCTTGGCTTTCAGCACATCAAGACAAGCAAGTTGGGGTCTTTACAAAACTCAGTCTATCTGGGGAGATTGGTGCACAGTGTTTAACAATGCACTCTGTTAAACATTATAGCTGTTGAATGAACAAAGTACTTTGGAGAACAGAACAGACAATAGCTTCTGTATGCTCCATTCAGTACCACCTGGGGAGGATTGAAGGCAGAGCGGCCAAGAATACAGTCCTTTGGAGGACCCATGTTTTGTTTTAGTTCAACACTACATGGGGTAGACAGAGGTAATCCTGTAGCAGGAGAACAGAGGTTAAAAGATGCCATTCTATGAAGAACTGGCTGGACCCCACCTATTTCAGAATGTGACCTTCCTCTGTCCTGCTTCAGCATGAAGACTTTAAAGCCTTGATACAGGGGACAAGCATATCCACGATGATCATGGACCCATGCTCACTACTGGTGCAGCAATGGAAAGAGGAAACATCAGAAACTCAAATAAAGACCAATCCCAGAGCAGATGAGATGGGAAGAAACAACTTATGGTCCATAGACTTTTCTACCCTATAAACTCCAGTGCTATTCTGGAGAATACCCAAAAAAATTAACAGTGACAGTCAAAAGATAAGAGTATGACAACGAGCATCAATACCCGGAAGATACACGGATTACAGCTTCCTCCACTCAAGATTCTATGTAGGAATATAAAGACACAGAGATACAGCTATAGCCCAAATATTTCAAATGTTAAAAGAGAAAGTAAATATGTAAAAAAATGATAAATATGTCAGTTGTGGATTCAACATATGGAAAAAGTTCTCTGGGAAGAAAAAGTAACATTGACACCTCCCACCAATACTCACGTAAGCAACCCTAAATAACTCAACATTACCTAAAAAGACATGAAAGAAGTAGTAAGAACGGGAAAGGGATCAGTAGGGGAGGGATTAAGAGAAGATAATGTGGAAATGAATATAATCCAAGTACATTAGCTACATGCATGAAGCTATCAAAAGAGAAATGAAGAATGAATACAGAACTGTAACATATTTACATATATTTCACAGATTAAGAATACCTTGGTGATTACAGTTTTAGAGGCGAGTGGGTTCTGTTTTAAAAGTTTGTACTATCCTTATTTATTATCTCAAGGATTTTCAAGGGTTTTCTTTTTTCTTTTTATTCTAATTCTTCATAACAGACACTAGTCTTTTTAAACTCAAGCCAAAGATAATAAACTGTCAAAATCCATGTAGAAACTGACATACTCTAAGGATCAACTTAGGATAAGACTGGATGTGCTGACCCTATAAATGAACCATGGAACTCTATCTTCAATAGCCTAGAAACTCACTAAACATAGAGCAACTGCTTAATTTAATACCCCACTTCTTAAATTTACTAAACTTCATTTCAAACATGCAGCTCTAATCCGCATAGGCTGCATGTGGCCAAGGTTAGTCTGACACAAAACTGAAAACTTATTTAAAATGTTATAAGGGTTATTTTTCTTATACATTTTAAATTTCATAATTCAAATATGCAGTTCTTAAGCATGAACTCCGTAACGACAAAGTCAAGTTGCAATATCAAAAAGTCAGACACACCTGAGTTTTGAAAGTCCTTCCTACAAAATATATTTCTCTGATAAGACTGTAAAAACTAATAAAAGTTATTCTAGTACAAAATATCTCCTGAAAATGTAGCTTCATTCTTGTGGTAGACTGAAAGAAAATGGCTCCCGAAGGGAGTGGCACTGTTGGAAGGTGCGGTCCCTTGTGGGGGCAGGCTTTGAGGTCTTTTTCTCAAGTTTCCCTCTGTGAAACAGTCAGTTGACTTCCTGTTGCCTGTAAGATGTAGGACACTTGGCTATTTCTTCAGCACCATGCCTGCCTGCCACCATGCTCTTCACCATGGTGATAATGGACTGGACCTCTGTACTGTAAGCAAGCCACAATTAATATTTCCTTTATAAGAGTTGCCGCGGTCATGGTATCTCTTCACAGCACCAGTAACCCTAACCCAAGACAGAAGTTGGTACCGGGGAGCACAGTATTTCTGTGATAGGCCTGACCATGTTTTTGTTTGGAGGAATTTAGATTTTGGTACTTTGGGTTAAGAAAGCAGTGGATGCTTTAAGCACAGCTTGATGAGCCACACTAGTCAGACCGAAAGAAAGACACAAGTTATTTCAATTATGAGAGGCTCACTCTTCCAGCAGAAACTTTTACTATGTTGCTTAGGGATTTTTCCTATGATGTTTTGGTAAAGAATATGGCTGCTTTTTGCCCTTGTTTAAAAAGTTTGCCTGAGGCTAAAGTGAAGAGTTTTATATTAATTCCCTTGGCAGAGGAAATCTCAAAAAAAAAAAAAAAAAAAAAAAAAAGCCTAGTATAGACTCTCTTGTGTGGTTACTAGTGTTAACTCTAAAAGAGCTCCAGAAAATGGAATGGAGCTTAATTCTTTGTTCAAGGAGATAAAACAGATTAAGAAACAGAACATAGGGAGTGGTGACCTAAGGGCAAGATCCTATCCAGCTAAATTTCCAACTTCTGAGAAGGAACAAAGGAAAAGTTTAGAGTCAGGAATGGTGGGGTGCAATCCTAGAATTGGGAAGGCAGAGGCTGGTAGATATCTGGGTTTGAGGCCAGCCTGGTCTAAGGAGCAAGTTCAAGGGCAGCCAAGCTTAGGCAGTAAAGGAAAGCAGAAATTTTGGGAAGGATGAAATTAAATAGGGGGCCATGTTCCAGCCCCAGTAAGCAGCAGAACTCGGCAGCTTAGGCCATGTGGCTTTGGCTTTATAGTTAAAGATAGAAGAAATGGATCATGCAATTTGCCTCTGAGCCTAAAGAAAGCTGCTTAGTCAAGGCATGTGTCAGGGTAATAGAGAGGCCATTCTGTGAAGCTGTAAAGTTGAAGTCTGAATTGCCTGGAAGAACCCAAAAGGTTAGAGATGCCAGAGTCCTGGGATATTGCTGAGGAAAGCTGCTTATAGGGAGTGGAATCAACAAAAGAGAAATTTGAACAAAATAGGGAATGTGGAGAGTGTTTGAACATCAGATGTGAAGATGCAGAGTTTGGTGTTTTCCCAGATGGATTTTGGTCTTGCTTTGATCCAGTATTTCCCTGCTATGCCTCCTTCTTTGTGTTCTGAAATGGTTATATTCAAGTGCGTATGTGTGTGTGTGTGTGTGTGTGTGTGTGTGTGTGTGTGTGTGTGTGTGTGTATTCTATGTTGAAAGTATGTGATCTACTTTTCTATTTTGATTTTACAGATGAGTACAGTTAAGAAATTGTCATATGTCTCAGAAGAGACTCTGAACTTTGGACTCTGAAATAAGTTTGAGACTAACAGACTATGGAGACTTTTAAAGTAGGACTGAAGGCATTTTTGTATTATAATATCACTGAAAGCCTTTGGGGGACAGGTGGTGTAATGTGGTGGTTTGAAAAAAAAAAAAGTTCCCCAAGAGAATGGCCTTGTTGGAGTAGGTGTCTTCCTGGAGGAAGTGTGTCACTGTGGGGCAGACTTTGAGGTCTTATTCTCAAGCTTCACTCGGTTTAACAGTTAGTCAACTTCCTGTTGTCTGTAAGATGTAGGACACTTGGCTATTTCTCCACCACCATGCCTGCCTGCCTGCCTGCCTGCCACCATGCTCTCTGCCATGATGATAGACTAGACCTCTGAACTGTAAATAAGCCACCACAATTAAATATTTCCTTTATAAGAGTTGCCATGGCCATAGTGTCTCTTCACAATAATAGTAACCCCAATTAAAACAAGCCTCCTGCAACTAATGTAGAAGGTCTGCAAGGAGTATTCATTACCTGCAAGAGCGCGCACCCCCCCCCCCCACACACACTTGAGAAACAGTTTGCAGCAGAAAACATAGTACTAACAACTAAATAAAGCTCAACTAAATCATCATTAGAAGCTCCTTCAAGTCTCTAAAGCTTATTTCATATTTAGATGATGCTAGGTGGGGACCACACTGACTATATGTGAGTGCTCAGCTGTACATAGCCAGTCTCTGTTCTTATAAATAAGTTACATTGGGATTTACCACTAACTGTCAGACTAAATGTTTCAACACTTCTTTCCAAATAATTATAGTCCTGTTTTAATTAATATCTTGTACCTATAAGATTCCTCTGCTTCAATAATTCTTCAAAAGCTCAAAGTCATTGTTAATGTCATCATGGCATTCTTCTGTGAAAAAAAAAAACTCAACAAATCTTCATCTACTGGTACGTTGGGACACACACACAAACACATACTCACATACGCATAGACACACACATACACACACACTCACTTACTCTCTACCTGGTTGACATACTCCTGACACACAGAATCATTTGTCGGTACTAGATCAATCCAAATTCTCAGGCCAACAAACTACTTTCTTCTGTTTTTCAACACATCTCAATTTTTCCGCCTGAACTGACATTTAGTCTTCCACAGTTCACCTTTGCCTGTGTTTTCTTCTCGCCACTCAGAAATATCTCCTTTTTATTGTAACAGTTGTCTGACTGTTTGCTCAATTCAAATATGAATTTTTAAATTCAGTAATGTGTCACTTTTGTCTATCACACAGCCCGGGACTGTGTGTGGTACCATGAAAGCACTCAGACACGAGCTAAGTGTTAAGAACTCATGGCAGGTTATTAATTCATGTGTGTATATCCCATCAGAAACCAGGTTCCATTGAGAACACTGCAGACACAGACATAAAACTCTTCTTAATGAGGTAGTGTACAAACGCCACAGCAGCCATGCCTGGTCTGTGTCACCCTGCTATGTGTACAATAAAGGGAAGACAGGTTTAGGGTGAAGATGATTTAGCAGGAACAAGGTCTTTTTCAGTGTTTGTTTGTTTATTTATCTATTCTTAGATTTCTGTGTTTGTTTTTGTTCATGGTTAATCATAGATGCTGTTATGCAATCCTGTTAAATTAAATCCCAGGAAGCAACAGTATTTAATGAAATAAAAAATTTTAATTAAATCTTTTTATATTGTGTTTTGTGCAGTATTTAAAACATTTTTCCCAAACTATACACACTGAATTGTTATGAAGCAAGGGCAGAAAAAAAAAAAGTTTACACTTCACATAATCTCTTAATAGATTATAGAGAATTCTGGGCAAAAATATTAATTGCAAAAAGTCGTTGTAAGTTAGCCTTTTATTTTCATTTTAAAGATGAACTGTATTGCTTTTCCTGAGAGTTTACATCAACTGGCATAGGAAGGTCCTTATTTATACAGGCACCACACAGGCTAACTAGTGTCGGAAACTCACAGATCAAGTAGCATGTCCTGAAGTGGTCAAAATCTGATTTGCTGGAAAGGAAACCCAAATCCTGCATGGTGGCCCACACCTTTAATACCAGCACTAGGGAGGCAGAGTCGCAAGACTTACGGCTGTGAGTTTGAGGCCATCCTGGTCTATCTCCTGAATTACAGGGAAAACAAAGCACAGAAGCAAGTAGGAGTCTGATTGCTTAAACTTCAGGAACAACTCCCACAACCTTCTTCCTCCCTGAAAAGGAAGATCAGCTTCTTTCCTTTAAGACCTTACTCCTCTTGAAAATCTATTTTGCTACAAAGGCAGGATTAAAGCCATCCACACAACATTCCTTTAGAAATAAGCCAAAATGTTTGAAGGTTTTTAATAAAGCTTTAATCCTAAATATCTGTCCCCCCCCCCCGAAACTTTGTCCAGTAAAAGAGCGTTTTGTCATTTTCGTGGTGTAGACTATAAAAAGGGAGGAGGTAGAAAACACAGCAAACACAAGGGCTAAGACACGCAAACTAGTTGATGTTGATGAGGCAGAAAAGAATGGCTCCTTTAGATTCAAAATCAAAGAGAAAGATGTTCAAATCCACATAACGCCAAACTTCATGGAAGACAACTGTCCATTCCTATGGTTCGCTCAGTGTAAAGTCCTTTGGGACTAAGAACATTTCAATAGTAATATTTTTAGAAAGCACTGTTAGCTCATGGTAGGGAGAAAATGGCAAGAAACACTATTACAAACACACACACTCAATACTTGGCATCTCGAAACAGCCTGTTTTACTTAGCCAAAAGAACACAAATATGAAGGTCACTGTAACATACAAGCTCTCATTTCTAACAAACTTACATAGATCACATCTCAAAGCCAGGACTCCGATTGGGGCCTTTAAGAATATACTTCTGGGCAGTGCAAAACAAAGATATATTAGCATTCTAAACTTCTAATCATTTCCACGAAGCTCTGGCTCATTATGTAAATAGCTTACTTTGTTTTAAACTTAAGTTCTAAAAAGATAATGAAATCCTTGACAGATAAGAACCGGTGAAGCTGTGCCCAATAACTAACCAACCCAAAAGATAGAGAGCAACCCAGGCAGCCTCCCAGATACTAGGGCTTTATTGGTAAGGAAAAGAGAGAAAAACAAAACAAAACAAAAAACCCTTGTCTTCCTCAGGCCTTCTGAACATATAACAAAATCGCCCAGGGAGCCGAGGTTATAAAACAAACCTCCCATTGTCAAGTAAGCCAAGTAAAGTGGGCTGAGGAATCTACATTGTAACCATCACCCCCATCCCCAGGTGTTCAGCTGAGGTCACCCTGGCACCACATTCTTGAACTGTGCACCTCTCTGGATTCAGCTGAACACAATGCCTGGTGAGTATATAGGGAAGAGAGAAACCTAGTGAGGAAGACCACTCTTTAATACTATCCAGATGAGGTCAATGTTGACACATAAAGATGAAATACAAATCAGAAAACTCATAGAGAATACTAATTCCAAACACTCAGTGAACAGCGGTGTCTGTAATGAGCACAGCATAAGAGCCACAGAGAGAAATCCCCTCCGCTGCAATTCACACACACTGACACAAGGACTAGTCAGGCAGTCAGGCACTCATTTGGTCAAAGAGCTGCTTCCTAGATGGAGAACAGGCGTGACAAAGCAGCCTTTTACTGAACAAAGTGTGGGGGGGGAGCAAATATTTAGACTTAAACCTTCCAAACAGCTTGGCTTTCTTCTAAAATAAGCCTGCCAGTGAGGTGTAGTCAGTAGGGAGGGGAAGACACCAAGACACTGTTGGAAAGCCCTCCTGTGATATTTTATTCTCATACATCATGAATCTGGCTTTGTCAGAAGACTCCAGAACGGCTTAGATCTGAGTACAGTTCCTTAAGTGTCGGATGAAGCCTTAGCATCTTCTCTGCAGATGCTGGAGTGGATGATGGCTTGACATTTCTAGAGACATCACTGGCAGTCTGAACACTGCTAAACACAAGGTCACATAACCTCTTTTGGGAAAGTCCTTACAATTCAGCATCACCTGCCAACTGGCTGTCCTCGGGGAAGCTGGCAACGCCTAACTGTTTCTGATGAGAACTGACACTCTTTTTCTCGTCCATTCCTCTCGGCCCATGACTCCTGAAATCATGTCCTCTCCCCTTTCTTCATGTTCATTTCCACTGCACAAGGGAAACAGTCTCACGGGTGTATGGCCACAGGAGCGGCAACAGAGCACAGGAAGGAACAGAAATCAGGCAGGTCTATATGTTTTCTCCCTCCTCACTAATGTCAGCTGGATCTAGACCCTGACCACAAAGTCAAATCTCCCAGGGCAGTCTCATTAGGCCTGTCCTTCCTGGCATGCTGCATCTCACCTCAGAGATAACCTGACCCAACTCCTGTGATAAAACTAGAAGCAGCCAGAATCTGGCCTTCATTCTATTGTGACCAAATCATGCTCTAGTCCTTCCTTGACTACAGAAATGATATGCAGCAAAGGCTCTTTCACAGACCCACTGTCTAGTTGCAGTCACCAGTAGTAAAGTTCTACAGAATATTTAAAAGGTCCCTTGGGAACTCTCAACAGCTACTGGGCTGCTGGGAGAGGCAGAGTCATTGTCTTCAGGAGTATAGACACCACGTGGCTTGTTGATGCTTTATTGGACAGCTTCACACCCCTCCCCATCCTGGTGGCTCTTGCTAAGATCAGTGGGCCACAAAACAAAATAGAAAGATATGCCAGCAGGAAAGGGGACTTGCTGGGAGGAGGCGGTGTGGTTGCAGTGGGAGAGAGTTGAGAGGTGACCAAAATGTATGAAATTAATAAATACAATTCTTAAATGAAACACAAAAATCTTTAAGACTCAAAATAGACATATGCCTATTTCATCAGCAGCATTGTAGGTACAAAAGGCTTTTAGGCAAAATCATCTTTGTGGATATGATTTTTATAAGCATGTAAATTTAAGGACAGAATGGTTAATATCAGGATGTTCTGAGTCTGAAGCCACAGGGACAGTGATAAAAAGAAGAGACTGATCTAGTCCATGGGAAAGGGAGAAAAAGGCCTAAGAAGCCGACCATATACCAAAACTGATGCCAGTGCGGAATAACAAAGACACGTGGCCACTGCCCCTTATCTCAGCTGGGGCCACCTCCACGCTGGTTCTCTGTTCCCTGAGCCCTGTGGTCCTTAGCTATCCTACGAATATTACTCCCACACCCTCCTACAAGGCTGTCCACATCAGGAAGCCTGGAGTTTTGATTTTTTTTTTACCTTCATTGTAGAAATACGGTTTCCTTTTGCGAATCCTAAAATCCTCTTTGCTCAATGTTCTACTGATGTCCTCTATTGTGAATTAAATTGACTTGTGTGCACTAGCTTGCAATCCCATCCAGCAAGTCCTATTCTGCCTCTATGAAGAAAAAAAAATCACATCAATGATTCAGAGACAATCACCTGGAAAGCTGTCCTTTCGTAAATGATGACTGCCAGCAGTAGAGCAGTACTTGTACTTTTAATGACCATTAACAGGACATAAAACAGGTAGTTATGGCACTATTTCTGGGCTCCAAATTAAAAGGTAACTAGAGGCTGCAATTTTAAGGCAGTCAAACAGCATGTATTTCAGCTCAAACATCTGGCATTCAAATGATTTCAGAAATCTTTGGAGGAAAAAAAAAGGAGAAAATGTAATTGGTATGAGGAGATTTGGTTGCTTTGCAACCTTAGCGAATCTGGCACTGCTCTGCTCTATATGCTGGCCTTCTGTGATTCACTTATCTATGACACTTTATTTTCTGTCCTCCATCTCCATTATAAAACACAAGCCCATAATTACAGCTGAGTTCTAGTCTGTGGAGTGAGAGTCTCAGAAGCTTGGGCTGTACCTTCTACCACTCACTGGTAGTGTCCAGTTGCTCTTTTCTTCCCAGAGTCCTTTGTACACTCATGCCCTTCAGACACTGAACATCTGTGACCCGCCTCATGCAAAGTGAGGCAATGTCAGGCACCCTCAGCTTTGATGTGAAGTCCCAAACTGATATTAAAGACACTTTTTAAATGGGCCATTTGGGGGTAGAGTGCAAATCAGTGAGAGAGGGCCTGTGTAAGTGCTATAGGACAGATAACCAGTATCACAAAAAGTAACAAAGTACATACTAACATGGGGCAGTTATCCACAAATCATACAAAAAATAGTCCTGAAAGAGACTAGAGACAGAAAGATAAGCCAAATGGTGTCTTCCCAGAGATCTGCAGAGCCTTATCATGGCTGACATCCCCTCCAATTCCCTTCCTTTTCTGTAAATTCTGAAATCAACATACGTGGGGATATAATAAAAGATTCAAAAGTTTTGAAGATATCAGAGGAATCTACCCACAGTCAGTCTAGGAGGATCAGAGAGAGGTGATTCACCCTTTAATCCTAGCACAGGGAGTATCCCTGGAGTGGTGACCTAGGCCCTTAATCCCAAATGAGTTCAAGGTCATCTTAGTTTATAGAAGGAGTCCTAGACTCCCAGGCAGGCAGTGGTGGGGCCACATCCTAACTAAACAAAGAAGTATTTAAGGCAGGCATAGAAAGACAGAAGGGCAGAAGAAGCCAGTAAAAGCCAGGCTGAGGAAGCTGGAAGACAGCTGGGTGAGATCTGACTGTGGTGTTTATTCTCTCTAATATCTCTGCCTTTCCTGTCTGTCTGTCCCTGAGTTTCATTTATTTGTGCAATAATTGGTGTCCAACTTTGGGGCACAAATTCTTCACCTCCCTACACAAAAAAAACAAACAAACAAACAAACAAACAAAAAAAAAAAAACAAAAAAAAACTGCACTTGTCAGCCAGAACAACACGTGGCCGGAGAAGTAATTACTAGTGGCTAGGCTTTCATTTCCAGGTCAGCCTCCAGCCCTAGGCAGACCGGCCACACGTGTTTCCTTTTCACTCTCATCTGGGTAAGTCTTTCAGACAGTGGCCTCTTTCTCCTGGTGGGTTGTTTCTTTTTCCTTTTTGGACCCCTCCTTGAACTGCTATCACACTAGGTAGCTGCCCCACTTCACAATCAATTGAATCATCAACAGACAACAATCTGTGAGTAAATCATTTTTTTTTTTTTAAAGATGGAATTTGTTTAAAGCAACAGAGGGTGATTGGTCATACTGTAACCTTTTGCTAGATGATTTGGTATTAAAACCAGTGAAGGAAAACATAAATAAGATAGATAGAACTGTCATAATATTTATAATACTGTTTACTATGAATATTTTTGCTTGATTTCTATGTTATCACTTAAAAAGTCGATTAATATAAATCCAAAGAAAAAGGCCTTTAAAAAGCCTTTCAAGAGAGAACACAAAGATGCTCAAATTCAAACAGAGGAATATAAAGAATCAATTTCAGCAAGGTCATCTAAAATTAGACAAAAACAGGCAACATTAATATACTCAGTAATCTTTAAAAAAACAAAGAATGATAGAGATGATACAGAAGCTAGCTCGGCTCCAGTACAAACATTAGAATTACAGAGTGTAACAGAAGCAACTGTAACATATGTGATGCGTTCACCATTTGTCAAACAAATGTTGAATTCCTGGTCATGCTGTAACCAGATGACCCATAAAGATTGGTTAGATATGATTATAGCTGTGCTAGAGGCAAAACTGCTTATACAATGGAAATCATGGTGGAGGAAGGAGGCTAAAACAATAGAACAAAGAAGCAGGGCCAGAGGCATAGAAGTCTCCCAAGACCAACTTCTTGGGGAGGGAGATTATACTGATATTGACAGGCAGTCTTTATACAGTGAACATATTCTGGATTTATGTAGCATGGCAGCTTTAAATGCCTGGGACCAGACTGAAGAAATAGGAAAGAAAACTGAATTATTCACGAAAGTAATTGAAAGCCCAGAAGAAACTTTTCCAGACTTTTTTGCACAGATTAACTACAGGAGTAAACAGAATGGTACCAGACTCAGAAGCCAGGTGAATAATAGTTGAATCACTGGCTTTTGAGAATGCCAATGCACACTTTGGAGGATTGTATTCGTGAGACAATTAATCTAGAGTCTTATGACTGTGATGGTAATTGGGTAGGAGATCTTATTTCTAGAGGTATAAAAAAAAGTCAAAATGTTAAATGTTACAATTGTAGAAGGCAAAGTCACATAAACAAGGCCAAGGCATTCGCAGAAACAATGCTTTTGATAGGAATAATCCCAAGAGAACGCCCGTCCTTCTGGAGTATGCAGAAGGTGTGGAAGAGGAAGACATTGGACAACTGAGGGAAGATCAACAAGGGACAGACAAGGTAACTTTCTGCCCTCGGGAAACGTCCCAAGGGAGCTTTCAAAAGCCCCCATATCAAATCCAATCCAGTCTTACCTTGCCATTGTGGAGAAAACACCTTCACAGAACAATTTAAAAAATTAAAACCTATTTTAAAAAGACATATTACATGGAATGATGGAAAATCTACAGAAAAAGAAAAACATTTAGGAAAAATTATAAAGCAAATATTCTGGCAAGTTTCTATCAATGAACAAAGACCAAAATTAAAAATACAAATAAATGATGTTATTATAGAAGGCTTATTGGACACAGGCTCAATGTATCAATAATTTCACCAGCCTCATGGTATCCAAGTTGGCCCCTTCAGGAGGTAAATGTTCAGTTTTGGGGTATTGGGTCGATATCCCAGGTAAGACAGAGTGCAAGATGGCTTCAGTGTATAGGACTAGAAGGACAGAGAGAAATACTGAACCCCAGAAGACAGAGAGGAATATTGAACCCATATGTGGCTGACACTGCTATAAATTTATGGGGACATGATTTACTACAACAGTGGGACACACAGATTAATATTCCTCCAAACACAGAAATAAGCCATAAACTAGTACATGGTTCTCGAATAAAGATTAGTAGGTCACAGACCATTCAGGTTATAGAGAAACAAGGCAAAAGAGCTGCTGATCTTTCAAAAACACGCACAGCACTACCTCTAAAATGGCTAACAGGGAAGCCTATATGGATTCATCAATGGCCTCTAACAAAAGAGAAATTTCAGGCCTTAGCACAGCTGGCACAGGAGCAGTTAAATGCTCAGCATATAGAAGAATCAACCAGCCCTTGGAATTCTCCTGTATTTGTTATTAAAAAGAAATCTGGAAAGTGGAGAACTGTAACAGACCTAAGAGCAAAAAAATAAGGTGATCCAGCCAATTGGCTCTCTACAGTCTGGGATTCCTTTGCCTTCTCTGTTACCTAAAGAATGGCCTATTATAGTTATTGATTTAAAAGACTGTTTCTTTACAATATCTTTACAAGAACAAGACAAAGAAAAATTTGCCTTTACAGTGCCCACTTATAATAATTCTCAGTCTGTAAAGAGACACCAGTGGAGGGTCCTTCCTCAAGGAATGCTGAATAGCCCCACTCTGTGCCAGTATTTTGTACAAAAGCCAATAGAACAAATACATAACAAATTCCCACAATCCATAATTTATCATTACATGGACAACATCTTGTTGGCCAATTCAAATATTGACACCTTAGAAAAAAATTTTGAAGAAGTGAAAAGAATTTTGCCTGCTTGGGGATTACAGATTGCCCCAAAAAAATACAAAGAGGGGATTTCATTAATTATTTAGGATGTAAAATAGGCTAAAAGGTACAAATCAGGAGAGATAGATTGAAGACACTTAATGATTTTCAAAGACTATTAGGAGACATTGCCAACTTACAATCCACTATTGGAATTAAAAATGATAAACTAGATAATTTGTTCAAGACCTTAAATGGTGACAAGGACTTAAATAGTCTGAGAGAGTTGTCACCTGAAGCTGAGAAAGAACTGGCTTTGGTGGAAAAGAAATTACGGGAGGCACATGTAGATCATGTGAATCCGGACCTTAATTGCATTTTAGTTATCTTGACCTCTAAGCATTCTCCTACAGGAATTTTAATGCAAAGGGAAAATGTTATATTAGAGTGGGTATATCTTCCACATAAACTGAATAAGAAGTTACAGACATATGTGGAAAAGATTTCTGAACTTATTTTTAAAGGAAAATTAAGACTTTGTCAATTGACAGGAATGGCCCCAGCAGAAATTGTTGTACCTTTAACTAATAAAGAAATAGACCAATTATGGATAGAAAGTGAACCTTGGCAAAGAGCCTGCAGTAATTTTTTGGGAGATATTAACAACAAATATCCTCAAAGCAAAAGAATTGAATTTCTAAAGAAAACTAATTGGATTCTCCCTGGTATTGTACGAGATAAACCAATTCTGGAACCCCTACATTATATACCGATGCAAACAAATCAGGAAAGGCAGGTTATAAATCAGAACACATAAGTGGCTCAAAGCCCTTATAATTCTGTTGAAAAGTTAAAATTATATGATATCATGATAGTTTTAATGGACTTTACCGAATCTCTTAACATAGTCACTGATTCTCAGTATGCAGAAAGAGTTGTTCTACACATTGAAACAGCTGATTTTATTAATGATAAATCAGAATTAACTTCATTATTTATTCAGTTACAAGAATCCTAAAGGCATACATAGAAATGAAATCTGGCAGATGGATGTATTTCATTTTACAGATTTTGGGAGGGTAAGATATGCCATCATACAACAGATACATTTTCAGGATTTCAATGGGCAACTGCTTTGAGTTCAGAAAAGGCTGATTCTGTAATCACACATTTGCTAGAAGCTATGTCCATCATGGGAATACCTGCACAAATAAAGACTGACAATGCTCCGGCATATGTCTCTACTAAAATGAAACAATTTTTTGCTTATTATAATGTAAAGCATATTACAGGAATACCACACAATCCTACAGGGCAAGCAGTCATAGAGAGATCAAATCAAACTCTAAAGGATATGCTAAATAAACAGAAAGGAATAACAAAGACCCCCAGAGATAGAGTACATAATGCATCATTAACTTCTCAATGCTAATGAGAAAGGAACAACAGCTGCTGAAAGGCATTAGACTATAGAAAAAACAGCTGAACTAAATCAGCCTATTTACTTCAAAGATGTACTAACCTCTGAATGGAAGCCAGGATATGTGCTACATTGGGGAAGAGGTTTTGCTTTTGTTACCACAGATGAAAAAAAGTTATGGATACCATCAAAATTAATAAAGACTCGATTTGAACCAGAGAAACTTCATGAAACTAAGAACTGATAGCTCATCCACCCATATTACAATTCTTTAAATTGTAAGAAAAAACAAAGGGTGGGGGCAGGTTTCTGTTTTTGTCTTTACAGAAACCTGGAAACACCCATCTTCAAAAAGTTAAAAGACCTTGGACATCTAGACATCTAAAGCAAAAGAGGGGCTATCCAGAAAAATTTGCAAACAAAAGCATATTGTAACTATTGGTACCAGTATACTTTATAGGGTAAAAGCTCATTGCTTAATCTCTACAAATGTTTTTTGTAAACTGAAGTCCCAGTTTAATTATAATTTAAAGCTGGCTTTAGAGTTGGAGTGTGGCTCTCTCCTTTTCTAAACTCAAGCATACTTGTTAAAGGAAAATACAAAATCTCTGTATCATATCAGAAGAGCCACCTGATATGAAACAGAAGAATAACAAAAAATAAGGGACTATTCTATTGTTACTAATCCTATGCTGAATAAATAGTTATATATTTAGTTTCCTGCACATTGTGTTGGGTTTTAGTCTCTTATCAGTTTTCTGCAATGATTCAGGACAATGCCTAATTGTGAACTTGAAATATCCAAAAGGAAGATGGGGCCTCACAACGATGATTTCACATGAACTCTGAGAAAGCCACTAGGCTGACAAACACCAATCAAAGATCAGATTTGGACTACAAACTGCTCAGGACAATTTCCAGGAAGCTTGCTGAGATGAACCAGCTTCACAGACTACTATAGCCAGGACTTGAGACAAGCTGTGCACTTTCCTGTTATGCAGAGACTGGACAACAAATGACACAGCTACTTATTTCAGGACTTGACATTTAACAAAACTTTTCTTTTCAGGATCCCCAAAAGATGCTGTCGCCCCAGACAGTGGGAAGTGAATTTAAGAACATGGTGCCCACATTCCCAAGAGGTGGGGTGGGTTGTTTTTGGTTGTTCAATGGGTTATGGATGATTATCATTGTTTAGGTTAATTGGCTAAAAATTATTCATGGTTATGGTTAGAAAAAAGTTAAACAAAAACTATTAGATTCAAGATTTGTGTTAAAAATAGAAAGTGATCAAAATATAGAAAACAAATAAATTCTAAAATCTAATACACCCCCCCAAAAAAAAAAAAAAACCTAGCAAAAAAAACTAACATTTGATTGGATTTTTGCATATTGTATACAAATTGTATATATTGAGATCAATTGTTTTACTGTACAAACTATGCTTGTTTAAGTTTAGTATACTTATTCAGTTCATCTAACAATGTAATATAAGTTGCTAGTCCATGAAAGTTTTTATTACCAATTAATTAGAATATAAAGTAATGCAAATTAGTAGTTAGACATTACATTCAAACATAGTCATATTAGATATGTTTTTGAGATCAAACAAATATATTTTAGATGAACAGGTCTTCTTCAAACACTTCAAAGATCCATAGAATATGGCATTTAAAATATTTTAAGAACTTAGACTTTTCTGGACAGTGAGACAGTTCTGCTCCTGGCAGCACCAATCTACTTCAAGAGAAAAATGGGTACTGAAGAAAGTCCATATGGAGTCTACTTTCTTTGTGGCAACGGTTAGTCATTGGACAAGAACCTGTCCCTGTATTGGCTGCTTGACAGTGTGCTATTTGAACTGGACATGCAAGTTCCCTCAGAAAGTGACCTCTGAACTTTGACAGAACAAGCTGAGATGGTCATTCAATTTCCTGCTTTTTAGAGAAAACTGTCAGACATTCTTCAGGACTGAAGGAAAAGCTACTGATGAACTGTACCAAAATGGGCAGAGCAGATTTCCTGCTTCACTGAAATGAAAAGAGACTCTGGGCCTGTAGGCTGAAGATGGATGCCCCAACTTTATAAAGGAACTTTGGGTGACTGTCCAGGCAGATAGGTGTCATCTTTGTCATTTCTGGATTTTGGAAGTTGCTTGCACTTCCTGTTTACTTGGGTAAATATTATTTCCTTCTTGGGTCTCTGAAGAGTTGAAGATGAGATAGTTATAGTTTTCTAGTGACAGTTTTAGAAAAGAAACTTGAAAGTTAAAGTGTATAAGTTTAAGAGACATCAAAATAATAGTTTTTAGTCAGTAATACAAGTTATAAAGACAGTGAATTAGGTATAATGCTTTGGACCCATCAAAAGAGGATAATTAATCAAATATTTTCTTTGAATTGTCAATTGTTAATGGACTGAACATTACTCATTTACTGTTTGTATATATTGTATATAATTACTATACGTATTATATATGGTTTTTCTTATGTTAGCTATAACTTCCTTTTTTTAAAATTGACACAAAAGGGGGTTTTGGGGGATATAATAAAAGATTCAAAAGTTTCGGAGCTATCAGAGTGATCTATCCACAGTCAGTCTAGGAGGATCAGACAGTGGTAACTCACACCTTTAATCCCAGCACAGGGAGTATCCCTGTAGTGGTGACCTGTGCCCTTAATCCAAACTGAGTTCAGAGGTCATCTTGGTTTACAGAAGGAGTTCCAGGCTCCCAGGCAGGCAGTGGTGGGGCCAACCCTTAACTGAGCAAAGTATTTAAGGAGGGCATAGAAAGACAGAAGGGCAGAAGAAGCCAGGAAAAGCCAGGCTGAGGAAGCTGGAAGACAGCTGGGTAAGATCTGACTGTGTTTACTCTCTTTAATATCTCCGACTTTCCCAGAGAGCTGTCCCTGAGTTTCCTTTATTCGTGCAACAAATATAACACATGTAAAGTGAATATATAAGCACAGGATCATGAAAAAATACTCAAAAAGCTAAATGATATTTCAATGGCACCCCCCCTCCTAATTCATCTGTCTACTGACCCCTGACCCCTCCCTATATCATGGATACTCTTTCTTCCATTCTGTTTGGTCTGCCCACACTGGCACACAATACTGTGAATCCTCGGGACCTTCAAATGATAGCCTCTCACTCTGGAAAGTTCTTGTATGTATATGTTCATGCATGACTCTTAGATACAGTCCAGATCTCAAATATTCCCAGTAGAAGGCTGTGGATAATCAGCTTCCCTGAACCTTAGGCTAGAGCCACTACTTATGTTAATTACAAAATGCTCAGCATTAGCTCAGGCTTATTATTAACTAGCTCTTACTTTTAAATTAACCAATCTATTCACCTATCTATTGCCTGTGGCTTTACCAGTCCTCTGGCATCTTGCTCATACTCTCCCAACTTCACCCTTCCTCATTTGAGTTCTCTCTCAGTTTGACTGTCCTGTTTAACTTTATCGTGCTTTACTATAGGCCAAACAGCTTTATTATTAACCCATGAAAGGAATGCATATTCACAGTGTACAGAAGGATCATCCCACAGCACTTCCACCCTGTTTTGTTCCTCCATCCTGCTTTAGTTAACATTTAAGGCATGCTATGCACAATTTATGCTATTTATTTTCTCCTTATCCAGAATACAAAATCTATGCCAATAAAGACATTTAGATACTTAATCAAGATTTTGATAAATGATGACAGGCACAACTAATATTTTTATAAGGATTAAATTTTAAGGTTTTACTACTTATTTAAACCTCTGTACTACTGTAGATAATGTTAAGGCACTATTGTTAAGGAGAACAAAGAGAATATTTAACTTGTAAAATATATGCATATGTAGATGTATACATGAATGAGGCATGTCTTTGAGAAGTCAGAGTTCTGAATATGCCTTTATTTTATATTTTCATAGAATTTAGTGCCTGTTTTACAAAAGCATAAATTACCATTAAAAGTGACTTTAAATGACCAAGTACTGTAGTTGAATAAAAATAAGAAACCGATGAAAAATGCCAGTAACAAATAACTAAACACAAACTATAAATACTAGTGAAACAGATCCTTACCTAATTACTGAAACAGTCAAACAACCAAATCACTATGGCTCACAGCTTCACTCTGACTAACCAGCAAGAGACACCTCTAGCTAGAGCATGACCCTTGGTGCTTCACCAGAAAGAGTTTACACCTCACCCAACCAGTTGCCAGTATTGAGATGTAAAGTGCAAAATATCCCAGTGTGAAACGAGAGAGAAAATCCTGACTGGTCACTATGCCAATACTATACCAATGTCTTATGGTTTCTACTGCTGTGTAAAGATACCTTATATAGGAACAGCTTTAACTGTGGTGGCTCACTTACAGTTATGAGGATCAGTCCATTATTAATTGGTAAGGAGCAAGGCAGCCTGCAGGCAGACATGGTGCTGAAGAAGGAACTGAGTTCTTGCTTCTCTTTACTCACAGGCAACAAAGAGGGGGTTTGTCTCACTGGGTGTGGCTTGAGCATAAATAAGACCTCAAAGCCTGCCTCCATAGTGACATACTTCCTCCTACAAGAGCACACCTACTCCAACAAGGTCACACCTCTTAATAGTGCCACACCCTTTGGGCACTGGTCTCTTTCCATTCTTTGTTTCAGTCAGCATGAAACATCAATATTTTAGGAGCTACTTGGGAGTTTTAGCCGTCACCATGGGTCTTCTCTTTGCTCCAACAGTTTCAGAGAAATTGGTACTGAACACCTAATGTCTGTCTTTTGTTTTTTGAGACAGGGTCTCATTGTCCACATTGTTTTTTGAGACAGCCTTGGCTGTCCTGGAACTAGCCCTGTAGACCAGGCTGGCCTCTATCTCACCAAGATCCGCTTGCCTCTCTCTCACTGGGTGCTGGGATTAAGGGCAATGAACAGACACCTTGACTGCAAACTTTCAGCAACTGTGGCCAATGGCCGATGGGGAGAAGACAGGTTATGGAGCTCAGTGAATACTCAACACAAGCTCAACAGCAGAGACACAGGGAGTTTTCTGCAAAGTTTTGTGTAGGGAGATTATGTTGTTCCATTGTAAATAATTGTCCCACCCACTGGTTTAATAAAAAGCACTGATTGGCCAAAAGCAGACAGGAAGGATGGGCGGGACTACCAGACTAAGAAGACTCTAGGAACAGGAAGAACAGAGCAGAATGCCAGAGAGAAGTCAGAAGAAGCAGAGGACAACTATGCTACTCTGAGAAAAGGTACCCAGCCACGTGGCTGAAGAGGATAAGAGTCATGGGTTAGATTAAGGGTAAAAAGCTTGCAAGTTATATGCCTGGGCCTTAGGCCAATCAGCCTAAAACTATTGTAAGCACCTGTGTGTCCCTGCGGGTCTGAGGGTCTGTGGGCCTAACCTTGAGGGTAGGCCCGAAAGTCCAGGCTAGAAATCTCATACTACAGTTTTGAGAAAGCATATATACTTTTATCCTTAAAAAAAAAAAAAAAAAAAAAAAACAAAACACTAAAATAACATTGAGGAACTAAATATAAGAAAAATCAGTTATTAGATAAAATGAGAAAGGGGTACCACATATGAAAGTTTGGAAGATGAGCTAAACAGAAAATATTTAGGGCAAGTAAATCTACAGTGTAAATGGCCATAAATGCAGTTGTCATTTTGGTGTAGCCTAAGGATTCCAGAAAAATTCCAGTGACTTAGAGGGGAAGAAAATCCATGGCTGAAAATGTTAGCTTGAACCCCAGCTAACATCCAGGAATTACAGGCATTTGGTAGGAAACGAGGGGAAAAAAAATAAAGTCTGCAAGGGTTGGAATCCAAGTATAGTACAAGGGACCATTTCCATAAAGGGGAGTTTTAGAAAAACCCTGTAACCTAGATGACTAAGAAAAAATCTCTAAAGGAAAAGAACGCAGCAGAAGTCTGCCAAGATGAAAAAGAGCCTATGTAAATCTATCACTCACCTTTGTACTGGATGAAAGATTAGATTGTTTTCAACATTTACAAAAGAAAAAGAATTAGATAGTCACACATATAAAAAAAAGAAAGGCAACAGAATTAAAGTAAATGGGGAAATAGTTTCTTAATCCACAGGGAAAAAATGTTCAGAAATGTAAAAAATGTAAAAGATAAAAATGTATCTCACATCTACTGTCCCATGTTGGAAAAAATCCTGCATAGCGAGGGACTTGACCAAAGAGAATGTGAAATCCCCAAACGGAGGGAACTAGTGTAGATCTGAATAGAAGAGGGGGAGATGTGGGCTCACAGGGGTGAACTGGCCAATGTAATTCTGTAACAGGGAAAGAGAACAGGGCATCTGTAAGTGTGCTTACGGGTGCTAGAAGAAGTAACAGTGAGAAAACAAAGCAGTTTGCTCCAGGAAGGCAAAAGCTCACATAACAGGAAGGCGTCATAGCTCAGGGCCTAGCTAAACACATTTACATAGTAATAAAAATCTGAAGACTCAATTTTTACTTAGTCCCTCAAGTGATAGAAACTGTTTAAATGAGCAGGTGAAGAAACTGGGAAGGGTGTAAAATCATCTACCATAATCAGAAGCTAACGACACCACCTAAAATGAGGATGTAATAATAAATAAAGCATTAATTAGACACCAATACAGAAATACTAGAAATATTATGTGTAATTAAAACAATTTCCTCTTAAAAAAAAAAAATCTCAAGAATGGGTTGACCGTTCTAGATTGTTTCTACAGCCCTCTGCCTTCCACCATGGTATATGTAAGAGAGGAGGGTTGAAGTGATCCAATGTGATGGTGCGTGGGATCCCAGTGCCAGGGAAGCTAAGGCAGGAAGGTCGTATGTTCAAGGCCAGTCTGAGCTACACAGTGAGTCTTTGGCTCAAGAGTGACATCCAGTCTTAGAAAGAAAATGGGAGAGGAGTATTAGGTAAAGGGAGAGTAAAACCTAGGTCACATTGTGCTCATTGCTGGGTTCCCAGAACTGCCAGATACAAGGACAGTTAACTCCTACAGGCTCTGTAAGAGAGCAGCTTTCAAGTCATGTGATCCAAAGGGGAGGCATGCATGGAGGAAGTAAGGAGTGCATTTTTGTGTATGACTTGCCCAATGAGATAACAGGCTTCCTGATATATAAAGCACATTCACTTTACATATCTATTAGGCTGAAGAGACTTGGCTGGCATGCTAAAGCTGGGGCCTAGGAGTTAAGCGCCAACTACCCTGTACTTGTAACTCAGGGCCTGGTCAGGGTGGATGGCACTTGACCTCTAAATGAGTTAAGAGTTTTGTGGTTTCATCTATTCATTTCACCCAGTTGTACATTATAGAACAATAATGCGTATGTTTCCATTATATAACTTTAGAGAGAATAAAAAAAAATAACAAAAACCAAATTGTCCAGCAGTGTACACTTACATCCCTAACCAGAATTTTCTTACTTGAAAAAAAAAACTTAGTGTAGTCTGTTCTTAGATCAGTAATTTTGAGATTTTCTTCTTTTATAGACAAATGTTCAGCAGGTCTCAAACCAATCTCTTTTCTTTCTATAATAGGTAATTCACTCAAGTTTTGAATGTCAAAAGCTGTCAAGAGTAAGTTTCCCTGTTCCCTGCCCTTAGCCCAGTCTCCACCCACTGAGGCTAGGTGGCAGAGCTCTGGCCCTTTATCCTTTGTACCTTGTGTTTTCTTTTTAAATGTACTTTGGAGATATTTCCTTAAGGCACAAAGCAAGTTTTGTCATTCTTTCCAACAGGTGCATAATATTAACAACAATATTAGATAGATGCATAATTTACTAATTAACAGAAATCTACTTTTCATCTTTTGCTAGTAAAATACAACTACAGTCAATAAACTCTCACAACAATTGAACCTGTCACAAACTTTATATGTGTAATGGAATTCCTACAGGGTGGCTGCTGAATGTTTGGGTCTCTAACATTATTAGAAACTCCTGTTTCAGCCAGTTGGTGATGGTGCATGCCTTTAATCGCAACACTCAGGAGGCAGAGGCAGGTGGATGTCTGTGAGTTCAAGGCCAGCCTGGTCTACAGAGCGACTTCCAGGACAACCAGGACTATTACACAAAGAAACACTGTTCCAAAAAACCAAAACACAAACAAACAAGTAAAACTACTGTTTCCCTCCAAAGTGGTGTTACCAATTTACTCTTGTCAGAGTTACTTTTAAAGTTCATTGGCAAAACACCATGACCACGCAACCTACAAAGGAAAACACTGAATTGGGCTTACAGTTTCAGAGGGTTAAAGCCTACTAGAGCAGAACAAAGACTGGATGACAGGAAGAGCTGATAGCTTACATCTGGATAGGCAAGCAGGAGGTAGAGAAAGCACACTGGGGATGCTGTGACTTCTGAACCGCACAGTGACATACTTTCTACAAGGCCTCGCCTCCAAACCCTTCTAAACAGTTTCACCAACTGGGGACCAAGTATTCAAACACATGAGCATATGGGGCCTAGAATCATTCAAAACACCACAACCCTCCTTTAAAGAGTGCATGAGTAGGATCCTGTTTATCCATATAAAATTGAAGTTTTGCATATCAAATAAGCAGAATATGCTATCTTACTTTTATCTATTTGAAGGAGACTGACTTGTAGGTGTATTTAAACACAGATTAGGCTTTCCTCTCTCAACTCACAAGACTGTAAATTCTTTATTGTACAGACATGAAACTATTCTACTTCGCCAAATGTCTAGCTACATGTCATTGTCTTTTGTTCTGAATCACTTTTCAAGGCCAGCTTTCTCTTATGGGTCTTCACAAGTTAAGCAGAGAATACTGTCACATAGTGTAGGCTTTGGATTTAGAAAGCACCACCTCACTTCTGATTCCACCGCTGGTACTGTGAGACTTCAATCCTATGTGTGTGCAGGATGAAGTAAAGAAACATCTCCCAATGCTGCACAGAAGATTACAAGGGAAAAAAAAAGTCTGTTCCAAACCCCAAGCACAGGATTTTCATAAAAGGTTGGTTTCATTTTGTCATCACTAATCTTCCAGGAACAAAAAGGTAAAAAAAATCTTGGTGGCTATGTAGAGTGCTATTTCTGTGTTTTGGGACACTTCCCTGGAATATTTCCAGAAGTTAAACACTGAGGGAGAGTCCTGACAGAGTTGTTCCACCACTTAACTGATGCCGCCTCCCTGCTAAACACTGAGGTGAATTATTCCTAGCTGCAATCCTCAGCAGGTCCTCTAGCAGAGTCAACCTATTCTGTGCACAGATCACTACCCTCTTGGAACTCTGACTCTTGGAATGCACTGTTCTGACTCCACCTATGCACAAATTCTTGTTGAGGCTGCAGTGTCAAGGAGGAGCAAGAGGAACAGAGAAGCACTACTGCCTGCCTCTGGCTAGAGAGCTCTGATCACATCTCCCACACTATTTTGAGTTAACAATACTAATCAAAAGATACTCAGGGGAAAGTTGCTGTGACATTTGAGGCCCAATTACAACTTTTATTGGACATATGACAATGAAGAAATATGGGACAACAAGATAGCTCCGCCTGGGAAGGCAACTGCCATCAAACCTGACAACTGAGTTCAATACTAGGGACTTCTCCATGGAAGACAAAAACAGCCTCCTGCAAGGTGCCCTTTAACTTCCACACATATGCATCCTTGTACACACACACACACACACACCACACAAGCACAAATACCACACACAAACACCACACACAGACACCACATACTACACAGACACCACACAGATACACACTACATACACATACCACAGATACACACATCACAAAAGAACACACCACACAGATACACACTACATACACATACCACAGATACACACATCACAAAAGAACACACCACACAGACACACCACACACACACACAGAGACACCCCACAAGTGCACACACCACACAAGCACACACACCACACAGACACACCACACAAGCACACACACCACAGACACACACATACCACATAAGCACACACACCACACAGACACACACACACCACACAAACACACATACCACATGCACACATACCACACATAGCCACACACACACACACTAAACATGCACACACACCACACACACACATACAGACATGCCACACAGAGACATATACTACATGCACAGACACATACACACACACATACCACATGCACAGAAACACACACACACACACACACACACACACACACACACACATCACACACACAAATAAGCAAAGTAAATGAAATATATTTTTCTAAAGAGAAAAATGATCTTAAGCAAACAAATCATCCAGGCCAAAAACATACTTAGTTTATACTAAGGTCGGTTTAATCAAGTCACCTTTACATGCCCACTATGCATGGGTTAACAGACCTGAATTTACTATAATTTCTTCAACTTTTATCTCATGATAGCTCTCTCTTTTCACTGGAGCCCTGGGGCTGAATTTATATCAACCCATATTTATCTGCCACCACTGTTGTGTTTAGCATCTCTAACATAGCTGAGCTTCCACTTACCTCATTAGGACTTTGAGTAGGAAAGGGGAAACTGTTGAGGGATTATTTTCTGCTTTACAAACTGTCAATATTCTTTCTATGTGTTTTCCACTGATGAATAAAAATGCTAAAAACATCTCTGGCTCAATAATGGCAGGAGTTCTGATTACAATTCCAGTAGAGTTAGATTGTACAACTGAATCCTTTTCCAAAGACCCCCACAGCAAGAATTCACAAACGAGCAAACCAATCCACAGGCATCCTGTGAAAACCTGGGGAGAAGGGGATAGCTCACTTACAAAAGGTAGAGTCCTGAAACTGTAAAACAGCTGCCAAGAGAAAGCTCCATGCTCCAAGTTACCCTGTCAGACCAATAAGACACGCACCTCTGAGGGCTTCTAGAATTTGCTAGGCATTTTTACTACTTCTAGGCATTTTTACTACTTCAAGCACAAATTGCTGGCATGGCACAGGCATGTTCTTATTCATCTCAATCAAAAGCCAATAGCTCTCAGCCAGCTCATCAGAATACTTCTCTTCCCCACCCCTCCTCTCTCTCCTTCCTTTTCTTTACTTCTCCCCCCCCCCCCCAGTCCTATCTCTTGTTTTACAACCCATTAACTTCCTGAGCTCTGTCATTCAACACCCTCAGCTGTGATGACAGGTACAAACACTATCCAACTATATTGCACAAACCCACTTGAATAAAGTACTACGCTGGCTGGAAATCACTATATGACCTCTTTAATGCTCTAAATAACTGCATAGTTCACAATTCCTGACCTTTCCTTTAGGGAGCCTTACCAGCTTCTATCACTGATGCTCTAACAGCTCCCTGAAAGTCACAGTCCCCACTATGAAACAAAGGCTTCTTTATTCAGATGTGTATTTTGTGTATTTCTGAGACAATTTTTAGTGTCTTTGCAACTGTAAGTGGTTTCTAAGTGTAGCACCCCTTTAGCCTGTGGATACAGTGTAAATGAGATCCTCAAGCAAAGCTCTCTGCTCAGGGTAGGTACACAAACAGTCCTTGAGAAATGTTCTTCTCACCTTAGGAGCTCCCTTTTGACTGACAGGTATTGCAGGGAACCCATAAACAGGTTCATCGTGTGAAACAGCAAGAAAGAAGCTTGTGCAATCATTTTCACAAAGAGATAAAAATAAGGGGGCAGGTGCTCGCCTACTAACCATACTCCAACCTAATTTTCTGGATGCTCCCCCCAACCGTGTGTGTGTGTGTGTGTGTGTGTGTGTGTGTGTGTGTGTGTGTGTGTGTGTGTGTGTGTGTGTGTGTGTGTGTGTGGGTGTGTGTGTGTGTGTGTGGTGTGTGTGTGTGGTGTGTGTGTGTGTGTGTGTGTGTGTGGTGTGTGTGGTGTGTGTGTGTGTGAGAGTGTATGTGTGTGTGTTTTGAGTGCTTGTGCATATCTCTGTGTATGACCTATCAACATATGTCTCCTAACAGACCACAAATTCCTGCAAGCCCCTTTTATCATCTGCCACACCTGTTCCTATTTCTCCCATCCTCCCAAGCTTTCTACCAATGGAAACATCCACAACTCAGAGAAGGCCATTTAAAGTCATAAGGCCCCTATGGACTGGACCCCTCTGTCTCTTCTAGGGAGTCTGGGCTTATGTGCCAATCAACTGGGCTGAACAATACATTGACAACTGTCAGAAGGAGACACATCTGGGAGGTTTTTTGTTTGTTTTGTTTTGTTTTTCAAAACAAGGTTTCTCAGTACAGCTCAGGCTGTCCTGAGACTTGCTCTCTAGATCAAGCTGGCCTTGAACTGGGAGATCTGTCTGCTTCTGCCTCCCAAGCGCTGGGATTAAAGGTGTGTGTCACCACCACCCAGCCAAATCTGCGAGTTCTTGAAAATTTCCTGTGAAAACTTTGAACTGCAGTTCATTTCTCCATAATCTATGCTGTCACAAACACTTCCTGGATCTGGCCGACTAACACGAGTTTAAATCCTCAACAAAAGGTTATCCTTAACCGACTTGATTGCTGAAGGTTTAATGAGAACACAGTAGCAGCAAACTCAATAAATAAATGATGTGCTCACCCCGGGTGAAGCCCAAGCAACACACAGCACACAGTGAAAACAAAGGCTGTCTTATGCCCCAAACAGGGAAATAGTAAAGAACTACCATAATGTGTGGAACATTACCGTAGAGACCTGGCAACCTATCCCACTGGCCTTTGTTTTCACTGGTATCGAACAAATGTCTGTGGAGAGAGATGACGTCATAAACTTGCCTTTCATTAGTCCTGTTAATACTGACGATTCAGTCTAATTCTAAAGAAGCTGCTAAGGAGTTCTGTTCTTAAGAAGTGTGTATCCTGTTTTGTATTGAAGCATGAGTAGGCTGAGTAATAAAATACTCTTACCCCAATACAATGAGGTCAGGCAGAAGAGGAGCCTATGCAAGAAGAAGCTGAGAAAAACCATTTCATCCCAACCTATGTACAAAAAAGGCAGGTGTTAACAGGTCATGTACAAAGAGGGGCTGCAGTGTTAGGAGCATTGGTGAAAAATAGCTATGTACGTTTGAACAGCTCTCTTTCAAACTTTTTTTTTTCAGCAGAATAGGCTGTGATCACTCAAGTTTGCCAAAAGTTGTGCTAAATATCACTTCCCAAATCGTAAACAGGTAGACACATTACAAACTGCCATTACTGTTAGTTTGTTTTAATTGTGGAAGCCTTTTTCTTGGGTAGCTTTACATGGCTACCTACTTTATCAACCAACATCACACCTACTGAACTAACACCTTTCCCCTAAAACCCCTACAACAAAAGGTGAACGCAGCTTTCACTGAGACTAAAAGGTTTTACTGCCACAATGAGAAACAACCAAAATGTCCCTTTCCTTTTGAAAGGGGACAAATCACAACACTTTCCAATCTTGTTAACACCAGGGTTGTTCTATTACTGGGAAGGACTCTACTGGATAGTTCCATTTTTTCATTAGCCCTTCAATAATGGCTTTGTGTTTGTTTATATTTGTGATAAGGAAGATTTAAACCCATATAAAACAGCTCAACACCCACACGAAGGATTTTCTGTAATTCCCTTAACATCTGGCCAGTTCTAAAAACATGAGGACAAAAGTTAGTGCTAGAATAAGCACAATTGACATTACATCCTGAAAAGCCACACAGCCTGTGTCCATGAGGCGGTGAGGACCGGAGAAGCAATGGTCAGCCCCAGGCAGAAAGAATTCAGAATGGAGGAGTGTCTGCCTTAAAAGGGCAAATAGGCCAAGGGAGCAGACAGGATTTCAGGACAAGGCTGATAGCAGCTGCCTGCTTAACCAATCTCATGTTTCCAACCAGTGCTGAGTCTACAGCTTTGGTATCACTGAAGATTGTTGGTGATCTTACAGCCACGACAGGAACCACATCCCAGGCGGGTCTTGTCAGATTTCAAAACTATCATCATTAAGGGCTGTGAAATTACAAATCTTAAACCATAAGCAACCAGGAAAATAGTATTTGAAACTTCCAAGGAGAATAGCCAGTCAATAATTGGCCATATCTTGGAAAGATGTATTTGCTAACAGGTTATTATAATGGAAATGTTTCACAATTAGGAAAAGCAAGGATCACAAGAACTAACAGCAAATCACAAATCCTAAATGGTAATGGAACTAAAACTGTCAGTTGTTTCCCATCCATTTTTCCTTTGAAGTCCATCACCAAGTCTTTAGTGTGAGGTATAAATATAGCTCTCTAGAGGGCGACCTTCCAAGGACATGGGTTACAGGTTCTTCTGGTGCAACCGAAGTTGGCCTCACTTCTTAAAAAAAAAAAAAAAAAAAAAAAAAAAAAAAAAAAAAAAAGTTGAAAGCAGAGAGTTCATCTTCTTCAGGGAGGATGAGATTTTAAAATGAGGCGCTTAAAATATCTCTCTTTAAAGTAGCAGGGGTAAAAGAAAAAAATATGGAAAGAGGGCACATAATAATTATTAAAGCAAGCTAGCTCCAGTCCTGGAGCGCTTCAGGCAGTGCCCCGAGTGAAAGAGATAGGAACGAGGAAGGGCGGCATCACATAAAGTGTAAACAAATCTGGCGACAACTTCAGATTCTAGATTAAGTCTTTGGGGGGGCACTCTCAGCGGGGACCCGAGTGGAGGGGACAGTTTTGCGAGCCCGGATGGCGGCGGGAAAGGAAGCGAGAGCAGGGAACCGGGAGCCAGAACTTCACCAGATCTAAGGCACCCAGGGCGGGACCGGAGGAAACCCGAGCAAAGGAAGAAGGAGCGAACAGCGCCCCCGCGGCTCCCACCTGGCAGCGACCCGCGCGCCGGACCCCGGCTTCTCCTCCTCTTCCTCTTCCTTGTCCCGGGAAGGGTTCCGCGGAGCGAAGAACCGAGAGAAGCTGTGCCAGGGGGCGCTGCCCCTCCTGCGGCCGCCGGACATCTCCCCCGTGCGGCCGCGCGGTCCACGAGCCCCGACGAGGCGGTGGCCGGAGCGCGGGTGGCCGCAGCCCTGGCCTGCCGAGTACAGCGGGAGTCGGCTCGGGCTGCCAGCGCGACTCCCTCCAGCCCGGCCGGCACGAGCGCTCCCCGTGCGGCTCCTCCTCCAGCCCGCGCCCGGAGCAGCCCGCCCCCCGGGAGGAGCCAGCGACCGCCACCGCCCCGCTGCCGGCAGGTCCTGGAGTAGGAGCCTGGGGATGCTCGCTGGACTCCTGCTTCCCGCCCAACCACCCGGTAGCCCACTTGCGAACAGTTACTGTAAATGCTATGCTTCCTCTGCCGTGTTAGTGGAGTTGTAAGAGGGTCATCGATTAAGGTCTGTGGAAACACCTGGCAAGATGCAGCACGAGCATGCCCTGATGCCCTGGAGCCAATGTACAGCCTACTAAAGACAACTATAACCAGCAGGGCAGAAGACACCAGGGTCCCATCTGGCTAGCTGTCAGCAACTAGCTTCAGCTGGCTTGGATGTGGAGTAACTTCCTAACCCAGGTGTCCTTTAGTTCTCATCTTCACCTGATCAAAGGCAAATATGATTCAAGTATGACTCAAACTAGAAAATGCTGGCAAAAATATTTTTGTTGTTGCGCAAAGTTACAGTCCTTAAGTTTAAAATGAATAACTTGACTTTATATAGTAATATAATAACATGACTTTTTATAGTGTAGCAGCTAGTGCTTATTGTTTTGTTGAAGAAAATGGAGGGGCATTTAGTAATTTAAAACATTTAAAAGTGTTATATAGGCAAAAATCACAAAAGGAGAGTGAGCCCCCACTGTGGATGGCTGGAAAAGTGAGCAGGTTACACATCTAATTGTAAACCCCAAGTAATTGTAGCATTAGTTAAGGACCCTCCAGCTGCCCCACAGCTGCCTCATTGAATCATTTTAATTCTTCAACTGCTTTTGCATTAGGAGTGTGAGAATGAGGGAAAAATAGGATCAGATAAAACTATATAGCATAAGGAGACTAATGTGTATAAACAATCTACTATTCAGAAAGTTGGTACCCCCCCCCCCAAGCAAATCTCTTTCCTGTAGCTTCAAGGCCTGGAGAATATGTCTCCCCAAAGCACTGTTAAATGAATGCCAGCTGCCTCTCCCACTTGGCCCGTCATTAAAGTGGTGCCTACACTTCAGTGCCTGTCCAGAGGGTACAAACAGGGAGTTTGGGGATCAAAGTGGCTGAGCCCCAATAAGATTATGAAGTAATTCTGATTTTAAATAGTACTATTTCTCCCCGAATTCCCTGGGATAGGAAAATGCTATAGTAGTCCACATATTAATGTCTTTGTAGCCTATCTCTTGAGTACATGCAGACGCATTAGAATCACAGTGTGGAAGGTCCTTGATATTGAATTTTCACTTGTTTGCTTTCCTAATATTTACCAGATTTGTAGATATCCTCCTATAGCCTCATAGTCCAAACGTGTAAGAGCAGACTCTTGTAAGGATCTTAGAGATACTAATTGGTCCAGTCATTTTTACTCATTCTGTTTTTATTTGGACCTTTAGTAAGTGGCTGATAAAGAGTCTGATACAGTTCAAGTCTGAAGACATCTCACTGGTACAGCCTTTTCTAGTGTGAGTAATGTGATTAGATGGTCACATGTTCTTAGAGACTGTGAAAGCAAAAAAAAAAAAAAAAAAAAAAAATTTTGATTGAGACCACAGGCCTTTTCCTGCATCCTATCATCCTATTTCTGAAATTAGTAGGTACTAAAATTCCTGGGCTCAAGCAGACGTCTGATAAATAAAGAATACATTGTCTTTGAACTTGTTGGGAAATTATTTATGGAGTTGTAAGTTACTCCTCTCCAAAGGATAGTTCAGTTGTTAGTGAAATTCCACTTTGTTCATTGTGCAACTCATCAAGTTTTACACCCAAGATCTAAGACCATAGATTCTGTGGAGACATGAATACCTCTGTGGCCTCCTACACTGCAAATGTGTGGATCATGAAGGTAAAACACATTTGAAATGTGCAGCTAAAGGATGACATATATAATGTATCTTGGACGTCAGCAGACACTGCAAGAAACAGACATAATCTCTGTCATGGTAGTAATGTGTCCCATAATGCACTTTACAATTTTATAGCTACAATCACTCCAAACATTTTTCTGTACGATGTAAACTATGTCCAATAGAATTTTCAGATTTCTTATTTATAATGCTTAAATCTATACCAGCACTTGAGCTGTATATATGCGATGTGCATGTCAGTGTTTAATGCTGTTTGTTCCATGGCCTTTCTATAAATAATAAATGAGACTGAGTGAACCAATGGAAAGAATGCTCATTTAATTCTCCTATTTTGTAATACAGTGACATGAAAATACTTTTATATGAAAGTTTCAAAGAATATGCTATGAATTTTTAATATATATGCTATAATTTTTATGTAATATATACATGTATTTTATATATATTATATATAAGCAGCACATAGAAAAAATACATTGCTTTTATAGTTTGATAATTTTATAACTAGCCAATCTTTTAAAATTTATCTTTGCTTTATTAATTTGCTTTCTATTATGCTAAAATCATTTGATATAAATTTCCTTTTCAGTTTAAATGATTTTGCTTCAAAGAGAAGCCCCCCCCCCACAAAAAAAGGAATAGTTGTGATGAATTCAAAAATGCTAGAGAAGGGATGGGGACTGGGCTTGATTAAAGCATATGACATATGCTTATGAAATCCTTAATCAATATGAAGAGACATTTCCATGAAGATTTAAAAACTGCAGATGCCACAAAACTTAATATGTGTTTTAAGTGTCCATGATGTGTCAGCTCCATTTACATGTCTAGAGACAACAATATGCTTTTCTTCAAAGGACATTGTGATGGGAAAACAGACCTATAGAAGGTTAAAGAAGGGAAATTATTCTACAGGAAAATGTGGAGAAGGGGTGTCCTGGCCTCCTGTGACATCACTTCACAAAAAGACCGATCCAGTAGCCCATATGATATTTGAGAAAGCCTCGTTTGTCACCTGCCATTCCAAAAGCAGAGGTCTGCCCTGCTCAAATGGAGGAGAGTAGATAGAAGTGCTGATTCTCGAAGCATTTAAATGAGGATGCACGAGGAGGTTAGAAATGCTGAGCTTTTCTGTTGTAGAAACTACCAGAGGGAACCTACTGAGTCTATCTCCGAGCACAGTATTTACTGTGTGGCAGGTGGCCCAGGAATATGAAGACAGCTGTCAACATCAAGGAAAGCAGCAGCCCATGAAAAAGCAAACAGATGGATTGGGGCACTTCACTGGCTGCCTCTTAGAATAATAGCTGTGCTTGGCCAAATGAGGCAAAGTCAAGCTGCCCAGGGCAGCAAAAAGCTATTACTGGATAGAAGCACTCAATTAGGAGCGAGGCGGAGGTATAGCCTCCCTTTGCCTTTGTGTGTATTCTCAAGTTTTCATTAAAAACCAGCACAGCAAATAAGAAAGGAGAGGCAGTGCTAGCACTTCTCATTCTGTTACATTCTGATTATCATGGCTTGTGGCGTTGGGAAATGCCTCCTCTTACTGCTTCAATGAGAGCAGATGGTGAAATTTTAAAGTAATTGGTTATCCAGACTTCTATGGAATACATCATGTTTTATTGTATTGTTCCTTGTTTTTATTTGTAGAGCATGTGAAGAGTGAAATCATTCAAATACAGGATTTAATGATTAAATAGACATGTTAGTTTGAGCTAAGGTTGTACATATTCTTTTATTCCTGAGATGGCATTAGATACAGAAGAAACCCTTATTTTGTGACCATTAAGAATTATGTACTTTTCAATGGTATTAAGTTTGCTGATAATTAAAGTATTTCCTTTCAAGTATATGAGTAGATTATCTTTGGAAAAGTAGATTATAAAGCATATTCCAAAGTAATTGTTCACATCAAGTCAGCTTGACATACCATTATCTCAAATGCTATAAAAAATGAAGGAAAACTAGAATTTCAATTTTAATATTCTATTTAATATTAATTAGCTTCATACAATGGCAGATATAATTGTAAGGCCCTTGAGGAGAGCAAGTGGCCAGGCCCCTCCCCTAAGGAAATTCAACTGCCAGCTTCCACCCACAGAACACTCCAACTGCCCTAAAGGTTAGACTCAGCCCCTACTGTACAAGTAAAAGGCCCAAGCTCAGGATTTAAAATCCCACCAATCCCCACCTTGGACAGCTCTGCCCCCTCAAAAAACAAAAAAATAAAAAACAAAAACTGCTACATAAGCCTTACCTTTTGCTCAGTTCTCTCCTGCCTCTCACTTGAGCAGAGGCAGCCACCCTATGGGTTTTTCTGTCCCAATAAATCTCTTGTGTGACGTTTGTTGTGAGATGTGACTTTGTGGTGTTACTAGGCTCCTGACTGCCAGGATCCCCTTTCCTTCAGAGCTGTAACACTTCCAATAATGCTTCAGAATAACTACAGATAAGAAACACAGACCCCACAAACTGTTTCTTCAAAACACTTCATATGAGTGACGGCCATGTATTATTGTGTTTTTTATGATATATAATTTCAATGCATATATTCTGCAAAGAACCATTATTTCTGAGTTTCTGGGCTGTACCTCATAAGTGTTGATTGTGCATCCTGCTTATTCAGAATCATACTAAAGTTTTAGAGTTTAAAATTGGCTTATGAAATTATTTTCAATTGTTTTAATTATAGCATAAGTGTTCTGGAAGCCTGATCTTTCTTACTAAGAAACTTTGTTACCAAGTTGATTTGCGTAAATGACTTAAAAGGAAGATATAGAAGCTGCTATTGTTGTGACCACAGATTTTTATTAGGTAGAGAAAGCATCTGAAATTGTTACATGTTGTCAAAGAAAATGAACCACAGTTTTCCTGTGGGGGCTTTACCTAATTTAAAATTGAGGTAACATTATTTCCTGTAGACAAGTTTACATTGCATTGAGTAAAAACCAGGTTAGGTTACTTTGGCTTGGAGTGATGGAGTAATAAATTTAGAACTAAAAACCTGACAGACGTATCTATGGAAATCTTTACTATCATTAATAAACTTTCAGAAACTTAACTTAAAATATTATGAAACATAAGCTGGGAGTGCAGTTTAGTGATAAGAGTGCTTGCTCTGTATATGTAAGGCCACAGGTTCATTCATAACACTGCAAAATAAAAAAAGTAAAAAGCAAAAATTGTAATCTGAGTACAGTGACATACACCTGCAAACCCTAACACCTGGAAGCTAAAACAACATGTCCTAAGTTTCAGGTCAGCTTATGATACACAGCAAATTTGAGGCCAACTTGAGTCACCTGATTAGACTTTGATTCACAAAGCCAAACATCAAAAGAGTTTTTGTAGTTAATTTTTTTTAAATATTTTTTTTAACTTATATATGCATTGGTGTTTTGCCATGGGTGTCAGATCCCATCAAACTAAAACTACAGACATTTGTAAACTGCCATGTGGGTTCTGGGAATTGAACCCGGGTCCTCTATAAGAGCAGTCTGGGGCTGGAGACCACTAAGCCATCTCTCCAGCTCCATTGTTGTTAAATTTAGCAATAAATCCACATACAAGTCAGCCATCATCACTATAAAAGTAGCAGTCATCTACAGGTTGGAAGGGATTGAAGTGAACTTATTTAAGCCAGCATTATCAATCCTGTCTCCCTACCACTCTGTGGAGGGTATCCAGGAAGCACATTTGCTTTTGAGATTTAAATAAAGCATAACTAGTTTTGGAACACAACGCATCTTTGAATAAAATTTGACAAGTTGCAACTGGCCAACTTCCTTAGCAACTTAAAAAGGTAGTGGGAAAGCCAGGAACCAACCCAAACAAGTAGAAAACAATCCTAGTAACTACATATTTACTTAGAAACAAAATAGAAAGCACTCAAATAAAGGTCTTAATAAAAAAAATTGATTGAATTCACATTCATTCTAGTGCTAGCTGCTTCAAAGTTAACTATACAGAAAAACACAAAAACAAAGCACACACAAGCTAAAACAAAACCCAAAATGACAAATTCCCAAATGTTATGTCTGTAAAGGTGTCACAGTTCAATGTCGAGCAAGAATTTGCTCAGTATCTTCAGGATAAATGCTTAGTGATTGGGCTACACATGGAGATCCAGTCCCCACAGTTCAGTCTGAGAAAGAAACATACAACTATGTGATAACTGTGACCCATGGGCAACAGGCACATGGGCATGCAAAGAAAAAGTGACAGTGTGTTCTTCAAGCAGCACATACTTAAAACACGTCCTGGCATATATCTGCAATAGAAATATCACACTGGTTTAAAAAAAAAAAGCAGCATAATACATAATGCATAGTACTATGCCAATGACAGACACATAATTAATATCTACTTGGGCTTCTTGGAGCTGGAACAGCTTCTTTATTAACTAATGGAAGCAAAACATACTCACATCATACAGAAACACATCCCACATCAGCTTCTAGCTGGTTTGGTCAGGAAATAAGCCAATAAGATGGATGGATGCCTCTAAATCATGAATCACCAGACACCATGTGTAATACGTGGTGTCCATGGGTTTGGTATGTTAATATGAAACTACCTTCAAGTGAACTCTTTATTACATTCTCTTGGCCTTCTTTAAAAAAAATTCATAATTGAGAAGTAAATGAAAATGACAGGTATGAGAAATATGCAGGTGGAGAAACTGCTGCTCCAATCCCAATGCAACCTATATAATTTGAGTTTACAACTGCCAATTACTACCTTGGACAGGTTAGACCAGTACATCTTATTCAAGCCGGAAGTCTTGTTATTGGCCAACTATCTAAGTTAGGAGTAAAATCAGATGAGTAAAGAATAATTTTGACAGCTGTTTGCCTGTCTTCTGTGAATTTCCTTTCTCACAGCTGCTACCTGGAATTGATGCTAAACTGAACATTGTCAGCCTGTTGGTGCAGCTGTTAAGAAATGGAGGAACAGGGCTGCAGAGGTGGCTCAGGGTTGAAAAGCAAGTACTGCTCCTGCAGAGGCATTTAAGGCAAAGGAAAGAGCAAGCACAGTGGGTGGTATTTTCAGTTCTGCTGTGTTACATGAAAGGTCACATTGAGGGGCTTAATGATGATTGTGCCTCGGTTACTGAGAGCCAATGAGGCCAGGCAGCATGTGGCAGGGTCAAAGTCCCTGAAAGAGGACCCAAGGCACTACTATGACATGAAAGACAAACCTGAGTTCTGACTGAGACGCCCCTCCAAATTATAGATGCTAGGACCATGGAACATCTACTGAGAAAGCTGCAGGATAAAGAGAAGCTGGCTCCATAAAGAGTATGTAAAGTGGCAGAGCTTGAAAGTGGGATTGTTCAGACCCCTTGGGAGTCCAGAGGATTCCACTTGTAATAAATGCCTGGCAATGAGCTGCAGGACTGGTATTTGCTTTGCTGAATTTGAGTCTTGCTTTGGTCCAATCATTGTTTGCTATACCCTTATTCATCCCTTTGGAAGAGGAGTGCTTGTTCTGTACTGGTCTATATAGGACTTCTATATAGGACATAACTTGTTTTTTTTTTTTTTTTTTTTTTTTTTTTATAGGAGCTCACAGTTAAAAAATTGCCTTGAGTCTCTAATGAGACTTGGGCTTTGGACTTATAATAATGTAATTTTTAAAGTCTATGGGCACTTTTGATGTTGGACTGAATGCATTCTACATTATGAGATGGCTGTAAGTTTATGGGAACAAGGGAAAGGAGGTTAAAAGTGATGTGTCTGGGTCACATTGACAAGAATAGGAGTTATTATTGTTAATCTTCACTGACAACTTGGTGGGATTTGGAATCATCATGAAACAAATCATTGGGCATGTCTAAAGGATTATCTAAATTGATATAGTGAGACTCATCCTAAGTGTGGATGGTATCATCCCAAGGGCTGGGGTCCTAGACAGAAAAAAAAAAAAATTACAATCTGCGTCCAAGTACTCATCACTCTCTGCTTCCTGACTTTGGATACAAAGAGCCCAGCTGCATACTGCTGCTGGTACCAAACTTTCTCTGTCATGATGGACTGAATCCCCAGGAATGGTTAAGTCAAACTAAATACTCTTTTATGTTGTATTAAGGCACAGTGAGTAACCAACTGTTTTTAAACTAAGAAATAGAAAGACACTACACATCAAGTTATGTAAATTAGCATGTTTTACCTAACATACTAGAGTGAATCCAAAGCAAGCTGAATTTGCTCCATGTTTACACAATGTGCACAGGTTGAATCTTAAACACCAGTAAGATAACGGAGGAACAGTCTTAGAAAAATAGTAAGGGAGTAGACGCTATACAGAAAGTTAGGTAAGTTGACATATTTTATTTAACATATTACAGTGAATCCATAACCAAGTTGAATTTGTTCTGTTTACACAAAATGCACAGGTTGAAATCCTAAAAGCCAGTGTGGCACGAAGAGGATGTTTATAATGATGGAGCTCTTTTAGGATATGATGACCTTCGTACTCTCCTAAAAGATACCCAGTATTTCTCACTCTTTTCTGCTGGGATACAATGGATGAGAAGAAGGCTCTCATCATAACTTGAAAGCACTGCCGGCCTGGTGGTAGAGCACCATCCTCTACAGCATCTGCTGTATGTGAGCTATAGTTATTCCGCCATATCAATCTGAATTAAGCCAGTATTTTCATGAGTAAATCACATAAATTTAGAAATCCTAACACTGATGTGCCAAAATTCTGAAAGAAAAAAGTTCAAGCAATTAGGGTATAATTCATAATTTGTATTAGAACCTACATGTGTAAACTACATAAAACCCAGTTCTTCAATGATTTATAAAATAGTCTGGATAAGACAACACAGAAATATTTAAACAGAACTGTAAGATCTGAACATTTTACAAAATGCTCTGTTAAAATACAGAGCTCAAACTTTTTAATACTGACTATGTATAAACATGGGAAAACAATTGTTTCAACATTAAGATATATGGCAATTATATAATATGCTAAATACAAATGCAACAGATTCAGTTTATATACATTTTATGGTCTATATGTTTTATATATTGTATTATTATTTTATTTATATTATTGTAAAATGAAAAGCCAACAATAAAAACCAAAATACCCAACAAAAAACACTTCCATTATTTTCTAGTTTATGATTTTTTGATCAATTATGCTTTTAGTAGTATTTCAAAATAATACCTGTATTTCTCTCATCTATTTTGAATCTTCTGTTCTAAACATCAAGCTTGGTTTTGAAGCCCAGCACCATTTTTTCCCAGCTCTAGGGCCTTCATCAAATCACAGAACCTTTTAAAAATATCCTAATAGTGAAGCAATTTCTTTGGAAATGAAACATTCCACCCTGGAGGGAAGTTTCTTTAGGATTAGAAACTTCTAAAGGGTAGCTCAGTCACACAGGTAGTAAACAACTACCACGTCTCAGGAAGTCCTTGAAACTTACATGGATCACAATGCTAAGCAATAAGCACTACTTTTCAAGAGGAAATTCTAACCAGTTGAACTGTCTGCCCATGTGTTGACCTCCATGAATACAGCCTTTTTGGTTACATGGCTGACTTTGAGTTGTTTATGATTTTGCAAGTAACCTTTCATTCATACTCCAGAGTAAGTTGCTATAATAAACTCACTAGTTCACCAAGTTGGACTGTGTTAGATTCATTTCTTTGGTGTGCTGTTGGTGCCCTATCTGGGCTTGAGTAGATGTTTCTTCATTATTTACCCAGGAAAACATCTTAATCCACAAAACAGAGTCAATATGATATAGCACATAGGGTTGTAAAGACTGAATGATGTAAAGTTCTGAATTTAAAACAATACATAGTAGCTGAACATTTCTTTCTCCGCCTCCCCTAAAATTGTTAAAAATGTACCTGTTTTTGTTGTTTGTTTCTTTCTGTAAATGGTATCATAGGCTGTGAGGATGGCACTATTAGGTAAAGGTAGAACTCAGGTATCTAATGACCTGAGTTCAATCCCAGCAGCCCACATGGTGGAAGGAGAGAACAATTCATGAAAGTTTTCCTCTGACCTCCATATAGCATTTTCTCCACATAAAAATACAAGAAAAAAAAATCACATCTTTTCTATCTATATTTGAGATAACTCTCCACAGATGACATTCTGGTTCTATCTTAATGAAAACAACTTGTGACAGGCTATCAAAATAGCTAAGCTACTAAATCACAATAATAGTTTGATAGTTTTCAGTTTTCCAAATGCCCATTCATTGATATTTCTAGATTTTGAGAAACTGGATTACATAGCTTTGACTGTTATATTTTAAAATCTATAAAAACACTTGTCACTACTGAGATATATACATCAATAAATATATATTACTCACCTCTTGCCTTCTGTTATTTTCAAAGCTTAAAATGTTTAAGACATTATACAATTCATAGCTTTTCTTTCAAATGCAATGTTTTTCAGGATTGACATCACTGTTATGTGAATAGTCTCAGAGTCTAATTTAAAATGGGAGTTTGAGTTTAGAGTTTACAATTGTAAATGGTCTTTAGGCTGTGAGTAGTTACATGTTTGTACCTGGGATTTGTCTACAATTCTAAAGAGCATTCTCATGGCAGTTTATAGTTTGTTGAGGTACTGGAGTCTGCTATGTGGATCCTGACAGGACCCTGCAGACGACTTATGCAGTGAGATAAGGATGTCCCACAAAAAGGTTTGGTTGCCCCAGATATTTTTCTTTGTTCTTTACTTCCTAGCTGTGGAAGTAAAGAGTTTCTCTGCCATGAAACAGGGCAGCACAGGACTGAATACAAGGAGCTGAGCATAAACTGAAGCCTTAAAAATCTGAATGAGAATTAATCTTTCTTTCTATAAATTATTGCCTATATTCTGTTACAACAGAAACACAGAGACACGTTAAAAGAAAAAGTAAGGTAGTCATAAAAATATTAACGTTAAATACTTATTTAATTCTAATTTATTAATCTGAAGACGCAATATTGTCATTCAGCTAATGAAATAAAATTTATTAATCACATGTAAAATGTTTTCAGATTCTCCTTCATTAAATTGATATCAGTGAAAGCAAGGTATATTTTTACATACACGAGTGATCCAAAAGAATGGGCTGACCACATCCTCAAACCTTCACAACTGTGAAGGGAAAATACACAGGCAGGTTTACAGGGCAATGCCTAATCAAACAGTATGGAAGTATCCAATAAGCAACGAGTAAATAAATTTGGTTTAGTTTGTTCCAGATAATGACTGGCAGTATAACACCAACCCCATCCCAACACATTATCCTTTTCAGTAAGAACAAAGTCCTATAGTTGGTATGTTTTATTTTTTATTGATAGTGACACAATAAAAGTTACAAACATACTAATTACCTGCCATCCCTTACAACTCTTTAAAGCTGTTTCACAAAACACAATTTGAGCCTCAAAGTCATACAATAAACTAAACTTTTAGAAGACAATTAAAAATAAAAATACATTAAAGATACCATAAATCATGATAGGATCTTGAGATGGCTCATAACTGGCATTTACACATTCTAATTACAACAACATGTAGACCTTTATAAGAAGCTAGCTAGTGTGTTCTGAGGTAATGTTAATTTTCATATAGTTAATGGCCAGCTTAACAATGTCTGAATTCCTAAGTTCTTAAAAAATTCTTCCAGAGTCCACAAAAGCAAACAAGATATTGTAAAATATTCTTGGTTTCATAAATGTTTTAAAGTAAATTGGAGATTATTCTGTATGCCTTACATAGACTCCTTTAATTGAAAACTGCTGAGGTTTCCAGAGACTATCTTTTCAAGTCTTCACAGCTTGGATCTGATCTGATAACAAACAGACAAAACCATTATTAGCCCCACAAGGCAAACAGCAGCAACCCTAGTCTCTAAGTCAACTCAAGGCAAATCTATGTAACACAGGGAGACCCTATTTGCATATCTTTTGTTTTTTTAATGTACAACTAATACTACTGTGTTCATTTTTATATAAGCTGTAAGTAGTTAAAGAATTGATTAGTTCTACAGGCTTATTAGAAAGACATGTATCAGTTCCTTTGCTCATTGCTTCCTTTTTGGAAACTACTCCTTCTAAGTAATTCCCTAGCTTACAAGTCACTAAACACACAGTAATTCCTGAAATATCAGTAGCCTTATCAGACATCAGCTCCCACCCTGGGAATTCAGCTACTCTTTTGCAACCTTTATAGCCCTACTTCTTCTAACTCAGTTAATGCAATCATTATCTATACGACAATGTCATGTCACTCATCGCTCAAACTGGTGGCATGTATGCTTTCTTCCTCTAAATTTTGTTTCTGCTAAAGGTAATAATCTCACCCAAGCCCACCTATTTATTTTCTTCTCCTCTTTTTGTAAAAACATTTTTAACACGAATTCAACCCAAATACTCTCACATGTGAAATACATTATATAATCTATAATGTATTTCACCTTATTTCTAAACAATTATTTATGTGTAAGGGTGTTTTTCCTGCCTGAATGTCAGTGTACTGCATGTATGCCTTGTGCCCACAGAACTGGAGTCATACATGGATGACAGCTGGAAACTTAGCTCATGTCTTCTGGAAGAATAGCCTTAACCATTGAGCAATCTCTCTCATTCCTTTGAGGACTCTCCAACCTAGACAGCCCATTTCTCTGCTTGCCAATTACTCTTGAGATCCCTTTTATTATCAGTCTAGGGTACTCATTAACAGTCATGGGATTTGTTCCTCCATTCCTGTGCTGGCTTTCCTAGCTCCGGGTCCATCTAATCAACCTTCCTTTCTCCCTTGTGTCTTTGAGAGTATAAGATGCATGTGTACACATTCATAAGTCTGCGCGGGTGTTGGTCCTTGTCCTCTACTTTAAGACAGGGTCTTTGTTGTTTGCTGTTGTGTACCAGGCTAGCTGACCCACAGCTTCTGTGCATTCTCCATCTTTGCCTTCCATCCTGCCATAGGCATACTGGATTACAGATGAGTGCTATTGGTTTTCAATAGGTATTGGATATTTAAACTCACTCAGGCCTCACACCTGCACAATGGGTACTTTACTAGTACACTACACGGGGGAGAGGAGCACCTTGATCTTGTCTTTTCATAGTTTGCTCTCACCTTCTTGATCTAATACAGCTCAATATGTTTGAATTTACTGTCACGTTTGATATTGCCTAAGATGTGATTTCAGTACATTCTCCATGACCTTTTCCAGGCACTGACCATTATCATGTAGCTCCCAAGGAGCAGGTGCTGGGAAATTTGATTTAACAATTTCTTTCCTATGTGAAACCTATTTCCACCCTAGACAAACTGCACAAGTTTCCACTGTCTTCAGGGTTGAGCCTTACTAGTGATGTGCCTGGGTAGAAATATTTTCTTCCCCTGCACTGGGCTCTCAAGATTCAGGTCTAGCAAATACTCTTTTGATAACACACTATCCCTTCTATTTTCTTGGTTCTCTTTCTAAACTGTCTCTTGCTTGGATACAGGACAGGATCTTCTCAATATAATCTCTTTGCTTATTTTGTGGTTGTTGTTTATTCGTCTTTTGTTTGCTTGTTTTTTAATTGAGACAGGGTTTTTCTGTGTAGCATAAACTGTCCTGGAATTCACTCTGTAGACCAGGCTGGCCTCCAACTCAGAGATCTGCCTGCTTCTGCCTCTCAAGTGCTGGGATTAAAGGAGTGTACCACCACCTATGGTGTCTGCCTGCTTCTTAGTCTGATTCTTCAGATGACCCTCTATACTCTGCCTACTTCTTCTGTTTCCTGGATGAGTAGGAGACAAGAGAATCATAATATTCTATGAAAACTTGCAGCCCCTCCTTGTATTCAGTTTGCTATTGCCACATATAGCATGTCTGGTGTTTTCCAGTCCATAGATAGTGTTTGAATATTTACAAAGAATAATCCTTGAAAGTTATTTTGTTGTAGTTGTTGGGTGGGGGAAAGCCATGTTTTCTCTTTTCAGCTCCAGATCTATGGGAGATTATGTTGTTACATTGTAAATAATTGTCCCACCCACTGGTTTAATAAAAAGCGCTGATTGGCCAAAGGCAGGGAAGGAGGTGTGGGCGGGGCTACCAGACTAGGAGAACTCTGGGAACCGGAAGCACAGAGCAGAATGCCAGCCCAGAAGAAGCAGAGGACAACCATGCTGCTGTGAGAAAAGGTATCGAGCCACATGGCTGAATAGGTTAAGAGTCATGGGTTAGTTTAAGGGTAGAGAGATAGCAAGTGATATGCCTGGGCCTGAGGCCGATCAGCCTAAAACTATTGAAAGCATCTGTGTATCTCTATGGGACTGCAGGACTGAGGGTTTGTGGGTCCTAAACCTTGAGGTTAGGCCGGAAAGTCCAGGCCAGAAACCTCCTACTACACAGATCCATCTTTTATTTCTACTAACAAGCATATTTTAAACCCTTGAGAAGATCTTCAAAGTGAATTAGGCTGTGTGATGTGGGAATGCCTTTCTGTATGCTGTGAATATCAATCTTTAAATAAAGGAGCTGTTTGGCCCTTGACAGGCACCATAGAAAAAGTAGGAAGAGGAATCAGAATAGGTTGGAAAGGAAGGGCAGAGTCAGGGGGAGACTGAGCCAGAAGCCTAAAGGAGCAACATGTAAGGAACACAGGTGAGCCAAGGGCCACGTGGCAGATAGATTAATGAGAATGGGTTAAGATGTAAGAGCTAGCTAGCAATGTGCCTGAGCCATAGGGCAAACAGCATGAACTTAATATAAGCATCTGAGTCATTTCTGGGGGCCTGAGCAGCGGCGGGCAGCTAAGGGATCTGGGGCTGTAGGTCTCTGGGTCCAGGCCTCAGGCTTCCCAGGACCAAGAAACCTCATTGTAACAGCTGTATACTGTCATTTCATAGTACTTAGGATTCAGCTTTTTGGGACCTATTAAACCAATCAACAACCATCAGATTTCCAAAAGATTTCCAGTTTTCCAAAAGATTACCATTTTATCACACCCATGCTTTATGTACACGAACTTAACATCTTTTTAAAAACAGTCTTTATCATTAGCTTACCTGAAATTGGAATATATATTCAATACTCTATTTTTATTAGAATACTCATATGTCTAACATGTAAAATAAAGACAATAAAATCTAGAAGTGGGCTACAGTGGTAGAGCAGAAGTATAGTACTTGTGTATGACATATGTTCAAACACAAACTGGCATATTCTTTAATTTTTTAAAAAACTATATAGTTTCTGCCTTTTAAAATAAGGCACTTAGGTAATTAAGTAAATTTGATATGTTTTCCTATGGATTGTATTTGAACACATATACACACTATTTTATGAAATTTAAGTTTTTAAAGTGTGAAAGTCATTTCCTCAGATAATAAAGAGTGGGTGTCAGTGTGGCCAGAGGGTACCGCCTCCAAGTCCAGCTCTTTTGCTGCCCCCCTGTTGCACAGAGCAGACGAGGATGACCTTACAGAGACTACAGCAAAAGGACGTGAAATCACCTCTAACAGTGTTCTGTCTCACAGAGACTTGGGGTGAGACAGCAAATCAGAACAGAAAGAACCAGGAGGAGTTGAAAACCAGTATTGTAAACTTGGATCATCACTGACACCTAGTGGCTATTGCAACAGATTAAAAACAAAAAAAATCCCCAAACAAACACAAAAACAAAACAAAACAACAACAACAACAACAAAACCCTCTAAATGGAATTGGGAAGAAATCAGCAATAGAAACCAAAACCTAGAAGCTATCTTCCTTCCAGTGCTGTGCTCAGAATCAGTGCACTAAGAGGGGTTTCCACTGCATTCTGCATCTTCACCGAGAGGAACATCGGGATTGGTACAGGAAGAAGTGAGGGGAGAAAGTCTTCCCTGGGGTTTTACTCTGTAACCTAACTGTTTCTTCTGGAAGTCCATCCCATAACTTGGAACACTTCCTAAAATAATTTGAAACATGAAGTTGGAAGTTCAAAGATAAAATTCCTTTACTAAATTTGACAACCATTAGAGATGTCTTTTACTTATAAAATACAACTAAAATGTTCTTTTGCAATTTAATAGTAAATAGACTAAATAAATACAAGTTAGAAATGAAAGTCTGTGCCAAGTGGTGGTGGTACACTCCTTTAATCCCAGCACTCAGGAGCACTGGTAGGCAGATCTTCGAGTTTTGAGGCCAGCCTGGTCTACAGAGTGAGTTGGAAGATAACCAGGACTAAACACAGAAACCTTGTCTCAAAAAACAAATGAACGAAAACAACAAAAACCCCTAAAAAAGCAGATTTTATATATCTCTTTAAAATGTGCTTTCAGCATTAATAGGCAGATTATTCTTCCATTAAACACAACAGGCTTATAACTCTGCCATGGTTTCCAAAGCATGGAAGACACATATTTAATATTAAAAGGCTCATGTAGAAGGACATAGTATTTATAAACAAAATTGTGATTAGGATTTCTATCTTCTTTTACCACATTCAAAGTAGGAAGACTAAGCATAAACAGTCAGAAATTGTGCTTAAATTGAAAACTTCTGACTTGGCCATAAAGGCTCTACAGAAAGAATATACAGAACTACGGCTCTGCATGCTTCAACCTGTTCATAGTAACAGTAGATAATACAACCCTAGGGAAAAGTACATCTTAATTTATTCCCTAATATAGTCGTGCTATACCAATCAATTATAGCTATTTTGAGTTAAAAAAATGAACTGAAGATAAATAAGATATCAATAGAAAATAGAATTTATAATAATAGTATGAGTGTTAAAATTTGTGCATCTATGTCATGGATAAATGAAGTTATATATGGAATGCTATACAGCATGGTTGATTAAAAAAAAATAGTTGTTGGGGCTGGAGAGATGGCTTTGCAATTAAGAGCAGTAGTTGCTCTTCCAGAGATCCTGAATTCAATTCTCAGCAACCTGGCCTGCAGGCATATGCACAAACAGAACACTGTGTACATAATAAATAAATCTTTTAAAAAAATGAGTTGTCATTTAGTCTCAGTTATTAACAGTAAGGCCTAACTAACATTTGTCTCAAACTTCAAATGTGTTTCCAAACTTAATGAAAATCTGAGCCTATAAATCAAAACCGTTTTCTAGATCTGCCATATGTATTGACTATAAACATATAAACCCTTTAATTAAATCTGCCAGAAAAAGAAAGTAAATGCAGCAGTGTATCGCATACTCACTGTACGGTTTTTTCTGACAGCAGAAATAAAAAGAAGGGGCATTGATGTAATACAATTAAAATATAAACACGAAATGAAATGACTGAAAAGCAGTGGGCTAGAGATGCCCACAGCACGCCATCTACCTTGAAGCCAGGCCACGCCTTCCTGGAGTCCTTCCCCTTTGATGGCGTCACTAGCACTGAAAGAAAAGCCACACAAACATCCATGTCATGCGTTATACAACCCTAGGAGTAAAGGAGCAACACTGCTGCCATACTGCAAATAAACATGTACTAATAACATACATTTATGCAAACAGATTGAGTAGTGAAATAGACAATAAATAGGAATGTAGAGTCTGAGGACTTGGGACAAAAACAAAACCCTCTGGGACAGATTTGAGAATGTGCAGTCCTATTAAGAACACATGAGCATCAGGAATCTTCCTCACTGTAGAAAAATTCCAGCATTCACTGTCCTATCTCATTCTACCCAGTGCTCCAATAGCATTTACTTGTTAGAAATGTTTGACTTAGGTCACAGTATAGTCACAGAATCAACTGACTTTGTTTGAAATGTAATTTGTTATCTATAGAGAAAAACCATTAATTATCATATGGGTTCCATTGTTGTTGAGATTTGCTGTTTTATTTTTGAGGCAAGGTCTCATATAGTTCAAGCTGGTCTCCAACTTCCTATGTATTGGTTGAACCTTAGCTCCCCACCCTGAAAATACAAGAATTACAGTTATGAGTCACCATGAGAAGCTCATAAACATTTTTTCCCCGAGACAGGTTTCTCTGTATAGCCCAGGCTGTCTTAGAACTCATGCTGTAGACCAGGCCTCCTATCAAAGCACCACAACACTCTGGACAATGCTATCATCAGGATTTATTTTAGTTTATGTTGTTCAACAATTTTTAGTGCAGTGGTTTGTGATAGCAAAAGTTCTATCTCAATTTTTCTCTGTCTAAAATAACATTTTTCTATCACTATCAAACATTACTGGGCCCCAGATTCAAATTTGCCAACCATAGAGTAGCAATGTCCCCCACCCACTGCCACTCAAAAGCAAGGAAGGTTTCGCTGTTTTCTCCTTGGTAGAGGGGAGCCTGGCCTCAGAATCCTGAGGTATCTGTGTTTAGCACCAAGGCCAGATCTTAAAATATCTTTTCTTTTTAAAAGTATTTTACTAATTCTTCGGAATTTCATACAATCTATTTTGAGCACATACACTCCCACCTCCCTACCCAACCAACTTCATGGTATCTGTTTTTTAAAACCCAGGGGTCCAGTTGGTGTTAGCACACAGTTTTAGTTACGGTGTCTCCCCTAGTGGGTGGTTGACCTATCTGGGGTTACACCTTTGAAGAAAACTAACTATTCCTCTCAAGTATCTTTCAAAATGCTTCTAGGAGCAGAGTTCCAATCCCACACCCCATGCTGGGATTCCTAGGCCCCACTTCCTTGCTTTACATTCTAGGCCACTTCCAGCTTAGTAGACTTCTCTACTTTGTGTCCAACTTCCTTTAGTTATTACTGTAACTCTTATGAAAAGTGGGGAAAACTATAGGACATTCTGAGGCACAGGAACGTAGGTGGGTAGGTAGCAAGAGGATCTCAGGAGGGTAGCACAAAGGAGTTAGGAAACTATTTCATAAGTAAATGATGAAAAGCATTATTTACCAGTGTGTCCATATACAATCATTATCACATGTACCACATAAATGGCACAGAATGGGGGGGGGGGGGAAGACAGCAACTAAACCTGGCAAAAGTCTCAACTCCCAGAGAGCTTGTGTTAGGAAGACAAAATACCACCAAAATAAAAAAGCAAAGAGAGGCCACATGGTAAAGGTGAAATGTAAGAGCAATCCAGGAACATTAATTTGGAGAATGATTCATAGAAGGTGAAACCAGAGTGCAAATATCCCAAGCAAGGATTGAGCTCATCTGATTTCAGGTGAAAAGGGGAGTCACTGCTGCTGAAGAGGAGAGCGAGTGATGACTTCATTTATGTTTTCAGTTTTTTTTAATATACCTTTTTTAATGCCAAAGGATTTGAAAAGTTAATAGCAATATATTCATGAGTAACAACGTCACAATTCCGTGAAATACTTTGCTTGCATTCTACCATAATTGCCATTTATAAAATGACATAAAAGAAACAAAACAAAAAACCTAAATAAACAGAGTCCTACATTTCACAGATTTTTCAGAAAGGCAAAATGAGGATTTCTTACCAAATATGCCACGGTTTATCTTTGATGTTCTCTAAGCACAGCAACTGAGACACTTTCACAGATGTTACTGCATCTCTAAGATCCATTTTGTTCGCAAAGAACAAGATTGGAATCCGGCGGTGCTTAATATCTAAGAAAGAAAGGCACCATCGTAATACTTGCAGTATTTTGGATCGCTTTGCCCTAAACCCCTGAACCCCCATTTCAGCGTTAAACCTGAAATAAGAAGAACTGTTTCGACTGCTTATTTCAATAGTAGACAAACAAAGATGCAGAGCTAAACATTCACTTAAACAGAGAAATCAAAAATCAAAATGACTTGGTAAGCCATGTTTCCTCTGTGTAGGAACTTTAAACCAAAAAATAGTCAGAGAAGGGGAATCTAGCAGCTAGAGAAGCATCTATGAAAAAAGGCAAATATTTCTCATTTTCAGCTGTCAATACAAGGGAGGCAGACTTCAAACAGAAAGAGGAGGAAATGAACTCTGCTTTATTCTTAAATCATAGACAGCATCATGAACAAGTAAGACATTTCTAACATTTCCCATTCACAATTTTGAAAGCATTTCCCAAAGGCTTGGTGTATTTTTTTTTTTTACATTTTTATTTAACCATGTGCATTTGTGCATGTGTGTAACTGTGCCATGGCATACATGTAGAGGTCACAGGAAAGGACAACTCTCTCCTTCTGTCTACCACATGGGTCTGTGAAATCAAACTCAGGACCAACCCCAGGTTTGGTAGCAAGTGCCCTTATCTGCTAGCGAAGCCAAGTCCACATGTATTACAAAGTTTACAATTTCCCACCTTTGTCCTGCCCTGCCCACTTGCTTTCCACAGCAAAGATAATACACACCAGCATCTTCACATGCTGTAGAAACACTGTATTTCTAGTCATAATTATTATATCTAATTCTCCACAACAGGTTTACCAGTTTGACCCCTGTACATATTTACCTTTTTACCTATTTCCCTACCTTACCCTTGTTACCTAAGCAGGGTCATTCACTGTTTGTATCTCCAGTTCCAGGGGCTCTGACGCGCTCTTCTGACTTTTGTGGGCTTCTGCATGCCTGTGTACTCATAAATCCACTCAGACACATACACACACACACTTAAAACCACAATCTCCTTCCTCTTCCTTCTACCTGAAGTTTTCCTAACACTGAGAGCAAAACAAGCAGAAACGTGACCATCTTGCTAGCTGCTCCTCTGTCTCCCTGTACTGTGAAAATAAAAATCCAGAGCAGCTGTCCCTGATGTCCTATGCACACAATTCCACTTCCTCCCTCCCTCATCTTTTCTCACTCAATGTTCTCTTGTTACTCTATATTATTTATATATTTAGAAAAGCAGAGAATGTTTAGTGTTAAAAAGATAGATGCCAGTAGTCCCCCCAAAAGAAAAAAAAAAACCAAAACACCGTATAAAGCTTTGAAATTAAAAATTAGGCAGAGTTTTAGTAAATTTTTATCACCAATAAGCTTTAACATAAATTTTAAATTGAAAATAATTCTGTCTCACAAATAACATCTTCTTAACCTAAAAAGCAAAGCAGCACGTCTAGATGGAACCCAAATCACAGACATCATGGAAGAAATTACACAGATACCTGGGTGACTTAGAAGGGTGTCAAGCTCTTCTTTGGCTACAACCATTCTTAGTTTATCACTACTGTCAATGACAAAAATAATGGCTTGTCCATCTCTGTATGAGACAAAGAAATAAAACAATGGCGTCATTTCACCACCATGTGCAATCTTCACTGGGTATAAAACACCTGGATCCTACTAAGTTGACAGTGTTATATCCGAAGTATTTACTGGACATTAAGTCCATATACTCTGAAAAATATCTTGTTTGGAGATATTTGTAAAACAAGTAATCAGCTGTTAAACAAGGTTGTTATTTTAATTAAATGTGGTCAATAATAATTCTGATGTATGAGCTAATCATCATACTGGTCCTTAAATAAATAATTTGAATAAGGAATAATTTCTTCACTGAAGGAAGCTGTGGTACCTGATTACACAGATGTGAGTGGACAGAGTATTGTACAAACACTGGTCACCCAGCCTGGCCTTAAATTGGGATCCTTCTTTAGCATTAGAAGTACAAGGATTGCAGGCATGTGCCACTATGCACAGCCTGATACCTGGTTCTTAAAGTGTAGCTATATTAACCACAGACAGAAATGGACACAAAAACAGAGAAGAAAACAAAGGTACCGGGTCATGAATTATATGAAGTTACATTATTAGAGCAGAAGCTACATAGTCACTTGAACTACTAATCATTATCCTGAAATGTAGCCATGTAGTTAAGCAATATTAATGAAAATACTTACTTATAATAGTGTTCCCAGAGATTCCTGTATCTTCCTTGCCCTGACATGTCAAACACTGTAAAAGACAAACTATAAACAAAAGAAGACATTACTATATCCTAAGCAGTTAAGTGAAACAGTATCCTTTAATGTCTTCAGTTGTTTTCTGTCAGATAAATCAGCATGGCTACAGGATAATAAATGTCATCAATACTCAAGGAAAAATTAAAAGGTAGTGGTATATAAAGGCCAAAAGCTATGGGGATTGGAACTGACAACTGATTTCCAGGTAAGTATGGAAACACTCAGAGCTTTGGAGTCACAGAGAGAAGGGGGTTGGTTACCTGGAGGATTTGAATTTTTCTATGCTGAATCCTATAGTTGGAACTATATCCTGAGACTGAGCCTGTAAGAGAAAACATTTAGACACTTGTAATTAAAAAATGGATTTTCCCTCAAGTTCCAGATTTTTCTATTTCTAAAACAGGCTACCAAGGAGATAATAAAGTTAAATATTGTAATTTTTGTAACAGGGTTATTGTGTGTAAAATCCTTGCAAATATGTAAGATTTACTTGGCAAGTATGAATTGGCATAAACATATATGCTTGAATTCATTCACATTTTGGTTTATTAAACAAGGTAAGCAAGTTTTCATAAGTGGTTTAAAAAGTCACTCTGAGTTCCTGTGATGAACTGCTTAGTCACTGTACACATTATGTTTATTGAATTTATGATGTTTGGGACTGCCCGTCTTCATGTCTACCTGCCCCTGCTCCCAAGGAGCTCATCAGATAGAGAATATAAGCAACTGTCAACATGTGACAACATGGATGAGTGCTCGGGAGCACATGGTAGGTAGAGGAAACCCAGGGCAAGTTGCTGGCAAAGACTGTTGCGATAAGTGGAATTAGTCAGTACAGTCATCCTACGGAGAAGAAAACTAGAAGGTGCACACATCAAAAGTGATCTCTAAATAAAAGATAAAGGCTGAAGAAAGAGAGGAGTCACGGGGAGAAGTAGGGAGTTCTACAGGAAGAAGCCTGGAAAGAAGGCTGCAGAACAGGGCAATGAGACCAGCAGGCCACTTTGACAGGCTTCACAGACATTTAAAAATATACTGATAACTGATGCATTAAATGTGTCCTAGACTTTCCATTATCAAAACTGTTCATTCATATAAACAAAAATATATTCTCTTTATGGCCCAGGTCCTTAGAAGTTATTCTCAACTCCTTTGTTATGTGCCACATATGAAACCATTTGTTCGCTAAGTTTTCCTGGCCCTGTGCCAGTGCTTTAGAATACACCTTTCCATTTGTTGCTTTGAATTACAATGGCCTCCTAATTACTGCTAATTTGCTGTGCCACCTGGCACAAGTTATTTAAGCCTAGGTTTGCTTAAATGTCAACTATATTATCATGCTCATAAAATTATTATGAGAATTAAATGAGCTAATAGGTACAAAATACTCAACATGGTGTCTACAAACATTCCCCAAATGTTTGCTATTACTATAATTATCCTCTCATTTGGGTTAGTCTTATTCCCATATTTTTCCATATTGCCTTAAGAATAACTAAACACAGAAACTCTTGTCATTGTTCTGTGAAGATAAGAGTAGGAGAAGGGAAATTTTCCCACACATTACCATGCACACTTGAGCATCTACTTTTGTAAAATTTAAATCCAAAAAGAACAGAAGCCGAAATGAACTAGAGCATGGGAATCTGAACAGTAATGTGCTGCGACCAGACCCTGCCAAGTCTGTTTACTCAGCTTTTCCTTGTACTCAGCCTTTCGGCTACATAAATATTTCCCCCAAAGTATTGTTTTTGTTTGCTAGAAAAATAAATTATTTTGTGGCACATGGAGTCGTGCCTCATTACTCTGAGGTTCCTTGAACAACAAACTTTGAAATAAAGTGTTTCTTAATTTTGTTGCTTTTCCCATGAGCCTACCATTTAAATGGGTTTTTTTTTTTTTGCATCAATCATATGATAAAGGTTGAAAATGTAATGAAATTATAAAAGATATACCACATACTATCAAGTATCTTCACTGAGTTATCATCAGAATACTTAAGTTGCCTCTCCATAATTACCTAGGTTCTCCACACAAACTACCTTTTAAAATTTAGCCTGAAGGGATTAAAAATCCCTCAACTTTTTCTTCTCCAAAGTCCTAATGGAAATAATCAACAAAAGAAACTCCAGATGTTAACCAGGATAGAGCAGATGCATATAGAACTCATTTTCCCCTACAGTAATTCAGAGTAAAGACTAGACACAGCACACACTCGGGAAATGGATACAGTGCTCATCTTGGATTCCATAGGCCAGGCACTGTGGGAGATTATGTTGTTCCATTGTAAATAATTGTTTCACCAACTGGTTTAATAAAAAGCACTGATTGACCAAAGGCAGACAGGAAGTGTGGGCGGGGCTATCAGACTAAGAAGACTCTAGGAACAGGAAGAACAGAGCAGAATGCCAGAGAGAAGCTGGAAGAAACAGAGGACAACTATGGTGCTCTAAAGAAAGGTACCGAGCCCCATGACTGAACAGGATAAGAGTCATGGGTTAGATTAAGGGTAAAGAGTTAGCAAGTTATATGCCTGGGCTTTAGGCCGATCAGCCTAAAATTAATGAAAGCATCTATATGTCTCTGCGGGTCTGTGGGTCTGTGGGTTTGCGGGCCTAAAACTTGAGGCTAGGCCCAAAAGTCTGGACCAGAAACCTCATACTACAAGGCACTGTAACAGAATCTGTGAGCTTCAGATAACAGTGAGGGACCATGTCTGAAAAAGTAAGGTGGAGAGAAACTGAGGCAGAACCTAAAGTCAACCTCTGGCTTTCATGTGTATATGCATCTATATATACATGCACATGCCTTTCCTTACACACACACCAGGCACATCCTCATCCCCATCTCCCCAACAATGAGTTATCTCTAATATCTCTAATATTAACTTCTCTCTGTTTCAGCCAGGAACGAATGCATCCAGTCATGAGTTTCATCAACTCTGCTAAAAATTGTATCTCCATATAATCAACAAAATCCTCTGGCCAAAGATGATGATGATGATGATTATAATAATAGTAATAATAATAGCCATCAATCTATTTCACCTACCTTCTAAAATATATTTAAGTGCTAATCTCTGTCTAGGTATTTGCTATTCAATTTTTGATAACTCAAGGGTGCTTTGATGTTCAGGAGAAATATAATAAGCAAGGTATCAACTGAATATGCAGGGCACTATCAAAAGAATATGAAAATTGCTTAAGAATTATTCAAAATAAGGCTAGATGCCTTTTCCCCACAAAAAGGGGGATCTCACCATGCAGTCCTAGCTGATTTGGGGCACTTCATATAGACAGAAGGGCCTGGAATGCATAGAGATTGGTCTGTCTTTCCTTCCTGAGTGCTAGGACAACACCATTCTTAGGCCAAAACTATATTCTTTGTTACAAGGAGTGATTGTGTAAAAAAATAACCTCTCAGCTGAAGATAGTTATCATTTCAAATATGCTAGGATAATTTATCTTTAAAAATAAGTTTGAGTCTAAAATCTAGTTATCTAAAAAAAAAAATCAATTTTATTTATATACACAAGGAGACAACATGGAACAGTCTTGGAAGGCTTTTCCTAACACAACACCCTAGATCCTATGATGAATACAGTTAATTAACTAAAAGTAGCACCTAAGTGTAAATGAAAGCTCACAAGTGGTGAATTTAAAATAAGACGGAAGAAATGTAAATGTACACTGAGTAACAAAAGTATGTTAAACTTCCAATTCACTAACACCTTTAGGCTATGTACTAGATAAAATCAAAGGGCGGGTGGGGGAAGCAAGGCAAGTCAGCTCTTAAGATCTTCAGAGCAATTTTTCTAAATCAGGAATTATCAGGAATTATAGACACCAAAGCCTACTTCTGACTTATAAATCATGCACTGCATGTGTTAACGTTACATATTTTCAGTAATAAAGTAATATCTTTCATAATATATTGTTCAAAATCACTATCTGTTACCAATATGCACAGCATGTCTAGTTATCCACAGAACTTAGGAAAAATGATGCCTTGTCCCTTTCGTTTTGACCCTCTCATGAAGAAGAATTTAAACAAAATCAGTACAACCCATAAATAAACTTTAGAGGAATATGAAGGAAAATAAAGAGACGGTATTCCAACATAATAGTCAAGAATTACCTGCATGTTGCATAAATATATGGCAAGAAACCCCTCAACCAACAGTAAGACTAAGAAAGGACTTCACAAGATTACAGGAAGTTATAACTTCAAAGTAATGTTGCACATAACCTTTGCTAGTATCAGACAATACCAAGCATTACAGAAATACTTACATTAGAAGGTTTAAGTTTGTTAATGATTGTTGTTTTGCCACTATTATCCAGTCCAAGGCATAAAACATGAACCTCCTTTTTCTTCAGGCCAAGTAAACCTGAAAGTCTGTCCAGCAATCCCATTATGTGATTTAAATATTTACAAAGCAACTGCAAAGGAAAAAAATGATTACTTCAAAGGTACCTTTCATATGGAATATATTAGTATGCTCATAGAGAATGTAAGGGTAATAATGGCAGCTACAAACACATCAGTGTGGCTTTCCTCCTAGTAAACAGCGTAAGCCGATTATCAGAAAGAAGCCTTAACTGAAATGCAGACTGACAGCTTATAAAGCTAGACAACAAGAAATAACATCCCCGAGACAACCACATTTATAACATTCAAGAAGCTCTTGTTACCTTCAGTATCATGTGGGGTTTGCGAATTGAAGTTTTCAAAGTAATTATGAATGAGAGTCTGGTAAATATGAAACACCACAGAGACAATGATACTAGGCTACAGTCTGACGCTAAAGCTCACAAAGTAGAAGACAAGAGAACAAAAACCCTAGATTTAGCTGTATCCGTTGAGCCACTAAATAAAATACTGAAATGAGGCCATGGTTACATTTTGAGTATGCAATTATAAAAATGTCACTGTTTTTGTTTTCTGCTGGGTTTTTTCCATTTTTGGTAAAGATTCCTATTTACAGAGATAAGACATTTATCCTGATTTCACCTGTTTCGTATATTAACTATTAATTCTTTGGGAATAATGGGTATACTCCAAAATTTTAGTCAATCTTACTAAAATCAGTGTTTTTTCTTTATTTTTCTTTTTTGTAAAGATTGCTTTATTACTACTGGAGGGAGAAAGAGGATAGATATAACCTTTATTCAGTTTGCTGTCCATTGTATACACACATATACATACCAACACACATACATACACATACATACCAAAAGATTCCCCTACAAAACAACCCCCCCAAAACACCCTCAAACTGCACCGATATTTCATATTTTGACCAAAATATTAGAATCTGGGAAGAAGTGAAAAAATCAAAATTAAATAACTAAGAAATATTGAACAGCATTATTAATATACAAAATATTTATATTACTGAACTATTAACAAGTAATGTTCTCCATGTCTGTAAAACTTTGGAACAACAGAGCTGATTGTTAAATCTGGTCCATGCCAGCTTCCAGAACCCAGAGGTATAGTGGAATTATGTTCTGACACATTGTAAATAATTGTCCCGCCTACTAGTTTAATAAAAACGCTAATTGGCAGAAGGCAGACAGGAAGTATGGTCGGGGATACCAGACTAAGAAAACTCTGGGAACAGGAAGGGCAGAGCAGAGACATCAGAAGAGACACCGGAAAGACACCAGCTGAGATGCCAGCAGATGCAGAAGAAAGAAGACAACCATGCTGCTCTGAGAAAAGGTACCAAACCACATGGCTAAAGAGATTAATGGAAATAGACTGAGTTAAGATGAAAGAACTAGCTAGCAGTATGTCTGAGCCATAGGGCAATCAGCATAAAATTAATATAAGCCTTCGTGTAGTTATCTGGTGTAAACGGCAGTGGAGCTGCGAGTGGGTCCACACTTTGAGGTTAGGCTGGAAAGTCAGGGCCAGAAACTTACACTGCACAGGGTATTTTAGTTAGCTTCATTCCATGATTCACCACAATTTTCTGTAAGATGTGAACATCATCATCGTTTTGGTCCTTTACTATCCCAATACTGTCATGGGAACTGTTGAGCTAACTTTCTACTGCTTGTTTGGCTGACAGCACCAAGCTGACAATATTCCAGGAAGCATTTCTGTGACTGGTTTGGCTTCTGCATGACCAATAATTCTAAAAGTGTTAGTAAAGAGGGAAGCTTGGCCTTTAGTCAAGCTATATTCCAGCTATATATTCCAGCTATACTGTTTTTAGAGAACTCTGAAACTTTTTATCATCAGCAGACACTGTCTTATGTACTGTCTTCTTCTTACTTCAAGCTGTACTCTTGTCCCCTATCCAGATCTGAGTTTGAACTTTGTCTAACTTTTCTTGATGTAACATTTTCTGTTGGTGAATCTACAGCTGGGAGGGCCCTCTAACCCCAGCACATGACAGGAGCAAGATCCAATGTTTTCTTAACAGTAACTTATCTACAATACCCTACTATTATGTAGAAGAACTTTAGCTATAATACCATTATAGAATAGAGAAGTAAATCCAAACTTGAAGCATATATGCATGCATGAATGCACACATACAAACACATACACAGAAGGATGCATATATACATGTTTGTTATACAAACACAAGTATCTTTTTTTTTTTTTTCAACTTCTCCCTTGGGTGTTCAACTGAATCATTTTTTAACAGGAATACCTGTCTTAGTCAGCTTTCTAAACATTTGTTAAGATAAACTAGCTCACAATTTTAGAAGCTACAGTCCATGGATCAGTCCCCAATGTTAGGAAACTAAGCTCTTAAGACATAGATCTTTAAGGGGTACTCATTATTCTTGTCAGGTGTAGGTTATCTCCCTTCTGGTTGTTGGCCTAGGAGGGGAATTTCAGAAAGCACCCCTAACAATATACAAGCTACTGCCATTGCCCTTGGTTGCCCATGGGAACTTAATGTTAAGATTCTATTGCTGAAGAGACTATACATTCTAGGCACAAGATATAGAGAAATCCAGCTGGCACTGACCAAAAGCTTCTTCCCTGATAGATAGCTTTCATAGTACAGAAAAGGGCTACTCAAAATTTGGAAGGCAAGAAGTCATTAAAAGTCTTGCACATCTGTGAACTCTGAGAGCTGTTATAATGACCAACCTGACAGGCTATGACCATGGGTGCAAGAATAACATGAAGGTTAGGGTGGTGGTCATGTAACCAACTGCTTTCTGATTGGATTTAAGGTCTGTTTTTCAGGTAGAAACTCATACCTGGTACAACAAACCTAACCAAGAACCCACAGGGAAGAACTGACTACTATTACTGTGCTACACGGATACAGTAATAAACTGCTCCCTACACTTTTATCATTTTACCCAGAGATTAAAGCAGTTCTCAACTCTTATCAGAGAAGCTTCTTTTTGCAGTGGACAGCTGTTCATAGATTCCTAACCCACAGAGAATCAGTGACTGTGAAGTGCTCAGCTCTAAATAGGACATCTACCTATACCACACCCCTCCTCTCACGGCTTAGGGAACATTCTGGAAGAGGAAGCAGAAAGGCTATAGAAGCTAGACACTGGGGAGGGGGTGCTAAGCAGAGCCTTCCGGGCATGACAGGGCCAATGTACTCATGAACTCTTGGCAGCTTTGATTGTTCACATAAGAACTACCCAATCCAGCCAACATTCCAGCATGGATTAGAAAAGGGCTCAGCAGGCCACTCCCCTATCTGAGAAACTATTAGCAATTAATTGAGGTGGGATTTAGGTGTTAGCTGATAAGGTTGCAAGATATTTATATAGGGTTTTGGGCTTTTGAAGGGGGTGTGGTTGGGATTTAGAGAGATTTTTTTTTTTTGGTTTTTTGGAGATTGGATTTGTATTTATTGTTTAGATTACTTTATCATTATAGAATTATTTTAAGGTCTAACTTGTAATCGTGAGTGTTAAATTACCTTTAGATAAATATTTATCCTGTATTTAATATATAGCAGGTGAGATTTGTTGGGACATCTGGTGTCCCTGGGTGGGCTCAAAACACCTGGGCCTCTAGCCCGTCGCCATAAGAAACTAAAAAGTTTATCCAAGCCCTAAACACTGCCAAAAAACAAAAAACAGACAGAGTATTCAGACACAAGAGACTACATTCCTACATAGAGCCTAAAAGTTCTGCCCTCCTTCTCCTAATTCCTAATTATCACTCCAGTAACATTTGGCCATGCTCTGTTGCATGACAAAATTTAAAACGATGAAGGCTCCCGTTAGTGGTGTCGATGTGGTGGGATTCAGGTGTCACCTGATAAGGTGGGAAGATACTTACACAGGGTCCCCGGCTCCTGAAGGGGGTGTGGACAGCACCGTTCAAGAGGGGCTGCTGGGATCTAGTGAGACCTGTTTTGTTCCTGCCTTCTTGAAGATCAGCATCCATTGCCTAGATAATCCTATTGCCACAGAATCATCCTAAAGTTTAACTTTTAATCGTATTAAATTACTTTTAAATAAATATTTATCCTATATTTAATATATAGAAGGTGAGATTTGTCAAAACAGTTGATGGCTGTTAGGGGAGAGCCAGTTTCCTTCAGAGATATGGCCATTGGCCCATGTAGATGGTTCTATATCCATGAACATATAATAAAGCACTAATTGTTCTCATTGGTTTACTTATAAAAAACAAAACAAACAAACAAAAAACCAGAGGACATGAAGTTGGGAGGGCAACACTGGGGAGTGTCTAAAAAGAGTGGAGTTGGGGAACAGGGTGGAGATAATCAAAATGCATTGGGTACAAGTAAAAAATTTTGTTTTTTGTTTTTTTGAGACAGCATTTCTCTGTGTAACAACAGTCCTGGCTTCCCTGGAGCTTGCTTTGTAGTCCAAAGTGGCCTTAAATTCACAGAGATCCACTTGCCTCTGACTCCCAACTGCTGGGATTAAAGGTGTGCTCTACCACCACCCAACTATAAGTATAAAAGACTTAAAGAATAAATTTTAAATATACTTTAAAAATCCAAACTATGTAACTTTCTAAATCAAACTTTAAGAAACTTCCCCAAAATGACACCTTGCAAAACAAATTCCATTAGCAATACAATAAAACTGCCGCTAATATATTGCTTGCTTTGCACAGCTTTATATCTGCCTTTCCTTCAAGAAAAGTACTGTTAAATTTACATTCCATATCTCCAAGCAAAGTTTTTAAAGGAGCTTTCCTTTGGTTTCATCAACTAAACGTTACTATGATAGAAGACAAACATTTCCTTTGCTCACTACCCAGTACCATTGCCACAATACACTTGTGTACTAAATATTTCTCTTTACTCTCAACATTAATTTCCAAAGTTTCTGAGACATCCATTTACTTCACTGATTTTCATGTTCATTTAAGGTGACATAAATCTGTCACATGCATAAGGAAAGTGGTTGGATACTTGACATTTTGCTTGATGCCTTTGGGAGACCTCTATCAATGATGAGCCCACAAGATGATGTAGTGCCTCCCTCAAGAGTAGGGCCTTAAAGAAAGCTGTTTCTCTTATCCAAAGGACAGTTTTGACCTTAGGTACCTTTCTTTGTACTAGTTCAAAACCTTTTCATATTAGAGATTCAAAGCCCATTTCAAAACTCTTTGAATCACGGCTTTAGAGTTGGCATTTGATGAATTTATTTTAAATTTACCTTGTGATATGAAAAAAATCATATTTATTATTTTAACCTCAATTTTCTACTAAGTCCTATACTGTTCTAAGCCTATTAATGTAAATGCTAATATAGTTTTCATTTTCCATATAATCTTTACCATATTTTAAAAACTATAACCTTTCTTTCTCATGTTCCTTCTTTAGAGAAGTACTACAAGTGTTAATTGATAAAAGTTCTATTATGGATATTCATTTCCCAATCTTTTTGTGACTGTTTATTATTTTTCAGACACTTGAGGTTTGCTACTGAATTATTTTGGAATATACAGTTTTAAGGAGAAGTTAGCTTTTCAATTATTTTCTCATCTCCAAAATGAAAAAAAATCCTATCACAGCCTGCTTAAATTTGTACTTATTTCATCAATAGTAAAACTGAATATTACTGCAAAACTTGATTCATTTTTTTCAAATTGTTTTTCAATTTTATATGCTAACCACAGTTCCTCCTCGTTCTCCTTCTCCCTTTCCACTCCCCACTCACGCCCCCCTTCCACTTCTCGGAGGGGGTATGCCTCCCTTGAGGAGTCAACAAAGTCTGACATACCAAGTTGAGACAGGACCAAGCCCTTCCCCTCTGCATCAAGGCTAAGCAAGGTATCCCACTCTAGGAAATGGGCTTCTAAAAGCCACTTCATTCACCCAGGATAAGGCCTGGTCCCACAAACAGATCAAGCTGCACACTGTCACCCACATTCAGAGGGCCTAGTTATATCCTATGCAAGTTCCCAGCTGTCAATCTAGAGTCCTTGAGCTCCCAGTAGCTCAAGTCGGATGTCTTTGTTTTTTTCCCCTCACAACCCCCCAACTCCCTGCTCATTTGCTCTCTCCTCCCACCCCCTTCAACTGTACTCCATGAACTCAGCCCAGTGCTTGGTTGTGAGTCTCTACATCTGTTTCAGTTACTGGATGTAGGTACTATGATGACAATTAGGGTGGTCACTAATCTGATTACAGGCGAAGGACTGTTTAGGCACTCTCTCCATTATGGCTAGTAGTTTTGTCTGGGGTGATCCTTGTGGATTCCTGGGAACTTCCCTAGCCCCGGTTTCTCCCTAACCCCATAATGGCTCCCTCTATCAAGCCATGTTTTTCACGTTCTCCCTCTTTGATGACGAGCCCCCCTCCAAAAAAGAAAAACAAACCTCAGCCATCTAAATCCCTCATGTTCCCATTCCTCATCCCCTCCCTCCCTTCTACCCCTCCCTGTCATTTTACCCAGGAGTTCTTAACTATTTCCCTCTCCTTCCTGAGGAATCCAGGCATGTCCCTCTTAGGGTCCTGCTTTTTATCTGGCTACTTTGGAGTCGTGGATTGTAGCCTAGTTATTTTGCTTTGTGTTTCATATTCACTTATGAATGGTCTTTATGGCTCTGAGTTACCTCGCTCAGGATGATTTTTTCTAGTTCCATCCATTTGCCTATAAATTCATGATGTCATTGTTTTTTTGTTTTTTACTGAGTAATACTCCACTGTGTAAATGTACCACATTTTCTTTATCCATTCTTTCTTCAGTTGAGGGCCATCTAAAACTTTCTTCTTATTGGTGTTTTCTTTTATGAGCAGCTTACTATATTTGGAGACCATTTCTTTGATTATTGTATATAGGAACCCTTTCAATGTATATAAACTACAAACCATTTTAATCAATTAAAATTTTCCTTTATGTTTTTGTAATACAGAAATTTTATCTGATGCTATTGAGTCTTGTTTTGGTTTGTTTCTTGTTTTAGGTCTAGAAACATTTCTTCTCTCTAGTATTTTTAACGTATTAGCTAATATTTTGTTTTCTATATTTGAAGTTTATTTTTCAGGTTTTCAGTTCTAATTTGTCTGAAAGCTATCCAGGTATGAGAACTGATTCCGGAAACTGGTTACCCTCCCCTCCCTTCCTCCCTCTTTCTCTCTTATCATACAAGTAGACATTTATAGTTTCATTTTTCTTCCAATCATCTCTTATTAACTAATTTTTTATTCATTTTATTTTTGTATCTTATATTCTTTTGGTTCATTAGTAGGTTCTCAATTATGTACATTCTAAACTGTATTTTCTGGAAGAGAATTCTTAGGGGTTACTTTTAAAAGAATCTCAAGGTCACTTAAATTTGAGAAATTATAGACTCTATAAGTTTAAACAAGCTTCTAAAGGGTTTCACTCCTTAATATGCTGACACTAGTTATAAATTTCCAAGAGATGGATAAGAAAGCACTGTTTTTGGTGAGTTCTTGATCATGGGAACCTTTAGAAAATAGCTTGGTGTTGCAATTAGGTTTCTTGGTCCCGGCCGGCCAGAGATCCAGACCCACGGACCTGCAGCCCCAGACCCCTTAGCCACCCACTGCTCCTGCTCAGGCCTCAGAAATGACTCAGACGCTTATATTAACTTCATGCTGTTTGGCCTATGGCTCAGGCACATTGCTAGCTAGCTCTTACATCTTAACTCAACCCATTTCCATTAATTTGTCTGCCTAGTGGCCCATGGCTCACCTGTGTTCCTTACATGCTTCTTCTTGGGCGGCTGGCTCAGTCTGGTGGTTAAGATTCAGTGCTCTCACCACCACAGCACGGGTTGGATTCCCGGTTAGAGAACAAAAAGAGAGAGAGAGAGAGAGAGAGAGAGAGAGAGAGAGAGAGAGAGAGAGAGAGAGAGAGAGAGAGAGAGAGAGAGAGAACAGGACCCCAAGATCCCGGCAGCCCCTTATGAATAGGGTTGGCCACTCCCCCTTCAGGAGCCCAGGAACCTGGATAAGCGTCTTAGGACCTTATCAGCTGACACCTGAATCCCACCACAACTTGGGAACCTGATTGGGTTTTTTTGTTGTCTGTTTATGCCATAATCCCTTAAGTCACACACCACTATATTCGGTCATGTGTAACAGCAAGTTTCCTTTCATTAATGTCTCTTTTTAAGAATACGAGAGATTTTACAGTTTCTTTGGATTTGAGGGGAACTGTGCTCTGAAACCTTTTGTGCTTTTGTGGGACAGATGTTCTGCTAATTTTATTTTCTCCTTCCATTTCCTTATTTTGGTTCAAGTTTGGAGAAAGCAAGATCTTGAACAACAAACTTTTCCAAAGACTAGGTCCAACTATCCTATGGGAAGTCCATAAAATGCTTACGAAGCGACAGACACCTCCTGAGATCAAAAAGAGAAAAGCACTAAGAGTGAACTGTAAAGATTTGTAGTCGAATAGTAAAGGGTTAAGAAAACTTATCACAAAGCATTCTCAGCCAATTTTGATTCTCTAGTGTGTTCAGAATTCTTCAAAATAGTAGTTTAAAGTTTTTATTTTATGTGCATTAGTATTTTGCCTTCATTTCATGTGTGTCTAGGTGAGAGTGTCAGGTCCCCTGGAACTGGAGTTAGCTGGAGTTACAGACAGTTGTGAGCTACTAACCTGGGTAGTAGGAATTGAACTCAGGTCCTCTGGAAGAGCAGTCAGTGCTCTTAACCACTGAGCCATCTCTCCAGTCCAAACATTGATTTATTTTTATTTTATGTATATTGGTGTTTTGTCTTCATTTCATGTATGTCTAGATGAAGGTGTCAGATCCCTTGGAAATGGAAGCTTAAGATTTTCAACAATAAAATCATCTTATTGTAGTGAGCTCACAAATAAAAACATCACACAACCAGATTAGCCACTCAAGCAAAAGCTTGCCCAGTCCCGAATTCTCAGTGAACTTCTACAGTTAGGACTTTTCTAAAGCAACTGAGCTTTGCTTAAGATTTTACACCTTCAACTATCAATTAAATTTTTAATGTAATTAACCCCCACAACAGCGGGGGAAACTATAACAGGATGGAACTAGGGGGAAATTAGCTTTGTATTCTCACAACTCATGTCTATTTAAAATTTTTAAAGAAGAGTATGATCCTGGGGACGGATGATGCAACCAAATGATAAAGTGCTTATCAAATGTGCAAAAGGCCTAGGACTGGTCTTAAACACTGCCAAACGAGGGAGAAATTAAAACTTGTGCTGGAGAGATAACAAGGTCCTTAAGAGGGCTTGCTGCTCTTCCAGAGGACCTGGGTTTGGTTACCAACAAGCAAAGAATGAAGTTCTCAAGAACATGTAACTTCAGTTCCATGGATGGCCACACCCTCTTTTGACTTCAGCAGGCATTACTCTACTGGGAGAGAGAGAGAGACAGAGAACTAAAAGGAAAATCTCTGAAGACTTATGATCTTTGTTTAAGAATTAGATAGAAAGCAGACAGTGAATTGAGATAAGTCTGCCTTCATGGATAGGAAGAATAGAATATTGCCTAGATTAGGAGGGGAAAAAATATACCTTCAGCTTTAAAAAGTCTTGCTGTATGAACTGTAGAATTGCTGGCTAATGTAAACTTTCTAAAATGAAACAACTCTTATATTCAAATCAAGAACACGGAGGTTTGAACTGGTGCCACACTACTCCTAGATTCTTGCACCTTTCTGCCTTACAATACCTAAGATAGTGGGTCCTGTATGTTTCAGGGTTGTTCACAGTCTGGTTGATATATTTCAGTTCCTCATCTCACTCTTGCCCTTTATATATACATCAGCCAAATTCTCCTAGCTGCTTTCTGGGAATTAGTTTTCCAAAGGATTACTGGTCGCCAGGAAAGCACTGAAAATTAGCATATTATCCATATGCTAAAGCTTAGCAGGAAGCTGCACGCACGCGCACGCGCACACACACACACACACACACACACACACACACACACACACACACACACACACACAAACGAGATTAGACCAGGGGTGTGGTGCGAGAACCTTCCTGAAATGCTGTTTTGTAAACTTTAACCACCTTAGGGAGAGTGGACTGTTCCACATTCTTACTACAGCAATTAAACAATCGTATTCAGTTTTAAATAACTGGATGCTGAAATTTCAACTAAATAATTCAAATATCGTAGAAATCCCATTCTTGGGCAGCTTTAAAATCAATCAAGCAGGCAAACAAACAATTCGCCAAAAGCAGTTCATTTTCAATTCTCTTTTTACATTTCTCAGATTAGAGACAGTAACTTGTTTGGATTGAAAAACATGGGCAATTTCTTATTCTAAATAGGACAGGGTGGGGATGGAAATGGTCACAAACAAGTAGCGGGAACTTTTTAAAAGTAGTGGATTCTGGCGATGGTTCCATAGCACTACAATCACAGCAGCAAGGTAGTGTACACTTAACATGGGTGAAAGTAATAGTCTGTAAAATTATACCCAAAATTATACCCAGCGCTGAGAGATAACACAGAGACGGAGATGAAGACAGACAAAATGCGGAGTAGGTGTGACGATACCTGATCTTTGAGGCCAATCCAAAGACCAAGGGACTGAAAACCACAGGAATGGACGCACTCTTCCACGCTGAGATCGTGCCGGGGAGCCTCAGCCTTCCTCTCTATAACTCCGTAGGAAAGCTACCTTGTTCTGAGCACAGCCTCTCCCACAAATTGAGGGAACCCAAAGCTTCGGCCTGGATGGGAGCATCAGTGGCTGAGCGGGCTCCACGGCGCGCGCCGTTCCCTTGGCAACAGGAGCTTCTTCCGGTTCCCAAGGCCACGCCCCCTGGGGCGTTGTCGCATGGCCGCAGGTGGGATGTCACTTCTGCGGCTGAAGCACTTGGGGTAACAATAGCCTGATTCCAGCAGAGGAGTTCTATTAGGGAGAGAGTGAGCACAGAAGACAGCGGGAGCCGCCAAGACGCTGAGGGTCGCGTGCTAGGGCCTTCTCTCCCGGGACGTGATGGGCGTTGTAGGCCCGCGCACAGCCTGCTGGGTAGTGCGCTGGCCTTGGCTGCGCGCGCATCGCTGGGAGGTGGCGTCCTGGGCGCCCTGCTCTGGTTATTCCTCTGTTCTTGGCACAGACATGGGGTGGCCACCGCCTGACCACAGAGGGCGGTGTGGTGTGTGGGGGGGCTGGGGGAGTCTGCCTCCCATCACACAGACTCATCCCTGGCCTCAGCTAGGCCTGAGAGCGAGTCCTGAGGAAGTATACTTGCTAGCATGGACAGGAGGGAAACTGGTGTGAAAACCAAAGTCAATTTTAAAAAGGCCAGGGACATTATTTGGCAAAGGAAGTGTGATCCGGTCCCTAACTCTTAGCTGTCTGTTGCCCTGGAGTGATTAACACCAGGCATGAGTTTCTAATTACAGTCCTCAGGATCAGAGAACCTGGTGGCCAGGAATGATTTTTCTTAATACTTGAGATTATTTTCTTAAAGTCACTTGGAATTTATAGCAATAGAAATAAATTGTACTGATTGAAAGATTTTGGATAGACACTTTCCCTCACATTTGTGTTGCTCACCAATGGACAAGCTTCAGATACAATAATTTTAAAGATCTACGAAATTTTTGTCTGTCTTTCAAGCTGTCCGTTCCCATTATCCTACACCTACCTCAACCGATGACTTTAATGACAAACTTGTATTTAAAAGTTTAATCTCTACATTTTTTTTAAGTTTCATCTCATTATTTTACTTCTTAGGATAATTATGGTGTGTTGTTTTAGCTTTTCGTTAGTGAGTGTTATGTTTAACTACCATGCTTTAAAAAAAAAAAAGTTTGGCCTAGTAACTTGACTTTGGAGGGGGAGGAAGGGAGGAAGGGAATGGGGGGGAGGGAGGGAGGAAAACTGAAAAGAATTTCATCAAAGAGATGGTGGTAAAGACACTTACTTGTATGTGCATTACTATGGAGGGATTTTTCTGTTGCCTTCCCAAACTCTCAGGTATTCATAACATGGAATAAGGTGTAATTCTGGTCTCCCGACGCTTGGAAGACAAAAAACTAACTGAATGAACAAAACTCATATATATATATATATATATATATATATATATATATGATATCTTTATAACAGTAGTGTGAATGTCCTTGTTAAAATCGCTCATCTATATATGCTATATTTACTCTGTGGTAAATTAACCTATCTCTATATTTCATCTTCAAAAGGGTATTTTATCTAGTGGTTTTGAGGACTATAGGAAGAAAACATAGTGTGTTCAATACTTTCCTTTGTCCTGATGTTTTTTATTACTTCCCCCTCCCCAAGTCAACTCAATCCCTGATGTGGTTCTGACACCAAGTGCATTTACAGAGCGCTATCAAGCACTGCTTCTCTTTGATCCTGAATGTTGTGACTCACTTTGACAAAACATGGATGCTTATTTGCTTATATAATATTTTCCTCTTAGGCATAGAATAGAGCTTATTGCTAATTTTATTTTGCCCGTTTTAAACTCAGTTCAGCTTTTCTTGGTACAACACTAAAAATATAAACGACAAACTGAACAGCCAATTTTACACTAACTTGGATGCTATTTTAAAAATTCATTTTATTGTCCTTATTTATTTTATTGTGTTTTGTCTTTTTGTATGCATGTACACCACATGAGTACTTGAAGTATAAAGAGGCTAGAAAAGGGCATCATATTGCTGTTAACACATGTAGAGAATGAACCACAATACCAGTAACCCATGCTACATTTTTTTTTTTTTTTTTTTTTTTTTTTTTTTAGGAAGCTTGCTACAAAGGAGGATAAAGAGAGAGAGCGCAATGCTGAATCTTTGGCATATGGAGTCCTATGGGGTTTACATGGCCATGCCTGGTCCTATATGTGGATGAAAGGGGCGTGCCCAGGTAGCTTACAGGGTTTACAGAGCCATGCCTGTTCATGCATATGGATGAAAAGGGTGGTGGTGCCATGTTGGAATAGTGCATTTACCAGGCAGCTACCACTGGCCAGAAATGCTAACATTTATTGGGACTGGAATTAGGGATGGGTGTGAGTCACCATGTGGGTGCTGAGAATCAAACCTAGTTCCTCAGCAAGAGCCACCAATGCCTTAAATCACTGAGCCATCTCTTCATCCCCAACTTAGATGATTTTAACAACAAAGGCTAACAGTTATTTAGAGAAGTATAGTTGATATGCTATTTTATTGTTATTAGAGATTAAAGACTTCACAAAACCTACTTAGTAATCTAGAAAATGCTAAAAAGATTAACTCCAAAACAATAAATATTCCAGATGTTTGCATCTGCTGTTTTGATAGTTGGCAGCAGTAACCTATCTAGAGTATATCCAGAAACACAAAATAAAATTATTCCATTTGTCTTACAAAGTCATTTTGACTCTCTTGATTTTATTGTGAGTACAACAAGCTTTTAAACAGTATGTAATTTTCTTAGGCTACTTAAAACACATTTTAAGAGAGTTTTAGAAACCTTTCACCTTTCACGTCATAGCGTCTTGTCGGGAACTACAGTTCAACACTTATGAAAGAGTGAGATACATTGGATGATACTTCTTATCAACTCAGGATATGCAGATGTATTTTCTTATCAGCAACTTACAAGGAATCTGGAAAATCCCTATTTATAATTTATTGGAAAATTTACAATGGACAGTGATGGTCTAAAGATTTGTTAGAACAGCTGATATTGTGTGTGTGCTTTTGTATATAAACTACCTTTGTAATACATAATTTTATTCAACTGAATCTCATAAAATTTTTATATTTGCCATTATAAAATCACTACAAAAATATGTATCTGTTAATTATAGTGAAATGTGTAAAATTATGCCTAGACCTCAAAGTCTTTATTTTGAAAAGTTAAAACTGTTTGGCATATAGAATTATTAATGTTCTAAACAATATCTAGAAGTATATACTAAAAAGGAAATTACAATAATATACTTATAACAGTACAAAACGTCACAAATTCAACCACCAAAGCTGCAACTTTTATTAATAGATATTTTAATAAGCAGGCTTTCTTCATCTGTAAGACCCTTTTAGGAAATCATAGAAAAATAAAATACAATAATTAGCAATTTGTACTTTGTACAAAAATCTCACTATGTTGCTAAGCAGGTTTTTTTGCTAAATATCATCCATATTCTTTCAGCAAATAGATGACATACATAATTCAATTTGCCATAAACAATCCCTCATATTGAGAGCTGGACATTCTATAACACTATTAATTTGTATGCATGCCTGCACATAAAAATTTACATGGAGTATTATAGTAGATTTTTATAAGATGAAAATGGTACCACTTTCCAATCAAACTGGAATATTCCACTACTATTGTCAAGTAGGTGGTAGGTGGGATTGCAGTTCAAGAAATGCCATTTTGCTGCTAATTACAACTAAAAATAAAATATAGATTGCATAATTAATCTGGGAGGAAACATATATGCCTCAAATAGTGATATGATTCCAGACTGAGAAAACAAAATGTGGTACTATCCCACAAACAGATCTATACCCTTACAAGAATAGATGGCTATAATGTTAACATTTGATGATAAATAGCTTCAAGCCAGTTTACAAAGAAAGAACTTACAAGTCTTTAAGTTATGTAAAGAAAGTATTTTGGCTCCAATTTTTGATTACTAAATATAATCTCTATGAAGGATTAAGTAAGTCATTCTAGACAGATATCTAGGTATTTTATAGACGTTCTATTTATCTGGGTGGTGGTTGTGCATGCCTTTAATCTCAGTACTCAGGAGGAAGAGACAGATGGATGTCTGTGAATGTTAGACCAGCCTGTTCTAGGACTGTCACACAGAGAAGCTACGTCTAAAAAAAAAAAAAATGAAGAAAAGAAATACACAATTTACTATTATTTTTAAGATTTGTGTCACAAAAGACTTTCATTTTTAATATTTTGAATGCATTGAAAATGTCTACCATTTAAAATTTGAAGTGGCCATTTAAATATCTAAAGTGTTTAAGCAGGTAATCATTTACATGTATACTTACATACTTGTATTTTGGTTTTGCTAGAACAACAAAAATTTGGAGAACAATCTTATTTCATCAGTCACAATATAATTTCACATAAAGCCCAAAGAAGAAATATGCATCTTTAAATTCTCACACATCACATACAGCTTATCCAGAAATGTGAAGCACCAAGCACTGTTATAAATAAAAATAAATAAATAAATACATAAATAAAATCCTGTCTTATATTGAGAGGGATAATGAACAAAACAACTTTATGTTGCTCATGTACTTCTAAATGGCGAAAATATTTTAGTGTTTTCTATGTGGAAACAAAACAAAAGTAATTTATCTTAGAAGGTTAACACCTGCAACACCTATACTTTTCTTTTTAAAATTTAGATGGGATCTTAAATCTTTCAAATAGGATTTGAGAATATTGACAGACTAAATAAATACTATTTCTCTTTCAAGACTAAACTAATTTTAATCTTAATAGCCTTTTGAATAATATATACCAAATTTTCTGCCATATACTCAGTAACAGGCAAACATAAGTAAAAAACAGAAGAGCCACTCATTCCTTTGAGAAGTCTTCAATCTCTGTGATCTAGACAGAGAAGATTTAATAGTCCTTGAGAAACAAAGTGTCAGGTCTTCTAAGAAAGTAACTTAAAATATTTTATTAAGATACCTTCCAGATATTTTATGTCTTCCTCACTATTATACATAAAGTCCCATTCAAATCCTTTTATGGAAATTACATATATTCACTGTTCTACTTTAACAACTTACATATCTCTTTTTCAACCCACACTTCCTTCCCAACCCCGACATTGACTTTTCTTGCTCAAATCAAACTACTCACAAAGCAACATCTTTACCTTTCTAACACAGATCTACCAATTTAGCTGCATAGTGCACAATCCCTTCTCTTGCACTGGAGTTCTTTGTACCTGTTCCTTACAAAAGTAACCTTTATACTTTGCTTGAATACCAACAAACCTCCTACCTCTTCAGCCTTTTTCTGTAATTACCTTCTCTCCTGCATAATCAGTTTCCAGTCTGCCAAATCATTCTCATTAGTATGTAAATATGCTTTAAAATCCTTCATCTAAACAAAACGAAAAACAAACTCCAGAACTCTCCTGACCCCAGACCTCCTTTGCTGCTGACCCATTTCTCTTGGCTTCTGTCACAACAAATCCTTTTGAAGACTTGTTAGAGCTTCTGATTCCATTTTGTATTTCTCTTCTCAGGCAGGCTTTGACTTCACTGTGTCACAGAGACTGCCCTCAGTAAGAATTTGAAAGAACATTCTAGACAAAATTGCCATATCCAATGACCATTACTTTGGTATGATCTTGACTTTTTTCTTTTCGTTTTAATTTTGTATGCATGTGTCTGTGTGTATGTGCACATGTGTGGGAATGTCCCCAGAGGCCAGAAGAAGCAGCTGTTGTGAGCATGTGGATGCTAAAACCAAACAGGCCCTCTGCAAAAGCAGTATATACATACACTGTTAAGCCTTCTGTCTAGCCCTGATCTTGACTTAAAAGCCTTAAAAACACCCAATCAACTGCATCTCTCTTTTCTGTATCTTACTTTTTATTTCTTGGTTTACTTCATTAACTTCTTGTTCTCTGTCTAACCCCTAATCACTGGATTTTTTTTTTTAAAGCTAAATCTTAGGCAGACTTTTCTGTGTGTGGTACAGGGTTATTCTTGGTATTAAAATGTAAATACTGATATATAAATTTCAATTCTGATCTTAATAGCTCTTTTGAACTCTCAGATACAACTTTTTACAATTGTGTGTATGTGCATATTCATGTATGTATCTGTGCATGTAGAGGCCGGATGGCAAATCTGAGTGTCCTTCCTCAGTTACTGTCCACCATGCATTATACCAGCATAGGCCATTCATTGACCTGGAACTTATAGTTAAACTAGCTGACAAGCAGCCCTCCGGGGACCTTCTTGTCTACACCTACCAACTGTGGGATTACAAGTGTCATGATATTAGGTCCTTTTATTTAATAGGGATTCTTGGGTATAAACTCATTCATCAAGCTTGCAAACAAAGCAGTCTACTGCTGAGCTATTGCCTCAGACTAGAGCTACCAACACGGCAGTTTCACTTCACTATCTACTGTTTATTTCTGACACTTGATATCAAGTAGCCAAAACCAAAACTGATTCCAAAGCTCCTGCTTCACTGCCATTAAATCAATTGCTAGTTCCCCAAATGAAAATTTAGTTTTGGATTTTCTGCCTTCTTCATCCCCCATTTTCAATCCTAACCCCCGTTTCTGACAAGTAAGCTAGTTTTAAGTCATCCAAGACTTTCACCTGTCTCTGTCTTCAGCATGTCTGCTCTAACAAGCACTACCACTTTCTATGGACCCACTGCTTCTTGTTCATGCTCTTTGGGTCTATATTTTCCTCACGGCCATGTATCGCTCTCTACATTCTCACAAACATCAAGTTAGCTCCTTCTACCTGTAACTGTTCTTACTCATGTTGTGGACGTTCCTTTCAATTTTTCAGGTTGCAGTTTAATATCATATCTGTACCAATTTATTTTACCACTTACTGTAAGGTCACAGGCACTTGCAACTATAATGTGTATGTAACATGACTATCAGTATAAAGCATGGCTATCGTATCTTTACTAATAAAATGTCAATTTCATGATATTGGACTTTGCTTGTCTTGGCTATCACTAACCCTTGGTGCTTTGTTGGATGTCTGTATTTATAATAAACACATTTAAAATAAATCTGTATGTAAGCGTATATACTTATTTTGAAGTTGAGCTTTTAAGTCTTGGGCCAGTAAGCTGACATAATTTCTTTTACTTTGTTGTTGCTTTAAAAACTAAATATTATAAACAGGACAAAAAATTTAGAATAATCATCTTATCCTGATCATTTATACTAAATTATAGATACTTCCATATTTGATGCATAGTGGTTATGGTTGTAAAACAGAAAGATGTAATATTTTAATTTTTCAAAAGGTTTTGGAAACTTGGAAGAAAATAGATTGTATAAAATGGAATAGGTATCTTCTTTTGTTTGAACATCCTATTCAATGAAATTTTAAACATCAAATAAACATAAGTAAAACTTGAATATAAAAAATAAACATTATCATTCTAAATTCACTAAGTTAATTGTGTATTTTATTTTTGGGTTTCTCTTATTAAAAAAATATGACAATTTGCTTTTTCTAGCTTACCTTATAGAATATCTGAATAGTATGAGATAAAAGAAAACTCATTTGGAAAAAAAAAAGGAATTTTAGCTGTAATGACATTTGGTTTCAACTTCTTGAGAATTGGCAAGTTACTAACATTATATGATTGAATAAAAATATAAAACATGCAACTACAATCCAGGCACACAACTCTATTTTCATCACCCTAGGATAAAGGGTAGAGAACACTGAAGCCAGCCTGGGCTACTGAATGAGACTCTATATTAAAAAATGGGGAAAACAAAACGACCGTCTCCTTTAAATCCAAACTACAGGGAGTGGCTCTGAAAGCAACCAGGAAAATAAAGAATACAATCATTTACAGGTCAAAGGTGGCACATAAAAAACAAAGGGCTTACACAGAATTTATATGAAGATACTACCTTTTAAAAGCATTTAATATTGTGTAGGATACATGTAACTGCTTAAAAGTATGTTAATTTTAAACTCTTTGATGTCAGCTCTTCAGTATCTTTTAGATACTGTTTTAAATTTAATGGCAAGTTTTTAAAAAAATCTATAAATTGGGTAGTTCGCTAACATGTATAAAATATTTCGACAGTCACACTTAATGAATTATTATTTTAAAAATATTTTGCTTATATTTCTTAGAAATCAAAAGTATTAACATGTGAATGTTCAGATACGACCACAGCCTTCTAGTATATTTTTAAAAATAGTCGTTTAATTTGGGTGTTTTCATAAGATATTTTCCCCAGTTTAGTGCCTATATATATCTTCACAAAAATGAGTAGAATTATTTACATTATATGTTACATTATATATATTCACATCTATAAAATGCATATGTTTCAAAATTAAAAATGAAAACAACATTATGTCATGTTAAATGATTCTTTTCCGATAGTTTTCTTTTTAAATAAAGTAACTAGTGTAAGTTACTCTTTTTCCTACTTTTTGGTCTATAATATTCAGTATTAAAACTGTGATTAATGATGTGCTTGTGATTTTCGTATATGCTGTTATTACAAGTATAGCTAACATTTTAGCAAACATTGTTAGTTAAAGATTACCCTTTCAAAACAAAATTTAAACTGTTGATATTTTCCTTTCACACAAAATGAAAGCTAAGTTAATGGGGAAAAAATATCCCAAAGGCATTTATGTTTAACAGACAAATTTTCAATGTCACAATCTGAGGGGGGTCATATTAGTGAAATGATATGATGTCAGAAATAAAACACAAGCCAGTGACCTTTAAAATCAAGTGTTCCTCACATCTATTTCAGTCACTACTGCTCTCATGCTGTACCGCTCTCTCTGAAAATGCTTCCACTTCAAGTTTTCTTTCTATTTTTCCCACTCTCAAAGTATTAATTAAAATACATAAAATTGAAGAGAAGCTCCATGTTTTTATAAAAGTAAATGAGAGTTTTTCATAGTATCAATATATTAAAATAATTTTTCTTGAAGAACTATATATATATAACACATCAAGAGAGAACACTTTAAATTAGAAACTCTAATGAAAATCATTTATATACATTAAACTTCACTTTTGATGTAGTGCAGAAAAATTTAAAAGCCTCATTATTCATATATTGTCCATAATAATTTAGCATTTTCTCAACAATACTTTGAGTGTATATGACAATGATATTTCTTAGGTAATGTATCAGTGACTATGAGAACAAGTAGGTTTTAAACAATGATCTTATCAACCACTTTGATGGGAAAATAGCTGCTCATTTACAAATTCCCCAGCCAGTGAGTGGCTACTGGTTTGTATTTTCTTAGAGTTTCTAGAGACCTTATTTTAAGTAAATTCAGTAAAGGAAAACAAATATTTGACAACAAATCATTCCCACTTAAAATATCATCATGGATTTGATAATAATATCTATAGTTCAGGATTATAGAGGATATTACTACCTTTATCAAATTGAAACAATAGAATTAATAGTGTTTCAGCCTTTCAAACTGAATGAAGATATGTTTAAATAAGAAATATGTTAAAGCAAGTTCTGTCTAAAATGCAGCTAATTTTACAAATAACTCAATGTAAAAAAGATTCATGACATCTCAGAAGCAGCAGAGCATTTCAATAAAATCCTAGAAATTGTGGTTTGTTTTTAGGAACTGGATTTTCTTCACACCATATGTCATGATTTAAAACACTTTAAAATGTTACTGGCTCTTTCTAGAGGAAAGAAAACAGAAGAACATCTTATGTAGGAATGGCAGACATGACCAAGCTTGCACGGAAACACTGATATTGTCTGGGGGAGTAACTCATTGACAAGGCCTTCTGTGACAAGGGCTTAGTCTTGAGCACCAGCACAGGAACTCAGACAATAACAGTTCATATCAATATTGCTTTGTACTTAAGCTCATGTTTAACTCACTAAAACAATTATGACTAAATCTAAAACCTTACCAGGATATATGAAAAACAATGATTATGTTCCCAGAATTTTCTTTATAACTATGTACTATGTATTGACAACATCGGATCTTTCTTTCCTGGTGATTATTGACATGGAGATCCTGATGCCAACTGAGTAAGGATAGCACACCAAGTAAAAATGCTACTGTAACAAATTAAAGATCATTAGAAGATAAATATGACACAGAAACATAGATAAGGACAGATGTTATTTAAGAGAGTATCATTAATCAGATACTTATTGAATTTATAACTTGTGAGATACGTGTATGGTTAACCTGTACTTTATTTGCTAACACAAAACTGGAGGCAATTTGTCTTAGGGATGGATGTGGCTCAATGGTACAACACCTTCCTAGTATGCACAGCTCTCTGTATTACATTTAAGGCAGTGCTTTTAACCACTGAGCCATCTTTCCAGCCCCAAGTTACTATTTCTTAAGTAGCTTTGCTATTTTTCAAAGAATTGGTTGTACTTAAGGATAGGAGAATTATTTTTTTGAAAATTTCTCTTAGTGTGAAACAAATCATAGTTTATTCTTTGAAGAAAAGTAATGAGTATAGCAATTTAAGAAAGGACATTGTTTTGTTTATAAAATTGCTTTTATTAGGAAAGAATTAAATATAATAAAGTAGAAATGACTTGATGTCACTGAGATGCACAAGTGTTGCAGATGTCATATTCTTTTGGAAATATTGAAGTTTATTTAGAAATCCTTTACCTCCCTTAGACATCAAAGTTATCTTAACTTACTTGCATCATTTTAAAATGCAGTAACTTGAAAAGCTATACTTTTAGAAACATTCTATGATTTCAAAAGGGAAATCTGCCAACCAAACAGAAAACACTTGATTCAAGAGGAAAGAACACAATCTCTGTTATATATAACTCAAGCCAAGTTATAAAGATTCTCAAAATAATTTGACTCAATGATAATTTGAATCTAACTACTTGTCAGCAAAAGAGGTTAGTTCAATTACATCTGGACAATCTGTGTGTTCTAGACCCTCATAACTTTTTGGAAATGATTTTGTGAAAGTTTTGACGTGAATACTATTACATCTGCTAGAAAACTTAGCTCAGGTAAAGTTAGGTTTGGGAAAAATATGATGGTTTTAAAGGCTATGTGAAGAATGAGTTGGATTGACTTCTGATGAGAGTATCTTAGAGAATCCACAAGTATGATTTCCTCTATCAAACAGAGTAACGGATGCTTTTGGGGGGGGGGGGGTGATTGTAAGAGATTCCAAGGTTCAGAATATATCTTTCTGATGGGAATTGAAAATGTGCTCCACACTTGACTGGTTCCTGTTTGTTTAGTCTTATTCTATAGCAAGATCAAATCCCCCATGACAAAGTCACCATAGCAAATTGCAAGGAGGCTCCAATCTCTAAAATGTAAACTCAAGGATTAATAGTGGCCAATAACAGTATACTTAAATTCATTTTTGTGAAATAATAATTATGTGTATGGGAGGCATGTTTTTTGTTTATGCTAAATAAAACATGCTTTTCTAAACATCATAAAAATGAGAAAGGATGTTAGAAATATTGATCATAAAAAGGAAAAGTTTTGTAATTTGAACACAGGAAGGACAAATGAACAGTCTACTTCTCTACTGTTTTAAAAAGTATTAAATATGTTTTGAATAATTATGAATATGAGTTTATTCAACTGCATGATGAAATTCACATTGTGGAAGTTAGGAAGGTCATAATATAAGAAGTGTTGCATCTGCTTTAAAGCTCTTTTATATATAAAGACACAGACACCATATAAGTTAACACTGATTTATTAAAATACTAATTTCTTTTTCATATGATATTAGACATAGCTAACTGACGATGCAGGAACAATCTTCTATTTTGAATTTCTTTCCTTCATCCTTAGTTTTCTGAAGAAAAGTCAGAACTCACACCTTCTAACTTGAAGAGCTCCCATCTGTTTGCTAAGAGCCAGCATATTAAAAGTATAATTTTTTTCAACGTGCCCTGACATCCAGCCCCTTCCATGGAGGTTTCCGAGGCCTTTGTAGACTTGCTATGATTTGCTATGCTAATATAATGAGTGTATTGATAGACCTGAGACAGGAGGAGACTGCAGGGGGAATTTAAACAACAGAAACAACAGGAAGGCTGAAGAATTTAATAAAGGAGTGAAAGAGACAATGCTGGTCAAAACCTTCAGATGAGAGCTTAACTGACGTTTTCGCAGAGCATAAACCAGATAGAGAGGGATCCAAACAAACGCTTAGAACACAGGTCGGATGGCATGCAATTTCCTTTCCACTGTCACTGCCATAGAGAACTCTATAAAATCCTTTTCACAGATTAAAATTGGCTTTTTTTTCTATTATGGGCTATGAGAGGCTGTAGAGTTGGGGTTGGAAGGCTGCCTTATTCATTTGTAGCAGGGTAGGTTTTAAAGAGTGATACACAGTGTAGTAAATCTGTGATTAGAGCATGCACAACACACTTATCTGCAAGGGAAACTTTGCAAATTTACTGTAACTCTTCCTTCTCTTACACTGTCATCACTTCAAGTATTGTCTAGCGGAGTGATTTAAATACCCATTTCATTCTTAATTGTACATTTGTTTTACATTTTTGGCTGTAGACCAGAAGTCGACTTTGAGAAAATAGAAATTTATATGGTCTGATTTTCAAAATTCTAAGATTAGAATTGATTAAGACTTCTTAAAAGCAAGTACATGATGTACAAGTGCATTCTAATTCTAAGAGATTGTTACCAACTGCAATTATGAAAGTCATTAGCTTCTTTGGGGGTAATTCTCTTATATTTGTATGAATCAAATAAATTTAGTTATTGGACATAGGCACCAGTAATCTCAGAATGGTTCATGTTATATTTGCCAACTACATTTAATATCTTAAGCATTAATATCCTCAGATCTTAATTCCTCTTAAATAATAGAGTGCATGACGATTAGGCAGCAAGAAAATAGATATTTTTATATTTTAATATTTCTGTTTAATTTTGTCTTGTTCTGTCTATCATGAAGTTCACAATTATCCTTAACATTATTGTGCTCATAGCTTTGTAGATTATAAATGCAATTTTACAAACTTAAAACAGGATATGGAGATAGAGTATAAAGACAATGTTCTAATAAATCAAAAAGACTTAAGATAGAAATTCAAATTAACTAGAAATCAAATTGTATCATCAGACTTTTAAAAGAAAAATATTAACAGATTTTTAATCTTGCCATCACTGAATGTAAATCTCATAGATTTTTAAATACTATTATAGAATTTATTTCATCAAGGCATACAGATGCTGCAGACAAAGTCCTATGATGGACCATATTATTCTATTTCTTATTTTTCTAAATACCTTTTTGTTGTATTATAAAAATAAATATATATGATTAATAAATTTAATCATCTGTTTACATCTGTTATTATTTAATAGATATTTAAAGACAGTAAATAAGGAAATTTTGTATTTCCCCTAAAGGTATTCAGATTTGTGTAAATGTATTAAGCAAACTGCAGAGAGTCTATGAGTGATGCACGGCCATGCATGTAGATAGCTAGAAAATGTTATTAGCTATTTCTGACACACTTATTTGAACAGGGATGAAATTCCACTCTTTCCTTTTTCTGTATAGTTAAGGAATACTCTAAAGACATCCTTTTATCTCTATACATGCTTTTTTTTGAAATGAGAAAATTAAGCTGCAATAGGAGGGGAAAAAACCAAGATGAGTCAGCTAAAGAAACCATGTAGAAGGATCTCACATAAAAAGAAAAAATCTTACAAACAAGAATAAAAGGAAAAAATGAGAAATCTTAGCAGAAACAGCTTTACCCTCTCAGGACAGTTTAGGTGAGAGTGTGGGGATGTGGAGTGGATGTCTTTGTCTCTGATATCAAATAAAACTTAGTTCACAAAGTCCGCATCTTCAGACAATCTGGCTTGCATTTTCTTCCCACAATAACCAGTTTATTATCACTCATCACCTTTGTAATTTCAGGGGGAGCAGATGATTTAATAGTTTGTTTAAAAAGGGAACTACTTTGATAAACTGACAAATTCACTGGAAAAATATATTTAAGTTTTTTGCTGAAGCCTCTGAAAAGATTGTGACAATCAGTCTTAGTTGTGTTCTTATTTTTATACACTACAATGGACCAAAGTTTACACTATATATATGTGTGTGTGTATGCATATACATATATACATACACACACATATATGCATACATATATATGCTTAATATGAGATCTATTTATATCATGTTTATGGTATCCATATTAATTTTTTAGAAGATTTGGAAAACAGCCCAGGGTGTTCATGTAACTTATTTTTGTGAACAAAATATTGGAATTCTTAAAGTTGGAAAATATGTTGTCAATCAACTAGATGTGTTTATTACCTTGGAGCACTGCAAGTCATCTTAATTTGAATAAATGATTTCCCATTTAGTCTATAACTACTATGTTAGAACTTTTATTTTTTAAAAAAGTCTCATTGTGAACAGTTAACTTTTTCATAATTGCTTTTGAACTCATGAAGATGAATCCAAGGGCACAGCTCTAGGTTTACTCCATACATCTGTCCATGAAAACTACCAGAGACACACTCTTGGTCTTTCCAAGGGCGATTCTTGTAACATATTAGAGAAATACAGTATAGTTAGTAAAAAATTAGAGGGGGAAAAGCCTCTAAACAACCACCTACTATGAAATGTGTAGAACCCTATAAAGTTAATTTAAAAATATAGACGAACCCAGCCTTAGAATATTTAAAAGCACAGTATTTTTGTCCATCTCCCTCCCCAACAATGCCCTTCATACTGTAGTCACACCTGACACAAATGCACTACATGGAATAATTGATCGCTGTAACAACATCAGGCACCAACAGTTAAGTTATTAAAAAATAAAGCAACACTACAACCCATAGAGTTGAGTAAAACCATCGAAAAAGAAGCATGTCAAGTTGGAAGCTACTCGATCACAAAACATGGAAAAATGATCAACTATTTCTTTCTATCTATCATCAAACTCTACATACATCTTTGAAGATGCCACACCTGGACAAATTCCTTTAGGTTAAGTCCATGAACACTTCCCAAACATTTCTATACAAAGTTACACATTCATGCTGAGTTATTTATCATTATGTAGTGATAATCTGCATTGGGCCAGAGTAGTTTCATTTGCAGGCTATTCAGAGAGGACCTGTGGAGCATAATATTGAAATCCAGGGTGGAAGCATAAACGTAAGGTGTGCAGCCATAGTCTGACCAGGAGACTGTGGGTTGTGAAGGGATGTCTGGAGAATCAGAAGAATGAGTCGTAGAGGGTATATCGTTCTTTGTAGAAATGCTGAGGCACAGAATACAGTGTTTATAGTACTTTCATACATGAAATCCCTTCTCCTCTATGTGCATCATATGTAAACGTAAAGTCTGTATGCTGCTGACTATTCGTCTCTGATGTCCAATGAGTATGACTCCAATTCGTCTAATATCACTGAGAAAGAATGAAGAGAGAGACAAAGAAGAAGAGACAGTGAGGAAGGGATCAGAGGAAAGAAAGAGATTTTGAGCATATAAATTTAACAAATACAAGCCAGAGAAAATGAATACTTGGCTATGTTAAATCTATGCCATGCACATTTGACAAAAAATGTGTTTGTTAGTTGTTAAGTAGTCATATAAATGAAGAGCAAAATATTATATTTTCTTTTCCCTTGCTCCATAAAATATTTTAAAATATTTTATTCATGTAATCTCAAATTTAATGATATAAAGAAAATTCCATATCTAGAGAGAATGTTTACATTTCTAAAGGTATAAGGCTATTTATAATTTAAGTAGTTATATCAATATGCAATAGTCATAGAAAATGCAGAGCAGTTAGGGTAGAAGTATAATATGGGTAGGAAAATGATATTAAGCAAAATTTAGTAATTTTGCGAAAATAAAGTAGAAATATACATATTCTACATTCCTAGAGCAACTGAACTTCTGTGCTTAAGAGATAAACAAAAATAAATACAAATATTGCATAATTCAAAATTACTTATACTAATACAAATTTTAAAAACAGACATACAAAAAAAATCCCACACAGTAGCCCAAACAAATGAACTAGATTTATAGGCCTGAATGCAAACGGATCTCAAATGTTGAATGGAAAAAGCAAGAACAATACATTTCTTGCATCAACTTTAAATTTTATATGAAATATGTAAATTAGATATATACAGACTAATCATCATTAAATATAGAACCATGATGACCTTGGGTTGGAAGTAGGAGATGTGATGGAAATGGGGTACACACAGATTCAACTATTTCATGAATTGATTGTCTCATTAAGGTGGTGTTAGGTACACTGGAATTTGTTACATTATTTTCTATTCTTGTTTGTGCATATATGAGAAATAATTAATAAGAATCAATAAGATCCAGTATTTGGCTTAAAAACTGTCATTATTTTGAGCCATACGAAATTGTGTTGCTATCTTAAAACAATAGTAATTTTACATGGCTCTGTCTAATTGTTATAATATTCTTAATCTATGTGTTGAACATTTCTATTGGATGTGAGCAAAAGATGATCTTTGAGAAAATGGAGGATGTCTTATCATGATAATACATAGAAGAATCTCTAAAATGGCAGAGTAACACTTTAGAGTAAGTGGATTGACTTAATGAAGATAGTTGGAACTGATTATGCTTTATAGTATACATAAATAACAGTTTACCTTGGCAACAAACACTATGCTGATGTGAATAAGATCAATATGTATTTGGTAAATATTTACAACAATGTCAAAAATCTTTTTGAATTAAATATATTCTTTAATAGTTGAACGTGTGACTTTCACCTTCCACTCGAATGATAATGTTAGAAGTCACAAACCAGCCTTAGGAAAGGTTTTGCTGATTTCATGAGTGAATTTTAAATTCCTTCAGCAGAACATACAGTAGTTAGGAAAGAACTACTTACTCGATGCTCATTCTTGAAATTAGATCAAATGTTGTAAAGCCTGCCGCCATGAAGTTACTCTTGTATTGCCCCATCTTTATAGAATCCAACCAGTCACCAACTGTGACGAACAATGGATATTCAGGAACATCACCAGGGGATTCTGGCATTCTACAGTAAAATGAAACACATGATTAAAAAGCCAGATAAGCCAGATTTAGTCATTATTATTTTTTCCTTTTGCAATATTCTTGCATCTAATATTTTATCCTCCATTTGAATGAATTCTAATTTTCTGTCTTTTTCAGCAAATAATTAGGGAAAAAAAATCAAATAGTCATTTCTTTGAACAATTTCTGCTTTTCTGCCACTATGGGTAATACACTTAATATATATTTAGAAAATACATTTTTCTATATCCCTTTTTAATTTTTTTTCTCATGAAATTGTTTAGAAACTTGAAGCCCAGTCTACCCACTCTCCACATGGAGAGTAACAGCTCTTCATGGTTACCATTTCTGACTTCTGAGGAATGTGTGTCCTTCACCATGAGAAAACCCACAGAATCAACTATCCTAGACTCACAGGGGCTCAGAGAGACTGAACCAACAACCAGGAGTTTTCATGAGACTGATATAGGACCTCTGCATATATGCTACATATATGTCACACTTGTGAAGCTGTGTCTTCTTATGGGACTCTTCCAGTGGGAGAAGACTCTGTCTCTGACTTTTTTTTACTGGTTTTTGGGATCTTACAGCCCCTTCTGGGTTCACCTTGCCCAGCTTTAACGCATGGGGAGGTGTTTAGTCTTATAGCAACTTGATATGCCATGTTTTGCTGATACTCATGGGAGACCTGTCCTTTTCTGAACAGGAATAGATTGGGGATGGGGAACCAGGAGGTTTGGGAGAGGGAATAGAAGGAGAGGAGAGAGAAGAAACTGTAGCCAGGATGTAAAATAAATACATTTAAAAAAGAAATCCATGTCCTTTTGCCTGCCCCATGCTTTGCCATGATGTGTCTCTTTTTAATGATGAATTCATTGATCAAACTTTAAATTATGTTTTAAACATATAAACAATAATAATTTTATCTAAAAATATTTTTTGATATCATAGAACTTAGTTGCCTAAGTAGGATTTACATATATCCAAGCATAGTGTATGGGTCTTGTAGCTCAAAACATAAATATGAAGGCATAAAGTAAAGTAAAGATCAATGAAATTTGGGCTTAGAAGTTAAGGAATATAGTACTGATAAATATTAAAATAGAATTACCTCAATCATTTTTGTTTCTAAAATATATGCAAAAGTATTCTAGTTGAGAATGTGTTATACTTTAAGCATAGAAATAAAACAAAGGCATTATTTTGGAAAGGCTAGGAAAGATATGTGTGAATGCATGCATACATATGTGTGTATACATAGCGCACACATATACTAGCTAAAGTTGGGAAGAATAAAATGGAATTAATCTTAAAAATTATAGTAAAATAATTCAGGATTTTATGCTGAAACAATTCTAGTGAAAAATTGTAATATTATTCTTATAGGAATATTGGAACATGGTTCATGAGTGAAGAAGCAGCATGAGGAGATTTTGGAGAGCCTGTGAGACAATTCCAAGTAAACAATACAAGCGTTTTGTAATCTCTGTTCCTCCATAACATTGGTTGTTCTTAGAATATGCTTCTGTGCTCCTACCAGATGTGGTAAATAGGAGTGAGTTTACTTCAGACTATCCATCATCTTACTTATTATTATTTAGAATGATGTTTCCAAGCATGAGTTGTCCTCCTTTGCTTACATGACCTTGCTTAGCCCACAGAATACCCTCAGAATATAAATTGTCTGATGCCTTGAATAAAATTGGTCATTACCTGAGACTTTCATCAGCTTCATTTTTGACTTCACTTTCCCAGGTTCATGCCATCAAATAGAGCAACAACATAAGAACATGTAAATACTTTGATGTTTGTAAAAATACTTGGTAGGAAGTGTTTGTATAATAATTGATGCATTACAATAATTGTATCATTTAAACATTCTTAGATACAGAACTTATATTACCTAGTGAACTAATAATGATCTTAAAACATATGCTGATATTGGGACCAGGATTTATCCTTAGTGCATGAACTGGCTTTTTGGAACCCATTTTTTTATGGGTGAATATCATGCTCAGCCTTAATGTGGGGGGGGGAGAGGAGGGAGGATTTGGTCCTGCCTCAACTTGATATATATGTACTCCCCATGGGAGGCCTTACCCTCTCTGAGGAATGGAGGGGGTGTGTGTGGGAGGAAAGCAGGAGGAAGGGAGAGAGAGGGAAGTGTGGTTGGTATGTGAAATGAAAAAAAAACATTTAAAATATGCTTGTGATTTTATTCAAATCTATCTACTAAACAATGGAAAATGTTCCAATTTCTTTGTTCCTAATTAAAAACATAAACATTGTTAATATTTCATCAAGCTTGCCATCAACATTTAATTGGAACTAGAATTTGCTAATATTCCAAAACACTTGGCTAAAATCCTCTGAAGGAAGAATTTTTGGGTTCATACATGCTATTTAACTCATTCTGATAAAATATACACGGAAGTGAGCATTAAGTTCTAAGGTGAAAACTGAAGACCACTTACAACCAAAATTAATCTTAAAAATGTTTACCTTTTATTTAGTGTCTTTGAGGAGCACATGTATTTACTTCACTATCTAAAGACTAGAAGGTGATTTCTTGCAATGCAGGAGCAAGTTATTGCTAAAAATCCAAAATTGCTTTCTTTAAATATTTTCTTTTCTACGTTGATTTCTTTCTCTCTTATTTTTGTAGTAGGAGGTTTCTGGCCCACAGTCCCACAGAGACACACAGACGCTTTCAATTAGTTTTAGGCTGATCGGCCTCAGGCCCAGGCATATAACTTGCTAACTCTCTACCCTTCATCTAACCCATGATTCTTATCCTGTTCAGCCATGGGGCTCGGTATCTTTCTTTAGAACAGCATAGTTGTCCTCTGCTTCTTCTGCCTTCTCTCTGGCATTCTGTTCTGCTCTTCCTGTTCTCAGAGTTTTTAGTCTGGTAGCCCCGCCCACACTTCCTGCCTGCCTTTGGCCAATCAGCGCTTTTTATTAAACCAGTGGGTGGGACAATTATTTACCAACACAATCCCCTACATATTTTATGTTGAGATTCACTTTAAAGTATGTTACAATAAGGTTTCTATAGGCCTCCCAGGGCCAAAAAACCATATTACAACAAAAGTAGAGGTAGATATAAATAGGGATAATAGAAGAATCCTGAGTTTTTGTTTTTTATATATAATAAGAGTTTGTGTATACTCTTTATGGGTATGGTTTTCCTTAATGGAGATTTTACTTAAAAACAACCTATTCAATTCTAATATATTTCTATAATTTATATTCTGGAAGCTAAACCACAGTGATAAGGCTATATAACTAAAGGTTGTTTCATTCTAGTTAATATCTGAATGACTCACAATTTTACACAAAACAAAATGAGTCATGCCCAAAATTTGAAAAGTTACCATAGCATCTAATGACAGGTTCTAGATTGTTGCAATGTTTCTTCCAAGTTTCTTAGCTGTATATGTGTTAATAAGTATCATCAGATACAAATTCATATATGAAATACTAAATAAGAACCATCATGAAAAACATTTTTAACTAAATTTTTTAATTTCAGCATTCCTTATAATTTCCACTTGTCAAACATGCACTCTGAATATGGAAGAGAATTCTGCATAATTTCCTTGAATTATTTAGTGTCTATAACATATCTTTTAGGAAATATCAGTAACTTTCAAAAGACCACCTTATTGATTATTAGAAAGGTTAGAAAGGTGACAATATGTCTTTAATAGATGAAGTTACTTGTTAGAAAATTTTGTTAAAATATAAGAAATTTTTAAAGAAAGTTGAATTAGCATTTCCTTCACATTCTTATATAGAGGCTTCTAAGGGCCCAGAGACCAGCCTGACTTCAGCCAGTACTAACTGGTGATAACTAGTGCCTTAAGAGGTGTACTCTTAAACACTTCCCCATAAACCAACCTGGCCTCTGTCTGGGACCTTGCTGAGGGCAGAGTCTGGACACATTTCTAGACTAGAGAGAGACCAAAGCCTGCAGCTGCAGACACCAGCAAATCAAAGCCTTTCCTGAAACAGATGGCATCCCAATGTGGGCCGAGCACCCACATAAAGCCTAAGAAAGATTAGGAATGGCTCTAGATCACAGAAACTGAGCCAAAGCAGCTTTCAAATTGTGTATCTGAAGTGGGTAATTGTACAGAGATAGCTTGGCTTTTGGGCCACATTCAAAATGGCGCCGGCAGACTTGCAGCAGGAAGCTTAAGCTGCAACCAGGCTGGTTCCCGAAGTCTCACAGAAGACTCAATAGCATGTGATTGATTTAAGGTTTCTGTTTATATTGAACAAAAGGGAAACAGAGTCAAAGATGGTTTTATAGTAACAGCATTTCTTGGGTCTGCTCTGTTTTCTGGCAGTGAACACGACCCCTTTAAGAGAACTGACTGACTGCTTTTTCAGCAAAAACTATGTGGCTCTTTAAGAGAGTGTGAGTATTTTAAAAGCTATTCTGGTTGGAAAATGGTTAAGAATTCACAATAAAACAGATTAAGATGAAAAAAAACCCTGTAAACTGATTACAATGTGTGTAAAATGTACATAGGCTTCAGAAAGAAAAGAAAGAAGGTAGAGAAAGTCTTTAAAAAGAGAAATAGAGTAATAAAATATAATAATAAGCCGTGTAAAGATGGAAAATAGACACAGAATCTGGATTATGGTTATTATTGTGTTTTCTTTTAACTTTTTTAACTGTTAATGAGCTAACTGCAGAAAGACAATGGATTACAAAGGCTAGTAAGTTAAACAAGAATATATATTTTAAAGGTATCTTGATTTTAAAATTTGTGTATAAGGATTTATTGCTTTGGAAGAGTTCTGCTTTTTTTTTTCCACAGAAGATGAGAACCTATGGATTGCTTCCAGGCAAATATGGTTTCATCAACAAGACCTCCTGAAAAAAACCTCTCCTGGAAAGAGATGGTCGTATCAGCTTCAGGGCTTCAGATTATGATCCAGTCTCAAGAACCCATGAGATTGCCAATGCCCCTTAATCAGCAGGAAGTAGTAATAAAAAGATACACCCAAATTCCCAAAATATTGTTTATAAATGTTTGTTTTCATTATAAATGGTTAATGGTCATAATTAATCTCTTTCTAAGAAGGAAAGGGGGATATGGTATATGAGTAATTTTAAAAAATTAGATTATTGAATTTTCTTTAATCCAAAAATCATCTGTTAATCTCAAAATATTTTACATTGATATCGATTTTGGTTTATTGATACAAATTTAAGGTCAATTTTTTTATGCTGTATGTATTTTCTACTTTTGTTTCAGGTATGATGTTTATGTAACTGATTTAAAATTGTAATGTATAATTAAGAAATGCAAGTTAATAGTCACCTATGATAACCAAACTTATAGTTATGTTAGTTAGGATTTTTTAGGTTTACAAAGATATATTTCAATTAGTAGGTAATCTTCAAATACTTCTAAGATGTACAGTATATGCCATTTAAAATTATTTTAATAAGTTAGACTTTTCTGAACAGTGAGACAGATCTGCTCCTGGCAGCACTAATCTACTTCAAGAGAAAAATGGGCATCAAAGAAACTCCATATGAAGTCTACTTTCTTTGTGGCAGTGGTTAGTCACTGAACAAGAACCTGTTCTTGTATGACTGCTTGACATGCTGTTAAAACTGGACATGCAGGTTCCATAGGAAGGTAACCTCTGAACTTTGACAGAACAAGCTGAGATGGTCATTTAGGTTCCTGATTTGCAGAGAAAACTGTCAGATGTTCTTCAGGACTGAAGGAAAAGCTACTGATGAACTGTACCAAAATGGGCAGAACAGATTTCCTGCTTCACTGAAATGAAAAGACACTCTGGGCCTGTAGGCTGAAGATGGATGCCCCAACTTTGTAAAGGAACTTTGAGTGACTGTCCAGGTAGACAGGTGTCATCTCTGTCATTTCTAGATTTTAGAAGTTACTTGTACTTCTGGTTTACTTGGGTAAATATATCCTTCTGTGGTCTTTGATGTAGTTGAAGATTAGATAGTTATAGGTATAGTTTTCTTGGTTATTTTAAGGTATATTGGATATGAAACTTTAGATTCACAAAGATAAGGTAGATGATAGAGTATTTTTTTAATTTTGCTAAATACAAATAGACTATATATTGTAACTGTAATTCTTGCTTTAATAGTTATTTTGTTATATGTAATTTTTCTATGTTAAAATTGAAACTTTTTTTTTATTAGACAGAAATGAGGAGATGATGTGGGAATGTCTTTCTGTATGCTGTGAATCTCAATCTTTAAATAAAGGAGCTGTTTTGGACCATGAAAGGCACCATAGAAAAAGTAGGAGGAGGAATCAGAACAGGAAGGAAAGGAAGGGCGGAGTCAGAGACAGATGGAGCCAGCTGCCAAAAAAGAAACATGTAAGGAACACAGGTGAGCCACAGGTCACATGGAGACAGATTAATGAGAATGTGTTGAGTTAAGATGAAAGAGCTAGCTAGCAATGTGCCTGAGCCACAGGCCAAACAGCATGAAGTTAATATAAGTGTCTGAGTCACTTTGGGGGCCTAAACAGCAGCGGTGGCTAAGTGGTTTGGGGCTGCAGGTCTGTGGGTCTAGAACCCTTGCCATCCGGGACCAGGAAACCTTATTGAAACACTTTCCCCTACATGGGAGGAGGGTTTGAGAAAAAGAGTATTTAAGGTTTAATCCTGCATAATGAACTTGAACTCGCTTGTTTCAACTTGTCCCTGGAGGCTGTGCTGTTGCTCTCTGAATCATCTTTTCCCTCCCCCAAAGGGAAATAGAAAGACCCTGAGCATAGAAGCAGCCTCAACACCAGACCCTAAACCAGGCTCACCCCAACATTATGTCTTTATTTTCTTACTTTTTAAAATTTTATTTGTCTGAAATAGTATTTCACTATGTCACTCAGCCTGGTCTCGAACTCTGATCTTTTTGCCTCTGCCTCTAAAGTTCCGGAAACATAGACATACCTTGACACCTAGTTTATATTCTTAATACACAGGGATGTCAGATGAGTCTCTACACTGAGATGTCACTAGAGTAACTCACAGTTTTAGGCAACTTGTGAATCAAAACGTGATTTGCTAATTTTATGTTACTAGTATAGGAAAACAATGGAAGAACAAACACCCTTTAAAATTATTGGCTGAAATGGCCTATTTCCCATGGAAAAGCATTCACATTTGCTTCCCAAATCTTGCAATGTCATAATTTCCTTTCTTGAACACCCCTAACCTAGTTAGCTCCCTTGGCCTTTCTGCAGGTTTCTCAGCACTTGATTTGGTAAGGTCAAGAGTCCCACATTACTCACAGTGGCTGTATGGTAATTTTGATTTCACTTTATCTTATACTGAAGTTGAAAAATGCCTCTATATTCTGGCTCTCAGAACTCGACATTATCATCCTCACATGAATTCTCTAGAACATTGCCCAATAAACAATAAATGCCCTTTCTTATCAAACCTGTACAGTGATAAATTCAGTCTATTTTTTTGCTGAGACTGTGGAAATTTCTGGTCTCTGGTGATTAGTGGAGTTGTTCACCTGAAACATCTTCATAGCATAGCCAGAAGCTCACATATTAAAAGTATATATTATAAGCTGCATGTAGCAGCTTACACCTGGAATCTCAGTATTAAGGACTATTACCACTTTAATATGAAGTTCTCATGATTTAATGGCTATTCTTTTCTATATTTGGTTACTTCATATATCAACATTTGAATATATATTTATATTGCTCATCCAGTCATTGAAAGAAAATTTTACTTTGCATTTTTCAAGTTTTCAAGATTTTACATTGTATTCTTTACAACAGAGCCTATTATTTAACTTGATTACAGAGTAATAAAATGATTTTGAGACCAAAAATTAAATCATGATTTGACTCAAAATATTCTAAATTATCAAATTCTCGGGAACATGTATTTTGCATCAATGTAATACTTATGGGTAATGAACAAATAGTATTTACTGTGTCATCTTTAACTGTGCTAAGTTGGAAGCATTATTTTTTGTCAGACTATTCAGTGATCCTTCTGTTTTTAATTGTCCAGATTATGAAATAGTGCATAATAAGATTGATAACTGGTGAAACATTCACAACCAATTAAAATTATAGATAAGTAACAGGAAGAGATTTATAAGTATAAAAGAATAGCACCTTTAAAATAATCTCTCAGGGTTCTGAGTATAGTACCCAGCACATAGTCCCTAAAGAGAGAATAACAGATCACTGGATCTCAAAGAAAGATTCCTTTGTGAGAAACTAATCCAGAGAAAAAAAACAAATGTCATGTCATATGCAGTCATAATGCACAGGCAGTAACTGTCATTATATCATCCTGGGATCAATTCACAGCATCCCACAAACAGTGACAGCAGCATAGCATCTGAGCTAAGCAGAAAAGTGTCATGATGTAATGTCTGCCATTGCAGGAAGAAAGCAAAAGCACGTGTGTGCAGCACCAGAAAATTCAACCTATAGAAATGCAGCTCTGGAACTGTTCTTGCCAGATTTCCTTCATCTCTCTCTAGTGTAGTAGCTCTGTCTCTTCTCAGCTAGTGTTCTTCAAGTGGTTACACACTGCACGAGGAGGCTTAGGGACTGTATGACTATTTATCTGCCATTTACCTCGATGAGCGAGGGCTCTATATCTTTGCATTTACTCAAAGCAAAAAAAGTAAAGTGACAGGTGTGCTACACCAAAATATGTTAAAGGGTTTTTATTAAATTTCATTTACGAAATCTTATTTAGCATAAAGTAATTCTAACTGGAAAAATAAAATGTCTTTTCTTATACTGATATGTTCAGAACAGTGCATGGCTGAGAAACATCTGGAGATGTTCTTTATTTTTTTAATATCTTTTTTTATTTAAGATTTTTTTCCTTTTACATACTATTTACTGTTTTCTCTCCCTATCCTTCTCCAGCTAACCCCCCCCCCCCACTTCCCACCTCACCTGCCCCCACTCCTCAGAGGGGCAAGGCCTCCCTTGAGCAGTCAACACAGGCTAGCATACCCAGCTGAGGCAGGACAAACCCCTCCTCCCTGTATTAAGACTGAGCAAGGCATCGCACCATAGGGAATGGGCTCTACAAAGCTAGTTCATGTACCCAGGATAATTGCAGGCCCCATAGCTGGGGAGCCCATTAACAGACTGATCTAGGCATTTGTTATCCTCATTCAGAGGACCTAGTTCTTTCCCATTAGGGATCTCCAGCTGTTAGCCTGGAGTCTGTGAGCTCCTATCTGTTAGGGTCAGCTGTCTTTCTGGTGTTCTCTATTCATCAGCTCTTGATCCCTGCTCCTCTAGTCCCTCCTCCCTCTCTTCAACTGGATTCCAGGAGTCTGGCCAAGTACTCTGCTGTGGGTGTCTGCTTCTGCTTCCATCAGTCATTGGATGTAGGTTCTATGATGACAATTAGGGTGGTCACCAATCTGACTACAGGAGGCTAGTTCAGGCACCCTCTCCAGCATTGCCAGGAGACCTCCTTGTGGGCTCCTGTGGATTTCCCTAGCACCAGGTTTCTCCCTAACCCCCTACTGCTGGCTCACTGTTAAGATACCTCTTTTATTGCTTACCTTCTCCTTTCCTCCTCCAACTTGCCCTAACATCCCCAAAGCATCACAAGCTATCAGAGCCACATACCCCAAATGCAGCAATCAGGAAGACAGATAAGCCCCTGAACTCCTCCCAGTGCTCTAGTCTTAGGCCCCAGGGCATATACTTTGACCCTCCCCCACACCCATCTCAGTCCCAGAGACCCAGCAGCACCCACAGTCTCATGCCTAACATCTCCAAGGTACCAGAGTCCACCAGATTTTCTGTTGTGTAGTCTGAGTGAATGTGGATTTTGGAACTGATGAACCTTATTACTAATCTAATGATTACTTCTTGTTGTTTGTTTTGACAAACAGCATCCTTGAGTCTCTCTTTCCTTATCTGAGCCATGGGAAGAGCAGTAGTGATAATTAAAGAAAGACGTAATGAAAGTACTCAGTATATGCACACAGTACAGTTTTAATAAGTGGGCACTGGTTGTTACTGTTTGAAATGGAATATGTGTCACTATTACTAAAGTGACAGGCAGTATTGTAATTATTTTGTGCCAATGGAGTAGCTCATTCTGTTTTTTTTTTTGTTTTGTTTTGTTTTGTTTTGTTTTGTTTTGTTTTGTTTTTTAAACGGGCAGATAGGAACCTCACACTTTCTGACCAATGCAACTTATTATATCTTCCTTCCACAAAGCTGATTACTGTGCAGTTTCTGTGCAGGTTTGACCAGGCAGTGATTTCTGCCTGATAAAACACCAACAAAGTACAAGCAACAGAAATGAAGAACAAAACACACTACCCATAGCTTGTTTATGGACATGGACAGTTTTATAGACGTCGATAATATGGCCAGGATTGTACAAAATCTTTTGAAAATGGATGTAAAATTGTATATTAAATTGTTGAAAATTATTAACTGAAGACAAGATGATGGTGTTATTTGTCTTAGGTTTCTCATCATTTTCTGAAGCAGAAGTATGACAGTGCCCCTTTGAGTGTTTCTCTACCTTCCTCATCCACTGTAAACCACGTGCTTAAAAGTTTAACAAAACACTTGTATGTGCTAAGGAAGATAGTTACTAAGAAATACACACTTACAAGACCCATAACCATGGCCAGTGAAAAGTGAAAATATTTAGAGTGTGCCGTGGTTTGAGCAGAACATGACTAACGAGCCCATTGACTATTACAGACTAGCACTGTCAATCTGAGCAGTTGCTGCATTCCCTAGAATTGATGTTTAAAAAGCACAAAATTATTTGCCAGCGACTTGCAGTGGGCTTGGAATAGAGTTGTAAATGTCATTTTCTTTCCTCACTCCCTACTTCTTTCCTTGCTCTTTTTCGTTTGCAACACTGGAGGTAGAGACTTATAGTAAGCAAGGGTTCTACCGCTGAGCTATTTACACTAAGCCCTAGGAATGTTATTTCTTGATTGCACGGCCAAAAAGTGCAGCCAGCTGACTGCAGACTAGCATGCTTAGCAGATGTCAGAGCCTGGAGACTTGGAATGGAGAATGAACGTGCAGGGAGATGTGGTAGGGTGAGGAAGGTAGGTAGGGCTCAATGAAAGGACATCATATCATAATCAGATCACTTTGTATTATTAAACTTCAGATAGTCAGATACAACCTGGCATCTATGGGAGTCTACCTACTTGGAATTGGGAACTACAAGGTTGGTCCTAGAGTTGGTTGTGGGATAGAAGACAAATAGAAGGAAGGAACAGAAGTACAGTCAGGCACTGCTTCAAATACTCTTCTGTGCATAGCCTTGATCTTAAGCCAGTCCCATACTACCAAGGATTGCTTATCATGTGACAATTATAAATAACTCTTTGAGAGGAAATTATTGTAAAGTAATTAATGAGGGTACAACGATATTGCATTTATGGAAGGTTGCCTGCCTTCATCATGATGGTAATTTTGAAAACCTCTTTAGCACATAGTGGATTTAAGGACATTCTTGTGTAAATCACCATGATCTCATATATGTCTATACACTTTCTAAAATAGTATATTGAGAACTCTACAGAAATGGAAATATGCCTGTGGGGAAGTATCAGGGAAAGAAATGTCAATGAAGACAAGAGTGAAAAGTGTTTTTCCCGGTCCTGAAAGCCTTAGACCAACATATTTCCTATCGATACTCGAGTGTTTGCAAGGAAAGGCTGCCAAGGTAATTTATAAAATTTTTATTTTGCTAGTGTAGAAGTATTAAACTGGGGGTTCCATAGCCTTTTCTATTCTCTTTAATCATCTTAATCCCCCTCTCCCATTTTTACTTTTGTCAAGAGAAAGAACAAAAGTTTCTCAGGTAAATTCTTGAGACAAAGGCAATTATGGTGGAATAAAAATCATAAGAATATTATTGATGAAAGAACAATGTCTGTGTTGATATAAAAATGGAAGAAACCTAGAGTTTGGGGACACTGGAATAAAGGAGAGTCTAATAATGATTAGTAGAAATTCATTATCCACTCGGGTTCTTTAGTGTGTGTGTGTGTGTGTGTGTGTGTGTGTGTGTGTGTGTGAGAGAGAGAGAGAGAGAGAGAGAGAGAGAGAGAGAGAGAGAGAGAGAGAGAGAGAGAGAGAGAGAGAGAGAGAGAGAGAGAGAGCGCTTGTGTTTACATGCATGTGATTATGCAGAACCTAGAACAGGGTATCAAATCTTTTATTTTCTGCCCCGCAGCCTTGAGACAGGATTTCTCACTGGATAAGCTTGCTGTTTTGTGTTGTTTTGTTTTGCCTGTCTGGCCATCAAGCTCTTGAGCTTCTGCTATCTTTATCTCTGACTCTGGGGATAAAGGCACAGGCAATCATGCTTAGTAATTTTTTAAAAAAATGTGGGTGGTAGGGACTCAAACTTAGATTAATGCCCATGTTTGCAGAACAAGCACTCTTATGTACGCAGCCACCTTTCCAGCTGGCATGTTTGAGAGGCATTCTGTCATAAAGATTGATGGTCATGTTCTCTTAATCCACCATTAATCTGGGACAGGCTTGTGTTCTTCGAATTTGGGAGATGGAGGGGCTTCTCATGTGAGGTGCTCATCATCATTTTATACATACACAACAACCAGGCCATTTCATTACAATAAGGTGCCTCAGTTCTCTGGGATTAGAAACACAATGTGTGGATGGCAGGGGTAATAGGGAATGAGGGGGAAGGAAGGAAATCCAACCCTGGCCTTTATGATAATAAGAACAAAGATCACTTTCAGGCATGATGGAACTCTGGTACATTTTGTTTCTCAACCAAAAATATATTAAAGCAAAACGTTTCTGTACCTCTGTCATAAACAAGAACAGAAAAATCACAAAAATTTCCATTTGTTTCAGAGAGATTAGATTCTGGTATTGAACCAAGCTGACAACTTTATATGACGGATGCAGCTTTTGGCCTGTGTGTGGAGGGGCTCTTAGAGCATGACAGTCACTTCATCATGGATCTCTGGCTGCCAATCAAGACCTTGCATCTGCCTTTGCCCATATATCCTTTTTCCATTTTTGCGGTGGGTCATTTTCTGAATTGAGTTTCTTCTTGAGGATTTTCTAAATAAGATGATTATCCACAGTCTCCAAATACAGTCAATTAAAAATGATGCCTATTCCATTTCACACTTAGACAGCTTTGCTATGGCCATCGTTTAGTTTGTTAACCCTGTGCCACAAGAAGCCCAGAGGAAATGGTTTGGCCTTAGAGGTGTGATGTGATGTCCTCTTCCATGGAGGTAGAATTATTTTGTAATATGTTTCCAATGTGATGTTCTCTCAGTAGTAAGGCATGAACACTGTATATTCAAGAATATATGAAAACAAAAATCAAGAAACATTTTCTCTACTTATCTTGCCTACAGGAGACAGGATTCTGTATTGATCTTTATTTTGACTTTGTATTTCCTTATTATTGTCTCATAAATTTTATAAAAATTGTCATTTTGAGGCTGCTCATGAACCCGTGTATCTCACTACTAATACTGCACTTTGTGTTTCCTGAGTCTTTGTGAAGGCTTGGGTGTTACATTTCTAGAAACTTCTTTTTTTGTTTTTTTATGATATGGCTTCATCCATGTTTCCTGCATTACCATTCTGGCTCTTCTTTTTCAATCTCCTTTGTTCATGCATTCGTTTGTTTGTTTGCTTTTTTGAGGGGGAGATTATGTCTGGATTCTTGACGTTCTAGATAGCTGCCTTCTTTTTTCTGTTTATTTGCATTTTTTATTTTCTTCATAGGTTAAGTATGTTAATGCCTTCAGTTATAATCTATATGCTGGTCAGTTTCAAATGTACACTTTTAGCCTGTTTCTTTAAAAAAAGATCATTTGTTATACTGTGTGCATTGTCTGACAATAAATTCATTCTCTCTTCTCCTGACCACAACTTCTTTCTCATGCTATAACTTAGGCCTCACGCTTTTATAGCTTGGATTTCTGAAATGTGGCTGTTTCCCGTCTTGTTTCTTGTGAGTGGTCTTCCAGAAGTGCAACTGGAATCACAGCATTCTCTTTCTTAAATACCCTTCAATGACTGTCCCAGATCCACAGTGCTTTCCTTTTATGTGTCTGTTGCTCACAGGGAGACAAACTGAGTCAAAGTTGAATCACTAGCCATTTCATGCTTCGCTTCATTTTGCTGAGGCTGCCAATTAGTGATGTAGAGGTGAACTTGTACATGACTGACTATGAAAAGAGGTCTGTTTTAAATAGCCCTTAAAAGGCCTCATCTTATTGTTACTAAAATTCCATACTGACCAGAACCTGTGACCCACAGTGAATGTCTGCAGATCCTGTGGCCATTTTGTGATCCAGGAAGGTGTGCTTCAGCTATATATAATCTAGTCTAAAAGAAGACATTGGTATTTGAAGTGTAATATTTCAGATGGAGATGAGGGCTATTTTTGCTTCCATCCTCCTCCTCCTCATCACTCTTCTTCAGAGTGAAGTGACTAGTTTTTCATGGTTCTACTGAAGGTTGTAAAATGGAGTATGAGTGCCTTCATCTGCTCTATTCCGATTTGGGGAGAAGAAAGTAACAACAGTGGGGTGTGATCAGACCAGCATGGTGATTCACAAATTACACTGTCTGGCTTGACATTTTAAATAGAGGGATGGGACATAGAATATAAAGAAAATTAGAGGGGACACACACATGCACATAAATTCTACTCATATATGTAATAAAGGGTCGGTAAAGAAAGACTTAAATATCAAAGATCCACAAAGAGAAATGTAAATAAAGTAATGGAGATAGATTAGACAGCAGAGACAAAACGAAGGGAGAATTTTTCCTTGTGAAAAATCCACATTTTTTCCATGTTAGTTATTTATCCATTCAGCCGATAAATAAAATAAGGTTTATACAGAGTTAGCAATTAGACAGTTACCAAGGCAAACTCATTCCCTCTACCTGTTGTTCCTGCCTGTAGCCTGGAATAAATTATGATTGTCAGGGGAAAAAAATTCCAACATTATGCATCTTACACAAGGATGTCCTCCACCAGCGTGTGAAGGGCACTGGGATTGCGGATCAGTTTGTCAAGGAAGCTGACGATGTCAGTAAATTTGGGTCTGTGGTTTCTTTCTTTCTGCCAGCAATGGAGCATCAGCTGGTGCAGAGATGGTGGGCAGCCCATAGGAGCAGGAAGTCTATAACCTTCTTCAATGGACAAAATTACCTAAATGCAAACACACAGAGATCACTCTCTTACTTTTGGTGAAAAGACATACACTAAGCAATAGCAGCAAAAACGAAAAATACTAATAAGCATAAAAAATGACTTAAGATGGCTTACAGGGCCCAAGTAAGGGCAAATATGTAAGTTCTGAATGGGAAATGCTGGTAACTCAATAGTATCTGCTGCCCCTTCTGGGAAGAAAATGCTGTAAGCAATCATGGCTGATGTACAGGTAGTTAAGTTTCGTCACAGTCTCAAGAAATAGCTTCTGTGTTACTTTGCTGGACTATCTGAAACCCTGATACCAACATCAGAAAGGCAGCACAGCATGGATACATTCAGTGGGGCTGTATGTCACAAGCAAATTTGCTTCTTGAATCATTTTTCATCCTCCTACAATAAGGTCGGTGTATTTTTAAAACCTATTATTCTCTCTTTGTTGCTTATTTCAGTTCTCTTCATGGACTTTGGATTTTCCTTTTTTCTAACACTCACCTGACAATGAAGCTGTTTTCCCATAAGCCCTAAGGTAGTTCAAATACAAAAAGCTAACAATGGCGAGCATCATGTTCTAAAAACTTAGGGGATGTCAGTCTGAGTTTTCAATAGACCATTCTCTGGTGAGGGGGGTGACTAGCTGTTTGGGGCCACTGTGTAGCTCCCAGGATGGAGGGATTCAAATTTGGATCTGGGTTAATTTTAACTCACTTAGCCCCTGACTTTCTGTCCATTTCTAGAGAAAGGAATCTATAGAAGAGTTAAGGATGACAAGGAGATGACAGCCTGGTCGTTAGAATCCACTCAAAGGCCATATAGTCTATTTTCTTGCTTAATGTGTTCCCTGGCAGCCCCTTCCATGAGGAAATTCCTCAAGCTAGAATAATATCAATTTTGAGTTCATATAGATAAGTTTTTGGAGAGCAGACCAAAGGTAGTCATTTGGATTTTTGTTCTTTGGACACACACATACACACACACACACACACACACACACACACACACACACACACACACACACACACACACACACACCAGACATCAGTCAAATTCACCCCCTACCAACAATCAAAATATAAAACTTAACGTTAACATTACTGTGTTAAGAATTTTGTTATAGGGTCACGTACATGTATTCTATGAGACTGTTTTTTTAAACACTGACATCTTATTTTAATTTCTTTTAAATTGACAGATTGACATGACTCAAAAATATTCTGAATTTATGTCAGATGCAATTTGTAAAAAGATCAAATTAAAATTTCTTTATAATCCTCTTAATTGCTAAGTTTCAACTTTTTCAGTATTAGAGAATTTCTTATGATCACATCAATATTTTGTGACCATAATACTTTGCGAGTGTATGTGCATGTAATCTCCTGTGTATGAGGAAGGCAGAGATTGACTTCAGCCATCTTCTTCTATTATAATTGCTCACCTTATGATTTGGGGGCAGGATTTCTCACTGAACCTGAAGCTTGCTGTTTTAGATAGACTAGTTGGCCACTGAGCCACTGAGGTCCTTATGTTTCTCTTCCATCTTAGCTCTGGGGTTATGGGTATGTGTGGTCACATTCAGCCTCACATATGAGTGCTGGGGATCCAAATTCAGGTCCATATGCTTGAGCATCAGGCATTTTACTCATGGATCTTTCTCCTAGTTCCAAAATACTTTAATCCTCATGAGTGAATACTTACTGTATTTGTCTTTCTGAGTCTGGGTTACCTCACTCAGGATGTTATTTCTAGTTCCATCTATTTCCTGAAATTTTATGTTGCCATTATTTTTTACACCTGAGTAATACTCCATCGTGTATATGCATCACATTTTCTTTATCCATTCTTTGGTTGAGGAGCATCTAGATTGTGTCCAGGTTCTGATGGTGCTATGAACATAGTTGAGAAAGTGTCCTTGTGGTATGGTTGAGATTTCCTTGGGTATATGCCTTGGGTATATGGTATGTGCTCACTCATAAGTGGATACGAGGATACAAGGTATAAAGCAAAGGATAACCAGACTACAAACCACAGCTCCAGAGAAGCTAGCTAACAAGGAGGACCCTAAGAGGGATGCATGAACTGCTCTGGGATATAATATATAATTTTCCTTCCTGTTGACCTCTCTGTCTTTTAAGTTTCCTCTGTTCTTTAACACATCATTTATGAAATTTATTTTAAATCCTGGCTCAAGAAAGGTGCCTAGATGGAAAGGAATCAGTTTTGTAGAACAGTAACAGTAGCAGCACGGCAGTGGTGATACAAAACCACCCAGCTAGTTATTGAGAGCTCCTGAGTTCCATTTTGAAGATTCTAGTTATCAATGATGTACACTTATTATTTTTCTCTTTGAAACAAACCTACGGAGTAGCTACAGTTCTTTTCATCATTTTATAGTTAAGACACCTAATCACAGGAAGACTAGAGTTGCCTAAAGTTGCTCACACATCTAAAAACTCTAACTTCAAAAGTAGCCTGAAACTAGATTCACAATAGTATATTCTTATTGAATATTTAATAATTTTTACTGAAACAGATACACATTAATCACTTAAAATATACTATTGGTCATTCTAGCATGATACATATCTGTGATTAAGAAGTGTCTAATCTAGTGAAGGAGGCAAAGGCCTGTGAGTATGACAAGTACCATCTAAAATGGGAGTCTGTGGGGGCACATATCAGAGCCTAGCCCAGCCTCAGGACAGCTGCTCAGGGGATCTGAGTATACAGTGGTGTGTGGAAACTTGCAAAGGCAAGTGAGGTCTCACAGGGGATGCTACTGGAAGTAGATTTGTATGGTTAGAAAAGTCTTTAAAAATTTAAAGCTGCATAAGAGAGAAAACATCTCATATCATTGGTGCTTTTGTATATTATGAATTGAAACTTTCATTTAATTATGATAATTTAATTGGCATATATTCATTACACATGGTACTGGGTTTCATCTCACATACTTATGTATTTAATGTACTTTGAAAATACTACTCTCATACTCCTTATCCTTCTTATCTGTCCCACACCCCTCATTAGCACCTTTTTATCTCCCTAGACAGTTTTACTTCTATTCTCAAGTCACATATGCATATCTGAGTGTGTACAGACACACACACTTACACACTCACACACATCACACACTCACTCACACATTCTCACACACTCACTCACACACATACTCACACTCACACACTCACTCACTCACATACTCACACACACACTCACACATACATACACACTCACACACACTCTCACACACATACACTCACTCACACACACTCACACATACTCACATACACACTCACACACACTCACACACATACACTCTCATGCACTCACACACTCTCTCACACTCACACTCACACACACACTCACACACATACACTCTCACACACATACACACTCATATACGCACACTCACACATACATACATACACACAAACCTGGGATCTACAAATAAGAGGCAAGGTGGAATATTTGTCTTTCTGAGGCTGACTTAATTTGATTAAGGTGATTATCTCCAGCCATATCCATTTCCTGAAATGGACATAACTTTTTTCTTTATGATTGGAAAAAAACCCCACATTTTCTTTATCCATTCATGTGTTGACGGATACCCAAGTTGGTTCCAGAGCTTAGCTACTGTGAACAGTGCTACAGTAAACACTGACATATGGAAATTTAGACTTTTAGAATAGAAGAAAACAGTTTTAGCCACTGAATGATATTAGAGTTTGCTTCAGGAAGGTTCACTATGGAGAGTCTAAGGGAGACTGGCAGTGGAGGCAAGAGTTAATACTAACTCCTAAATTTTGGGATTGGTAAAGAATACATGAAGAAAAGGAATTTCTTAGGGGCTTGAGTGACAAAGAATCTGGGTGGGGGGTGTCTGTGTGCTTATAGAGGCCAAGTCAATTTTATTAATCTTTCTACATTAGTCTTTACCTTATTTTGTAAGACATGGTCTCTCACTGAACCTGGAGCTCATCCTCACCAGTTCAGCCTGGAACTGACCAGGTAGTTGAGGGTGTATTCCTGTCTTGACTTCCTTACTACTGGAATTACAGATGTTTGTTGTCTCATTTGGCTTTGATTTAGGTTTTGGGGATCTGAATTCAGGCCTTTATGTTTGTATGGTAAACACTGGGTCCATCATCAGTTCTTGGGTATATATTTAACACATACACACACACACACACACACACACACACACACACACACACACACACACACACACTTTCTACCAACATTTAAGGACTTATTATATGCCAAGTTATGAGGAACACAGTTTACTTCACTTAAAGGTAATTATATTTATACATACTATAGGTATGTAAACTGAAGATTAAAAATTGGTAGATTAGTAAGTACTACATCAAAAATAGACTAATGTCAAGAAAAAAAAAAAAACCTAATGTCATTACCACAGCCCTGACTCACACAAGTAGAGACAATCGCTCATGAGAACTGAGCCACATCCCCAACTCATTTGCCAAGTTTAGCTCTCGAGTCTTCTTTACTGTGCTCCTCTGGAACCCCAGCTGTTGCTTGCAGCCTTCTGATGGCTTCCATGTCTGGGACCCGAGGGCAGTTTTAGGCCTAAATATCAATATTTACTGCTTCTGTTACACATCACTTCATTTTGGCTGTCTTCACCTCTCATCTGTCCAGCCTGACCATTTGCTCTGGTCATTAGGAAACAGCTGTGGTCTCTCAGCTGATTGAAATGAACTCAAGATCTGCTAATCTTATCCCAGTCAGTCAAGCATGGAGTCCTGCCAGGTCAAGCAATGGAGCTGCACCGTTCAGCTCTGTGACTCCCGAAAGCTGTGCTTTGGGGGTAGTTTGAGGGAAAGCTGTATTAACTGTGCTGACTCTGTGCTGCCCTGGTGACGTGAAGGGTGGGGCCAGCTCTGCATGGCCTTCAGACATTCACATGGTCAGACTAGGGACATCTGAATGACCTTTGGTGGCAACACTGACCAAGGACATTGACCATGACCCCTGCTGCTTCATGGACATGGATCCAGGGAAGTCCCTCCGTGGTAGCATGGCACCAGACATCACTATGGCCTCAGGTGGCATCACATCAGGCCGTTCCTCTCCTCCTTCATATCTCCAGATCTGTCTCTCTTCATAGTGTTCAAACTGTTCTGCTTCTCTCTCTCTCTCTCTCTCTCTCTCTCTCTCTCTCTCTCTCTCTCTCTCTCTCTCTCTCTCTCTCATCTCTCCATCACATACTTGCTTATTATAGAGGTGCCTGTCGTGCCTGCACCTTGTGGGGACAACAGGCAGGAGCTTCTTCACTTTATATGCACTTTCTGATCCCTTGACAAAGGAATAATAGGGAACAGCTTGTGGTCACGCGGATTACAAGACAGAAAATGAAATAAAAGCCAGTGTAATGATGAACAAATGAATATTTATATTACCAAGGGCTGACTATTACTTATACTAACTCTTTTTAACATGAAAACTTAATTAAAACCATATAGCTAAGATAATTTTCAAGCTTTCTTTTTCATTTTTTTTCTGTTTTTTACTTTTCTTCTTCTTTTATTAAATGTGTATGAGGGTGTCAGATGTCCTGGCACTGGAGTTACAGACTGAGCCACCATGTGGGTACTGAGAATCGAACTTGGATCATTTGCAAGAGCAGCCTTTGAAGCCATTTATCTTTTCATCCCGTGCTCTGCCTATCTCTTGTTCTCTCTCTCTTTAGAAGTCACAGTAGAATGTCATGATCCTGTACAAAATGGAGTGTGTTTATCTCAGAGCAGGCTGCTGAATGAGAAGTATAAGGAGTGATATGATGTATAGGACTCTCATAGGTTAGAGTTGGTGACAACTTTGGACAGTCATTATCTCTAACAATTGAAAGTCACACCCAAAAGCATCTCTACTTAGGACAAACTTTCATAGCCCCAGAAGTTGCTATGGAAGTTGCCAATCGTGGAAAGCAATCAGAGGCATACCCATTTGTAATGCCTGTGACCCACAGCAATGGACAGCATGACCAGATAGTAGTGGCACTTATAGCTTGGAAGTAATTAACAGTTGTCTAATTGTATGCCAGGCATACTCAACAGGAGGGAAATCATGCCTAGTACTGAAAGAAAACTTAGTCAACCACCCAGTGGTGAGTGGGGTCATAGATCTTAGAGAGGAACTTTTTCTTCCTACTTTCTAAATTCGCATTATTTTTAACTGCATTGCAATACTTATGCTCACACATAAGTATGGCTCCCAATCTTCACTAAAGAATTTCTTTTTTGAAGCAGATGGAAATCATCACAGGAACAACTGGTCGTAGGTTACTCAGCTCTAGTGAATACGTCTCCAATACAATTCCTGCACCTACGGCCCAGAACATTGCAGAAGATAGGGTGAAAAGATTACATGAGCCAGAAGACCGGGGAATGTGCTATGAGTTTGCATCTCCTAGAAATGACAAGAAGGCTACAGCTGTGATACCTCAATGATATGGTTGCCAAAATAGGAGCTGAGCAATGACAGTATCAATAAATGTGCTAATTTGGAAATCCACGGACCTCGTCCCTCTATCTACTAAGCTACAAGCAACTATAGAATGCCAAGAGCTAGAAATGTAGTCATCCTTTAGGGAGGAGCCTCTGATTGGTTAGTCAAGTGGTGAGTTCTGGATTCATGTACATGTGAGAAACACTGAATGGACTCGGCAGGTTGTATCTATGTACTTATACAGTGTATAACAACTAAAGAAGAGACAGCCCGGATTTGAGAGGGAGGGAGGTACGTACTTGTGTGTGTGGGAGACACGGAAAGAGTTGAGTAAGGAAAGGAAATAGAGGGAATGATGTAATTGTTTTTAATAAGAAAAATGTCATTTCTGGGAATAGTGCTAACGAGTATCTTCTCTGTACTTTAACTTGTAACAGTGTCAATAAGGATCAATGAAAACTTCAGTATCACTCGAGAACAAGACCCTGTGACCGATAAAGTACTCGGTTCTGCCTGGGACTGGAACTTTTACACCAGAAACTACTTCTGCAGACATTCTGAAGCTGAAGGAAGTTTGCCAACTACTCTAAATTTTGGCTCTTCTGCATTTAGTAGAGGATTTGTTTTGTACAGAACTGTTTCCTAAAAGAACTGTTTCTCCATAAAGAAACAAATGTCCAGACAGGGAATAGAGAATATGCCTTGTAAACAAAAAATAGGGATGTTTGGGCAACAACACATTTTTTTTTTTGCTAGATTTCTTATTGTTACTTTCCCTTTTTAAGAAATATATGTATTAGGTCCCAAACTAATTTATTTGAAATGTTTTTCCCAAAGAGGGCAATGTTCTCAAATCTCAAATATTCTTTGTGGAGAAAGGCAAAGTTTTCTTCTTTGGAACCCCATTTTGAATTCAGAAGCTCATTGGGCAACTTTTAATGCTACAGTTCCTTGTCCCACTAAAACTATCAATGAAAAAGTAGCTGAGTCAGATGAAAAGGAAAATTTAAAACAAACTCTATGGAAATAACCCCAGGCAACAAAAATAAAAAGTACAACACCCCAAAATGGAAAATACGTTTCGAGTGGAAATCAAAGGTGTAGCTTATTTGTGTGTGTACGAAAATACTGTGGACACTGTACATCATCTAGTTTTCTGATCAGCAATGGTGATCCTTTGCATTTTTTTGTACTCCCCATTACTCTTGTTTCTGAAGCCAGCATCCGTCCTGCAGGTGCCATTAGTGTTCATTTAGTTAAAATGGCGCCTAGCAACCAAATGCCCACGTACCAAGGGCATGAATTACTGAAGAGCTGAGAGAACAAAGACCATTTGGAAAACTGCTTCAGCAGAATATATATTCAAATCAAGGCAAACATCTCCCTCCATAAAATGGAGTATCTTACAGGGTCATTACACAGCGGCCATTACATAATACAGTCAAGTTTGGAAAAATCTAATCAGAGAAAAAAATGAAATTGACTGGACTGGCCTGTTTGAGTCATCCTCCAGCCTTGACTGTGGTGCTGAACCTAGCTGAGAAGGGCTATGGAATTATGAAGGCAATCAAGGAATGCAGGAAACATACTTTTTTCCTTTTTTAAATTTCTGAAGGATGTTTTCAACCATACTTCTTCCAAAAAGTAAAAACTTGGAGGATACATCCCATTTCCCCTCTTCTGGTGAGCTTCAGAAAGTAGCCTACAGAGAAACTCTTTATTATTACACAAAAGCTTTTAAAAAGCGAAGAGGAGAACCCAACACTTTGCTAGCATTGTACTTTCTTGTAGCCTCAAGTGAGATGTTCCCTGATGTCTTTCTTCTAGGGAAAATGGATGAGTTTAGTGGCAAAGCCCAAATAGCTCGCCCAGGAGGCATCTGGCATCTGTGGCTCAAACTGCTTCAAGGCTTTTTTTTTTTCCTTCAGCCTAGCACTCAGATCATTAGTGCTACTAAAGTCTCTTCTGGTGTAAGTGAAGCTGGCCTTTTCCCCACCCACTGACTGGATTTGCTTATTTCCTGCTGTTCTTATTTTGATTCCCCACCCCCATGAAGCTCATTACCTGGTACAGGCCTTGGAATGGAGAAGCACAGTGCCCTTGGTACCATCTTCGGAGCTCATATACCCACGATGGGTTCCCATTATGCAGTAAATTACAATGATTTTGAACTTGGATGAAAATAACGTACAACATTACCTTGCCCTACCTTACAGAAATGAAAGATAAGCTTTACATGCTTAAAAGCAGAAACATCCCCCACCTTCCATCTGCCTGAAAATTGTTTCTGGTGATGGGATAGTTCTGTCATTCATTAAAATTTGACTGAATTGTTTCTAAGAAATGTAACAACAAGAGAGAGCATTTCATAAAATTTTAACATCAAGGTACAAAAAGCCGAAAGGCGGCTTTACATTTCTCAACAGTGATAGGTCAGCCTGCATCCTTTTGCAAGCAACAAACAATGTAAACACTTCTGTGTGATGGGGTAGCATGCATAATTAATGATGCCTTGGTCTCATTAAGTAGAGCTATTGTGGAATGTAGACTCCTTGGAATCCTGGATGTCTGCTTTACAGGTTAGTGGTAAAAGCGAGCACTTCGGCTTAAGCAGGAACTTGAGCTTCAATTTTATGGATCCCCAACAGCCTGGGTAGATCACTGATTCTTTCTAAGCTCCAGTTCCCTTATGTAGAAATGGGGACAATAATGGCACCTACCCCAGAGAATTACTCTGAATCTAAAATATCTATTTTCTATTAGCCGTCTCCTCAGCACTCTGGTCTCCGTTTCTAACTAGAAAATTTTGTTCATTTAAAACAAGTAGAGTCTCAATCCTTTCATGTTTTAAATTTTTGTTTGTTTTAAATATTTATTCTGTTATTATAATGTTCTTCATGATTTTGTGGTTTGATATCTTAATGTACCATTAAAGTTTGATACTTAAAATACATAAAACAAACTGTGTCAAACAAAAATAGGTGATTGATTGATAGCAAATTTATAAAATCCAACCTTTTATAACCCATGATTAATTAAACAATGTATATGTACCAGGTTCTATATATGAGTTATCTTTTATTTCTTCAATGGCTACAGCTGGTTATTTTGAATGCTAGAAAATGGCATCCCAAAAAGCTTAAATCACTTGTCCAAGTGTTCAGTGAGTCATAGGCCTGGGATCAGAACTCAGAGCTTCCTAGCTATTTTATCAGTAGTTCTTAGATGGGGTTAATTTTGCCGCCCATCTCTGACAATGCAATAACAAGGGACTTTGGGGGGGGGGTTTATTTTGGTAGGGGATGCTACTGGGACCTAGTAGGTAAAGGCTGATGCTGCTGGTAAGTATCAACTCCAATGTTCAGAACAGACCTTCACGCCCATACACTGATGCTGCGAAAGAGAAAAGACCCTGCAAGGTCTACCAGTCTTCCAGTTTGTCTGTCACTAGTTAGAATACAACATCTACCATGACCACAAGGGATGTTTCTCAAAGCATTGTAGTTGACTGTGATTGGCTGCTTTGCTCACTGAGCTATAGCTAGTATTAGTGGAGCCTTGCAAGAGATCAGATCCCACATAAGACAAGTTTTCAGAGGACCCATCAAGTCAAAACTTAGATCTCTCTGCCTCAAGCCAAGGGGTAACTTCTCAGTATCAAAATCTACAGTCCACATTTTAACCTGTAACATTTCACATCAGATATGTGGCTAGTCACTGCCTCACTGTGGTTGACACTGGAGCACATCTGAACATAGCTGAGTAAGTTCTGCCTGGGGAGTCTACGTTCACTTAAGCTAGAACTGAAAGTGCTCTTGAGTTGACTAGAATTGGAGGTATCAATATGGAAAGAGTTGCTTGGCCATTACCTACACTTCATCATGGAGAATGAGAAAAAGCTAGCCATGATTGACAGTGCCACATTGTGTGGGTTTTTGTTTTTGTTTTGTTTTGTTTTGTCTTTTTCAGTGACCAGAGGCCCTTTGTTGCTTCACTGCTAGAGTAATCACTCGGGTTCCTGATCACATGGGCATAGGGACTGACAGGTACAGAATCCAACACTTAAAGTTATGTGGTTCAAGATCTGATGCACCACACCATAAATCCACGGGGAACAAGACACCTAGAGACCTATTACTGAGTGTGCCTCCATTGTCTTCTCCAAGGCGTGATACTCCAGCAATATTGTGCCACTATTATGTTGGACATTTTCCTTTCTGTGACAGTCATTGTGAGCTGTGCCTTATCCATGGGTCTAGGGATTAAAAGCAAGTTAAATGTCAAAACCAAAACGAAAACCCTATTAACATTGGGTGTCACACAAAAGTGAGACTACAATAAAGTTGCTCTTGAAAATGACAAATATCCCAAATGGATGGGCAAAAAGAAAACTAAACAAGCAAACAGCCCACATCTTCTAGCTGCACACCTACTTTCAACTTCGCAAGTTTACAATCACAGTGCTCCATCCACCTTGGCATGGAGAAGGCTCGTATAGGCATCTAGCATGGATAATGACAGTACTCACTTCTCTGATGGGGCTTTAGGTCAGGCTTGAACAGAGGTCTTACAGAGCTAGCCAGACCCTCCTCCAACACTGGATTAGCATGTGAACTTGAGAAAAGTTGCACTGTACATTGTATTGCTCTTGTTGGGCTGGAATCCTGAGCCCCAGATTAGGAGACAGCAAAAAAAAAAAAAAAAAAAAATAGTGATTCGAGAGAATTGTCTAGAAATCCAGGCCAACAGGCAAGCCCCGCATGCCCAGACCCAGTGCACTAAATGACCCGCTGTTTCATGATTAAAACAAAAACAAAACCTTTTTGTTCAAGTGAGCTTCTTTGTTTACTTTCATTAGTCACCAGAAAAAAACCTGTGCAATAGAGTTTTTATGCTTTCTTGGTGTGTATATTTTAAATAACTATATTGTAGTCATACAACATATACATTAACATTATTTATATTTGATTTATTACATTATAAAACAGTATATATCTTTGGTTAGTGTCAGTCTAATTGGATGTGGGTATAGAACTTATAAAGTATCAGAACTTCATCTCTACACAAAAATAATGGATTCCCTGAGTGAAAAATATGTCTCCTCAAGTTTTTTTTTTTTTTTTTTTTTTTTTTTTTTTTTTTTGTGTGTGTGTGTGTGTGTGTGTTTGTGGAATACAGTGAGAATTCTATATAGGTGCACAGTAGATAATGATCAATCTGCATAATTAAACTTTCCATCTCTGTAACTAATCTGTCATTTCTTTGCTATGAAAATCTTCAAACTTCTCTCATCTAGTCTTCTTTCTTTCTTTCTTTCTTTCTTTCTTTCTTTCTTTCTTTCTTTCTTTCTTTCTTTCTTTCTTTCTTTCTTTCTTTCTTTCTTTCTTTTTTTAATAAGAAAATATGTAATCAAGCCAGGAGTGATGGCACATGTCTTTAGTCTCAGCACTTGGGAGTCAGAGGCATGCAGATCTCTGAGTTTAGGGCCAGTCTAATCTACAGAGCTAGTTCAAAGACAGCTACCGGGCTATACTGAGAAACCCTGTCTCAAAAACCAACCAACCAAAACAAAACAACACCCCCAAACCCCACATACATAATCATCAGTAGCATTCCATATTTCCCTTGATGCACCGTATAGAGCACTTGCTTTTGTTCCTTTGACTTGGATGTGTTTGGGTACATGGTACTTTCTGCCTGACCCGTTGCATGAACCTCTTAGCAGTCCTTCCTAGTCTAGTAAAGTACCACTCCACTCATTAGTGCTACTTGATCATCTTCTTCAGCTTCCCTGTGTGGGAGAATTCATCACCTGTCTTTCTGCTCCTTCTTTATTCTATTAAACACAGTGGAGGAATGATTTTTTCTGTTCCTCATCCTTGCTCCTCATGCACACCTGGTCCAGTGATTGACACATTTTTAATAAGCACTTGCTGAATGGCTTAGCATCTGGCATCAGCTATTATATTTTGTTAGGTTTTTTTTTTTTTTTTTATGGGATAGTTCTTTTTTTTTCTTCCCTAATGCACAATTCCACTGACCTTTGGGAAACTCATTATATTATTCACTAACATGATTCTGCAGACTCAGAATTGTTCATTGTAATAAAATACACCATAGTCTGCAGAATAGAAAAACTATTTCCTAAAAACTGTGTGAAATTTCCTAAACTCATTAACAATCATAAAACATTATAACATTCAATTTGAACTATGCCCACAGCTTTGTTAAGCTCACCAAAATGCAGTAAAAGATGTAAAATACTGAAACAGAACATAGTTGGACTTTTATTCTGTGGCTCATCACTTTTCTTAGAAAGCATCTTGGCTGGAAATCGCCAAATACAGAACTATACCTTGGCTCAGCAAATGAGGACTGAAGGACACACAGAATAGCCAGTATTTGGACAGAGCATCTGGGAAACTTTGACTAAGCTATTTCTATCTCTAAATAGAAATTCTGGTTATGTGATCCATCGTGGATATGCTATCTCCCAATGTGCTTAACTAAACAGAATCCTAGCTCCCATTTCTATACCAGAGCAAGGTATTCATAAGATACATAAAAGATTTTTAGCTCATTCTGCTATTGCTTAGTAATGTGTTGATCTGAAGGATTCAAGGTTTGGCTCCCCAACTCCAGCCTCCACTTTTCTGCTCCTTGTTTGCAGAATCTTCCTTGAGTATTCTTTGGTCACCCAGAAAGACAGTGAAAGTATAGTGACTAAGACCCTATTTTGGCTCCGGGTGAAGAAAAGATCAGCCTGATGCAGAGGACAAATGTGAGCAGGCCCAGAATTAGGAGGTGATTCCTGGCTGTAGATTCTTCTCCTGTTCCAGATAGAGTCCAGGCAGCCAAATGAGGCTTAATAAACAGAACCACTCTCTAAATGGTCATCTTGGATGCTAATCTTCAAGATTTATGTCCAGAACTGCTGGGTGAGCTGTTGGGCACAATCCAGGGGCTGACAACAGGGTCTGGACTACACTAGGCAACAATTAAGAACAGTTTACCTGGTATTCTGAGTTGAAATGGCACCTTTGAGCCATTCCCCACAGAAGCCGCCCTCTTCAGTAATCTGTCTTGTGAACTGGCATCCTCACTTGTGCCTGATGCCCAGTGGAAATCCTATCTATGCTCTGGCACCTCTGCACAGATAGGGAATCCTATACTAAAAAGGGAAGAGCGCAGCTCTTTCTTAGTGGGAATAAATGCCATCATTGTTTCTTCAGAGATAATGTGTCACATCCTCTTGCTATTAGGAGGCACGTTAAACAAGAACCAAGCTCATTCCTTTATCATTTTATTTAGTCATGAAACCGAGGCACTTTTAAAGTTTGAGTAGCTAGCATGATTGAGTCATATTCCACATCATCACGGTCATGCTTGTTAAGTCTGTGACTGCACTGTGTCCCAGGAGGAAAGAAAATCTAGGGATCAAGAAACTCAGAAAACTATTCTTTCTTTTGGTCAGGCTTTTATTAGAATTACTCCCTCTGAATGTCTAAGAGGGACTAATTATGACTCTCATTGGCATAAGTGGACGCCTTTTATGAAAGTGTAACATAAAGTAAATGGAACCCAAGCCTGGAGTCTCTTGTCTTTCTCCATTTCACTCCTGTTAACGACAGGTCTCTATTATATTTCCTACTTATTTTATTTCATGCCCAGTCTCTCTACTAACTCTCAAAACATAAACTCCATCAGGGCAGGTGATCACCAGCCCAAACAGGAAGCTGCACGCACAACAAACCGACATGGAAATCTCAGCTATTTCTTGCTTTCCCCAGCCATGGCTTGCTCTAAAATTTCACCATGGCTACAATCAAAAAGCATGAGCAACTCATTACCATGTGACTCCAGACAGGGATCAGTGTTGAAAGGACTCGATTCTGGGGATTTGCTTGGATGACTTATTTTAGTCCGAAGAGAATACGCATATGAGCAAAGTTCAAGTTTAGAGTAAAGCAGGTATTATAGTGACTGAATTTAGGTCTTACACTACCTTAGCTCACTGCTTTTATTAAAAAATACAAATAAATGATGAAAATGAGACAAAAGTAGAAGTTCTGGGAGTGAAGGGATACATTTCTAGTTCGGGAAACTAACATTAGGAAGTACTGCACACACACACACATACACACACACCCACGCACACGCATATGCACAGGCATGCATGCACACAGAGCTCAGTGACAGGGTGATGCTGTGAGGCCCATTAGACAAAACTCCTTCAGGGAATACAAGATTCTAGCCAAATGACACAGCCCTAAATGCTTCAATGCTGGGTATGTCACAGAGGTTGCTGGTACAATACACTCTGTATATAGGACAAGATGTTCCAGATGTTCTGAGGGACCCTGCTATTCTGGCTTTGTGTTTGATGTTGTACTTTCGAGACCAATGACTATGAAGTTCACATGACCTTAGCCCTGATGCTTCCTGTTTGGGGCTGGTGATCTGGTGTTGGTCCCGTGATCAGTTAGTAGATATCCTCACAATGAAGTAGGACTCGGCTGCAAAAGTAACCCTCCATGTTGGTAACAGCTTCAACTGTGGTCAAAATCTAACTAAGCTTATGCTCAGAAGGTAGAGGCCGACAGATCTCTTGAGTCCCAGGCTGGCCTGGTCTCCACAAACTCAGGACAGCCAGAGTTACATAGAGAGACTCCATCTCAACAGAGGAAGCAGAATAAATCTTGTGAAACATGAACAATCCAAAGTGTGTACTAGCCAAGAGGAGATTTGTGGGGAGGTTGCCAGCTTTTAACTGGAGTAAAGGGACGTGGTTCGGCAGTTGTTATGCCCCATGTGTAGTCAGGGATGATTTACAATTGTGTAACTACCTTTGCATCTGTGGACAGCCAGAATCAGAGCAGCGCTCATTTCCAATCACTAGCTTTAGAAATCATCAGGGTGCATTGAAGAAGGCAAGCTAATGAGACAAAACTGGGTTCTGAGACGAGGCAGTGGTGAGAGAATACATCCTCTGTGCTGGCCTTGACCTCGCTTGCATTGTTGGGATAGCTGTAATTCTGATTACTGTCTCCATGACTGTGAGCACATCGTAGAGGATGAGTGTATGAACTATTCTGTTCTGTAATGTTATCAACCACAAATGTAATTGCTACAGATAAAACAGAATCAAAAAAGGGCAGAGGGGAGATTAGACAAAAGATTATGTATCTCAAAAGAACCTTGAAAGATGACATGTATTGATAGTGTATCCCTGAAAGCATTCACTCTTTATTATTATCTGGCCTAGGCTGATATGAGCTTTGTAGTGGTGCACTGTACTGCCCATGGAAAAGATGAAAAGCCAACACTACTCTTTTGTTTAACTGTAGGTAAGCATAGTCTTGAGGTCCTAGAACAGTGACAGTGTCTCAGAGAAGATACATATCAGGCAAGAAATGAAGCCCAGCTCACCTAGTCAACTTCAGTATAAGGTTTCCCAGGTTCTCAAGACCACCCTCTCCCCAATCTCTTGTGACACAGTTGTCTAGAGAAGGGTAATCTAAGAATTAAAAGGGGATTTTTGCAGCTCAAAGGTCATGTGCTTGCATTCATAAATGGCAGATCTGTCCATGTTCTTACATCTTGGTTGGACATTTCCCAGTACGGTCTCTCTCCATAGGACATCACCTCCCACATGACAATACCATAGCTCCATGCATCACTTGCTGAAGAGAATTTTCTGTAGGCAATAGCTTCTGGGGCTGTCCACCGGATAGGAATTTTCCCACCCTGAAAAAAATAGAATATTTTTCAGTTGGCTCACAAGTATATTAAGGCACAGGCATTCCTTTTAAATATCTCTTGTTTGCAAATCCCTAAGCACTTGATAATGATGTTGGTACTTTTAAATTAAAATAGAGAACTGGGATAATGTTAAAATGTTAGAGTTTCCCCCTATAATTGTTATTCAGAAAAACATAGCTTTAATGGGGAAAAAAGTCTTACTTTGGCAAGATTTTATTTCATTCATTAGAGAAATTTATTGTTACTTTAGATTCACACAATTAAACACACTATTATGCCATTTGGAGAAAATTCCAGATTATGGGACATTAAAAACTAAATATTATTCAACACTCATTAAGCACTGTATTACTTTTATAAATAATAATGAGACTAAAGCTCAAATCTAATTGAAGACAAATGGTTACACAGGCTGAGCAGCCTGTACCAACTCCACATTTAGGAGAACATTATTTTCTTGCTTTTCCTCAACCTTAATGACATTATCCAAAAAATACGCTTTACCAGGATACAAGAACAGAGGAGTAGTGTAGCTTCATTTTTTCACACATTAGGGCACATTGCATTTTTTTCCCTTCAGTGTCCAAGTTTACATCTGAACACCATGAAGAGATTAAATTGCACATGTTTATATTATTTAAATGCTAACGGCTGCCACTGTGCCACACGTAATTTACATTAACATTTATTACATTTTATTCGTTGAAACACTCTGTAAATCTCCTTTTACTATGATGACAAGAATAAAACAATTCATCCATTTGATTTATAGCAATATTTAAAAATCTCAGCTCAGAACTATCACGTTGCGGAGATGTGTGTGACCATGTTGCCACTAGATGGCGGTAGAGAACAAGGAGCGGCTTTCTGTCCAAACCCGGGAGAAGGCTTTCGTTCCCAGCAAAATTATTTCCATCAGTCAGAACCCGCCACCATGGGATTGTTTCGGCACCATCAGCATTTTCATGAGCTCAGCATCTGAGCTCGCGATCTGTGTTAAGGGGGCCGTGGGGGAGGAGTGGAGGAAAAAATATCTATGTACTTTCTTTCACCCTTGATGAATTTAGGGTTGGCAAACTTATCTTTTAGAAGTGAAATTTCTGAGTACTATAATCCTTAATTATTTAACAATCGAACCACTATGAACTTCAAGAGAAAGAGGATTAGTTTGAAGTAGGAACAATTTAGGCTTCATACGGCAAATGAGAGAATTAGTGAAACCCTCATTTCAGAGATGCCTGGAGAGGGATTGTTGGGACCCTTGGGAAAAACATCTTGAATCCAATCCTCGGATTTTACAGGTGAGTGAGCAGTGTGCTCAGTAGTGTTCAGAGAGAAACAGTTGATATTCTTAGTATCGAAGCCAACCAATGCTCATACAGACGCCATAATGGGATGTTGCTACAGAGGCGTAAATATTTCAACAGGAAGAGTTGGGTACATAACTAATTTTAATATTTAACGTGATATATTGTGTCATACATTATACGGCAGCTTGGACAGGAGCCCAGGGCCTGGGTTTCTGTGCTTTAGAGAAGAGATCTTATAAAAACCATTGAACAAAGACCAGAAAATTACATTTATAAAGTTAGTGAAAGCAATTTAACTGGGCGTGACAGAAAAGGGGGGTTATTCTTTTTCTCTTAAAATTGTGTGTGTGTGTGTGTGTGTGTGCCAGGTGTGTGAGGGTGACTGCAGAGGCCAACTTAAGGTTTCCAGTACCTCAGAGCTGGAGTTACAGATGGCTGTGAATGGCCAGAAATGGATGTTGGGAATTGAACTTTGTGTGAACCCCTCTCCACCACACACCTCACCCCTAAAAGATTCAATCTTTAATATAACATAAGCTTGTCAGAAAACCAACCAACCAACCAACAAATCCCACAGAAACCACAGTTAAATTGGAATTCTAGCTATAGAACAAGTAATCCTTTTTAGAGCATACGCCATGAAGGGTGTGTGTGTGTGTGTGTGTGTGTGTGTGTGTGTGTGTGTGTGTGTGTGTGAGTCCCAACTATCAAAAGAAGCCGGCATTTATCATAAAGAAATAAATCAATCACTTTTCTTCAACTTTAACATATGCATTCTCTATTTTGATTTGTTACATTTGGCAAACCCTACTCAAATGCACTAAAATAAAATGTAAATGCTGCCATTGAACATTAAGTGATATTTCAAGGAAGCATCATTTCCTTCTCTCTTCCTTTGTTAAGTCCTGTGTGTTCTATGCAGTAGGGCAAAGCAGCTAATGGGGACTTTATGTTCATTTACCCATTGGCTTGTAAATGATTCTTACCCAAATGATTCACATATGCATATAAATTTGTATTTCAAATAACTTTGACATGTAAATGTGAGTGCTATCATGCTCCTTCTAGAGATTTCTTGTTCTTCCCCAAGAGAAGATATCAAAAACATTTGACAGGCTGCATTGCTGCCTGTTGTGAACTTCCTTTTACTCCAAATTTAAAAGTTGAAGGCCTAACTCACAGGATGGTTATCTTCAAAGAGATGTAAAGACAAGGTAATTCAGATTAAATCAAGTCCTAAGGGTATAACCCACTATAACTGGTGTCCCTACAGGAGCATGCAGAGATAGCAAGAATGTGGGGCACAGCGAGACATGTAAGGCCATGTAAAGACGCCTGCAGGAAGCAGCCAGCTGTCTATGAGCCAGGGAGGCTTCCAGATTAGACAGCATTGGTATGGGACTCCAGAAAGACAAAGAAAAACATTTCTGGTGTTTATGACATCCAGTTGGAGGTATTTTCTCATGGCAACCCCAGCAGACTAATAGTTACACTACCTCAATTAAAAAAAAAGAAACTCGTTCATTTTTTTGTTCATGTGAATGCCACCACAAAGCGAACAACACATCTTCATTTGAAATTCTCTGCCCTGTGTTGTCTGGAAATGGAAAGTGTGAGCCAGAATAATCTTGAAATAAAGTGTGAAAAAATGGGACAGACGTTTAATGTAGAAAACATACTTTTAAATAGCAAAATGCATGAATCTAATAGTGGGTGGAAACTGGAATGCTTCTGAACTCACATATGAGAGATAAGAAAACATTCAAAACATATTCCTATATATATATTAGGAATACTAAATATAGTTTATTTCTAGTTGTAAGATTAGGCAAAAAGGAAGAAACCCTTAGGCCTAGGCTATAGTTTCTATTTCCTACATAAAAGTCTAGTTGTCTTTTTGATTTCTGTGTCGTGTGTATGTTATATGCACGCTTGTGTGTGAGGGTGCCTGTGTGCCATAGAACATATGTGGAACACTATGTGGAGGTCCTTGCCTTCCAGCTTGTTTAAGTCATGGCCTCTTTACTGTTTGGTGATGTATAGCCAGCTAACCGGCTCCCAAGCTTCTGGGGTCTCTCCTGTCTTCATCTTCCATGACACTGTAGGTGTGTTTGGATCACACAAAGTCAGCTTTGTGTGCATGCTGGCTCCCTCCCTTTCCCTCACTTAAACTGTGGCCTAACCTTGGCTATTTGTTTGCACCCATGAATACTAAGGTGCTCTTTTGTCCCCTTTCCTTTCTTTCCGTTATTTCTGGAATCTCTAGTCACCAGATGCTTCAGGTTCCAAGAATGAACAAATCATGTAATTCTTTAGATTCGAAACCAAATTCACCATATGTTAGAAGAAAAGATGCTAATCACAGGACTAACTGGGATTCAGAAGCGCTTTCATTACTAATTCCTCTCCTACACAGCAAGCTTAATCGCTGGAGAACAAAGGAAGAACAGGAAATCAGAGACATAGATGCTCCTGAAACCATTGCTAGCAAAGCTTTCGCTGCTTTCCCAATTATATTCAAAGCTTGTTAACTGAAGAGTAGGTGGTGGGGTTGCAGGTATAAAAGTGCAGAAAAAAGAATGGGAGCGCTGCACACTTATGTATCTGTGCATACATAGCACCCCACAATGCCGCTGTATTGCAGATCTATTTCACGTCCAAATTTTAGAATGTAGCCCTATTGTCTCCAGCAGACTGGCCAATAGGCAGTAAAATGACAAAGACTTAATCCTGTAGTCTAACAAAAGAAATGACCCAGAGAAAGAAAACACATTTGAAAAATCTTCTATTCTTTGGATTTGAAGTTTAGCCCAAGGAAAAATGTTTTGAATGGACTATAATCTCTTTGGAGGCTTTTCATTTCTCTCTCTCTCTCTCTCTCTCTCTCTCTCTCTCTCTCTCTCTCTCTCTCTCTCTCTCTCTCTCTCTCTCTCTTTCCAATAGAGCCTGCATCTGAAGTCCTATAACTTTAAGAGATAAGAGTTATGGAATAGACAAACACCCAGTAAATCTAAGGAAAAATGTTTATAGAATCTTTAGTTATCAGGAAAAGGTCAATCAAAATTACAAGGAGGTTCATTCTAACCACAGTCAAAATGGCTATCATCAGGAAAGCAAACTCCAAATGCCAGGCAAGATGAGAGAGAGATAAGGGACCTTTTTTCAGGGCTGGTGGGAAAATAAATTCAGTTCCTATGAAAATCAGTAAAAACAAATTAGCAAATGAACTAAAATGAGCTGCTATGTGATCTAGCTGTAGTTCTTACAATTATGTACCCTGAGGAACCAAAGTTATCACACCACAGAGGTTCTTTCACATTCATGCTTTATTAGAACACGATTCACAATAGCCCAGTCATAGAATCTGCCTATGTTCCCATCAACAGATGGATGAATATATGGCATTTGTACACCATGAAACTTGAATCAGTAATGTAGTGAAAAATTATGTTATTTGCAAGAAAACTGATGGAATTTAAGATCACAGCGTTAAGCAAACAAAACTAGATTCAGAAAGATGAACATCACATTTTCTTTCATAAATGGAATCTATCTATCTATCTATTTACCTACCTACCTACCTATCTACCTACCTACCTTCCTACCTAATATATGTCTGTCTGTCTTTGACATTTAAAAGTAGAAAGAATCATTGTTTAGGAAGAAAGAAACCAGTGAACAGGAGAAAGGAGCTGGGGTGAATATGAGCAAAAATATATGTTACCAACCATAATTCATTATGAAGCACCCGAAATCACCTTTTATAGTGTCTAGGCTCAGGTGTGACATACTGTGCATGTGTGTGTGTGTGTGTGTGTGTGTGTGTGTGTGTGTGGTTTTGGGAGATAGAATTCTTTGTTCTTTGTGTAACAGCTCTGGCTGTCCTGAAACTCACTTTACAGATGAGGCTGACCAAGAACTCACAGAGATCAGCCTCCCTCTGCTTCCAGAGTGTTGGGATTAAAGGCATGTACCACCACTGTCTGGCTAAGCGTGACCTTCTTATTCAAACTTTGCAAAAGTCAGAGGCATAGTCATGTGTGAGATATACCACTGTTACCAGTATTTGGAAGGCAGAAGAAGGATCACTATTTTGAGATCAGTCTGGATTACATAGTGAGCTCAAGGCCAACTTGAGCTATGAGTAAGACTTTCCCTACTGACTGCCCGTGGCTATTTAGGCCATAGTTCTTAAAAGAGAACCTTTTACAACCATTATCCTAAACCAATATAATTCCAACTTTATTCTAAACACTTATTTGTATATCCATAGATAAGTGTAGATCTCATTAAAACAGATGGAGACCATTACAGAGAAAGACAGCTAGTTAAAATACACTATAACAACTGTGGGATGCCCAACATCAATTTATACATATACAGCACAACTTCTGTTCCCACAGGTCAGGGGATATCATGGAAGAGGGAAGAATGACTGTAAGAGCCAAAAAAAAAAAAAAACAAAAACCCAGAAGGGTGCTTCAAGAGTGTGTCTTGTAGTTATGACATGGAAGATATACCCATAGAATTACCACAACAGGACCATCTAAACAAACCGAACAACCCCAACAACAGTTGATGTCCCAGTGTAGATATAGGAAATGCTTTGGGGTCCCACTACTAGATAAGAGTTACAAGCAATTAATGACTGGGCTGAACTCTCTTTAATGAGTCATCAACAGACACAGCAGGCTTTATGATGATCAATTATATGCCTATGCAGCAACAATGGTTAAAGAAGAGGAGTTTATCAATCTGAGTGGAGTTTGGACATGGGAGGAACATGAGACTGGAGAAGGGAGGAAAGAAATAATAAAACATATTTTAATTAAATAAAAATATATAAAGGTTGAGAATGTAATTCATTGGTAGAATACTATATTAATATGCATAAGGTCCTGAATATAATTGTCAGAAAAGCATGTGTGTTCACAAGTGCACATGAACATGCACAAATACATACACACATCACATGTGCATGCATGTGCACACACACAGCATAAAGCACACACACATGGATGGACACACACCTTGATCTCGAGGCACCAAGAGAGTTCTGATAACTGACAGAATCTGATTCATTTTCAATAATTCAGTAATTAGCCTGGTTTTGGCAAATTTGAGAAAATATACATATCTAGATCCTGTGCCTAAAATGCTCCTTTAAACCTGAGGCTATCCCCTACCCATCTTAATATGTCACAAGTAAAATTCTGTTATCAAAGAATAGCATCTGTGTTTGGCTGCTGGCTGGACCACCTCCTCCTTGCAGCCTACCTGCTGATAATGATTGTCCACACTCCTTGCCCTTCCCTAGTGCTTTTCATTATAAGATGGTGACACTGGACAAGCCCTCAACATCTCCCTCCACAGTGTTACCAGAGTATACATGCTCTCATAGACACGTGATTTTGCATAAAACTCACGAGATTCACAAATGCAAGATTAAGATATCTTGCTCTAAGCAAAGCTTCTTTTTGATAAGGCATTTAAAAATATTATTTTTTTGTTGAAGCATGATAGTTATATATTTTATGAAGTATATATTATGATAATTCAGCACAAGTGTATACTATGTAAGAATCAATTCAAATAAATACTTCTATGTCCTTCAAATGGTAATCATTTGTATGTATTGAGATGTCACACTCTTCAAGTCTTTGTAAAATAGACAGTAGATTGTTTTAACTCATAACCATCCTACTGTACTATAAACATAGATCTGGTTTTCTCTCCATGTTGGTTCCCTTTCTTTAACCTCATTTTCACTGTCCACATTCTCCACAGTAGACAATCATTCCACTACGAGATGGACTTTTTAAGCTTTCAGAAATTCTTAGTTCTTAATAGCCACTGTGACTTGAGTTTGTTCCCCAAAACATCTAAGTTGGAAAGTAAACTTTTATGTAGTGATGGTGGGGTAATTTTAAAGGTAATTTGGTTATGAGCATACTTCATAAGTAGATGGATGCTGTTAGCATAAAATGGATGGTTATCTTAAAGTTAATTTGGTTATGAGCATACTTTATAAATAGATGGATGCTGTTAGCACAAATGGATGGGTTTGTCTCTTCCCAGCTCTAGCCTTTTCCTGTCTTGTTCAGTAAAGTTCACACACCACCTTTCTTGTCTTCTGGCTCAGGATCACATTGCAGTGAGAAAGCTCTTGCCACACAGAGACTCCTCAACCATAAAGTTCCATGGCTCTCGAACTGTAAGAAATAAACCTTTGCACTTTTAAATTACCCAGTATTTGGTCTAGTCTTACAGCAGCACAAAAATGATGAAGAAGGTGAACATTTTTAATGAGATAAACACTGCAGAAATCTATGGCAAATAGCATTGTTTTATGTTACAAATTTGTAAAAATGAGTCTTGGAAATACTTGTCCTTTACGCCAGATTTCAAGTGTTTATGCCAAGGTCTTATGGTATGCTATTTTATGAACTCAAAAGCTATCAACAGTTTGGCCTTGTGCTAAGACAGGCTTAATTTTTTCAAAACTTAGTGGTTCTTGTTTTCAAGTGAATTTAGCTCTCTGTATACTGGTAGGGTAGGAGGTGGAGGGAGGAGGGAGGTAGGGAGTGGAGGGGTGAAGTGTGAGTGGGTGCTCTTGAGTCTCATCCTCCCAACCCTCTCACCCAGGAGTACAGTTAGGGATTGCTGTGCTCCCCCACGCTAGTACTAGCCCACCTTCTCTGCTCTGATGATGAAATAAGTAGTTATAATACTTCTGAAATTTATATTAAGATGCATTTCTCATGAAGAATGGGGACAGATTAAGCTGATTTCAGATAAACACAAAGAGCTAAATCATCGGCTTTGTTTCCCACTTGCAAAAACATTTTTTAAGTGTGGCGAGGGCTTTCCGTCCTTTTCTCATGCTATAGACCTGGAATTACACCACATTTTCATTCTTTGCCTAAATGTAACAAGCAGCTGAGCGAATGCAAAATTTATGTTTCCTTTAATAAAACAGTGCATATCACACCATTCAAAGTTCCACGAACCAGAATCCTTTTAACCTACTTCCTCCTAAGTTGCTCTGGAAAATAATTCATTGCCATCTATTTCTCAGTACTCTCTCTCAATGAGAACATAGGTGATACATCATTCAGCGGACAACACTACTGGAAGACATGTGTTAAATTAGATTTTCTGTTCTATGCTAGAAAGTAGATAATGCAGGACATAATACTACTGTAATACGGAGAATTAAACACAGCTGTTATGGTGAGGACTGCCGTAGAGTCTCAGCATAGATAACTTCCACTCTGCTCACCAAATGGGCAAGATGCCTTTTTGTCTTTTAAATAACCTATCACTCATTATACTTTGAAGATCTGTTGTATGATGAAGTCTCAACATGATAGGTGATAAAAGAGAGTTAAATAACCATACTCAGTCTGGACAGTACTTTTTCTTAATGCCCTCTTCTCCTGTCCTATCTTGACCTTTCCTCTGCAGTAAGAGGTTTCTGGCCTGGACTTTCTGGCCTAGCCTCAAGGTTTAGACCTGCAGACCCACAGACCTGCAGAGCCACACAGATGCTTACAACAGTTTTAGGCTGATCGGCCTAAGGCCCAGGCATATAACTTGCTAACTCTTTACTCTAATCTAACCCATGATTCTTATTCTGTTCAGCCATGCGGCTCAGTACCTTTACTCAGAGCATCATAGTTGTCCTCTGATTCTTCTGGCTTCTCTCTGGCATTCTGCTCTGTTCTTCCTGTTCCCATAGTTTTCTTAGTCTGGTAGCCCCGCCCACACTTCCTGTCTGGCCTTTGGCCAATCAGCTCTTTTTATTAAACCAGTGGGTGGGACAATTATTTACAATGCAACATAATCGGTTTACCCACTACACTCCTCTTTCTCTTTTCCTCTCTCTCCCTCTTTCTCTCTTCTTTCCTTTTTATGGAAGACTAGGCAACACAGTCTTCTTCTTAATGAAGTTTTAAAAACCTGTGGTCTGTGTGGTAAACCGGTGGAAACCAGCACAGAAGTGATGGCTTAAAATGCATCACATAAATTATAAAGTGAGAGAGTAGTCATTTGAGGTTACTTGTTACCATTAAAATGGAGAAGTCTAATACTTTGGGGTATTAATCATGATACAATCATTTACATATACCACACTTGCTAGTTCTGTTTCTATGAGAGTTCATCTTTCATGCATCTCTGTTCATGGTTGGATGTTACTTTAAGATCCTATTATTAAGATAATAAACTTGAAAAAGAGAGGCAAACCTGTATTTGTTCTAGTGTTATTTATAAGTCCTGTTTGAAACAAATTTCTAAAAGGCTATTGAGAGTACATAGGCTTCTGAGGGAAAGGGATTCAGGGTTGTAAATCCTAGTACACTGGGGAAATTGATAGGGTCAGGTATACTAAACATTTTTTATATCGAGACATTTAAGTTTTTGAATCTGTTAGATGTCACCTCCTGGCCTGTTCTCACAGAGTACTGCTTTTTAAGTCCCAAGGAAGCTGGACTCCTGAGTGCTCAGCATTCTGAACAGCTGGATCTAATAGCTTCTAAAGATTCCATCATGCTGTCTCATTTCTCCACAGATCACCCTCTCACACAATGGGTAATCTGAGGTCACAGCTTCACTCCAAACTGATGCATCAAAACACCACAATCAGCAATGTCCTTGCTTCTCCAATATTCTCAAAGCACCAGGCTCTCTCAAGACACCCTGTGAAAGGGACTGTGGGCAGAAGATGAACCGACTCAGTTTAATAAGATTCTGTGTTGCCTTAGACAAGAGGAAAGGCTACTTTTTCTGTTTAATTCAATGTAGAATTACTCTTATTAACAAATCATAGCATATTAGACTGTTGTATGAGGTTTCTGGCACAGATTTTCTGGCCTAGCCTTCTGGCCTGGACTTTCAGAACCATAGTTCCACAGTCCCACTGAAACACACAGACACTTGTATTAACTGTACGCCTGGGACCCAGGCATATAACTTGCTAACTCTTTACCCTTACACTAACCCATGATTCTTATTCTGTTCAGCCATGTGGGCTCAGTATCTTTTCTCAGAGCAGCATAGTTGTTCTCTGCATTTTCTCGCTTCTTTGTAGCATTTTTGCCCTGTTCTTCCTGTTCCCAGAGTTTTTGTCTGGAAGCCCCACCCATACTTCCTGTCTGCTTTTGGCCAATCAGCGTTTTTTTTTTTTTTAAATTTTTTTATTTTTATTAAACTAGTAGGTGGGACAATTATTTACAATGTAACATCATAAATCCACTACATTAGACCTCCACAAAGTCTACAAGAGCACCCAGTCCAAAGTCATCAACTTATCGTGACATCTATCATCTGTCCAGAGTCAGAACAAATTAGTGGCCAAAGAGGACGGCAAAGTCAGGTAGCCATCCCAGTCACCAGATTCTGTGGACTACTTGACAGCGTCCCCTTCACTCACAGTTTCACTTCCTTTAGTTTCAGTTGCACATAGCTGGTTGCAGGTCAAACAATTCATAAGTTTTACATTTCATATCAAACTGTGTATGGCCAAGTGTCTACAGTCACTGCCCTTTGAGAGGCAGAGGCAGAAAGACCCTCTGTGTCCACAGGTTCAAGGATACTGGGTCTATGTCAATCAAGTTTGCATTAGGTTGGGAACTGAATGTGTTAGTAAAGTAAATGATGAAAAATGAAAAAAAAAATCCCACTACTTTTCAGTGTTATGTTACTAATCACTCTGTACTTGGCCATTGCCAAGAAAAGAAGGGGACATTTTCAGACCTGAATTTTCAGATTATAAAGTGTAAAAGTAGTGGAAGCACGAAAGGCCATTGGTAGCATTTATTCATTCATTCAATTTACTCTTAGTGCTTCTTTGATCAAATGTTTTTGAACACATCTTGCATGCTAAGTGAGGTTTATAAAGAAGATATTCCTCCAGTGAGATCTCGTTAAGGTAAGAGAGACATTGATGTAAGCAAGTACTGACAGCACAAAAGTCTGCCAACTTCACTGAGGAACAGAAAAACAGGGATGAGCAGTTTAGACCGTGGGGGAGAGGGAGGAGGGCGTTGATTTGTACAGTTGGGAAGAAAAGTAGGAAAAGTGATTATAAAGAGGAAGGGCAGGCCATCTCTTCAGAAAAATAGCAAGCTCAAAGAGACAGCAGGTAAATCAGCACCAAGTGTCCGGGGAGTTACACATTTCTGAAACTGCTCCAATTTAGAGACCAAGGGAGAAAGAGATGGCTGGGAGTCTGAGAGACCAGAAACTTGGCTAACAACTTTGGATAGTAAGTAGTAGGATTGTATGATGCTGTCTTCATTTGGAATGTATTCCCAGAAACTTAATTTTGGTTGTATCTGCTGCTATTTCTATGTGCAAAATTATACATGATTTGGTTTTCTTTGTTTTCATCTTACTTTTATTTCTTGTAGCTTAAAGATGTACATAATCCATTTGAAGAAAAATATAAAGGGGTACCAGGGACTCTAAACCTACTCCTTGACCTTTCAACTAAATGTCTAATAAAAAAATGAAATTACTTCAGTTCTGGCAGAATCACCTGCAGTATGTGTGTGCATTCATGCGTCATGTTGAACAGGTTGGAAGGTCTAATTTTACTTGCATAAAATATTCACTATTTTACAGCAGATTTTCCCAGTGAATACATTTTGGGAAAGCAATGCTTCTTGAAATGAGCCTCCAGCTTGTTTTGCTGGGTTTAAGTATATCATTTGGGTTCTGAAGCCTTGTTCTCATGGACAGCAGATGGCTCTGGAGGGCACTGCTAGAGTGCTGAATGGCATGGCATGACAGGATCTGATGTAGTTGCCCGTGAGCAGAATGAAGCAAGAAAGAGAGGTGTGTTTCTTTTTGTTTGTTTGTTTTTTTTCCTTTTCTTTAAATGTTATCACAAGCCAAAGTCAAAAGATAACTATAAATAAAAGAAAGTCCATCCAGACATATGTTTTCTTTTTCTTTTCAACAGTCCAGATATCAGGCCCTTTCTTAGGCTTACCAAAATGCTGCTGTCCCACGTTTCAAGCCTGAGTTTTCCTTTTTAGATTCCAAGTAAGAGCAATTTTGGAAGCTCCTTGGGTACATGGCGCTGTTCCACCCTGCTGGCCCTTTGAAAATGCTGTTTTCTTTGAAGAGATGCTCTCGCCTCCATCTTTCTAATCAAACTACTACTTTGCTTGCTGATTGCACACACTGCCTTGAGTGTCTCTCCATGTTTCCCACTCTCCTCTCCTGTGCTCTGGTTTTCTGCTGTTCCGTCACCTTTCACCGTGTCTGTGCTAACAACTACTGAGCATGTGTTCAGGCAGAGATCTTGTTTTCTTGGTTTTGTTGTTGTTGACATTTTCCTATCACTTAAGAATAAACCTGATCACAATAGCTGCTCAATTAATACTAGTTAAATGAATGGTGAAGGTGCTGCCCGAGGCAACGATAGCATACTCATCTAATGGGTAGCAAACGGCATACAGCAAATGATGCTGTGGTTGATGAAAAGCACAATGATTGTAGAGACCGAGTGAGTGAGGCCTTTCAAGAGATGATGAGAACTATAATAAGGACTGATAATAAGGACTCTATATAATATTAGATTGTAAATGACTTTTAGATAAGGAAGGAATCAAGAGAAGGTAGAATGATGCAGTCAGAGTTGCAGAGCTAAGTGGAGAAAATAGTGTGGGCAGGTGGATGGAGACAGGTGGGTAAGACAGGCAGGCAGGAGAGAGGTCAGCAAGGGCTTCTGAAGTCATTCTAAGACCTTGAACCACATTTTGGGCTAATAGGAAACCATTACAAGGCTTTATGCATAGGAATGATGAAATCATAGTTTTTACTTTTTTTAAAAAAAAGATTACTTTGGCTGTAGATTAGAGGTGGCAAGGGATGATAGAAACAGGAAAGTCTTGGCATGCTTAAGAAGCTGGTGGTATAATTTCATAATTCTATAGCAATCACACGCAATCAAATCTTTACATTAAAGGCATACTTAATGTTTACATTAAATACTGTCCATTTTATAGAGAAGAGTATGGTGACATTTATTCTGCTGAACACAATCTAAACACGAGTCTAAAGTTGGGCATTAAGTTTGGAAAATTCTCTTTTAAGAACCAACATTTATATACAGTAATATATATCCATGTATATACACACAGAAGAACCATCATTTATTTATACTTCATGTTTAGATATCAGAGCAAGTCTCCAGGAGAAGGAAACCAACACAAAGGTATGTTGACATGTAAGAGGAGATCTGCTGTGGAGAAGCACTCACGTGATCTGCGTCATGAGTTCCATGCTGAGGTCACTAGCACCGAGAAGAATGAGGGATTGGTGGTATGATTCAGCCTGAGAACCAGAAGAGCCCAAGATATAACTCTAAGGGTGACATCAAATCCTGCAGGGTGGGGTGGATGGGCAGAGTTTAGGAAGCAGCTGATGTTTCCATTCCAGTCTGAACACCCAAGAGCTAGAAGCTCTTATGATGGAGAACAGGAGGAGATGGATATGCCAGACATAATTCAACCTTCTGCTGTGGGATTATGATCTTGTACATTGTAAATATTTATCCCTCCTTTTGGTTTAATAAAATGGTGATGGGCCAGAAGGCAGACAGGAAGTATGGGCTGGGCTACCAGACTAAGAAAGCTCTGGGAAGAGGAAGAACAGAGCAGCGATGACAGGGAGATGCAGAGGAAGAAGATGAGATGCTGCTCTGAGAAAAGGTACTAAGCCACGTGGCTAATGATGGGTTAATTTAAGAGTGAGACTTAGCATGTAATATGCCTGAGCCATAGGCCAAATAGCATGTAACTAATATAAGATTTTGTGTGATTATTTGGAACTGCTGGTCCAGACCTCAGGGCTAGGCTGGGCCAGAAACTTCTTATTACAACCTTCTTTACTGTTTTGTTCTACCCAGTTCTTAAATGAATTGGATGATGACTGCCCACTTTAGTGAGGGTGAATTTTCTTAATTTAGTTGGTTGAATGCTAATTTATTTTGGTAATATATACTCATATCGAAGAATAGTGTTTTATCAATTATCTGGGTATGCTTAGGATCAGTCAGTTTCACCCATGCTCTTAGCCACCACATTGCCAAGGTCCTTTTAATTTGACTAGAGACGTTTCATATAGATAACTAAAATTAACATTGTTGTAATTCAAAAAATATATTTCTTCACCTCATTTATAATGATTTTTGTATTAAACATTTTAGTTTGGTTATATATATGTATACACACACACACACACACACACACACACACACACACACACAAGTACTTGGGGAAATAAAATTCACTCAGCATGGTTGTTTTCCCTGTGTTCTGGTCTATGAAATTCTATAAGTCTAATTTCTTAGTTTCCTCTTGACACAAATTTGCCCAGAGAAGAGGACACAAGGTCACAGTCTAGAGAAGAGGACTCAAGGTCAAGGTCAAGCTGTAGCAGCAGTTCAGTGAACTCAAACCAGCAGTTGTGGTTACCAATAGCTTTATTTAAGCACAGAGCTAGATAATTTATTTGATTGTGTTCCCATTCTCCTTTGGTCCCCTGGTGATGGTCTAGTCAGGTGGGAGAGTTTTATATGATGAGTCAGTTGCTTGTGCGCCTTTGGTTACTGTTTTAGTAAACACCTTGTTCTTCCCAGTAAACAGAACTGAATTTGAAGCAGAGCCCTGAGAATTCAGGAAGGAAAATAAATAAAAAATTAAGGTGAGGTATTTTGAAAGTCACACTCCAGGAAAGCTCCTTTTACTTTTTATTTTTTTCTTTTAAACAAAAACCAAAAAACCTCTCTGAGCTCAGTTACCCCCAGTTAGGCTTGGTTAGACATTTACAGGCTGTAGAAAATCAGTATCCTTTGGGCCAGTCAGAAAAGCTTCCTGGGACTTGATGCTCTGTCTGACTTGAGTCAGTACTTCAGATTCTATCCTTTCCCCAAGTATCTCTAAGGGGAAGAGCTATATATGCGTGTGGGAAGGTGTACAGATCAGTCTTGACAGTGGTTCTTTATGCTCTTTCCACCTTAAAACCAACTAAATTATGTGTCAGAATGTGTGTCAGTCTGTGTGCATGGGCATATGAGTGCAGGTGTCAATGGAGGCCAAAGGCACAGGATCTCCTTGAAATTGAGGCAGTTATGAGTCCTTTGTAGGATCCTCTAGAAGAGCAAGAGCAACATGAGCCTTTACCACTGACCCATTTCTTCAGCCCTCGCCTTAGTTGGCTTTGCTACTTTTTGCTTACTTAGTTTTGAGATTGTATTTTAATCACAGCATGTCCCTTTTTTTGTCTCTCTCTCTCTTTCTCTCTCTCTCTTTTTTGACAGCTTATCTCCTTGCTTGTCTGGAATCAAGTAGGGTAGGTATTCAGCTGTCTCCATCCATGCATTTGTGGTACCAACACCGTCTCCATCTATGCATCTGTGATATCACTGCTATCTCCATTCATACATCTGTGATACCAATGCTGTCTCCATCTATGTATGTGTGATACCACTGCTATCTCCATCCATACATCTGTGATACCAATGCTGTCTCCATCTATGCATCTGTGATATCACTGCTATCTCCATCCATACATCTGTGATACCAATGCTGTCTCCATCTATGTATGTGTGATACCACTGCTATCTCCATCCATACATCTGTGATACCAATGCTGTCTCCATCTATGTATGTGTGATACCACTGCTATCTCCATCCATACATCTGTGATACCAATGCTGTCTCCATCTATGCATCTGTGATACCACTGCTATCTCCATCCATACATCTGTGATACCAATGCTGTCTCCATCCATACATCTGTGATACCAATGCTGTCTTCATCTATGCATCAGTGATATCAATGCCCAATGCTATCTGTCACAGCTTTAAGAAAGGGAAATGTCCATAATTTAAAGAAAATGATTCATCTCATATTTATGGTCATGGCTGTTCATACCATCAATTATTGTGACCTAAGTGTGACTATCTGTCATGGGCTTATGTTCTGAAGCCTTGGTCTATAGCTGTTTGTACTGTTTCTGGAGATTCAAGAAACTTGAGGAGGAGGGACCTAATTGGAAGTAATGCAACAGGATAACATCATTGGGAAATATAGCTTGATTTGTCTCCTCCCTTTCTTAATTCTCCATCTTGACCACCATGAGTGAGCAATTTTATCCTCCCACATGCCCTTACCCCATGTTGCCTGTCTTGTCTTCAGCCCAAACAATTTAACCAGCACTATACAGACTGTGACCTCTGAGTCCAAGAGTCAAGTGTTTCTCTTAGGTATCTTCATAGTGAAAAAAAATACCCTAAACTATGACCATCTGATAGTGATAAAACTAGGAATTCAGCTTACATCTATGGGATTTGTCTTTTAAAAATAAATTCTGGTCTTTTTTTTTTTTTTTTTTTTTTTTTAAGAGAAAACCAGAGGTATCTTATGGGTTCTCTTTGGTAAATGATGGGATTTGTGTGGTGTAGCTTGTTTTCAAAAGAAGAGAAAGTGGTTCAGTCAACCCATAAGTGTTGAAGGCAGAGTGCTAAGACCACAGCCTTCTGAACTACAACCACTCAGTGAGGACAAAGGGAACAGCGTGGAGTTGGGTCTATTGCACTGCAGAAAATATTCCATGTCCTCACCATCAGACACTGGGTAAGAGGTCTACTTCATCTGAGATAGATAGAAAACATAACTCTAAAAGTTTGTCTCTGTGCTTAGATTTACAAATAAAAGATCTTAGTATTTGATTATTATTATTTTATTTTTTTGTCGAAACATGCTACAGCTCTTCTTGGAGACATCATGTTTTAAAGAAAATTCGGAACTCTCTACTTCTATCCCTTTTCTAAAAGCTCATCTAGTCCAACCTCATGCTTAGTTTTCAAAAGTATTATAGAATTTAAACATCATATGCATCCTCCATAACAATTTTTCATTTTGTCATCTGGGAACTTTCAATAAGTAATAAAAATTTCCTCATTAGTAGTTCCCTTATACCAATTCACTGCAGCACCGAAGGAGAAAAACGTTTTTTTTTTCTCCATTCTAATACATTGATCTTCACAAAGGTTGAAAGATAATAAAATATCTAATAAAAATGCATAGCTTTGACCCTCAAAATCCTTGTAACTGAAAGGGGAGTGAATATCTCTGAATGTTAAAATCTGTACTACAATCATATTTCCTTGGCAGGCTGATTTAAAGAGCTTTACATGACAGAGAAGTTATACTAGCCTTGACACTATGATGGGCTGAAGAAGATTCAGGTCTGTTTTTATATTTAATTGGAGTGTAAGGGTCAGACTGTCAGAGCAAGATAGTCTTGCCAGTTGTCAGGAAGGGCTACTTCTGAGAACATCAAATTAGGAATGCAGATACCTGACATCACATTCAGAGAGATTCTGAATTTCTAAATCTGGGGAAATGGCTAGGCATCTAGCTATACATTATTCCTGCCACCATAATTTAAGGGATTGATTGCTTCATGCTTGAAGGAGGCTGGAAGGGGAAGAAGGAAGAGATTAGAGGTGAATGTGAATGTCAAATATCAAGTTGTACTGTACAAGAATAGAGGGTGGTATATATTGTCAGGAAAAGGCAAGTAACTGCATAGAATTTTAGTAATTAAAATGAAATTCTATGCATTCTGTGGTTAAGACAAATATGTTAAAATAAACTACCAAAAATATACAAAAGAAGATTTGAATTTGCTGCTCATGCAAAATATGTATTAAAAACGAATATAATAAATACACATTTTTTTTTCCTGCTGAAGGGATGCAACTGTCAGTGCACTCCAGTCAAGGAAGAAAGTGGTGGGATGACTCAATTGACCCTCTAATCTGACATCTCTCCCCTGGCTCTTTTACTGTCCCAAGGTGGATGCTCAACACCACTGGCATACTGAAGGGTTCCTTTTTAGGATTTGGGACCTACACTACCTATCATCAGGGAGCGCTCATGCTTTGCAACTCAACAAGTCAGTCACCACACGGGGCTTCCATATCATTTGTTTCTGCTTTTTTGCATTTTACTTTTTTCTTTTTTTTAAGATCAATTCTATTTGGGTACCTTTTTTTTACCTTCATAGAGTTTATAGGTCTTATCAGAATGATCTGGTAACTGGAATAATTGGCACTGAAATCTATAAACTATGTAAAATTTTTGCCTTCCGGGGCTACCAGTTACTGTGTGCTCCACTGTGCTCTGTACACCTTCAGGGATAGCCTTTTCTTCAACCTTCATTACAGCCCACCTGCTGCCTAGCCTCTGGCTGGTGAGCTGGCCCACATAGGGCACTACTATTCTACTTCCTTTTTATACTGTTTCCTCTCTTTTTCCTGTGAGTTGAGCTCAACAACTCTACCATCAGTGGAAAGTTAGCCCAAGAAATACATATTTTCGAGTCACACTTTAAAAAAATTCACTGGCTAAGGTTGGGTTATATTTATGGCAGTGTTTTATGACATTAAAGCTAATTGTATGTATTCTATTTATATATTATAAATACATACATTGTGCATGTATATTGTTTATGTGCATATATGTATTATTTTCTTTATACTTCACTTCTCAGATGCTATTATATCTTAAATTACATAGTTGTTTCTTAGTGTCACTGACTTTAATAATGTTTGGTTGAGCTAAGAGCTTATTTCTTAAAATTTCACACAAATATTAGGAAGTATGCCATTTTCTACCATCCTCATCTGCCTCTTGGGCTATACATCATCCTTGAGGCTGACCACACACTAAATTTATGGGTGCCAGATCCACACCACATGTCAGTAAGCTGTAGAATCTAATGTGTGACTTCCATTCCTGTTTTATTTGAATGACAAACCACAGGGAAGAATGTCCATTCTAGCACCACATAAGGTCACAGAAGTTGCCAGTCCATTCAACATGGAGGCTCATGGATCTATCATTCCCAGAATGCTGGTAGCTAGTAAACAAGAGACACAAAAGAGTTGCACAGGGTCATCCTGCCTTCTTGTTCCTTCCCATGAACTGGTACAAAGCCTCACTTCTTTAGACAGTTAGCATGCAGGCTTCTGGCCATGTGTGAATAGTGTCTCAATCATTGTGTCTTTTGTCTTCACTGAAACAGCAGCAAGCATCGCCCACATCAGGGTTCTGCCTTAGATCCTCCTGTATCCCACGTCTATTTTCCATGAGGAGGTCTTGTTTTTTGTACCTCAATATTGCATCGTTACCACAGATGCTTTCTTGAGGTCCTCCTAAAAAGGGGATGGGACTGAAAGAACCATCACCGAATTACTATTTTTTTTTCCAGATCTGAATATTCAGGATGTGAATTATAGTCATATTCGAGTTTTGACAAAACATTTAGGAAAATGCTTATAGGAGTGCTTATTATATATCTTTGTATAATAAAAATGTACAAGGGGAATATTAAAAAGGAATTAATTTTCATGTTGTCTACACATTTCTTGACAATTCTGTAAGGCATCATATTTTCTTCCAGGCCTCACAGTCTTGACAAATTTTTATGTTTCAACTTTTGGAGTAGACTTTAGAATTGCACTGTGGCTTGTGGCTTTGTGCTATCTACTGAGTGTACTATGAGATGAACGTAGGCTGAGAGCTCAGGCTTCTGAGTCACACTGTCTAAATGGAAACCCTGGCTGTGTAACTTATATGCTATGTGTTATTTGGAAACTTCCTTCTGTGTCCATATCTTACTTTTTCATACGTGATTTTACAGGGGTATTGCATGGATTAAAGGACAAGATGGGTCTAAAATGGGAACAAAACTGTTGACTTCATGAAAGAACAATTATTCTCATGATTTCTTTATACATTAGTTCACTGTGCTGAATAGTATATGAAATGGACCAGTAAGGGAAAACATTTCAAAATAGGAAGCAATAGAAAACTCATTCTGTGTTATCTTTTTGGACAGTGAGGGGCTGTATCTTAGCACATGCTGGTAAATGGCAGTGTCTCTACAGAGCAAAGAGGTGAAACTGAATGTTGAGGGAAAATGAGTGTTTACTTCCACAACATGTTTCTTACTGTAAACTGTATATTGTGCTCTTCTAGAATGAGGAATGCTCTATTTCAGACACCACACTTCTCAGAATGAGCAGAGTTTACTTCACTTTCTTCTCACATCTCCCATCGTCATGCTTTGCTTTCTTGCTGTGAAACACAGAGCCCTAAAGATTTGCTAAGCCTCATTCTGCTCATTTGTAAACTCAGGATAATAATTCCTCACAAATCTGTTTTCTCAGCAGAAACTCACCCTGCCCAGCATTGCTCTAGGGAACCGTGGACACAAAGAAAAGCTGAGAACAGGTCATCCACTCAGCTTAGAGATGCTCAATGGAAAATGTTTCAGCATTGGAGGCAGACAAAAAGAAGGTTGGAAAAAGGAGGAAAATTATTCATGGAAATGGATTAGCAGGGAACAGAGATGATATTAGATTTAGGCCTTTGTCATTAAACTTGTGCCTTTTCATTTAAATTTAAAAGAAATATTAATTACATTTATGGGTACATGCATGCATGAATGCGTTTGTGTGTGTGAGCGTGTGTATGTGTGTGTGCACCTGGTCTCATGTACTATACTGTGTACATGAAGGCCAAGGACAACTTGTAAGGAGTATGTTCTGTTCTTCTACCATATGGGTCCAAGGGATTAAATTGGTCATGAGGTTTAGTATCAAATTCTGTTACCTGCTGAGCCATCTTACAAGCCCTGCCTTTTTAAAAAATATATATATTTCTCTATATAAAATAAAAATTCTATTGTTATGTCAAATCCAGTAAAATAACTGGAATAAAATACTACACAAATGCTAAGTGCATTATGTATTAGATTGTTATTTTGGATTCATGGTTGTACATCCTGTAGCACCAGCCATTATTTCTTTCAGCATTTAAAGGTGAACTCAGCCTAATAGAACAGGCTGCAGACCCAGTACTAGGGAGGCTGAAGTGGAGGAATTTCAAGTTCAAGGCCAGCCTAGGTAACTTTATAAGACCTTGTCTCAAACCTGTCATAATATAATGTAATGTAACATAATATATTAAATAAAAAAGGCTACTTCAGTGCTCAAATGCTAAACAAGTATGCTCAAGACCCTGGGTTTAGTATCAGCACTATAAATCATGAAGCAGTGTGAATTTCACTAATACATTTTCATTTCTTGAGAGACCACTTATTTCTTTATTAGAATATAGTTATCTAAATCAAAGACCCCTTGGCTCTGCTTTAATGCTCTGCTTTCATCTTTTAAAAAAAAATCAAATCTTCATTCACCATAACAATAAAACCAAGGGCAGGCAAGGTGTGTACAGAGGCTTGAATACTCAGTCAACTGATTTTAGGCAGCCTTCTTTGCAAAGTGTTAGATGGGAGGGCTTGGTGAAGAGAGCTTGCGGCACCATAACCTTTGGGATAGACTGATATGAAATGATTGCCCAGTCATAGACTGACCCCCCATCCTGTTGGTTCAGTTGAGTATATTAGATGCTCTGGAAATTGATAACCCACCTCAAAGCCAAATTGAACGCTGACAGGTTGATGCCAACTTCATCATGATCTAACCAGTGGATCCCTGGAAGCACTCTAGTATGGGCACCCCACTGAAATTGCACACATAAATCAGCTGAAGGAAAAACTCCTTTCATGACCCTGAAACATTTCTTGAGGTCTGTGACACATCCATCTTTTCAGGATTTTACTGCTGATGAAGAGATGTGAGTATCCATTCTTAGAAGCCACACAGACTCTTATCCTTGCCTTTTAGGCTCAAGAAAATGGCCATGCTTTTCTATGGATGATAAATGGGACTCTGTTTTAATTTTGACCATAACTCCAAAAGGCCAAGTTGAAAAACAAAACCAAACCAACGACACCTAGTAAGTTCTCCCTTTATAACCAAAAGGCTTGAGAAGATACCCAAATAATAGAATGTATTCACTTTCTACTCTCTGCTTCCACATCCAGGGCAGTGAGAAAGAAGAAGCTGCTGTGGGAGGAATTCTCTCCGGAATATGGGGGTTCTGTCAAATATCTCATCTTCAGGTCAGTGGGCCCACTGGAGTTTGATGGAGTACCCACTAACTTGAATTTACATCTGAAAAAGTTTAAAGTAAGAACCTGGTCTGCTGGTGCCTGATCTAAGGAGAGGACCTAGTTTCAAATCTAATACTTGGCACTCAAAACAATAGCACAGCCAAGAACACAATGCAATTGTGGTCACAGGCATAATGCCTCTGAACTTTTCTGGGGTAATTTAATCCTACCTAGTCCTTTGGTGTGATAGGCAGTGTGGAAAACTCAGTTTTCTTCCCTTAAAAAATTGTTATTAGAGGATTTTTTATATTGTATTTTGATTATGCTTATCACTCTTTCCATTATTTCCAGATCCATGCCTGTATTCTTCATTCACCAAATATTGTGTCCTTATTAAGAAAAAAATCTTGTTCAACTACTGCTGGCTATATACTCTTGGTGTGTAGCTACTCACTGGAGCATGCTTGTCCTTCCATGGACATATCCTTAAAAATCACCTCCCTATCCCAGAAACTACTAATTATTGATAACTCCTCAGCCAGGGCTAGAACTTGGCCAACTTTCCCATCTACACTGGTATGTTGTTTGGCTTGAACTTACATAAGTCTTAAACAAGCTGTCATTACCATTGTGGGATCATATGCACCACTGCCCCATTGTGTCTGTTTTCTAGTAGTAACCAACTGCCTTTGGCCCTTACAATCCTTTCCTGCCCTCTTCTTCTGAGCCTTGGGAGGAGGGGTTGTGAAACATATATCTTAGCTAGGTATGAGAGTTCTATAGTTTAATATATCTGTATATTGACTGCTTCTGGGTTTCTGTGTTAATTGTCACCTACTGCAAAAGGAAGCTTCTCTGATAAAGGTTGAGAGATGTGGTAAATTATAGATTTAAGGAGCTATACCCATTATGACTTGGTTTATTATATGTAAACTTAGCAGATTAATAACAGTAGGTTCTCCTCTAGGACATATGACCCAACTAGCCACAGCTTCTGAGCTCCAAATGATAATACTAGGCATGGGTTTCATCTTGTGGAATAAGCCATAAATCCAAGCAGAAAGTGATTGGTTACTTGTACATCATTTATGTCCCTGTTGCACCAGTGGGCATATCTTGTAAAACTGGTCATTATTGTAGCTTACAGGGCTTATACAGCTGGCTAAGACTGATGGTAGTTTCCCCCTTTGTATCATACACTGAGCTTTCCAGCACTGTGAAGGCTAGCCAATAAGGATGAAAATTCCAGGTCAGTGCCAGAATGATTTTTTTCATGTTCTATAACTCAAGTATGTGGTATCTTCAGCATTTGGGTCTTACTATGAAGTTCTGGAGGTAACCAAAAGCAATAGCAATTGTGGAACCCCAATGACCAACAACTTTAATAGAGGTAACTCATTATGGGTGTTGGGATTTTAATTTTTTGCTTACAGTCAATGGCATCTGATTCTTTTAGTCTGTCTGTTTTATTTTTTTGTGGTTTTGAATAGGGAAACTTACAAGAAAATATTCAATTAAACTTAGAAAATTTATTTTGAATGCATAAGGTATACAAGATTATATACAAAGGTGTTTCGGTGCAAATGATCAGCTTATGTAGGGAATAAATTAGTTGTTACCCTACCATGGGCACAAACCACATGCCATTACACAGTGTCATCTGTGAACTGTAGATTAATAGACCAAGAAGTGGTCTTACAATAGATGATGTCTCATGAGTTGTCTTCTGATTTCTTAAAGATAGTTAAAGAGAATTATATCCCTGTCAAGGTTTGATTGAAGTTCAAAGGATGACTTTTGGTTTACACTTAATTATCTGCTCTATCTACAGTAATAATATTTAAAATGACAGGGCTTTCATAACCTCACCTTATGGACTCATCTTTCTTTAACTTGTTTTCAGTTCTAAAGGACATCTTAATAAACCACTATACATGAGTTTTGTCACTGGAATATCATCAGCCCTATTCATCAATTGGGTCTGCTGGGAGTTTTCCATGATGGTGTCATCTTTTGAGTAATATGAAATCAGATAATCTCTCATTGATGATGTATCTCACTAAATCACTCTCTGAGTACTGATAACATAATGACAATAACATATTAGCATAATTCATCATCACATGTACCTTTGCTCTGGGGATATTTTATTGTAATATACAATATACTGGCTGTCACTTTTATGATGTATTACAGTGAGACTTCCTGAGGAAAAAACACATTTTGATGGAATGCTACTCATATCAGCTAGTACTGCACAGGGATAAACAGCGGAAAAGAAAGTTTAAGTTGTTTTGCTATAGCATTGTGTGAAGGTCAAAGGCACTACAGTTAGTAAAAGATTATCAGAAGACAACAGGTGTCTCTCTGGTACAGAACAGTTTTCAAAAGTTCAATTTGAATGTGGGTCAAAATAGGTTTTTATCCTTAGAAAATATTTAATATATACAGCATTGATACTATGCAATGGACCTTTCTGCAGCCCGCAGCACTGCTCAGTGAAATGGCATTCTTAAACAAGATGTAGAAGCTTGCTTGGGGTAGACATGAGGTGAGTTCCAAGGACAGATTAAAAGTGAATGCAATGTATTATAATGCTTTTCTTGCAGTCTCTTTCCCCTGAACTACTCCAAAGTCTATTAGATGTGAAAATGACTTAGAGATTTCTGGGCTACTAAACGTAGCCCAGAAAGAGTAAAAGTAGCTCTAGGTCATGTAACACTGAATGATAGATATGCTTATAAACTCTTTTTGAACAACTATTCTTATGCTTGATATGAAATAATCAAAATTAATTGTTGACCATTTGTTATTTAAATAGTGTTAGATAAATATATGGAGGTAATATGCTGAGTAGAGAGCAGTTTTTTATTTTTATTACCTTGGAGAAAGAATTTCATGCAAGTCAATGTACAGTTGACTGCACATAATTATAACTATCCAATAGAAGAAAACAAGGGTGGTGTTGATTATGATTATAATAATGATATTAACTAATATCCAATGAGTGTTTATTGGGCATTTCACTAGACATTTTATAAGTATTATTTTATTTTGCTTATAGACTTACTCTGACACATGGAATCCAGAAAATAATGCTTTAAAGCTACTGTGCACATCTTAAAAACATAATTTCTTCCTTTATGCAAAGTACTGTTCAACAGTGAAACACAGAAGGTCCATCTGTTCTTGATAAACTCACTTTTATCGATTACTATATACAGGAAACCACCATTATTATATCCCTTAAGCAGAAGAAACAACTGTCTATCCCTTAAAAAGGCATGCTTTCAATTTGTTTATTTTTATCTAGACTTCTGAAAAAAATGATTTTTATTTAACAAAAAGTGATACTGGTGAACTCAGATACCTGGATTGTCCTACAATTAATTTCTATGCTCCTCCCTTTCCAGGTGGCTGTCCGGCATTTTTTCTGCCTGCCTAATTTAAATGACAAGGCCCCCACCCAGATGAACCCTTCCCCTCTCTTTCTGTTCTGTGTAAGTCAGAACATTTTATAAGTTCTCAGTGTTCTGTAGAGATGCCTCTCTCACTAAAACAGAGAGTACCATCCTCATTTAGTATCTTAATTATTGCCACTGGGGTATCAGAAGCCTTAAGGAGGGCCACGTACCAGTCCCCCTCTGAGTGGTGTAGAGCAAGAATACTAAAGACCCTGAGGAATGCTGGTCATGCTACTGCTTTTAGTACCTCAGCGGAGTTCATGATGCTCTCCTTCATTCTAAAGGTCACGTAGCCATTGGCAATGGCAGAGTGCACACAGGATAATGATCTATTTGGTAGTGTTATTTAATGTGTGACTTTGCAGAGAGACTACCCATATGCATTTTTTAATTTGAAAAACAACAGGGCAGAAAATTGAGGTCAATGATAATTGAGCCATAGGCTGTGGAGGATGAATGAGAAAATGAATGTTTCAGAAAAGTTTTCAGCAACTTCCCAGTACTAAGGGAGGATGTCACGGTAAATCACAGGCAAACAAGTCACATGCACAGACATTTCAGGGCTTTTCATAAGGTACTACAGTTCACATAAATCATTCAGAAAACAGCAGTGAAGTCTAGCAATGTGCCTGAGCTAGTGAGGATTTTGTGTTTGAGGGTCAATCGGTTTAGGACAAGAATGGCTTGTAGGAGATTGATGGTATTTCTGGCAACTATACTATAAGAGACAGACAAAATAAAAACAAAACCCTGGTTTTGAAATGTCTTTTATGCCATACTTTCAAAAATCTGGCCAAATACTCATTTTAAAGAGTAAAATGTCCTTTATAAACTTTATATGTGGGTACCAGAGAGTCAAACTCAATCTCATGCTTGATGGGCAAACCTTTCATCAACTGAACCACCTTCTTAGTTTGGATCCTGTTTTATAACATAAATTCTGTAAAAGTTCAGGGATGATGTGGTGCATATATTAATTTCTTAGATGCATGAGTACTATGGCTGCCACTTCCATAGTGTTTCCAGTTCCAAATAAGTTCATACCCAAGGAAAGACTATTTGTGCTGGGAAAACATGAACTTGGCAGTCATTCCTGTAGGCCTAAGAATATTGCCATGCTCTTCTCTGGCTTTAAAGAATGTTTGCTTTCCTTCATAAAATAAGCTTTTTTATTGCTAAAGGTTTAAAAAAATGAGGAGAAGGATTATAAGTGAATTTTCTCCTTCTGCATCATGAAGTTTGTGTGTTTCCAAATGCAGTCATTTCACATCAGGGTTACTGTGTGACTGTTACATCAGTAGATATCTTAGGGGATAAAGTAAGTTGATATGTGAATTGAGCCAAAGGCTTATTAGAGTATGACTTTCAAGTACTTTCCTTTCAGCAAGAATTTTGTGATAATATCTAAATCTAGGAAATGTTTGAGTGTGAATGTGTGCATATTATTAAAGCTGATAGCTCTTCCGGCAACATTTTCTGAGACTTTTTCCTTTTCTGTATAATATAGGCAAAAGTGGAGAAACAAACAGACTATGAAGAGCTTAGCTTTACTTCAAATGTTACACTGAAATGAAGAGGCCACAGTAGTCAAAGCAATCTTACGAAGGATGAAGTTCCCAGGTTCACACTATTAGATTTTATAACTTGAAAGGTTTAGCAATCAGACTGTGTTGGTAGTGTAATAAGCAAACAAGCAAAGTGAATGACTTTAGAGACCAGTTCTAGCAAAGAAGATATTTGTGGTCACTGGTTGTAAACTAAGGAGCCAACACAAATCAATGGGAGAAAACAGCCTTTCAACAAATAGCACGTACAAGATAATGGTAAAAGACTAAATTGGATCCATCATATCAAAAATTTATTCAAAGAAAACTTTATGTCCAATGGAAACACCTAAAACTACAGTAACATTAGAGGACAATGCAGTGGTAAAACATCAGGACTTACGCACCAACAGGACAATCAATAAAAGGAAGTATATGCTGACCTCATAGTAATGCATGCTTCTTTCTTTTACATGTTAATAGTAATTGAGACTAAGAGAATAGGGTACTTTCATAAAGAATGTATAAAATCATCTTACAATAGCTCAGTCCAAAAAATGGACAAAGAGTACAAGCTGATAATGCTCCAAAGAAGTCACTGTATGCCTACCTAGAAAAATATGTTGGGCACTGTGGGCAATTAAGTACATGTGATTCAAAACCATAGTGAGGTAGCTCTACAAACCCACTGCGAATTGTTGTGAGAAAGAAGACAGAAGACAATACTGGTAAGGCTGTGCTGCACTGGAAGCCTTGTTTACTACTAGTATGAGACTAAAATAAAACACACATTTTGGAAAACAATTTGGCAACTCTTCAAAAGGAATGACTTGCCTAAAACTTATATAACATAACTCCATTTAACTGTATCATCACTTAACCATTCAACTTTTCACTCTCTTCTCCCTTCCTTCTCCCTTCTCGCCCTCTCTCTCCTGTGACTTTCTCTGTCTTTCTCCCTGTCTCTCTTTCTTCTATAGTTGACGGAACTCAGGTCGGCCTTGAACTTACTTTGTAATCCAGAATTACTAGCATCCACCTTCTGAATACTGGGATTACAAGCATGTGCCACCATGCATAGTTTATACAGTACTAGGAATAGAACTCAGGGCTATATATGTGCAAGAAAATTCTGTACCAACTCAGTTGCATCTCAGTTCCAGCAATTCCAATGTTAGACATATACATGAAGGAATAAAAAAAAAATCTTCACAAAGCCTTACACTTGAAAGGTTGTGTCAATAGCCACCAGAACACCCCCAAGGTGGAAACAATGCAGATCCCTACCACTTTAATAAGAAATAAATTCAGTATTCTTATACAATGGAATGTTACTCATACTGAAGTTATTATAAGGACTAGTATGTCGCTCTGCTGGTTGAGTGCTTGATTGCCATGATGTAGCCCTGTATGGCTCAGTTCTGGAATCCTAGCATTTAGGAGTAGAGACAATAGGTTCAAATGTTCAAGGTTACTATAGTATATATCGTAAATTTAAAGTCAACCTGGGTACATGAGACCCTGACTCAAACAAGATGTAAACAAACAAATAAGCATTTAGAACTATTATTCACATAAGACATATACAATGCTATTTTAAATGTCTATAACTGGTGAATTTGAACAGGCAGAAAGTAGATTTTTGTAGTTGGCTAAGGTTGTTGACAGCTGCAAAGCAATGGGGTGTGGCTTCCGTTGGGTAATCAGTTTCAGGGTGATTAAGAAAATGTTCCAAAATTCAGTTTTGTGGTTCTTGGCCACCCACTAGAACCCGATAGTAAGATCCTATACACCTTGGTCACAGGGCATGGAGACGCCAGGCTGGGACAGTCCTGGAAACTTTCTTCCCACTGGCTAGTTTTCATAATGTCTGGACTGCTATTCAGGCTGCTCCAAAAGAAAAGCCAGGCAGACAGTTTTACCAAGGCCAATGAACCTTCCCTCCCTTCCCTGCCCTTATATCCTTGGGAATGAAGGACTCTGAACTTGGCAGGGGAGCTGGTTGGCTAATGGGTTGTTGGTGAGGTAGCATATCTCACACACTGCAAAGGCATTAACGTGTTTCCATCTGGAGCTTTCACATGGCTTCTCCTGCCTTGCATCTCAAGCAGGGTCTCATACAGGGATGTGTCCCAGGATGGGAGGTGTGGAAAAAGGAAACCCAGCCTGGTTCATGTGTTAAGCATTGTGGACTGGTGCCTCATGTGTGAGAAGTGCCTCATGCCAGTCTCTGAGGTTTTATTTTTTTTTTTGGGGGGGGGGGCTTCTGGTTATGTAACATTGTCATAAAACATTTTGTTTATTTTCTCAAAGTGTGTATATATATACATATATATGTATATATATGCTGTAATGTGTGTGTGTATGTATGTATATGTGTGTGTATATATATAATACATATACATATATATATACATATATATATATATATACATATATATATGCTGTAATGTGGTTTCTTGTTTTCGGGCGGCCAGAGATCTAGACGGGGTTGACCACTCCCCCTTCAGGAGCCGTGGATAAGCATCTTTGGACCTTATCAGCTGACACCTGAATCCCACCACACACACACACACACACACACACACACACACACACACACACACACATGCACATATACATATATACATAATATACTATATGTGTATATATAACTAAAAATGTCAATGGATTCAACAAAATTATACAGCATATATTGGAAAGGAACCTATAAGTTCTCACACCTGGCAAGGGAAATATTACAAAATAGGATTCAGGATCTAAGCTGCCATTTCACAGTCTCAGGCTGAAACTGAATGTCTTATACTTTATTATACCACAATATCTGGCAATTTTAAACAGAATAGAAGCTTGTTTCTATTTGGATTACTTACCAAAAGGAGGTCAGCATTTTAATACTGGATTACGGCCACAGTGTCCAACAATACTCTAACAAATCTACATCTACCTGCATTTCCACAGAGAAAAACGAAGACATAGATTGAGATAAAATATACTGTAGCCAATTGCTGTAACTTAGCACCAACATTAGCTTTTATTGTTTTTTTATAGAACGAAGGATCCATAGCAGACTAAAGAACATAAAGCAATAGAAAACGATGTAATTGGAAAAGAAAGCAGAATCAGACCTCTGAGATGAGAATGGAGATAGGCTATCACGGCAGTAATTAGAGTCTGGAAAGGTAACTTTTATGAGCGTGGAAGATGTTGCAGGGGAAGGACTTTCATTTGTCCTTTCAATGCATCATAGGAGACAAAAGGCCCCATACAAATCATTGCAAGTGAAGTGCAGGGAACACTTCCCACCAGATGGCCATAAACAACTCTCAGGGCTGTGAAGCCAGATGTAGAATTTCCCCCACAATATGCAGCAGATACTTTTCATGTGCCACAGGTAAACAACGTACACCCTAAAGTCACTGGAGGTAGCAAGATATTTACTAACAGATGCCAGAGAACAGAGATTTCAGGATCCAGTGTTCCCTGATGGCCATAAATGCATCTCTTTACTATAATTCAGTGATTTCAGTAAAAACACTTGGAATCTTATCTAGACATAAAACTATGGAACCATGTGTCAGGATAAACAAATGTGAGCACAAAAGCCAGGGAAGATAGTGTATGTCAACTGTAAACATATCAGTGTGTAAAACCAAAAGGTCTTAGCTTAGGCATTAGAGAGGGTGCTAATAAATTCACAGGCTGAGAGCTGTAATAAATACATCCTGGCAAGTTACAACCTAGCCCTACCTTATAAAATTGGGCATACGTAGAGTTTGAATTTTACAAGATTTTCAGAATGTCTCACTGACTCTAACATTGCATTTCTTTCTCTCATTTATGGCTATGATTGTGCATCCTTGTGTGTATTTGAGGGAGTATAGATCTTATTTCTCCTATGTATTGTTTGTTAGAGACTATGTGGGTCTGGCTGTTCAACCTTTCATAATTTCTCTTCAAGGATATAAAACAACACTTCATGTGATGGCATTTAAAACCACTTATTTAGTGTAGGTGTGCACACACACATCCATATACATGTATACACACATGTGTACATCCGTATGTGATCATAACACACATGAAGGTCAGAAGACAACTTGCAGTACTGTGCTCTTTCACTATGTGGGTTTTGGGGTTCAAAACCAGGTTGTCCAGCTTGGTGGCAGGCACCTCTATCCACGGAGTGGTGTTGCTAGCTGGCTCCCATTTGGTGTTTTAACATTTAGAGATTTATCAACATTTTACATGAAAAGAGAATCACTGTACATAAAACATGTGAACTCTATCTTAGTATTGTGTTTTATCATCCTCACATTTTTATTTAGTTTGCTCCATACTTGAATTTTTCTACATGCCAACTGGTAGTAATTATTATTGGTTTTTACAAATAGCATCCTTTAAGCACACTTATATGATGTTAGGCATTTCCATAAATGCAACTTCTGTCACAGTCAAGATGTTGGGGAGTCATTAGCTGTGTGTTATTTACAGTGACTAGAGATATTGCTTACAGCCAGGGCCCTGGCATCCCATTGCTATGTGACAACCACGTACAGGATGAATTCTTGCTATAAGATAGACAGAACGAAGAAGAAACAACCCTCTATCACACAAAACTACTGCGTTTTAATGACTTAGATATGGTATGGTCTAGCTAACTCTGCTTAGGTCTGGAATGATCAGGCTAATCAAGCAGTAAGGGCTGGCTCAGTTGTAAATCCTTTAAAGAAATAAAAGTAGATAGTCTCTTGACAGCAAAATAGGTCTCATTATTAGTTTAGTTTACTGTTGCTTCCTTTTCTCATGTATCCTTTGGATGACATTTTCATGTTATTACTCTCTAGAAGAGAAATAAATGAGAATTATTCCTTTCCTTTAACATCCATAACATGTGCTTAGTTTTTTTTATTATTAGTACTCCAGAACAATTTCCTTAAGTTTCATTAATTTTTATGGCATTTACTAAATTTTGGGTGTGGGGGGAAATATCAAACTTCTTTAACATTTCAGTTGTCAAAACTTGCTGTTTTCAATATGGCCATGGACTTGTGCCCCTCCAGCATGGGAACTGTGGTAAATTTAGTTTCATGTAAAATCCAGTTTCATGTGATACTTATTAAAAGAGAAAATAGTATCATGACCTTGGGATGATACACACATCACATCATCATCAAAGCCACATTTTTGACAGGAGAGTTGTTCTGTTTGGATTGAACTTTGATTAGAACTGACTTCCACTTACAATTTTATCATTCTGAAAATTGAAAGAATTTTGCACAGAATGTTTATGTTTTCTGGCTCCTTCTCTTCCAATTCTTGTTTTTCTTTCTTTCACTGTTAATGCCTGGTGTGTGTGTGTGTGTGTGTGTGTGTGTGTGTGTGTGTGTGTGTGTGTGTGTATGTATGTATGTGTGTGTGTGCAAGAGAGAGAGAGTGTATGTGTATGTCTCTGTGTGTGCATGTGCGTGTACGTGTGTGTGAGGGTGTGTGTTTGTGTGTGTGTGCACGTGTGTGTATGTTTGTGTGCATGTGTGTGTGTGGTACTATAGGGGATCTTTAGTCACAGCATCACTCACAGCATCCCTGACTGTATCTTTGTGATGTTATTCTAGGGATTTTGCATGTTGGGATGAGGACTATTCCTAAAAATCAGCAGTAATGTTAGCATGCACAGAAGTGACTGAGAAACACATTATCAATCTCCCTGTGCTTGTAACAAATGTACCCTCAGCTTAGCTTTCTAATAGCTGAACTTTCAAAACGCTCATGGTCACTTCAACTCTGGGAGAAATGTTCCTAAGAGTGGGGCAGAGTGGTGTCAGCAATTTTAACCAGTTGCAGCTTAAATATCTTGTTTTTGTGGAATTTGTAATATATTATCATATAAACTTTTGAATTTGAATCTGAATTTGAAAGGTGCTCTTTGGTACAAAAGGCCTATACAACTGAAGTTTCATTAATGTCACAATAAAGATGTAGCTTGGAGAGAGAGAGGGAGAGAGAGCGCTCTCGCAAGAAAGGATATAGATTAGGGTGGATGAGGAGATAGCTAAGATCTGGGAGGAGTTGATGAAGGAAAATCTAAAATCAGAGTATATTGTATGAAAAATTCATTTTCAAAGAAAGTAAAAAAAATAAAAAATGTGTCTCATGTTTATTTAGTCCTATATTCATTTATTAATTCAGTATTAAATGGTTTCCAAATTCTGTAACATGTATCAAGCATGGGTAACAATTCAGTGCATACAAATGCAGTTTTAAAGTATATGTCCTCTCAGTGGCCTACATTCCTGGGGAAATAGACATGTCTATAAAGAGCAGTATGTCTAGGAAGTAACAGATACTGTTTAATTTCTTCCAGTCAACACTACCAGCACATTCATTTTAAGTGGAGAGGGGACTTTGCTGGATAATCTGATTTAGCCATGTAACCACATTTATGAGATTCCTTCTTGTCATTCCAACTCTGTGCATGGGACAGAATCAAACAAGCATTAGTTGAAGGCCCCATATGGCTATCTACTGGGAGCTTCTGAGACAGTCAACTGAGCACTCCCGCATCTCCCACTGAAACTGCAAACTCAAGCAGGGTGTCTAGATCCACAATGGGCATCTTACTCTAAATGGAATGCACAGGGGCTGAGCAGAAAGAAATGGAAAGTACATAAGGCTTTTTGTGGGGCTGGTGAGCAGCAAAATTAATCAGACTTCAAGCCTCTCTATCCAGGCCTGACTATGCTTCAGGGAATTTAGATTTCAAACGGAAAATGTTTAATAAGCTAGAAAACTTCAAATTAAACTGTCACACATGTACTTATTTATTTATTTTGCCAGCCGTTCCCTATTCTAAAATTGTAGTTTCATTTTCCATTACTTTAATTCTGTTCCAAATATGAAAAGCAACTAAATACCTCAGAGGGTGGTTTGATTGTCCTTTTTATAGTCATTACATCTGCACTAATGCATTGGGGGTTATCATGCTGCTTATTTTCTATAATTTTTCCCAATTAACAGTTATTACCAGGAGCTATCTTTGTTAAATGAAGGTTGCTCTCTCTCTCTCTCTCTCTCTCTCTCTCTCTCTCTCTCTCTCTCTCTCTCTCTCTCTCTCTCTGTGTGTGTGTGTGTGTGTGTGTGTATGTTGATACATGTCAAGCAACAGTAGAAAAGGCCTCATTTTTTTTTAAATTTACAACCTGGGGAAGTAAAACATAACCTTAATGTAAGGGAGATTGTGTATATTCAGAAGAATATGGTACCAATAAAATCTGAGTTAATCTGAAATTAGGAAAATTTATCTTAAGAATGTAATTGAAAAGCATTCTATGGCTCTGTTTTCTCTTAAAGGAAAAACAAATTCTTTTCACATTTGGAACCAAAAGTTCAGATGCAGTGCATGAAAACTGAATTTGTGAAAGCAATGCATAATTTCAATATCCTTATAAATTTGATAAGTGCGTTGGGAGCAGAAAGAATCTTTCTGCGGTGGCATCTGTGATTAAGACGTAGGCGGGTTTCAGCTCATTGCTGACATCTGTTATCATAAAGCCAGAACAACGTGGCTCATCGGTGCTTACCAATGTCTTCAGTTCAATATGGGAGAATGTGTTTTGTTTTCAGTAACTGAGTATCGACAGACAAGCTGTCTATAGAGTATACAGATGACAGGTCAAGGGGAAAATGAGCTTTTAGACAGTTTTTCAGGTCTTTCATTGGAAAAAAAATAACCAAGTTCCATGTGCATGGTATATGTTAGGCATCCGTGTTAGTAGTGTCCATGCTGCCAGAAAAGACATCGCTTGAACCAATGCACTCTCTATTAAGCATCAGTGATTCGATGTCACTCAATAGAGAGATCATTACTTCTGCAACAGGGTTTTCATTCAAGGTGAGTGCCGAAGAGTCATGGTCTATGGAGAAACTGAGCTAGTATTAGTTCAGAACTGTAGATTTGTAAGGGCTTGTGGGTTGATATTGCCTGATTTTCACACCAATAGGTGGAAAGTCTAAAAAATTAAAGGAATGCTTCAGTTTAGTCATAGTTACCTTTATGTATCCACAGGAATGAGCTATTGGCCTTATTTTGTTTTAGTTTTAGCTTCAAAGTTATATATATAAACAGAAAAAAAAAAACACCTTTGGAAAGAATCCCTTGAAGGACCAGAATTGAGGTATCTCATTCTTACTCATCTTTGACAATTTTCTATGTTGTGATTTTTTTTTTTAAATCACATTGCCTTTCACTGAGAGATTAGAGCTGTATTTCAGGCAAGGATCAAAGAACAGACATTATTAATCTTAATTAATGAATTATATGGGCTCTCCATTATTTCATCCATAATTTGGGTGCTTTTAACTTCTACAAGTGTGAGATGCTGCCTGTGCTGGCTAGCTTTATCCCAGCTTGACACAAGCAAGAGCCATTTGGGAAGGGGAATCCTCAGTTGTGAAAATGCCCCTACTAGATTGGCCTGTGGGCAATCCCATGGTGCATTCTGTGGGAGATTATATTGTTACACTGTAAATAATTGTCCCATCCACTGGTTTAATAAAAAGCACTGATTGGCCAAAGGCAGGCAGGAAGTGTGGGCGGGGCTACTAGACTAAGAAAACTCTGAGAACAGGAAGCACAGGGCAGAAAGCCAGAGAGAAGCTGGAAGAAGCAGAAGACAACTATGCTGCTGTGAGAAAAGGTACCAAGCCCCATGGCAGAATAGGTTAAGAGTCATGAGTTAGATGAAGGGTAGAGAGCTAGCAAGTTGTATGCCTGAGCTTTAGGCTGATCAGCCTAAAACTATTGAAAGCATCTGTGTGTCTCTGTGGGACTGCGGGACTGCGGGACTGTGGGTCTGTGGGTCCTAAACCTCGAGCCTAGGCCCGAAAGTCAGGGCCAGAAACCTCCTACTACAGCATTCCCTTTCCTTCCTTCCTTCCTTCCTTCCTTCCTTCCTTCCTTCCTTCCTTCCTTCCTTCCTTCCTTCCTTCCTTCCTTCCTTCCTTCCTTCCTTCCTTCCTCCCTCCCTCCCTCCCTTTCTTCCTTCCCTTTTTTGACATCTAATTTTTATTTAGGATATGTTTGTACATTTTCCATACCAACCATGGATTCCCCCATCTCTCCTCCCCCTCCTCTCCCACCCTTCCCCCTCCCCCAACCTACTTCTATCACCATGTTGCATTTTCTTGACTGATGCTTGAGGTGGGTGAGCTCAGCTCACTGAAGACAGTGCCTGGGTTGATGGTTTTAGGTACTGTGTAAGAACACAGATTGAGAAAGCCAAAGGGGTAAAGCCAATAAGCAACACTCCTCCATGGCTTCTATACCAGTTTCTGCTTCCAAGTTCCTGCTCAGACTTACCTTAGTGATGGATTGTTACCAGGGTGTGTAAGTGAAATAAACGTTTTCCTCACTATGTTGCTCTTGGTCACAGTGTTTTACCCCCATCAATAGAAATCCTAAGACACTGCCATATTTCTGTAGTCAGTAATTATAAACTATTATCTGCTGGCATGTAATAGTAATCTGGACTTATAATAAACTGCATTAACATATGTAAATGTATTTTAAAATAGCATGTACCACTTATTTGTTATAATAGATTCAGGTTACATCAAACTGTGTAGAATAAAACACATTAACACTACTTCATCCCATTTCCAACAAGTATCTATTTCTAGTTTTGTGATTATCTTGTCAACTCTGTCAGCAGATAGGATGCTGAGTTGTTAACATTACATTTCTCCATTTGTAATATAACATTTTCTTCAAAATAAATGCATTCAATAGATACAAGGGTGGCTTTGTGTCTTTATAAACCCCAGATTGATTCATTTAGTAGCTATATATAAATTTATATAAGTGATATTGTATTAACAATTTAAATTTAAACATGCTTTCAATTTAGAATTAGGTTGTAAAGATATTTTCAGATTGACTAATCAAACCCTGCATTACTGGTAATAACTGCATGGTGTCCTGTGGTGTGAATGTTTAATAATTAGTTTTAAGTTTCTAAATTAGAGGAATTCAATATATTTTCAAGTTTTATCTATGCTAAACATGGTTAAATGATTGTGTAAGTCATTGTTTTCAAATGAAAGCTTTTCTGTAGAGAACAGTCAAATTGAAAATGTGAGATATTTCCAAGTGTTCTGAAAAACAGGTTCATCATTTTTTGCTTCTACTAACAATGTGTAAACAGTTTTATTTCTAATTATCCCTGTCAGGTCCTTTGTATTATAAATCTTCCTAATTTATGCTACTTCAATAGTTAAAAACAAAATCTTGTTCTACCTTGCATTTTCCCCAATTACTAATAAGATTGGCTAGCTTTCTTTTGTGGTGACATTTATACATCTTCTGATTTGAATTCCACTTTTTATTTTTTTCTATTTGATGACGTACTCCCCCTACTCACCTGTGTACCTAATATTTTTATCACAGTGTTTTATTTTCTTATTTACATTTTTTATTAGCCTGGTGTTTGACAGTTTGTAAATACTTATCACAGTTTTTTAAAAACCTACTTATATTTATCTTATCTTAATGCTGATACTAATTCTATATATTTCTGTATGCTTTTGTGTGGTGACAAAGGTACTTCATAGGGCAGGAGATGACACTCAGTTGGCAGAGTGCTTGCCTGATACACACAATGCTTGGGTTTGATTCCTGTCATTTCAAAGCCATTAACAGAGTTTCATTACAAAAGTAAAATTCATTAAAGTTCAAAAATGTTCCTTTACCATTGTGAAAAAATGGTTTTAATCATGTCTCTTTTATTTAAAACATTTCAACTTGCAAAATATTCAGATGGCAAAGAGAATTTTCAAGTCTGAGGTTCATTTATACTTCATTCAAAAGTATTTGACAAGAAGAATGCCCTTTGCCATCACTTTGCTCCTAGACAATGGGGTGTTGGTACATATGAAAACCTACACAATACTGTCAAATCATACATTGGCAGTTTTGTGTCAAATGCCTTTTTCTGAAATCAGTGAAAACCAGGGTAACCAATTATTTCCATTTTTCGTATTTGTTGTATGACTCATTCAGTAAAATCTAGGTAGTCCAACAATGGCTGTCTGAATGCTGGGATGCTGAAAAACTGGTAGCTATCTCTCTTCTCAGTCTATATGTCTGTAGGTTTTAGAAGACCCATTCTGGCACTGAAGGCCAGGAGGTCTCTGTGAGGGCCACTGGTCCTCTCTGTCCACTGGAAGGATGAGGAATCTATGCTTTGTCTTCAGTGAAACATAGTAACAACAGCATCAGCAATAGCAACAGAGATTTGATGCAGGTATCATCAAGAGTCAGTGGTAGATAGGCAAAAGCAGCTGCTTTTCTTTAGATCTAGTTATATGTAGGCTGCTGCTAGAAGGTCGATGCCTTAAGTGGAGGGTCTTTGCTTCTCAGTTAATTGTTGCAGAGAATGCCCTCAAAGATCTACCTTAGCTGTATGTTTCTTACTTGATTCAAGATCCAGTGAAGCTGAAAACCACAGGGATAGATCTTAGATTTCTCATCTAAGGCTTAGTCATAGAAGTAGGTCTGGTCTCTCTGATGCTCCTCATGCCTTTGACTTACCTGTGGATCAAATTCTTAAAGAGTTTTACTTTTGAATTAAAGTCTTCTCCAAAACAATTTCTTCTTGATTTTGGTCATCCATGTATGTACATTCCCTGTCTAGTTGTTATAGGATAGACATGAGTGCTAGGGTAAAGAGGAGGGCTAGAAGACAGTTCTGACACTATCCTGTTTATGAAGCCTGGCAAATTATTGTAACACCCTGACCTCAGCTTTTAGCATGAAACCCTAACTTAAAAATAATGGGATATCTTAGTCCCAGTGTAACAGAATGCCCTAACAGGGGACCAATCCCTAGACCTTTAAGAGTTTCAGAAAAGAGTAAACAAAGTCTAGATCAAACCAGTTCTAAGTGAGCACTTGGAAGGAGGGAAGCATATTTAAAGCCCTCAATCCAGAGAAAGGCTGAAGAAATGACTGAAACAGGAGCAGGAAAAAATAACGGGATAAATGGCACAGCGAGTCAGGCTTTTCTCTGAACAGGTCCATGCATGTCTCTACCTTCACTTTTTTATTTAAAAAAATTAAAAATTCATTTTACATGCCCATCAGAGACCCCCCCTCTTATTCCTCTCTTGTCCCTGCTAGCCTCTGCCCAGCCTTAGCCCCCTAATCCTCTCCTCTGGAAAGGTCCCCCATGGGGAGTCGGCAAAGCCTGGTAGACTAACTTGAGGTAGGTCCAAGCCCTGCTCCCGGCATCAAGGCTGTGCAAGGTGTCTCACCATAGGTGACCGGCTCCAAAGAGCCAGCTCATGCACCAGGGGTAGATCCTGATCCCACTGCCAGGAGCCCCTCAAACAGACCAAGCTATGCCACTGTCTCTCCTCCTCTTCCTCCTCTTCCTCCTCCTCCTCCTCCATGTTTTTCTTTGAGATAGGTTTTGCTCTGTAACAAAACTCACCTGGAACTTGTTATGTAGATGGGTGTGGCTTCAACCTCACCAGCCTCTGTCCTTTGCATGTGAGTGATGAGATTAAAGATTTCGGCTGCTGTGCACAGCTAAATTGTGCTTTACATGAGTAAAAAGAGAGACCTTGCAACAGTGTGAGTTCTTTTACCACTTCTGTTTCAAGTTTGAGAGTGAGTCCTCACCAAAGCCACCATACCTCTGTGGTCTCAAGTCTAAGCCACTCTAACAACCATGTCTGACACTCGGTTCTTATTCCTTTGATAGCTTTTCTCCAATAATGTTTCAATGTCACCAAATGTAGGCATCCACTCTTTATTTTTACATTTCATGTCTCATGTCTTCATTTTGCTACTTTTCTTAATTTTTATTGTCAGATATTTTAGTAATTCTGGTGCAATCAATTCAACTCTCCGACTTGCGTTTGCCTTTGTTATAATCATGTCCCAAGAGCCCAACTCTGGTTAAAATCAACCTGTGTCTTCACTGCTGCTGACCCACACATGGGAAATATCATACAACATGATGATGAGCTTGAATTTTAAATTCAGGGTCATTCGCTTCGACAGAACTTTCTCATGGGCACATCTTTGAAGCTGTTTACACACCTCATTATTCTTTTTCAGCCTCTGCCTTATTTCTTTGGTTTCTTTTAGAGAAAAACCCCTGAGTTTATTTAGTGGATTTAGGGTTTCTATTCTCCTTCCTCCTTAAACTCATTCAAACCAAACATCACCTCCATCTCTTCCCTGGACTTATACTTTCAAAGACAATGATTATCGACATCATTATTATGGATAAATCAAATTATTCTTAATTTGTCTTCCCTGAAAACTCCCTCCTTAAAATTTCTTTCTTGTTCCCAGGGTTCCACTCATCTTTGGCCTTCTTTATCTCTTTCTGAATATTTCTTCTCAGTCTCTTAGCTCAGGATGTTATAACGTTCTCCTTATTTTCTTGGTCTTTAAATGACATTGATTGGTCAGAAGGTCACAAATTTATCTTTATCTCTTCCCTGGATTCCAGGGTGTGTGTGTGTGTGTGTGTGTGTGTGTGTGTGTGTGTGTGTGTGTGTGTGTGACTATTTGGTTTAACATCTCAAGTTGGCATATTATGTTTAACCTACTCACAATTAAGCATTTTCATCTTTCTCTGACTGCAGCTTTATCCTTAGCACAACCAGAAAACACTGAGGTTAATGCTTAACACACCATATTTTTTTTCAAACTCACTGCAATTAGAATGCTGTTTGCTCTATGTTAAGAATATACCCAGAATTCAATTACTTTAGTTATCTCCATATTTTTTACACCTAAATATGCTTTAAACGTTGAGGTAGTCAGTCTTTTTTTTAAAGCTCAAAAGGTAAAGGCATCAATTTTAACAAATGTCTATTTTTGATATAAGATTCAATTTATATATTATATATACATCACTCATAACATTCAATTAAAGGATTGGATGAAATTAAGTTTATTCTTCTAAGACATTATATATAAATGTACACTTAAATTTTATAAAGAACAAATATTTCAAATGAGTTTTTTTGTCTTACTATCATGACAGTAATCTAGACTCATAAGGAGTTAGTTTTATTTTGATTTTCAATAGTTAAAAATTACACATTCATTGGGAATACACCAGCTAGACAGAGCAGGGAAACAGATAAACTAACCAAAGACAATCACTACTTCCTCCTTCTGTCCAAATCCAATCCCCAGTTTTGTCCCTAGCTCTGCAATAGAACATCAGCTGCAGACTTCCTTCCCCCATTCCCATATCTCTTGTGGATCAGTCAGTCCCATCCTAACCTTCCTCCCAGCACTTTCTTGCTTTATCATAGCTCTTAACGCCATCAGGCACATCCTGCTAACCCACAAGCTATTCCTTCCAGGAAACTAGGTAGGCTGCCTAGAGACTTTCTATTCTCTCTGTGGTCCCCAGACCAATCCCCCAGCATCATCTCCAGCTCTCTGACAGAACACACTTGGCAGCCTTCCATAACCCCCCACTTTCATCTCTTATATATCTCATAGATCTTCCCATTCTAATTTTTTCCCCCAACTTATGGTTTTATCCCAGACCCCAGCCCCAGCAGACACCACTGCTAACCCAAGGGCTGCTTCTCCTAAGGCAACTAAACATACCGAACAAAGAAAGAATATTAAAAGTTGCAAGAGAAAAAGACCAAGTAATATATAAAAGAAAAGCCAGAAGGTCCTGGACAGTTGTATTGAAGACTCTAAGAGACCCCAGATACCAACCTCGACACTATACAAAGCAAAAACTTTCAGTTACTATAGCTGGAGAAAATGAGATATTCCATGATAAAGTCAAATTTAAACAATAACAATTTACAAATCTAGCCCTACAGAAGGCAGTAGAAGAAAAACTCTAACCCAGGGAGGTTAACTACATAGCAAATAAATACTATATCACTCCAGAAAAGTCAAAAGAATAGAAACACACACACACACACACACACACACACACACACACACACACACACACACACACACACACACACTCCACCACCACCACCACTGAGAATAACACAATAAAACAATGGGAATCAACAATTATTGGTCATTGATCCCTCTCAATATCAGTGGTCTTAATTACCCAATAAAAAGACACAGTCTAATAGAATGGATGCAGAAACAGGATCCTTACTTCTGCAATATACAGGAAGCACATCTTAAAATCAAGGTTATCTCAGGGAAAATAGCTGGAAATGTTATAACAAGAAAGTGGATCTAAGAAACAAGATAGTATAATCACTTTACCATCTAACAAAATAGGCTTCACACTAAACCTAATGAAAAGACACAGGGAAAGACACTATATACTCACCAAAGGAAAAGTCCACCAAGGTGTCATTTTAATTCTTAACCTCTATGCTCAGATCAGAAGGGCACAAACATTTTTAAAAGAAACCCAAGTACAGCTTAAATCACATATTGCACCTCATGTACTAACAGTAGGAGACTTCAATTTCCCACTTCTACTAATGGGCAGTTCATCCAGACAAAAACTAAGTTAGAGAAATATTGGAGCTAACAGATGTCATAAACCAAATGGATCGAACACATATTTATAGAAAATTTCACCCCAACACAAAAGAATATACCTTATTCTATGCAACACCTTTCACAATTGCCTCAAATAATATTAAAATATTTTGGAGTAATTCTAACCAAGAAAGTAAAAATCTTTTAGCTAAAATCTTTCATGTCTTTGAAGAAAGAAATTAAAGAAAACATAAGAAGATGAAGGTTCTCCAATGCTCATGTATCCGTATTATCAGATTAACAAAGTAAAAAGGCCTTATTACCAAAATCAATCTATAGATTCCACATAATCATCAACAAAATTACAATACAATTCTTTACAATTATCAACTTCATATGGAAAAATAAAAAACCCAGGATAACTAAAAAAGTCCTGTACAACAAAAGATCTTCCAGAAGTATCACCATTTCTGATTTCAAGTTGTACTACAGAGATACAGTAATGAAAACCAAATGGCACTGGCATAAAAACAGACATTTTGATGAATGGAATTGAATTGAAGATCCAGGCATAAATGCACACACACACGAAAACTTGATATTTAATAAAGAAGTCAGAAAAACACCATGAACATGGCATTTCAACAAATGGTGTTAATCGAGCTGGATGTTGGCATGCCGAAGAATGCAAATAGTTCCCATTATCTACCATCCTGCAGAAAACTCGAGTCCAAGTGGATCAAAGATCTCAACAAAAACCCAGATACAATGAACCTGATAGAAAACAAAATAGGGAATAGCCTTGAACACATTGGCATAGGAGACAACTTTCTGAGCAGAACACAGCACAGGTAATATGATCAACAACTAATAAATGGGACTTTATGAAACTGAAAAGCTTCTGTAAGGCAAAGGACATCTTTATTGGGACAAAGCCTACAGAATAAGAAAATATTTTTTACCAACTCCACATTTAAAATACATAAAGAACACAAGAAACTAGATATTAAAATACCCAAACAATCCAGTTAAAGATTAGGGTACATGTAGTGTGACTTCTAATTGGTCTTAATAATAAAAACTCAGAGCCAGATCTAGGGGTAAATGCTGAAGATGAGAGGGCAAAGCCAGCCATTAGCCGTAGAGGCCAGGCAGTGGCAGCACACACCTTTAATCTCTCACACTTGGGATCACATACCTTTGATCGATCCCAGCACTAGGAAGATTGAAATCGGAAGTGATATGGCTGGGCAGAGAAAGAAATATAAGGCAGGAGGAGACAGGAGCATAGTCTTTTCGACTCGAGGTTTTGGTAGAGGTAAGAAGTCTCTTTAGTGGCTGGCTCCTTTGTCTCTGATCTTCCAGAAAGCTTTATTTGTTAGAGCATACAGAAAATATCACCACAGGTACATATTTAAACAGGTGATTTCCCATGGTAGTAGAGCTAGTGACAGCTGGTGTTTAATGAGCCAAACCACCAGATATATAATTTCCTGATGGGGATCTCCAACTGGCAGAGCTGTGGGGTCACTGACTGTTGTGACAAGTTGTTTTCTGTCTGTACTTTTCTCAGGTTTCACTTATATGCCTCCCTAATAAGAAAGCTTTGGAGTTTCTTCCACAGCCCATTGGTAATGTATTTTATATCTTTGAACACACTTACAGTTGTAGATAGTCAGGAAAACTGATTTTTAATGTGTAGAAATAATACCAGAATATTTTTCTTTACTGACACAGGAAAGTAACAGTATTTTAAATCTCAAAGACAATTAATTTTAGACTTTCAAAGAAGAACTAATACCAATACTCTTCAAATTATTCCACAAAAGAGAAACAGAAGGAACATTGCCAAAGTCTTTTTATGAGGCCACAGTTACCCTGATATTCAAACTACACAAAGACTCAACAAAGAGAATTACGGACCAATTATTCATGAACATTGCTGCAAAAATATTCAATAAAATACCTACAAACCAAATCCAAGAACACGTAGAAAATGATAATCTATTATGATCATATAGGCTTCATCTGAGAGATGCAGGGATGGTTGAACATATGAAAATCTGTCAATTTAATTCATCAGATAAACAAACTGAAAGACAAAAGCACATCTAGTTAGATGCTGAAAAATCCTTTGACACAATTTAACACCCTTCATAATAAAAAAAGCCTTTGAGAGATCAGGGATACAAGGGACATACCTAAACATTACAAAAGCAACATACAAGCAAGCTAATTGTGAACATCAAATTAAATGTAAAGAAACCCAAAGCAATTCCTCTAAAACCAACAAGAAGACAGGGTTGTCCACTCTCCCCACACCTGTTCTATAGCACTTGATGTTCTAGCTAGAACAATGGGACAACTAAAGGAAGTGAAGGGGACACAAGGAATAAGTCAAAATATAATATATAAAAGACCACAACTTATACATAATTGGCCACAAAAACTCTACCAGGGAACTCCTCCAGCTGATAAACATCTTTAGTCAAGTGACTGGATACAAGATTAGCTAAAAAAAAAAAAAAAAATCAGTAGCCTTCCTATATATGAATGATAAATTGACTGAGTAAAAAAAAAATGAAAACCATACTTTTCAATAGCCTCAAGTAATATAAAATATCTTGGTGTAACTCTAACCAAGCAAGTGAAAGACCTTCATGATAAGAACTTTGAAGTCTTTGAAGAAAGAAATTGAAGATGATATCAGAAGATGGAAAGATCTCCCATTCTCATGGATTGGTAGGATTAACACAGTAAAAATGGCAATATCACCAAAAGCAATCTATAGATTCAATGAAATTCCCATTAAAATGTTAACACAATTCTTTACATATCGCAAAAAACCAATATTCAACTTCATGCGGAAAAACAAAAAAAATCCATGCTGGATAAAGCAATCTTGTACAATAAAAGAACCTCTGGAGGTTCACCATCCCTGATTCCAAACTCTTCTACAGAGCTCTGGTAATAACATAAAAACAGACTAACAGAGAAATGAAATTGAATTGAAGACCCAGATGTAAATCTACATACTTATGGCCACCTAATTTTTGACGAAGAAGCCAAAATTATACAATGGAAAAAGAAAGCTTCTTCAGCAAATGGTGCTAATCTAACTGGATGTTGTTCTAACTGGGTATCGGCATGTACAAGAATGCAAATAGATTCATGTCTATCACTCTGCATAAAACTCAAGTCCAAGTGGGTCAAAGACTAAAACATCAGTCTAGATACACTGAACCTGAAAGAAGAGAAAGTGGAAAACAAATCTCAAAAGCATTGGCACAGGAGGCAACTTTGCGAGCAGAACACCCACAGCATAGGCACTAAGATCTATAATTAATAACTGGGATCCCATGAAATTGAAAACTTTCTTTAAAGCAAAGGATAACATCAATAGGACAAAACAGAAGCCTACAGAATGGAAAGAGACCTTCACCAATCCCAATACTGAGGAGGCTGTTCTCCAAAATATATAAAGAACTCGAGAAACCAGATATCAACAAATCAAATAACCCAATTAAAAATGGGATACAGATGTAAATATAGAATTCTTAACCAAAGAATATCAAATGGTTGAAAAATTCTAAGGGGATATTCAACATCCTTAATCATCAGGGAAATTCAAATAAAAGACTCTAAGGTTCTATCTTAACACTTGTCAGCATAGCTAAGATTAAAAAAAAAAAAGAAAAACAAGTTAACAGTTCATGCTGGAGAGAATATAGAACTAGGGAAACCCCCCTTCCTTGCTGGTAAGAGGGCAAACTTGTACAGCCATGTTGTAGGTCAGTGTAGTGGTTTCTCAGAAAAATGGGAATCTATCAAAAGATGCAACTATACCACTCTTGGGCATATACCGAAAGGATGCTCAGTCATACCACAAGGACACTTGCTCAGTTATATTTACAGCAGTTTTATTTGTAATAGCCAGAACCTGGAAAAAACCTAGATGTCCCTCATCTGAGAAAAGAATTTAAAAAAAAAGTGTGGTGCATTTACACAATGGAGTATTATTCAGGTAATCAGGTTAAAAATAAGGACACCAGGAAATTTGAACTAGAAAAAAAGATCCTGAAAGAGGTAATCCAGACTGATAAAGATAATTTGTTCTCACTCTCAAGCGAATAGAGGACAACTGTACTACAATCCATAGTTGAAGAGAAGCTAGGTAACAAGAAGTGTTCTTGGAGGATACCCAGATCTCCCTGGGAAGGGGAAATAGAGATTTCTTGAGTTGACTAAGGTAGATCAGCATGGGAACATGAGTGATAAGGTTGGGGGTGGGGAGGGATGGAAGGAGAGTTTACTTGAAAGGACTACTAGAAAGAAGGGCCATTTAGGGGTCAGGTAAAAATGTAATGCAAGAGAATCTGCCAGGAATCTACAAGAAAGATCCCAGCATAGAATCCAAGCAATAGCAGATATGTAGCCTCATCTGGCCATCTCCTCCCGTGACCAGACTGGTGTCTAGCCCAATTGTCATCAGAAAGGCGTCATGCAGAAACTGATGAAAAGAGATGAAGAACCACAGTCAAACATTAGGCTGAGTTTGGAAAATCCTACAAAGGAAGAGAAAGAACTATAGGATCCAGAGGGGTCAAAGAACCACAAGAAAATACACAGAATCAACGAACCTGTGCTTGCTCATAGAGGCTGGCAGAGACTGAACTGACAACCAGGGAGCTTGCATGGTGACCTTGGCACTTTGCATATATGTTACAGTTATGTAGATGCATCCTCTGTTGGACTCCTAGCAGTGTGAACAGAGACTTCTCTGATTCCTTAACAGGCTTTAGGGACACTGCTTCTCATACTGGACTGTGCCTAACCTTAGCACATGGGAAAGTGCCTAGTCTTTACTGCAACTCGATATGCCATGTTTTGTTGATACTCAAGAAGACCTGCTCTTTCCTGAACAGAAATGGAAGAGAAGTGGATGAGGAGGTAGAAACAGAGGGGAGTATGGGGGGAGGGACTAAGGAGGGGGGGGGAAACTGCAGTTGGGATGTAAAATAAATAAATAAACAAATTTATTTTAAAACACGACATCATGAAATTTACAGACAAGTAGATGAAACTAGGAAAAAAAAAAATCATCCTGAATGAAGTAACCCAGAAGCATGCATTCACTTGTAAGCCCCTATAAAATCTGTAGACCCAGGGAGGTGAGGTAGAGAGGAAAGGTCTGGGGTGATCTATGGATCTTCTTGGGAGGGGGAAATAGAATAGATCTTATGGATAGTCTAGGGGCAGATGGGGATGGGAACAGGGGATTATATTTGGATGGGAGATGGGGTGGAGGGAGAGAGTACTAGAGATCCTGCTTTAGTAGGGGATGCTTTGAGGAGTATGTGGAAATCTAGTGCAGTGGAAATTTCTGGAATGTATGAAGGTGATTATAATGAAGGTTCTTAATAATAGGGGATCAAAGTCCCAACTGGCCATCTCTTATTGTCAGGCAAGGCTTCCAGGAGCAGGACTGGGTTGGAATCAATTGAGTTGATGGTAAAGGGGGTTCTATGAAATTCACAAACAATCCAGCCTATTTCTGGATCAGAGGGTTTGCAGAGCTCTCTGAAAACTGATAGCTGAGCCCCATTGGGGAACACTACATCCATACAGCTCATTGGACAAAGAGAAGCTGAGCTGGTGCTTACATGGAGCATTTACACCTGTGTTCTACTCTCTTTGGTGCAGGAAGGTATTCTGTAGGTTATCAAAAGAGTACCATGGACACCATCCTTGCTACAAAATTTTTGATCTGTTACAATCTATCCTTCCTGCAAAATATACTGTGCAAAGTAGGCCCATGGTGGCACAGAACCTGTGTGAATAGCCAACCAATGTCTGGTTTGTCTAAAGGCCCATTACATGAGATAGAACCCATACACAACACTGCTTGGATGCCTTACAAACAAGAGACTAGATAGCCCAGAGACCTAGGGTAAAATCAACTTTTTAAAAATTATCAATAAGATGACTCTTACTGATATTCTGCTATACCATTATCCATTTATCATCAGTGAGGCTTCTTTAAGCAGCAGATGGGAACAGTTGCAGAGACCCACAGACAGACATTACATGGAAAGAGAGTCTTTCCATCAAATCCCTTTTTCAGAGCTCAGGTAATCCCATGAAAGAGGAAGTGAAAGATTGTATGAGCCAGAAAGGACGGATTGTGTTGTTTCATTGTAAATAATTATCCCACCCACTGGTTTAATAAAAAGCGCTGCTTGGCCAAAGGCAGGCAGGAAATGTGGGCGGGGCTACCAGACTAAGAAAAACTCTGAGAACAGGAAGCACAGAGCAGAATGCCAGAGACAAGCCAGAAGAATCAGAGGACAACTATGCTGCTGTGAGAAAAGGTACCGAGCCCCGTGGCTGAACAGGTTAGGAGTCATGGGTTAGATGAAGGGTAGAGAGCTAGCAAGTTATATGCCGCCCTTAGGCCGATCAGCCTAAAACTATTGAAAGCATCTGTATATCTCTGTGGGACTGCGGGACTGTGAGTCTGCAGGCCAAAACCTAGAGGCTAGGCCCTAAAGTCCAGGCCAGAAACCTCCCACTAAAACGGAGGACACCAGGAGAAGTCCCTTTGAGTTAACTACACAAGGTGCACATGAGCTCACAGACTGAAGCAGCAAGCACAGAGCCTATATCAGTTTGCAGCAGGTCCTCTGTGCATATGTTATAGCTATTAGCTTAGTATTTATATGGGACTCCAGACCATGAGAAATGGGTATCTGACTCAGTTGATTGCCCATGGGGACTCTTCTTCTCCTGTCGGGTTGCTTTATTCAACTTCCATATGATAGTTTTTTGCTTAATCATATTATATTTTATTTTGTTATGATTAGCTATTATCCCTTAGAAGCCCGTTACTTACTAATGAGAGACAGAGTCAGAGGGGAGGTGAGAAGGGGAGGAACTGGGAGGAGTAGAGTATTGTAGATATTTGTATACTGTGTGAAGATGCATCCTTGTGACTGGCTTAAAAAGCTGAATGGCCAAGAGCTAGACAGGGGAGGTTAGGCAGGTGGAGAGGAACTGAATGTTAGAATCTGGCATGATAGGAGATGCCAGTGATACACTGAGGAAGTTGGCTGTATAGAAGAGAGGCTAAAAAGGCCATGTGGCAAAATGTATATTAATAGAAACTGGTTAGTTTAAGTTATAAGATTCAGTTGGAAACATATTTAAGCTAAAGGCCAATTTTTCATAATTAATAGTAAATCTCAGTGTCATTGTTGGAGAACTGGTGATCCCAAACAGAGTCCAACAAGGAACAGAGGGAACCATAACCAGGATATATTATATCATAAGAGAAAAAAATTCAATAGAAAAAATAGAAAAAGAAAATATAGCAACGTAATCAGTGGAGTTTTCAAGAAAAGCTCTTGTATATCTCATTAAGAAATAGTCTCCATTCGTAACAGTGGGAGTGGGGTCCATCTCTGACTCTTCTGCCAGCTTTTGAGACCCTATTCTTCAAACTGTGTTGCCTTGTACAGCCCCAACACGAGGAAAGGTGCCTACTTTTGCTGCAATTTGATATGTCATGTTTGGTCCTGCCAAATGGGGGGGGGGAGTGTTTGAGGGGGTGGTTCAGGGGCAGTCGGGGGAGGGATTAATGATAAGGGGAGAAGGGTGGAGAAAAGTGTGGTCAGGATGTAAAATAATAATATCATGAAAAAGAAATATTCTCAAGTATTTTGAAATTCCTACTAAGTTTCAAAACTACAAATTGAATTATTTTAAAGAGAAATATGATTTTTGCTTATAATTTGTTATTTTTAGTAAATTGGAATAATTTGATGCTGTTTTGATGTGTATAATCTTCCATCAGCTGGTTTTGGTTAGTGTAATTTCTTTCTTAGTAACCAACACAGTTTGAGGCATATTAACAAAAATAAAATGAAATAAAAATTACATTTTGCAGACCTGTAGGTGTCTCTTTCTGTTTGATCCCTGATGCTTTTTTAATTCCAAGTCCAAGGCCTATGTATTTTGTTTATAAAATCAGAATTTAAACAGGCTTTCTTTAGTGTTTTGTTCAAATATCAAAAGTCTAAAGCATTGTATTTCAGAGTTCGTTTTCAGTAAGGTACAGGCCACATTATATTTCCTATAATTATAGTAAGAATTCCTATATGACTGTAACTTGATATATTTGAACACTGAAAGCTTCTAATTGTTTGTATAAATTTATCCCAAAGTCTGATGATTATTCTAGATTGAAGTGAGTCAAAACTGGGTTCTGAGGAAAGATGGAGCATGTGGCCTTAGGAGATTGTGGCTGTAGATGACAGCAGTGAATAACAAACCCAGAGACTACTTCAGCAAACTGTTTTCCTGTCTACTTCTAATTGAATCAGTCAGTTATTTAACCTGAATAACCATTTCCTCAAGTGTCTGCAATAAGAGGAAGCTATCATACTGTACTTTTCAAAGACTTGATTTCAGCCCAGTAATTGAATTTTCCTGATTTCATTGTGATACTCTCTGGGAGTATCATACTGCAGAAAAATCAAAAGAGAATAATATGGTCTAGACAGAATTTGCTTTTTTAAATCTGTTTTTGTTTGAAAAATCAAAAACATGAGTCTCATTCACTGATAAAATGATTAGGCAAAATGTTTTGTTGCTTGAGTAGGTCAGATTTTTTTTGTATAGCATGCACTGTCTGAACATTATTAAATATGATTTTATCCACATTCACATGGATAAAAATGAGCTGTTGTAAGAAATTCATGACAAATGTTCCTGCCTGTATGTATCATAAATCATATCTAAATGAGCAAGTAGAGGCCAATGTGGCCTCATTAACATGTGTACATGTGAAGATTGAGAGAGAACGTACACTTGATTGAGATGTAGCTTCAGACACTTAGAAAAAAGGTATTGCATTGTTCATATGCTTGTTTTGCCCTCTGTATCAATATAATTTCCTGGGTAATGTGCTACAATTTAATCATCTAGGTTTTAATTTTTCTTAGTATTGTATATTCTTCTTAGAATCCAGGTTCCTTTCATTCTGTACTCACATCTTTTAAAAAAGCATAGCTCTATATAATAAAATGCCTATCTTTCTTTTAGGACATTGAAGAATATTTTCCCAGAAAAGCTTGTAGTTAATACTACTTGCATATATCATGAAAACCAAGGCTTAAATATAATCTTATTAATAATAAACAAAGATATACTTTAAACCCATTATAGAAAGTCAATATTGGTTAGATCAGTTAGCTCCATGTCAGGCTAATTCTACGAAGATGGACTTGGCTGGCTGAGCTGGTATACCAGATATTTGCTCTAGAATTCCATTAAGAAAAGATGAAAAACAAAACAAAACAAAAACAACCCACACTAAATCCTGAGTAAGTCATATAGAGGTTGACTTGTCAATGAATGCAGTCCATTTTATAGAAAATTGCATAGTAAGGATCACTCAGACTCGGGTCTTTCTCTAGGGAAAGCTTGTTTGTGTTCCATTTGGAGTAAATTTGTTCTCTCTCTCTCTCTCTCTCTCTCTCTCTCTCTCTCTCTCTCTCTCTCTCTCTGTCTCTCTTACCTTCTTCTTTCCCCTCCCTCCCTCCCTCCCTCCCTCCCTCCCTCCCTCCCTCCCTCCCTCCCTCCCTCCCTCTCTTCCTCCCTCCTTCCCCTTTCTCTCTGTTGTGTGTGTGTTCATGTGAAAATGTGTCTGGGGTGTGTGCACATATATACATGTGTATATGGAGGCCAGAAGTAAGGGTTTGCCTCGGGGATCCTTCCTCTGATGCCATCCACCATTTATTGTCTGAGGCAGGGTCGCTCCCTGGGACCTGGGGCTTGCTGATTCAGATAGGTTGTCTCTTTTGAAAGATCCATGACTTCTGCTGCCTCTGCCCTGCCAGTGACTGTGATTACCAGAACCTGCCACCCTGCCTGATATCACATCATGCTAAGGATGGAACTCAGGTCCTCATGCTCATGCACCATGTACTCTGTACACTGAGCTGCCTTACCAACCTCCCCATGCCCATGAGATTTTTTTTTTTTTTTTTTTACTATGTTAAGTTTGGCCATTGCCAAGATATTAAAATGCCTGGCTGTAAAACTGCAAAGGAGTATCACAATCCAATAGCTACTAATCCATTTCATCCTTCACCAGTGGAAAGGGAATGAGAATTTATTTATTAAAAGCAATGATTTAGCCTCCTCTGTCTGTCTGGAATTTGCTGAAATATTCATGCTGTTCCTCTTCCTGGCCAGCATCAATTTCTTTCATATTCATTCTCCTAGGTTTCCTGTTTTTAGGTCTCCTTCCTTTCGTTCCTTTCTTTTTCTTTCTTTAGAATAAACATTTTTTTAATGTATACCATGTACATATCTGATAGTGGAGGATCCTCTGAGACTGGAGTTATAGATGATATTGAGCTGCTGTTGGGTGCTGGGAATCAAACTCTGGTCCTCTGGAAGAACAGCTGAACTTCTAATCTCTGAGCCACCTCTCTGGCCTCTATGTCTCCTTTCTTTAAGCCTTTATATCCAATTCTTACTTTAAATGAGGATAATTATATATTCAGGAGGCTTTTTCATTTAAAAGGAAAATTCTCCATAGGGTTTTATCAATGGCTGGTTTCTCTTAAGGAACATTCTTAATGGTCAGGTGCAGAGAAATGTGGCTTCTTTTGTCTCATCCACTCCCATTGTAGTCTTGGCCATGAGCTAAAGGCTTGTTCATACAGCCAAGAGCCCTGTCATTGAACTACTCCACAGTCTAACCCCAAAGGTGAAATTTTGATTCCAGTTAAGCAAAACAAATTCTAATTATAAACTAAATAGTTCATTTTTTTAGAACAAGATGTGTCTACTCTCACAAAATACTAAAAGACATTTATGCAAAATAGTACCAAAAAATCTATTTCTGTAGGTCTAAAGGACTCTTTCAATATATTTGAAGTCCTACGTATTCCATCTCTCCTTTCTCTGTTCCCCTTTATTTCCTGTTGTATTTAGTTTGCTGGTCCCATGTCCCAGAGGTCTCGGATCCACAGACCTGCCTGGCGCCGCTTATCTGCCCGCCGCTGCCCGGGTCCCCAAAAATAACTCAGAGGCTTATATTAAGTTCATGCTGTTTGGCCTATGGCTCAGGCACATTGCTAGCTAGCTCTCATATCTTAAATCAACCCATTTCTATTAATCCACGGGCCACGTGGCCTCGGCCCGTAGCTCACCCGTGTCTCCTTACATGTCTCTTGGGCGGCTTCCGCGCGGTCTGCCTGACTCCACCCTGCTTCTCTACCTAAGCTCTGATTCTCCTCCCTGGCGCCCGAACAGGGACTTGAACCCTGGACCCCACAACAATTTCCCACTTTCTTCTTTGTTTTAGTTTATTTTTAAAAAATTCTTAATTAGTATATATTACAGAACAGTGGCTTTCCTTGTGATATGTCACAGAAGCAGCTCCTCATTCATATTCCATGCTGCCCCTTATAATCTCCTCTCTCTATTTTCTTGTCTTGTCCTTAATAGTCCCTCATCTACTTTCATGTCTTTATTCCTAGCCTTACACTCTACACATGAAAAATCAACCATGCTGTTTTGTATTTATTTTTAAGCTCAAGGGCAGCAGGCAGGAACTAGATGTAAAATGTGCTTCCTCCCTTTGCTTAACTGTGGTTTTCATTAACTGGGCCATTATTACTGTCCAGAGGACCCCCAGCTCTTCTCTTGCCTGTCTTAGAAGAAATTACAGTAAATGAATCTCTGCTCTTAAAAGCCAACAGAAGCACTTAGTTTTCAGAAATAAGAATAGTTTGTATAGGGAACTAGTCATGTCAAAACTATATAGAGAAAGGTTGTGAGAGATATGCATAAGACTAGTCAGACAGAGGCACACATATACAGGAGACGGTCTTACTTTGCAGAGCTAGAAGTTGGAACATTATTTGGTAGACTGCAAAAGTAGTTTGGGTGATTTAATAGGTAAGAATCTGATCCTGAGATCGGTATTGAAAGAGACAATTTATTGTATAATTTAGTCCCTTTGGCCAGGAATGGAACCATACAATTTTGGATCTAAATTTAATTGGGGTTTAACTGGATTCTTGGAAACATTATATTTTTCACTTGGAAAGCAGCAAGTGCTTGCCCATCCTTTTAGGAGTCCTGATGGATGGCATAATCCAGCAGGGCCCCGTGCATCCTAAATCACCTTCTCAGCAGCCACAGTGGGACTGTGGCAAGAATCGGACTGAAATGAGATCTAAGCAGCTTTGTGGTCTGCACAGGGAAGGGCGTCAAGCTTGTTGGATAGAAAATAATCAGAAGCCACAGCTTCCAATTCTACTTTCTTTTTATTTTTGACAATGGAAAATCTATGCTGCAATTTCATCTCCCTTCCTGCAACAGTAGTTTAGCAATTCTTCCTTAAATAGAAGAGATTTTAAAAAGATCTTTACTTTTTCAGAGTTTATCCTGAGTCAAATGTTTCATAAATTACTATCCTCCATGCTTAAAATACCAATATTATAGCAGAAAGATTATTATTAAAAAATTAAATATCATTATAAAATAAGAAAATGTGTAAATTAAGCATCTTACATTTTATTTCTATCACTGAATATGCCACTTGCATACTCCTATTGAATGACTATGTTCTTGTAAGTTCAAACTCATACTTCCCAGCACATAACTCTCATATGCTCCTTTGTAATCAGAAAAAAAAAAGACAAATCAAGTCTGATTAGGAATCATTATACTGACTGAGTAAAAAGAATTTGTCTCATTCAACTGCCTTATAACTGCCATATGATAGAATCTATGCTTTTAAAAAAATCTGTTATTCCCCATCCAACTCATCAACTTGCCTAGTCTTTCTGGTATGATAGAACTGAATAAAAGAAAGACAGAGAGAGAGAGGGAGGGAGGGAGGGAGGGAGGGAGGGAGGGAGGGAGGGAGGGAGGGAGGGAGGGAGGGAGGGAGAGAGGGAGGAGAGAGAGAGAGAGAGAGGAGAGAGAGAGAGAGAGAGAGAGAGAGAGAGAGAGAGAGAGAGAGAGAGAAGGAGGAGGAGGAGGAGGAGGAGGAGGAGGAGGAGGAAGAGGAGGAGGAAAAATGATGATAGCTTAGGTAGTTAAGGTAGTTATTTGTGAATTTGTTAAATCCCAGTCTGGTGGTCTCAGTCAGCTGTGTGCTGAAGGGAGACTATTTATGATGCAGAGGGGTTAAATTTAGAAGCGTCTACAATGATCTGAGGGGTATTCACAAGTGAGAAAATGGAGACTCAGAGGGACATACAAAGTGTATGGTGAGTATCCAATTTGGCACCAATTAGAGACCATCAAGGACCTTTGAAAGAAACTAATTATAGATCCTAGAAGATATTTTCCCTTCCCACAACTCCCAGATCTGCTAATTGAAATTCTCCTTTGTGGAGTTCTAATCAGATGAACAGCAGTGGTCTAGTAAAAATGTAAAGTGAGAAGACTCATTTTAGCATCTATTTAAGATATATAAATAAAAGTGTGTGCTGATGTTGATTTTAAAACAACTTCTTTGTCTTGAGAAGAGATTAAGAAGAGTGTTATTCGAAGGGGGCGGGACATTCATTAAGGTTTTAGACACCATTCAGACCAGTTTGTTGTTTCTACTTGGATGCCTTACAAATCTTCAAGTTCTTTTCATAAATTACTTGAAGGTGTGCCTTGAATATTGTATGACCAGAGATTTGAAGCTATACCCAAGCGTGTATTGAATAAATAACCATACTATTGTATAATCAAGAAGACAGCCTGAATCTGGCAGTGACATACCGGGAGACTTCTAAAGTACCTGGGAACAAATTGCAAAGTGAAAAAAGTGGCAAAGTAGGCAAGTCCCATGTTCCTAGGTGCAGATATTTTATTTTCTAGATACTTTACTTCCTCCCTCTGAATTTCTATGGAAGTGTCTGAGATGAAAGGATTGCCTCTGTACTTTTAATTTGATTTCTTTGCAAATTTGGATGAGAATAGGAATGTTACTCTTAAGCCATTGCCAGAAACAACTGTTTAATCTCACCATTATTTATTGATATTGTTCTTGTACCTGCACATTTAGCAGTATTCATCAGCAGTTACAGACCTAATTGTGAGGCTTTCTACTTTGCAGCATGCAGATAGTGGCAGAGATTTCTGACCTCATGTGATTGGTGGATATTACAGCCAGCACTCCCTTATTGTATATAGGAGAGATGGTCCATTTAGGTAGAATATTATACAGATAATCTGCAAATCATAGTTTACTATGCCATCAGACTTGCTAACAAGCTTCAAAAGATGGACCATTTTTCCAGAGAAAAAGCCAGATGGATTTTTTAAAAAAAAGGCAGAAGAACCTGGGAGCTTGGATAATCCATCAGCTAGTTAATTCTCATCTGAATAATTGAGGATTTTCTCTGTCATTATTGAATATTTATGAAAATTTCATGGTGTGCTTACAAATAGATGCTCTACATAAACATACTGAATAAAATCAATGTGCACAGTTGCATTTTACAAGGATCCTTACTCTCACTTAGCCAGAACATACAAAATGGAATGTGGCTTCAGACTTAGTGTGTTTAAGAGTCAGGGGATTTAGGGATTTTCTAAAACTGCAGACTGTAGACCAGCTTCACAAGTGTTTCTCAGAAATTTACATCATTGCATTTATGTCAGTGTATTCCCAAGATTGTAGAGTCTGTTCATAGAGAAAATATAGATTATTTTAGATGGCAACAGGAAATGTTTATTTCCTGAATGGCACAAATGAGTAATCAGAGACAAAATGACCTACAAACTTTAAATATGAGTGGCTGCATAACAATGCCTATTGTCATAAAGGAAACCAGAAGTATAAAGAAGCAAAAGAAAAGAGAAGACAAGCCTGATGAACACCATAGACAATCACATCTTAGCAATTTGCTAAAATGCTGTGGTGTTTATAATTTCTGGAACATTATTTTAGGCTAATGTGGTAGTTTGAATGAGGGTGACCCCCAAAGGCTGGAATGTTTGCTTTGTCCCTAGTTCGTGAAACCATTTGTCTTATTAGGAGGCATGGTTTTGTAGGTAGAGGTATGTCACTGCGGGATGGGGCTTTGAGATCTCAAAAGACTCTTCATTCCCAGTGTACCCTCTGTCTTCTGTTTAGGGTCCTATGAGTTCTCAGCTTTTCCTTTTGCCATATCTTCACTCTCCCCTGAACTGTAATTCCAATTAAACATTGCATCCGTCATGGTGTTTATCATAGCGATAGAAAAGTGACTAATACAGGCATACAGTTGGAATATACTTCAATGTCGGAGTGATGGGTCAGTTACTCAGTGGTAGGAAGCTAGAAAGTTCAGGCTGGAAGAGAAGAGAGGTGCGACTCAGCCCTGTAGACTTGCTAAGCGCCAGGATGATAAAGAATTCGCATAATGCATGTTAAGAAGAAATTTCAATGAAAATAGTAGATGGTTTACCAGGATGATGGATATTAAAAATAGACTGTAAGTGGTACAATTAGTGGAAGTCAGGAAGTGTGGCTCAGCTAACCTATTTTTGAATGTTTTCTTCTTTTTCTTTTTATAACTAGGCTGTAGAAATTTTGTTACCCAAGGGTGCTTCCTCATCTCTAAAACATCTCAGTGAAGTCAAGCAGTGAGTCTGAGGATTTTGACTGCCTGGAAAACAGAGTTACGATATCTTGCCTTAGAATGCCTTTAAATGAAATTTTCCCCCTCCAGGCAGGATTCTTGAAGGAAACTCTTTTTGAATGTTAATTTGGAAATTGCATGATGTTAGGAACAACTTTTAAGAAAGTTTAATACGTATATGTTTATATTTACTTATTTGCTGTTTGTTGATGAATGTCCATACATGAGGTCCCTCACAGGTTCTGGTGGCTCTGTCTACACACCAAAATTTTATCCCGAGTTGCCACGGTTTTACTGCACGGATGTCTCTGATTCAGAGAAAACAGAAGGGAATTTATTGTACCCCCTCTTATTTGGTTACATTTTTCTTGTGACAAAAATTAACGAAGCGATGCATTCCATTCTTTGATGAAGCATGTTCTGAAAGAGGTATTTACTTCTGTGATTTGTTCCATTAAAAAGAGAAAACACAGAAGACTATAGACTTCGCTTCTTTTTCTTATTGGTCTACTGGCTTTGCAATGGCTCATGCGTTCTGTTATTCGAGATTTCCTCAAACTACTCACCACAGAAGGCACCTTTCATCTTAGTTTGTATGTATCTCCCACCCTTAGCAATTGCTGATGAAAAAGTGTTTCCAAGGTAACCAGATGGCTCGGAAGGTAGGTCAGCTGGCAGACCTTCATTCTTGTTCTGAAGGGATGAGGACATGAGTTCAATTTCCAGAACTCATAAAAAAATCATCAGGGCTGATGTTTCCTTACTTAATCCCAGCACTTGGGAGGTAGAGACAAGCAGATTCTGGGGCTGGCTAGGCTGCTAGCCAGTCTAAATTAATCAGTGAACACAAGACCAAGAAAAATTCCGTATGAAAGGAGGTGGGTGATATTCTAGAGATAAAAACTCTAGCTTTTCCTTTGACCTACATGCCCCCCATAATAATAACAATAACAGTGATGATGATGATGATAACCCAAAAGCTCTAGCAGTATCATCTTCAATTATTCCTGCTTATTCTGAAGTAACAGATTTGATTTCAGAAACTCTGTCCAGATATAAGGATATACCAGTTAATACTTTTCATATATTTATTTACATTCAGGGCTTACATTTGAAAATATTCAAATGTGTTGCATGATAAATTTATTTTTCTACAGTTCAGAAAAATTGTAAATGGAAAACTAGAAATGATATGTCTATTTTTAACAATATCTCTTCTGAGGTAATATATAAAATAACTTCAGAACATGCAACCAAACACCTTTAAATGTTTGAATGCATAATATTTTGTGAGGTCATTTCCAAATTTTAGAGTCAAAATATGGAATAGCAGTATATGTATCTATAGACACAGTGGATATTTATGAAAGTCACACTTCTTGCAAAATTCAGAGATTTTAGTCTGTGTAGCTTGTCACTTTTATAGTTTTTTGATTTATTAAACAATGTTACCATGAAGAAAGAAGGTGGATGCTATCTATAAATAACTTCATAAATGTTTTCCACAGCTTCCCAACTAATTATCATCTTGAAATATGATGGTTCTGATTAATATATCAAAGGGGGAACTCAATTATGAATGTAAGCAATCAAACTTCATATACAAGCCAAAATAAATATGGTGTTTGTAAGTCAGAAGAACCCATTGGGGAAACAATTATGGTAGAATTCCAAGGCTGCATCGTGTGGGAAATAATGTTCTTCAGTTCAATAAAAAGAAGTACATGAGAATAAAGAGAAAAGGCACCTGGGATATTGTACAAGACAATAACACATGAGCTGACCCAAACCAAAGCAAAACAGCTCATCAAAAAGAGAAGTGATTCCAAGATTCCAAGTGACTTCAAGTTATAAAACTTGAGTTCTAGGAAGATTCATTGAAACACACATGAACACACACATACATATACACACATAAACACCCTGCACATACACCACACACACACACACACACACACACACACACACCACAGAGAGAGAGAGAGAGAAAGAGAGAGAGAGAGAGAGAGAGAGAGAGAGAGAGAGAGAGAGAGAGAGAGAGAGAGAGAGAGAGAGAGAGAGAGAGAGAGAGAGACTCAAGAGGGTTATTGATAGATCAAGGAAAGATAATCTCTTATAGATTTGATATTACACATCTGGGATTGTTCAAATTCTAATTGGTGTCTCCTCTTAATTTTGAGATTGCAAAGTTCAATATCTAGTATGTTAGAATATGAACTTTCTAGAAAATAGAGTTGCTGTAGATCTTATGAGTTAAAAATGAGTTCACCCCAGAGTAGGATATGTCCCTAATGCATAAATTAAGTAAAGCTCACATCCTTATGAAGAGGGGAAACTGACAGGAAAATACCTGTGCATAGAATAGCATAGATAGGGTTGATGTTTCTTGTAGTCAAAAGCCAACAAAGATAACCAACAGACCACCAGTGAATAGAAGAGATACAGGCAACAAGTTATCTCTAACATCTCTTAGAAAGAATAAAACCTGATCTCAGACTTTTAGCATCAGAGTTATGAGACAATCGGTTTTGCTAGATAAGCCACTATGGAGTGGTTACTCCATAGTGCTCTATTAAGACACTCCCAGCAAGCCAGCAGAGATGAACGGACAATAAAGAGAGGGTCTTCTCCAAGAGCATGCACAAATACGTTTATTTTCTGCGTTTGTAGAGAATACTGTTGGTTGAGTTTTGTTCTATGAACAACATTTGGGTACTTGGAGACAGAATCAGGGAGAGAGGAAATGTCTATTACTCAGAGTTGAATGCTGACCAAGGACGAAGGGAAAAGAGTTTTCAAGGCTTACTCATTGAACGTGCATGAGGACCCTGATACAAATCTACAATGCCCACAGAAAATCTAGACATAGCTGCTAATGTCTGTAAACCTAGCACTGGGTCTCTCCAGAGAGACCAGCAGATTCCAGCTATTCACTGGTCAGCCACTCTAGACAAAATGGTGAGCACCAGCTTTAGCAAGAGACCCTCCTCCAAATTAAGGCAGAGAGACAACGAAGGATGATACCAAGCTCTATCCTCCAAATGGGCCTGGAGGATCAGTACATGCAGACATGCCTACAGAAGACACACACACACACACACACACACACACACACACACACACACACACACACACACACACACCTAAGTGAATAAATGAACACATTTAAAACACTTCAAGTGAAAGTCATTACCTATGCTTCTTCAGCCTAGGTTATAAACATAGTATTCCAGAGTAAGGGCAATGTTTCATTGACTAAAGGGCTTGCTGTACAAACACAAACCCTCAGTTTGAATCCTGAGTTCACAAATGAGCTCCTGGTTTAGTGTTATGTCTATAATCTCAATGGTAGGGAGCGGAGGTATGCAGAACCCAGTAGCTCACAAGCCAGGCATCCTTCCAAAAATGATGAACTACAGATTCCAACTTTGCCTCAAAACATAAGGTTGAGGCTGTTAAAAGAAGATACTTAACATCAACTTCTGGCTGTCACATGTTCATGCATGGACAGATACATGCAACATATGCACCCCACCCCAACCCCATGCCTCACTGAACTATTTCTAACACAGTTGAAACTCCTTCAATTCTCTTTCCTCCCCTATCTCTGTCTTTTGATGCTTCTTGTTCTAAAGCTGGACTTTGTTATCCCCATGGTCTTCTGTGTTTCTTGAGACAGAGCTGGGTTCTTTATGCCCCAATTCTGCTAGTCTCTGGTCAAAGCTTGTCCTTAGTTGGATGAAAATTTCAAATTGATTCCTAGGTTTTTTTTTTATTATTATTATTACTTTTATTTTTCTTTTAATTTTTTTTGCCTATAGGCAAGGTAGGTGACAGAAGCCTTTAGGTCAGTCTCTGGACCAGGTTCTGGTGATTACTGTTAGAGTAAATATACACTGATAGAATGTGTAAAAAGAATATAGCAAAGGCAGACAATGAATCAGGGGCTGCATACTGTAAGACCTGTTCTGCGTATCACGACATGACTACCTCTCAGGAGTTATCAGTTTTCTTATTGGTGGATATTCATTAGAGTGAGTATGTGGTTTAGTTTTCTCCCTTATGTTATTCTTTGAGAACTTCATAAGTATACAAATGAAATATGATCATATCTATTCATTTCCCCTGTCTAAGTCCCCTCTGTATCCAGCCTTCCTCCCCCAAGACAGGGCTTCTATGTGTAGTAGACCTGGCTGTCCTAGAATTTGCTCTGGCCTTAAACCAGGCTGGTCTCTAACTCACAGAGATCTTCCTGCCTATGCCTAGTGTTTGGGTTAAAGGTGCCCAGATCTCTGTATCCAGTTTTTAAGACTGTTGAGAGTATAACACAAAAATGGGAATCTGAGAGCATTTTCAGGATACTTGTTCTATCTTTTGATTTAAGAAAGTATAAGGTGGATGTGCCATGCTGAACTGACCCACCTTAGGACTTCTTGCCCTTTTGGGGGAGGGGATGGGTGGATGGGGAGGGGCAAGGCTGAGGGCTGACTGGGGGGGGGGACTGGGAGGAGGGAAGGGAGGAGGATCAGGGGATTGGTTGCATAATTCTCAAATAGCAGAGGACTAATGGTAGTTCATCTTTTCTTATCATTCTTTTTACTTCCTCAGCTCTTAGGATTGGCTTGAGGTATAGATGGTCCATGGATCTAAACCATACATTAAACAATGCTTTTTCATTGGGACAAGGGCTCCTGAGGCCCCATGTCTTTCAGAGAATCTATTAATAGTTGATTTCCACTGCAGAAGGCAAAATCTCTCTGTTTTGGAAATGTGACTACTGATAGATTGCTCATGTCTCAATGGATGGCCGCACATCCATGTGCATATGGGTAGAAGCAATTAGATATAAGAAAAATTATTATATATATATTTTATATATGTTAGATATATAACTAATTAGATATATCAAACATTAAAATAAGTCAGAGAACTGGCTGGGAGATGAGCTACAGAGAACTATGGCAGGCTGGAAGGAGGCAGTGGTGTGTGGATATGATCAATATACATTGAATTAGTACGGACCTGTCACAGAATAGAAAAATATTAAAAAGCTATGTATACAGATGAGCACACTAAATAGATTCATCAGGTTGCATGTATATTCACACATATGTGTATGTGTGTAAAATGCTAATAATGAAAAGGGGTATAAATCTAAAAAGAAGTGGTGAAGAATGGGATGATTGTTCCCAGTACACTTAAGTCACAGTATGTCCATGTCTACTGTGTTCTGTTGTCTTCCTCACCTATCCCTTAAAGCTCTGTCAAAGAACAGACTAGAAAGTCTCTTGGCCCATTTTGAATCTCTTAATTTAGCTCATATTTACTCCCGTCTGGATACACTTGCTGGTTAGTGACTCAGACCCAGCAATGAGAAAGAACAAGGTTTCTATCCTTCTGAGCCGTGTTACCTGGCTTAAAATCACTCTTCTTGCTCTGAAATTCTTTTGGCAACATTTCACACAATTTATATGAAAATGAGATGTAGAGTATGAAGACAGTAGGAGATTGTAGGTACTATCAAAACATAGAAAGTGACTTTTTATGAATTTAAGAATCCAGAAGGAAATCAATACTTCCATTCCACTGAAGAAAGTACGGCAGAAAGATGACAGCTCAAAGGGCTTTGTGTAAACGTATTGATGAAAGTACAAGACAGAGAGAAGACAGCTGAAAAGGGGAGAATTCAATTAGACAGAACTACAAGTGTTAGCTCAGATGCAGGTCTTCTCATTTTTATTTAGAAGAAATTGGGATTTAAGATAATCATTTGTCTATTTGTTTATTTGTTTATTTATGTTGGGAATAAAACTCGGGGCTTTGTGCATGTGAGGAAAGTATGTTACCCATGAACCAAGATCTTCTTTTCTGTGTGTTAAATGTATATATAGTTAACTTATTAAATAGAAAATTATACTCCACATATTAGTGTGGGGATTCAATAAAAGCTTCAGAAGTTTTGGAGATATCAGAGGGAATCGACCCACAGTCTATGTGGGGAGTTAATAAAGCTCCAGAAGTCCCAGAGCTCTAACCACAGTCAGTCTAGGAGAATCAGAGAGTGGTGATTCAAACCTTTAATCCCAGCACAGGGAGTATCCTGGGAGTGGTGACTTACGCCTTTAATCCCAACTGAATGGATTTCACTTTAGATTATAGAAGGAATTCCAGGCTCCCAAGCAGGCAGTGGTGGGGCTAGGCCTTAATTTACTGAAAGGGTATTTAAGACAGGATTGAAACACAGGAGGGGAAGCCAAGCCAAGGGAAGCGAGGCTGAGGAAGCTGGAAGACAGCTGAGTAAGATTTGACTGTGGTGTGTTTATTCTCTCTAATATCTCCAACTTCTTCAAAGATCTATCCCTGAGTCTCATTTATTCGTGCAACATATTAGGAAAATTTAAGTAATATTTTTATCCAGTGATTCTAGAACTGGAGAATTATTAACAAATGTTGTTATCTATTAGTATAGTGCTGACTGTTTTCTAGGACAGAGAAGATATCATGAGCAACACAAAACCGGCTCTGTACATTTTACAGGACATGTTTTAATGGGCCTATCTATCAGGTTGTGCCTATCATTGGCGTTTTATTCATTCTTGTACTTATTTTAAAAAGGGACCGATTTTCACTTATTTTCATTTTTTACTTTGCACTGTTATAGACAAGCGAACTCAAACCACATGCAGTGAGGGACAAAAAAGACTGTAATCTAGTCCCAGTACCTTCCAGGTTGTGAAGTTCACATTCATATGCATGGCATCTCCTGTCAGTGTGAATGACAGGGGCACTAGAATTGGTTTTTAAATTTTTTTCCCTCATTTTACAAATTTATTTAAAAGAGTTTTTTTTTTTCTTCCACGTATACCTCTGCTGACCCTTTCTTCCCTCCCAGTCCCTCCCAGTTCTTCCTCAGCCTCTCTTACCCTATCCCCCATCCATTCCCCAAGGAGAGAAAGGAGTGGGTCAGTTCAGTCTGACATATCCAGTGTCGTTAGGTCTGTGGCCCTCATCCCAGTATCAAGGCTGGGTTAGGTGTTTCTCTGTAGGGAATGGGCTCTAAGATGCCAGTTCATGCACCAGGGATATACTCTGGTCCTACTGCAAGAGGCTCCACAAACTGCCCCCGCCATTCAACAATTATCTACCTTTGAAGGGTTTAGTTCCTTTCCCTGAAGGTTCCTCAGGGATTGTTTCTGATTCAGTGAGCTTCCAATAGCTCTGGTCAGCCATCTCTGTGGGTCTCCACCTCATGATCCTGATCCCTTTGCTCATAGGCTCTTTCCTCTCTCTCTTCAGCTGGGCAGGGCCAGCCTGAATAGCCAGCATCCATGTAAAAAGCCAAGCATTGCTATACATGCCTGTAACCTCAGTGTTGAGGTGCAGAATCGGACAGACCCTAAGTCACTCCTGAACAGCCAGTCTAGCAAAAGTGACCAGCTTTTCATTCTGAGATGGGTCCGAGCTCAAGGAAATAAGGCATAGAACAATGGAGGAAGCTACTTCTCTGCTCTGACTTTGACATGTTTACACAGGGGTATGTACTTGCACATTTGCAAACATCACTACACCACCCCCACAACACAACTTGCAACACACACACACATACACACACGCATACACACATATACACACATGCATACACACACACAGAAAGAAAGAGAGAGAGATAAAGAGAAAGAGAAAGAGAGAGAACATAACCCTCCCAAATAAAATAGAAAAAAAATTAAAACAAGAGTCACACACACAATTCATTTGTATGTTGTTAACCTCATAGACAATAAATTAATTGAGAGACATAACCACAAATCTTGGGAAAATATATAAGTATATTTTTCCTCTCAAAGTATTGTTTGAATTTTCTTTACTTTTCTTCTTCTTAAAAAAAAATCTGATAATTTTTTTCCCAAAACACAGAAAATCCATCTGCAGTAATTTATCACTTTCTTCAAATTAAATTCTTGATTTTTCCATTTTTGATAATTTTTATTTTTACCTTATGAGCATTGGTGTTCTGCTTATATGTATGTTTGTGTCGGTGTCAGATCCTCTGGAACTAGAGCTATAGACAATTCTGAACAGCCACGTGGGTGCTGGGAATTGAGCCTGGGTCCTCTGGAAGAGCAGCTGGTGAATCATTTCCCAGTCCATTGACTCCTTCTTTATAATTAGGATTAAATCTGGCAGTAGTATACTCCCTACCCCTGTCTGTATCAATGAGATTATGGAACATCACATTGGATTTGGTGTTCCCAAGTCTGTAGACTTGCCTGCTGCTTCATATCTTCTCCTATAATCATGCTGATTCTTTTGCCTATAGAATGCTTTCATGTTCCATTCAAAGTTCTTGAAACCATTTCATTTCTAAGAAAGAAAGCTGGTTATTTAGTTATTGTAAGACAAATTTCTATTGCTTCTGTATCTTGTTTTAAACAAGCTCTACTTTTCTTAATAATTCATTTTTAAATGAAAATTTACATTTGAGTTTTATGAAATTTTACATTTGATTATTACAAAATGTTATGCAACCAATTATATTGTTTTTATGGAGGAAAACACTGACTAAGTCAACATAAAGCCAGCTATTGGAATCCCAACTTAAATCTGGCAGACTTCTCCGTTAATTAAATTATCCATTAATTCCTCTGTTCCCTTCTTTTTTATTTTGGATAAGGTTCAGGGTTTGTCTTCAAAAAGGTACATTGCTTAAAAACCCTTGTTTGTTGAGTTGTGGTGGTCCATGTCTTTGATCCCAGCACTCAGGGCAGTGGCATGTAGATCTCTGAGTTCCAGGGCAGCCAGGGCTACACAAAGAAACCCTGTCTTCAAAAACCAATTTTAAAAGAAGCAAATCAAAGCCAAAAACAAACAAATAGAACCTTGTTTATTAAGACTCATAAAATGTGTGTCTTCTCTCTCAGGCAATTTTTTAACTAAGAAAAAGAAAATTGAACTGTGGATATTCAGAAAACTTTTCAAATGCACCGTGTCCCATCCAAAAGCAACAAGAGGGCATGGTGGTCGTACCTTCATAATCCTTTGACAGCTTTTGTTGATGACCATTCATGAATGGTCTTTATCAGCGTTTGCACCCCCCTCAAACAGAGGGATAGTCTAAGTTCACACACTGGAAATTGCAACTCCAAAAGCTTTTGTCATTCTCTTAAGTCAGGTTGGAGTTCAAGTAAAACCTGATCATTTCTAATATCTTGAAACCACATCAGATTTAGATATTAAATGTTAAATTGCATAACTTAAAATAAATATAGTTAGTTACCTTAATATAACTGAGATAAAAATTAATTCAGTGCTGAGGTAACTTGAGTGATTTTGTTATCTGCAAAATGGTGCTATTTGGCCATGTATTATAGTTCCATCATAAAATATTTGCACAGAATTTTACAGGCCATTAATAAAAGCTGAAGGAAGAGACAGCAGAAGTATCACTGGCATTTTAAAGAGAGAGTGGTGAAACAATCTTTAGGAAGAATCTAGAGAAGTAGAGAATACTGAATTTGCCAACGGAAGATATAATATCGAGGTTAATGGTTTCATTATTATAAAATACATTTTATGATTAAATGAATCTTCTAACAGAAATTGAAAATAAAGTATTTGAGTTGTTTGGAATATCACATATTAATAATAATACCAGAAAAGTTATTCAGTTTTCTGGGCAGTTTGTTCTCATATTGATGCAACAAGATGAGCTCTAGTGATTTGTTATTCCTGTTTCTCTTCCTCTTCAGTGCCTTTCTCCCCGTATTGACAGGTCTTTTATCTGCCTGTAACTTCTGTCTTCTTTAATGATGTATAAAGCTGCAGGAGTAAATAATTGGATGTGGGTCTAGATTGTGTTAACCTAGCTAATCAAGAAGGGGTTCTCAGATAAATTGACTCACCTGGATGTTCGCTGAAAACTCAAATTTCCTGATAGTATGTTCTTACTCTTCTCTTGGGCCTTTTGAACGAAGATGTATTTTTGCTGAAACTGGAAGTCTGCACTATAAATTCTTCAAAGCATTTTTTAAGTGGGCAATCTCAAGAGCGGCCACACTTTAGCTTGCTATCTTCTTATGTTTCTGTGGCAATTGGGCAGTTCTATTAATTCTATTCCAGATGCAGCCACTGAAGTAGGAGGACTTTAAATGAATGTTTCATCTTGTTTACTAAATTATGGCCAAATTGAGATTAAAAACAGAGCTGCTAGCTTATCCTTCTCTAGTTTCTCTACATTTTATCCACAGGGTTTCCTCCATTATTTAATGGTAAACATCCATACTAGAATATTGAAAAGCCTTGATTATCAAACCTAAGGATTGTGGGGATGGGGGATTAACTTTTTTCTTGATGTTTTTGTTACATGTAATTGCCTTACTTATAAAAATCCTGATCAGTAAGTAGTCTTCGAAGGCTTACCAACAGATAGCCAGGTAAGAAGACAGTATACCAGAGGCAAGGGATCTTCTTTGTTAACAAAGATACCGGAAACGTTTTTGTAGTGTTTGAAATTCAAGACTCAGTCACACTTTTTCTTGATTTCATCTTGAACTCATTTTTCTTTTTTTAGCTTGAAAAGTTGGTGGTATGATGGTGACAGCAGTGGTGACAATGAAGACCAGGTGTGAAATGTAAAAATGTAAAGAAATCTGGCACTTCTTGAAATTATGTTGTAGAATTCCATGAAAAATCATTGAGACAGTAACATTCATTTCCTTAATCTTTTCTTTCAGTCAAAAAAAAAATGCTACCTAGAAAAATAATTTCTAGCCATCCTTTTCAGGAGAGAAGCCAACTAAATACATTTCTTACTCACTGTCTGATATAAAACAGAAGTTATTTTTGTGACTCTTTATGGAGCTATTTTTCTACCTTAAAATGTATTATATTTTCTTTTTCAACATAAAAGTAAAATATCAATTGTAGGAAAATTTACAAACTTAATAAGCAAGCATTAAAATTATGTTATATTATATACACACACATGTGAACACACACACACACACACATGTGAACACACACACACAGATTGAATGATGATTCTTTTCACTTCTCAGCCTTCTTCACCGCTCGTTGTTGCTGTTCTGTTCTACAAAGGACTCAAGATGAGAGTCAAAGGGAGTCTCAGTGTGATAGGAGAGAATTTATACAGGGAAGTTCCAAGACGGAAAAACAGAAATAGGAGGAGGATTATTATTTGATTATGGGATGAATACTTTCTTTAATATTATTACTTAAAATTATTTAATGACATAGTTTTCATGAAATAATCACATGATACAATAGTAAGTACATCAGTAATTTTCTTTGGCTCTCAATTTCTTAATTCAGAAGAGCAAAGCAAAGCGCACGCACACACACACACACCACACACACATACACCACACACCCACAACATATCAAGATACTGTATCTTCTCCTTCCCTCTTCCCTTTTCTCCCAGTCTGTCCACCTGTCTCTAGTCTTCCGGTTCACCCCAGCTTACATCAAGTACCAGTTCTGAATAAAGCACCTTTGCTATGGCTTTCCTTGTGCCTTTGTAAGTTCTTCTCAACAAGCCAGGCAGAGGTAGCTCCTACAGCATCAGTCCCATCATCCTTTGCATCCTATCTTCAATGCCTTTCCCGTAGTTAGACTAAAATTTTCCACTCCTTTTCCTGACACTGAATTCCTGTAGGACCTTCCTTGGCACTCCTGCAGTGCATCAGCCATTCTGGCCCGAGTCCTAGTTGCAAAATATGTGAAGCTTATTTCTACCTGCAGGTTTATATTTGTTCTTCTGTCACCTTAGAACATTCTGCCTTCAGATATCTTCTTAGCTTCCACCCTTATAATTTTCAGGTCTCATTTCAATGTCACTAGTTAAAAAAAGTATTTTCTGGCCTCATCTCCCAAGGCCCTTACTATGATTATTCCTATTTTATAGCTATCATAGCATAAAATTATTATTTTGCTTAAAAGTTATGTTAATTGCAGTATACTCAAAACTGCAAAATTCATGAGAATAATTGTTTGGTGGAAAATCAGCAGTGCCTAGAACAGTTTCTGACATACATTAGGCACTTATTTCAGATTCATTATATAAGATTTCAGTTTTGGTGATTCAAGAACATGGCTACTAAATGCCTGCCCTTTTCCAAAATTAAAAAAAAATTCCTTCCTAAAAATTTATTGAGTTAAAATTGACAAATACACTATATACATATATGTATAATGTTTTATATATACTGTAAATTCATCTTCATGAAATTACTATTATAATAAAATTAATACACACTTTTACTCTTTTCTTTCTTTTATGAAGAATTAAATGATTCCCTCATATTAAATTTCACCTGTAAATTATAGTATTATTCCTATAGAAAACATACTTTTCATTAGATAACAGATCTGTCCTTGATCAACTAAACGTTAATATTCTATGGCCTACATTTTCCTATTTCTACCTCTCCTATCTTCTGACAACAACTGTTCTACATTTTACTGCTGTAATATGGACTAATTTAGATTATATTATGTATGAAAATATACATATATATACATACATACATATATACAGACACATATTTGTGTGTGTGAGAGAGAGCAAAAGAGCAAGTGAGCGAGAGAGCAAGAGAGAGAGTGCTATATTTTTTTCTTGTGCGTGTATTATTTCACTCAGCACACCCTTCAGTCATGCAGGGTGTTTTATATCGCTGCAAATGATAGATACACCCTTTAAAAGTTTAGACAATATTCCTTGTGATTAGCATTGGAGTTAAAAGTACTCGTTTACTAGGGTTGAACCCTTGATATCACAACCACACACACACAAACACGCATATATATGTATGCAGGTGTGTGTATGTGTGTGTGTGTGTGTGTGTACAATAAACATGTAGAGGTCGTGGTTTTGTGAAGGACTAAGCGAGCTCCATATAAAGTGATGGAGGAAGGAAAGGGAAGGGAGGAAATTATGTAATTTTATTTTAATTTCAACAAATATTGAAAAGAAGCACTGGCTCCTTTTCCCTTACAATATGCATTCCGTGATACTGAATTCCATCTGTCTTAGATATTATCCATATTTCATAGTCCTTTGTGCTCAAAGAATTTTGGAATAAGCTCTCAGAGATTTAGAAAAGCAGGATTTTCTTCTTTGCTTGTGGATATCTTAATCCACCATCATAAAGCTTCAGCATTTGTCACATTGGCCTCTTTGTAGTGTAGAATTTTCAGTTCATTACACTATAGTAAAGGCTGTCTCAGGCATGTCCAGGAGTGGTGAGGTGATTAGCAGTGATAATAAAGAAGTAATTGGTGGGTTTGCCGAGGGAAATATGCTTAGAGTTTCAATACTTCCAACTTGTCTTTTCGTGGCCTTATTATACACAAATTTAAGCAGCTGCTCACAGTAAATGAGTACACGTCCTGGGCAGATTTCAAAAGATGCCTTATCCCCTGACTACTCCAAATAAATAAATAATAAAGGTAATAAAAGTTTAACAACTCAAGAATAAGTAAACATCTTATCTGTGGTAATATATTATATATTTAATAAAATCAGCCTGGATATCAGAGAACAGAATTACCCACAGTGAAGCCATGAAGTAACTCATGCCTTTAATTCAATCACTTAGGAGACAGAGTTCTTTCTATCTTTCTGTTAGTTCAAGTCCCAAGCAGTAGTAGCTCACATCTATAATCCTAATTCTAGGCTTATGATAAAGAGTTGAACCAGGAAGTGGTGTTTAAGGCAGGAGGAGTCAGACATTCATACATTCTGTAGAAACAACCAGCCAGGTTGAGGACTCTTGAAGACAGCATTTACCCTTTTGGCCTGAGGTTGGCCGGGTGAGAATTGACTGTGGTCTGTTTCCCTTTTCTGATATTCCAGCTTTTACCCAATATCTGGCTCTGGGTTTTCATTAAATCTTAACTAAAATTCATGCAATATTTGGCACTCAACTTCCGGGGCACACATTTGTAAAAAAGCCACTTGATGGCCAGAGCTACACAAAACGGAGCAATGATTGGCTGGCTAGGATTTCTGTCAGGAGTTGGCTTCCAGACTTAGGCAGAGCCTGCCACAAGTTTCTTCTCAACAGTCAGCTCAGTAAGTCTTTCAGACAGTAGCCTCCCTCTCCTGGTGAGTTGTGGTTTTTGTTTTGTTTTGTTGTTTTCTTTTTGGACTCCCTCCTTGGGCTCCTACCATATGAGGTAGCAGCCCCACTTCACAGTCATCTAAATCATCACTGACAACAAGTTTGGTGAGTAAATGAATAAACTGCATTTTCTTTAAAAGGGAATTTGTTTAAGGCAGAGAGAGAACTTTTTCCCACAGTAAAAATAGGAAAGAGTAGCATAATGGAAGGTATTTGGAATTTCTTTGATATTGCTCTTGATGATTTGAAACTGGAACTAGTAAAGGAGAAGATAAATAATGTAGATGGGTTATCATCATATTGTTTATCATAATGTTTACTGTAAATATTATTTGTTTGGTTATTTCTGTTTTATCATTTAAAAAGCCAGTTAATATGAATGAAAAGAAGAAAGTCTTAGAAAAGTCTGTTAAAAGAGAACACAAAGCTATTCAGTCCTAGACAGAGGAATTTGAAAAATCAATTTCAACATTGTTTTATAAGATTAGACAAAAACAGCCTAAGGTTTTCAAACACACAACATTAGTATATCCAGTAACTTTAAAGAAATCACAAGATGATAAAAATTGTTCAGAAGTTGGTTTGGCTCTACTACAAATACTAGATTTAAGGAGAGTTGAGGAAGCAATTGTCACTTATAGTATGCACTTGTCATTTGTAATACAAATGTTAAATTCCTAGTCAACATGTAACCAAATTATTCCTAAAGACTGCTCAGATATGGTTATTGCTGTTTTGGAGGCCAGGATGCTTTTACAGTGGAAGGCATGGTGGAAGGAGGAGGCTAAAACAATAGAACAAAGAGGCAGAGATACAGGCATAGAAATCTCCCAAGACCAACTTTTTGGGGAGAAAGATTATGTTGATGTAGAAAAGCAGTCACTATACAATGAACACACCCTGGATTTATGCTGAATGGCAGCCTTGGATGCATGGGACAGAATTGAAGAAATAGGAGACAAAACTGAAGCCTTTACAAAAGTGATTCAAGAACCAAAACAAACCTTTACAGACTTTTTGCAGAAGCAAAATGCAGCAGTAAGCAGAATGGTACCAGATTCAAAAGTTAGGCAAATATTAATTGAGTTTATGACTTTTGAAAATGCTACCACACATTGTAAAAGGATAATTAGGCTCTTAAAAGCAATGTCATCACCCTTGGAGAATTGGATTTGTGATACAATTAATTTAGAATCTTATAACTGTAATGATAACTAGGCAGGAGAGGTTTATTTCTAGAGGTTTAAGAAAAAATCAAAATATTAAATGTTACAACTATGAAAGGCAAGGTCACATAAAAAGAGATTGTACACAAGATATTCCTAGGAACAGTGCCTTTGTTAGGAATAATCTCAGGAGAACACCCCTCTGGAGTATGCAGAAGGTGTGGTAAAGAGAGACACTGGATGAATGAGGGTCAATAAGGGATAAATGATACAGCTACTTTTTTCAGGACTTGACATTAACAAACTTTTTCTTTTCGGGATCCCCAAAAGATGACATCACCCCTAGACAGCAGGAAGCAAATTTAAGAACATATTGCCCACATTCCCAAGAGGTGGGGTGGGTGGTTTTTGGTCTTTTAATGGCTTATGGATGATTTTCATTGCTTAGGATAATTGGTTACAAATTGTCATTGGTTATGGTTAGAAAAAAGCTGAACAAGGGAGATTAGATTCAGGGTTCTTGTTTGAAAAAAAAGAAAAAAGAAAAAAGGAGATGCAGATATGATAGGATAGATTATTGAATCTACTTTTAAAAAGCAATTACTAGTTTTAAATATTTTATATTGCATTGCATTTTTGTATATTGTATACAAATTGTTTATGTTGTTATAAAGTTGAGATTAAGATTAATTTTGTTACTGTACATTTATTTCTATACTTGTTCAAGGCATTGTACCTATATAGTTCATTGTCAATGTAATACAAATTGCTAGGCCTTGAAAGTTATTATTACCAACTAATTAGGATATAAAAAAAATTCAAGTTAGAAGTTAGAGATTATAATCAAACTTATAGTCATATTAGATTTGTTTTCAAGGTCAAACAGAGATATATTTTAGGTGGACAGGTCTTCAAATACTTTAGAAATTTACAGAATATGGCATTTAAGATATTTTAATAATACATGTTCTAGTTATTTTTATGACAATGAGACATCTGCTCCTGGAAGCACCAATATAATTCAGAGAAGATAATGGGTATAAAAGAAACCCCATATGGAGTTGACCTTCTTTATGGCAAAAGTTAGCCACTGGGCAAATAAGTGCTCTTGCCTCAACTGCTACAATATAATGTCCAAAATGGACAAGTAGGAGACACACACAAAAAGAATTGCAGAACTTTGCCAAGACAAAGTAGGAAGGTCTCTAAGAATATCCTGCTTCACAGAGAAGTCTTTTAGATATGCTAGGCCTATACACCAAAGATGGATGCTTCAACAATGCAGAGGAACCTTTTTTCATTTTTCACTTTTTTGGAAGCTGCTTACATGTCCTACTTACTTAGCTAATATTATTTCCTTCTTGGGTCTCTGAGGGAGTTGCAGAAAAGATAGTTATAGTTTTCTAGTGACAGTTTTAGAAAAGAAACTCCCTTAGAGGTTAAAGTATATAAGTTGGAGAGACATCAAAATATAGTTTTCAATTAGCAATACAAGTTAGAAAATCAACTAGGTACAATCCTCTATACTCATCAAAATGGGATAAATAATGATATTTTTCTTTGAGTGTGTCAATTGTTAATGGACTGGCTATTAGTTGTGGAATTATTGCTTGTACATATTTTATATAATTATTATACCTATTGTAAATAGTTTTTCTTATGTTAGTTATAACATTCATTTTTATTTTTGACATGAGAGGAGATATGTGGTGATATATTTTAAATTTAATTAAATCAGCCTGGAATATCAGAGAACAGAATCATGCAGTCAGGCTGTGAACATCAGAGAGTGGTTACTCATGGTTTTACCCCATATACAGGAGAAAGAGATCTTTCTGTATTGACCTAACAGCCAAGCAGTAGTAGCTCACATCTTTAGTCCTGACTCTAGGCTTATGATGCAGAGTTGAACTAGAAACTGAAACAGCTGGGCAAAGATGACATGAGAGGGCAGACATCCATGCATTCTGTAGAAGGATCAGCCAGGCTGAGGACTCTTGAAGACAGCACCTATATTTTTGGCCTGAGAAGTTGGCTGGGTGAGAATTGACTGTGGTCTGTTTCCTTTCTCTAATATCCAATTTTCCCCCAATATTTCCATCAGATAGTAACCAGAATTCACACAATACTCATCTTTCAGGAATATATATAAATATAAAGTAATATATTACCTTAGGGCAAAAACAAAAATAAAAAGAACCAAATAAACTAACTACTCATACTTTTAGGGGATTGTGTTTTTCTATTGTAAATAATTGTCCCACCCACTGGTTTAATAAAAAGCGCTGATTGGCCAAAGGCAGACAGGAAGTGTGGATGGGGCTATCAGACTAAGAAAACTCTGAGAACAGGAAGCACAGAGCAGAATGCCAGAGAGAAGCCAGAAGAAGCAGAGAACAACTATGCTGCTCTGAGAAAAGGTACCGAGCCGCATGGCTGAATAGGATAAGAGTCATGGGTTAGATTAAGGGCAAAGAGTTAGCAAGTTATATGCCTGGGCCTTAGGCCAGTCACTCTAAAATTGATGTTTAAGTGTGTCTCTGTGGGACTGTGGGTCTGCGGGTCTAAACCTTGAGGGTAGGCCTGAAAGTCCAGGACAGAAACCTCTTACTATACATACTCTTGAACAGAAATAGCAGATTCTTGTTTTAAAGAATGTCCCATAGTGAAGCCATAGAGTATTTGTTTTTTTAAGATACACATTGAATAGATGAAAACATTATCTTTATGATGTTTTTCTTACAATGCTTACTCCTCACAAATAAAATAATGAGATACTTTCCCAAGGACTGCTTAACTTCTTATGAATACACCTGACTTGGATTCTCCTACCTAACCTTAAAAGCTAGCTTTGTAGTCTAGGTCATTTTATTCCTGTGAGTGGCCATAGTTAAATCTTTTTCTCCCCTTTCTACAAAGAGTCCTGGAACCACCATAAACTATTGTGTCCTAAGCGTCAGAGATGAGATCTCTTTAGGAAATTAATATATTTTGTAGGCTGTTTATTTAGTTTCATTGGGATTGGACTGAGGGATCTTTACAGGCTAGGCAAATACTTTACCATTGACTGTCCCCCACCTTGGGATGAATTCTTTGGATGATTATTTCTCTGGTGCTGTATTGGCTTCTGTTTCTGTTTTGATTAAGGTTTGCTGTCATTCAGTCACCCAAGCGCTACATCCTGAAGTATCTTATCCTCTTTCACTGACTCTGCAGATGGTCACCATTAAGGTTTTGCTACTCTCAGCTAAGATCTAGGCTATTGCATATGGTGCTCACTCACAATGAGTGATACCTCTTCTCAGATTCTTTGTGCCTGCTGCAGAGCTTTGCTTTACCTTAATGTATATTGATGTAGATTTACTTTGTAGTATTGATGCAATGTGTGGAACCCATCAGTATCTAGAAATATAATTTTAAAACATTGTTTCTTTTATTTTTGAGATGATAATGTGTAGTAAGAGGTTTCTGGCTCAGACTTTCACGCCTAGCCTTGTGTTTTAGGCCCACAGACCCACAGTGACACACAGATGCTTACAATAGTTTTAGGCTGATTGGCCTAAGGCCCAGGCATATAACTTGCTAACTCTTTACCCTTAATCTAACCCATGATTCTTATCCTGTACAGCTATGCGGCTTGGTACCTTTTCTCAGAGCAGTATGGTTGTCCTCTCTTTTTTCTGGCTTCTCTCTGGCATTCTACTCTGTTCTGCCTGTTCCTAGAGTTTTCTTAGTCTAGTAGCCCCACCCACACTTCCTGTCTGCCTTTGACCAATCAGCACCTTTATTAAACTCATAGACGGGGACAATTATTTACAATGGAACAAAATAATCCCCCTACAATAATTAATTACATCATTTCCTTTTTCCTTTTCTTCCCTCCAAACCTCCCACATATATTACCAGTTTTCTTTCAAACTCATAGACACCTTTTAAAATTAATTGCTATTACATGCATTTATGTATATATACATATATGCCAAATATAACCTTCTAAGTCTAAACAATGTTACTCATATATGTTTTCAGGCTGACCATTTGGTATTGCATAACCCATTGTTGGCCTGTTCCCTGGGGAAGACTATTTTTCCTGCTCTCGGTTTTACTCTGTTGCCTATAGCTCTTTCTGTAGGGCTGAGGCATCATAAAATTTCCCCATTCATTTTAGCATGCCTATTGCCCTTGTTCATCTCATGTCTAGGCAGTCATACTGGGGAAACTTTATGGGCCTTAGAAGCTGTAATTAAAAAAAAATAAACTTATCTCACTAGAATTCTATTACTAGAAGCACATTGAAAAAACTAAATAATTCAGATTTCTAATGGAGTAGAAATTTACTCAGCAGAAAAAAAAAAGACATCCCAAAATTTGAAGGCAAATGAATGGATCTGGGGAGTATAATCCTGAGTGAGGTAACACAGAACCAGAAAGATTGACATGTAGCCACTCAAGTGAATTTTAGACATAAAGCAAAGAATAACCAAGCTACAATCCACAACCTCTGAGAAGCTAGGTAATAGGTGGAACTTAAGAGAGACATCCATGGATGCCCCTGGGAAGGGGAAATAGAGAAGATCTCCTGAGAAGATTGGGAGCATACAGGGGTGGGGGGTAAGGGAGGAGGTAAGAGAACATGAGAAAATGAGATGGTTGAATGGATGGAGCACCAGAGAGGGAGAGCAAAGAAATAGAGGAATCTATTGTGGGGATAGAGAGAAACCTGGTGCTATGGAAACACCCAAGAACCCACAAGATGTCCCTGGCTAGGATTCCAAGCAATAGTAGAGAGGGTGCCTAAACAGGACTTCCCCTATAATCAAATGAATGACCACCCTAAGTGTCATTATAGAACCTTCATCCAGCAACTGACGTAAGCATACTCAGAGATCCATAGCTAAGCACAGGGTCACTCCAGGCCCAGCTGAAGAGACAGGGGAGATATTATATAAGCAAAGGGAACAGGATCATGAGGAGGAGACCCCCAGAGATGGCTGACCCAAGCTTTTGGGAGCTCACTGACTCTGAAGTGACAGCTGAGGAACCTTCATGGAAAGGAACTAAACCCTCTGAATGTAGATGACAGTCTAACAGCGTAGACAGTTTGTGGAGCCTCTTGCAGTCAGACGGGAGTTTATTCTTGGTGCATGAACTGGCTTCTTTGAGCCCACATCCTACAGAGGAACACCTTACTCAACCTTGACTGGGGGAGGGACTTGGTTCTCCCTCAACTGAATATGCTAAACCAAACTGACTCACCTTGAGAGTCATAGCTCTCCTTGTGGAATGTATGGGAAGATTGGATGGGGGAAGGCTGAGGAAGGACTGTGAGGAGGGGAGGGAGGGGGCCATTGGTGGGTATGGGAAAAAAAAATAAAGAACTCAGATTTCCCTGTTTAGATTAGCTTAGCCTATTAGACGTCCTTCTTTCTTTCCCCTCCCAGTTCAAGAGTACACTTTGTGTCCTTCAGTTTAGGAAAACTCTAATGACACGTGACTTTTTTCTCCTCAGTTAATTATAATATCTTGCCAGTTAACTGCTTTTGATTGACAGTGATCAGAGTATCTGTTAAGTAACAACTGTCTTTGTGTGTGCATAAAGCGTCATTTTATTCTATCCCCCTCCCTAACTGCAAGTGCCTTTCTTAAAGATGGGTCTGATTCATCCAGGCTGGATTTTATTCCTTTCTCCAAGGTATATGCACTCATCACTTGTATTAAAAAAGGAGTTATTTTAATCCCTATGGAGTAGCTTTCTGATATTATTATTATTATTATTATTATTATTATTATTATTATTATTGTCTCTTTTCTTTTTACTCTGATTCCTACATTTAGCCTAAAAGAATCACCCACTTCTTTCACTTGAAATTTCAGTGAATGCTGTACAAGAACCCACTCTTTATTCTTTCTGCATGTCGCTTTGGAAAGGTCACTAGTTATTATAGTTTTCTGCCTTGTAATCTCCCAGATGCCCAACACATTCTTATCTACTCCATTTTTAGCATGGCACAGCTTTAAAACATGAAATAAAAACTATTCTTCAGCCTGCCTTTGGTCCTTCAGCATGTTCTAATAAACAGAAAATGTCTTAGTAGGATTTCAAAGAACAAGGTTTTATTTGTTGAATTTTAGAAATAACATTTTTTTAAAGTAGAGAAAATTATATTTTCTCAAGAAACATTCCATAGAAATTTTTAAAATTTAAAACATACCATTTTAAAATTTAAAACATACCAATGGGGAGTATTCTGAGTATGTTTTACTAGAAATTTTAGCAAAGCTCCAGGAAAAAGAAATTAGTTATTCACTTTAGATGACCATACCTCTCGGCAGAATTGCAAAGGACCATTTTGTGCTGTTTTGTTGGTTTGTTTGAGACAGGCTACCCCTAATCTCCTAAATTCTTGAATTATTGGTTTATGCTATCATGCCCAGATATCAGAATTAATTTGTAAATTTATCCTTTAACTAAACATACTTACTAGTGGAAAGAGTAATCTCAAGATTTAAAAATTAATATAAAAATTTAAGAAAGTTTATAAACACCTAAATTTGCAAGAAGTTTATATTTTGCTCAAGTTCTTACATTATTAGGTATAATTATATACATGTTGCGTATATATATGTCTTCTTAGACTGGTAGATTTGAAACTTCTTATATGTTTTCATAGTATACGGAAAGGGTGTTTACAAAGACAAATTGATGTCAGTAGAAATTTAATTATCCAGGTTATATGTTGTCAATTACAGCATTCTATATTTCAGTAAGGAAAATGCCCTCATGATTATGCTGTTGAAGGGGAAAAAAAAAAAAAACCCCGAAAGTTTTGCCTCAGATAACATGAAAAGTAATAATCACAAAACCACAGAATTTTGTTAGGCATTATATAATGATTCCTACGTGTTGCTTTAATCTTTAGAACATAACAGAAATTATCATAATTAAAAATAATACCAATTTATTTTAAATAAAGTAATCTCTTACATCATATGAATATGAGCCAAAATATATGTTTTAATGGTCTTTTTAAGGTAAATAGGATCTTATTTCCATAGTTGAAAGCAAAGAGGCTTAGCATTTTCAACATAAGATGTGGTTGCCTAGCAATATTCAAATAAGCTAGAGTACCTTTTTTGGACTAGTTATAAAGCAGTTGTCCATGAGAAAATTTGTCAGATTGAGAGATGGAAGAGATTTTGAGCACTTAAATTTTATCCAGATGGGACACTATTTATCAAATGAAAAAAAACCCAAACAGTCAATAATTTCTATGTAGATTAACTAGTCAAAAATTCTAATTTCATGTGTATTGTTGGACAAGGGTCATAATCACTGACTCTTCTAAGAACCCGATACATTTTTCACAGAATTGTCACAGAAAAGCATTGCCTTAGTTCTTATCAAGACACTATTTTTGCAATTTTTTTTCCTTATATCTTTGGCCCACAATGCACATTTCTTGGTTTCACTGTCATTACCAGGTCCCAAGGTCCCTTAGCAGAGGCTTGGTGTATTTTAACTCAGGGATCAAGTGCTTTACTAGAAGCAGACGCTATTACTGTAGTTCATTTTAAGCTGTATTGTTCCCTCTTCATGTCTTCAGAGATATGAGTTTTATTATATGCTGTAGTTGGCTGTTCTCATTCTGTCTCACATCACTTTGCATGTGTTCTCACCTTCAGGCTTCATTAGTAGTGGATAGAGTTTTCTGGAATGTATTGTAATCCTCCAGTTACCACTCCTTGCTTTTAGTTCTGAAGAATCACAGTAGAAAGTTCTGGGAATGTAAATACACTGAGAGAGAGATATTGTCTCAAACAACTTCACCCAGCTTACTTAGAATAATGTAAAATGTAACTTCTAGGAATGTGGCATCTACATTTGGGGATATGTTCCCAGTTTCTCTCTTCCTCAAATACACAGTGTCCATAAAAGCGTTGGCTACTAAGTCAGGCACCCCTAAGTTATACAACCCAGACTTGCCTACTTTTCAATGTTTCTCAATGGCAATAAAGAAGGGCCTGTCCAGTCTACCTCTATTCACCATGGGAGACTTTCTATACTTTCTATACCACACAATAAATCTGGAATTTTTGTGCACTGCTGTCTATTTGTAAGTCATAAACCTGCTTTTTATAATTTGTGTATGCATAACCTTCATTGCTGGATTCAGACAATTGGGTATGTATATTATATACATTAGACCTGTACATTAATTCAGGATTCATAGGGTATAAGTACTTTCATTTTTGGAGGCTGGCATAGTATAACAAGCTTTGCTGTTTTTTACAGAGAAGAACATTTTCTCACGAGGGGAAATCTGAATGCATTCCACAACTGGTTCACTAAAGAGAACCCTAATGTGGTAGCTTCACATAAATGGTGTTCAGTACAGATTAAATGAATAGATCTTAGACATAAATCAGGACTAGTGAACACTAAATTGCAGGAATAAGCATGAGAATTTCTAATTATATGCCTTATCCTTTACCCTACTTTACTGAATTTTATAATATAGAAATATTGACATATATTGCAGGCATATAGATTTTAAATAGGGATCTAAGGAATTTGTTTATTTATGGTAGGGTAACTTCTTTGCTTACATCCCTTTCTGGTCTGGTCATTCTGGACATAGCCTTTCTACTTATTGGATGCCTGTGGGCCATTTCAGTGCCATGGTCAGCACTGGATTCTCTAGACCTATGTTGTAGTTACCGAGTTCTCACTGCTTTTTGTTGTATTTTTTTTTCCCAGAAAACACTTGTTTATTTGGACTCCATTTGATTAGGATGACTAGCATTGGTGTATGTGAAAATAGAAAAATCCTGTATAACTCTTTCCCTCTCAACCCTCTCCTGAGGTCCCTGAAACTAGCCAAGGTTGACAGAGTTTCGGTGGTTCCACCATATCAAACACTAATGGCAGCTTGGTCAGAACTCAGATTCTTGGAAAAGCTTTGTTCACAGGATTGATGGGTGCTGGCTCAACTGCACACTTGGGACACACCCGGTCAGGTCAGCCTGACCTTCTGGACTAGCAGTAATCACTCAAGCAGGACCACCCAAGACAAAGATGTACTTCCTGAATTTTTGGGATACACCTGGTTAGCCTGACTTTCTTGCAACCTCTCACCAGCCCAGATGTATCAGATGTATCCCCTACAATTAAAGCTTGCACGATGTGCCCATTGTGAGCATTGCTCCAGGAAATGAATATCCTCAGGTGGTATGTCGTGCCCCCCCCCCCCCCCCCGCTTGCCCAAGACTAGCTATTGTTGCACAGGAAATATGCCTGCTTGCCTGTCACATTCCTAAACACTGTCATAGGCTGATCTTTGGCCCTGCCCCATTGTAACTTTCCTATCTCAGGAGCCCTGATGTAGCTAGCACCTCCCCTATCCAGAGTACCGTATAAAGCTTCTGACCTAAAAATATTTGGGGCTCTTGGCTTCCACAGTGCCTCGAGCCTGCACATGTGTGTACTGGTATATCATTCATTAAACTCTCTTTTTCTTTAAAGTTAACAGTGGTCATTAGCTGTGGTCTAGGGGCTCTAAAGTTAGGGGTGCATGCCTGTTACAGTGTACAGTTAGAAAGAACATTTTTCTGAGAAATTAAATAAAAAGTACACAGTTTTTGCCCATAGTGTCTTCCTACTTTTAAAATACTCCTGTTTTTGTTCCAATTCCCTTTTTATGGACATTATGAAAACATTTACATATTGAAGCATTAGTACCTGTATTGACAGAAAACAAAAATAAGCTATAATTTAAAGTAATAGAGTTCTGGCATCCAGGACTTCTTTAACAGGGCTCCTATGTCATGATTAATGATGTCTCTGAACAACTAGCTGTTAAATCTACTTCTAATAATGCCTTCTTTAATTTCTTCTTTTCTATATTATTTATGCCTAATTAATTATTGAATTTTGAGAATTATATGAGCATAATGGTTTTGACCCTTTCTTTCCCTTTTTAATTTAGCTGCCATTACTTTAACAAAGTCCATATGGGTTTTTGAATCTGTAGCAATAATGCCAACCTGGAATCCTACCAATTTCTCTTGTCCTTTGGCCTTTCATTTCCTTTTTGGTCATCAGTAACATTTATGATGTGAATCTACTTGTTTGTTCTTGTATTTGTGCAAATCAGTGGCTTTTTCTTAGTTGATACAGAAAAAGCTTCAAATGCCTTGGAGTTTCATTCAAGAACCTTGAGAATTATTGCTAAAGAATGTGACCCCTTCATCTCATCTTCTGGACTCCATTTCAGACTGTCCACACTTCTGCCCACCTGCCTATTCACACATTTACATTTCAATGTCCCCTCCCATTTTCTTTCTTCATGGAGAATGTCTTTTATCTAAAAGTCTGTGTGGTTGTTTGAAAGAAAATTGTCCTCAAAGGGAGTGGCACTATTAAGAAGGATGGCTTTGTTGGAGTATGTGTGGCCTTACTGGAGGAAGTGTATCACTTGGGGGTAGTCTTGAAGTCTCCTCTACTCAAGATATGTCCAGTGTGAAAGGTAGCTTCTTGTTACCTGTGGGTCTCAACTCCCTCTCTAGGACCATGTCTGCCTGCACCCCACCATGCCACACCATGGTAATAATGGATAACTAAACCTCTAAAAATGTGAGCCACCTTTGTGGTGATATTTTTATATTTAATAAAAATAGCCTGAAATATCAGAGGACAGAGCCACCCACAGAGCTAAGCCATGAAGGTCAGGGAGTGGTGACCCAGGCCTTTAACCTCAATATTTGGGATCTCTGTGAGTTCAAGGTCAAACAGAGCCAGGCAGAGGTAGCACAAACCTTTAAAGCTACCACTAAAAAAGCTGAACCAGGAATTGGATAACTGGGCAGGGAAAAAAAGACAACGCTGGAGAAGGTGGAAGTTCCTTCCTTCACCTGCATGCTTAGGACTCAGATTCATTCAGTCTGAGGATTTGGGGAGACAGGATTTACCCTCTTCTGCCTGAGGAGATCCTGACTGTGGCTTGATTCTCTGTCTCTGATATTTTAGCTTTTCTTCAATATCTATCTCTGAATTTTTTTTATTAATAATACCAGGTAGAATTCATGTAATGCACCTCAGTTAAATGGTTATCCTTTATAAGATGTGCTTGCGATGATGATGGTGTTCCTTCATGGCAGTAGAAACCCTAACTAAGACAATATGTCTTTATTTTTTATGTTATGACACTATCTTTGCCATTTTATAAGATCTTGTTTAGGCTACTTATTCTTAGTATCACCATATTTCTTGTTTATACCTTCACAACAAACCTAAATGAATAAAATTTCTGGGAAACAAAACACTGTCAGCTCTTAAAATGACGAAGTCTTTGAAAGAAATGTCTTCATTATTTTAGAATTGAATATTCATGCCCATTATAAAGGCAATTAACCAAATTAATGATATTTTATATTATACTTCATTTTTATTTTCCTTATTTCCTTTATTTCTTTCCTTCCTTTATTTTTATTTTCATTTTTTCCTTCTTCCCCTTCTCTCTTCCTTTCCTCTTTTTTATTTGTAGGTGACAGTGTTACTACATACCTTGTTTTATTTGTAGGTGACAGTGTTACTACATACCTTGCCTGACCTGGAATTCACTATATTGATCAGACTGACCTCAAACTAATAGTTTCTCATAGTATTACGTTTCTGGCCTGTCTGGTCTGTGGTGCAGACCTGTAGACCCACAGAAACACACAAATGCTTGTATTAATTGCCATTTGTTGTATGAAGTTTCTGGTCTGGACTTGTCCCAAGATTCCTAACCAGCAGTCCCAAATAATCACATAAAGTCTTATATTAATTTTATGCCGATCAGCCTATGGCTTTGGCATACTGCTAGCTAGCTCTTGCTCTTAGACTAACACATGATTGTAGTGGACTTATGATGTTACATTGTAAATAACTGTCCTGCTTAAGAGTTTAATAAAAAATGCTGATTGGCCAAAGGTGGATAGAAAGTGTGGGCAGAGCTACCAGACTAGGAAAACTCTGGGTACAGAAAGAACAGAGCAGAAATGCCACAGAGAAGGCAGAAGAAGCAGAGGACAACTATGCTGCTCTGAGAAAAGGTACCGAGCCACATGGCTGAACAGGATTAGAATCACAGGTTAGTTTAAGAATAAAGAGCTAGCAAGTTATATGCCTGGACCCCAGGTAAATCAGTATACAATTAATGTAAGTGTCTGTGTGTTTCAATGGATCTATGGGGACTGTGGGTCTGAAAGTCTGGGCCACCAGGCTAGGCCAGAAAGTCCTGGCCACGGGAGACTAGACAGGAAAGTCCAGGCCAGAAACCTCATACAACACATGATTCTTATTCTGTTCAGCCATATGGTTTGGTACCTTTTCTCAGATCAGCATAGGTGCCTTTGCATCTGCTGGCTTCTCTGGTGTCTCTGTGGCATCTCTGCCTTGTTCACAGGGTTTTCTTAGTTTGGTAGCCCCACCCACACTTCCTGTCTGTCTTTGGCCAATGAGCATTTTTATTAAACCAGTAGATGGGGCAACTATTTACAATGTAACAACGTAATCCCACTACAGTTCCTCTCATTTCTCCTGAGAGTTAACATTAAAGGCATGTACCACCACTCTCACACCTCAAAATTCTTTGAGTAATAAGGTAATTTTGAAATCTGTAAACATACTTGGTTATATTATTTTGCGTTTAGTGACCTTTTACATTCAGAAACACATCTTAAGACAATCTATGGCTTGATAGTTATTGTCATTGAATTCTAATATCCTAGATTCTAAATTTTCTATTTAATTCTCAAATATGATCTAGGGCTAAAGCAACCGTGTTCTACACTTCTCAACCCTATTAGCTATTAACAGAATATGTTCAGAGTCTTGGTGTCAAATCTGATCAAGTGGATTATATATATATATTCAATTTTGGCCTACCTGCTAGTTTTATGGGGATATTGAATCTAGCCATGGGCCTTTTATCTTAAAGAGTAATTAAATTATTATTTATTAAGGAGTTCCAAAGATATATGTATATATATTTATATAATATTTATATTAATCTCCATATATATGTGTATGCACACACAAAGAGCTTATCAGTTATTTTCTTGTTGTATTTCAGGTAGATTGCATGTGTAACAAATTTATAAATTTTAAAATATTACAATTAACATTTGATAGAATAATCAAATTAAGAATTATACCAATCAAATTAAAATAATATCAATTAAGAATTGATATAAATTATAGGTTTATAAAAACAAAGAAAAATGTGACAAATAATATAAAACATATTGGTTTAACTCTTACCAAGAAAGTGAAAGACTTGTATGACAAGAACCTCAAGTATTTAAAAAAGGATTTGGAGAAAATATGAGAAGATAGAAAGATCCGCCATGCTCTTGGATCAGTAGGGTTAACATAATAAAAATGGCCACGTTACTGAAAGCAATATAAAGATGCAATGCAATCACCATTAAAATTCCATCACATTTTTTTTTTTTTTACTGATCTTGAAAGAATAATATTCAGCCTCATATAGAAAGCCAAAATATCTAGGATAGCTAAAATAATCTTGTACAATGAAAGAACTTTTGAGGTATCATCATCCCTGATTTCACATTGTACTACAAAATCAATAATAATAAAAAATTAAATGATTAGCATAAAAACATATCAGTCGAACAATGGAATTAAAAACCCGGATGTAAATCCATACACCCATGGACACATGACTTTTGACAAGAAAGCCAAAATTATACAATGAAAAATATAAAGCATCTTTAAAAAATGGTACCGATCTAACTGGAGGTAGAAGAATGCAAATGTCCTCATATCTAATACTCTGCACAAAACTCAAGCCAAGTGGATCAAAGACTTCAATATATCACCAGACACATGAACCTAATAGAAAATAAGATGGGAAGAGCCTTGAGAGCATTGGCACAAGAGAGAACTTCTTGAACAGAGCACCAATAGCGCAGGCACTAAGACTGACAATTAATGAATGAAACCTCATAAAACTGAAAAGTTTCTGCAAGGTCAAGGACACTGTCAAAGGACAACATGGCAGTTCACAGAATGGGAACAGTTATTCATCAAACCCACATCTGACTGAGGGCTAATTTCAAAAATATATAGAGAATTCAAGAAACTAGACAAAAATCAAGAATTAAAATATAGAGTAGAGATCTACACAGAGAATTCTCAACAGAGGAATCTTAACTGGCTGAGAATCACTTAAAGAAATGTTCAAAATCCTTAGCCATTAGGGAAATGCAAATCAACATGACACCGACATTCCATCTTATACCTTCCAGAATTAAGATTTAAAAACCAGTGAAGGGCTGGAGAGAGCACGGGCTGCTCTTCCAGAGGTCCCGAGGTCAATTCTCAGCAACCAAATGGTGGCTCACAACCATCTGCAATGAGATCTGGCACCCTCTTCTGGCCTGCAGGCATGCATGCAGGCAGAATACTATACATAATACACAAATAATTTTTTTTTTTTTTTTTTTTTTTTTTTGTGACAGCTCGCGTTGGAGAGGATGTGGAACAAGGGAAACATCCCTTCATTACTGGGAAATGCAAACTTGTATAGTCACTTTGGAACTCAAAAATGGCAGTTTCTCAGAATATTAGGAATCGATCTACCTCACAACTCTTGGGCATATACCAAAAAGATGCTTTACCATACCACAAAGATATCAGCTCAGCTTTGTTCATAGCAGTTTTTTTGTTTGTTTGTTTGTTTTTGTAATAGCCAGAACCTAGAAACAATCTAGAGCCCCAAGAATAGATAAACAAACCTGTGACTCTTTACACAATGGAGGATTACTCAGCTGTTAAAAACAATGACTAGGAGATTTGCTAGCAAGCGAATGGAAAAGATCACCCTGAGTGAGGTAACCCAGACCCAGAAAGACAAACATGGTTTGTTCTCATTCCTAAATGGATACAGCTGTAAACCAAGTAGAAACATGCTGCAACCCACAGACTCAGAGAAGCTAAGTAACAATGAGGGCTCAGTGGGTAGGATGGATGAATCTAATGTGAAGGGGAAACAGAGTGGACATTGCCAGTAGACAATGGGGAAGGACTGGAAAGGATAGGAACAGGAGGGATCATGTGTGGGGAGGATGGAAAGAGAAAGTACTGAGGAGACAACCAGAATCTGGGGTACCTCTGGTGTTAGCTAGAAACCTATAGCAATGGAAACTTTCAGGAATCTATGAGGGGACCCTAGCTAAGACTCCTAGAAATAGGGGACACAGAGCCTGAACTGTGCATCTTCAGAAGGGATTGAGATATCAACTCAAACATAAACCCTTTGACCTAAAATGTGTCCTGCCTACAACATGTGCTAGGGTAATTATGGCACAGCAAATGTTGGCATGACCAACTAGTGATAGGCCCAGCCTGAGACCCATACCTAGAGAGAGAGCGCATCCTGAGGACCAGGAACCAGAGGTGGGATACCCGAGAGATCAAGGATAGAATGAAACATTACCGCCAAAAAAAGTCAATGAAATAATTCCTAATGATATTCTGCTGTTCTCATAAATCGGTGCCTAGTCCAACTGTCATCAGGGAGGCATCAGCCAGCAACTGATGGGAACAGATACAGAGACCCATAGGCAAACATTAGGTAGGGCTTGGGGAGTACTGTGGAAGAGGCAGGGGAGAACTGCAGGAGCCAGAAGAGTCACCACAGGATAACACACAGAATCAATTAACCTGGCCTCATAGAGGATAATAAAGACTGAATTGACAACCAGGGAGTCTTCACTGGACAGACCTAGACCCTCTGCATGTGTTATGGTTGTGTAATGTACTCTTCTTGAGGGAGAAGGAGCTGTCTTTGACTCTGTTGCCTGCTCTTTGGATCCGTTCCTACTGCTGGATTGCTTTATCCAACCTTAATATAAGAGGAACTTAGTTTTATTGCAACTTGATTTACCTTGGCTGGCTTATATCTATGGAAGGCCAGTCTGTATTTGAGGAGAAACTGTAGAGGAAGAGTGGATGGTGGTGGTTTGGGAGGGGGGGAGTAGAGGAGAGTTGGGGACATTGGGAGGAGGGGAGGAAGGAGAAACTTTGGTTGCTATGTAAAAACAAAAAAGAAAATTAACAAAAAAAGGAAGAACAAAAATAAAAGCCTTTACAAAAGTGAAAGTAGGTATAATATTTTCTAAATAGAAGAAGATGGAGTTTAAAGTCCTATGTTTTTCTCTAAAATGACTAATGTATTTTCAAATTCTATAAATTTTTATTTTTATACAGTGTTTGATTAAACTAAAAGATCAATGAATACCTGTACCTTATACATCAGACTTGGAGATTAATTTATTTTCTATAGAACTCTATTCTTATTGGAATTGTGAAATGTTGACAAATTATCATAGGACATTCCAACAAAAACAAAGGCATAACTTTTTTTATTAATGATATCAAACTTCCATCTACCCCAAGACTGATTGAGTACCATGGAACTTCAAAATATTTAATAGGAAAAGAAATAAAAAAGAATTAATGAATGGGGTAACATTTAAAAACTATTTTTCAGGCTAATAGACTTAAAACAATAAATACGTTTTGAATAGCTTAATCGACTTGCATTTTCACTGATGCTGATTTAAATTTCAAATGAATCATTGGTGAGAAACTTAATAAACATCACAACTAAAAATCAACAGCTTTAACATACTTCAGTATAGAGTTGTTAAGAACGGATCCTTCAAAGCAACATCCAAGGGATAAATACAGTGAATTGGCTCGGAGCATTCAGAAACGTTTAAGATACTCGTGGTGAATTTGATATAATTTAAGATGATAGTTGTGTTTTAAAGTTTGCCTTTTCTTCCTGTTTCTTTCCTCTTTCCTCTAAGTACAATTTAAAAATGCCTTAGAGGGTCTTCATATGTCCCCAAGGAAACACATCACTGATTTATAAGTGTGTCTGGATTGCTAAGAAGGAAGCGTTTTTTTAATCACTGATTCCCTTAGTTACTCTTGAAGTATTAAGGACAATGTTGATGACCTATAAAAAAAAGTCTATTTAAAGAGGAATACCTATTAAACAGCCAAAATCACTCTGGCAGGGCAGTTTTATTCTGAAGGTAGTCATGGGACACATTTCCATCTGGGTCTTGAAGTTCCAGCATACCAGAAACTCAAAGAAAAATTTAAGAAGTCCTTTTCCTCCCCCCCCCACCTTTTTTTTAAACAACAGCAGCAACAACGACCCTCTGAGCCTTTAAATATACCAAACCAGTAATATATTAGCTAGAAAGATAAAAAGTGAAAACACGAAATCAAGGAAACTTCAGTTATTCTCATGTTGTTGAAGGGCTGAAAGTAAACACGACAATGGACCAGGGGCAGGAAACTTACAGTTGTTGTATAAGCTGCTTCTGGATCATCTTCTAGGACTCGGGAGAGACCGAAGTCAGAGACTTTGCATACTAAGTTGCTGTTCACCAGTATGTTTCTGGCTGCTAGGTCTCGATGAACATATCCCATGTCGGAAAGGTACTTCATGCCTGATGCGATACCCCTCAGCATGCCGACCAACTGGATGACAGTGAAGTGGCCATCATGCTTCTGTGGGAGAATTATACCTATTAGCTGACTGATATTAACAATGTTCATAGGCATATGTAGTAAATTAAACCATGGATTTATTGTACGGGATCTTTGAAGATATGCATTAATTCTGCTGAACATTGCTTGTCTTCCTAACAAAATACAAGACCCTTGTCTGACATTTAAAGGAGTAATAAAGCTAAGTAGAGATGATGAACTAAATAAGGACAGAGGGCAGACAGCTAAGTCAACCTCCAGAGAAAATTATTTCAAGAACTTGTTTAAAAAGAACAAGCTGAAGTAAGATGTGAGAGAAAAGGCAGCAGAGAATAGACAACTGCCATTCCATATTTAAAAGCTTTGGCGGGCTGCGGAAGTCCAGAAGAGCAACAGAACCCGTGACTGGGAGAACTCATGTGGTAACTAGCAACGCTGTGGAAAACGGCAATCAGGCTGGCACATTCAATAAAACAAAGATACATAAACAAGAAGTGGGCTGAGGAAAGCTGCAGATAAAATAGGAAAGCACAAGTAAACAGAAAATAACTAGATTTTTTTCAAATATATTGGGCAAAATAAAAGAAGGCATTAGAAGTTGACTGGAAAGATGTTTTAGCTCTTGGCTAGAAGAATTATACTAAATACCACAATGCAAATAATAAGCCAGACAGGGTAGTGTTACATAACAACCAACGCATAACATCTTATTCTCTCACCTAGAGGGAAAAAAAAAAAAACAATGCATAATTTACAAAAGAGTAAAATCAGCCCAGCAGTATTCTGTGCAAAGTGCAGATACAGGCAAAGTTAAATGCAGACAGCGGTCATGATGTTAGGTGAGGTGTTAATTCAAATAAAAATAGTGCATATTAACTTCCTGATTGTTTGGAGACTGTCTTTGATGAGCTACAATGAAGCCTAAAAGATTCAAGTCATTTTTATATACCAGGCCAAATTAATTTATGAGTGATATCAAAAGTGATCTATCTATATCATCTATCTACATGTATACATATATCTATAACATACATATCTATATATCTATATCTCTCTATATATCTATAAACATTAAGGCTATATTATATAGCAGAAACACATATAAGGGTACTTAAATGTTTTCTGTGTTAGAAGCTGTCATAAATATTTAAAAAAAAACACAGAATAGCTTAGGCACAAGGGTGGGGAAGCCTGCATCTCTCACAGTAACACTGCCTCCTACGCAGTGTTGTCCCAATGGATATTTAAAAGAATAAGCTTACACACAAATGGTGCACACCTGGTCTTATCATATCATCTTATCTTTCCAATATTTTAGATTATATCTTCAAAGTCAAGTGCAGGGAAGAGAAAGGAAGCTTCCCATGAAAGAAGCTTCCCCACAGTGAGTGTGCCCACTAAAGTAGGTTCTTCTGTATAATTAATGTACAAAAGATAACTCAGCAAAGAAAATCATTGGTGTCATTAGCCCTTTATGTTCCCATTCTCTCTTCACAGACAGTCCACCACTAGATGGAGTCGGCCACTTCTATCACGTATTCTACTTACCTCTCTTCTATTAGGAATCTCAAAACTTGAGAATTGAAAACATAAATTTTTTGGAAAGGATTACACTACACTTTAAAAGTAGTTCTTCTTTCTCAGAAAGTCAAGTGTCATAGTTATTGTCAGACAGAATTTCTAAACAGTGGGACATGTACATGGCCCATGAGGAAATAAAGAAGGCCTCATTCCCTTCTTTATACAAGTGTAGTGATCCATCCTACAGTTTAGAGTTTTGATGAGACTCATTTATAAAATACATAGACAATTCCTAGATTGTTTTTTAAATAACTGTTAATAGTTAATGAGTCTTTGCTATTATTGCATAAAATTTTATAACTACAGTGAATCAAAAAAATTCTATTTTATGAAAAATATGTTACTCTAAATACCTATTTACATAAAAGAAAGCAGGTATAAAAAGCCCTGTGGAAATGTAACTTCCAATCTATCTTGAGGATGCCACAAAGAACAAAATTACTATTTTAAATGTATTTATCTTTTTATTGACAAATATAAACTGTAAACAAACAAACAAACAAACAAAAAAAACCCCCAAACAAAACCCAAACCCAGTGAGCTTCATTACGGCCTTTACACGCACACATACAAGGTATTTTGTTGATAATTACCATTCTAATATTTATGTGCATCCCTTGCTTTCTGACTCATTACTAGTATCTTACCCAGTTTCTATAGACTCCCTTCTATTTTGATGATTTTGTGTTTCTGTTAATTTTGATTTTATTCCTTTAGTTTTATAAATTGGAGGAAATATGTTTCTAAGACTGGCAAGTGTGTGTGTGTGTGTGTGTGTATGCAAGGTTGATATTGGTTATCTTCTATTACTGTGCATCTTTTTAAAATTCTTTATTTTGAAGCCAAAGCACCAACTAAACCTAAAATTTACTGATTCAACTACATTTGTTGGCTAGTGAGTTACATGGGAGCCACCTCCTTGTTCTGTTTCTGTAGCTCTAGGTTTGCCGGTGTGTACTGCTGTATGGTGCCCTTTATGTGGGTGCTGGGATAACAACGCAAGATTCTTTATGTGGGCATTTTATTGACTGAGTCATCTTTCCTGCTCTTCTAGAACTAATTTTGCTTAGCATGATGATCTTCAGTTCCACTCATATTCTGTAGTTATTACATTGGCTTTATCCTTGCTTAATGGCTGAAGAATGCACTGTTATTTATATACAGCATGTATTTTTCTTCTGTGCATACATTGATGGTTCCTCTACTGCCTCTATGATGAAACTTTTGTGAAGAGTGCTGTAATGAAAGTCTGTACAGGGCTCTATTATGCTGCCTTAGGTTCCTTCAGGTTGCCACCCATAAGTGGATTCTTTAGCAGTTCTAATTTTAATTTTTAAAAAGGTTATCCATACTGGGTTTTAAATGGCTGTACTAGTTTACATTCCCACCAGTGCTGTTTAAAAACTTCATTATAATATCTTCACCAACATTGCTTCACATTCTTTTCAGTGGCTTCAGTAACACAGAATTCCCATAGCATAACATTTATCCTTTTAAAGAACTTAACAGAACTGGAGAATTTTTCCATTACCCTTTAGAGAACCTCATATGGACCATCACACTTTGATATGTGCAATAATCTCACTGCACTAGGCAACTACCAACCTACTTTCTACCACAACGGAGTTTTACCTGTTCTCAGTATTATCGAAGAGGAAGTAGGCTGCTTTTTATAACTATTCTTTTACACTGTAGCCTAATGTTTCTGAGACTCTCTCTTTTGAATGTGTTTTATTTCAATATTGTTACATTTTATTCATTTCATATTTATTTAAAGTTAATGGATATTTGAATTACTTCCATGTTTTAGTGATTGTGCATGAGAGTTTTTAATAGTTTATTTTGATGTTGTTATCAACACTTGAGACTTGGATTAAGAACTTTCCTATCAACTGCATTGCAATTTGTATTCCACCAATGGGAAACCCTGCCATTTAAAAACTGAAATACTTGTGTGTGAGAGCAATCTGAACTACTTTGCACATGTTTCAGAGGCCATACAATATTCCTTATCAATTTCTAGCTCATTTTGCCAAGAATTCTTTTGGAGTCCATAAAATCAAAACCATTTTCATAATAACTACATGACATTTATCTGTTTTTTTACACTAGTCTTGTATTTATGTGAAAGGTATAAAAATCTAATAGGTAAAAGGTCAGGAGCCTAATATGAATGAAGACAGTAACATTCAAGAAAAAATAGATTGCTACTTTTATGTTCTTCTTTGCCACATGCAGAGAAAGATGAATTGTCCTTGATATAGCAGCAAATAATGAATTTCCCTAAGTCTTGTCTGTAATTACATACCTGTAAGACCAACACCTGTGAGACAGACTAAATGCAGGACTGGAAATGGGGAACACTGAAGGAAAGTCCTTTAAAAACAGCCTTCAGGGATGGGTTTGGAATGGTGTATTTACAATAATCAATTGTCAGTTCAGACTGACCCTGTAAAAGGCCAATAGCCTTTGGTTATATAACTTTCTACATCCATAGTCATTTTCAAGACAGGGACTCTGGTAAAGACTTTATTCTCTGAAGCGCCAGAAGTCCCAGCATGTAGGACATTCAATCTGAGAGCTTACCCTAATGTGGTCATTTTTTTTTAATGCAAATCTCCTTTTTATAATCCATTACTTTGATTAGCTACGGGTGACAATTTCTGTATCTTTTAATCTGTCTTCTTAGCTCGCCATCCATACATGCATCTATTCATTTTTCATAAAATATCACCGAGGTAAAAGGTAGGCTTCAAAATTAATTAAATATTATTTGGGGTAGGCAACATATCTTAATTTCTATCATATTGGCCTAGAGAAAATACACAACATTTATAAATCACTATAAATCAGTGATACTCTTGAGTCTTACAAGAACTTTTCCATTTAATTCTCAACTGTGGAATCTAAGTGTAGTTATCATCATCTTCACATACTGGTGGAGTTAGGATTTATAAACACTACACAATATACCTTCTTAAACTATGGGTCCAAAGTCTACATGGGATCATGTGATTGGGTGTGGGATCAGAAATATATGATAACAGTAAAAGGTTTGAGAAATATGTAATGATAGCAGGACAGTGGTGGCACACATCTTTAATTTTAGCACTCGGGAGGCAGAAGTAGGTAGATCTCGGTGAGTTCAAGGCCAGCTTGGACTACAATGCGAGTTCCAGGATAGGCTGGCTCCTAAGTTACACAGAGAAACCCTGTGAGTGGGTGAAGAGAAGAACATGAAACTAATTAATATGCGTGTGTGTGTGTGTGAGAGAGAGAGAGAGAGAGAGAGAGAGAGAGAGAGAGAGAGAGAGAGAGGGGGGGGGGGGGAGAGGGGGAGAGAGAGAGAGAGAGAGAGAGAGAGAGAGAGAGAGAGAGAGAGAGAGAGAGAGAGAGAGAGAGAGAGAGAGAGAGAGAGATCCAGGCATTTCCAGCAGTGTTTGTTTGCTTGTATGTTGAATTGTGCTGGCTCTGAACACACATGTTCTTTGCAGTGTATGTGCATGCGGTGCTAGGGGACACAGCATGTACTCTATCAGCTCAGATACAAGACTCACATGTTATAAACTGCAGTGTTTTTACTGAACATGTAAAGTTTTCTGCTGTTATGAAAACATAATGCTTTAATTATGGAAAATAATTTCTTGCAAATTCTTTAGTACACAAGTTTTACATTGGTATAATTTCAGATTGCATTATTTTACAATGGTTGAGTTTAAAATTTGCTAATTGAAGATCAGAGGTGAGATTTATAAAGAAAATCATTTAATGAATATTTGGAATTAAGACAAAATTTCTAATAATATCTAAAATGGTGCTAAATGTACTGCCATTTTGTATTACATATTTATACATAGTAATACTCTAAGTATTGATGATTCTGAATCAAAACATTGATGAACTATGGAAGCCATTAAAGATGATCTGTATTCTATATTTTCAAGTGTTCAGCATAGTCAATTATTTTAAAATATTTTCAATTTAAAAAATACCTAATTATTTAAAAATAATACATATGTATTATGTACATGTATGTACATACATGAAGAATATGTGAGTACAGACATATACATGCAAACACTCCAGTTCCCAAGTTTTAATTCTTTATGAGTAGATAAATAATCACATCCCTCTCAGTAGGGATAAAATTTCCTTTTGTCTTTAAAAGATAATAAAGTCATGCATGCACAAAGGAATTGATTTCTTCATAATTTACCAGTAAATGGTTGATTTCTACACAGATTTTAAGTTTCTTGGGAGAAAAGAATTGTGAAAACAAAAGTTTAAGAAGCCCTGAATTAGCATGCATTTTTTATGTATTAGGATTGCCAGAAAAAGAGCTAGCCTCATCTTTACCTAGCCTTGGATAGTTTGGGCAGCACTACTTAACATAATAAAGTATACTGTAAATTATCTCTGAGAGTATTACACCAAAACCAAGCAAACAAGAACATTCCAAAAACAACAATCACAACCAAACTCTATTCTCCACTTCTTTGTCTGGCTAAGAGGAATAGCCTCATTTATTCACAAATGAGGCACTATACAATATTTTTTCTAGAAACAATGTAACTATGTTCTTCAAATAAAATCTGTATCCCCTTGTCTACTCATTGACAACATCACTTTTATAAATTCAGTTCAGGACTTGGCTTTCTTGAGTATGGTGTGTGGTTAACAAAGAGTGACAGAATTTAAACAAACTTTTTTAGTGTCTCGGGATGTACTGATTGCTACTGCACTGACATTCCTATTGTTTGCTATAAAATAGGTTTGTTTTCTTAAGGCTGGGCAAGAGTCTTAGCCCTTTTATGCAGCACTTCTATTACAGCATCTACCATGCTGCCATCCATAGAGTAGGGCTTGATAAATATTAATTCAAATTCAATTGAATTGTTTACGAGGGGTGGAGAAAAATGTGAGAATGCTGAAATTTAATATCTTTGGGCTTCCTACTGGAGATTAATCAAAACGAAGAGTGATTTTTTTTATATGACATATGGCTTCTTCCCCGAAAGGCAGATCCAAATGAAAGCAAGTGAAGGTGACATATTTACACAATGCATTTGGAACTTAGTAGCTAGAATTCTGTTTGTTTTTACCCTGTTCTTTCTTTGCTTTCTCAACCTGACTGCTGAGAAACAGGGAATTTGTCCTCTAACTGACAGGAAGGGTGAGGCTGATTGGAAGGGTTTTCTGAGTGCTATACATAATAATGATTGCTATTGAGAGAGCTGCACAGAGCTCCATCACACCCTTCCTCAGACCCTAGGGCACAGCATCCTCTACATCTAAGCTGTCACTCTCATGTCACATCATCTCGGCAGCAACTTCAGCTGTTTTGATGGTTCTCAAGGCCCACCTCTGTGAGTTGCACCCACAGACACATTAAGTTTTCAGTGTTCATTCTTCTTAAGGTGAGGCAGCTGGCCTAAGCTTAGAACAAATATCGGATTAGAGTGCCATGCCATCCAAAGCTACCAAATTATTGTCTATTGAATTTTACTTTTTGATAAATATGTGCAGGTCTGAAGAAAACCGAGATCTTATCCTGTCATTTGCTAACTTGCTTCGGTGATCTTCAGTGATAGAACAATATGCAAAGTTTCCATGGTGAATTCGAGGTTGTGACTCCCCTTCAGATCTTTAGTCCCCCACTCTTATTTTGATTAACTTTGTTGTATACTCAGTTCACTCCTAAAACTGATAACAGCTAATACGCTCAGTTTATACAGTTTCCTCATCAAGGGAGAGTGATCTTCCCCCCCACCCCTTCACTTGTGATTTTCATGACAAGTTTTGTCTTCTATGTGGCCTTTTGTATAAATAGATGCCCTGGGAAAACATTCATCAAGGTGTCTACTGTGGGCCAATGATTGCTCTGGTTGATAGAGGTCTCCATCAAAACTCAAACCAAGAAAGGTGTTTGTACTAGAGAGATAGGAAAGAAAATAGTAAAAATAAGTGAGATAATCTTAAAGAATGATGATAAAATAAATAATAATTATCCAAAAAATGTCATAATAGAGCCTGTGAATAGTTCTAAGCACATATCAATTGTACCAATAAAAAGAGGCCGAGAGCTGACTGGGAGGGATTTGGAGAGGGGAGGGAAGGGGGAGCAGGGGGATATATTAATTGAGATGACATTTTTTAAATGAAAATAAAATAAAATATTCTTTTTTAAAAAATGAGTTATTTTGGCAAGAGAAGAGAAATCCAGGGAGCCTGGAATATGTTACATGGGGACAACAAGAGAGGACCAGGAAAGGTTGATAAGGTAAAGTCAAGGAGAGTCACAAAAGTCATTATTAACAGTTCAAGAACATACAAAGATGAGCCCAGCTAAGATTCCAAACAGTAATAGGGAGGGTGACTAAACTGACCTTCCCCTATAATCAAATTGATGACCACACTAATTGTCATTATAGAACCTTCGTCTAGCAACTGTTGGAAGCAGTTGCAGAGATCCACAGCTAAGCACTGGGTCCAGCTCCAAGTCTATTCAAGAGAGGGAGAAGGGATTATAGGGATTATATGAGCAAAGAAGTCAAGATCATGATGAAGAAATGCACAGAGACAGCTGACCCGAGGTATTGGAAGCTCACTGACTTTGAACTGACAGCTGGGGAACATGCATGGGACTGAATTAGATTCTCTGAATGTGAATGGCAGTCAAATGGTGTGGGCGTTAGTGGAGCCTCTGGCAGTGGGACTAGAATTTATTCCTAGTGCCTGAATTGGCTTCTCGGAGCCCATTTCCTATAGAGGAACACCTTGCTCAGCCTTGATACTGGAGAGAGGGGCTTAGTCCTACCTCAAATGGATAAGCCAGACTGCATTGACTCACCCTGGGAGTCCTTACCCTCTGTGTGGAATGAATGAGGGTTCGTTCAGGGTGTGTGTGGGGAAGCTGGGGGATGATTGGAAAGAGGGAACATAGGGGAAACAGTGGTGGGGATGTTAAAGAACTTTTAAATAAATAAATAAAAGCAGAATATGAGGAGTTGAATGATTTTTTTTTATAGTAAGTGAAGAATGCTACATTCTTATTTTCATGTGGACAGTAGAAACAGAGAGCTAAGTTTGGACGTTAATCAGATAATCCAGGAGAAAGATACTAGCTGGAATGAAGTTCAAGATTTATTACAGAAGCTGGCTGGCAAAGCCAGTGACTAACTGAACAGAAGAGAACACTGATTTAGGAAAGTTGATTTTTTTCTATAGGACTGACTTACTTTGTCACATTCATCCTTATGCTCTAAAAACCCATCCTAGGAATGGCAAGTGATACATAATCAAGAGATATCCACTGAATTAAACTGCTGAATGCATTTTTTCTCTTAGAGAAAGAAGCCATTCAAATCTTCAGTAAGCAGTAAGCTGTGTTTTTTGAACTATTTTTTACAGAGAAAGTTAGATTTGCTAGGATTTCCCCCAAGAATATCATATGTGAACAGGCTTTGAAATGCTGATTACACTTGGAGCTGTTTCCACTTTTAAAAGCAAGATTCTTTGACTATAAATAACAGATCCTAGCATATCTGTTATACAGCTAGAAAAAAGGGGGGATAAATATCATCTAATACTTCTGTTATGTATTTTGGGAGTTTACTATTGAGAGATCTTGGTAATCATAAGGATACCAACAAAATAGATTGAGACACTATTGTGTCTATGGTACAAAGATCCGAGTACCATAGTATAAATCAATGTTCTCAAACTCTTGTTGAAAAATGCACGACCTCTATAATAGGTACATTTTTCTAGTGATTCATGATCTAGAAAGGTTAACTATGAGTGATAACATTATGCCTAGTCAATGACAAGCTAGTACTCTTGAGCAGAATTACTAAAATTACACACCATTCATTGAACATATATTTACAGAGGATCCAATTCTAAGCACAAGAGATAGGTTTCCTACAATGAATAAATCACAAATATGGTGTTATAATGGATAATGACAGTGCCTTATGGCCTAAAATAAAGATATTAAACTTTGTGTCACGTGTATTTTAGAAGCCTTTCTTTTGATTCATCTGCTACAAAGTTACATGAAATCATTGCAACCTTTTAAAGCATAGACAATGGAATTTTCTTTCAGTTATAAAGAATAATTATTCTTTTTGCTAGAAAGTGGAACATTATAGTAACTAAATTAAGAAAGTCTCACAAAGACAAATTCACATGTTTTTCACTATTTGTTAGTCCTAGATTTTATATAGTTACATAAAGTTATACATGAACAGATAATATGAAAGTAGAAGCAAAACTGTCTAGTGGGAGGGGGAGGTAAGAACGGAGAGAGTAGGTGGATACTAGGAGGGATGTGTTCAAAGTATATTGTATACTTAGAAGAAAATGATTTTAAATGAATTATAAAAAATAAAAATGGTATACAAAACAAAATCAGAATGACAATTAGAAGACTTACCTGAAACCTGGAAAAATTATTATAGCCTAACTCCAATTTACACAGTAAAATGGCCATATGATAATTAGTTTATAGGAAACTCATGTCATGTACTACAACTTTGTCAAGAACCTATGGCCAATGAGCTCATGGACCCTAAGGGGACTCTCTGATTATTATTTTGCTAAATGACCATGGTGTCTGATCACATCCTGATAAGAATCCCTTATGCATGAGGATTGTGGGATTGATAGATCCTTGAAGTACTCATTCTTCTTCTGTGAAACTTCTTTTTGCAGTTGTAGCTGGAAGTTAAGACCCTGACTCATAGCAGTCAAAGTGCAAAGGACATGTGTCAGTGGAGAGCTCAGATACAAATGTGACATGCATATCATCCTTCTTCTTCTCAAGGTTCGGGGAACCTCAAGGAACATAGGGCTGAAAGATTATAGAAGTCAGAGTTTGTGGAAGATTAGTAGATGTTTTCTGGACATGATATGATGATTACTTTTATGAACTCATAGCAGGTGTGGCTAGACACACAAGATCTGCATAGTCAACATTCTAGCTGGTATAGGGGAAGGGCTCATAAGGTTACTTACGTCTGTACTTGAGGAACTATTGACCATTGGTGGCTGCTTGGAGAGGGAAATCAGTTTTCTCGAGTGATGCTGTCCTAATGCCCCTGTTGATGGTTCCCACACCCTTGTGAGGTACATAAGCAAGAGAGAGAATAGACTATGCACTCGGGGTTTGTGGAGAGTAAGATAAAAATACAATGTATTCAACCAACAAACTCCATGTGGTGCCCGATCCTAAGTGATACATTTGCAATATAAACTCTATACCTAAGGCTCAAGGAAAAAATCACAGAAGGGAAGGAAGGACCGAGAATTCACAGGTCAAGAATGTCTGCTGCTCGACAGTGATTTCCAGAAATAACAGGAAAAATGAGCCCATGAAATCTCAACAGTATATTTGCCTGAACATGTTAGCATGATGCCAACAGGGGTTGACATGCCACCATGAAGTAGAAAATCCCTCATGGTTCCACATCTATATGAAAAGGTCAATGGCTGCTGAAAGAGAAAAAAATCAGTCACTTCCAGTGATAGTGCAAAGGTTGTTCAATACAAAGTGGTGAGCTTGGATACATGCACTTCTGAGCAACAATAAGTGGACTCAATCGGTTGTATCTACAAACATGCATATATAAATAAGTACATGTGTGCACATATATTTATATGTACAAATAAATAACAAAAATTTAAAAAGATATGAATTCAGGAAGGAGGGGACATAAAAGGAATTGGAAGAGAGAGATGAATGAGTATTGTAGATGCAGTGCTTATGAAGTTTTCAAAAAGTAAAATTATTAAAGAAAACAGAAATCCTCAAAGAATAAGTAAAATTATTATATTAAAAAACAAGAAAATGAAAGAATTGGCTTACAGAGCTGGCATATAAACTCCGGGTACTATATGCTTCTTTGTACCCTTTCTATGTTACGAGATCCCACTGAGAGAAAATAAGGTTGTCAGAAGAGGTAAAAGGTTATGGTCTGCAGAGCACAGTAAGAGAGGCTATCCTTTGCTTTCCACAGTTCCTAAAATATATTCATCCGCAGTCTTTATTCTTTCCTTTCTTTTGTTCTGATAACTATTTTTTCTATGCTAAATTCTATTTGGGCTTACAAAAGGAAGAATGTAAACAATATTGTTGAGTAACCTGCTAGTAGTATGTGTTTCTCAAACTTTATATGCTAAGATATGCACAAACGAGGAAACGAGAGCTTAGATCTGGATCAGATGAAATTAAAGGTTGTTATGGAAAAGTGGAGGAAGGTCTAGCCTTAGAGCACATGAGGAAGTCATGGGGAAGGCTTTGTTACCACAGATATTTACAGCAGTAAGAACTGAGTATTTGAGGATCTGGATAATGAACATGGAGACAGAGATATATGGCAGAAAAATGCCTTGAAGAAATTTTGCAGAGGGAAGGTTGTGTAAAAGGGAGGAAAACATTCTCTTCCTATCTTTACCGGAAACTCCCAGTCCCATTTCCAATTAGATGTTACCCCATGAAATGAACTCTGTGTGAAAGAAATTTTTGTGGGTTTATTTAGGGACTTATGAGATATCTTTAAGAGAAATATTTGTGAAGAAATGCATTCTGAGTTCTGTACAGTCTGTTTATAGGTGACTTTGAAGAACACAGTCCATGGAGGACTTCTTTTATGACTGAAGTTTAAAGCTAAAATCTAGTGCTGATATGTTTGTGAATCAGAAAGTTGTCCATGCTAATGACTATTTGGCATGTCACTGAATCTCAAAAAATAAAACAGCTGAGATTATTTGTAGTGTGAAATTCCAGTAAAATACTATAGGAATAAAATGAGCCTGTTGATTTTTTTTGTAGTTTCCCTATTGAAAGTCTTAAAATTTTTTATGAATTCTTAATAAATATCTCAAAGCCATTCCACAGTAGTAATAATGACTTGAATTTATGTTATAAAGTTGTATTTTTAATTATATGATATAAGACAGCAGATAGAACCATAAATTTCAACCATAAAGAATCTAAAAGTCATTTTTTTCTATTCCTACAAAATCTAGGAAGAAAAGCAGATATGGATTTGTGAAAAATGGCAGCTAGATTTCAGAATTATATTTAAGAACTTAAAATGGATCTAAATATAATTAGCTTAAACCCATAAAGCTTAGTATTAAACTTGGGTTTTTAAAAAACTTTTTGGTAAGATTTTCATAAATATAATCTATATAACTTACCATGTACAGCCTTTATCTGAAGCCAATAAAATTTAAAGCTGTTTGGGACTGTATTTGGGACAGAGCATCATTGAAGTACAATGTTATTGCTCTGGGCAGGATTTGTACAATATATCTGTGCATATTTGCAAAGAACTCAATATTGATTTATGTAAATCTAGGACTTCCTGTATAATTGAAACCTAGAAGGAAGACCACAGAGGAGTGCAGATAGGAACATAAAATATTGCTATTTATAAGTAAAATTTTGCATTGTATGCCATTTAATCAGTACCCCAGTCAGAATGGCTATGATTGAGAAAACTTATGGGGTTAAACAGGTGTCTCTGGTTATGAGCTGTTCTTACAGACAGTATGGTTTCAATTACCAGCACCTACATGAAGGCTCACAACCATCTGTCACTCCAGTTCTAGGGCATGCAATGCTCTTTCTGGTCTTCTTACACACTAGCCATATACTTGGTGCACAGATATAAATGCAGATAAAATACTCATATATATATAAATAATTTAAAAAAAAAGAATGATAAAGAAAAAATGCTGTTGAGGATGCAGGGAAAGAAAAACCTTCATTCACCATTGGTGAGATTGCAAACTGGAAATCACTGGAGAGAATTACCAAAAAGCTGAAAATCTTCTGCTTTACAATCCAGGTATACCACTCTTTGGCATATACCCAAAGACTTGCTATCTTTCTTCAGATACACTTGCTTATCTATGCTCATTGCTACTCCTCATAATAATGCCTCCTCCAGGAAACAAAGTCAGCATAGATGTCCATCAGCTTATAAATGAATAATAAAAGTGTGGTCCATATAGCCAATAGAATTTTATTCAACTGTAAAGAAAAGTGAAACCATGAAATTTTAAGGTACATGGATGGAATTGGAAAAAATTATACTGAATGAAGTGACCCAGTCCTGGAAAGACAAACACACAAACACAGAATTTTCTTTCACTTTCTCATTTCAACTTTTTGAGGAATTCATATGCGAGTACTGCATTTACCTCATTTCCTGACTCACTCTCAATTTTTTTCACTATTATTGCTAGATGCAGCTTCCCTGTCAGGTCTAGAAGATAGTACATCACAGCAGATTTTGTGATCTTCAGACTCTTAAAATCTTTGAATCCCCTCTTCCCTGAACTATCCCTGAGCCTTAGGTGTAGGTGTTGGATTTTAAATGTATCAATTAAGTTTGAGTTCCCTATGGTCACTTATTCTTTGCTCTTAGACAGGCTGTGGATCTCTGCCATGTCACCATCTGATGCAAAAGAAGAGAGGTACACTAAGTGTAGATATAAGGATAAGTATTTAACATACAGATAGAAAATGACAGCAGTGGATTCTTCTCTAAGGTCTATGACTTCTCCATTTATGGGCAAGTTGGCCACATTTGCAGAACCTTGCATGGATTTACTATTGAATCATGGCCTTAGATAATCAGATGTTAGTTTTCCTCAATATAAAAGTACAACTATTTTACTCTGGGCAGTATTTTATTGAACAAATAATTTATTATCATTTATAGCTTTTACAACCAGGTAGGATTAATTGCTTTTTCTCCCTTAGCAGTGTGCATAGCTTCTTTGGATACTCTGAGCTAGTCCTGAGGGATGAGGGTTTTGGGTCAGTTCTATCTTGATATTCTCAAATTCAGTGTCCAAAGGATGTGGTGTCTTCAGCAATAGCATCATATCTTCAAGTTCTAGGAAACAAGTAAGGACAACAGCAACATCCTGTCTTGTTTGGGTCTCCTGGAATCTCTCTGACCAACAATTTAAAGGGAAGGTTGTCATGTATAGAACTGGGGTTTTTGTTAGATAATTCATGCTTTGGGGAAAAAACATTATTGCCTTGCAGGGAGTAATTATATTTAAACTATACATACATATGTACACGCACACAAAACACACACACACACACACACACACACAAACTTGTTTTAAAATAAATGAAACAAAATATAACCTTATGGCTTTTTCAAACATTTTTATGTTATTTATCTATTTACTCTCCATGTGTGTTACACCCTAGCTCCCTCTACAGTTAAAGTCTCCTTCTTCAGCTCTAAAGGGGATGTTCTTTCTTATTAGTAGTCCATAGCTCAATATATTAGATTTGAGTGTATAACTGAAAGCAACAGAGTAGACAGGAACCATGTGGAAGAGGAGGCGTATCATTACACTTCCAGAGAGTGTTGCTACTCCTTCATAATAATGCCTCCTCCAGGATACGAAGGTGTAATAATAGGATTTATGAAAGGGCAATGGGGAAAACAGTGGAGAGTATGCACACACAGACACACACATGGTATTGTACTTGCCGCCAATGGAAGGAAAAGGCTTTCCTCAGGAGTCATAGAGTATCTAACAAACCCCCAGTGCCCCCCCATACCTTCTTTCAATTGAAAAGACCCTCCAAGACAATATAGAATAGACAATTGCTATTGTGTTTAGTTGCCTCCTAGAAATTGAAATCAAACTCTATTTCTTTAGACATCACATGTTTTTGTCACAAAAATTGGAGAAATCAAGCTGAACTTAACAAGGGAACCTCATTGCTGAGCTAGTTATTATAGTACCAGAAAGTGCTACGCAAGTAGCTAAAGGTAACATTATCAAGTCCTTTATAGCCGAAAACCTCGGAGCCACAACAACGACCGGCCTGACAAGATACTTTCAATGGTGCAATAGCGACACATTTTATAGGTAGCCAAAGGGCTGCCTACTACACTTAAGGCCACTCAATATTAGGGAACTCCTGTCCTTTACTGTAAACCCTTCTAAGAAGGCTGGATAAGTCATACACTGCAGAGGAGAAGCTATCACTGTTATATTGTTAAATGAATATTGCTTTCAACTAAAGACTTACCCTTATTCCCACATATAAGTGAAACTTTTACCTCTCATCAGAAGATGTTACCGAAACCCATAAGTAGTTAAGATAGAGAAAATGAGGACTGCTGGGTTCCTAGTACAAATGGGGACATCTACAACACAATCCCTACACCTAAGGCTTAGGGAACATTCTGGATGGGGTGGTGGTGGTAAATGTCTGAAAGATTCAGAGCACCAGAATGACTGCTGCCCAATAGTGTCTTCTCAACTTGATATACATATTGCAACTTTGAATTCTCAATAATATGGCTTCCTGCACAATATATGTACAAGAGTCCACCGGTCAACACATCAGCATGGATGGGGAAAGTTTCTCAACATAAAACTGCTAGATGAAGAGGTATAGAGAGTGGATACTGAGGAAGGGTGCATCAGATTTCTGCAGGCATGAACTGTCTGGCACTTTTATTAGCAGTAAGCAATCAGCCCTAACACACACACACACACACACACACACACACACACACACACACACACACACACACACACACACACACACGTGAGGAACTCCAATTGGGCTCAAAGCACTAATTAAAGAAGATGTTACAAATTTAAGAAGGAGTGAGGATGAGAATGACATAGGAAGCGTTGTAGAGGGGAAAGAAAAGGGCAGAAATGATATGCTGATATTAAAGTGATCATGCATGAAATTAAAAAAATTCACATTAAAATCACCAGCAAAATTCTTACATGTGAAAGGAGAAATAAAAAGCAAACTAATAAAGGCTAATTTCACGGTAACAGGATGAATAATACTCCATATCACAGCACTAGAATTATAATGAGACAAATTTGGGCTTTTAGCTATTGATACTTTAACATTTAACTAAAAAGCAAAAAAATCAGATAAGTATGAAAATGACACAATGAAATCCATCATTTTGTTTACATTTAAAAATATATAAAGCCACCCAGGAACGTAACATGCCAAAGAAGGCTAACAAAGTAAAAATCCACCCCATTTAAAAGAAAATAAAAATAACCAGAAAGTCAAGCCTACCTGGTATAGGTTCTAGTACACTATGCTTTTCTATAATTGAATAATTATTTTTACAGTAATTTTAGATCTTTTTTATTGCTAAGTTGGAACAGACAGGCAAAATAATAACATTGTTCTACATTAAGTTTCACCTATTTCTTCTTAAAATTAATTAAGATGAGATTCAACTATAACTTTTATGGCTTGAGGCATTATTAGTGAGTGAGTGCTATTTTTTTCATTGTTGAACATAAAATGACTCTGATACAGATTAATTTCATTTTTGTGCCTCTGCATGAATATAACCAGGCACACACAATTTTCAAGAAAAGTATGCTAATAAAATCCAGCTCTCATTATTAATAAATAACTAGCATAAGGTAAAATGCCATCTTTACTAGATTTATAATTTGAGGACATAAATATTTAAAAGATCCCTTTAATTTTTTAAATTAATATTTGCTTTGCATTTGTTCAAGGGGCACTTCAAATGACTCGCATTGCTTTTGAAATGCTGATATGAGCGCATATGCATTATTAAATACTCATATTCCTGAGGTATGTCTAGGTCTTTTTAATAGTAGAAAACAAAACTGTTGATTAAAAAAGGGAAGGAATGAATTGAAAAACAATTATGAAATTCTTAGTGACATGTTTTGAAGCATGCAAGAACACTATTTCACATGACATTATTGGTACAGCATTATATACAGGATGATATTCTATGTGTTTTGTGTATATTACTAATAATATAACATATATAATAACTTTAAGAATAGAAATTAGAATAATAATATTGCAGGAGCTGAGATAAGTAGATGTAACTGGCCGACAGATACTAAGTTTCAATCATATTATTTTATATTTTTATCTAAAATTACATATAATACATACATGCACATATATATGTATATATTTATTTAAAACACACATATATCATATGAAGATATGTCAAGTAATAATGCTCTCCCAAGAGCCATAGACTCTCTAACAAAATCCCCAGTACCAAGCATGCGAAACCTTTTTCCAAGTTGTTCTGGTGACTCCTAGAGGTTTTCAAAACAATATAAGCTGTTTCTGTTTTCCCTGGCTGCCTCCCTTTAAGTCAATGGTGAGTCCTTATTGCTGAACATGTAGTTCTGATACACAACTCAGAGACTTAGAGCTAGATCTGCTTCCAAGACCTCCTTCTCAAGGACTGACTTTCATAGTACTGGAAAGCTATATGCAAGCTGCTAAGGTGGAGAGCATCAGTCATCTTACCAGCCATGATGCCTATGAGCCACAACAACTCTCATCATAACAGGATATTGCACTAACGATATACTAGTGGTACTTAAATCTTGGTGGTAGCCAACAGCTGTTTCAATGGACTTATAGCTAACTCAGCAGGAGGAAAATCATGCCCAACACTGTAAGTTTAGCCATATGTCTGTGGCTAGTGCTCAGTGAAATTATGGATCATAGAGGGACATCTATTATTGTTTCTTTACCAAATCAGTATAATTTTGAGTACATTTTAAATTCTTATCCTTATGTGAACAGGTGAATGCATCAAAGAAACTTCATTTTGCAACAGTTGGAGCTCATTACAGAAACTAATGTGAAGTACTGAGTCCCAATTAATACTTATGAAATGTAGCCCTACACCTATGGCTTCTGGAACCTAGGGAAGAAGGAGCAGAAAGATTGTAATGGCCAGAGGACTAGTAAGTCTGATGTAAGATTATGTCTTATACACATGACAAAGAAGCCACACCCATATAAAATGGAAGTTTTAAGATCTATAGACTGACAGTATTCATTCAAGTACTGTAGAACTTATTATGAAATTCATCTGTGTCACAGAGGAGATGCTGTGAGGGATGGTGGTTAAAATTACACTTAATTTTCATGAGTATATTCCATTGTCAAAGGCAGAAAATCCTGTGACATCATGCTTCTGGGTGGCCAGATTTAGGATTTCTTCACTAAGGTGTAATGCACTGTGTTTTTAAAATAAAAGCACACATAGTTATGAACATAGCCAATTCTCTTTTCTTCACACCCACCTGAACTCTCAACCATGCATCCCTATTGGTAAAATGTATCAGGAAAAAATGTCCACAAGGACCCAAATAGCATTAGATTTATGAATTTGGAGGAACATAACAGCCAGCCAGCCAACCAGCCAGCCACCAGCACTGGAAGTGGGTTACAATCTTATACTTAGTTGTGCTACAACTCCTTCATAATGAAATAGCAAATTGAAGTGATTTTCAGACAGTGTGGGAGACCAAAGGGAAATGTTTCTGCCTCCAGTAAGCACAGAAGGCTATTAATGAGCCATGTCTGGCTCCCCCACCACGTAGTGCATTTAGTAACTGCCTGCTTTCTGTGCTCACAGAAGTTGCGATTATCAAATTCTAAAGCAGTGGTTGAAAAAATGACTTAGCTTTTCAGAATTTATGGGCAATATATATATATATATGTATATATACTTGTATATTGTATTTGCTTATTTGTGGTTTCAAGGAGAATGGAGTGCCCACTGTTGACGTGGGTTGTATGGCACACTTTGAGCTCCTGGAGAAGAGTTATGATAGTGAAGAAAAAACAGGATGTTAAAGAAGGGGAAGATGTCAGTGGCCAGTTTGTCTTCATTCTTATTTTTGCCTTTTTGCATTTTTTCAATATATTTTGAGACAGAGGCTAACTATGCATAGATGGCCTTTAGCTTATGGTAATCCCCTTGCCTCATCTTCTGAATGGATGGAATTAGGTATGAACAATCTTACCCAAATTCTTCTTGTATTCGAATCATATAAGATTCTTTTTTATTTTGAAGAAAAATCCATCAAGCTTATAGACTTTTTAAAGTATGTCTACTGTTTACTTAAAAACACTTGGATTTACATATCTACTTCTTTACAATTAGTAAAATTAATAATTAATTTTCCATTTGGAATTTATTCATTGTACCCAGTACTGGTTACACAGGGACAGTTTCTTACAAGTATGTAATGTACATTGTACTAGTACACATATTCCATCTCTATCTCTTCTTTTCCCCTCTTCTTGAGACAACTTATACGTATTACAAAGAAGGAGGACTTTTATGTCACATGTACATATATGATATTATGCATCCTTATAAAATCAAGGACACATATGTTTGAATAAGAATGTCCTCTGTAGACCAGGATTTATCCCTAGTACAAGAACTTGCCTTTTGGAGCCCATTCCCTATGAAGGGACACCTTACTCAGCCTTGATACAAGGGAAGGGGTGGAGAGGATGGTCCTGCCTCAATATGATATGCTAAACTTTGTTGACTCCCTGGGAGGCCTTCCCTTCCCTGAAGAATAGATGGGAGCTAGGGTGGGGAGAAGCTGGGGGTAAGTGGAAGGATGTTTCATACCAACTATGGTTGGTATAAACAAATAAATAAAAAACCTTTTAAATAAATTTTTTTTTTTAAAAAAAAAGTCCCAAATAGGCTTCTAAATTTTAATGCTTAGTTACCATGAAGTTGCACTATTGGAAAACTTTTTAAGGATTAAAAGATGTGGACTTTTTGGAGGAAATGTGTTATTGGGAATAGGCTGTGAGGTTTCAAAATCTCTTGTAAACCCAGATTCACTTTCTGCCTATGGATCAGAATACCTGCACGCCATCATGATTCCTGCCATGATGGTAATAGATTAAATTTCTAAAACTGTAAACAAGTCACCAATTAAATGTTTTCTTTTATAATAGTTGCCTTGGCCTTTGGTGACTCCATAAAGGAGGACATTTTTTTCAGAGCAGGGGATGGGGGATGGGCAGGGGAAAGGCTGGGGAGTATGTAAGATGAATAAAAAATTTCTTAAATAAAAACATAAGTAACATAACAAAAGTTGACTTGATCATAATGTCTCTTCATAGCAATGGAACACTGACTAAAACACTGTATGAGAGAAAAATGTGACGTATGTCATTCTGAGATGACAGTTAGTTTAATATGACTATCTTGAGTTGTATCCAGTTTTATTCAAGTAGCATACTTCATTCTTGTCTATAAGTGGAAAAGCTCCATTGGCTATATACACCACATTTGTTGTTATTGTTAGCAGACACATAGGTTAGATATATTACTGAGCTATTTTGAATAGTGTGCCAATAAGCACTGATATGCAAATATCTATGTGCTGTACTTACTTGGAGTCTTTCAGATAAATATTCAGGGGGTGAGGTAGGGTGAGGTAGGTTTCTGATTAGCCTCATACTGAGGTCCACAGTGGCTGGATGAGTTTATGTTCATACAAGTAAGGTTTGAGGGGCTCCCTTCTCTCTACATCCTTTCTACCTTTTGCTGTTTGTTCTTTTCATGAACACCATTGTGACTGGGGTGAAATGGAATCTTAAGGTAGTGTTTATTTGCCTTTCTTCAATGGCTAGAAATCATATGTTTATTGGCTATTTGTAATTCAGATTTGAGAACCATCTCTTATCAAGTAGGTTATTTGATTTCTAAATATTTTGGAGTTCTTAGTACATTTCAATGATAAAATTTCTACTTCAGTGAAGCATTAACATGCAAAGGCAATATCCACCACATGTAGAGTTGACAGTGACTTACAAGGAGAATCAAATATCAATTAAATGAAGAGAACTCACAGCATAGAAAAGTATCACTTTTGGAGTAATGAAGACTTTCTAGTGGATGTTTTCTTATAAACTTTACATGGTCAATAAAGTTCTTTTAACAACTGTGGGAGGTAATCTTTACTATGCCATTATATACATGGAACAGAAGAGACACAGAAAAACTGCCAGCATGTCTAAGGACCCACAGCCAGTATGAGGCAGAGCTAGAATGAACGGACATAGACATCCATATTCTCATAGTGGTATTAGTGGTAGCCAGCACCAATTAAAACTTTGCTTCTTCCTAGACTGTCAGGTGCAGAATTGGAGCTGAAAAATGCTATTTTTGAAAAATTAACTCATGAAATATACCATTTATAGGCATGTGACATAGGGTGTCATGTCCTTTAATTATTTATTCTTTTACATATTATAATTTATTCTAGAATAAAAAGTATATCTGAATAAAAAGTACATTTTTCATCTCCTTTTCTTTACCAGCCATTTGGTCCAATATTTAGTAGTAATTTAAATTGAATGTCTGCTACATTATTTGCTGCTGCATTTTGCTCTGGGTATTATTATTAAAATGTAAAACCAGGGAGACCCCAAAGCCTCCTGGTCCACAGCTGACTAAGGGGTGAGTGGCACCCCCAACCTCAGGCTAAGCAGAGAATATGGTCTCCAAACCCCAGCCTGGGGACAAAGCCTCTGGTACCACAACCATACCCAGATCCATCCTCCACCCCCCTCAAAAAAAAGCAGGGAGCGCTCCCCACAAGTGCAATCCCCTGAAAAACACAGATGGAGGGACATCCCATGGGCCAAGCCCCTCTCAAACTGCAATCTGCGTCATCACACACCAGCAATTTGAGAACCTGAAGCCTCCTGGTCCACAGCTGATTAAGAGCCGACTAAGAGCCAAGTAAAAGCAGCCCCCACACCTGCACCCACCACCGACTAAGAGCCAACCAAAAGCTGACTAAGAGTGAAGCAAGGAAGCAATGGTCAGATGCCAGTGCAAGAATACATATAACAATATAAAGAAAAACAAGACATCACCAGAAGAAGCTTGTGGTCCTACAACATCAAAATCTAAGCATAACAAGAAAGAGGAAATAAGAAGAAAATGGCCTTGAAAACAACTTTATGAAGATAATAGAAGCTTTAAAAGAGGATATAAAAACTCCCTTAAAGAAATAAAAGAAAGTACAATCAAAAAATTGGAAGAAATGAACAAATCCCTGAAAGAAAATAAATAAAACCAAGAAAAAGAAAACAAACAGGTGAATGAAACATTCTGGGAATTAAAAATCGAAATAGAAGCAATAAAGAAGGCACTAAACCAAGGCAAAGCTGGAAATAGAAAACCCTTAGAAATGAACAGGAACTACAGATGCAAGCAAAACCAACAGAATGCAAGAGGTGGAAGAGAGAATCTCTGGAGTGGAAGATTCAGTCATGAAAATAAATACATCAATCAAAGAAAACACTAAACCAAAGAATTCATAACACAAACATCCAGGAAATTTGGGACACCATGAAAAGACCAAACCTGAGAATAATTAGAATCGGAGAAGGAGAAGAATACCAGCTCAGAGGCACAGAAAATATATTTAACAAAATCATAGAAGAAAACTTTCCCAACCTAAAAAAGGAAATGCCTCTAAAGATACAAGAAGCTTATAGAAGACCAAATAGACTAGACCCCCCTTGCCTCAAAAAAGTCTGCTCACCACATAATAATGAGGCCACAAAAACTATAGAACAAAGAAAAAATACTAGTAGCTGCAAAGAAAAAAAGCCAAATTACCTATAATGTCAAACCCAAAAGAATAACACCTGACTGTTCATTGGATACAATGAAAGCAAGAAGGTCCTGGTCAGATATTATACAGACACTAAAAGAGCATGTCTGCCAACCTAGACTGCTATACCCAGCAAAACTATCAATCACCATAGATGGAGTAAGCAAGATATTTCACGACAAAACCAGACTTATCCACAAATCCAAACCCTACAAAATTCACTAGAGGGAAAACTCTGACCTAAGGAAACCAGATACACCCATGAAACTACAAGCAATCCATAATCCCACAAAAGGAAAACACAAGGAAAGGAAATACACACATGCTACTCCAAAAATAACAGGAAATAACAACCATTTGTCATTAATATCCCTTAATATCAATGGACTCAATTCACCTATAAAAGGACACACCCTAACACAATGAATACAAAAACAGAAGCCATCCTTCTGCTGCATACAAGAAACATACTTCAATTTCAAAGACAGACACAGGCTCAAAGTAAAGGGTTGGGAAAAGACTTTCCAATCAAATGGTCCTAAGAAACAAGCTGGTGTAGCCATCCTAATCTAACAAAATAGACTTCAAACTAAAATCAATCAAAAGAGACCAAGATGGACACTATTTTTTCATCTCAGGAGAAATCCACCAAGATGAAGTCTCTATCCTGAATATTTATGCCCTAAACACAAGGGCAACTATATACAAAAAAGAAACACTTCTGAAGCTTAAACCTCACATCAAACCCCACACACTAATAGTGGGAGTTTCAATACCCCACTTTCACCCTTGGATAGGTCAACCAGACAGAAACACAGCAGAGAAATAAGGGATCTAATGGATGTTATGACCCAAATGAACTTAATACATATCTGTAGAACATTCCACCCAGACACAAAAGAATTTAGATATTTCTCAGCACCCCATGGAAGTTTCTCGAAAATTGACCACATATTCACTCATAAAGCAAATATAAATAGATACAAAAAAATGGAAATGCCTCCTTGTATCATATCAGATCACCATGGCCTAAACTTAGAGTTCAATAACAACAAAAAACACAGAAAGCTTACAAATTCATGGAAACTGAGCATCTCTCAGTTGAACCACCTCTGGGTCAAGGAAGAAGTTAAGAAACAAATAAAAGACTTTTTAGAATTTAATGAAAATGAGTTCACAACATACCCAAACTTATGGGACACAATGAAAGCAGTGTTAAGAGGAAAAGTCATAGCACTAGATGCCTATATTAAAAACCCAGTAAAATCTCACACAAGAGACCTAACAGCACAGCTGAAGTCTTTAGAACAATTAGAAGCAAACTCACCTAGAAGGAGTAGATGGCAGGAAATAATCAAACTTAGGGCTGAAATCAATACAATAGAAACAAAGAGAACAATACAAAGAATCAATGAATCAAAAAAGTTGGTTCTTTGAGTAAGTCAACAAGATAGATAACCTTTATCTAAACTAACCAAAAAGCAGAGAGAGTACCCAAATTAACAAAATCAGAAATGAAAAGGGGAACATAACAACACACCCAGGAAATCCAGAGAATTATCAGGTCATACTTTGAAAATCTATACTACACTAAAATGGAAAATCTAAAAGAAATGAACATCTTACCGAAGGCAAAAGTTCTCTTAAAATACACCAATCCAAGATTAATATTTATTAAAACATAGGCCAACACTCATGATACAGGTAACAGCTTATATAGTCGCCTAATAGACTGGATTATCCACATGATGGATGCCCAACCGGTCTCTCCAGCAGTCAGGAACCAAAAACGGGGCCTCCCAAGATCCCAGCAGCTCCCTTCAGGAGCCCGGGACCCTGAATAAGTGTCTTCGGACCTTATCAGCTGACACCTGAATCCTACCACATCATACTGCACAGGTACCACTTAGCAAAATTAAATCAAGATCAGATAAAGGACCTAAACAGACCTATAACCCCAAAGAAACTGAAGCTGTTATTACAATTCAAAGAAATTGAAGCTGTTATTAAAAGTCTCCCAAGTAAAAAAATTCAGTGCAGAATTCTACCAGACATTCAAAGAAGAACTAATACTAATTCTCAAACTGTTGCATACAGTAGAAACTGAAGGAACATTGCCCAACTCTTTTTCTGAGGCCACACTCACCCTGATACTAAAGTCACTCAAAGATGCAACAAAGAAAGAGAATTACAGACCAATCTCCCTCACAAACACTGATGCAAAAATACTCAATAAAATTCTAGCAAACTGAATTTAAAAACATATCAAAAGAATCATTCACTACAATGAAGTAGGCTTCATCCCAGAGATGCAGGATGGTTTAACATATGAAAACCTGTGAACATCATCCATCATATAAACAAACTGAAAGAAAAAAACTACATGATCATTTCATTAGATGCTGAAAAAGTCTGACAAAATCCAACACCCCTTCAAGATAAAAGTCCTGGAGAGATAAGGAATAAAGGGAAAATACATAAATATAATTATGGCGATATACGGCAAGCCGACAGCCAATATCAAACTAAACTGGGAAAAACTCAAAGCAATTCCACTAAAATCAGGAACAAGACAAGGCTGTTCTCTCTCTCCTTATCTATTCAATATAGTTATCAAAGTTTTAGCTAAAGCAATAAGAGAACAAAAGGAGATTAAGGGGATACAAATTGGAAAGGAAGTCAAACTTTTTATTTGCAGATGATACGATCCTATGCATAGGTGACCCTCAAAATTCTACCAGTGAATGCCTACAGATTATAAATACCTTCAGCCATGTAGCAGGGTACAAGATTAACTAAAAAAAAAAAAAAATCAATAGACTTCCTATACACTAAGAATAAAATGGCTGAAAAAGAAATAAGGGAAATATCACCCTTTGTAATAGCTGCTAATAACATTAATATTTTGGTGTAACTCTAACCAAAGAAGCAGCAGACCTGTTTGACAAAACTTTAAGTAACTGAAGAAGGAAATTGAAGAGGATATCAGAAAATGGAAAGATCTCTTGTGCTCTTGGATAGGTAGGATCAACATAGTAAATATGGTAATTTTACCAAAACAATCCACAGATTCAATGCAATTCTCATCAAAATCCTAACGCGATTTTTCACAGACCTTGAAAGAACAATACTCAACTTCATATGGATTAACAAGAAACCCAGGATTGCCAAAACAGTTCTGCTCAATAAAAGATCTTCAGGAGGAATCACCATCCCTGACTCCAAGCTATACTATAGAACTACAGTAATAAAAATGGCCTGGTACTGGCATAAAAACAGACTTGTGGATCAACAGAATTGAATCGAACCCTGACATTTACCCACACATCAATGAACACTTGATTTTTGATAAAGAAGCGAAAAGTATTCAATGGAAAAAGATAGTATCTTCAACAAATGGTGTTGGCATAACTAGATGGTAGGATATATAAGAATGCAAATAGATCCAAACATCACACTGCACTAAACTCAAAATCCAAGTGGATCAAAGACCTCAACACAGACCCAGCCACACTGAACTTGACAGAAAAGAAAGTGGAAAATACCCTCCAATGTATTGGCACAGATGACCACTTCCTAAATATAACACCAGTAGCACAGACACTAAGAACAACAATCAATAATTTGGACCTCCTTAAACTGATAAGCTTCTGTAAGACAAAGAACACAGTCAATAATACAAAATGAAAGCCTACAGAATGAGAAAAGATCTTCACCAACCCTACAACTGACAGAGGTCTGATCTTTAAAATATATAGAGAACTCAGTAAATTAGAGCCTCAAACCCTAAGTAACCCAATTAAAAATGGGGTTCAGAGCTAAAAAGGGAATTATCAACAGAAGAATTACATGTGGCTGAAAGGCACTTGAGCAACTGCTCAACTTCTTTAGCCATCAGAGAAATGCAAATCAAAACAACTTTGAGAGACCACCTTATACCTGTCAGAATGGCTAAGATCAAAAACACAGATGACAGCCTATGCTAGAGAGGATGCAGAGCAAGGAGAACACTCCTTCATTGTTGGTGGGAGTGTAAACTTGTACAGCCACTCTGGAATGCAGTATGGTGATTCCTCAGACAACTGGGAATCAATCTTCTCAGGGATCCAGCAATACCATTACTGGGCATATATCCAAAGGATGCACTTTGTACCCCAAAGGCATTAGCTCAACCATGTTTACAGCAGCATTATTTGTAATAGCCAGAAACTGGAAACAACCTAGATGCCCTTCAAATGAAGATTGGAGTACTACTTAGCAGAAAAAAATGACATCTTAAAATTTATAGGCAAATGGATGGATCTGGAGAATATCCTCCTGAGTGAGGCATGGGATGTACTCACTCAAAATTGGACTTTAGACCAAAAACAAAGAATATCTGTTGCACAAATAAAGGAAACTCAGGGTCAGATCTCTGGGAAAGTTGGAGATATTAGAGAGAGTAAACACCACAGTCAGATCTTATCCAACTGTCTTCCAGCTTCCTCAGCCTCTCTCCTCCTGGCTTCTTCTGCTCTCTGTCTTTCTATGCCCTCCTTAAATACTTTGCTCAGTTAAGGGTTGGCCCCACCACTGCCTGCCTGGGAGCCTGGAACTCCTTCTATAAACTAAAATGACCTTGAACTCAGTTTGGATTAAGGGCGTAGATCACCACTCCCAGGATACTCCCTGTGCTGGGATTAAAGGTGTGAATCACCACTCTCTGATCCTCCTAGACTGACTGCAGATAGATCCCTCTGATATCTCCGAATGTTTTATTATATTCCCACAAATACCCTAGCTTCAAACTACAACCTCTGAAAGGCTTGGGATCAGAAGGAACTTAGGAGAGACATCTAGAGATTCCCCTATAAAGAGAAAATAGAGAAGATCTCCTTAGCAAATTGGGGTCATAATGGGTTGCAGCCAAGAAGAGGTGAGAACAAATCATGAGAGAAGAAGGAAGAAGATGGCTGAGTAGAGGAGCAACAAAGAGGGAGGAAACAGAAGAGATGGAGATCTCCATGGAGGAAGGCAATGTGGGTTTGGAAAGAGACTGGGTGCTAGGGAAACTGCCAGGTACTTACAGGATGTCCCTGGCTAGGTCTCCAACCAATAGTGGAGGTGGTGCCTAAGCAGGATTTCCCCTAAAATCAAATGAATAACCACCCTAAGCGTCATCACAGAACCTACATGCAGCAATGAATAGAGGTGGAGGCAGAGATCCATGGCTGAGCACTGGGCCAAGCTCCTAGTCCTGCTGAAAGAAGGGGAGGAGAGTCTATATGAGCAAGGGGATAGGGATTTTGAGGAAAATTCCCACAGAGATGGCGGGCTGGAGTTCTGAGGAGCTCATGGAATCAAGAACAGCACTGGGGAATCATCAGGACAAGGAGCTAGGCCCTCCCTCCAAGGGTAGGCAACTGTTGATTGGCATAGGCAGTATGTGGAGCCTCAAGGGGTGGGAGCAGAGTGTGTTCTTGTACATGGGCTGGCTGGCACTTTGGAGCCATTCCCTGAAGAGGAGTGTCTAGCCCAGCCTTGACTTTGGGATGAAGAAATCGTACTTTCCTGGAGTGGATGTGCCATGCTGACCTGACCTACCTTGGGACTTCTTGCTGTTTTTTGGGGAGAGGATTGGGGGATGGGGAGGTCCAGATTAAAGGCTGACTGAGAGGGATTGGGATGAGGGAAGGGAAGGGAATTGGGGATTACATAAAAATGACCTTTTTTATAAAGAAAGAAAGAAAGATAGAGAGGAAGAAAGAAAGAAAAATGTAAAACCAACGTATGCCAAATATGATTAGATGAATAATTTTGATAAAGATATTATTTGGATAAAAATAATGATAAAAACATAAGTGTACATGTATTTTGAGCCCTGTAGGTGGTTTTAATTAATTAATTAATCTAAAATAATTAGAGCATTTATAGGTAAAAGTTACAGGTAGTATATTCTGAAATGGAGACAGCAGAGAAAAAAGTTTGTCTTCAATCTATGCATTTCATTGTGCTTTAGAAAGCACACTTGGCTAAGAGTGTGTGCTGTGGATGTAGTTTCTATTTATTATGACCTGAAGATGCTACTGAATTCAGCCTCAGGAATTGAGTTTCGACATCAAGCCCAGTCACAGGACTGATGCATCATCCTCGTGGGAGGAAGAGGACAGGAATCAATCCGAATAAGTGGAAATGACATCAAGGAGACAGACAAGGTGCAAATGCAAAATGTCCACACAGCACGGGACGGAGAATGACAGGAAAATGCAAAGAAAGACAACACATTCTAGATGGGAAAACTCAGCCATTTCATCTGCACAGATAATACTTATGCCTTCTGTTGAATATATTAAACACTGTACTGAGGGGCAAATAGTCACCTCTCCTAAGATTAAGACGTTTACTTCAATGAATATGTTTATATTTCATTTCTTTTTTCACTATAAATGTGTATTTTTCTTGCATATTGTGGTGCTTTAAAACTTAAAATGTGATGAATACACTTTGAAAAACAATGTTGAGACTTTCCTAGTTTAATTTTTTTTCCAATCTATACTCATGTGAAGTCTTAAACAGAATGAGTTTTAAAAGATGTCACTGCTAAAGGAATCTTATTTGTTCTTTTCCTCTTTAAATAGCCAAATGAACATGAGGGGCAAAGCTGGCAGAATTTGGGATAGCAATGTAAGGGCTCAGCACTTTAGAAAATGCATAAATATCATACTAAATAGTAAATGGCTTCCTGAATAGCTAGCTGTAAGTGGCAATTGAGTTTTATTTTTACTTCTTAATTGATAGTAGAATAATTTAGTAGATATATTATAATCATTAAAATGGCAAGTAAATTCATAGGAGAAATCAATTATATTATTATGTGTACATCCTGTCCCCTCAGTAATACTTTAATGCATCACAGAACCAGAGAAATGCACCCAGAGAAAATATTGCAATTCTCCAGAGAGAACCCATGCATAACATTACATAAAAATTAATTCATGATAAATGACTTCAAGTATATATCTAAAAATAGCTTATTTAAATGGCATCGGAAAAGAGTACCTCACCCGCAAAAAAGAGTCCAGGGATCCATTTTCCATATACTCTACCACAATCATTACTGGACGGCCTGAAAGAGAGGAAAGAACACATACAATTACAGAGAGATACGCTGGAGATAGGGATTTCCAGCTGAAGTAGTTAACTTACTTGTATTTTTAAATGGTGAACTGTGGTAATATACTGAATATTTAGTAAAAATAGCCTGGAATTTTAGAGGATATAGTCATCCACAGTCAAGTCAGGAAGGTCAGGGTGTGGTGAGCCACACTTTTAATCCCATCACTCAGGAGGCAGAGATTATTCTGTATCTCTGTGAGTTCAAGACCAACAGCCAGGCAGTGGTAGCTTACACCTTTAATCCTAACTCTAGGAAAGTTGAATCAGGAAGTAAAATAGAAGGGCAGGGAAAGAAATATAATGCAGGAGAAAACAGAAATAAGCCTGTTTTTTTGCCTGAGTGCTCAGTTAGTCTGAGGACTCTTGGAGATAGGATCAACCCTGTTTGGCCTGAAGAGTTGGTTGGAAGAGAATTGACTGTGGTTTGGTCCCTGTTCCTCTGATATTTGCTTTTCCACAATATCTGGCTTTGAGTTTTATTATAATACCAAATAGAATTTTTTGCAATAGTGAACTTCACTTTTCAATCTCTTTTATGAAAGTGTACTTATATATGCATCTTCTTTTTTTCCTATAGCATTATTTCTGTTTGAGTTCACAAAGGGACATGCATTACAATCTGAGGTATTAAATGTGCTTGACAACCAGGATACTAAAGTCACCATTTAAGAGGCTACCACTTCTGTCTTTGCAGTTGTGACACAGCTCCCATGATGTTGTAGCACTTTTTTTCTTAGAGTGGGCAATTCTGAAATTATTTCTAAATCAAAGCAGAAAGGAGAAATTCATAAATCCTCTTTGACTACTTAGTAAAGATCAGACATAGACTGATCTTTTAAGGGATTCTGAGCAGAATAATTTTCAGTAGGTTGATGAAATACCACGTACTTGGTAGGATCTGTACGCATGCCTGATCATCTCTTTATTGGACACAGATTTGATCAGCAGAAGGCTGATGGCAATGTGTGAAAAACAGATAACTCTGACTTGTGATCTAGTGCAGAAGCCAAGATCAGAAACTGAGCTTCATTTACTTCTCCTTTTATCACACCAATTGTTACAGTTCCCAATACATCTCTATTAGGCAGAATATTTGACACAAATAACTTTGATTTGTTTCAAAGAAGAGAATATATTTGCTCTCTCCAATTGCACAGGCTTGAAAGATAAAATTTCAATTGAGTGGAAAATGATATTTACCTGAAATAGAAATCTATCAATGCTTACTTTTTCTTTCTACATTTTTATTTCTGATTAGAATTCTTAATGATTCAATATGAATGGCACATAGCTATTTTTATGTCACAAAAAAGTCATTTGGAAAGAATCCAAGCCAATGCCAATGATGAAACTGCTGGGCTTGTAATTCAAGCCTTTTTTTCCTGAACTCAAAGCCTTGCAGGTTAGAAAGGGTAGCCCATAAATTGCTTCAATATATGCAAATGCTAGATTTTACATTTAAATGTATATTTAAAGAAAGATGAGCTAAAGGTTAAAAGGTGTAATAAAGCTCCCAATTTATCATGCATAGAACTCAAATCTAAGGAAATTTTCCATTTGGTGAGAATATTAACTTATGTCCTATAATGTCCCTTAAAGCTATTAATCTTACTCATATGAACAAAGAACTTTATCAGCGAGTCTAGAAGTGAGATGAACTGTCAGGACTCTCATAGACAGGGATCAAGACCCGGTTGAAGCCTGAGAATTTGTCATTCTCTTTTATTTATCCATTGGTTTCAGAGAGCCAACACGTGGGTAGAAAAGTGGGGAAAATTAAAAGTTATTTTTCTACTTCAAGACCAAATTCTGAGAAAATATTCAAGTTAGGATGGGGGTATGTTATGAGTGCTAAAGAAGAATGTTGATTTACTGCTATGGGTACTTGAATTGTGGGTGCTCTATATTTTTGATACCTCCGTAAGAGCTTATAAACACTTCCTTGTTTTGGTATAACCCTATGACAGAGATAAAGAGATTGAGCAATAGAAAAGTAAGAGGTATTATTAGGCATTCTTTCTGGTATTTTGGATCCTTGACCTTTTTATGGTAGAGCCGCGTCTCAGAAGAGATGAATGAATCATATCTCTAAATCAAGTCTGGCTAACCATTCTCTCCAGTGAAGGACACTTTTCTAACCAACCTTGCCAACCTTCTTCCTGCTGTCTATCATTTTTGCTTGTTCAATTCTGCCTTCTGCCTTTCATTTGGCTATTCATCAGTCATTGTTATTTCTCAGCTTGCTCCTCTCTGCTATACTCCACAGTGTGCCCTCCTCCAGTACGGAAACACTGCATGTCCTTGTAAACCTTCATGTTGACATTTACAAATTCCCCATCACTGATATTGTGTGCGCTATGCCCTGCTCTGCTTGGTCTCTGTCTTGCTTTGTCTTTTTCCTGTAGAGATTTGTATTCTCAAGCACTAGAGTTTTCAAGATCACTTTCCTATAGATGAGCATAGTAGGTGCTTCTTAAAATCAGTTTATGTTTTCTTACTGATTTTACTATCTTTCTGAAATTAACACTGAATTATTTTAGCAAGATTCCTGTGTTAATACAAAATACTTTGAGCTTAGTTCTATCAATAAGTCTTTTGTAGGTACTTTTGGCAGTCTTAAAATCCATCAGTGACAAGTTTCACTTATCAGAATGGTAAGGAATCAGATGAAGACTCCACAGTTTCTTGTGAATTAGAGCTTCTTACAATCTGTATTTTTTGGATCTTATGTAGAACTCTACATCAAGAGGGGCTAAACTGAAGAATTTTTTAAGCTACTGTCAGAATTTAATCTGTAGTTTATTTCCTCTTCTTCTTTTTTCTTTTTTTACAGGAAATATGTAGATATAATGTGAAGACTAAAGGCAAACTATTGGTCCCTTATTGGATGGTGCAAAAAAAAAAATACATAGGAATAGGGAACTTAAGAAAATGATGTTATGTTTTCATACCTTTTTAGGTGAGTGAAACTCCTTGGTACACATCTTTGTGACTTGCCTTTTTGATATGCACAATTACATATGTAAATCATATATCATGTACTCTAAGGGTATGACTGCTCCTACAAGATATACTTAGGAGTAATTGATTTTTTTCCCTAAATTTCCAAAGATATCCTAGCTCATTTCCTTTAGTAAATTTTAGTCTGTTGCCCATGTCTCATATCACAGTATCATTCTAGTGACTGAGTTGGGTTAAAGACAATGAGCATGTTCCAGGATGTTTTAACACCTGTCAGTTCTCAAAATTACCACTTAATTTACAGGAAGTTCATTGGTTTGTTGTTATAACTCTCAAACTACCCAAAATTATTGTATTCAAGGTCATAAAATATATACATGGCCAGATGTAGTTATGAATAGTCTTAACTACATAAGAATCAAAATCTGAGAAATCCCTTATTTATATTCTGAGAATAATCACAAAATTCATTTATCATCCTTTTATATTATAAACAGAAATGACTATTTTCTTTCACTTAGAATTTTAGGGAGCATGTATATATACATATGCATACATATATATGTAAACATATACATATATGTACAAATCAAGTTTGATTATATGTGTATGTGTGTATATATGTATATGTATATATATATATATATATATTCAAATACTTCCCAGCTCCTATAATGACTTTGATGAAGAAGGCTTGATCATCAGACTCCACTATTCTCACAATGGTATTAAAGAAAAGCAAACAAAGGAATCCTTTAACTGTCTTATAAAATTCTCAAGAGAAATACTTGCTGGTGAAATAGGTTTTCTTCAGAGAAGATTTGTGAAAGACAAGGATTACAGAGATTTGCCATTTTTATGTAAGTAACGAGTGTGTGATGGATGTGGTGTTTTGAATCAGTTCAGCAATTTCTAATGTGCAGCCAGTAAAGTGAAGAATCGAAACAAATCTCAACAACCTCAGAACTCTATTACAGATTTAAATCATTCTAGTTTATTTAACATTCGATCATGTCTATATTTTGTCTACCAGGTTATAAACTTGCAGCAATAACTTGGAGTGACGGAATGCCAGCATTCTTTCTACCCACATGCAATTCATTACTTCTTAGGCCAGTTATTTAATTTATTCTTCCTCCCTGCCTATTTCCTAGATAGGGAATTACAGTTATAATCTCTTCTGGGTTTGATAATAAATGAAATAATTTTCTTATCCACATAAGGCTTTCCATAGATATGGGTAATATGAATCTGAAAAGATATATTATATTAAATTATTTTTATTCACATGATAACTACTAAAATTGAGAAACTGCTTTACTTTTAAAGTGTTGCCTGGTAAGTATCAGAACCTCTCCCAAACAAAACTCATCCTCAATGACTTTGAATCTTAAGTTACTTTAAGTTTATAAATTAAAATTTAATTTATTTTTAACCTAATACTTTAATATTTGTGCTTGAAAATCACACACCTAAAAAGTACTGTGTGATGTTTCAATACATGCATGCATACGTGTACGCATGCAAGCGCACGCGCACACACCACACACACACACACACACACACACACACACACACACACACACACACACACATTGTGCAATATTTCAATAAGGATAAATATCCATCACCTCAAACCTTTTCTACTTTTCATAGTGAAAACTTTCAAAGTCATTTCCTAGCATTTTGAAACATACAGTACATCATATTCACTTTACTGTGCAGTGGCCCATCAGAACTTCTTGCTTCTAAGTAATTTGTATCCTCTGATCATCCAACCTCTGTTACTCATCTTAAATTCTGGTAATCTCTATCCTGTTTCTCTGAGATAAACCAGTTCATATTGCACATTGGAATGGGAGAATGCAGCACTTATTCTGTTTAACACAGTGATCTCTGCTTCCAACTGTGTTACAACAATCTGTAACACTTTCTTCAGTGAGAACCCTATCAGGAATAGGATTGGAAGCCGTTCATATAACACTTTAGCAAAGGATCACTGTATTCTGTCTGGGTCCTGAAAATCTTAATGAAGGTGAATTCAAAAATGATGAAGTGAGTTGTTTGGAGTAGAAAGTTTCAAGGTGGCATACCATCTGTAGTTATTGCTCAATGCTCTTAGATTTATAGTTGGAGACAGCAGACTGAGGTGCAAAAACATGCAGTTTGGCAAGCAAATGAGTCTGAATAACTTTAAAGTTGCAACAAAGGCAGGAACAGAGAAAGCATTTGCAATTTATAATTGTTAAAGAGATTAGAGCTATTACAGAGCATAGAATTTGTACTGGGTCAATTGGAAAAGCACCTGGATCACAAAACTCCACTAATTACAAGATTCCAAAAATGAGTTTAAATTCACTAGATAATAGAATACCTTTAAAAAGATTTTAGAGCACTTGGCTAGAAAATGGCTTCCTAGGGAGGTATTTTCCCAAGTTCAGACAGGAAGGTATTGTATACTAATGTAGCTGTGTTTTAAGTAAGCCAGGCTAAGGAGACGTAGAACTTGGTCTATGTGGTAATGCTTTCGGGCATGCAAAATGGAAGCTATAATGAGGGTGGTGGAAGTCTTCCTATAGGATCTAGTAAGCCACTGAGACAAAGCAATGTGTTCTAGGGTCATATTTTCTGCAAAGAGGAAATGAGATGCCTCTGATTGAAGCTTGTGATACCTAAGTCACAACTGACATGTGAGGATCGAGGGGATGCCCAAAAAGTGGGACATTCCATGAGGAAACTATCAAGTACTGAGTGGATCTGACCTAGTGAGACCCTAGTTTCATAGGCAATAGAGTTGGAGGGATCGCTGGACATCAGCTGATGCCATGACGCTCTGATGAAAGATGACATGTAGTTTCTGTGCCTGTTGATTATTTGCTCTGCTAGGCTCTGATTGTTCCTAGCTTTTGTAATGGGAATGGCAACTTGTTAAATATTGAAATTGTGTAATATTTTGTTCACTCTCTCTTTTTTGAAGTTAAAAAAATGAACATTTCCCCTGCTGAGAAAAGGATAATTAGCCTCTCCCAAGGATAAGTTCCCTTATTGGTTGTCTAGTATTCAAGTGGTTAGTCCTGAAGTCATATCACACAAACAACAGAAATGATTGTACTTATATATATCTGTACATACACACATGTACACTCACATATATACACATATGCATACATATAACATGTATGCCTATATAAAAATAAAGAAGAAAAATAAGTATCTACTTGAGAATTGGGGATAGTGGGAGGAGGGTACTTGGGAAAGGTAGAAAAAGAAAAGGAAAGTGATGTAATTTTATTTCAAATAAGATTAAAAAGTATATTTATTCATCAATAATGTTACTACTTAGAATTATAACATACAGTGAAACACGAAGACATTTCTCAGTGTTTTCAAATTTCTGGCATGTTATTCTGAGTTTCTGGGGCAATAAATCATTATTGCCAGAATTTTCAAAATTCATGAAATTTTAAATATGCTTTTAATAGTCTTCATACTCTATGGATTTGAGTAACTAAAATTCTTATTTAAAGAACAAATTTAATAAATTTAGTAGTACTTATAAAAACTAAAGCTTAAAGAAGTATTTACTGGAAATATAATTTAAACTCAGGTCTCATAATAAGGGAACAGCGTTTTCCATTTAAGGATTTCTTTGGTATTTAAATTGTAGTAAACCTTAAGAAAGCATTAAAAAGACCTACATAAAGTATCCTGTATAGTGAATTCATTAGTGAGCATTTTGTTTTTATTATACTTTCTTGTTCTCTTTTCTATGTTATAACACAATGCATTTTTTATTTATACTTATGTATACTTATAGGCTAGGCTCTACATATGAGGGTGGACTGCAGGGGGATTAGGTTGTTCCATTGTAAATAATTGTCCCCACCTATGAGTTTAATAGAAAGCACTGATTGGCCAAAGGCAGACAGGAAGTGTGCGTATGGCTACCAGACTAAGAAGACTCTAGGAACAGGCAGAACAGAAGAGAATACCAGAGAGAAGCCAGAGGAAGCCAAGGACAACTATGCTGCTCTGAGAAAAGATACCGAGCTGCATGGCTGAACAGGATAAGAGTCATAGGTTAGATTAAGGGTAAAGAGTTAGCAAGTGATATGCCTGGGCCTTAGGCCGATCAGCCTAAAACTATTGTAAGCATCTGTGTGTCTCTGTGGGTCTGTAGGTCTGTGGGCCTAAACCTTGAGTCTAGGCCAGAAAGTCCAGGCCAGAAACCTCCTACTATAGTAGAATGTGGGGATATGTTTCAAATTTAATAAAACCAGTCTGAGATATCAGAGGGATCTACCCACAATCAGTCTCGGAGGATCAGACAGTGATAACTCACACCTTTAATCCCAGCACAGGGAATATCCAGGAATGGTGACCTACGCCCTTAATCCCAGAAAATCTGAGTTTGAGGCCAGTTTAGTTTACAGAGGAAGTTCCAGACTCCAAGGCAGGCAGTCGTAGCACACACTGTTAGTCCCAGCACTTGGGAAGCAGAGGCAAGAGAATCTCTGTGAGTTCAAAGCCAGCCTGGTCTTCAAAACAAGTTCCAGGACAGCCAGGACTGTTACACAGAAAACTCTGTCTGGGGAAAACAAACAAACAAAAAACAAAGACTGGAGGAGATGGCTCTGTCCTCTGATATTCCAGACTCCTTTATTAAATTTGAAACATATCCCCACAGTGGATATGTATTTTTCTTTTTAATATTCTCAATATTAATCAAACTATTCATTCTTCCAGAAAACATTGTTATTGAACTTTTTCTTTAGATCTAATTAATATTCCATACTGGAAACTATTATAATAACAGGGTTTTTTTATTATTATTTTTGTCTGGCCAGAGGTCCAGACCCACAGACCTGCAGTCCCAGACCGCGCAGCCATCCACCACTGCTTAGGCCCCCAAAATGACTCAGATGCTTATACTAAGTTCATGCTGTCTGGCCATGGCTTAGGCACATTGCTAGCTAGTTCCTGCATCTTAAAATAACCCATTTCCATTAATCTGTCTGCCACGTGGCCCATGGCTCACCTGTGTTCCTTACCTGTTTGTTCTTGGGTGTCTGGCTTGATCTGTGTCTGACTCCGCCCTCTTTCTCATACCTATGCTCTGATTCCTCCGACAACCTCTACGGTGTCTGCCATAGCCCAAATAGTCCTTTCTATAGAAAGACATTCCCACATCAGGAAACATGTAACCTGTTTTGTATCTAGGGTTTTATAAGTATATATCCACTGAATGGTGTCTTGTCTATCATACTCTTTGGTCACGTGCACCTTCCCTGTTCACTCTCGTTCTTCTCCCTCCTATTTTCTCGCCTCTTACTAGTCTTCTCTTCTCTTCTCTACTAGTCCCCTTCTTTTCTAAATGTTACTCTCTCTCTCACACACAGACACAGACACACACAGACACACACAGACATACACACAGGCACACAGACACACACACACAGACACACAGACATACACACAGGCACACAGACACACAGACACACAGATATACACACAGACACACACAGACACACAGACATACACACAGACACACAGAGACAGAGACACACACAGACACACACACAGAGACAAACACAGACACACAGATATACAGAGACATACACAGACACACAGTCATACACAGACACACAGATACACACAGACACATAGACATACACACAGGCACACAGACACACAGAGAGACACACAGACACACGGAGACAGAGACACACACAGACACACACACAGAGAAAAACACAGACACACAGATATACAGAGACATACACAGACACACAGATATACACACAGACACACACACAGAGACAAACACAAACACACAGATATACAGAGACATACACAGACACACAGATATACACACAGACACACAGTCACACACAGACACACAGATACACACACACAGACACACAGTCACACACAGACACACAGATACACACACACAGACACACACAGACACACACACACAGGCACACACAGACACACACAGACACACACACACAGGCACACACAGACACACACAGACACACAGACACACACAGATACACACAGACACACAGATATACACACAGACACACAGACAGACACACAGACACACACACAGAGACACACAAACACACACAAACACACAAATATACACACAGACACACAGATATACACACAGACACACAGACACACAGAGAGACACACACAAACACACAGATAAACACACAGACACACACAGATACACACAGACACACAGATATACACACAGACACACAGAGAGACACACAGACACACAGACACACACACACAGAGACACACAAACACACACAAACACACGAATATACACACAGACACACACAGACACACAGATATACACACAGACACACACAAACACACAGATAAACACACAGACACACACAGACAAACACAGATACACACTCACACATACACAGACACACACACAGACACAGACACACAGACACACACACACATACAGACACATAGACACACATAGACACAGGGCTTTATGTCTATAAGAATTCAAAGGTCCTCTTAAACGTCTCATGTGTCTTTTTGCCTAAATTCAGTACTTTCTCATTGCCTAGTATTGCATTTTCTTGCTTTCCTCTCTAAATATTATAGTAAACATGCACTCACAATTTTAAATGTACAATCATACATACATATACTAGAATTTGCATATGAAGAAGAATGTTTTCATTTTTTTTCTTTTGGATTTTTAGTGACATCACTTTAGAGTATACATTCTAAGTTGATTCATTTTATGCAAATTTCATGATTTATTTTGTATTTTGCATTTTTACCCCACTTTCATTATGTACTCATTTGTTGATAAACATCTATGTTGGTTATATTCATTGCTGTCATAAATAGATTTTCAACAAACACAAATGTTCAAATACAAAATAAGTCTAAGATCCACAAATGTGAGGAAAATGTGTGCAGTGTTTCCTGTTTGACTTACTTTGCTTACTATGACAATCTGCGATTGCATTCATTTTCTAGTATATAGCATAGTTTGATTCTTTGTTTTGTCTGAAGAAAACTTTTGTGTATATAAAGCACATTTTCTTCATTCCTCTGTTGACAAACATCTTGGCTGACTTCATGACTTATCCACTGCAATAAATAGAGATGTGCAACTATCTCTATGGTGAATTGCCTTAGATCCATTGGTTATAAACCTTGAAAGGATATAAGTCAGGAAAATCCTACTTCTGCTTTTTAGTTTTTGAGGAACATCTACATTGATTTCCATAGTGTCTCGACTAATTTAATCCCAAGAACAGACTAAAAATACCCTTTTCTGCCACATCCTCACCAGCATTTAAAGAGATTCTTAGAGTTAGATTAAGTGCATGTTGTATCAGAAAATACATAGAAGGTAATTGTGGAATGTTATAGTTTATAAAGGTGTGTTGGGTGTCAATTCGAAAAGAAATGGACTTGTTATGGTTAGTTCTGATTATTATCTTTGTTGGACTAAGAAAAGCTTAGGACATTAGTGAAATATATCCTCAGGTGTGTCGCTGAAAGTGCTTTTATAAAGACCTGTTTAAATATAGGCCAGCACCATGCCTTGAGGTGAGATGCTTGGATGAACAAAAAGGACATGCAGAGTAAGAACTCTGTGCTCAAGCCTTTTGTTTTTGGCTTCCCGATCTGTCAAGATGTGAGCTGCCATTGACAGACTACCATGCCTCAGCCTTTACAATGGACTCTATCTTCTGAATAGTCAGTGAGAATAAACCTCTGCCCCTTGTTGCTTTTGTCAGATACTCAGTCACAGCAGTGAGGAAAAGGCCCCAAGTATTCAAAACTAAATATAGAACCACCCAATTATGTCATGAGTGAAGGAATGTATATATCTCTATTATACACATTACCTTATACTGACTACTAGTAACTTAAGGAATATTTTTCACAATTAATTTTTTATTTTTACTGAAAATTACTGAGGCGAGTATGTTTAGAAGCTCATTTGATAGGCTCAAAGGTTTATAAAAATTCTGTATAGATGAAATCAACAGGTTTGTACATTTTTAATAAACAATTATTTCTCATAAGGTGGCTAATTTTTGACTTAAATATACTAATATATTATTTTTTGAAAAACAGAATTTGTTCTCCTTTCACTGTCTCTGTGTGTGCCTTCTGTACTCTGTTAACAGACTCAGATGGCTACCAACAGTCTTGATTATAATAACCAAGTGAATTTTGTCCCATGTTTCTCCTTATTTCCTAATCTTAAAATTCTGAGGTGATCTCGATGCTCTTTTAGAAATGTTAAAGAATAAAACACCACATCCAATGACAGAAACAACCAAGAAGAAATTAGGAAGAATGATCTACAACACACAGTTCTTAATCTGGATTTACTTAAGAAGAAATTAATGGCATGAAGCTCAAAACAGACGACAAAACCCTCAGTCAACCTGCAGTTCTCTGCAGTTCCAGAGGGGTGAGACATGCCATCTGTATCAACCAGCTCCTGGTATTGTTTATAATGTTCTTCTTCCTACTAGAAATTATCATACAGGTAACAATTTCTTGTCTAAAAACGGTCATGTAGACAACAGAAAGAAGTGTTAAAGATACCGATTGCTATGCTGCCTTCCACTATGAGAAGTGCAATGTGGAATGCATAGACTGCCTTACACAATGTTAACTGCATAGGCTTTTTACTCTTTGAACATTTTATTTAAGGATTTCTATTTAAAGTTCTTAATATTCCCTCTCTATTCTGTATGTTTAGTAGCTTGATTATTATGTGGCAAGTAGCCATTTTTTCAGTGGAAATCAATGTACCTCATGATCCAGCATTACCACACTTGGACATATACCCAAAGAATGCACATTCATACCACAAGGACATTTGCATAACTATGTTCATAGCAGCGTTATTTGTAATAGTCAGAACCTGAAAACAACTCACATGTCCCTCAGCTGAAGAATAGACACAATGAATTATTATGCAGCAGTAAAAAAAATGACACCTTGAAATTTGCAGGCAAATGGATGGAACTAGAAAAAAATCGTCCTTAGTGAGGTAACTCAGACTCAGAAAGACAAACATAAGCTTTCATCCAGCAACTGATGGAAGCAGATGCAGAGGTCCACAGCTAAGCACTGGGCAGAGCTCCCAGTCCGTTGAGCAAAGGGGTTAAGATCACGATGAGGAAACCCATAGAAACAGCTCACCTGAGCTACTTGGAGCTCACTAGCTCTGAAATGACATCTGGGAAACCTGCATGAAACCATGGGACCAAACTAGGCCCTCTGAATGTGGAGGACAATTGTGTGGCTTGGGCAGCTTATGGGGCCTGTGGCAATGGGACCAGGATTTATCGCTAGAGAGTGAATTGGCTTTTTGGAGCCCATTCCCTATAGAGAGATACCTTGCTCAGTCTTTATGGGGGAGTGGAGTGTCAATCCCGCCTCAGATTGATATCTCAGACATTGTTTACTCCCCATGGGAGACCTCATACTCTTTGAGGAGTGGGTACGGGGGCGTGGGGTGGAAGGAAGCTAGGGATGAATGGGAGGAAGGGAGGAAAGGGGAACAGTTGGCATATATAAAAACCTTTTAAATAAAAAGTGTCAAAAAAGAAAAAAATACTATTTAGTTTTTAAAGTATGTCTGTTTGTGTCTATGAGATATGTTCATATTCCAGTGGAGGCCAGATGCATTTGTAGCTGTGAGCTGCCTGACATGGGTGCTGGTAAATGAACTGCCTTTCTCTGGAACAGTGTTCTATAATCCTCACCACTGAACCATTGGCTCATGTTCACAGTGTTTGTTTTTTTTTTAAATTAGTGTTTGAAAATTTCATATGTGTTTATAACCTTTTTATATCAATTCCACCTCCTACTCCCTCTTGTCTAAGTCATTTCAGACCCTCCAACACTTGTTCGTTTTAAGGCTGGTTTTCTTGAGTTTGAACTGTTTCCATACTTACTAGAGTAATATAATAATAATGATGATCACACTGTAAGCAGGTTTTTAGTTATGTTTTATTTGTTTTCTAATTATTTAATGCTGCTTTATTTCTTGTGTATTTCTTTGTGTTTGTGTGTGTATGTGTGTGTGTGCGTGTGTGTACATGTGGGCATAATACATGTGTGCCCCTATATGTTGAGGACAGAGGTTGTACTGCTGAGTCTCTGTTTGAATTGCTCTCCACCTTATTTTTTTGAGAGGAAGAAAGGATCTTTTATTAAACCTGGTTGGTGGTCACCAGTTTGCTAGGCTGGTTGGCTCAGAGCTTTAGGAACTCTCTCATCTCACACTCATCGCAAATTACAGGCTTATACTACCTTGTGTTTGTTGTTGTTTTGGCAAAGGGTCATTTATTTTTGTTTGTGGGCATGTGTGCATGAGTGTGTGCATGCGTGCATGCATATGTGTGTGTGTGTACATTCATGTTTGTGCCTCCAGAGGCCAGAAGAAGCCATCAAATCCCTGGGAGCTAAGGGCAGTTGTGAGTCACTCAATATGGCTTCTGAGAACTGAATTCCAGTTCTCTGTAACAGCAGCAAGTACTTTTAACTTCTGAGCTTTCTCTCTAGTCCCATCCATGCCTGACTTTTAACATGGGTTTTAGGGATCCAAACTGAGTTTTTCCTTAGATTGCAAGTAAAGCATTTTGCTGGTTAAACTGATTCCCTAGGCCGTATTGAGGTAAAAACATTTTATATAAATAATTTATAAGTAACACATACTACATGTAAATCAGCATCTATATAATAAATGTTGACTGGTCAGTAATATGCTAGACATTGTTCTAAGTACACTCTATTTCTTAACTAATTTTGCCGTCCTGGTTTCCTGTAGTGATTGGCATCACTAGATCAGTTTAACAGGTAAGATTCCTGATGTACTGAGGGTTTGAGCAGCACAGCCAGGGCTTAAAACCACAGCTTCCAGAGCCCACTTGTCTATGTGGACAAATCTCAATATGACACTGGCATTTCCATGAGTCATTTGGATACCGTGAAAAGTTACTCTAAATCTTTATGTCTTCCTGTAGAAACATTCTAGAAAGGAATTGCAGATGGGCCTCTGTGGCTACTGACCATAGACAAGTTACATGTGAACCACAAGTATTCTTCTGTAAAAAAAAAAAAAAAAAAAAAAACAGCTGGGAAAATCTTTAGACTTCTCATACATCCCATTTATGATTATGGAAAGTTTATCATAATCATTTTAAGTCTCTATTATACATTTTAAAAGTTTTCCTTTATATTCTCATATGAGACTTAAAGTTTCCCACTTGTAATTCCACTTGTAACAGGTATATAAACTTTTGAGAGTGTTAATGTAAAAGAACCTTTTTTTAGCTTCTCTGGGGAAGCCGTTGGATGTACTGTCACATCTTTAATCTTTTAAAAGTCCCTAAAAGGTTCGTAGAAAGCTTTGCATTTCCCAGTGGTCATGTGGATGTTGTGACTTCTAAACTATCTTTTGATTCCATAAGTGATATGATGCATACTTATTCAGTTTTCTGTATTATTCCATATCAGAAGAACATCGAAAGAGAATTTAAAATTAAAAAAATTCTTTTCTATAGATTCAGCGTATCCTTGTATGGCAGAATAGCGAATGGGGAAAATGGCATTGAAATTATCATATATTAATCATCCTTCTTCTGACTCCACCCTCTACCCATCCTCCACTCCACAGCTCAATCTAAACCTTCCTGTTCTTTTATTCCATTTCCCCACATTACCTCTATTTTCTATTTCCTTGAAATTCCCACAAACATGATCTTTTATGAGTTTCTTGCCTTCTATGAATACTCTAAGTTAAGCATATATGTCTAAAGATTCAAAGCTAACTTCCACAAGTGAGACAACAAGTACGTGGAATTTGTCATCCTGGATCTGGCTTACGTCACTCAGAATGATTATTTCAAGTTCTATGCACTTACCTATGAACTTCAGATTTCTTTTCAACTGAATACCATTCCCTTGTGTGTATGAACCATATTTCATTATCTGTTGTTAATCTACTGGGAGACACATAGGTTTGTATTTTTTCCTGGCTATTGTACATTGAGCTGTTGTAAAATATTAATTTAAGATGTGTTGCATTCCTTTATGCTTTAGAGTATTTGCTTAATGATGCAAAGATGTGTTGCGTTTGTTTAACTCTGTAAAGTTGTGTATGCCTGCCTATAAAGTCTAACTTCTCTAATTAGAAGCAAAATGGCTGATAGATAGGCAGGAGAGAGAAATAGACTGGAATGGTGGGCAGAGAGAATGAAGAGGAGGAGAATCCAGAAAAGAGGGAGGAACAAGCAAAGAAGAAGCAGAGGGGGACTTATGAGGGTAGCCCCTAGTCACCTAGCTACCCAGCCACCCAGGCAACCAGGGAATGAGAAGAAAAGATGAATACATAAAATAAAAAATGTACAAAGACCAGAGGCAAAGTATGGCTAAAGAGAAACAGGACAATTTAAGTTATTAAAGCTGGCTAGAAATAAGCCAAGCTAAGCTGGACATTCGTAAGTAAGAAAAGTTCCCCATGTGTTTATTTGGGAGCTGGGTGGCAGGCCCTTAAGGAGAAAACAACAATAGCAAAATAAAACAAAGCAAAACAACAAAATCCAACTACACTGAGCAGAAAGAGCGTGGACAATCAAGTCTTTCTGTACTAGGATGTAGAGCTCTTTGAGACATTTCTGGGATCGGTGTTGCTGTATTACTTCTTGTGTAAGTCATTGCCTTTGACATAAGATCCTAGATTTTTCAACAAGACCTGGGACACTCTGGGAGGTGCTATACAGACTCAGATGTCTGCCTACAAATGCCATCTACACAGACTATTTAGGATGAACTTTTAATTTTAACAAGGAACCATTGCTAAATGCATTATACATAATTAGATCACTGACTACCTTTTTCCCATCCTAGGAAATGACTATTTATATCCAAATCTTTCCTGCAACTTTTACAAGATGTTTAAGATTTCTTTCTCGAAGTTCAGTTTAGCTAAGTGCACTCTCAGCAAGCCGCCTGTGAAAAGGACTGTGAAAAGCCCACATTGTGTCAGAGTGCAGCTTCCACTGTGCTTTGCCCTACAAAGCAAAAGAATAAGTGCCGGATGGGGATGGATTTGTTCCAGGGCTGGTGTCTCTCTTAAGTTCCTAAGTGGCCTAGCTGCCCAACAGGGCATGCATTCCACCCTGAGGGAATGGCCCTCTGGAGGTGAGAGGCACTGGAGCAGCCAGGTCCCTTTGGTGTTCCTAATTAGGGAGAAAACATACCTACAAAATAAGCCCAAGATTAAATGCTGATTCACATGTGGAGACTCAACTAAATTAGCAGAGATGGAAGGCTGTTTAGAATTTTTCTTTGTAAAAAGATAATGATTCTTTGACAAATCCTTCAAAGGAATTGTGCACGTCTTTAAATAGACCCAAAATAAATGGCATAATCTAGAATAATAAACAAGATCTCTAGGTGTTGGGGTATGTTTTAGTGAGACTTTAAATAGCTATGTAAGATTTATATTTTTTAAGATTCAAACTTATTCAAATGATAGTAAGATAAAAAGAAGCTTTTATGTTAATAAGAAGGCTTAGCCAAGGTCAAAGGCTAACACTTTTTAAAGATTGTGAATAGGCACACAAAAATGGATAAGAGATTATTTAAAGGCTCTTTTAAGATTTTTCATGTCTTTTTGGCAGACAAGAAAAAACTCAGAGCATGTTCAAGAGTCGGCTATCAAATGCACTGTACAGCTGCTTCCTTTCCCTTGTAAGGTACAATCTGTCTATAGAATGGAGGGCATGCTCACTTCTAACCCTGGGCAGAACCCTGAGAGCAGAACATCTAGTTCTGAAGGGCACATGCTTCCTTTCCAAGTTTCAAGCAATTTGGAGACACCCTGAAAATTATAGAACATGGGGTAGAGTCTAAAGCTTTCCTTTAACGTTCATGCTTTCAGTTGTTCATTACAAAAGATGAGTCTTACTTTACACGCCCCCCCCCCAATTCTAAAAAAAAGTCCAGATATGAGGAATCTGAATCATTGTATCATGTGACTTGCCCAGAGGATTTTTTTTCATCTCGTAAACTACATGAAAATTTCTCAAGACTAATGTTTTCAGGTTTTAATAACATCTTCAATTTAATGTATCATCTTATACTGACTTTTTAAACTTCTAAATGATATTTTGAACTTTTTCTTTTTAAATTTTAAATTATTTTCCTACTTTGGGAGTACCTTTCCTTAGGTAAGTCCAAAAACAATAGCATGTACCTATTTTTTAAAGCCCATTGAGCTTGAACAATAAACAGGCTGACTGGATACAATCTCATCTATATCCTAAATGGGTGTTTAAAAATAATCCTCAAACTGTAAAGATAGAAAAATCCTGTTTGATTCTCCCCCACCCCCATCCCCTTCCTGAGGTCCCTGAAACTAGCCAAGGTTGACATAGTTTCAGTTCCATTATTAAGTGGCAGCTTGCTCAGAACTCAGATTCTTGGAAAATCTTTGTTCACAGGATTAATGGCTCCTTGCTCAACTGCACGGGACACACCCAGTCAGCTTGACCTTCTGGACACTAATCACTCTGAGCGGGACCACCCAAGCTAAGGATGTACTGCCTGAATTGCTTGGCTGACTCCCTGTGCCTCCCATTGTAACCACTGCTCCAGGTAATGAATATCCTTAGGTGGTTCCCCACTTGCCCAAGACTCCTAATGTTTCACAGGAAATACACCTGCCTGCCTGTCTCATTCCTACACTCCATCCTAAACTGACCTTCCCCGCCCTGTTGTAACTTTCCTATTGCTGAGCAGGGACGTATCCCCTCCCCTACTCAGAGTGCGGTATAAGAATTTTATTCTGAAAGCATTCGGGGCTCTTGGCTTCCATAGTGCCTTGAGCCCACACATGTGTGTATCAGTATTTCTATCATTAAACTCTCTTTTTCTTTAAAGTTAACAGTGGTCATTAGCCGTGGTCTTGGGGCGTCTAGGGGCACTAAAGTTAGGGGCATCAGCCTGTTACAAAACCTAAATGTTGCAAATAGTTCGCCTAGAACTACCAATGTTGCAAATATTTTCTCTATAACTATTAATGTTGCAAATATTTTCCCTAGAAATACCAATGCTGTAAGTATTTTAAAGGGGGCATTTCCTTTAAAGGATTAGCACTACAGTCACACATGTTGACTCTCTGGTGCTTTGGCTGGCTGGGTATACTGTCTTTCTTCACTCACCAAAGGTAGCAGTATTCATGGCTGTAATGGGATTTGTCCCTCCTACTCGTTTAAGAAACAGCTGATTGACCAGAAGGCAGACTGGAAGTGTGGGCAAGGCTACGAAGCTAAGAAAACTCTGGGAACAGGAAGAACAACAAAGACACCAGCAGAGACCCCAGCAGAGACCCCAGCAGAGACCCCAGCAGAGACCCCAGCAGAGGCACCAGCAGAGACCCCAGCAGAGACCCCAGCAGAGACACCACCAGAGGCACCACCAGAGGCACCAGCAGAGACACCAGCAGAGACACCAGCAGAGACACCAGCAGAGACACCACCAGAGACACCACCAGAGACACCAGCAGAGACACCAGCAGAGACACCACCAGAGACACCAGCAGAGGCACCAGCAGAGACACCAGCAGAGGCACCACCAGAGACACCACCAGAGGCACCACCAGAGGCATCAGCAGAGACACCAGCAGAGACACCAGCAGAGACACCACCAGAGGCACCAGCAGAGGCACCAGCAGAGGCACCAGCAGAGACACCAGCAGAGGCACCAGCAGAGACACCACCAGAGGCACCACCAGAGGCACCAGCAGAGGCACCAGCAGAGACACCAGCAGAGACACCACCAGAGACACCAGCAGAGACACCACCAGAGGCACCACCAGAGGCATCAGCAGAGACACCAGCAGAGACACCAGCAGAGACACCAGCAGAGACACCACCAGAGACACAAGCAGAGGCACCAGCAGAGGCACCATCAGAGACACCAGCAGAGGCACCAGCAGAGGCACCAGCAGAGACACCAGCAGAGATACCAGCAGAGACACCAGCAGAGGCACCAGCAGAGACCCCAGCAGAGACCCCAGCAGAGACACCACCAGAGGCACCACCAGAGGCATCAGCAGAGACACCAGCAGAGACACCAGCAGAGACACCACCAGAGACACCAGCAGAGGTACCAGCAGAGGCACCATCAGAGACACCAGCAGAGGCACCAGCAGAGACACCAGCAGAGACACCACCAGAGGCACCACCAGAGGCATCAGCAGAGACACCAGCAGAGACACCAGCAGAGACACCATCAGAGACACCAGCAGAGGCACCAGCAGAGGCACCAGCAGAGACACCAGCAGAGACACCACCAGAGACACCAGCAGAGACACCACCAGAGGCACCACCAGAGGCATCAGCAGAGACACCAGCAGAGACACCACCAGAGACACCAGCAGAGGCACCAGCAGAGACACCACCAGAGGCACCAGCAGAGGCACCAGCAGAGGCACCAGCGGAGGCACCAGCAGAGACACCAGCAGAGACACCACCAGAGACACCAGCAGAGACACCAGCAGAGACACCAGCAGAGACACCACCAGAGACACCAGCAGAGACACCACCAGAGGCACCACCAGAGGCATCAGCAGAGACACCAGCAGAGACACCAGCAGAGACACCAGCAGAGGCACCAGCAGAGACACCAGCAGAGGCACCAGCAGAGGCACCATCAGAGACACCAGCAGAGGCACCAGCAGAGGCACCAGCAGAGACACCAGCAGAGATACCAGCAGAGACACCAGCAGAGGCACCAGCAGAGACCCCAGCAGAGACCCCAGCAGAGACACCACCAGAGGCACCACCAGAGGCACCACCAGAGGCATCAGCAGAGACACCAGCAGAGACACCAGCAGAGACACCACCAGAGACACCAGCAGAGGTACCAGCAGAGGCACCATCAGAGACACCAGCAGAGGCACCAGCAGAGACACCACCAGAGACACCACCAGAGGCACCACCAGAGGCATCAGCAGAGACACCACCAGAGACACCAGCAGAGACACCATCAGAGACACCAGCAGAGGCACCAGCAGAGGCACCAGCAGAGACACCAGCAGAGACACCACCAGAGACACCAGCAGAGACACCACCAGAGGCACCACCAGAGGCATCAGCAGAGACACCAGCAGAGACACCAGCAGAGACACCACCAGAGACACCAGCAGAGGCACCAGCAGAGACACCACCAGAGGCACCAGCAGAGGCACCAGCAGAGGCACCAGCGGAGGCACCAGCAGAGACACCAGCAGAGACACCACCAGAGACACCACCAGAGGCATCAGCAGAGATACCACCAGAGGCACCAGCAGAGACACCAGCAGAGGCACCAGCAGAGACACCAGCAGAGGCACCAGCAGAGACACCAGCAGAGGCACCAGCAGAGACACCAGCAGAGACAGAGGAAAGAAGACAAAAACAAACAAACAAACGAACAAAAAACCCAAGCCATATGGCTAAACAAATTAATAAAAATAAATTAATTTAAAGAAAGTTAGCTGATGGTATGTCTAAACCATAAGTCAGTCAATATAAAATTAACAATTAACGTATGCCTCTGGGGTTAAGGGCATTGGGCTAAACCTGTGTCTGAACCTCTGGGCTTGGCCGGAAAGGCCAGAAACTTCATATTACAATGGCTGCCTGCTGAGATCTGCCTGAATCTACACTTTATTTGTCTTTGTCTTAGACACATTCTTCTGGCTTTGTTTCTCAAGTTTGCAGCTGTAAAAACCTTAGAGAAGGAGAGTTTTTTAGAAAAGAGTGACACCTTTTGAAGCAGGGACTGAAGTGGGTGGAGTGTTGAAGTCATGCTGATAACTGGAGAAGAAGAAACTGGAAGTTAGAACTACAGAGGAAGGGGTATCTTTTTACTGTACTACATTTGAGTGGCTTATTTGGAGCGTCTCATGCTTTTCCTCGTTCACAGTTCCCTTCAGCTCTTGCTCTAAGCAGGCTCACAGACACACTCATAACTTATCCTGGGTAACTGCGAAATATCTAGCAGATACATACCTCAATTGAGTAATGGGAGATTTTTAATTTTTTGTCCTGAAGCTCTCCTACTTATTACGTGAATCCCGTAAGGAGTATTTACTAAGTACAATACATTTTATTAAAATAAAGCCATTTTTGAATGTTCTTTGGAAAATTAATTTAATAGTTATCCCCATTGGGGGAACAATGTCTAATAGATGTTGGTTTGCTGTTAAGTGACTGGGTTTGAAAGGTTTCAGGCCAAAGTCATTGCCCACTCTCTTTAGCCTGCCTGAAAATATAAAGAAACTAAATGGTTTAATTTGCTTTTCCTGAACTACTTTTTGATTACATTTAAAATTTAATGTATACTTTTCCACTGTTGATTTCCCATGGTGCACTGAATTCAAACAAAATGTTAAATTTCCTTAACATACTGTTACTTTATTCAAACCTGCCAACTAGTCATAATCAGTCATATTATTTCTTTTTTTCATACCCTGTACAGGCCCAGAGCTTAGAACAACATCATTTGAGGCTTCCTACAACTTTAAATTTATCTAGTCTAGTTTTAACAGTTAAACTGCATACTTCCATTTTTTAAGACTGATTAATAATGCATGCAAGATTGTCCCTAACTCTATATCAGATAGTATTTCACATGGAGCAGAAAAAGGAGACTCGATATTTGTTAAACAGATCGTGGAGAAATTTTAATGCTTATTTGGGACTGTGAGTCCTTTACTGTGAAAATAGTGCAGATGGAATGTTAGTGACTTAGTGACAAAGCTTGGTTCGGAATCCATTTGCTATTGTCACTAGCCGAGGAGCAGGATGCAAACATAGAAAGGGTTGGATCTTTGAATCTAAAGATTATTAAAATCTTTCTATGAAAATAAACAAGTGATATTAAATATTATTAATTATATACCTAGAAACTGCACATCAGGTTTTAGAATCATTGTGTGTTCACATTTATGCCGTTTTCCAGTTCCAGGTAAGCATAGAAAGAGACTAAGCAGTCCATTTCCTTGGACTCTCCCACGTGTCACACGATGAAGAGATTCTCAAAAGCAAAGAGGAGTCCTTCAAGGCACTTACAGGCAAACCGAGACGCTTTGGAGTGGTGTATGCTTCTAAGATTTTCAATGCTTATCTTGTTTTCTGAACTCACCCATTTAAAAGTCCCACTTGCTTCAGCATGTTACTGAGCATTAGCCAATGTATCCTTGTGTTTTTCTCTATCCTAGACTCAGGAAAAAAAAAAAAACCCTTTAAAGTGACCTTTCTAGAAATAAGAAATTCACGAATGATGGACAGTTGTTACACACATACCGACAAGCTTGTCATTGGTCTCATGATCCAGTGATTATCCTAAGATAGAAGTGATGTGTTAGCAGTAAATGCCATAGTAGAAATACTGCTGCTTAACAGCAGGACGTGATGAAAAGCAAATGATCAATACAATACTTCTATATAAAACACAACTGCATTTGGCATTTAAATTTGATTAACAGGAGCCAAATTTGCGTCAGCCCTAAAACATGTTTGCTAATTCTTCAATGACATGGGAAATGTCTTGAGAGAATGTCAAGTTCTACAGCATAAAATCAATTAGTAGAAGCCCAGCAGGCATCATCCTTCAGCTGGTTCTGGGCATGTCCTGGTAGGTATGGAAAAGAAACAGGCTTCTTATTCTTGGGTGATATCCTACGCCTGAAGCAACAGCCCTATGGATATTACATATCAAGGGAATACTTCAAAATATTAAATGTCTGAAACAATACAAATTTCATGTGATGGTTGCATTATTCCTCTTCACTCAAGATCATGAAGAAAATTAGCTATAGTTGAATGAGAGAACTTAGCTGTAAGGAAATCACCTTTGAAAATGTAGCAGTCTTAGCTGTAAGGTAAGAAAACGTACAGGGATCATTTATGAGAGGGTTATGAGTCAGGAAAAGTGAGCTGAGTTAATTTCAGTTTGAAGGAACAGGAACAAGTTGAGAGCTATAAATGTTTCAGGCAGCAATTTTGTTTCACCTGATTTGCATGTAAGTCATGAAAAAGAAACGGAGGGTTTTTTTTTTCTCTCTCTCTCCTATGAAAGCTGGAGGCAAATTTGGCTTAAAGCCTAGAATAGAGTGTTGAGGCTCTCTCTCAGATCCCTCTCTGGAAAGCGGTTTGTGTTTGTGTTATAGAAAGATCATCTTCTTTCCATCACTCCCAGTGGCTAAATGACAAGAGCTATTTCAAGTTTTTGCTAGTAATGCTGAATAATTCAAATCACTGTTAAACTTCATAATGTCATTTCTGTCAGATATATCTAAATTCACCAGATTTCCAGTAACGTTAAGGATTAAACCACTGAACTACTAATTGTGTTTATCCACCCAATTATAACCAGTGAGATATTAACTATATAAACTAAAGCTACATTTAAAAAATTGTAGTGTGAATTAATTTTTGGGAGAGAAACCACAAATGCACTGAATATTTTACAGAGCTGTTTGACTCATTATGACTTTAAAGACATTGGATGCTGCAAGTCCAAACCAAATATCTGGAGTTATCTTAGCCAATAACTCTTTATTGTCCACACTGTGTGTGAACTAATATTCTTGAACTTAGATAAATCCTCTGGGATATAAAACAGACCCTTACCTTCTACCAACCTAAAAGTTAAGAGCAATATCAGGTAAACATGTGAGGCCTGTGGCAGTTCCCACTTGTGCTGTAACTTCCTGTCCAATGCTTCCATTGATGCATTTAAAAACTGTCTTGATCTATGACTTTCTTTGATTTGTTACAATAAAACTTCACCAGAGTCTTGAGAAACGGCTTGGATGTTAAAAGCACTTGCTGCTCTTGCAGAGGACCTGAGTTCAGTTCTGAGCATCCACATGTCACTTACAACCCTCTGTAATTCTAGTTCCAGAAGAACTGAGCCTCTCTTTGGCCTCATATAAACATGTGTGTGTGTGTGTGTGTGTGTGTGTGTGTGTGTGTGTGTGTGTGTGTGTATGCGAAACACTCATACACAGAAAATAAATCTTAAAAGAAATTATTTAATCACTGTTATTGATGATTTGGGCAGCATAAATATGTAGTTCTGGGTTAAGGTCATACTTCTTTCCATATTAATTTTTTTCTCATTCTGTTTGAGAGGAGGGCTGTGATTTTTCTGTTTTTTTTTTTTCCTATGGCTTTTTTTCCCCTTGTCTTTGGTATCAACAATAAAAATTCCTCATGACATTTCCACCCTTCTGTTTCTCAATACATAAAAGGGGTAGAATATCATCAGAATTAAAGACTAGTTTTTTTTTGTTTTTTTTTTGTTTTTTAACATACAGCACGTTGCTTCCTACTTTTATCAATAATACTGCTAGCCATAGCGGCTCTAGACACAGCACTATATGTCAACAATAAAGAAAATGACATCAAAGCATATTTAATGCTAGTTGATTTTTATATATTAAGATTAATTAAAAGGCAAGAGTAAAATATGAGAATAATTTCAAGAATAGTTGGCATTATGTTAAGAAAAGCAAACAAATCTACAAGTTGAGACTTTTTTAAAATTAGAATTCCCAGCCTTAGCAAATGTCCCATTACCCTGATGAATGGGTCAGACTTCTTGAACACATGTAGCATTAGCATAACTTATACCATTACTGTTAGTTATGATAAATGCACAAGAATTTTGATTTAAAAAGCCAAGAGTCAACATTCACATAAAATTCGAGGCAGGTGTGCATTAATTGGGTATGATGGAAGATGACAGCTCTAGACTTCACTGAATGACAGGAAGGATGGATTTATGATTAGCAATACCATGAATAACTCATGAACAATTTCACTAAAATCTGAAATTGAAGTTTGGAATGTGAGATACGCTATACCTTATTTCATAATTTTGGTCTGCTTACTACTTTTAGAGAGGACTGATTTTAATTTTGTATCTCAAATTTTTCTTCCATTTTTTTTTTTTTTTGATTTCTGGCTTTTCTTCAAATCACTTTCTTTTAGTGAGATGGAACTTTGATTAAATCTCTATAGACTTGTTCAATTATTCTTTCTGTCAACACACTTAGATCTCAAGTCTCTTTTGTGGTTCATTACAAGCGGTAAGATTGCTCTAGTTCTTCCTTAAGTAAACTCTACACTAAGTGGGTGCTTGGGGCGCAGATCCTTTCGCCCTATTTGATTCTATTTTCACCACACTAGATATCACAGATAAGCCCCTTGTATTGCGAAGAGTCACTTGCTTTTCTTCTCAAGTCTCTTATAAGTATTCATTTTTGTATTGTTTCTCTATCAGCAATGAGAGGAATTCTTTTGCTTTCTCTGGTGGTGAAGTGTATCTGGGACACTCACCAGCAGGAATCCTGGGGGGCAGAGAGCCTCCAGCTGTCACTGGATGTGGGGCCTGGATGCTGTTTAAAAACCCAGCCCTCAGGAAGCTGGGGCAGAAGGCTTCCACTCCAATTGCTGGGAAGGATCCTGGAAGAAATAAAATTGATGTTCATCAAAGGCTTATTCATAGAAAATTAGTGGTCATGTACATGCAATTAAATTATAATCAATAATAACAATAAATCTCACAAGAAAGTTATAAAATTAAATGATAGGGATATAGTGTTTCTCATAAATTTATAAGACAATTCTATTATCTTTTTAGAGAAAACTCCACTTATCTAGTTATAATTAAAGATTTAGAGGCAGTAAAATGCTGTAATAAAATCTCTCTGTCTCTGTCTCTTTCTGAGACAGGATCTGCCTATGCAGCCATGACTGCCCTGAAACTCTCTATGTATATCAGGTTGGATTCAAATTAATAGAAAGCCACTTGCCTCTGTCTCTCCGGTACTGGTAATATAATAAGTTATGCACTACTACACTCAGTTCAAAATTCATGAATTTGCATTTAGTTCCAAGAGTCAGGTCATGAGATGCCTGTCACTTATATCATTCGCATTATCTATACCCACACGAGTGATAAGGTTATAGAAAGTTGTCCCAATAGGATCTGAAACCCATGCTGCACCAAAAAGAATAGTGCTGTGCTCTGGAAGTATCAGTACCAGTTCCTAGACTGAGTATAACCTTTTATACTTACAGCATATTCTTAAAATATATATGGAGGTATATAACAGTAAACATACACCACAGTAAAGTGTCCGGGAAATTATCGATCAAATACCAAAATGGATCACAGTACTGTATGGATATTATAGTAGAAAAGAACTGTCACAAGACATCTGTTTTCATCCTAACAAACTGAGGTCTCGAGCTGGGGAGTGATGTCACACAATCGACAGACTGCAGGAACAAAGTCCACGGCGCACTGAAAATATACAGTGAACCAAGATTGCTATCCTTTGCATATGAGTTGGAAAAATGCATTCTAAAGTAGAAACATTAAGTATTTGTGTCTCAGCGACTGGAAGATAATACAATCACTCCGAAGAAACATTAACAAATACCCAATATTGGTGAATGGACAAATGTGGTGACCCAGATGGCCTATCTAAAGAGATATTCTAGTTGTTCACAGAAAGCACATTTCACATTTTATGCATCTCATTTGGGCCTCTGGAGAGCTCACTAGGGTAAGGAACTGTACATTCTGTGCCCTAGAGTGAGATCTAGCCCATGCTTAGGTTTAGCAAGTACTGTGTTTGTTAAGAGACATTATTCTGTCTTGTGACTTGAGTATAAGATTTCCTCTATAGGCTTGTGCCCTTAAACACAGGTCACTAGCTAGTTAGTGGTGGTTTAGAAGACTGTAAAGTGTCTTAAAGACATATTCCTCCTTGAGGAAGTGGGTCACTATGAGAGAGCCTTGAGGTTTTGAGGTTTGGCCCCAGTTCCTGTCCACTCTAGAGGAACTGTGATTAGCGTATCCCACTACAGCTGTGCCTTCCCCAACCATGAGGGATTGTTCCTCCTCAAACTGTGAGCCCAAGTAAACTCTTCTTTCCTTGTTTCTTCTTAGACATTTGGTCATATCAATTAGACGAGTAGTAACAAATACTCTACTTTCTAATACAAAACCCCTCAAAAGTGGGTTAAAGTTGGAAGTATCTCTGTACTTGGGTTAGAAGTAATAGCAGAGTGAAAGTACTTTCAACATTAAGAGGTATCACAAATATCCAGGAATATACCAAAAACAGAATTCTATCAAAATTTCAAAGAGCAGTGAAAAATACTTTTTTCTTGTGACTGCATATTTGTCACTGATCACAAATAGCTTCTGTGTGTAAGGTCTCCCCCACATTTATCATTTTCTGGAAAACAGTAGTTACTAATGATGCCATTTCACTGGATGCCAGATGGATGTTATCTTACATGTGCACATATCATTCTTATTTAAAGTCACAAAAGAAATGACGTTGTTATAATAGAAAAATAATTGTAAGAACTGTAGATTTTATTATATGCTGGTAAAACTAAAACAGTACAATTTTATCTGACAAAGGATTTCTTAAAACCAAATAATAGAAATATTGGTTCCAGTATGTTATATTTCAAGAAAAAGAATAACATAACCACACAGAACAATGGATAAAAGGATGAAATGAAACAACCATGGGGCCACAACAAAGATTAGTGATCCCGAATGATGTAAATATACTGCACATTCTGAGATGCTGTCTTGTTTTTACTATTTTTTTGACAACACCATGAAAAACCTTCCAATTTAGAAAAGATGCTCATTATTTTTAACTTCTTGAAAGGAACTAAAAAAAAATCATACTACTTTATTGCTGTGATTACATTTATTACTGTAGCGTGTTGTTGTGACAGCTGTCATATCTAACAGCAGTTTTCACTTTCCTAAAGTTACTGCACCTTCCATGATGGCTTCTTAATGCTGCTTTATCGTGGTTAGAAAGGTCTTTTATTTATTGTAGTGTCTGTTTCTTAAAGAACTGCCACTTGTAAAAGCTAATAGAACCCCATAAAAGTGTCATTCATGGATATATATATATATATATATATATATATATGTATATATATATATATATATATATACAGCTGAAATAAGGCATTATGTAATAACCACACCTTCTCATTTATCTTCATTCATAGGAATCAAATTTTTGAATTTGTCGTAGATTGGATACAAAATCTCCTCCATAGGTGTTTGTTTTCACAAGCCCATAAGGAAACTTTATAAAAGCTTTATCAGGTAATACTCAATTGGAAGAATGAGACCACTTGGAGCAAGTCTTTGGAGGGAGGGAATCTTATCCTTGGATCTGTGATGTTTCCCTCTGTTTCCTACACCCTGAGGGATAAAGAATAAATAGCCTCTACCATATGCTCCAGGAATTGGATATTCTAAGTACATGGAGCTAGGCTGTATTTTTTGAGCCCAAATAAATCATTCCTGATTTTAATTTATTTTTCTTGGGTGTTTTTTTTTATAACCACAACAGAAGTAACTAACACAGGTTTAATATAAAATGATTTTAACAACTTCAGTCAATTGCTCCAATTGCTCACACTCTTGATTTTAATTTTTTTAAATATGAAACACAATAATTTATTTTATATCTAAAGTCATAATGTCTAAAATCTATAGCAGGAGAATTGTCAATTTCTTTGAGTGTTTTGATTTTAGTTACACTCAGTGGAGTAGACATTTATTAACTATTTATGACATGATTACTTGCCATTCTGACTTAGGAGTAGTTTGAGTCTTTCATTAGAACAGAGGTCCTCAGGTTTAGTGGCACCTGCACACTTAGGGCATCATAAATTAGAAAAGAGACATAATTATTATTGGTGCATAATAGGGACTTGGGGGTCTAGCAATATATAACATACTGCAATCAAAAGGAACAACTCTGTCTCCATATGCTAATAATACCCATGTGATCCCGTGCTCATGAGTGAGATTTCCCCCTCCAATATACAAGGTCGCTCTCTACTAGTTTATATTGAGAAAACACTCTGAAAGGGAGAATCTGACATGGCCTGCATCTCGACAGATGACTCGGTAACATAACTGAGAGTTATTTGGGTTTCTTCACAACAGTTAGCTGAGCTGATTAGTAACTATTTTCTATAATTAGAACATATTTAATGAAAACTTCCAGTCATACCACAGCAATGTCTCTAGAACAACTTTGCATTAAAATTTAGGTGTCACTGGGCATTTGTGTAAAAATAACACATGGTCACAGAGAACTCTGAGCTTCCACTTCTTCATTTTTAAAATGAAAATGATAATGGATGATACCTAATAGCGCTAATTTTCAGCATTTAAATAAAACAAATTATCACATATATAAGCCAGTGATATCATAACACTGTATAAGCCCACTATCATAACTCGTATGTATATGATTAAGGAAGAAAAAAAGAAAAATATTGATAGAATTTTGTGACTCCTCCCCCATATATATTTACAAATCCTTAATAGAAAAAAATCCATCATTTTTAGACACTATGTTTCAGTCATTTATCTTTGATGTAAAAATGTTAAACAAGAGTAAGCCAATGTTCCTTCTAATCCAAACTTTTGGGATGCAGTTCCTTCGTAGTATTTTGTTAAGTGACACTGTTGCTACAAGTAGTCATTATAATCTATGTGTAGAAATGCAGGGTGCTGACGTAGTTAAAAACAAGCAATCCAGAACTGAGCTTAAGAAATATGTGCACATGTAAATGGCCTTGGGAAGGGCAGTTTGCTAGTTTCTATTTGATCTGCCTTTATTGCAGTTTCTGCAATAGTGAGTTATCTTCTGTAAACCTTTTCAAACCCCTGGGTGATAGGTGGGCTCCAGAGTGCAGGAAAAAGGGAAGAAGAAACACACGGCCAGAAAGTCCGTGTGCGCATGTGCGTGCGTGTGCGTGCGTGTGCGTGTGCATGTGCGTGTGCGTGTGTGCGTGTGTGTGTTTATACATGCATTTGTGTATATTATGAATGTTTATCCTTTAGCAACTAACAAATACAAAAGTAAAATATACTCAATACCTTTTGGAAGGTTGCTCAAATATTTTATTGTTAGAGGTGGTTTATAATCAGAGAAGGTTGGAGATCACTTTTGATAATGGGTGAGGAAAAAATGCCAAATGTGAGTAAAGATTTTTTATTACAAAGATGTGAAAATTAGGTCAGGACTTTGTGATAATCATAGAAGATTGTGCTGCACCTATATAGGCTTTCTCAACCATGTATACACATTAGGAAATATAATAAATCACAAGGAACAAACACAGTAAAGAGGGTCCGTACTTTCTGCTCTTGAAATGGATTCTTCATTAAATATATTATGACATGGAGGGGTTATATAATCATTTATAAAAGAAAAGACTACGCACACACACCAATATTAAAAATAAGAATTTACTAATAATAAAGTTACAATCAAGTAGCATTTTATATGTACCTCTGTGTATTGTTATATTGTCTAAATAAACTGAATGTAGTCAGAGCCTAAATTATTATAAACACTTTTATATATTTCCTTCCCCTCTTTCTTCCTCTCTGTCTCTCTTCTTTTCTTCCTTTATTTCCTTCCTTACCCCTCTTTCTTTCTTCCTTTTCTTTCTTTCTTTCTTTCTTTCTTTCTTTCTTTCTTTCTTTCTTTCTTTCTTTCTTTCTTTCTTTCTTTCTTTCTTTCTTTCTTTCTTCCTTTCTTTCTTTCTTTCTTTCTTCCTTCCTTCCTTCCTTCCTTCCTTCCTTCCTTCCTTCCTTTCTTTCCTTTTCTCTTTCTTCTGTCTTTCTTCTGACCCATCTGACCCAGGATGGCCTCTAACTCACAGATATCTGCTTGCTGCTGCCTCCAAAGTTTTGGGATTTAAAATGTGCACCACCACACCTGACTCTATACTCTGTATTTTAGAATAAATATAATAATACAATAACCATAATAAAGTAGTTTGTATCTATGACAAATAGATAAACACAATCCATGCAGTAGACACGTGTAGCTCAGAGATGGTTTGTGATTGGACATAAGCACAGTTAGTAGAGCTGAGGACCAGGTCTGTGAGCATTAAGAGGGATCCTCTACTTATATTGATTACTCATGGTAGGAGCTCTGTAGCTGACTCCTAATGTCAGTGCACGGCTGCGATTTGGATTAACGAGCATGCTTCTACTATGAAGTTAGCAGACCTTCATTCTGAAAATTGAACAGTTAAACCAAACGTCATTTATTTTAAGTGTTGTTTTCACTGTGGCATGCCCACTTCTGAATGCTCAAGATTCTCTACTCTTCCCTCCAGCTTCAATAGCTTTTTCTTTAGAAGACTCCATAAACATTTTTTTATTTCTTCAGGACCTTTTGTTTTCATTCCTATATATCTCTCTTCTCTTCCGAGGTTACAGTAATGCATAGTACCACACGTTCTCTCTTCCTCTAAAAAGAGGCACGTCATACACTTTCATGTCTGAGAAAATATTTCCCAATTTTGTACAGTCAAGAAGAGGACTGGAGACTCTAAATTTCAGATCACATTGCAGAAGAACAACCCATAGGAAGAAGAGCCATTTTTAATGTACAGTACTGGAGGAATACATCCTTGGGATTGTGTGTGTGTGTGTGTGTGTGTGTGTGTGTGTGTGTGTGTGTGTGTGTGTGCTTTAACCATGGTAAAAATCTTTCCCAAGTCTGCGATGGTAACTCAGAATTTTTCACCAAATCCCATTTAAGCATCAATTTTTAAAGGTATAAATTGGGTGGATATTCTTCATGGTATCAAGGACTACTTCTCCAACTTCCTCCAGGCCACTGAAAGGACCAATGGTCAAAACATATTGCCCTGAATCATGACGTAACAGTTTGCTATGAGTTCCAATGCCCTTAAATGTAGATCCTTTGGGATCAATAAATCTCTCTCTTCTTTAACAAATCTCCATGTCTCACTAGCGAATCGATTTTAATGATGTCACATTCAACATCACTCTAAAGGATCCATACTGCCTGTTTAAATAAAGCCAAGAGCTGTATGAGGTCTCTGGTCCTAATGATGATGCAAGCAAGGGTCAAAAGTTTTCTTTGTCATATACACAGTCATGCTACACTCAATAAAGTCCAGTGTTGCTTTAACATGACTTTTGTTTAAGGCTTTCTGCATCAGAGGCCAACACTCCTTTAGGTAAGCCTCTCTGTATTTTGGGAACAAGGTCAAAAAGCTGCCCTCCTCCAGAAACCCTCTGGAATAGTCTTCTTTGGAGAAAGCTGGTTCCTTCCAAACATTAGAAACAGTGAGAAGTTTTGCCTCATCTTGGTTCTTACCCTTCTGGTCCTGTTGGTGAGAGTCACTTTTTCAAACTGCTTTGGCAGGCTTGTGGACAGAAGGTGGCATGAGGGCACTTTCTTGTGACACCAGAAAATGACTATTGTTTACTTAAAAACTAATATCCACTTATGAGTGAGTATATATTGTGTTTGTTTTTCTTACTGACCCTAACTTGGATTCGAAGGAGGAATCAGAACCTGAACTGACTATCTTCTGCAAGGCCTCCACGGATGGGATTGGGACATCAACCCAGACACAAAACCTGTGACCTATAATCTGTCCTGCCTGCCAGATATGCTGGGACAATGGTTATATAAAACTTGTGGGAGTGACCAAACACTAGCTGATCCAACTTGAGGCTCTGAGAGGGAGCACATGCCTGACTCTGCCTGGATGGCTAGGAATCAGAAGCAGGATGACTCAGAGATCAAGGTAGAACCAAGCACAAATGGAAAAAAAAATCAATGAAATGTTTCCTAATGATATTCTGATATGCTCACATATCATAGATTGGCACATATCCCAATCATTATCAGAAAGGCTTCTCCAGAAGCTAATGGGAGAGATACAGAAACCTACAGCAAAACATTAGGCAGAGCCCAGGGAACCCACAGAAGAGGGGAGGATTGTAGGAGCCAGGGGGTAGAGGGTATCAGCACACAACCTACAGAATCGACACAGCAGAACTCATAGGTGCTCACAGTGACTGAATCGGCAATCACAGAGTCTGCGCGGGACTGACTAGGTCTCTGCATCTATGTTACAGTTGTTAGCTCAGTGCTTTGGCAGGACTCAAAATAGCAGGAAAGGGGGGCATGGCTCTGACCCTTTTCACCTGCTCCTGGGACCCATTTCCTCCTACTAGGCTGCTGAGTCCAGCCTTGACATTAGGGTTTATGCCTAGTTTTATCTCATCTTGTATGTTCAGTTGATATCCCTAGGAAGCCTCTCTCCTAAAAGAAAACAGGAGTGGATCTGGGGAAGAGAAGAGGTGTGTGTGTGGGGCGTGGCTGAGAGCATCGAGGGAGGGAAACTGTGGTAAGCATGTCAATTGTATGAGAGAAGAATAAATAAAAAGAAAAAAGCTTGTAAAATTATGATCAATGATAAGTGAGTTTAGGTTTCTAAAATCAAGGTATTTTAAAACACATTGTATTCTCTCTATATAGATAAAGGGATGGAAAAAACAAGAAAATGTTGGAAATTATGAGTGAATGACACATTCATCTCCCCCTTTGCTCATCTACTGACATTTTCTCAGCAAATACTTAAGGCATAAACTCTCAAACTCATTTCCAATTAAAAGTAAATAAAAAAGTATTCTTGTGACACTCTTGGTTTTGGAAAATAGTTCTAATCTAAGCCAACGTTACAATCACTATTGGTCTATTTCTGAATGCACACACATTGAAATACTTCTGAAGGTAAGTCAGCATTTCCCTATGTAGTAGTGACCTTCCCTTAATGAAGAATTTTCAGAACATTTTACAATTAAAAATCAAGGTGATATTGTTTTGTTTGTTGACTTTTTTAATTCTTCAGATTATAGCAATATAAATTTTGGAGATAGCTCACCTTTAATTTTAATTGTTAACTCATAATTCAATATTGAAGCAAAATGGGTAGAGATATTAAATTTCAGTTATTTACTCAGTAACTTTAAAAGAAATTTTCACCTTTGTCTCAGTTATTCTTAAATGATATAATGAGGACTGTTTTTGATTAATTATAGCACTAATAAGGAGAATTAAAAGATAGTGAAGCTATTTAGGATCCTTCTTGAAAAATGAATTTTATTTATATTTAAAAAACAAATATTTTAAAAGGAAATATTGAAATGTCCTAATTTTTGTACTGATGAAGTTGGGCCCGATGAACTTACTATGTTTCATTTATCTGGAAAGAATCAGTGTACTTAATTTTTGGTCCATTTGTATGACTCTTAAATTTTCCCCAAGTGTGCTCTATGACCAGTGGTTTAATTTATATTTAGTGGACCAAGGGAAATTCATTACCAGGTAAGTGCCCTGAATAAATTTACAATTTGCTAATAGGCATATCAAATGGAATAGTAAAAATTGCTGTTTGGAGCCACGCAAAAATTTAAATTCCATCTTCATTGCTTATTAATGTTGGATTATTCAGAGCCAATAAGAATGAATGCATTGGCTTATTGTGAAGTGTATTGGAAGCATTTATGTGTACAGGAAGTATTCAGTAAGTGCAGAGCAAATACTTTTCCACCTTCTCCTTCCAATACATATGACCTGAAGCTCACATTTCATTCTCCACATTCCTTTTTGTGTCCCGTGTCTATAACACCTTTCTGGTCTTGGCAGGCATCACTTCCTTTGTTAGAGCGTGTGTAAGCATATCTGGCAAGAATTCAATCTACTCAAGCCTCTGTGCTTTCTGTATAATCTTAAATGCAACAGAGACAACATCACCATAGATACAGTGCTTATTTTTCAGTCTGTGGTGCCAAGCTCAGATGCCTTTAGGGCCTTGCCAGGTGCTGCAAAATAAGTAAATCAGCTGGTGACAAAGGCGTTCAGATGAACCAAGGAGAAAAGCTCTGATTAAAAATGTGTCCAAATGTTTTTATTAAAAATCAAATGGCATTCATCTCCTGGATGTTTTTAGCTTTTAAGTTGTGACTGGCAACTTTGGCTTGCACATTTGTCTGCCTTGCTAGGTTGTGACTCTTAATAACAGGAGTAAGGGGTAGGGAGATGGCTCAGAGGTTGAAAAAGCATCCTTCTCTTGCCAAGGACCCACGTTGGGTTCTTAGCACACAGTCCATAAGTACCTGTGACTTGGTTTCCAAGGTACCCAAGGTCCTCAGATCTCTGAGGGTACCTACACAACTGTGGTACATGTAAGTTCACTTAGGAACACACACACACAAAATAATAAATTTAAAATAATATGAAAAGAGATCAGTGTGTCATACAGGTCCTGTTGTTCTCCACGTGCCATCAGCAGAGTTTGTTCAATGTAATATTTATCAAACTGAATTAAAATCACCATTGTATAAATAGTCCATAGTCAGTTTGACTTTGTGGAAACAGAAGTCTGACTTTTCTCTGTGTTAGAACTTTCAGAGTTATGTATACTTTAATTATACACATAGCCTCAATAGATATGTGTATATATATATATATATATATATATATATATATATATATATATAAAATTATCAGAGTTTAATGAGGCTTATATTTTTCCACTTAAAATGCTCATGAAACACTAGTGTTTAGGAACTGGGGAGGGACTTGGGTTCTAAAATTTTGAATGTCCTAAGCAATCTAAGAAGTTTTGAAGAGATGGATGAGTTTGAAAGAATATTCCTCTGACTAAGCCCTATGATGCTTAGTCGATATAGTCCTACTTAGTTTTGCTTTCTAGGCTCACACAGTTTTAATCTATATGCCCTTTCAAAAAGGCTTCTAAACCATAGGTGCCAAGGATTCAGCCAAGGATTGGTAAACAGAATTTATCAACATGTAAGGGAGCTAGATCCCTTTAGTTTGATAGTTGAAGTGTGCTATGCTTTAATATTTATGAACTGTGGGTTTACCTGCCACTTTATTACCACAAGGCTTACACATTTAGCACACTAGATAAGAGTTCAGGAGGCAAGCTGCATTTGTACCTGTTCCTTTGTAACTTTCAAAGGAGGCTGCAGACCAGACAGGTCATCATGGCTCATCCGTATTCTGTATTCTATTGCGGCATACAAGCCATTGTTGCTCCAATATACACAGTTTAAAAGAGAATGTAAGTAATAGATTTATCCCCAGATATGATGATAATGCTTGTTAGAATTATCCACAAATAAATGTTCTATGCAAATCCATCATTCCTTGTTTAAGAATATTTAATAGTCTTCACCAGTGTTAGGTCTTTCAGATTAGATAGCACTTGGTTGGCATGTGGATGGCAGCAATGTATGACAAGATAAAAGGATTCTTTATCACTATGCTGAACACTGATTGACTTTAAAATGACCTGGGAACATAATTATCGTAAAACAAAACAAACCAACAGAGATTTATACTGAGTTAGGGCCCAATAGGACTTTCTGTCTTTTGCTGAGACACATGTGTGACAGGCTGCACCATTGTGGTAGTGTTTTAGCAGAAGCAAGGACTGGTATGCTTGAGGTCAGCATATGGAATTTGCTTCCCAACTCTTGCTTATGACTCTGTTGGGTGTTTATGGTGGATGAATGCCTGTCTTCACAGTTCTGGTCTCAAATTCTTCAGGTTGATTACAAACTCAAGACATTAGAATTGCTTAAGAGCCTTCCCACCTTACTTCTGTACCTATTGTTATTTGTGTGCATCAGAAACTGTCTACAAAGTGAATAGCTCACCTTGGCTTGGCAGTCTAGGTATGATGTTGAAACATCACCTCCTCAAGAAGGTTTCAGTTTTTCCATTAGCATTGGTGTGAAGCTCCAGGTGTCCTCTGGGAAAAGTGCAGATTCTGAAGCTTGGGGCATCTGATATCAAAGCTTTAATATGCCATAGCTTGCACATGGTTTCACACAATCTACTTAAAACTCCATAAGCCTTACTTTTCCTCTTAAAAACATGTGGGAAATATTATATTATGAAGACAATTATTTGATACAGTGTTTATAAGGAACCTGGCATTTAGTACTTACAAAAGGTCTCACGACCACCATTTCCAGTGTTTCCTTATTCCTACTTATGAGCAATGCATTTTTTCATTATAGGAGAGTTATTTCTTGTTATTGACACATCTTATTTTAAATCATTTGCAGAAGCTTCTCCTTTTTATATTTTTAAGATAACTTGGCACTCTATAAGGCATGAAACTATGCAGGCAATTGACAAAATGGGACTAACAAAACTTGCCAGTGTTCTTCGTGGCACTGTTACTGGTGATGAGATATCAACTTCTAAAGGTCAAATAACAAATATATGCAAGTGGTTGGCCAAGTTAGTTAGAATGTCATTAGAGTCACAGAAAAAAAGTGACATGAAGCCACAATCTCCAGCTCATGTACAGTTCTTTCATCCCCAGTCAGAGGGGAACTGTACTTTCAGCTGGTAAGGTTTCCACACATCCTCTGCCTGCATTTCCCTCTGCTTTGCATATGTGCCCTCTCTTGTCTATGTGTGTGAGAGGAAGGGAGAAGATTTTGACTGGGAAGCATTTAGAAGAGACAGAGACTCTTGTCTCTGAGGACAGAGACTGAATGTGCTTTCTCTCCAGGGGCCTCATTCTAGATGGAAGCCTGAAGTTGCACCCCTCGCGTGTATTTGGCAGACAGGAAGCAATGGTGTGCCATGCTCTGCTTCATCTAAGATCATAATGTGAAATGGTCTTGAAAAGAGTTGGATATTACATACTTTAACGCACTTTAAAGGTTTTTATTGTAGCTATCCATTTTAAAGCTTGATACCATTGAGGACTATATTAATTCAGCTTTCTGATCCAGTCTAGGCTAACATGCATTCCTGATGGGAAATGAAGAAGTGGAAACAGACTCAAAGAAGCCCTAGTCTTATATTCTCAGCAGTATTTGATGGGCATGCTGAAATAATGTCTCCACTCACCATCTTTGCTCTTTTCTGCTGAACCACCACTATACTTATCATTGGGTAATTTTTGAAAACCTATTAGACTGACTTAAAAATGAGGCCTCAAGTACATGCTGCCTGAAAAGGATCCTGCTAGAGGAGATTCAAGGACCTCGTGTAGAGAAAAGTGAGGGAGAGCTAGCAGGTGCTGCTCAGAATGGAACTTCTTGTTGACCTTCAAAGCTAATTTGAACACACGTTCTGACTATGTCAGTGGGTCTTGCTTCGCTTGTCAATCATGCTTTTCTGTCATCTCTCAAATGCTGGCATGGACTTGAATTTGGATAGTTTGCAGAAATGTTCTGCTAGAAGTCACTGGTGGTTATGGTATCTTAGATACCATGACAGTGTGGCAGAAGAAACTCTGATATATTTGTGGACAGGAAAACATTGGAAGCAGTCTGCCTGCATTCCATTTCTGCATGGACTCTGGGCACCTAACTACTTTCTAAGCATCACTTACAACCTGTGGCACCATGAAAATGGCTTCTTGATCCAGATGCTCATTTTTAGAAACAGAATCCAAAACTGTCTGAACTGTTAATAGCTAAGAATATAATAGGACTGAGTTAAAAGTAAGTAAACAGTTATATTTACAAGTGAAAAAATGCTGCCTTCTAAGTATTCCATTCACTTTTATTACTATTTAAATAGGCTCATTTTGTGACTGTATTACTGTACTGAAATTTTAAAAAAGATGCTTGTTTACTGAAAAGTTTAAGGAATGAAATCATTTTATTATATTATGGTGGATTTATCAGCATTTATTTTTTTACAGTTTTGAGTGTAGAGAATCATGATGCATTCTTTTTCTATTTGATTATAAAACAGCAAAATAATCAGCTTTCTTCTTGGACTCATACATGTGTTCTCAAACAAAATGGTTCAGTGTTATTGTCTGGGTCTATGTGTAACTACTGTGTCATAAAATAACCCCAAAGCATCAATAAGGTTGGACCAGTAAAGAAGTGGGGAGAAGAAACTACTCCCTGGAAGGAAGCTGTTCATCCATGTGAGGCAAATTCAGTTTGCTGGATGAGATAATTTACTAAATGGGACTCTAGTACCCCAGAAGACTTCATTCACCTCGGCTGAATGAGCAGCTGGATCAAACTCAATTATGGAGACTTACCATTCATACTCAAAGGCATATAGATCTCAAATTGAATGTTCCTTATTTGGGTGCATTTAACTCCAGGGTAACCTGGGTACAGGGCTGAACAGATAGAAATGAGTGCAGCCTAATTAGAAAGACTTAGATCAACATGCCTTCAAATCTCATCTCCACAGCATTGAATGCTGATGACTAAGGTTCTAAAAGGAAAAGCAAGTGACAATATGCTCAAGTGTAATCACAAACTCTGAGTCTGGAGAGATTCCCAGTTACTATGTATTTAAGTAAAAACTGAGCTACAATCTAGAAAACTACGCTTATAGAAAACTCTGTTGTCAAGGAAAAATACTAGATGAAAAGAAATAAACAATGAAGAATAGATTGATGTTATGTTAATAACCTACATCAGTCAATAAGAAACCTTTATAAGAGACAAAATTGTGTGTGTGTGTGTGTATGCATGTGCATATGTTCAAAACTTTCAATATAAGCATAAAGCTTTTTAAAATAATAATAAAACAATAACCAAAACTCAATAATTTTTATTTTTTGCCTTTGAGAAAGGATCTCACTGTGTTGCTTTGGCTTGGAACTCTCTATATACCTGCTTCCATCTCATAGAGATCTGTCTGCCTCCTGAGTGCCCCACTATTGCCCAGCTTTAAATTGAGGATTAAATGCAGAGAATTGTTGTTGCACAAATAAAGAAAACTCAGAGCCAGATCTCAGGGAAAGGCTGAGATATCAAAGAGAGTAAACACCACAGTCAAATCTCACTCAGCTGTCTTGCAGCTTCCTCAGCCTCGCTCCTTTAGGCTTCTTCTGCCTCCTTTGTCTTTCTATGCCTGCCTTGAATACCTTTTTCCTCAGTTGTTTTACATCCAGGTTAAGATTAAAGGTGTGGTACCACCTCTCCCTGCCTGGGAGCCTGGAAATCCTTTGGTAAACTAAACTGACCTCAAATTTAGATTTGATGGGATTAAGGGCGTAGATCACCACTTCCAGACATTCCCTGTGGCTGAGATTAAAGGTGTGAGTTACCACTGTCTGATCCTCCTAGACTGACTGTGAGTAGATCCCTCTGATATCTCAGACTGGTTTTTATTAAATTTGAAACATATCCCCACAAATTGCTTCAATTTTCTGCGGATTTTTTTCTTCAAAGGGAGCAGTCCCAGTGCATCCTTGAAAACTGAGGGATGTCTAGTACCTCTCCTTACAGACTCCACAGTGTCAGAGATTAAAGGCATTTAAGTATTGCTCACTTGAGTCTCAATTTACAAAAGCCTGATTTTATGTTGACTTGTTGGTTAGAATAAAATCAGTTGTTGTTTTCCAGTTTCTTTGTGTATTCTGATGAGGTCATGTGATGAGGCTGTTCAGAATGGCTTCCCTCTGTAGGCAGCTGCTCAGGGAGCAGAAGAAACATCTATCTTTGAGTCCTGGGAAGCCACACCATACTCTCTGGTTGTTCCCTTCTATATCTATATTGTAAAGTCAAGGCTATTTGCATTTTTCTGTCCTTCACATTAATCCTTACTAAAGTCTGTAGTCTGTTTTGTACTCTATTAAGATTCCTGGTCTTTTCATTAACTGTCAATACCCTTTGATGAATCTCAAACTTGGAATTTGAAAGAAACACTGGATGGAACAGATTTCTCACTCCATCATTTAGGCAGTTCTAGACTATTCTACTTTTATTTGAGCTGTTATTTCAGAATGGTTTCACCAGTCAGATACCAGCCTCTTGCCCGGATTCTTCTTGATCTGTCATCTTATCTCAAAATAAATTAAAAGTTATATTTCAGTATCTGTCAAAGCTCCAGAGAGAAATATTCTTTGGTTATTTCATACACACATTATGATCATGTTCTTCCCTCTCCAAACTCCTCGAGATCCTCCACAATTCACTCCCTACCCAACTTCATTGTTTCCTTCTCTCTCCTTCCCTCCCTTTCCCCCTCTCTCCCCTGTGGGAGATTATATTGTTACATTTTAAATAATTGTCCCACCTACTGGTTCAATAAAAAGCGATGATTGGCCAAAGGCAGGAAGGAAGTGTGGGCGGGGCTACCAGACTAAGAAAACTCTGAGAACAGGAAGCACAGAGCAGAGATGCCAGACAAGCCAGAAGAAGCAGAGGACAACTATGCTGCTCTGAGAAAAGGTACCGAGCCACATGGCTGAACAGGAAGAGTCATGGGTTAGATTAAGGGTAAAGAGTTAGCAAGTTATATGCCTGGGCCTTAGGCCAATCAGCCTACAACTATTGAAAGAATCTGCATGCCTCTGTGTGGCATAAACCTTGAAGCTAGGCCCGAAAGTCCAGGGCCTATTACACTCTGTTCTTTAAAAAACAAAACAAAATAAAACTAACCAAAAAAGAAGACCAGTAAGACCAAAAACTATGAAAATGAAAGAAGAAGCCCCAAGAACACATGGGGTCCATTCTGAGGAGGTATACCTTGTAAATGGGAACTAACACACACACACACACACACACACACACACACACACACACATGGGGTCCATTCTGTGGAGGTATACCCTGAAAATGGGAACTAACACAGACTCACAAGGGCAAGACAGGCAGAGAGTAAGAGACTTTGGGACACTCCATCCTAAAAGGGGTAACTTCATCAAACCCCTCCTCTCAAGGATCAGGGATCTATATGGGAGAGGAGGTGGAAATATTTTTTTGAGTCAGAGATGATGGATAGCTCTAAGAACCAATGTCTTCCAGACAAAAAGGACTGATACAGATGTGAACTCATAAAGTCTGAGAGCACACTCAAGACGTGTGCAGGTTCATACCACACAAACTTTTTTTTCCCAATAAAGAATTTATACCCAACAAAATTGAGAGTGATATTCAGAAGTAACTACTTAACTGAATTTTACTTAAAAACCATTCACAATTTTTGCATTTCTATTATTATAAGGAAATAACTGGAGGTATAATTCTCTTCTTCACTGGTCATGTTAGATTGTGTCTTGTTACCTCAACTCAGAACTGTGTCTTGATGGACCAGGCCCACAAAGAGCCATTACCTCTGAGGAGACCCAAATTAAAAAAAAAAAAAAAAAAAAAAAAACAAGACAGGCAGACAAACCCCCCCAAAACAACCATGACAGAACTCTTCAGAGATGAGAGCGTGAGAGAGTTCATCCCAGCCTGTTCTTTCCTTGGACGTTCATAAAGAACTAAAGTCCCATAACCTTAAATTCAGTCTGGCAGCCAGCATCACTGTTGACTCAGGGAACACAAGTTTGTCCATGTGCTCATGGACCATCTGACAGTCAGTATTCTCCACACCTTTAGACTGCTACCCAAGGGTACTGGTCAGGGAGGTCAATGGCTGAAATGGAGAGAAGGTAAAATGGGCACTGCTTTTGTGCATGACACTTATAGAAAGCTAGTATGTTTAGATTTAACTCATTTGCCACTGACCTCTTGTAGAAAAAAAATGAATGTTTTTCAAGGGGAAAAATAAATTTTTGACAGAAAATCAGTTGGGAGTATGTTGCCTATTCAGAATCCCACTAGCAAGGGTCTGAGATATCCACTTGGCCCCCATCTTCTCACCCTAAATGCCTACTGTGTCCCTCTCAGTAAGCTGGCTTAGATGCTGAGACAGTCACTGAGGTGGAAACTTGAGGATCATGTAGGTTGGTCCATCACTGTCACTTTTTATCCTTTGGTGGTAATCTATGTAACTGGTGTCTGCTCTGCTCTGTCCTATGTCCCCATCTGCTCTTTTCTTTTGATTTTGTTCATTTCTACTGACATCACGACCTTTAAAAGTTTTTGATCACTGCTGTAGTTTTTTATATTTATATCTCTTTCTCAACCTTCGTTTTTCTTTAGTATTTATTATATTCAGCTGGCAGAAAGATATTTCTAAAATGCAAATGTGTTTGTGTGATTTTCCTGTTATCAGTACTGTATTGAATAGGTCTGGGAAGACTGGACAGCCTTGTCTTGTTCCTGATTTTAGCAGGATAGTTTTGAATTTCCATTTAGTTTGATGTTGGTTTGCTGTATATTGCCTTTATTATTTTTAGGCATGTTCATTATATTCCTGATCTCTCCAAGATCTTTATCATGAAGGGGTGTTAGATTTTGTCACAGGCTTTTTCAGCATCCTATGAGATGATCATGTGCCTTTTTTCTTTAAGTTTGTTTACATAGTAGATGACTTTGACAGATTTTTCATAAGTTGAATTATCTCTGATGATTGTAGGTTTGTAAGTCCTTTAATCTAATTTCATGTTTTGGTAGTTTATTCCTATATGACTTTGCTGCTACTACTACATCCTGCCCTTACCCTCCTCCTCAAAGTAGCTTTGACTAATCTAATATTCTGCTTACCTGTGACCACCTGTGATGAGCTTATTTATTTTTTGTCATTCTCCTTGGGGAGATCCCATGTGCTCATAACCTGAGCCTTATTCATTGATCTACCACATGTCGCCTAGAGCATATACATACTAATTGTCACTGCTCCCAGACTCCTTGGAGTGGAAACTAAGCCATACTCCTGTTAGCTTCACAGCAGTTAGTCTACTCCTTTGAGCAGACTAAGTGACTCCCTCAGTTCTTATTTAGAAAAGACTGTTAAAATTCCTGCTCTATTTAATAGTGAATAATGGATTTCTTCAAGAGGAATCTACATTTTCCCTCAAAAATTTTCATATTTTTCTTCAAAGTTATTATGTAAATATATTGTTCTGATTCCTTAAACAGTTAAAGAGAGAACACTGTTTAAACATTGATAAATAAAATGCAACAAAATAAAGCTGTCATTAATCAAAGGAGCTTAGAAACATGGATCCCAAAGTCCTGAATATATCTGAACTATTCTATTTGTGTGCCTGTAACTGTGCCCAATGCTAACCTGTGTCACTGCTGAGTTTTTTCCAACTAATATTGAATCAATTAAAATTGTTTTCATGAGAGATCTATCTTTATTTCATCCACTGGTCTTTAATTTTTTCTTCAGTGTTGGATGGGATAACCCAAATAATAACTGGGAAGATCTGTCCCTTTGCCCTTTCATCTCCTACTTTTGTCTTTGACTCTTGGCTAAATAGATCTTGGTTTGTCTGGCATTTCTAAAAAAAAAAAAAAAAAGTCTTATCATCATGATTCTCTACTTTCGAGTAAAGTATACTCTTATGATGACACCCCAAAATTGTTTTCTGAAATCAGTGAGCAATATAAAAATTAAGAATCCAACCTTGGTGTCAGTCCTCATTCATAGATACAGACAGGCACCATATGGGACACGCTCTGAGTCCTTACGTAACAGACAGGATTTCTCACCTTGGAAGTGAGTTAACATCAAAGGGTGCTAATATTACAATATTGACATAATTGGTGTCTGGTGTCATACACACTCTACACTTCACTCACTTCCCTGCCTCCTGACTGAGAATCAGACAGCCTGGCTGTGGACACTTGCTGTGAATCTCCCTCATCTTCAATGAGCTGTAAGAACAGACTCTACTGTACTTAATGTGCTCTGCTACTCTTTCAAGATGCCATGATCTGTCTCTCTTGTGCTGGAATCTGCTCTCCTCTGAGCCCCCCACTTTGTCTCTATCTGTGCATGAAGTTACTAACGCTTCCAATAAACTCCTTATACCTCAGTAATCTGTTTGTATGTCTTCCACCCCATCCCAAACTTAATAAATAGCAGATGGAAACAACTCTGAGTAGATTATAAAGGACTCAAGTACTTTTGGAGAGCCTTATTTTTTAGCAACCTAAAATGCAGCTGCTCCTTCAGGTAGAATAGTGTCACAACTGTTGAACCACCATCTACCACTGAGCTTGCTGCATCAACCAAAAACCATTGGTGTTTTCATTTGCCCTTGGTTATATTATTTCCTTACTTTCTACTTAATATAATTGGAAGACACACTGCTGTCTAGTTTTTTGTTTTGTTTTGTTTTGTTCTGTTTTTATTTTACTTTTTTTTCTTTTGATTCCAGGCATACATATTTTGTTTTATATATACAGAAAAAAAGGCAAATGGAGGACTTCATTGCTTTAAATAATTCATTAATCACCAAAAATCTAGCCATTTAGAAGTAATGAGTCATTCAAAATAGCCAGTTGATTTTTAAAAGCTGAAGAGTTGGAAACCATGCTTTAAGAGGAAGGGAGTCTTTTTCTTGCCTTAAACCTTTCCTCTCAGTGTGATATTGTTGCATATTGTGAAGATTGTTAGATCTGATACACACTTTTAGCAGTAGCAGGATACAGAATTTATATTAAAAGTCCATAGTTTTCTTTGCCAATAATAAACACATTAAGAATAAACTCAAGAAACAAGCACATTTATAGTAGCTTCAGAAACACTATGAATAAACATCTAGGAAACATCTCTTCACACAAGAAATATCAGGGGAGGGGGAATGAAGACATTAGGAGATGGAAAAACGTCTCCTCTTCAAAGAATGGCAGACTTAATACTATAAAGTGGCTACATTGCCCAAAGTGATCCACAAATTCATCCACTACCTAGAAAATTTCCAACGGCATCATTCCAGAAGTAGAAAAAATTACTGAGTTTTATTTGGAAGCACAAGAAACTCAGAATAGCTAAGGCAATCCTGAGTGAAAGTATGTATGACAAAAGTATCACATATATATATCCCATATGAAATTATACTGTAGATCAATAGTACTAAATGCATCATGATGCTAGCATGAAGATTAGTAGAATAGAATAGAGAACCCAGAATTTAACATACATAACTATAGCCACTTAGATTTTGACAGAGTTCTCAAGATCATACATTAAAATGGTACAGAGAATGCTGGATATCCACTTGTAGAAAAATGAAACTACATTGTTATCTCTTACCTTACACAAAAAGCAATCAAAATGGACCAAAGACTTTAATGTAAGACTGAAGTTCTGAAACCAATAGTAGAAAGCCTATGAGAAAGATGTATAAGCAACATCTTTCTAAAAACCTCTAATAGCTAAGTAAATAATTTCAAGCATTGACAAACAGGATTATGTGATATTTAAAAGTGTCTGCAGAGCAAAAGTAGTAAGAACAGAGTGAAATGCTAGCCTTAGATTTGAGAAATAATGTTTTTGTATAGTCACTTGATAGGCAATTAATATAACGAACATGTAAAGAACTAAAAAAACACAGAAAAGGAAATAATACAAGTAACAAATAGACAGAAATGAACAAACAGACTGTTTTAGGGTTTCTATTGCTGTGATGAGATGCCATGGAAACTCATAAAGAAAAATATTTAATAGTGGCGGCTTCCTTACAGTTTAGAGGTTTGGTCCATTATCATCATGGTGAGACATGATGGCATATAGGCAGACATGGTATTGGAGCTTAGAATTCAACATCTTGCAGGCAACAGGAAGTAAACTGTGTTACTGGGCAGTATCTTGAGTATTTTTGAGACCTCAAAGTCCACCACCACAGTGACACACTTCCTCCAATAAGAACCTATACCAACAAGGCCACACCTCCTTATTATACCACTCCCTTTGGGGGACATTTTCTTTCAAACCACCACAAACATACTTTACCAAAAATTAAGTGCAGATAATAGATGACAACATGTTGGCCACTAGAGATGGACAAATAAAAACTACATTGAAATTCTATCTCACCATGTCAAATGAATTATAATTAAAACAAGAAATGCCAATAGGAATAGGGAAAATTTTTACAATATCTGGTAGAAATATTAATTAAGGCAGCCAGCTGGCGGTCCACCAAAACAAATAATAGGACTACCATAGTATTTGGCCAGATACCTAACTCCTAGGAATATATGACAAGGGACTTCAGTCAGCATCCTCCAGAGACTCTTCCTGGGTTGATTATGAGATTATTCATAACAGACCAGTTAACAACCAGTGAATGGCTGAGTACAAGTATAATTTATTATTCCAAGAAGAAGAATGAAGTTATATTCTTTCTAGGAAAATAGGTCGAATTTAAGTTCATCAAATCAAATAAATAGCTCAAATTCAGAAAAACAAACACTTCATGTTTTCTTTCAGACGTGGATCCTAGGTTACATTAAACCAAGAGAAAAGGTAGCTATAAATAGCTTGGAAAAATAATATACATAATATAAAACTCATTGCAGAGGGGGAATCACTGGTGGAGTTAACATGAGAAAGATATTGGGAGGACATAGAATCAAAATTAACAACGTACCAATATGTACTAATAAAATTAAATAAATAAAATGACCTTAAATACTTCAAGAAGTGAAATAAAAATCGTGAGGCAGAAAAATTCAGCTTATCTAAGAAAGAGAGTGAGAGCTTTGGCACATTGGTGGATCTGACTCTTCACTCTTCCACTTACTGTATGATATTTAGTACGTTCATGTAACCTTCCAAATTAACGTTTCTTGTTTGAGAAACAAAACAAGACTAATTATAATAGCTCTGTAGTTTTTGTAAGGACTAATGTGGCAACATGTAAAAGGCATTACATAGGATCTGGTACACAGAAGGCATACCTCTGTGGCAAGAAAGAAGAAAATCACATGGAAGTTAGTCAGTCCTGAACCAGAACACCAACAGAGGGAAAACATTGAAATCAAAGCACACTGCCTTTTGTGGCTGAAAAATCTAGGAACCAGGAAGCCACATGGAGTAGCACTTATTATTACCATATTCTACCATCTGGCTAAAATATGTAACTAACAGTGCTGCCCCATGCAGTAAGCATGCCAAAATATCACCAGCAAACAGGTATAGAAGCCATTTTGAAACCGATGCTTCAGGTGACATGGGCATTAATCAGAACTACAGAGATACTTTGTGCAAGGAAACCTATACTTTAGATAAATTGTCAAGAAAAAAAGGCAAACAGCATATATCCATAAAACACCAAGGGAGGAAAAGAGATAACTAGAGCATAATAACCATACAGCTTTACAAGCACAAAGTACAGTAGAGGGTGTTGGAAAGCTATTAATGCCTTTTGCACTGTAATGGTGGCTCTGCATCTAGAACCCCTTTGACAGCAAGTATCATTAACCTATGCTTCACAACGACCTTGATGTTTATACCTTCTGTCGAGCTAATGATTGGTCTTTTGTGAGTTGAAAATTCACATCTTTGTAGATCTTTAATGTTCAATTTCAATGAAAAGCTATTGAGCAGCAAGTTCTTGGTTAATTCAGAGTCAAAAGAACTGGGTGTAATATGCATCTTTCATGTAGTATGGAGCAGAGGGGTTTCATTAGCCATTTAAAGGCAGATTTTCTTTTGATCTTTGGGAAATAAGACTTATGACATTTGTGCAATTTTCTTTCTTCTGCAGGTTGCAATGTAATGAATGTAATAAGAGAAAAAGGGCATTTGAGATAATAAAGTAGTAGCCAGGTCACACAGAGAATGACTTTCTAAAAGGTATCAGAAGTTAGCTCACACCTCAGCTTTAGAATCTACTAATTAGCACTAAATTTTGGAAAAATTGCCTGACTATGCAACTGCTTTAAAAGATCTAGACAAAAGAGGAAGACACCTCGGAGACTTTCAAGGAGTTCTTTCTTCCTGGACCTTCCTTGGTTAGCCTCCTATAATCTAATTTTCACCATTCTACCTCTAACCTTTACTGTTCTTATTTTGATTATCCAAGAGTCTGTTAATTGGTCCCTCTGCTTCATTCCTTCTCGATTAGGATTAATTGAGTTTCTAGGTTTGTAGTAATCCTGCAGTAATATTTTGCAATAAGTCAGATTGCTTCCTTAAATGAAAACTACCTTCAGTGACATGTAATGTGTATGTGTCTATGTGTGTGTGTATGTGTGTGTGCGTGTGTGTGCGTGTGTGTGCGCACATATGTTAGACTTTTAACTTCAAACTCATTTCTCCAGATGGAAGAATTATTACCTTAAGCCCTAACTTTTTGTTGTTAAAATGCAATTCTATTGCATTTGGACATAAAACATCACAGTTTAGCATTTAAAAATTTCTAGAATACTTTCTAAGTAATTTTTATAATTAAATTCTGAATCTTTTCCATCTGAGCAGATTGGTGTGTCTCATCTCCAAGATATAGAAATGTCTTTTGCGCTCAGACTCATCTTTCCAGATTTTCTGCAGTAGTCCTTTCTCTGCTTTCTCCTACCACTGTTAAATCCTCGACCTTTCCTCTTTCCATACTCATACCTCTGTGTTCCCATAATTTTCCTAGCTACTCAACTCTTCAATCTTTCAAACTTGTCTTCATGTCATGAACATTCTATTCTACATTATACCAGCTTCTTTAGTTAATTATAACATCTCTGACAATGTCCAGGTGGGGTAACATACATTGGCAGGGCAAACTTGGAAATAGGGCCAATAGATCCTACTTGGGACCTTCTCTTGTTCTTCATGGAATATGTAGTTGAAAGTTTCTGTCACACCTGACCCCGACAGCTGCTTATAAAACCATTACTCAGGAGCTTAATCTTAATTATAAACTGTTTGGTCTATGGTTCAGGCTGTTAAAAGCTAGCTCTTATATCTTAAATTAACTTATTTCTATTAATACATTTATTGCCACATGGCCAGTGGCTTACAGGTTACATTTTATTTCTTGGGCAGCTGGATTACATCTCCAAGACTCCACCCTTATTCTCCTATATTTGTGCTCAGATTTTCTGTCTTCTATCCTGGCTTGTTATGGGCCAGAACAGCTTTATTTACTATAAAACAGCTTTATTAACTAATGGGAGACATGCATATTTTCATGGCATACAGACTGAAAGACATCTCACATCAGAAATATTTACCAGATTTTGAACTAATAAAAACCATAATGAGGCAAGTTATGGTGGCATGTACCTATGATTTCATCACAGGAGGCAGAGGCAGGTAAATCTCTGTGAATTTAAGAATAGTCTGATCTTTATAATGAGCCACAGCCAATCATGGTTGCGTAATGACACTTAAAGAATAAAGAATTAAAAGTTATGGCTACTAATATTATCCCTCCCTGGTCCTGCTACTATAAACTGGTTATAATCAATATCTACATACAATACTACCAGGAAAGGAACAGTTTTACTTTCCAAAAATTGCACTCAGTTTTACACATACTTTGGAAACAGGAATACCAGAAACTTCAGAAATGCTGTTTATACTTTAAGATCAGAGTTTTTAAAATACGCATGTAGAAAGAACAAGGACTTTCTCTAAAAGTCTCATTTCCAATCTTTTGTCACTGAAAATATTTTAAATAACTATATGCAGCAGTTGCTATATTCACAATTAATCTTTATAACTGTCATACTATAAATGTCCATTTATTTACCTTTCCTCAAACATTCAAAGAAGAAGGAAATTTTTCATCACAATTCTTAGAGACGTAAACAGCCCCAAATTCCCCCTATACGTGGCTAAGCAGAATTAAAGCAAGCTGACTTCAGAGTCTGCACTTTTAACCACTTATCTTCAAGGGATGCAGAACCAATTCTTTACATACTTTCAAGTAAACTATGTTATGTGAGTTATGTATCCCATTCAGTGTTTACCCTTACTCTATACTTTCTTGTTTTATTATCCATCAATTTAGTGGCATTCATTTAGCACTAATGTACCACATGGTGACATTCATCATGGAGAAAGCCTTTACTTCCTTGAGGAAATGGAGAAGGCCAATGCAGGCAAATAACTTGACACATACACAGTTTTCGGTGCTGTGCTAAGTGTAAGGCTATAGGCAGGCTCCTGATTCTAGTCTTGTCTGATTACTTCTAATTTGGAGTTTGGGGGAGAATCTTGTTTGTCTATTGAACAAGATTATTCCACCCCCAATATTTTGAATCTGCTCATATTCAGTAGTATCAGCCAGGCTTGCCTTCATTAACAAACTTGTTTTGACTTGATGCTTCTTGGCAGCTTTCTATTCATTGAGTACATCTTGCTCCTTAGTTATCAATCTATTATTACCTGTCCATTCAGGAGTTGAGTGAATTCTTCCTCTGTTATTATGTCCCAGACTTGAGGTTCTTATACCGGTCACCATGGTCTTCCTTGAAGAAAAGCTGCCTTTCTAGTAAATCTTTAACAATAGATGTTTGAGTGTGGTGGAGACAAAAGGAAGCTGTGAAGGAAGTTCCTAGGTGAACCTACAAAGGTTGGGTATTTACTACTTTAGTAAAAGAGGGCATTCCTGCAGAATGAATACCTCTGCAGAGCCTGGCTCAGGCCATGAGTCTTAAGCAGTTGAACAGAACTGGAGCTGAGGTTTATAAGTGATTAATAAATGTCATCCAATTCATCCAACCAAGGAAGCAAGTGCCAGATCAACCTAGGCTCTGAGTGCTCTGCCCAAGAATGTGGCTGCTCTTATCAGACTGTGGGGAGCCTAGAAGACTTATAAAATACGGGATTGATATTATTTATTATGCATTTTTGAAGTTCATTCCTGTAGTAGTTCAAAGAGTGAATATGCAGATAATGAAAATGGAGATAGAGATGCAAAAGATTTTTAAATTATTCTAAAAAATATGATGTTTGGATATCTTTAAAAAAATCTTTCTGGTTGTTTAAAGACATGTACTGCCAGTACCCAGTAAGTTCTTGAAGATGGTCTTATGTTTTTTAAGAGGGAGAGAGCCTTTTTTCGCTCTGGTGAAATTAATCTTGAGTAGAAGCGGAAGGTGCCAGACAACCACAGTCACCAAAGCTGAGTGGAGTTGGTGTCTTCAGCATATTCATTACTTCATTCCCAAGGAAAATAAGAAATGCAGACAAGGGGTGAGCAAAGAAGAAGTAGATTTATTTAGAAAACATGAGAAGGGCATTGTAGTAGAAAGTGTTGTTTTAAGAAAGGGGGTGCTGCTCAGTTGCTTAGTTTAGTGACCTTTTATGAGACTTATGGTAGGAAGCAGAGAATGAGGTAATGTTATCTGGCACAGCAATGTCTTATGGGAAAGACAGATGTCATAAAGCTAGCACAGCTGCTTGACAAAGATCCAGCAAAACTGAGCTGCATGATGGCTGCTGTGTTCATTTCCACCTGTTGCATACTTGAGGGACTCAATATCTGTACAATTTGGGGATATTGGATTCATGGAAATTTTCATATGAATAGTTATGACTGCTCCCAGGAATGCTGCTTCTAAGCTTCCCCAGGACAATCCTGAATATACTACCCCTCCTGCTTTTAGGGAGTTATCTTTATCTACTTGAGGATCTTCCTCACACCTTGAAGGTTGTGACACATAAAGAAGCCAGGGGCCTCTTCATGTGATTCCAATTAGGATTTTTAAAAATTTTATTATGTATTTGTATTTATTTAAAAAATTTAAAACATAGTATAATACGTATGGTAAACTGAATATCTCAAAATGACAAATCCATTTACAGGTATGGTGGCTGTTTCAGCAGAGTGGAATCCTCTTAAAGGCTCCAATAAACCATACCTTGGCTTGTGGAGGCCTCACCATCACTGGAATCTCTCTTTTCCATACTGATGTGGCCATTTTGTTTTTGTGTCTTCTAATGTTCTACCTGTGTGCCTCTCCGTTCTTAAAAACCCACACTAATCTAGAATGACTTAATCTTAACTAACTGAGTCTGTATGGGGAGGAGCACATCAAAATATGCCCCTTTCATATTCAACTCACTTTACAACAGTGGCCAACAATCTGCTATATACTTTCAAAATATTATATTAGCTCTTCATAGTTCATGAAAAGCTACCTACAATTGGCCCCATTTTGGAGATGGTATTAATGGATTTCTTTTTATTTTATTCTGTGTGAAGAATGTCCTCTAAAACTGTACAAAATTCAGGTCTAGATTTATTTTTGAACACGATCCTTTGTTTGTGATGCTCTTTTTCCCTTCATCAGGCCATTTATTAAATTTCAATGATGGATGTATTTTTTTAAAAAAACATGTGAAAAAGACTTGAGAAATCTTGGCAATTACTGAAGGTCATAAAATTAGATTTTCTTGCTTCTATTCCTAATGCTTCTTATACAACACTGCAATAATCAGTGGGCCAGATGTGAAATCATCTATAGAATTAAATAAATTAAACTAAACTGAACATAGTAGACACTTGCTTTTACTTATCTGTAACCCGTTCTTCTTTGGTCTTGAAAACCACATTGATTTTCCTTTAAAAACATTCTTTTCTTTGTCTCAGCTGATACAAGTTCTATGGTGGAGTTGGAATCTAGCTATCTCTGTTGAAATTTTGAAGTAGATCTGTAGCTTGTTACACTAGAGAGCTTCAAATCTGATGTCCTGCTATAGTTTTAAGAGAATGAAGGCTACTATTCATTTGAATTGTAGATCAATGTAAGATAGAGGCTATTGCTTTAAAGCAATAACTTCCTGAAAGTGAGACATTCTAGAAAAAAAAAAAAAAAGCAGAGAGACTGAAAACAACTGACTGCTATTAAGAAAAATTATAAATTCATACAGTCATATTAATAGTTAAATGACACAGAATTGTTAATTAAAATAGGTACAAATTTTCTTGGATGAATACAATATAATTTGAGTTTCTGTCACACGTAACTAAGGACTTCAATAAGTAACATTTTATAAATAGACATAGATTGCCAATGTACTATCGGCATTAGTCACCACTAAACAAGGTCATATTTTAAATTCAGGCTATTCATATAATCTTAGCTTTAGAATAATTTTCTGATTGTTTGTTAGAATCATTCTTTGGGGTTTCATGTTTCTCATTCAAGTTAAAAGAGTTTGGACAGATTGACTTAGTATTAAGATTCTCTTCCAGAATGTACTTGGTGGTTTGGTTTCAAAGTTAATAATTTAGTAGGAGTATATATTTGTATTTATTATTTAAAAATCACAATGGCATATAGCATTAATGTCTAACCCATTCAAGGCACCTTTTGCTATCCTTTGACTATAATTTTGTCACAGAATCATTTAGGAAACAGAATTAAAATATTTTCTCATCGGAACTTTTGAACCATAATTATTGTTTCAACTTATATGACTATGTTCAAAAGGCTATAATTGACATTTTAAATGATTTATGTATTAGTATTACTTCAAATGCACAATTAATTTCTTACAGTCTAATTTTTTTGAATAATTCTAAGACTTGAGCCTGGACGTGGTAAATGGAGGAAACCTGTTTAACTATTAGCATTCTTCTTTCTTTAAAGAAAAATTTCAATAATTTATTTAAACCATAAATTAAGAAAAATCTGTCAGAAAGTCCAAGGTGATGTTGTAGAAGCATTGTGTTACAAATTCACAAGTTTTGACTCACATCTTTTAATCCAGCATCATGAATTGAATTTTGAGTAGTCAAAACTATTTTAAGTGTGAAATGTTTATGTAGGTTTTGTTATATAGTAAAATTTGCTTGTTAAGGAAATTATGTGCTTAGCAGAATAATGTTTATTTTTTATAATTATTTTATTTATATTAAGATATTATTACATTGTTTCCCCCCTTCCATTTCCTCTATCTTTTTGATCTGTATTCACTATTCATGTGATGTGGAACTAAGTTGTCTCATTTTCAGTGAGTGTTGGCAAGCGTTTCCTTGGGTCACTTCAGGTCCTTACCGCTTCTGTCAATGCTTTCCCTTGGTATATGGGTTGGAAATTCTCATCATATTTATGTTGCCAAGAGTCACCTCTATCTTTCACTAATACTCATTTTTGTGACATTAGGAATGCTAATGTCTGCAATTTTTTTTTCCTGCCTTCAAGGTACTATATATGCCAGACATTTACTTGGAACATGTCTCAGATTTTGTTCATTATGACCTTTGATTATGTATGCAGCATTGGTCTTAAAATATATAATGGGTGCTGACAACTTTTTCCCATTTAGTTTTAGCCTCAAAAATCTGAATTTTTAATGATTCTATCCAAAAAAATGTTATTATTGTATTTTCCCTCTTATGGTCTCATATAAATTAAGTATTTGCTTTTTTGGCAAAAAACAAAAAATAATGGGTGGCAATTTCTATCATGATGGATTGTCCTAGTTAGCTCCTCTATTGTTCTGACAAATAACAAGGCCAAAAGCATCTTCAGGAGGAGATTTCTGTGGTTTACAGATTACAGTTTTCACTGAGGGAAGGAACTCTCAGCAGGAACCTAGAGGCAGGAACTGAAGCAGAGACCACAAAAAATGCTGCTTAAAGACCTGCTTTTCCTGGCTTACTTTCTTCGACAGGAATGGAACCACCACGGTGAGGTGGGCCTTCTTATTTCAATAGGCGGGCAAGAAAATGAATGCTTCAATGACTTGACTGGAGGCCAACTGGGAAATTCCTCAGTGGAGGCTTCCTCTTTGTGCATATGTCAGGTTGAAAACTAAGATTTGTTATCACATGTATATATTATGGGATTTTAATAATGTAATATGCAAAGTTGAACTATTCTTTATTTCTTTAAAATATTGACACTTTTATTCAGCAAGTAAAATGTATAGTATTTGTCAATTAAATGTTACTGTAAGAAATAGTGAAGGTTAATATAGGTAATATGTCAGTATTTTAATCATGGAATTACTAACAAGTTTGACATGTATATAGATAAAATACAAATTGTCAGAATGGTATAAAATAACCACAAATGACCTACTAGCCTATGCAATTTCTTGATTGTGAAAAAATGAGAGTTCTTTTAAAAACTATTGCTATCTCTTTTTTTTTACAGTTATAAAATTGTGTATTTTACTTCTATTTATCTATTTGGTTTTATATTTCTGTTTTACTTACCCGTTAGTGCTTATAATCAAACCACAACTAGGGACATGTTAGGTAAGTTTTTACTCCTGAGTGCCACTTTCTGCCCCTAGTATTTATTGATTTAGGTGACTTATAAAGGATCAGTTCACTCCCTACCTATTTCATGAAATTTTTCTAGAGTTTTATTGGTTTTAGTTATCTTTATTTTACTAGTTATTAATTAATTTAATTCTTTTAAACAACATTTAAATTCTTATTGAATTGTAGCCACTGACGTATGTTATTAGGAATGGAGATGTTTCAAGCCCTTCTATTAGCCTTTACCTTCTGACTTCTAATGATCAGCAATTAGATAAAATCACTTTCGAGTCTGTAAATTCTCATATCTATAATTACTCATGACTTTATTGCACTTTTAGATGTATTCTAGACATTTTATACTAATGATCAGAATCTATATTCATTTGATTATGTAAATACTATTCTTTATGAACCCATTTCTGAGATTAACTTCTGGAAACAAGTATAATTTGTCTCTAACCTTGTCAGTGAGAGATAATATCTAAGACTTCAATGTTACATGAATAATCTTAATTATTTATATTTATTAGATAATTTTATTTGGTTGATAGTTAAACCAGGAACTTCCTGGTAAAAAAATTTCTGATAGTTTCACATAAATTTTTTTTCTGCTCTTAGAACCATATAATTTCCCATCAGTACAGTGGATTTATGATGTTACATTGTAAATAATTGTCCCGCCTATGAGTTTAATAAAAAGCGTTGATTGGCCAAAGACAGACAGGAAGTGTGGGCAGGGCTACCAGACTAAGAACTCTGAGAACAGGAAGAACAGAGCAGAGATGCCACAGAGAAGCCAAAAGAAACAGAGGACAACTATGCTGCTCTGAAAAAAGGTACCGAGCTCCATGGCTGAACAGGATAAGAATCATGGGTTCGCTTAAGGGTAAATAGTTAGCAAGTTATACGCCTGGGCCTTAGGCCAATCACCCTAAAATTAATGTTTAAGTGTGTCTCTGTGGGACTGTGGGTCTGCGGCTCTAAACCTTGAGGGTAGGCCTGAAAGTCTGGGTCAGAAACCTTTTACTACACAATACTGTTAAAGTGATGGCTTAAACATATAAACCTGAGCTTTGTATGTTTCCCCAAATCAAATACCCTGGTCTCATCTCCAACTCTGAAGCAGAATACCCATGACAACTCTCCTTGCTCCACTGCTCCCATCTCCTGTAGACTGCACAGATATTCCCTTTCTAATCTTCCTTTTGTTGGTTGCTTTTCCCCAGAGTCCATCCCAGCATTTACCTCCAAGGGCTCCTTTTCTCGGGGCAACTAGTAGGATGAAGGCAGACCATCATGTCTCCAAGTGCTCCTGAGATCCATTCTCCTCAGTTTCACCCCCACCTGTGTTGCAGGAACCTGCTGTGGTCTCCCTTTCTCTCTGACCCAACTCCCCAAGAGATTATAGGATCTTCTCCTACATACACCCCACCCCTAATTTATCCTGGAATCCCAGCCTCCAGTACCAATAGACATTCTCTGTAAACACACCAGTGGAGAAGGTCAGAAAAGCAGGCGACACATAGCTATTATACCTTCTGAAAATTCAGAGAGGAAACAGAAACCAAGGAAGAAAAACACCCACCCAACAAAGACAATCAGGAATCAGCTTCTACATCTCTAACTATCCCTAACCCAGATACCTAGATGCAAACATACAATACAATCAGTAAAAGACAGGGCAATATGTCTCCACAAGAGCCCAGCTATCCTACTGCAGCAGGCCCTAAATAGAGCAACATAGCTGATGCACAAGAATAAGATCTTAAAACCAACTATATGAAGACTATACAGGTTCTTGAAGAGGAATTGACTGTAGGGGATTGTGTTGTTTCATGGTAAATAATTGTCCCACCCTCTGGTTTAATAAAAAGTGCTGATTGGCCAAAGGCAGGCAGGAAGTCTGGGCGGGGCTACCAGACTAAAAAAAAACTCTGAGAACAGGAAGCACAGAGCAGAATGCCAGAGAGAAGCCGGAAGAAGCAGAGGACAACTATGCTGCTGTGAGAAAAGGTACCAAGCCACATGGCTGAACAGGAAGAATCATGGGTTAGCTAAGGGTAAGAGATAGCAAGTTGTATGCCTGGGCCTCAGGCCAATCAGCCAAAAACTATTGTAAACATCTATGTGTCTCTGTTGGTCTGTGGGTCTGCGGGCCTAAACCTTGAGGCTAGGTCTGAAAGTCCAGGCCAGAAACCTTCTACTACAATTGACCTCATGAAATTCATAGGATGGAACTAGAAAAAGTCATCCTGAATGAGGTAACTCAAAACCCAGAAAGACATATATGTTATGTATTCACTTACAAGTAGATATTAGCCATTAAGTAAACAATAACCAAGCTACAATCTGTATATCCTGAATGATTGGGAAAAGAGGGGAGCTGGGGGGCGCAGAACTCATGAATCTCCATGGGAAGAAGAAACAAAACAGATTTTAAGGGTGGATTGGAGGTGGGTGGAGGATATAGGGTGAGGAGAAAGATGTCAGGAATTGGAAAATGGGCTTTTTGGAGGTGGGTGGAAACCTAGTGCAGCTGAAACTTCCTGGAATCTATGAAGGTGATCCTAATGAGGACTCTTAGAAATGGATAATGAAGCCTCAACTGGTCATCTCTTGTCTTCAGGTAAGGCTTCCAACAGCAGGACTGAGTTACATTAAATTGAGTTGTTGGCCATGGGGGCCCAATGGAAATCCTCAAACCACCCAGGTCTTGCTAAGATAAAGGGTTTTTCTCTGCAAACTGACAAGGTCCCCATTGCTGAGAACAAAACCCACACTGAACATAGAGAAGTCTGGTACCTACATGGAAACCTCACCCCTATGTTCTATTCTCTTTGTTGTGCTAAGGTACAGCTCAGGATACTGAAAGAGAAATGTGGAAACCAACTCAGCCATAAAACCTTTGGCCTACAATCTGATCTGCCTGAAAAATATGCTAGGGCAATGGTGGCACAGAATTTGAGGGAGTAGTCAATCAATGTCTTATTTGACACCAGGCCCATTCCACAAGAAGGATCCCATACCTAACAATGCTTAGGTAACCAAAAATCTTAAATATCCCTGAGATCTAGGTAAAACCAAACAGTACAATTCATATTTATAGTATAACAATGCAATGACTCCTAATGATATTCTGGTATACCCATAGATTAGTACCTTATCCAGTCATTATCAGACAGGTTTCCCCAGCAGCAGATGGGAACAGACAGAGACCCACATCCAGCCTTATGTGGAGAGACTTCTGGATGGGATGTCTCCATTAAACTTCTCCTCTCAGAGATGAGGGAATCTCTCAATATATGAAGCAGAAAATTGTAAGAACCAGAGAGGATGGAGGACGCCAGGAAAACAAGGCCATCTGAATCGACAGGCCAAGGCTCATATGATTTCCAGCTGCCTTTATCCTGTCCTCTCCCTGTGCGTGTCAGTCACAATGGGTCTCCTGTTCCTTACACATCCTTGGGTCAAGTTTTCTCTTCACCTAGATTTCTTTCATAGGCATCTTAGCCTTTGAATTATGTTCACAGAGAAGCTGGAACTCACATCCAGACTTGAAGAGTCTCTTCTAATCTCTTTGTTATTGCTTGATTTTTCTTGATTGCCCCTGCCAACACTTTACATTATATAATGCATTATCTATTTACTGTCTATCTATCTGTTAGGCTCCATGGCCCCACAAGGACAAAGATTCTCTTGTCTCTATATGGATGTTTTATTTTCACCCTGTTCTATTATGCATCTCAACAGATACTTGTTGAGTAGTAAATGAATGAAATCTGCTCATCGCACCACTAGGGTCAAAGCTGTGCTTTAGATGATCCTGCTATGATGAAAAACTCTGAACTTGGGCTTTACAGTACAGAACTCACTAGCCACACATTGCCAGTGAGCATTGGAAGTGTCACTAGTGAGAGCAGATTTCCAAATCACAAATCTCCTTAAATTTTCATTTAAACACAAATAATCACATGTTTCTGACATATAGAGATTGAAACCATATACATGTTGAACAAATCTATTCTTCGATTTTAGAACATTTTCTATGAACCATTAAGATTGTTCTAATTTCTGTTTCCCATGATTCTTCTGAGATTTCTATCATTCTTTTTGTTCCTCCTTTTTCACATCTTTTCACATGTAGGAAGAGGAATGTTTTTCTTTTATTTATTCTTTCCTTATTTCAATCATATTTTTGAGAGATATTTAGAAAATATTTTATTATTTGTATTTGATATGTAGAGGTGGCTTGCCTTCAGGCATTTATGTGCACCACATTATGTGTAGTACTCAAGGAGGCCAGAAGAGGGCATCAGACACTTTAGAACTGAAGGCAACTTAGAACTGAAGTTACAGGTGGTTGTGAACTACCATATGAGCATGCCATTCGAATCTATTCCCTCTGTTAAAGCAGCCAGTGGTCTTAACTGCTGAATCATTTATCCAGCCTATTACTGATCAGTTTATTATTAATTTTAATTTTATCTATTTATTTTTGTTTTGGTTTTTTGAGACAGTTTTTCCCCCTTCCCCTCTTCTCCAGACCCATCTCCTTGCCTTCCCTCAGAAAAGAGCAGGCCTCTTAAGAACATTAACCCAGCTTTAACAGCATAATAATCTACAGGAAGACCAGGCACATATATTCTCAGCAAGGTTGGACAGGCACTCCAGGAGGGGGGAAAAAAAAAGACTCCCACACACGGGCAAAAGAGTCAGTGACTGCCCCTGATCCCACTGTTAGGAATCCTACAAGAACACCAAGCTACTCAGCCATAACATATATTCAGAGGATCTAGGTAAGACCCCTATAGGTTCCCTTATTTCTGTGAGCCCTGATGTGTCCTGGTCAGTTGTTTTTGTTGGTCATGTTCTTATATGATGCATCTGGTTTCTCCAATCCTTCCTTCCCCTCCTCTGCAAGAATCCCCAAGCTCTGCCTAATGTTTGGCTGTGGGACTCTGTATCTGTTCCCATCAGCTGGATGAAGTCTCTCTGGTCTCTGATGAGGATTCTCCTAGTCCAAGAACACTCTGCAGGCAGGATAAACTGTAGGTCAAATGTTTTGTGGCTGGGTTGGTGTTCCAATCTTACTGAGGGCTTTACTGGTTACAGAAGATTGCTGGTTCAGGTTCCATTTCCCCCATTAGCATGAGTCTTTGCTAGGGTTATTTTCATAGATTCCATGAAGCTTTGTTTGAAGGTATATGTGTAGCATGTGAATGCAGTGCCTGCTGAGGCCATACATTTGTAAACCACTATGTCAGACATGAGAACCCAACCCTAGTGCTTTGGATGGGTGGTGAAAGCTGTTTAAACTGAAGCCCAGTCCTTTGGAAGGGCAGCGAGTGTTGTTAAACACCTCTCTAGCCCGAATGAGGCATTTCTTTCTGTATAATTCAATAATTTGGGGGTTAGATATCTGCTTATTGCACAAATTCTATTTGGTATTATAGTAAAAACCCAGAGCCTGATATTACCAAAAAGCTGAAATATCAGAAAGATAGAAATCATCCCAGAGCCATTTCTCATGGAGGCAGCTCCTCGGCATGTTTCCAGGAATGCTCCAATTGACACCAACCTTCTTTGACAAGGGAAATGCCGGATAGGCTAAGCTTCTCCCTTCTTTCCATCTGCCCAGCTGTCTTCCTGTTTTACCTTTCTTAGGAGCTAGGATTAAAGGTGTCTGCCACCATTGCCTGGCTGTAGGGCCTTGAACTCAATGAGATCCAGAAAGATCTCTGTCTCTCAAGAGATGGGATTAAAGGCATGGGTACCCACTTCATGGATTGGCTTTGTGGGTGACTCTGTCTTCTGATATTCCATTGATGTGGGAATGCCTTTCTGTATGCTGTGAATCTCAATCTTTAAAAAAGGAGCTGTTTTGGGCCATTGCAGGCACCATAGAAGAAGTAGGAGGAGGAATCACAATAGGTAGGAGAGGAAGGGTGGAGTCAGGGCAGACCTGAGCAAGCGGCCCAAGGAGCAACATGTAGGAACAGGTGAGCCACTGGCCACGTGGCAGACAGATTAATAGAAATGGGTTGATTTAAGATGTAAGAGCTAGCTAGCAATGTGCCTGGGACATAGGCCAAACAGCATAAAGTTAATATAAATGTCTGAGTCATTTCTGGGGGTCTGAGAGGTGGGCGGCTGGGCGGCTAAGCGGTCTCGGGCAGCAGGTCTGTGGGTCTCGGACCTCTGGCCGCCTGGGACCGAGAAACCCCACTACTACATTCCATATTATTTTTTTTTATTAAATATACAATATGTCACCACATTTGACCCTCACTCCAGATAGTTAATGGCAAGACCTTATTTCTGAAGATAGAACACACTGGAGTCATAAGACATAGGGAAACCAAGCTGGCACTTATCTGAAAGCTCCATCCAGAGTGGCTAACATTCATAATGGTGGACATTTACTAATGCTAGTTTTTTCCACCCAGGAGCCCTGGGAGCTACAATAATGAGCTGTGTGGAAAAATTTGTCTCCTGGTACAATATGGCAGAATATTATGGAAGTAACTAATGACTTTTGCAATGAGTGCTCCAAAAGATGAAACCCATACGGTGCAGACTTCTCTTACTGCAAAACTCTAGGATGCACCAAAAACTAGTAGCATTATTTTAAGTATAAGAAGCTTTAACATTTTTATCTTATGAAAATAGTAGTTATAAGCATATATGTAGTTGTTTAATTAAGACATTTATCATCTGATAAGCACAGCATTCCATTTTCCTGCCTGAGACAGTTCCTATAAAATCATTTCTGAGTATATTGCCTATCCTTTGTGGCTGAGAACCCCATTTCACTCAAGCAGAGTAATTTGGAATACTATTCCTGAAAGTAGCAAAGCTTTACTTTGTTTCACAAAATTTGTTTAGCAGCACTTAAGCAATAATTCTATTAATTTCACATCTGTCATAGGGGGAATTTATTCATTTTCTTGAACAAGCTTGAACACCCACTACCCTCACCACTGAGTCTTTCTGTCTTTAAGTTGCCTTATGCTTAGTCTTCTCAGCAGCTTTACACTTCTCACTTAGTCTTTCTTTCCCAGGGGATATTATGGGCGTTCTCTCCACAGTATAAATCTATGTTAAGAGGCAATAGCTAATGGGGACATTTCTGTATCCTTTCATTTTAGAGCAATGAAATGATTCAGGCATCGGGTATATGAAATAGTGACAAACCCACAGAGGAGCAATAGCCTGCTGTAGATATGGATTGCTGTAGCAAATACAACAGCATTTCTCATATAATATATGGCCATGTCAAAATGAAAACTGAACTTATTTCAAAAGAATCATGCTTATTAATGTTTAGGGGAAAGGCCAATGCATTAAATTCACAGCTAAGAATCTTGAAGTAGTCATCACATCTAATGAAATAGAGAAAAATATCACTAATGCCCTTGTTGACATTTGTGATGAGTGAACAATGAAAAAGAATGCACTCACAGTGATTGATGGAACCTCATAAAAATGTCAATCCATTCACACTATTTTGTTGCTTTATCTCAACCTAGAATGGACTAAAGTGGCCTTATTGTTATATCGCAGGTCAGAAAGTCCAACACTGCCCTTATATATGCATACTCACCTTGAGAGTGAGTACTCTAATTATCATTTAGATATCTCTGTGAGATATAGACTAAGTAATGTTTGGGAATATTTAATATTTCTACATATTAATTAGTCATTTAGTGATATTATCAACTTGGCTCTGTAGAAAAGCCATGTGCCCAAACAATTAGTATTTAATATGTATTTTTAGAGCAGAAAAATACTCCAGTATGATGACTGGTGGGAAGTAGGAGAAACTGCCTAAGTACAAACACAATTTTGTGGAAAGCTGCCAGTGTAATATGAATGTGGCTGACACTAGACAGAGTTACAGAATGAGACTCCACAGTAAGGACTCTCCCACCTCACTGTTTTTCTTTCTTCCATCCTTCCCCTCTCTCTTTCATACTTAGAAGATCTTAGCATACTGCCCAACCTGGCCTCAAAAATGTGAACCTCCTGGTTCAGCTCCAAGTGCTTAGACTACAAGCGTGTGACACCACACCTGGGTTGTTTCTCGGTTTCAACATTAATCTTACAGTTATCAGAGGGACTGTCTGAAAGTTGTAGATGAAGTTCATCTTTTCATAATATTTTCTCTAAGTCTGAAACTATATTGAGAGTAAAATGTAGGAAAAGTCACAGCTATATGCTCCAATAATGACAAGAGTGACAGCAATTACGACAACATTAAAGTATCTTCAGCTCTGGGTTCAATCTTGAGCCCTTCCCCCAAATTCCACACAATAAACAAAGACTGTTAAATTTCTGTCATTGATTTCACAAATAATTTTGAAAATAAAAATTTCATATGGGGGGCTCCATAGTAATTTGGTGATTTCAGTGACTGAGGGTTTTACAAGTGTTACCAACCCAACATAAAACTGTAAGGAACCTCAGGATGGCCTTTTAGTCATGACTGAAGTGCCCTCTCCCTCAGCTGGCTGGTTTTCCTCCTCTTCGATTTCTCCTCAGAAAAAACCAGGACTTCCTTGGAAATGGCCAGCCTGGTATATCAAGTATAGACATCTCCTCTTCTATTATGGTTGGAGGAACCAATACAGTAGGAGGAATGGATTCCAAAAGCAGCGTTAGAGAGAGCCCCTGCTCCCACTGCCAGGAGTCCCACAAGAAGACCAAGCCACACAACTGTAGCATGTTTGCAAAGGCACTAGGGTAGTTCATGCTGGCTCCCTGGTTGTTGGTTCGGTCTCTGTGAGCCCTATGAGCCAGGTTAGCTGGATCTGTCAGTTTTCTTGTGATGTCTTTGACCCCTATGACTCCTGCAATCTTTCTTAAGCCTCTTCTGTTGAATTCCCTCAGCTCCATCTAATGTTTGACTGTGAGTCTCTGCATCTGTTTCTACCAGCGGCTGGGTGAAGCCCTCTCTGATGACAATTATGTTAGGTGCCAATCTATGAATATAGTAGGGCTTATTTTATGACTTTTTTCCTGTTTGATTCTATCCTAGGTATCTGTGTTGTTCAGACTCTGTGTGGTCCTCCAGCACTGCCAGCGTGGGGTTCCTCTAATGATATAGATTTTCAGTTGGACCAGTCATTGGTTGGTCTTTCCCACAATATCGTTGCCACCTTTACTCAAGTATATCTTGAAGGCAGGACAAATTGTGGGTCAAAGGTTGTGTGGCTGGATTGGTGTCTCTCCACCGGAAGTCTTGCCTGGTTACAGGAGATGGCTGATTCACATTCTGTATTGTTCATTGCTAGGAGTCTTGTACAGGGTCATCTTCATAGAATCTTGGGAGTTTCCATTGCACTAGGTTTCTAGCTCATTCTAGCGATTCCCCTGATTCCAAAGGTCTTCCCTAGTACTCCTGCTATCTTATACTCCTGTTTCCATCCCTACTCTTTATCCAGACCCTTCATCTTCTCCACCTGCAATGTCTATTCTATTTCTTCTTCACAGAGAGATTCATGCATCTCCCCTTGAGCCCTCCTTGTTACTTAGCTTCTCTAGGTTTGTGTATTGTATATGGTTATCCTTTATGGCTAGTATCCACTTATAAGTGAATATATACCATATTCATGGCATAATTTTTAAAGGAAATACTTTGTATGAATACAATTTTATTTGTAGTCTCTTCTATCTCTGAGCCTCTATGGTTCACAGTTTTACTTTTATACTCAACAACTTGTTATTAGGTTTCTTTCAGAAAGCTGTTAGTACTTAGGACCATCTACTCTATCATTAGCAGGATTACGAATGCAGACAACCAAGGCAGGGTCATACAGCTGAGAGGTAGATCTAAGAAAATGATTTAAATGAATGATCTTAGGAAACGTAAACACTAAAGAGACAAAAATACATTTTCTTTGTATACAAAAAAATATTTATTCTCTTATAATGAAAGAGTCTACTCTGGCAACAAGACAGCATACTGGTTATTCTAACTTCCTAATGAGCCCCAGCAGTGCTTGAATAGAGTATGACAACAGGGTCACAGGCTCCACACGCTGTGCCATCTTGTAATTATTTGCTACAGGCACATTCACTTCCTTTGGTTTAGTTGTACGTATATGTTATAATTCCAAGATCAAACGCTTTGCAGTAAATGTTCTACATATCACACAGAAATAATTCACCACCATTTCAGCAACAGCAGAGTAAATACTTAAGGTTAATAGAAAAAAAAAAAAGTCCAGAAAATTCACCCCTTTCTCCTTTGTCCTGCCATTCCTATGCTCTTTTTCCCGGGGTCACATCTTCTTCACATCCCCATTTCTTCTTTCCTTTCTCAATAGCTGGGAATCAGACATCTTGCTTTTGGGCCCTGCTAGTTTTCCTTGGGGGAGGGAGAAGAGGGAACAGAGTACAATGGAAGTGTCCTGAAGCCACCTCTGTTGCCTTGCTGGAAACAGCACTTTTATTTACGTATTTTATTTCTACATTTTTTTTGAGGGGGTGGGGATTTTGTTGCCAGTACTGCTGCCTTGCCCCAGAACTTTCCCAGCTCCCTTGTTTTTACATGGAGGCCACTGCTAAATAGAAGGGATTTGAGAGCTTCTACATGGGCCTTCTTACATGAGAGGGAATATTACTCATTGCCACCCTGTATGATGAACAATATGCACAGCATGAAAGTGTGTGTCAGACCCAAATGTCTTGTGCTTGATGGGGAATGCTTGTGAGCTGTTATTCCTGCAGCCACATACCCACATGGTGGTGTTTCAGTTGGGAGTCAACCATTTCCTGAGGGGTCAGCTCTTATGTGGAAATGCCAGATGAACCTGGGCAACGATTTTTATATGCCTCCCTAATTCCTTACAAAGACTGAGGTACACAAATGGTGCAAAGGAAAGAGAGGGGACTCACAGTGAGACTGGAGAGGGCACAACACAAAGTTGCCAACTCACAGCAATGCACTAAGGGGGTGTGATGTCATACCTAGTAGAGCAAAGGGGCTACCAGGAGTGAAAGAGACGCTCACTCATGCCTTACACAATGAAGACAAAAAAACACTGCCTCCCCAAAGCCTGAATATAACTGCAGCAATAAAAAAGAGAACCCTAAACTAGGCTTATTTTATAGTCATACCAAGACCCCGTGATGCTGGTGCCAAATGTTAGTTTTGCTTGGGGGAAGGGTAAGAAGGCATGAGGTACACTGGGTTAGACTCGGGAAGCAAGTTGAAACAAACAAGCTTGGTTCACTGAGGAAGGGGCAAACCTTATACATTCTCCACCTAGCCAAGGGGAAGGGCTGTGCTTTGCTTGCATTTGCTTCTTTGTTTTTTGCTGGTTTAGGTTGTTTTACATTAGAACATTGGCTTTGTTGTCAATGCCCCTGGGCAAACTCCAGGCTCACTTATAAAGATGTGCCCACTCAAAGGGTCCTCATGGCTTTATAAAAAAAAAAAAAAAAAAATGCTATAATCACATGCTTTAATACAAAGGTTATAACCAATTTAAACTGGCTAAGGCCAGGCTCTTAAAAGCCTCTGGGGCCTATATATCTCACAAAGACTTGTCATCATCTCTAATTTCCTTAGACCCCTAATGATATCAAAATGCTGTTTTGTTCAGTTTGCTTCCGACATCTCAGAATGTATTTCAAATACTAACACCAATCCTCTATCAACCATTTTGGAAAATCTCTGCCTATCCTTCACCATCAAAGCAGAGACAGGCAGAATCACCAGAGAAAGCTTGCTCTTGAGACCTCCCTCTTCTTATCACAAGTGTCTGTCTGCCTGAGAACTTGGCTGAGATCACTTTGTATTTTATCTCTTCTTCTCCAGGATTTAGAAAGAGAAATCAAAGCATAGGAGAAATGAGTGAATTGGAAATGCCTTTGTCATTCAAAATGAATGCTTGATTTAACAAGAATGAAACTACCTGGAGTTTCTGACCCAGGAGGACAGGATTTGACCTTTCCTAGTCAATGCTGAATACTCACTAGTTGGGAAAATGCCTGGTACCCTGTATCTTGGAATATAATTAATATTACTTGAGTGAGTAAATGCTTTAACGAATGTTAAATTTTGAATTTAAGATAACGGCAGCCTTGGCTCTATTTTTAAAGCTACCTGTCAGTTTGTAGCATGAGTATGCCTCAACTGTTTGGTTGCCTAACTCTGCCAACAGTGAGCTCAATGAAGTATATTTTTCTGATTGCTTTTGTCAAGGGATGCTTCTTGGTTTTAACTGTAGTTGGTTTCCCAGATCATTTTATTCTAGGGATCTCTCACTCTGAGAGACCTACTTTTTCTGTAAGCAGGTTCCTCTTCTGCTTTATATTTCTGTCTTCTAAGACATTTCTTTCCTTTTTTTCTTGATTAAATGTATTTCCTAAGAATTTCATACATGTATTTCTCTTTTTAAAAATAATTTATTTAGTTTATGTGCATTGGTATTTTGCCTACATGTTTGTCTTTTTAAGAGTGTTGGATCCTGGAGTTACAGACAGTTGTGCTTTGCCATGTGGGTGCTAAGAACTGAACCCAGGCTCTTCTGAAAGAGCAGTCGGTACTCTTAACTGCTAGACCATCTCTCCAACTCTAACACATATGCTTTTTAATACAGTTCTCTTCCAGTGAATATCACCTTCCAAACATCAGCTACTAATCATTACCTGTCTGTAAAATGTGTTCTTGTTTGTATCTGTGGCCCAAGCTTCTTGTCAAGATTCAACGACTTCCTGGAAGTCTTTAGCTAAATGTAGTTATGATCAAACCAGAAATTGCTATTTTATCTTTAAATCTGTTCTCCTTCCTAATTTCCTCCTCCATCTTGTATCTAACAGGGATAAAAGATTAGAAGCTATTTGAATGAACCACCTTTCTTCCTCATCTACTATATAATCAGGCAGTAGCTAAAATATCGCACTTAAATCTTGAAAATAGGTCTTAAATCTATTACTTAAAATATATATTGGTTAATTTAATTTATTTTCTCACCAATTTTTCCTTGTCTTTCTACATGTCTTTCTTGATATTTTGTCTATTGCACCTTTTATTCTTTCATTATATAGTTAATTCATACACATTACATTCTCCAGATTTTTTTGATGTCACACTAATATGCTACATTTTTTCTGATTCAAGGCTGAAATCAAGTTATTGTCTCTGCTTAGAGTACTGTTCTACCATGGTTTTATTTGCTCTTGGTATCTAAATGCGTTTATAGAATTTGATTTCTATTACACTATTAACCACACTGAGCAGAAGAAAGTGCAGTTAGTTTATTTGCACTAAGTGAGTGAGTGGAACTTGTCCCATAGCATTAGGAAATAAAGAGCTATGTGCGAACCAGACTAGTTGATGACACTGTCAAATGAGGGTCTGAGGACTGACAACTCTCTTGAATCTCTTGGCTTGAATAAGCAATACTCTCTTTTTCTTGGTACTATTCAGAAACTGTTTCCAGGGAACAAAACCAACAGATGAACTCTCTTGAACCTATTTTTCTTAATGAATGCCCGAATCTTTGGGTTGGGGAATTCAAATAAATGCCTATTGTTAGAAATAGGTTGACAGATATTTTATCTTACAAAACCTGTACTCAATATACCTACTTTTGTATTAATGTTTGGTTTCCTCCCATGACCCATGTGCTAAACGTGGTTCCAGGATAGCACTTTGAGGAGAAAATGGTGGGACCTTTAGGAGGGAGGAGGTTCTTAAGCTTGCCTAAGAAACTTTAAGAGGATTGTGGGTTCTAATTCTTCTTATTCTACTTCTATGATAGGAGATTTTACTCTACCACCTCCTGCCACCGTTATAGGTTCTAAACATTGTAACAAATCACTCCTACACTGGAATCTTTGTAATTATTAGCCAGAGTAAGCCCATTATTTTATCAGTTAAATAATATTAAATATTGTTGTAAAATATTAGTTGAAGATGTGTTACATTTATTTATGCTATGGAACATTTGTTTAAATGATGCAAAGATGCATTGCATTCTTTTATGTTTCATTCGGTCAACTCTGTGAAGCTGTGTTATTTTGCCTGCCTAAAATACCTGGTTCATCTGATAAAGAACTGAAGGGCCAATAGCTTGGCAGGAAAAATTAGGTGGGGCTGGCAGGCAGAGAGACTAAATGGGAGGAGATGTCTGAATGAGAAGTAGGAAAAGAAGATGCTAGCCACCTACATAGCCACACAGCTGGACACAGGATAAGAAGGAAAGAAATGGTGTACAGAAATAGAGAAAGATAGGAGCCCAGAGGCAGAATATAAATGGGATAGTATAAGTTAAGAAAAGCTGGCTAGAAACAAGCCAAGCTACGATTGGGAATTTATAAGTAATACTAAGCCTCTATGTATTTATCTGGAAGCTGGGTAGTAGACCCCCGAAAGAGTAAGAGTAAAAACAACCAATATCAAAATATTTAATCATAGTTACAGAAAGCATACTAATGTCCAAATATTGAGGTTGCTTTTAGATAAAAATTTCTCATATTTTTCTAATTTCTGTATTACAAATTTTAAAGTTTGTTGAAAATTTCATTTCTTCTTTGATATGCAAATCCACAAAAGTCTGTTAATGGCTATCAAAGATTTATTAAGATATAAAATGGGGAGAAATGCATTCAGAAGCTGTCATTATCCTCTGTTCTGCTCTGGGGAGAATGGAACCAGTCATCCAGTCCCCAATCACCCCAAGAGAGAAAGCAGGCACCCCCACTGAGTTTCTAAGCAGTCACTTATCCTGCTAAGCAGCCATGCCTCTATCTATAGTCAGATTGCTCAAGGTCATTGGCAAAGCAAATTCCCACAATACTTACCCTTTTTTTGTCTATATAAGAAGCTTCTAAACCTAATACAAAGTTATATACAATAAGGACAATTATCAAGTATTGTCTAGAGAAGGAAAATATAAGAACATAAACAAAAGTGGAGCCACAATCAACAAGAATAATATCAAGCAAGAAACGTGTTAAATGTCTTGGCCAAAGGTAACTGGCAATTACAGAGGTTATTCCAATGGCTGTCCTATCCTGAAGAATCTACATCTTGTACCTAATATAATCTTAGCTAAGATACAAGAGGACTGTAACTGTAACCATCTAATCGTCAACCCCATCAAAGAACTGAGAAGCAAAATAATATTACCTGAGTAAGCAGGAAGTGCCAGCAAGGAACTTCCAAAAATGCAAGAAATGACAGAGACATCTGGTTGCCTGGACAGTCACACGATTTTTCTCTGCAGTGTTGAGACATACACTTTTGGTTACCGGCCTAGAATATCTGATAAGCCATTTTTGGAAGTAAAAAATTTTGAGAGACTGTCCTACCCTATCTTCTTTTATATTCTGAACCTCATTACCTCTTTAAACTATCAGAGTAAAACTAAATTTATAATGATGTTGGAGGTAAGGTAATCAGCCATCATTGGCATAGCTGTCCTTATGAACATCTCAATTCTCTTCATTCGTTAAAATAATTGAAAATTTTAGGGTTATATTTGACCTTTAAGTTTTCTACTCTGCCCTTCACTTTTCTTTCATTTAGAGAGAGAGAAAACAAAAACAATAAACAAACATCTAAGCCCTAAAGAGGTTTGGTGTCTAATCCACAGATAAATAGCTGGCAAAGCAATTACTCTAACAGTGAAAGCTTGGTGGATTACCTTTATTTAACAAGGATAATCCAATCCTAAGACTAGGGAGCATGTTTTTATGAATGAACTGCAGTTTTTTTTAACTGAACAAAATTTGATCTTTTAGCTGGGTTTTATACCTACTCACAAACTCCCTGAAACTAATTTATAATATTTCTGAACATTCAAAAGGTTTGAACAACTCTAAAAGATTGTGTTATAGCTTCAGTATAGAGCCATGGACTCTTTAAAGAAGTCTTAGGATGACATGAAATGATCTTTGGAAATTTGTTTGCTACCGGAAATGACTTTTATTCCACTTTACTGAGTTTGTTATTTATGCAGTATAGTTGTGCTTATAAGTGTGCACAGGTGTTTTTCTGACAGTGGCTGTGTATTTCTTCATCACTAAGCTGCAATTCTCATCTCCTTATAGAAAGGTGGCTTTTGCCTCTTGGTGATGTAGCTAATGTCACTGATAACTATCAGCTACGTATTGTAACTACTCATGCTATTAATGATTACAAGTATACCCTCCAACTGATGGCTTCTATTTGCCTCCTGGAGAAAGAGTATGTGCAAGGCATGTGGCTGTAACTGATTTGTATCTCTTTCCATTAGTTGTATCATATCAGACTAATAAAGTTGTTATATGAATCATATAAATAGGCTCAACTTTTGTCAGACATACATTTTTGTATAATGCAGTTTTTCCAATCATATAGCTTTCAAGTTTAAAATAAAAGCAGATACATGTGAATAAGCAGAAGTGATTAAAAGAACTGTACAGTACATGTTTCTAAGAGAAAAGGCTATAAGACAAAAATATACTCATATTAAGAACTTATGAAAGGATGCACGGAGGGTTTTTTATCTATAATCTTATATCATTTTTAATGGAGAGTCAATGTTTGTTTCCCAGACCCCAGGAAAGTCTACAATCAGACCCTTGTACTGAATCATTATCTTCATCAGTATCATCTTTTATGCAGTGGGGGTGTCTTTAGGGACCATTAATTGCTAGCTATCTCTTAGGTACTTAAGGGCAGTCTTGGAACAATTACGATGTATTTATGGGAATGAGGTATTCATTTATTTATTGCTTTTCTTCTAACAATCCCATAGCACTTGACTCAAGATGATAACAGTATAAACAGGCTCACTGATTATTGCGGGAATCGCTTTTCTCTCCACCCCACTATGTACCCTCTAGCACCTCAATATTCCCCTATGGCGCTCATTCTTGGCAGTTAAAACTATAGTGCTGATTTTTATCCAGAGTGTACTAGAGCTATCTTTTCTCAGTCAATTTCTTGTAACAGATATGAGAATATCTTCTTACTATTTTAAAATAAGATTCAGACCATAATACTGACATGTGAATCACACAAATTTCTCTAAATAGAGGTCACCTGTCTGGTTTTGAGATAAGATTGTTATAGATATAATCTCTGCATTGGTTATTTGAGTGTTTATGTGAAATAAATATTCAATCTGACAGCAAAAATGTCACTAATAATCTTAGTAAACCTACTTATTTTATTCTAGGGAATAGAATTAATTTCTCCATTTTGTAGAACTATAAATCTTTCTTTTTTTGATAGACCCTAATTTAAATATATGTAATATATATGATAATAGATGGATTCAGTCATATTATTTAATGAAAAGACAAATGATTTGATCTATTAAAGGAAGAAAATATATCAATTACTTCCCAATTTTTGAGTTTATTTTTGCTTACTTATTGCTACATGTTCTGTGTAGAAACCCTTCCAAGAAAACTTCAGCATCAAACTTAATTTGCAAACATTTTCAAACTCAAACTTTGGCTGACACATAAAAATATAAAAACTAAGGGTGTGACATGCCAATGAGAGGAAGTCAAAAGATAATCTAAGAACAGTATTCATGGATGGACTTAGTTTGTATGCAAATCCTTTGCAGTCTTGAAAAAAGGAGAAATAAAGTTCTATGATATTTAGGTTAATTTAGTCTTTTTTTACATATATAAAAGTTCAAGATAGGAATGTCAAATAATTTATCCAATGTGCACAAATCTTGACTAATAAGAGCAGAATTCCAGTAATAATTCATTTGTTTGGTCATTTGTTGTTGTGAAAGAATTTTACATGAATCAGGAAGTTGGATACTGTTTGAATTTATCATAATAACTGTAGCAGGTTCATCCCTAGGGTTTAGGGATGAAGATCTAAGAACCCAAACCATGACTCTTGTCAGATTTATAGTTTCAAGCATAACTAGAAAGCAGTTGGTTACTTTCTTAACATTTGTACCACCAGTGCACATGGATATATTTGTATCTCTCTATTCTTAGGTCAGCATAACTCCATTGGGGAGGTATATTAGTGTAGTAGATGGTGGTTCAAAGTGAGAGAGCATCAGTGGAGTTTATCATATAGATCTTACTGCTCCCTTCCACATGGCTCAGAGACCACAACAGAAGGTGGACTGGAAAGACCATGAGAGGAGAGACCAGGGAGAACCAGCGCTTTCTGTATCTGATAGGACATATGAACTCAGGAACGCAAAGAAAACGTGTTTGTCTGCACAAGACTTGGACAAGTTTAAGACAATCAACTTCCTAGTTTGAAAGGGGAAAAAGATCGCAAGCATCTACCTCTGCCTGAGGAGCTATAGACAATTGGAATTTTAGGAGAGCAAGAGTCATTTTCTTTATGGATGAGGCCCCTGGTACATTACAATATCCCAGTGGATGGTCTTAGACCCAGAAGTATATGGGCAACACAAAGTTGACCCAATGGAATATTAAAAAAAAAAAAAAAAAAAAAGGACACTAGCTTGGATTAGATCTTGAAGTATTTGAGGCAAGAAAAGGAATAATAAATATAATCAAAATATATTGTATAAAGTTCTTAAAGAATCATTGAAAACATCAAATTATTAAATAAACTCCCTCTGTTATCATTTGTTGGGTTAACCAGATTGAGCTGATTCTGTTTCTTTGGTCTCACAAATGGCCAACCACTGCAGGTATCTGAGTAGGGTGGGTTTGGGTAGGGCTGTAATGTCTGAGATGGTGCACTCACAAGCCTGTCAGTTTGTAAGAGTCAGTTTTCTCCTGGCACCTTGGAGGAGAAACTCAGTTTATGTACAAGGCCTCCTACCTATTGGACCACCTTGTCAACCTTCTTCTCTTTGCAATACTGCATGGATTGCCTTCACTGGACACAGAGGTTGAGTTTCAGACAGAAGAATTCTAGATAACATACACTAACACATATATAAAACACCATGTGCTTTTTACTTGCTAATGTCTCATTGGCCAAATTTGGGCACACAGATAAGTTCAGTATAATTGTAGGTGAGAACTACTCATGTGTGAATAATGAAAGACTGTTAAAATCACTACAATAAAAACCCACTAATGCTTTTCATCTTGAGCACTTAGACTGCAAATACTCTACTCCCTTGAAGATCATTTTAACAATGCCTGTGTGAAGAATATAAGGATTTCAGATGCAGTTGATCAATACTCATTTCTAACTATAACATAAAATTTCAGCTTCTGTTAAAGGTTTGAAAATGTTTATTTATTAGTATTTATTTACTTATTTGTTTGTTTGTGTGTGTGCGCTTGTGTTTGCATGAGTTTATATGCAACACATATTTACAAGAGCCTGTGGTGGCATAAAAAGACCATCAAATCTACTGGAATTGGAATTACATATAGTTGTGACATGGTAGTAGGTTGTGAAAATACAGCACAGGTCCTCTGCAAGAACAGGAATTTCTCTTAACCATTTGGCCATCTCTCCAGATCCCACTCCTGTCTACAGTGTTTGTTAATAACAAATCACGAGAGAAGGTGATGGTTGAGTGAGAAGAGCAACAAAGAGGGAGAAAAACAGACTTGAATATCTTGAGAGAGGAAGCCAGTGTGGGGTTAGAAAAGGACCAGGTGCTAGGGAAACCTTCAAGAATTCACAGGATGTCCCTGACTACGTCTCTAACCAATAGTGGAGGGGGTGCCTAAACAGGACTTCCCCTATAATCAAATGAATAACCACCCTAGGTGTCATCACAGAACCTACATCTAACAATGAATAGAGGTGGAGGCAGAGATCCATGGCTGAGCACTGGCCGAGCACCTGGTCCAACTGAGAGCAGGGGAAGAGAGTCTATATAGGCAAGGGGATAGGGACTATGAGGAAAATTCACACAGAGATGGCAGGCTGGAGCTCTGAGGAGCTCACTGAATCAAGAACAGCCACTGGAGATGCATCAGGAAAAGGAGGTACACCCTCCAAGGGTAGGCAACTGTTGACTGGCATGAGCAGTATGTGGAGGGAGCTTCGAGGGGTGGGATCAGACTGTGTTCCTGTGCATGGGCTGGTATCTTGGAGCCCGCTCCCTGTAGAGGAGCACCTAACCCATTCTTGATATTGGGATGAGGAAATTGGACTTGCCAGGCTGAGTTGACCCAACTTGGAACTTCTTGCCCTTTTTGGGGAGGGGATGGGTAGGTGGGGAGGGGGAAGGTTGAAGGCTGACTGGGAGCGATTGGGGGGAGGGAAGGAAGGGCGATTAGGGGGATACATGGATAAAAAGATTTTTTTATAAATAAAAAAATTAATTCTGTAAATAAAAATAATGCTTTCAAATATCTAAATAAATTTTGTGAAAAATTTAAGTCCAGTCTGAGTTGGGTTTTAGGTTTAATTTATTAGTGAATAAAAATGGAGAAATATTGTTACATTTTGTACCTTTATGATTGTTCAAATATGTTCAGTCAATTTCTTAAAGTATAGGAATACTTTTGGATTTTAAAGTAATTTTCTTTTAAAAGAATGCCCTCGATTCCGTTATTTCTGTAACAGCATGATTGTTATTGCAGCAGTTATCTTTTATTTTACTTTATATCAACTATAATAATTTATTAATAATGCCATTAATAGAGCTAGCTGACTTTCATATAGATATTTATTCTGGAAATGTTTTATTCTATGATAAAGCATTCTACATTTGTCTATGAAATATATTTCTAAGCAGTAGTATTTTACTTTCATGAATCAAATATTGATGGTCAGTTTTCTATTAATATTGACATTTAGAAAAAATATATTCCTTTTCTCCTGAGTCATTATGCTAAGTTAAATGAGCAAAGTTTACAGGCAATGCCATTTCAAAGCTGTATGGCAACCTATGCAAATTCTGGTAATGTCATGGCCTTGTGACAGGACATTGAGAAGTGACCTCAGAGGACAGCATCTGAATGGAGTTGTTTTTATAACTATGCTTCTGTTATTATGAATTAATAAAAACTAAAATCAGTATGTAAGAGGGACTTACTTTTGGTGACGACACCTTCTAGGCGAATGATGTTTGGATGATCAAACTGGCCCATGATGCTAGCTTCTCTCAGAAAATCTCTTCTTTGTCTATCCACGTGACCACCCTTCAGTGTTTTAATGGCTACTGGGATCTCCCTTTTTCCTGGAGTCTTCAAACGCCCACTGCAGACTTCCCCAAATTCACCTTAGAAAACAAACCAGAAACCATGTGTTTAATGAAAACACTTCTGTGTCAAAAAATACAAATTACCTTGTTATCATTTAGAAAAGAACCTAAAACATGTCTTTCAGGTTTGCAAAATTTACTTGATGCCTTTTTTAAAAAAAATCTGTATAAATAATGCATTTCCATGTCTTGCACTGAGGGAACTCTGTTGAGAGACATCCCTGATTTGCTGCAGAACCATGTCCACCAGAATGGGAGGTGATAATGTAAATCTAGAGAAAAGCAATTATTACTTAAAATTCCCTGTTCCTTTTCTCTGTCCTAATCTATGGGCCAAATGCCATCTTTGTTCTGAGAATCCTCTGGGTTTTGTGGATTATTTTAGTTCTGAATTCATATGCCTGGGTTTTTTGACAATTACAAAGCAATATTGTTTCAATTAACTTATGAACATTGAAAAAAAACTCATTCTAAACACAATTATAAAAACATTATATAGGATACAGAATTATACAAGCTATATTGATGGAAATATAAATGTATAAAGATGAGTTGTGTTCCAGCTTTAGTCACATCAATAGCAAGTATTTTCTAAACAGTTACCACATTAATATATACTGCTAGGTTATCTTAAACTCATAGAAAAATAGGAGATGAACGCAAATGAAACCTTGGAGTATTTCATCCGTGTAAACACTGCCTCCCTTACAAACAGCTATGGTTTGAGGACTTGCTGAGAGGGTTAAACCTTCTGTGGGACTGTGAATGATGAGTAGGGTGGTATAAGTACAAGATCAGTTGGAACATTCAAGAAGGTGTTGAAGGTGTAAAGAAAATGAAGAGAAGATTAAGAGGTCAGAAACAGCCAATGGATCATAAGGACACAAGGCAAGTGATTCTGAGGGGCTGTTCTGGAAAAGTTCACAGTATTGTCAGGATAAGACAATACACTCAGGAAAGATTAAGGGACGGGCAAATAACTCATTAAAGAGGACTTGCACATAAGTGTAAAGCCTAAGTTTGGCCTCCAGAACCCACAATAAGAACACAGGGTATAGGGGAGGTGAGATAGGGGTCCTACCTTTGGGGCTCACAGTTTAAACTAGCCCATCCCACTAGGCAAATTTCAAGACAATGAGAGCCTGTCTCAAAAACCAAGGTAGATGGCTTCTGAGAAACTATACTTAAAGATGTCCAACTGTCCTACATACATACCTGTATACAAAAAAAGCAAACCAAATCCCACCCACTTCAAAAAAGTCCCCAAATATCAACTTTAAGATTGCCCCAAACCCACTTGAAGATTCCAGAATCCAAATTTTTCTAGGGAAAATGATCTGCATTTACATAAGACCATAACGTTGGATGTCAGTTTAGTAATTGGTAACATGATAATGCTAAGACTTTATGTTCCTTTTCTAAAAGAATAAGGTGACATCATACATGTAAATATTTACTAACTATAAACTGTCAGGGCTAATGCTTGTGTAGCATATATGAAGCTCTGGGTTCAACTCTTACCATAATATAAACTGGTCATGTTGATACATGTCTGCAATCCTACCACTAAGGAGGTAGAGACGGGAATATTAGAAATTCAAGGTCATCACTAGTTACAAAGTAAATTACAGAGAAGCCTGTGATATAAGAGGCTTGGCCTTAAAATGAAATCTGGAGAGATGACTCAGTGGTCAAGAGCACTTACTGCAACCTAAGGACCAAAGCTAGGATCCCATTTCCCACATTACCGGAGCTTGATGACTTGTAGCTTAGCTGAAAAACCGTGAGATCCTGGTTAAGAGAAGGAGACTGAGCCTCAAGGAAGAAAGGTGAGAGTGATATGAGAGCACCCACATTCTCCTCTGGCTACACATTTGCTCATATGCCACACACTGCACCCATGTGGATACACACATACATGCAACGGACTCACTAAAGCTAAGTAATAAGTCAATGAGATGCACGCACACATGTACACAGACACGCACACACACATATACATGCATGGACTCACTAAAGCTAAGTAATAAATCAATGAGATGCACACGCACGTGTACACAGACACACACACATATACATGCACGGACTCACTAAAGCTAAGTAATAAGTCAATGAGAGGCATGCACATGTACAGACACACACACACACACACACACACACACACACACACACACACACTATGGAGTATTATTCATAAATGACTTTAGGTAATTTAAGTTCAAATCTTTTAGGAGTGGAACGGATAAAAATTGTCTTTTAGTTTACTAGGTTCACAGTTCTAGTCAATTGTTGGATGAGGGTAGAAGATCAAGTTTTCAGAGCCATGGATTTCAGTTATCCATACTTCCTTTTCATCAAGTCACCACAGTCAACCAAATATTGATTATATGTGAATAATAACAACGTTTGTTAATTTTAAGTATAAAGACAGTATTTTCTTTCTAAAATTATATGTATACATATCTGGTAGAAATAATCTAATAATATATAGTTGTCATTATTATTTTATTGTTAGAACTAGAAACCATGTATTACAAAAGAAAAATCACCCCTTCTGGTGAAATAGGTTAGTAATCTGGGAAAGGTGACTTCATAGCTGAGAGTTTGTCTTTGTACATTAAAAATTCACACAAGCAAGGACATGAAAACACTGATTATACTGTTGTCCCTAGAAAATGCAACACTCATAATATTAGACTTGACAAATCTTGCCCAAATTTTGCAAGAAATATAAGAGTGTATTTTTAACTTTCTGCTCTCGATTTGTGGGGAGATGTATGTTCATATTTCACAGAAAATAAAGCTGAGTTTTCTAAAGTTCTTTCATAATGATTTTGATTTTTTTAAAGATTTTATTTTGCACCTAAAAATAATTGCAGGTGGAGAATTGCAACATTTATCTCAGCCTTTAGAATCTTTTCTTGGGGGGAAAGATGTTTGAATATTTCTAAACTAATATACACAAGGCTTACTAAGGTGTTAGAAATTTGTGTGTTGATCTCAGTTCTCCCCTAATAAATATGTGGAAAAATAAAACATTTCTCTGTGCTTTTCTTGATCTTTTACTGAACCTGAAAGCAACCAGCTGTATTAATAAAAACTTGAAAATATTTAGAAATGAAGTAACTGGCCTAAGTTCAGATTTTTTGAGTTTTTTTTTTTCATTCATATATAAGAATTCAAATACACTTTTGAGTACAATAAAAAAAAAATGACAGCTCTGTTGGTATTTTATCAAGACAGACACGGTGATAATTTTCTTTGGTTTTCTCTTGTCTCAAACTCATGCATCTTATTAACACCAGGCAGGTGTTTTCTTCATGTCAAGCTTCACTTGATCAGGTTGTTATCACACTTATTTCATTGGCACTAAATATGGTGATTTGAGATTCCAGCTCTCCTTCATTCCCATGCCCTTGAGACAAGAAATATTTTGGGCATGGGTCTAAAAGCTCACTCACAAAATGTGTTCAAATCTTCTTTCACAGAAGGCATGGATGCATCATACCTATGAAAGTATTTTAAATTAAAGTATAATTTTATAAATTGTCCAAGACTGATTCATTATATGATTGTTCTTACAGTAACACTAGTTACTATAAGTGACAGTAGCATCATATGTGATGATATATTGTATACATAATAATAATAGTCTGAACTATCAGAGGACAGAGCTACTTACAGAGCCAAGTCATGAAGGTCAAGTAACGATGACATTCACTTTTAATCCAATCTCTCAAGAGGCAGAGATCTGGGTGCATCTCTGCGAGTTCAAGGTCTAATCAAGCCAGCCAGTGGGTGGTACACACCTTTCATCCTAACTCTAGGAAAGTTGAACCGGGAAGTGAGATCTCTGCGCAGAGACAGGGGGTGGAGGAGTTCAGCTTTGCCTGCCACTTCCCTCTTCAGCTGAGTATGGAGAGGTTGGAACAAAAGGATTCAGGAAGACAGGGGTGAGGAGTTGGCTGGGTAAGAATGGCTGTGGTTTGTTTCTCTTTTTTGATATTTCAGCCTATTTTTATTAAGCATACAATATATCACCACAATCCTAGATGTATCCTGATCATCAGTAAGAAAAGTCATTCCTCAATAAAATTGTGAATATTTACATACACAATTTAGTCTACGTCTAACCCATCAACTGGCATTAATGACTACCTGTGCATAACTGCAAGCATTATTACAATACCTTCACATGGTATTTTGTGCCAACGAGTCTATGAATTCAATATGTATTATAATCTCTCTAAAAACTTTTGAAGTATGTACTAATATTTAAGAGGAAACACATGCTAAGTAACTTGTTCACAACCAAACAACTGTTGGACCCAAAGTTTATCATTGTTGACACTGTTTCCTGCTGTTTGAGTAATTTAGTTATTGTTGGCATTTTATGGAGTTCATACACTAACTTCTGTATGGTAACAAGGCTATCTTCACACTAGCTCTCTAAGTATTTAATAATGAACTAAATTGGAAATGTACATGGAGTGACAAAGTCATGCTCTATGGTCTTCACTGCTATCCTAGCTGGAGTTAGAATTGCTGTGATGAGACACCATGACAAAAAGCAACTTGGGGATGAAAGGGCTTATTTCAGCTTACAATTCCAGGTAACAGCTCACTCCTCACTGAGGAAAGTCAGGGAAGGAACTTGAAGGCAGGAGCTGATACAGAGGCCATGGAGGGGTGCTACAGACTGGCCTGCTCCTCGTGGCTTGCTCAGTGTGCTTTCTTCTAGAACCTGGGACCACCACCCATCAATGGCATCACTTACAATAGACTGGGCTCTTCCTCACCCATCAACCAATAATTAAGAAAATGTTTTATATCCAGATCTTACTGAAGCATTTTCTCAATTGAATTTTCCTTTTAGACAATTCTAAGTTGTGTTAAGTTGACATAAAGCTATCCAGCACATCTATTAAATTTCAGCCCTAGCTCAAATACTTTATATATCAGGTGATCTGTAAGATCCTCCACAGTCTAGCTTCAAGGTAGCTAAGAAAATTATATACAGGATAATCGATCTTCTGCCATGGACAGTGCATTTACTAGCTAACAATCTCATCTATCTGCCAAGTAGTGGTAAAAACTTTTCTTGACAAGCAATTTTATTGTATAATATACTGGGTCATGCGAAAATATCAATTAGTATTGGATTTTCCACAAAAAAAAAAAAAAAACAAAACTGCAGAATTGAACTGAACTTGGAGGAAAGCAGGGGGAAGTAAGTATAATCTGTCTGGAAAACTGTGACATCATGATCATGGCAGCTGTCCCTAAGTTCTGTCCTCCGTCATCTGAGATTCTAGCTCTCCTTCATTTCCCAACCCCTTGAGAGGAAGAAATAAAAAAGCCACACTCTTTTTTTTTAATTTTTTTTAAAATCATGTCTTTCGTTTTGGTGGATGGTAAATATTGTCAACTTGATTAGACCTAGAATCAACTAAAAGACAAGACTTGGGCAAGTCTGTGAGAGATTTACGAACAGGATTAATGGAGAGGAGAAGAGCCTTTGTCCACCTACCCAGTGAGCAGCCATTCCAGAAGCCGCTCAGATAAAGGGGTCAGAGGAAACAGCCATGAGCTTGCCTGCCTGCCTTCTTTGGACCCTGTCATGAGTATGCTTTTCCTCCCATTGCTGCAGATGACAATCCTTCCTGCCATTAGAACACAACTTCAGGCTCCTGAAATGAACCAAAGACCAGGGCTCCCTCAAATCCCCCAGATATTCAGCACCAGACTGAGGAGAGGTGATATCCAGCCTGTGTACTCAGCAGCCACCAGCTTGTCAACTTCTCCAGTATGAAAATAATCCTGTTGGTCACACAACTTCTATCCTGTAAGACAAACTAATAAATCTCCTTTATCACATATATTCATTCTCAGAATTGCTGTCCTCTGGAGAACTCCAACACAAGTCTCTAATGGTTTTCTTCAAACTTGCTGTTTGCTTACACTGGAATGATCTCCAATATCTTCATAGCTTCATCCTCACCTCCTCAGTTCCCTAGAAGTACTGAGCCTAGCTATCATCTCTTTAGAATACTTTCCCCAACAAACTTCCATCCAACTTACTTTCCTTCCGCTAACTTGTCCACTTAAATGAAAAAGCTATTAAAATGATACCATCCTTTATATGTGGAAGTGCACCCAGCATTCATAGACAGGCTATTTTATTCTCCTACCAGATATAGTACCAACCTCAGACAAGGCTATTCTGAGACAAGACAAAAGGAGATGAAGCAAGGCTACTTCATAATCTTGTTCCAATTCAGACTCATGCAAGGTCACTATGTCACATCCCAAAATGCCACACTCTCATTCTCTTGGCTAAGATGAGTGCTTCTTAAAAAATAAAAAAAAAATTAACCAAACCAACCAAACAACAACAAAATGGACTTTGCTTTTATTCTTGCTCCAGTGTCCCCTGTTAAAAACTAAAAAAACCTAAATTTTATTGGAATAATATGATAAATGTCCTTTAAACATTTTGTGCTTTTCCTTTTCTTTGCCTTTTTTTATTTTGTATTTTTTGTAGATGGGGAACTTGTGAGGAACTCAAATTGCACTATGGCAAGCCATCCACTCTCTCTATTTCTTCAGGTAAGTTTCCCTAGACAGACTCAGTCCCTTTATCAAGCAGATCTGGAGAGATATGGGTAAACTGTTTATTCCCTGAAGAGAGAGCAGCAATGAAGACCAAAGAACTGATTTCACTCAAGTCTAGCTTAGTGAACCAATGAGTTTAGTTGGGATTCCTTACTGGAATGTCAGCAACTTACAGACAATAATTACCACAGCAATTGTTTACTGCAAATAAATCCCTGGGGAAAGGTATATCCCTGTAAGCCCCACTCCCAGCAACCACTAACTGCTCATAAATTCCTGGGAAGAAATAGGCCTCATGTATCCCTCCTCACATCCTGAAACATGGAACATTAATGAATCAAAACCTTGTATAGTAATTACAGATGCTGGAAATTCAAGAGGGCAGTGGCCATGACAGATATGGAGGAAAGCATTCCACGAGTTCCTTGTTAACTTGTGGAAGGATTAAACGAAGCCATTAACTCTCACGGAAGAATCTGGAATACCCACACCTATGTGATACCATAAAACCTATATCCCACACCCTCATTTCTCCTGTTCCCAAGTATAGCTTCTTTTAGACCTACAAAGTAAATGGGGTGTCTTCCTCTTATGGGCTTGGAGTACATTTCATTAATAAATATGTATCATCCAATCTGCCCAAGGAGAGGTAGTATGCTGGGCCATCCACTTAACCCTGATGTTGGAATTTTCTGATGAACACAATGTATGGGAGGTAATTCAAATACTTGCTTTCTTTTCATTGCCTTCCCGGGAAACATGTCTAATCACTACTTACTTCCAGAGAGCCTTCTCTGTGTTGTACAGGTGCGCTACACGGCATGTGGCATGTGCTTCTTGTTCTTATAGGAAACACACCCTTTCCTCCTCACGTTGCTTTTCATCATTATTTTATTATAGCAACCGAAACAAAATGAGAACACCCAGGACAGCCAAAGTATTTTTACTGTAATATAAAATCATTACCCAAAACTCCAGCTATCTATAGGGTATTACTAGCAAGAAAAGCTTTGTACTATCTATAGACAAATGTCTCTTTGTGGTAGACTTTGGGTTGGGGTAGGAGGTCATAAAATTTCTATGGGTCATAAGACTTTGGAGGGTCATTCTGATAGAACAGATACATAACTACATGGCAGATTCATTACTGTCTCTCTATCTTAAGCTTGAGGTACAACATCATTTGCCAAACAGCTTGGCTTTAGGCCCATTTGGACTTGAGCCTGCAATTAAAACCATCTGGCAAAAGTGCAGAAGGCGTCATGCACAATGTACACTGTAGACAGGTCTGTCTGCTTGCTGACATTGATCATGGCCATGGACTTGAAAGCTCTGCTGTTGTTTTTTCTCTAATTGTCTCTCAACTGAACTTGAGTTTAATGTCATTAGCACAAGGCCATAGGACACTTGCCTATCACCACTAATGCGACAGGCTTCCCATTATCTGTCTTTTAACAGCTCCTCAAAAAAAATTCTTTCCAGGCCACACTCCTGCTCTGTTACAGTAATAATGGTACTTCTCCTTATCAGAGAACCTTAGAGAAAGTCCCAGATAAGCTTACTACTTTCCCCCCAATGCTGGTCCCCCCCAAATTCTAAGCTCAATTCTAGACTTTCTTACCTGTATCCTGGTAGCAATTAGACCCACACAATGATGTGATAGGATTCTTGTTCACAGGTGCCATTGTCATATTTTTAAAAACATTAGTCCTGCAGCAGAAGCCAAAACATCCCTAAAATTTGTTGTATTTTCCCACTGTGGTGCATGAATAGTATGGTGGTTTGATGAGAATGTCCCCACAGAATCAGATGTTTGGGTATTTTGTCATCAGTTGGTGGCTCTGCTGGGAAGGTTTCATTAGACTGGCCTTGCCTGAGGAAGTGTGTAACTGGGGAAAGCTTTTAAGGTTGCAAAGCCATGTGCCATTCCCAATTTGTTCTCTTTGCAACCTGCTCGTGGTTTGAGATGCAGGCCCTTGGCTTGTTGCTCTAGCTGTCATGCCTGCTGCCTCCAAGCCATGATGGATCCTTATTCCTCTGGTACTATAAGCTCAAATTATCCTTCCTTCTATCAGTTGACCAGGCCATGATATTTTATCACAGAAATATAATAATAATGAATATAACCAACTACAGAAAGCCAGAGTACCAGCAGAAGCTGCATCTGTCTGAGTCTCCCTGCAACCTAAAACCTTGACAGAAGCAGCAGATTTGTTGCAAGTAGGGGTGGTCAATTCCAGGCTAAAAAGGGCTAGTCAGAGAGACCTGTCTCAAATAGTAAACAATGGAGAGGCAACAGGTAGATAATTATAAAACAAATAAAATACTGATTTGTTCATCATTATGAAACCAACCTTACAATACTGAAAGAGTTCATTACATTGAAAGAAAAGGATAATTAATGATATAAAAATATATACAAGAATAAACTCATTGTTAGAGGCCAAATTAAGGGTATTCTAGTACCGAAAGGTGACATGTAAATTACTTTAAATTTTAGTATATGAGTTAGATGTAGTTCAAAGGTTAGTGTAGCATGGAGATAAATCTCTAGTAAAGATGTCATAGTTCTATGGTAGTTTCCAGTTGATAATGACTATAAACAACTGGTTAATAAATAGATGTGAGGTTGATTTCTGTTCTAGTTAGGGTGACAGTTGCTGTGATGGAACACCATGATCAAAAGCAACTTGGAGAGGTTTATTTGGTTTCTACCATAGTCCACTGAGGGAAGCAAAGGCAGGGAGCTGATGCAGAGGCCGTACTGACTCTTGCTCTTTATGGATTGCTCAGCCTGCTTTCTTATAGAACCCAGAGACATGATCTTGGGGTTGGCCCCACTCACACAGGCTGGGACAACTCACATATCGTGTTAGTTTCTTAATTGAGGCTCCCTCCTCTCTGATAATTCTAGCTTGTGTCAAGTTGACATAAAACTGTCTAGTAGAACAGCAATAGGAAAAAAGTCATGAAAGGTAAGTGTAAGTGTAGAACTATTGCACAGGAATACAAACAGTCAAAGTAGTTTTGCTTATATTAGGTCATTATTATATATCTTCTCTTATAATTTGGTGCTATCATCTATCTATCTATGTATCTACCTATGATATGATATGATATGATATCTATCTCTGCAAACATTAAGTAAAAGAAAAAAGGTAGCAGGATTGGAAAAAGGAAGACAAGAAGATGAGAATATATATATATATATATATATATATATATATATATATATATTAAAAAACTGGTTAAAATGTAATGAAATGTCCTACCCAGCTGTGAAGTCTATGAACCATAACAACAACCAACATGGCCCACTAATTGTAATGGTTCGGTAGAGGCACATATACATTGGTGATCACTAACAGCTCTCTATTTGTACTTAAGAGAGAAACCATATCCAATGCTAGGAACCTAGCTAAGTACTTGGTGCTGGTGAATTTATGGTTACTGAAGGAGCATCTACAATCACTAATTTGCTAAGCCAGTATAACCCCTAACAACAATCTATAGATATCTGCCCTTATAACAACAGATAAATGTAGTTTTCAACTGGGAAATTTCTCTTTGCAACAAACAGAGGCCATTAAAGAAAACTATAACCAATTGAAATACAGAGTTGGGGAGCTCATTTCTAATGCATATCTACAAAACCATTCCCGCACCTAAAGCTCCAGAAACACCGGGGAAGAGGAAACTGGAAGGTTTACAAAAACCAGAGGATAAGGAACTTTGCAGTGAGGAACTTTGTATCTCCTAGTAATATCAGAGGCTACATTCATAAAGTCTCACCAATATGACACCTCAGTGATCTGAACAAGACAGAACAGACTGGACAGCAAAATGCTCAGGAGTCCTCAGCACTAAACAAAAGAAGTATCAGAAACTGAGGAAACCTGGAAGAGGAAGAGGTGGTCTCTCCTGCCAAATGGTTGTCCAAAATTCATCTGCTAATTTTTACAAACAAATCATCAATTCAAACAATAATTTTAAAACCAAACATTCTAGCACAAAACAAGCATAAACTATGCTGTTTTGATACATGCAAAAGAATGAGTGTCGGCAACTAATAAAAATATTTTTTCTATAATTAAGTCATGTTTCTATAAGAATGAAAAACTCTATAATAAAAACTAAATATGGTGTAATTTGTTCCATATACCAGTTTTAAATCTGGGTTTAGGTGTTTTTGGCAGCTTCCTGGGCATGATGGAATGAGCAGTGCAAATGCACATGTTGCTTAGAATTAAGGAAATTAATTAAATTTTTTTCCAGTTACTTAGTCTGATTATAAGTGAAACAATATCTCATATCTGCCTATGCTAATTTTCAGAATGTGCTAAAAGTATTTTTGTTCCTAATAAGAAACTGTGTTATAGTTTGTGGATAGTATGTAAATTAATCTCTGGATCACTCGATATTTTTATCCTTGGTAGTATTTGTGTATTGCTTTTATCTTCTACATGACATTATGATACTTTTCTACACTGTATGGAATTATTACATATAAAAGACAATATTTTTAGGAAGGTACACAAAACAAAAGGTAAATTTAAAGAATATGGTAACTATACATACTATACTACTATTTAGCCTAAGAAAAACCACTATGTCACATGCAACAGCATGAATGTAGATGATTTTATACTAATTGAAGTATCCATGTACACAGTGATATACCTGGATGATCTCACATGTATGTAGCATCTAAAGACATCCAATTAATTGAAGTAAAAGATAAACTGAAGAGTTCCAGGGACTAGGCCGGCATGAGTGGGGTTAGTGAGAAGATGATGACCAAAGTCTACTTTTAGGTAGAAAGAAAGGATTTGTATTAGGGACCAAATGTATTACATGATTTTAAAAAATGCACCGTGTGCTTCAAATTTGCTAAAAGAATAGGTTTTTAATTATGTACTTCTAAAGACTACGTGAGATAATTTTTTAAAAGAAATCATCTTGATTTAATTAGCCATTCTAAACTATAGCTATTTATGGGAGCATCACATCATGTCCATTAAATGTAATATACAATTGTTATTTATAATCTAAAAAAAGTGAAGAAGTCAGATATACCATGATGGAATTGCTTGTTTTCCAAAATCTAATTGAGAACAAGTCTTTGCTTCTCTAGTCTCCTAAATAATTCAAAAAATTCAAACCCTGATCTAGGCTCTTCCTAATATCTTGTTGACATACTAATTCTCTATACTGTGTTCCATCATTTAAAAGAGAAACAGGCATATCTTATTTAAACAGAGTGCATCCTGGGCAGATTTTGCTTTCACGATTATTATGTCACAATTTCTTCTGCAATTGCAACATTTTATCCTTTCAGGAAACCCCTTAAGCAGTAAAGTAAACAAGTCAGTGTAACTTCAGGAAGTTCCTGAAACAAACCAGATTCATCAGGCCCTTTCCTTACTAGAGTAAGCAATAAAAGCTGCAAAGAAGAGTCTCAGAGGAAACAAGCTACAAAGATTCTGAGGCCAGACAACCTTCCCAGAAGAAGCAGAAACCAAGCTGAGCTGCCTGAAACAGGTTTAGACCAGAGTCACTTGGTAAACACTCACCATCCTACTGAGTTGTTTGCAGTGTGCCCCAGGCTCCTAGCTTTTGTGAGCTGTCAGACATATTGAGGTGGGTTTGATGATGCAGCTGTTTTGGAGTCACTTATGTTTTTGTAAGTAACCTCTTACCCATTTCCTTTAATTAGTCCCAATGAAACCCTTTGTTTCACCAAGCTGGACTTTAATGGTACCCACACTGTGGTCCATTGTGGGCTCCTTGTCTGTGTTGAATAGATATATGTGTAGTGTCTCCCCAGAAAATGTTTTGTACCATAACAATATTAATCATATTTACTAACATAACACCTTGACTAGTTGAAATCGCCATTATAATCCATCTTCGACATATTTATTCTTTAGTTATCTTTCCAAGATAACACCTCCACCTAATCCCATCTTGTCAACTGTAATCTAAGTCATTATATTATGTATATTATATTGATGAGCTATCATGTTCTCTGGCTCACTGAGAAGCTGGCTTTAGGTGTGAGGCTGGCATCCAGATTTCAGACCAATGGTGTTGTACTGTGTCCTCCAAGCTCTGATGCTGTAGTTAGGCTTCCCTGCAAGTTGTGTAGTACAGAAAGGGTAAAGCAGGAAGTAGTCCAAGAGAAAAAATATCATGCTTTTGAGAACAGTTTGAGGAAGAAAACATTTAAAACAAAAGGCTACTATGTTTTAATCTTGTGATATAACAGTGCTTGTCACACAATGGGGTGGAGAAACCAGCAGCCCCATCATGTAGAGAGTGCTTTGCTCTACCTAGACGGTTCACCACCACTCCACAATTCCTTGTCTATCAAGTATATCAGCTGCTTCCAGATGGACTCTGTATCAACAGTTTTCTTGCTGCCGGTTATGTTGAAAGAAATCAATCCTCTTTATAATGAAAAGTATTTGCATTTCAAAGGTACAGCTACTTGATAATCTATCAAAATTGATTTTTCTATTTTGCTGTCAAAATTATACTAAAAATAAAATAGAATAAAATAAATATATCTGTGCCTGTTTCATTTGTGAGTTTTGCAGGAAAAAGTACATAAAGCATGTTGTATGTCTCTTTTAGCTGGTGTTAACATTTTCTACTTGCCTTTAATACTGTGACTGAAACTGAGAATTAATTCAACCCCTTACTGAATATTTTTGGAGAAATAGATTATACATAAAATCTATGTATTATATATAAAACTAATATGCATATATATTCTCATCTATATATTTCTTTCAGTAAACATACTCTTATACTAGGTTACTGTTTTCCCCCATAACCAATTACTATCTCCTTTATGCTGATAAATTCCACATCTATATTTACTACTGAGATTTCTCTCTTGAAATCTGCTCATGCCCTAACTGGAAGTCTCCTGAGGACCATCTTATCACCTCCTGTCTCATTCTGCTCACACTGCCATTTAAAAAGCCATAGAGTGTCTGGCTTAAATTGCAGATATGGCTCTTGTCACCGTTTTGAAGGGTGGGAAGTCCTAGTTCAACACAGTGGCTGTTTCAATTCCTGGTAGGACTTTCTTACTGATTATTAAGTAACTTATTTCTCCTTGAAACATAATTTTTTCTTGGTACACATGTGGAGAAAAATTTCCCACTTTCTGTTTTTAAAAGGACACCAGTCCTATAAGACTAGGGACTTGTTTATTATTAATTGAACCTGAATTACCTCCTAAAACTGGTATCCTTCCCAAAATCTAGCCTCTCACACTGGAAGTTACCTTTAACACGTGAACGTGGAAGGGGCACAATTTCATGCATAGATTGTCCTGTAACTTCGTTTTCTATTTTATCCCTTAATTCATTTTGTAATCATGATTGATTGAATCATGTTCCCTCACCCCTCATCTGAATAATCCCTAATATAAGGATCTTATAATACATTAATAATCCTGAGACATACCAATTATACTAGGCTATCCAGATAGGCCCAGTGGAAACACAAAGGTTCTTATAGAGGGCTCAGGGCACAGGACACATGAACATGAAACAGAGGGAAAGGGTCAGGTGGTTTGGAGAGGCTATAGTATGTTTGTGAAGAAGGGGACCTTTAGAACCTGGCACAGGCCAGGACACATGTTCTTCTCCCTGGAGGAATCTGGACTGCCATTACCCTGGATTTAATTTAGTGTGACTGATTTGGTAATTTTTTTTTTTTTTTGAACTTCAAGAACTACAAAACAAACCTGTGAATTTCGTGGATGGCTGACTATTTCAGGGTTGAGCACAAACTGTCACATTGTGGGTTCTACTTTAATCTGAATGTGACCCTTTAGGCCTTGGTTTCTTGGTATTATCTGCAGCTTCTCTACTCTTCATCAACAGTTCCCTCACTGGCTGTCATTTTATGCTCCTTTTCCTTCCCCACTGTGGAACTTTTTAAAGACTTTTGCCCTCTTGCTTTTCTGACGTTAGCCACCGTGAAGCCACTGGGAAGGGACTTTACTGAGTGCTTGGGCTGGACAGGTGCCTTCCAGATTGTGACCACCAGGAGTATCTGACTACCTATCAGAGGACACACTATTCTTCAGTCACTAAGGCAACACAAAGAGGCTTACCTTTCCAGAGATGAAATCCTCGTGTTGGTTCAGATAACACCTTTTGAAAATTTTGAAATTCAGTCAGAGGTGTTTATAGAGAAGGGGGCTGCAATGTGACAGCAATGATGTATAAGATGAGAGAAGCCAGATGCTTCATAGCTGTGTTGGTCAAGAGGCATTGAACAACATATGAACCAGGATTTTTCCAAAATAAGTTGCATAATAATTTTGATTTTAAAAGTAAAATGCATGTCCTAGATTACTACTGAAATGATATTGGATAACTTTAACAGCAGTAAAGACTTTATGTAGCTTTAATATAGTAAATGTTTGTACTTAAAACTGTATTATTAGATCATTTCATCTTAAGCTATAGAAAATATTCATGGAAAATCACTATCACCTCTGTAAATTGAACCATGATTCAAATTAAAGACATTTTAATATGACTTTACTTATTCTCTAGAGATAACAGGAAGATCTAATAAAATAATTAGCATAAAAAGTTTGTTTTCATGTTAACGTTATATTTCCACTAATATAAACTTTATGACTTTAGTTAAAATTTCATTGTATATTTTTGTCTCAGAAATACTCATCATATGTTAAAAAGTATATTTTATTATTTATTAAACACACTTTTCACTGAGACCTATGTTATAATATATGACAATATTAATAGTTCTAGGAGCATAGTGGAATTTCTAACAAAGCTACAAATGCTTCAGCTATAGAAATGATCAAAATTCCATCGTGTAATATGAGAAAATGCACAGCAGGATATGTTAGGTTGGATACATTAGTCAACAGCACTTCTTCAAATAATTATTTTGAGTTGTGTTTCAATAACAACTTTCTAAGATCAATTATTATAATCCACTAACTAAAATTTTGGCCAATTTTAAATTGCAAAATGTTGTTCTACATAGACTTATATGCCATTCAGTGGCAAACTAGGCTTATAATACATTTATAAATTGAGATGTATTTCAAAGTAAAAAGGCATTAAAGCTTTAATCTATGTTATAATATAAAATTGCTTATAATATAGTAAGCAATGAATACAGAAATGTCTTCATTATAGGCAGCAAAACATTGTACAGACTAATTACCACTATGTTGAAAGAATATAAAAGAAAATAAAAACTTTATGCTTGAAGAAGCAGGAATTTGTAAATTAATGACTACTAGAAATATAAATTTAAGAGTAACTAAATCATTGAATTTATAAATAATAATTTTCTAAATAGGATATTTAAAGCTTATTCTTCACCTAATATGACATGATAATGTGGAAAGCCATTTCTACTAGGTTCAAAATTCTAACATAGGAAAGTGATTAATTTTAATGCTTGAATTTTCTTAAATACTTCCTTGGCATATTATTGTATCTATACTCTTTGCCATAAAAAGCAAATTTCAGCTGTTTAATTAGCTACTCTTCAATGTAGCTTGCAAATTTGGCCCAGGCTTTGTATGTTGATAGCAGTCAAAACATGGTTCCATTTATGCAGAAACAGGTAATAACTCCAGATAATCTTAGGCAAACATTTTACATATTGCGAAGGTGAGAGGCAGGTTAAATAAACTTTTTTTAAAAGCAGCTTTTGCCTGAGGAAGATAATTACAATATTATTTCAAAACATCTATATAAAGTTGGATTTATCTGTCTCTTGGAATTGTGTTTTTGTTAAAACTTGTCCCAAACCTCAAATCTGGATAACAATTTTTTGGGGGAAGAAAATAATGTTAAGTATTGATAGTGTTTACAAAGTTATATATGGAGAATTAATTTTCTGTTTTTGATGAAGTCAGGTTTTAGAGAGTTCTCTAGAACTTCTGTTTTATCTAGTTTTGATATTATTATTCCTTCAATGCTTTTGATATTATATTTTGATATTATTCTTTCACTGCTTACATTCTTTTCCTAATGATTAAATATCCATTATATCACCAATTTGCCTTTTTTTCCTTTCCACATGTATTATAATTTTCTCAAAGTTGTTTGTCATAATTTTAAAATTTTTAAGTGAATTTTTTCAAGAAATACATTTTGCTTTTATTTTTATTTTTTTCTATTCTATTTTTTATTTTTTACCATCCATAGTCATGTTTTCCCTTTGTTATTCTTTCTATTTGGAAATTGCTAAGAATTTCTAGTCCTTTTAAATATAAACTAAATATGCTAAATGAACTCATCAAATGAGTTCAGAGAGATCATTTCCTTTTCAATTTTGTAATGGACTGAAAAAAATTGGTATTAGTTGTTTATTTAGTTATTTTAATTTTCATTAAAAAATGTCATCTCCATCAATATATCCCGCTCCCCCCCCAATCCCTCCCAGCCAGCCCAACAGATAGAACTCAGCAGGAAAGTCATTAGGATTGGGTTTTCTTTGGCAGGGCTCTTGCTTCCTGGTGTTTCTAGGTTTTCAGGATCCTTGCTCTAGTTAGGCTGATTATGTATGCTGAAATTTACCTGTCTATTCTACCTTTCTCAACTTGATCATGTGCATGTGCTCATTTAATAACTTTGTAATTCTGTGACATAAGCATATTAATTGTAATATTGCCCCCTTTTTTTCTAACTTGGTTCTATAATTTTCGGTTTCTATAGTTTTCAGTTTTGATTAGTCAAACTAATGGTTTGTTGATTTTGTCCATCTTTTGAAACAAAGCAGGTTCTTAATTTTATTAATGGTTGGTATTTATTTCATTTATTTATTTTTATTTCACTTATTTAAGCCATTATCTGTTATTTTTTCTATTGCTTTTGAGTTGTTCTGCTTTGCTCTGGCTTTTATAGTTTCTGGAGATATAGATTATTTATTTGAATTATTTTTAAGATTTTATTTGTTTATTTCATCTGTAGGTGTTTTGTCTGCATGTGTGTCTATGCACCATGTGTCTACCTGGTGTGCATGGAAGTCAGAAAAGGTGATTGGACCCCCAGAACTAGACTTATAGATGTTTGTGAGCCTCCATGTGGATGCTGGGAAATGAACCCAGGTCCTCTGCAAGAGCAGCTAGTGCTCTTCACCACTAAACCCTTTTTCTAGCCCCAATTTAAATTTCTAATTGGAGAATTTAGATTGCACTCAAGGTTATTAGAGACAAATTAATTTTACTCATTTAATTTTTGCTGATTTTTTTCTGTTTTATTTGAATATGCTTTGATCTTTTCTTGTTGACTTGTTTGTCTTTATTGATTTGCTATTCTGATATATTGATAAGTTTTAAATATTTTCTGCTTCTCATTGTATTTCTGCTTTTCTGGTGAGATTTGCACATTGAGTTTCATTGGGGTGGTATTGTCTGATTTTTGGATATAGGGTGCTTTAAACTTCCACTGTAACACTAGTATGCTGCTGAGGACATTTCTCACTTTTGCTTGATTGTTAAGTCCTTCTGCCCTTTTCATCCTGAATTTAAGCTTTGCTGAATATGGTATAGCTTGTCCTTTATAACTTGGAGTGTGTTGTTCTTGTCCCTGCTGGCTTATTAAGTCTCACTGGAAAGCTGTTTTAAATCTAATGAGGTTTCCCTTCAAATCCATGGCTAGCCTAAAATATTGAGTCAACTTAAAGTTATTAAGATATCAGTCAGAATTAGCATTTTAAGGTTGAATAGAATGCCAGAAAAGTTTAATGTTTACTAATACAGTCTCACTGTGTTTTTGTTGCCTAATTTTGATGAAACAATAAAGGGGTATTAGCTATTAAGCATTGCATTGAGTAGTATAAACAAATTAATCATTTAACTAATCACATTACTGAACTAATTGTGAAAATAAATAGTACTAGTTTTGAGCTTATGTAAATGATCCACTGATCTGCTCTCAGCTGGACCAGCTCTGCCCAGTGCTCAGCCATGGATCTCTGCCTCCACCTCTATTCATTGTTGGATGTAGGTTCTGTGATAACAGTTATGGTGGCTATTCACTTGATTATAGGGGAAGTCCTGTTCAGGCACCCCCTCCACTATTGGTTGGAGACCTAGCCAGGGACATCCTGTGAGTTCTTGGAAGTTTCCCTAGCACCTGATCTCTTTCAACTCCACATTTGCTTCCTCTATCAGGATCTCCATCTTTTTCCTCCCTCTTTGTTGCTCCTCTTACTCAACCATGTCCTTCTCTTGTGATTTGTTCCCACCTCTTATTGGTTACAATCCATTATATTCCCAATTTGCTAAGGAGATCTTTTCTATTTTCTCTTCCCAGGGGAATCTCTGGATATCTCTTTCTTAAGTTCCTTTTGATCTCAAGCTGTTCAGGGGTTGTGGTTTGCAGCTTGGGTATTCTTTGCTTTTTGTCCACTCATGAGTGAGTACATCCCATGCCTATTTTTCTGGGCTTGTGATACCTCACTCTGGAGGATATCCTCCAAATCCATCCATTTGCCTGAAAATTTTAGGTTGTATTTTTTTTTCTGCTGAGTAGAACTGCATTGTATAGATGTGCCACAGTTTGTTAATCCATTCTTTAGTTGAGCGGTATCTAGGTTGTTTCCAGGTTCTTGCTATTACAAATAATGCTGCTATCAACATAGTTGAGCTAATGCTTTTTGGGTACAAAAGATCTTCACCAACCCTACAACTGACAGAGGACTGAACTCTAAAATATATAGAGAACTCAAAAAACTAGGGCCCCCAAACCTAAATAACCCAATTAAAAAATGGGATTCAGAGCTTAAAAGGGAATTCTCAACAGCAGAAGTACAAATGGCTGATAGGCACTTAAAAAATTGCTCAACATCTCTAGCCATCAGAGAAATGCAAATAAAAACAACTTTGAGATACTATCTTACACTTGTCAGAGCGGCTAAGATCAGAAACACAGATGACAACCTATGCTGGACAGGATGCAGAACAAAGGGAACACTCCTCCATTGTTGGTGCGAGTGTAAACTTGTACAGCTACTCTGGAATTCACTATGGCAGTTCCTCAGAAAACTGGGAATCAATCTCCCCAAGGATCTAGTTAGTTTTAAATGTTAAATACTTTACATTGTTTTTAGAAGCAAGTCTCAGAAGACAGTGTCTAGAAAATGACTTCAATAAAAGACACACATATGCTTAGGCAGCCTGGCTAAGAATGGCTAACCAAATCTTCCTTTCCTTGGCTAGCAAAAAATGGCAACTAATGATCATGAGCCACCATGCTAGAAATTCTAGCATAGAGGCTCAAACATGTTGTATGCATGTATACAATCATTAGAAAAGTTGTCCTTATATTTTAAATATTGATTATGTTGAGAAAATATTTAACTATAAATGTAATGCTCACATATACTACAAAGATGCTACAAAGATTTATATCCAAGATAAATACAATATCTAAGATATAGAGTAATATTGATAACAACTGTTTTGAGACAAGAAGAAAGATTGTGTTTACGCATCCTAAATCATTATCTGTGCTAATATTAATATCAGTAGTTAAAAGCCATATGAAGGTAATAATAATAATTAAAACAAAAATAGAGTCAGTGAAAATTTTTGCCATAAATTGGGTGTGATGGCTTTATTTTATGTTTACATATAGTATATTTTATATCTTAAGTGTAAATATATATTAAAATATATTTCATAACAATGTTTTATTTATAAGTTATAATAACATATATTTAAGAAAAAACATTTTAAAGTCTATAAAATAACAGGTTATACATTTTTAACTATCTTTTTTCTGACATCATAAATTGCTCTGCCAAACTCAGGAATTACATTCACAGTTTTCTAATCAGCACCTACTAGGTCATAAGCCTAAAGTTAGATACTATGAGACTTACAAAAAATAAACAAGAAAGTTGTTCAAGCTCCAAAGAAAAATGGAAAATAATATAGAAAGAAAAATGAAAAAGGGTGTAAGCTTAGTAAATGTGCATAAATTGATATGTACATCCAAATTTGGATATGTATGTCCAAACCCACTATGGACAGAGTGATCAGATCTATGTAAAACTACAGGCATACAGTATGATATATAATCTTATTACTGTCTACTGTCATTCTGCAGAATTGAACTTCTATTAAGTATGGCTAATTCTACTGTATACCTCTGCACATATTTGATGACAATAAGTAAGCCTCATATTCTTCATTTTCCATAACTAATTTGTCTGAAGTTCTCAGCCTTTCCTACTTGGGAACACGGTAACTTTCCCCTAAGATATTTTTCTTAGTCTTTTTAGAATGGAACTCAATATTTGAATTTTTTTCTAATCAATACAGAAAGTGCAGAGCTAGCGTCTTTTCTGCTGAGACTTGATTAGTGCAGCAGGGATTCATGTTTGCTTCTTAACAGCAGCTGGGCCCTCTTACTGGAGAGCTTCCCATGAGGTTATACTCAGTGGGCTATCTCAGGTAAACTGTTGATAATCAATCCCATTTCTATACTGGGCCAGCTGACTTTTTTGTGCTCAGTAAAATGCCATATTTTATGCCATACTATACATGTACGTATAGATACATCACATGTGTATTCACTATCATTAAATACAAAATATTTATGTCTTCTCAAAAATATTCTTAATAAACTTTTAATTGCAGTGCTGTACATAAAATTCTCCAACTTTCATGTCCTTTCCACCTCAATTAGTGCATTTCCTGTAATTCTTTTTCTTTTTAATATTATCTGAGTGGTTTCTGTCTTGTAAATCTATCATGTGACCTTAAAACAGCTCAGAGCTCCCTATGCAGCAATAGTTTAATATTATATTTAGTTTTTTCTTTATTTAGATAACTAGATTTTTATCGCTATAAAGGATGTTTGTCCTTTACAAAATCCCTAATGATGAATTATATCAAACATCACTGCTGTAACTGCCATACCAATATCAAATGTTAAAGTTCAGTAGGTCCAGCCTTTTGTCTTATGTTTTTAGCACTGTAATAAAGAAAATGAGTAAGTTTTAATCTAACTTTCCACTTCTTGCTCATACTTTCATCCCACTCCAATGGCAGTTGGGCTAACTTTTATGGAGATAGCAGCGAGGTAGATAAATAGCATCCACTACAGACTCATCTCCATTATTTTCATGGGACCATGGGAGGCTGTGAGCTCATGAGCATACTTTGGGAGCCAGTGCCATATTCCTCTCGATGGAGAAGCTCTGATTCTTCCTTTCTGGCTGTATCTTTTCCCACTCTGTTTCTTCTCTCCCTTATCGCACTTGCAATGTCAACCTGTCTTTGACTTTAACCATCTTAAGTGATAAATTAAAAAATATGTTAACATATGTTTGCGGAGAGACAATAAAATGGTTTTAATGAAAATTACAAAGATTCCATTTATATAGTATATGCAAACCTATGTGTTTTATTATAAAACTTTAAAACTTAGATTATGGTGACTTCAAGTTTTTCCAATCCTATATGTGTACCTATTTATACTACTGTGCTCTCCGATAAAGAGACAGAGTACTTCTTGTCATCTCACGAAATCTGGATTGTCTTTGGACTTGCTTTGACGGAGTTAACATGTGAGAACAATGATGTGGGAATTCAGAGCCAAGGCCTTGAGTCATTGCACAGCTCTTTTCTCACTGACTTTGAACTCTGCCTCTACCACAGCTCACTCAGGGTAAGTGGATGGGATATAATATGGAGTGGAGATGCATTAATTGTCCTAAGATGTTTCAGACAAGCAACCTGACAGTAGACCACTTAAACCACCAGCGACTATGGCTGAGAGGTGACTGTAGGCTAAACTAGCAGGAAATATCCCCAAGTGCTTACAGAGACAAGCCCAAATTGTACAATTATGAAAAAACCTAATTATTATTTGAAGCCATTTGGTTTGGGAATTGTTTATTTCATAGCAATGATACCTTAGACAAAAATTTCACAAAGCCATTAGTTAAGTACAGAGACAATTAGATCAAGGTCACAAGTATCACTATGGGAACAATAAACTAACTGCCTCATGCTGGGAAAACTACAGAATGACATAAGCAAATTCTTTAAAGAGATTTATGGTCTTAATTCACACCTTATAGCTTACCAATATAGAATGCACATGGTCTCAATGGCATTATGAAATAATCATCCAGTACAAACAGCCTCATATTTTACTTTACAAGACAGAAGTATGGAGCTCACATTCAATTTTTTATCTAAACTTTCTCCAAATAATTCTAGCATTGGTGAAACACAAACTTAAAATTATCTTCAAGTTTAAAAACATCTAAGAGATGTATCTATATTACTACTTTTGCAAGGCCTTCATACATTTCTTTTGAGGCCAACATTGTGTGTCTATTGGCTTTAGTAGAAAATCAAGTATGGGGATTAATGGATCTCTGTAAAAATGGGACCTAACACCGTGATGTCTTGTATAGAAGGCCATCTCAACTTCCAGCCAACAGAGTATGGCAAAACTGGTATTATGTAATTTATTATTTATAAAATAGTATGGCTTCTGATTTCCTGCCAGACTCTCTTGTTCGCTTTGATGAAGTTAGCTGCCAAATTTGAGGAGACCACAGAGCAAAATTATGGAAAAGCACATGGTTAAGGCTAGTCATAATGAAGGCATTTCATCCCACAAGCCCAGTGGCCATTCCCTGACAATAGATACTTTTGTTAGTTTAGAACTGGTTCTGTTTTTCTGAGCTTCAAGTGTGCCCACTGCATTGTATGTTCTCATTCAATCTTGTGGGCTTCACAGAAGGAGCAAAACCATGCAAAACTGCTCTGCTAAAGGGAAATAGTAGTAAAATACTGATAGATCAGTTTTTCCTGAGGGATCATCAGAAAAGCTTTTTTCTGTAGAAAAAATACAAATACACAGCTGAACAATATGCAGAGCCTTAGAGACATCAGAATACTCAGGCCTCAATGGGATGTCTCCCCTCAGAGTCAGGGAACCCTACAAAAAGGGAGATGGTAATATTGTAAAGGTCAGAGTTGATGGATGACACCAGTGAAACCATGTCTTCTGTACACAACAGGACAGATGCACATGTGAACTCATGGAGGTCGTGGCAGCTTACACAGAACCAGTACAGGTTCAAAACAACTGGGGTTTATTTTATTAAGAGAGAAAGAAATTGGGGAGTTTGATGGGTAGAGAAGTGAATAGAATCTGGAAAGACATGGGGAGGGGCAATTGTGAGCAGAAAATATTATACGAAAAATTTATTTTTGATAAAAATAAAAATAAATAAAAAGAAAAAACTTATTGGCATGTGGGTCTTATTTTTTCGTTGGTCTTAGTTTCTAAGAGAATACCACTCTTATTTCACAGAAACTGTAGCCATCATTCTCACTCTTTTTAGAGCATTCGTTTAAGAAAGAACCCAATCCCTTTAATTTTACTAAACATTTTAGCAATATCCAAATGAGAAGCAAAAATACTAAAAAATATCTAAAAATTAGTAAGTTATTTCCCTTATACAAATTCAATACAAACTAAATTATTCATGTAATTTTTAATGCAATTTTGTATTTCAATATATAAAGGCAGTTGCATTTAATAATTCCATAATTTGATCTCACTTGTCAGGTAAATTATTCATGTAAAGCAATGTAATGATAATTTTAAATTTTTTATGCATTTGTTCTTTCTTATTCAATATTTTACACAAAGCATTTACATGTTAAATTATTTTAATTGTGTCATACTTTAATGAACTTTCCATAAGAATTTTTTCTTAATATCTGTATCTCTATGTCTATATAGTGTGTGTGTGTGTGTGTGTGTGTGTGTGTGTGTGTGTGTGTGTGTGTGTTTATGTTTGTTCTAGGTCAAAGAACAAGCTGAAGGAGTCAGTTCCCATGATCCACCATGTTGGTTCCCGGGACCGAAGTCTGGTAATTAGCCTTGACACAAAGTGTCTTTACCTACTGAGCTATCTCATTGCTCTCCATTAGGATCTTTCTTGATAACAAATAGGTACAGTCACTTAAAGTAAATACTTAAAATACTTTTCTTTTTAAAAAATATTTTTTAAGTATGTGTATAGTGGTGAAATGTTAGAGGAATTCCCTTGGAAGGATATTCTCTCCTTCCAACATGTGGGTTTCGAGGAATTAAATTCAGCTAGTAAAACTTTGAATAGGCACCATCTTGCTGGCCCACAAATAGTTTTATGTTCTTAAATTTTTCATTTATTTTATAATTCAATATTTTTTATTTGACAAATAGTTTACAAATAACTCATTTGATAAGGTATTTGTAAGACTGACAAATTCCCATGTGAAATAACAAATATACACTAAATGAACCCACAAATAAGATTTAGAATATTGAGTTAGAGGCCAATAAAATTTTCTTAAAGTCTATCGCATTGATACATAATCCTGTTTCTGATAACAAATTGACTGATGTGTGTGTGTGTGTGTGTGTATGTGTGTGTGTGTGTGTGTGTGTGTGTGTGTGTGTGTGTGTGTGTGTGTGTGTGAAAGAGAAAGAGACAGTGATGTGGGAATGTCTTTCTGTATGCTGTGAATATCATTCTTTAAATAAAGGAGCTGTTTTGGCCCATGACAGGCACCATAGAAAAAGTAGGAGGAGAAATCAGAGCATAGGTAGGAGAAGTAGGGCGGAGTCAGAGAGACCAAGCCCAAAGCCCAAAGGAGCAACATGTAAGGAACACAGGTGAGCCATGGGCCATGTGGCAGATAGATTAATAAGAATGGGTTGAGTTATGATGTAAGAGCAAGCTAGCAATGTGCCTGAGCCATAGGCCAAACAGCATGAACTTAATATAAACGTCTGAATCATTTTGGGGGCCTAAGCAGCAGCGGGTGGCTAAGGGATCTTGGGCTGCAGGTCTGTGGGTCTGGATCTCTGGCCACCTGGGGCCAGAAACCTTATTGTTACAGATGGCATCCAACTTGGGCTGAATATCCACTTAAAGCATGAGGAAGTTTAAAAGGGTTTTAGCATAGAAACTGAGCCAAAGCATCTTCCAAATTGTTTATCTGAAGTGGATCATTGTACAGAGAAAGCACAAGTCCAGGCCACACTCAAAATGGTGCCAGCGGACTGGTGGCAGGCAGAGTAAGCTGCAACCAGGCTGTTTCTTGGAGTCTCACAGAAAACTTGGTAGCATGTGATTGACTTAAGGTTTCTATTTATTTTGAACAAAAAGATAACAAAGACGGTGTCTTAGTAGCAGCACTTCTTGGGTCTGCTCTGTTTGCTGGCAGTGAACAGAGACATGGTCCCTTTAAGAGAATTTACTGATTAAGCTTTATCTGCAAAAACTATGTGGCTCTTTAAGAGAGTGTGAGTATTGTAAAAGCTCTTTTAGTTGGAAGAGGATTCACAATAAAACAGAACAGATTCAGATAAAAAAAAAGAACCTGTAAATGGGTTACAATGTGTGTAAAAGGTACATAAGCTTCAGAGAGAATAGAAAGAGGATAAAGTCTTTAAAAAGAGAAATAGAGTAATAAAAATATAATAAGCCATGTAAAGATGGAAAATAGACACAAAATCTGGATTTTGGTTATTATTGTGTTTTCTCTTAATTTTTAAATTATTAATGAGGTAACTATAGAAAGACAATGGATTACAAATGCAAAGGCTACTAAGTTAAACAAGAATATATATTTTAAAGGTATTTTGATTTTGAAATTTGTGTCTAGGGAGTTATTGCTTTGGAAGTATTCTGCATTTGTTTCCACAAAAGATGAGAACCTGTGGATTGCTCCCAGGCAAATATGGCTTCATCAACCAAGACCCCCCTGAAAAAAATCTCTGATGGGAAGAGATGGCCGTATCAGCTTCTGGGCTGCAGACTATGATCCAGTCTCAAGAACCCATGAGATTTTCAACACCCCTTAATCAGCAGGAAGTAGTAATGGAAAACTACACCCAAATTCTCAAAATATTGTTTATAAATGTTTGTTTTTATTATAAAAGATTAATGGTCATAGTTAATTTCTTTCTACAAAGAAAAAGGGGATATGGTATATGAATGATTTTTTAAAAAATTAGATTATTGAATTTACTTAGATCAGGAAATCAGCTGTTAATCTCAAAATGTTTTACATTGGTATGGATTTTGGTTTATTGATACAAATTTAAGGTCAATTCTCTTATGCTGTATGTATTTTTCTACTCTTTTTTAAGATATGTTTATATAACTGATTTAAAAATTGTAATGTATAATTGCATGTTAGATATTTAGGTATACAAAGATATAATTCAATTAGTTAGGTAATCTTCAAATACTTCTAAGACCTACAGAATATGGCATTTAAAATGTTTTAAGAACTTAGACTTTTCTGGACAGTGAGACAAGTCTGCTCCTGGTAGCACCAATTTCCTTCAAGAGATAAATGGGCATCAAAGAAACTCCATATGGAGATTAGTTTCTTTGCGGCATCAGTTAGCCACTGGACATGAACCTGTTCTTATATTGACTGTTTGACAGTATGCTGTTTAAACTGGACATGCAGTTTCCAAAGGAAGGTGACCTCTGAACTTTGGCAGAACAAGCTGAGATGGTCATTCAGATTCCTACTTTGCAGAGAAAACTGTCAGACATTCTTTAGGACTTGAGGAGAAGCGACTGATGAATGGGCAGAGTAGATTTCCTGCTTCACTGAAATGAGAAGAGAGACTCTGAGCCTGTAGGCTGAAGATGGATGCCCCAACTTTATAAAGGAAGTTTGGGTGACTGTCCAGGTAGATAAGTGTCATCTCTGTCATTTCTAGTTTTTAGAAGTTGCTTGCACTTCTAAATATATCCTTCTGTGGTCTTTGATATAGTTGAAGATTAGATAGTTATAGGTATAGTTTTCTTAGTCATTTGAAAGGTATATTGGCTATGAAACTTTAGATTCATAAGGATAAGATAGATGTTAGAGTATTTTCTTTAATTTTGCTAAATACAAATAGACGAGATATTGTAACTGTAATTCTTGATTGATGGCTATTTTTGTTGTATGTAAATTTGCTATGTTAAAATTGAAACTTTCCTTTTTGATTAGATCGAAGGGGGAGGTGATGTGGGAATGTCTTTCTGTATGCTGTGAATATCGATCTTTAAATAAAGGAGCTGTTTTGGCCATGACAGGCACCATAGAAAAAGTAGGAGGAGAAATTAGAGCATAGGTAGGAGAAGCAGGGCGGAGTCAGACAGATTGAGCCAGAAGCCCAAAGGAGCAACATGTAAGGAACACAAGTGAGCCATGGGCCACGTGGCAGACAAATTAATGAGAATGGGTTGAGTTAAGATGTAAGAGCAAGCTAGCAATGTGCCTAAGCCATAGGCCAAACAGCATGAAGTTAATATAAGCACCTGAATCATTTTGGGGGCCTAAGCAGCGGTGGGCGGCTAAGGGGCCTGGGGCTGCAGGTCTGTGGGTCTGGATCTCTGGCTGCCCATGGCAAGAAACCTCATTGTTACAAGACAGAGACAGAGACTGACAGAGACAGGGGGAGGGAGAGAGGGAGAAATAAGTCGATACAATAGATTTACATAAAGAGTTTAAATGAAATTTTTCTTTGTTAAAGCCAATTTTGTTCTGTTAAGTTTATTGCAACAATAAGGCATAACATAAGTATATTCTTCCAAAATATAGCGAAAATTAAGAATTTGTTTTTAATAAAAATATAAAAGTGGACATATTGTGGTTACAACTCAATATACCAATAAGAATCAAGTTTAATTTTAATTATTAATTTTCAGTTAACTGAAAATCGTAAGTATTCTGTTACATAAGGCACTGTTACATAAATTGCTCATGGTGGGTATTTGTATCTTAATTTTGAGACTGAGCAATGAGTAGTATTTTCAGACATCTTAATTACACAAAGATTAAATTCATTTTCAACCTAACAGAATTGTTTCTATTCTTGTTTTTGATGCCTGGCCCTTGTCTACACTCTGTAGGGGTATTGTATTGTTTCATGGTAAATAATTGTCCCACCCACTGGTTTAATAAAAAGAGCTGATTGGCCAAAGACAGGCAGGAAGTATAGGCGGGGCTACCAGACTAAGGAAATCTCTGAGAGCAGAATGCCAGGCAGAATTCCAGAGAGAGGCCTGGAAGAAGCAGAGGAGAACTATGCTGCCCTAAGAAAAGGTACCGAGCCCCATGGCTGAACAAGAGACATGGGTTAAATAAAAGATAGAGAGCTAGCAAGCTATATGCTTGGGCCTGATGCTGATCAGCCAAAAACCATTGAAAGCATCTGTGTGTCTCTGTGGGACTGTGGGACTGCGGGTCTGCGGGTCTGTGGGTCCTAAACCTTGAGGAGAGGCCGAAAGTCCAGGCCAGAAACTCATACTACAATACTCTTTAATCTCTAATAATTTTTTTTTTAATTTAATGAGATACTGATTGTTGTTATGGGCCCATTTGAAAGCTAAGCAAACCATATTATCTGTAAGATTGCTAAATTCATGAAAGCCACAGAGGACGTTAGTAGGAATGTTGTGATCTAACACTGATTTTGCTCCCTTCCTTCCACTCATGTCATATTACCTATAAAAGACAGAAAAACCTTATCATTTATCATATCGCTTGATTTATAAAGCTATGAAGTTCATGATGTAAAGTCATTGGCAGATGTCTACTAGTTATTAAAAATAGTTTTAAAACTACACCAAAATGTTCTCTACCAAAAATACTTAAGTTGGTCAAATCAGAGCACAAGAACAAGTCTATTAGGTAAAAAATGATTGTAGTGATTGCACAATTATAATATCTGAGAATGTAACTCATTGACCAAACTCAAAACATAGACCCACCTCTGTGCAAGAACTTTTCATCTAAACATAGAAGACATGCTCTATAATTACTTGTTTCTTCTTGTAAAAAGTTATCCATAACCCACATTTATAATACCCTTCTTATTGCGGAACTACAAGAAAGTGTTATATTGATACACCTCTAATGGGCCTAAGAACATAAAGCAAAGGATGACCAGGCTACAATCCATAACACTGGAGAGCTAGGTAATAGGAGGAACCTAAAAGAAACATCTATGGCCCCTCCCACCTTCATCCCTTACCTTCCACTTCCCCACGCTGGGAAGGGGAAATAGATAAGATCTCCTAAGTCAATTGAGACCATAGTGGGGAAGGAGCAAAGGGAGGTGGAATGAGAACATGAGTGAATGGAACAGTTGAGCTGGGGATCAAAAGAGAGGAAGAACAACAAAGTAGACATCTTGATAGAGGAGCCATTGTGGGGTTAGAGAGAAACCTGGTGCTAGGGAAATATCCAAGAACTCACAAAGACGAGCCCACTTAAGAATCCAAGTGATAATAGAGAGGGGGGCTAAATTGGCCATGCCCTATAATCAAACTGGTGACCACCTTAATTGCCATTATAGAACCTTCATCCTTCAATTTTGGCAGCACATGAAGAAATCCATAGCTAGGAACTGGGTTAGATTCCAGTCCAGCTGAAGAGAGGGAGGAGGGATTATATGAGCAAGGGAGTGAAGATCATGAGGAGGAGACCCACAGAGACAGCTGAACAGAGATATTGGGAGTTCACTGACTCTGGAGAACCTGTATGGGACTGAACTATGCCCTGTGAATGTGGATGACAATCAAATGGTGTGGGCAGTTTGTGGGACCTCTGGCCATGGGACCAGAATTTATTCCTGATGGTTGAACTGGCTTCTTGGAGCCCATTCCCTACAGAGAAACACCTTACTCAGACTTGATCTTGGGAAGGTGCTTGGTCCTACCTCAGACAGATATGCCAGACAGCATTGACTCATCCCCAGGAGTCTTTACCCTCTCTGAGGAGTGGAAGGGGTGGGGGCAGTCTGGGTAAGCTGGAGGAGTACTGGAGACGGGTGTGAGGGGAAATGATGGTGGGTATCTTTAAAATTTTTCAAATAAAAATGAGAAAAAAGTAAAAACAAATATAATGGGCCTAAGAGTTTGAGACATCTGAAATAAAATAAGCTTCATATAAGAAAGAAGAGGTGAGTGGTGGCAGTTTAGAGGAGGAACTAGGGCATTAAGACGGGATTAAAGTCAACCTTTTGGTTTGTATAGCAGGAAGGGCAGAAAGCCCTTGAACATTATTTGTGTTTTGTGGCACTTACTTCTCAAATCCTTTTATGGTCTTTTTAACTTTCTTTTCCCTGCTTACAGCTGAATGTTGGGAAACCATCATTAAAAACTTCCGGCTTTCTTCAGGAATAGAAAAACTTATTGACACTAAGCTGGAAGAGGGGGCTGATAGCAGAGCCTATAATGAGTTTTGTATGGATAAAAGGATAGAATGTGAATGACGGGGAGATATTACATTGTCACTGCAGTGAGAGAATAAGGAAGGTCAGGTTTAAGAAGGGTACCCTATGGGCTTAGAGATACAAGAATGATATTAAAATGGAATAACGTTTCAAAATCATAGAGATTCCAGTCAGAAAGGCTTTCTCATAATGGTGCATGTGTTATTCTGTCCTAAAAAAAAGAGATAGCCTTCCACTAACCTTTTCTTGACCATGATTAAATTTTAGTTTACCTGTTTTTTTCATTATCTTGAGAGATGTGTACAGTCATGTTTCAGCCCTAATCTGCCTTGGTTTTTACCCTGGGAATTTCTGCTTTACAGGCTTCTTTCTCTCCACAGTATTTTATTTTATGTTACAAAAAAGTCAAAGGAGATTGACCGATCAGATTCACTTCATTTAAATGGAAATGTTTATTTCCATGGAAATTCAGGCCTGTATTGATGAACAAAGATAAAGTATCTGGGCTTTTACCTTTTTCTTCTGTAGTCATTCTTTCTTTTTTTACTACATCAATGTCTGGGTAGCTGGGTGACTCTCCCTGGTATCTTCCTCTCCTTCTCTGCCTACTTACTCTTCTCCTTCTTCCTCCCTGGTTTATCCTTTTATATATTTTCTCTGTCCGTCAGTCCTGCCTCTCCTTTCTTCTGCCTTGCTATTGGCTGTTCTGCTCTTTATTAGATCAGCAGGTAACACAGCTTCACAGAATTAAACAAATGCAACATGAACAAAGTTACATGCCTTAAAATAATATTCTACAGCATCCTATATTTGCTTATGGGCGTTGCTCACAACCATGAGCATAGATGTGGAAAGGTACTATCCCTTTATTGACCCTACATTTAATGGTGCTTTCTCCCTGCTGCTTCTACAGGCCATGAGAACACCCATCCACCAACGTCTCCCACACACAATCCGTTTAGAAACGTGGCTCAAAGGGTTCATTAGAACTGAGTAGGGACAGAAAGGGGAATATTAAGCTGCAGCAGTGTGGTCTCACAAAGCATTTACTTTTATTTTTCTAAAGGTAAATAGTAAAGAACCCTTACCATGTTGTGTGGAGGCTGAAGCTAAAGATGGGGATGGAATGTGGAGGATGGGGACAGGAAAGGGGACACAGAGAAGTAACTACATATTTAAATACTCTATTCTTATTTGCATGAGAAGTTCAGATAAAGCAAGTTGAATATGGTATTAAGAAAGTCTTTTTAGTAGTCATTGTATTTGCTATACTTTTGAGAGGAGAAAGGTGTTGTAGAATAATCTTTTTGACCATTGTGAAGATGTGTCACTCAGATTGGTTTAATAAAAAGATGAATGGCCAATAGCTAGGTAGAATTTTGGGGGCAGAGAGGATACTGGGAAGAAAATGGACTGAGTTGCCAGCCAGCCAGAGAGGAAGGAATACATGAGGAGGACAGGTAAATGTCACAAGCAGATGAATAAAAATGGTTAATTAAAGTTATAAGCGCCATTTAGAAACAAGTCTAAGCTACAGGCCAAGCCTTCCTAATTAATAAAATTCTCCATGTGCTTATGTGGGAGCAGACAGGTTGGACAGAAAAATCTACCTACAAAAGAATATAGTTTGATTAAAACAAAAGCCCCTCAAACTGAAAGTTGAACTTCTTCACATTATATTTTAGATACTTGATTCTTTTTGTCTTGATATAATGATTTGAGAGATTGCTTTTAATTTATACAAAGGAGATGATGACAGAAACATGCTTCTGCTCTACTGTGAGAGTGCTAAAATGTGGTGTTAAAGTTTATAGTGGGCAGGTTAAATGGTTTAGCAGGTGAAAGAGCATGCTATGCAGTGAAGCCTGAAGATATGAATTAATACCCAAGGCCCCAACCAGAAAGACAGATATGATGCTGCATATTTGTGATCCCACCTCCCCATCAGCAAGATGGGATGCAGAAGCTGGAAACTAGTCTAGGAGCTGGAAGGGCAGCTAACCTGGAGCACACAGGGTGGCAGAAACACGTGAGATCAGACCTCAGTAAGACAGAAGAAATAAACCGACTCCTGACAGTTGTCCTCTGACCTTCATATGCATACAGGTGCACATGCACACACACACACAATACAGACACACAAATAATGATGAAAATGATGATAATAAATAAAAGAAATAAAAACAATGTTGATAGTACTATTTCATATGGGAAAAGAGGACACGAGGAAAGTTGATTGCTGGTTAGAACTCTTTTAACCTTTTTTTTTCTTTTTTTCTTTTCTTTTCTTTCTTTTTTTTCTTTTAGATCATTCCACTCTTTAGAAGAACAAAAACCAAACACACAAACCAAACACACACTATGGAACTGATGTGGGAATGTCTTTCTGTATGCTGTGAAATAAAGGAACTGTTTTGGCCTATTGTGGACACCTTAGGAGTAGGCAGGGAAATTGGAGCATAGGTATGAGGTGGGCAGAGTCAGACAGATCTAGGATCCTGCTGCCCAGGAAGCAACATGCAACAAAATCCATGAGCCACATGGCAGGACAGATTAATGGAAAAGGGTTGAATTAAGATGAAGGAGCTAGCGAGATATGCCTGAGCCATAGGCCAAATAGCATTTAATTAATATAAGTGTCTAAGTCATTTTGGGGGGCCTACGCAGCAGGTGGCTAGGTGCTCTGGGACCACAGTCTGTGGGTCTGGACTCTGGCCAAATAAGGCCAGATACCTCCTATTACAATCTCTGAATGTGACACACACCTAAATTGTATGTTGTTTTGTGTCATTGTTTATTCAACGTATGTTAACAAAGGTTTCAATTCTTTCCTCAGCCCTCCATCTTTCTAATAGGGAAGTCTTTTCTGATGACAGCATAGATGTACAATATGAGTTCCTTATGTCAGCCACGAAGGAATCTGATAACCCAAGGTCTTTGAGGAATTGAGTGTTATAACCTAATGTGTTTAGGGAATGGAGTGCAGTCAGAAATAGTTCAAGTTCCTGGGTGGTACTAGTATTCAATGACTCTGAGAAACAAGACTATCTCTGGCATGTGCTATGCAATCACAGAGATAGAACCAGGGTTTTAAAAAAGTTCCTGGTGGGTTTCACATATATTTCCATTCCCTTAAAACTTATAATATTTTTATAACAAACCCTCCAATTATTATCATACATGAAGAACTATGCAGTCTGCTGTGTATGAGGCTTTTAAAGGAGTGAAGTCTAAGCAGTTGTTTTCTTATTGCCTTTGAGGAGACACAACTTGCCAAAGGGACTATGCATTGGCATATTCTTCTTTCTTCAAAGGATTGCACACATACAATATTTTCAGGAGACTAATAACTGCACAAAGGATACAGTGTTATTTACTGTTTATGACTCTTTCTTATATCATCTGCTTTAAAGATACTTTTGTAGTTGTTTTGTTACATTTCCTATATTTCAGTAAACTCATTTGACTGTACTCAATGCACAAGTCAATGTGTTGGAAATTTCTAGGTTATTGCCTTAAAAGCAAAGCCAAGTAGACTGAAGTCTTTCTTCTTCCCTTAGGATGAAAGGCAGATATGCTGGTAAGTGAACCTTGACTATGCAGAAGACATGTTAGGGGAAGGCACAACAAGGGATCATGGAACTCACCTCTTTGCAAGGCCTGCTGAAGGAAAGCTCTTCTGCAAAACCCCAGGCTACTTATCTTGCATCAAAGACTTAAAAGAGGAATTATTCTTTATTCTCAAGGCCCTTTGCATTAGCATAGTTTCTCCTAGCTGATGAACACCATAAATTCTTGTGGGGTGCTTCACCATAATTTAAAAAAAAAAACAAAAAAACAAAACAAAACAACAAAAAAAGAATAGCTGAATAATGAAAAGTTCTGAGTACTGGAGATTTGCACATAGGAAGCATTATTAATTTGCATTGAAATGATCTAAAACTATATTGAACCAAATTTTACCTTCAATGATTTTTTCAGAACACTCTAAGTCTTGTGTAGCCCCAAGGTCATCTTTAGGAACACTAATTATAGCATAACTCTATAGATGCTGGGTCTTGAGTAAATCTATAATAATCTCATGACAAACTCCTGAAATTGCATTTTCAAAATAAATTCCTGAGGCACTCTAGTTTTTCTATAATTTATCTTCATTATGAAACAGACTATAGAAAGTGAAAATAACTTTTGCAATGATCTCATTACTTGGGAATTGAATATGGACACATCTGCTTTTGAAGAAATAACTTAAAAACACGAAATACTTTAATATTTTGATGATGAAATATGCTAAGATTTAAAATATTATGTTGATGAATCAGTTGCAAAGCTGTGAAGGAATCTTGTACTTAAGAGTAAAGATTTTATGTTTACCTGCTCCGATAACTCTCTCAATGCGAATTCTTGAAGGATCAATCTCTTTTGCAAATTCATGAACTGCTAGGGATGGGTCTTCATAGGTATCTGGATCAATGTATGTTTTAATTCCTGGGTATCGCACTGTAACAAAATATAACATTTATTTAATTTAAGAGCATTTCAGGCATATATCTTGTGCATCTATAATGGTGGGAGTGGCATGCTTAGGTAGTTATTTATTAATCACATATATTTTCCTTTATTTTCTTCTTAGGTTGTTGCTTGCACAAAAAGAAAAAACAACAGATTCCATAGTGCATAAACTCTTTCTCTTGCTCTGCTTCTTGACCGCCACAAAATGAGCAGCCTTTGCTACATGTTCCTACCTCTAGGATATATGACCTTACTATAGGTGCACAAAATCAAAATCAGGTAACCACAGACAGGAACCTAATGAAATCATGAGCTTAAAATAAATCCTTCCTCTTTAAGAATCTAATGTAAAGAAAGGGAAAGAAACATCACTGTAACCATGTGGTTCAGAGGCTTTGGAGATGGTTTGTAAATGCATCTGAGAAAGTTCTGGATCTGTAAAGAGGACCTAATGGTAATTCTGGAGAGAGGTCAAAAGAGCAGAATGCAGGCAGAAATGTCAAGAGTAAGGACAGTATTCAGGGAGTTTCTTATAGGATGTCTGACTAGAGAACCTTCATGTTACACTGTGATAAAGAATTCCCACAATTTTTTCCATGTTCCACTGGAAGGCTGACCTAAAAAACCCTAAAAATGAATCTGGTGGAGGAAATTTCAAAGCAGTTCAGAAAGGCTCTGACACAGTCATGCTGGATACTTTAATCAACATTTAGGTGGGAATGGTGATTTAAAAAAACAGAATAAAAGGGTTTAGAAAAAAATACCACAAGTTTGTCAGAAAGAAGTAAGTTTAAAATTAAAGACAAGGAGAGTGTGACTACTAAAGAGATTACAGCTATTATAAGGAAGCTGTGGACTTGGCTTGGAACAGTAAATATGACATCAGGATTCTACTCATGTTGTCTTTAAGAATACAGGTACATACACTTACTTGAAAGATAGTTCCTAGGGCAATATGGATCGTTATTTCCTCAAGATTTATTTCACATTTTTCTCAGTCATCTAGACACTAAAAGGACTCTATCCTCATGGTTCAAGCTGGCAGAAGATTGTGACATTATTCACTAACTCTAATTTTGTAATGATGAAAGTAAAAGAATCATGGGTAAGGTTATAAAGACTTTCACTCAATTTCCAAAGAAACCCTGGAGTTTTGAGTAGATTTGATATTATTGTGGTGCGCCCCAATAGGATAATATATAAAGCTATAAAAGCAACTATAAAGATAGAGATTTCAGGAAGCTAGATATTTAGGGAATATGAAATACCTGTTGAGATAGACTATAGGCAATAAGCAGAACCAGATCAAAAAAGTAGTTCAGGGTGCCCAAAAAAGAGAGGATGTGATGCCCAACTCCTTTGCAACTTAATGTCATTGCACAGCATGACCTGAATCCTAGACATAAAGCCATGCGATTTAATATGTTTACTCTGTTGTATTTGCTTTTTTTGTTCCAGGCCTTATTTGGTATTCCATATTTTTTACTTTTGGAATAAGAGTATTGATTTTGTATCATTTTATCTGGTCTCTGTGACTCTGGCCTCATAGGAGACTTTGAACTTTTCAGCAATGTTGAGTTATTAAAACTTTAATGACTGAGTTTGGGGAAAAATGCATTTGATACTGTAAGATGCATATGAAACATTTGGAATGAGGGGTAGAATGCTATGGTTTAAGGTGATATATTTAAATCTCAAGTTGTTGGAAGGTGGACTCATAATCGTTAATTTTGATTGACAAAATAGATTGAGAAGTGCTTCAGGGATTAATAAAGGTCTTCTTTGGGTGTGTGTGTAAAGATGTTCTAAGATAGTATAGTCTTTAAAGGGAGAAAACTTCCCCAGATCTTGTTGGAACAATCACACAAGTTAGGGTGTGACAGATAAGAAAAGAAGGAAACCCCAGAGCACAGGCAATGTTCTCATAGCACATTCTGCCTCCTCTCCACTGTGAGGTGGATGTCTCTGCTCCATCTTGCCCTCGGTGTATGAGACCTCTGAGGCAATCAGCAAAATAAAGCTTCGACGTATAAGGTGCTTTTGTTCCCTATTTTTTCGCAGCGACACAAAAATATCTAACACACAATATGAAATAACTATATGATATTTGGTTTTGTTATGTCTCAGAAATTGAAAGCCATACTAATTTACAATCCAGTAGGTTTTTAGTCTCACTTTCATACAGGAAAATATTAAAAACCAACAAATATAAGTGAGCCTAGAAGAGGCAATAAAATGTTCATTATTACCTATAATTTGCTTCATTAATTATTTTGTGTTTACAGCTTCATTTATTACCTTTCACCTGTGTCTTTTTAGTGCCTTGATATGAACACATGAAAGATTATCACTATAAAAAAATAGAACTAAGAAAGAATATTTCTAGGTTCATGTAGACCTGACATTGATTCTAAATTCTATGCTTTTCTTGATTTGTCACAGTTTAAATATGAAGAAAAAGGAGATAGTTTGTACCTCTATGTAATACTTATATTTTTATAACCTCTATGTTATACTCACAACTTCATTATAGTCATAATCTTAAATAGAACTCTAATTCTGCTAAAGAATTTGTGTCAGCTAACCTGATACATGGTCATGTTGAAAACATTAAAGACAAATAAAGATACCATTACTAACTTACATGTAATTTTCACAATGAAACTATTTATTTAAAGTTATAATGCATTCATTCTGCTACAATAACTAGATAACAATGCTTCCTCTGCGAACATATAACATATGTAATATTGGAAAAATCTTGGCCAAATGAGTCCCCACTGTGAATATCAGGTTACTAATCTAATTCATCCACTTTCTTAAACACTGGTTTCTTTTTCTTAGCTTTCATGGCCGCTTCAGGTTATTTTCAGTAGGTCTTGCTGGGCCCATCTGGTTTAGTTTATGCTAATCTGCTGCTTGGGAAGCAGATAATAAATACCTCAGAAGCGCTGTTTCCCTCTGCAGCTCCACACAAAAAACCCTGCAGTGAATCTTAAGGTTGCCCAGTATCCGTCACCTCTCCAGGTGTCTGCATCCGGGTTTTTGCAATCTGTTTATAATGTTCCGAGGTCATCTCAGGGCAGGTCTCTCAGGCAGATCGCTCTGAGACCACTTTAAAGAGTGATAGGTGCCTTAGAATTTTCAGAAATTTATAATAGGTTACTTAAAATCTTTTTGTGTCTTGTGGTGTGATATAGATAGGAGGAATATTTTTAATTTTTTTTTTTTTTTTGCGTAATTTAAAACAAAAAGGAGTTTTAAATAGTTGAACCCGTTGCTTCATATATTACTTCTGTACTTTGGTTAATTAAAGAACATTTCTTTTTTGTTAATTCAGTGTCTCACAATAGAAAAACTGACTTGGTGAAGTAGTTTGCAATTTGGAGGTGAAGGTAGGGATGGGTGTTTGGGAGGAGAAAAGGGCAATTATCAAACCAAGTATAATGGTAATTATAGCTTGCTGAGGAAGAGATCTTCAAATGAATATAACCTTGTAGTCAGCACAGGGCTTCATACATATTCTAAGAGTTAAAGAGCTGATATACTTTTATAGTGCTAATGAATTGTAAATTGCTTTGTTGTATGATTAAATGACAATCTCCCAAAAAAGGAATAAGGGTTCTTCAACATGTCTATATCTAGTGCTTCACTAGATAAATCTGACTCCTGTTGCAGTGCCATTGTGATGGTAAATAACTATACATAATTAGTCACCATGTGTTTTTAGTAAATTCAATTTGTTGGGTTCTCCCACAAGCATTGAAGAAAAGGTAATGTTATTTAATGAGAAGCAGGTGCTGTTTCCACACTGAACCTGGAGACTAGAGGAAACCCTTAATGCCAAAAGATTGGAAAAGAATGTTTTGTTTTCTTGCTTGAAAGAAGTTCTGAAGGTTTCTTCGGGAGGCTACAGACCAGCAGTAGCACAATCATGGTACTTACAGTGACCGTTCTGTAAGTGTCTTCTCTTCTCTTCTGATTTCATTTTGGCCTTTATGTACCATTGACACCTTACAAAAAAAAGAAACAAAGCATATTTAAGAATTATGTAATATTTCTGTTGGGGGTTGTCTTGATTGTTAATAGATGTAGGAGGGTCCAATCCACTGTGGACAGCACCATCCCCTATGCAGGCGCTCTGGGTTGTATAAGAAAGCTACTTAAGTATGAGTGTGTCTGTAGACCAGAGAGAGGTGTTCCTCTGGTTTCTGCTGTATTTCCTTGGCTGTGTGTTTCCTGGTTGTAGGTCATATTTTGTTAAACAGCAAGCAGGCTTGCCTTCAAGATCCTTCTTGAGTTCTTGCCCTGACTTCCCCCAATGATGGACTCTGACCTCAACTAAAAGCCAAATAAAACATTCCTCCCCTAAAAAAAATTAATATAAAAATACAAAACAACTAGGAGCCTCGAGAAGTGGCTCAGTGGTTAAAAGCACTTGCTACTTTTCCAGAAGTCTTGAGTTGATTCCCAGTACATCTGTCAGAGGGCTCACAATTACTGCTACTTCTAGGTTCAGGAGCTCTAATACCCTATTCTGGCTTCCTTGAACACTTGAACTCAAATGCACAAATCCTTCTACACGTACATAATTTACTACTAAAAATAAAATGCAAAAGAGAAAACAAAACAATTAGAATACATATTCATTCACAGGCAAGGTTCTCGTCTCTTCATAAAGACCAGCTTAGAATATATATATAATGTGAAAATGCCCCATATAATGATTTGATATACATAAAAAGTACTGTCAAATATATTGATTGAAAAGGTAGGACTCACATTTTACCATCAGCATAAACATCCTTTTTAAAAATATCTTGTTTCTACTAATCACAATTACTTTTTAAAAATTATCAAAATAAAAGGATTTTGAGTTAGAATCTCAGAAATTTAGAAAATTAACTTCTATCTTCAATGCCAGTTTGCATGGTAGCTTCTTTCTTAAAAGCTTTCTTAAAATGTGGGGGAAATATTCTATTGTTGCATTGTGTAGTTGGACTCTCATGATTATATCAATTCAAGTAGCTTCACTAACATCCACAAGATTTGACTGTTCTTAAAATTTGTAATTTAAGTTGGTTAAACATAATGTATCTTTAGTATATAGTGCATTTTTTCAATGTGAATTATGTCTATATTTCTATGGTAGTTTAAATATTCATCCAGATCTACTTTATACTTTCCATGGAATAACTTTCATAGATGTTGCTCTACCAAGGTTTATAAGAGGTACTTCAGAATGACTGTGTTAGCCAATATAATTAGAATAGTTCTCTCCAGTATGTGAAGTGTTTTGCCAATTTCTGACATTATAGAAATTGGCAAACAGAAATTCAAAGCAAAGGATGATTTAGTGTTGAATTTTATTTTGTTATTAACTTTTCTGTGTAAGTGGCACTTATATTCCAGTTCAGGAGTTCTGATGATAGGTGACATTTGATATCTCATTTCAAGTTTGTTAGGCTAAATTTTGTCCACAAAGATTGCAGCATTTTAATTTTGTAACATTTATAATTCAAAGCAATAATCTCTCCTGTAAAAGGTGAATGTTCTTACAATAATACGTACCCTCTTGAAAAGGAGGAGGATTCTAAGACAGTGATGATCTGTCAGAGTGGGAACAGTAAAGAAAAAAGTGCCTGAGGAGTTAAATGGATGTGAGGGATAAAATGAAAATGAAAACATTTGGTTCCATAAAAAGCACAATGACAATGTGATTGTGTTATAAAAATACTGCTAATAATACCTTATATATTGATAACTGACTAGTAAATATTTCAAGAGAACATTAAATATAATAAAGTTCTCTAGAATCACTTACCCTCTCTAAAATAAATGCTGTTTACAACTTGTGAATCTTGAGTATGGATATCTTGACAGTAATAATTTATTCATTATAAAATTTAATACAAATGAAAGTACAATGACATCCTATATAGTTCTTAACACCAAAGATGCATGTATTATCTAGACTGTGATAATTTAATATGATGATTAACTTTGATTTAGTGAGATTCTTAATTTTCACTTTGAAAAATTATTTGAAGATGTTTAAGGTACAATAATAGATGGTTTCATTTAAGAGGAGTGTCATATTTATCTATAACTAGAAACAATAAACAAAAATTCCCATTCACCATTAAGTTGATTTGAAATATTGTTTTTTAATAGTTCACAATATAGTCAAATCAGATATACTTATATGTTACCTATACATGGTGGGATTCAGGTGTCAGCTGATAAGATCCTAGGATGCTTATCCAGGGTCCTGGGCTCCTGAATGGGGAGTGACCAACCCCATTGATATGGGGTGGCTGGGTCCCTGGGCAGTCCGTTTCCTGGTTCCTGACTGCTGGAGAGACCGGTTTGGCATCCATCGTCCATCACTTGGATACTCCAGTCCCTGTTCAGGTGCCATTATGAATGTGGCTGGATGCTGAGCTTTCTCTGTACAATGACCCACTTCTGATACACAATTTGGAAGCTACTTTGGCCCAGTTTCTGTGAACTAGAACCCTTTTTAAACTTTCTCAGGCTTTAAGTGGATATTCGACCCACGTTGGATGCCATCTGTAGCAGTGGGGTTTCTTGGTCCTGGGTGTCCAGAGGCCCAGACCCCTGCCACGCCAGACCCCTTAGCCACCTGCCGCTGCTGCTCAGGCCCCCAGAAATGACTCAGATGCTTATATTAAGTTCATGCTGTTTGGCCTATGGCTCAGGCACTTTGCTAGCTAGTTTTTACATCTTAACCCATTCTCATTAATCTGTCTGCCATGTGGCCCGTGGCTCACCTGTGTTCCTTACATGTTGCTCCTTTGAGCTTCTGGCTCAGTCTGCTTGACTCTGCCCTACTTCTCCTACCTATGCTCTGATTTCTCCTACTTTTTCTATGGTGTCTGTCATGGGCCAAAACAGCTCCTTTATTTAAAGATTGATATTCACAGCATGCAGAAAGGCATTCCAACATCACCTATATTTTGTAGAATATGAATTAAGACTGCTTCCACCACCTCAGCATCTCTTTCTGTCACTAGAAATCTGAATGGCATACCCAGATCCGTACAGCCTGTGAAAGTTTCTGTTTTATCTGCTCATAGAGTTTATTGCTAGGGTTTAATGCTTTGTATATGGATTCAGCTTCGGTGTCTATTGCTTGTTTATTGGCATTATTTGGGCAGTTTTGAATAATGGCATTGGCATCTTCTGTTATACATGTTTCAGATTATTCACATAGTTCTTGAGGTTCTTTGTGCTTCTACTGATATTTTAGAAATGCTTTGGGTTTCTATTGGTGTGGCAATGCATCATTATCAAATAAGTTTGGGAAAGAATGGTTTTATTTTAGCTTAAAACTGTCAATTCATTCTTTATCAGTGAGGGAAGTCAGGACAGGAATCTGTGGGCAGGATTTGAAGCAGAGGCCACAGGAGAGTGTTGCTCACTGGTTTGCTCCTGGCCGCTTGTTCAGCCTGTTTTCTTAGACCTTGTAGGATCAGTGCCTAGGGGTTACTTACTCAGCTGGACCCTCTCAAATCAATCTGATGTGGCCAATCTGGTGAGGGGATTTTCTTAACTGGATTTTCCTTTTCCCAAATGACTTAACTTGTGTCAAGTTGGCATAAAACTATTTTGTACAAGAAATGAATACATATTCTTCCTAAGAAGAATGATCTGAAGATATTTGTGATTTCTGATAAATTAACATCAAAGATTACTTCAGAATAAGTTACTTAAAAATAACTTCATACATGTTATTTTTATTTTTATTTGTGAAGTTTTACTATTGGTAATCATTCAAATAGTCTCTCTCCCTCACTCCCTCTCTCTCTCTCACACACACATCAGGAAGACTCATGTACCTCCCAGTGATGAGGAAAAACAGCGTGAGGATGACTAGGAGAGTGAATCCCCCGACGGCTGCCGTGGCTATTACCAGGATCTGCCCCTGTTCTGCAGCCATATCAGAAGCTGAAATATAAACACAAGTGAAATGGTGATGGGTATCTTTTTTATAAGCACACTAGATAAGACCTTCATTTTAATAGGTCACTAAACAGCCTATGAGATTTACATAATGTTTGCAGAGCTGAGGTCATCATACATAATACAAAACTCTCATTTCTTAAAAATGTAACTAAAACATATGAATTCCTAATGCTTTCTCTTAAGGTTGAATATGAGATGCATTGATCAGGCTTTGCAGAATCATTTGGCATCTGTTTCTACAATATGAAAAGACTATGCTGTAATTTAAATTAGTAAATTCAAATAATTTATACTTAATATATATTTTATAGAACTAAGTTTAAATATTAAAGATATGCATCCCCATATTCATAGTGCAAGGATATTTGTGTGTGGATGAAAATACATTTTTATATGTATGTACACGTGTATATATAACTGATAGATAATATGTGGGGGAAAAAAGAATACTTACGTGTTTCCTTTTTTTGATTAAAAAATAGTAACGGCATACTATGTTTTTTTTTTTGCTATGTGTGATGTTTAATATTAATTTTAAACTTGACAGACATGGAATCATCTGGGTGATTCTGGCATGTCAGCATGCATGTGAGGAATTATTTTGATTACATTAACATTAATTGTAGATGGAATAATTTCATGGTCTGAGATCCAGGAATGAATAAATGGGGAAGGGGAAGTAATCCCTATCATTCATCTTTTGCTCTCCACTCCATGATTGTGCTATGGCTGTTTCTGCCTTTTCAGCAGCTTCCTGAACACTCATACTTTGAGCCAAAATATGTCTTTCAACTTAAGTTACTTTTGTCAGAATGTTTTACTATACAAAGAAATAAACATTGACAAATTTGTGTGTGTGTGTGTGTGTGTGTGTGTGTGTGTGTGTGTGTGTGTGTGTGATGCTAAGGTTTGAACAGGGGCCTTGGACATTATAGACATGAAAACTCTTGTCTTAAAAAATTGCAGCAGCTATATGGCCCTTATCTTCCAGGGACCCTAAAATACATTGATTGGGTGAGTTCATTATTGTATTCCATTTTCTCTATTACTGTTTTCTGTACTGGATCAGATGGGAAATTGCTTATGTATGATGTATATAAATACAGAAATGTCAGAGTGAGTTCCTTTATATCTGCAATTGCGTGTGTATTCATTAAAGAAAAAACAGTGGTAATGACAGTGAAACACAGATTAAAGGGTTTCCTCATGTAAATTTACCACCAGAATTCAGGCTCCCAGATTTTAGTTTTGTTTTTCTTCCCATGTTATAAGTACTAATAATATTTCATCCATCAGCAGTCTAAAATATCATTCAATAAGTCCCATTATTGTCCTTCAGTTTTATCAAAGCACTTTATTTATTTTGTGTGTGTGTATTATGTGAGTGAGCACCGGTGTGTGTTCTAGTATGCATATGTATATGTATGTTAGAGGACAGTCAGGGGTCTTCTACCTTGTTGGAGACAGGGTTTCTTATCATTTCCTACCATTTTTGCAGGTTATCTTAATATAAGCATTCCAAAAGCCTCTAGGATTTTTCTTTTCTCCATTTCCTACTTTTCTGTAAGTGTAGTGATGGCTATGCCACTACATTCAGCCTTCATAAGGGTTCTCGAGGACACAGATCATTAGGCTTGCATAGCTTCCTCTCCTAAGCAATATAAACCATTGGCTTCAGTAAGAAATCAGTCATACCATTTAAAAGATGTTTGAAATGTAATAAAAAATAAAAATCACATTTGTTCAGTTTTCTGCTAAAGAAATCTGTTAAACATTGGAAGTAAATTTTAGTCACTATTATTTTCTCAAAGTATTTTCTTGTGGTTTTTAAAATGTTGAGTTTTGATTCATAACCTACTCAGAGAAAGTTAAATAGTTGTATCTTATCTAGTAAATAATGGACTCAAGCTTTCTATTAGTTCTTCAAGTTTTGCAATCTTCAAAATAGCACTGATATGGGAATTAATGGTGTACTCTAAAATGTCATATTTTCTTACTGAAGATTATCATACAATACATTTTTAAGAAATCGATGTTTCAGAAAACATTGTAGTTTTGATGATAAAGAAGATGAAATTTTATTTACTCACAACTCCTATGCTCATAAAAGATATAATCTAGTTTAAGAGTTTTCAGCATAGAACAAGTATTGTCATAAAGTTAGGTGTCTAGTAATTTCTTGAGACTGTATTCAAAGCTTAGATGGGGACTAAGATTATATACTTGACTGACTTGTAAAAATACTTGTAAAAGGTTTGTCATAGAAATTTATGTTGATTTACATAATAACTTTGTTAACTACTAGTTTCACTAATAAGTGCCCTTTTGCATACTCCTGATTACATAATTATGAGCTGGGCTTGAATTAAATTTTTAATTTTTTAACAGAATGTTAAATAATTTTGGAGAATGCAGAGCCCTGTATAATTATTTCCTTAGCATGTATACTAGCAAAAATAAGCACTTTGGTATAAAGAATAGCATTCATAGATATTAAATACAGTTGAAGATAATGCTTAACAAATGCCATTATTGTACTGGTATAAAATAGTAAAGACAATGATGGTAATATGATTAGAAAAATATGATGAATGTAAATACCCATATCACTTATAGTCTATGTATTATTTAACAGATATCTATGTTCTTAGGTCAATGAGCAAAGTTTAAAAATATTACTGCTTGTATGTTCATGGTCCATATGCTTATGCGAGGACCATGTTCCTCCTAGTTAAGTGGTTCTGTTACTTGTCATAACTCAACATACTGAACACAGAAAAGCTGACAGAACAATACTGATTTGCCTCTCTCAAAGTCCTAGCTACTGAAATATTTTAAAAGATCTTTTTATTTATTTTTGATTTCATGCTGTTCAGCCTATGTCTCAGGCACATTGCTAGCTAGCTCTTTCAAATTAATTCATTCCATTTCCATTAATCTGTCCTGCCATGTGGCTTGTGGCTCACCTGTGTTTTCTTACATGCTGAATCTTGGGTGGCTGGATGGAGTTGCACTTGACTCCACCCTCCATCTCCTACCTATGCTCTGATTTCCCCACCTACTTCTTCTACAGTGCCTGCCATAGCCAAAACAGTTCTTTATTAACAGCATATAGGCACAAGAGAATCTATTAGACCCAGATTTTCTTTTGTTCTATCAGAATCATGCATGCCCATTTTTGTCGTTGACTTCAAGTCTATAATGTGAGAGTGTTGACTTAAATGTAATTATCATAGTATGCCAGAGAAAGGTCACTATTTTATTGTGTTTTCTATGAAACAATAAAATATTGGAAGGAAGACAATTTCCTACAAGGAAGTAGGAGATATGTGCAGCTGTTATTGTTCTTGCTGGATAAGTTCTGTCTTTAAGGGTCCATCCCATAGAGCACTGACTTCAATCCCTTAACTTTATTAATGAGGCGTTTTCCAACTGGCTAGTACAAGTCTCTAGCTTGTCTGATTAAAGGACAGTTCCTTGAGTGAGTCACCCTTTCTTTAATGGTCAATTCCCGACAGTTCTTTCAGGGACAGTCATTTGGAAAGCTTTTCCCACTTCATTTATTTTTTTAATTAGGTTCTCAAACAGATGTTTTCATAACCACCTTAAAATAATACTATAAATGAAAGTATAATGTGACATCCAAATTACTATTTGGCAAACTGTCTCTTTTTTTGTGATGAAAATTCCAGGAAGGCAGGAAATTCGATCACTATGATGACTGTAGAAGGTCTAGAGTGACAGACTTCCACTTCTCTCAAAAAGAAAGTGTAAATAAAAATTATACCCAGAAAGGATTATCTGAATGGTCTCAGACCTAACTGTAATTCTTTTTATATTATGTTAAGACAAGAAGACAAAGAATTAGAACAGAGTGGCAAGGAACTGGAAGAAGTGATGAAGAGTTTTTCTCAAATCCTTGGAGAAGGTATATTTTGGGTTCTATTTGTGATCTGTTGTTGTTTGAAGGCACAAAATGTGCAGTACGGTGCAAAATGCAAATTTGAAGCCCCACACATGTGACTTGATATGTGGTAGTAGTTTAATAAATACATCAAGGAAATGAACTGAATGGTTACAGTTACAGTGTAATTCTGATAAGAAAAGGTTGGAATAACTCACAACTGTCCTCGTTTTGATAGTCTGAGGAAGTTTTCCCTCAAACATAGCTGTTTAATGTATATGAAGACAACATACTCGATATTCATTTCTAATTAATCTATGCCCTGTGGAGACAATCATCCCAGAAGGCAGGAGTTACTATAGCAGTAACAAGTCTACATTTCACCATGGTCTTCAGAATAAAGGGAAAATAGAGAATGAACAAAAAATTACAAAGAGTAAGAATTGCTACATCACGGAAACTTGTCTGCAGCGCTATCTATATTCATTTGTGAAGTCCCAATGCTAATTACTTCTAATTAGTTTTCTCCGAGAAATCATATCTAGAACTTCTTCTCATAATAGTACCAATAGGGAGAGCCCGGGCCCCCGGACCTAGAATGAGCCCAAGTGGGATCTGTGAAAACAAATGAAATTTATTTGTGACTCACTCATTGGAAAATATTTTGTTAAATATGAAAAGGTCATATCCTCAGACAGAAATAAACATATTAAAATGATATGATTAATTTTATGGTCTTGGCCAGAGGTAAAATAATTAATTTTAAAATTTTGTGAATTTACTCGGCCAATATACAGCAACTAGATAATGCTTGGTTTAAGTTGACATAACGCCGACTAGACGAGGCTGCTCTAGTTGTTTCTTTTTACTGAGGAAAAAGAGAATGAAGTTCTTTCTATGGAATATAAATTCTCTCAAAAATTAGAGTCCACATTTTTAGAAAAGTGTGAGAAAAAGGCAATTTGGCTATTTTTAACTGACACGTTTTCTTGTATGGAAGCATATGATTCTGCCGCACTGTAATCAAGATTTTTTTATGTTTATATTTCAAAGTGAAACATGTTATTTGTATTCTGTGTCCTTCTCTAAGGAAGAAAGTTTTGAAGTTAACTCATTTCTGTTGTGAACTTCTTCTGATGGAAGAGATATGACAGATCTTGAACAAAGCATTTCTCAACAATGCTGCCCAGCGAAATGTATTTCTTTGTCATTTCACTGAAAATATTTTAAAATCATAACCTATATTTCAACAAATAGGCTCACAGTAAACAAAAAGATTTTGTAAGGTTTACTGACAAGTGACACATGAAAATTCTCTCCTTAGATTATATGTAGCAATCATGATTCTAAATTATAAAAGCCTGAAATGCATATCGAACAATGTGCAATGGAGATTAAGAGACCTGCAAAATTTTCAATGCTTCAAGCCTAGGTAGACATTAGAGTATTATGTACAGATGAAAGGTAGTGTAATATTTCTGGAAGAAAAAATACAATATTGTAATTTTGTAGATGATGCTGTTATTATCTTTCTTGCCCACTTGGACTTTTAAACATGGTTGCATCTTGAGTCTTCCAACAAGTCTGAGCTTCAAGTCAAACTTTTTTTCCTGTATCTTACCTTGTATTTTTATCACCACTAACATGGTCTAATATACGGTTATAGATGTATATGAGTTATGAGTTTCTGTTGATTTGCCTTGCCCCATTGAATCTTCCCAGTCTATTCTACGCTATGTAATAATTATTCCTCAAATGTTATTTGAAATTTCTCAGCTATTCTTTATTTTCTGGTAAGTCATTCATTTTTAGTAATTCTGACTCTGGGATGTCTGTGCAGATGATGTTGGAGTCAGATTCATATCGTTCTTTCCTCTGTCTTCCCAATACTAATCAATATTGCCATTCTCACCTTGTAAGTATCCCTCAGTTCCATCCTTATTCACTAAATTCCCGTTTTATCAGTTCATATTTACATCTGATCACATTTATTTAAAACTGGCTAGACCTCAGATCTATTTATTAATTCCTAGCTTTACAGCAACAGCATAGTAGCAATAGATTAATAGAAAGTGAGGGATGGATATGTAAAGAGTTGTCAAAGCTTGTACAAAGAAGTATCCTAGCTAATTGTATAGACAGGAGAGAGATAAGGATGAAAATACTACGTAAGATTCTAATATATTTCTCCCCAGAAGCTAAAGCTTAGGACTAAACAGCCTTGCGCAACCCAAGAAGTGACAAAATTTTATGTGTTATTACTCAGCAACAAAATTACTTAAAATAGTCATCAGTTTTACCCAGCTATGGTCTCTATGTGTTACAATAACAACCCACCTGCAAGATATGTACTCTGGTGCAATAGTGTCACAAATGTTATGGGAGTGAACAACCACCTTTTACTTGGGTTTAGCCTGCTTTAGAAGATGAAACCCACACTGATATTGTTAATAAGGCCAAAAACCTGAACATAGGTCAGGCATGCACTTTAAGTGTAAGGATTCCTGGCATGCAGAAGCTATATGGTAAATATGCTAGTCCTGTAACCCAACACAGTGCTGGCTGAGAAGAGAACTCCTGGAATGTACTGGGCATGTGATAAACCCAACATGGCTGTGGTAGACCAGGCCACATATGGAGGTCACTCCCCTGGGCGTGGCTATATAAAGCTGTGCCCACCCTCTCTCTTAAAAGGAGACACCATGTGAAAGTCTGTCTTTTTTCTCTTCTGCTTCTCTCCCTTGTACTTGCCTGGCAACTCTCCTGAATAAACTCTAGCAGGGCGCTGGTAGTATGTGTCTGATCGCAGGCACAAAACTAACACTAAGGGATAACCTATCACTATCAGTGTGTTGAATGAGTACATTAACAAAATGATTCCTAATGATATCTTGCCATACCTATGGATGAAAGTATTACTCAACCCTTATCAGAGAAGGTTCTTCTTGTAGTAGATGGGAATTAACACAGAAATCCACACAGATCATTACGCAGAAAATAAGAGGCTTTGGAATTCTCAGTCCTAAATGGACTGTCTGTATCACTCCCCTTTCTCAAGGCTCAGAGATCCATGCAGCATGCTAATGTAGATAGGACTGGGTGGAGGGGGAGCCAAGGCAGCCAAGGAAGGCTGTGAACTGGAGAAATACTCTCCCTTAGGGGACCACACATCAGTTGGTTATCCTACACAAAATGGTCATTTTTGGAAATGTACATGCAACTAACATTATATGGACTAAGCAGGTTGTGCTTATGTATTTAGGAGTAATAATATATGTGTACACACACAGACACATATATTAACAACTAATGAAAAAAGAGGTCACAAGTTTGAAGGAGAACAAAGGGGTATATGAGGGTGAGGATTAGGGGAAGAATGGGAAGAGATAAATGATGAGTTATATTAGAATATTAACACATGAAAGAAATCATTAAAATATTGTTTGAAGTTCTTGAAGAATAAGTAAAAATACTGTTTAGAAATACCATCAAGTCTAAGACAGTTCACTTAAAAAGGAAAGAATATATGAATACAAGGTTAGAAAAGCATTTTTCTCTTCCTAAGATTTAAAATTTATAAATTTAATACTTAAAAATCAAATTCTTGATTGAAACAATTATCAAATATTTTTTTGAGGATGTCAGTTTGGCAAATACTAATGCCAGTTTATCTTCTTAAGTGCAGAGAATACTAAATTTCAACAGAGATTTTATTGTTCCATTGTAAATAATTGTCCTGCCCATTAGTTTAATAAAAACAGTGATTGGTCAAAGGCAGACAGGAAGTTTGGGTGGGGCTACTAGACTAAGAAAACTCTGGGAACAGGAAGAACAGAGCAGAAATGCCACAGAGTCGCCAGAGATGCCACAGATGCAGAAGGCACCTATGCTGCTCTGAGAAAAGATATCGAGTCGTATGGCTAAAGAGGATAAGAGTCATGGATTAGATTAAGAGCAAGAGCTAGCAAGTTATATGCCTGTCCTCCAGGTCAATCAGTGTACAATTAATACAAGTATCTGTGTGTTTCAGTGGAATTATGGGACTGTAGGCTGTAAAGTACAGGCTATAAGGCAAGACTGGAAATTCCAGGCCAGAAACATAATTATTACAACAATGGATCAACATAATATTCTAAAAGTATATTAGCAAATGTATAGTCATCAAAAGTGACTAAGAAAGAATGTGCAAATATAAAAGATTTCAAGTCAAGTTAAAGAATAGTAATGTGCTTTCCTGAGAAATGGTAGTAAACATTCTCAGCTCAATATATGAACATTCGCTGATTTGTTTTTGATGTAGAATAAATTAGTGATGAATTAAAGGATAGTAATATGAATTATTTTCCCTAATTATCTGTGCTTAAGCTTAAGCTTAAGTGAGCATTTAGAGAAACAGTAGAAACATGGTGTTACACTATCACTGTCCTCTTGTAATCATCCAACATTTGCGGCCATCTTCCATCACACATAAAAAATACCTCTAAGATTAGACTCAAAGAGAGAAAGACAAGAGATTCTCTCTTCCCCTCAGGTGAGCTGGTTACTGAATTCTCAGCTGGATGGAAGCAAGCCTCACAGATCATCCCTGTTGAAGCAGAGGCTTTATAGGGATTATACTCTTCAGAAAGAAACCTCACAGCAGAGCCTTTTCTACTGCTCTGCCACTTCTGCAGAAACAAAGCAGTTTTGTACATCAAACTGTGGCTTCTCTGGAACACCACCAATCTGAAGATTCACTCTTAGTGATGTCCCCATTTACCTGTCAGATGAAATGCCAAGGGACACAGGGATAATCGAGAGGTAGAGGTAGAGATAGGTGTGCAAAGAAATACCTTTTTTTTTCTTTTGGAAGAGATTTCCATTGTTCAGTATTGAGTTGATACAATTGCTTTGCCACATGCAGAGAACTTTCAAAATGAAAATTAATGATCATAGATAGTATTTGAACTAGAAGTATTGTCAATGATTTAAATATCTGCAATTTAATGTGTAATCATCTTTTATACTGTCCTTTGTTAAGCTAAATCTTTTTGAGACTATATTTATAATTGAGATATCTATGACTTTATATGTACATGCTTTACTCTTTTTTAAATATGCAGTATAGAATAGTATTCCCATATAGGTGTCACAATCTCATGATTATTGACCATAAATCAATGATTTTTCAATACCAAGTATGATTTACTATGTACAGTTATATTATTTGTGGATATTTGGATATTTTGATAAACATATTTGAGGCAGGCAAATATAGGGAATAACTTAGAAGATAGGTCTGTATTTGGCTTGGGCTATGGACTCTCCATACTTTTAATGATACTGCTTTAACTATGCACATATAACCTTTTCTAAATGATGTGCCTAGAAGTCTAAGACCCTCACTGGCACTGGACTATTAGTATAAGGATAAACTTTTCTCATATTAATTACCATTAAATTTGTACATCTCCTTTTCAAACATTCTTACTTCATTCTGGTTCAGGGTAGGGTAGTATTCAGTACAAGCCTAAACTAGTTTTCAGTACTCTCATACTGAAAAATTGTGTATTCAAGTTAAAATTTATGAAGAATTCACCGTATCCCATTTTATTCAACTGCCCCCCCACTACCATTATTACTTTATACTATTAAATCTAATTAAAAAATAGTTTTTTTTTTCTGGAGAACATTCTTATTGACTTAATACTTATTCAAAAATAATAAAAATGTTCATCATAAGAATGTGCTGGGGTAGGAATGTAGCTTACTTAGTTGAAAGCTTTCTTTGCATGCCTGAAGCCCTGTGTTCCATCCTCAGGACAGCCTTAAACTGTGTTTAGTGCTTCCTTCTCCTTAAGTTCATGGACCATCTAAGAAGAGGGAGTGGGGAAGATTGTGAGAGCCAGAGATCAGGGTAGGGGAAGGCAGTGTCTTTTGGATATGATAGGGCTAATATATTGATAAACTTAGGAGAGCTTCACAAAACATTCACAAGATCAAGCCAGTAAACACTCCAGTAGAAAGGGCAGTCTCAATAGTCGTCTCTCTGACTTGAGGAAATATTTCCTGTAAGAAAATGGCTCATAATAACTTGACCATGTTCTAGAGAATGTTCCAAAACTCCTAAAATTTATAAATGACACAAATTAGACGAAGTAAGTAATTATGAATAAATGCACATCAAGTTTGGAGGGAGTCAGGACATGTGGAGTATATCTGGTGGAACTGTGGGGTGAATTTGATCAAAATACAGTATACGTAATATATAAAATTCTCAATGAATAATAGATGTGTTATTAAAAATAAGGACTGAGTGTAGTCATAAAAGTTAGTAATCCAAGTATTTGAGAGGTAGAGGCAAGATGATATAAGTTACAAGAACTCTCAAGGCTATCCTTGGCAACATAGCAAATTTAAGATAACCTGGACTACTTGAGAGCCAGTCTCAAGGAAAAAAAGTATATTAAGCCTTATGATGCAGATAAGAGCTTTTGAGATAGAAAGTAGAGCATAGTTTCTCATCCTCATAAAAGTTTTTCTGTTAGTGGCAGAGCTAGGTAAGTGAGCCTCAACTGAAATCTAATAAAGTTATATAAATGTCAGTATGTGCGAGGGTCATAAAAGGACAGTGAGCAAAGGAAATGCCGATTCTTTGGCTCAAGTTTGCAATGATGAGAAGGGTTTTTCGGCTCACTAAGTAGCTGAGGGGATATTTAGAAATGAGGACATCCTACTTGAGAGAAACTTCATTAGAAATAGTCCAATCTTAAGGACTTGTTTGACATAGTTTGAAATGTCTGAGACACAGACCAAGATACAGGAAAGAAAGTTGGAATTAAAGGCAAGGATGGATCAGGGTAACATAAGTCACAGCTATCAGCAGCCCGTTGTTTTTTCCCTGTTACTATTAAGCATCTTGGTGGAAAAGATGTAAGTTTACTTAAAATTGTAAATTTGATGGAGATATGAGTTCTTGTAAATAACTGTGAGAGGGACGTTACCCTGGATTGTACTGAATCTCTCAAGTTACTTCCTTTATTTTTTTAGTTCAATGTAGGATTCAACTCCATCTTTTCATTGAATCAATTGAGTTTCTGTTATTTGAAGTTGAGAATACTGAGAAAACTACTTAATGTGATGAATTCAGAGAAAATAATTTAATCATATGCATGAAGAAGGGACTGGAATGGGAGACAGGTCTATTTCTGCCTCACCATTAATAATTTCTCATTGTTTAGTTTATTGTTCTTTAGCAGCGTGATTTTCTTTGTATTTTGATGCTAAACACAGTGTCCCCAGATAAAACACGGAAGGCACGGTGAAATGGGGTGAATATATTTTTAATCTTTTTAAAACAATCTTTTGTTTAAAAATATTGAATGGCTTGCTGGTACATAGGGCAGGCCTCTGGCCCAGCAGTAGATGGCCAACACAATGTATTTTTGTAGGATAGTGTCTTGTAATTTGTCTGGGCATTTTTTCCATTTCAGGTATTTTGCTTATATATTATGGGTTCTGACTTGGTATCTTTGCGGGGTTTCTGTGTGTGTGAGTGTGTATGGCTGAGCATCTGTAGGAATTTCTTCTTTGCTTTTTAATTTTTCCTTTTCTGTTGGTTTGTTTGCTTTGTCCTATTCAGGCTTGTTCGTTTTTGTTTTTGTACATTTATTGTTTTTCGTTTTTTAAAGATGCCTAATGATTTTCTAATGAGAGATAGCTATTGTAGATTAGGGGTGTCGGGAGATGGGAAGGCTCTGGGAAGAGTGGGTGAAGGGGAAACCATAATTAGAACATAGTGTAGGGAAAACATACTTTCAAGTAAAAATAAAATTTCAAATAAAGAAATAGAATTGAAAATGAATAAATAAAAGAAGGCTCTCTTCTACACCATGTGGGGAGGCATTTCTGTTTTGTACAAGTGGCCATGGCTAATCCCCAGAAACTTGCTCTTCAGTGATGCAGCTCATCAGAATATTGTCTGTGGGAGAGAGCATAAGTAAATAAATAAAATAAAAAAATGAATAAATAAAATAAAATAAAAATAAAGTTCTTTGACCAGGACAGACTCCAATCTCTATTGTCTTTTAGGTCAGAAACACATCTTTTCTGGCCTACTTAACAGGTGTCACATTGATTTCTAAAAGTGACATGGATACAAAGGCAAACTAACAGCAAATGATTGGGCTGCACTTAGGGCAGTTAAGCAATGCAACTTCTTAAAATAATGATGTGGGTAATGCTGTCCCAGTCACCAACAGTGACCTATAACGTTATCACCGTCCAAAACTTAGGGTCAAATAAATGAAACCCATGGAAGTGCAACTTCTTCACCTCATACCAATTTGAATTGATCATCTGTTCGGATGATTTGTGTAGAAATGTTCCTAGAAGCACAAATAATCACAACCCTGGGGGACAGTGTCTTCTAGCTTTGGAACGCAACATTCCTTAAGAATCTTAGAGCCCAAGTATTTAACAGTGACATAATTTCTGTCTGCCACGTGCTCATCATCTCCTGACAGTAAATTCTGAGGGACATCTGGGGTTCATCACATGAAAGCTGTTCAGAAGGTTGCATTTGCCTCATAAACCTCTTCCAATCATTTGATGTTGTAACATGAGCTGCCACCTGCAAAAGTTTGGGGTTGCATTCATAGTTCTCTGGGGGTATATGCTGCTCAGCTGTGTCGATGTGTAGGGAGTCACAGAGAGCAGGTAAACCTGCAAACTCCTCAAGTCCATGGAAAAGAAAAGTGGCTCCATCAATGTCATGCATGTTTATTTTGTCAGGAAGTTTTATCAAACTGCTTCTTACACCTCATGTGTGAAACTCCAATTAAGAATTTCATTTTAAATGAAAATGCTTTCGAGCCCAATATCACTCTACTAGCTGCAAATATTATTTTTAAGAAGACTGCTGTGTATATTGATATTTTTCTAAATTAAGAGAGGGAGAGAGAGGGAGGGAGGGAGAAAGAGAGAAAAAGAGGGAGAGAGAAGAGAGAATTACTGGTAGAGAGCTTGTGTAACATATATAGGCATCTGGGTTTAGTTCCAAATGCTGCAAAGAACAAAGAAGGGTGTGTGTGTGTGTGTGTGTGTGTGTGTGTGTGTGTGTGTGTGTGTGTGTGTGTGTGTGTGTGTGTGTGTGTATGTTAGTAAATAGCCCTTTAAAACTGAACTAAAGAAAACATCCTCAACATATTCATTTTTGAAGTCTTGTTATAGAAACTATTATTTTGCTTTATTTATTCCTATTTAAATTAATATCCTCATAAAAGAACAGTGATTTTAGAAACATTCAGTATTGGCCATGATGGTAAATAGAAAGATAGCCTTTATAAAAACCCTGTTATGAATTTAATTTTCCAATAACTAGAATTGATTTAAGGACACAAATAACTCGGCGATTCTAGTGCTGCCAGGAAAAAAATTGAATGTTGTCAACTTGATCAAAACTAAAGTCATTTTCCTTGGCAGACAAAAAGCAATTGATCACAGTTCTACACCACGTGGGGAGCTATTTCTGTTTTGTACAAGTGGCCATGGCTAATCCCCAGAAGCTTGCTCTCCAGTGATGCAGCTCATCAGAATTTTGTCTGTGGGAGAGAGCATACTCCTCAGATTCTTTATGATGACTCAGAACACCTGCTTTGAAAAATTTCCCAGCTATTGTGCTCTTTTCTCGTGGTATACTGTGGTATGAGACTCTGGTCTCTCAATCTACTGCATGTTTCATTGTGGGAGCAGATTGATATCAGAATCCTAAGAACAGTCTTTGCTTCATCTGTAGACTATTTCAGAGGAGATGCAGGAGGTCATTTTCTTTATCTTGGTACAAATATTTGTTAGGCATCTTGACTTTTTTCTTCATTTTATTATTATTTCTTTTAATAAAAAAAATGTCTTTTTTAAATCCATGTATCCCCCTGCTCCACCTCCCTTCCCTCCTCCCAATCCTTCCCAGTCAGCCTTCAGCCTCTCCCCTCCCCATGCACCAATCCCCTCCTCCAAAAGGGCAAGAAGTCCTAAGGTGGGTCAGTGTGGCACTTTCACTCTAGGCAAGTCCGATTTCCTCATCCCAAAGTCAAGACTGGGTTAGGTGTCCCTCTGCCGGGAACAGGCTCCAAGGTGCCAGCTCATACACAGCAACACAGTCTGATCCCACCCCTCGAGGCTCCACATACTGTCCATCTTGATTTTTATAATAAAAGGAATTCAATTTCTCTTTAGTTGCAGTAATTGATGTCATTTATTGAAACAATAAGAAAAAACCTCACATGTAAAGCCCTGCATAAAGACTTTCCTCCATGCTAGGCTGAGTGATATATTCAGGCACTCCCAGCCCCAGTGGAGTAGAAGAAGGAAGACTGAGTGTTTGAATCCACCCTGGCATTGCTAATATCCTCTAGGGTACTTATTCAGCCCTGTGTCTTACAGGATAGAATTCTGGGAAACTGTCTAATCGTAGTAGTTGGGTTCAAAGTGGGGATCTGACCCTAAAGTGGAACAAACCCATTCTCATTTTCTTCACTTTGGGATTAGGACTCACCATTGTTCTGGCTGTTTTGATGTGGGCAAGTATGACCTAGTAGGACATTAATGTCTTTTTTAAAAGGCATGAATAACTGTAATTGTTTTTTGCTCTTTTGGGGGCCCAGCATTCAGCTATCCAATAAGTACACAGAGACTTATTCTTCCTTATGGATGCCAAGTCTTGGGTTGGCTTGTTTCTAGCAAGTTTTTCTTAAATTATCCCATCTACCCTTTGACTCTGGACTTTTACCTTTTTCTTTTCTATATACCTGCCTTTTCTTCTTACTCCGTGGTTGGCTTTATGATTGGGCAGCTGGTTCTTGGCATCCTCCTCTTCTTCCTTCCACGTTCCTCCCTCTCTTGTTCTCTTCCCTCCAGCCTAGATTTATTTGCCAATTTATTTTCTTTAATGGGCAGCCCTGCCCATCCTTCACCTGCCTAGCTATTGGCCATTGGTCTTTATTACACCACCAGGTGCTTTAGACAGGCAATGTAACACAACTTCACAGAGTTAAGCAAATGCAACATAAAAGACTGCAGTGTGTCTTTGAATCATTTAGCAAATATTCCACAATGTAAACAAACACAACACATCTTCAACTAATATTACGCAACAGGCAACCTCTTCCTGGCATTGTGGATCAAAAAGAATGTTGCTGACCTTGTTTGGGATAGTTTTCTAGTTTCTGTTTCACCAGGTGTGAGTCCTGCCAAGCCCTTTGCTTAGGCTAATGTATGGTATGTTTGTTACTTGAATCAAAGGGTAATCTAGGGTTATTCCAAGTTTCTGATAATGAATTAAAAACCATTAGAAACAATATGCAATATAACTTCCTTGGTATCATCTTTTTCTTTTGAAATTAAACTAATAAAAATTTTAATTTCTTGAAAAATTGCCTGCAGCCATATTTCTGAATGTTGTTTATCTCATCCCTATAGCATCTGTACTTTACGTGCGCAGGAAGACACTACTATCCTCTCACTGCCAGAGGAATCCTAGGCCATGACGATACGTATGTTGTGACCTCAGTTACAGGACTCAGAGTGAGACCTTGCTACTTTGTAGTTATATGTTTCTGATATTCTATTTCTAAGTCTAATTTGATTTTTATTATTTTACTAGATTTATTGTATTTGTTGTGTCTATGTGTGGAGGTGAAGGTATGTATGTATACCATGTGCATATAGGTGGCTGTGGAGGCCAGAAAAGTGTGCCAGAGTCCCTGAAGATGAAGTAATAAGTAATTCCTACTTTCACAATGTGGGTTCTAAAGCATAGCTCAGGTTCTCTGGAAGCAATGAGTGCGTTTAACCAAAGAGCAACAACTCTAGCCCTATTTATTAACACTTAGTCTATGTGTTTTAAACTACCATAAATGTTCTTAGAGAGAAAAGAATTGCAAATTAAAAAAATAAACTTTACTCTGTTTAACCATGCTTTTAGAGCAAGCATCCCACCACAACTCAAGGATGACTTAGGAATCTTAGTATGTAAAGAAAGTTGGCACAAGGGAAAAGTCTAGCCTTTTTCCTGGAATCCAAATCTGTTTGCCCTTATAGCTTTCTTTGTCTCCACAGACTGTACTAATGACTTTAATTAGTAATGTACAATTTGGGGATATTCTATTACACATTTTTTTTAAAAAAATAAATAATCCAGTGATTAAGAAAAGTGTAATGGAGGTCGGTTCTGGTCCCTCTTGCATACATGAGAATTCCTGAACTCCATTTTCTTACCCCAACTAGTTCATATATTGAGGTTTCTCTTTCTTTTCTTTGCTTTTGGAGGTGCAAAGACAAAGCTTCAAAGGAATTGTTTTATCCTGGTTTTCTTTTGAAGGTTAACAAAACCTATTTTTCTACAATAAAGCCAAATATAACAAGATAAAACAAAAACTAAAACATTAGATTTGGACAAAACAAATGGAAGGAAAACAGCCCAAGAGAAGTCACATGCATCAGGAACCCATTCTGACACAATCATTCCCACACTGAAGAATCTCAAAAAACACTAAGCTGAAAGCCATAATATAAATCAGTCTCTGTGAGTTCAAATGAGCTTTGCTCATGCTGATTAGAGGGCCTCATTTTTTGGTGTTCTCTATTTTTCCTGGTTCTAATATTCTTTCTGCTCTTCTCAGGCTTCCCTGAGCCATGAATGTGTGAATGTGTGAATGTGTGAATGTGTGTGTGTGTGTGTGTGTGTGTGTGTGTGTGTGTGTGTGTGTGTGTGTGTGTGTGTGTGTGTGTGTGTAGAGGGGGTTTATGGAGACATCACATTTAGTACTAAATGTTACAAAGTCTGACTCTGCTTAATGTCCAGATGTAGGTTTCTATATTTGTTCCCATCTGCTGTTGGAGGAAGCTTCTCTGATCATGGCTAAGCAAGGCTCTGATCTATAAGTATAGGAAACTAGTAGATGTCATTAGGAGTCATTTTATTTCCTTTTCTACTTTTTAAAGCACGGCATTATTTGGTTTTACTCTCGCTCTCTGGACTATCTAGACTTGGATTCTTGGTCACTCGAGTTGTGTTTGGCATTAGCTTCATCTTACAGAGTGGACCTTAAGTCAAATCAGATATATGTTGGTTACTCCCATAAGCTTTGTGCTACCATTGCCTTAGCAAATCTAGCAGGCAAGACACCATTGTAGATCAAAGGTTTTGTGGATGGTTGGTGTTTATGTTTCTCTTCTGGTGGCATGCACAGTACCTTCCTGCATCAAAATGTAGGGGTGGAGGCTCTATAGAGGCACCAATAGAACTTCTATATGTTTAGTAAATTATTTAGATGTTGTCATCAGCAATGGGGTCTTGACATCATTTGTGAATGGCATCTTATAATTTTGACAAGAGCCAGGGTTGTTTGGGGATTCCCATTGTATCCTTCTGGCCAACAATTCAATTAGATGCAACTCAGTCCCAGTATTGGATGCTTCATTTGATGGCAATAGATAGTCAATTATAACTCAGTGTTCCCCATTATTAGGTGGTTTTATTTAGATTGTCTTTGTATATGAATATATTTTAGGAAGCTCCTAATATATTAGGTTTCCATACTATCTTTCAAATGAACCAATTTTTATCTGTCTCTCCCCACATTTCCTCCACCATCCTGTCTTTCTTACCCCTGCTGACCTGATCCTCCATTCTAGGATCTCCCATCCACTCACTACTATCTATTTCTATTTTCGATGGGTATCTTTAGTAGGAGGTTTCTGGCCTGAACTTTCGGGCCTAGCCTCAAGGTTTAGGCTCACAGACCCACAGACCCGCAGAGACACACAGATGCTTACAATAGTTTTAGGCTGATCTGCCTAAGGCCCAGGCATATAACTTGCTAATTCTTTACCCTTAATCTAACCCATGACTCTTATCCTGTTCAGCCATGCAGCTCGGTACCTTTTCTCAGAGCAGCGTAGTTGTCCTCTGCATCTTCTGGCTTTTCTCTGGCATTCTGCTCTGTTCTTCCTGTTCCTGAAGTCTTTTTAGTCTGGTAGCCCCGCCCACACTTCCTGTCTGCCTTTGGCCAATCAGTGCTTTTCATTAAACTCACAGGTAGGGACAATTACTTACAACTGAATAACATAATCTCCCTACAGGTATCTGTCTTTCTTAGTCCTTTACTCTATACCTCACTCCTGTGGTTACATGGATTATAGCTTAGTTGTTATTATCTAAAAGCTAATATCCACATTTAAGCACATATATACCATATTTGTCCTTCTGGATCTGGGATACTACACTTAGGATGAATCTTCTCTTAGTTTATTTTATTTGTCTGCAAATTTCATAATTTTTTCAAAGCTGAGCTTTGCTGTCCTGACTGCTTAGTTTCACAAGTACAAATTATCAGAAGCATCTGATACTCCCTTCAAAGCATACTAGTTATAGACCATTTAAACATGCCCCTTACTTCTTTGTGTATAAGTCTTTGGGCTATGGAAACATCTCGAAGCTAGTTGTAAACACAAAGGTGAAACAATGTATCAAGCCCTTATGCAGGGAATGTATTCATTCTCTGAGTCGACAGGCGGATATATAGGAATATTTAGCATTGTTTTCCCTGATTTCTTTTCTTATGAATGTTCCCTGAGTTGATCTTACTTGCCCTTATCTGAACAGTAAGATAAAATCTTATATCATATATATTTATATATAAGTATAGCAAAGTTTATATATAAATTTTATTCACATACAATATATTACAAATTTTAAAAAGTATTACTGAATTTAAGTTAGAAAATATTCTAAAGATACATAGCACATATAGTAGCATACATGTGCTACTTTGGGCATCTTTTCTGCCTGTACTTGTTTAATACAGTTAAGAATCTACTATCCCAGTGGGTATTTAAGTAGGATGAGTGAAGGGAAAAATGACAAAAAGACAGTTAGGAGGTTATAAAAACTGCAGTTCTTAAGATGAATAAATACAAATAGTGATAAGTGGGTCCCCAGTGGGTAGAAGTTAGCTGTTAATGGTTTAGAAGGACTCAAAAGCACTGAGAATTGCAGTAAGAACATGACAGCGAAGACAAAATATGCTGAAGGTAATTAGGTAACCCATGTCTACTGGGTACATTGCCGTTCGGTGTTCTGGTTGTCTGCCAGACAATAGAATAATTTGGTAAAAAAATAGAGCAGACTTCTTTTTGGTCATTATGTAATGTTAAAAAATGTGGTTTCATGAAAGTTCAAATATACTCAAAACTGCCTGTCTAACATTTGTAATAGAAAAATCCTTCAAACAAGCTACTGTGTCCAAAAGGAACAGTACAGCTAATACCTCTTATGATCAATATCCAATTTCAACATATGGCTAGCTTTGCTGTTCTTTTGTTCGCTCATTCCTGCCTAAGGAAATCAACTGGATCGCTGTGGAATTTTTAAACTGTACTAGGTTATTCTGGATCCTTTCAAGACTTGACTGTTTCCCCTGGAAGTTTAAGTATGGGAAAGTCAACCTGCATATTTAAATGGCAATGTCATTTGAAGTCAGGGTTATTGTGAGGTAATGAGGCTTGAGTGAGATCCTGGACCAGTGTGGACACCACATCATAAGAGTGGTTGATTTAGACAGGAAGAAGCATGTTGAGCTGGCATTCTAGCTCTCTCTCTATGTTGCTCTCTGCTTTGTTAGAATGTAGCACAAAGGTTCTCAGCAGATGCCACATGGATATGATAAACTCTTCTAGCCTCTAGAAATCTGAGTCATTTAAACTTATGCTACTTATAAATTATAAGTTCTGAGTATTGTGTTACAGCAATGCAAATCAGACAGGTAAATAAATGTTCATCTCTACTTGAAGAGGATTTCACAGCGAATGCCCTAAGAAAGTTCTCTTACCCGAATTATATTCATCTTTGCCTTACATTTTTTCTTTCCTCTTTTATGATTCTCAGAATAATTCTTTAGAATAATTACGATGCATTCAATGAAGGGGTCTCTCTCAGAAGAAGGCCAATATTTATGAGCATAATAACAAATGCTTTTAATATATCTATTAATAACATTTATGCTTCTAAACATGCTACACATATCAACTTCCATAGTCACCCGAGTAAGTCATAGTTTTATATGTTGAAGCAGAGGATTGGAGTTAAAAGCCAATCTGTAATACAGAATGAGTTCCAGGAAAAGCTAAACTTGGCACAGACAACTGAATTAACCTGCCCATGGTTATATGGGCAAACATGACTGAACCAGATCCTATGTACAAATAGTCTAGCTCCAGTGTTTGAGGTTTTTAAAACTATGCAATATAAATGAAAAATAGTCCAAACCTTAAATAACCTGATTACCACATGCCTTAGTTTTTTTTCTTGTATCCGTGATAATATACTCAGACCAAAGCAACTGACAGGAGAAGGGGCTTGTTTAGCTCACAGTTCCAGGTCATAGTGTATCATGGTAGGATGGTCATGGTGGCAGGAGCTTTGAGATAATGTCGCACAGAAGAAGAAAGCCATCATGTATGCATGCCAGGGCTCAGCTCTTTTTCTTACTATTATACAGACCAGGATTCTCATCTAGGGAATGGTTGGGCTCACAGTTACCTCCCACCTCAATTAACCTAAATCAAGACAATATCCAAAGGACACATCTATCTTATAACCCAGGTGATTCTATATTCTACATCTACACGATCACACTGTAGATGTAATAGGAACAATGGCTTAGGGTCATTAAATGGTAATATTGACATAGGTCTGGTATATTCTCCCTAGTATATTGCTTCTTACACTGGCAAAAACAGACTTTCAGAAGTCAAATGTGGAGCCTCATTAGTTGAATATTTTAAAACTTTTAAACTGGGAGGTTAATATATCTTGGGAATTCCATGAATATTTATATCTCATCCATAAAAATTAAACAAAACCTCACATCAAACTAGCCATGATGGCCATGGAAAAAGAAGTTTCAAAGGGAAAAGCCAAGAAGGTGACTTGAATACTATTCTGTTGGTATCTACAAGCAAAAAAGATACAGAATATTCCTTTGTGTTTTAAATACATCATTGCTGTTAGAATGGGATTATAGAGATATAAACAGCAATTAGTTCATGTTTCTTGGTTGCTATCCATTGAGTGCTAGATATTCTACCAAAAGAAGTCAACGCTGACAAAAACACGAGAAATTAGGTCAAATTCTTATTCTCATTTTCCAGATGCAGAGACTAAGGGATACAACAATGCAGTGGCACAACTAACTCTTGTATTTAGGAAGACTAGCAATCAAAATTTAAATCATGAGAATTTCAATTCAAGTACAAAGCATATATTTTACATATAAATTCCCCCTTCAATTGTTCTATTTATTGATCTGTTGATCTGTGAAATATCTACAAATAGAAATGTATAAGTCTATTGTTACTATAAAAATTCTTTCTGGGTATTTGTATACTTCATGTTTTTTCATTATGAAGCAAGTTTCTCTATGAACTTTCCTCCCTGAAGTTTTCAAGGGCTGCTTCTCTTACAGCAACAGTTATGATTATAGTGACAGTGGACCCTTAATAACCAGAAGATACATGTGTTGGACTGCAGAGTACTGTTTGCACTTAGAAAGTAAGCAGTTTTTATATTGCTTCTCAGCTTTGCTTTTCCTCAGAGAACCTTTAATTAATTATCTCTGGTAGCATTTGACTGTGGGAAGGTCTTTCTGTACCTTGGGAATATGTTTTTTACCACTGGTTAATAAAGAAAAGAACCTGCTTTGGCCTAGGCAAGACAGGATACAGCCAGGTGGTAAATCCAAAAGAAATACAATAAGAAGGCTATAAAGATACTGAGTCAAGGAAGATGCTGAGAGCCACCAGATGAGCAAAATGTAATAGAACACAGGTAAAGCCATGAGACACATGACAATACATAGGTTAATAGATATAGGTTAGTTTAAGATGTAAGTACTAGCTAGTAGGAAACCTGAGCCATAGACTGAATGCTTTGCAATCAATATTAAGCCTCTGAGTAATTATTTTATAAGCAGCTATGGAACCCAGAGGTCTGGGTGAGACCGAGCAAAACTTTTGTCTACAACATTCAATATGATCTAAGCACAGGAACATGCATTTGATAGGGTTATGGAGAGCTGTCTCAACATGGATGTGTGAGGTAGTATGGGAAGCATAAAGCAATTGATTTTGCACTAGATCTACCATGTGGAAGCAACACAGATAAAAGCAAATGTCCTGGTTTCTGGAGCTGAGGTGGCTCTTCAGAATTTAACTTCACTAATCAATAGGGTCTTTGTACTTCACATTGAGCAGTCTTGGATTCTGTCTTTTCTGGGGGTTAGGATGATGACATGATTCTTTGGATTGCAGACTTTTTTGCCAGGGGAAATGCCTGTAGCTATGAGTTCTCATGAGGGCTCCCAGTAGCAGAAAGAATAAGTACTTGGGTCTTGAGGAAGTTCTACAGTATTCAAAAGTTCTGCATCACCTGAAACATTAACTATTTTTCTTACTGTTTACTCACTGGGTATCTTTGCCCTTGAGAATATAACTTCCCCAAATCCAAAGATTCCTGATTATTTCTGTGATAGCTCATTACATAGAGAATATTTGAATACAAAGAGGGATCTAAAGAAAACTGAGTTGGGTGGGTGACTGTACAGAACATGAATAAGTATCTAGGTCACCGCAATGAAACAAAACTGGCTTATTGACTATGTCCCAATAACTAAACAAACAAACAAAAACCTGGTAATCCTGGTAATGTCTAGATGCTCATCCAGAGAAAATCTGATACAAATATTAACTTAATTTGCTATAATTTCCCATTTTTATAATAAAAGAAGGTATCATAGCATTTTTAAAATGTAATTAAGAAGGAAATGATGTCTATACAGTTCAGTCTTCATTAACAAATAAACTATGTCTTCTGCTGCCTAATTAACTGAATGTATCATTCTGTCTTCATGAGTTACAATATATAGGCAAACAGCCTAACTCAATAAAATCCAGTGACATGTGTGATGTTGGTGTCTACCTTTGATTTGATAACACATCTCTGTTTCCTTCCTTCCATCTAGAATTATGAAGTCTCCCAGATGACTTAATTTCCAAGATTCCTGCAACTGAACACTTTCGTGGCAGGATTGACATGCTTTGCTGTACTTTTCTCGGGAGGCTCTGGTGAGAAGGCTATAATTCAGTGTGCCTTGAAATTTCAGAGACCAAATATGAACTGTCAAGGAGAGATATGCAGGCTCACATGCTGGCAGAAAGTGAACATGACTTAGAATTTAAATTGATAATTCCCAAGGTTCCAGCCCTTTCTGTATGGGAGACCTGCAAGCTAAAATTGTCTCCAGGGAAGTGGAAAGGGATGACAGCTACAGGAGGGCAATAAAGATATTTGGGAAGGCTTACTTTCAGTGTGGATAAAGTGAAGGGGAAGAAATAATTAGAGTATTAGCTTTTGCCCCAGACAAGTTGCTTATGGGAAACTTGCCCATCTTCATGTTGTTACTTGTTTATATTTTATTTTATTTTATTTATTTTACGATTTGACTCTTTTAGGGAGCTTGTCACCCGGCTTTCAAATAAATACATGGAGGCTTATTCTTTTTTTAATGAAGGCCTGAACTTGGTTTATTTCTAGTCAGGTTTTCTTTACTTCAATTATCCTATCTACTGTTTGCCTCTGGGCCTTTTGTTTTTCTCTTTTTGTGTACCTTTCTTTACTTCTTATTCTGTGACTTGCTGTAGGGAAGAGCGACTGTCCCCTGATGCCCTCCTCCTTTTCTTGCTTCTCCTATTTACTCCCTCTGCCTGGCAGCCCCTCCTGTCCTCTCTCCTGTCTCACCATTGGCCATTCAGCTCTTCATTAGACCAATAGGTGTTCTAGACAAGCATAGTAACACAGCTTCACAGAGATAAGCAAGTTCAACATAAATAAATGCAACACATCTTTAGCTAATATTCTGTAACACAGATAGTTGGAAGAAAATGGAAAACCAGGAACTTTTAGTCTCAATTGTGAGATAAAGTATAGAACTGACCATATCTTGCATTTTTTTGTACCCATATATAACCTTAACAACTACCTACCCTTAGCCTTGTGCTTACTTATAAAGTTATTAGTTCTATGAATACAGCAAGTTATCAGAATAGGAATGGCTTATCAAAAGAGAGTGTTAACTTCAATTTAAGAATCAACATATGCCTTCTATAGCATTTGGTCAAATGCCCTTTACTTTTGGTCTCATTCTATTAAATTTAAATAAAATATATCAAATTGTCATTTTTTAACTTTCCAGGATAATATCCACAATATTCAGATACTCTCCTTTTCATTTTTTTTATCTCCGAATGAAAATAGAAAATATAGTGAGAAGAGATTATATGTTTTCTACATCTTCTAGCTTAGTAAGTAATATAGCATTTCACATTTATTTGCTATGCTTAAATGGTTGAAAAATCATTTAAGCTATTTTGTGGGGATTCAATAACAGCTTCAGAAGTTTCAGAGATATCAGAGGGAATCTACCCACAGTCTACCTGGGAATTTAATAAAATCTTCAGAAGTTCTGGAGATCTAACCACAGTCAGTCTAGGAGAATCAGAGAGTGGTGATTCACACCTTTAATCCCAGCACAGGGAGTATCCTGGGAGTGGTGACCTACGCCCATAATCCCAATTGAGTCTGAAGTCATTTTAGATTATAGAAGGAATTCCAGGCTCCCAAGCAGGCAGTTGGGAGGGGGCATGCCTTAATTTACCAAAAGAGTATTTAAGGTGGGGATAGAAAGAGGGAGGGAAGCCAAGGGAAGCCCAGACTGAGGAAGCTGGAAGACAGCTGGGTAAAATCTGACTGTGGTGTTTATTCTCTCTAATATCTCCGACTTTCTCAGAGGTCTATCCCTGAGTCTCATGTATTCATGCAACAGTGTTTCTTGGCTATGTATTCAGCAAATATAAGAATCAAAAAAAAAAAAAAAAACCATAGTTCAAGACAGTTTTTAAATGGCTACTCAGTTTTTCAGAAACATAGAGTAAGCAATTCATTTTACTTTGAATCAGCTATTTTCTATCTGGAAATACGGTAGGCATTCTGTCTACTAACTTTACTTAGTATAGTAATGTGCTCACAGATACACACTGAGATTTGTGCACATGTGGCCAAATACCTTACAAGCCTTCTATGATTTTGTCAAAGAAAATCAAATAAAATACACTGAAGTACCTTGGAAAAGTAAAGTGTAGTAAATATTTAGGCTTTTCCTTAATTCTTCACTCTTAATTCTCTGTGTAAATCTTCTTGAGTTTATTTATTTATTTTTTTAAAAAATCTGCCTATTCGGTATTGTAATATCATAACCAGACAAAAACAAAAATGGATCCTATGCTTGGATTTATACAAATTTTAAAAATATTATAAATTACATCAAATGACTTTACTTCTGAGCAGTGCTGGGAAAATTTAGTGTTCCAACTTTAATGTGCCTTTAAAGTTTGAGATGGTTATGATAGTTAACAGTTATATATTTCATATATCTCTAACCTGGTCTGAATATTTTTGATAGTTTTATTCAATTCAAAATTTGCAGTTCTAAGAAATGATGGACTAACCTGTGGGTTAAATTCAGTGGAGGGAAACTCTAAAAGAAACATAAGCTGTCTTGTCTTTGAAGTCTTTTGCTTCCTTCTTAATGACAGCTGCATGCTGGCACCAGGGGGTTTCAGTTTTTCCTATAGAGCCATATCATGTGTCACTTCACAGTAAGGGAAGTCTGGTCATGCCTTCAAACACTGTCCCATAACTGCCATTGTCAACATTCTGCTTTCATTTATTTCTGTAGTCTACTGGTGATCATGCACTGTGGAGGTGAGTGCTAACTACAGCTCAGACTGTACTGCAGGAGTCATGTGGCAGCTTCTATGCAGTCATTATGAGAAATTAGCATCTTATCATTTTTGCCCATGAGAATAGGTTGAGTTAAGATGTAAAAGCAAGCTAACAATGTGCCTGAGCCACAAGCCAAACAACATAAACTTAATATAAATGTCTAAATCATTTTAAAGACCTAATCAACTATGGGCAGCTAAAGAGTCTAAGGCTACAAGTCTGTAAGTCTAAACCTCTGGCCGCCTAAGACCAAAAAACACCATTACAACAGCAGCTTTGATGTTTTATTGTTTTAACAATATGTGGCATTAGAAAAAAAACCCTTCAAAATATATAACCAATACGCAGATTCTTATAGTCTGAAGAATGGTTCCAAATCTTCAAGAATTACATTCAGAATGTTTTTTTTTTCTGTTAAATTTGGAGCAATTTGATATATTTTCAGAGGATTTTTGTTCCTTAGAATAATACAATCATTCTTAGTCAAACTTTGACAGAAGAATTTAGACAATGTATATGACACTGGTAGAAGAAAGTCTATCTCAAATCAAGATTTAGAGAATGACATAAATGTCAAGTGAGTCCCTAACATTGCTGTCAGGTGAGTTCCTGACACTCCCTACCCTTCCACATTAATCCTCCTTCCTGTTAATACATGAATATAATGGACAAATAATAGTGAATACTGAAAACATGTATAGAGAATAATAAAATCTATTTAATTTGAGTAACTGATAATGTGCTCCTTGAGTATTTAACTAAGTAACAGCAGTCATTTTACAAATCACACAGTGACTTTTTTTTTTAACCAACTACATGAAAATCAACACAATAAATATGTGTGGGATATTTTTGTGTATCCTCTAATAAATAGAACTAGACTGAAGATCAGAGGACGGAGCCAGTTACAGAGTTAGGTATAGAGGGCAGTCAGCGGTGGCATACACCTTTAAACCTAGCATTTGGAAACAGAGGCAGTTGGATCTCTGTGAGTTCAAGGCCACACTGGGCTACACAGGATTAATCCAGCCCCAAAGAGAAACAGATGGCACACACTTTTAATCCCAGAATTTGGGATCTCGTGCCTCAACTCACAGTGCTTTTGAAGCATGCACTCTTTAATCCCAGCACTAGGAAGGTTGAGACAGGAAGTGATATGGCTGGGCAGAGAAAGGAATACAAGGCGGAAGGACACAGGACTTCTCCCCTTGTCCCCTTCCTTGCCTTTCAGCTGAGGTATGCAGTCTGAGGATTCCAGGAGACATGATCGTCCCCTTTCAGCCTGATGATTCAGCAGTGGTGAGAAGCGGCTGTACTTTGTTCTTCTGTCTCTCTGATTTTTAACCTTTATACTAATTATCTGTTTTCAGGTTTCTATTATAAGACCAATTAGGATTTGAGTAACAAAAATGAAATGTTGAGCAGAGAATTTGTGTTTCAGTTATAATTGAACAATTTTGAGGACCATATACACCATATATACCATATACAATACTGCTCATATTGTGTTTTTTAATTGAAATTGGTGCACACACACACACACACACACACACACATACACACACAAAATAAAGAAACAGAAGAAATGACACTCTACACATGTACAGAAAATCAACTTTTAGTCAAAATTGGTGAACTGTAGTTTTACACATATTTTCCTATTTATCTTCTTTATTAGTAGGTTCACTTGTCTGCTACTTTTCTTTTATGTATGAACCAATCCTAATACTGTACTTTAAAATGTATTTTACAACTTCTAAGTATCTGATAATTGCTAATAATTTTCTTTTCAGCCCATTTAGCAAGTTATAATCATTATCACATTTCATATTAAGATATTCAATCTATCTCATGCTACATAAGCCTAGTTTCTATCCTTTAAAATGCTGTTTTCATCTGCACAAAGTTGAAATAAAATGTCTTTTTTGTTAACATAATTTTTCTTAAAGAGAAACTTCCATTTTTTTCAGCACATTTTTCTTCCTTTATATCCTTTCATAAATTAGTAATTGACATGGCACTATCTTTTCCCTTTAAAACATTATAAACATTATAATAAGCCTGCTATGTTTGTACTCATACAGAAAACTGAATGAAAATACCTCATAGCTCCTGAACTTCATGCTTGATGATTTATAAATATTATAATCTCTTAAACATCTATGTTTACATTCAAATTTCTGTTTGTCTAAAAGGGATATAATCAATTATGAGGTAAAGAATGAGAGCAAAGGAAAACCAGTCATGTTGAAAATGAATGAGAATGACAGAAATGAAAAAATTAAGCAGACTAAACGAGCAAAAACGTAAATCAGTCTTGGTAAGGGCATAATGCTGTCACTTGCTCATTCCACCACTTGCTGCCTATGGAAGACAAGGGTACTGGTCTTTTATGATCTTCAGTTTTAGAGACATACAACTCGCAAGATAATAACATCCTTTATAGTTGGTGTAAACATGTTATAATCCAGAAAAAAGAATAATGCTAGAAAAATAATTAGAAATCCACAAATGCCGTATTGTGGAGTCTTTTCCACTGGCTTTTGTATTTATATAGTTCTTGCTGTGGGACTATGCTTTTATACACTGTAAATATTTGTCACTGTAAATATTGGTTTAATAAAATACTGATTGGCCAGAAGCTAGACAGAAGTAGAGGTGGAACAACTAGATTAGGAGAATTCTGGGAAGTGGAAGAGCAGAGTGGAGAAGCCAGATGCCAACCAGATGCAGAGGAAGAAAGACAAGAGTGCTGTTATGAGAAAAGGTCCCAATCACATGGCTAAACATGGTAAACATGGATAAGAATCATGGGTTAGTTTAAGAGTAAGAGTTAACAAGTAAGAAGCCTGAGCCATAGGTCAAATAGTTTATAATTAATGTAAGCTGCCTTTGTTTGATTATTTGGGATTAAGTGACTACAGGACTGGCCAGGTGGACCAGACACTTCTGACTACAAGTTATAGCTGCCAACTCAGAGCGTACACTATTGAATGGAGATCATTCTAGATTAATGTGTTACACTCTGGAATTTCTTCTCCTCTGGGCAGACTCATAAATATGAAATACACCAGCTCGTTGATTAATTAACTTTTTTTTTTATTGTTCTACCAGGGTCAGTTGGTCTTCTTTCTGCTTCATGCTCCACCATTAATAATCATTCCAAGATTTCTGGCTGCTCTTAATAATGATGTAGCTAATTTCATTCTCGGCAACTGAAGCATACAGACTGTGCTTGAAGTATCAGATTTGGTTAAATAAAATATGGGTTTCAAAAAAAATTTAAGAAGAAAACATGTTAATAACAAAAATAGTTTTAGCCCTAAAAACAAGAGAGATAGCTTTTTCATTCATCAAGACTATGTCAAAGAATAGAGGAGCTAGTCTGAAGCTCATAATGTAATAGTTGTTTGAGTGTTTCAGTTCCAAGTATTGGAAGAATCTGAGATATGATTACGTTACTATAACTTTGTGCTTGAAGTACCAAACAATTCCACTTTCACAGAGTTTATCAAAAAGAAATGAAGAGAAACAGTGTCTGTTGAGATTAGATTTAGAGGGAGAGAACTACTTGTTGAGACATTCATATTTTATTCAATAAAATATGATTATTGAATCACCAATGATTTAGGGGTGTTAACTATACAAAATGAGCATTGAAAAATAAGTTACTGAGAGCATGAAGAATGCATTATGAAAGAAGGAAGTAAAGCAATCTTGTATCTTCACACTCAGGATCACTCTCATCAGTGCCCCGTCCAATTGCTTCTCAATAAATTAACTAATTTTTACAGGTGTTTTCAAAAATACTTAGTGATTAAGTCCATTCATTCAGATCTATGTTCTATTTTTGGTATAAATGTTTACGAGGGGATTTAAAAGATATTGCTGTGATTCAGCCATTCATCTTTTAGTCTGTTAATAATGATAATGATGTTTTTCTGTGTTTATTTCATGATGTATAAAATCAGTTAGTCATTAAGACTCAGATACTATACATTTAAAATTGCTGACAGATGTGGCTTTTGTGCTACAAAATTGTGTATGTAGTCCACAGGTAAAAATTTATACAATGTAAGCTATAATTGATGCTTTCAGGGAAAAGCATTGTATTGGTTTTTTAGGTTGCCTGGATAATAACTACAGCTAAAAAAGAAGTAAATGGACAATCATTACATGTGAAATTACAATTTTATAATAATGTTGTATTTTAACTATGGATTATACCCCCATCAGATAGATTGAAATTATTTTTAGAATACAAAGAAAAGTTAAATATAGCTATAATCTGATAACATTTTATGTTTAAGTACACACATGTAGTCATATCATGCGACTCTAAAATGATGTGAATGTTAAACAGATATATACAGTGATGTAAATAAAATATGTGTTTGATTATATAATCTTTAAAAATTGTCATCCCTTAAAAATATGTATAATTTAAACAAATTATTATCTTAAAATGAAATACACTGTAAAGTAGTGTTAAGGATATAGAAAATGGTGATATAGTTTTCATTTTAATTTTCATCCATTAAAAATTCTTACTAGAAGGACATAAAAAGGAAGTTTGAGGTTATATTTTCTGCAGGTTTGTTAATCTCAGCCAGAACAAACATCACTTGACCAGCGAGTAGAATATTGTTTATTGTTGGTATTGTGGAATACTATATCAATTTATTTAAATTAAAATTCTTATTAGCATCCATGCTGTTTCTGTATATCTTTCAAGAATAATCACATGAATATTTTATATTCCTGTTTTTTTATTATTATTATTTAATTTGTTCTAATTTTATTTACTTTATCTTAATAAAAGTAGACAGATATTGAGCCTAGTACTTAACATTTCCCATATAAAATGGGCAAATGATAAATTCTTTTAGTTGACACAGTATGTAAATATATGCTTGGCATAGTGATTAGCATTAAAACATGCAAAAAATAATGTGTTATTCTGCATGCAACTAAACAGATACTATCAATATCTATTATTACTTTATCACCAATATATCTCTTTATGTGTACATATGTAATAATATTCTATAGAAGAGAAAAGGAAGCTACCATGCTAGTTCAAGCCAGTTGTTTTTATAGTCTGGGAGCCATAATTAATAATCCTTTTAGCTACTTTCCATTAACATATTATAATGAGTTATAACAATTCAATAATGAATGAATTAATGAATGAAAAAAGTAAGTGAAGGCACTGATTTTGAAGATTAACAAATATTACTGTAACTATCCTTTGGATAGAGTACAATAGTTACTAATGGTTAAGAATGTCATTATAATTTTGAAAAAGAATCAATCTATTCTTTATTTTATTGCTTGTGTTAGCAAACGTTAGCCTGAACAAAGTAAAGTAGATATAATGGAAGAGAACAGAACAGTAAACTCTTCTACTTGCTTAAAAAAAATTGAAGTAGGTCATTAGACAGAGAGAGCCTATTCCCCCCAGCCCCTACCCATTCTCTATGGGTGTATTATAAAGTTAGTTAATTAAATGGATGACACAAGGGAGAACTTAGTAATAAAGTTGACATCATAATAGTTCATATACTACTTGAGAAACAAAAGCTGTAAAAATTTACACATGAGCTAGGAGAATATGAAGAGAAAAAGACAGATGCTATCAACTAGGGTGCATATTATCATATTATTGAATTATGGCAAACCCGCCCCATCCTACCAAGACATTATTCACTGGAATTCTCTTCTGAACATAAACAACATGCTTTAAAATGCAATAGAGCTAGTCCAATAAAAATGAGCCTTTAAATGCTTTTTTCTTTTGCTGTAAATTGACTTAGGAACCACTTCATATTCTCGAACTCCAGATTTAGACAACCATATTTTTCAGATTCTTCTCAGATACTTTATCTTTTCAAGGGTCTAATCAAAGTCACTTTCATACTAAAAACACAGTGTTCGCTGTATTCTGCTGCTATTGTTAGCCAGTTCTAGGGCTTTCATCTATTACCTCCACTCCCTAGTATACAATTATGGATGCAGCTAATTATGTTTCTAAAAAGAGGCACAGTGCTCTTAGAATTAAAGGAAATGATTTGTGTAAATTGCTTAGTGTAGAACTGTGCACATGCCTGGAATTAGGCTGGTCCTAGTTCAAAATTTCCAGTGCATCTTTAGTGGTTATACAATGAAATCACTGTAAAATTATCTAAAAAACTGTCCCTGCCACATCCTATGGGCCATTTTCCTCTAACCATTTGTTATGTGTACCCTAAGTAATAAAGCAAAGACCATTTACTTTTGGGACCTGTAGAGTTGTTTTTTTTTTTTCAAATTTATATTTATATGTATTAATATTGACCAAAATTTAATGGACAGCTTACAAAAGTTAACAACTATTTAGTACTCTCTATTTTACAAGGGAAATAATTCACCTGCCTTCTAAAAGCACATATGTGAGTACTGAATTATTAAGCTATAAATTCACTCTCAGGGAAATTCATCAAGAGAAATCTATTTAAAAACTACTCCAATAAGAAAATAAATTCTAATGTAAAACTTGTACTTGATATCAATTCTAAATTTTTAAAATATTTAGCTGAAAGGCTCTTCATTAACTGACAGTTGCATACTCAGTCATAAATCATGATATTTATTTTGTCCAATAGCAATGTATAGAACACCTAAACAACCCATGCTCTATGTGAGGCTCAAAGGATACAAAGCAAATTGAAGAGATATGGTCAATTGTATTCTCATCTAAATATCTGGGAAGAAAATGTAAATTTGATTGGTGGCGTGTACTGTCACAGGGTGCTAAGAAAGTATAATTGGCTCTGATTCTGAACAGAGGAGTCAAGAAGAAGGCTTCTAGGGCTGAGTGATAGGGAAGTAAGACTATTTCTGAACACAGAATTCTGTTGTAATAAGGTTTTTTGGCCTAGGGCGGCGGAGTTTGAGACTTTAGACTTGTGTTAGATCTCTTAGCCGCCTGCAGCTGATCAGGCCTTTAGAAATGATTTAAATATTTATATTAGTTTTATATTGTTTGGCCTATGGCTTAGGCATATTGTTAGTTAGTTTTTATATTTTAACTCAACTCATTTTTATTAATCTGTCTGTTATGTGGCCCGTGGCTCACATTGTTCCTTACATGCTTTTTTTTTTTTTTTCTTTTTTTTTTTTTTTGGTGGCTGGCTCGGGTCTGTCTGACTTTGTTTGGTTTTTTGTATTTATGTTGTGATTTTTAAAAATTTTTTTATAGTGTCTGTTATGGGCCCAAACAGCTTTTTATTTCAAGATTGACATTTGTAGTATATAGAGAGACATTTTTATATTGTCTTTTTCTTTATGTCTAACTAAAAAGAAAGGTTTTAATTTTAACATAGTAAAATTATGTATAGCAAAATAGCCATTAAGCAAGAATTATAGTTATAATATTTAATTTATTTGTATTTAGCAAAATTAAATAAAACATTTTATTTATTTTATCTTTATGAATTTAAAGTTTTATATTTAATATATCTTTTAAATAATTAAGAAAAACTATATAACTATCTAATCTTTAATTACATCAAAGACCACAGAAGGATGTATTTACCCAAGTAAACCGGAAGTGCAAGCAACTTTTAAAATCTAGAAATGACAGAGATGACACCTATCTGCCTGGACAGAATTCATTATAGAACAGAAAAAGAACTGGGTGTTGAGACCTCAGGCAAAGCTTCAAGAGTAGCTGCAGTGACTAGCCATGGTTGCTAATGTCGGCCACTCCCTAGTCCCCTATTAAGATGAAGGAATGATGGAGTTCTCTACTCACTAGTATATCTGGTTATAATGAATAAGAGATTTCAAAATGCATGTTATACTTCAGTCCCTTTATCTCAGGTTTTGGCTCTCAGTTTGCTGAGTCTTTGGAAATAATGCAAGTTTATCATAAAGCCTATGCATCTATATTTAATCTTGTAATGTACATGCTGATGGAATGTGTCTTCTGACCACTGTTTTTATTGATCTGACAGTAAGCCAAACGTGAATATTTTGAACTGACTGCTGAAACCGTTTGTGGCCTGATCTCTTCCAAGTTCTCATTATTATTATATTGCTGGGACTGGGAAACAATCAGAATTACACCATCCATTAAGATGCTATGTAATAGCATGCATGATACATTCTGCATATAGGGAAATATTGGGACACATGATTGAGAGCAAGGCATTTCAGGAGGTATTTACTGATTAGCATCAAAACAGGAAATCAAATGAGTGTGTGGGTATTTATATGAACTGCATCTCATTTGCAAGGAAGGGCCAGTAAAATTGGGACACCTGGTTTTTAAATTATCAGGTTAACTGGAATCGTCCTAAATTACCATCTTACTTTATATCCTTTAGTGAAACTTACTTTCATCTCCTGTTTCAAATTCAAACTTCTGACTGTAGCCACTGTATCCTGTTGCAGTCCTCACTCGGATATGAAATATGTACTTGGTGGATGGCTTGAGACCTGTGATGATGACACTGGGGGCCTTGGACCTCGTGGAAGAATAGGTGAGCTGCTCATGCTCCTAGGGACAGAAAAAAGGAGAAAGGAAATGAGGCGGTGTGACCCTACCATTTCCTAGAGGCAGTCCCCAGCAAAACTGAGAACTGAGGCTCTGAATATTAAAAATACTGACTTGAAAGAAATGTAATCATGGGTTTCCACAATGTAGCACTTAGTAGATCAGCATTAGATATATGATATGTCTATGATTTGGAAATTTATCAATAGGATGGTTACTTTTATTTAACTACACTTGGACCACCGGTGACTTGGACTGAAGCTGTGACTTCGGTAGAGTGGTGATCTGAGGGAATGTTCAGAATAGCAACTTCTTCACCAGAATGTACAAACTAAACAGATTAGCATTAGTGAGGGGAATCAATGATATACTACACAGCACTTTCATCCAAATGCAGTGAGTGCCGAGATGCGAGGGCTCTCTATCTATTGTTGGGGAAAAGACAAAAATAGTTTTTTAAGCTTTGAAATATATCTTTGCATTGATCTATAATCCTGGTTCCCTTGAATTTTTATCATTAATATACAAATTTGATAAATAAGTTGATGCAATTTTTCCTCTTGAGATTCCAGAGTTCACTTTTAGGTATGTGCAAGCTATAGTGATGGTGAGATTGAGTTCAAAATGTGTCCATAGAATAACAGCGACAGAAAGACAGGGGAGACTAGCCCCTGTGAAATTACAGACACAGAGGGAGGTTCGTCTGTTTCCTAGGTCTGTCTTCAACTATCTCTCCTCACTAAGGTGAGATGGGCTTACTCTGGCACTCTGAATGACCAGGTAATCCAAGACTTTTAAGTGACCTCTCTTATTCTTATGTAAGAACAGAAGTGTTTACCTGTCCTTATAAGGGTTTGTTTATAAGACCATAGTGGTGGGGGAATTAACTAAACTCTAATTGTTTGGGGTTTATAAAGCTTTCCTCTAAAAGCTTATATTGTAATAAGACATTCAAAAGCTTCCCTATTCTGAAACCTGCAGTCTGAAATGATCCTCTACATGAATTGATCAGATACTGACATGATGTCATATGTGGACAGTTCCATGCCTGAGTTCATATGGTTTGCCACAGTCAGGATGCTGGTGCACTGAAAATGTTGCATAAAATTGCCTTCAGGCTATGCATATGAGGAGTTTAAATGAATCTGAGGCTTAGAATCAGGTACCATCCTCAAGATATCTCATGTATATGCAAATACCTCAAAATTGAAAAAAATCCAGATCTGAAATATTCAAGGATATTAGATAAGGGAGAGTCAATCTATATTTGTACAAATAACTTTTCTCAATATACATATCAATGTAGGTCAACAGGTCCCAAAGTGAATTCTGCTTTTTGTAAGTATAAATGTAAAAATCCTAAGGAAGGCAGAAGCCTTTCAGGGTTTTTAATTGAATGACTCATTTGAGGCCTAATCATATCTGTATTATCAGGATCTCATTTTTAGTTGTCCTGGAAACTGCTATTTTTAAGCAGAATTTCTAGACTAATAAAAGATTAAAAAAATCTACACATCTATCCATGCAGAGGATGTGTCAAAAGTCCACTTACTTGAGGGTGATGACTTAAGATTTAGAACTATGACTGATTTTTTATGCTGCTTTGATAAAAAGGTTCTTAACAGAAGGCTTATTAATAAATGTTTTGGCTTTATTTTTTAGAACTTACATACTATCTGGTAATTCAGTGTCAAAATTTCAATCTCTACTTTAAATAATAAAAATTAATTATAAAATGACTAACCCATAACTGTATTGTAAGTAATGAGTAAACACAAAAATTGGAAATACACACACATAAGCAATTTTGAAAATAGGAAGTAAATAGAAATTTATGCATCTAGCATAGGAGCCAGGGAAACAAAACCAGGTCTATAGAAATTGGTGGCAATAATCGTCTGCTGAGAATTGAAACAAGAGACAGCTGATGTTAAGACACTTGTAATCAAGGGCTTAAAAAGTCCACAGCCTAGAGAAATAGAATTATCTTGTCATCCATATTATTCCAAGCAGAAATTTGCCAATCATTTAGATTTTTCAGTTTCATGTGAAAGAGGAAAAGTCCACACTTGACATAATTCCTTTCAATAGATAACATCTGCTGTACCTTGAGTGCCGTCTCAGTGTATAAATCGATGACTATGACTGTGGGAGGATTTGTAAAGCAATGAAAGAGAATTACAGCTTCCCATCTCCCTACTCCCTACATTCCTGCACAACTTCTCTCCTATCACATCCAACCTCTTTCCGTCTTTCGTTAGTGAGCAAATAGGATTCTAAGGGATAATAATAAAATAAAGTACAATAAGTTAAAACAAAAACTAACACATGAGATTGGCCAAAACAAACAAATAGAAGGAAAAGAGCCCAGGAGAACGTAAAAGAAGCAGATATAGATGCAGAATCCCACTTGCTCCACACTCAGAAATCCCATAAAAACGTTAAACTGGAAGTCATAATACATATAAAAAGGACCTGTTAGAGTAAAAAGAAAGAAGAAAAAAATAAATAAAAAACAAGATGAAATTTAAAATGGTGTGTGGAAAGCACTGTCATAAACTGTGCAATAAGGAACCCACAAAAATGCTTGAGTTCATTTTCTGTTGGCCATCTACTGCTGAGCATGCAGCCTGCCATTAAGAGTAGTGTTTCCTCCAGTGAGGCTCCCTTGAGGGAAACTAAATTATCATTTGCAGGTGTGTCGCACTCACCCTCACCCGCAAGGATGACTGGACACCAGGATCTTCTTTCAGTGGTTTATTCAGGACCTTGAAACTTCTTCTGACTCTGCTTCCACTACTGCTACTGCCTCTCCCACTGGGGAAAACCCGCTCCCAGCTATATACCCTCTGGACTGCTAGTCACGGGGCGCCACGTGGGCCATGCCAATAGATCCAGGTGCACGGAAGCAAGCCACACCTGGAAGCAAGCCAGGAGCTTAGCCTTAGCTAAACAATGAGTTTTTTTTTTTATCTCAGAGAGCTCTCACCTCGGGAAGGTGAAAGGCAGAAGCCAGCACCATCTTCAAGGTGCGGCCACGCGGCTCTCTACACAGTGGTTTTGTCATTGTAGTTGGAGAGAACATCTGCGTTAGGAATGGGGGCATGTGTTTATCTTTTTGCATATCTAGAACCCCAGATGGATGGAGGCCCTGCACATACTACCTCAGTCTCTGTGGATACATATGTGCATCTATCATGCTCATTTAGAGGGACTTGTCTTTGATTTCCTTGTGTCCTTCATTCCGTTTGGCTCTTATGCTCTTTCTGCCGCCATCTTCCCTGGGATTCATTGAGCCCTAAGAGGAGGGATTTGATGGAGGCTATCCCATTTAGAGCTCTCACTCTCTGCATCATGTCTGGATGTGGGTCTATATATTTCTTCCCATTTGCTGCAGGTGGAAGATTCTCTGACAATGGCTAAGCAAGGCACTGACCTATGAGTATAGCAGAATGTTTTTAGGAGTCGTTTTGTTGCTAGGTTTTTGTTTTGTTTTTCTTAGAAAAGTAGTATTTGGTTTTTATCCTAGGTCCCTGTGCTATCTAGTTTCAGGTTTTTGGTCTCCCAGGCAGTGTCAGGAATAGGTTACATCTCATGGAGTAGGTCTTAAGTCAAATTAATTGGATACACATACAGCCATCCCAGATAATTCTTAATGTTACCTTTTGTAATTTCCAGAATTTGAAATAACCAATAACTTTGTTTTCCTCTCAATTTTGCATTCTTTCTTATGTCCTTTATCATACTGTAAACTGTTATTGTCCCTCTATCTACTTTTTATGTTGTTATCTAACTTTTGTTTCAAGCTTATCAGTACATGCTTCAAATATATGTACACACACACACTTTTTTTTTTTTTTTACCAATTTCTTATTAAGTACTATATTAGGTATACTCAATATGTAATTTTACTACTTCCCTAGAAGAACTCTAAGATACACTTTGTGGCAGATTTAGGATTATTACTTGTAAACTGTTATAGGTACAAAATCTATACAATCTACACCTAAGAATCCATTTCCCTTGGCAATGGCATTGCCCACTGAACTCTGGTCAATACACAGGATGCACATTGCCCAAGCCACTGCCAGCCACGCAGTGATGCAGTTGGTTACAATCAAGGCAGTTTTACAGCTTCTCCTTGGATGAGAACCTAAAATAGTATCAATTTTGAGGGGAGCACACTTCACTTAGTAACAGTGAATGCTAATATTGTGTTTTAAGTATCATTTCACAGAATAAAATTTACCCATGGTGTCTTACATAGAAAAGAATGAAAGTTCAGAATAAAATAGTGTGAAAACAGAACGTTGTTAAACAGTATATTTATTTATAAATCTCTAGAGGTTTCAGCATTCATTTATAATATCTTCCCATAGGAAGATTATGGAGCTTAAGTTGCTCCTTCCCAGGTGTGAGAACAGAGGCTTTATTGGGACTAGAGTCTTATTGTTCCACCGAACCTTCCATTTTCTTAAAATATTGGATTTAGCTTTATATCTGTAGGTGGCAACTTTTTATGATAACTAAAAGACCATTCTTATTAGAGGCAGACTTAGCATATGACTGAAAATGGAAACTGAATAAGAAGACAGACTCTGGTGCTCAGTCACTCTGTCTACATTTCCCTGCAGTCAAATGTGACATACCCGGGCTCAGTAGAAGGTATAGTGTAGAGCTCTGGGTTAGACTGCTTCAGTTTTGGATTTGATGTTGACATTGCTTGTTCAACATTTCTTAGCAAGACTTCTGTCTTCTATGAGGCATCTGTTTACATCTATATAAATAAATCTTCCTGCAACACACATTGGGTTCTTACTCTTTGTGAGGGGTTGGGGAGCTCCTATACGAGAGGCCAGCACTGACAGTGTTCCCTTAGCTTCTTTCATTTCTCCTAGTCTTTGGATCTTGTCAGATTTCTAAATGCTATTATCTCTTTAATTTAAAAATTTAATGTAAATTTTAGATTAGCTAAATTAGCTAGATGGATATAATAATGCTACTGACAGTTTTCTGAAGACTTATAAAACTGAAGGTGTCCATATTCATAGGACCATGATTTATATAGTGCTGTACAATATCAAGATGTTTTTAGATACTTTAGTCCTCATAACAAGTTTCCAAAGAAGGAAAATAACATTCAATTCCCATTTGTATTATGGAGAGGCAAATCCAGAGACTGTCTATCTCAGTTACTGCAGCTGTAAATGCTGTTCATAATTTCATTTTCCATTAATCTATTGTGTAGACACTTTGTAAGTAACATTAAGCTGTCACCTCACTTTGTGTGGAACATGGAAAAGTCATATTCACCCTGAGATTGAAATTTGTTCAAAAGTCCAAGACTCTGTCTGAGATGACTTGGCAGCATATTAGCATCCAGTCACAGTAACTTATACCTATAAGGAACAGATGTCAATCTTGTTGCTATTCAGGATGGCCACCTTGTTTTTTCTTGCTAAAGTTCTGTTCTACTGACTAGAAGTCTGAACCTATCGAATGCTAAAGAAAACAAGATTAAAAGTGATGATTTTGCAAGGAATAGTTTGTCATTTCTACCTTCTCTCTCTTCTATGTCTCTCTGCTTCTGTCTCTTCCTTTCTCTATCACATACAGACATACATGACATTTTCTTTCAGACAAATGAAGAATCACACATGGTCTAGTGACAAAGTTTGAAATAATAAAAACTTGAAAGAATATTATTGCATGAATTGGCACATGCATATCAGGAAAAATTGTATTTTTTCTTAAAAGAGGTAGATACCCCTCATGATTTCAAATAAAAAAGGCATGAGTGTTAGATTTAAACTGTGTTCGATGATTACTTTCCAGAGGAGAGATACACGGAGACTCCAGATCCTTCATTTAGTGGACCATTTCAAATAGAGCACTACCTGGGATATGAGGCAGACTTAAACACATTAAGACATAGCATCCTGGTTGACAATGAGAATGTCAAAACTCTGCAAAAGTTATTGACTCTGAGTGTACTCTATCTCTAAGGTTTTTATAACTCTTTACCAAATAAGTAGAGTGAATGCAATGTCTGAAGGTGCAGCATCTCTGTCAAACAGAATCATCACAAAGGCACATGTCATGAGACATTTCTGTTGTTGTGTTATTTGCCTTGATTAGAACTACACATTAATCTATGCATCCTATAAAGTTCACTGGAGAGGAAAAAATCTTATTCTACTCCAAATAAATATAGTATATAGAAAATGTCCTTCTAAATCATTACTTAGTTATTTGATAGAATAAGCCCAATAATTTCTGCAGAATATGAGTAACAATTCTGCTAATATTGAACTATCATTTTATTCTTATTATGTAGGAAACCATTATTTTATTCCTATTAGTGAGTACTGTTTACTAAGAAATTGCTAGAGGGACAACTTGGAGAACATTAGAATTAATTAAGAGATGTTTACTTAGGTTGGCTAAAAGACAAATTTTAGTATAGATAGCAGTAACAAATAAAAACCTTTTCATTTTTCAAATACATGATTTCAAAATATTTAACTAAATGACAAAAATGAACAAGACCCATATTCCTAAATATTTAATATCTTACTACAGAAACATAAAAAGTCTATTTTCTTTTATGGCACAATACTAAAATCTTGAGTAAAATATATACAGTAGTGATTAAAACAGAAACATACTTTCTGTTTCATATTTAATGGAACCACATTAAATAATATTGTTAATGTAACTATGTTTGATTTAGTTGTTGTTAAGAAATTAGCTTTTGCTTTTGTGCTTGCATGCAGTTATGTTTATTAAAAAAAATCTATCTGCTGTCATCTTGTCTGTTTATTGTTCATTCTAATATACTATAAATTTTTAGTGAACTATCATCTTATTCCCACAGTAAAACTGACCTGTTAGTATTTTTTAAGTATACAGCAGTATTATACTTCTAAAAGAATCTTTTGAATTTAATGACATTTAAACTAAAAATTTAATCCATTTTTAAATAAGTGATCTTAACTTTATCTATTACTAGCCCCTGGTTATGATATGTGGCTTTTGCTATCAATACTATATTGTAAAACTTTCTTTCATTAGAATGCCCTAGAAGGACACCACCATGAGAATTCTATATTCTTTAATAATGTAGTGAAATTGGTAATTCGAGTAGTAGATATTGGGGTCATTTCACGTACTCCACCTGCCCCAGCCCAGCAGAGGAGGCAGAGATGGAGCACTGTCTCAGATATAAAAGGAAGGCAGAGGACAATAAGGTTTGTTCTCCTAGATGACTGACTCTGTCATCAAGAGCCTCAGAGAAAAGCATTTCCACTTGATGGTTTCCTAGGTTGAGAGATTCACTTCTGCCTTCCATTCTGCATGTTGATCATCTACCAACAAAATTCACAGTTGGATTTCATAGCTAGCCAACAACAAGAGAACAACCACTTTCTTTCCTATCTTTGTTTAAACTGTGTAAGAAGTTCCTGACTTGAAGAGAAATTGGAGGGGTGTCTGTTAGTTGAACCTGAGCAGACAGTAGAATACTCTGAAATGTTTTTCGACTATGATAAATCTTAAAATATGCACAAGAAAACTGTAGAGTTATGTTAAATACATAAGAACTTTCTGTCTATACTTGAGAAGTGTCATTTAATGTACCATAGCTGTAATTTACTACAATCAACTCTTGATTACCACCAGTAATCAAAAATAGAAGACCATAAATCACTGTGAAAGGCATTTATGTCCTTTTTTTCATATACTTTTTCCAAGGGCTGTCATGATTCATCTAAAATGAAAGCATATACATTCTTAGTACACTAACTTTTCAGCAGCAGGAAATAGCTTATTGGTCTCAAATCAGTTATTAAAAATTTGTTGATCAGATATATGTAAACTATGAAGTAAAATTAATGGTAAGTGTTTCTTCAAGGGATATTGTTAAATTATTATAGCATGACTAAAAAATATTAGTACTAGGAATGGACCAGTAAAGTCATTCCATAAATAAAGTTTGGATGTGTAAACAAAGACTTAAGTTTGTTTTGGTGAGAAAGTGAAATGTAAAAATGTGGAAGTTATTATAGAACCCAACAGACATCTAACATAGCTTTCTCATCCTTTTTTCAAATTCAGAATTCTTTATTATTCATTTTTGTGTGTTCTTGCATTAGTTTATAATTTTTTATTTAAGAATTATTTATTCGCTTTACATACCAACCACAGGTTCCCTCTCATACTTCCTCCCACTTTCCAAAGCCAGTTTCCCTATTTTAAGAGCACCTTTCAAGAGTTGGTCAATACTACATCATTATAAAAGCATTAATATTTCCACTGCGCAGCCCCATAATAGAGCTAGCTGTTATGATAATTAACCCAAGTATGAATGAAGAAATGATTCCATTGCTCTATAATTTACCTTTAAATGCAAAAATTATTATTAAGTTATTGTAGTAATCTAAAATTAGGTGTAATCACCCTATGATAAGCAAAATGAGAGATGAGAAAAATAATTTTCTTTACTAATAATTGATCACAACCAAATAATACAAGAACAGGAAAGGTGGTCTTTCCCAAGGAAGAGCACACCAATCAGTTGTCCAATGCCAAATGGGCAGCTGAAAACATGCATACAGCTTACATTATATGGATTCAACATGTTATATATAGGAATATATATAATAAATATGTACATATATATATTAAATAATAATTCATGACAAAAGCAGTCATTTTGAGGGAATTTGAGAAGTATATAGCAAGGTTTACAGGGAAGAAAGTGAAAAAAGGTATAATTAATCTCAAAAATAAGCAACAATACCAAAGTCACTCACATGATATCAAGTGGTTAATTTATGTTCTTGGTAATGTGGATCAGCTAGAGCTTTACTTGCAAAACTTAAAGATTAATACTTATGTCACATATAATGATACACACCTTTAATCCTAGCACTTGGGAGGCAGAGGCAGGTAGAACTCTAGAGTTCAAAGCCAGGGTGGCCTACACAGCAAGTTTCAGGGTAGCCAGTGCTACAAAAAGTGACTCTTTCTCTCATAAACAAACAAACAAACAAACAAACAAATAAATAAATAAATAAATAACCCAAGTATTTGTGTTAAAACTTCTCAGTACATATTATTAATATTTATTCAGTTTAACTTTCCCACTGGTCTTGGTGTCATCTGTGACATCAATGAACAATAATTTTTCTTCTGTCCTGCATTATACATATTTATGAAGAAATATAAGTAAAATGAAATGTTTAAATCTGCACAAATACTTATTCACAGAGAAAAGTTTCTTCACTGCACAATTCCTTACTACATTTAAAAAAAATCTGTATTATGGAAAAATAATATGTTTAAACTTCTTTGCTCTTTTTATTTATTTATGTATTTATTGAGATTATAACATAATTATATTTTCCCCATCTTATCCACATATATGCCTTCATGTGCTCCTTCAAATTATATGTATATGTACATATAATCTGTATGTGTATAATAATACATAATATACATATAATATCCATATGTATTCCTAAGTATATAGCCTGCTCATTCCAGAAATGCTTCTTGTATGTATGTTTTCAAGGCTACTTGTCACTGGGAAACCAAATGCTGTACTAGTTCCTGGGGAGGATCATCCCTTCTTCACCCAGCATTCCTAAGCTGTATATATAGCTTTGCGTAGTGTTGAGGATTTGGGGCATTTCTCAATTCTTTGTGGAGGGATGAGGTCACACATTCCTAAAGATTTGAATTATTTATTAGCATTTCAAAATCAAAATGTAGGTGGTAAGGATAAATATGCTGATTAAAAAAAAGAGGAGATAGAAATATCAGGGAACAAAACATTTAAATAATTCACATATATTAAACTACCGAGGATAAATGAAATGATTTTATAAGAAAATAAAAATTCCAAAACAAAATTATTTGCTGCAAGAATATTTGAGGATTGCTGTCAACTTTAACTAAATACGTTGAAAATTTAGGGAATCTTAAAGACAGTAGTAGTTGAGTTTAGATTGTAAAATGGCTACATAAAAGCTTGATAAAAGGAATTTTATTATAAAATTAGCATAAGTTAGCAATAAGTGTCAAAGAGAGAAAAATACACTAAGCATCTTCAGAAACATTAACATGCATATTTGGATTTTCTGAAGTATAAATGTTACAGCAAATGCCAAGGTGAACATTTGCAAAGTTAAATCATTGTAACAATGTGGCAGAATGGAGTGGTCCATTCATTAATTCTACCACACCATGGGATGTAATTTTTTTAAAATGCAAATCCAGAGGAAGTAATATATCTAAAAAAGAATCAGTTCTGTGTGTGGTAACAGTGCTAAGTTAGAAATAAACAATGCAAGGTAACAGAAAACTACTATGAAAATTAAACACAGTAGCAGAAGACTGGCTTTATATATCTAGGCTGCTAGTTTGGGAAGAATTAGAGGAAGATGAGATAGACATAATTGTACTGACATGTGAGAGAGTAGCAGTAGAATATGAGAAATATTTCAGTGAAGAGTCTCCACTGGATGACTCTATTATTTGTAAATACATACAGGCTATCACATTTTTCTAAATCGGCTACAAAATAGATTGTCATGTGACACACTTCTTATATTAGAGAAGGAAGCAGAAATTCATTTAATTAGAAATGCAAACATGCAAGTTCTTTAGCTTTCTTTATTTTCTTTACACATGATTCTGGTGTGTGGAGATGTAGATGGACGCCTGAGGTTTCAACTTGTAGTCTTTTCTCATGACTAGTCAGCTTGTGTCAGGGCTCTCTGCTTTTTTTTTTTCCCCCCCTAACTTCTGAGCCTGAGAATACAGGTGAGTTGCCATGTCCACCCAGAACTTTAGTTCTGGGGATCTGAACTCTATTCCTCTTCTCTATGTGGCGAGTGTTTTATCCACAGAGCTATTATCTCCTGAGAGATGGAGAAGTGAGATATAGAGATATAAAGATGGATGGATGGACAGATGGATGGATGGAGAGACAATGAGACAGAGTTTGTGGATGGAAATATGACTCAGTAAACATATTATGATTGAGGACAGCTTGAAGGGTTATGCCTTCTTTGTCCATGATGTAGGGTGGCTTCATGGACTGAACTGAGGCTTGCCATCACCTCTCCATGTCAGGTGCCTCTGCCTGCGGAGATTTGCACGACTCTTATCCTAGAAAATTTTCTAGCATCTGGGCTGAAGTCCTTCATTTTAGAGCAGAGATTGAGATTAGCTTTCTCCACTATTTCCTAGTCAAATCACTGACCCACTACTTCAAGAGACATAAACTGTAACTTTAAGTAACTGTATATTGAGCTAACTTAATACATACTAGTGTAAAGCTATAATATATAACTATAAACATTTCATAGTTGCCAACTGTATTGTGACACAGTTCAGTGTTACCTCATAAAACACTATATTCATTCATGATATTTTGTCTTAACATTAGAAAAGCTTAATCAATTTCAGCACAGGAATTACTAAATTGTTTGGAAGAACTGATAACATTTTAGCTCAAATGACAAGGTAGATAAGTCAAAACAAATCAATTATAAGCCAAAAAAGAGCATGTATTTTAGCTTTAACACTCATCCTGCTTTCTATGCTAAAGGCAAGGGACACTTGCAATAGAAAATCCTCACACCTTCTATCTGAAGCAGATCTCACAGATGACATGACTGAGGCACAGCTTCCTCACAGTAGCTGTCAGTGTCACTCGATAGTTCCTGCTGGTTGACCTGAGCTGTTAGCTTCACTTAAACCCTGGATCTCAGGAGATCAAGCATGTACATTATCATTTATTATTCTGGATAGTTCCTAACATCAAATGATATTTAAAAAGCCAAATGTCACTAAGAAACTTTATATACTAAATTGCATGACTTCACATCACCCCTCTCTTAATATGTTGGTGAGCACAAAGATGCAAGAAAACAACAGGATGCATTTCCCATACTGAAGTAGGTCGCACCCTGTACCCGTGGACCTCTGACTTGAAAGTACTTGGCCCTATAAAAGTTTAAATAGACCATATTTTGTTACTATTTCATGTGATTTGCAGCTGTCTGTTGTATGATATTTTACCTTCTGATAAATAAGACTTGCCTGGAGATGAGAGGGTAGAGCTAGCTACTAGTTAACCATAGATCCAAGCAGTGGTGACACTAACCTTTAATTCCAGCACTTGGGAGGAGGAAGCATGAAGATGAGGAGTTCAAGGCCACCTTGGACTACAAGAGGTTGAACTGGTCTAAAAGAAAAACAGAGCCCGGGAGGTGGGGTAGGGAATGGGTGATGGTGGAGGCTCTTACCTTTCATCCCAGCACTTGGAAGGCTCATGCCTTTAATCCTAGTCCTAGAGAGGTGGAGATGGGAATATAAAGCAGGTGGAGAAGGATCTCCCCCTCTATTTGGTCTGAGATTTTATAGGGAGGTAAGAAGTCTCTGATGGCTGCCCACTCTGCTCCTCTGATCTTTCAGCTTTCACCCTTAATATCTGACTGTGTTTTTATTGATTAAAACTAATTAGGATTGCACCTCAGCTGTCACTGAGGACTCATAGCTGAAGATACTGCAGGCCACTTTGATTTACTATTTGTTTTTAATCATCGGAGCCAACAGACTCATATGGAAGAATAAAACTGTTACATAACTTCTATACAATGACATTTTTTGGTTTGTTTCTGCTCATCTATGAAATAAAACAAGACATGACAAGCCAAAAATTGTATTCTTGATGCTGTTTTTGTTTCACTTTTTTTTTTTTTTGTAGTGTGGATCCCTATGCCACAAATGAACAGACAATGTGCTTTCTAGTGTCCTAACCTGAGATTTCTAATTTTGTGAGCATTTCAATAGAACCTTCAGTGTTTGCCAATGGAAGGAGCCTTTTTAACAAATTGAATTTCAAGAATCAAAGCTCCCTTTCTGTGATTTAGGCATGGCTTCTTATAATTGGGCTAATGTGTATCCTGATAAGGAATGAGTGGAATGGCTTCAACAGCCCCACACTATGGAGATGTATCAAATCATAATGCATCAGAATTGATTCCAACTGGGATTATGTTCAAATGCAAGACATATTAACATTGCTTCTCTGAATGCAATCAAACAAATGCTCATGCTGATAATGGAAACTTGTTGCAGAGAAAAAGTCAAATTTGAGTTAGTGGCTAGGACTGCATTGATTGCTTAGTAAATTTTTCTCTGAGAGCCACAAAAACTTAAATCTTTTTACTCCATGTCTGGAAATTTAGGATAGCTTAACCGGGAGCTCAGGAGTCTGATACTTTGGATGACTAAATTTGGTAGAATTTCAATAGTATTCAGGAGTAGAATATCTTTAGAAATCAGTTATTTTGGTTTCAGGTCAATAACCTTTACCTGTGGTCATGAGTACCTTATGATTATGAATGCAGCTCTCAGTAGTACATCAAGATATTCCTTAGATATTCTATATTTCAGGAGCCATTGACTGTGTGTCTGACAGATATCATGGTGAACATAACAGGAAAAATGGCCTTGATTACTATGCTAATAAACAACTAAGTTTTTAGAAGGTATGAATGGTGTGTTTTAAATTTGCTATTTCATTTTAGACACAGTTTTCTATGGAGCTAAAGCTGTTCTCAAACTAATAATCCTCCTGTTTCAGCCTCTTGATCTCTGAGATTATAAGCATTTACTTGGGCTTTATACTCGTTTTTCAAAATATGAAATTATTGAATATGCTAAATAAAACGACTATCATCATGTATAGTTCACTAACTAGAAAATTATGTGTGTGTGTGTGTGCAGCAGAAGTTGCCATAGATCTCAACACTGAGACAGAGCTAAATTAGACAGGACAGAAATATTTAATCCATTCACCTGCTGTATTTATCCACAAAAATCACAAGAATCAAGGGACATGTGATTGCTTTCATTGCCTTATTTAAATGTCCTTGTATAAAAAGGATCAAATGCAGGTTCTGGGACCTCTTGCCTTTGCCAACTGAAACTAGGCCAGAACCAATTTAGACCGCATTCAGCTGTGCAAACTGCAGAACGCTTCTTTAGCTAAGATTTTGTATTTTTCTAATTATATATCTATGAGTTTCTATTAGTTAAATAATAAAAAGATCCAAATAAATTACAATTCTTTTTTCCTTGAGGAAATGTTGGTATATCTCATAGTCACCATTTTTATATCAATGTAAATATAAGAATTAATTTTTAATATAAATAAATTAGGAAAACAAAAAATTGAAGAATGAAAATCCTAATGAACTCAAATAGTGTAAGAACACTATCAAGAGGCTAAAACAATTGATTAAAAAAGAACTTTTGATGTATTAGAGCCCTTATAATAATCAAGAGATTTTTCTAATTTTCCACTTACATGTTCACATAAGTGGATAGCTGTCTTCTATTCTTGTTTGTCTTTCCTCTAAAAATTTTGATCAGCATGCATTCTACAAGGTCACTGCAAATGCATGATATTAAAACACAGCCAAATTCTTTCGCAACATAAATGTTTTTATGAGCAGCAGGTGTATTCTTTGCAAGGCCGTAAAGCTATTAACAGCTCAGTAAGGAGTACATAATAATAGGCTGTTAGCCGCAGCCTCCCTTGCAGAAGTACTGAGGAAGCACACTTTTGAAACCATTAAGACAACTGGATTTTAAAGAGTACCAGATATGGATGCTTTATGAATAGCAGTTCATTTAAACTTTATATCATTAAAGTAATGAATTTAGTTTTCTATGAATATGCTCACCCAAAAGAATTCTTTAACACTTCTGAATAAAATTCAAATATAATTTGGAGGCTAAATATGTTCTAGTAAGAGTACTTGAAAATAAATTGCTACTTTAATTTTTTCTTTTTACTTTTTCTTCTCTCTCTCTCTCTCTCTCTCTCTCTCTCTCTCTCTCTCTCTCTCTATTTTTTGAAAAATCCCACAGTTTAGGGCTGATTACAGCAAAGCTATCTTAATTAACACTTGTGTTTTTCATCTTTGAGTTCAGCCAGCCTACTTATTCCTTGTTATGTGATGTAATAGTTGCTTACCATGAAGAAATTATGCATGATCTTATTTTCTTTCTATAACTTCCAGACATGTCAATAAAATTATTAATTAGTTTAATAAAGCTATTCTCTTCCATAGTTGGCATATTCATTAAGTTAAAAAAATATGTGCATGTGTACAATGTGTGTGTGTGTGTGTGTGTTCGTGAACATATTCAGGCCAGAGGTTGGAACTGAGTGTTTTACTCAACCACTTTCCATTTGAGAAGTGGCAACTTCTGACGGGGTCTATGAAAGGCTTGGGCCAGAACTGGGGTGGGTGTAGGTGTAGGGCAGAAGTAACACCATAGTGGAATCCTGTATTCCCATAGGAAGGTGGGGGCTCTCAGGGACAACCGGTCACTGAGGTGAACACTAATTGTGAATTCTAAAGTTCCAGCACTCAGGGTCTCTGTTTCCAGAAAGTTTTTTCTTGAACAGGGAGCATTTTCACACCTGCCCTTAGGCTCGTAAAATACAGGGTCAAATATAATTAAGTAGGCTACTTTCGACAGGTTTTTTTCCTGAGCCTTAAAGCTATCCATATGTTTTACAGAGTTAGAGCTGGAAAGCTACATACTTTATTGTTTTGGTCAAACAACTTACTCTTAGCATGTAGGCATCTATACTGGCCTGCCTTTAGGGTCTTGACAGGGTGTATCCTCAGCTGCAGCCACTAAGATCACCTCCTATTAGCATTCGCTAATTTCCCTTATAAAAGGCAGGCCTTGCCCATCTCCCACCTCTGTATCTCTTTGCTCTCTCTGGCCCCTTCTTTGCCCCCTTTCTTCCCATCCCTTAATAAACCTTCCATGTGGGCTCCATTGGATGATTTGACACCACTTTTAAAGATAACATTTGGTTCCCTGACTAAGAGCACCGAATCCTAACCACTATACCCTTTAAACGTGCCTGCCACTTGCTGGATGAAGGTTCTGTGATAGCAATTAGGGTGGTCATCAATTAAAAATGTTAAAAAAAAGCCATAATTCTTCCTTTGTTGTAAATAATGAGTAGCTTAGAGGTAAGTAGCAATTCTATGATGGTATATGAATTATAAGTATTTCGCGCATGCCATATTTGTTTTAGTCCTTTTTGTGAACTGAAAACTACTCTAAAGAAAAATGTGGCTCTCTTTGCTGGATCGCCACCATCATGGACACGAGTCGCGTGCAGCCCATCAAGCTGGCTAGGGTAACCAAAGTGCTGGGTAGGACTGGTTCGAAGGGACAGTGCACGCATCTGCATAGGATTTATTCATGACACCAGCCACTCTATCATCAGTAATGTCAACGGCCCTGTCCGAAAGGGTTATGTGTTCATCCTGTTGGAGTCAGAAAGAGAGGCTCGAAGGTTGCGCTAAGATTGCTGCTGGTACTGGATATCCAGCACTTGGCCCCTGATGACCCACAATTATTAAATAATGAGCTTGTATTTTAACATGAGAGAGAGAGAGAGAGAGAGAGAGAGAGAGAGAGAGAGAGAGAGAGAGAGAGAGAGAGAGAGAGAGAGAGAGAGAGAGAGAGAGAGAGAGAGAGAGAGAAGTGCCTGCCGGGCAGAAATTGCTTCATTGGCCCCTTCTCTGGCCTCTTATTCTTCTCTCTGTCTCTAATTTCCTCTCTTGATTCTTCTTTTACTCCCCTGCTTCTCTTCCTCTTGTCTGCCCACCTCTCACAAGTCCTCACTCACTCTGAAGTAGCCTTTCACTTTTTCCACTTTTTGGCTCTTTCCCTCCCGATAAACCTCTTGCACTAGCTCTTTTGTGTGCGTACTGTTTGCTAAGTGGTATACCTTGGCAGCGTCCACCAAAGGTACCCACTTTATACAAGGACTTCATCTGCCTGCTCCATTGCTCCCCCCTGCAAAAAAATCTGCTTTCTGCAGCAAATCATACCTGCACATGCTCCACCACAATGGTGACAGCCCCCGTGACATGGACCTACTTGAAGCTGCCAGCAATGTTGTGTTTTAAAAGTGGCACCAAAGGAGTCAAACCATACAATAGGGGCCATGTGGAAGGTTTATTGAAAGGGAAAGAGATTGGAGGTGAGGAAGGCCTGCCTTTTATAAGGAAATTTAGCAAATACACACAGGGCTATGCTCTTCAGGCTGCAGTCAAGGATATATCTTGTCAATACCCAAAGGGTAGGCCAGTATATATGCCTAAATGTTAACACTTATACTGAGTGGCAATATCTACCAAGACTCACTCTGCAGTACACACTTTGGGGGACATTAGTTTAAGATAAATAGAGCTTCTGAAAACTGTAGTAAAAGGTTTCTGTCCCGGACTTTTGGGCCTAACTTCAAGGTTTAGACCCACAGACCCGCAGAGACACACAGATGCTTACAATAGTTTTAGGCTGATTGGCCTAAGGCCCAGCCATATAACTTGCTAACTCTTACCCTTAATCTAACCCATGACTCTTATCCTGTTCAGCCATGCAGCTCGGTACCTTTTCTCAGAGCAGCATGGTTGTCCTCTGCTTCTTCTGGCTAATCTCTGGTATTCTGCTCTGTTCAGCCTGTTCCTAGAGTTTTCTTAGTCTGGTAGCCCCGCCCACACTTCCTGTCTGCCTTTGGCCAATCAGTGATTTTTATTAAACTCATAGACAGAGACAATTAATTACAATGGAACAACATAATCCCCCTACAGAAAACAGTGAGTGATGTACACTAATACCATACATACTGGTTAGTGGCGCCATCAACCTGGGTTATTTCTGTGTCTGCTCTATGCACAACTACTTCTTTCACAGAGATTTTACTACATTGAATTTCATAACTATATTGTCCTTGCCTAAGTAAACAGATGTTACCACATCTGAATTGGCCCACTAATAATACATTATTTACTTTGTATGTATTTAAGCTTTGGAAAGTTAATCTTCTACCATTTGTAATCTTCTGGAACGTCATTTTATTTCTAGCATTTATCATTGTATTACAATCTCTATTGTTTAATTTAACCAATATACATTGTTTACATTTATATAAAATTTGCTTTTTCACTTTTCTGATTACATAAATTTGAATTTTTTTTCTACTAAGTATTATGTTGTTATAGATGCTGCTCTCTTGGACATTATCTTACCTTCCTATAATTTTAATAGATTTTTGGAAAAATTTTTTTAAATGTACTTAACAATATCACCTCTCCTTTACAATAAATATTTGAATTTCAATGATGAAAGCTTTCATTATCTCTAGCAAAATAAGAGATCACTCTATAGTTTCTCTTCTAATTTTGAAGCTATTCTTCAAAAAATTCGAGTTCTCAATATAACATTTATGTCTTTCTATTTCTGAGTTTAATTTTGGTCAACCATATAAAGTCAATGTGTCATTTTCTTTTCTTTCTTTCCCTTTCCCCATTTCCAGGATAATCTGTTCAGCCCAGGTGGTCAGTTCCCCGTTTATCTGTAATGCTGCTTTTCCTCCATGTTCACATTTATTGTTGAGTTGGTTTGTCTCTTGATCCTTCGTTACAATCAACTTAATCTTTCTGTGGTAATACTTTCCACAAAACTTTCCTACTAGAATTTTTAATAGGATTTCATTAATATCACATACTAATGGGGAGAAGTCTGACCTCTGTAAGTAACTTTTTTTTTTTTAAATCTGTGAATATTGGTTCTTTTTAGAGAACTTTTGATTTTTAAAAGTTTAGATAATATTCCCTGAGTTAAAAATATTATGGACTCATTTTCAGGTACTCTGTAGATTTTGGTTTGGCAATTAAATTTCTTTGTGAAGTGTCTTTTCTCTTTGTCAATGCTCTATAGAAATGCATTTACATTTTTGTGGCTAGCTACTTTGTAACAGCTGAATTAAACAATTTGAATTCCTATATAAAAAGTCACAGCATCTGCAGTGTTACCAGTGCCTGACAATTCACTTTTAAACATTCTGTTCTAGCTCACCAAAATAGCTAGATCACCTACTAGTAATAAAAATTATCATGGATATATTTATGTAATTCTAATTTTATCAAATTATTTTAATATTTTATTATTTTAATTGCTTTGTGAAATTATGTTATGTCCCTAGTGTTCAAAAATATTACTTAGGAACAACTGGTATACATGAAATTCCTTTTTAGGATCCTATTTGGTGGGATCTGAAAGAGAAATGCCCCTCATATATGCCAGTGTTTGAACACTTGCCGCCCAGTTGATGGTACTGTGAGGTAAGTTTGTGGGATCTTTAGGCTTTGAAGCCTTCTGGGGAAAGTGGTATATTAAGAGATAGGGTTTTGGACTGTATAGCCTTTCCTATCTCCAGTTCATTCCCTGATTCCTGAGTATATACATGCAATAAGAGCGTCCAGACTACTATTTCTGCATGCTACCATGTGTTCCTCAGCATGATGGACTGTAACCTTCTGGAACTGTATACTAAAATAAACTCTCCCTCAAGTGGCTTTTGTCAAGGTCCTTTATCATAGCAACAGATAAAGAATGAATACACTATTTAAATAGTTATGTTTTATTAAATAATCTGCTAGAGTGATTAAATTAGATAGCTAATTCTCAACCTTTCTAAGGCTGTGAGTCTTTAATACAGTTCCTCATGCTTTGGTGACCTCAGCCATAAAATTATTTTCACTGCTACTTCATAATTGTAATTTTGCTACTATTGTGATTTGTAAACATCTGTCTTTTCTGATGACCTTAGGTGACCCAATAAAAGCATTATATGACCCTCAAAGGGGCCGTGACCCATAGGTTGAGAACTACTGAGTTATATTATGAACTGTATACTATTAAAAAAATCTCATTCATTCTCAAATCAGTCACTTTTCTGCAGTTTGATAAGTGGGATAACTAACATTTTCCTTAGGATCTGGAATGTATGGAGCTAAGTGATAGTTTCTGAAAATCATTTTTCTTCCATCTTTTATGATTTTAGTCACTTGGTTATAAATTCAAGGGGTTTGTTTTAGTTCACATTTCTGGATATTTAAAGGGAAGATTGAGTGGCCTCATTGGTTTGCACACATCATACCTAGCATTTGAGAATGTTTAAGCTCAAGATGTGAAATAGAAAACTTGAGGACTGTTAAAGGCTCTAGAATGTTCTTGGATGACATACCTTCAATATCGTAAGAACCTCCCATTAGGTCTCACTATATATGGTTTTATAGCACCCCCCTGTACAAGTAGCTAGGATCAAGGGTTAACATGTGGACCTTTCATAATAGCGTATGGAGCATGCCATTTTAATATGCTATATAAGAGGGTTTTTAAGTTTAAAAATGTTGCAAAGGCACTTTTCAGATGTTTATACTTCCCTAATATTTTCTGTTTCTTCTCCTCCTTCTTTTCTTCTCTTTTATTTCCTCCTTCCTTCTCCCTTTATTTTTGCTTTCATTATTTTGAGACAGTGTTTCTCGGTGTATTCCTAGTTGTCCTGAAACTCGCCCTTTAGGGTGGAACTCAAAGATCTCCCTCTTTTGCCTCCCAAATTCTGGGAGGGAAGGTATGTGCAATAACATCTGACTGGCTCCTTATTTCTTATATTGTACTTTTGGAGTCATTTTCTTCCAGCTGAAGCCTAGTCTTTTATAATAGGTTTTTGGTGACAGATTCTTTCTTTTAGTTTATCTCTAAACATCTTTATTCTACCTCTGTTCTAAAAATATTGAGGCATAGATCACTCTGAGTTGATAAATGTTTTCTATCAAAAACTTTGAAGGTGATATTTTTCAGTTGCCTGTTTTCCATTGTGCCAAGAAATCTGTTGTAAGTCTGCTATTTCTTTGCTAATGGTGTCTTCTGATTCTCTCACTAATTGTATCCTTTCTTTCGTTTATATTCTGCAAATGTTACATGTATGAGCTCACTTTAGCTATGTCATATTTATAAAATCATTACTTGCTGAGAATGTGCTGCCACTATCTATGTAGATATTTAGGGTGTCCATTCTTCTTAAATTATTTGCCTTAGATGAAATTTACAGTGTTGATTGTGCAATGTGTTGTTTACGTGTCTTTACATATCTCATTGTACTCAAATATGGGCATGATTTTCAGATGCACATCCAATTTTAAATAATTTGTAGTTTCTGTTTCTATCAGAACATCCCAATATCATTTTATTATAATTTATACCTCAATAATATACACATGTGTAAAGGCGTATATACATTTATGCAAAAGGACCATTCCATTTAGAAATTCTATTTTGCCAGATCTGCCCATTATTTCCTCTCTTCCCTTCATGATTATATTTTTTCTCTTAAGTATTCAACACATAGTTGTTCTTTGTGTGATAGTTCAACATAAATCCACTGCAGATTTTTTTTATGTTGATGCAATCATGTACTTGTACTGTCAGCTCTTTGAATGTGATGATATTGCCAGGCCATAATCTCCATTGCATTTGAGTTGTTAATTTTGAAAGCTTTCCATCAGAGATGGTTTTCTTCCATGTCTGTAGGATGTGGCTGAAATAGCTCATTTTAGCTATTCCTTGTCAATGGCCCCAAACTCTTATCTTATCAATAGTGGTTTTATAGCAATAAAAGACCACCTCTGAGAGAGCCCACTGTACAAGACTGATATCTCTAGTTTCTTCTAAACCAGTTCTTTGTGTGTGTGTGTGTGTGTGTGTGTGTGTGTGTGTGTGTGTGTGTGTGTATGTCTATGTAAAGGGAAATTCATAAAATTATGCTCTTATTTTTGGAGACTAAAAATTTTCAAGAATAGCTATATTCATACCTAGTTAATTTTCAAAAAAATGATATTTCCAAAACTGATATCTTATAACCATTCTAAAAACCAAAAGTTACTTTAAACTAACCTATATCTAATAGGCTATCTAATATCTAATATAAAATATCTAATGCGTCTTTTTCAATAGATAAGAACATGAAATAAAGAAGTGATTCATGAATAATGAGTGGTTAATACAATCACAAATTCTCAGATTTCATTCTAGATGTGTCAGTCCAGGTCCTAGTTGCTGAGCTACAAATATGACCAAAGGACTCACCAACAGGAACTGAGAAAGAATCAGATACAAGCAGCTATGGTAAAGGCAAATTCCCTTTGTGCCTCAAAAATTGTTCCTGAGCTAATGATATGTAGGTTTAAGGGTTTAAAAACTTAAATATTTTAGTGAAACAATCATGGAGACTATACATGTTTAAGGTGTATATTTGTATATAAACATAAATTCCCTAGAAAGTTTTACCATTTGAAATAATGTAAACTTTTGCTTCATTCTAGACTACATGCATAGTTTTGAAAAACCAAATTTATTAATGAAATGTACCACTGAATGGTTATAGTTTTCAAAGAAAATCTCTCTCTTGATTTAAAGATGAAAACAAGTCAACAAGAGATTAAAGCTAATTATTTTCATGAGTGATAGATTAAGTAAATTTAATTTATAGTTATCTTAATTTAATGAAATAAAAATCAAATGGCATTAATGAAAACATGAAGATACTTTATAATCACAAAAGTCAAGGAATGTTTAATGAATCAGTTATATCTTAGATTTATTTAACAACACTTTAATTTCAATAGCAACATTATGTACCTTGACAAGTTGCTATACATTTACATGTACATATATATTTCGTTGAGAGGAGAAAGGAGGGAATGGTATACTTAGCTTCTTTCGCCCATGTATCAGTGTCATCCTCCCCACTATTATTGGACCACATACCCTCTTTCTTCCTTGAACTTGTCAGGTTCATCCTGGCTTGAGTGTTCACCCTTGACTTCCTTTTACCCCCAAATGTCCTTTTTATATTTTGCTTCAGTTGTTAATATTAAATACCTCACTATCTTAGGTTGGTATCTAAGCCAAAAATGAAAATGTTTCACCTCTTTAATTATTTAAAGTTTTATCCACAGAGGGTTTTTATTATAGAAACTCATTTCACATTAAATTTGGATATAACTTTAGATTGCGAAGGAGTCTTAGCTTTAATTTTAAAGGGAAGCATACCATGAAGGAAGAAATTCTGGGTGTGCTATAGAAAGTGATACACAACTCCTAAAATGGTACAAATAGTACCTTTCAGTTTCTCTTTCTTTCCAACATTTGTCTTTTTTCTATACCTAAAGAAACTGTGAATGCAGTATCACATTTATTTGTCATAATAAATAGATGTATTTGTTTCAGATTTCTGTATTATATTGATGGCAATACTTAGATATAAATATGAGTTTGGAAACTCTAAGTCGTTAGGTGAAATTGCAAAACAGATTTATTTCTTGACAATGAGTTCTCTAACACAAGAATTAGAAAATTATATTTTCCTTTACCCAAAATGAGTTGGAAAACTGAAATGCTTTAAAATAATGACTATTGAACGAATCAGAAGAAAATAAGCCCATCCAACATTTGTGAAGGCAGAATACTGGTATTTTCTTGAATTTGAATCCTTTGGAACAATTTTTCTTAAGGGGCTTCGATGATGTGTTACAGGCACTTTGTGTCTGATCATGTAATTTAAAAAGGGAGAGAATCAGACTCTGTACATAGACGTGATTCAAGATACCCATTTTGTGCAAGTTAATGCAAGTAAATAATTCTCTACAAGTCCCAGGTTTCATTTGGTTCAGAGACAAATTATTTAACAAGTTCTAAAAGAAGCAAGAAAAATGTTTCCTGTTTGTTTTAGTTCTGTTAACTATTTCTGGGAAGAGATCCCACGACTATGGCAACTCTTAGAGAGGAAAACGTTTAATTGAGGCTGGCTTACAGTTTCAGAGGTTCAGTCCACGTTCAGGCACACATAGTGCTGGAGAAGGAGCTGAGAGACCTATATTCTACCTGCAGGCATCAGGAGGAATAATTGTAACAGTGGCCAGACTTGATCTTACAAAACCTTAAAGCCCAAGTCTACAGTGACATACTTCCTCCAAAAAAAGCCACACCTACAAATATTGCCACACCCTATGAAACCATAGACTTCATAGGAGTCTCTCCAGCCTATGAGGATCATTCCTATTCAAACCTGCACACTGTTTATGAACTTTGACAAAACTTGGTAGAATTGTTTCCCTAAAAATGAGGTATAAGGTTATGATTTGAGCTGCCCCAACATCTACCCTATCTATGAAATACTAGAGTGTGAAGAGACCTGACCCACAGACCCAAAGCTGCAGGATCTCCACTCACAGCACAAGATATCCAAGAAGAACCCTATTTAGAGCTCAGCATTGATAGTGTAAGTAGAGACCAGATGCCTGAAACCAGGCTGATGATTCTTTGCAATGAATACTTGCAAAGATGTGGATGGACAAAGATGTATGTGGACAAAGGGGGTTACTGGGTAACTCACTGTGTCACACTGCAGCTTTCATGACAAGATTTTTAACCCCCCACCTTCTTTTCCCTTAAATATTGTTTTATTTGGGGTGAGGCAGGGTGTGCAAGAGCAGAGAGCAGATGTGAAGGGATGGGGAAATGAATGGATCATGATACAGGATGTAAAAGACAATTAGACCAAGTAAAGAGAAAAAAGCAAAATATATAATAAAATTAATACATGAAAACGGAAGCAAACAAAACCTGGTGTGATGTACCTAAAGAAGTTGATGGCCGTTGTTTTACTGCAGTGGATGCTCTTTAAACTACTGTGGCCTGGCTGCTCAGGTAGCCTTGGGGTGTGGATTTTCTTTCTCCAGTTAGTGGCTCTGTTGCTGCCACTAAATGCAGCTTTAGTTAAATCTCTATCTTTCTAGTAAATCTCGAGATTCAAAGACTAGGTAGCTCAGAGAGTTGAGTAGAAACTGGCTAACTTTCTTTGCTGGTGTTCCCGTAAGTCTCTCTCCCTCCACACCACCACAATTAATACATCCACACTATGCTTCTCACTGACACTTCCGGTGAACTAGTTGCTAACCCTGCCGGTCTATCCCAGTTGATTTTATTTAATTAATGCAAATGCAAACACATCTTTACATAGTTAAACAAATGCAGCATAAACAAATGTAATCTATCATTGCCTAGTTTAACAAATATTCCACCACAGGTGGCCAATCACCATCTACTATCCCTTAACAAATTGAAGTTGCCATGAACTTAACTCTGTTTAGACAGTCTTGCCAATGTGAAGGTGTCAAAGATTAAACAATGTGATTAAATATCACTCCATATTTGGGTACTAATTAGTGTTGCGTTAATTAATTATAATAGGATGTTCATCAACTGACATTGGAAGAATAATTTTAACAAAAGCAGAGCATGGTGAATAAAAAGCAAGTCTTGACAAATGCAGTAGCTCAAAGAGGCCGGGTTTTATTTGACTGTTAAAATTATTATTTTCCTGTAGTTTTTCAGTGGTGGGAAAGTCCTCATACCGTGCTTCTAGGACAAGTAACATTAACAATAGAAGACTGGATTTCTTTTTCTTTTCTTTTTTTTTTTTTTTCAAGAAAAGCCAATCATATGACTGTTTTCTCCATAGTGACCCTTCAGTTCTGTAAGGCATATAATCAGGAAATGCTCTCTGGCCATCTTGATATGAAATGCAAAAGCTTAGAAATCCCCTCTAAATAATTGAGTGCAACCATTAGGAACAGAGCCAAGCAGTCTCTTAATGGAGAGGTCATGAGGGACAGTAGGCATAGAACTTCTTTGAGGAGTCCAAGGAACATTTGGTGGTTTATAATTGATTTTTCTGGGCAGATTTCTCTCTCTTTTTTTTTCAAATAGTAATTATATGAGCATCATTCATAATGACTGTTGCAAGGGACTTAGCTTTACTCTTCAAAGCAAAAATTATATTTGGCCAAAGAAGCTTCATAATTATCTCTACTTATTTGCTGTGGAATACAGATTTAGATTTTTTCCTCCTCATTTGAGGATCTAAGAGACTTAAGTCTCCCCTTCGAGGAATGAGGGTAATAGCAGCAGAGCTGGGAAATGAAGGGCTTACTACCACCACTCACTATGCGGGAAAGGCTGAAAGAGTTTGGCTTTAATAGTTTAACTCCCAGAGCTTTTCTTGGTAATTATTTTGTCCCTAAATTTTGGAAAGCCTGATGCATTGTTTGAAGATGTTAAGTACCTGTCTAAATTATGAAAGTAAGGCATTTTCCAAAGGAAAATTCTTTTATAAAGGCATGTTCTGATTAACAATCAGAAAAGATAAAGAAAGTAACAGCACAGGGTTCAGGCCTCTGTGTCCACTAGTTTTTATTAATATGTATTTGATGTGTATATGGCTGCAATGTTGGTCACTTTTTTCTTTTTTATATATTTGTGCAAAAACGTGTGTGTGTGTGAGTGTGAATGTATGTATGTGTGTGTGAGTGTGTGTATATGTGTGTATGTGTGTTTGTGTATGTATGTGTGTGTAAGAGTATGTGTGTGTGTGTGTATGTGTGTGTGTGATTATGTGTAGTTAACGGTGATAAAGAAAATGATGGTATCAACTTGAGAGTCGGGGAGCATGAGAGAGGTTTCAGGGTTGGTATCTGTAGCTAAGAGAGGCTGGAGGGAGGAAAGGAAAGGACAAAATGATAAATTGTGAATTGTGTTTAAATAAAAACATTAAAATGTATTTAAGTATATCAGATAAAACAGACCTACATAAGAATATTTTGGGAGTGATATTTTTTAATGTTTCCAAACAGATATGTATGTATACATGTAGAGAGAGGGAGATAAGGAGAGAGAGTGAAAAGGAGAGAGAGAAGTACACAAAAGAGAATAAGAGTAGAATTTAAATACCTAGATATTTTTACCTTCTTCTCCCCTATCTTTTCTATGTCTCCACTTTTCTCTTCCTCTCTCTTATTAACACACATGTAGAGACTCATGCTCTGATCTTTTTGGCTACTTTTGTCACACTGTGATGTCCCCATATACAAGTATGTGGTGAAGCACTTACTTGTTTTTGATATGATAACTGGTGTTTATCTGCTAATATAGCAAATGCACTGTTTTTTAAATGATTTTAAGAAGGCAAATATTTTGGCTTATATAATCACATTAAGAATTTATTTTATTTTTCATATAATATCAACTATTCTCCTAAATATAGTATTTGTCAGTGAATAATTATAGATAAAGACTCCTATTAATAGAAGAATTACAAATGGCTGAAAGGTGTAGGGAGATTATGTTGTTTCATTGTAAATAATTGTCCCTGTCTATGAGTTTAATAAAAAGCACTGATTGGCCAAAGGCAGACAGGAAGTGTGGGTGGGGCTACCAGACTAAGAGGACTCTAGGAACAGGAAGAACAGAGGAGAATGCCAGAGAGAAGCCAGAAGAAGCAGAGGATAACTATGCTGCTCTGAGAAAAGGTACTGAGCCACCACATGGCTGAACAGGATAAGAGTCATCGGTTAGATGAAGGGTACAGAGTTAGCAAGTTATATGCCTGGACCTTAGGCCAATCAGCCTAAAACTATTGTAAGCATCTGTATGTCTCTGCAGGTCTGCAGGTCTGTAGGTCTGCAGGTCTAAACCTTGAGGCTAGGCCCAAAAGTCCGGAACAGAAACCTTCTACTACAGAAAGGCACTTAAAAATTGTTTAACATCATTAGCCATCAGAAAAATGCAAATCAAAACAACTTTGAGATACCACCTTACACCTGTCAGAATGGCTAAGATCAAAAACACAGATGACAGCCTATGCTGGAGAGGATGCAGAGCAAGGGGAACACTCCTCCATTGTTGGTGGGAGTGTAAACTTGTACAGCCACTCTGGAATACAGTATGGTTCTTTCTCAGAAAACTAGGAATCAATCTCCCTAAGGATCCAGCAATACCACTATTAGGCATATACCCAAAGGATGCACATTCATACCAAAAGACATTATCTCAACCATGTTCATAGCAGCATTATTTGTAATAGCAAGAACCTGGAAACAACTTAGATGCCCCTAAAGTGAAAAATGGATTAACAAACTGTGGTACATTTACATAATGAAGTACTACTCAGCAGTTACAAAAAATGACATCCTAAAATTTTCAGGCAAATGGATCAACTTGGAAAATATCCTCCTGAGTGAGGTATCACAAGCTAGGTATGGGATGTACTCACTCATAAGTGGATTTTAGACAAAAAACAAAGAATACTCAACTCCAAACCATGATCCCTGAACATCTTGGGATTATAAGGAATTTAAGAGAGACAGCTAGAGATTTCTCCTAAGAAGAGAAAATAAAGAAGACTACCTTAGCAAATTAGGGTTGCAACCAAGAAGAGTTGGGAACAAATCTTGAAAGAAGGAGATGGTTGAGTGAGAGGAGCAAAGAGAAAGATAGAAAAAGATAGATATCTTGATAGAGGAACCAATGTGGGGTTGGAAGGAGACTGGGTGCTGGGGAAATGTCCAGGAACTCATAGGATATCCTTGGCCAAGTCTCCAAACAATGGTGGAGGGAGTGCCTAAGTGGGACTTCCCTTATAATCAAATGAGTAAACACTCTAGGTGTTATTGCAGAACCTATATCCAACAGGGAATGGAGGTAGAGACAGAGATCCATGGCTGAGCACTGGCCAGAGTTTCTAGTTCAGCTGAGAGCAAGGGAGGAGAGTCAGTATGAGCAAGGGGGGTAGGGATTATGAGGAAGGTTCCCAGGGTGATGGTTGGCTGGAGTTCTGGGGAGCTCACTGAATCAGGAATTGCCAGTGGAGATCCATCCGGAGGGGAAGCTGGCCCCTCCAGGGGTGGGCACCTTTCGAATAGCATAAGCAGTGTGTGGAGCCGTGAGGGGTGGGGTCAGACTGTGTTCCTGTTCATGGGCTGGTGCCTTGGAGCCTATTCCCGGTAGAGGAGCACCCAGCCCAGCGTTGACTTTGGGATGAGTGAATTAGATGTGCCTGGAGTGCATGTGCCATGCTGGGCTGGCCCACCTTGGGACTTCTTGCCCTTTTAGGGGAGGGGATGGGTGGATGGGGAGGGACAAGGTTGAGGGCTGGCTGGGAGGCATTGGGAAGGGAAAGGGGAGGGAGAGCAGGGGAATACATTGATGGAGATAACTTTTTTAATGAAAAAAATTCAATAAAAAAAGAGTACTATTAACAAGTTGGCTTGAACTATGTATAAAAATTAGGTATTTTGCTGTCAGGGAATTCAGTGTACTTTAATTATTAAAATATATTAAGGCCTTGTAAGATCCAAGGCCAAATAAATCTTTAGGGCTGAATATATGACTCCAGGGACATAATTTTCTGTTTAACTTTTATAAAAAGTAGCATTGTGATTTGATAGTTTAATGTTTTACTTGGGTTGTTTATTTCACATATTTTAGATACAATAATCCCATGTGTTATTTAAATCACATGTCTTAGAAGATAAAAATTAAAAAAAAAATCTCTGTCTTATATATTGTGGGTATTTCTTCCACCTATGGCCGTAAGCCCTGAGGGCGTGGTCTTTGGCTATAGTTTAAGACCTGGAAACCACATACACCAGGCCCTTCTTTCTCTCATTCTTTGATAATGAAGACTGGTCAGGAGGCATGAAGCTGCACTGAGTTGGCCCACAGCTTTCCAGATACCGAATTTGCCTTATTCTGTATCAGCGAGTTGCTTCCCCAGGATGCCTCAATACATAATACTTTTCTCAGTCACTCACAGATTTCTTGCTTTATCTGGAGCCCAATGTAGAGCATGAACCCATGACCCTGAGATTAAAAGTCTTATTCTCTACCGACTGAACTACGTGGAACCATAAAATTGGACTCAGGAGTATCCTTTAGGAGAGAAAAAGAACAGATAGGATGGGGTATTAAGATAGATTATTGTATCTACTTGCAAAGTATTTCAGCAAACTATTAGCCTTAGATAAACTGTACTGCCATGAATTATTATATATTGATACAAATGTAAATTATTTTTCTATTTCTGTTTAAGATAACTTATATATTGATACAAATTCAAAAATATACTTGTCATATTGTATATATGCTCCTACTTAAAATATTTTGTATATTGATACAAATGTAAAATTATATTTGTCATTTTGTATGTACATTCTACTTGTTTATGATATTTTATATATTGATACATATTAAGTATATTATTTTCATATTACACTATATATTTCTATCTCTGATTAGGACATTTTGTATGTTGTAAAAATTCAAAGTCATTGTCCTGATGCTACACATCTGCTTATAGATTATTTTTATAATGTGAAATCTTAGTCTTTAGGTGATTTTGTGAATAAGAACTACAGGTTCATAGTCACCCATGTTAGCTAGATTTCCTCAATATACAGCAATACATATCAGATGGATAGGTTATCTTTTAACTATTACATAGACATTAATTATGACATGTAAGTGTTTTAATAAATTAGATTTCTGTTGATTTGAGACAAGATTGCTCCTGGCAGCACCAATCTACTGCCCAGAGATGTTTGGCATCAAAGACACTCCATATGGAATTTGTTTTCTTCTTGGCTAAAATGGCCTGTTGGGCAAAGAACTACCCTGGCCTTGACGGCTGACAATAAGCCGTCAAGGAAATGTGACGGCTGAGTCTTGACAAGACAAGTTAGATGGTCTTTTAAATTCTCCTGCTTCTGGAAATAGTCTGTCAGATATTCTAGGCCTTAGCCTTAAGTGGATGTCCCAGTATCACAGAGAAATGGGTGACTGTCCAGTCAGCCAGCTGTCTCTGTCATTTCTTACATTCTCAGAAGCTGCTTGCTTGCACTTCCAGTTTGCACAGGTAATATTTTCCTTTGCAGGAATTTGTTGAGGTTGAAGGATAGATAGGTACAGTTACAATTCTCTTGTATCTTAGCTAAAAGAATATTAGGTTCTAGATTTAGATTCTCCAGGATAAGACTACTTGTGGAGTAATCTCTGACTTGCCATTGACTTGCCATTCACCTGTATTCTCAACAGTTAGTACATCTTTCTTTCTTGCTGTTCTTGTTGGTTGTAGTTTCATTTTGTTTACATTTTTGTGCTTTATTTCTCCTAAACAATATCTGATAATCATTCTTATTGAATGTAATTTTGTATTAGATTTTGAACTTTCTTATTTAGACGTAAAGGGGGATTTAGTGGATCTTTCTTCCACCTATGACCTTGGAGACCCTAGGGCGTGGTCTTTTGTCTAGCTTAAGATCTGGGAAGTACATATTCGAGGCCCTTTTCTCTCCAGCTATTGGACAGTGAATACTGGCTCAGGTGCATGAAGCAGCATTGTTTTAGTCCACAGTTTTCCAAGGACTCTGCAACTAAATTCACCTTATTCTCTATCAGTGAGTTGCTTCCCCATAGAATCCCTTAATAAATAGTCCTTTTCTAAGTCACTCGTAGATTTCTCAAATTTCTTATAGATAATGTTAAAATGAATTAACAGAAATTCTGAAAAATAAGATGTTTCTACCATTGAAATACCTTCAGTATAGTTTAAATAGGAAATGTCTGTGTACATAGCATTTTCTTTATCTGGAAGCCAAACTGAGATATCACATGTAACCCCCATTAGCCTGATGCAGTAAATTCCATCCAAGACTGGACACCAAGATTCCAAATTTGATATTCACGGTCATATGCAATCACTTTTATGCTCTGAGGTTATACCATGACTTAATAACCAAGTTATTAAGGGCACTGCATCTCTTGAATTAATTCATCTCTTGAATTAATGTTCTCAAATATGATCAAGACTATATGGTGAATTGATGAGGATTCCCACTGATAACTATGTAAGTGAACTTGAGAAAAGATCCTCAGCCCCTCATCCTTCCCCTCATCCTTTATGCAGCGTATGTGATCTGCAGTCAGAGCTTTCCAGTTCAACTATTTGTGGATTCCTGCTTCTTGTATATTCAGTGAGATAGACAATGCTGTCCTAAAATGGGCAGGGTTTTTAAAAATAATATACCGTACAACATTAGAAAAATTATATGTTAGATTTGGAAACAAGGTCAATGTTCGGTATTCTTTTAAAAGGGTTGCTTATGAAATCACACCATTCAGTCATCAGTAGAAAGTATGAAGAGTACTGACTGCATCCAATATGTTTGTATCACACAGGCTTTCACTATTCCAGGGTTTAGTTTACACAACACGCATGCACACCTGAGCACATATATGCATATTAGAGGACTTGTTCTGTATAATTATTTTGTATAATTGTGAAAAGGATTCTCGTGTTCTCAACTCAAGAATATCCTTTGTAAAGTAAATATTTGATCATTTTCTATAATACTAACCATTGTCCTCCCTGTAATTGAGGGGGGGCAGTATGTATACTCTGCAGATCCCCCTTTGCCAAATAGAGAGAGAGAAAGGAAAAATGTATAGAAATGTAGAGAATATAGAGAAGAAAAAGTAGGTGAATTACTTAGCAAGATGTGAAGTAGTTGCAAAAAAAATTGTCAAAGTTAATTTCATCTTTTGTAAACTATTCATCTGGGTTAAAAACTAAAAGGAAGAGTGAGGATCCTAAATCAAAGTATACTCTATACTGTTATTTCATCCACAAATGCAAAGTTGAATAGCAAATTATTTTTATCTTTATGTTTACAGAGTTGTACATTTATTTATATATAATCTGTGAGAATATATTTGTCTAATGCAAATGTCAACTGTTTTACAGATTTTAAGCGTTAATTTATATTTTAATGAAGATTGTTCATTTAAAATTTGAATGTCATCACGTATTTATTTTAAAAGTTGTTTAAGAAAAATAGTATCATGCTATAGGCTGATTAGTTGTTTCACGTTTGTGTAGCTATTCTACAGTTTACAGACTAGTGAGGCTTTTTAAACCCAAACACTTTATTCCACACCATCAAAAGAACAGCAATAAATCTCTTGATGATCCTGCTTGTAGCTTGTGTAAGCAGCATTCTGTGTGAGCAATAAAAATTTATAGAGTCCCTGGAGGGACAGTGATCAAGCTGGTGTTGATGTTTATACTAATGTCAGTATTGGACAATTATGAACATTAGATGCATACTATATATTCAGACTTAATAGGCAGTGAATAAAAAGATTCATACTTAAAACTTCCATTTAATTCATTCCACATAAATAGCTTATGCGGTCTCTGTACTGTCTTTTCCTAAAAAGTGAGAAATTTAAGATTTGAGAAACTAAAACCCTTGTCACCTGGCAAATTAACCTTAAAAAAATCAGAATTCCAGATCAGGTCTGTATGATTAAAGAATGTTTCTCTTTAATTTTCAAGGAGTTAGAAAAGATAGTCAAAATTAATATAATATGCCAACTCTCATGTTGGCTCAGAAATTTAAGCAAAATATTTTAAAGGCGTATTATCTAACATCTGTGGGTATAGATCATTGAACTATCCAGTTGATTTTTAAATTGGTTTATAATTTGAAATCTTACTTCTGTTTATGTGTCAAGTGATGCTCCATAAATGTCAATGTGAATCAACAAAAGGAACATCCGATAGTAAATAGAATGTAGAAGAATAGAGACTTGAATCACCTTGTGTGTTCCATCAATATCTAGGTGTTCATTTATTACACTTTCTTACTGTTGCTAGTTAGGGATTGAAGTCTAGTGATAATCATGAGCTACATAAATGTTACTCATTTAGTCCACAGCTAAAGTAGGTTATCCCAAAGTGAGTTCCTGAGGACGGATGAATTGTCCTCACTAAATAGTAGTATTATTTTGACTTTGTTATGATTTAGTTTACTTTTTAAATACCCAATTTTGTCATTAAACTTCACACAAGATTAGGAAAGTAATTGCGTGGATTAGAAACATTCAAATATTTTAGTGTTGCTCTATTTATACATTTTTTCCTCTGGAATTTATCCAGAGAAAGAGGTGGGATGAAACGAGTATTGGCCTTGCAACAACCAACAGTTTTGCTGTTCCAACATGGCAAGATTCCTAATGTGAATATGCTACAAACACCAGGTATTAGACTTTCTTTTATGGGTGAAATCTATGAATCAACTCAGACAGGACTGGCAAACAGTAGCCGACATATTTCCTTAAGCATTTTTTCATTTCAGTATTTTTAAAAGATATGAACATACTCATAGACATAATTAAACTGTAGTTGAAACACACAAAACATATACATCACACTTACACACCCACATATACACATATGCACTCCTATATAACCCTGCTATCCCTACAAGCATATATACTCATATTCCTCCTACACCTTAAACAAAAGCACTTATTGGAAAAGGGTATTCCAATGTGGAAGCCCCTTTACATTTGTGGTTGACTACCAAGAAAATATGCTACTGTACATAACTTTTTCGTGGTCCATTTTACCTGCTGTAATTCTTTAAGGAATTAGTGAGGAAAATTAAAGTTTAATAGTGCAATTCTGGGAGTAGTTACATCATGTCTTAAAGGAATTTTCTCAAAGCTCCACATGAGTTTCATATATTAGGTTTTAAATTCATGAAAATAAATGTTTCTTTGTTAAGTCTATAGATTATTTACTTAGTACCCGACTAATGCTGGGTGCAACAGAGAACCAGAAAACAAATTACTGACTTGCTAATTATACTTTTACTTCTAGCTGAAACAGTATTGACTCTCAACAGGCCACAACTTTGCTATACTTTGAATTGCAGTTGAATTGACTCAGTCAACCAGTTAGTAAGCCTGGTAAGAAAAAGTCTGCTGGCAGGACAGCTCAGTGGCCAAGAGCACTGATAGTTCTCCCAGAGGATTTCTGTTCAATTTGTAACACCTGTAGTTTGTGATTTCTGGCTCGGACTTTCTGGCTGAGCTTTGAGGTGCACATCCGCAGATCCACAGTCTTACAGAGACACACAGATGTTTACAGTAATTTTATGCTTATTGGCCTGGGGTCCAGGCAGATGACTGGCTAACTCTTTACCCTTAAACTAATCCATGATTCCTATCCTGTTCAGCCATGTGGCTCGGTACCTTTTCTCAGAGCGGCATAGGTGTCCTCTGCATCTGCTGGCTTCCTTGGCATCACCTTGGCATTTCTGCTCTGCTCTTCCTGTTTCCATAGTTTTCTTAGTCTGGTAGCCCTACCCAAACTTTCTGTCTGTCTTTGGCAAATCAACATTTTTATTAAACCAGTAGGCAAGACAATTATTTACAATATAACAACATAATCTCACTAGAAACACCCACAGGGCAACTCTTAATTTCTGTAACTCCAGTTCCAGAGAATCCAATGCCCTCTGTAGCCTACACAGATACCAGACAAATGATTATACATACATCTGGCCAATACACCAATATATACAGAAGGAAACTTAAAAAAACTTCTAAGCATTAGGTAACAGTTTAGATCAGTGACTCTCAACCTTCCTAATCCTGCGACTCTTTAATAAATTTCCTCATGTTATGGTGACTGACCCACAGTCCTAAAATTATTTTTGTTTCTCTTCATAACTATAATTTTGATATAGTTATGAACCATAATGAAAATGGCTGCCATGCAGGACATCTGACATGTGACCTTTGTGAAAAGGTCAGTTGAAACCCCTCCCCCCAGGGGATCTCAGCCCACAATGAAGCACTGGTCTATAAAGTTTCATTTTTGCAATCATATAAAAAGTCTAAAATTAATAATATATAGCAGCTTTTATTCTTATTTAGGAATACAAAGACAATTTTCTTACATATTTGACTTCCCAAAGCAACATTATATTTTCATAAATTATTTAAAGACTAGAGTTTAAATTTGTAATAATGTTATAGCAAACGAGCAGACAACTTCATAACATAGGAGATTTGTTTACATTTTCCTGATATAGGTCAGACATTTAGTGGACATTTATATAGTTTGTGTGTGTGATCTTGTTATTACTTCAAACAAATGTTCTGAGGAATAAAGATGCAATAGAAAACACAATTTTTACACCTTATATAAGAGAATTTTACAAAAAACATGGTATGAATATTTGTGGCACCCCCTAGTCACTCACTCACAGCCAGTGACAAGTCTGCTGATGTCATTAAAGCTCTGTTTTTCCAACCCCATGTGAGATTGTGTGGTGATATATATTTAATAAAAAAGACTCTTGGATATCAGAGGACAGAGCCATCTCTCCAAACATTTTTGGTTTTGTTTTGTTATGGTTTTTCTGTTTTTACAAGAAAGGGTTTTCTGTGTAACAGTCCTGGCTGTCCCGGAACTTGCTTTGTAGACCAAGCTGGCCTTGAGCTCATATAGTTCCTCCTGCCTTTGCCTCCCAAGTGCTAGGACTAAGAGTGTGCACCACCACTGCCTGGCTTTCATGGCTTGGCTCTGCAGTTGACTCTCTGATATTCCAGACTAATTATTATTTTATTAATAATATTAATACTAATATTATTATTGCACTGCTTTCTTCCTTTCATACCAAAGGAATCTACAGTAAGAAGTGAAAATCTAAGCTGATAATTCATAATTTTGTGTAGTCTTATGTTTTTTCTGTTTTTCTAGAATGTTGTGGAAAATATGTAGACATTTAGGCTGCAGAGGAAACTGAGTTAGTCTTTTCCCCGTATTTTTAATGTAATTTTCTTTAATTGCACTTTTACATTTTCTAATGTTTTCATTAAAATAACAGATTATCTTATTTTTCTTTATTCTTATTACCTACCTCAGTGCACAGCAGAACAATACATAATACAACTTCAAGGACTGTACACGGACCAGCATTGTTGGCATCCACCTATAACTTTAAAAACGTGAAATCTCATCCTATTTTTTTCATACTTATCTGCCAAACCAGATGAATCAGAGTCTGCATTTCAATAGAACTCTATATAAGAGCTTTATTTCGTCTTTATTCAGAACTACTTTTCTTAAATCCTTGTACAATAATCATCCTTCAGTTTAAATACAAGCTTACATTAAAGTTAAGAAATGAGGTAGGTGGTGATGTAGAGGAAAAGGACTGTGCATCTGTGCCTATACAATAGATGGAGGTAAAAGCAGCCTTCTGAAAAAATGAACAGAAATTTTCATCAGAGTGAAAAAAGAAAATGCAAGAATATATATTAAAAAAAGCACACAAAACTTTAAAAGGATTTTTAATGCTGAGTATTTGTATAAAATCTGCTTCTTTTTCTTTTACAAAAGTGATGATGTATACTTATTGATTACATATCCCCCTTTGTGGTTACTACTCATCTCTAGATAATGAGACCATAAGTTTATTATTATTATTTCATTATTTTTTATAAAAATGTCACTTTTATCTATGTATCCCCCTGCTCTCCTCCTTCCCTGTCCCAATACCTCCAGGTCAGCCTTCAGCCTCCCCCCCCATCCCCCAATCCTTTCCCCCCAAAGGGCAAGAAGGTAGGTCAGCTCAGCATGGCACATCCACTCCAGGCAAGTCCGATTTCCTCATCCAAAGTTAATACTTGGTTAAGTGTTCCTCTGCAGGGAATGGGCTCCAAGGTGCCAGCCCATGCACAGGAACACAGTCTGATCCTATCCCTCCAGGCTTTACATACTGCCCATGCCAATCAACAGTTGCCTACCCTTGAAGGGCCTAGCTCCTTTTTCTGATGGATCTCCAGTGGCTGCTCTTGATTCAGTGAGCTCCCCAGAGCTCCAGCCCTCTGTGGGCTCATAATCCGTATACCCTTGCTCATAGAGACTCTCCTCTTCTCCCCTTCTCTCAGTTTATTATTACTACTACCACTACTATTATTTGCATCTCAGTTGCAGTTTCCCCTCAGCCTTCTCTTCCCAGCCCCTCATTTCTCTCTAATAAAGGGTGGACCTCCCATAAATATCAACCAAACATGGCTTATCAAGTTGAAGTAAGTATATGCACTTCTCATGTTAAGGCTGGTGAGGCAACTTGGTATGAGGAAAAGGGTCTCTAAAGCTGTCAAAAGAGTCAGAGGCAGTCCCTGCTTATATTGTTAGATCCACAAGAAGACCAAGCTGCACACTATAACATATATACCTATATGGGGGCCTAGGTCCCATGCAGGCTCCCTGGTTGTCAGGTCGGTATTTGAAAGTCCCTATGAGTCCATGTTAGCTGATTCTTTGGGGTTTTGTGGTGCCCTTGGCCCTTCTGGCTCCTACAGTTCCTCCTCTCCTTCTTCAGGATTCTCTGAGATCCACCTAATGTTTGATTCTGGATCTCTGAATCCATCCTTCAGTTGCTGCTTGAAGTTTCTCTGATGGGCAATACGACAATTCAGATAGGAACCGATCTATGAGCAGCATAGAAGATTATATTAGGAATAATTTCATTGACATATTTGTTTCTATACATAGTACCTCACAAAACGGAAAAGCTTACTGTAATGCAAAAACCCCCACTATCAATAGGGCAAAATTGTAGCCCAGAGAATGGAAAAAGATCTTCACTGATTCCACATGTGACAGAGGACTAAGTTCCAAAATATATAAAAAAGTCAAGAAACCTGACATCAAAACCAACATAATCAAAAACAAACAAAAAACATGGTGCATGGATCCAAATAGTGAATTCTCAACAGAGGATTCTCAAATGGCTAAGAAGTACTTTAAAAAATGTTCAGCACCCTTAGCCATCAGGGAAATGCAAATCAAAATGACTCTGTGATTCCATCTTACACTTGTCAGAATGGCTAAGATCAAAACCACAAGTTCATACTGGAGAGGATGTAGAGAAGGAGAAAGACTCCTTTGCTGCTAGCAGGGGGCTGGAGTACAAAATTCACAGCCACTTTGGAAATCAATATTTCCAATTTCAGAAAATTGGAAATTGATCTATCTCAAGACCTAGCTCTACAACTCTTGTGTATATGCCCAAAGGCTACTCAAGCATACCGAATGGACATTTGCCTAACTGTTTCACAGCAGCTTTGTTTATCTTAGTCTCAATCTAGGAACACTCTAGATGTCTCTCAACCAAAAAATGGATAAAGAAAAAGTGGTACATTTACACAGGAAGTAATGTTCAGCTGTTAAAAAATTATGTCATGAAATTTTCAGGCAAATGGATGGAACTAGAAAAAAAAAATCATTCCAAGTAAGGTAACCCAGGCCCAGAGAGATAAAATATGGTATGTACTCACTCATAAGTGGATATTAGCTGTAAAGGAAAACCATGCTACAATCCACAGACTCTGAGAGGCTAGGTTACAAGGAAGGCTCAAAGAGGAGCCACATGAATATCCCTGGGAAAGATTCTTAGAATAAACATAGTGGGTCAACAGGTTTTTTTGGGGGGTGGGGTGTTGTGTGTGTTCAGGTGCAGGATAATAGAGAAAAACACACCTGGAATTGTGGAGCATTTCTTCGATAAGCTACAATCTTAGTGTCATGGAAACTTCCAAGAATCTAGAATGGTACTCTAGTGAAGACTCCTAATAATAGGTATGCGCAGCCTGGACTGGCCATCTTCTTTAACCAAGCAAGGTTTCCAGTGGAGACATTGGGAAACCAACCCAGCTGCAAGACTTTGACCTATAATTTATCCTGCCTATAAGATGTGCTGGGCAAAAGGTGGCACACAAACTGGGGGAGTAATCAGCCCATGACTGGTCTAGCCTGAGGCCCATACCATAACAGAAAAACTACCCTCAAGGGCCAGGAAACAAAGGCCAATTATATATCTTTAGAAAAACTATGGGTTGTTTAGTCAGTAAGCACTTGTGCAAAAAGCTGCCTAGAGAAAGTGAAATAAGTAGAAATTAAGAAACAAGTGTCACATGGAATATGATCCTGGGCTGTATATGGCTTTCAAACAGACCCAAGACCTGGACCTCAAGAGTGCTTCCCCACAAAAGAGGCTGCAAAAAGTCACTTTTGGCTGGTACTAAAAATAGTTCCCATAATGACCATATTTCTGCAATAACCTCTCCAGGGTTTTGAAGTTACATATTTTTAATTAATGCTCTTAAAAAGCTGTTTCTGTGTTTGGATGAGAGAGAATAGTTACTATAAAATTGTATGCAGAAGCTTATTGATCACCTGGGTATGAGAAATGTTTCCTTTCCCACAATGAGTTTTCCTAAACACAGCCCAATACCTGCTGACTAGTCAAATTAACAAGAGTATTTCATGAAAATAATTTCCCAGTCAGTGTTTTTAAATACTGAATGTAAGAAAAATGAACTGTTGTAGGAGATTCATGTTTGTAAGATGAGTGGCCAGTTGATAATTAGAAGAGCTTTATAACACCCTGGTGACATAGGCATCTTTTACTGTTGCCATTTTTGTGGATGCAAAACGTCAACAGAAAGTAATAAGCTGTTGGACTCAGGGAACCTAAAAAATCAGCATCAGCAAAAGTCTGAATTTTCTGAGTGTCTCTTGTGATGCAGGAGAACCTGGCCAGCCATAGCAGCTACCTGCTGAATATGATGAAGTTATTCAGTCTCTTTGTAACTTGCTTCTTCCTTTGTTAAATGATAAAAGTAATGGAATTTACTTCAAGTGGTTATTAATATGATTAATTATTGATTACACCCAAACACTTCAAAGTCGCTGGTGTATAGTGGTAGTTATTGTTAAGTGTTTGTCTCTGCAGAGGGTATGTAACAATAAAGAAAAGAAATCCCTTTCCTGGTAATACTTTCATTCTCGTTATCAACAGGAACTTTTCTTAGCTTATAGACGTTTGTGTGTGAGTCTTTTTTTATGAACATACCAAAGCAGAATGCTATAAAATATATATACATACATTCTCATGCATTTTGGTAGATTCAATTTTACAGTGGTTGAATGTTTTCTCAATTTCCAATAAATGAGTTCCAAACAAAAAGACCATTTTCTAAATTCAGCTATACTATGACAGAAAACACCCTGTCAGTCACTGATAGAAGCTGAGAGATATAAACCAACTGATTTAAAATTTTATAAATGATTTAGAAGCATCAGATAAATATATAAGTAACCCTAAAGCTATTTTTAAGGTACCGATTTTAAGGCATGCTCTGATAGTTTGAGAAAATAATAACCTTAAACAGCTGGTAATAGAATGCCATTTCTAAGGAAAATTATTTTATCACTCAGGTAGAGGACTCATAAATGACACTTCCGTTCTTATAAAGTGATCCCGAAGAGCCGCCTTGCCTCTCTGTGATGAGAGGACACGGAGAAAGGATGGCTATTTAAGAAACAGAGAGCACGTTCCTATAATACACTAAGTCTAAAAATTCTGGACTTCTTTCTCCAAAACTTCACAAAACATATTCTGTTTGTTTGTAAGCCATACGGTTTATGGTATTGGATTAGAACAGCCCAAGTTCACTAAGCAAAGCAAGAACACATGTATAAGAAAGAAGTTCCTCGGGGAGAAAATCCAGAAAAAGAGAGGAGAGGAGAGAATGAAATAGGTGTATGTGGGATGATGGGTAGACGTTTCTATGTAAGGACTAAAGTGGGTAAAACAGATAAAATGATAAGGAAAGGCAATAGAAAATACTATTGTTGTAATGTTTGCAATACAAACATTAGTGTTGGAGGCTCAGAAAGGGAAAGTACTTCCTGTGGTAAGCACAGTGGACTGACTTAACACAACAGGCTACCCAAAGCCTTAGTGCTGTAACAGAAGTCTATGTTCAATGCCCATTACCTATTTTCTTCTTCCATTCCTTCCTTCATGGCATACCCTCCCTTTAGAAGCCATTGTATTCAGATATGTTCTTAGTGGTGTTGTATAGGCCCTAAGAATCCTCATTTTTCCATATAAAATAAACCAGGGTGAATACTTCGAACATGGAAATAGAGTGTATGATAGCTAAAAGATGGAATAATTTGGACACATAGGTGAAGAAAAGAGCTGTATTTTTGTAAATAGAACTTTAAGGAGATTGAGTGAATGTGCAAGAGAAAAGATAGGAAAGGATTGAAGTTTCTGAGGGGTTGATTAGGGGGTTTTGCTCTGAACTGTGGTGGGAATGTGGAAAGAAAGACCATTTTGTGAAGTAATAGAGGAAAAAGAAGGAAAAATGTATTGGAAACTGAAGGAAAGGTCATTGTTATTATAAACTAGCAAAGAACTTGGCTGAATTATGTTCATGCCCATGGCATGTGGAAAGTGGAATTTAAGAATAGATAAATATGAATATTTGGTATAAAAAATATATGTGCTATAAAGCTTTAAGTTCTTTGTAGCTTCTTTTAGCTACATATTTTAAATTCTTAAAAAGAAATGATATAGAAATAGAATTTGCAATCAATAGAGAAACCAAATTTAAAGACTTGAAGAATTCTCAGCCTGGTCATGTAGTCAAGAATAAAAAGCATCTCATCAGATGAAACTGAGCAGGTGACTTTCTAGTGGGAGATTCTTATGAATAGAATGATGGCAAAACATCAGGACAATCCAAGAATGACGCCAAAGGCAGGTAGAAGACACTAGTGATTCACTCACTCCTGTCTATCTCAGTAGTAGGTGCAAATCTATAGAGAGGAAGTGTATAAACTAGACACCACATCAAACATCCTAGGATACTGTGGCTTGGCTATATGCCCATGAGTACCTCATTTTTTTTTTTCTTTTTCACTTCTAGAAGTAAGATTTTGACCTCTACAATTGATGGCCTTGGATATTTGGTATACTAGCTTAAAATGGTCTAACAAAAAAATGGTTGGTTTGGAATGGAACAGAAAATGTAATATTTTGTGATTTGAAATTTTGCATCATTTTCAGGTGAAGGCTGAGTTGATGGGAGCAGATAATCTCAAGCTAATTTTAGTAGGCATTGATATTACTAATTACTAGACTGTGATTCTGAATGGAAGATAAATAAGACAACTTAAAAATTGAACTTGATAATCTTAATAATTTTCTTTTATATTAAGGCAGGTGCATTTAACTTAAATGAAAATAAAATACTTTTCATTATATAAGTAAAAAAGGTTTGAGCAGTATTATTAATTGACTAGTTACAACCAATGAAGAAATGCATTTATTTTCCAATATTTTACTCTTAGTTTGCAAATAAGCCTACATGTGAATTTATGTATGTGCAGACACACAAATACACACCACACACAGAGATAGTGATATGTATATCTATAATCTATTTCTATATCCATCTATAACCTATCCTCTATCATCATCTATTTCTCTCCTTCTCCATCCATCCATCCATCCATCCATCCATCCATCCATCCATCCACCCACCCACCCTCTTACCCACCCACCCACCCACCCACCCATCCATCCATCCATCCATCCATCCATCCATCCACCCACCCACCCACCCACCCACCCACCCACCCACCCACCCACCCACCCACCCATCCATCCATCCATCCATCCATCCATCCATCCATCCATCCATCCAGCTAGCTAGGTTTCTGGCCTAGAATTTTGGGCCTAGCCTCAAGGTTTGGATCTACAGACCCACAGACCCATAATCCCACAGAGACAAACAGATGCTTACATTAATTGTATGCTGATTGACCTGGGGCCCAGGCATATCATTTGCTAGCTCTTGCTCTTAATCTAACCCATGATTGTAATCCTGTTCAGCCACGTGTCTTAGTGCCTTTCTCAGAGCAGTATAGTTGTCCTTTGCTTCTTCTGCCTTAGCTGTGGTATTTCTGCTCTGTTGTTCCTGTTCCGAGTTTTCTTAGTCTGGTAGCCCCAAACACACTTCCTGTCTGCCTTTGGCCAATCAGTGCTTTTTATTAAACTTATAGGCGGAACAATTATTTACAGTGTAACATCATAAATCCACTATAATCTATCTATAACTCATACCCAAGTCTCATTTTTTTTATAATTTAAAAATACTTCAGAATACAAGGGATTACTTTATCAGCCCTTATTTCATAGGCAAACAACAACAGCAACAGCCAGAGAAACAAGAAGAATAAAGTTGGGGCTGAAGGTGTAGTTCTATGTATTTCTTGCATAATATATGAGGCTTGAGTTTTAACACCTAGTAATGTAACAAAGGTTATTTGTGAAGTACATTTAATTAAGTTTTGAGATTCATTTAAATCTTTGCACCCAGAGACCAATGTTCCTTTCGATCAGACACAATCTATGAGAAAGCATTACAACAGCTATGTGTTGTTTGACTTCAGGTTATTTGTTTCTACTTTTCATCCTAAGCAAACTAACTTCTTTCTTATTTATAGAGGAATGTATGTTAAACAACCAGAACTTAACAGAACAGCCCAAATACCTCACAGAATAGCAGAAATACTGCTTCTCTGTGGACCAGTTTAAAGGCATTAAGACAGAGAAAGCATCTTTTAAAAACTATTCTTCTTCTCTCAGACATTACATTCAATGTTCCCGCTTCCTCCACTTTCTCCCTTCTTTACAAGATCAACTTTTCCTGTTTCCTTTAAAAAAACATAGCGGGCCTCTCAAAGTTATCCACCAAGCATGGACTATCAAGATGCAATAAGACTAACACATACCATATCACAGCTGCTGTTAGCAACCCAGAAGAGGAAAAGGTACCAAACAGAGAAAAAAAGAGAGACACCCTGTGCAACTTTGAGTGAATGATACCATGCAGTCTAAAGGTCATGGTGCTGGTACTGGTACTAAGGCCCAAAGAGAACCTGAATGTTAACAAAAGAGCCACAGACCTGTTCTCCAACAATACTTTGACCACTTTGATACTTTATTCAATAGTTTATGATCCAGTAGATCAGCCAAAGAGACCTTGCTTTTGATTCTTCTCATCCATTTTGACTTAAAGGCTTAAATCTGCACTTTCTTTATGAGTCTAACCTTGGCCAACTATAGCCGCTAGAAGAGAACCATGAGTGTTTCTAATTATTTTTTTCAGTCACCTGTATGATTCCACTAAACTCTGTAACTAAAGATCAACTGGAACCATCTAAGGAGGCCACCTTCTTTGTTTGTAGAGAATCATCTATGAGAAGTGATTTAGTTTCCAGAGATTGTCTTGATCATCAGGAATTTGATTGACAGCTGCCTCCACAACCCTCCTGCTTTCATTACTCGTTCTCCTAGAAAGCATTTTACTTGATTGTTTGCACACAAGATTTATTTCAAGTAAATCTTTTGGTCAGATAATTACTAATGACAGATATTAAAAACTACCTAGGGCCCATGCATATATCTATTCATACCTGTGTATATTTACCACAGTCCTTTCTATTTTTATCCCTCTGTCCAAGTTTCTCTGTGATTTGCCAATAACCAAAATTAAAACAGACTCGCACATCTATTCATCTTATATATCTCAATTACATGCATACTTGTGCACAAGTACACACACATGGGGTAATACTTCTTTGTCCATGAGTTTATTAAACAACATTTTTGCTACCACTCATAAAAATTCAATTTTAGTGAATTTTCCCAGTTAGTATTTATAAAATTATTTTCTAAGAAGAAAAATGGTTTTAAATATATATATATATATATATATATATATATATATATATATATATATAATATAACTTTAGAATGTGAAGTCATATTAGAAAAAATGTAATACTATCATTTATTTTGTTCTTTACTTGCAAGGTTTAATATTCTAACATCTTTGATGGTTTGCCTGCATATTTGTATGTATGAAAAGAACAGAATTTTCCTCTTTCAAGTTGCTCTCCTATACCCTTGCTTTGGTATTCTACATTTTACTACTGGCTAAGAATATTTTCCTAAGACTTAACCATCTTTTTTAATGCTGACTTGGCATTTACATTTAGGTCTGCTTATAATTAATACTTGCAACCACCAGAAAGCAGGTGCATTCATTTTCATTTTGGTAAGTGTGACTTTTAAGTAAAAAAGATAGATAGATAGGCAGGTACTGACTTTTTCCCAACAAGAAGCATAAAAAACATAACCAGAACATAACTTAGAAATCTCTGACTCCAACTGCATATTTAATCTATTATCTCTAAGTCAATAGCATATTTTATAAAAACAAACACCCTCTTAAAGAAACACTATCTTTTCCGACTTCAAAGTAAAACTTAGTAAGGCAATTAAAAGTCAATATAGATACCATGTTAATTGCTACAATTCAGAATCAGTGGTTTTTAGAATTTTAATTAGATGAATGTGCCTCTCTTTTTACTGATTATGCCTTTTGTTTATTTGGAAACATTGCATGTTATATCCAACCTAAACTCTGTAGAGAAAAATGACCATAAAACAGGCCAGTGATTTATCTGTGTGTAGAATATAACATAGAATACTTTCCTGAAACAGAAATGTTTTGTATTTTAAATGTTTACTCTCTCTATATATGTATGGGGGGCATGTTACTTTTTGGATAAGTACATGAAAATATGTTTCAAATTTCAAGTACTGACGCACACACAAACACACATTTTCTTTGACCACATGCTGCAGGCTATAACATTTGCAAAGCTAGCCTGTAGAAATGAGGTGTCTTACCCTTGATTAGAACTGCATTTGCTCAGCCATGCAATGGGTTTCATTTCTGTTTATCTTCTCTGTTTCCTTAGGAAAGACATAGAAAATGGCAGCCCACTAAATACTGCCTTGGGATTCCAAAGGACATGTGCAGGGAAATATTTATCTTCCAAAGAGATCTCTAATTCCTGTACTGAACTTTCTTTATCCAAGGAAAACTAAAGCTTATCATGGAAGACGAGACTAAAAGATAAACATGTAAGACCCAGAGGAACTCTGGAAGAAATCACTGTCTCTTCTTTGGATCCACAGACAATATCCATTCATTGTCTTGCCTTTGGATTCAAGGGGGAAAAATCAATTTTTTACCTTTCTTGAATCACCTAGATCTACTGCTTCCATTCCTGTTATTAATTAAGAGCTTAAGTGTCAACCACTGGGATAGTCTTTTAGTTTTACATGTCCTGCAGCTTGTATACAAAGATGTATACTAATGAATATGTATGTCTTTCCCTCTGCGAATATATGGTCAGTTATTTCAGCAGATTAAAATGTAAGCTTTAGGGCTAAAGTTTAAATATCTCTTTATTTCTGATAAATTCTAGAAGTCCAAATCAATTTTTTTTCATAGTAAACCCAGAATAACATATGTAGTTTTTACCTTAACTAAAATAATAATTCTGTCTTCAATAATATTTTCAAAGTATTATAATCCTAGTACAAAGAATATATCAGAAATAACCATGTAAGAGCTATGGTAAAAACATCATAATGGCAAATAATTGGGGGAGGAAATAGTACAACAAAGAATTGTAATATTAATAAAGGATGTTTATGATTTGGGAAACCATAATGATTGATAATAATTCAAAATAACAAAATGAAAATTAAATTGATTTTTAAGTAAAGTTTGTCTCAGCTTTTTCAAAATAAAATAGCTGGTGTAAATATAAAGACAACACTTAATTCATTTATCCTTTAAATCATCCTTCCCTAATTATGGAGGGCTGTGATATTAAATTCAATGGTGAATGATCTGATCTGCACTACCCATTCACTTACATCATAGGAATTCAGTCTTGCTTTTCCTTCCTGACAGCATTTTAGACAATGTTAGAACACTAAAACCGTAAGTTGAAGATGTTATCAATTATCGCTATATTATAAACCTCCCTGGAGTAGACCCTGAAAAACATGAGCATCTGGCACTTTCTACTTTAATGTGGCATAAAACAAGATAAACTAATGAAGGAATTATGAGCACAATGGGATCTTAGAAGTCAAAGATACAGCAGTTACGGAGTTAGGTCAAAGAAAAACAGATTTTTAATCTAAACTACTATAACAATATATAATGCAAACACATGTGTATATATGATGTAAATTCAGAGTTTTAAGAAGTGCTAAATGAGACTTACTTTCTCGTAGTACTTGATCTCATAGTCCAGAACAGCTCCATTGGAAAACGTGGGTGCTTGCCATGATAGGGCAAGGCTGTTTTGGGATGCCCAGTCCTTCCTCACCATACCTATCAGAGAAGGTGCTATAAGGAAAGGAAAAACATAATTAGTAGAGATAATTTTTAATCTTAAAACATATGTATGTCTCTTCCAAATAAAATACATTATTTTGAGTAGAGGGTACCAACGGCCCATGTCAAATTAATAAAATAGGCTGAGTATTTTCTACTCAGATCAAATAAGGGATTCCTTTGGTTAGAAACACCATTAAGAAGTATAGGAAACACTCATGTATGTCAAGATGGAAGTCAAAGCTTATTTGCCTCTCGCTCTGTCAAGGAGGATATTTCTCTGCAAACTAGGTTTGGTTTTAGGTTTTCACAGGAAGGCTAGTGCTTGACTCCTGGTTTATATAATCTATTATCTACCTTAGGAAACAAACTGTATGATTACAAGAGCTTGTGGAACATTTTCTTCTTGAGAAATCTGTGTAAAAAAACCACAGCAACAAAATACTTAGTGTTAATTTCATGACCTAATTTCCCAGAGGAGCTATTTAAAGTGACTTTAAAAGGCAAAGGTTTAATTTAAGAGGTCACAAGGAAAGACCCATAGATGTTATTTTACTAACAACTCTGTTAGACAGAGTATGATGTTCTATTAAGATATAATTGTGTATGTGGAGTACACTGAGAAATAATAGTTCTTGCTAATACTGTGAAGTAAGACAGCACAACATCCATGGGGAACAGGAGGTAGGAGATCAAGAAAAGTAACTGAGAATTCAGATCATAGGACCCTTAGGAAATTGTGTCAATTCTTTGACATCTTTCCCAGAAATGCACTTAATGTGTTAGTAATGGGTGATATAAGATTTAAAAGACTGACTCACTATGATACTTTAAACTTCTTAGAAAAACATGTTTTAATATTTTACCTCTAAAGGTTGTCTTTGCATCATAAGAAAAAGTATATTTTTTAATTTATAGGACCAACAGTTTTGGTCCAGAGGAGATAAAAATTAGAAAATATGCTTAAAATTCCTGTTAGAAGAAAATTAAGACTGGGCTAAAATATGTTCGCAAAAATAACATATATTTATAAAATTATTATTTTTATATTATAAATATAGTAATAGATAATATAGAAAATAATAAAAGACACTCAGAAATTATCATTATTTAAGCTAAGATACAATCATTATTGCATTATTCGCCATTGGAAACTGTACTAACGTTCTTATCTTATAGTTTATAATGTATTAGTCATTTATGTATAAACTATAAATTCAAATCAAATCATAAAAATTTGGAGATGACCAACACAGTACAATTTTGTACTTACTTTTCATGTATATATAAATTAATCTATTAATTTTCATCTTAATATAGTATTATGATGTGGTTAATATTACACGATATTACATTTGCTCTTAACATCAACTATATAATGGCTGTAAACCATAAACTTTCAATTGTGGTAACAACACAATAGAATGATTACTGATTAAAATACATGTACCATTTTCTATTCTAATTTTTAGTCATAAATTATTGCTACAGCTACATTACTTTAATTTTTAAGGTTTCACATTGCACTTCTCTAAAGATAACATTGCAAAATTCCTTAGTTACATAAATTTATCACTTTAAAGTTAACTTTATGAGCTATGTGATGGATCAGCTGATAAAGCACTTGCCTTGGAAGTACAAAGATGTCAATTTGACCCCCAGAACCATATTGTTTTAAGAGAGAGCCAGGTAAAATGGTTTAAACTTTAAGCCCATTGCTGGGAATGTAGAGATAGGAGGACCCTGAAACTAGCCAATGAGCCTAGTTAGGGAACTATAGAAACTATATGGGTATTGGGTCTACAGGAGATGCTGTCTCAGAGGATGTGGACAGCCATCCTGATTATGGCCACCTAGGTTATATTCTGGCCTCTTTATTTGTCTGTAATAATTACTAAATACTTGATTATGTTGGTATTCATCAATATATTTTTCAAATGATAGATATACAAATTTCTAATACTGTGCTATCAGAATACTCATATTTATGAAAATAATTTTTACACCATAAAATTCCTATTGTGTTGGGTTCTAACTAATTTTCTCCAGTGGCTTTGGTCGTGTGTCTTCAGTTGCTCTTACCACAGCCTCCTGAGCAGCAGGAGCTATAGGTGTATCCTAGAGTCTTGCTGGCTAATTTTTCATTGAGAAAAATTGTTTAAAATAATTTGAACTTTCTGAACCATGTTGTGAATGAGCATACTACTATTAAAAATTCATGTAGGTGCCCATTATAAACAGTTGATGATGAAGCAGAGGAAGTGATAAACTATTTACCGCTCAGTACCTCTGTAATGCTGCATTTTCTGTTTTCACAAAAGTCAATATTGTACCAAATTTCATTGTAAAACAAAGCTGCAACATACAAAATTTCAGGCATTTGTTTTGAATATACTTAATGCATTTACACATAGATGACCCAAGTTATCTAACATTTGCAGCTAGCAGATAACAGTGATTACCGTGTATTAATTGTACTAGTAAATACCGAGCAGAAATAAATATATAATACACACATATCACAATTACTCATCATATTTATACATATCTATATATACATATATATGCACATCAAGAAAAGAAAAATGATTTTATGATATAGAAGGAAAACTCCTGGTTTAAAAAAAAATCAGATCTTGAAATGAACAGGCCAAGAAGTGTCTTCTGGAACTTGTCAGACAAGAGACTGTCAGAGCAACTTAAAGACTCAAGTGGTGCTTCTTTCCTTCCTTCCTTCCTTCCTTCCTTCCTTCCTTCCTTCCTTCCTTCCTTCCTTCCTTCCTTCCTTCCTTCCTTCCTTCCTTCCTTCCTTCCTTCCTTCCTTCCTTCCTTCCTTCCTTCCTTTCTTCTTTCCTTCCTTTCTTTTATGATTTTTAATTTAATTTTCTTACACACCAACCACTATTCCCCCTCTCTCCCCTCTTCCTACTCACCCTGAGCTTCCTTCCCCCAATTCACTCCTCAGTGAGGATAAGGCCTCCCATGGGGAGTCAGCAAAGTCTGGAATATTCAGTTGAGGCAGGACTAAGCCCCAGCCCCTGTATTAAGGTTGAGTAAGGTGTCCCTCTATAGGCATTGGGTTTCAAAAAGCCAGTTCATGCTTCTAACTAGGAGTTAATTTGTTGTCTCCAGATCTTATTCATTTATGTGTTATAGAACTCTTCCATCTTTAAGATAAGCGACTGAAGCTCAGAGAACTTTTTGCAATTGTGTAAAGACACTTGAAAGTAAATTTCAATATTAAATAAGATGTTAAGAAAGAATTTGAAAATTAGCATTGTTTCTGTGACTGCCTCTTAACACTCACTCTAATTTAGTGTAATACATTTAAAGGTAAAATCCATCTTCAAAACCACAAGCAAAGAGTGAAACAATGTCACAAATAACCTTATTGCTTTTGAATGTTATTTTATATATACTGCCACTCAAACCAACACTATTGATTAATTACAAATATGTTTCACTGGGAATTTATTGAGATTCATGGTATGTCTCATGCGATAGTATCTATATATGTATATGTGTTAACTTTAAAATATAGTTTTAATTTAAAAGTATGATAGTATATTTTTTTTAAAAAAAAGTAGTAAAAATTGTTAATTCCCATTCATCTGTTTATCATACTGCTAATACTCATTTGTATTACTTTGGATGTGTGTACATGTGTTTTTGTGTATGTGTTGTATGTGTTTATATATGTATATATATATTCAAGTGCTTTTGTGTGTGTATATATGTGTGTGTTGTTTGCGTGTTTGAGTTTATGAATGAGTTTGTGTATAAGAGAGAGGATCAGCATCTCATATATGTTTGTAACAATGTGAATTCTAAGTAATATTTGAATAGATCTTATATGTTATTTTAATTTTTCATTAATGTAGAAAGTGCATAACTATATACTTCTTGCTATGCCAGTGGAGTTAACAAATAGACAACTTTATCGGCCTTTCCGTATCTTTTTTGATTTTTTAATATGGAATTGCTGTCTTCCTGAGACTTCCACTTCAGTTACAACTCAGACTTGACAATCACTCATCACCTTCTCTAGCCTCATGTCCTGTCCTCTTTAACACTCCCTCTCTCCTCTGTATTCCTCATCCTGCCTGCCACTTCCTTCCTTTATTTGGGGGTGCTTTTTATTTTTCTTTGTTTTATCCACTCTTCCTTTAAATACTTTCAAAAGACTCAAAGAAGTTATGAGAAAAGTTTAAAAAAGCATTGTGGGAGATTATGTTGTTCCATAGTAAATAATTGTCCTACCCACTGGTTTAATAAAAAGTGCTGATTGGCCAAAGGCAGACAGGAAGTGTGGGTGGGGCTATCAGACTAGGAGACTCTAGAAACAGGCAGAACAGAGCAGAATGCAGAGAGAAACCAGAAGAAGCAGAGGACAACCATGCTGCTCTGAGAGAAGGCACCGAGCTGCATGGCTGAACAAGAGAAGAGTCAGGGGTTAGTTTAAGGGGTAAAGAGTTAGCAAGTTATATGCCTGCACCTTAGACTGATCAGCCTAAAATTATTGCAAGCATCTGTGTGTCTCTGCAGGTCTATGGGTCTGTGGGCCTAAACCTTGAGGTAAGGCCGGAAAGTCCAGGCCAGAAACCTCTTACTACGAAGCATAGATAATAACACAATGAGATGTCAATAAACAGCGTAGATCAAGACAAACTCAATGGAACAGAATTTTAAGGATGAGAATTTTTCTTTTTTATTGCATCACTGTAAAGCACAAACATGTGCTAATGTTTCTTTCAGTATGTGCTTAGCAGAGAGAGACCTCATGATCAGTACTGTGTTCTTAACACTGGAACTTTGCTGATCTGATATAGATTTATTAGGGCAAATTGATACACTCATAGCTGTACATCTATAGAACCTATATATTATAAATTTGAGACACAATTCTATGTTTTGTTTTGAAATATTTATTCAATAGCTTGTGCTTTAAAGATAAATTAATCCCTATGATCTTCACAATATTTACCCAGTGTGATTTTACTTTCATGTACTTTTCTTTATAATCAGATTTTAATGATAATATATATTGTTATATCCTTTCCCCATGTGGATAAAATCTGGTTCTGTGCTTGAAATATACACATGAGACACACATGAAAGCAAGTTGGCACTTTATTTTATGTTCTCCCTTGTTTATTTCTGTTTTATGTCCAAGAATAACATTTAGTATGCTAAACCAAATTGCGGATGCACTAAACAAGATAATGGTTTCCAAGTAACAAATTACAATCCCTAGAGCTTGGAGATGTTCTGGAGAAATTTGGATGTGAAGATCTGGATTTTGAAACAAAGGGGATTTATCATGATATTCCAGGTGTGCCCAGTATTCACAAAGGACTTCATAAGAGAGAAACAGAAGGGTCATAGGCCATGGCCAGATGGCTGCCAAAACCAGAACAAGCAATGATTTTTTCCAGGAGCCTCCAGAGCCCAGCCCACACACCATCTGGATTTTTAGCCTTGGAATACTTTCTTCTATTTCTAACATCCAGAACTTAGGGACTATGAAAATGTAAACACTAATTTGTGATAATTTGAAGTTGCAGTAAAAACAGGTAATTTACAAGTAAATAAAACAACAATATAATTCAGTACAATAAACTTTAACAATTTAATGATTAATTTATTCTTAAAGATCTTATTTTATATGTATTTAGGATTCCATTATGAAAACTTGGAAAATTTTAAAAGAAGTTATACAGAACAGTAGTGAAAAGATATGTTTAATGATATAGCTGAGCCATTATCATTTTATTTTTTTAAAATTGTTTATTTACTTTACATCAGGTTAGTTACCCCTCACTCCTCTCTTCCCAGTCTCCCCTCCTCCCACATTTTGCTTCTGTCCACCCCAGATTCACTCCTCTTCCCTCTCTATCTAGAAAAGGGAAGGGCTCCCATGGATATCAACAGAGCATGGTATGTCAAGTTACAGTAAGGCAAATCACTTTGCCTCCTATTAATGATGGATGAGGAATAGGGTTCTAAATGCCAGAAAGAAAAGACAAAGATAAGCCCTGCCCCCACTTTTTGGAGTCCAAGGAGAGCATGCTATACAACTGTCACATATATGAAGAAGGGCCGAGGTCAGTCCCAAGTAGGCTTTCAGGTTGCTTGGCTGTCACAGTCTTAGTGAGCTCATATGGGCCCAGGTTAGTTGATTCTCTTGGTTTCCTTGTGATATCCTTGACTCCTCTGTGGCATTATCATTTTCGAAGAGTTCTCAGAGTTTTTTCTTCTTTTTTATAAATGGAAATATTTTGCATAGATTTATATTATTTTCTTCTGTACTTTTTATACCAAAGAGGTATTTTCTTTATTTTTTCATGTTCTTTTTTTCTTTTCTTTTTAAAATTTTCATTAAAAAAGTAATCTCCATCAATGTATCCCCCTGCTCCTCCTACCCTAATTTTTTTCCTAATGTCAATTATGTTAGGATTTTAAAAAAAGGTTTTATCTTTGAATTTCCAGCATTTTCTCCCTGAAAATATGAGCATCAAATAACATGAAGATTGCCCACAATTAACTATTGTGTCTTGTGGCACCATAATGACACTGGGTGGTGGTTTTGCATTAGTGAAAAATGTGTGAAGATACTTTCAGAGAGCATACAAAAGTCAGGGAGAAAAAGTCACTTTATTGTCAATAAATCCTAATAGCAATACTTAATTTTGTAATTTTGTAAGCCGTGAATTATTTTTAAAGCTTTTTTCAGCACATCCTGCATGTTTTTAATTTCTCTCTATTGGCTCTGGGACTGGCTGACTTAAGGAGGCTTCTCTTTATATTGCTCTTTTCAGTAATTTTTACCATACATGCCAAAGATTCTTTAGACTCAGGAACATTTAAAACTTTTATATGACACATACTATTTTTTAAAAAAACCATTTTTTTTAAATTATAGGAAATAAAAGTACCTTCAGATCAGAGCAGTCAGGGACTCTAGTGACCTCCTTTCTATCTGTCATGTTCCCACTGAAGAATGTGTGCTACCCTAGTACTTTTAAGGAATTTAGCATTGCTATCTTTCCAAGGTGGAGAAACTGGCAAGCCAAAGAGAAAAATTAAGAAACTGAATCTTGTAAACTTCAAAAAGTCCTTTGCTTATAATATATCAATATAGTAAAATCAAACCGCCGACTTTTATTTTTTTGAAAATGAAAATTAAATTTGATATATATGCATATATTGCCTTCATGTATGTCTGTGTACCGTGGGCATTCCTAGACCCACTGATGATAGATGAGGACATAGGGGACCTTGCACTGGAGTTATGAACAGCTGAAACACCTATCATGTGGGTTCTAGGAATCAAATTTGTGTCCTCTGGAAGAGCAGGTAACACTGTTAATACTGAATCTTTTCTCCATCTGTTCTTATTTTTTTGGTCAAAGTGTTACTTTAATGTTGCATTACATATGAAATTGTAATGAAATTTAAATTTGCGAACATTTTAATTATCTTTGAATATGTATTATTGCTTATGGACCTCAAATGATTCTTCATAAGAATTTTCCTCATGTTCCTGATATAGAAAATAATGTTAATTGAAGTGTTATCAAATTGGGGGAGAATTATAATAGCAGGACTAGAAATTACCTCAGCTAGAAATGTAAAATATGGACAGCTAAACAATTTTCAAAAAAAGTTGATAGTGTAAAGTGCTACAGTATAATGAGCATACAGTTACATATACCAGTTTTATTGCTTTTATTTATTTTGATGCTTGGGGTAGGTTTAGAGCTTTAAAAGAAACCAACATAGTGCATTTCTTTAATCTTAGACATATAAAGTAAATGTGCACATTTATAAAGTGATTATATGGGCATGGGGAAGCAAGTGTGATATATAAAGGAAAAAAGCTATAAAACAGTATGTGCCATTAGTAAAAAAAAATATTAGTTTTCTCAAAAATGATTGTATGGTGATACCTATATTCATGGAATGAGTTAGTACCAAATTTCTTCCAGTGACTCAGCATCACGGTCCAGTAAAATTTCATGCAACAAAGCCCCCAAAACCCAGAAACTAGTCTTCAATCTAGTAAATATTTAAAAATTAATATTAATATATTTTAAAAATAAATACCTTATTTCAAAGAACTTGAATAATCCTTGTCTTAGCTCAAAATTAATTATCAATGTTATTTCTAAAGTATAATTCAAAATGTCGATATATTTTAAACCTTACATGTAAAAACAATTGCATTTGTAAATGGTATTCATAAATTACGTGTAGCTCATATATAAGAGTCATCAGCTGTTTAATCTGGCCATGTACAGACATTCTTCAATTTATATAATAATACAAAATTGTAGCAAAAGCTAGCTACAAAAGCCATAGACTTTGAAAGTATTTTAAGCAAAGAAGCTTTATGAAAATTAGACTTGTAAGTGCTATGGATTTGCTTCCTGTGTATTTCAAGAAATAAAAAAATTTTTTCCTGCTGCACCCCTAAGGTGCACAAACAGACAAGAAAATTAGAGTCATTTTTTTGGCACTCAAAAACAACGCACGGATGTATCCTTGGGCTTTTTAGAAGAGTTCGCATTTAAAAGATTTCCTATGAAATACTATGAAATAAAATAGTGGCAATTACCATTTTTCCCCTTAAGATAGAAGATCAGACCAGCTTAAGTCTTCTTTGATCACTTTGGATGGAATTGATCTTGTATGTCTGAACTCCTAAAGCATTTGCTCACTGTTCCTCTGACTTCTTGAAAGTGGCTGCCATCATCGAAAGTGGCTGCATATCATCATTTACAGAATGTACAAAACTATATATCGAAATGTACTTTCAACTTTCTCTGCTCCTTCCATTATATTATAATACCATATATACCATAGCCTTGAATGTCCAGTTAGCTTTACCTTGTAAGTGTGAAAAGCCTTCCTCTAAATAACTGACCCATAGTCACACAGCATGTAAGAGATGAGCAACATTCTAAGGAGATCAGTTGCAAATTCCACTTCAGCCATCAAAGTATCTTTATAGCCTTGGGATTCCCATGGGACCCACTATGTCACCACACAAACAGACTCAGTTACCTTTACTTACATGTTTCTTTTCTTCTAAATCCTATCTCAGGGCTTTACCTATGAATACCACTACAGTTATCACTATTCATCCTCTGGGAAACCATGTGAGTATTGTTCTAATGATTCATATATTTTATGTATATAGTCACCATTTTACAGGAGACATCATTTAATGGTATTAAAAAAAAAAAACTGGCGTCGAACAGCAAGCACAAACCTAATTCTCAGTTAATTATTGCAAATCCATAGCTAGCACACTTTAGTGAGAGGAAATATGGGAAGGGTGATGTTGATCAAGAGCAAGACACATGCTATATCTGTAGAAAAATGTCATATGAATTGATTGTATGCCAACTAAAGCTCTAGTAAGAAATAAGGAAGAAAGGCATCAACATTTGTCTAACTATAAAACGGTATCATTCCTTTCACACTCACAAACTCCTTTCTTCTGTGGTCAGTAAAACTCAAACGGCCAGAATTTTTCTGCATTCCACAGGCAATGCAGGGCAAGAGCACTTTCTTTGAGATTCCATATATTGTTTTCCAAACAATCTAGGTGAAAAACAACAGCCAGCATTGTTATGTTTTTATCTCTATTATTTTTGTGCAAGTGGAAGCTATGTGTTTAGCACAGTAGGATTTTAGTATAATTCCAGGAGGTACAGAAGTTTAAGAGGGAACATGTATTTGCGATGCTGCTCACTGGTGGGGATACTGAATGGTTTAGGGACATGGAAATAATCTGGTCAAGTTACTAGAAATGGAGCTACATAGTTGCATTTTTTTTTTTTTTGACTTAAGAGAGAGCATAAGTTTGCCAGCATTCCTTCTGGCTGAGTGGTGAGGCAAGAACTTGATTCTTCTCTGATGAGCACAGCACAGCCTGGTGCCTCCACTGGCGTCTTGAAACATTCATGGCTTCCTGAGGATGGGGTGATTTGTCTCATCACTGATCAGATAGAGTCAGTTACAGACATGGAGCAACACCTGGCTGAGTTTGGCATTTCTTCCTCACTTTCTCTAGTTAATGATTGTAGTATACAAAGTATTGGCTCCTGCAGACAGGCTGTTTTCTCACATTGGCTACTAGGTCATTCAGTATATATGCTATACTTTCTTCCTCTGATTTCAGTGATGACTTCGTTAACAAACAAAAGGAATCATTTTTTTTTTATTTCTTACAGAAGTTAAAGGATATCAGAATTTAAAAAATAAGTATATTCTGACTATTAGCAACAATGTACAGTATCAAAACTCTTTGCAAAATTTTATGATGCTCCATTTAAAATGCAAAAAGCTGTGTGTAGGATACAATCCAAATTACATTTCTAGGTGGAAAATAATTATGTGCTTTAAATTCTATTCAATTTTTCCTTTTGTCTATAAATTTTCATGTTGAGTTTAAGTGAGCAAAAAATACTTGTTATTTCATAATAAATACATTACTTGTACAGTATGCATGAAAAACAGAGAACTTATTAATTTCTAAAACATTATAGTTTAAAATAAAGATTCTAGATATTCAAATTATAATACAATAGGTTAGATAACAAGTGATTGGGTAATATGGAAATAGAAATATCTGACATGTTCAATGCTAATATATAGCTAGCCAAGTCATAGATGCCACGACTGACAAGCAATTGATTACAGCTAGAAATGTTCAAACTGGCTAACATCTATGATATAAAATTTTAAATTATTTAGAGATGTATCCTGAATTTATGTTCTATTTCCTTAATAATTTATAATCATGACATTTACTACACTTCCTACTATGATCTATTTTCAAATAAGAGAACAAATTTAATCAGTGATAAATCTTTATTTTAGAGTATTTGTACACTGTTCTTTACATACTTGTCTGCTAATTTTTATCAGATCTACTTTATTTTTCATTGTGTGTATGTCTCTATGAGTATGTGCATTGCATGTAGATACTGCTAGAAGCCAAAGGTGAAAGGTAATTTTAAGCCCCTAGATTGGATGCTAGGGACCCAACCTGCAAGATAAGTATGTGCTAATTTTTAAAAATTAAAAATATATATTTAAAATATAATACATTGTGGTCACAGTTTTTCCTCCCCCAGCTCTTTCCGTAGTCTCTGCACCTCCCATCCACTCAAATCCACTCCCTGCCTTTGATATCTCATGAGGAAAACAAACAGGCATTTGAAAAATGAATAAATCAAAATAAAGTAAAATAAAAACAAATTAGGATAGGGCAAAAAACAAACAGTAAAAGAAAGAATACGGACAAGACACATATGGAGACATGTTCACACAAAACCTCACAAAAGCTAAAAATGGGAACCACAATATGTAAGCAAAAATCCTGGAAGGTAAAAATAATTCTAACACAAAGTATTATGAGACAAAGAAAAAAAAACAAAAACCAAAAAACTCCTCCAAAAATGCCAATGAGTTCATTTTGTTTTCCGCTACGATCTACTGCTGGAAGTGGGGCCTGATCTGAAATATTGTTTGTGTAGCTGTTCTTGAAGAAAACTATACTTTCACTTATGTGCTGCTGTCAAGTGGAGATAGTTTCTGGGTTAGGAGCTTGTGTGCATTTTCCTCTCAGTCCTAGGATCCCATCTGACTATGCAGGCGTGTGTGCTCTTAGGCCGAGCCTTCCCTTAGCTCTTGTTTTTAACCTATCTGTAGTTTTGAGTTTCACTGAGCAGGGAAGACAGAGAGATGATTGTGATCTGAGAGAGAAGGGAGTCTGTCATCCCGGAGACTGATAAAACCTCTCACCAGCTGGAGAGAACTCCCGTACACTCAACATCTGCTATAAAGGTTGTCAACATAGATTTTACAATCCTTTTATAAATAGACATTTTATGTTAAAATAACAGGGATCCAGGCTTAAAGCCCAAATGTGTATTGTCTTGAGAGGAGTTTCATATTCCTTTTTCATAATTGACAGAAAAATCTTTACAAAAAACCTTGTTTACAGTTTTTCTATCTTACTACTCTGTCATTAGATCTTACATAGAAGACACTTCCTATCCCTGTGAGTGAGACTTTTATGGATTGTAATCATAAATTACAATTGTCAGGTCCCTGAGGAGTCATCCAGTGATAAGATAGTGAGTCTAACCCCAACCAAATGTATATCAGTAATATTAAAACAATGAGCTGGGTCTCTCCTTTGAGGAGCCAGTACCCACACTTAGGGATGTGACTGCTTTTCTTCCAAGCACCCACTTTCCCTTAATCCTCATGGTTAAGACAACTTTGCTTATCTCCAACTTTGCTTCATAAACTGGTTGATCCTGAAATACTTGCATGTCAAATGTCAAAAGCCACATATTCTGGTTTAAGTCCTGACTTAAGGTCTCCAAAACTCTTGGGACCAATTTGAGCTCTTGAAACTGACAGTGGGAAGATGTGACTCTTACTAGTATCCCAAAATGCTGGTAGCCTGATGATACTGTTTAGGGAGGACAAATATTTAAGTAGTTATCAGATTCTAAACAGGCCTACATCCTACAACAACTGCCTTCTGGGCATCTTGTTCCCAGATGCTCATAATGATGCTTCTTGATTTGAAGTACTACAGAAAACAAACAAACAAACACAAAAACAAACAAAAAAATTGAGAATAATTTTCTCTACTCATTTCAAACCTTAGTCATGATCTGTCTGTGTTCTTAGTAGTGTATCCAGTTAAGGACTGTTGCTTGTTTTAGAGACAGAATCTCAGTATCTCTCCCTCTGCCCCCCCCTCTCTCTGTAGTGTGTGTATGTTTCATAAACCCACACTATGTATCTCTGCCTTATATTTTGAGACAGTACCTCCCACTGAAGTTGCAGTTCACTGAATGCTTAGCCTGGCAGTCCGGGCAGCAGCAGGGCCTATCCCCACTGGTACAGCTCTGAGATTATAGGCATATATCACTGTGTCCAGTTTCTACACAGATGCTGTGGATCTGAATTTAGGTCCTTATGCTTGTAGTATAAATATCTTACTAATTGAGTCAGACCTTCCCTCATGTAGAGTTAAGGAATTTAGAACAGAAGAGTTAGTTTTCCCCAAATTCCTCCCACTTGCAAACTTCCCTTATCTGCTCAGGTAAAACCTTTCCAAGTACTTCAACTGTCATAACTCCCTCCTCAGGTGTTTAACATCTAAGGAAGATTGACTTCTATCTCCAGAGGAAGTCAGCACCAGGATAGGAAATCACAGCTCAGCCACTTCAGAAACTATACACTCTCCTATCTATCCTACAGAGCCCATTTTTCTCTCTTAACATTCAATTGTTTCCCATAAGATATATTCTCTCCTTCTCCTTCCTTGTGAAGATGGCATATAATCTTCAAATTCTAGCCACCCAACTTCAAATCACATTTTTCTGTGATTTTTTTTTTTCTCTCTAGGTGGATACTAATCTGTTACCTTGTTAATCCGCCTCTTACTAGTTTTATTTACAATCATCAAAACATGGAGCTTAATAGGAAAGCCTTCCTCCCCAATAGTTCATTCATTCATTCATTCATTCATTCATTCATTTAAGAGTTATTTATTTATTCACTATGTATACAGTGTTCTGCCTGCATATATGCTTGCACTCCAGAAGAAGGCACCCAATCTCCAGAGATGGTTGTGAGCCACCATGTGCTTGCTTGGAATTGAACCCAGGACCTCTGGAAAAACAGCCAGTGCCCTTACCTTCTGAGATATTTCTCCAGCTAAATAGTTAATCTTTAATTATGTATATGTATATAAGTGTATGTGTGTGTGTGTGTGTCTGTCTGTGTGTATATGTGCTTGCATGTAAGTGAGGTGTTCATAAAGGCCAGAGGTTCTTGGGTCCCCGTGGAGCATTCAGTTATGATTGATCTTTTGTGGGCACAGGGAATTGGGTGATATGCCTTCTTTAAACTAAGCTTCTGTGTAGACTCACTCTCCACAGTTCCAAGTTAATGACGACAGCTGATGTTTTAGTTGGCTCAAAAGTTTTAAAATAGAGACTAGTAAATATGGCTGTCAGTGAGTCCTCATAGATAATGTACAGAGGAAGTTACAATAAAGGTGGACTTGGAGGGACGAAAGATGCTGTTAGAGCATAGAAATGGAACCCAGAGTCCAAAAGATTTATAAATTTTTGAGGCAAACCTAGTATAATTTCTCAACTTTCTTTCTTTATAGTTGATCATATTGATTTATTATTTTCTGACTTTATTATGTCCATTTATCACAGATTATTTATATAATACATATTTTGGTAAAAAGAAGACAGTTAATTTACAAGAATACAGGAATATGTGTGTGTGTGTGTGTGTGTGTGTGTGAGTATTATATAATTACTAGAAGAAATATGGCCTCCAAGCATAGGAAATGGTTAATACCTTGGGAACTCTTTTGTTTTTATTGGAGATACCCTCCCCCCCTCCCCCACAGGAACTCAAGTATTTTCTGGATCAGAATCTCACATAGCCAGCCTGGAATTCTCTATGTGTCCCAGAGTAGCCTGTAACTTGTGAACCTCCTATGTCTGCTACCTAAGTGCTGTGATTACAGACATGAATTGAAAAAATAATCTCCCTGGGTAACCACTATTAGAAGGTCTATTGGGAAGAACTTGGTTCAAATTTGCAAATGATTATATCAAGAGTCAGGTCATCTTCTAAGAGCCATAAATACATTTTATTTTATTTCAAAAATAAATCCTCTTAAGCAGAAGTGGCCTCTATAGCAAGTGATGTTAATTTCTGTGGTTTTCTGCGATAAAATGCTAGGCTTTGAGAAGAATGAGAAGTGTGGTGGGTGCAGTTTGCGTTCACAGCTTGCCAGAGCCTGTTGTATCAAATCTTCCTCACTCTCTTTAGTAGTTTGGTTTAGGAAAATACAACATTGATGGATGCTGAAGGTCAGGCCTTTGTAAAATATTCTTATTTATTTTGGCCAGGGGAGTCTACTTTTAAAGCAACCATTATAACAAAGCTTTTTACAAATTAGTATTTAGCCAATTTAGAGTGTGTACTTCTAATAACTTTTCAAGATGTAGACATATGTAATATGAAAAATGTACATTTTTCTACAAATAGTTTCTTGATTTAATATTGCTAAAATTAAAAAAATAAATATATCCATGTCCTATCAGAATGCTAAAAAAATAGGATAGGATAAATAACCATAGCTAAGATATTAGAAAACATGGAATAATTCATAAATTTATAATCATCATTGCCATGTCGTAGTTGGTGGACTTTCTCATGTTTCAAATATTAGAAATGGATTAGATTCCTGTCACTGAGATATATCAGTGACTGCTGGGAGGGCAAAGATATCAGGAGGCAAAGGGATCAGGAAGCAAACCTCAGATTAGCTCAGTCTTTTAGGACACATCACTGCTACTCAACATATTGGCTGTTTCTTGGGGTTAAATCCTAATGCTGATACATGTCACTGTAATCAACTGACACACTAATTTTCCTTAACTTTCTTAGTCTTAATAGAAAAGTAGACTCACCCTTCAAGATTATCATAGAGATTAGTATAATATTTAATTTTAAAATACAGTATTTTATTTAAAATATTATCCAACATAACACAGCCGGCTATTACTGTTGTCGGACAAATGTCAACTTTAAATAAACATTATGGTGGTAATAAAGGGCCATTTCAAATAGTGTTGCAGATGATTTAATGTCAATATTATAAATTTTAGAGAAAAAATTAACACACTGAAAAGTAATGTAGCTCTCTCACAGGCCACAGGATCCTGGCCTTTCTCTTTGCTGGACAGTGCAGCATGAGAGCTGGCACTGCACCCCAATGGGAGAGCTAAGCTCAATACTTAGGAGAAATTGCTCCGCTCATCACTACAGGCATGGGAGAGCTGGCCATGATGGCATGGGCCTAGGAGAGCTGGCTCTACCCCTTGCCTAAGGGACAGTTCCAATGGTGTAGACCAACTATCTTGGCTACAACCAAGACTCACATCCTGGGCCTTGTGTTGGCCACCTGAACATCAGTCCCATCTATACCTACTGGACGGTAAGAAGGTACTGGAAACAGTAACCAAAGACTCTCCAGGACTCTGGACGACAACAGTATATCCCAGAGGAATTTTGATGAGGGTTCAGTGATGATAGTGTACAGAAACCAGAGACCTCAAAGCAGACCAACGTATTGTACAAATTCTATTTAGTATTTTAATAAAACCCACAAACAGATATTGGGGAAAAGCTGAAATAACAGAGAGACAGGGGACAAACCACAGCCAGTTGTCACCCAGCCAACTCCTCAGACTGAACCATGTAGGACCTATCCCCACCAGTCCTCAGACTGACTTTGGGTGCTTAGGCAAAGGAAAGAACTTCTGCCTTCTTCCGTCTTATCTTTCCCCACTCAGGAATATTTCAATTTCTGGAACAACTTTCCTTCCTAGTGCTAGAATTAAAGGTGGGTGCCACCACTAGCTGGTTCTGTTTAGCCTTAAACTCCTAAAGATCCAGAAAAATCTCTCCCTCCTGAATGATTGGATTAAAGGTATGGGTCACCACTCCCTGACTTTTGTGGCTTTGCTGGGTCCTCTGATGTAGTGGATTTATGATTTTACATTGTAAATAATTGTCCTGCCTATGAGTTTAATAAAAGGTGCTGATTGGCCAAAGGCAGACAGGAAGTGTGGGTGGGGCTACCAGACTAAGAAAACTCTGGGAACAGGAAGAACAGAGCAGAAATGTCACAGAGACTCCAGAGTTGCCAGACAAGCCAGAAGATTCAGAGGACAACTATACCGCTCTGAGAAAAGGTATGGAACCCATGGCTGAACAGGATAAGAGTCATGGGTTAGTTTAAGGGTAAAGAGTTAGCAAGTTATATGCCTGGGCCTTAGACTGATCAGCCTAAAATTAATGTAAGCATCTGTGTGTCTCTGCAGGTCTGTGGGTCTGTGGGTCTAAACTCTGAGGCTAGGCTTGAAAGTCCAGGCCAGAAACCTTTTACTACACTCTGATATTCCAGAATATTTTTTATAAAATATTATTAAATATACAATGTGTCACCACTGCAATGAACATTTTGTGGGTGGGCTGATTGAACGAAAGGTGTACACTTCTCTATGACACAGAAAAACTCCTGAGGCCACTAGGATTTAAAATTAAAGATGTGTTGAAAAGACAGAGTCAGAGGGTTTTTAGTTCTTTAGTTTTATTTTTAATTAATGTTTTGAGAAACATAATACAGAAGTGGGTTGGTTTGGGAGGGACATGGATGTAAGCAGTATTGGGGTTCATGATGTGATATTTTTAAAGAATCAGTGAATTATTTTTTAAAAAGTAATGTAGCAAATAACATGCCAATTCATATATGAGAATGTCTTGCCAAATATTTTTGAAAAAATGGTTTTCAAATTTGAATTCTTTACAAGTGTTCTTATGTATATTTCCATAACATAGTTTCAAAGAATAATTTAAGGTAAGAATGTGAGAAACTCTTCACAGACATAGTTTAGAGAATGCTACTGTGGAAGACAAGATAAAGATTCTTAGATATTTAAATTAATACACGTTGCAATTCTCCAGATACATTACTTTTGAATTAATGACTATTACTAATCTATGTCATCTATGGGCACTGGACAGTTAAAAGTGCTAAAATTAGGTCAATATTATAATTCTAATTTGGGGAGCATGTGTTTTAAATTAACAGTATCACTAACACACATTTTCTTGTACTTGCCTTTTTTGTTTATGCTTTATTTAGTAAAGATTTTTATTAGTATTCTTTTTCTTTTTTTTTTAAAATTGAGAACATTTTATGTATTTGGATCAATTTTCACTCATTCTCTGCCTTTCCCAGGTATACCCCCTTTCCTTTTCTGTTCAACAACTATTTCAAATCTAGCTATAAGAAGTTACATGTTAACCAGGAGTTGTCTAATAAAAGATATTAATAAAATAAAAATCAATAAAAGTTATTGCATTGATATTATAAGTGGCAATCAATTTTGTATATTTTTTATTTTCTGTTAAATTAACCTTGGCACTAATTGTATATATATATATATATATATATAATTTATATATAATATATTATATATATTACTTTTCCCATAATGCTTTAAACTACCTCTATCATGCCAATTAATTTCTTAACCTAAGTGGTATAAAAATCTGTATTTGGCTCAGAAAAAGAAATGTAGAAATGACAGTACATACACAGTGCAATCTGAACTGTTCTTACTTTAATTCTTTAAATAATTACAATACAAATATGAATATTAATGTTTCTATAAGTATGCTGTTACATGCATTTTGAAGTTTTGCAAAAATAGAACTAATTCCAATAAAAGTCCGTCACTGTGTCTGCTTTAAAAGTGAACTTTCATATAACTTTGGAAGGTTTATTGATGAGCCCATAGTTTATTCCTGCATCACCATATCAAGCATATGTTTATTAATCTTTACATGTCATAGAATAAATTCCTAGCACTGAGTCAGGCCTTAAATACTATTAAATGTCTTATCAGAGTTCTCTGACCCCAAAACTAATGTGATACTTTCCCTCAGAACATGTGACACCATCTATGCTGGATTGGTACAATTTAAATGGACAGTTTTCCTAGTAAACTTTAAAAATTTCAAGACAGGAGTAGGTAACTTTTTGTTTACCTTAATTTCTAATTTATAAATATATTTCAGTAAGATTTATTATATTTTTTCAAAAGTTTTTTTCAAAACTTTTTGTTTACCTTAATTTCTATTTTCTAAATATACAGTACCTGATCAAGTCTTTTCTAACGTATAGTAGATTTTTTGGTTCATCTTTGGGCAAATTATTAGGTGGAAGACATCATGAATAGTAAAGTTAAATGTTTTTTAGATATTTTAAAGAGAATGTCAATTGGACACTCCTGGATATGCCCAAGCCAGGGTGCATCCTAAGAGCTTTGACAAATAACCTGCTGGGAAATTGATCTTCTAAGATACCTTAATGCCTTAAAAAAAATCCCATTTACTTCATTTTAAAACTTCAAAGTCTTTCTTTCTATTAATTATCACATATACTAAAAAATCACAAAGAACAAAATGCTATGGTTTATTCATCTAAGCAAAGCTTCTAAACACTAAGTTACAGCAAAAATAGGAACTTAGTGAAGCAAAGGTCATCCTCTGTCAAACAAGACCACAAGAGGCTTCTCTCTGAGCAGAGAATTCATGAATATTTTATCTGAACACTTCCATAAGCTTGCTGTAAAAGCTGTGTTTTTTGGCATTTACTGGGGATGTCAAAATAGGTTCCTGTAATTTAAATCTTTTGATAATGTATTTTTTCAGACTTTCACCTATTGAAATCGTACTGATCACCTATATAATAATTTGTCTAAAGTACATGTTTCTGAATAGTTTGCATTGCGGGTATCAATACTGTATAAAATAAACTTTACTTGTAAATAGATAATACTTCTAACACGAATCTATAGGAAAAAAGAAAACGACAACAAAAATACTTAATTCTCTTTATGTGAAAGGTAGAACCTGTTGCACATTATGCTTCATGTGTTTTATTAATGCTAAGTACTCTCTGGAGGCCTGAATGGTGGAGAAATTATTAGTTGATCAAGCAAAAAAGACCCACAGCTCATAGCCCATTAATGCTTCTTTAATCAGATACAGAGCTTTGTTATTCCAGAATTCTGAAATTTCTGTCTTCACAAAATACTGACTTTCCATGAAATACAGAAACAAACCCCAGCATCCTGTTCAAATTCTGACCGCCTTGAACTCAGAAGTTTGTGAGAATTTGTTTGTTTATCCCGATGAGGATAGAGGAATTGAGTGCTAACAACAGTCTCTAGGACTTGACTTTTCCCTACAAGCCATGTGGCCTTCTTCAAAGGGGGATATAATTAGTATTTTTAAAAGTCAAATGGGCCTACCCTGGGAGGGCCTAGCTCCTTTTCCCAGGGTTCTCCAATGGCTGTTCTTGATTCAGTGAGCTCCCCAGAGCTTCAGCTAGCCATCACTGTGGGAATTTCCTTCATAATTCCTATCCCCTTCTCATTCAGACTTTCCTCCCCTGCTCTCAGCTGGACCAGGAGCTCTGCTTAGTGCTCAGCCATGGATCTCTGTCTCCACCTTTTTTTATTGTTGGATGTAGGTTCCATGATGACACTTAGAGTGATTATTCATTTGATTCTAGGGTAAGTCCTGTTAGGCACTCCCTCCATTATTGGTTGGAAACATCCTGTGAGTTCTTGGAGGTTTCCCTAGCACCCAGTCTCTTTCCAACCCCACATTGGCTTCCTCTATCAAGAAAGTCATCTCTTTTACTTCTCCTTCTTTGTTGCTGTTGAGCCTGGAGGGGTGGGATCAGACTGTGTTTCTGTGCATGGGCTGACACCTTGCAGCCCATTTCCTGCAGAGGAGCACCTAGCCCATCTTTGACTTTGGGATGAGAAAATCAGATGTGCCTGGAGTAGATGCACCATGCTAGCCGACCCACCTTGGGACATTTTGCTATTTTGGTGGAGGGAATCAGAGGATGGGAGGGAGAGGCTGAAGGCTAATTGGGGGGGGGGGATTGGGAGGAGGGAAGAGAGGGGGAACAGGGGCATACATGGAAAAAAGTCTTTATATAAAAAAAGAAAAGTAAATGAAATCTGATGTTAGGTTTTCTTGACTTCAGAGTCTGTTTTACCAGTGTAACTCTTGGCAATTCTGATATTTTTTCATTTCATTTTCTTATTTACAGACTTGGAATTCTGTGAGCCCATAACTAGTAAATTGTTAAACAAAATTTAGCTAAATAATCCCTATATAGAGTGACTAGTTCTTGAGAAATTTAAACCATATTTAATTAACAGGATATTTTACTCAATATTGTGACAAGTACTCTCAGAAAATTTACACGATGTTCATAAGGGAAGCTTTATATTTGTTTTCTTTCAGCTAAGTTGTCTCCTCACATTTCTAATAAAAAGTATTCTCTCATTTCAGTTGGTAGATGTCAGCCAGCTAAGTGTTTAGTGTCGTGGAGGAGTTGGAATACAATCTTTTTGTATATAAGATAATTTTAGAAATGTAGATTACCTGTGCTTGGTTAAAGCTGAACTCACCCAAAATTATCTCTAAAGAAGAAAATGCCACCATCCTGAAACAAGTGACTAAATCGAAGAGACAAATATTGTATCAGGAAGTAGCTTTTACTGTCAAGAATATAAATATGATGCTAAAATTAAGCTATTGCATTCTTTGGTAATCTTTGAGGAGATGGAATTGTGAAGCAGGTGTTGCTTAATGACCACAGATTTCCCATAATGAAACGGAAATTAAAGTTTTACAATGGCAACCAATTTTTATATAAATAATTTGAAATTATTTCTCTATAATGTATTTTGAAAAATTATACTTTTAAATATTCTGAAACTAGCCTATTTGCATATTCAAATTTGATTTTCTTAATAGTTGAAAAGTATTGGGGATTACTGGTTTCTATTAGTGCTAAGTGCCTATTTCATGTGCTTCATGTGCATATAATGCTGTTTTGCTGTTTTTATTGGCTTTGTGTGACAGATGTCACTTATATGAGCTTAAAAGTCTTATAGGGAAAGATGCATAGTCTTTCTTCCCGTAATGTTACCAGAAAAATAATAATAATAAAAAATCACCTATGTCCTTGGGTGCTATTGTCTCAAAGGTTAGGAGAAATCTCCTGTCACACTTCCCAAAGAATGAAATGAAGATCAGAGGTCAAGATGTCAGCTTTAGAGAAGTAGGAAGGTCACTGGGGGAGGGCGTGCTGGTGGACCTCAGGACAAAAACAGAGACCAGGTATTCTGAATGTTTGTCCCCTGAATCTTAATAGGCTTTAAAGTTTCATTCTGCCTGAGTTAACTTGAGTCTTGGAGATGAAAACATTGTGTAAACTTCTGGTCAAACAAGCAAAAGAAATTATTTACCACATTCTATTGCTACTGATTTTATGTTTGCATCAGTTCTATGTGGCCCCAAACTTTGGATGAGTGTTTGAAAACATGAGTCAGATATGGCATATGTTACTTTGATTTATCTTATAGTTTTAGGTCAGAGGGAGCACCTTGCTATAGCTACACTCCTCAGTTTACTTTCTAGCATTGTAGCCTTTTTGAAATGCCTCACTGGTTCATTCTTAACTTGAACATGAAATTCCCAAACTGCTCTCTTGGCTCATTTTCAATTAATTATTGACAAACAATTTGAGGATTGCAGACTGAAAATTGAGCTTTCTGAATGTAAAACTGCTTTACTGAAAATCTGTTCCTTTCTCAATTTTCTAACTCCCTCTCTACTGCAACAGCATACTATCAGTTTTCTTTTCTGTGTGCATTTTTTTTTTTTTTTTTTTTTTTTGTACATAGGCACCTGATTGTCCCACTCTGGTGGTATGGGTAGGAATGGCCCCTTACAAGCTCATGCATTCTGAATGCTTGGTCATTAGGGAGTTGTTCTACTTGGCAGGGATTAGGAGTAGTGGCTCTCTTAGAGTAGGTGTGGCCTTGCTGGAAGACTATGTCACTTACAGTGGAACTTGGAGTTTCAGAAAGTTCAAACAAGGCCCACTGACTCACTCTTTTTCCTGCTGCCTGAAAATCTAGGTGTATAACTCTCAGTTACTTCTTCAGCTCCATGCCTGCCCGCTTCTGGCATGCTGGTAATAAATTAAATCTTTGAAACTACAAGCAGGCCCCAATTAAATGCTTTCTTTTATAGGTCTTGCTGTGGTTATAGTGTCTCTTTATAGCAATGGGACAGTGACAGCACACACACATTTAGTAAAGTGGTCAATGAGTTTCACAAGATAAAAAAAATCTTTTTGTAAAAAAAGTAAAACAAAACAGTAACTTAATTTCTGCCACAAAATCTGCAAGACACATTTTAAAGGATTGTGCTGAAAATTTTGTACTAAAAGAAACAAAAAGTGCTTACAGGCAATGTCTACCAAATGTGAATGACAAAGATTTCTCCACTGTGCAGACAGAAGAGTTATTCAGGGCTGTTAGGATTATGTGAGCTCTTCTTACTCTTTTAGAATTTTCTTAGCAAGCACTAGTATTCTCTATCCTCCTATGAATTCCTTTCTTACTGCCTTAATCATTCTTGTTACTAAATATATGTCATAGGAGCTTCCTTAATTGGCTTGCCAAATTATTAATTTAATTTGTTCCCATTTTATCATTTCTTCTCTTGCCCACTTTTATTAATTTTTTTGACACGTTCTAGTTCTTTAGATTCATGTAACTGTATCATTTTGCCCTTTCTCTGTCTAAACCATTCTACATATCCCTCTGTGCTCTCTTTCAAACTCAACGCCTCTTTAAAAATTGTTGTTACATGCATATGTGCATGTTTCTGATGTATCTAGTTATCCCATTTAAATCTTGCTTTGTGCTTATTTTGTTACCTCCATGCTTCTGTCATTAAGCCAATGTATATATATTTTAAGATCTTATGATTTTTATCTTATTATATTTTACTACTGCTTAATTTAATTTTTCTATGTTTAAACTATAAGGACTTTCACAGGTTCAAATTGTCTCATAATTTGTATATCATACCTTTTTCCTAAATCTGAAATGTTTTTAATTGGTATTGTCCACACAGTGACATTGATTGTTGCTATCAATTATCCTTTTGCAAAGCATAAAAAAACAAATTTATTAAGGCAAAGTGAGAAATTCAGAGACTGAGAGTATTATTAAACATTTTTCAAATGAAATAGATTTTGACAATGTAGAGGACAGTAGAATTCTATCTGCCCTGCCCCCCTTATCTGTAAACACTAAAGGTTTCATTTTCCTCTTAGGACAAGAATGCTAGGTCAGATGACACTCTAACACAGGGACATCTCTGACGACAGTACTGTTTGACAAGATAAACATCACACTAGTAAACATTGTTAAAGTCAATTGATAATGTGAGTTATCCGCCGAGCTACTGTAAGTCTTTACTGTTAAGAACCCTGTCGTAATTTTCTGTCAATGGAGTTACTCTACCTGCAATGGCTAGCCAGGCCTTTGAATGGCAGCATATACAACTTTCACTTGTTTAGGGCAACCTAGAACAAGGAAATGTCAGTCAAGCAATTACGTCTCTGACAACTTACTGAATGCTTTTGTGACAGCCTGACTGTTCTGGACATTTTATTACTACTCTGAGGACGTTCTAGTCCCAAGGAAGGCTATACTGAAGTTCAAGTACTCAAGACACCTGCACTGGCCTTGGGAGACAGCATCCCAGGAAAGCTAATTTTCCATGAGCTTAACATTAGTGCTCCCCCACACTATTCTCACTCAAGATGAGGAGTGCAGCCCTTTGGAAACTCAGCATGAAGCCAGCCATTGGCAGAACTTGATCCTTCATTTGCATGTCACTTCAAATATTCCTCTATCTATATAATCAAACTCTTCAGCTCATGCTTTAAGTTTCTCTCTCTCTCTCTCTCTCTCTCTCTCTCTCTCTCTCTCTCTCTCTCTCTCTCTCTCTCTTTCTCTCTCTCTCTCTGTTTGCCCACTTTAAGCTCATTTAAAGTCTCTAACAGTGAGTGATATTTTCCTGCCTATTTATGATCATCATTTTAACCTGAGTTATAACAGTAAAAGTTGCCATTAGAGTTAGCAACAAAGGTGATGCCAACCATGGCAGGAGTAGTGAAGGGCAATTGAGGAACTCCAGGATCACTGACAGGGGTGTATACAGTTGCTGAAGATGATGATGGGCAAAGTGTGGAAGCTCAGGGACGCTAAGGGAAGGCAGGAAGCAATAGAGACAATAGACCCTGGTTATGGAAAGAGGTCCTGGGAGCTGCCAAGCTTGATGGGTGCCTCTTCCAACACTCGGGGTTAGAAAACTGTGGCACCATCAGCTTAGTAGGTCTATTCCAGCTGGCACTGAGGGCAGCCCACTGATGCTGATGTGAGTTGCTTATAAGAGCTAAAAATGTCATCAGCAGCTAAATGTCCAGCTAGGGCAGTGGAAGGCCGGAACACTAAGCATGCCTTTAACCCGAATATGTACATCTACATTTCTCGGGCTACTAAGTTCTGGAGCCACAGCCTCCAGTGTCAGGGATTAAGTATTAATCCTCTAAGTCTATCTTCTTGGCCTATAAACATCTAGCACTTAAGAATCTAAAATTACTTGTAGACTTCTTCATCTCCTACCCATTTTTGATATGAGTAGAGCAAAGGGTCTCTAGCCAGCTCACTGGTAACCTATGTGTGTACATTGTAGGATTTTTGGTTTTATTTTATCTTATTTTATTTTTGTTCAGATGTAGTCTCACTGATTATCCTTTTATCCCTGTTACTTGAGGTTTTCAGTAGGAAAGAAATTTGTATCATGAAATCATAAGCTATAATTTCTGCTCTTGTCTCCCAGCTTTGCCTACAGCATAATTTGTCATTCCTTGACATTGTTCTCTCTCTTTCCTGATTTGTTGGAGAAAGTAAAATTCCACAGCGAATACATAATACAACAATGCTGGCAAGCATCTTGCTACCTCAGTATTGACCATACCAGTTCAGACATGATAGTCCAACTTGCTGGTGTAGACCTTGCATTTGTAAATAAAACCAAACAGTGGGAAAGGCTGATAGCTATTTAACTCCAAAGAAATAAAAAAAAAAATTATAGGATTATTTAATACTGCTCTGACAGACATATTGTTCATAGTCTGATGTGGGAATGCCTTTCTGTATGCTGTGAATCTCAATCTTTAAATAAATGAGCTGTTTTGGGCCATGACAGACATCATAGAAGAAGTAGGAGGAGAAATCAGAATAGGTAGGAAAGGAAGGGCAAAGTCAGAGGCAGATCAAGCAAGCCGCCCAAGAAGAAACATGTAAGGAACACAGGTGAGCCATGGGCCATGTGACAGACAGATTAATAGAAATGGGTTGATTTAAGATGTAAGAGCTAGCTAGCAATGTGCCTGAGCCATAGGCCAAACAGCATGAAGTTAATATAAGTGTCTGAGTCATTTCTGGGTGTCTGAGTGGTGGGCGGCTGGGCGGCTAAGGGGTCTGGCATGGCAGGTCTGTGGGTCCAGGTCCCTGGCTGCCCCGAGATCAAGAAACCCCCACTACTACAATAGTCTTCATTAATTTTTGTGTTTCATAGCCATTATGAGAAGAAATTGGAACAGATAGCCAGATAGGACTCCTGGATGACCTTCCGTTCAGAAGCTTGAATATTTCACTTTGAAAATTTGCATGTCTGAATCAAGTTCATCTTCTTAAAGTAATTCTGCTTTTTACTTTCTCTAAAATAAGTATTTAGGGAAATCGGGATTGCATTTATCTTGGTATTTCTCTTTGAACTGTCTCAGGGCAACTAGTCATATGATTTCTTCACTATTGCTTAGTTTTCTTGGTATAAATATTAGACAAATAAATAAAATAACATGCAGTTTTATATATTTTTTAAAGTTAAGTTTAATAAGCTGGAATTTATTCATGTTGGTGTAAATGTTATCACTTGATGCTGAATAATGGTTCTGCTATTGATAGTTTAAAGCATTAACTTTGTATTTGTAGTCGGGGGACCAATATTTTTAAAATGTTGAGTTTTTTTCTTCATGACACTTTATATTTTATTAAACTAAGCTGAGATAAGTTGCTAGTCTATGAATGGACCACAGTTTTTACATAAACAATTCTATCAATTGTCTGATCTGTAGTCAGAAAAAAAATTAATCATCCTTTTTACAAAGTCTAGGCTGATAAGTATGGTCCTCAGCTCACATCAAGATAGCTTCTCTTTGTTGTGTATGGAAACCATTACAGAAAATTACAACCAATCACAATGTGGAGTTATGGAGCTCAGTCCAAGTGATACATTGGCAATTAGCTCTCTCACCTCAGAAACAGAGAACATTGTTGTAAAGAGGCCAGGGAGCTTGCTGTAAGACTGAGTACCTAGAAATGTGAGAAGTGACACTGGTAAAGTCTCACCATGACTACCCAGTCAACTCACAATTAAGGTTGAACAAGGAATAACAAGAGACATTTGTACTTGGGAATAAATTGCCCTTACTCTCTCCTCGAGCTCTATTTCCCCCTTGTTTCTCTTTAGAAAAAAACAGACCTCCTAGGAATATCCACTGAACATGGGATAACAAAATACGTTAAGGCTAGGTACAAACTCATATAAATTCTGTGTGAGGCAATCCAGTAGGGGGCAAAGGGTACTGAATGAAAGAGCAGATTAGTCAGGGACACTTCACTCCTACTGTTACTGGTCCCACAAAAATACTGAACAATAATATATGCAGAAGACCTAGCTGAAGCAGGAATCATGGAGCATAGTAGGTTCCTAATAAATATTTGTTCATGAAATACAACTTGCATATGGTCACTTGTGGAGACACTGTTTTTAGACACGGCTGTGAAATGCATGGAAAATTTAGAGCAGCAATGTGAATAGAATAGATTATTAAAATGAGGAAGGAATGAAATAGACAGATATATTTATAAATCAATTTCAACAATCTCGGCTTTAGGCAATAATTGGGAAGGAGCTGGGAAACAGCAGTGAAGGAGTTAACAAGGCAGCACTATGGATTTGGTAGTGGAGAAATGATTTGAGATGTTGACGATGAAAGAGGCCTAAGAGGATGAAGGTTCTGAGACCAGGTGACAAGACACTTAGAATAGCACTCACAGGCATGGGAATCTGGAGATGAGAGGGACTAGGAAACAGGGTGAGTACTCGGTGCACTGTCTAACTTACACATTTATGCTTTAGAACCTGACATGGGCCTGGAATGTAGGTATTATTAAGTCAAATATTTAGGTATAGTTTTTTCGAAAAGCAACAGATACTTTTAAACATTTTTTGAAAAACTTTCAAAAGTTTTTCCTGTTGTGAGAAACAAGTGTAGTCCTTACCATGTGGTTAAGGTTCACAATTTTAAACTGAGAAATGGCGTATAAGAATTACTTACCTAACAATGTCTCTTCTTTTGTTCAGTAATTTTGGCTGTAAAGCCAGGAATACAAATGACCTACCTTAAAGAACCAGGCAAAAGACTTTTTTTTGGAAGGTAAAAAAAATTTTCTCTGCAAAAGGGCAGAAAATGAGATGGTTCTTGGCTTTTACATTTTGTTACAATGTGAAGTCTTAGAGATACTGGGGAAGGTGTTAATAACAGATTATCTCAGAATCAAATGGTGTCTTCTTTCAGAAATGATCTCTATTTCAAATAGCATTATTCTATCTCAGAAGCAGTATTGCTTCTTATGAGACTACTTTCTAACAGGACTGAAGAGCTACAGACTTTGTGGTTGATGAACTCAAGTAACAAGCCATTCTTGATTAATTTTCTTTCTTCAAAAGTAAATGACTTGAAAAAATAATATTCTAATTTTATCTTATGTTTAAAATGATGTACTGTATATATTAAAATAAGAAATAGGTAAAATCACAAAAGCTGAGAATTTTTAAGTTCTGAAATGCTTAAACTCCTGGGAAAGATGACCATTGGTAGTCTGTTCTCAAGTTGTCATTGTGACTGATGTCTTACAATGTCTGTCATCAGGATACTGAATTTCAAAAGGTCACCAATGAAAACTTTATCTTATAAAATATTTATTCCTAATTTATTTAAGATAATTAATAGGAAGCATACATTTTTAAGAGTGTTTGCAAATATTTTTCATTCCAAAATTACATTATACAGTGATTACTGTCACAAAATGTTGAATGTACATTTTCTATTTTTAATGATAATCACAAAAAACCCTGTTCTTAGGAAGCAAATATCATGTTAGTCTTCTACTTATCATGAAGTTTTATAGAACACATCAGTTTAATGAAGAAAATAGCATAATCAGTTATTAAAAGCAGGGTGATTTGAAGGATTTGGTATATATCTGTTATTACACAAGTGCAATAGTACACACACACACACACACACACACACACACACACACACACACACACACACTAGGAAAGGTCTTTCCCTCATAAAAGAGTAACTCTGGTAAATTTTGCATTCTAATCCTATCAATTTTTACTTCCAAAGAAACTATTTACTTGAAAGAAATTGGTGTATATCTATTAATAATGTTTGCATATATTTAGAATTAATATATTTGCAAATTACACAGCACAAACTAGGTTATTTGAAATTTAAAGTAATACTACATATGTATTGTTTAATTCATTTGGTCATTTAAATTGTTTAGAGAAGGTTTCACTGTGTAGTACTGGCTGGCTTAGAGCATCTTATGTAGATAATGCTGGCCTTGAACTCACACAGAGGTTGCCTGCTTCTGACTCTCAAGTCCAAGAATTAAAGGCATTATGCCATCTTGCCTGGCTAATAGGGTATTTTAAAAGTGCATTTAAAATAAGCTATAGTATATACACTACAGAGTTAAGTAAATGGTGGGTTTTCAACTGTCAGTGAATATTCAACTGGCCTATTCACTTGAACTGTTAAACAATATTAAACTTAATGACTCTTCCAAAGCTATTCATATATTTTCTTAATAAGTAGGTCCCTTTCAAATGATGACTATTAATAACAACAATGCATTAAACATCACTCTCCTCATAAGTGTTGTCACATGGAAATTTGATGAAAGTAAAATTTAGAAAAGTGAACTGCCAGATTTGAAGGAGATGAAGATCTGCATACTGGGCTGTTCTCTGACTGAATCAACTAATACCCCTTCAATAGTATATGCCAGTGGGATTTTTCAGTACTGTTGGTTAAAAAATCACCTGTAAGAAGTACTTTAAACGCACCATACCAATCTTAAACTTACTTTATACCTTTAACACATGCCATATTAACCACGATAACTGCATTCATAATCTGCTGATGAGAAGAGCTTGGGATCGATGGGTCCATCTAATGAATATGCTTCTCTCATGACTCCAAGTTCCCAGAAACCAAGTGAATGGGTCCCCACTGGTGGAAATATATAAGAAGCATAATAAACTCCAACCAGATCCTCTGTATATGCATCTCTGCTCCATTTCTAATTAGCTAAACAATCTTGCACAACTTAGGCAAAGTCTCTGAAATTCAGATTACTTCATGAAAAATGATGATGGTAATTGCTACCTTATGCTACTGCTTCAGATATAAATCAGATAACATTTATAATTTGCACAGCAGAGTGCTTAGCCAGAGAGAGTGCTAAGAAATGTTGATCTGTTATCCAGAATGGAGTTGGGCAAGCTGTCATCTCTGGGGCAACAAAAATACAATTTAACATTTAATGTTTGATAATTACACATTTCCCTCTTTCCACTTAAATTCTATAATGTAATCTAATGGTATAATATTATTTAACAAATATTTTCTAGCAAGATCTTTGAAATATTACTCTTGCATATGGTTTTACCTTCCATGGTATCTTTGTTAGTTAGGGTTTTCATGTACTTTCATGGTGTCTCCTCACAGCAGTGAAAATACAGTTTCAGAGATTCAATCCATAATCATCATGGCAGCGAGCATGGTGGCATGTGTCCTGACCTGGTGCTGGAGGAATAGCTAAGAATCCTACATCTTGCAGGCAACAGGAAGTTGACTGACTCACTGGAAAGTATTCTAAAATAGGAAACCTGAGAGTCCACTCCCACAGTGACATACTTCCTCCAAAAAGTCACACTTCCTACTAGTGACACTCTTTTTGAGATGATGGGAGCCGATTACATTCAAACTACCACACATGGTATGTAAGTTTCATGCTATATACATACTGATGTGGTGTACGAAAAAGGATTAGGGAGATGTGTTTGGTCTCTGGGTTTATTGTATTGTGAATATACATGCTGTGCTATAGCATGAACTCTCCAGAAATGGGAATTTTCTTTGTCCATAATTATATCCTTAAATTTGATATAGTCTTTTTATCTGCTAGATCAATTGAGGAATGGATTGGTGATTATACAGTGTTTTTATACAAGTACTAATAGAGTTTCCACATGGTAAGTATTTGTTATCAGAATTGAACCACCTTCACAATGAATGAAAGCTTGGGAGGCTCAGTGAGGAAGCCATTTCTTACAAATACTAGACATTATTCCTCAATCTGGAGGATCAGTGTGGAAGCCATTTCTCATAAATACTAGACAGTGTGCCTATACCCTCATTTTGGTTTGAGTTTGCAGTCAAACTGGCTGCAAATGCTGTATGGCTAAAATTAACTGGCTAGGGTACAGTGGGATATAAGAATCATTTTATTTTCTGACTTGAGTTTTAAAATCAAAAAAAAAAGGAGTTTTTTCTTCTTCATCAGCATTAAAATATTAAAATGTTATCCCTGCCTTCAAAATGATAGTCTTTGTAGAAAAAATAGAAGACAGAAAACTTTTATTTTCATCCCTAATAGATTAGTGTTGTAGGGTAGATGTCTGAAGATGGAAGTAATATGCTCTGAAATTTAAGTTTGATAACTGGAGTTTATAAACCTAGATATTATGTATGACTCCTAAAACATAGGACAGACATACATTGGTTATAAGTGTGAATGTTACAAAATTCTAGAAAAAAAATTGTACTAGACTAAAATAATTCACTGTGTCAAAAAGACATTCATGTTGGAAGACATTCATGGCATGGAAGCTGAGATGTAGCATATCAGTATGTGTGTATGTGTGTGTTTATGTGTGTGTGTGTGTGTTCCTAAATAAATACAACCTGCTAGTCTCTGTAATATTACATGTATATAAATATTTTCAAGGCTGTTAGGTACTAGATGTGCAATAGATATGATTTTTCATGAAAATGCTGTTCCTCCTGTTATCATGTAGGTCTTTGTGTAGAGTAGGGGCATTGAGAACATTCCCCTGACTACATTAGCATGTGTTGTCATCCTTGCTTAGATCATATTTAAACAGTCATGGGTGTTATCTATGACATTTCTAGAAGACACAGTCTCCCAACAAAATTCTTGTTTCTCTGGCTCTTACAATATTTCTGCTCCCACTTTCACAATGTCCCTGAACCTTAGGTGGAGAATTTACAAAGCAATAGTCGTATTCAGTTAGGATGTTTTCAAACTAACCGCAACAATGACCAGCATTGTGCTATAACCTGAGAGGTAGAATAGTGGCATTCACACATTGGCAGTCACAACACCTCTCTAATTGGATTTATGGTACTAGAAATAGCCAACTGCTTTTCCCTAACTACATTCTAGATTTTTGTCCTGATATCTGTAGTCCTCACCTCTCATCTAGGGAACTTCTCTTTCTATGCAACTATAGAAAAGCCACTAATGGTGAAAATGTAGTACTGTGGAGCCCAGTCCCCACTGGCATAGGCTTCTACATTTTTAAAGATGTTAACTGATGAATGAAATTGGAATTTCAAAAAGGCCTTTATGCTTAATTAATTCATTCTTTAAAGACATAGAACCACAGTTAATAAGCTGGATTCTTTAATAAGTAGCATTATAAATTAAATATATTTTATGAACATATTTCATTAGCTTAATCAAGCTAATTAGCTTTAATTAGTAAATATTCTTCATAAGAGAATAATAAGAAACAATTAATTATGCATTGTGTACTATTAGTATTATGTAGGCTTTTGTAATTTCAAATTAAGTAAATTTATTGACATCTGCAATATTACTATATGTATAGTAGTGAACTACATCTCTAATGGAATTATCCACACAATATTTTAGTAAAAGCAGGAAGTCTTCTCATTTATGTCAGTGTAGAGTTTCTTTATTCAAATAATAAATACAGTAGAGTGCAAAGACATTTAAATGTTCTCTTGCTGACATTAACTGGCATTTGTCTCAGAAAAATAGGTAATTTCTGGCATTTGATTCTTTATATATTATTAGGCAAAGGCTTGAAATATTCCAGATGGGTTCAGTGTTTACCAACATATGGTAATGTTGTCAAACAAAGAACATGTAAATTTTGAGCTTGAAAGTCAGCACTTTGAATTTGTCAAAGTCCAATGAATTATTTAGGAAGATTGAAAGCCATGCTGTGCTCCATGAGAAAGCTGGCTAAGTAGCAGTGAGCTCAGTGAAGCTCTAGTGGGCAGGCTGCCCGTTTCTTATTTCTGCCCTTTCCTCATCTTAACCGTGGTGCTTTTTAGGAGCTTTTAAATTCATCTTTTAACTTGTCTTCTTTCAGATGGATGTTCTAGCTATTTGTATTAACCTGATATTGTTCTCTAAAATACCCCCAAATCCCTCCTAAGGCAAGATTACCATATCAGTCAGTTTATCAATCGGAAGCAGATGGTGCATTTACATTGACATCAACTAGAATGTCAACTAGACCTCAACTAGAAGGAGTTACACATTTTCTTTTTCCCAAAGGCATGGGCAAGGTGAAGGAGAACCACAGGATAACCATGGAAACACTACAGCATATGTATATATAAAATCTGTTAACACCTTTGATCATGAGGGAAGGAAGTAATAATAAAGATTGAAACACAGGAAGAACCAGAGAGAGAAACCGCATGGAAAAAAGTCACCCAGAGACACATCCAGACAGAAATGATCATGTGGGGAGCAAGGCACGGAAATAAACTGATGTCCTCTCCTCACTGCTCTCCAGGGCAGCTACTCAGCATCCCAGAACACTCTCTATCTAGGTTTCAGTCTGTCCTTGTCACAGTTTCTCAGAGCCTTCCTACCCAACAGACAGAGGCAGGAAAACAATCATTCATACTTTCATTGCGCACATGTTATATCATAGATTTCTATGTTCCTGTATTTTTACTACTTCGTATAACACCATAAAAGCATGTACAGGTTATGAGAGTAGGTTCTGAAAAAAGTAACTGTTAGGATTTTGAGCATATATTACGATGATTCGCTTATACCCAGTTATCTGGTGCTGGGTTTCTATGGTGCAGGTGGGAACATGCAATAGAAGGGCAGTGGAAAGCAGACTCTTAATGGCTGTTTCTATGAGGAAAGAGCGTTATTGTCAGACAAATATGGTTATGATTAACAGACGGTTTATAGAGCAGAGAAAGCAAGAAGAAAGAGAAAGAGAAGGAGAAACAGAGCTCCTGAGATAGGGATAGCCCTGGGAACTTTGCGGTAAAAGTGCCCTGACGTCAGAGCCCAGGGGAGGGCGTGCTTGATGTCAGAATTCATAGGTCATCGCTCAACAACATCTCCGTCTACAGCTAAGTTACTTTGAAAAATTTCCTTTTATTTGTAACACTATGCGTCTGTGAGAGTTGGCAAAAATCTACCGTCTTCTGGTCTGCTGGGAGGTTATAATAAATCAATACACTAATATTTTTCTATTTATTATATTATTTACTTATTTATTTAGTGACCACATGTATACAGAGAGGAAGGGGGAGCATGCATGTGCCACGAGTCAGAGGCAGAGGACAGCTTTCTAAGTTGGTTCTTTTCTTCCACTGTGTGGGAACTGGGGACTGAATTCTGGCTTGGTGTGTTTGGGCTTCTTCTATTGCTTTTATCCATGGAACAATCTCACTGGTCTAGATCAGTAAAGTCTCACATAAAGAAGCACATCACTTACCATCAGGAAGTCCCTGAGATGAACAGTATTTACAAGGTCAGTCTTCAGAGTTACAGAAGTAGTCAACAATTTCTGAAGAAGACTTTCTACCCACCCCCACCGTCTGCAAATCGTATAGGCAAGGAGCTTTTGGGAGTTGTACCCTGGATTCTGGAGCACTTCTTGGGGGATGCAGTTGATTTTGAGTTATTTATGCTCATGTAAATAACTCTTTATCCACTGTTCTGTAAATAATTACAACAAACTTAACTATTTTTCACCAAGTTAGAACTTTGTGAAATTGTTACTTCCATCTGTCATTAATTCTGCACTTGGATTTAAATAGAGAACTGTTCACATTTTCCCAAGAAACACCCTACAAAGAGATATCAATCAGCACATGGTGTTTTTATAGTTAGAAAAACTTTAAATTAGTCATTCAATATAAGATAAAACAGCACTGTCAGACAGGATTTGTTGCCTTACTGAGAGACAGCCTGCTAAATTTTAGATAGATTTCTATAACTGTTGTAAGGGAGAAATTTTTTATGGTGCAATTATAAGTTTGAATCCAAATTATAGCAATTAAGGGGTTTATTCCTGGGAGTGAATGGATTGCTCTACTTGGAGTGAGATTGTGTTTTAACTTGTAAAATATAGTTGTTTAAAACAAACAGTATAAAATAAAACCTTTAAAAAGAATAAAGACAGAACAAACAGAAGAGTTCTTGTAGGAAAACATACTAAAGTATGTTTAATTTACATCCAGCTACAAATCATTTCTGTGAGAACTATTGGATCACATAATGGAGCCTCGCCTACTAATGCTCTGAGTAGGAAGTGAAAATATAAATTATTGAGATGTTGTTATGATTTCATCAAAATATTTTCTAATGATGACTATGTAGTAGCATTTAGATGAAATATAACATTATAGAACCAGGTTCACTAAACTGTCAGGTGTTTTGGAACTTTCCTTACTGAAAGTGAAAGAACATCTCAGAAGTGCTTTTAAGTGACTTCAATCTTATATTGTATTAAATTAATACAAATTTTAAAAAAGCCAGTTGCATTTCGAATCATTGCAAATTATATCTACATTTTTTTTTCATGAATACAACTGTTATACCAAGGTTTAGGAAAACAGCTGGAGTTACCCAATTATTAATAATACAGTAATTAGCTAATTAATTTTTGTCTTTTTGATGCAGGACCTCTTACGTGGCCCTGACTAACTCTCACACCCTATAGGGAAATCTGCTTTTAATTTTTGTTTTCTGTGCATTTTTCTCCTGAGTGCTGGGTTTACCAGCAATGATGAACTGTTGCTAAAATACTATTTATATGAATATATTTGTCATCCGTATTTAGTGGAGTATTTAAACTTAAACATCTAAGATTCTCTACATTCAGAAACCCCACTCAGCTTGAAGGAAAGTGTTTCTTGAAAGACAAAGGCTGTTCATGGTAGTTTCAATACATGTCTCAAAATCGAGGCTTTATTTTGACTGTTTTTGTGTGATGTGGAGATGGAACCCAGAGCCTTGTACATACTAAGCGACTGAGCTGCATCCCCAGTCTTCAAGAAAATCAGGCCTATTTGCTTTTAAAAGTAAACACAAACCTGATTTAAAGCACTTATACATTATTTAAAAGGATTACTCATGGAGGAATCAGTGCCTTCAGAGTCAGCTTAAAGGCACAATTACAGATTTTGTGTTAATTATTCATATAAATTCAATGCTTGAGTTGCATAGACATAAATTATGTTTTTATTTGAAACTGTTTTGCATATTCCTTTAAAATGATTCCAATCATGTAGATTAGATTTTCTCCCTGAAATTCTGCTAGTTGTCATATAATCTTGAGGAACTTTATGTTGAAAAGCAGCCTCACTCTTGCTCTTTCATGTGCCTCAAATTCATCTAACCTTTTTATTCCTTCTGAAACACAAGGCTGAGGCAAATCCTATATCTAGAGACTTTTAAAAGAAAAGAAACCAATAGTCAACAACAAAATTCCCTACAACATCAAAAAATTGATAGATAACACAGTCTATTATATTGGAATGAAATTAGTCTCACACAATAGTTACCAGATACCATAGTCACTTTTGACTTCCTCTGTTTCATTATAACTTTCTTCAAATTTATTTTTACTAAGCTCAGACTCTCTTTCTAACAGGCAAGAACTAGTCTTGTCAATAGAGATTTACTAATTCCAAAGAGCAACTCCTCTAAATTACCTCCTGGAGTAAATAAATTATACTCTCAGTAAGTCAAAATCTCCAAACATTACCATGATGATTTCCCTAAATCATTTAAATAAACATCTCTTATTTCAAACATAGGCTTTGAACTTTCTTCAAAGGTGGTTAAACAGTTTTAATGAATGGTCACAAAACACATTCACAAAATAATAAAAAAAAAAAAAGGTTTGAAATAAAAAGAAAATTAACACCTCGATTCAGATTCAGTAGTTTTTGTATTAATAGATGTTCTTCCAAATTAATTAATGCACGAATTATAGAATGTTAATTTTATTAACCTACTGAAATTTTGCTATTATAATTTTGTAAAATCAGATACAGCAAGTTATTCCTTAATGATATTAACAATACTTATCACGACCACACAATTCATAAAAAGACAATGGAAATGCTAAAAATTAAACTATATGGTCATTGAATTTTCCAAAGGATATTCTTATATGAATGCTTGACCCTGAAATATGCAAATAAATCATTAATATGAAATAAGAGATAATATGAACACATTATTTCTTCTACCTTCAGAATTTTCATCCTAAATAATATATAAGGAGTTTGAATGAGAAATTGAAATATAATTTATTGTGAACTTATAAATATGAGCTTTAAACAAATTATTTTAAAAACTGAACATTTTCTTAAACAAGCTGTTTGGAAATACTGAATGCCATTTATTTACATCAGTCTCTACCAACTTCAGTAGCAAATTATAGTTAGCCATTAATTCTGTGAAAATGAGAGATTTAAATCTCTGATGAACTCTTATGTATTATGCTATATAATACTTTCTACTAAATTATAATTAGATGATAGTTTGTATAGAAATTTGTGCAGTTTATTTAAAGTTAAACAAACAAATTAAAATGTCTCTAGGTTACAACAAAGTAATGAACATGTCAGCCTTATCTATTACTGTACACGCAGTGCCTGTAGTTTCACCAGAGTTGATATATCTTAGATGGCCATGAAGTATTTTCTGAATGAATAGAAGTATTCATTAATCAGTTTCTTGGTTTCCTTTAGGGACTCTGCCTCATTTATTTACAACATGGAATAATGATTTTTTAACAATATCTGTTGCTGGTACCCATGCTCAATTGCATGATGCATATTACATTTCTGCAATTCTCTGCAAGTTTTCCTGCACCTGGTATTCTGCACAACACTGTAGTTTATGTCTCAGTGTTAAATAGAATTGATCACTTGATTGTTTTTTTGCAAAAGATCCAAGCTGTTAGATGAAGATTACTTTGGGGATGCTATTATAGCTTAGCAGGTGAAAAAAATTTATCCATTTATTTAGTATAGTTTTTTACTGATAGTTACAGACACTCTAGGGATACCCACTAATGAGGCAAACTGCCTGGCTTGTGCCAAAAATGAATCATACCTATGAAATTACTGCATTGTTTACAAAGGAAGAATGAGGATTGTACTGAATGTATCACAACAAAGAAATCCATGTTCTCCATTGGATGAAAGACACAGCATGGTGCATTATAATCACAGTATTGAGAAAAGAACCCAACGGGTTCATGTGATTTATGGAAGGGAGGTTACACTACACTGACACTTGCCCCAATGAGCTTCAGTGATCTAATAGGACCAGGACAAGCATCGTAGAAATACCTAGGAGCGGACACTGGCTAGGAAGAAAGGGTGTGGGTAAACAAAGAGAGTTAAGAGTGAGAAGAAAATTAATATTTTGTTTGCTTAATTACCGTTTCCCTTTTACAATTAACTATATCATCTGAAATTATGTTCTTGGTAAATAATTTTTTTTATTTCGTTTGGAATGTTATATATTACCTTTTAAATAAATTTTGTCACTTAAAATATTGATCCATATAACATATAATAAATAATGCAGAATAAACTTAACATATGCATAATCTTATTATCTTCATATGTGAACTCAAGAAAAACACTTCCTTTCTAACAGCCACTCAATAAAACAAAGGAAAACATTTAACAACGAAAAAACTTAAAAAATAATTAATACTACCTGTCTAACCAAATTCACTGAATGTTTGATTCAAATTTCAAATTAATTATTAAATTTTATTTTGATCAACTCTGTAAAACATTTGGAAATTTACTAATATACAGGGTATTCTTCTAATAAACAAGGGATTCTGATTAGATGATGGAGCGGAATCAGGAATTTGTCTTACCATCTACAAAACAACTGCTCTCTAAAAATATATTAATGGTCAGCCTTGAAAACGTATGTATTATACAAGGAACATTATATAAATTGAGAAGATTGTATTATATGTTAGAAAAATTTTCCACATCATCTCTAAAACCCCTAAATAGAAATACACGTACCCCTCCCCCACACATAATAAAATCCATCATATACATGTGTGTCTTAGTTATTTTTCTACTGCTATGATACAACATTATAACACAGTCAACTTATAAAAGAAAGTATTTAATTTGGGAATTGGGTTTCAGGAGTGTTAAAATCCATGACTGCCATGATGAGGAGCATGGCATCAGGCATACAGGCATGACACTGAGTTATAGCTGAGAGATTACATGCTAACCCATAATCAGGAAAAAAATAAATAAATGCAGTAAGTGGTAACTGGGAAGGTAATCCTACTCCCAAGGACACACTTCCTCCAACAAGGCCACACTGCCTAATCTATCTCAAATAGTTCCTCCAACAAGGCCACACTGCCTGATCTATCTCAAATAGTTCCACCAACAAGGCCACACTGCCTGATCTATCTCAAATAGTTCCACCAACAAGGCCACACTGCCTGATCTATCTCAAATAGTTCCACCAACTAGGGACCAAACATTCAAACATATGATCCTATGGGGCTCTTCTCATTGAAAAGACCACAGTTTATAGTCCTACACAAAAATTGAAAATTCATTCTTGTACATCCCTAGTGATAATTTGTTTATTTCTGTGCTTCCAAATTATCTTTTCCCACCGTCTTCTGTCTTTTCTTCTTACCTTCATTATTGGCATTTCCTTACTCAGTCATCGTTACATCTCCCTCCAATTTATTAAAGTTGCTCATTTCTGTTAGCACAGCTATTTATAATGTTTTATTATTATTGATGCTTGTGGAATTGACAGTGATATGTGGCTTTCACTCATGATGGAGATTATGTCCTCACTTGGTTTTACTCTCTTTTTGTCAAATATCACATTGTTCCTTTTGTCAAATGATTAAGTTTTTATTTGTTTATCACATTTGAATCATTCTCCTTCTTTACTAACACCCTGGCATTATTGCCTGTCTCTTGCCTATACTGGGTTCATCTTAATTTCCCTTCTTTCTCTAAAATCGGAGTTATTGATTCATACATTTATTTTCCTTTATGTTCTGCTTTGTTTGTAATCTGAAGTTCTTGCTGATTGTGTTTTAATTATACCTATTTTTCTAGTAATTTGTAAATACCTTTACATATCGGCTTTGTGTTATTTAAGGTTTAATTAACATTGTTATTTAATTTTCATATTTTCTGAATATATTAGTATTGTTGTTTTAGAATTTAATCCTTGTTATCCAGACAACATCAGCCACTTTAACATTTATTTCTACTCCAGTTCTACGTTTTACATTTCTTTATGGCTTCTTTTCTTCTCCCAAATGTAGGAAATTTCTTTAGTTTTGTCAACGTAGTTCCATCACAATGTGTTAAGGTTTTGTTTGTGTTTGTTTTATGTGCTGTGTGTTAATTCTCGTGACTTTAAAATTTATGTTGTTTACTAAATGAATAATTTTGATTTTTGATTTTTATCTCCATTTTTTCTCTTTTCTTATTGCGACTTCAAACTCAACTATGTATTTTACATACTTCTGGTTCTGAAGTTGCTATCCATTATTAAAAATTATTTTTCTATTTATATGTGTTTTGCCTGCATGCATGTCTAGGCACCACTTTAATGCAGTGCTCATGGAGGGCAGAAAAGGGCATTGTATCTGTAGTTAGCAAAAGTTGTGAGTTTATACAAGTATGTTAGGAATCCTATTGGGGTCTTTGGGAACAGTAGAAAGTGCTTTTAATCCCTGAGGCATCTCTCCAGCTCCTCCTATACATTTAAAATTTCTCCATTTCTCTAATTGAAATAATATCAGCAAGATCTTTTGTTCAAGTTTATTGACTCTTCTATAATTCCTCATTTACTGTTAAGTTCCTAGTCATTCACCATGTTCTTGAGTAAAGATGAAATAGAATTCTAGGCTGTTGTACTATTTTATGTGGCATCTTCTAGCCAGTCCTACATACACGGCTCTGCTATACATGGTAATAGCAAGTTATTTTTACTACTATTTTTTCTCAAAGTTTATTTTTCTTTACTTGTAAAGATAAACCAATGTAGGAAGAATAATTGCTAATTGCATCAGACTGATAATGATTAATACTTACTTTCTTCTTTTAGTTTATAAACTGAGCAGCCTTATATTCCATGTATTATGAATAAAAATGAATTTCAGTTTATTCATTATAGGTTAACATTCTTTTTAGAAAAAATCTTAAGGAATGTGTTTCATATATAAACACCTTACAGTAATTATGAGGATTTTTTCCTAATCTTAGAGCATATACTTAGTTAGTTTCAACATCTGTCTTTCCATGAAAATTTAAACTCATTAGAACAAATTGCTTCTGTTTGTTGTCAAAAAGGCTATGTCATGTTAGGAATGAAAAAAAAAAAAAACCAGTTTTGTATAGACTTATTTTTACTAATAATTTGTCTCATTGTATGTTTGACAAAAATTTAAAATTATGAAACTGAAGGAGTAGAGGGGGGAACTGCAGTCAGAATGTAAAATAAATAAATAAAACTAATTAATAATAAGACAAAAAACTTCAATATTCCCCCCAAATTGACAGTCCTTGAAGTGCAACCTTTTGGATTTCTAATAACTGCTAATTATTATTGCTAAGAATCCCATAAAAAACAAATGGCAGCCTAACAAAAGTAACAAAGCCATTGGTGGGTGAAAATTATATCCACATTGCTGAGAATTTGGTTTGTATTGGGGGGGTGGTATGTTAAGCCACTCCTTTAAGGCACTAAATTGCATGATCCTAGTCACCTGTTGGTTGGCCAGAATCTATTTTAAAATTTGAAGTCACTGCGTGAGAGCTATGAGAACATGCCTAATGAGTTTTTCCAACCCATTCCCACCGTAGCCACTAAACATCTTCCAATCAACAAATTGCACTTTGGCATGAAAAGAAGGATGGATGTCTGCCATTTTTTTTTTTTTTGGTCCCTAGTAAAAGAGCTATAAACATATGCAGTATGTTGTTCAGTTTTAGTGCTCAGGGGTGGCAGGTTTAATTGTACTAAAATGCCAAAAACTAGATAGCAAGCTGAAGCGCAAATAGGCTCAGCAGGGAATGCACAAGGTCATTTAGCAAGGATTTATATGCCAGGTTGGATTTCTGTAGCATCTCACATTTTAGTTTTAGCATACAGATTGCCTTTGCCTTCCTTTTGCTAACCTTGACTAATTAAAGGCTGTTAGCATGAAAAAAACAGAGATTAGATATTTTTCTTTAGTGCTCCAAACATAACAGTAGAGCACTAGAAAAACTAGCATGATTTTGATGTGATCATGAGACACATTTTATCCTGTTGATAGATGTTCAGAAATTGAACAGGATGCCTTGAAGGTAAGCAAGTTCTCTATCATACAAGTGTTCAAGCTGTATTGGAGCATTTGATCAGTGTGCTGTAATAAAAAAATGAAACAAATTATGTGGTGGTTAGATATATGCTGACATGTCTGTTACTGTGTTCCTGAAAACATACATACTGCAAACAAAATATATCCCGAAACCTAAAATACTTATAGGTAGTTTTATTTATTTGTTATTATTGTTATTGATACTACTAGTTTCGTAGCTTTCTTGGGAATGTTATATTTATAAAATGCCCTTAAATTAAATCTATAAGAAAAATACTCATAGTAAAAACACAATGGAATTATTCTATATTGTGTCCATATACATATTATGTATAGAATTAAGCAATAAACAACAAAATACTTATATCTGATTTGTGATCCCACTGGAATATTATTGAATCAATGTTACTCTCAAGAATGGGTATGGCAGGTTTCTTTACTGGTCTAGTCTACAGTGAGACTGTGCCAGACCAAGGATTTTTATTGGGTGGTCCCAACCACATGACTGCTGCTGAAGACTTCCTGAGAGCTCTTTGAGATTTAAGTAGTGTACATGGTGATCTACAGATAGACTCAGGAACCCTTCCCCCTTTCCGTGGAGGATACAACACATTAGTTCAGAAAATTACTTTGGTCAGTATTATCTAGCTCTTTTATTCCCATCTGGCAATGCTTTCTTAGACCTAAGCTTCTCCATGTTAAAGGCTTCTGATGAGATAACTGGTTAAGTCTATGGACAAAGCCAAAAAAACTCTTTATTACAGGTCAGAAGAAATACTAACAGTTAAATGGACTCCTCACACTTTCTCATTTTTATTTGTAATAAGGAAAGGATGGGTATTAAAAAAAATTAAGTTATACTTTTTCATTGAATAATTGTATCATCAATGGGTTTTTGCCTTCTTGAATTTTATTATATGCAGTGAGAGAAATCAAGAATAAATATCTTGTTTTTATTTCTCACAAGTTATACCTTCCACAAACCCTGGAGGGAAACAGTTTAACTAAGTCATTTCCCTGTAAGAGTTCCCTCCTTCCAGTTTCCAATATGCTCCTCATTGCTGTCTGAAATTTCATTCCAATACTTAATCAATATCATTTTAATAAACATACTGTACATGACTGACTACTGACACATTCTCTATGAAGATCAAAGGTTTCTCTGCTGTTCCCCTCTAGCGTCAAGAATTCTCACTAGAACTGATTACTTTCTGTTTCATAACAAAATGTGCTCTTTTAAGCAAACACTCAAAGCTCTCACAGCCTCTTCCCATTACCCTCTTCTACAACTGCCTTTCTATGGATATTTGTTACAGTGGTACTTCCTTAGTACCTGTTCTTGGTACCAGTTCTGTCTGTTCACCTTTGCTGTTATGTCAGAATGCTGTAGGTCAGGTGACTTCAGCAACACTTTTCTTCCTCAAAGATGTCTGAGTTGGAAGTCTGTTGAGAAAGGTTGTCCACTGGGTTTCTTGCTGGAATCTCCTTTCAGATTTGTATACAGCTGTCATTTCATTACATCTTTCCATGCATAAAATGTAAGTGATGTGGAAACAAAGTTCTTCTGTGCCTTTTGTTATAGGGGCACTTAATTCTTTTTTTTTTTTTTTTTTTTTTTTTTTTTTTTTTTTTTTTTTTTTTTTTTAGTTTAATTTAATCACAAAGAACTTGTTTGCAAAGATTAAGAGGCCTTCAACATTTGAGGTTGGATATTATGCACACTCTTTTTGCAGAAAATATCAAAGATATTATATTCTATTAAAGAAACTGAATACAAGTTTTTTTATTTTATTTTTATTTATCTTTTTTTTTTTTTATTATGACCTCTGGCAAATGCAGTGTTATTCAGGCAGAAAGTAATGTATTGGTTGTTAAAGCTTGGCATAGCAGTAGAAGGTGACCATAAACAGGCATGACTACACTTGAAGTTGCCAATAGTGCTCACTAAATTGATTTCATTTATGATTATAGCTTTCTCAAAATTCACAAAACTATACAATGTTGAAATTTATTACATGTCAATTATAACTCAGTGTACTATTTAAAGACTCAGTTGACATGAAATTTGATGTTAAGTCCTTTAAGTTCTTGTTGTTGAAGACATCCTAATCTATAGGGGTATTGTGTTGCTTCATTGTAAATAATTGTCCTACCCACTGGTTTAATAAAAAGCGCTGATTGGCCAAAGGCAGGCAGGAAGTATGGGCGGGGCTACCAGACTAAGAAAAACTCTGAGAACAGGAAGCACAGAGCAGAACACCAGAGAGAAGCTGGAAGAAGCAGAGGACAACTATGCTGCTCTAAGAAAAGGTACTGAGCCACATGGCTGAACAGGATAGAAGTCATGGGTTAGATTAAGGGTATAGAGTCCGCAAGTTACATGCCTGGGCCTTAGGTCGATCAGCCTAAAACTAATTGTAAACATCTGTGTGTGTCTCTGTGGGTCTGCGAGTCTGTGGGTCTGTGAGTCTGTGGGCCTAAACCTTGAGGCTAGGCCCAAAAGTCAGGGTAAGAAACCTCCTACTACACAAATCTGAGCTGTATTTGATCTGACAGTCTTCATTTTGAGAACTATTTGTCATGGTACCAGAACATTTCATCAAAGTTTCCAAAGGAGGGACATAACCAGCTGTGAAATCTATGAACAGCTGATATAGCAAAATATCAAAAATTGTATAATGGTGATGTGCCTACCTTGGTGGTAGCCAACACCTCTCTAACAGGACTTAAGGCATACTCAACAATATGGAAATCATTCCTGGTACTGAAAACCTAGTTAAGGGTAAATTAGGTTATAAATTTTAGAGGAGAGCCTACAGAAGCCACTTGAATAAATTTCCAACTAAATCCTAAATATTTATTCTTATCTTAAAAAATGAGTGTAAGTTCCATCTATTATCAAAGAGAAAATGTCTTAGCAACAAATGGAAACCATTACCAGAATCCACAACAGGTCAAAAAATACACAGAACAAGTGATCACCCGGCTCTCAGTCCTAACTGATACATCTACAATAGGACTCCTCTTCCTATAGTTCAGGGATCATAGTGTGTGTGTTGAGGGGAGGGGAAGTCTGTGTAAAATATTACTTAAGGCCATGAAACAGAATTTTTTTTTTTTTTGTGAGACTGTATCTCCTGGAAAGGTCAGCTATACCATGAAGTTTAATTAACATGGTTACCTAGAGAAGAAACGAACAAAGATTATACCAATAAATATGTTAACAGGGAATGAGGAATTGGAAATCATGAAGTTAAGTTTTTAACTTCAAAAATTAAAGAAAATGAAATTGGTTGTGAAGACTCAACCCTACACATGACATTTACACAACCCCCTCTATGTTTCTGGGAATACTGAAGAACGGGCAGATGTAAGCACATAATCAAAAGATGGAAGAAGCGCTAGGAAGTACTATCTTCTAGACTTTATACAACCATTGCAGTCATGGACCCGCATCAACTGCAGTTGTACTAGGTTATCCCTGTCAAGTCTCCGTTATGGAAGAGCAAGAGGCTCACAGGGCTTTTCATTACTGCTGAGCTAATGGTGTCTGATAGATTCTGGGAGACAATGAATCATTGTCTCCAGTTGTGTATCCACTACAGAGTTCACTGGGATTTAGTGGTTAGCTACAAATCTATGGTTACATGGAAGTCCCTAGTTAAACTTAGTGTGTCACAATACCAAATGGGCTGACTTAAATGTGAAGAAAGAGATTTGTAAGGAAGAATGATGTGTGGACAGAGGAACATGGAAGATGGACAGGAGTGAGGGTGGTCAGTGTGTGTTATGCACATATGTGAAACTGTCAAAATAAAATTTTGTTAATAAAAACTAAGATGGGGCAAGACATATTTCATAGCAAAATCCATATGTAAGCCATATTGTCTTCTAGGTCCTGATTGTGAGAATAGGGCATATAATAATAAAATATTTGAAATTTTAAACGTCAAAACATGACTTCTTGGTCATGTATTCTTCTCTACATTTTTCTCTGTACTTGGCTTCTCCTTGTTCTATTTACCAAATACCTTTGACATGTCTGGCCCTACATGGAACTTCTAGATATGTCATCATTTTTGTGTCACACTCTTTTACTGTTCACAGCTGTCTACTGGTTCTCTTGCTCTTCACATGTGTCTATTGGTCAGTGAATTCTTTTCTTAGTAATCTCTCTCAAGGGATTTTCCTGCATTAGTATATGAAGGCATGGGGTCACAAAGTTACTTTTAGAATGAGACTCTCCTCTAAAATTAATCTTTATGGTATCATCAAAGCAAGCCCAAGCTTCTGATTTATGTAATCAAGTGCTTTATATATGTAAATATTAAATTATATATAAAACTGAATTATAAAATATTATGCATAATTTATTATGTTAAAATTTGAAGGAAAATATTAATATTTTTGTTTGAAAGTACAAGCATAACACCATACCATGATAAATGTCTCTAGAAGGTTGGGTTTTTAATTTATTTTCTTTTTTTCTTATCCTGATCTCTCTCTCTCTTCACACAGAAGTTTTAGCAGTTCCAACTTGTTTTAATGGCATGTGCTGTGCTGGTTGCTGCTGGTTCCCAGGCTAACATGGCCAGTTTCCCCTGTTCTTTCAGTAGTCATGTCTTTACTGGTGGTCCAAACTCTTTTACACTCTAGCAAAAACAAACAGACAAAGCTTTGAAGTTTATGTCTCTTGCCAGTGAATGATGTGACTGACAAATTGGTTTGGGATTTTTGGAAAAAAAACTTTTCATATTTTAAAAGAGCTAGAAATAATTATAGGGTGAATTTTACACCCCACATGCATATGTTGGTTTTCCCATGTCCAATACATTTGCATTTAGGTATAGGGTCTATTATGGTAATAAACATCGAGAAAGATCAGAAGGTGGCACCCTGGTCAAATAGTCTGGTGTCTTTGTAAGAAAAGGAAGAGATGGCATACTTTCCACAGGTAAGGTCTTCTGAGAACTCAAGGAGAAAGCTACTGTCTATACTTAAAAAAGAGTCCTTGCTAAAACCAAATTCACTGGCACCTTGTTAGTGGATGTGCAGCAGGTAGGACAGTGACAACCGGAAGTGTATTGTATGAGCAACCCAAGGGCTGCTGTGTGATATGGTAGAGCTAGCAAACTATTGTGCGAGCAAGATGCACACGTCTCTTGGACTCTGGATGAAATGGGCTGAGGCAATGAGAGCAGCCTCTGAGTTTTCATGAAATCTCCAAAGGAATAGCCTGAGGGGCAAATCAGAGTAGAAAGGGCTGAGCTAAAGATGAAAAGTGGACTGATGATTATATGGAGCCGGTCTCCCTACACCCTTACTTTGACCACTTCTTAGGTAGGTTCCAATAGCTCATGTCCCAGTGACAGAACTCTAAGAACAGTGGCAGTGATCAGTCCGACTGTAAGTTGGTTCTTGAGGGCAAAACCATCAGGGACTTTCTCTATACAGAAAATTTTTGTCTTCCTTGCCTGCTAAACAACTTTTCCTGTTGGAAAACTCACATATATAATTTACCTAAATCTTTCATGCCATGTTGTTTGAGATAAGAATCTTATCCTTTGCAGCTTCTTAGTAAACTATACGTGGCCTCATAAAATTTTTATCTATTTTAAAACTTCTTTTAGAGAAACATGTAGGTTATCATTATTTAACATAGACCTCAAACCCTGTGACAAGCCAGCTGGCATTAGCCTGTCTATGACTTTTCTTGGTAGAAAGAAGCTTTGGTTCTTAAACAGTTTAATAGGAGCGAGGCAGTTCAGAACTTTGTTACGAGGTAAGAAGTTCTATGACATTACTGAAGGACATATATCTTCCTCAAAGGCCTTGACACTTCCTTCAGAATATGTGCTGCCTTTGGTGGAGCAGGGTCATGAGCTGTCAGTCATGAGCTGTTGTGATCCCAAAGAGCTGTGATCTCCTGACGATCTCTGTAATATGTGCTGTTTTCTGCTAGAGTTCTACAGCTTGGGGGCTGAGAAATAAGGGTTTGAATTTCTCCTATATCTTGAAAAAAGCTCTATTAGTTTCTAGTTCTAATGATTATGATAAGATAGTTATCACTTTGCAAAGTTCTCAGGGAACTTGCCTGAGGTCAATATAGGAAGCAGAAGAGTCAAGGTGTAAACTCAGATTAACCTGACACCAAAACCCACATTGTTAAATACCAAGTTATTGTTATCATAAAATACTGAACTACAGATGAAATGTTAAAATGCTATTGATTTTTTTCCTCTCCAGAATTAGGTGAAAAGAACTGTAAGGAGAGATTGAATAGGAGAGAAGAGGAAAGAGCCAGAGGGGCAGAGTAAGCAGCAGGCAATTGCAGATTTTGATTAAATCCTGGACCTTGGAGAGATTGAGTCATAGATTTGCTGAAATGTTAGAGCTATGTTTGTTGTCTGTGTTTGATAGGGAACTTATTATTCCCCACAGCACAGCACTCTAGCTTGCCCCTCCCATCCATGAGATTTTGGCAGGACTACCCACCATAGTCTACATTCCACAAACTAAGTGACTGAGATATGAGTGAATATGATGCTCTATCTTAGACAATGGGAAATGGCTAAATTGCTGAAAGGGTGAGATGTAAGCCCTCTCCTTCCCTTGAGACTACGATTATTTTAGAGTCAGTCAGTAGACAGCTTTGTTCCCAACTGTACTGCAGAGAGCCTGTATATAAAGAAGGTAATCAGGACACATTGCTAGTGGCTGTGTTGTCTTGATTCTAAACTCTGAGGTGAAGATTCATTTCTCATTGCAAATATTTTGATGGCATGAGATGCCCCATTAACTATTGTCCATGTTACTCACACACACCCCATGTTTGTCAAGTTGCAACTGAAATGATACTGAGTATAATTTACCTCAGTAATTGATTAGTAGTTCTAATACTCAGGCCATAAACCATAATTTTCTAAGTGATGTAACAAATCAGAATGTAGACAATAACCAAATTTTGTGTATTTGACAAAGGGAGGCATGTCCTTTGAAGCTTGTCAGCAGTAATGCACAGATTTGTGTATAATGGAGCTGGCAGTATCCAGTTGCAGAACTTGAGGGATGACTAATTTGTATAATAGCAGAAATCTGGTCCCCTTGGATAAGAACATAGTTGAACTCGTACAGTGTTCAAGAATGGGCACTAGAGACATTGAATATAAATTGAACAAAAATATAGTCATCAGACTAGAAAATCAGGAGGGATTTGGAGCAAAGTTGCATTTTTCTAACCCTACATGTGTCAAAATGTTTATCTTAGCCATAGTAAGCACTAGGCTTGGGGAGGAACAGACAATGCTTTATTTACATATTACCATAAAGAAATGCTGTGATATAACCTGGTTTTTGTTCTTCATGGCACAGGATACCTGAAGTGAACAAGTGGAGTTGTACCATGTCATAGGTTATACAGGTAGAAGATTCTAGGAGAGAAAATGTTAAAGCCCAATAGATTTGTTTGTTTAAAATAACCATGATCTACACAGATGATATCATCCTGTTTCTCATCTCTCATTTGTATTCTAAACTCAAATTCAAATAGGTAATATATCCTTAGTTAGAACTCTGAGAGTTACCTAAAATTATCGTAGTTCAAATAGAAGTTTTCGTTTTTGAACTTTCCCAACTGTAGGACTTGGTTATCCCATCCCATCTACCTAGTGAATTCGAAAGAAATATATCTGTCCATTTTCTGTGATTCTATTTTTATTCCAACCATCCTCAAGTGCTTAGTCTTACTGTTTTCACAAGGCCTGCCAAAATGAGGAAGACATTCACACATTTGTAACCAAAGCACCTGAAAGGCCTCAGAATGACATAAAAGTACTCATGATAAAATGTGACTTCTGGGATACCCTTATTAACTTGCCAATTTATCATTCCATTTTTACTTTATTTTAACAACATTCAATTTTATAAACATTATGGTTATTATATTAGAAGGAAACGGGTGTATATTTTAAAGACAGACTCATTTCTTCAGTTAATAAAGAGAAGTAGATACTGACATTCTTTGGAATCAGCCCTGATTCATTTTTATCACAGGTGGGGAAGTTATCACCTACATTTATAGTGCTTATGGTACAACTGTTGTTTATATACATATATAAAAATATATAAAGTATACCTGTGTATATTACATACATATGCATATATATGTTAATGGTGTCATGTTTCTTCAAGTTATGTCCTGTGTAAACTTTGATATGATAAAAATAAAATAATTTTAATTTTTTCATTGTTTTACTCAGTGATATAGGGAACAAGATTAAAAAAGAAATAAAATAAGGGAAGTTTAGCATTCCTCACTATAGAGATCATTTGTGGCTAATAATTTTTAAAGTCATTCAAGTCTAATATAAATACATATTAAGTGAGCAATAAGTTCTAAAAAAATTACTTTATATTAAGTTGGAAGGTTTATCATTTGCTCATAAAGGTACAGCTTTTTAAATATATAATGCCAATGAAATCCATAAATTTATGATTCAGAGCTGAGGCATTATTCCAGATTCTCCTTTTCCATTTTACTAACACATATTTAAGAGCTGGGTTCCTGCAACATTTTAAAAGTATTACATGACATGCTATAAAATGAAGCATTTTGTTAAATATCTACTTTTTCTTTTTTTCAAAATCTGAAAATATTTTATGCAATATATTCTGAATATGGTTTTCTCTCTCCAGATCCTCAAGGCTTATCCCCACCCACCTAAATCTACACTCTTTCTTCCTCTCACATTTTAAAAAAGTGGATATAAAAGAAGGAAATAGCCAAAGAAAAAGCAAAGAAATACATACATACAGAAAAAAAAAAACAGAAATATAAGAATGACACAAAATTGTAATATCAGAGGGATCTGTCTACAGTCAGTCTAGGAAGACCAGACAGTGGTAACTCACATCTTTAATCCAGCACAGGGAGTATCCTGGGAGTGGTGACCTGTGCCCTTATTCCAATCTGAGTTAGAGGTCATTTTAGGTTACAGAAGGAGTTCCAGGCTCCCAGGCAGGCAGTGATGGGGCCATGCTTTAACTGAGCAAAGAGAGTATTTAGGGCAGGCATAGAAAAACAGAGGAAGCCAGAAGAAGCCCGTAGGAGCCAGGCTGAGGAAGCTGGAAGACATCTGGGTAAGATCTGACTGGGGTGTTTACCCTCTCTAATATCTCCGACTTTCCCAGAGATCTGGCCCTGAGTTTGCTTTATTCTTGCAACACTCCTTATCTGTTAACTTTGTCCCTTTAGTTCAAAGAAATCAATATTATAAACAAATTTTGAAACAAAGAGAACTCTCTACCTAATAAAAGCAGACTACTTACTAGTAAACACACTGCTATGAGCAGAATTGTGTACCTCAAATTCTGTCTTCAAATTGCCATGTTCTGCTCTAACTTTCAGTAAAATGATACTTATACAGAAGTTTACGAGGGAGGAGTTTTTTGATGTAATTGGTGTCCTTAAAAGAGGTTACAAATGCTTTCCTCCATCTCCCCACCCCCAAAGATATATGATAAAATTATCATCAGCAGGACCGAAAGACGGATCCCATTAAGAATGTTATCTATCAGTGCCTTGCTCTTAGACTTTCCAATGCCCACATCTGTGTGAAATAATATTTGCTGTTTTAAGTCACACCATCTTTATTATTTTGTTATAATAGCAAAGTCCTCATGGAAATTTGTAATAAGATAAGAAATACTTTTATAACAACAAAAATGTCACAGAGACTTTAGAACTGGATAGAGTAGAGTGGAGAAATTTTAAGATAGGTGACATCAATAGTCTATACTGACATGAAGAAACATGTGATCAGAAGAAAGATCAGAATGAAAATGTTCTGACAGTTCAGATTATAGCTTGGTATGTAGTAATGTATGGTGGCCCTCTTACCACATTTTCAATGTTAATAAGCAAAACAGTGGAAGAAACTGTGGCATGCATTGTTACAAATGTATCTCTGGAATTCTAAGATGATTGAATTTTGTGAGCTCCACAGACAGTACTCCTTGAGATCACTAGGATTTAACACTGATACCCTACTCTGTACTTATACTGTTTATTTAATCTCACTTTAAGAAAAAAAAGTAATAATCAATGTTACTTGTCTTGTATTTTCCATGTTTTCAGCTTTTAAAATCTACATTAATACATAGCTGTAATCATAAGCTGTACTCTTGCTGATGACCCATGAGTAATCCATGTGCATACACATGTTATGGTAATTAATCCCAGAAACATCTTATAAATAGAAAACAATCTTATAAAATGAATAACTGCAATAAATGTTGAAGACAAGCTCTGAATATTTCTTATTAGAATTTGTTTGAGGAAGTTGGGATCAGTTAAGAGCCAATGGCTTAATCCCTTATAAAAACTTATTAAATATTTCTTAACCTATTCTTCATTCCTTCTCCATGTGATGCTTTTTTCGCTGTTCAGATAATTACAGAGCAAAAGCTTTTTATTAGGGATACACAATCACAGAAAAGGGGACAAAAATCACAAAACAGTAATCAGAAAGGCACAGATTTTTACAAAAGATAGGTAAAGAATGACAGAATAGAGCAAGGAGGAGATGAGAGAGAGAGAGAGAGAGAGAGAGAGAGAGAGAGAGAGAGAGAGAGAGAGAGAGAGAGAGAGAGAGAGAGAATTCAAATATGTGCTTGGTTTTGGTTAAATTATACCAAGAAGCAATACTTTGTAATGTCCTTTACATAATGCAATATTCACATTTTAGGTATTTGGAGGATATTATTAATGAGTTCAAACTGACACTCACACAAGAAACATGTCCTCAAATGGTGGGAAATAAGAGAGTAGTCAAACTTTGTGTGAGCTATTAATGGCTTTGATGCTATTAACAAGGATAAATTGGCTCCTTAAGGACTTAGCTATGAAAATACTATGAGATGAAGATTGTCTTAATTTAAGAAGGGAGGAGAAATAATGATCATTCTTGTGAAGTCTCATGTACAAATGAGAACACTCATATGTTGTGGAATGTTTATATGCTGCATGAAGATGTGTTGTTGTGATTGGTGTAATAAAGAGCTAAATGGCCAATAGCTGGAGGTAGAGATGGGATTTCTGGAGGACTCTGGGAAGAAGAAAGGTGGAGACACCGGGAGATGCAGAGCAAGCAGGATATACTGGATGAGAGGTAACAGGCAGAAGCCACGTGGCAGAATGTAGATTAATAGAACTGGGTTAATTTAGGTTACAAGCATTAGTTAGAAATAAGCCTAAACTATAGTCTGAACTTTTATAGTTAATAAGTCTCTGTGTCATTATATGGGAGACGGTGGAACAGAGAAAAAGACTTATTTAATGAGTAGAAACAGGAAGAAAAGACGTTTGGGTTGAAGAAAGTAAGGAACTCTGCTGTACTGTGTTCATTTGCTCTGTGCGATGGAAGGGAAAACTTGTGATGAATAAACCTGAAGCTTAGCTGAGACATCTAACCACAGTGTTGAAGATGTGTTCCTCCTACACTCCTGCAATGAGATGCAAAGGGAAAGGGAAAATGAACAACAGAACTGTGAACTCAAAGGTACCAGAATGTGAGATCTGAAAAATTACAAATCTATTATTTCTGCCAAAAAACCCAGAGTAACTTATTTCAAAGAGAACAAAAAGATATGGCTAAGAAAAAAATCCATAAAGATCATAAATGGAGCTCAAAATTTATTCCTCTATATCAGCAATATCCAGGAATAGAGAGGACATTAGAGCTGCCAAGATGCTGCCAGTTCGGAGTAAATTTTTGGATTTCTTAAGACAAACAATACTAATTATTTAGCAGCAGATTTATGTGTACTATTCTTCAAAGAAAAAAAGGATTATTAAAAGCAATTTTGAAGTCACTGGAAAACTCAACTCAGAACACAGGCTTAAAGTAGGTGTGCCCATGGAAGTCAGAGGCTTGTTCCACTTCAATGTTATGATTGTCGAACAAATATAGAGCATCGACAGTGTGAGTAAGGCCCCATTGAGTTAAAATGAAAAACGATCAACTGAGCCATAAGATAATATTGGAAGCCTTAGGATTCAGCATCAAACTAAAGAGGATCTATCTGTATATGGCCTTATGGTCTAGAGGAATTGGCTGTACTAAGTTTTGGAAATATTGCATATATTATTTATTTAGTGTGTGCACAGGGTACCACAGCTTATGAGCAGAGGTCAGAGAACATTTCATAGGAGAGCAGTGGGTTTTTCCCCTTCACTCGGTAAATCCTAGAGATCAAACTCAGGTCTTACAGGTGCCTTCAGCGGCTCAGCCATCCAGCTAGGTTTTGGATTTCTGTTGACTCACTCTTCCTTCTCTGTTGACTCCTTTCCCTTTCAAAAAATAAATACCTAGTCATACCTGTACAGTAGGTCCCTCCATTATCTTTTATTCTGTTTGTGTAACTAATGAGGACTTTTACAAACAAAGAATCATATTTTGAGTCTTTTTTATTTTTGATTTAGATGGTATGTAGAAAAGATTTGTATTTTAGAGTTTAGAGCTTATAGACAAGTGACTTTAACGTTTGTAGAATCCTTTGTTCAAATAATTCTATTTTGATATTAGTACATTTTAGAAGCAAGGCATGAATTGCTATGGACTGAACTGATTCTTACCAATAGTCATACATAGATAAAGAAGTCCTAGCTCCTGAGGTGATGGTGTCAGTGTAACTTCTGGGAAGTGATGAAGTCATAAGATGGCATCTTTGTAGTGTTATTAGGAAGAGAAAGAGAAGAGGCCACAAGATCACACTGTAGTTGCTCTTCATTCTCCTTTTTTTCCTCTGACCTCCCCTCCCCCTCTCTCCCTTTACCTTTCCCTCTTTCTTCCCAGTGTTATATCACAGAGTGAAGGGACTTATCTGCTGCACAGGTAGTGGGATCTTATCAATATCTACACCAGTTATCATCTTGATCATAGATTTTTCTATAATCTAAAACTAGGAGAAATTAATGTTGAGTCTCTACGGCACTGAGTTAAGGACCCAAACCTAAGGATACACACCTATATACTATTTGAAACGATAGATTGCACAATTGGCTGTAAATCAATCTAAACAGATTCAAGAAAACTGAAGGCATTCAGAGTAGGTTTTTTATTAATGGTGGGATCAAATGGTAAATCATTAAGTGCCAATAAAAATAGAAAAATAAAAAATAAGATAAGCCAAAGCTGTTTCTTTGAAAATAAGTCAGTAAAATTACACATAATTGACTACTTAGGAGAAAAAAATGAACTAATACCTTTAGAACTACAATTTATTAAATATGAAGCAAGATGAAAGAGATTATTAATTATCCATATAACCATTAGAGTTTGAAATCATAATTTAAAAGCTCACTGAAAATGGACTTAAATATACCATATGTATATATTCCTTCCCAGGAAACATCTTCTTTTTGAAAAGGTATTCCATATCCACATTCATTGTTTCAAATTGGCTTTACAAATGCAAAGAGAAGACAAGTACAGTAAAACAAATTGCAAACTAAAAGTGTTTGTTTATTGTAAACTTAAATCCACAAAGATTTGGTCAACTATCCAGGAGTATTTGTTAAATAGGCTATATCAATCTTTGACAATGTTAAAAAGATTATATCCTATATCCAACAAATAATAGATGTGGAGGCAGGCATCTATGGCTGAGCACTGAGCAGAGCTCTTGGTCCAGCTGAGAGCAGGGGAGGAGAATTTGTATGAACAAGGGCATAGGGATTATGAGGAAAATTTCTACAGACGTGGCTGGCTGGAGCTCTGGGAAGCTCAGTGATTCAAGAACAGGCACTGGGGAACATCTGGAAAAGGAACTAGACCCTCCAAGGGTAGGCAAGTGTCAACTGACATGAGCAGTATGAGGAGCCTCTAGGAGTGGGATCAGACTGTGTTCCTGTGCATGGGCTGGCACCTTGGAGTCCATTCCCTGCAGATGAACACCTAACCCAGCTTTGACTTTGGGATGAGGAAATTGGACTTGCCTGGAATAGATGTGCCATGCTGAGCTGACCCACCTTGGGACTTCTTGCCCTTTTGGGGGAGGGAATGGGTGGATGAGGAAGGGAGAGGATGAGGGCTGACTGGGAGGGATTGGGAGGAGGGAAGGGAGGGGGATACATAGATAAAAATGGCATTTTTTGATAAACACACACACATAAATGGGTTATATATATGAAGTGTTCTTTATTCCATATTTGGAATATTGATTCAGAATTTGAAAATTAGTTTGTGTGATTCATTATGTAAATATAACAAAAATAAAATCACATGATTATATCAAATAGTATCAAAACGTAGCTGACAAACCCTATATCGATTCATGATAAAAAAAAATAGCACCAATACATTAAGAGCAAAGGATGTGAACTCAACATGGCATAATGTATCTCAAAGACATAGATGGCTATTACAGTATACTGATAAAAGAGTGTATTCCTTCTAGGATCATATGTCAAGAATGCCTACTTTTCCTACTGGCTGGTCTTAAAGTCTTAACAACCTTACCAAGTCCATCAGCTGATTATTGGGAATATAGGCATATATCACTATGTTCAGCTACCAAAAAATTCTTGATAAAAGATAAATGATTCAATAAAATAATATATGATGTAAGTTTCTTATAAATGATGCTAAAATAAGTAGGGATCACATCCAGAAATACAAGCCTTGCATAAATCAAGTAACAGTTCAAATGAATTATAGATCTTATATCCATGCAAATCTATTTAAATATAGATCACACAACTATACATGTTTAGAAAAAAATGTGTTGATAAAAAAAACTAAAGCTTTAGGATTTAGGGCCAGCAATAATTTTTCATATTTGACATAAAAACTCCACATGAGTCAAATGACAAATTAAAAAATTAAAATCTCTCACTCTGTGAAAACCCACGTAGTAGGATAAAAACACAAGCTATATACAGACAAAAATATCTGTACTCATATAAATGTTCCAAGAATCATATTTATGATATTTAAATATTTCTTAGTACTCGGGGTCAGAAAACCAGCAAGCAGTTTGAAAATGTAAAACAGTCAATCAATTGGGAGTACAGATGGCCAACAGGTTCCTGGAATTAGCCATCAACACCATTAGCCATCAGGAGAATGCAAATTACAATCACAAAGTATACCTAAACACATACTGAAATGTCTGAAAATGAAATGCTGGAAAGGATTCAGAGAAGCTGTGCCACATTACTCACTGTGGGAGTTTTCAATGACATAGTCACTCTGAATTGATTTTGCAATTTTTCATAAACCTAAACATGTTATTATCAAAGGGATTAAAAAATTCTCTGTAGAACATTTATTCCTGAGAAGTGATAACTAAAGTATCTAAAAATAACCCGAGAATAAAAGTAAGTAACAGTTAAATGTGATAGCTCATAAGTAGATTTGGCCAAGAGAATCTACAGCATATGAATGATTAAGAGAATCAATTGAGTGATGTAGATTGTCACTCCAACAACTGGGTGAATTTCAAAAGTATGCTTTAGAGTCAACAAAGGTAATTTCTAAAAACCATATTTCTTTGTTCCACTTATAGACTATTTTAAATAGCTATTTTAGAAATGGAATATGCATGAATATTAGTGAGTAATTAAATCTAGGAGAGAAAAAATAGAGAGATTTGATAATAAAGGACAAACCAGAGATCCTTGGAGTGTTGATATTTTTCCGTACCTGAATATACAAGTATATGCAGGTGATAAATTTCTATGATGTGAGGGCAAATGAAAAAGCTAGATAAAACTGATGGGTACATTAATGTCAAAAGCCTAGTGATATTAAATTACTGTTTTGTAAAAATGTTGCCATTAAGTGGGGAACAGGGCAGTTTATAGATGGTTAGTGATGTCTAAGATATTTAACAAACATTACAGGGAACTCCCTGGTCCTTGGTTGCCTCCCAAAAGCTGAAGATAAGCTGCTATTGCTGAAGATACCATGAACTTTGGACCCAAGGCTCAGAGGTTTCTGAACTTGAAATAGCTCTTCAAAGAGGAGGCTTTTAAACCTTGCTGCAGCTTAAGTTGCATGCATCAAATGTGGCATTTTGTAACTTAATTCCATACACCACTCAGTGTCTTGACCAAGGCCCACTTGAGAGATACCACTCAGAAGCTGCTTTTGGCTCCGTTTCTGTGCTCTAGACCATTTTTAAGCTTTCTATGGCTCATTCCTTACAGAGAACACCTTACTCAGCGTTTATACTGGGGGGAAGGACTTCATCCTACCTCAACTGGATAAGTCATACTGAATTGACTCACCCTGGGAGTCCTTGCCCTCCCTGGGGAATGGATGGGGGAAAGGGTAGTGGGAGTCTAGGATGGGGGAAAGGGTAGTGGGAGTCTAGGAGAGTCCTTGGCCTCCCTGGGGAATGGATGGGGGAAAGGGTAGTGGGAGTCTAGGAGAGTCCTTGCCCTCCCTGGGGAATGGATGGGGGAAAGGGTAGGGGGAGTCTAGGAGAGTCCTTGGCCTCCCTGGGGAATGGATGGGGAAAGGGTAGTGGGAGTCTAGGAGAGACCTTGAAGGAAAAGGAGGGAGAGTGATAACGGATATGGGAATAAAATCTAAATAAAGAAGAAAAAAGAAAATGTTATAACTAAAACAACAAAAAAGCAGAGTTTTAGAGCATAATCTCAGTGAGTATACACACACACACACACACACACACACACACACACACACACACATACACACACACACACACTATACTCCTGCTTCTAAGGCTCAAGGAATATTTTAGAAGATTTGGAAAAAATGTAAAAGTTTGAGGATCAGGGACCTTGTTTTGAATGTGTCTCTTAGTAACATCAGAAGCAAAATTTATAGTCTCACAAATATAAATGCTCAAATTTAAGTGAACAAAGACAATAACAATAGACATGTCAAAAGGGATGGGCAAAAGACAACCACACAAAGTACCACAAGCAAGTAGGAAGCACTAAAAATGGAAAACAGTCTTCCATAGGGATGAGCCCACCAAACCGTGATCCTGAAAACAAGAATGTGTATCCTTAGTACTGCTTTACAACCTTATTATTTTTAATAAAATGTAATCTAAAAGTAGAAAGACTACATTATATCATTTTTTGTTTAAGAAAATAAGATTAAACCTTTAGAAAAATAATATTATGTTAGTATGTAATGAGTTTACTCTTAAGTGGGTTTAAAAGTGAGTGTTATAAAGGAAGTTTTTCTAGTCAGTCAGGCCAGCATCCAAGTCTAGGTAACAGATCACAATGTGCCTCCAAACTCAATTACAGCTTCAGTTTCAGTCAAGTGAGAAGGACCCCTGCAGGCATGCCTGACTATCACCACCCCTAATCTATCTTGTAGCCTATAAACCCTATTCCATTTCCCATTCCACCGATCCCTAGAACTTCAGCAGTCCAAAGACACAGACTTTGGAGAGCTCCTTCACAAGAGGTGGGTTACCCTCCTCCAAGCTGACCAGTCAGGCCAGCCTCCAGGCCTGGGCAATGGGAGACAATTGACATCCCCACTGCATGCCTAGCTGCAGACAAGTAAATAGGACCACTGCTTGAAATCCTACCTACCACCACCTCTTATAGGATCCTGTAACCTTTAAGCGCACTCCATCTCTCAAACCGATCCATCCCCTGGAGATACAAACTGCCTTCTGAGACACAGACTCTACTGGCTCCAATTTTGCCAAGAGCTCCAATTGCACCAAGAGCACCTATTAGACCAAGAACAGCTCCCTGAAACACAGACAACACTTGTACCAAGCAGAGGAAGAGATGGGTAGACCCTAGTGCAAAAATACATTCGACAACATAAAGAACAATATGGCACCTGTAAAAGCTAGTTGCTCTACAACAGAAAGACCTGAACATTCCAATAAACAAGAGCAGAAAAAAAATCATAAAATAATGTTATGAAGAAGATAGAAGCCTTTAAAGAGGAAATTAAAGAAATCAAAACCCCCTTAAGGAAATAGAGAAAAAGAAAAACAAAAAATCAGAAGAAATTGATAAGTCCCTTAAAGAAAGGAGAGAAAACAAAGAAAAAAAGCAGTCAGACTAAGGAAATAATATAATACATTAAGATTGAAATAGAAGCCATAAAGAAGACACAAACTGAAATAATTCTGGAAATGGAATATTTGAATAAACAAATTGCAGACACAAACATAATCAACAGACTGCAAGAATTGGAAGAGAGAAACTCTGCATGGAAGCTATAATAGAGGAAATATATTAGTCTGTCAAAAATGGTAAAATAAAAATAGTAACAACTTAAAACATCAAGGAAATCATGAGCACCATGAAAAGAAAAGACCAAATCTAAGGATAATAGGACTAGAAGAACGAGAAGATACCAGCTTAAAGGCACAGAAAAGATATTCAACAAAATCATAGAAGAAAACTTGCCAAACCTAAAGAAGAAAGTGTTCATAAAGAACAAGAAGCTTATAGAACACAAAATAGACTAGTCTATCCCCAAAGTTTGTTAACCATACAATAATCAAAACACAAACCTAAAGAATAAAGAAAGAATATTAGAAACCTGTAAAGAAAAATGGCCAAGTAACTTATAAAGTCAGACCTATCAGAATAACACCTGATTTACCAATGGAAAATATCAAGACCAGAAGGTCCTGAACAGAAATTAGGCAGACACTAAGAGACCACAGATGCCAACTCAGACTGCTATACCCACCAAACTCTCAATCATCATAGACGGAGAAAAGAAAATATTCCATGAGAAAACCAGATTTAAAAAAAAATACCTATCCACAAATTCAGTCTTACAGAAAGCACTAGAAGGAAAACTCCAATGTAAGAAAGTTAGATGCACCCATGAAAACACAAACAATAGAGAAAACCACAGCAGGAAATCCCCCCAAATGGAAACACACACACATACTACCATCAAAAAAAATCACAGGAATTAGGAATTATCCCTTCATATCAATGGACTAAATTCACGTATAAGAAGACACAGACTAGAATGGAGACAAAAACAAGTTTCATCCTTCTTCTGCATACAGGAAACACAACTCAGCTGCAATGACAGATATTACCTCAGAGTAGAGGTTTGGGAAAAGACATTACAATCAAATGGTCCTAAGAAACAAGCTGGTGTAGCCATCCTATTATCTAACAAAATAGACTTCAAACTAAAATCAATCAAAAGAGAGCTGGAAGGTCATTATACATTAATTTTAGGAAAAATCTATCAAGGTTAAATGTCAATCCTGAACATTTATGCCCCAAATACTAGGGCACCTACATATGTAAAGAATTATCACTAAAGCTTAAATTGTACATCAAACCCCACATAAAATAGTGGGATACTTCAACACCTGACTCTCACCAATGGACAGGTCTGCCAGATAGAAACTTAACGGAGATATAAGGGACCTAACTGATAGTATGACTCAAATGGACTTAATAGATATGTACAAACCTTTCCACACAAACACAAAGGATACACCTTCTTCTTAGCACCCCATGGAACCTTCTCTAAAATTGACCACATACCTAGTCAGAAATCAAAAAGAAATAGATACATAAAAATGGGAATAACCTTTTGTATTCTATCAGACTATCATGGCTTAAATTAGAATTCAACAACAACACAAAACGCAGGAAGCCTGCAAACTCAAAGAAACTTAACTCTCACCTCTGTGGCAAGAAAGAAAGAATGTAAAGACTTTCAAGAACTCAATGAAAATAAATCCACAATATACCTAAACTTATGGGACATAATGAAGGCAGTGCTAAGAGGAAAGTTCATAGCACTAATGCCTACATAAAAAATTTAGAAAAATTTCACACAAACAACTTAATAGCCCAACTAAAAACTGTAGAACAAAAAGAAGTAAACTCACCCAGATGCAGTAGAAGTCAGGAAATAATCAAACTCAGTGGTAAAATTAATAAAATTGAAACAAGTGGAACAATATGAAGAATCAATGACATAAAGAGTTGCTTCTTTGAGAAAATTGACAAGATAGACAAACCCTTATCCAAAGTAACCAGAAAAAAAAACCCAAAAACAAACAAACAAACAAAAAAAACCAAAAAAAAAACCAAACAAAAATCAGAATAAAATCAGAAATAAAAAGGCACACAGAAGAAATCCAGAGAATCATTAGGTCATACTTCAAAAATGTGCATTTCAAAAAATTGGAAAACCTAAAAGAAATGGACAGATTAAATTAAAATTAAATCAAGACCAGATAAATGACCTAAATATAACTATATCCCCCAAGGAAATTGAAGCTGTTCTTGAAAGTCTCTCAAGACAAACAAACAAAAAACAGGGCCAGATGGTTTCATGACGAATTTCACTAGAATTTTAGAGAACTAATACCAATACTCCTTAAACTGTTACACACAATAAAAACAGAGGGAACACTGACAATCTCTTTTTATGAAGCTACAGTCAACCTGATACCCAAATCACACAAAGATGTGGCAAAAAAGAGAATTATAGACCAATCTCCCTCATGAATATAGATGCAAAAATAACCTATAAAATCCTGGCAAGGAATTTAAGAAATACCAAAAATTATTCATCATGATCAAATAGACTTCATGTCAGAGGTGCAGGGATGGTTCAACATATAAAAAAATCTGTCAACGTCATCCACCATATAAACAACTGAAAGAAAAGAACCACATGATCATCTCGTTAAATGTTGAAAAAGACTTTGAAAAAATCCAAAACTCCTTCCTGATAAAGGTCTTGTAGAGATCAGAGATACAAGGAACATACCCAAACATAACAAAGGAATATAGAGCAAGCTGACAGCCAACATCAAACTAAATGGAGAGAAACTGAAAGCAAAAATAAAATCACTAAAATCAGGAACAAGACAAGGCTGCCTTCTCTCCCCATATCTATTCAGTATAGTACCCAAAGTTCTACCTACTAGGAAGAAAACAAAAAGAGATAAAGGGGTTACCTACTGGAAAAGAAGTCACAGTTTTTCTATTTTGAGATGATACGATAGTATACACAGGGATCCCAAAAATACTGCCAGGGAACTCCTATTGCTCATAAACACCTTCAGCAATGTGGGAGGGGCATGCAAGATTAACTCAAAAGAATTAATAGCCTTGCTATACACAAATGATAAAAGGGCTGAAAAAGAAATCAGGGAAATGTCACCCTTTTCAAAAACTGCAAATAACATAAAATATCTTGGGGTAAACTAACAAAGAAGTGAAAGACCTGTATGACAAAAAACTTTAAGCCATTAAAAGACAAAATTGAAAAAGATATTAGAAAATAGAACGATTTGCTATGCTCTTGACTAGCTAGGATCAAGATAGTAAAAATTTTAATCTTACCAAGAGCAATCTATAGATTCAATGCAACCCCCATCAAAATTCCAATATAATTCTTCACAGACCTTGAAAGAACAATACCTAACTTCATATGGAAAAACAAAAAAATTCAGGATTGCCAAAAGAATCCTATTCAGTAAGACAACTTTGAGAGGCATCACCATCCCTGACTTTAAGTTCTACTATAAAGCTATAGTAATAAAAACAGCTTGGTATTGGCAGAAAAACAGACATGTGGATCAATAGAATTAAATTAACAACTGTCATCAATCTATATACCTATTAATGTCATATTTTTTGATAACACTTCCCAAATATATAAAGGAATCTAAATCATCTTCAACAAGTGCTGCTGGCAAAACTGGATGGTGACATGTAGAAAAATGCAAATAGATCCATATCTATCACCCTGCACAATACTCAAGTTCAAGTAGATCAAAGATATCAACATAAACCAGGTTACACTGAACCTGATAAAAAAGAAAGTGGGAAAAAACCTTTAAAGCATCAGCACAGGAGACTAGTTTCTAAATATAGCACTAGTAGCCTGACACTGAGAGCAACAATTAATAAATGAGACCTCCTGAAATTGAATAGCTTCTGTAATGCAAAGGACACCATCAATATGATAATATGACAGCCTAAAGATGGGAAAAGATCTTCACCAACCATAATCTGACAGAACACTGATTTCCAAAATATATAGGGAACTCAAGAAGCTAGAGGCCCCAAATCCAAATAAGCTAATTAAAAAGTAGGGTTCAAAGCTAAAAAGGGAATTCTCAACAGAAGAATTTGAAATGGCTAAATGACACTTAAAGAATTGCTCAATATCCTTATCCATAAGAAAAATTCAAATCAAAACAACTCCGAGATACCACCTTACACCTGTCACATGGCTAAGTTTAAAAAAAAGAAAGCCTATGCATGAGGGGGTGTGGAGCAAGGGGAACACTCCATCATTGCTGGTGGGAATGTAAACTTGTACAGCCAATTTGGAAATTAGTATGGCAGTTTCTTAGAAAACTGGGAATCAATCTCCCCAGCAGTATCACTATTGGGCATTTACCCAAGGAATGCACACTTTTATTCCAAGGACATTAGCTCATGTTCATAGCAGCATTATTCATAATAGCCAGAACCTGGAAACAACTTAGATACCCTTCAACTGAAGAACAGATTAAAATATTGTGGTACATTTACACAATGAAGTATGATTCAGCAGAAAAAATATAGCATCCTGAAATGTGCAGAAAAATGGATGGATTTAGATAGTATTATCCTGAGTGAGGTAACATAGACCCAGAAAGATAGACATGCAGTCACTCATAAATGGATTTTAGAAATAAAGGATAACCAGGCTACAATCAACAGCCCTTAAGCAGATGGGTAACAGGAGGAACTTAAGAGAGACATCCATAGATTCCCGGGGAAGAGGAAATAAAGAAGATCTCCTGAGTAAATTAGGATCATCTGGGGAGGGGGGAAGTGGGAAGAGAACATAAGATAATTGGATGGTTGAGTGCAGGAGCAACAGAGAGGGAAAACGTAGAAGTAGATATCTTGATATCTATTGGGGTTAGTGTGAAACCTGGTTGCTAGGAAAATACCCAAGAACCCACAAGATGATTTCAGCTAGGACTCCAAGTGATAGTGGAGAAGTTGCCTCAACAGGACTTCCCCTATAACCAAATGAAAGACCATCAGAATCTCCATTTTAGAACCTTCACCTAGCAACTGATGGAGGCAGAAGCAGAGATCCACAGCTAAGCACCAGGATGAGTCCCAGTCCAGCAGAGGAGGGGGAGTAGAAATTATATGAGCAAAAGGATCTGAATCAGGAGGAGGAGACCCACAGAGATGGCTGACTGGAACTATTGGGAGGCCAATGGCTATTAAACAACAGCTGAGGAACCTTCATGGAAAGGAACTAAACTCTTCAAATGTAGATGACTTTCAAATGGCATGGGCAGTTTGTGGAGCTCCTTGCCGTTGGACCAGAATTTATTCATGGTGCAAGAAATGGCTTCTTGGAGCCCATTTTCTACAGAGGAACACCTTCCTCAAATGGAAGGAGGGGCTTGGTCCTACCTTAACTGGATATGCCAGACTGCACTGACCTTCCAATGGAGGGGGTCTTTACCCTCTCTGAGGAATGGATGGGGAGATGGTGTGGGGAGAAGCTGGGGATGACAGGGAAGAGGGTAGTGAGACGGAACTGTGGTGAGTACATTAAAACACTTTTAAACAAACATGAAACTAAAGTAAAAAAAAAAAAACAAACAAAGTTTGTCATATCCTTTATCATTTACTGCCGTGTACTGGCATAATTTATAGCAAAATAAAGCCATTCATATGCATTTCTGTTTATTTCACATCATAAAACACAAGTAAATTTTATTGAATACAGGATGGATTCATAGCTAGGTGAACTTGGGAATGAATTTCAAGTAAGGCTAAACTATTTTACTCAAAATTCTGGAAAAAAAAACCCTGTATGTTAGAAAATTAAATAACCTTGTGCATATTTACTATGCATGTATAATAAAGGGTGTTGGTTGTAGTAAAGGATTTTATAGTTAACAATGTAATTTGTTTCTTGTTGTATTTAACAGTGAGCCAGTCCCTTAGAAATAGAATCGAGATCAAAGGTGATCTAAAAATTCCAGGCTCAGCCTTCCTTATAAAACTAAGGCTGATTACTCCATTGCAAGAAATTGCCATGGAAGTTTGCAAGTTTAAACTCCACGTTGTAGTTGGTTTTAACTTTTTACTCTTTGGGGGCCCTGCCACCCAGTCCCGAAATAATCACATGGAAACTTATTCTTTCTTTTGAAAGCCCGGCCTTAGCTTGACATATTTCTTGCCAACTTTTCTTAAATTATACTATCTACATTTTATTTCTGGGCTTTTTTCTTTCTCTATATACATTTCTTTATTCTTAGTCTGTTGCTTGCTTTGTAGCTGGGTGGCTGGCCACCTCATCACTTGTCCTTCACTCGGTCTTTCCACTTTTATTTTTCTTCTATTTATCCTCTTTGCCTGGTAGCCCTGTTTATTTCTTTCTCCTGCCTAGTTATTGGTCACTCAGTTCTTTATTAGATTAATTAGATGTTTTAAACAAGCAAAGTAACTCAGCTTCACAGACTTAAACACATGCAACATAGAAGAACGCAGCACATCTTTGTATCATTAAAAAAAATGTTCCACAGTTTTAAAAAAATATCTGCAAGTAATATTCTACTGAAATACTACTCTAGGATAGAGGATGTATTGATACAAGCTCTTCTTTGGATCCACACAGCTTTGCTCCTCAGCACTGTGCTAAGGCATGTCCCTGATTTGGTTGCAAATTAGGACATTTTTCACATTTAATTTCTGAGAATCTGAATGAGGCTAATTATATCTCTTAGAAATCTCATCAGTTTTACAGCTATATTCTACTATTCCAGCAGTTCCACTGTGTCAGAATTATTTTTTCCTTTCCCATGAAAAAACATTTTACTGTTTTGGGGTGTGTACTTCTAGTTCCCACAGAGACTGCTTGACGGGATATTTAAAAAGTTGAATTTTCTCTATAAAGTACATGCATTTCTGCTCCTTATATAAGGAATGGTTCCACATGTTTTTGGTTTCTAGAGGATAATCCTTATCCAGTTTTCCTCCAAGAATTGGCTGCGAAAAGGTACATCCCCGATGATATATTATTTTTCATCTTCTGGGTAGATGATTTTTTCTGATGTAGCCATTCTTCCCTCTTTCTAGATCACTGAAAGGTGAGAACCATTTATTAAGAGTACAGAGGTCAGATTTATCTCATTTAATGCAATAACCTGAAAATATAAAATAATAAACAGGGCTAATTGATAGATTTGAAGTCAGAGTTACCTAACATAGTACACAATTCTCACAAAGTTTCTAGCATCATTTACCTTCCCCTATCTGAACACTGATAAGAGCACAGTCATTGGATTCTCAATATAAGAATTAGGACTAATATCCCCCACCCTCACCCCTAGTTACTCAGGAGATCTTATCTATTTCCACTTTCAGGGCGATCCATGCATTCCTCTTAGATTCCTTCTTGTTAGCTAGGTTGTAGTCTGGTTATCCTTTGCTTTGCACCTAATATCCATTTTTGAATGAGTACATATCATGTTTGTCTTTCTGAGTCTGGGCTACCTCATTCAGGATTTAGCTTGGTTTGTTTAAAGGGCCCCTGGTAGTGGGATCAGGATCTCTCCCTGGTATATGAACTGGCTTTGGGAGAACACATTACCTATAATGGAACACCCTGCATTGCCTTGATGCAGGAAGGGGAGGAAGGGCTTGGCCCTACCTCAACTGAATGTACCAGGCTTTTCTGACTCCACAGGGGAGGAGGTGAAGAGGAGTGAGTCAGGGGAAAATTGGGGTGGGGGAGGGATGGTACGTGTGTGCGTCATCCTGCTTGACTGTCCTATCTAAGGCGTATAAAATAGTCTGTGGTCATGGAAAGTGCTTTGAAATTTAAATAATACAGACTAAATGCTTTAATGAACATAAATGAGATAACAGAAACCTATGGAGAATGAAAATTTTATTTCAATGTTATAAAATAATAAAATATTCATGAATTATTATCAGAAAACTGAGTTAAAGGGAACAATTCAAAGGTAAAGCTTGTCCATTGGCTTTTTCAACGCTGACAGATACTTGAGAATTGTACCTTAAAAGGTAGAAGGACGTATTTTAGGTGTGCTTTCAGAGATTTCAGCCCAAGATGTCTGTATTTGCGACTTTAGGATCAAGGCAATGAGAACATCGAGGTGGCAGGAATAAGTGGAGGGAAAAAGCTATTATGTCACAGTTTTCAGGAAGCAGAGAGAATGAAGGAGTAATTGCAGAAGGGGGCAAAAAACCTTGGATCTCCCGAAGTCAGGCCTGCCATGTCCTAGACACTGCAACCTGAAACTTCTAGCTAGCATTTCCCCAAATGAGGGCGTCATCTGGAACCAAATGTCCAACGTTTGAATCTCAGCAGAGTTTCATTTCCAAACTATAGTCAAAATTTGAAATTATCTCTAGATCATAAGAAGGAATTGATTATTTATTCATTAGTGAACTAGGAGAAAGATACCAACAATTATCAGAAGCAAAAGCGAAGAGAACTGAAGTGGAGAAAAAACATTGCTATCACCACTGAATTCACCGAGTGTTCCATACCAGGTACTAGAGGATGGGAGGAAAGAGGCTGAAGATGGAATGGAGGAGGTTGCACTCACTAGGTAGCATTCACCTTCAAGCTATTGATTCTTCGGGAAACTAGGTTTCAATATGCACCTTAGCCTGACCTTGAACTCACACTCTTCCTGTCTCACTTCCCAGGTGCTCTGATTGTAGGCCCGTGACACCATGTCTGTCCCTGCCCCATAGATGTCACAGGCTGAGTGATGATCCCCACCAACTGATATATTAAAGTGCTATATCTCGGGCCCTCAAAAATACATATTTCAGCAAGTTCTCTAAGGCAGTAGTTTAATTTTCTAGGTAAGAGTCACAGGTTATTCCCTCAAATGAGGGCATTTTTATACATTGAGATTCCAGAGGTTTGTACACACAAAAGATGAGGAAGATACAGAAAAATGCTGACCATCTCTAGCCAAGGCCAAACTTCAGAGGATAACAGAAGTACCTGTTCTCAATGCTAGTAATCAGGTTTCCAGGAAAACCAAAAATAATCTCTTTTTAAAAGTAACTCAGTCTTGATGTGGAATGTCTTTCTGTACAGTGTAAATATGTTTTATTCCCATTGTTATTAATGAGGGTGCCTATGGCAAGGCAGCTCAGTGTCAGAGAGGAATACAAGCAGAGGTAAAGGAGAAGGAGTGCAGCCAAACAGCTGCTGCAGGAACCTATCCAGGGAAGAACACAGGAAAGACTACAGAGCCACATGGCAGTACAACAGACTAATAGAAATGGCTGAGTTATAAGAGCTGGTTGCTAATGAGTCTGAGCTATAGACCAAACAATTTGTAATTAATATAAGCCTTGTGTGACTATTGGCACTAAGTGTCTATGGGACCATGGCAGGGAAAGATTCTTCCAAGTGAGCCTGGACAGGTCAAAAAACTTATGACTAGACAGTCTTTTAATTTTTCATAATTATTCTAGCACACTAATCACATGATTAAATAAATTATTCCTTATATTATCTCATTACCATCCCATTTCTATATGAAAAAATAGATATATAGGTGGTGAGTTGCTTGATATCATACACCAGCAATTAGAAAAAGCAGGAGTTTGATCACCACAGCCTACCTCTACAGAACTGTGGTTAGCTAAAAATGACATTATTCAGAAAGGAATGGCTGAGGTTAAAAAATGGTGAAATATGAACACTACATTTAATTTATAAGATATTTATTTAATGAATGTGGGCAAAAGACAACATATTAGTGCAGCCTAATTTTTTAAAATGTAAAAGTCTTTTAAATGATAGTAAATAAAAATACTAGCATAAAGAGCCCAGTGTGGTAGCATAAGCCTAGCACATACAAGGCTGAGGCAGGAGGACTGTAAGTTTCCATCTATCCTGGGATATGTAGCCAGAACATGTCTCAAAGCTTGTATTTCCCTCAAGGGGGAAAACACGTCTCAGCAATGTGGACATTGACTAGTGATATTCAGAAGAAATGGGGTTTTCTTGCTTTCAGAGGTTGAGTATTAGAAGCACAGATAACATTTTGGTTGCTTTCCCACACCGTGAGATATCTACTTGTTGGAATCTGTAAGATGAAGAACTTGGAATACACAGAAACATATGGAGAGGAAGCAGAGTGCAGAGTTATATTGTATATGTGTAGTGGAATGAGATGAACATTTTTCGCATTCAAAGCTTTCTATTGCTATGAAGGGAAATTCAGCCACCATCAGAACCCATATTTTCTTTTGTAACAGAAGAAACAAAACATACAAACAAAAATCCCACCACCACCACTACTAACAACAGCAAAGAAATAAACAAAATGAACCAAAAAATTTATTTCAGTCCATAGCTCAGATGAGTGATAAACAACCCCAGATTTATATTTCAATCAATATGTCATTGAATCTTAGTATTTTAAGAAGCAATTTCCATTGCTTCATCATTTCTCAATTCTATTTGAGTCTTTTATGAGTCTACTTAAATATCAGTTTGTAAATTCTCTTGTGCTTTCAAACTATGTTTTGTTCTCCCTGTGGTACTATTGTGAGAACACTTACATTTTTTAGAGTTTTATTCTCCTTAGAGTCAATACAGACCATTTGCTCTGCAATTTTATCAGATCTCTTAAAGTATCTTTTATACGTGGAGGTTTAAGTAAAGAATTTATGCATGCTTTGGAGGAGAGATTTCTACTGTTTGGTATTCCAGAGAACACTAACAGTTCTAAATATTTCATAAGTACTATGGACAGGGTGTTTTCTTTAAAAAGTCTCTTGACAGAAACAGAACATGGTCTATATAACCATGACCATCTCATATTTCAGCAACTATGTTGCATTGTGAGCTTAATTTACATGTTTATTAGTAAGATTTTCACCTATTTATTTTGTTTTGTTCTATTATATCTACAAATTTGCTTTCTACCATCTTTCCCTTCTTTGCCAAAATGAATTTATTCTAAACAAAAATAATTAACTTACTGAAATGTCCTGTAATTATACAGTAAAAATTATACTTCAGAATTCATGCGAAAATTTCTTTTTAAAACTAGTTATTATTTGAATTCTTTTTGTGAGACAAAGATTATGTCACAGACATTCTCAGTAGCATAATCAAACACTTATGAGATCTATCATGACATGTGGAGGAAACTTGTTCAAATTTATATATGCAGGTTTTGAAAGTCCTTTTTCAACCTACAAGTGCAGATGATACCCTGAGGAGATTAATTTCCTTTGTCATCCACCTGAATATCTTCAATTAACATTAATACACATGATAGCAAAAGTGCATCTGCTCTGAATATGTAAAATACAATTGAATCAAAGAAAAAATCTGATTAGTAAAATAAAACAATGCAGAATGTCATTATGTAGGCTTGCTCTCATCAGGAAAACTGTTCACTGAATCAAACACCATAACTAAAACATTAAACATTCTTTAAAACTTGGGTGTTTCCTTTCACTTGAAAGAAAAATGCTATTAAATATTTAATTGTATTTCAATACAATGACTTGGCTTTAAGACAGTGCAAACATTTAAGGTTATAGAACTACATGAAATAAATCACTCAGTGTACTTGAGAGCACATTATGGTAGCATTTTCTAGTCACTAGAATCACACTCATTAATAAATGAAACAGAAATCATTTCATTATGCTTTCTTTAACTAACTTCATTTTATTTCTTGGTTCTAGGAACACAACACAGGACATTGTGCATTCCAGGCAGCTAGATAGCAAAGATGCAGGCATGACACAATCCCACCACAATATCGCAAATGGTATTCTGTTACGTCCCTAGACTGTACGTAAATCCGTTTTCCCAGAAGTAATTCACTATTCAATTGATGTTGTTGTTACTGTTTCTGTTGTTTTAAATAAATTGTAATGCCATTTTGGAAAAGTTAACTATGTAAAACTTATTCTCAGTTGGTTTTTTGGACAGAGATCCAATTATAGATTTTAAAAATTCTGTTTGTTTCCATTACAGTGGGGAAAGGGGAGGAGACACAATAATCTAAAGAATCTACTTGAAATTTAGATAGTACAGTACTTGAGAGAAGAAACGGAATGAAAGCACTAACTTTTTATTGAGTCTTGAATAACTGGTATTTGAAATCTGTTAAATCTGTTAAATCTGTTTGCATATACATCACTCTGTTAACTACTAATAAGTCCATAGGATTAATTGTATCATATGTACCTGGGTACATTTTCAATTAAAAGTACTTATGAGCTAAATATTTTAAGCACAAGTTAAGGGATTATTGGCATCTGCAATGCCCAGTGACAACCCAATTTACTTCTTTGAAGGAAAAAAAAAAGCAATTTGAAAACCTTTGGAAAAATAGGTTTGATAACTCAGTGCGGAAGTCATTTCTACATTGATGACTGCAGCCTACTGCCTCTAATAGATAAGTAGTAAACCATGCCCAAGATTGCTCTTCCCAAACAATAAAAGCACATCCTCAGACCTGACATTTCCACAGATGAATCTCAGATGAAATCATATGAAATGTCAAAATAAAGGCTGAAAAAAATCAATATTTGTGCAGATGAAGCTGTGTAAGGTCAATAATTTCATAATGTTTGTGACAGGCCACACATGCTTTTTTGTGTGACAATATTTTTTAATGTTCAATAACTCCAAAGCACCAAAAATTAATTTTGAAATGGAATTATGTCTTGACACGGATATAATTAAATTCATACTTTACCCCCTCCTGAGATTGTAGTATGATACACTAAATGAGTTTCCCCATCAAGGTCAGAAATACATTATATTCTCTATGCTTAGGAGAAGTATCCTTTTGATTCAAAGTGGTATCATTTCTCTTTATTTCTCTGTTTTATGCTGTTCCCCAAGAGATGGGTAACTGTGCCCACTCCTCTTCAGACTTCAGATACCATGTGGCCTAAGGTGTCTGCACAGATGAAAAGTAACATATAGTCTTTATGGAAGACTTTTTCTCTGTGGAAAGAAAGGAGAGTGATAATTTTACTACAGCCAAGATGGGAACTGAAAAAAAAAATGCCTATTAAATTAGCAAAATTGTGGTTATAGGAAACCTTAGGAAGACTGGATTGCTTGAGAAGAAAGAAAGCTATACTATAGTTAAGTATTAGAAACAATTTAAAATCTACTTTAGAAAATGTAAAAACAGGTTCCTGGATACACACCAGAAGTTGATCACTAACCAGAATGTATGTTTTAAGAAACACTTGGTTGTGTGTGAATTAAGGTTATGAGATTTTGTAGACACAACTGACCCTCTGTCTCTGAAATGCTAATAAATTTCAAATATTTCTAAGTGTTTGAAGCCAAAAGGTTCTCAGTGAAAAGCAATAATAGTATTTATGATTAGTTATCACCTTTCCAAGTCCATGAACTATATCATCCCCCAATTCTTACATTTTAGGTTTTAGATATTTATTTGTGTGTGTGTGTGTGTGTGTGTGTGTGTGTGTGTGTGTGTGTGTGTGTGTGTGTGTGTGTGTGTGTGTGTGTGTACTCGTAGAATAAAAAAGAAAGCTTCAATTTAGTCAAAAGAAAGCTATTTATCTAATTCTGGGGCTTAGTTTGAGCCACTCAGAAGATTATAGACTAGTGTTGGATTTTCTACCTGTAACATGAGTATTGGAATACAAACCCTGGTTTGTGATTCTAAAATAAGTTTTCTTGGCTGCCAGTTCATCTCACTGGTCGCTTCCTTTCTCAGGTACAAAAAACACATAGCAAAGATTATGCCTACTGGTTTCCCAGTGCCTAGTGGTCAGCCCTGTGAGCATATACCAATAATATATAAAATACATATATACTGAGCAGGTTATATTTAGAAATATCTATTTATCTATTTGTCTGTCTGTCTTTCTGTTCACCTATCAATAACCAATATATCCATCCATTCATCTATCCATAACATCCAATATGTGCATTCAATAACAATTAATGATAAAGGACCATTTTAATTATAGTCTTTAAAAAGTCACATATCACAGAAATAAAACATGCCTGGTTTTATTATTCATTGACAACATTATTTTACTATAGTTGGGACTTGTCCACATAAACACATTAGGATTTCTGTTGATATGATGAAACACCAAAATCAAGTTCAGGAGGAAAGGGTTTATTTAGTTTATAATTCCGTACTGTAGTTCATCACTGAAGGAAGTCAGGAGAGAAACTCATGTAGATAGAAACCTGATGCAGATGCCTTGAAGAGATGCTGCTTAATGGCTTTCTCAGCTTGCTTTTTTTATTATTAATTTTTATAGAATCCAGGATTACCAGGTAAGGGATGGCACTAACCACAGTAGGTTTGACCCTCCCCTATCAATCATTAGTTAGAAAATGCTTTTTGGTTGAATCTATGGAAGCACTTTCTCAAATGAGGTTGCTTCCTTTCCAGTGACTCTACCTTATTTCAAGTTTACATAAAACCAGCTATCACACAAACCTACATGCCTGGTGATGTCTCAACTATTTATTCATATACTGATTTACTTTGGTATTCAAGTTTATGGTTCCTATGCATCAAAGCAAGTGATTTTTAGAATAGCTTTCTACAAGTCTTAAACAATCAGGAACAAGACAATGCTGTCCTTTCTCACCTTATTTATTTAATATAGTTCTCAAAGTTTTAGTTAAAGCTATAAAAGGACAAAAGGATTATTTATAATACCAAGAACCTGGAAATAACCCAGATGCTTCTCAACTAAAGAATGGATTAACAAACTGTGGTATGTGTGCACAATGAAGTACTACTTAGTAGTTAAAAAAATGACACCCTGAATTTGCAGGCAAATGGATGGATTTGGAGAATATCCTAATGAGCGAGGTATCACAAGCCCAGAAAGATAGGCAAGGGATGTGCTCACTCATAATTGGACTTCAGACAAAAAGCCAAGAATACCCAAGCTGCAAATCACAACCTCTGAACAGCTTGGGATCAGAAGGAACTTAAGGAGACATTCAGAGGTTCCCCTAGGAAGCGAAAATAGAGAAGATCACCTTAGCAAATTGGGATCATAACGGTTGCAACTGAGAAGAGGTGGGAACAAATCATGAGAGAAGGAGATGGCCGAGTGAGATGAACAACAAAGAGGGAGGGGAAAAAAAAGACCTGGATCATCTTGATAGAGGAAGCCAATGTGGAGTTGTAAAAAGACCAGGTGCTAGGAAAACCTCCAAGAATTTACAGGATGTCCCTGGCTAGGTCTTTAACCAGTAGTGGAGGGGACATCTATACAATACCTCCCTTATAATCAAATGAATGACAACCCTAAATGTCATCACTGAAACTACATCCAACAATGATTAAAGGTGGAGTCAGCGATTCATGGCTGAACACTGCGCCAAGCTCCCTGTCTGGCTGAGAACAGGAGAGGAGAGTCTGTATGAGGAAGGAGATAGGGATCATGAGGAAAATTTCCACAGTGATGGCTGGCTGGAGCTCTGGGGAGCTCACTGAATTAAGAACAGCCACTGAAGAACCATTGGGAAAAGGAGCTAGGCCCTCCAAGGGTAGGCAACTGCCATTGGCATGGGCAGTATGTGTAGCATCCAGGGTTAGAATCAGATTGTGTTCCTGGGTTAGCGACTTGATACCTTTCCCTGCAGAGGAACACCTAACCTAGTCTTAATTTTGAGATGAGGAAATCGGACCTGCCTGGAGTGGATGTGCCACTCTGCGTTGACCCTCCTTGAAACTTCTTGCCCTTTTTGGGGAGTGGATCGGTGGGATGGTGACGGGGAAGGCTGAAGTCTGACTGGGAGGGATTGAGAGGAGGTAAGGGAGGGGGAGCAGGGGGATACATGGATAAAAAAGACTTTTTAAAAAATAAAGTAAGACTGTCTCATTAAAAAAAAAAACAAAAACAAAAAAACAAACAAACAAACAAAAAAAACCTTCAATCTTCTCACTGGCAAATCAAATGTAACCCCCCGCCCACTTCCCACTTAACTTATTCTAACAGTCAGTCATTTTCTATGTACTAAAGTGTCCTGGTATGAGGTTTCATATTGCCTGTACATTGTCAATCCTTTTGCCTTGTGCATTGGGGAACATTCATCACCATTTGTTCTAGGAAGTATTGCCAAGCTAGGAGTCTCTAACCTAATTAGCTCAATTCCCACAACTACTACCTGCTACTACTTGTCCTGAAGGGTTCTTTGAATGACTGTCAAAAACAGCATAAAGAATAACTAAGATTATAATAGAGTTTAGTTTCACAGGGCCATAAATTTTAGAAAAAGTACCAATTCATAATTAAGGCCCCAAAGCTAAGTATTTAAAATAATTTGTTTTCAATTAAATATTCGTATTGACTGAAAACTGTACTATATAAAAGTAAAGAGCAAAATAATACTATAATGCCCAGAAGAAACTCTATTTCTTTATTATCATGATTTCCATGTTTCTACAAGACAGAAACTATCTTTCCTATAGAATTGGTTATTAGAAATAAATAATATGGAGTTTGTAAGAATATTTATGTAACTGGTTACACATGTAGGGAATGGGGAACTGGTTCATGGTTCTGTAGACTTTTTAATTGATCCCTTATAATAACTGGGAGGGAACAGAGCAGTGTAGCACAGGTCATCCCTAGTGGTTCTTATCTTTGATTTCAGGGGTCTTGCTTGTCTCTTTGTAAGCAGCAAACTCAATCTACAAAATCCCACAACAGAGTGAAATGCCAAGTGGGCTTCTCTGTGTTATTTGTCTTTTTTGTTTTCCTTTGTCTTTTCTTACTCCTCAAGTTAACCGCATACATATTATAACTAAGTATTGCTTTGAATTAACCAAAAGTATTCTGATGACTGAGCATCCAGACACCAATACAATGTGCCTATAGTTTATCAATTATATTTCTTTCATTTTAGACATGAGACAGTTGAAAGTATGAACACTAAAAACATTTTAAATCATCTCTGAGGACAATTTGGAGGAGTCAGTTTTCTCGTTTTAATAAATAGGTTTGTTATGTTCAACCCAGGTCATCAGACTTGATGCTCAGCATCTTTACTCATACGTCATCTCACCAACATTCAACATACATTTTACTATTTTTTTAAGAAGTAAAATAATTCTGAAACAATTTTTATGGATTCCCCAACATCTCTGTTTCGGCGTACATGAAGTTTTTAGTTAGAAAGACAGAAAACTATTTTCACTGATCTGGAAGGAAATGTAATTAATAGATATTAGTCAATTATAGTGATGTCACATAATTTAAAAGTCACTTAGTGAATATAACTCAGCAATTTAAAAATTAAAATGATGCTAGAAATTTATTAGTTACATGCAACACATCAGCTATATATTTAAGGAAAAAATTCTATAAGCAGTCCACATTGGTCTTAAAATAATTTTGATATTTATGAGATATGGCATAATGAAATAGCATTATAACCAAACATTCTGTCAATTTTTATAGAGTTATAGAATAATATAAATAATGATGAAAAGAACATAGGGTGTTAAATAGAAGGTCCACTATTGGATGTGGAAAGTTTTAGAGCCAGTGGTTCTTATTTCTATGTGTTATGGAAGAATAATCTTTTACACTGTAGATTTATTACTCAAATTGGTTTAATAAAATATTGACTAGCCAGTATCCAGTAAGGAAGTAGAGGTGGGATGACCAAACTAAGGATGATGGGAAAAAGAAGGGTGGAGTCAGGAATCACCAGCCAGATGCAGAGGAAACAAAATGAGCATGCTGTAGTGAGAAAAGTTACCAAGCCACATGGCTAAATATAGATAAGAATTATGGGTTAATTTAAGTGTAAGAGCTAGTTAATAATTAGCCTGAGCTACTTCCCAAGCATCTATAATTAATATAAACCTCTGTGTGGTAATTTGGGAAGCAGCTCCTGGGTATTCAGAAGTTAGTTGAGGGACAGAGACTTCTGTTTACCCCTAGGCATGAGTATTTTTCTAATTTTAGAAATGGGGCTAGCGAACACGTGGTTAATTTGTTCAAACATTACTTGATTTATTTCCAATAAAATGTACTTCTTTTGTTCTGTTACAACTCTACATATATGACTTAATATAAATAATAAAATTTTACTAATGTACATCTCTTCTCTAGTGTTCAAAGTTACTTTTGTGAACTTTATACAAAATAGGTATATTTCCAAGTTAAATATTTATGTGCAATAATAAAGTGAGTATTGTTTTTATAGTAATCTTATCAATTTTCACCATCTAATTTTAACTATTTTCTACTTAAATTCTGCCTTTCTTTAAATTATAGCATTTCTTTCTCTTTGGTTTAGTTAGAGTTTTGGAACAGACTCTTCTTATAGATCTCATATTATGACCCCACTCATGGTCCTCTGATTGTAGCCTTCTGAACACCTGTATTACAGGTGTGCACCATCACACCCATATTCTCCCCAGGTCCTATCACCTGGTTATAATGCCATTGAGTCTCCTTAGCATTCACAAGCACATTAGATTTTATCCTTTGATAAACCTAAGTTATCTATTTCTTACATTAACTTGCAACTCAGCATGGCAGTAAAGTGTCATGTAGGTATCTTTGGTTTCAGTTTTGAACACTGAATCATCAAATGCATGAGTTAAAGATCTTCTTTTGGGTTTCTTTGTAAAGCATAAATACTATGAGTAAGGTTGAAAATCAATCTGTGTTAAAGATCAACCTTTATGATACGGTGAGTTTTGCCTATCTTAGAACACAGACAGGCAAACAGGCAAGCAGACAGACAGAATGGCAGATAGACAGAAACACATATATACACACCCCAAAGGAAACTAGGAAAATAATCTAAGCCAATGGTCTGCGAACGAGTTCATAGATTAGACTCATAATCAACAGCATAGCCAACAAGTGTGAAAGTAAATGAATGGAGTTTAGTCATCTCCAAAGTCTTCTATGATTCATAGGTGAAAAGTGAAAGATGATTTATAGATTAGAAAATTTAAAACATATTTAAGAGGATAATATATAAAATATATGAATAACTCTACAATAAAAGAAAATGAACATGATTTATAGGTAAAGTATCTCAACAGTCATTTTTCGAATAAAGGCACAGGAATAGCTATGGAATATATAAAAAGATTCTCAACATAAACATCTTTAATCACCACAGAATAAAGGTGGTACATTTGAGGTTTCAGATGCCTATACCTAGATGAGTCTCCCCCAATCTCTGCCTCTTTTTCCAGCCTTGTCTGTTGCTTGTAAATCATGATATATGGTGGGAAAAAAGACCTAACCAGTGCATAGACATTATGAAATCAACGTCCATAGGAATATTATGATAATGATTACAAAACATAGGATTCAATGTTAGAGATATGTGGTCTATGATTAACCATTCAAATATGTGTAATCAAAGACAAGTAAAGGGAAAGAAAATTAGGAAGAAGGAGGATAGAATACAATTGTCAATATTTTCTCTAAAGTTTTGAATATTTGTTCCACAGAGCCTAGAAGGCCATTATCTGTGGTGGAAAAATACAAACAAACTCCAGGAATGAGTAGATTTTTAGTCAAAGTGATAATACTGAAGTACTTGGATATAAGACTAAATGTTAAGGATAAACACAATAAGCAATAATGTCTTGTTAGTTGATTTCCTTTTAGAATGAAACAAGTTATTAGACCTTATTACTGCCAACCTAACTAATGTGGCTAGCAAAACTATCTGCCATAGTTGAATGAGAAGGAAAAATCCTTCCATTCCCTAAAAAAAATTACATCCACCATCACCACCAACAAATGCCAAACAGAATAGTGGAAGCAAGAGAGGAATAGGCACAAGGAAAGGTCTAGAAAGAAATCTTTTTCTCAGGAAGCTGTAACTTCTTGAAAAATAAGGCAAAGTACAACCACAAATCAGTAGAAACCATCAGAATGGCTGCACCCTACACACTGCTTTCAATAATAACTCAATGGTCTCAACTGTGCAATCATAATTAGCATGAGAATATTACAAGACATCAATGAGATAAAAAATATAAGGGAATTCTTTAAAAATCTATACTCTGTTAAGTTGGGAAATAAAAAATGACAGATATATTTCTATATTCATCTGATTTATTATAGACAAACCAAGACTATACTATCATCTTAAACAGACCCTTAGAGGAGGAGGAGATGGATACAGTAGCAAAATGGCTTCTTCTTTCTAATGTCAATATATTTCTAATGTTAATAATGTCAAGCAGCTTGAGCTGAGACAACTAACTGTAGTTTACCCCCACTTTCTTTATATCTCCGCACAGTATGCTCAAAATTAATAGTTCTTATATCTGGTCTCTGTGCTCTCACATCATTTATTTTCAAGAAAAGCATTTTACAATTAAAAAAATAATAAAAGCATGCATTTGTTAAGAACAAGTTCAGTACCTTACATGACCTGGAGACTGTTTTCAAATGAAATCAAACTATGTTCAAATGTGTTTTCAATCAGATAGGATAGTTGTAGTAGTGGGGGTTTCTTGGTCCCAGGCGGCCAGAGGTCTGAGCTGCCCGAGACCCCTTAGCCGCCCAGCCACTCAGTTCAGGCCCCCAGAAATGACTCAGACACTTATATTAACTTTATGCTGTTTGGCCTATGTCTCAGGCACATTGCTAACTTGCTCTTACATCTTAAATCAATCCATTTCTATTAACCTGTCTGCCACGTGGCCTGTGGCTCACCTGTGTTCCTTACATGTTTCTTCTTGGGTGGCTTCAGCTTGGTCTGCCTCTGACTCTGCCCTTCCTTTCCTACCTATTCTGATTCTTCCTCCTACTTCTATGGTGCCTGTCATGGCCCAAAACAGCTCCTTTATTTAAAGATTGAGATTCACAGCATACAGAAAGGCATTCCCACATCACTTTCCCCTTTCTGTCTAATCAAAAAGGAAGGTTTCAATTTTAACATAGCAAAATTACATACAACAAAATATCTATCGAGCAGGAATTACAGTTACAATATCTAGTCTATTTGTATTTAACAAAATTAAAGAAAATACTCTATCATCTACCTTATCTTTATGAATCTAAAGTTTCATATGCAATATACCTTTCAAATGACTAAGAAAAACTATACGTATAACCATCTAATCTTCAACTATATCAAAGACCACAGAAGGATATATTTACCCAAGTAAACCAGAAGTGCAAGCGACTTCTAAAATCTAGAAAGGACAGAGATGACACCTATCTGCCTGGACAGTCACCCAAAGTTCCTTTATAAGTTGGGGCATCCATCTTCAGCCTACAGGCCCAGAGTCTTTTATCATTTCAGTGAAGCAGGAAATCTGCTCTGCCCATTCTGGCACAGTTCATCAGTTGCTTCTCCTTGAGTCCTGAAGAATGTCTGACAGTTGAGCCACGGGCCACGTGGCAGACAGGTTAATAGAAATGAGTTGATTTAAGATGTAAGAGATAGCTAGCAATGTGCCTGAGCCATAGGCCAAACAGCATGAAGTTAATATAAGTGTCTGAGTCATTTCTGGGGGCCTGAGTGGTGGCGCCGGGTGGCTAAGCAGTCTTGGGCAGCAGGTCTGTGGGTCTCGGACCTCTGGCTGCCTGGGATCAAGAAACCCCACTACTACAGATAGTCTCACACTGACATTGACAGATTAACCAGCAGGTGGCTACTTTGAATATTGTGCTCTTTCTAGACTCACTGAGGTAGAATTTAGAACTAAATTTGTATAAATGTAAGATGTGTAACATCGTGATTGATATGAGTGCAAATCATAAAATGATGCTCACAAAATATAGTCACTTTTTATACATGGTCTCATTGTGATTAAGCTTATATGTATACACACACACACACACACACACACACACACACACACACACACACACACACACACAAAGAAACTAAAATGATGGAGTTTGTTTTCTATTATCCAACTTTTTAAAATTTTGGTTGATATACCCAGTGACACTTAGTTGAAGAAATCTGAGTTTCCATGTACCAGCAGGTATAAATTGTAAATAGCCTTCCACTTAGAGGTGGGGCCAAATCTCTACATCCCAATGTCAGTACAGAAAACCAATCTAGCTTGAGCTTGTTCAGGTTTTGTGTGTGCTGCCAAAGTCTCTGTGAGTTCATATGTGTGTAATTCCTGTTGTGTCTGGACACTGTTTCCTTGAAGTCATCCATCAGGTTGCTGAAGACATCCCGTTGGAGACTGAATGTTCTCACTTCCTACACATCATTCAGTTGTGAGTCTTCATGGTAATTCCCATGTGCTGCAAAAATAAACTTTTCTGATAAGGTTGAGTAAGACACTGATCTATAGATGTAGCACTATGGGGTTAAGAGTTATTTTATTGCTATGCTCCTGTAGCAGAATAAGAGCTTAGGTTTTCCCCTTGACCACAATCTATCTAGTTCAGTTTCTTTGATACTTCAACAGTATCAGGTATAAGTTTTATTTCAGACTTTATTTTGTTATTCCCATAACATTTTGCCATTATTGAACTAGGATATCTTCCTGGAAGTTTACTGTTGTAGGCTGGAGGGTTTATAGCTGGGTGTTTTGATGACTATGTTTCTCCTCTTTTAATATGTAGAGCCTCTCATGCATTGTCAACAACAGTCAAGAGGTCTGAACTTCTAGTTCATCACTAGCTCAACTTCTCCATGTTTGCTGATACAAATGACAATAAGTTTTACTATCAAATTGTGGGGAGCAACCAAAAGCCTTGGCAATAGTCTGATATTGCTGATATGTGGTTCCATGAGATCTCTTTGACCTCAACTCAACAAGGTATAACCCATTCCAGGCACTGGAGGTTGCACTTGGTGGTATAGAATGTTAGTTGGGGCATTATCTTTTCCAACTCCTTTTAGATTGTTTTCAGATATGTGTATATTTTAAGAAACACCTACAATAACAGGTTTCTATTTTTTTCTAAAATAACCTATTAATGTTTGTTGTCTCTCTCCTTAGCTTCTTTCTTTGACTTTCTCTTTCATACCCCTATCCATTTAATCCTATTATAGTTTATCTTTTATGTCCCACGACACTATATTTGATTTTAATCCTTATCTATCAGGGAAATGCAAACAAATACATCATTGAAATTTCATCTTACCCCAATTAGAGTGGCCAATGTCAATAAAACAAATGATAGCAGATGCTGGTGGGAAAAGAGAGTAATTACTCTTGCAGAATGGAGTGAAAATTTGTATTGCCAATATGTAAGTCAGTGTGAAGCCTTCTTGGGAAACTAAGAATGAGTACAATGCACAATCTGCTATATCATTTTGGGGCATACACTCAAAGGATTCTATATCCTACTACAAAGATGCTAACTTTCCCATGTTCAATGCTTCCCTATTCATAATAGCTAGAAATTGGAGACAGTCTACATGTCCCTCTGGGGATGAATGGATAAAGAAAATGTGGTCCATTTGTAACAATTCAATGTTCAGCATTTAAGAAACATGAAATTATGAAATTTTCAGGTAAATGAATGGAACTAAGAAAAAAGTCAGAGTGAGGGAAACTACACTTCAAAATAAAAATATGTTTTATCTTATAAGTAGATATATAGTTATCTTATAAGTACCTTTTAAAAGTTAGATGCATGTGCCATAATCTTAAAAAAAAAAAAAACCCAACCACAGAAGTTAAGTACCTAGCTATGGGCAGAGAGAACTCACAATTAAAAACCTCTAACTAAAAAACATCCTGATGCAGACAGATAGATTTATTACAGAATTCCACCAGATGTTCAAAGAAAAACTACAACCAATTTTTCTTAAAATTTCAAAACAAAAATAGTATAAGGTCCCCTCTAAACCCATATTAAGAAGCCATATTATTCTAATAACAAATCCATTTTTAACAAAATAAAACAAATAATCCCCCAATTCTTATTTACTGATGAGAAAAAAGGAATTCAAATTTTTCAATAAAATAAATATAAGCACACATCAAAAATATCGCCCACCATAATCATTTGGCTTTATCCCATAAATGTAGTCTTTAATACCATAAATTTAAGTCAATAAATGTAATAAACCATACAAATACAAAGATGGGCATCAGTGATTATTGCAATATAAGTATAAAAAACCTTTGACAAAATCTAAAATGCTTCCATAATACAAACCATAAGTAGAGTGAACATACAGGAAATGTATCTCAACATAATAAAAGCTATTTCTGACAATATGACAGCTGACAGTCTTGTAAATAGAGAAACCTTGAAGAATTTTATTAAATTCACAAATGAGCCCAAGTTGTTCACTGTTTCCACCCCTTTTCCTAACACATTGCTGGAAATTCTAGCTAAAGCAAAAGACAAGAAAAGAGAAAGTTAAATTATCTCCATTTGCAGATGATACGTCATTATACAGAAGAGACACCAAAAATTCCACAAAAACTTCCCAAACCATAAACCATTTTAAGTAAGTAGAAGGTACAAAATCAACATAAAAATCAGTAGCCCTTCTATATGCCAACAAAATACACCAGAAAAGAGGTTATGAACACACTCCAGTTCACAATTTCATCAAAAATATTCTAGGTATAAACCTCTCTCAGTTTGTCTCAAGTTGACTAAAACTATCCAGTACAACTAATTCTTTGTCAACTGGACACACAAATACATCACGATTATACAACAACCTTTCCTTTCTTATCTGTCCCTAAGATCACACATTAATGTCCACATTACAAAAGAAGACATTTTATACATTTAAGTCCTACAAAATCAAATACTTGAAAAGTTCTATCTCTTTAAAAAGATCTAAATTTCTTACATATTTCATTGCGAGTCTTGCCTTTAATGTCTGAGCCCTTTTACGCTATTTTTGTTTGTGTGGTCGCTGTCTCTTAGAAGCCTATTCTTTTCTAGTGGGTGGATCCAGAGTGGACGAAGAGAGGCAAGGAAGTGCAAGTAATGAAGGGAGGGGAAGCTGTAAGCAGGGTAAATTGTACGAGAAAAGAATCTATTTTCAAAATGGAAAATTATACAGCATATAAATTTTATTGAAGAGAAGACAAAGGGTCTGCAAAAACTGTCATCCTAAATTGAGTTTTTAGGTAGAATGAGGAATAGAAACATTAAAAACCTCTCTATCTCAAGCATGTGCTAATGGATGGAAGCTAAACAATTATATGCACATGACTGCAATGACAGGTATTTTCTAATGGAAAATTCTGGGAATTTAACAATTGTTATTTTACAAAAGTAGGCTGGCTTAATGGGGAAATTTAATTCTCACGAAAATTAAACTTATTTTGAGCACTTAGTATTCCAGATCCTCAGCAACTTTTGAGGTAGGATAAATGTTAACTTTGTATACTATGAATTAAAACTCAAGCTGAGGGTTAGAGTAATAGCTCCATAAGTAAAATACTTGTCTTGTTAAGCATGATGACCTGAGCCTAATTGCCAGAGCCCATAGAAAGGTTCCAGGTGTATTGTCTTATGCTTATAATTTCAGCATTGGGGAGGCAGAACAGGAAAATCCCTATAGCTTGCCTGTCAGATAGATTAGTCCAGTGGGTGAGCCATGTCGTATGTCACACTCAAGGGAAAATGTCTCTGCTTTAGCCACGCTGTAATGCTAAGAATAAAAATGTGTCACCTTTCTGCAATCTTAAAACAAACCAATAAAGTTCCTCAGCTGTCAGCTCCTACAAAATAAGCAAATAAGATAAATACTTCCTATTTCAAGAGAGAAGAAGCAGCTTATAATGACAATCAAATCAACAGAAAACTGCACTCCAACAGTGTAGATAACTCAGTGTTCAGTATCTGCAACCCATTTACGATTATTTAGGCTCCTCTGATGGGTCTGGATTACTTCTCTGGTTGCACTCTCAGGAGCCCACACCAATTTTCTGCTAAACTCAGGCTGGCATCACTCCAAAGTCTTTCTGAAATCTCCAAAACACCATTGCACATTCACAGAGTGTATCCTGGGCTTTCTTTAGAGGTTCCAGGCCTGCCACACTGTGCCAATCCTCAACTCCATGATCCCTTCTTACCTTCAAAAACCTGTGTAACTCTTCCAATTATTAGTTTTGGCTGTAAACTCTAGGTTCATCCCTGGTTGTTCCTGAACACAACTTTTGTCACACACTTTTGTGTTCTGTGAGCTAACCCACCCAGAAGATAGTCTCAGCAATACTGGTTTCTTCTTAATCACTGCTAATTTCTCAGCTCCACCTGATGAGCATCAATTATCACAGCAAAAAAAAAGTCTTCAGAGGTTCTGATATTTTGTAGATCAGCTGGTTCTTCATCCCCAGAAAACCACAAGTACGGATTCTTAAGGAAAGATATGCTATTATCCAGATAGAGGTTTTAATAAACTTTCAAACCTTTCTCTGAAACTTCACAAGCCAGGCCTCCCTCACCTGCATACTTTCCAACAGTCCCATCTTCTAAGTGCCTACAGAACCAAGCTCTTAGCACTCAATGTCATTTTTTTTTTTTAACACCAGAATTTCAAAATCCTTCCACAGTCCTCCACAATTCAATATGGTCTCATCTGTCAGAACACCACCACACAACCCTGGTACCAATTTCTCTCAGTTAAGATGACAATTGCTGTGATAAATCACCATGGGGAGGAAGGATTTATTCGGCTTCTTATTCTGCTTCACTGTTCATCATCTACAGAAGTCAGGAGAGGAACTCACAAGGCAGAAATCTAGAGGCAGGAACGGATGTAGAGGGCATCGAGGGCCGTGTCTTGCTGGCTTGCTTCTCATAGTTTCTCAGCACACTTTCTTATAGTAATCAAGACTATCAGCTCAGAATGGTACCAGCTATAATTGTTTATGCCCTCCCACATTGATGCCAGTTAAGAAAATATCCTACAGTATTGTCTGCTTACACCTGATTCTTCTGGATATGTTTTCCTAACTGGGACTCCCTCTTCTCAGAAGACTATAGTGTGTGTCAAGATGACATAAAGCTAGTCAGCAAAAAAGAAGACACTTAAAAATGAAAAGTTATTTGTGTTTAATGTATTGGTAGAATTAATATTGTCAAAAGAACATCATGAAAATCTACTTACAGATTCAAAGCCATTCCAATTAAAATACCTAGAACATTCTAAATATATAAAAATTAATATGCAACACAAAGAGCCGAGATAACATAAGAATCCATGAGGGAAAAAAAGAATATTGAAAATATTGCTGTTACAGAGTTCAAAACATATTAGAGTTATTTTATAGTAATAAAATAATATGGTACTAGTACAAAGGCAGACCAATGGAACAAAAATCAAAGACCACACTAATAATAATAATAATAATAATAATAATAATAATAATAATAATAATAATAATAACTTGAAGAGGTCATGAATTGGAGAAGAGCATGGAGAGAAATAAATATGAAGACTGAGGGAGGGGACAGGGAAGGGCAGAAATTTTGTAAAAGAGTGTGCTCAGGAATGAAATTCTGAGAAATTTAAAATTAAATGGGTATTGTGTAGAAACAAGTTAGTAGTATTCATTTTTACAAGTATTTAATTCATAACTTGTATGCTGTTGCTCTTTTAGGTGACATGGCTTCAGGCATAGTTTAAACCAGCTGTTACAGTGTTGAAGGGCTATGGGAGAAACATTGGATTCATAATATAACCATTTACATTAACATTACCAAAATACAGGATTATTCTTTTGGCAAGTCTTCAAATGAACTACTTAGTCATTTAAACACACGTATAAACCAAAAGCTTTCAGTTGTTATTAGGAAAAAAGATGTAAGCACATTAGATTATACCATGAAAATAGCAAGAGATTGAAAGGGCAAACTCTATAAATGTGGGTTGCCTTCTACATTCAAAACCTGATCCTAGTGGTTAGGACCTATTTTCAGCAGAGAAAAAATATTCATGTATCTCAGTGCTCTTATTTATATAAAGGAAAAATATTATTTTATAACAAGTTTGTGAGAAATACATGTCTGTACTTGTAAGAAATTTGAAAATCGCTATTAAATAATTAGTAATTAGTGAAAGAACAATTAAGTAAAATATTCTATATTCTGTTGTCAGTGATGTTTTTTAATCAAATATAAAAAACAAACATACAGTTTTTACACAATTCAAATGAGCATTCTGTCTTGTGAGCAAACAAACAATATTTAAAGTCAAGCGATGCTTCCTCACTAAAACTTGTTACTCTGTGTTTTAGCATCTCTCACCAAGGCCTGATAATTTCCAAGTAGTAGGTTGAGATAGACAACTGCTCTTTGCCAGAAGTAGAAGCTGTTCCTGGCCTCATCATTTGGATGAATATAAGTTGGCAATTAGATTTCAAGAGCTGATCAGGACAACTTCATTTTTGTACATGTCAAGTGCTCACGAGTTACAAGAAGGGCTGTTTTAGTGGCATGAACCATTTGAGGAGCATCACAAAATATAATCTTTAATACATTTTGAGGCAAATTACAAATGTTAGAAAAATTTGTCGATAGTTTAGTATTTTTATTTCTTAGCATTATTGTGCAATGTTTCAAATAGCCAAGCTCATGCTTCAAGCAAATGGGTTCAGAGACCTAAATAATAAACTGTTGTAGAAACATTGCCATCCTGTAGGAGATTGTCACAACAGAGAGTGACCAATAACATAGTTCAGACTATGGGATAAGGTAAAAATGTTCATGATAGTTAAAATTTCTAAATGAGGGATCATAAGCACAAATCACATGTATACCTGACTGATGTATATGTCCATGATTGACTATGGCTGATCTCTGGTTCTCTCTCTCTCTCTCTCTCTCTCTCTCTCTCTCTCTCTCTCTCTCTCTCTCTCTCTCTCTCTCTCTCTCTCTCTCTCTCTCTCTCTCCCTCCCTCCCTCCCTCCCTCCCTCCCTCCCTCTGTGTTTATTTAAACACATGCATACACAGGCTTGGTTAAATGAAAATAAGAGTAATTACCCGTAGCATGGGCAATGGGCATACTATGAGTCACTGGGGCTTGGTGTTTTATTGGAAAGTCAAGAGCAGTGTCTGACAAGGTGTTCACAGGTATTTTATCATCATGTAAACTGCACTTGCTACTTTGGCACTTAGCGTTCTTGAACTGAGGTAGGAAGTGAGGTTTCACGTGCTGCAGTAATGGGTTTCCTACTGGCATTAAACCAACTAAAGTTCTGACAAATTCATGTCATGGTCTTTCTTTGTTTATTTTAGAATTTTGTGATATAAAGGTATTATGCTAAAGATGATGAAATTTTATGAATGAAACTTACATCTAATCTTTGATGTTGTGAATATTTGTTAATCCTTACTTTCAACTTGAGTTTTATCCAATTTGAAATATTTCCCTGAAAATTCAGAGTACAAGATATTGTATATATGTTGAGAGCATCCTAATTTTTCCATTATCCTCTAATAGTGAAACAGGTGGCTTATAAATTAAACATGAATGCAATCTATAATTGAGTAGGTTCAGAACAGCCTTATTGTCCCCTAAAGGCCAGGTGTTGTTCATGAAATATATTGAACCAAGTGTCTTTTCTAATAGAAATGTAGAAAAATCAAACAGTACACTCTATACTGTGTTTTAAGGAAAGTATATGTGATTTGGCAATTAATTAAGAAGAGGAAAGATTTCTGAAGTAAATTTAATTCTTGTTATCTAGAATAAATTTAAGACAGTATACACAATTCTGGAAACAAAATAAAACTATAGAAGTGCATACATTATACATGATTGCCCTAATGATGGACTGATAAACTCCCAGTGATCATTACACTTTCTTTCTTGATTAAAATAAAAGAAGCAAGGAAAAATAATACTTACCTACTGTTCTCTTATTATTGGCTAGGTTTTTAGAAAGATTTCTAATACAGAGTGGTTCCTTCTATTTAAAAGAAAACAAAGTGGAGTTTCTTGTAAAGCAATGATATTCATGACGGGTGCATTGGACTCCAATCTATAGTGTATTTTTTTCTTTACCCGAGTTTGAAAGAGGCTTACATATGTAACTAATTAGAGGATATGCTTAGATTTGGAATACAGTCTTTTGACAGGACAACTATGAAGTCTGAAACATGAATCACAATTCACAAAATACAGAAAATACACAGATATAGACACACTGATAGACAGACAGACAGATGGAGAGAGAGAGAGAGAGAGAGAGAGAGAGAGAGAGAGAGAGAGAGAGAGAGAGAGAGAGAGAGAGAGAGAAGAAAGAAGAGAGAAGAGAGAAGAGAGAGAAAATGGCCAACCAAAGTGTCAAAGTGCCAGGGCTTTAGGATCTTAGGAATAAGTATATATTGGTGGACTATATAGAATCTTATTACAAGAAGCATTCTATTTTATAACAATAAAAAAAGTCTGTAAGAGACAGAAATGGCAATTATTAAAAGCTGCACATTAGATTCCCAGAGCTCAGCCTGGTGCTTGGCTGTTGATTTCTGTGTCTGTTTCCATCAGTTTCTAGATGAAGGCTCTATGATGACAGAGTAGTCACCAATTTGATTACCAGGGTAGGCCAGTCCAGGCAGTTCAGGAGTCTAGCCAAAGAGAGGGATTATGTGACCAAGGGAGGTCAGGATTATAATGCTGAACCCAGCTAGGGGGAACTCATGAACTTTATACCAACAGCTGTGGAGCCTGAATGGTCTGAAACTAGACCCTATGCATGAGGGAGATAGCTCTGTAGCTTGGTCCATTTAGGGATCCCCTGGCAGTGGGATCAGGATCTATCCCTGGCTAATAAGCTGACTTTTTGGAGCCCATTACCTCTAGTGGGAGACCTTGTTCAGGAATCCTGCGTTCTGATTCCAATGCATTGATGATTAAACAATAAGATAAATAATAAACGTCATTTTTATTATTTCCAAAATTAGTATCAATTTGCTTCTGTTTATGTATTTGATACTAAGATTAAGGCATGCATTTCTAGCATGTCAAGCCTAATTCAGTTGTGTGTCAAGGTTAAAAACTGATTTAAAGAAGAACCCAAGAAAATATCTCATTTAAAAAAAAAAGAATTATCAAGTGAAGCAGCAGTCTTTACAGTGTAAATTATGTAGAGAACTCTCCTCAGATCCTAGAAACAGCAATGAAGAGGGAATCAGAACGCAGGATTCCTTTTCCTTTGACACAGGAATAATTGCTCCCTAACTCTCGCTTGCACTTTGGAGAAAATCTGTAATAATCACCATTAGCTTTAACTGTGGAAGTCCTGAAGTTCTGTACATTAACTATAAAACTATATTAAAATGAGTCTCCATGTTAAGATGCTCATTATGCGGAAAAATGCAGGGGACAATGACAGGTATATGAATGGTGTCTTGTTTAAACATTTACTCTCAAGTAAAGGCAGTTGTGTGTTTGATAGATAATCTGTCAGGAGATAGAAAAAAACATAAAGTAAAAGTACAGTTTTTTTTTAAATCAACTTCTTTAACATCACTACTCAAGAAATGTATTAATGCTCCAAAGAGTGAGAATATTTCAAAATATAAATATGGTAACAGGTAAAGCAGCCCAAACATAACTTCTAGTGTTTACAAAACATGCATACTTTGCTGCTGCTGTTTACAGTGCATCAGTATCAATAAAGTTGTAAAAAGAAAGAAAGCATTCCATTAATATGACCTATAGACAGAAGAAATATTCACATAGATATTGACATTAAAATAACAATAAAATTAATGCAAAGCAAAAAAAGAACAGTTGTTCACACAAAATTTTATTGAAAAGTGAACACAGATTGTTTCAAGTACTTGGCAAAAATGGCAATTCAACCCTACAGGTCCAGTAGTGACACTCGTGTTGGCTATAACTGACAGTTCTCTAATTGGATTTAAGGTCCACTAAACAGGAAGGGAATCATGTCTGGAAATCTAGCCAGATACCAAGGGCTAGGGAAATCACAGATCTTATTACCACCACTTTACTAGATCAGCATATTTTCTAATTATATCCTATTTACAACAAATTGGGACCATTATATAAGTCCACAACTGGACACAATGTAGACATCATAGAATGGTGGGAAGCTTAGGCCTTAAGGATACATCTTCAATATAAACCCTGTATCTAAGACTGTAGGAACAACACTAAGGGACAGAAAAATTGGAAGAGCCAGATGATAAGGAATTTGGCTATAAGACTGTGTCTCCTAAGAGTGCCCATTTACATAAGAACTGAACATTAGCAATAGCAATAGACATACGATTGAGGAAGGGGGAAATCTAATGGAGACCCAATTCTAGACACAAAAACTAAACAATTAATGACTGCTGAGTGGGCGAATTGGCCTCTTTCAGGAAAGTGTCCCTAATTGCTTATCCATATGGAATAGTCAGCTCTAAACTCATATATACACAAAACCTAAAATGGATTCAGCAAGTTGTATTTTTGTTGTGTATTTTTCTATCTATATAATAATTATGGAAGAAAAGGAGACCATCTATTTGAGCAGGAGATAAAGAAGGTGTATGGTTGATGTGGGAATGTCTTTCTGTATGCTGTGAATATCAATCTTTAAATAACGGAGCTGTTTTGACCCTTGGCGAACACTGTAGCTAGAGATACAAATAGGTAGGAGGAGGAGGAGGGCAGAGTCAGAGACAAATGGAGACAGACACCCAAAGAAGAAACATGTAAGGAACACAGGTGAGCCACAGACCACATGGCAGACAGATTAATGAGAATGGGTTGAGTTAAGACGAAAGAGCTAGCTAGCAATGTGCCTGAGCCATAGGCCAAACAGCATGAAGTAAATATAAGTGTCTGTGTGATTCACTGTGGCTTTGGGACTGTTGGTCCAGATAAGAGACCGCTGCCAGGACTGTGGAGCTGCTGGGCAGGAACCTCATTTGTAATATATGGCAGTTGTTAAGGAGAAAAGGCAAGGGAGAATGTTATAATTATATTTTACTAAATTACATGAAATAAAAAATAAAAACAATCATAAAGTAAAATTTTCCAAAATTAAAAAAAGTTACTGAACTTAACAACATATATATAAATAATATATAGTATTTTGAAACAAAGTGTTCTCTGAGTAATAGTTAACCACTTATGTGTGACCTAACATATCAGTTATTTTTCTGGTATGCATACTGAGGACTGATACATCTGTATTAATTGGTCAGAGAATGAAATGATCTGAAGTGATTAGTCTCTCTGGACTTAATTGTAAGTGTAATTAACTAAGATTATTACTTTAGGAGTGAATGTGACAGAGCTCACTATTTCTTATGTCACATTATTCAGAACTTCTTGATACTGAGTTTTGTTACTGGAACTAGTTTGTCTTTATCATTTGGAAGCAGCTGTCATGTGTTTGAAGATGATGTTTCCTGAAACTCCATTCAGAAGAATATAAGGAGAACAGCTGGAGAACAAAATTAAAACATATGAGCAAAGCAAACCATAGCAAACAAAAAGGGCATCTGTGCAAAAATAGGGAGAGAACTAGAACTCAGAAGAAGATTAAACATTAGACAAAAGATGGATTTTCTTAAAGAAACAACCAATGAGAAAATATTCATCTTACACTAAAATTTTTAGTGGTTTATTTAAAATTTTACAGGATAACATAAGTCTTAAAAACGATAAAATAAAAAGTAAGTACAGACTTTGGGAAGAAATGGTGAGGTGTTTATTTTTTCACAAGTAGGTGATTATTTTAATGAAACAAAACTTGGTAGGTTCCTTTAATTTTGTAGGAATATATGCTTTTGCTAGGTATTTATTAACAATGCTTTATTGTCTGTAGACTATGTAGCACCTAGTTTCTCTGTCAACTTGACATATGCCACCATTATTTTTTGAAGAAGAATCCTCAAATGAGAATATACCCCACCAGACTGGTCTATGAGTAAGCTTGTGGTACATTTTGTTGACTGATGATTGATGGAGTCCCATCCTCCAGAGATTGGTGGTCTTAATGTTGTAGAAAAAGCAGACTTTAGAAGCCATGGGAGCAAGTCAATAATCAGTATTCCTCTACTTGAGCATCTGCTCAAGTTCCTCTCCAAGTTCCTGCACTGAGGTCTTGCCCTGACTTCCTTGGATGACTGATTTATAAACTGTAATGTGAAATAAGTGCTTTTCCCTCAAGCTTTCTTTGCTCGTGGTGTTTTACCACAGCAACAGACACTCTGTCTAAGACACAAAGTTGTTTCCTTAAGGATTAACATAGAAAATAGTAAAAATTTTACATTTCTACTGAAAAAAATTATATTAAGACCTTAATTTAGAATCAATTAAATGTAATTTAGTTTCAATTTCTAGTTGACAGTTTGTGTTGAGAACAGATGCTTTGCCAAATTTTAAACTCAGTCACAGTTTGTATAACATGACATTGATCACAATCAAAGCAACAAATTTTATTACTAACTATTCTGTCAGCAAACAAAAGCTAGCAGCCTTACTGAATAGAAATGACATACATATCAAGGAGAAATTGAAGAAACAATACTATTCATAACAGCATTAAATTACGTTGGAATAAATTAACCAATAAAACAAAAGACTTGTACAATAAAAACCTTAAGACACTGAAGAAAAATTTTCTCAGATAGTAGAAGATGGAAAGAAGATGCCTTGGCAACATTAATATTGTGAAATGGCATTTCTATTAAAAGTAGCTTCAGATTTTGGTCAATTACTATCAAAATTCCAATGTAATTCCTTACAGGAATTGAAAAAATAGTCTCAGAGCCTCAGATTTCATATAGAAACACAAGACCAAGGAGAGCAAAAACAACCTTGAAAAGGAAAAATGCTGTTGGATATATCACCCTCTCATATTCCAAATTGTATTACAGAGTTACAGTAAGAAAACCAGCATGGCACTGACATAAAGCACACCTGTTGACCAAAAGAATGGGATTGGGGATCTACAATAAGCCCTCACTCCTACAGCCAACTAAAGATAAACAAGCCAAAATACACACTGGAGATTGGCGATGGCCAAACCAGAGAGCTAAATGTGGAAGGCTGAAACTCAATCCTTATCTCTACTCTGCACAAAACGCAGCTTCAAATGGATAAAATTTGTCAGCATAAAACCTGATACCTTGTCATATTTTTATACAAAAAGAGAATATGGTTTTGATGTGGGAATGCGTTTATGTATGCTGTGAATCTCAATCTTTAAATAAAGGAGCTGTTTTGAGCCATGGCAGGCACCATAGAAAAAGTAGGAGGAGAAATCAGAGCTTAGGTAGGAGAAGCAGGGCGGAGTTAGAGACAGATCGAGCTAGCCGCCCAAGGAGCAACATGTAAGGAGCACGGGTGAGCCACACAGGCCACGTGGCCCACAGATTAATAGAAATGGGTTGATTTAAGATATAAGAGCTAGATGGCAATGTGCCTGAGCCAAACAGCATGAAGTTAATAGAAGCGTCTGAGTCGTTTCTGGGGGTCTGGGCGGCAGTGGGCAGCTAAGCGGTCTTGGGCAGCAGGTCTGTGGGTCTCGGATCTCTGGCTGCCTGGGACCCGAGAACCCACTACTACCCACTACTACATGGTTTTGTTATATACATTTGTCTATGTACATTGTTTTTTAATATGTATTTCAAATATTAAAATATAAAGTGGAACTAACTTATGTTCAGATCTTCTTTTCCTTTGTCACTTTTTTGTGATGTATTCTCACCTATATGTCTGCTTTAGGCTGTTTGTTTAATGTTGTAGGCTACTGGTTTAGTGCTCAGGTAAATAATAGAGAATAAACCAGGAAATAATAAATGGAGTATCTTGTAATAAATTTGTACACCATAGAGTACTGCCTAGTAAAATTCACCTTTCAGGAGCAAAATCTGTTAACAGAATGACTAATTGACCTTTGCCCTTTTATCAGTATCTTCCCTTATAAAATAATTGATAGAAAAACAAAGGAAATATTATAAAAGTGTAATTTGAATTGAAATGTTTAGACTAATTGGATAGCTACAAGTAAAGACTTATTTTTATCTGTTATATAACATGGAAGAAATTACAGAATCATACATTTATTTGAAAATCCTAGTCACCCACATACTGAGCACTTAATATGCATGGCACAGTATAAAATGTTTATACATATTTTCTAGTTTTTATGATTTATTTATAACTGTTAACAAATCACTAAAACTGAATTAACTATTTGCTGAGAGTTCAAGACTAAAAATCGTGGTTTTCTTTTTAACTTTAAAATTTTAAAATCTGTGTCTTCTCTGAGCAAATGATAGTTGCGATTTCCTGATCGTTTATTCAACCAGCTATGCTCTTGACCTACACAACTGATTCTCCTGTTTCAAATGAGTTATTATTCTTTAGTTACATCACTCCTCCTCACATACATTTTCTTGTTCTATTTTCAAGCACTTTGAGTATACTATTCTCCGTTGATAATTCTGTCAGATTCTGCAAGTGGGTGACACATTTCTAATTCTTGTCATGTAGATCTGTCAGACAAATCTCAGCTAAGACATGACAGTGAGCATCTACCTTGTGGAGTATTGCTAACCTTGTTAAGGTAGCATCTTACCTTACTCATATTATCATTATCATTTTACTTTCATAATTTTTACTTAAGATATAGGTTGATGTGATGCTGCCCAAGGGTGGCCTGGTACTTATTATGTAGGTAGACCAAACTAGTCATGAATTTGTAATTTGATTCCCTCACTGCCAAGGTATGAGGATTATAAGCCTATGCTGCCATGCTTGGCTTATTTTTCATTTTAATTGAGTAAGTTAGTAGAATAGTTTTGTGAAAATGTGGATATATACTTTCTCATACTTTCTTTGCATTCTTCAGGGTATCCTCACTAATATAACTTTCCTGAACAGACTTTTTAAAGGAGATTGCATGATGACTTTCTAGTCCTTCATTTCATCTATCTATTGGAAGAAAACTTTCTATGTAGTTTGGTTTCTATTTCTTCTTATAATTTCATTTATCTGTTTTATTGTTTTCCTCTAATAAAAATGTATTAATGTTACTAGGGTGGTTATTATACATTGCTGTAATTATGTAAAAATGAACCACAGTTTGTTCCATAATTGGCCAGTTCAGTGTGTCTGTGCTTTATGATTGCTATTGAAAATAATTCAGGCTTTACTTCTAAGGCAGTGCTACTTGGAAAGCTAGTTTAATGCCATAGTTAGGAACAACTGAAAACAAACCAAGCCTGAAAACAACATTAGCTAAAGCTGTGTATGTGTAACAAGCCACTGCAGTCAAATTCATCAATTTCATTTTACTGTGGCTCTCAAAGTGAAGAAAAATACTTGAAGTGTTGTTGTGTAAAAAGACAAATTCTGTAATAGTCTTGCTGTTGAAATTTTTGGAAGTTGGTTTGGTTCGTTTAGTATGTTGGTTAGTTTGAGCAGCAAGCATATAAATAAGCAATTTAGGAATATCCAAGAATGTGATGGTTTATAGTGGCTATTAATTTGATCTCACCTAAAACCATCTAGATGACAAATCGTTGAGCATGCCTGTAAGAGAATTCTTTGATTTGGTCACTTGAAGTGGAAAGATTCACTTTAACAGCATTATTCAGTGAACTGGAGTCAGATTCTACACAGAAAGAGTAAAGCTGAGCAGGCATTTACCCCTCTCTGTTATTTCATAAATGCAGCTGAAATGTGACATACCATGCATTTGAAGCTGATACCCTCAAACAATGAGCCCCCCAATATACTTTATTTAAGTGGCTTCTGACAGCATTTGTTACAATAACAGTAGAACTAACTAAAGAAAAGAATAGGTTATCCTGTTGTAGTGGGGGTTTCTTGGATCCCGGCAGCCAGAGGCCCAGACCCACAGACCTGCCATGCCAGACCCCTTAACCACCCAGCCACCCGCCACCCAGGCCCCCAGAAATGACTCTGATGCTGATATTAACTTTATGCTGCTTGGTCTATGGCTCAGGCACATTGCTAGCTAGCTCTTACATCTTAAACCAACCCCTTTCTATTAATCTGTCTGTCACATGGTCCGTGGCTCACCTGTGTTCCTTACATGTTGCTCCTTGGGTGGCTTCAGCTCGATCTGCCTGACTCCATCCTGCTTTTCCTACCTATGCTCTGATTTCTCCTCCTACTTATTCTATAGTGCCTGTCATGGCCCAAAACAGCTCCTTTATTTAAAGATTGATATTCCCAGCATACAGAAAGGCATTCCCACATCACTTCCCCCTTTCTGTCTAATCAAAAAGGAAGGTTTCAATTTTAACATAGCAAAATTACATATAACAAAATAGCCATCAAGCAATAATTACAGTTGTAATATCTAGTCTATTTGTATTTAGCAAAATTAAAGAAAATACTCTTATCATCTACCTTATCTTTATGAATCTAAAGTCTTATATCCAACATACCTTTCAAATGACTAAGAAAAACTGTACCTATAACTATCTAATCTTCAACTACATTAAAGACCGCAGAAGGATATATTTACCCAAGTAAACCAGAAGTGCAAACGACTTCTAAAATCTAGAAATGACAAAGATAATACCTATTTGCCTGGACAGTCACCCAAAGTTCCTTTATAGAGTTGGGAATCTATCTTCAGCCTACAGGCCCAGAGTCTCTTTTCATTTCAGTGAAGCAGGAAATCTTTTCTGTCCATTCTGGTATAGTTCATCAGTTGCTTTGTCTCGAGTCCTGAGGAATGTCTGACAGTTTTCTCTGTAAAGGAGGAACCTGAATGTCCATCTCGGCTTGTTCTGCCAAAGTTCAGAGGTTATCTTCTTATGGAATCTGCATGTCCAGTTTAAACAGCATACTGTCAGAATAGGTTATTGTCCAGTGGCTAACCATTGCCACAAATAGACTATATATGGAGTTTCTTCGATGCCCATTTTTCTCTTGAAGTAAATTAGTGCTGCCAGGAGCAGACCTGTCTCACTGTCCAGAAAAATCTAAGCTCTTAAAACATCTTATATGCCATATTCTGTAGGTCTCAGAAGTGTTTGAAGATTACCTATCTAATTGAATTATATCTTTTTATACCTAAAAATCTAACTAACATGCATTTCTTAATTATACATTACAATTTTAAATCAGTTACATAAACATCATATCTTAAACAAGAGTAGAAAAATACATACAGCATAAGAGAATTGATCTTAAATTTGCATCAATAAACCAAAATCTATACCAATGTAAAATATTTTGAGATTAACAGCTGATTTCCTCATCTAAGTAAATTTGATGATCTAATTTTTAAAAAATTATTGATATACCATATCCCTTTTTTCTTCTTAGAAAGAGATTAACTATGACCATTAACCATTTATAATGAAAGTAAACATTTAGAAACAATATTTTGAAAATTGGGGCGTAGTTTTCTATTACTATTTCCTGCTGAGGCATTGAAAATCTCATGAGTTAGACATGAAATCCTGCTGGGGCATTGAAAATCTCATGAATTAGACAGGATCATACTCTGTAGTCTTGAAGTTGATGTGGCCATCTCTTCCTATCAGAGATTTTTTTCAGGGGGTCTTGGTTGATGAAATCATATTTGTCTGGAAGCAATCCACAGTTTCTCATAGACTGTGGAAACAAAAGCAGAACTCTTCCAAAGCAATAAATCCTTAGACACAAACTTCAAAATCAAAATACCTTTAAAATATATATTCTTGTTTAACTTAGTAGCCTTTGCATTTGCCATGTATTGTCTGTTTGCAGTTAGCTCATTAACAGTTAAAAAATTAAAAGAAAACACAATAACAACCAAAATCCAGATTTTGTGTCTATTTTCCATCTTTACATGGCTTATTATATTTTTATTACTCTATCTTTTTAAAGACTTTCTCTATCCTCTTTCTTTTCTCTCTGAAGCCTATGTACCTTTTACATACATTGTAACCCGTTTACAGGTTTTTCTTTTCATCTGAATCTGTTTTATTGTGAATCCTTAATCATCTTCTAACCAGAAAAGCTTTTAAAATACACTCTCTTAAAGAGCTGCAGCTCTCTTAAAGGGACCGCGTCTCTATTCATGGCCAGCAAACAGAGCAGACCCAAGAAAGGGCTGCTACTAAGAAACCGTCTTTGTCTCCTTTTTGTTCAAAATAAACAGAAATCTAAAATCAATCACATGCTACTGAGTCTTCTGTGAGATTTCAGGAACCCACCTGATTGCAGCTTACACTGCCTACCACCAGTCTGCCGGTGCCATTTTGAATGTGACCCAGACACCACGCTTTGTACAATGGCCTGTTTCATATACACAATTTGGAAGCTGCTTTTGCTCAGTTTCTGCTAAAACCCTTTGTAAACTTTCTCAGGCACTAAGTGGATATTTGCGCCATATTGGGCACCATCTGTTGTAGTGGGGGTTTCTTGATTCTGGGCAGCAAGAGGCCCAGACCCACAGACCTGCAATGCCAGACCCCTTAACCACCCAGCTGCCCGGTGCTCAGGCCCGCAGAAATGACTCTGAAGCTTATATTAACTTTATACTGTTTGGCCTATGGCTTAGGCACATTGCTAGCTAGCTCTTACATCTTAAATCAACCCCTTTCTATTAATCTGTCTGCCACGTGGCCCGTGGCTCACCTGTATTCCTACATGTTGCTCCTTGGGTGGCTTCAGCTTGATCTGTCTCTGACTCTGCCCTGCTTCTCCTACCTATGCTCTGATTTCTCCTCCTACTTCTTCTATGGTGCCTGTCATGGGCCAAAACAGCTCCTTTATTTAAAGATTGAGATTCACAGCATACAGAAAGGCATTATCATTATCCTGCTTTAGAAGTGATTCTGGTTGGCAAATTTTTGGAATAACTAGGAGTCCTAGAGATTCTCTCTCTCTCTCTCTCTCTCTCTCTCTCTCTCTCTCTCTGTGTGTGTGTGTGTGTTGTGTGTGTGTACTGTCACATGGCCTGCCTGGGTTACCTCATGGAAGTTTTTTTTAGAAACTAGCTAATATCAGTTTCCACACATAGGTAGCCAAGTGTCTAGGACTAGACCAAACAGTCTGAGAAGCTTACTTCTTTTGTACATCTGTCTGTTTTTTTGCTAGATATGCCCAAAGCAAACTCCAGTGCATCTTAGCACCTAAGGTTCCTTGCCTCTGCATGAAGGATGTCTAATGATTGAGAAGCCTTGACCAAAGGAGAAAAGTGTGGCAGACAGGGCAACCTTTCCTTCTTATCGTATCTCTGCCTCTCTATGTACCTTTCTGAAGCTGCATTTCTTGATGATTGCTTCTTCTCTGCCGTCCTGCAGAATCACAGTGGTCACGGTCCCAGTACTGACCAAGCCTTTTGTTCTTTAACCCCACCTTGCAAATACTCCCTTCATTAATTACTTTTTGTTAATTACTTTTTATGTATTGCTTTGTCATGGCCAGTACCTTGGTTTCTCAGAACACCTATGTGCTTCGGTATGTTTAACAAAAAAAATGAGGATGACAGCTATTGCCACAAACAGTAATGTAGTGATATGTGTACATGTGTTAATGTACGTAAAGCCTTAAAGTATCTGAGTGAATCTAACATACAGTAGTAATTATGATAGTATCACCATTACCATCAAAACCACAACTGACTCCATTTGACTAGCTTCAAATCTTCTGAACTTATTTTGGAATATTCTATGTGCATTTCTGATTGAAAGCAGAACGAAATATAAGTTGAGTCAATAGTCATATTTGGTTACATCATGAACATTGGTATCCTTTAGCAGTAAGAAAGATTATGTGACTTCATTTATGGAAGGAGAAATGCAAATTAGGAGGAAAACAAATATAAAGCAAATTAACATATACGTGAAACCATCTTCATCCTTCTCTTTGGCATATGTGCTCATTTTATGTCTGGAAAATGATGTTGTTGTATTTAAGTGGATAATTCTAGTAAAGCTCTGACCTTGAAATGTACCCATCCCTTCTTTCCTTCACTGTTTAAATTGATTATTGCAGTTAGATTATATCTTTACAGCCTTTGAATGAAATTCTTCTCCTTTATTTAAATGTTGCCTGCTTACTGTCATCTGATAATATCTAATGTCTATACTCAGTACAAACAGTCCTGATGAGGAAGTTAGCCTAACTTGAAAATATCTTAGTCATTGCTCTAAGTTATTTGGGGAAAGAAGGGCAAAACTAGTCTGGCAGCTGGAGACTTAGTTAAGAGCATCATTTGTTGGACTCATTATCAGAGACAAGAAAATAGTGTTGACATATTTGCTTAATGAGACATAGTCAGTGACATCATAGTTACATTCAAAGAGTGGCAGAGATTAAACTCACAACTGTGTCTTTGAGAGCAAATCTCAGAAGTTTTGTTATGGGAGCTTTGAAAAGTATTTTCCAAATGGTAATATATTTATACAATTATGGGTTTACATGCTTCTAAAAGAAATGAAATATAAAACCTGTAAATGCCTAGGGGGTATAAATATTAAAATAGTTTAAGAACCATATATATTCCTTTGTACTTAACCCTACAACTGTCAGAATATTGAATTGTGTGGTACTAATACTCATAAAGTCCCAGAAGGGACACTGGAGACAACCTATTTCAATCTATTGATTTTATAAATTTGGGGGAAAGTTTTGAAAATGAAGATCATAAAAAAGCACCTACAGTCGTAGGAGAAATATAATATAGGAATCAGTTAATTAACATGTTTTTTGTGTTTCAACTTGTTTTTGTTTACATCACCTATAACTTTTAAGATTATTTGACTTTAAAATAACTTGTAATAATTACATTATTTGAACACTTAAACTATAATGTGAACTACTCTAGGGACTGTATCCACATGATTATTTTTAATATTTGCAGCAGTTTTTTGTGGTGCTTGTGATATTCAAGCATTATTTTTCATAGAAAAGAATCTATAATTAAGCTACTTTGTCCCAATAGTTAAGCCAATATTTCTATTTTAATCTTTAAATTACTTAAAGCAATTTGACACATGTAGTTTATTCGTAATTATCTCTGTTTTTATAGGATAGACACTATCTAAAAATTGGATAGTGTCTGCTTTGATAGCTCTGACCTTTCCTCTTAAGGAAATTTGGGAGTGAAAATGTCATCCATGACTTCAGTAAAAATCATTGCTCAAAATTGACTCTCTCCTATATCCTTCCATCCTTGAATCCACCTTGATCATAACCAGCTTTCATTGATTCTCTGCTTGGCTTCTTGCCTGTGATGAATTGTGTAACTACATTTGGACTTCCTTGTAAAGCACTCTTTCATTTTCCTTGAGTTACACCTGATTTTAATTGACACTTCTCCTGGCCTGACCTGCTTTGCTTTGAAAGTTTCTTCCTTTCTTTACGTGAGTAATATGACAACACTTATATTTCTCCACAACTTAGTCACAGTTGCCAAAGAAAAGTTAATTTTTGAAAAAAATAATAGTTTGGGTATAGGGGTGACTCTAAAAAAGTAAGGCCTCATTGTGACTACAATATTAAACTATACACTATTATCAATAGATTAAATCATATGCTACATCAATGCATTAACTAAGTCACAGTTATCTAAAAATAAGAATCTTTGGACTATAGTAGATGTAAGCTAGGAATATTTGTCTGACATTTTATTACCTTATAATTTCTGTTTTCATGTTGTACTGGTCCAGTTTTGATCTATTTTAAAATGCCAGTAAGATACCCAGTGAACAATTCTGTAGGTATAATATTGCATTGGTTTTCAGGTCTCATGCATGCAGATTTTCATCACATACTCAGGTAACACCTTTTACTGAATACATGTAGTGGTTTGTATGAGAAGAGACCTCCCAGCCTAATACATTGAATGTTTGATCTTTAGTTGGTGGAAGAATTAGGAGCTGTGACCTTGTTGGAGGAGGTGTGTCACTGGGAGGGATGGGCTTTAAGGTTTCAAAAACCCACACCATTTCCTCTGCACTCCGGGGTAGCTCTAATCCTCTCTCTGTTCATGCTTGTGGATAAGATGGGATGTAAGATCCTGGCTACTACTTCAGTGCTGTTCTTGCCTACCTTCTACCATGTTCCTCACTATTACACTTGTAAGCAGTAACTCTCTAAAACTAAGCCAAAGTAAATGCTTTCTTTGATTAGTTGCCTTAGTAATTTTGTTTTGTCATGGTAATAGTAAAGCAACTAAGACACACAGTGTCTTCTTAGTTTGCATGGGGCTATCACCTTAATGATAATATAATTCCTATTTTAGACTGTATTCTCCCTCATTCTATCAAGCATGTGAATTAATGCCTATCAGGTTTATTTTCAGGTTTTAATATTTCAGATTCAAGTAGGCAAGGGCTATGGGACTAGGTCCAATTACCTTGAATTAGCTGTTGGAAAGAATCCAGTACCTACTGGGTTGTATCCCTGTGCTTTGGAATAGATTGTATTAGGTGTTTTCTATCTGTATGTAAAGCATCCATCTTTTGACAGTCCCGCTCTTCTAGAAAAATCTGATATTGTGATTCAATGTGAAGGACTGTGTGAAATCCCACTATACATAGTGTCATTGTTTACTACCTTCAAGTAGTTGTACCTCTCCCAGGGATCTGAATGCTCTTGGATTTGCTTGAAAGTTTGGTGCAGGCAGCAAGGATACCAAAGAAGCACATTGTAGTGGAAATCAGGCATTATCACCTTGACCTGGGGGTGCGGCCTTCAGGCCTTGAGGCCCCAGTGTATGACACTTGACCAGGCAGTTTTTAAGATTGAATGCAAGCTTGTTTTCTATCTGCTCTCTACTGCCCTTGGAGGAAGGACTGAACCTGTTTCTGCCCCATGAACCAGTACAGCTTTCCAGGAAACACACAAGTGTTTAATATCTTGCATTAGTGAATGTTTTCCTATAAACTCATCAATAAATATTAATCTTTTAATCTGTTGCTAGTGATTATTTCTAACTATATCATACCATAGCAACAAGAAAATGAAAAGCAACAATATTACCTGGGTGTGGTATAGAGTTTCTGAAATCTGACAAGGTCACTAACGTCTTAGCTTCTCTATAGTACCAAAGAGGCAAATATTATTTAGATGATCTTCTTTATAATAGGGATAATCTGGTGCCAACAAAAAGGCTAAAATACAACATGTAGGACTTTCAGTAGATGGGAACAATTATAGAGACCTATAGCCAGACATTATACAGAGAGTGAGAGACCTTGGAACACTGAGCCATGAGCAAGGTGCTCACAGAGTCTGAACAGCATGCTCAGAGACAGACTGCACAGGTCTGTACCAGGTCTCTGCACTAATATTATAGCTTCCAGTTTAGTGTTTTTATGGATTTCCGAGTGAGCTAACAAGTGAATCTCTGATTCTTTTATCTTCTCTTCGCTCTTTTCCTTCTGTTGGTTTGTCTTGTTCAACTTTGATATGATAATTTTTTGTTTTATCTCACTATATTTTATTATGTTATATACATATTTAAAGTGAATTAATGATTGAATTAAAATATAGTCACCAGGGTTGAAAGTTAACAAGTTGATGGCTGGAGTTACATTGAGTATATCACCAACAAAATAGACATAGCAGCCCATTAAACTCAGAGTCCAGGTTTAGATAACAAGAAGTTATGCCTATCTGGGCTCAAATAGTGAATGGGATAATTTCAAATCATGAAACAGAGAGAATGTCCTTGATGTGACTTTTTTGGGGGGGCACGGATTGTTCCCAAAAATGCTTTAAGAAAATGTTGGCACTGTGGCCAATGTTTCTAGGTTGTTCTACAGAACAAGCATCTTCATATTTACTTGAATAAGTAAAAAATGAACATGGATAGTCCTATGGATAGTTTCAGGTTGTTAGATAAAAATACCCAGGAATACTATCACCCTTGGAATTACAATGAAATGTAATAACTTTGTGCATTTTAAGACAGAGTGCAGGTATTGTTCATGTGTCCCAAGACTTTATGTATGGTGATTGGAGTAACAATAGAAAATAAATAATTCTTGAATTTATTCTTAGCTGGATCAAACCAACCTGTATATTTTGAAATTATCCTGACTGCAAAATTTAAGTCAAAAGATATGTTGCTTTGGAGGAGAGGTCTTGTTTTTATTTCTACAGAAAATAGGAGGCTATGGATTTACTCCAGGTTAAAAAAATAACAATTGATTGAAGAAGACCTCCTGAAAAACTATTTGATGTGAGGAAAATCCCACAGTGATGACTAGCTAAAGCTCTGGGGAACTCACTGAATTAAGAATTACTACTAAAGATCCATCGTGAAAAGGAGCTAGCCCCTCCAAGAGTAGGCAACTATCAATTGGCATAAGCAGTATGTAGAAACTTGAGGAGTAGGATCAGACTGTGTTCCTGTGCATGGGCTGGCACCTTGGAGCCCATTCCCTGCAGAGGAACACAACCCATCCTTGACTTTGGGATGAATAAAACAGACTGTCCTTTAGTGAATGTGCCATGCTGAGCTGACTCTTGCTCTTTTGGGGAGGTGATGGGTAATTGAGGATGGGTAAGGGTGAAGGCTGACTGGGAGGGATTGGAATGTGGGAAGGGAGGGGAAGCAGGGGGATACATAGATAAAAATGACATTTCTTTTTATAAAAAAGTAATAAAATAAAAAATAAAAGTAAAAATAAGATCTTTGAAGGGAATGGATGGCCCAGATGATCCAATGTTTCAGGCAGGGCACCTCTATTGCTTTTACCTCTGAGTTCTGTATTCATGACAGCTTCAAGGCTGAGTTAACTCAGCCCCCCAAACTACTCTGCTCAGGACTTGCCCATAATCCTAAATTTTCTTTGGGTTCCCAAAAGATCACCAATGCCTCCAAGCAACAATAAGTAGTCTAGAGAACACCACCCACATTTCCAAAAAAATGAATTATGGATGTTTGTGTTTGTTTATAGTGTTGGCCATAAGTTGTTATACATAATTATCAGGAAAAAAACTATATATAGAAGATTATATTTGTGATTCTTGTCTTTAAAAGAAAAAAAGGGAAATGTGAGATAATGCTCTAATATTCTGTAGAGATTTGCTACTCATATTGTTTCAATAAAACACTGATTGGCCAGTAGCTAGGCAGAAAGTAGAGACAGATCAAGAGAGTAAGAGAATTTGGGAAGAGTAGAGGAGAGAGACGGATGCCAAGCAGTTGCAGAGGAATTAAAATAGGAAAGCTTCACTGAAGAAAAGGTACTAATCACATGGCTAAACATAGATAAAAATTATGGGTTAACTTAAAGTGTAACAGTTAGCAAGTTATAAGTGTGAACAATAGGCCAAACTAATATTAACTTCTCCATGTTTATTTGGGACTATCTGGCTGCAGGACCAGCCAGGCAGGGCAGAAAAGCTTCTGACTATAGTGAATGTTTGGAAATATTGTGATTGGTGGGAGTTGAAATAGGCCAGGAAGAATGCAAGTGAAAAAAATCAATCTTTTAATCAATTAAGTATATGCAAAAAGGCTAATGGGTGTTTGATGTCATAATAAACTCAAGACTGAGACAGGATGAGCTAAAATACTTGTATAGCTTGCACCTTTTATAATATGACAGAAATACCTCCATTTATGAGAAGAATGGGAAGTACGCAAGTGGTGGTTTGAATCATATTGGTATCTATCTGATTTAGTTTTTCAATGTCAAATTTAGTTTTTAGGCATCCTTGGGGCTATTGCTGGCATCAGAAACAAAAAAGTCATTCTAAGGAAGCTTGGTAAATTGTTTAGTCTTTACTGTTCTAAGAACAAATGTCTGTTAGTAAGGCCACCAAATGTGGTAAAGCATAATGTAGTGACCCCCAAACTTGCTCAACTCCTTAAAATTTTCTGCATTAGGCAATCTTCGGATTTCTGTAAGCCACGCTTGAGGAGTGCTATTCCTCCCACATTTTCACATCCTCTCTCATCTCCCCATCTTTATTACGCTATTTAGTCTGTGGTTGGGAGTTCTTGTCTGCTGATAGAAAGGTAACAATTCTCTGGGGATGCTATCGACATCCTTCTCTTGTTAAAATAATCATAGATTTATTCATCATACCTCACTAACCTGAAGAGTTCTAAAATCCTCTATCTAAAGAATAGGTGCCTACCCAACATCTGACATATGGATACCTGGGTACTATAATATTCTATTGTAAAAATGGAGGTGCCTGATCTGTGAATGAATATTTTCATAGTTATGAGAACTCACTGTACCAGTTACTTGTCCCTCTTTTTCTAATAACCTGTAAAGATTGCTCACCTGTCAATATTTAACAGCACCAAAGGGAATAAATGTCAGCATAAAACCTATTCAATATTTTATACTAATTATGGCCCTCAGGGAATTCCTTTTTTTTAGCTTATAAGACTTTTGTTAATTTTATAAATTTGAATGCCCATTTTTGAGAAACCCTTTTTTATAGAAATTAAATATTTACTTCTGTATGATAAGCTATTAATTAAATTATCATCTATTTTTCTTGGAAAAGTATTTGTCAATTTTATAACATAAAATTACTAAATATAAAAATATTGTTATTATTTTAAGCAGATGCAATATTTTACACAATGTAGGAAGCAAGTAGTCACTGTGTCAACATATTAATTTAATTCCCACTTTACTTACCTTATAGAAACCAATAAAGAAATATAAAGGTGTTATTATGAGTATTGTTGAAGAAGTAGCTATTAAAAGTTAAAATGTAAATAAGTGAAGCATCTTTAAGTAAAAAAGTGGGTAGAGACATTATTATAGACATTTACCAGCCCTGAAAAAGGACGTGCTGTTATCTATAATGATATAGATGAGGTTACAGAACATTATAGAAAATTAAATATAACACAGATGCCTAGAAAGTATGCTGTATAAACTCATTTATTTAATAGGTATATATAAATAAGGAAAAGGTCTAATAGAAAGAGACAAATTACTAGATTACTGTATCTTGTTACTAGATGCAGAAGGAAATAATGGATGGAAAAGTAAATTTTAGAATACCAATGCACAGTTAGATGGGGTAAATTAATCTGAAGATATAGCACACAACATGGAGTCTGAAAATAATACTGTCTAGTATACTTATTACAAGAGTTACTTTAAGGTGATCTTAGTATACACATGCTAATTATGTAAGGGAGAGATACAGCATGTTTAGGCCGCAGTAATCAGTGTATTATGTGAGTATATAACCATATACCTTAAATTTATATGCATGTTTAAGAAAGTATACTTAAAGAAGAAATGTCTACTTACTTTATGTCACTTATGAAAAGCTGAAAATATGTAATTGATTAATTGGCTTAACATATATTTCATGAATTAAATTTTTAAGCTTTACAATTATAAGATAAATTCTTGAGGAATCTAAATTTTTAAATTTCAATTTAAGGTCTGAGGATACATATTACTCAGTAAAGAACCTTCTACAAATGTTTGGATTATCAGGATCTATGTAAAAATTGTGGGTGACAGGTGAAGATCTTGAGATTCCTCAACTGTAGGAGGTTGGGGGAAGCTGATCCTAGGGAGACAGGAAGTTGTTTGACACTCATTGGCTTTATGAATTTCTTAACCTGTTTATCTCCTTGAATGGAACTTATCTCCATTTCATATTCTTGTGCTTTTCTCCTCAACTATTATTCCTTGCTCAGATTGTTCCTTTTTATTACAGCTCTTTATCAAAGTTAACATGAATAACCACACGACAGAGTCTAAACTAGGCTGTTTTTTGATTTACTCTGCCAATAGAATTAATCCAAAACTCTTTACTTTAGCCTCAGGCAGACAAGGGCAAAACCCGGCTATATTTTTTACCAAAATTTCACAATAACTGTTTCTAGAAAACATACTAAAATTCTTCTCCTCTGAATCCTCTTGATCTATCCCCAGCAGTTCATCAAATCACATCCAGCCCCACTGCCTTCTAGGCTCCTACTAGTATGGCCACTAGGCAGTACTTAAATCATCCCACTACTTTCCTAACTAAAAGTACTAAAGTCCAGGTTTTTCCAAACAAAAACATGGCCGAGCCTAATACAACAATACCCCATTACCTTTCCTGGCACTAACTTCTGTCTTTGTTCGAGATTTATTGCTGTAAAGAGACACCAGGACAATAGCAACTCTTATAAAAGGAAATATTTAATTAAGGTGGCTTGCTTACAGTTTCAGAGGTTCGGTCCATTATATTATCATCATGGTGGGGATCATGGTGGCATGCAGGCAGAATTTGTATTGGGGTAGTAGCTGAGAGTCCTACCTCTTACAGTAAAGTCAATTGAGACACTGGGTGGTACCCTGAGCATATGAAACCTCAAATCCCATGCTCACAATGACAAATTTCCTCCAACAAGATCATATCCATTCCAACAAAGCTAAACCTCCTAATATTGCCACCCACATGACATTATGTGGACTAACTAATATATTCAAATTCCCACAACCACATATGTGTACACATTCTTACTGATAAGCACATATGCCAAATAAACAATAACACACAAAGCCTTTATTTTTTCAAAATGAAGAAATATAAAAGAAACAGTTAATTACTCATTATTTAATATATGTATTTTTGCTTTGTGGAAATTTAAAAAAAAGAATTCATGTTCTGAGTCAGAAACTCAGAAATATGTTATTGCAGAAGGTCATTCACTAAACCTGTCTTTCAGAGGGTTAATGCCTCAGCTTGCTTGGGAGAATTCAGGCTAACATTTAGAATAATATTAGCATTCATTCTAGTGTCACCTTTCCTTTTAGAAATCTCTCACTTTGTCATAAATATATTTGAAAATTGAGTAGTTGATCACTCATTTCCCAGCCATTATTTTCATCTAATTTTCATAGGTATGAGCTAATAGGTACATACATCATGAAAGATGCATTCTGGAAAGGTTCTACTGAGTCCTACATGGTCACTATATCCAGGCACCAGTGAGAAATAGGGAAATTCAAACGTTAGCCATAAGGCTCTCAGGGAATTCTGAGAATGTCCTATATGTTTTCTTTGAAAGTTGCTTACTGGGTATGTATATGGTGCTGTACATCTTTACTATGAGAAAAGAATTGTAAAAAGAAGCAAAAACATTCTGTTTTTTCACTGGAGACATCTTTCATCCACATTTACTGTTTTGTAGACTCTTATGCAAATCATCTAGGCCAGGCAATGCTTTTAATCAGCTTAGATACCAAGAAAGCAAAGAAAACGCCATAAACTCTGATGTATTTCTGATTACTACAGTTCATGGTAAAATGTCTTAATTCAGTTATATTAATGTATATCTGTCAAAAAAGCATAAGCCACTCTTAAAAATTTTTGATGTCTCAAGCACATTTGACATGCTTACAACCCCCCCCCCCATCATTTGGTATAGAAAAGTATAATAAAAGCACAAATAGGATTTTTTTCGTCCCAAGCCAGGATTATGTGTATCATTATTATTATTTTTGGCAAGGCATCTAACGTAAGTTAAAATTAGACTTGTAGGAGGATTAAAAGATTTTTAAGCTGCAAGCAGAAAATGATGAAAGTAATAGCCTGGAGAGAATCTTTTATTGAAATATTCTTAGACCCTGTTACATATTTTGTAACTTGAGAAGTAGTGACTGTGTCTGAATTTGTGAGGTTGTCATTACAAATAGAGATAGTTTCCAAAATTCTTGCACTATTTTAAAAATTATTTTGACAGCCTTTTTGGCTTTCTTTGTGAAGTCAATCTAATTATTTACACTGTAAAATTATATCATTGTTTTTCTTTTTCTAAAAGTTTGCTTATCTTGACAATGCCTAGAATAAGTATTCTCAAGGTATAAAGATTTGTAAATGCATTCTATCTTCATTTTATACACATTATGAAATTATCATTCAATTAAACATCTTATATATTTTAATATTAATATATTTTAAGTAATGGAATAGTCATTAAAATGTGATATGATAATAACTTGTTAGATGGCATCTGTAGTTCCGTTTCTTGCGCTACTATAATGGCATGAATGAATATCTGATAATTCTCTCTTGTAAACTTTGATCCTTTCACCAAGTATGAGCAAGAACAATGACATAAAGTACATTGTTTCCTCCCATCTTCGGCTTTGGTGGAAGAAAACGTGAGCCTCCAATTTCTGTGATGTAGGAAGGGAGAGGCATTTTGAACTAATGAAAAGAAGAGAACGGTTTCTGTACAGCTTGACAAGTGGGAGAAGGGGTAGAAAAACGTCAAGATAATGAGAAACGTAGCAAATAAAGTAAAAGAAGCTAGGAAGCTTCTGAGAACAGTGGTTGCTGAATATTCTTGGTTACATGGGTTACAATAGAACCTGGAGACAAGACATGGTTCAAGTCAGTCTGACTCGTTTCTAAAGGGTGGAACCTTGCTGGCTAGATTTGAATGATCTGAAGGTGCAGGTTTTTGAGCCTTGATGGGATATTTCACTCGTTTCAAAGCCAGGAAAGCAGAAACTTTATCAGGTGATTCCTGTGCATTTAAGCGTTTCAGAAATGTACAGAAATTATTGAAAGAGAAACATTTAACACGAATGAAGAAAAAAGAATAGCTCCTGGAGAAAGGGCAAGAAAAGAGTCCAGATAAGGAGCAAGGGAGAAAATAAATCAAGAGAAGAAAAGACCCAGGAAAGGAGCATAAGTGGTCAAATAGACACTGGCCATGTGTGGAAGTGGACCTTTATTCTGAGGAGTGGCTTGCATAGAGCCATGGAGAAGAGTGAAAGGTCCTCTGGATCACTGGCATTCTCAGTGATGTCTAGACAATATTCTCTTATATGAAATGCATTCTACAGTTAGAAACTCAGAGCAAATATTCTGTTGTCATAATTAGCAAAATTGCAACTATTATTTTTAAAGATATAGACAAAATACAAAGGGTATGGAGATACTCAGATTATTAAAATGTGAGGGAGACTATAATATTACAATTAAAGTTCCTACATTAGACTTTCCATGAATTAATGTTTACTAAGGGTAGAATGCTCCTGTGTAGTTGCTGATGTTTAAAGAGAATTCTATCATTGTACTAAGAAAATCTTATCATTCCTTTAAATTATTAATAAAAATGTAATTATCTTTTGCTAAGTTAACACCTGATAAACATTCACACTTTATTTTTCTGTTTTTATAATTTTATTAGTAGCAGCATTAGTGTGTTAAATGGCATGGGCATATAACGTAGTTTAGTAAACACTACTAATAAGTTTGTAGTAATTTAAATAAGTGAATTTCAGCTCACAGTGCCTGAGTGTTAATTTGCAACCCCCCCTGTAGGGGTATTGTGTTATTTCATGGTAAATAATTGTCCCAACCACTGGTTTAATAAAAAGAGCTGATTGGCCAAAGGCAGGCAGGAAGTGTAGGCAGGGCTACCAGACTAAGAAAATCTCTGAGAACAGAATGCCAGAGCAGAATGCCAGACAGAGCACCAGAGAGAAGCTGCAGGATGCAGAGGACAACCATGCAGCTTTAAAGAAAAGTACCGAGCTGCATGGCTGAACAAGAGACATGGGATAGCTTAAGGGTAGAGAGTTAGCAAGCTATATGCCTGGGCCTAAGACTGATCAGCCTAAAACTATTGGAAGCATCTGTGTGTCTCTGTGGGACTACGGGACTGCGGGACTGTGGGTCTGTGGGCCTTGACCTTGAGGTTAGGCCCGAAAGTCCAGGCCAGAAACCTTATACTACACCCCCCCTCTGTTCCCCTCTCTCCCCAACCCCTCCCATGAGATAGGGTTTAACTATGTAGCACTGGCTGACCTGAAACTCACTTGTCTACCAGGCTGACTTCAAGTTTGTGATAAGTCTGTTTCATTTTTTTTTTTTTTGTATTTTAAGATTTGTTTATGTGTTTATGTAGGTGGGTGTTTTGTTTGCATGTATATTTACACACCAGAAGAGGACTATAGTTACAGATAGTAGTTGTGAGTACAGGAAATTGAATTTAGGACCTCTGTAAGCGTAAGAGTAGTTAGTGCTTTTAACTACTGAGCCATCTATCCAGACCCATTTTGTATTCTCTTTACTGGGATCAAATGATGCATATTTTGAAATGATTTTAATTTTGAAAGATAAAAACTTATTTCTAATTTTTTAATTTCCTTGCTTACTTGTGAAAATACTTTTTGTAGAGATAAAGAGCTATAATGTTTCTGTTTCATGTTGTGTGTGTTTTGATCCATTCACATAGTGGCAGTCAATGCTTTGTATTTTGATTTATTGATATTTATAGACTGATTTGTGTGCACAGAAAAATTTCCCATTTCTATAAACATTACAAAATAATTTAATTTAAATTATTTAAATTATTTTGTTTTTTAGATTTATTTTGGTCAGTTTTGTGGTTAAAGGGCAAGCTGGGATAACATTATGAAAACTTTCTATTTTTATTTTAGACAATTTCTAGTTATGTAAATCTGGTTGGCCTGTAATTCTCTATGTCAATAGATCAGGCTAGCCTCTGAGCTTACAGAGATCTACTTGCCTTCTGGATTTTATGATTAAATGATTTTTCCACTACACTCTGCTATCACTTTAAAGTTTAGCAACTCGAGGTCAGATAAAACTTGTTATTTTTTAAAATCTATTTAGTGCTTTCATATAAATAATTCATTGCACATAATGAATGCATAAGCATATATGTATGTATATCAGGAATTTGTAAGCCCAGGACACTTACTGGAAACATGTTTACAATGGTTCTCCATAAAGGTAGTCTCAGATGAGAGTATACTAAAATGAATGTGATGTCCAGTATGAGGGAGAAGTAAATTGCTGAAATTTTTATCTGAAAACACATACACACACATAATAAGTTTAAATTAATAAGTATTTTGTTATTATTAAGTTCAAAGTTTCTTCTTATACTTAAGCGATGACTGATGTTTTAATCAAAATTTTAGTCTGAGCTGGAGACATGGATCAGCAAATCATGGTACCTATTACCAAGCTTGAGGATATGAGTTATGTTTCTGGGACACAGGGGTAGAAGGAAAAAAACAAATTCCTTCTTTTATTTGGAATTCCACAATGCAATATACACATACAAAATAAGCAAATACAGCATAATAAATAGGTTTATCATGTGCATTGTAGATTAAAAGGATGAGGATATGTCAACCTAGAGTCATAATTCTGACATAGAACACTATACATTGTTATTTATACATTCATACTATTTCATGGAACATAGTCATAGAATAGGACAAGACATAAGCAGAATTGAATAAAATATCAATTTATCACTCATGTAATTATTCTTGTTGATAATTTTTCATTGAGTCTGTTATTTAGTAGTTCAGTGGACAAACTTGCTAAAGATTCCTGAGACTGACACCACAGGACAGCTGACTCAGCATGAACTTTTCAGAGTTGTCTGTGGACCTTCTCTCTAGTGGTGACAAAGGTGCATCAGAGTCATTTTCTTCTTGCTTTAAATTAAAGATGTTTCTGTCACCAAAATACTGGCTAATTAAGTCCACGCTTGCTCATCATAGTTTGATTTTTATTAAAATCTTTTTATTTCCCACTAAAATGACAGGCGTGGCTGGCGTTGACATTGTACTGATCTTATTTGTCTTTGTCCTGGAAATGGATATGTGATCTGGAGGAGCAGCAGGCAGTTTTGCAATCTATGGGAAGGGAGAAAGCATTTTGTAGGATGAAGCAGAAATGCAGAAGCAATCTGCCCCCATGGATTCTCACTAAACAGTCCCACCACCTTCAGAAAGGCATGATCTTTGTTGTCCTTGTATAAGAAAGAAACACTCTTTATTGAGTGAACCCTTAGACAGTTCTCTGATATTCTTAGTCAACCTGATAGTTGACTGCTAGAATTAATTACTCACCTGCACCTGAACTGTCTGAACCCTTTGACATAATTCCCTGAGGCTGCTCTTCTGCTTGGAAAGCAAAGGCGAGCAAGGCTGTTTGTTCTAATTAAGAATGGGGGAAGAATTCTGTAATTCTTAATTGGGTCTTGGATTTTCCCAATTTAAACTTCCTCTTGCTGTCCACAGATTGTTAGTGCTTCCTTTCAGAATAAAAGATTTATTATTTCTCTTTCCTCACAGGAGAAAAACAAATGCAAAACTTCTGAGATGTCAAGTGAAATAATGTGAAAATAGGAAAAATGTTATCTCTATAAAAGTTTTTATTTATTCACTTATTTTGTCAATCAAAATTTTTGTGGTCCCATTACATGCCATATAACACATCATAGGAAAATATATGTTGACTAACCCGTTTTTTATTTCCTTTCTTCCTTCCTTCCTTCCTTCCTTCCTTCCTTCCTTCTTTCCTCCCTCCCTCCCTCCCTCCCTCCCTCCCTCCCTCCCTCCCTCCCTCCCTCCCTCCCTCCTTCCTTCCTTCCTTCCTTCCTTCCTTCCTTCCTTCCTTCCTTCCTTCCTTCCTATTGATTTCATGCTATTATTGTAATAGCAGTCAACTTGGACAGACATTATACAAGCACATGCAAAATTGGATTTTATTTCTTTATTTTAGTGAATTCAAGAATGTATATCTAACCAGAGTATCAATTGAACATCTGCTAATAAAAAAATTAAAAAAATTACCAATACACATCTCATAGAAGAAATAATAACAAAAATATAAACAGGTAAATATTATTCCTTTGCTAAAATTGGCCTATGATACTAGTTTTTAATTCCTTTTTAAAGTTATTTGAATATTTATAAGTGTAGAAACCTGTAGTAACAGATCAATAAATAAATTATATACAAACGCAACTGTACTTGACTGGTTTTCACTTCAAAAACAAACTAAACTCATATCTCCACATTAAGATAACCAATTGCTGCGATTATAATGTATTGGCTCCAGCTCAATCTCTAGCTGCACTTACAACATCAACTGTTTGTTCCTATTTGCTTCTCACAGAGAGTGGAATATAAATTGACCTTATGCACCACTGACTTTATCTCTATGCAAATCATTACATGGACATTGCTGGTGAATTACTTATTTCTGGTCTGATCTTTAAAAATATAAAAGCCAAATTTATAATTGTCACTTTTCTTTTTAAATTGTATTTTTTCTGCCCTTTGAGTACACAGTGAACTAATTTATCAGAAATTTATGCTGCTCAGCACGACAAAGTTAGCAAAAATGTTGTATAGCAAAGGTTCAGTCTTTTTAATTTGATGTCTCAAATTGGTACACGTCATCCCTCTATATTGTTGTAATATATCCAGGCTTTTAACAACAGCTCTTGTAATCAGATTTGTGCAATTGCCAAACAACAATTAAATAAAGTTTAAAAAATTAAGTTTGAATACAGAAACTTGTGTCCATGTTCATGTGTGTGTACCTGAGTGCGTGTATGTGCATGTGTCTGTGTTTGCATGTGTGTGTGATTTAAATTTTTGTAATGATAAATATGTCAAAATGATTGCTTTATTACATTAAAATATCAATATTCTACTATTATTAGAATGAATTCATTTTTGTTGATCATTGTCAAAAAGTATCTATAATGAGAAAATGAGATAATATTGTTAAGGAGGAGTGTTATTTTGTTAACTGATAAGATGTAATTTGTTTGATATCTAAATTTTCTTTATAGGCTTGTGTGTATTCACACAAAACTGCGTGGTACTTCACTTATATTTAAGGTAGTTCAGAGTAACTATTCTTTAACGATTTTATGAACACTAAATATCTTAAATATTCTTTTTGTGTTAATTTAAATTTTTTAAAAAATACAATCACCAGCAGTCTCACACCATCGAGAGTCATTAGTTTTCACTTGAATCCTCAGAGATTTTTTCCCTCTCTCCACATTTTATGGATGTGAAAACTAAATTTTAGACTTAATAAGCACCTTGCAAGAATTTACTTCTATAATCAGCAGAGATGGTGGGTCAAGGCATGTCTGCCTGATGTCAAGACTGTTGTTCTTCAAGAAATAACCGACAATAGGCATCAAAAGAAACAACCAGTTATACATACTGGACACAATTAGCAGGACTAAGTTGAAGACATTGTGCCACCTTCCTACTTTTGGGAAGCATTTGAGAACAAAGCTAGAGAAGTTTTCTGTCATTCTGGGATTGCTTATGTCAGTGGTGAGAAAAATCATATACATATATGTGTGTGTGCATATATACATATTTTAGAGTATACACATACATGCATACACACACACACACACTGTCTGTTTCAAAATCTCTAATTCTGAAGCAAATTAAAGCAAATCAGGGACACAGCCACTCACATCCATTTGTGTATTGTATAGGGGTACTTTCTTGCCACAAGAGGACACTAAACTGTCTCATTGGGAGTACATGGTTCAAACATCTGAAAATACGTCTGTGCAGGTCTTTAAAGAAGAAATATTCTAGAATCACATACAAAGATATTTGGAATCTTCCTAAACAAATGTCTTACTTTTATTTGTAATAATAAAGCTGTCATGTTTATGTCTTATATCAATAAGGGGATGTGTATTCATAGTATAGTCAATAATGTTTCATCTGCGTTTATGAAAAAAAAATTAGGAGAACCAGAGCTATAAAAGCTATATAGCTGTAACCTCAAGATCATTTTAAGATTACATTTGCCTCCTCTAACAAAACATACTCTGCATTTTCTTTGTATTTTATTTTTTAGAGAATCTTACTGTGGCCTAGAAGCTGTTTTTAAACTCAGTGCCCTTCTGCTTCTACCTCCAGGTATTCAGTTCACAGACATATGTTATCACACCTGGTCCATCTTTTTTCCCCTGTCAATTAAGTGTATTATAATTTCACAGCAAGATGGTATAGCATAGAAATTTAGCAAATAATATACAATAGCTCAAATTGCTTGATCTAAAATGTCTAGCTCTTTTATGTATGTATTTAATCTGTGTATTTGTTTTTTGTGTATAGTATGAACACATGCCACAGTGTCTATGTAGAGTTTAAAGAACAGTGGTAGTTAGGTCTCTCCTTTCATCGTGTGAGTTTTAAAAGTTTAACACAGATCATTAGACTTGGTAGTAAGCATCTTTAACCAATGAGCAATCTGGTTGGCCTAACACTTTAAATTTTAGTGAATTAAAATTTCAAAATTCCATATTGAATTTAATTCCTGGGTGTAACAACATAATTTATATCTTCATGTAATTTTAGCTTGTTATCCAGGGAATGCATTTTTTGAAAGTTTATTTATTTCCTTGAATTAGAAAGCATTTTGCTAAAATACAATGATGTGGGAATGTCTTTCTGTATGCTATGAATATCAATCTATAATAAGGGAGCTGTTTTGGCCCATGACAGGCACCATAGAAAAGGTAGGAGGAGAATAAGAGCTTAGGTAGGAGAAGGGCGGAGTCAGAGACAGACTGAACCAGCCTCCCAAGAAGAAGCATGTAAGGAACACAGGTGAGCAACAGGCCACATGGCAGACAGATTAATGAGAATGGGTTGAGTTAAGATATAAGAGCAAGCTAGCAATGTGCCTAAGCCATAGGCTAAACAGCATGAACTTAATATAAGCATCTGAATCATTTTTTTTGGGGGGGGGTCAAAGCAGCTGCAGGTGGCTAAGGGATCTGGGGCTGAAGGTCTGTGGGTCTGGATCTCTGACCGCCGGACCAAGAAACCTCACTGCTACAATACAAAAATTTAATTGAAACTCCAAGTTGCTTATTTAATAATATTTGTATTTAACAAATATTTGTGAATTTCATCTAAGTGTTAGTCATTATTTCAGGCATTGAGAGTCACGAGTTATTTTTTTACTTGTAACTACTAATTAGAAGTTATTTAGATTGGCTATGAGCCACCTTTTGATACTTTTTAAAAATACTTCTGTTTTTCTCAGAAATCCATTTTCTGTCTGTTTATTGTGTACATATTGTCATTGCTATGGTTTGTTCCTTAGTGAAACTGTGAGAAAGAGGGTGACATTAGGAAGATGATGGAAATCTGGTGCTAAGTCATGATAGATCTAACCACAGGAATACTGCTGGTTTCTATGACAAGGTTAAGTCTCTCAGGAGTAGCTTTGCTCCCACAAAAGTGAATTGTTATAAAAGTGTGAGCCGAGTCTCTCAGCCATGTTACTACCCATGTGATATCTTCCACATATTGTGTTCATCACTCTTGCATGTGCTCCCCCTAAGTGATGCTAAGTGCACTGCTGTGATGTAGCATGAGGCAACTAAATATAGTCATCTAAATCTTTCTCCAGACCTCTGTTATAAAATATATATTCTTTATAAAAAATTGGTTTTCATGCATTTTGTTATAGTTATATGTAACTTGGTTACAAAAAGCATTTTGTCCCCCACCAATATGTCAAGAGGCATTTGAGTTATAGATATATATATATATATATATGTTTTGCATGAATTCTAAATTGTAGACATACAATTAAATTAGAAAACAATTAATAAATTATCAAAAGATGTTCACTTTTAAGAAGAATACATATACCCAACTCTATCTTTTCATTCACCTAACACATACTAAATTCCTTATATGAGATATGTAAAATGTATAGGTATCACTAATAAAACAATTGAATAAAATGAAAGCTTTTTATATATAAATCTGAAGCTTGAATTGAATAAGAAAGGAGAGAGCAATTAAACATGAGGATAATTTAGGAAAAATAGTGAAAAGGGGAACTATGAGTAGAGTTTTGGATAATAGGTATCAAAAATTTTCATCTTTAATAAATGAATATGGATTCTCCATGGCACCAGTGACCATTAGAGCCAGCCATATGCCCTCCTGCACAGATTGATAAGAAAAGGAAAGGCCCTGATCTCTAGTCCCTGGGCTCTTGGAGGTACCTTCCATGGCTCTCTCCATGCTCTTCCCCCAGCCATGGCAGTCCCAGAGACCAGACAACAGCCTCCTTCTCCACCCTCTCACCAACCATTCCCTGTGAACCAGTGACCACTGGAGCCACACATCCCACCTGCACCTATTGGGAAGAAGAATAAGCCATCATTGAAGCCATGGGCCCCAGAGCGTGACCTGCACAAATTGAACTTCAAGAAATAGGTAGGAACACATTCAACAACATAAAGAAGAACAATGTACAGCCAGAAACTAGTGTTCTACAACAACAAGACCTGAACATCCCAATGCAGACAAACCAGAAGAAGCAACCTTAAAAATAACTTCTTAAAGAAATGGCAGAAAACACAAACTAAAACTTGGAAGAAATCAATAAATCCCTTAAAGCCAAGAAAGCCAAGAAAAAAACAAATGAGTGAAGGAAATGGTTCACATCCTAGAAGTTGTAATAGAAGCAATAAAAAAGACACAAACAGAAGCAATGCTGGAAATAGAAAATCTGAATAAACAAACAGGAACTATAGATGGAAACATAATCAACAGAATGTAAGAAATTGATGAAAGAATCTCTAGTATGAAAGAAATAACAGAGAAAATAAACTCATCAGTCAAAACCAAAACCAAAACAAAACAAAACCCCTAAAGCCAAAAATCGTCTTAGCATAACAGGTCCAGGAAATGTGGGACACCATGAAAAGAGCAAATCTAAGATAATAGGACTAGAAGGAGAAGAACACCATGTCGAAGCACAGTTGGGGGAGGGATGGAGAGGGAGAGCAGTGCTAGCCATATCTTGACGGAGTGAGCCATTATGTGCTTTGAACACTATAAAGATTTGTTTGCTGATTGGCAAGTAGGAAATATAGGCAGGGGTTAGCAGATTATAAACATTTAGAAAGTGCAAGCGCAGAGTAGAGGCCAAGAGATGCAGAGAGAGGAAGATGAGGATGCTGCATTGAGCAAAAAGGTACCAAGTTATGTAGCTAAACATAAATAAGAAATATTGGTTAACTTAAAGTATAAGGGTTAGCAAGTAATAAGTCTGAATCATAGACCAAACAGCTTGTAATTAATACAAACCTTTGTCTGATTCTTTGGGACTAAGGGACTGTGGGTCAGGACCCTGGGGCTAGGCTGGGACAGAAACTTCCAACTACAATTATGTGGTTAGGAAGAAATCTGATGCTAGGTTATTCTCCAGGAACACCCAAAGATGTCCCCGGCTGTGGTGAAGAGGGTGCTTGAACTAGTCTTTCTCTGTACTCAGATTGGTGACTACCCTAATTATTATCATAGGACCTACATCCAGTGAGGGATGGAAGAAGATGCAGAGAGACACAGCCAATTGGCTGAAAAAAGAAAGGAGGAATTTCAGAATAAGATCATGATGCAGAAAACTACAAAGACAGCTGAATGGGAGCTCAGGGACTCTTGAATGACAGCTGGGGAGCCTGCATGGCACCACACTAGATCCTTTGAAGGTGGGTAACAGTTGTGTGGCTTGATCTGTTTGTGGGTCCTCTTGCAATGGGACCAGGACTTATTCTGGGTACATGAACAGGCTTTTTAGAACATGATCTCCATAGTTCGATGCCTTACTTAGCACTGATGCAGGAGGGAGGGCTTGGTCACATCCAAACCTGGTATGCCAGCCTGCATTGATTACCCAAAGGATGCCTTATCCCTGTGAGGATGGGAGTTAGGTGGATGGTGGGGGGGGGGGAGAGCTGGGGGAGCAGTAGGAGGATAGGAAGGAGGAACAGAGGTTAGTATGTAAAATAAAATATATTAAATAAAGATGAATGTGGTTGTATTTATACAAATTTTCATCTGAACAAATACTTGTAGCCAGTAACCCAAAGAATATAGACCATACCGCAGGAATGCACCTAGAATATTCAGTAATTGTATGAAGTCTTCACAGAAGTGGATAGCATAGGATATGTCAATATATTTCTTTTGGAATTTAAAAGGATATATGCATGGAAGTGTATCAATAGTCAGAACAGTATGTAATGAAAAAGGTAAAGATATTTGTTTTCCCTTATAGGAATAAAAGGATAATTTTGAGTTTCAGACTTCTTCTATGATAGACAATCTGCCCTAGTTAAGTAAGATACCTTGGTGAGAGGCTGGTGAAGTCTGTGCAAAGGATAGCTCAAAAGCCACTCAAAAGCAGTGTAGAAACTGCATGATGGTGATTTTCCATATTTTGCAGCCTGATACAATCTGTCTTAATCTTTAAATTCTATCTTTAGTCTTAGATTAGTTAAAGATCAAATTTCTACATATACTAATTTATATGTTTGTATTTTTATGAACAATATTTCTAGCATTCAATAGCAAGATAAGAACAGGATGGGAGTTGATATTTTATGACTAAATAATTAACCTATAGTTAAGGACTGCTATTCTCTAGTCCCAGGACTCAAAGGACTGTCCAAATGGTTAAAAACTCACACTCTAAAGCAGAGTGTCTAGTTATAAATTCTGATTTGTCATTAATTTATTTCCATGATCTTGATATTAATTTCTCTTATGCTTTCTCAGATCCCATACCAGGGAAATGTCAAAGGTAATATTGCGTCATATGCTACAATCTTCAGAATATCTTCTAACATAAGCACACTGCCACAGCCTTCCCAAAGTTCTCTCCTGAGATATTCCTTAATTGTTACTAAAAAAATTATAATTCAAGTAAACAACTAAAGAAGCCATTGTCCATTAAATATCCAAAGACAATGTAATCATAGATTATACGTACAGAAAAATGTGATTATTTTATGGCTGCATGATTTATAACATTTCTAGTTCTTTATGGTCACTTGCATTTAAAGTATATTCTTCTTTCAAAATAATCATTCATGAGTAGAATTGACAGAATTCTAATGTCCAGCCAGCAGGGGTATAGATATCATTCTAAAATACCTACTACTTTATATCTGCTGCAGGTGTCAAGATTCATGTGTTTGATTTTGTAATAACAAAGTATACTTGGAGGAAGTCTATATTTCATACTCCTGAACTCATAATGCCAAGAATATAAATATCTGTCTCCACCCCACCTTTTCACCTAAACTAATAGTTATTTGTACATCTCTATTTTGTAATATTTCCTCTGGGCATTCTGTTAAGGTAAAACACTGCTTTATGATGTTCTTTCCAATCAACATCAGACTATTTGTTTCACTATAGTAATTAACTTCCTGCTTAATTTGTCACACTTAATTTGAGATTAGACACACAAGACTATTAGAAACTGGTTGTGCTATTTGCATCTGGCGGAGGCAGTAGCTACTGGCAGGTCTGATTTATCACTCTTCATTTCAATTCCTGTGCCCATGATTTTAGTTCCTAAATGTGGTGACTGACATTTATGGATTTCAGAATCAAAGTGAAAATAAGCTACAGTTAAGAATCCAACAGTTCAGATCAATGAAAAAAAACAGTTTTATAACTGTGCACTATAGTTAAATCTTTAGGGCTTGATGAAAAAATGCTTAGTGCTCTAAGTTCTCTGGAAAGACAACCAGTATTCCACTGTGCTGGCTACATATAAATCACTATCAAAATTATGCATCTTAACTGAAATGCCAGGTAAATTTGTACCCAGGTGGAAACTTGGAAATAAGCTCCACCTTCTGGCAAATCTCATCTTTGATATTCAGAACATTTATCTAGCATGACTTATAATTGAGAAAATACAAAATATTATTGTTCCTAAACCTCATCTTATAATGTGTAAAATTATCTTCTAAATGGCATGAGCATGAATCTGCATTTTTCTAATCAATCTCAGACTCTGGTACACACTTTGACTCTAAAGATAAGGACATAGTGTTAGGATTTTCTATGATCCTGTCAAAGACAGGTGGTGAAGATTTGGTCTTCCCAGTGATGTCCTGATTCCAAGGTTACCATCCCTAAGAAGGCTTACAGAGTCATTCAGGGTAAAGCTCCTACAGGAAGTATTCCATCTCATGTCTTCTCTTCTAAGTAACACATTTAAAATCAGCATGCTATAATTTAACATGCAACATAAAATGGACTTTTAATCTTTTCTTTAAGCCATACTTGCTGCTTTAATGTCATATTCCCACTTTAGTGAAGCATTGGAGGTTGACCATACCATATTTCTTAATTATAAGATGATATGGAACATGATAGTCACATACGATGGTTCAATACAAGTAAACGGCATGCAATATTGTTCAAGTCTCTGCGGAGTGAATTAAATTATAAAGTGTACAGAGTAGTTCCAGTTCACACAGGGCTTATAGTTAACAGCTGAGTATCCAAATTCTATTTGGAGAACATTTTCTTCTGGAATAAACCAATGCACTGAAGGCACAAACAAGTCACTATGGAAGAAGTTTCACAGGCTTGATCTTAAGGAATAAATATCAGATAGAACAGATGGTAAAGGAAAATAACATGAGGTTAAAATAACAGATATTTGATGTAGGAATGCCTTTCTGTATGCTGTGAATCTCAATCTTTAAATAAAGGAGCTGTTTGGGGCCATGACAGGCACCGTAGAAGTAGGAGGAGGAGGAATCAGAATAGGTAGGAAAGGAAGGGCGGAGTCAGAGGCAGATGGAGCTGAAGCCCAAAGGAGCAACATGTAAGGAGCACAGGTGAGCCACGGGCCACGTGGCAGACAGATTTATAGAAATGGGTTGATTTAAGATGTAAGAGCTAGCTAGCAATGTGCCTGAGCCATAGGCCAAACAGCATAAAGTAATATAAGCGTCTGAGTCATTTCTGGGGGCCTGAGCGGCTAAGCGGTCTGGCTCGGCAGGGTCTGGGCCTCTGGCCACCTGAGACCAAAGAAACCCCCACTACAACAGAGATTGCATAAGAAAAATAGAGGAAAAGATGAAGAAATAGTCTTATTGCTATGCCCAAACAAAGAGAATAGTTTATATTTACATATCCTGGTTATTAAGATGCATATTTTTGTTTACTCCAAACCACCAGAATTTTCATTAATTTGTTTCTGGTTTAAATGAGTAGATTAAACAGTAAAGACTTGGATGTGGGGGAAATGACCAAGATACATTTCACATTCTAATAACAAATATACAACTTTTGGCACTTAGGGACTTTTTTGAAATGCCTAAAATATTCAGATAAGGTTTATAGTAAACCTGCATGAGATGCCAAAATAGCTCTTTATGATATGTAATCTTTTAGCTAATTTTTAAAATATTTAATTTGTCTTCTATGTGCATATGTTTATGTGCAAATATGTGCAAGAGGAAGTTGGATTCTCTGAATCTGGAGCTACACACAGCTCTAAAACTCCTGATATAGGTACTGGGAACTGAAATGGGTCTCCAAGAGCAAAACAGGTTCTTAACTGTAGGAGTTAAATTGAAATTAACTATTCAGTTACTGAATTCTGTCTAGCTATTTGAGATCAACACTTTGTTTTACTCTTTTTTCCTTTGAAGTTTTAATACATTATCTAAAGTTAGAAAATGTATACTTTTTGAAAGAATCAGAGATTTTATTTTTCACATGCTGACAGTCACCAGCATTTCCTAAGGCTTAATTGTGATTCAGATGTAGTCCAAGTCCTATCAAATCATTTCCTACTCCCCGCTCTCTGTAAAGGACATAAATCAATCTTCTTCAATCTGCAAATGAAATCAACTTTGACACTAATGGTCGTTTAGTAAAAATTTTACTTTCCTACAACTGAATCTACTTTTACCTTTTTTTGTCCTTTGAATGAATTATTGGGTTTTACTAGAAAATCATATTTCACACAGATCTTTAATTCTATGCATATAATTAATATATTGTACTCTGAGCAATAATTTATACCAACTATTTTCTGTATGCCATCTTTATTTTCTCTTTTCTCCCATGTTGATTACACTTTCAAGTGACTAACTAGCTCTCCTTTTTTTACAATAAGCCATATGAAGTTGACTTTTACCTGTTTCATTTATTTAGAAATACATCAATTGCTTATTCTAATTTATGTTAATGCCTTGTTGTATGTACTTTCTTGTTTCTTTTAGAACATAAGAACATGTCAGATTCCTTGGAGACTGCATTGGAGGTAGTTGTGAGCCTCCTGGGGTAGCTGCTGAGAACAGTACTCCAGTATTTTTCAAAAGGAACAAGATCTCTTAGCTACTTTTCTCCAGCCTAGATATGTACTTTCTTACTGGAGGTGGATGAAGTCATTGCATATTTTTAGAATTTTACAAAAATATTTACTGGACAGTAAAAGGACTGCTTGGGCCTATTGCAGGGCATTCAGAACAGGTAGGAAATCAGAGCATAGATAAAGGGGAAAGATGGCGGAGTCAGGGAGATGTGATCCAGCCACCCAAAAATCAACATGTAAAAGAAACACAGGTAAGCCACAAACCATGTAGCAAGACAGATTAATGGAAATGGGTTGAATTAAGATTCAAGAGATAGCTAGAAATATACCCTAGCCAAAGGTCAAACAGCATGTAATTAATATGAGTGTCTGAGTCTTTTTTTTGGCAGGGGGTTTGCAGGCAGGTCCAAACCTTGGGGTTTGGCTGGGCCAGAAACCTCTTATTACAGTATATACTATTCCTTTTAAATATTAAAATACTTCATTGAGAGTTATTGCATATAGAAATATTCATTAAATATAATGATGCAATTTGTCTATTTTGTAGGTGAAGACTCTGTGGCTCAGAGAGATTCAGTAATTTGACTGAATTTACACAGGTGTGCAGTGACACTTCAGGGATTCACTTGAGACCTGACCAGATTTTGACCAGCTGTTTCCTGGTTCTGTGTATAGCTAAACTACTGGGAACATCCAGAGAAACATATAATGACATTGGGAGTGATAAATCCATGACTATGCAGATGGTAAATAGCATACAAAATCGTGTATGTAGGATATAACATTTGGAACACTAAAGAGTCATAAAACCAAATGGACAATGATATCTCCTGCCTGCTCTCAGGACATTCCTAGATATGAATACTCACACACACACACAAACACACATACACACACCAACACACACACCATCACACACACACCGACACACACACACACACACACACACACACACACACACTGACACACTGACACACTGACACACACACAACACAACCAACCAACCAACCAAAAAGCCATAGTATATTTTGAATTCTGTTCTAGGGCTATACATTTATCAAAATAGTGCTTATTTCTTAGTATTTGATGATTGAGAGGCAAATGTGTTGGTGCAATAAAATATTTCCTGAGTTGAGTATGATAGATATTCTCTTTCTCTCTCCCTCCACCTCTCTTTCTCTTTCTCTCTCTCTGTGTACATAATTGAAAATGTAAGTATCCAAACTCATATTCTCACTTAATTCATTAATATATTTAACAAATATTTGAAGTATACAATTTATGTGGTAAGTGCTGTTGGGATTTGGGGTCTAAATAGTTATTGACAATACATAGAAAAGATTGACTTTTAACCAAAACAAAGGATTTGTTAAATACTACAATGGGGAAAATATAAAGAGCTGTAAAATATCTGGATATAGTGGTACTGTCCTATAATCTCAGTGTTCACAAAGCAGAAGTCAGAAGATCACTACACGTTTGAGCTAGTCTCATCTACATAGAAAATTTCAGGACAATTCTGACATATTGCAGATGTTTTCAAAAAGATAAAAGTTAAGTTCCTATGACTGAAAACAGGGACTGTTCCTGATGGTTTGGCAGGCTGTCAGTTACGTGTTACTCACACTGGATTACTTTTGCCAGCCTCAGTGTAAGGGGAGGTACTTAGTCTTACCACAACTTGATATGCTATGCTTTGCTGATACTTATGAAGACCTGCAGGTTTCTGAATGGACACAGAAGAAACCTGTACGCTTTTGTGTAGAAGCAGAAGGGAGGTGATGTGGAAATTTCTTTCTATATGCTGTGAATATCAATCTTTAAATAAAGGATCTGTTTTGGCCCACGACAGGCACCATAGAAAAAGTAGGAGGAGACAACAGAGCATAGGTAGGAGAAGCAGGGCAGAGTCAGACAGACCAAGCCCGAAGCCCAAAAGAGCAACATATGAAAAACACAGGTGAACCACAGGCACTGTAGCAGACAAATTAATGGAAATGGGTTGAGTTAAGATAAAGAGCTAGCTAGCAATGTGCCTAAGCCATAGACCAAACAGCATAAACTGAATATAAGCATCTGAATCATTTTGGGGGCCTGAGCAGCAGAGGGTGGCTAAGGTGTCTGGGGCTGCAAGTCTGTGGATCTAGACCTCAGGCCACCCAGGACCAAAAAACCTCATTACAACAGATGGCATCCAATTTTAGCCGAATATTCACTTAAAGCCTGAACAAGTTTAAATAAAGGTTTTAGCACAGAGACTGAGCCAAAACAACATCCAAATTGTGTATACAAAGTGAGTCATTGTACAAAAAAACATGGTGTCCGGGTCACATTTAAAATGGTGCCAGCGCGCTGCATTGGCGGCAGGCAGTGTAAGCTGCAACCAGGCCAGTACCTAAAATCTCACAGAAAACTCAGTAGCATGCAATTGATTTAAGGTTTCTATTTATTTTGAACAAAAAAGAAATAAAGACGGTTTCTTAGTAGCAACATTTTCTTGGGTCTGCTCTGTATGCAGCCACGAATAGAGACATGGTCCCTTTAAGAAAACTTACTGATTCTGCTTTATCTTCAAAAACCATGCAGCTCTTTAAGAGAGTATAAAGCTCGTCTGGTAAAAAGATGATTAAAGATTCACAGTAAAACAGATTCAGATAATAAAAAAACCTATAAATGGTTACAATGTGTGTAAAAAATACATAGGTTTCAGAGAAAAAAAGGTAAAAATGTCTAAATAATAATAATAATAATATAAGCCATGTAAAGATAAAAAATAGACACAAAATCTAGTTTTTGGTTGTTATTGTGTTTTCTTTTAATTTTTTGACTGTTAATGAGATAACTGCAAAAAGACAATAGATTACAAATGCAAAAGCTACTAAGTTAAACAAGAATATATATTTTAAAGATATTTTGATTTTAAAATTTGTGTATAAAGATTTATTGCTTTGAAAGAGTTCTGCTTTTGTTTCCACAGAAGATGAGAACCTGTGGATGACTTCCAGCCAAATACAGTTTCATCAACTAAGACTCCCTAAAAAAAAAAAGTCTCTGATGGGAAGAGATGGTCTTATCAGCTTCAGGGCTACAAACTATGATCCAGTCTCAAGAACCCATGAGATTTTCAAAGCCCCATAATCAATAGAAAATAATAATGAAAAACTATGCCCAAATTCCCAAAATATTGCTTATAAATATTTTTTTTCATTATAAATAGTTAATGGTCATAGCTAATCTCTTCCTAAGAAGAGAAAGGGGATATGGTATAAGAGTGATTTAAAAAAAATAGATTATTGAATTTACTTAGATCAGGAATTCAGCTGTTAATCTCAAAATGTTTTACATTAGTATGGATTTTAGTTTATTGATACAAATTTAAAGTCAATTCTCTTATTCTATATATATTTTCTACTCTTGTTTAAGGTATGATGTTTATGTAACTGATTTAAAATTGTAAGATATAATTAAAAATGCATATTAATTAGATTTTTAGGTATACAAAGATATAATTCAATTAGATAGATAATCTTCAAACACTTCTAAGACCTACAGAATATGGCATTTAAAATGTTTTAAGAACTTAGACTTTTCTAGACAGTAAGACAGGTCTGCTCCTGGCAACACCAATTTACTTCAAGAGAAAATGGACATCAAAGAAACTCCATATAGAAATTAGTTTCTTTGTGGCATTGGTTAGCCACTAGACATGAACTTGTTCTTATATTGACTGCTTGACAATATGCTGTTCAAACTGGGCATACAGTTTCCATAAAAACGTGACCTCTAAACTTTGGCAAAACAAGCTGAGATGGTCATTGAAATTCCTGCTTTGCAGAGAAAACTGTCAGACATTCTTCAAGAGTCAAAGAAAAGTGACTGATAAATTATACCAAAATGGGCAGAGAGATTTCCTGCTTCACTAAAATGAAAAGAGACTCTGGGCCTATAGGCTAAAGATAGATGCCCCAATTTTATAAAAGAACTTTAGATGACTGTCCAGGCAGATAAGTGTCATCTCTGTCATTTCTAGATTTTAGAAGTTGCTTATATTTTTGGTTTACTTGGGTAAATATATCCTTCTGTGGTCTTTGATGTAGTTGAAGATTAGATAGTTAGTTATAGGTATAGTTTTTCTTAGTCATTTGAGAGGTATATTGGATATGAAACTTTAGATTCACAATGATAAGACAGATGATAAAATATTTTCCTTAATTTTGCAAAATACAAATAGACTAGTGTAGGGGTATTGTGTTGTTTCATGGTAAATAACTGTCCCACCCACTGGTTTAATAAAAAGAGCTGATTCGCCAAAGGCAGGCAGGAAGTGTAGGCAGGAAGGAAGGCTACCAGACTAAGAAAATCTCTGAGAGCAGAGTGCCAGAAGAACACCAGAGAGAAGCTGCAGGATGCAGAGGACAACCATGCAGCTCTAAAGAAAGGAACCAAGCCGCATGGCTGAACAAGAGACATGGGATAGATGAAGAAAAGTAGAGAGCTAGCAAGTGATATGCCTGGGCCTGAGGCTGATAAGCCAAAAACTAATGAAAGTGTCTGTGTGTCTCTGTAGGACTGTGGGACTGTGGGACTGTGGGTCTGCGGGTCTGCAGACCTAAACTTTGAGGTTAGGCCCAAAAGTCTGGCCAGAAACCTCTTACTACAGACTAGATATTATAATTCTTGTTTAATAGCCATTTTGTTATATGTAATTTTGCTATATTAAAATTAAAACCTTCCTTTTTGAATAGACAGAAAGGGGGAGGTGATGTGGAAATGTCTTTCTATAAGCTGTGAATATCAATCTATAAATAAAGGAGCTGTTTTGACCCATTACAGGCACCATAGAAAAAGTAGGAGGAGAAATCAGAGCATAGGTACTAGAAGCCAGGCAGAGTCAGAGAGACCAATCCCGAAGCCCAAAGGACCAACATGTAAGGAACCCAGGTGAGCCATGGGCCACATGGCAGACAGATTAATGAGAATGTGTTGATTTAAGATGTAACAGCTAGCTAGCAATGTGCCTGAGCCATAAGCCAAACAGCATGAACCTAATATAAGCGTCTGAGTCATTTCTGGGAGCCTAAACAGCTGCGGGTAACTAAGGGGTCTGGAGCTGCAAGTTTAGGGTCTGGACATCTGGCTGTCCAGGACCAAGAAACCACACTGTAACAGGAAAGGGGTAAGAAGGAGGAAAACTAGCTGAGACATAAAAAACACGTTAAGTAGGTCATCATGAGGGATGTTGCAAATGTTTCAGAGAAGTAACAATAATCATATAACTCAAAAAAACATTGCCATGCACAAGAAATATTGTTGCCATGACATAGCAGTGTCACCAAAAATTTTACAGTTATATATAGGTATCAATTGTAGTGCATACAGAACTTTCATATAAATACTAAATATAATACTAAACATGCCTTTCCATTTTATAGACAAAAATGAAGTTTTCTGATTTGTTGGTGATCCTTTGAGACATGTAGGTTACATTTCTCAATTTAACATAGCATGTTAAATTGGTATTATCTTTCTTAAATAATGATATGTGAAAGTTCTACAAAACATAAAATTATATAGTAAGATGTTCAGTATTGTATAGTTTTTTAGTTAATCATACAATGGTGTCAGAACTTTGACAAAAGTTACTTTTTGAGCAGAAAAACATTAACAGTTACCAATAAACACACACCCACAGCCACATACACATATAAATCTACAATTTCATTTCAATGATAATGATGCTATTGTTTAAATTTTATTTCTGAATTTTATCAAGTGCTCTGTTATGAATGAATGCTATGTATTTTTTTATGCTGTTTTACTTTTTTCAAAGAGCTTCTAGCTTTTTTTTTTTTTTTTTTGACTAATTCTCTCTTGCCTAATCCTACGGTTGTTTTTCCATTTCTCCATGTATTTTCATTTCATTATAAACAGCTTTTGATTTCTTCAGTTTTTATTGTATCCGTCTTCTTGATGTATAACATTTATACTTTTCTTTTTGCTATATTTTCACCTCTATCTACTTATACCTTCTCTCTGTATAATCCCTAGAATTTATCTGAGGAAATTTTCTGAGTTAAAGAATTTATTTTGGGTCATTTCAAATATAATGTTTTTGCTTAACAACTATTTTTCATCAATATCAACTTTTCTAATTGTCTTGAAATATAGTCTTTATTCCATATTATATTTTTGTGTGCTCATATATTTCCAGATATATTTGTGTTTTCTATGATCAGAAACTATCTTATTCTCTTTTTAGAGAAACAAAGAAAATTATGAAGTATGAACTAATTATTTGTTAGCTGATTTTGTATAAACATTGTTTTCACATTTTAACTGAATGTTCCCCTCTTATAATCTATATTCATAATCATCATGTCTAAGTTAACCAACACTGTCTTTCACATTGTTTAACAAACTTGTTACCCTTGAAACAGCTGACAATTTCAAAGACTAGCACAATTTATTCTTTTTTACATATTATACAGGGCCTGCTTCCATTCTAATAAAACTGTTTCATGAGAAAATAAACACATATCCAATAAAGAAATACAGTTTGGAAGCAAGAACTGAGTTCCTTAAACTGAAAGTTTGAGAATAACAAAAAGAAATTTCTACAAAAATCTAATAGTGCAATATCATTTTTGCCCTATCTTTATAGTGTTCAGATTGTGTGCAGAATATGAATGCTTGATTGTCTTAATTAACAAATGTATTTATCTCAATTGTCCAATAAATAGGTAACAATCATGTTGTTATCTTCTGATACAAAGCAATTATTTTTACATAAAAAAAAAATCAAGCCTAGGGGAAGGGCTGGAAAAGAGTTGGGGTAGGAGGAACCTCAATATGCATTGTATAAAATTCTCCAAAAAAGCAACTACAACAACAAAAAACCTCAACAACAAAATTTCAAACCTATATTGGGCATGTTTTTTGCAAGTACAGGACAGTTATTTCTAGATTCATCATGTGGTACTTCTGACACACCAGGGCCATATTTGTATACCTAGAAAGACTCTGGAAGATACCTCCTGCTGTATTTGATACATACTATGCCAGCTAGTGTGGGATGCATGGAGTGTGCGCTGAAGTAGTGTGGGCTAATCTAAATATTTCATGTGCAAACAAATGTTTCTAAATAAAATGTCCCTGGCACTTTGTTGATATTCTTATTTTTATACTCTAGTTAATGAAACTAATGTGAGTTGAGGCAAGTAGAAGAATCCATTCCTCTTATGATGACAAGCTACATCAGAGGGAGCAAAAAAAAAAAAAAAAAAGAAAAAGAAAAGAAAAGAAAGAAACCACTGAGAGAACTGAATAAAAGAATAAAAAAATATAGAATTAGTAGTGTAAAGTTTGGTGGGCTCTATTTGGTTCTAGATTATGATGATATCTGTCATGAAGTATGATTTTATCGAATGAAAGGTGTGTCTCAGTTCTCTATTATACTGAAAGTATTATAGGAGATCTAGGCTAATCATTGCAGTTTGTACAATTCCTTATAAACCATGCAGTGTAATATTGAGAGAAATGTTGTCAAAATGATATGTTAATTTATTTTAAAATCATATTAATAACAGTCATTGTTTCCATAAATTGAATATACATAATGTTCAGTTTTAAAGTAATTCTACACTGGATTTCATGACTTATATTAAGCACCATTTCATAATTTTATTTTAACAATAATTTATAGAAAAAAATTTTAATAAAATTTTATGACAAATATTTGATTTTATCAGCAGTAATTATTAAATTTGATATAAAATAATCCTTTCATTTATGTTACACTGAAAATGCTAATTATCTGAGTACTTCAAAAGCATTGTAGGTTTTTTTTTTTGCTTGGTCATATCAAAGACTAACTATTTTGCAAAACAGCTAGATTAACTGTAGACAAATATAAAACTGAAACATCTGTACTTTTAGAATTAGAACTTGAATCTGTTTTAAATATCTAGGAAATCATGTATGAAATTCTTATTAAAGATACTTTGGGGAGGTACAAGGAGAGGACATCCATTCACCTGAGCATTGTTAGGTAAAAGGTGGCAGATACTTTAGAACTTTAGTGACTCAGCAGAAGAGAAAACTGTGGTTTTGTTAACACACACTGAGAGAAACAGGAGAGCATTTCTGTTCACTTAGGACAAATACATTTCCAAATTGCCCTTCAAGATGTGCTCCCCTTTCAGCAGGCACAGGGACAGATGGACTGGTTGAATTTGAGGCATGCTCTAGTAAGCCAGGTCCATAACTCATGGCTGGTGAAGTTATTGTGAAAGGTAGAACTTAGTATTTCTCTTTAAGTACACTGTCATATCATCAGTAAGTCTTCCATGAATGCTTATCCCCAAAGAAGAACACCTACCCACACCCTTAATCAGGGAATCCATTCTTTGCACTGTATAATGGCAAATGTAACCATTTATAGATGTTGATGAATCTGAGAATTAGTGACAGCTTTAGGCTCAGCATGTGGGACAGTTTAAGTGAGAATGCCCCCATACACTCACATATTTTAATACTGGGTCCTTGTTTGCTATAACTCATTTGGAAAGATTAGAAAGTTTGGCTTTGTTGGAAGAAATGTATCACTGAGAGCAGGCTTTGAAGTTTCCAAAGCTGAAGTCACTTCCAGTGTGCTTACAGATTTGTGCAAATATGATGTCTCAGCTATTGATTCAGGGACGTGGCATCATGTTTATGATCTATTATCACATACTCTAACTCTCTGGAACTATAAGCTCATTTGAACTCTTTTATAAGATGTCTTGATGACCTTTGAGTTTGTCACAGCCTTAGAGAAGTCACTAAAGACCAAAATTTGTATTAGGTAGTGGGTTATTGTGTGTTTGTGTGTGTGTGTGTGTGTGTGTGTGTGTGTGTGAGAGAGAGAGAGAGAGAGAGAGAGAGAGAGAGAGAGAGAGAGAGAGAGAGAGAGAGAGAGAGAGAGAGAGAGATTGTTTTATATTTTTAATATTTTCCTGTGGAAGACTTTGGGACGTTGGACTAGGGAGGTGGTTTAACATTGTAAGCACTGCTTAATGAACTGCCTTAGTAAGATCTTGAAAGACATTACGGCCGAGAGAGCAATATGAGCTGTTGAAAACCAGCTCAAGAAGATTCAGAAGGGAAGAGTATTAGCAACCATACTTTAATATTTTGGGAAGGAATGCAGCTGCTCTCTGACTTGTCCTAAGAATTTTCCTAAGGCAAAATTGAAATGTAATTGGACTAATTTCATTGGTAGAGGCAATTTTAGAGCCATAAAGATTGTTTTTAGTCTCAAAAGAGACTTGGATTTTTAAACAGATTTAGAGTATAAAAGACTATGGGGATTTTTTGAAGTTGGACCAAATGCATTTTGCACTATGGTAGATGCATGAGACTATGGCATTTCAGAAATTGAATGTAGTGGCTTGAATGAAATGGCACCCGTAGGCTCTTGATTTGAATTCTTGGTTACCAGTTGGTAAATTTGTTTGGAAAGGATGAGAAAGTGTGGCCTTGTTGGAAGATGTGAGTCACTGGGGGCAGGCTTTGAGGTTTCAAAAGACTCAAGTTTGGTGATACATTGTATATTTAATAAAATCAGATGGAATATCAGAGGACATAATTACCCACAGTCAAGCCATGAATGTCAAGGAGTGGTGACCCATGCCTTTAATCCCATCTCTGGGGAGACGGAGATTGGTCTGGATCTTTATAAATTCAAGGCCTAATGGCCAGACAATGGTAGTTCTAGGAGACTTGAACCAGAACATAAAATAACTGGGCAGGGAAAGAAATATAAGGCAGGAGAAGGTAGAAATTCAGCCATTCTGTCTGAGTGACCAGTCAGGCTGAAGACCCGTGAAGAAAGAAATTACGTTATTTGGCCTGAGATTTTGGCTGAATGAGAATTGACTGTGCTTTGTTCCCTCTCTCTGATATTCCAGACTAATTTTATTAAATATACAATATATCACCACACTCAAGCATTTCAAAGTGCATTCTCTGTCTCCTGCTTCTGGATTAAGATGTGAAATCTCAGCTACTGTTCTAGGTGCCTGTCATCACTGTAAGGATTCCTGGCACATAGTGGCCATGTGGTAAACCCAACATGACACATGGTGAAAAAAGAATTCCTGGCATGTAGCCTCCACGTGGTAAACCCAACATTGCCCACAGAGCAAAACAGTATGGAGGACACGCCCTAGGCATGGCTACATAAATCTGTGCGCATCTGCTCTCTTAAAAGGAGCTGCCATCATGTAAAAGTCTATCTCTCTCCACTCTTCCCCTCTCTACCCCTTCTCTCTCTTTCTTAGCCTCTCAGAAACTCCCCTGAATAAACTCTTGTGTGGCACCTGACAATGTGTGTGTGTGTCTGATCTCACACGAAACTAACAATCATGCCTTTGCCCTGGAATTATAGACTCTAAGCCTCTGAAACTATGAACCTGATTAGAATCTTTCTTTTAGAAGCTGCCTTAGTCATGGAGCTTTGTCACAGTAGTGGAAAAGTAGCCAAGACAGCCGTAAACCAGCCATTTATATATTTCCCTCTAAATCTCTGGGGTCATTGTAGAAGAAGAGGCAGGAAGTATGTAAGAGGCCAAAAGAGTGAGAGAAGACACGAACTCCCGACAGTTCTAGTTACTTACTCTGAGTCCACAGAAGACTGACCTCGCCAACAATGAGTCACAGATCAGAGATGTCTGATACCTTGCTGGGGAGCCAATGTCTGTTTATAGATTTCCAAAGAGTAAGAGTCGTTGTCTTCTCTTGAGAACTCACTGATGAGTTGCCAGGGTCCCAGGGACAACATCAAAACCACGATTACTTCTAGGGCCTTCTTAAACTCAGTGGATTACATTCATATATGAGAAAGAGATTGGTAGGAACAATAGGTTGTAAGGAAAAAAAGAGATGGCAAGCTGAGAGTAATTGGTATGCTTTAAAAATGTTCATGAAATTGTCAAAGAATAAATTGATTTACTAAAGCACATACTGGAAGATAATTTGTGGAATAATTACTTGAGGGATACACAGGTTGAGCTGTACTTTGAAGAATGAATATACCAAAAGAAAAAACGCAAATAATGTCAGTGAGGTTGTTATAATTATTTTGAGGGAAAGGCTTCCTTTTCTTAGTGCAAATTCATACTGTATTTGACAAATATACATATAGATGAACACATAGGTATCAATAACTCCAATACACATGCTAATATTAATACAGCATAAGGTAAATTATGGGAATAACTATCCATTTTTGTTAATTTATAATCTTTCATTACTAAAGGCATTGCTCATGCATCACAGAATAAATGGGTCAAACAATTAATTAATACAAATAGATAAACAAAATGTTGTCACTCTTTAATCATTTATTACCTTTTACAGACTGACATATTTAGTACAATTACAAGCACTCAGTTCTTGAAAGATGAATATTAATCAGATATTTTGTATTTAATTTAATATTTGTCTTTTATTTTTCACTTAGGCAAATAAATGTTTTCTTTTAAATCTTAGACAATGAAATGTTGCTAGCTATAGCAGAACATTGGCACAAAGACTCAAACATGCAAGCATGTATTTATTATAGCACAATCATGTATTTAGGAAGTGTGTGTTATGTATAGCACATTGCCTGAGGTGTCATCTGCAGTGACAGTCACTGATCATTTTAGGTTACTGAGAGCACACAAGTAGGAAAGCAGTAGCATAATTTGAACGTGTGACTTAGCCAGCTGCACATTCACTCAGCCCATGCAGGGTTTAATGCTCAGTGCTTGTCATCTTGAAAGCCTTAATAATTTTCATCTTTGTCAGCATGTTTGGTAAGTCTAATGGTACGATGGAATGTACATTGTTTGCTTAAGTCCTGGGCTTCAGGAAAGATGTAGCTTTTGCAAACCTGTCAAAATTTGGAGGCTGTGTTCTTTGTCATACTATCTTTCTCTCAGCTAAGCTATTTTATCAACTCTAATGCTACCTTGTGGTCACTACCATAACCCACTTTAGTGCTCCAAATATATATTGATCTCTTGAAGAAAGGACCACTTGCTTGATCTGATTTCCATTTGCAGTGGGGAATGTGAACATCATGGGATATTCTCAGTCAGAACTGCCAGACATGGAACTGCCAGTTCAGGTCAATGTGTGTGTATGTATATATGTGTGTGTGTGGGTGAGAGAGAGAGAGAGAGAGAGAGGGGAGGGAATTTACTTCAAAAGAATGATTATTTCAGAAAATAGTAAACAATGAATACAAAATATTTAAAAATCATTAGAAATGAATTGATTTTCCAAATAAGTCAATTTTCATCCATACTTCAGTCATAAAATCAAGGTTGCTTTCATTTTCATAGTAAAGAGTTACAGTGGCATCACTGATCATTTGTTTAGCCTATATGTAGTCTCATGTGGCAATTAAAGTATCATGATATATGATATATGTATAGTATCATGATATATGTAGTCTCATATGTATCATGCGGCAATTAAATGAGATGAAGACTATAATCATGTTGACTTATTTTCAATTTAGTTTGCCATCTACTACTAGGGTCATTTTCATAAAATTCAAAGCATTTGATTCTTACAGTTCTTCAATTTATACAGACAAATTAAATGAAAATTAATAAGAGGAATAAAGGCATCAATAAAAATCAAATTTTACTTTTAAACAAAAAAATCTTATAGTTCTTTTCTTAAAATATGTAAGATATTCAAAAGAGAAAATGGTTGATAGCCCTAAAATCCTAATATCTTAAATTCAAGTGAAGAATAGGCATATTTTCTTCACAAAATAAAAACATACCTATATTAATGGTTAGTTTGCTGTTAATTAGAGCCTTTTGTTGTAAAGTCTGTAAGTATGGCAGCAGAGGACTTACTGCAGATGGAATTGTCAAGGAATGCACATGCAATAGTACTTTCTTGTTACTTTCTAGACACTGTGTTTGAATTTAGGACTTTGCCCTTTAAGTGATCACTTTCTGACATAGTCTTTTATGTATCCACAGGATTTTCTCTTAGATTCATGAGCTTCTCAAGTTTTGTGTTTCAAAAGAGGCTTTTGGCTTCTCTTCTTAACTATTTCTTCCAAATGTCTTACTCTACTAAGTATCTATGTGAATATCAACTATGACAACAAAGATACTTTCCCCTTAACTCTGTACTTGTATTGTTACAGTCTAGGAACACAGAACAACCTCTGGCAGAAATAACCATTAAATAAATATTTTACATTTGATTAGATGTAGGAATGAAAGACTAGCTCATACCATCTCTAGCCTTTACTAATACAGTCTACAGAGGCTTACTTATTTCAATAGGTAGTGGTAGGGTGGTTTATTTAAAGTATAACAACACATTGTATTTGTCTTTCAATAGTGTTTATATGAGAAAAAGACATTATTAAAAAAAATAACAAGACTAGTGATCTAATTCCTGAACTATGGAGCACTCACTGAGAGAAGAGAGTTCTTTTTCTTGGGGAATGTGATTGTTAGGAGAATTCTTGTGCCCCAGTGGATAGCTCTACAGCCATTTTACATGGCCAGCATGAAGTGGACTCATGGAGCTAATAATAATGATAATAATAATTAGTGATAATATAAAAGAGAATGTAAAGTTGAATGGATGTAGGTTGTTGCTTCCTGGGGGGGGGAGGTAGAAAAGATAGGTGGTGGATAAAATTAAAGTATATACATATGTCTGAAATTTTTGAAAATAAAATATTATTTAAAAATGAATAATCTTGGTCCAGTGAAATTGCAGCATATATCAGTATGTTCATAGATGTTTAGAAAGAGTCTCATTTTTTATACAGGCTGTCTGGGAACCCAGTCACTGACAATTTCTCAGAAAATTAATTTTTAAAGTCTATAGTATTTTTATATCAGTTCCTCAAAAGATGCTTAACACTAAAAGACATTAGGCTTGGAAATAATTTGATGTATTGCAAGTATAAAAATAAAATTTACAATTACAGATTCTAACATAATTTAATATGTGGCAGGGCTCTAAAGTTATTTAGTAATGACTAACTGTACTGACATTTCAATTATCTTCAATAAGAAAGATATTCAGTGCACTTTCCCAGAGAGAAATATTTTTCCTGAGGAGATAGAAAATATTACAGTTTAATACAAGATGTTTGTAGCTTTAGACCCTGACATTTGTTTAGGCTGTAAGAATATTAAAAAAAAATTCAGCATACCATGCCAGCATCACACTTGTGTCAAGGCATAGTTATAGCCTCTCTTAAAAACCAAACTTTATACTACTCTATTGTAGTCAATGTATTGTTAGTAAATATTTAAACTTTCGTTTTTGTTTTACTTTGAATAAAATAGTACCACTTTTAGAGAGAAGTTGTCAGCATTTGTTTTAATGAATGAGAGTGGAAAGAGATTTCCAAAGATAAAGAACATTAAAGGGCAGCCATAAAAAGGAATGATGTGTAGTTTGTCTAATTAAATTCTCTAACAAGGCACTAGGTTGATCTTTTAAACTGGTTGTGTTCCCCAACATCAGTAAACTGTAAATAAAAAGTGATATACCAGTTTTTAAAAGAATATTCTATAGATTTAAATCTATTTCAATGTCAGCTCAATTAATTACAGCTGTTGAGCAAGGATAAGAAATTCACAATGAAAAGATGAGTCTGAAAAAAGACTATACTTAATTGTCACCCAGTTGTAGAGATGGAGTTATTGAATATATATTTTAAGGTACAGAATTTGACAACTAGCTTCTGATCATAATTAATTTAATAACCTTTAAACATAAATAGAATTAATTTTATATGACGTTTCTTTTACAGTGAACATGCTTTGTATGTGTAAAGAGTTCTCTTATTTCTGCTTGACTATGAATGATGAACACTTGATTTTGTTAATTTCTGCCTGAAAAATTACTTGTATCAAACTACATATTTTATGTTTTTATATATTTTTACCACAAACTGAGAGTTAAAATAAAATATTTTCTTGGTGTTGTTTTTTCTTTTTGCTACCAAAATGAAACAACTTGATTGTACATTTAAGTAAAATATATATTAATAAACAGTTGCAAATATACTTCTTATTGATTGGCAAAGTCAATTAATTAACATTTGGTCCAATCTATAAGACTGAACCCATATCTGGGACTGTTACTAAAGTTAAGAACTTGAGACTATATATTTCATGGGTCCTAATGGAAAACCTGTAGCAGTGAGGTTTCTTGGTCCCAGACGGCCAGAGGTCTGGACCCAGAGACCTGCCACGCCAGACCCCTTAGCCACCCTCCGCTGCTGCTCAGGCCCCAGAAATGACTCAGATGCTTATATCAACTTCATGCTGTTTGGCCTATGGCTCAGGCACATTGCTAGCTTGCTCTTACATCTTAACTCAACCTATTTCCATTAATCTGTCTGCCATGTGGCCTGTGGCTCACCTGTGTTCCTTACATGTTGCTCCTTAGGGCTTCTGGCTTGATCTAGGGGTTAAGATTCTGCACGCTCATCATTGCAGCCCTGGTTTGATTCCCGGTCAGGTAACAAAATAAATAAATGAATGAATGAATGAATGAATGAATGAATGAATGAATGAATAAACAAACAAACAAACAAATAAATGAGAGAGAGAGAGAGAGAGAGAGAGAGAGAGAGAGAGAGAGAGAGAGAGAGAGAATGGACCCCAAGATCCCAGCAGCCCCTTTTGAATGGGGTTGGCCACTCCCTACTTCAGGAGCCCAGGGACCCTGGATAAGCATCTTTGGATCTTATCTGCTGACACATGAATCCCACCACAAAAACCTACTACAATTATTCTGATAAAGAAAAACAGCAATAAAATAAATATTAATGATATACTAATATACTTATAGAGTGAACTGTTCAGAGAAGCTTCTCCTTATAGTAGATGGTGATTAACACAGAAATACATAGCTAAGCAAGGTGTAGAGGATGAAAGACTTTGGAATACTACGCCCTAAATAGGTTGTTTCTTTAAAACCCTTCTTCTCAAGGCTTAGGGACCTATGCAGAAGATGCAGAAAAATTATAAAAGCTAGAAATGGTGGTTGACTCTAAAGCAGCAGTGGCTTCCAGATGCACCAAGACTGGTATCTGTATGAACTGGAGAAAACAGTCACAGCATGCACAAGTCTTGAACCAGTTCAAGGAATACAAATGTTCATCATGGGAGGGGCACAATGTTTATTCAGTGACACTGGGTACATCAACCATACTACATGGCTGGCGTCACACTTAGCAGTAGTTGACTAACACAAAACTGACTCCGCAAACAAAGGGCTTTTGCTTTTAATAAGGAGAAAGAACGTGAAGTTTGATGGCTAGAGAGGAAGGGAAGTAACTGGGAATAGTTGAAATATGCTCAAAATGTATTGTATAAAAAAGTTTTAAAATAATAATGATAATTATAAAAGTTCTGGGAAATACTGGTACATGCCAGCATTCAGTAGGCAGAGTCAGACAGCTCTCTGAGTTCAGGGTCAGCTTGGCCTACAGAATGAGTTCCAGAACAGCTAGAGCTAAGAAGAGAAACCATATCTCAACAAACAAAACAAACAAAAATAAAGACATATTTCAAAGTTTCTTAGTTTTAAAATTAAGTAATAACTTTGAAATACTATTTATTCATCAAAAATCAGAGTATCAAGAACAGTTTTCATAACTGTACTTATGGGGTTTGAAAAGACATTTTGTTTTGTTTTATTTCTTGAGACTAGGTTTTTCTGTATAGCCCTGGCTGCCCTGGAACTTGCTCTGTAGATTAAGCTAGCTTCAAACTCAGAGATCTGCCTGCCTCTGCCTTTCTGGTGCTGTGATTAAAGGTGTATGCTACCACCAACTGGCTTAGAAAGACCTTTTAAAAAAGTTTAATAATAAGCAACAGCAAACACTTAAGTGGCAATCTTCACATTTCTTAAACATGAGAAAATTGTGTTTTTTATATAATGTACTTTTATACGGTCTTAGGGTTCAAATATGTATACTTTTGGCATTACAATATTTTATTTTCCAACTCATACAAAGAATATGTCATCATACTCATCATTATTTTCTGCTTTTCTTTCCCAGTGTGATTTTGGTATTACAGAAGCAACTTCTCATAAAAGGCTTATTTCTTAACTTATTTTAATTATCTTAGAAACATTCTCACCATGTTTCCAATTTTACGTTAAACTCAGTTTCTTCCATGAATCTTCTTGCACTTCTGTGAAGTATTATCATGTCAATTTCTTGGACCTGGCCTTTTTTTAACTTGATTTTTTTTTAAATCTAGAATGCTTCACTCCTAACCCAGGTTAATTTTGCTTACTCTCATTCTTTCCCATCATTCCTCAGAGAGCTTACATGTTGTTTTGAAAAGACCTACTTTTATACTCCAGTTCACTGTGACCTGAGCTTCTTTTTAGAAGAACTTACATAGTGCTAATTGGATGTTGGTGAAATTATTGGCACTGGACTTTAAGGTTTATAAATTATCTTATTATAGCACACTAGGAACACACTTCAAAAATATACTGTGTGAATTAAAAATCACTTTTTATTTTTAGTTTAATTTAATGATACATGCTTATAATAATTAAGGCAAACCATATCACTGCTTTCTTTGGGATAAAATTATCATGTTTTATCAAATAACTGTTGGACGTGCCCCTCAAGGATTTGAGAAAACATTCTCAAAGATACTGCAGGTTTAGTGATAGGATATTATATTTAAATTTGGTAGAGAAAAATGCATCTTAAAATTTGGTTCGGGGACACTAACATCTATGAACTCCTTTTACATTCAGCTTTAGTGTTAACCTCTTAAAGACAAGAATAGACAATAGACCTACAACCAGAATTATTTTACATTTTCAATTCCTTCAAGTATTTGCAACTTCACACAGGTGGTTATTGAGAACTTTTTATAAAAGAACTTCTATTACATAGAAAAAGAATGACCAAGAAGATATCACTTCAAATTATGACCCTGGAATAGCTTCTCACATGTAAAACTGGCTGTAAGATTTTATAAAGTATGTGTATGGCAATATTTTATTTCATTGATTATCTTTGTGCTCTTTTTAATAATTTTAAGCATAATATAAGTATTAATGTATAAACTATAATGCTTTCTTAGTCTTCAACAGAGGATTAGTTAATAGTAGCTTTCTACAATATATGTGAAGGTACTACTTATTATTTTATGTTTAATGTATCTTTTTACATATAGCATTAAACTTCAATGATTCGTTTGATGTGGGAATGTCTTTCTGTATGCTGTAAATCTCAATCTTTAAATAAAGGAGCTCTTTTGGGCCATGACAGGCACCATAGAAAAAGTAGGAGAAGATATCAGAGCATAGGTAGGAGAAGTAGGGCAGAGTCAGACAGACAGACCAGCTGCCCAAGGAGCAACATGTAAAGAACACAGGTGAGCCACAGGCCACGTGACAGATTAGTAGAAATGGGTTGAGTTAAGATGTAAGAGCAAGCTAGCAATGTGCCTGAGACATAGGCCAAACAACATGAAGTTAATATAAGTGTCTGAGTCATTTCTGGGGGCCTGAGCAGCAGTGGTGGGTGGCTAAGAGGTCTGGTGTGGCAGGTCTGTGGGTCTGGGCCTCTGGCCGCCTGAGACCAAAAACCCCAATGCAACAGATGGTGCCCAACATGGGGCGAATATCCACTTAAAGCCTGAGAAAGATTACAAAGGGTTTTAGATCACAAAAACTGAGCCAAGGCAGCTTCCAAATTGTGTATACGAAGCAGGTCATTGTACAAAGAAAGCGTGGCGTCCGAGTCACATTCAAAATGGCACCAGTGGACTGGTGGCAGGCAGCCTAAGCTACAATCAGGCTCGTTCCTGAAGTCTCACAGAAGACTCAGTAACATGTGATTGATTAAAGGTTTCTGTTTATTTTGAACAAAAAGAAAACAAAGACAGTTTCTTAATAGCAGCATTTTCTTTAGTCTGCTCTGTTTGCTGGTCGTGAATAGAGACACGGTACCTTTAAAAGAACTTACTGATTCAGCATAATCTGTAAAAACTATATGACAAGAGAGTGTGAGTATTTTTAAAGCTCTTATGGTTGAAAGATGATTAAGGACTCACAATAAAACAGATTCAGATGAAAAGAAAAACCTATAAATGGGTTACAATATGTATAAAAAGTACATAGACTTCAGAAAAAAAGAAGATAAAGTCTTTAAAAAGAAAAATAGAGTAATAAAAATACAATAAGCCATGTAAAGATGGAAAATAGACACAAAACCTAGATTTTGGTTATTATTGTGTTTTCTTTTAATTTTTTGACTGTTAATGAGCTAACTACAGAAAGACAATAGATTGTGAATGCAAAGGCTACTAAGTTAAACAAGAATATATATTTTAAAGATATTTTGATTTTGAAATTTGTGTCTAAATATTTACTGCTTTAGAAGAGTTCTGTTTTTGTTTCCACAGAAGATGAGAACCTGTGGATTGCTTCCAGGCAAATATAGTTTCATCAACCAAGACCTCCTGAAAAAAACCTCTGATGAAAAGAGATGTCCCTATCAGCTTCAAGGCTATAGACTGATCCAGTCTCAACAACCTTAAGATTTTCAATGCTCCTTAATCAACAAAAAGTAATAATGAAAAACTACGCTCAAATTTCCCAAATATTGCTTATAAATGTTTGTTTTCATTATAAATGGTTAATGGTCATAGTAAATCTCTTTCTAAAAAAATGAAGATATGGTATATGAATGATTTTTTAAGAATTAGATTATTGAATTTACGAAAATCAAGAAATCAGCTGTTAATCTCAAAATGTTTTACATTGGTATAGATTTTGTTTTATTGATACAAACTTAAGGTCAATTCTCTTATGCTGTATATATTTTTCTACTCTTGTTTATGATATGATGTTTATGTAACTGATTTAAAATAGTAATGTATAATTAAAAAATGGATGTTAGTTAGATTTTTAGGTATACAAAGATTTAATTCAATTAGATAGGTAATCTTCAAACACTTCTAAGACCTACAGAATATGGCATTTAAAATGTTTTAAGAGCTTAGACTTTTCTGGACAGTGAGACAGGTCTGCTCCTGGCAGCACTAATTTACTTCAAGAGAAAAATGGGCATCGAAGAAACTCCATATGAAGTCTACTTGTGGCAACGATTAGCCACTGGACATGAACCTGTTCTTATATTGACTGCTTGACAATATGCTGTTAAAACTGGACATGCAGGTTTCATAAGAAGGTGACCTCTGAACTTTGGCAGAACAAGACTAGATGGTCACTCAGGCTCCTGCTTTACAGAGAAAACTGTCAGACATTCTTCAGGACTCGAAGAAAAACAACTGATGAATGAACTGTACCAGAATGGACAGAAAAGATTTCCTGCTTCACTGAAATGAAAAGAGACTCTGGGCCTGTAGGCTGAAGATGTATGCCCCAACTTTATAAAGGAACTTTGGGTGACTGTCCCGGCAGATAGGTGTCATCTCTGTCCTTTCTAGATTTTAGAAGTCGTTTGCCCTTATATTTTACTTGGGTAAATATATCCTTCTGTTGTCTTTGATGTAGTTGAAGATTAGATAGTTATAGGTACAATTTTTCTTAGTCATTTGAAAGGTATATTGGATATAAAACTTTAGATTTATAAAGATAAGGTAGATGATAAGAATATTTTCTTTAAGTTTGCTAAATACAAATATACTAGATATTATAACTGTAATTCTTGCTTGATGGCTATTTTGTTATATGTAATTTTGCTATGTTAAAATTGAAACCTTCCTTTTTGATTAGACAGAAAGGGGGAAGTGATGTGGGAATGCCTTTCTGTATGTTGTGAATATCAATCTTTAAGTAAAGGAGCTGTTTTGGGCCATGACAGGCACCATAGATGATGTAGGAGGAGAAATCAGAACATAGGTAGGAGAAGCAGGGTGGAGTCAAGTAGATCTAGCAAGCCACCCAAGGAGCAACATGTAAGGAATACAGGTGAGCCACAGGCCACGTGGCAGACAGATTAATAGAAATGGGTTGAGTTAAGATGTAAGAGCTAGCTAACAATGTGCCTGAGCCATAGACCAAACAGCATAAAGTTAATGTAAGCATCTGAGTCATTTCTAGGGGCCTGAGCAGTGGCGGCGGGCTGCTAAGGGTCTGGCGTGACAGGTCTGTGGGTCTGGGCCTCTGACCATCCGAGACCAAAAACTCCAATGCAACATTCGTTTATTTTTAAAACTTCTAAGCATGTGTGTGCATATATATGTTTATGTGTACCAAGTGTGTACAGGTACCCTCAGAGCACAAAAAAAGTCTGATCATGTGTAACTGAAATTACAGGTAAGCTTCCTGCCTTCCATTTGCAAAAGCAGTAATTGATATCAACTGCTGAGCTATAGTATACTTTTAATTAATTATATCATTTAAATAGTGTAAAACAAGTATCCTTGTGGTATGAATGAGCATCCTTTGAGTGTACTACAAGAGTGATATAGGTGGGTATTGAGGTAGAAATTGATTCCAAGTTTTCTGAGAAACCAACACAGTGAATTCCAAAGTGGCTATCCAAGTTTGCCCTCCTATAAGCAGAGGAGGAATGTCCCCATTGCTCCTTACCCTCCCAAGCATGAGATGTCCCTTGCAATATTCATTTTAGCCATTCTGACAGGTGTAAGATAAAATCTTAGAGTCATTTTGATTTGCATTTTTCTGATGGATAAGGATGTTGAACAGCTTCTTAACTGTTTCTCAGCCACTTGAGATTATTCTGTTGAGAATTCTCTATTTAGATCCACACCCCATTTTAAATTGAATTATTTGGTTTGTTTATATCTAGTTTCTTGAGCCTTTCATATGTTTTGGAAATTGGCCTTTTGTCAGATGTAGGGTTGGTAAAGATCTTTTCCCGTTATGTTGGCTGCCATTTTGTACTACTGTTAGTGTCCTTTGCCTTACAGAAACTTTTTCAATTTCATGAGGTTTAATTTTTAAATCTTGTTGCTTGTGCCATTGGAATTCTATTCAGGAAGTTATCTCCAGAGTCAATGCATTCAAAATATTTCCTCACTTTCTCTTCTATCAGGTTCCGTGTATCTGGATTAATGTTGAGGTATTTTATCCACTTAGACTTGGGTTTTGAGCAGGGTGTTGGATATGAATTGATTTGGATTCTTCTACATGCCAGCATCTCATAAGACCAGCACCATAAAAACAAACATTTGCACAATAATATTTCATTTGAGTTTATTTATTAGAGGGAAATCTGGAGTTTATCAACATGAAGATTTGTGTATATTTTACATTAATTAAATTTTTGCGTTCATCTCATATACTTTTATTGGAAATTTTAAACTTTGATAATGGCACATTCATAGGTATAAGAAATCTTTAACTTTGCATTTTGAAGTAATTACAGAAGTTGTCTAAAATTATCAAACAAATTGAACAGAAAAGCCTTATTTGATCTTTGCTCAACTCTTTTCCATGCTAACTATTTGCATAAGAACAGTAAAACAAGAAAAACGGAGTTGGCATTGGGACATTAAGTGTGTATATTTGTCTATTTAATTTATTACATCTATAGCATGTAGTCATACAGTGTAAAGATAGATTGCTTTCATGCTGATAACAGCATTCTTTCTTGCTACCCTATCCAAGCCACAGTACTCTTCCAAAATATATTACTCTAATATTTTCTCCAAGTCTGTATTTTTCATGTTATACAAATATAAAGAATGTTACACAAATGAAATCATATAGTATGCATCCTTTTTAACTTTCCTTATAAAATCAACATCATGTCCTCAAGGGCCATCCAAGTACTATGTATCAATAGTTTGAGCCTATTTAATGTTGACTAGCATTCCAATATAATTATAATTAGTTCTAAGATTTTAGATTTATTTTATTAATTTGTACATCTTCAGGGTGTATGCCATGTGTATAAAATTGTCCTTTTTTAAGAGAAGAAGAAAACACTGTGCCCCCAACCCCCAGAGCTAGAGCTAAAATTGTTGACAACAGCCTGACAGGGATGGTGGAAACTGAACTACTGTCCGCTGGAAAAGCAGCAAGTGCTATTAACCATTGAACTCTTTCCAAATCTTACAGCATTTTTGTTTTAAAGAATGCAAAGTTTTCCTTTAGTTTATATTATAGATTAAATTGTACTATTAATTGAAACTCAACAGTTGAAATATAACTCTCAGTTCCCAGTAGTGTGATATTTTGGCAATAAGTCTTCAATGAGTCATCAAGAAAACATGAGATTATATGATTGGTCATAATTACATGACTAATGCCCAAGCAAAAAGAATTTTAGGGAACTGGATAAAAGAAGAAAGACAATATGGAGACACAGAAATTGGCCATTTTGAAAGCCTAGCAAACCATCTTAAGGTGGAGTCTGTCTACAGCCTACAGCACTGTTAAGGAGAAATTTCTGTAAGCCACAGAGTGAGTTCTTGGTGTTTGTTACTGCTGATAGAGAAACAAACAAATATATAAATCTACCTTTATTTTTATAAATTTGTTGTATATGTTTGTTGTTGCTTTCTGTTATACTCTGTTGAAAATCATATACTTAGGATTGCTTCTTAAAAGATGTTTTTAAGTCTTTGTATATTTTCTTTATCACATTTTATAATTACATTGGGGGAGAATTAAAAACACAAAAAGGCAGGAGCATTTGTGTCTGACTACAGCAGAATGATATTCTATAGTAATATAATGGGTTTAGTTAACTAAAATTATCATATTCTAAGTTAGTTTAGGTACATTTTATAAGCTCACATGGACAGTATTTCAGTGTGTGTGTATGCACTTAGTCTGTCTGTGCGACTGTGTTTCTTTAAAGCTGTATAGTATGGTTAATATGTTGTCAGGGAGCAGTGTGAAGAAGTAGTGGGAACATTCCCCAGATGGACCAAACCAGCATCATCCCTATGTTCAGTGCCTGTGTCTCTGGCCCCAGCATGCCCAAAAGGAAGACTGAGGAAGATACTAAAGGAGATGAAGCCAACGTGAAGGACAAGCTACAGAGAACTGCCATTTGTTCTGCTAAACCTGCTCTTCCAAAGTCAGAAACAAAGTCTATAAAGGCCCATGCAAAGAAGGGAGGGAAGGTACCAAAAGGAAAAAGGGAAAACCAATTCTGGTAAGGATGCAAAAAATCCTGCAGAAAATAAGAGATACCAGAACAGACAAGGCACAGAGAGATGAAGGTTCTGGAGATGCCACATAAAAATGTGTGCATTTTTTTTTATATCTACGTACTTCTGGTGACAATACAGCTTGAAATACTATTTTTTTTATCAAGTTTTATAAAAATGCAGAATTTTATGTTGTTAGCACACAGAACACTTCCTTGTTTTGGGGGGTGGGGTTGGGGGCATGTGCCACTTATAACATGTCTCCTGAATTGGATTGATAATGACAAAATCTTTCCCTGATATTTTGAAAGACTCTTCTCTTGGCTCTCAATAGAGACATCCTGGTTTTGACATATGTTGCCATCATGGTACAAAATGTCTGTGGTGTGGGAAAACTCTAAATTTATCCTTATATCCTCCTCCCCCACATCATCAACTTTGGCTTACCTCCCTTCAAACCAGGAACTGACCCACAAAATTGGCTTTACCAATCTGTTGGGCAATCTGAACTTTGTAGAGACATCAATGAATGGTGGTTACTTTTATAAAAGACTGGATCTTCAAATTGAAAATTCTGCCTTTTTCATCTCATTTCCTGAAAGTCACCATCAGCTTGGAAAAGTTGCTAAACAATATTCTCAATGTGAAATGTCAACACTCTTCTAAGCTCTGCCCCCTTTTCAGAGCACTGAATGAAGACTTTAACAGGTTTTACAGTGACTTTCTGATTTGAGAAGTCTATACAAAAAAAAAAATTGAAAGTTCTTGTATAGCATTAATGACTGCTTCCCATGTCCTGCATGAAATACCATGATTATTAATGGAAAGTATCTTTAATAAAGCTGGATATAGTTTAGAAAAGGTTAGTTGGAATGTTTTTAAAATAAAGATAAATTATAATTAAAATAATACTATTATGTGCTTTGTTTGATATTTTAAAAGGACAGCAGCATAAGTGGGTCAATTGATTCTGTGCATTTATGAACATTTTATTTATAGCTAACTGGCAAAATAAAATATTCACCTTTTAAGAAATATTGGTGCCTGACTATATTAAAAACACAAACATCCATTACAGAGAAGAATTTTATCTTATCAGGCCATACTGCTTAGGATATAACAAAACTCTTTCTTCATCTTGAAAAGGAATGAAAGCAAAGAGATATGTCTGCAGCACATTGAATAAACATCAAAAATATACTGAATACATGTTTATCTGGAACATTAAGTATAATAAAGAACTGGGAGACAGTTTTGAAAGAACAGCAAAGGGACTTACCATCTTGATCTGTGGTCACTGTAATAGCTGTGAACGGCTTCGGAGAAATGCTCAGCTCAGAAACTCCATTCATGGCTTCTATTTCAAAGGTATAATTGACATGAGACACGAAGTCAAGCACTACCACAGAGTTGTTGATCAGTCCAGTGTGTCTTGGGATGAAGCGGAGTCCTCCACCACAGTCCTCACATTGACTGGTGTCTAAGCCACATTTCTTACAGATTACACTGTATGTGAGATCCTTCCTCCCTCCTGTGTCACTAGGTGGGCTCCATTCCAAAATAAGGGCTGTTTCATTGATGTTAAAAGCCACATTTCTAGGAGCTGAAGGTGGCCCTAGAAAAAAGAGGAGAAAGCAAAATGTATAGAACAATGACTGAAGGTCACTGAAATTTTCATGAATACATATTGATGGCCTCTAATGTTAGTTGGAGATAATTTTCTTACAGAAGCTATAAAGAACTTGTTTAAATATCTGATGAAGCTAAAAGAGAAAGTCTTTAAGGTTGAAAACAGTATATTTCTTGATTTTCGAATACTTAAATTCCAACATTTAATGTCAAAGTTCATGTATCTCCAAAGGACACTTGTACTTATTAATTATATTTCCATTTCACAATTAAAACCAACTTGGTTGTGTATACACACCAGACTGTGTTCATTATTTCAGCCTTTATACTGTCATTATTGGATAGACAGAACACCTATTCTGTAGGGAGCCAGCCGCACCCTAAAGATGGCGCTTGTATCGGGCCTATGACTAAGCGGTTTAAGGAAGCTCCTTAGTAAACAAGTCACTGCGCATGACACCTTGTAATTTTCCAGCAAGAAGCCTGGCCCCCAGACAGATACATCATATCGGGTGAGGGTGTGCTGACCAATGGGAAAGGCCCACGTCAGAGACAAACAATGTTGCCTATAAAAGCGGCTTGCCTGGGAGGCTTGGGGTCTTCCGTTCTTTGCCCTAGTGTGTGAAGCTTCAATAAACCTGCTGCAGAAGGATCCTGTTGTACTGCGTCTTGTTTGCGGGCAAAGAAGGCGCGGGACACTATTCATTCCCTTTGTCAAATCCATGGAATGTATTTTCCAATAAGTGAGAAAAAATTGCTTAAATTTAAATTTAGAGTGAAAATATTATTTAGAACTGGAGGAAAAATGAAAATCAAAGGCAGCATAAACCTTTTCATAGTTCCTTCCAACTTGAAGTCCTACATACATTATGACATAATGTAAAACCATTATATTTATATTTAGAAGATGTTCACTAAATGCAAGTAACCTAGACCTTCACTGTGAAATGTTCCTAAAGAAGACTCAGCCAAACCTGTCTTCATTGCCATGAAGACCACATTCTTTCTGTGCATATATAATACATAGCACACATAATACTCAACAACCTTTCATTACCAGTCTTATAAAGTTATGTGAGTCCCCTACATCTCAGTGACTGTCTACCCATTGAGTAAATAATACCAGAGCCAGATTCTGTAAGAAGCTTATTATGTTGATATGGAATACATATACTATAAGAATATTATTTATAAAACATAGTTTTAAATGACTTATTATATAAGTACTAGAATAACCAACATTGTGCCACAACTTAGGAGCTTGGCTTTAAGAAATCCAGAATAGTTCTGTAAATTTCTTTCATCAATAAAACTGCTCAGTAGGGGGAATTCTGTGACATCCTTTTATGACAGAAATTTAAATTGTGAAGTAGGCAATCTTTTAATTATCAAGTTGTGATCATTTGGTTATTAAGTTAATGCTTTTTGTAGTGACTAGAATATGACAGATACTCTAGTAAATGTGATAGAATTTATTCCTCCTTCATTGCAGTTAAAATTCAGTGGAAGAGCAAGAAGAAACACTTAGATTAATGGATTCAAGTGATAGGAATTAGAATTTTAGAATTTTAATGGGTAGGAACTGACATAGAACTATCAGGAGGAACTTAAGTCTTGGTAAGATCGAGAGAAAGCATTGGCAGTGAGAAGAAATGCAGTCAGAGTAATGGGATGAATGTTAGTAGTGGTCACAGGTATGTCACTGTAGACAAGAAAAATCTTGAAAGTCATGGAAGAAACAGGGAAGCACTTGGGTTAGAAAGCAGATGAAGAATCCATGAAGCTAGTTAAGAACTAGCAAAGTGTACCATAGACAACTCAGGATAGTTACACTACCTAGAACAGATAAAATTTTCCTTTGTTCAACAGGGAAATTTGTGCATGTTTGTGTATGTGTATGTGCATGAATGCATGTGTATGTGTGTGTGTGTGTGTGTGTGTGTGTGTGTGTGTGTGTGTGTGTAAGGCATACACATGCCATAGAACTCACATGGATGTGAGAGGGGAAGCTTGAGTGTCAGTCAGTCTTTACCTTCTATCTTTTGGAAACATGGTCACTGGGTACAATTCACAAGCTGTTAGGTATTCTCCCTGTCTGCTTCCTTTCTCCTTAGGGGAGTTAGGGTCATAAAAAAGCTCTCTATATGCATTCCACTGTTATGTGAGTTCTATGGATTTGAACTAAGGCTCTCACAAAAAAAGACTTTTTTATATACTGAACTATCTTCCCAGGCACACTTAGTGGTTTTAAGGAGTGAAACTGACATGTTTGAAAGCACATTAACATAAAACATTTCATGTAGTCTGAGAACAAGGGCATGTGAAACACTAAACGTTGTCTGGCTCTTATTCCTCCTGTGCTGTTCTTCTGCCAACCACATATAGGCAGGACCCTCCAGCAACCTTTATTTCTATTACCTAATGCTAGACCTATAAATGGATGGGAAGCTGTATTAAAGGTTGATGAGTCCCTTGCTTTATGTCTTTACAGGCATGTATTCCTTTAAAAGGAAATATATGGAGAAACACAGGATAAAAATATACATTTTACTTTGTCCTAAATTTATGCACAGGGGATACAAAGTTACATCCCTAATAATGCCTCATTGTGATACATTCATATTGTTCATTTTCTCTTACTTATAATTGATAATATGAATTATTATTCCTATATGCCTCTACAACTAAGAAATATCAATTATGTTATGGGTATCCACAAGTATATAACTATCTGCTTGGACATATGTTAAAAATTAAAAAAAATAGAGACACCCTTCTTACTCAAGGGCCCTCACACCAAATTGCATGATGATTAAATAGCTTTTTAATTGCTGTTAAATTATGCCAACTAAACTGTGATTTCATGCAAATATTAAGCTGTAATGACACACACTGAATCATTTACGAAGATTTAGAACTTGGAAATAAGAAAGACAACTAATTCTAATCCTCAGATTCAACTAAATTATGTGTCACTGGGCTTTTCTTAATGTGGCCTGATTGCTTTGTTATCATTTATAAATTATACAAAGATTATATGACACCCAGAGAACATAACTTGGCAGCAATAACGTATTTAGAGACATTTGTATTGAAAACACTTAGGGACTCCCATATGATGGTTTTTTCTTTGGGAAAACAAATAACTCACGTCGAATAGAAGACAGCTCTTATCCGTGCCCTCCAGACTGACTTTATAATGAGAGCAATTACTCTGAACTGTACTTGCAGATATTAAATCAGGGTCTATAACGATCTACAGTAAAACTGACTATTTTTGCTACACTTTCTTTCCACTACTAATGTTATTTACAAACATAAGGTCTCTACTCATAACTTTTGCTTCCATTTGAATATTTTATTTATACTTGGATAGAATCAAAGTCTAATACTCAAGTAAAATCCTCAAGACCCAGGACAACTGTTTCTCCTTTTCTTCTTCCCAAGAAAGCAGCTGTTTCTACAGATGCTACTGTTTCCTATTACCCCACAGAAGGTGACTGATAAAGCCACACAACTGTCATCCACATTCAGAGGGTCAAATTAGGTTTTCTGCAAGTTCCCAGCCATCACTGAAGAGTCAGTGAGCTCTTAGTAGCTTGGGTTAGCTGTCTCTGTGGGTTTCCTCATCATGATCTTTATCCCTTTGCTTATATAATCCCTCCTTCCTCTCTTTGTCTGGACTAGGTTCTTTAAAGTGTAACTGTATCTTTAAAAATATTGCTGTGCAATATATAAAATCCACATGATATCAAATAAAACCAAATTCACTGTTCAAATTAGAGTCTTCTGACCAATTAACAGTGGAACAAAAGAAATACAATTTGCTTTGCTATGTTGACTCTAGCATTTCCTCAAAATTGGTTCATTGCATCTTATTATATAAGAAATGTTTGGAAAAATACCAGAATTCGGCAGAACAGTCTAAATCAATGGTTTTCAATATTCCTAATGCCGTAACCCTTTTATATTGTTTCTCTTGATGTAGTTACCCAAAAGTATAAAATTATTTTCATTGCTACTTGTTATAAAGTAATCTTGCTGTGGAAATGAATCATAATGTAAACATCTGTGTTTTTCGATGATTTTAGGTGGCACCTTTGGAAAGGCCATTTGACTTTTAAAGTGATTGAGAGCCACTGGTTTAAATAAAGGGTGAGTTAGAAATAAAGCAAATTGAAAGATATTTTCCAGATTTTTGGTATATTCAATTTTTAAATTTATAATATAATAATTTTTAAAACGTCTTTTTTTCTAAATCCCAATATATAGTAGTTACTCATACAGCTAACAATGGATTTTCTTTTTTTTTTTTTTTTTTTTTTTTTTTTTTTTTTTTTTTTTTTTTTTTTTTTTAGTTATTAGTAGTAAAGAAAATTAGACCAAAATGTTAAGGTTTGAATCTAAAACCTAAAGTCATTTGCTGAACACTAGGTGCCAATCTCTGGTGCTGTTGAAGGTTGTAAGAACTTGATTACACAGAATGTAGATGGAGGAATTAAGTCATTGTGGGTGTGTCCTGGGGGGGGGGATATTAAAAGGTTGGTTCCTTTGTTGCTTTCTTAGGGTTCACATTAGTATAAGATAAACACTTTGTTCCAACAACCCCTCCCCACCTTGATGATTTGCCTTGATGATAATCTACAGAGATAGATCCATGGTACTAGAGATGGCCGTTTATGAAACCGTGAGATAATTTTTATTCATTTTGTAGTTATTAAGTTGTTACCCTATTTATTTTAAAAACTCCAAGGTACATAGTTGTGGTGATATTTTGTTTGTACTCCATAAATAAAGTTTGCTTGAAGATCAGATGACAGAGCTAGCCACTAGTTAACCATAGAGGTCAGGCAGTGATGTCACACAGCTTTAATTCCAGCACTTGGGAGAAGGAGCAAGAAGACAAGGAATTCAAGACCACTTTGGGCTACATGAGATTGAATCTGTTTAAAAGAGAAATAGCCAGGGGTGGTGCCTCAAACATTTGATCCAGAAGTTTGAAAATCGTGCCCTTGATTTCAGAAGTTGGGAGGCTCACACCTTTCATCTCAGCAATAGGGAGGTTGAGAACGGAATATAAGGTGGTGGAGACAGGATCTCAGCCCATTCTGTCTGAGGAGTTATCATGGTAAGAGCTGGCTATGGCTTTGCTCCTTTGTCTCTTTGATCTTTCAGCCATTTCTCCAATATATGGCTTTGAGTTTTTATTATTAGGACCAAATATAATTTGTGCTATACTCAATAATACTTATTCCTAGTATAAAGCAAATTTTTCATGTAGACGATCTTAAAAGTGATAGGTTAATAATTCAAACTTAATCTATATGGAATTAACATTAAAATAATCCAATTAACCTTTGAGAAATAATGTAAATATTATAGTAAATGTATATTGTTGTGATTTCAATTAAATAAAGGCAAATGCATCTGGTCAGCAGAAAAGTACAACTTTAGACCTTAATAATACCCTAAAATATGACCTCAAATCTCTATATAGGCCTGTGTTAAAACTCTGGAAGTCATGTTGTCATCTCTTAATATTGATTTTGGCTCTTATAGGCAATTGCACTGTTATTGTAATGCAATCCCTAACGATTTTTAACTATATTTAACAGGGGCATCTATTGAGAGAATATTGGACTGCAAGAAGGTAATTTGTCTTTTTTTAGTTTTCAAATTCTCTAACTAAATATTTATGTTTTTGAAAATGGATGGAAGCCAAAAAGTTGTAATTCTAACATTGGCACAAGAAAAGAATTACAACAACTGGTTTGAATGAAAACCATAACAACAAACCAATCAGCATAAGAAAGTACAACAGCTCTGTTGGAGTCAGTCAGGAATGGCATGATGTTAAGGAGGTCCTCTTTATGCTGGCTGTAACTTTAGCACTTCATAGAGAAATCCCAGAAAGAAGAATTAGAAAGAATTTTATCCCAGGAATCTACAAGGTTGATCCCAGCTAAGACTCCAAGCAATAGTGGAGAGGATGCCTAAACTGGCCTTTCCCCGAAATCAAATTCTTTTTCTAATCAAATTCTAATTCTTATTATAGAACAATTTTCATGAGTTACCATGTGTTGTCCCTAGGGTGGACTTCATGTGCAGCATGTGCTTTTCAGGCATACTTACTCCTTTTAGTACCCATCACTCACATTTCTATAGGTAACCTCAAATAATGCACTATCTCACCAAACTAAGCTTTGGTATTTGGTGGTCTCCTTGCTATGGCCTGTTATCATTACCCTATCTGTGGTGAATAGACGCTGTTTATGTCTCCCCAGGAATAGTGTTACACAAAAATGCCTCTTTGTATTCAGCTTATAGATTGCTTTACTTTCTGCATTGCAGAAAAATTCTACCCAGATTTAAATGTTATCCCCTTTGTGACAACTCTCTTTCCCTAGGCAGAACTGACGATTTCTATACCTCTCATATATGCATTAAAACTGTACCTAAACCTAAAGTGTGTCCTAGTATTTACCATGACTTATTTCATGTAGCCAACATAATGCTACAAAAATAAATTACAAAAATGAATTATAGCTGCTCACATCAAGAGTAAATGGGGAAACATAAACTAGAAAATGAGTTGTTGTTAGGTCTCTGATGTTAAACAATTTACCTACTTCCACAAAAACAAAATGTATGCTCACATCAACCCTCCTCTTCCTTGATTCAATCACTATAAAATAGATCCATTAGAGGCGAAAATACAGATGGATCAAGTTACATCATTGGGAGCAGAGCTGAGTAAATTCAAACATAATTAATGACTAAATGGTTACTCAACAATAAGTCTTCCTGGAAAATATAACATGGCAGGATAATTATGAATATTTTCCTTGAAACTATATGTGCTTTGGGGTAATTAGTCTCCTACATATAATTTGATAATATTGAGTAAGACCTTTTTCTCCAATCTCATTTTGTAGCTGGGGGAGAGTCAGAGTAGTAACAAGTTTTTACTGATTCTCCAATATCTTTAGACTCTCTTCTTGATAATTCTTTCAATAAAGATAGATTTCTCAGATAATTTAGTGAATGAAACTTTGCTAAAATATCTACTAACGTGATTGGCTAAAGTATTTTGTGAATCTCAGATGATATCAAGTATACTGGCAAAGGTGGGATTGATTAATGCAGGTGCCTATTCTATAGCATAGGGTCATTTTAATTTTTGAAATTACAATATTGCAATATACCCAGTACATATTTAGAGATGTTTTCTATAATCAAACAAGTACAGAATACCATGGAGCCTGCTAGAGGTAATAAGAGCTAGTTCTATTTTTCTCCTTCCTTTCTGGCTTCTAGAAAATTGTGGCTGCTACATTGCTTAGAGTGGGTCACCTACACCATCTCCTTTGATTTTCTGCTTTAGTTTGTGATGATGAACAATCAAGGCCTAAGAGTGATATTTTTTCATGCAGATCATGAGTTTTGGAGAAAGAGTATTAGAAAAATAACAGGAAGGCTTAGAAAGGAGGAGGAAGCAAGCAGAGCTGAGAGATCTGGTTGAGAGCCTCCTGTACCCCAGGAAGTGGAGGTCCTCATCCGAGCAGCTGAAAGCTACCCACCTGCTGTACAGAAAGCACCATTTATTCTGCTCAAAATAAGAAGGAGAGAATAATGACTCTCTGAAGTGGCCAATTATTCCAGCAATAATGAAACCATGCTTCACGGTGTTAGCTTTAGTGCAAAAGTAAATTGAAGTTTTATGCTTCCTTCCCAATCACTGTCATTGTATATCAGATACAAAGACATGACATTTTCTTGTGTATTAAGAATGAAGTTGCCAGGAGCTGTTTTACTAGTAGGGTGTTTGATTACATGTTCAGACAATCACAATACAAACAGTGTATTTACTGGAGTGAGTAGAGGTGAACGCTTGCATAATTTGCATTCAGTTGGAACTTTCCTAAGTAGACAATGTAAATGGAAAAATCATTAAATGGGAAAACTCTGCAAAGCTGTTCAGTTGCTCTAAGAAGGAAAGTCCTGAAACTTAAAATCATGATAAAAAACAAAGTAAAAGTACTAGAATCATAGATTTAAACTGCTTCAGACCTTGTACTCAGCTATGGATTAGCATTTCATGTATAATGCCTATTCCTAACGGCTTCATAAGTACTTTTTGTTGCTATTCTTTTCTTTATTTTGTTGTCTGGATTTTGATTGTTTGGTTTTTCAAGACAGGGCTTCTCTATGTAGCCTTGGCACTTTCTTTGTAGACCACGCTGGCCTCAGACTCAGAAATCTGCCTGCCTCTGCTGAGATTAAAGGGGTGCACTACTACCACCGGCTTTGATACGGACTTTAAAAACTGCCACTTATATTTTTACTTTGTTTTACAAAATTCAGTGAGCATTGACCTGGGAAAGTCCAGTACAGTCATTTTTCTGTACTCACATCTTTCTCAGAAATCGCTCTAAATGGCCAACATCTGACACTGTAAAGGAGCCTCCACAGATCTCCTTGGAAAATACAGCGTCTACATTAATGAGTCACCTGAGACATAAAGTTTATAGTGTATGGAATATATTAAGACATAAGAGAAAACATTTCACACTTCACTTGTTTCTTACTATCTTTGACTTATAGTTGATTTAAAAGGATTTAAGCAATTTAATGATGTATGTATAAATTGTCAAGAATGTTTTTAGTGTAAGTGGATACTAGGACTGTTTCAAAGATCTTGACAGAATTAACACTGAATCAGGAATGATAAGATGAGTGTTGACCCTGAATGTTCTTGGTTTGAAGTACAATTAGGGTTTCTGTCTTGAAAGCGTGGATAAATGAAGGTCCATCAAGTTAAGGAAAAGAGAATAAGACGGATGAACAAGTGAAGGTCAAGATCTGACAAGTTAAGCTTGGACTGATTAGTTTTTCTGTTCGTCAAATATTAAGGCCTTTCTGTGTGCCGGGTACTATTCTGAGCAGTGAGGTTGCAGTCTGCAAAAAGCACCACTTGGTCCCATGGCTCTTGTAGACTGTTGTGATAAAATGACAGTAAATATTGAAGCAGGCACAAAAAAATAAAGCAAGAACTATTAAATAATGTTATAGTGCATAAACGGTAAGACATGATGACAAAAACGATTAAGTGGACAGGTGCCATTCTTGAAAGACTGATCAGAAAATATTCATCCTAAGAGCTGATGTTTGATCCTGCAAAGCTGATTGTAAACAGCCCTAAGAAGTCTAACAGAGAGAGTACTTTAGATGATAGAAATTCTGTTACTAAGAAAGGAAACACACTCAGTGTCCAGGAAGTTTGCAAAGGCAGCGTGAACTATGCAGTCAGAGGAGTGGGCAGGGTGATGTAGGATTCATATTTGAATATATATTAACATTCAGAAGAGAATAAGAGTCAACCACAGCCTTATAAAATTGGCAAAATCACAAGCCCTATTTTACCAAACAAAGTTGATTCCTTTTTGAGCTGTGGCATTGATAGTTGTCCAGTGTTCCAATATATGGGACCTAACCCAAGTACATGTGGGAAAGACTCATTGGATATAATGAGTCATCTAAATAAAGAAGGAAGGAGGGGAGTGAGGGAGAGAGGGAGGGAGGGAAGAGGGAAGGGCGGGCAAGGTTAAGATGGTGATATATTGGAGCATATAGGGAAGTTTTATTGTAGAATGTAATAATATTCTATTATATTTATATATGAAATCCTCAAAGAATGAATTATAAAGAAGTTTAAAAAGGGATTCTTTAAACTCAGTAAAACCTAAAAATGAGACATTATTATCATTGTTTCTATGACTTATATAATTCTCACCCTAACATTGTAGTACCTATCCACAAGCATTATCAATACAGGCAAATTGTCACTTATAATATTTTGTTATGAATCTAAAAAGAGTTTAAAACTAAAAATTACATTCCGTTTCTTCCTATTTTAGTGATATATTATTTTCACTTTTTAAAATATATAGCTACTAAATATTTTTAAAATTTATTCAAATAACCTTCACGTCTAATGTGAATAGACCAGGGAGGGAGGGAGGGAGGAAGGGAGAGTGAGGGAGGGAGGGAGGGAGGGAGGGAGAGTGAGGGAGGGAGGGAGGGAGGGAGGGAGGGAGGGAGGGAGGGAGGGAGGGAGGGAGGGAGGGAGAGAGAGAGAGAGAGAGAGAGAGAGAGAGAGAGAGAGAGAGAGAGAGAGAGAGACTCAAAGCACCCTTCTTTAAAGTCAGATGTCAAGTCAGTCACAAAGAATTTTCCTCTGGAGTCTCCCTCAAGTGATGGAATTTATATTTCTCTAACAACATGTCTTAAACTTGTTAAAGAAAAGCAGTTTTATTTATAGGTTCTTAATTTCTTTAAGACAAATTTTAGCTAGGGAAAAATTGCAGTGCCTCAGCATACAGTCAGTGTTTGGATACCAAGGATCTACACAAGTTTTGAAAAGGAAACATTTTTTTAATTCTTAGCAACTGTTTGAAGAGGAACTATGATGAAGGGAGACTTTTAATATTATCAAAGACACCATTTGGTGAAGTATTTTGCACATTTACTTATTTTTCAAAATTTAAAACACAGAGAATAAAATGATTGGAAATAGAATTTTCTAATATAAAACATGTACACTTACTAGTGCATGCCATGGAGGGTGGATCTTTTTCTGCCCTGAAGTAACCCTTCTCACACTGACAGACAGATGTCGCTTCCACGTAGGTTGAACTGTGTGGAGGGCATTTGGAACATTTTATGTTCCCAGCAAATGCTTTATAGAATCCTGGTCTGCAAGCTGTGTAAAAAAGAAAAATTTCTTTTTAGTTATTACCACTAATGTTCTTCTGTCATGTATAAGTTTTAGATCAAACATACTTTGTATCTCAGAATTCAATTTCATACATGTACAGCAAAGTTAACATGAATACTAATATTGATAAATAAAATTAACTTTCAATTAGAACAATTATAATATTAGTTAATTATTTAATTTAATTTGGGAAGTTATCATACTATTGCCACATCATTTTCACTTCTGCACACAATACTGGGCTATGTATATGTGAGGATACACATACTTGGCCATAAAAGAGGTGGTTTCTTATAATTTTCAGAGATTATATTAAGTAACATTAAGACTGTCTGTTCAAAATGTACTTCCAATTCTATTACCCCACAGTCTTCGAATACTTTAGGACTTACATTTTGGTTAAGGTACATTCTTAACAATTATGCTAATGGTTAAGTATTCTATTATCTATGGAAGAACTATATTGATTTTAGAATGTTTAACTTTATAATATTTTTGGTAAGTGATTCAGTAATTCATAATAAAACAAATTCTGAATTTCATATGGTAATCCTGATAAAGCAGATCTGTAATAGCAGATATTAGGAGGCTAAAACATGAGGATGGAAAATTCCAGACCTAGCTGGAGTACAGAGTCGTACAAGACTAAGCTGGACAGCTTAGAAGAGAACTTTGTCTTAAAGTGAAAAATGAAAAAAAAAGGTAGATTGTAGCTCAGGGCCAACAATGTGCGTGGTGGCCTGGCATGTGTGAGGCCTCAGAGTCAGTCCTTAGGAACGCACACAAACATGCACACATTCATCCTGTATCAGTTCCAGTTTAACAGGAAGCATATATCAACAGAAGTCTATTTTTTGACAGCTTATACAGTAGTGTTATACACATAACTGATTAAGAATACCTGATAGTGTGTAAATAATATATAATTAATTTGCTGACATTTTCGTAATTAAAATATTCTTTTAAAAGAATGTGATTTCTAAACTTGATCTCTAATATTACCATAAAATCTCAGATGATACTCAATCACTCATGTATTTATATTTGGTATAAAAAACCTGCTTCTTAATTATACAATTTAAAATAACAATATACAATATATTTTAATAATTTCAAAAATTATTTTTAATATTGACCCTACTTAGAAGTTAAATAATTTTTTATCTATAAAAATTTAAAATTCAAAAAGTTTAACTTATATAGAAATACATATGTAATTGAGATAGTTGGTTTTTGAGTATCCACATTTTATCTCAAATACCTAAGTATTATTTTAGAGGCAAAGAGAAGTACTTTGTTTTACAATGTTTATTATCCACTTACATTTTGCAAATATTGCTTAATATATAAAAGTCATCTGCTTTTAACTTATATCTGGTAAATCATTATTATATTTTATTTACTTTCTTTCCTAATTAACACTTACACAACAATGTCTCTTCTAGGAAGTCAATGACTAATGTGCCACTATGCTTCTAAAATGCTTACACAATTTTTTTCCAACCAAAGTGTCTTTTTTACTGTCACACAGCCTTGTACATCCAGGCTCACTCTCTTTCTGTAGCCAGTCTTCCTTAAATGTTACCCTTTCATGGAGGGCCTCCTGGATCCCTCTTCCTTAGATGTCACTCTGTCATTGAGGGACTCCTGGATCCCCTTCCAAAACGTACTCCCTGTGCCCAGGAATTCCACACTGCATTTTTTTTTTTTTTGCCTCTCAATGATTTAATAACATCTGACATTTGCCACATTTAGATTTAAAAACTATTTCCCACTAGATTGTGTGCTTTACCAAGCAGAGATTTCTGTCTGTTTCATCTGCTAAAGTTCATCTCCAGGGCCTAAATAACTGCTAGGCATTTTTAGGCCCCCAAAGAGTATTTGATTCATGTGAACAACTTGTTAGAGGACGTTTTAAATTTCTATACAATCCCCGAATTTTATTTGTCTGTTGTCTCCTGTAAGCCTGTCTCTGGATTGGCAAATCTCTATTTTATAAAACCATGAACCACTCATTGTACCAGCCCCTCATCTTTCCCATTTGATGGATCCAATTCCTAACACATCTACTGTCATTTCAAAACAGGACCTGTGGTAAATATTCATTTTGTGTCTGTGGATTTCACAAGAGCAGGTTGGCACAATACCTGTCAGTAACAAGTACTTAAATTCACAAACTCAATAGAACTGTACAGTAAGAAACTGCTGTCCTGATTAACTTTCTGCAGAGGACCACAAACTGCTACTCTGTGCACACTACGTTCATAGAATTGCTCATCATCATAGGTTTAAAGTGGCTTTATTTTCCATTTAGAAGTACTACATGTTAAGTAAGATGAACATGGTATCTTACAATGTATTTATGGTTGTTCTAATATAGCAAAATCAGAAGACAAGCCACACACAGAGCCATCTCTCCAGCTTTTGTTTATTTGTTTGTTTTTATTTGTTTCTTTTTGTTTATTTTGAGACAGGGTTTTCTGTGTAACAGTCCTTGCTGCTCTGGAACTTGCTTTATAGACCAGACTGGCCCTGAACTCACAGAGATCCTCCTGCCTTTGCCTCCCAAGTGCTGGAACTAAAGATGTGCACCATCACTGCTTGGCTGTTAGACCTTGAACTAATAGAGATCCAGAAGGGTGGTTATCTTCCAAGTGATGGGATTAAAGGCAAGGATCCTTATGCCCTGTTTTTCTTGTCTTGGCTCTGTGTGTGGTTCTGTCTATATATAGTAAATACACACTATATAACCATGGTTTATGAGGGAACAAAAAATTGAATCTGAGTGATTAAAGTCATCTCAATTGGTAGAATGCTTCACCAGTATATATGAAGTCCCAGGTTCCATGTATGGCACCACACAAGCCAGCCATAATGCCAACCTATAATTTCAGAACTTAGTACATGGGGAAAAGAGAATCAGAAATAAAAGATTATTTTTAGTGCCATAGCAAGTCAAGGCTGAGATACATGAGACCCTCAAAATAGAATAAATATAAAGATTCTCAAAATAAAAAGTAATATAATAAAACAAAAAAAGATAATCAAATGAATAAAAATAATATAATAAAATAAATATTTCCATTAGTAATTATTGTTCACATTGACTTTGATTATCTATCTCAGTACATGTATATGTTCCTGTTTACTGTTTGATGTATATATTTGCATATGTGTGTTTGTAAATATATGTACACATATATGCATAATTCTGTTCTAAAGATAATAGAAACATGCTACTTTAAGCACATAACTTTCTCCACAGCATACAGTGATGTTATATAGACTATATATTTTCAGTTTGTGTTATAATTTATCCAAACCACATTATCACATCTGTTAATAGAAGATTTGGTAATTGTCAGAACAGAGATGAGTAGCAACTTGATGCTAACTACTGTTATTAGTATATTTCAAGAATGTACTTAATTTTCATAAAAATTTAGAAAATTGGAAGATACTGAGTAATTAATTCAATAGTTCTTGATATAAGATTACTAAACTACAAAAGGGAAAGAATGGTCTATATCTATTAAATTAGTAATTTAAGTTTTGGTTACAGTTCTTCTTGAAATGAAATAACAGAATTCATATCTTGATAACTCTATAACTATTTCCTATTTTTAAATTTTATTTGTTTATTGTGCATTTTTGTTTTTCCTGTATAAGTTGTCAGGAAATAGAGTTACAGACAGCTGTGAGCTGCCATGTGGGTGCTGGGCATTGAATCCTCTGTTCTTCCAGAGGACCAGGGTTATCAAGATACGAATCTGTAGGCTGTTGTCTTGTCTTACTGACTGTCCCTTTTGCCTTCTCAGTTTCTTAACCTCTGAGACATCTCTTTAGTCCCTACTGCTTTGTTACAATATATGCTTTTTGCTTTCCCTGTACCAACCTGTTTTTCTACTAAATATACAGTGTGTTTCTTGTTTCCAATGAACAAAATAAACATAATTGACAATTGCCTACAGCACAGGTAGGAATATCTTCCAGTATATGTCAGTACTACATTCAGAAGACTGTGAATAGATCCATATCTATCACCCTACACAAAACTCAAATCCAAGTGGATCAAAAACTCAACATAAACTCAGCTACACTGAACTTGATAGAAAAAGAAGCAGGAAATACTTTTCACAGGTAAGCACTTCCCAAACATAACACCAGTAACACAGACACTAAGAACAAGTCAATAAGTGGGACCTCCTGAAAACGAAACCTTCTGTAAGGCAAAGGACACAGTCAATAAGACAAAATGACAGCCTACAGAATGGTAAAAAATCTTCACCAACTGTACAACTTACAACCTTAAAATATATAGAGAACTCAAGAAACTAGAGCCCTTAAACCCAAATAACCCAATTTAAAAAATGGGTTTCAGAGCTAAAAAAGGAATTCTCAACAGAAGATTTACAAATGGCTGAAAGACATTTAAAGAATTTCTCAACATCTTTAGCCATTAGAGAAATGCAAATAAAAAACAACTTTGAGATACCACATTACACCTATCAGAATGGCTGAGATCAAAAACACAGATGACAGCCTATGCTGGAGAGAATGCAGAGCAAAGGGAACACTCCTCCATTGTTGGTGGGAGTGTAAACTTGTAGAGTCACTTTGGAATACTGTCTGGCAGTTCCTCAGAAAACTGGGAATCAATCTCCCCAAGGATCCAGCAATACCACTATTTGTCATATACCCTAGGATGCACATTCGTACCCCAAAGACATTAGCTCATCTATGTTCATAGCAGCATTATTCATAATAGCAAGAACCTGAAAACAATCTAGATGCCCCTCAACTGAAGAATGAATTAGCAAACTGGTGTACATAGAAAAAATGACATCTTAAAATTTGTAGGCAGATGAGTGGATTTGGAGAGTATCATCCTGAGTGAGGTAACACAGACCCAGAAAGACAGGCATGGGATGTGCTCACTCATAAGTGGACTTTAGTCAAAAAGCAAAGAATACCAAAGCTGCAAATCTCAACACCTGAAGAGCTTGGGATTGGATGGAATTTAAGAGTGATATCCAGGGATCCCCCTGGGAAGAGAAAATGAGAAATCACCTTAGCAAATTGGTATCTTAATGGGTAGCTAACAAGGAGTGGGAACAAATCATGAGAGAAGGAGATGGTTGAATGAGAGGAGCAACAAAGAGGGAGAAAAAAAGAGATGATATCTTGATAGAGGAAGCCAGTGTGGGGTGGAAAGAGACCAGGTACTAGGGAAACTTCCAAAAACCCACAGGATGTCCCTGGCTAGGACTCCAACTGGTACTGGAGGGGGTGCCTAAGCAAGACTTCCCCTATAATCAAATGAATGACGACCCTAAGTATCATTATAAAACCTTCATCTAGCAATGAATAGAGGCAGAAGTAGAGATCCATAGCTAAGCATCAGGTCAAGCTCCAGTCCAGATAAACAGAGAAAGAGTAGAGTTTATATGAGTATCGGGATAGAAATTATGAGGAGTCCTAGAGATGACTGGCTGGAACTCTGGGGAGCTCACTGAATCAAATGCAGTCACTGGGGAATCATCAGGAAAAGGAACTTAACCCTCCAAAGGTAGATGACTGTCAAAGGGCATGTGCAGTATGTGGAAACTTGTGGAGTAGGATCAGACTATGCTCCTGTGTATGAACTGGTACCTTGGAGTCCATTCCCTACAGAGGAACACTGAACCCAGTCCTAATATTGGGATGAGGGAATTGGACCTACCTCAAATGGATACACTAGACTGAAAGGACAGACCTTGGGACCCGCCCTCCTTAGGGAAAGGATTGGGGGCTGGGGTGGAGAGAAGCTGAGGGAAGACTGGGATGGACTGGAAGGAGGGAAAGGTGGGTGAGCAGGGGAATACATGGAAAAAAACTTTTTAAAAAAATAAAAAAAATGAAGGCCCCAAATATCTTTAAAAATATTGTAGGAATGCTAAAATTTTCTGATGTGGCTGTTTTTCTTCTTTTGCTTTTCTTTTAGGGAAAATGTTATTTAGATATGTTCCTACAGCTTAAACCCTCATAGTATTCAATCATTGCAACTACTGTAGCTTCCATCCAAAATCACACAGATCTGTTTTTCTAAATCTGCATCTGGACCTGATGCATTAATCCCAGAATGCCTGTCTCTGCTTTCTGCCAGCTCAAATTTTCTCCCATATCACTGCAGTTGACTTTCTAAATACCTGATAAGACTGTAGTGCTGTGCTTTGTACAACAGAAAATGGAAAATGATTTTTATGTGCTCATAATTGACCTTCTGTATAAACAAAAGCTAGGAAGAACATTTTAAAGATTTTAATGCTTATACAAACGTATGATACACTTGGCTTAGGCTTTCTGTATACTAAGTCTGAAGAATATACTGTGTTGTGCTTGGTGGGTAAATTTTAGCAATGCATAGACTCTGAAATACCAGACTAGCATTTATATTTTTCCTCAGTTGGTTGAACATCTGCAAAGTGTTAGCTTTCTCTGCTGCAAAGGTTTTAGAGTTCTTGTCATTCACACATACAGCACATGTTTGGCTTTCTTGAAGTACAACGACCATACAAAAGCTGTACACATAGTCTGCATTTGGAGGAGGGGATGGGTAGGTGGGAGGGGAGGCTGACGGCTGACTGGGAGGGATTGGGAGGAAGGAAAGGAGGGGGATAAGGAGGATACATGGATAAAAAGATGTTTTTAATAAAAAATATAATAAAATGAAATTAGAAAGAATGGAAAAAAAGAAAAACGCAGCCGAAAACTACAACAGTTATTATAGTGGCTATAATGTTGTTGAATGTTTATGCTCTTTTTGGGGTCTGCCACCCAACTCCCAAATACATCACAAATGGAGGCTTATTCTTAATTATGAATGCCTGGACTTAGCTTGGCTTGTTTCTTGCCAGGTGGGCTTTTGGCTTTCAATTTTAGTATACCTTTTTGTTTGTTTGTTTGTTTGTTTCTTACTCTGTAGCTTGCTGGGTGGCTGCACTCTGGAGTCCTCCTACTTTTCTAGATAGTTCTCTTTCCTTCTATCCTTCCCAGATTTCTCTTATATGTTCTCTGTGCCTGTCAGCCTTGCCTATTTTTCTTCTGCCTCACTATTGGCTGTTTAGCTCTTTATTACACCACCAGGTGCTTTAGACAGGCACAGTAACACAGCTTCACAGAGTTACGCAAATGCAACATAAACAAAAGTAACACACCCTAAAATAATATTCTCCAACACTAAAATATATCAATCAGGTTTTACTACCTCTTATTTTTATTTATGTTTCTAAATTTGACATTTGCTTTCTGTTGGCAGTGCAATTTTTGGTATTTGATCTTTTTATTTATTCACTTGTTTCTATTAAATACAAAAAGATGTTCTCTGAACTTTAATTGGGATGGTTTTATTTTTTACTTAATATGGTTACTTAAATCTTACATACTTCTTATTAATTTTTAATTTTCATTTTTATGAACATGGTGTTGTCTTGTTATGTAGTCTGTGCCTTGTGTGTGTGCAATGCCCGTGAATTCTAGAAGTGGATGTAGAATCCCAAGAATTGGAGTTACAGAACATTCTGGACTGCTGTGTGCATGTGAGAAGCAATCTTTGGTCTTTCAAAAGAGCAGGCAGCATGTTTAACTTTTGTGTCATTTCTCTAATCCCTTAATCTTAGTCCTTAAGTATATTTTTCTAGTTTTTTTTTTTGTTTTCATTTTGTGATATTAGGTCATTGTTTCCTTTTCGACCTTTTTCCTGCTTCTTTAAAAATGATAGTATACTTTACATAATCCTTTAGGAATATTTTTTTTTGGTTTGTTTACTGCAAAATTCTGAAAGAGCCTCTCTCCAGTTTCTTCTCAAAATATCATTGTCCTTTCTCAATGTCCTTCTTAAAATTATATTGTAAAGCCCAGTTGCTTTGATCTTACTCGAGTCTCAGATATCTCCACCCACAAGCCATGGAAGAGACACTGACAGATAGTGCCAGAGTTTTTCCTCTTCTGCTATAGTCTGAGAATTTTCTGTGTGTCAAGTTGTAAAAATGGTACATTTGTTATGTTTATGTACCACCATTTACTTGTATGATGTTTCCTGTCTTAGGAAGGACTTCTTCATATAGTTATATGGAATGTCTTAGAATGTATAAAGAGTCCTTTACATTCCAGACTGCTGATTCCCCTTAAATTCTTATTTATCTAAATGACTTTTACTTCTTTAATGTCCTTCTTCTAACTGCTATACTTACTTGATTAAGCATATTGTAAAATGTTGCAATATCCCACACTTTTCTGCCATCATCCTGCATGACAAAGGTAAATATTCAAGAACTATTCATGCTGAGAGTATTAAACTACTGTAACTAAGTCAAGGACTGTTAGTAACCAATATGTTTTAACCCAGGCATGCTGTTGTAAAGAACATTTGTAGCCCTTCATGTGTACTCACCCTAAAAGATCAAAGTCTACATGACTCGGCTCCATGACGTCAGTCACACAAACTCCACTGTTAAGTGAGCTCTCATTTCCTCATTCTTTCATCTTGTTTTCATTTTCTCACTTATTTTGACATGTTAACCTTTCTCTCTTTGTGGATTTCCTTTTCCTCTTTCCCCTAATTTTCTTATGTTAAGTTAAACATATACCTTACATATTATTGGAAAAAATATCTTAAGAGAAAGGAGGTAAATGGATATGTTCAATCAACTATAGTAAATAGAAAAGTTATACTTTGTTGAATTTTCCTGATAGTTAGAGTATATTTAGTTGAGAATAGTTAGATTATAAATGAATTCTTAATTTAAGTTGAATTGACGCTACTATTAAGGGTATCAAGAGATTAAGGACAAGAGGAATAGATATCTGATGATATAGAGATGGTTCACTTATAAAAGGCAGGATACAAAAATTAATGAAAATTGAATAATTTAAGTTAAAATCAACAGGTGCCCACTTCACTGACATGTCTGTAATTTAAAGAATCTGAATAATTGCTGAAAATAAACATATCATCCATGTAATAAAAATTAGCATTGACTATAGACACTCAATGAAACTATAGTGTTGGATTTATCACTAATACTAATATAGTTAATGAAGTACAGCACAGTTTTCCTCAAAAATCTTTGAGGGACTGAGAAGTGGTGCAACCATTAAGAGCAAGGATGTTCTTGCAGAGGTTCTGGTTTCATTTCCAGCACCCACGTGGAGATCTTCTGGTATCTACCAGTATGATGCACACATGTGGTACAGAGCTATTCATGCAGGAAACATACCCATAGATATGAAAATAAACACATAAAATATTAAAGTTTTAAATTTCATTTTTCAGAAAATAAAGTCAAGAAGTACACAGTTGTATACAGACTAGCATGCACGCAAAAGTGATAGCTAAGTCTGGTAATAGAAAAAGATCAAGAAATACACAACCTGCTCTGCATACACTTCATTACAAAAGCAAAAGAGCCAGGTCATAAGCATCTATATCAATGTCTTTTAAGAGAACTTGAAGACACAAGGCTGCTAGAAATCCTAGATGGCATTTCTGGCTGTGCAGTTCTTGTTAACTGATGAAATTTTAAATTGTATCTGTGATAAAAAGTGATATAAATGTACTGAATAAATTATCCATGCTGGTATAATTTAGTTTTCAAGGTATATATAAACCCAAATGACTTAGCACTAAAATATGTGCTAATCATCAGTTCTTAAAACATTAGAACTCAGAAAAGAAATTCAGAAATATCAAAGACAGTGTCAAGTCTCCTACTTCAAGTCTGTTTTACAGTTGTGAAAAGTGAATATCAATGTCATGGAAATAGAGAAGACAGAAAAAAAACAAAGGAATAAACAACAAATAAAAAATTAAGAGTAAATAAGTATAAATATTTGTTTCTTTAAAAAATTCCATAAATGGAAAAGAAATTCTTAAAACCATAACATATTAGTTTGTAAATAGTAACATTATGCATTTTTTAAAAAAGCAATCTAACATTCTGGTCGAGCTCTTATAAAAATAAAAGAAACACATAGACACACACACACACACACACACACACACACACACACACACACACACACACTCTGTTATGGGCTGGGAAGATTGCTCAGTGGTTAGTGTTACTGTGTAATCATGAGGATCTGAGGTAAAATCCAAAAAACAATAAACAAAAACACAGCATCACCTAACATCCTATCCTTAAAAAAAATGAGGAGAAGAACACGAAAATCCTCAGGAGGATTGGACCAGTTATCCAGTTAGAATTACATGTGTATCAGTAAACAGGTAGAAGATTAGTAACATCTCAGGTCCTCTTATCTACTTACATAGAACTTTCCAATTCACTACCTACCTCCACTACACTCATCTGAATAATTGCACCTATGGGCACAAATACCATTCCATAGACAGATATTAGCACAACCCTGTTCATTCTATGCACCTGTGGGCACGAATACCATGCCACAGACAGACATTAACACAACCCTGTTCATTCTATTTTGTAGAAGAAGTAAAAATTCCTAATGCTGAGAATATGAAATCCCCCTGCCTTTAGAAGTTGAGCACTAGTGTTCATCTCTTTTTCTTCTGGACAGTGGGAAGGATGTGACCAGCTGCCTCGTACCTTTGCTGCCATGACTTCCATCTGTGCCGTGAGAGACTTGCACTCAGTCTCTGTCAGAATCAAGCCCTAGTGCTTTAATTTGCTTTTCTCAGACATTTCCCTTTTTCCACAATGAGAAAAGAGACAAAGATATTTCACTTTGCTAGCGCTGAGCATCCAGTTGCAGAGATCAAAAGCAGAGTGGATATTATAAAGTCACAGCTGTATAGGCATGGAATATTAAGAAGAAAGCCTGAACTCCAGGATATTCTTGGGGGAGCATCAGCAGAAAATTCCAAGGCTTCTTTTTATTAACCACTGCTCTTAACTCTTAACCTGTATTCTTCATGACATGTCAAAGAGCAAAGAATTGAAGCAAAAAGACCTCAATAACTCATATAGTAATGAGATTTTCACACTTGTTAGATAAAGAGATGCTATCAACCCTGAAAACATATACTGACTTTTTCCACTAATACTATTTAATTTAATATCTTTAATATCATAATATTTAACATCTTTAATACTATTTAATTTAATATCAGTGTTCACACCAGACACCATAACTTCTAGCACCTAAAATGATTACTTCTTAGCTCAAGCACTTTGAGAAAACCATTATGTGGCTATTGTTTTTGAAGTCATCCAACTATGGTATCTTCATATTATAGCACAAATAGACCAAGAAAATAGGAACAGTGGTTATTAACATACATATCTTAGGAGTAGCTGTAAATAGTTTAAATGCGGAGAGAGGAAATAATTGATCACGTAAATGTTATTAAGTAATGTTTTCCAAAACTGGCCTCCATAATAATTTCCACACCTCACAGTTTTGAAGATGTGAGGAAATTCCTTACAAAGATTTCCCATTGATCATTTCTAATGTGGTATATTTATGACTGTAGTAGAAGTGAGTCTGTGTGACTTTTACATCAGCTCATAAAAGTGGAAAAGGAGTCCTGCTGGTTCTCATGGATGCTCTTAAAATCTCCCGTGTATGCCTCCAGGGAGAGGGCAATGTAGGGATTAGTTTAGGCTCCAGATGAGCTTCCAGACATCTATCTGCTAGTCTTCGTATTGGCTCTGGAGGGTAGATCCTTTAGCCCAGGGTCTGGAACCAAAGGCGAGTGTTTCCTGGAGCAGAGAAGAGCCATTGTATTTCACATTGAGAAAATTATACATTTATGGACAAAAGTTATGGCTGGCATAATTCCATGCTATTATATTTGAGGTAGATCTTTAAAGTATTTCTGATAAATTTGCTCAAAGCCATATGGCAAGAGAGTTAGGTTTATTTCATCAGGTAATATGAACTTAACATAAGGTACATCAGTGGTTTAATGTTTATGGTAAAATGTGTACATTGCATTTTTCAGGGAAAGACCTGTATGAACTGTATTTTTACTTACTTAATTAATTATTCCCAGCCTGATCACAGTTTCCCCTTCTGCCCTTCTCATCACCCAGCTCCCTTCCCACTCACCTCTCATCCACCTCTTTTCTCTTCCCTTGAGAAAAGTGCAGGCCCACCATGCTAGCCATGGCATATGAAGTTACAGTGAGACTAGGCACTTTCTCTCCTATTAAGGTCGGACAAAGCAACCTGGTAGCAGGTAAGTGTCCCAGCATAGTCAGTGACGGCCCTTGCTGCTGCTATCAGGAGTCCAGATGACTCAGGTCGGTTCCCTTAGTTTCCTTGAACCTTCATGAGCCTATGTCAGTTTGACTCTTATTTACTTAGACCCTGGAGTTCCCAGAATCCTTCCTCCCTCTCTTCCATAGAATTTCCCAAGGTCCGCTTACTACATAGCTGTGAATCTCGATATCTGTTTCCATATTTTGCTGTGTGAAGTCTCTCTGATGAAAATTAGGCTAAGCAATGATCTATGAGTATAGCAGAATATTATTAGAAAATATTTAGTTGATTATTATTTTCATTTTTGCCAGTAAATTTTAGTTATATTTTCGGTCACTGTGCTGTCCAGCCCTTGAATCCAGGCCCTCTGGCAAGGGTGGCCTCTCCCTCTTATAGTTCGGGTCTCAAACTGGACCATGGGTTGACTACTTTAATTTCTGCTCCACCTTTGTCCAAACATCCTGTAGGGAGGGCTAATTGTAGGACAGAGGTTCTGAGGCTAGGCTGGGGCCCCAATCCTTCTACTGGAAGTCTTGTCTGGTTACAGGAGATGGCCGTTATAGGAAAATTAATGATGACTTTTAAGTTTTAAATAATTTTTAATAATAAATATACTTTTGTGAAATTTAATTTCTCAATAAGTTTTTTTTAAAATTTTAAACAGAAGTTAATACTTTCTTTTTTTCAAGAAGAAAAAACCATAGTACAGTCACAATGAAATCAAACCAAAATGAAATTCTAACAGTGTAAATAACTCTATGTTCAATTATTTGGGATTCACTCACAATATCCAAGATCCCTCCAAAGGTCACTTCTCTGGCTATATCCTCTGCAGAACACACAGCTTGTTTACTATGCCCTTGATGGCTCCACTCCAGTGCTGCTGCTGTTCTTGGTGGTCATCCCATAGTACTGGCATCTCCCAAACACTGGGGCTTCTGCTGCAACCAGGCGGCAATTTCACCAATAGCCTCTCAGGCTCTTGGTGCCAAGCCTCAACTTCTCTGTATGACTCCTTCAATCATGGACCATCCATTGCCACTGAGGTTTCACTTTTACTAATGGCCTCTCCTGGCCTCTCCTGGCCTCTCACAGTGCCAAGCCTCGGCTGCTCTCTATGACTCCTCCATGCCTTCAAAACCAGTACCACCTGGGTGACTCATACTACCAAATTCAATGGCCAGTTCAAGGTACAACCTATTATAGATTCATGGGCGCCTATGGTAGATAGTTTGACAGGTAATTTATTACCGTATTCTCTTAGCCATAATTTTTGATGCAAAGCAAAACTAATATTGATTTATGCAGACTAATAAAAACTTAAATGCATGCTGCAATTTTAATTAAATTATCTTGTGCACTGCCTTATTTTCAAGCAAGATGGAATTTTTATCCCCAAAATTGAAATTGCAGAACAGACTCAATGGAATGGAATGTGTGAATGATCTGAACACATTAACAATACCCTCACAACATGGTTCCAAGTGTCACATACTGTCACTTTAGTGAAGCCTGATGTTATATCTTTTGCTGATTTAACAAAAAGCATAGAACCTATTGTTTAATCTGACATGAATTTTAGACATTTATGTCTGCAAATGTTTAGAGCACTACTATAAATAATATTTAATTATACACTTTAATTTTACCAGAAAGAATTTTAGAAAGTTATTAAGCATATTGAAAATCAATATAATAACCCCTTTTAGTGATCCTCTTAGCTCTCAATGTTGATTTTAAGTATGATATTCTTCTCAAGTCGGGAGACTCATGATGTGAATATTAGAATCTTCATTTAATAAATGAGTTCAAGGTGCTAACAGATGCTCAAGTTCACAGACATGGTATACGAATAAGCCATGGGGTTATGAAAAGTAACATATGTACAAGCTTGCTATTAATACAGTAAAGAACTTACAGAAACCTTGATCTATATGTCACTGGAATATTGAATAAATGTAAACTTAAAATAAACTACAACAGAATTGTCTATCCAGTTCAAGTATAGAGTCTGTATTGATCTAGCATGGTCTGGCTATGAGATAGTCCCAGATCAGAAGGGCACATTCAAGGGTAAAATGCTATGTGCTGCAACAGCAGACAGACAACATTTGGAGCATCCAAGGCATTGCTTACAGTAGCTTTCTATGACTCTGTAATCAGCAGAAGGCAGGATGTGCTGATCTTACAGATGCGATGTGTCTGATCAGAATATGTTCTCTCAGTTTAGCTCACAAACTTCCCGTCACAAAGCCTTTCTCTATATAAACACTGTTGACTTCAACATGGAGTTCTCAGTGAGTTTGTGCTACTCAGTCAAATCATTTGTAAGCTGGTACTTGTAAAATTCAATCTTCGTGATAAGCAGTCTATTCTGTACTGTCAGCTTCAATGTTTCATGAATCTATAAGTCTAATATTTGGAGAAATGTCAAATGTAGACATAGTTTTCTTGTATAGACCTCTCAATCTATATTATAATTAGAAGAAATACATATATGCCGTTTTGTTTACATACCTTATATCTGTTTATACAGGAATAAATATGTAAAGCACAGTAAGGAGATCTTAGCAGGCATCTTGTTTTTCAACTCTTAAATCAATAATGTATCCAGTGTCCTTAAATTGGGACATCCTAATGTATGTGTGGTAAATAACTTACTGGACCAAGGGGTTGGTTACATTATTGGAATCCATGGTTGTCCCTCCCCTCTTCTAAATGCGCACTGTAAATGCTTTCATTGTCCAGAGACTGATATTTTAAGAAACATTTCAATGGTTTTAAAATAACACTTTGAGATAGAATCTCACCATGTTTCCAGTGGTGGTCTCTATATTACAGCAATCCTGTCACTGCCTCCTAAATGCTGAAATTAAAATTATGTTCTATCATATCTTTCCATGTGAGTCTTTTTTAAGGAGTTAGGTTCATGTCAGCATCAGCTTTTGGGACATTGTAAGAACTATCTATGTTTATTGATGTGAAAGGGTATCAATTGCTAGCTTCAAACTGAATCTGTAATTGATGGTGGTCCTGATTCTCCTGTCTCCCCATTACAGACTATCTGATTAAAGGAGCACATCATAATATATGCCTGAGATAGAACTTGGTCTTAAAATCTTCTTTTGAGATAATGCTTATAACATACACTAGGTGTTCAGTAAATATTTGCTAAATCAATAACTTAATAAAAATTATTTTTCTATAGTGAGTATTGAGTTAAAAATAAAACCAAATATTCTGTCACTCTTGCTAAGATATATTCTTATATGATGTCTGTAAAGGAAAAGAACATTTGCAAATATGACATGAAATTTACATAACAGTTGCTATGCCAATCACAAAAAGCCATTGCATCCAAGACTGATTACTTTTAAAGGTATTTGTAATCTATGTTTTTATGTAGGAGACTGAAATTTTAGAACATCTGTCTTGACTGACACACTGATAAATGTATTCACCTCCCAGGTTTCACTGTACATTTGTACATGTATGTATACATAATTTTTCTCTTATACATATTTAAAAAATATATAATTGATATAATAATCATACTGTTTCAAGAACTATTTAATATATGTGAAATTTCAAATACAATATTTTTCTGTTATTCTATAATGGAATAGCTTTGCAAATGTATAATTAACCACAGTTATTATTCACTCATAGAGTATGTGAGAGAGCATGTTTGAAACCCATTTTCTAAAGAGAGAAGTGTAGCCTGAAGTTTCTGACACTTCTGGGACCCTTGGTACATACAAAACTCTCCAACCTATGGTCCTACAGTTGCTTATAAAGTAATTACTCAGAGGCTCATGTTAATCACAAAGTGTTCAGCCTATGACTCAGGCTTATTTCTTGTTAGCTCTTACAGCTTAACTCAACCCATTTTCATTAATCTATGTTTTGTCATGTGGCTCATGGCTTACCTGTACTTTTTTACATCTTGCCTTCTCTGGGAGTCCTCTAAGTCTACCCTCCTCCCCTTGATCTCAGCTTGGATTTCCCAACCTGACTACAAGCTTCCTTGCCATAGGCCAAAACCTTTATTAATCAATGGTAAATCACAGCGTACAGAAAGACATCTCACATCAGAGAAGAATTACAATTTCAAGATAAATGATTATAGTAGATCTACAGATAGCTCATATATATTGTAAATGTCTTTCTGTATTCTGTGAATATCAATCTTTAAATAAAGGAGCTGTTTTGGCCCATGACAGACACCACAGAAAAGTAGGAGGGGAAATCACAACATAGGTAAGAGAAGCAGGGCAGTGTCAGACAGACTGAACCAACTGCCCAAGAATAATCATGTAAGGAACACAGGTGAACCACGGACCATGTGGCAGACAGATTAATGGAAAGGGGTTGAGTTAAGATAAAGAGCAAGATAGCAATGTGCCTGAGCCATAGGCCAAACAGTATCAACTTAATGTAAGTGTCTGAGTTATTTCTGGGGGCCTGATCAGCTGTGGGTAGCTAAAGGGTCTGGGGCTGCAGGTTTGTGGGTCTGGACTTCTGGCCATCCAGGACCAAGAAACCTCATTGTTACAGATGGCGCCCAATGTGGGGTGCCAGATGAAGGTGGAGGTTCTCTTAAATACACTAATCCAAGATTAATATTTATTAAAATATAAGCCAACACTCACGATATAGGTAACAGCTTATATAGGCACCTGATAGACTGGATTATCCATGCTGTACACGATGAATGCTGAACCTGTCTCTCCAGCAGTCAGGAACCAAGATACAAGGCTTCCCAAGATCCCAGCAGCCCCTTATGAATGAGATTGGCCACTCCTCCTTCAGGAGCCCGGCCTTTGGACCTTATCAGCTGACACCTGAATCCCACCACACTCTTTCCCTTTATCTCAACTTGGATTTCCCAACCTGCCTAAAAGCTTCCTTGCCATAGGCAAAACAGTCCCTTTATTAACCAGTTGTAGATCACAGTGTACAGAAAGACATCCCACATCAGAGAAAAAATATAGTTTCAAGTTAAATGATTATAGCAGATCTACAGACAGCTCATATATATTGTAAAAATAAGTGCCTGAGTTTTAAGAAGGGAAATATGAAGTAAAGTTTCTCAAATTGTCTTTTAGGCCTGGATGTGTGGCCTTCTACTGAATGCTGATGTAAAATGAGACTGGCTGGAATGAGGAAAACATACTGAAATGGAAATGAGGGCAGGTCTCCTTATTCAGAGAGAAAGTCTTGGATAAAATAAAAAGCTAACCCTAGAAACAGGAATAATGTAAAATAACCAACAAAAACATGGTTTCCAGAATTCCATTGCAGTATATGTATACATATTTTTATTTTATGTGTGCATTTTATGTATTTTAGGTAAATAAGTCTAATAATTTTGTATGATTTTTTTTACAAAATTCTTAAAAGTTATTTTTCTCCTTTCCTTCCTCTATATCTTTTTATAGTAACTTCTCTCTAAATTAAAAGTACAACCCCTTTATCTTATTTCCTCCTTCATATTACATATTTTTTGCTATTTTCACCAATAGATCTCTCCACCTCTCACCTCATGATCTCTTTCTACTTTTCTGGTTTCTTTAATCACCCCAGGTTATTTACTAACATAGGAGAACTTGGAGCTAGAAACCATAGAGGACAGATAACATGTAGAGTTTGTCTTACCAAGACTCACTCCATATAGTTTTTTCTAGGTCTAACAATTTCCCTGAAAATTTTTTGATTTAAGTTTTCTTTATAGCCAAATGGCACTCTATTGTATATAAGTGCCACACTTTCATTATTATTTTTTTTTAGCAATTGAAGGATATTTAAGTTTTTATGTTTCCTAACTATTATGTCCAGAGTGGAAATGAACATGGCTTTTGTAACTACCTGTGGAGTAAGATGTAAAGTCCTTTGTGCAAAGTCAAAGGTATTGTGCAGTTGGATCATATGAAAGAATTATAATTAGCTTTTTGTGAAGCACATTCATTTCCAGTTTTCAACTTCACAAACAGAGAATGTGCTTTTCATTTCTATGTACCCTCTTCAAAACTGTAGCAGATTGTCTTACTGCGCTTAGTCATTCTGATTTTTAAGAAGTGATGTGTTAAAATGTTTTGATGTGCATTTTTCTACTTGTAAATATTTTTGAGTAACTTATTAACCATTTTCTCTCTTCTTTTGGGAGTTTTCTGTTTGATCTGTAGCCAAAGCCACCTGGGATAAAAATGTTACAAAGATCTATAAACTATATTTTAATAAAAAATGAATTACCAGACATAAACTATTTCTCAAGTTTTTCAACATGGGACTCTAAGAGATATCCAAAACAGTGCAGAATATTACTGTTGCTCTTAGTTGCTTCCCGGAAGTTGAAGGTAAAGAATGATTGCTAAAGATGCCCCATACTTAGACACAGAACTTGGATGATGTGAGTTAGCTCTGGACCTGAAAACCTACTCCCTGAGTACTAGATTTCATAGAACCAGAACATGTGAACTGCCAAAGGAGGGAAATAAATAATATTGAACTCTGAGAGTCACACTTCCACTTTGGCTACCTTTTGTATCTTGGTGTTAACCCACAGCTACCCATAGTTGAATTTATCTTCTGAGAAACAACAATGTAATTGTCTAGCGTGCATATAACATAGACTTCCTTCATTATCCCTTAGATCTTTGCTTTTTCTCCTGGGAGAAATGCCTCTACTTGTCCAATGAATGCTGCAGGCAAGATGTTTTCCTCTCCTGGCATAGTTTATTCAAAGATATTATGTAAATAACTCTGATAGGCCCTGAGACTTTCTGCCCTTGAGCATACATGGTGCAAGTGATAAAACTATATCATATGATAGTCATTACTTCTCTATTTCTGCTTTTAATATTGAAATATGTTGGTTTAAAAGCTCCATAGAAACCCAGAAAGGGCTCCCTAGCCATAACTACCTAGAGTTCCTGTTGATTCTCAAATGCATCTTCAATTACTCAAACCCTGTCACTGGTGCATGGCAGTATAAGTATAATTGTATTTTTACGGGGCGGGGGGGGAAATAGCGGTATATAAAACTCTCAATAAATTTAAAAAAGAGTATTATTTTCAGCAGTTGCAAAACATTGTACAAGTTAATATTCATATACCAGAGACCAGAGAGCTTTTTATAATGGAAAACAGATATATGGTTATTTACTATGAAATAGGTTGATAGAGTTTAATAATTTATTAAAGGCATGCACAGCAGAAGGCAAAAGACAAGACAGCAGAATGAGATGTTTATCCTCTAAAGAATGACACCTGAGGGAGAAGAATAAATACCCAAACTGCTAGTCATGATGTTTCTCAACCTATGAAAAACAGTAACTGCCCACCAAGCACTTCAGAATATAAGCACAGCCAAGTGCTTTTTGATAGGAATGCTAATAGTTCAGCATATATTATGAAGATTTTTAAATGAAACTCCACATAAAATTAATGACTTCTGAACAGCAAAAAAATAATAATAATTTGGTAACAGAGATTTTGCCTAAAATGATAGAGTTAGTTATGCATGTACATATTTTTAAGAGAGAATTTTAAAAATTAAGTGAAAACAATAAAACAGGGGCTGTGATATGATTCAATGGCTAAATGTGTTTGCTGCACAAGCTTTATATCCAGCATTCAATTCCTAGAATATACATAAATGTAGGAGAAAACCAATTCATAAAATATTCCTCTGACCTCCACACGTATGTGGTAGTAGGCATTCGTATAGACAGATCATTTTAGTATGTACACATGCACATACTTATAGCCACTAATAAATAAATATAAAAATAAACAGACTCAAACTAAATAACTCAAATGTATTTGCTAAGAAAATTAATAGCTCTTAAAATTAACTGTGTTCAAAATTCTACTGGTTTATGAAAATGGAAATAATAGTTTCTCCTATAAAATTTTTAAAGAGACACTAAATGGATTCAATAATGCAAACACACAGAAATCAATATATGCAAATATACAAATATGTCTACATGTGTGTGTTTACATAACAACAGTAATTAAATAAAAACAGTTCCTGAATGTGAGGAGTATGGGTATGGGATGAGTTGGAGCTGGTAGAGTGTGGGGTAGAAGCGATAAAGTACAGTACTAATGTATGATATCATACAACATTTAAAAATGCAACTATTGTAAGAAAAAGAGCACAGTGAAAGATGCAAATATATCTATAAACATATGCAAATATTAAAAATCCTTAGCCAAGAAGGATGACTATCATATAAACAACAAATACTGGTATCAATCTGAGGGTAGTGACCCATAATACACTGCTGGTGGAATTTAATCATTTACTATGAAAAATCAGTATGTAAATTCTCAGAAAACTAAAAATAGAGTATTCATATTTCTCAGCTATAGCACTTCTCGGCATATAGTGATAGTACTGTGAATCAGTATAGAAGCAACATACTTGCAAATATGTGTGTATTATGGCATTGTTTATAATTGTCAAATTATGGGATCAGCCTAAATATCCATTAACTGATAAATAAAATATGGAAATATACACAATGGAGCTAATTTTTATCTATTCATGAAGAATGAAATTATGTTTTATGTGTGAAATTGATAAAACCTGAAGTTAGTATATTAAGCAAAATAATCTGGGCCAAGAAAGACAAATTAGTGCATAAATTTTAATTAGATACATAAATCCATCTATATGTTATATGTATACATATTTAGAAAAAAGAAGGGAAAACTTGAAATTAGGGAAGGAGAAGAAACAAAAAGATATTGAGAAGTGAATATTTTCAAAGTATATAACATACTTAAAAGAAATTGTATCTATAACATCTAGTACTATGCAAAACAAAAATAAGAGAAAGTAAAAATTAATTTCTTTTCACATTAAATACCTCAATTAAAAACTATATTATTTTAAGTTTAAAATATTCAGATATTTAAGTAAAAAATTTGAATTCATAACTGTATAGTCTTTCACCATGAATAATTTTTTAAGTGAGACTCATGGTTTATGAATTTTAAGCTTATTCATGACTATAAAGTTAATCTCTTACATCCCTCCTGTTTTATAAATGACAATACAATACTTAAGAAAATGATGTCATTCCTCAGAGTTCATCACTGTGTTAACAACAAAGCTGAATTCAAAACTCATTATTCCTCACTGTCTACATCTGGCTTTAATATTCTCCACACTTAGATCATGTCTCAGTTCTGTTTCTGACACATTTCTATACTGCTTGCTGGGCCTTTTCCAATCTGTGTTCTCCTTTAAGCACTATAACCAGACTACATATGGTGTTTCTGCAGTAGAAGAATGATAGTTTTGTGGAAAATCCAGTGTGACAGGCTATACCTCCATTTTGACTGGATCTAAGATAATCTTGGACTGAATTCCTAGGTCTTCTGTGAAGGATGGTCTAGATTAGGTGCACCAAGTTGGAAAGAAACATCTTAATTGCCAGAATGAATTAAAAGGAAAAAAATCAGTTAAGTATAATTACATTTAACTCTCTTTCTCTAGCTGCGGACACAAGCCAATGTGAACAGTCACTGTCTGCTCCATATATTGTAACTCTCTACCATATCAGATGGATTATATCTCCTGGCATCATAATGTGAAACAAACCCTTCCAAATTGCTTTTTCTAAGTGTTCTGTCATAGCAATGATGCAAATAACTAATACACACTGTTTTGTAGCAAATCCTCCACTATTATAAACAATATATATTAATTAGCATTATGCTTCCTGAATTTTGCCTTAAATAACAAATGTAATGTACTATTGTAATTAAAAAACATGCAAAGTCAATGTTCTCAACCATGACCATATCTCTCATTTACCCCTCTTTCTAGTGAGATGATGTGTTGTCATGTAGTCCAGGATAACTTTAATTTCTGATCTTCTCACTTCCATTTTTTCTAACATTCAAGATTACAAGCATGTATCTTTATACTCAGCCATCATCATTTCTAAGTAAATTCTTCCAATGCTTTTTTTTCTGTCTGACCCTGGCTACTTTATATATGCTATTAATATTATAGTCAGGATGATATTATAAATTTGTAAGTGAGAATTTTAAAGAGACAGGAATTCTAGAATATTTGCTTGTCAGCCTAAATCCTCAAATTGCTTAACATTACATATGAAATCAAAATTAAACTCTTTGAAGAGTCTGATGCAGTTAGTTCTGTAAGATCTGGTCTCTGCTTGCTCATTTTACTGTTGTTAGATTTTGCTTTAGGAACACAAGTCCTTTGTACCTCCTCCACTGGCCTATGTGGAATTTATGGATTATCTACTAGCAAGTTTCTGTTACATAACATACTTTAATATTCTGTAGAATCTACCTTTAAGAGAACTATGTAAAAAACACCCTTTACTTGCCTTGGAATCCCCCATGTAATCAACTCCTACAACCAAAGTTGTGCATGAATTTATCTTTAAATTATTCATTCTTCCATGCCCCTGACTTGGAGTCCTTTGTGTGTGTGTGTGTGTGTGTGTGTGTGTGTGTGTGTGTGTGTGTGTGTGTGTGTGTGTAAAGATAATCATTTGCTGAAAACAGTATCAGTTTGAAAGCAGACTTATACTACAAAAATCTCTCATAAATGTTGAAGATAATATTAAAAAACAAAGCTTGATAATGGTATGTTTGCAGTGCTGAATGCATTGGTTCAGTTGGAGTAAATAACTTACTTCCTCATAAAACTCTGCCAGAGATTTCTGTTATTAGAGGTGGAGAGCCATCTCTGACCCCCACCAGTTACAACACTCAGAGAACATGCCTTGACCCTTGTCAGAATGGCACAATGAGCCAAGCTTGTTAGCTCAGGTGTGGGTGTCAATCCTTGAAATTCTGAACATGAGAAAGTGGCCCCAATTTCTCATCTGTCTTGTTGACATAGGCAAGATAAAGATGTCGTCCCTCACACTCATCAATGCCTGGGGCAGGTGGGAGAGCTATACCAGACCCCCACGAACTGTAACACTTGGAAGAGCTGCTTCTGTAACTCACAAAGGCAGCATAATAGAACCAACTCTGTTAATATAGGTGTGGGTAAGCTAGCCCTGAAGTTGTGAGCATGGGACAGCTGTCTCCATTATCCATTTACCTTGTGGTGCAATGGCAGAGGAGAGTTGTGACCCCTCCCTTCATCACCTGAGGTAGGTGGGAGAGCTGGCCTTGTCAGAAGAGTGGGAGAGCCATCTTTGACCTCTACCACCTGCAACACTCGGGAGAGCAGGCCTGTACCTTTCCAGGACATAATAGAGCCAACACTGTTAGGGCCAGTGTGGGTGAGCCAACCCTGATATTGTGACCATGAGATAGTTGTTCCTATTTCCCATCTGATAGACAAACACTACATTTCCTCAGGCCCAGACCCAGGGCATGACTTGGCCTGCCCAACATCCACCCCATATGATCTTCTGGAGCATTTTTAAGGAATCTGACCTGAAGACTGAAAGCTGTAGTATCTGTAAAACACAGTGCATCATTGGAATGTCCAAGGAGGGTCTTAGTGAAGGCCAGCATTGATCGTATAGTGGAGGCCAGAGACTTTGAACCAGACCAATGATTCTTTACAATGAACACTTGCAAGTAGAGATGTATGGACAAAGGGGTATATGGCATGGCAGCTTCCATGACAAGATTTAATTTTTTTTAATATTTTATTTTTTCATTTTATTTTCTTCCTTTTTTTCTCTTGAATCTTGCTTTATTCAGGGTGCGTGCAAGGGGTGTAGAGCAGATAGAAGGGGACAGAAGTGAGTGAGAATAAGATAGATGATGTAAAAGACACATATAATAATAAAGAAAGATTTCTGTAACATATTTCTAAATACTTCTGTATCCAATGTTTTCTGTGCTGTTCAATAAATATGAAGCAAAACTCTTTGTTAGGGTAATATATACATAAATGGGCAACAGGGACAAGTATTATATATACAACAGATTAAATATACAATCCAGAAACCACACACTATAGACAGGTGGAAGATATGTGGGGAGAAATGGAAAGTTAAATTTTTGGCTTGCTATTGGTCAAATTAATCCCAGGGCAAGAGATTTACTTTCTTTCTTTAATACAACATCAATGTATTTGGATGGCTCTGAAGTTATCCTTGATGTGTTTAACTGACACATTTTGGTGCTCATGGGCGATCATGTGAGCAATCTTTAATACATTTAATCAGCACAGATTTAGGCTATTTCCATTTTTTTCTCTTTGTTATTCTCAACAACATAAACTATTTTTAGTCCTGATACTGTTAGTTCTGAGAACACTGTTAGCTTTGTTTCTTAGTAAATAGGTGTTGGCTGAGTAAATATTAGTCCTATCATCCACATGAGTTTAATTACTTTATAGCTTAGTTATCAATAAATTAATACTATTTTACTAACAAAAATTGTAACTTAGTATACTTTCTCCAACCTATGCTCAATTTCACCCTATCAGATCTTGAGCTTTAAACATCTCCATAATGTTAAGCAGTCAATGTATTACATATGCTGCCAAAGTAAGTACTAATCAATTTATTTTAGTAGAGTCTCTTGTTCTACTTTTTGTAACATAAAGTCTTATTGCATGAAGAGTTATATGGAATTCTGAGGAGCACAATTTATTAATATGTGGTCTTTGCGAATTTTCCTTACTACCTAAACCTTTGCTTGTTCATTTGTTTTTAATCCTTTTATCATTTCCTTAAGTTTCCTTTTACTTGGATGGACCCCCTAGGGGTGAAAAGAGCATCATTAGCATGTTCGGCAATTTGTGCCCATTATGGTGCCTAGTACCTTGCCAACAACAGCGGTAAAAAATGATGAGCTGGTGATATAGAGTCTGGTCCTTGTGTGCCTGTGTGCATGCACTAACTCAAGCAGTGAGGAATTTATGTGTTCCCTGAGCTTTGGGGGATACAGGGAGTATGTGTTGCTGTATGTAACAGTACTTTCTTAATTAAGGTTGAAAACTAGATGAGCTTTCCTCAGTGTATTTTATTGCATCACAACCAGAATATTGAGGCAACATGAACTGTTAGAAGATGCGGGAATTTAATTACAATATCTTACAGAGAATGGAATTCTGTCATTTCACCCTGGAAACAAAACAAAGAGATCATTAAGTGACTAAAATTGACTAAATACCTGCTTTTCAGTTTTCTTTCAAGGTAAACTTCCTACCTAGTAATATTATTTAAGCATTTTTTTTTTAAATAAACCAATAATGGCTGTGTTTAATTTTCTTCACAGGGAAGAAACCAATATGAATCAGTGAACTTGTGTTAGTTGCCTAGAACCCTAATTGAGAAAGTCAAGTTCTCTAAAACTTGCTAATAAATTTTAGGCTTTTGGAAACCTTCAATTTCCGTGCATAATCTATAACTCTGAAATAAACTCAAATCTCTAATGAATTATTAAGTCTGTAGAAGCAAACAGAAAAATGCTAAGCATAACACCAAGAGAATTTCTTGACATTGTCTCTCATAGGAATTTTTGTGTCTAATAGTACAGTCTGAAGTGATTTAAGAGATGTTAAACTTTCCGAAGTGGTGCTTGCTAATTTATCAAAGGAAATTAAATTTTTACTTAATTCTATAAAATGTTTTGATATACAGGACACATTCATGTTATAATGTAGTACAATGAGTATTTTTCTTATCTTCTAGTATGTGTATCTGAGTGCAGTAAAAATTAGCAATAAAGCAATGAATTAGAAGGAGTGCAGGACGAGGTATATTGGAGGGTTTGGAGTATGAAAAGGAAAGGGATAGATATAATTAAAATTTAATCTCAAATATAAAATAAAATAAAATTTAATAATTGCAGTACAACTGTCTCACTGATAAATTAGCTTTTGTTCTGTTTTGTTATAAAAGAGAAACTTCACAAAGTGAGTAATTAGATGTTTTTCTCTTATTCCTCCAATGCAGATGATTATAATTTATGTGTAATTTCTGAGCCAGCTCTCTGCTTAGGCACATTTCCAAGTGAGTACATCTTAAACCAATTATCATATATAAGCCTAATTATAAAATAAAATGCATCAGACTTCACATATGCGCCCTTTCTATCTCCAGCAGGCACAGGGCTGTGCTTGCACTGGCCTTATATTTGATTTTTATAGATATGTGAATTTCTGTTATTAGATTACAGGCACCCAGGTTGCATAGAGGAACTCATATGACTTTGTAACCCATTACACCTAACATATACCACCAACAGAGTCTGCTGAACCCTTGTAACCTTACAGTAAATATATATTAAATTAAATTGAATGAAATGCCTGAGGACAAATACTAAGAGTCAGGCCAGTGGAGATTGACTTTCAGAATGTAACTAAGCAGTACAGGTAAAAATGCTGAGTTTGCAAGCCTACATGGCTGGAGGGTGCAAATATAAAGGGGCTGCCAGATTGAAACCACCACAGGAAAAAAGATAATTTATTGAACATTTAATATGTATCAGGCATGCTACAAAATTTCATATGTGTACCATCTCATCCAATCGAACAGAGCAAATATATGAGGCAGAAAGATTCCTTTTTACAATGAATGTTAAAAGCCTGAGGCTCTGTGGTATGATGCTTGATGATAAGACCTCATGGTTTCTGTACTTTAATTAAGTTGAATTCCTGGTTTTGACAATTAAAACCACCCTGCAGCAGATGCCGGAGAAGAAACCTAGAGGGCAAGTAGAAAATATTTCTCCAAATAAGAAATGTAAATAAACGCATTATCAAACTTTAGTGATTCTTCCTGTGATTAAAATAATTCGTAGCCAGGCAAGGCTTTCAGTTAAATTCAGTTTAGTTGTTGGCTGAGAAGCTCCAATGTAGATCCATAAACAACCCAGGCTGATGCTAAGACAGACGGTTGCCTTCAGAAAACTGAGTGGGGTCCTATTGCTGGTCCTGCTGCTGAGGAAAACCTGCACTCAGCTCACTGATCCTAGAGAGGTCTATTTGCTGCAGGTGTGAAGCCCTCACTTCTACATTCTAAAATCTTTAGTTTGAGAAGGTACTCTGCAGGATATGGAAAGAGAAATCTGGCCATAAATCCAGCCACAAAACTTTGGACTTTCAATTTGTCCTTTCGGCAAGATGTGCTGGGGCAATGGTGATGCAGAACTTGTGGGGGTTTCCAACCAACATTTGGTTAACAAGAGGCCCACTTAGTTTTTTGTTTCTTTGTTTGGTTTTGGTTTTGTTATTGTTGTTGTTTTGTTTGTAAGTATTGGAAGCAGAACCTCTTTGGTTGTTAGAAATTTTTGTTTCTGAACAAGTTGAAATGTTTGCTGACAAAATTTGAAATGCAGAAGTGTCCCTAGGAGAGTTTTATCCTTCATTATAATCAAAACCCAGCGATGCTGAAATGTTGAATCTCCTCACTGGCGAATATGTAAAAATTACATTGAAAGGACCTTAAGTAGAACTACTTATATGTGTGTGTGTGTGTGTGTGTGTGTATGCACATACATATATATATTATACATATATAAACATTTATCCAAAGCTGCATTTACTTTCTAAAGAGCTCTGACCAGAATCTTATTTTTCACATTAGTCATTTACAGTGCATAGTGGCATGGAAATGTCCAAAACATAATCAGATCATTGGATACTGTGATGTTAGTTTTATGTCAGCTTCACTCAAGTTAGAGTCACTGCAGAGAAAGCATCTGATAAGAAAATGTCTCAATAAGATTGGGCTGTAAGCAAGTCTGTAAGGCATTTTCTTAATTAGTGATTTATGTGAGAGGGGGAAGCCCAAAGTGAGTGGAGTCATCCCTGTGGACGTGGTCATGTATTCTATAACAAAGCAGGCTGAGCAAGCCATGGGGAACAAGACAGTAGCAACATCCTCCATGGCCTCTTCATCAGATCCTGACTCCAGATTTTCTGTCTGAGTTCCTGTCCTAACTTCCTTCAGGAATGGACTACGAATGTGGAGACAAAACCCAAATAAAACCTCTTTCTCAACTTACTTTTGGTCATAGTGTTTCATCATAGCAATAACAGCACTAAGACAGATAGAATGTCTAAAACATAATATAGTACAATAGACTTCTCATTAAAGTCAGTCGGATTTTCTTTCACAGATAACAGTATTATTGTAGCACAGTTCTTATCTTACCTCTTCCTAGGGGTGTATCAACAAAATAATGGGTTTCTTTATAATGGCCTTGGACTCACCCCATGCCCTGTGTGTCTTCACATTTTTTAAAAAATCTATTTATCAGCAGCTGAGCATTTAGGTTGCCTCACGCTTTGGCTCCTGTAAATAAACAATAATAAACATGGATGCTCCGATATCTCAGTGTTGTGCTGACTTTGATTTCTGTGGATGTTTACTCAGTATGGTTTAGTTGGACACATCTGTTGTGATGTTAAGTTCCTTGAGGTACTTCCATACTGATTTCTGTGGCAGTGGTACAACCAGCAGCAGATGGTGCTTAAGAAACTAAGAAACCCTCCTTCACTATATCCTCACCAGTACTTGCAGTAAGTAGTTTTCTTTATGGTAGCCACACTGACAGGGCAGAGATGGAATTTTAACTTGTATTTCCAGACTATGTTTCCTAAATATTTTGATCAAAGGTTCATAGTGTTTTTACGCTGATGGTCTTTAGTTATTCACTGTGGGGATTTAATAAAAGCTCCAAAAGTTTTGGAGATGTCAGAGGGATCTACCCACAGTCAGTCAAGGAGGATCAGAGAGTAGTGATTCACACATTTAATCCCAGCACAGGGAGTATCCCCGAGTGGTGACTTACACCCTTAGTCCAAACTGAGTTCAAGGTCATTTTAGTTTACAGAAGGAGTTCCAGGCTCTCAGGCAGGCAGTGGTGGGGCCACGCCTTAATTTACCAGAGAGTATTTAAGGCAGCATAGAAAGACAGAAGGTCAGAGGAAGTCAAGAGAAGCCAGGCTGAGAAAGCTGGAAGACAGCTGGGTAAGATCTGACTATGGTGTTTACTCTCTCTAATATCTCTGACTTTATCAAAGATCTATCCCTGAGTTTCATTTATTCCTGCAACAATTCACTAGCATCATAGAGCAATAAGAGTGTCTAAAAGCACAGATATTTAATATCTGTGAAGTTGCCCTTCACATGTGTGTTCATGTCCCAATGTTGTTTCATGTATCATTCTCTTTAAATTAGAATGAGCAATGTCTTGGTGGCAAGTAACTTTTACCCTTGAAAAACTGTTAATAGTCAGGTCTCATAACATTTTTAAATAAAAGTAAGTAAAATTTATGAAAATAATGTAAATTTAAAATGTTACTTTAAATTTAGAAATATGTCTAAATAAAATGTCACTAACCCCCTTTCCTAACCAGCAGATTTTGTAGGAGCCAAGGTTTATGAGTTAATATAGAGCCTTTCAGATTGTTTTCTATGAGCTTATAAACATATACTTCACAATTTGGAAGCATTTATTCTTATGATGAATTATTTCAGTTATAGGTTGTGTGTAACACTTTATTTAGGTTTTTCCAATGTTTCTTTCTACTTCTTAGAGATTTTTTGACATTGATAATATGTATTGTATAAATTTACTATAATTTATATAAAATATTCTCATTTATCACCTTTTTAAAATAATTGTGTGTGTGTGTGTGTGTGTGTGTGTGTGTGTGTGTGTGTGTGTGTGTGTGTGTGTATGCTGTCTATGTATATACCTACAGAGAACTAAAATGGTGTTGAGTCCCCTGGAGCTACAGTTGTAAGCACTAATGAGCCGAACAATTTGAGTTCTGGAAACCAAACTCAAGACCCCTAGAAAAGCAGCACACACTGCTTAAAGTTAAGTTAAAAATTTAAATGAGCCATCTCTCCTACTTTACTCTTATTGAAAAGATATTTCAAATATGCAACAATTATAACACAATACTATATGTAATAAGAGGAAACATTTGCATGGCTCAAGAGCTTCTCATATTTCTTTTTCTTTCAAGCAATGAAATGTTAACAGTAATGCTGAAATTTTCATCCTTTCTCTGATTCCTCATATTTCTGCTCTGTAGGATTATTTCTTTCCTGCCTACACTGATGTTATATCATTTTTGTGTTTAGGCAATAAGTAAATATCACAGTGTTCTGTAAAATATAGTGTATATATTCTTTATGTATGTTTTGAAATTAGTACTTACCCCACAATAATTCCTTAGAGTTATCCCTGCAGACATTCACAGATGTAGTTTATTCATCATAACTGATATTTATCACTATATGGAAATGCTAAATTGCTGATCTTTCAAATTCCTTAAATGTAATCTTATGAACAGAATTCCACAATAAACTTCCATGCACACACACCATTAGCTTTATATGTGGGGAAGATCTACTGAAAGAATATGATATTCTTCATAATAGATTATGCATTGTATAAACATCTTAGCTGTAATAAAATTTCTCCAAATTCATTACAAAATTAATAATTTTAACAACACTGAATAGGTGATTTATTTTCTCAAGTCTTTAAACATACTAGCATTATTAATAGTTTTAATTTTTATTTTAATTCAAGGAATATTGCCTATAGTTGAATAAGTGTTTCTAATCATATATTATCTTTATTTTTTATTAGCTTCATATACAAGAGGATAATGTATTTCCTGCTCTTTCCATCCACAGATATAAAGCTTGATCCTTTATAATTCTAATGCAATATAGCTAAGACTTATATACAGCACTTTTAAAATAGAAACTTTGAGAGCCATCAGACTCTTTTGCCATTTTTTCCATCTTTATTGGAACAACAGTTTCCAGAATAGGAGTACTCATTCAGATTGTTTTTAATGCAACGAAGAAGCCCTATGCCTTAGAGCTAACACATAATAGGAACAAATAAAATAAAAAGTTAAAATGAATAAAATGGTTATCATAGGCCACAGTGGGATTTTTGCATCATTTGTTAAAATAGAACAGCCTAATTAGGATAGAAATCTTATGGGTAATACAAATGTGATATTATAATAAACAAATATACAACAAGCTTAAAAATAATTGTATTGTCTCTTCACCCAGGCAAGAGAAATGATAGTTTTATTGGAAAGTTGTTAGCTTATGTAAAATATTCTATAGCATCAAGTCACACTAAGTGGCTTTAGGTGAACATGCTTAAAAACAGAAGTACCATCTTGTCTTCAATGCCACTGACTATGTTTAGCAAAGTAAAACGGTAAAAAGGTGAAGCCAAAGAATTTTAAGGTGATTAGTTTCTCTTCTGTATCAATTAAAAGAAAGGTAGAAAAGTTAAAATTACAGAGACCTCATCTTTTGGGAAAGAACAAAAAAAGAAAAGAGAAATTCAGCAAACACCCAGGCAGAGCCATATCTTATGGCTGAAAAATATCACTTGTTTTTCATGTTATTCCACTGAATAGTGCCATAAGTGTCTGAGGCTCAAATATGCTGCCATAAATGTTCTTCAAATATTTGAAATAAGTAATTTCACTCTGTAGGAAAAAATAGCTCAGGGAAAAGACACTGAAGTTAGGGCTCTCCCAACATGCCTGTAAAAATCAAGCCAAGTTCAGGTAGCTAAAGTGGCGTGCCTTGCCATGACTTGTGAATTGACACAAATCACAAGCTGACTCAGACCGACCACTGCATTCTGGACAGTGGTGAGCAGCACTCCTCGATGGCAAACAATCTAAATTAGGTAGATTCAAAACACAAAAACAATTGTGAGCCTAAATTCTGCAGATGGTAAGTCACATAAATGGCTGCTCAAGGATGGGTGAAGGTGCATTTTCAAACACTATCAACACATGCAGATAGGGAGGGTTTTGAAGAACGAAGACTCAGAAGATGAACCATGGACCATGGAGACAAGACTGAACACTCCTTCTGGTGTAGAAACACACACACACACACACACACACACACACACACACACACACACACACACACACACACAAAAGAAAACCCCTTCTTTCACCAATACCTGTTATTTCCTTGAAATAAATCTTGATTTAGTCTTTTTGTCCAAAGAAAAATATTTTTAATTTAAAATATCAAAAGAGTATAAAACTATTAAGTAGATTTGGAAAATACCATGTAAGAAATGTCTTAACCATGCAAAATCATTGTTATTTTTCAAAATAATTATATATTTAAAATTATTTACATACTTATTATCTTAATAACAGTTATAAATGTTCAAAAATGGCTAAAAAGTCTGATGGCTCTCAAAAATGCTGTATATAAATCTTAGTTATATTGCATTAGAATTATAAAGGATCAAGCTTTATGTCTGTGGATGGAAAGAGAAGGAAATGTATATGAAGCTAATAAAAATAAAAATAAAAACTATTAATAATGCTAGCATGTTTAAAGACCTGAGAAAATAAATTAACTATTCAGTGCTGTTAAAAAAAATTTGTAATGAATTTGGAGAAATTTTATTACAGCTTGGATGCTTATACCATGAACAATCTATGCACTGCCCCTGTTGATTCCACAGTCCCACATGGATGTGAAAGTCTAATATTCACCATCAGTAACATGAATGATAAGGAGATGAACTTAGAGCTCTTAGAATTACAACTCAAAAGCCACAAAGCACTTTAAAGCAACTTTAAGCAATTAAATAAAGAAATAAATACTTTTATTTGAGCTTTTGAAATAAACATTTCAAATAATGTGAGAAAAATTTAAAACACAAGTAATAAAAATATAAAGAAAAATCATAGTTTTGTTTCCTTCTTCCATAAAAAACATAGAAGCCATGCTTAAAAGATTTTTTATTGAAATGTGCCCATTCCACAGGCTGTAATATCAAAGAATGCCACCCACTTTTCAGCTAAATAAAGATGTCTAGTTCATGACTGCTAAACAACTCAGATTTTCTTACTTAAAGCAAAATATAAAAAGTGTAATATTTTATGAAATTATTGGGACAGTTTTGGTTTTGAAGCATCAGCGATGAAAACGTGGCCGCTCTTACAGATTCATCTTCTAGAACAGGCTTTCTGGAGTTACTGTCTTCTGCACAAAGCCCATCAGGGCTTCTTAAAACCGTATGACCTTTCACTTCCTTCTTCCTTCTCTCTCCAGGCATCTATGGTTTGTCCTGTCCTTTATGGGATGAATGTTTAGACCAGGATTGCTTTAAACTCTAAATAGCAATCTCCCTGTCTCAACCCCAATACTGTGATTAAAGGCATGTATCCCTAATCCTGGGCAGCTAACTTATTTATTATCTCTTAGGCTAAGTTATTGCTTTTGTCCTAGGAGAAAGACAATAATATGCTCATAAGAAAAAAAAATGTCTCCAGAAAAGCTAATTGGATAAAAGATCTCTTACTGGTAATCCAAAACACATTTGTCAGTACTGATTTTTTTATGTGGATATATACATATACCCACAACAAAATATGTGTGTGTGTATAAAAATAATAACAAATGAAACCGAGTTCATTAGCTTGACAGTGGGGAGCATGGGAGAAGTGTGAGGGGATGTCATTGGAAAGGGATGGAGAAAGGAAAAATGGCCAGGGTAATCTAATTCTGCTTCAATTAAAACATTAAAAGGATAAATTAGAACACAGTATTGATATTGTTTTTGTTGTTCAGTTATGCCAAATTGATAAAATGTGCGAAAACAGGATGGCTGCATTGAAAGAAAAACTGTTGCAATATATTACAAAGCTCTTAGAAGGTCTGGATCAGGGCACCTCCTGGGGACAGTACAGCAGAGGCTGTATACCTTTCCTCTGAGGCCTGGCCACAAACATGATTTATCTTCAACAACCTTTGGCATTTTACAATTCTCTACTCCAAGTTTCCATTTAAAGATGTAGAATTTAATTGGTGCACCTGTGCCAGTTATCTGTTCCTGGATGACAGTGCTCAGAGGTCAGGGTCAAAGAGCATCGTGACAATCTCTAGGGAGCCTACTATTCACTGGAACCTTGCAAACAGAGGTGACACCAGGGAGAAAAACTTACAGTTTATGTAATAGAAGTACTGCCTATGTTATAACCTTATCTGCCCCATTTCCCTTTGTGCACAGGGTCATCGATCAGAATGTAGCCAATGCTGAGCTCAGTGACACACTCAATTTGCTAAATATTCCAATAATCATACACAGAATATTCCAGAAAAATTGTGCTCAGCAATATTCATCCTAATATACACCATATTATAATCTGTCATCAGTCTATTGTCTGTTTCTGCTATTGTTGTCTGATCTTTTAGAAGTAAATCCTCAAAGCAAACCGTTCATTTTTTTTTTTGCCATGGTGCTTCAGTGCTTTACACTTCATAACAGAAAATGTCCACAGAGGAGGAAAACATAAAAGCTGAGAAAACATGCACACACTGCATTGCTATTTAACTGTGTTAGACGTACCTTTGAGAGGGTCTTAATCAGTTAAAGCCAATTAGTTTTTATCTTCACAATCTGTATGAATTGCTGTATATATGGACTTCAAGAAGTAGACTGATTATTCAAAGGAATAAGGTTAAGAAACCTGAGGAGAATCCTTACATGATAGGATTCGAACTAGTACTCTGCTTCTTTATTGGATGTGGACTTTGAAAACTACGCCCACTCTCTGCTCTATTGGTATATAGTTCCATCACTTAGGATCACTACTGTTTTGTTCATTGACTACAATGTACTTATTGAATATATTACATAAAATTTTACACATTTGTCACAACTTTGGTATATTTGTGAGTGAATGGAAGCTCATAATAATTCTTTAGCATATATTTATATGTAACATGATATTTTAAATATTTATTTGATTTTATGTATATATTTAAGTAGTTTCCCTATATGTACTCCTGTCCACCAAATGTCTACTTTACCCACTGAGGCCAAAGATAGTATTAGACCTAGAACTAGAGTTACAGATGGTTGTTAGCTCCCATGTAGGTGTTAGGAGCAGAACTTGAGTCCTCCATAAGAGCAGCTACCACTCTTAACCACTGATCCAACTATTCAGCCATACTATATATAGTTCATATTAAAATTTATACCTTATATTAGTGCATATATATGCACATATATTTCAAACAATATAAATCACATCTTGAAAATAAGTTCACATATTATGATATTCACTTGTGACAGTTGACATTTGTGATTATTGTTTACTTTAGGCACGATCAAAACTAAATTCAGAAATATTTAGAGATATGGTAAAGCATATCACATTTGCTGTGATAACTTGACCCTAGTCACCTATTTATCTAATAGATGTATTAGAATATGTGTGTGTGTGTGTGTGTGTGTGTGTGTGTGTGTGTGTGTGTGTGTGTGTGTTATATCATATATATTCTTGTTTCGGTCTTTCTGAAGTGGTTCAATAAAATATTTAAAATTAAGTATGATCCAAAAGACTTTTATACCATTTTGAAATTATTGTGAATGGGGGCAATAATTTGTTCCAGTTGATTCCTCTCCCCAATATACATATCTAAGATAGTTTAATTTTTTTATACAGAATGTAGCACAAGAAAAAAATTGGAGAAGACAAAGTATGACAAGTCAGAGTAAAGAACAAAAAAACATTCTACTGAAGCATGTAAAATCATTTTGTTGTCCAGGTCATAAATCATTCTTAAAAATATTCCATCACATAAAGGTCACTTCCATGATAAAAATGTAAATATTCTTGAGCCTTTAAAACTGTATCAGTTTGGTTGTGCTATAGCAATGGCCACTGGAGTAACTAGAATGTAGATTGATGAGGTTATTATTCAAAGCAATCCAGAGAGATAATGAGAGAGAGAATGAAACTGTAAGTACATCTCAAAGGTTTAGATCTAACATTTTATTTTTGGCCATGATACTTTTGGAATGTGATGGCTAAAGCAGATATATTCCAACCCACAGATAAATATTCATGGACCTAAACTATTACTTAATCTAATTCAGTACAGAAAAGGCCCTCTATGTGGTATCATATCTAATTCCCTCATTGGTTTTCATCTACTTAAATCTGTGTCTCAGCATTTTATATTTCTGCCTTGTATGATACTAGTCAAAAATCTTAGACTAAAAATCTTAGACTGAGGAAGGAACACAGAAGAACTATAGAGTTTTAATTTTGGTATGTTTTTCTGAAGTAGGTATAAAGATGAGAGTTTTTAAGATCAATGGAAGAAAACTACATAGTTTCCTTGCCTAATTTCTTGCTTTGTAAATAGCAAACATTGTAAGGGGGCTTTTGAATATCAGAATTCCCCATGGAATGTAAAAAGAAAAGGGATCCTTACTACTTTTGTATATGCCCACACCCCCATTAGCTCATAATTTACACTGGTAAGTCAAGCTTCACTGTTTCAAACTAGTCTGGATGTGTCATGCTATGCAGTACCCACAAAATATTACATTCTCTCTCTATCATGGCTTTATGCTGAGGGCCATGGTAGTATACACCAGATTATAACCAGTATCTTACAGGTTGTGTGTCACACGAATTAATGAGACTCGGGAATAGATCTCTGAGAATTTGGAGATACTAGAGGGAACAAACACCACAGTCAGATCTTACCCAGCTGTCTTCCAGCTTCCTCAGCCTCACTTCCCTTGGAATGGCTTCTTTGTGTTTCTATCATGTCTTAAGTACCCTTTTGTAAATTAAGGCATGGCCCCACCACTGCCTGCTTTGGAGCCTGGAATTCCTTCTATAATCTGAAGTGACCTGGACTCAGTTGGGACTAAGGGCGTAGGTCACCACTCCCAGGATACTCCCTGTGCTAGGATTAAAGGTTTGAATCACCACTCTGATTCTCCTAGACTGACTGTGGTTAGAGCTCGGGTACTTCTGGAGCTTTTATTAACTCCCCACATAGACTGTGGGTAGATTCCCTCTGATATCTCTGAAACGTCTGAAACTTTTATTGAATCCCCACAGTTGTGCTACCAAATGACTAACTCTGTGTTGGCAAAGTCCATGGAGGAATCCCACTAAACAAAATCCATGAAGTGGGCCCACTAGGCAAAGTCTGTGGGGTGACTGGCTGCGGATACCAGTTGTTTTCTGTCTGTAACTTTCTCAGGTGCCACTGCTATGCCTCCCTAATAAGAACAGCTCTGTAGTTTTTTCTAGATACCTTTGGTAGTGTGCTTTATATCTTTGGACACACTTATAGTTGTCGGTAGTCATGTCTGATGTATAGAAATAGTACCAAAATATTGATCTTTACTGACATAGGAAAGTAACAGTATTTTCAGTCTCAAAGACAGTTAATTTTAGACTTCAGAACATATTCAGACAGACTAAATTGCTCCTGTAGAAAATACACAAAGAGTAATTCCCAGATGTTGTTTATTGCTAAATCAAGGCCACTTTGTTTTGAGACATGCACGTCTTGTTGTAGTTGACTTTCTATGCATACCCTGAACATTCAAGATTAAACCTGCTACTGTTATTGTTATGTCCGGAATTTCAGTGTCAGTCTAAGTCTGGGAACAAGTTACATGCAAAGTCAAGCATTTACACTGGCCAGTGTTTGTGACCCTACTAGCTCGAGAAAAATGGTATAACTTCACACGTTATAAGAATGAGTTAGGCCCTGAAAATGTAGCATATAATTGTCCAAAGTTTGGCTAAGGAAAGAGAGAGCAGGAGCAATGTAGGTGTAAAGAGAGAAAAAGGAATGAATATGTATGAATGAGAGTGTGTGTGGTGATATATTTTATATTTCATAAAATCCACCTGGAATATCAAAGACAGAAAATAGACCACAGTCAATTCTCACCCAGCCAATTTCTCAGGCCAAACCTGGTAAATGCTATCTTCAAGAGTCTTCTTCTTGGCTGGTCACTCCTACAGAATACCTGAATGTTTGTCTACGCCTGCTTAAATATATTCTCCATCCAGTTGCTTCACTTCTGAGTTCAAATCTACATCCTAATCCTAGTGTTAGGATTAAAGGTGTGAGCTACAGATATTATAGGATATAAGAGTAGGTTATTGAATCTACTTTTAAAAAGCAATTACTAGTTTTAAATATTTTACATTGGGTTGTTTTTTTATTGTATGCAAATTGTATAAGTTGATACAAAGTTGAGATTAATTGTTACTGTGCATATATTTCTATGCTTGGCTTCTATTGTACCTATACACTTCATCTAACAATGTAATATAACTTGCTAGTCATTAGAGGTTATTATTACCAACTAACTAGTATATAAATAAGTGCAAGTTAGTAGCTAGACATTATAATCAAACTTATAATCATATTAGATGTTTTCAAGGCCAAACAGAGATATATTTTAGATGAATAGGTCTTCGTGTAGATTCAGAGATTAACAGAATATGGCATTTAAAATATTTTAATAACTTAGGTTATTATTTTTATGACAATGAGGCATCTGCCCCTGGCAGCATCAATATACTTCAGAGAAGATGATGGGCATTGAAGAAACTCCATATGGAATTGACCTTCTGTGTGGCAAAAGTTAGTCACTGGGAAAGAAAGCCTTCTTGCCTTGACTGCCTATAGTATGATGTCCAAAATCGACAAGCAGGACACACACACACAAAGCTGCCAAACCTTGCCAAGACAAGGTAAAGAAGATTTTTGAGAATTTCCTGCTTTACAGAGAAGTCTATCAGATATGCTAGGCCTATGGTCCAAGGATCGACTCTTCAATGATTCAGAAGAACTTTACTGTCCAGGACACCAGTTGTTTCAATTTTCATTTTTCAAAAGTAGCTTGCTTATACTTCCTGTTTCCTTATTTAATATTATTTCCTTCATGGGTGTCTGAGGTAGGTGAAGATGAGAAGTTCTAGTTTTCTAGGACAGTTTTAGAAAAGAAACTCACTTAGAAGATAAAGTGTCTAAGTTTGAGAGACATCAAAAGATACTTTGCAGATAGCAATATAAATTAGAATCTGAATTAGGTACAATCATTTGGACTCGCCAAAGTAGGATAAACAATGAAATATTTTCTTTGAATTTGTCAATTGTTAATGGACTGGACATTACTCATTTATTATTTGTATATATTGTGTACAATTATTGTACCTACTTTATATGGCTTTTCTTATGTTAGTTTTAACCTTCTATTTTATTTGGACACAAAAGGAGATGTGTGGTAATAAATTTTATATTTAATAGCATCAGCCTGGAATATCAGAGAACAAAATCACCAACAGTCTAGTCATGAAGGTCAGAAAGTGACAATTCATGCCTTTAATCCCAGCACGGAATGACTTGTGACTACACCTTTAATATCATCAATTCAAAAGACAGACATCCTTCTGAGATTTTTGTGAGTTCAAAACCTAAAAACAAAACAGTAGTAGCTCACACCTTTAAACCTAACTCTAGAATTATGATGCAGAGTTGAACAGGAAGTAAAAAAACTGGGTGGAGAAAATGTTTGAGGCAGATGTAGGCAGAAATTCAGGGCATTCTTAGGAATGACCAGCCAATAATAGGATTCTTGAAGACATTACATAGTTCTGCCTGAGAAGTTGCCTTGGTGAGAATTGACTGTGATCTGTTTTCTTTCTCTGATATTCCAGGCTGATTTTATTAAATATAAAATATATCACCAGGAGTGTGTAAGAGCAGTAAAAAAATATAGGGATGAAACTGCAGAATGTGTGTGTGAGCACACGCTGAATGAGAGCTGTAGGAAAGGATGCTAAAGAAAGGGTAAGATATGTGAGAGAATGAATGTAGAGAGAGTAGTAGAGCAAAGAGTGAGTGAATGTTGTAGGAAAAGCATATATATGTGAATGAATGTGAGATAAAGCTATGCAAAAGAGCTGTTCTTACATATAGAAATTGTGCACAGAACTGTATGAGAATGTGTAGGAACAATCTAAATGTTATATGGTGAAAGAACTAGGTAAATGAGATACATGACTGTGGATGAGAATAAATGAGCAAAGAGTAAATGAATGATGTAGAAAAAGCATGTGTGTGTGATTATATGTGCGAGATATAAAGCTGTATGAAAGAGCTGCTGCTACGCATAGGGACTATGCAAAGAGCTATATGAGAATGTAAGAACAATGTAAAATGTTATATGGTGTGAAAGCTATGTATTTAATATGAATAGCTATGGCTGTATGGAGATTTATATCTATGAAGACAAAGAGGATGAAACTATATACAAGGAGATGTAGAAGAGAAATTTATATGTACAAGAAAGATGTGAAGACACATGAAAACTGATGTAACTGTGTATTGAGATGTATGGCCATATGTACATAAAGTAAGACATGTAGTTGTATGTATTGAATGCAGCAATGTGGAGATACATAGATGAATGGAGACAGAGTCAGAGACCATTTTTAAGAAGTAAAAAAGAAAGTTGCCATAAGAAGGTGTGTGTGGTTCCTTATTTTACCAGTCAGTTAGACAGAGATTTATTCATAATTATCTCAGATAAAACGGTGCCTTATCAAACCCCTTTGCTACTTTGAGGCCTTCCTTTTATTCCTTTCAAGCAGATCGCGGGAGCTGCCTCTCATGGTCTACATTAGCTTCACTTGTATATTTTATGAACATTAACCCTAAAGGGCACAGTTACCAAAAGGCAGATTTCAGAGCCAGAGTGTCAATCAATCACAGTCTCGATAGAAATATTGAGTAAAAAGGATTTTTTCTACATTATTAATTAAAAATACAGGATAACAGTTATTTGTAGAAGAAAAAGAAGTAATAATTGCGAGGGAAGAAGAAATAAAAGGAAAAAATACTTGAAAACTGGAGATAAGTCTGCTAGCAATTCCTTTTGAGTATGTGTTCTTGTTTGTAGAAAATGAACCAGAAGAGTCCTATCTAATGCTTTGTGATCCTGGCTAGGCTACCACATCTTTCATGCACCGAGCTTCAACACAAGCAATTTCTCTCTCAGTGTGACTTGAAAGCTAAAAGAAAAACCTTTACATTTCATACCACTGCAGTCTTTAAATGGCCATCATACAGAAGCAGCCAACTTTATCTCTTCTCAACTGCAAACGCTACTTCAGGTGCTGTAAGAACCTGTGTCAGGCAACCCCCAAGTTGGTACATAAATGTTGCTGCATATAATAAGCCTATACAAGTGTAAAATGCCCTTCCACACAGGAAAAGAAACAATATTTAAAACAACACAAAACAGCAAGCGTCCCGTAGAAATTTTCTATGGAAATTCCTAAACAACACAGGCTATTGATAAGTCAAAGGATTGTTCTCTGTAAACTGACAGCACAGAGCCTAGTTGCAAAGAACAACACGATATAAATCATTGAATATAGAGAGGTTGTACTGGAGTCTATATAGAAATTTCAGGTCCTTGTCTAGTGTCTTTGGTACAGGAAGCTCGTGTGAAGGCTACTAAAAGAGAAAAATAAACACCAACCCAGCCAAAGAACTCTTGATCTCCCATCTGTACTGCTACAAAATACACAAGGGCAATGGTGACACAAAGCTTGTGTGATAAACCATTCAATGTTAGATTTGACTTAAACACTCCACAAGATGAAGCCCTTACTAATCCTGCAGACCTAGAAGTAAACCAAACTGGTATTTTTTTTTTTAAAAAAAAGATGAATAAAATTACCCCTAATTGTATTTTACTATGAGCACGAATCAGTGCCTTATGCAGCCATTATCAGAGAAGCAGATGGGAACAAATACAGAGACCCATGGGCAGACATTACACAGAAAAAGAGACCTTAGAGCCTACAGGTCTAAATGAGATACTCTATCAAATCCCACTCCTCAGAACTCAGGGAACCCACAGAAAAGGAGACCGGAGTGTGGGAGCCAGAGAGGGTAGAGGACACCAGGAGAACAAATCCTTCTACATCACTTAGCAAGGATCATATGAACTCAGAGACTGGAGCAGCAAGTACAGTGCCCATATGGTTCTGCACCAGGTCCTCTGCATATATTATATATAATTATATATACAAATGTATAATTATAACTTTTTGGGGGATTGTGAATATGTGGATGGTTGGGTCTCTGATCTGTGTGCTGTCACTTGGGATTTTGCTTTCTTATTGGTTCATTTGCCTTATCCAACTTCAATGTGATGGTGTTTGTTTATTTTACTATATTTTATTTTGTTAAAGATATGCCATTATGTAAAAAATGGACTGTCTGGCTTATTTACTTTAAGAACCACACCTACAGTGAATTATTACACTAAATTCATCCACAATGGAGTCACATTACTACCTTTATTATTTAAAAGTTAGTAATCTGAAATTAAGAATAAATATAAACCCAAAAACTTTAATTTGTATAGTCTTGCAATAGGGAACTAAACTTTATAGCATTAAACTGATGCTGTGAAGCTAATAATGGAAGTGGCAAATTATCTTTTCCTCTTCTATAGCATCAAAAGATGATACTTTCTAAAACCTACTCTTTCCTAGAATGAATTATTAAGAAACAGTACTGCAGATTTAAAAGAGATTACATACTAACATGAGTTGGCTAAATTAGGTATGTTCATGCAAAGTATCTCAATGAATAGAATTTTTTAAAGTCTACTAATATATAAGAAGAATAAGGGAACCACTTATGACATCTCAGACTTTAAAACATAGATATATATCACCTAGTTAACACTCAACTAAAACTGACTTCAAAAATAGTAACATTTAAGTCAATATTCTATTTATGTAGGCATTTAAAGCAAAAACTTTTAAATGTGAATATTGAATATTCTTTAATATACATTAGAGTTTAAAAAGAGACAATAATCACATATGAAAATCTGAACATCTTAGAATCTAAATGAAGCAAAGAACACAAAGATCCCACTATGAAGTGTCTGAGGCTTTGTGGAATTTTGAGAAGTTAAATTGATTTGAACATAATCCATGTACTTCATTGTAAGATGTGATTAAGGACAATTATAGTTACATGGAAATAAAAGAGAAAGAAATTCCTGCTTCTTTTTTTTTTTTTTAACTGTGGAATTTATTTTTATGCCATCTGAGTTTTTATGGTTTTCAGTTCTACCAAAATCAGAAAACATTGGACTTTAATACAAATAATCAGGATGCATACTGTCTGGAGTAACAACTTTTGCACAGCAATGAATAGCATTTTTGTATGTAAGATCAAGGCATGTGATGCCTGGTTGTCAGTGTGTCCATTTTGAGGAGGGAGGACCTGCACTCATTGGAGCTTTTTGAAAAGTGATATGTTATTGGGACTGAATTTCTGTAGAAATTTAGGTAGCAATAATTATATACACCTTTGTTAGTTTACAAAAAAAAATTATAAAAGAGGAAGCCTGAGCAATGCCTGCTTCCTGAGTTCTTATCTCACCATGTGATATCTTCCTTATAATGAGACCATCTGACATGGGGAGCTAGCGAATATTGATCACAAAGTGACTAGTTATCAAGTTATGCTCTAGAAACTACAAAACTGTTAATTATATAAACATTTTTCCTTAGTAGGATATATCTTAATGATATTTTTATAACAACAGAAAAACAGCTAAAACAGATGGTTTTACTAACATGATCTTGCATATTAGCATTAGGAGACTGCATTATTATTTACTGAATCCTCTGACCTATCTTATGGAAGAATTACAAACTTGCTTCTGGTGAATGTGTAGGTTAGAATCATTATGTCTAATAAAATATAAACAAGAGTTCTTTATTTTTCTGGGATGTATTTGTTAAGAGTTTTGGTGGACTTATTAGGCTTCCAAAATGACCTTTTATTATGACTAGACATTAATAATAGGAGGGATTTTTTCAACTTAGCTCCTGAAATGAAGCAGGGAAACAGCCGACTAGCAGTGGTCACATAACATAAGGAAGATATAAACTGTTATTATGATCATTTACGCTAAATTGGTGGGCATTGTTATTGAACAACATGTCTCATTCTGACTAGTACACAGCCCCTAGAGTTACTCTTAGCAGCAATAATAATTGTGCATTGTGACTCACTATAATCTCTCAAATCTAATGCTTCTAAAAATACATTAAAAACAATGCTTTGAAAAATTAACCAAGTCTTAATAACTATGGATTTTGTTAATCAAATTGGAATACTGTCTTGATAGGTATTCTTATTTGATACTATAATCTATTTTTTTTAAAGCAGAATACAAGATTATAGGCACCACCTCTCAAAATCCCTACTGTAGAAACCAATATCCACAAATCTGTCACTAGAGTGATGCCAGGGTGATTCTAAGTAAACTAGATGGAGACGTAGATGCTTTACTAGGTATTATGCATTCCTCCAATATAAAGGCATTTGGGGGACAATGAATTATTTAGAATGTGAGGATATTTAGAACTAAGAACCATTTCTGGTGCCCTTCATAACACCACTTGAATTTCTGTACGCAATGACAGCAGATGGTATTGCCAAATGCTTATTCCATTACATTTAAAATTTCCTTTGGGAGAGCAGTTGCTTCCTACAATAAAACAATCACCCAAATTCAACACTAAAGAAACACAGAGGTCTCTTAAAAGACAACGTCATCATGAATGGCAGAGATCTTTTTTCATGCTTTATAACTATAAAGGGATGGAGTGATGCACTTAGCTTTTAAAACTGTAACCAGACCTATCTGTATTATTAGCCTATGCTGCAAATATGGTATTTTCAGATAAGATACATTGCAAATTGTGTTGGTTATTTTAAAATATATTTTAAATACATCATTAATTCCCAAAGGTTTTTTTTTTATGTCAATCTGCTGCATAAATTCTTTTAACTCCTTTCTTGATATTTTGTCCCACCTTACAGTGTCTATTAATGCCAATAATAGCATTGCTCCTTTGAAAAGTCACTGAGCTTGGACAGCCAGTTACTATTAGTCATTGTCACTTTAGTCCAGAAACCCTGACTCATTTCTGGTCATTCCAAGCTCAGATATTTTCTATTCCTGTTTAATGCTAGAGACTGATATTGCACACATACTTCTTGCTCTGAGATCTCTTGCCTTCATGGTGGGAGCAGAAAACTGATGCCTGCAAATTGGTTTCCAATTTTCATGTGTGTGCCATAGCAACACATATAAATAAACATACACATAATACAAAATAAAATTATAGAGAAATTTTGAGAAAGAGGCTTATTTATAATTATGTGGTACATGGGAAAACATTATACTAATTCCATTGTAACATGCATCTCTGAAATCTTGAATAACATACAGAATATTTAGTATGCCATAGTGGATAGGAACAAGATTTCTATTTAAGCTTTTCTATAAAGCTCTTGATTAACTTCACTTAGTATCAGAAATGTACAACTTTATTAGATGTTTTATTCCCTCATATATTTGTGTCATTGGCAATATATTCCAGCATTAAGATATAGGAAAAGAAGAAGTCTTCTCATTTTCCTTAGCCATTACACAAACAGTAATAAAAAAGCCTTATAGTGTGGAAAACACAGAAAGAGGAATAAAGCCAGATAAGCCAACTTTATTTACATCCTATATGGGCATTCTTAATTTGGGACCATATTGAATTTTGAGCTTATGATGCTATAAAAAGAAAGCACATTTAGGAGAAAAATTACTTCTGATTTTGATTTTTTTTTCCTGAGAGGGCAATGCTGGGTAACACATCCAATGTGTGAACCTTCTGCAGTCATTAGGTATGTTTATAAATACCTGTAGGGACCGTCAACATTCATCATTATTGATTATTTAGAATTTATGCTGTCACCAGGGAAGTAGTTCTCATTGTTGGAGGAGTTTGTCCATGCTGATGACATTTGTACTGCATACGTATCTGAAAATCAGTTATATGTAAATATTGGGAAATATAAATTCTCTTATTAGTTGTCAATGCTTCTCAAAATTTTTAGGTTATTTTTTAGAATAATCATGTTTTGTCACTCTTTGAATTTTATTAATGAAATTTTTATTAAGCAAAATATTCATCAAATTTTCAATATGGTTTTAAAGCCAGGTCCTATCTAAGATATGTATTTAAGTGTGTATTTTACAATCTTATCTAAGGTAAATAGTGTTGAAAGACAAATCTTTTCAAGCATTTTTTATCTTTTACATAAATAATAACTGATAAAATACAAGATTGGTTCCTAATTAGGAGTAATTTGATTATGGTGAGGAAAACGGAAGAGATTAATCATTTTAGGTCAAACAATAAGATCATAGCTTGATAATTCACACTTCTCTCTGATCATTTTTGTAATTCTTGTTAAATGCTTGAAAGAGAAGCTGTGATATATGCAAAGTCACATGCTTACTGTGACCTCAGCAGCATTTATACGTGTTGACTATAGGCTCAGTGTACATGATGGCTACTGAACACAGTTAACTGACTAGAAAGCCTGTGTCTATAAAATATATGAAGCAATTTTCATTTTTCTTTTGCATCAAAATTTACAGTAGATTAAAACTTTACTATTTATGGAATAAGAGAGTTTTATCCTGTGATTTGTTAGACACGGAATGATAGTTAGATCATAATAACTTTCTTTAAACAGCTTGGAAGCATCATGGAATACAAGGCAGATGAGAATTCATAAGACACTGTTGTGTGACAGATTCCTCTTAGATACAACTTTCCATTTTGGACAAAGGTAAAATCATTTCATCCTGTAGGGAATCTCTTTAAACACAACAAGGAAAAGAGTCAAAGGTTTTAAGAAAGGCCTGGAACCGAACAGATTAGCGAGGCCTCTCCATTTCCAAGCACATGGGACCTGAGAAGACTACTGGGAGGTACTCTCAGACACCCTGAGTTACCTAGAAAGGGCTCAAAACATCTGTGCTATCTAAAGGAAGCAGAAACTAGCCATGCTGCCCACAGGGGCTCGGACCATATGAACTGCTTGAAAGAGATTGTTTGAGCATTGAGGTGTCCACAATACTCTCGGTTTGTGACTTACATGAGCTGTCACCTAAGCTTGACAATACAACTATCTTTGTGTCATTTCTGCTCCTGTAAGTAATCTATAACTCATACTCTTGTAAGTCACCCCAGTGAGACTCATTCACTCAATAAGTTACATCCCATACTTTGGGATGTAAGTTTCCTTATGTTGGTGATTCATAGTTTTTAAGAATAGTGTTACACAAATGACAGGATGAACAAAGTGATATACAAATTCAGGATCTGCATTCTGCATTGGTTTTACTCAAGGAAGAAAGGGTTTTTATTGCCACTAAATAACATAGAAAGAAATTGGCAATGTAGTAATTATATAAGGTGGAAATTAAGTAATCAGTCAAATCTTGTCTGTTGTCATGAGCTTTGTGCATCTATTAGTTACACAGACAAACTGAAACACAGAAAGTTTTAGGTCAGCATTGAATTACCAGCTCTGTAATATAGAAATCTAACTTCACATTTTTCACAATATATATTCCTTCAAAAGCATGTTAATCTTTCTTCTATATATAGTTTAATGTTAATTCTAAAAATTTATAGAATACAAAAGAGCAGGAATCACGAAGCATTGAATTTTAGCTTTAACTACAAAACTCTATTATTTTCCTCCACTGATTCTAAAAATCATGGAAGAAAGAAACACCAACGATATAATGCATTAGTTAATATAGCTCTTTGCTACTCTAGCCATGGATCATACTTTGTAAAACATAGATTTCAAAGAGATTATATTTTCTAAGTAAAACATGACTCTAAATCTTGGCTTCTCAATCATTATGGTCATTAATCCTCAAAGTTATATATTCCCTCAGGCACATTGTTTAGCATTTTTGGACTATAATTTCTCTTTCCACATGATTCATTGAAGTATTAATAATATCTCTCAGACTTAATGTGAGTTTCAAGAGTTTTAGTGTAATGTTTGGCACATAGCAAAAAAATAAATTATACACATTAAAAATAAACATAATAATATGATTATATAATATTGATGTTGTATACATTTACTGGACATATAATAATAGATTATACATATAAATTATAATAATTTTAATACGGATAACATGTTACATTGATTACATTTGTTAAAATGGAAAGATAATAACTATTATAGTTTGAACTTTTTCCTGCCAAGTTAATTTGATAGTCTATGTTCTTTTTCTAGGAGATTTATTACTTCTCAGGAAACTTAAGATTCTCTATAGCTTCCAAGATAGAATTACAATATTTTCTCTAGTTTTTAAACAGGGAGGCAAAGGTAAATTTATAGTGTTAAATCTACAGTGGCAGACCCATGTGCAGTGTGCTCTGATGCTAAAGTAGCTAGGTCTGAGGGGAAAAAAAAGGTCAATTTCAATTGGCTAGAAGATGATGTTAATTAAAAGATGTTTTGTTCTGGTTTCGTTTGTTTGCTTGTTTTGTGTTTTTGCTTGAGCATGGCTAGAGTTTATTTACTTGAGAAAAGGCAATGCATCTGTGGTTACATGATTAAGAAATACGCCACTGCCTTTCCTAAGAAATATTTTTTCTTCATTTTATTATTATTTTATATAAAAAATCTTTTTTATCCATGAATCCCCCTGCTCCCATCCCTTCTCTCTTCCCAATCCCCCCCCCCCGACAGCCTTCAGCCTCCCCCGCTTCCCATCCCCAATCTCCTTCTTCCAAAACGGCAAGAAGTCCCAAGGTGGGTCAGCCCAGTGTGGCACATCCACTCCAGGCAAGTCCAACTCACTCTTCTCAAAGTTAAGACTTGGGCTGGTTGTTCTTCTGCAGGGAATGGGCTCCAAGGTGCCAGCCCACACACAGGAACACAGTCTGACCCCCCCACTCCGATTTTTGAGGCCTTGGGTATTCTGTATCTCCTTTTAGTCTCTAATTTTGTATAAATTACTAAGTATAAGGCTCCGTAAGACAAAGTGCAATCTTATCGATATCCTCAGGCTAGTATCATCTTGTTACAAATTAGAGGAATGTGTTAACTGGTAAAATACAAGTTAGCAGCCTGTAAAAGGGAGCAAATGAGAAGAATCTACAAGGAAAAATGATCAAGAAGTTATAATGAAGATTTGAAGCCATCAGAATAGGTTAATTTTTAGTAGGTGGAAATATGAAAGTGTGGAATTCTGCAAAAAATAATAAGGTTTGTTAACAGATTCAATTCAGTCTTAGATTGAATAGTTCAAAGTAAGACAAGGGAATTAAACTGAGTTTCAACTCCAAGTGTGTGGCTCTTGTCTATTTACACATAGGAATGAGTGAAAAGTTTGCTACCCCCATTTATATCAGGTTATTAAAATGCAGGCAATTCATGCTCTAAGTACTATTATTATTGAATGGATTGTTAAGTTAATTTAAATTTGTATTTTAGTCAATGTCAATGGAAAATGGTGAGGCATGGGATTTCATTCAAAGCAGGACATCAAAAAGAACTACTGATAGCATAGTATAACCAATAAAAGAGGTTTTATACTAGAAGAAGACAAAGGAAATCACACCTTCCTGTGGCTGAGTGAAGAAGTGAGCACTGAAGCTTGTGAAGAAGCTAAATTATCCTCTTTCCAAGTGCATTTATTATCCCACTGCAAATATTATGGATGCTAAAAGGAGGGGAGTATGCTGACTACTCTATGTCAGCTTGGCACAAGCTAGAGTCATCGGGAAGAGGGAAGCTCAATTAAGAAAATGTCTCTGTAAGATCCAGCTTAGAGCATCTTTTTATTTAGTGATTGATGGGGGAGGTAACAACCATTTGTTGGTAGAACCATTCCATTACTGGTGGTCCTGGCTTCTATAATAAAGCAGGATGAGTAAGCCTTGAGGAACGAGTCAGTAAGGAGCACTCCTTCATGGCCTCTGAATCCGCTTTTGCCTTCAGATTTCTGCCTGGTTTGAGTTTTTGCCCTGACTTCATTGATGAACAATGATATGAAAATGTAAACCAAATGATGTTTGTCCTCCTCAACTTGCCTTTGGTCACCATGTTTAATCACAATAGTATCCAGTACTGGGGCAGGGAGGAAGATAGGATGAAGAAAAGGAGAAACAAGAAGAGGCAGAGACAGCAACAGTTTAGGATTAGTGAGAACAGAGTTTATCACTCATAGCTACAGAGATAAAATGAGTATCAAGATCCATATTGGATTGGCAAATCCCCACCTCTGCAGTAAAGTAACAGTGAACACTTAGGAGGCTAAATTGTATAAAAGGAGACTGAAGCCTTGGTATTTGAAAGGTAGGGTCACCTAAACACTGTCCTGGAGTAAAATACTCATTTTAGTAAAATACTCATATTACTCAATAGTAAAATGTATCTGCCTTTTAGTTCAGAGACAAACAATATCTCTGTTGTTTGGGGTTGTAAACATCACATCTTTATAGGGAGACAAAATAATTAGCTTATGATAGACACAGAAACAAACATAAGACATCAGTGACAAAGATTCCACTGGAAGGGAGAATTAGAGCTGGTTATAAAAATTATATTCAAAGAGTCCATGTGTTCATGGCAGGTGTCTGTGAATTATCCATTCAACAGATAAAATATTTCATCAGAACAGGAGACGACTACTTTTTATATTATATTTTCCATCAAGAACAGATTACTCTTACTTTGTTACATTTATGACAAAATTCATCTAAAACTATAAGGGAAATGTTGAATATTTAATTCAAAAATATCAGAATTTAATATTTCAGGATTTTTAGTCACAAATGGGTGTTAAATTTACAAAATCGGTGGGCTAAATTCTTAAAAGGAGTTACTAATATTGAAATAAAATTTAATTTGATTATATATAAAATTTTGTTCTGTGGGCTAAAAATTAAATCAATGAAACAGAAGAAAAATAATTATTGTGATGAAACCATATAATATAGACAAAGAGGAACTGTTATGTTGGTAGTAAAGGTGATGTTGAGATAGGATCTTACTATGTAGTCTAAGTTGGTTTGGAAATCAATATCCTTTTTCCTTAGCCTCTCAAGTGCTAGAGTTATAGCTCTGTGCCAACCATGACTGGCTGGGAATATATTTTGGGGTTTTCTATTTATTATTAGTTTGAGAGGGTAGAGGTTGATGCCCTACAAAATTAATGACTTTGGTGCAATAAAAGCTTCTAATTGGACACTAAATGTTCTTCTTATGCTTATTTTATGTAAAATGGAGATATACCCAACCTTTTCATTTTTTTCTATATATTTTTTAGGTGCTATGTAGTGAATAAGTAACTGTAACAAATACTATTATCTTTTGTTCTTAGTTTCTGGGAAGTGATCTCAAACCTTGTAGAGTCATGTTATCATCATGAGGAAAATACTTGGAGGTTATGGGCCAACCAGATAGTAACAATGCACTATTGGAATGAAGATAGAATTGAGCCACATTCACAGAGTGGTTTAGTGCAGATCTATGATAACCTATACATCTGCAAGTACTGAGGGACTAGGTAAGTGAGATGTCTGGGAAATCAACATCTGTTGGTGAAACTAGATCTATCTGGGATACTGAATTACAAACAAAGATAATTTATTTATTTTATATTACAGTTATAATAGGCAGGTTTAAGGTACTGCCAAGTTCATTGTCTGGTTAAAAACCATCCCATCCTCCATCTCCCCAAAGGATACTTCTTACTGTGTACTGAGGGTAGTAGAGAATAGAAAGACAAGATAAAATTTGTCTGGACCCTCTTTTATAAAAATGTCTTGATCTATTCAAAAGAAAGAACCCCCATAAATTAATCACATTTTAGAAAAACTCACCCTTAGTTCTACAACAATGAACAGTGAATTTCAGTCTGAATTCTGGGGGAGCATCATTCTTTATGTTATAGAGCCCACTTTAAAACTTTTTCACCTTAAGATTTAAAGGAGCTTGTTTGATTGAAGACACTTTGTCTCTGGACACATGCCGATGCCACTATATAATCAAAATGAAATCTAATTTGAATTACAACTACCATATATTTCTACTCTAAATGATTTTATTCTTATACATGTCTCAGAATTTTTTGTAAACAGAAATAATTTCACATTATAAGGTCTTTAATCTTAAGTCTTATGCTCCCCTATTAGTATTGATAAGTGGTTCAAGAAACTTCAAATATGCAAATATAGCCACTTGTTGCCTAATAATTGGAGAACCCTTTCTAAAGTAAAATGAGAAAATCATGCCTACCCATTTAATTAATCATTTCATTAGAATAATATTATTAGTTACAATAAATGTAGATAAGCAAGTAGAATATGATGCGTGTGATACTGTCATGAAAGATATAATTCCATGCCATTATTATTAGTAAATGCTTATGGTGTGCCTAATGTGTAAAAACTGCACAAAGATCTGTTGAGCCTATGTTCCAGCCATGTAGCTTTGGACCCAGCCACAGTAATTTTAACCTCAGAGTTTCAGTCTGACTTGGGCGGGCCATGGGCATCAAAGTCCTCTAGGTAGCCTTCACGAGAAAATATGTTCTCATTACTTCCCCTTAGCACTGTAACCTGGTGACAGGTCTTCTTTTAGTCATGGGCCAAAGGATGCAAGCTAGCGACTCCTGTCATCTTCTAAATTCACAGCATGATACCATAACATTTCTCTAAGCCTTCCTCTTTTATTTTTGTCTGGTACTGCCAGTCTGACTGTCAAAGGCACAGCAGGAGATGAAAATGAAAAGAACCATCAAAGAAACCTGTGTGCGGAATCTCCCTCCAGGAGCCTTCTGCAAGAGGGCTACAAAAAATAAAAATGGTTCCACTGACATTTGCCCTCCAGCAAAACGTTAATAAAATAGAAAAACAAATGTATGCTTCCGCACCTCTCAAATGTGCCCCTTGACATCACGAAACAGAAGGTCTTGCTTTTGTTATAGTTGAAAAAGTTGATATATTCTATAATATATTCTGCTGTAAGGAACTTTAACAGTATAAAAATTAAAAGCATCTAAATATTCTGATGCATAAAATTTAACATATGGTTGTTATATTAGTTTCAGAGATTTATAGTTATGCAAATTTCAGAGATTTACTCAAAAATTTTGGTAAAATCACATAAAAATGACTTCAAATTTTGAGATAAAATATATCATTTACATAGATACAATACCCTGATTTAAAATTTTGTAATGAAAATGGTAAGTACACAATGCAAAAAGTCAGCATCTTAAGTTATTCTATCACAATTTTTTAAATATAAATTTTAATAATTAATGTATTTTTTCTAATCACCTGCAAGTACATACACTCTTTAGAAAGTATTACATAATAGTATGGTAACACTGGAATCATTTGTTAAGTCTTACACTTTTTATAAACTTTGTATTTTAGGATAGTTTTGGATACCTGAAATTCTTGCCAATTTACTAGAGAAAATTCACCCTGTTATCATGGACATCACCATGATACACCTGTCCAATCAATTAGTAAACAAATAAATATAGCATGATATTAGCATATTATCATTGTTACTAGCTTTTTAAAATTTTTTTAGAATTGTTCTACACTGAGGCATACTTCATTCCATTGACATGACACTGCTGTTCTTTGTGTTTCAGTCTTTTTCTGTTTTAAGAATTTGATAGGGCTGGAAATAAGCGGCTAGCTGTACTACAGGGTGTTCTACAACACAGGTTTACAAAATCACTTGCTAAGCCTACTAAATTGTTAAGCCAATAATTTCTCTTTCATGTAATTGCTGCATGACTAATCACTCATAAAAATAAAACACTGGGTTTTTTTTTTTCCTATCAAAATGCCAGAGCCAATATTCCCAGAAAGATTTGGTAATAATATTCTGACTAAGGAGCACTTATTAACAAGTAAGATTCATTCACTAACTAATAAGCTTTTACTGAACGACAACTGGATAGAGGTCATTGTCCAAAATTAGACATAAAAAGGTACTCTGGAGTAAAGAAGAGCTAAACACATTTAAATCTGTTTCTTTACTGATAGCCATGTGTACTGTAGCTCACTCTATCAGAAAGTGATATAAAAGATGTCCTGAAGTGGAAGGTATAACAGTTAAGATAAATATTTTAGAGTGTATTTTATTTTTCACCATCAGGAAATAGAAGAGTGAGATTCATAAGCAAAGGCACAGTCAGGCAAAGGGAACAGATGTTTTACTTTGGCTAGATAAAAGATTGTAGCTTTCTATGCCAGTATCTTCGGTTTTATTGAGGATAGGAAGTTAAAAGAAAGTTATTCTTCTGTGTTGATTTTAAGCAGGAACATGACCAGATTTACATTTCTGAGTTTACTGAATTTTTCCATTAAAAGAACAACTGGTATTACATATTGCAAATGTTTTCCTTTTTATTTCCTTTTGAAACGTCTTTGCACTTTGAAAAAGACATACCATGAGTACCATGAACCAAAGGCAGATAAACTTAGGAATACATCATTGGTAAAAGCTTGTGTAATAGTTATAGCTTGGGTATGCAACAACCTTTATGGTCTCACATGCTTAAAAGCTCGGCCCAGGTATTGATACTGTTTTGAGAAAGACTGGAATTTTTAAGAATCGGATCCTAGCTGTTACTTGTGGGTTTCTGTGAGAGAGGGCTGGTATTAAATATTTATAACCCTGTCCCATTTTCTTTCTCATAGTTGCTTCCTGCTCTGTGGAAATTGGTTAACTGCTGTTGCAAGCTACAGTTGACCCTGAGCCGTGCAATGTGGTGATTCTCCATCATGATAGCCGCATCTGTAGAGCATGCACCAAAACAAATCTCTCCTGCGTTAAACTGGTTTTTTCCCCCAAGGTGTTTGCTGACAGTGATGAGAAGAAGGAACTAACATAGTAAGGAAGAAGAAGGCAATAGTAAGAAAGGTAGACGCTACCGGACTTGGCAGAGTTGACTGGAAAAAGAGATGTTTGAATTCCTGCCTACTTGGTAACATGGCTACTGATGAGTTTCCTACGGAGTCGGTGGGTACGAGACACAAAGGGTAAGCTTGAAGATGGAAATGGTTCTGCTTTGAAGAGTTTGGAACTGAGATGTCTTGGTTTCAGGATGATCAAAATTATGGAAAGTATTAGAACTGACACTTAAAAGAAAGACTATTAAGGAGCACAGTCTGAGAGGTATTATTTAACAGATGGTATTGGAAATCATAAACCCCTCTGGAAGCATAGAGAAAAATGGTTTGTTATTGAAACTCAGGAAATAGTCACATTTCATTGATGGGTGGAGATTAGAGTAAAATATCTTCATTATGAATAGGAGGCATTTGTGGAGCAAAGGCAAGAAACAACCCCAGAAACTCCATTGGAGATTTGACTATTACAAAAAACACCCCAAAGCAACAAAAATTAAGAATATTAGTCCCCCCCCCCAAATCCTAAAATACTAAAAACAGTAGTTATGGAACATGCCTAATCTTCTGTTTCAGGCATAAAAATTTGCAGATTTGACCTTGTTAATTATGTGCTAATGTGTTAATGTACTAGAATGCACCAAATTTGAAATACCTACAAGCACATGTTTACAGTAAAAAAGGAGTACAAGAACTAATTTTTTTTAATTTTTAAAATTTCTTGTTTGGGTCTAAAACACATTGTTAAAACTGTTTGTGTGCACTCACATTTATATGACGTATTTTAGTATTCTTTATTAAACATAGTTTGTACCCAAATTAGTTCCTCAGGAAAAGACATAAATCACTTTGTAGCATATATATAAGCTAAAAGTGAATCTTTTAGCAAATAAGACTTAAAATAAAGATTAAGACAGCAAAGCCCCAGCACATATTAGAAATGCCAGATTCTAATGAAAATTCATTTTTAATCTCTTTTTGTAAAACTGAGCATGAGTGTAATGTAAATATGAGATAGAAATTCAGCACAGTAAATTAAAATAGTTTATGTTTTTTTCACTAGCTAAAGCTAATTAAGATAGATTGAATTTAACACTAGGAAAATCATAGATATGGATTAAAATAGTGAAGAAAAGTCATACAAAAGTAAAGCTGGAAGCAAAGTTCTTAAAAGCCCATCTGGGTATGGGAAACATTTCTTCCTAAAACAAACAAACAAACAAACAAACAAACAAACAAAAAACCAGTTCAAGCCAAACAAACAAGCCAGAACCCAAAAACAAACAAACAGAAAACAGAACCCCACACACATTTAGATCAAGGTGTAAATTTAACTCAAACATCCAGACTAATGAAAAATATCATGAATAAAAAAAAATGTTAGAATTTTTAGTCAACTAAATAGTAAGGAAATGCAAAGCGTATTAGGTATAAAAATACGCCTTGTAATCAGAATAGGCACAGGTGTCCAGTGTTACATGCAGAGTGCAAAGTGAGGGCTATGTCTCAGCGTAACATTTAGTCTTATTCATCATATATGACTTATGCACTTTCAATGTGAAATAAAATTAAACAGATCCACTAAGGGCTTGGAAATATGGCTCCATATTAAGGAACTTGCTACGCTTCAGAGGATTCAATGTCCACATACAACCTTCTGCAACTCCAATTGGGGTTCTGCTGCCCCTTCTGGCCTCTGCAGGTATCAGTAGTGCCCTTAGACACATGCAAGCAAAGCACACAAAATCATCAAAATACACAGATAAATCTTCACAAAATAACATTTAAAAGTAGCAGATTAAATAAAAGGAATATGTCAGCATGTTTCTTTTGATAAAGAATTAAGAGTCAGATAAAAACAGAAACTTTGAGAAAATGTAACCCATGAAGTCATCAACAAAGGAAAAACATTATACAAGCAGGATTCAAATGAATAGTAATTCAAGGCCTTTTAAAAAATGAGCAAAAGAAACTATTTTGGACAACTTTATGATAGCTTGCTGTTGCTCTGGCAGAATGTCTGAAATAAAGAACTTACAAAAAGGGGCCATAATTTGAGGTCATGATTTTAGAGGTTCAGTCCACCATTCCTTGGCCCTGTGACCTTGAGTCAATGGTGATCCAGTATGTCATGGTGGGAAATGTGTTGTGGGTTAGCTGGTCACCTCATGGTGGCTAAGAAGCAAACAGAGAGAGGTATGCAGAGGTCACAAGGACATGCTCTCAATCATGTACTCCCTTTTATCAGCATCCACTTACTACAGGATCCATGACCTGCCCAAAGTACCCAGCTGGAGTTTAAGCTTTTAACACGTGGCATACTGGCATTCAAACCACAGCAACTGTGTTAGACTCTGAGAAAATTAAAACCTATATGAAACTGACACACAAGGCAGGGGAACTATGCAAAGAATAAAGAAGAAATAAAATTTACAAATTGGTTAGCTACAAATAATTCTTTAAGATATGGAATGTAGGAAATGCCAGAAAATATACTCATGTGCTAAAGAAAATTAAGCACACTTAAAAGGCATAAAGAGAGGAGTTCCAGGTTAAATTATTCAGAGAAAAATTGTTTCATTATATATTACATGGTCAATGCTGAGTAATATTTAAAATATTATAATACCAAAAGATTAATCAAAAATTGGGGAAAAGACATAAAATGTTGACCAATCAACAATACTTAATGTCTAAAATTGAGATCTAAGTGTATACATTATTTATACATTACATCCATTTTTACAACCACAAATAAGTAAAATTTAAATGTATATTTAATAATAGAAAATATAGAATTAAGTAACTCCATCGAGGATATACTAAACTTCATTGTTATTAAGAAACATTTGACGAAAATAGTGAGATCACTATACACTCCCTGGTGGTTTTAATAAATAAGTAATTATTTGACTACTTGGTCCCCAGCTGGTAGAATTGTTTGGGAAGAATTAGGAGGTGTGGCCTTGGAAGAAACGTCACTTTGGATAGGGCTTGAGAAGTCAAAAGTCAACATTATTCCTAGTTAGTTTACTCTGCCTCCTATTTGCATATTTAGAGATACATTTTCAGCTACTGCTCAATCAAACACCATGCCTGCCTGCTGCCATGCTTCCTGCAACATGATGGATTCAAATCCTCTGGAACTATGAGCCTCCAATGAAATGAAATGCTTTCTTTTATAACTTGCCATTTTCATGATGTTTTATCACAGCAATAGAAATGAAAGTAAGATATCCATATAGCTGAAAAAAATGAAAAATTATATTAAGAATTATTGCTTGTGTGAATGGTGTGAATATAAAACAAAGATAATATGAGATCACTTGAAATATTGCCATCTTTGATTCAGTAACATTTATATTATCAACCTTTGTCATACTTTTTTTTGGTGAACTTCTGTGTTCAAATAATAGCTATTGTTACAGTGGGGTTTCTTGGTCCTGGGCTGCAGCCCCAAACCCCTTAGCCACCTGCTGCTGCTTAGGCCCCCAAAATAATTCAAACGGTTATATTAACTTCATGCTGTTTGGACTATGGCTCAGGTACACTGCTAGCTTGCTCTTACATCTTAACTAAACCTATTGTCATTAATATGTCTGCCATGTGGCCCGTGGCTCACCTGTGTTCCTTACATGTTGTTCCTTTGGGCTTCTGGCTCAATCTCACTGACTCTGCCCTGCTTCTTCTACCTATGCTCTAATTTCTCCTCCTACTTTTTCTATGGTGCCTGTCATGGGCCAAAACAGCTCCTTTATTTAAAGATTGATATTCACAGCATACAGAACGACATTCCCACATCAAGCTATGGCATATGATTTTTAACAGTCTTAGTTACTGTATGAGTGATTATACTTTATATTGACTGAAAGAGTTAAATTAAGTTCCAACCAAAATATTGGAGTATGGATAAACTCAACTAAAAATTTCAGCACCAGCACGGGAGTGAAGGTGCCTAAAACCCTAACTCAACATGAGGGGTTGCCTGCAATTGACAGCTGCTTGGGGGATGGGAGTCACTTTTTGGAGAGTGGCTACTGGAAGGCTTTCTGTTTTGGTGGATGACCTGAGGCATGTGCCTAATACACAGCACTAACTGGACACAGTGGGTCCCAGAAACAAATGAGTACATGAGGTTTCAAGGAAGAAGGCTTAATGGTCTGTTGAAAGGGCCAAGGATAGTTGCATGAAGGAAAATGATGATAAAATACATTGTGTTGACATATGCCATTTTCAAAGAATAAATTTTAAAAATAAAAACATATAACATTAGTCAATTATAAATTAGATATTGGTACAGTGGAGGCCTTCTTCTTCTGGCAAAACACAACAGGAGATCTGGAATCAATTTCAGTAAGGCTTTTAAAGTTAACTTGCAAGTGTTTTCTGGTTTCAATTTCTTCATAGGGCTCTTATTTCAGTATAAATTTCAAGTCCATGTGGAACCTTGCTTAGAGTCCAAGGCTTTGCTTGTGTAACAGTATTGGCCTCCACATAAACCCATTTTATTATTACCACTCAGAAATTTGCAATGAAACTTTTAATTCCAAGGAACTTCAGGAAATTCACCAAAACTTGTACTTTCATATTTCATTTGGATTGTGTTGGACTTTATTAAAAAGCTTCCTGAGGGTATTTATCCATCTACATCAACAATGTGAATCTTCTTATTTAGCCTCTCCAGAAAAAAAAAATGCAAAAAATAACATACTGGTATTCCTTCAGCAACTTTTTAGGAACATATAGTATCATGTTTAGCTAAGGTATTCTAAATAAGATTTTTTATTTCTGAATAGGTTTGTGAATGAGTTCTATACCATTCAAAGTTTAAGAGACATATAGTTTTGCAGTGTTGTTGAATATTTTTAAAAAATGTTAAGTATTTTAATTATTCATAAATAAAAGTTGACATTTTGGAAAACACTAGAATTGCAGATTACTAAAGTTTCAAAAGTCATTTTATCTAAAACAATATTAGTGAAGCAATCTACATATTAAAAGGTCTCTACTGTGCTGAAGATGGGTCTCCATGGACTGAGAGATGGCCTACCATGCATGAAGTTCTAACTTCAGTCTGTGGTGACGTACGCTTACACTCTCAGAATGTGGGAGGTGACAGGAGAATTAAAAAGAGTCTCTCTTTTTTATGTTGACAAATAACCTTATCAATGGGAGATCCTCATTCTGATAATGCATTGTTTATGAAATATGAACTTTACCTATAATCTCTCTTCATTTATTTTTAATTAATGTATGTATGACTGCACATTCATTTTAGATATAAGTGAGAAATAATCATTTTTAATTCAGAGAAACAAAGGTAGAAATACTTTTCTCTTGTTCAATATGAGACTTAAAAAGCATACCCTATGACCTACTAACATAATTCTACATATCATACTCAGTAAAATTAATATATTGTGCAATAAAAAGCTTGAACTCTGTTGAGATGTCAAATACTTCTGTAGAAATTCTTTAAAGTGCCTAAAATGTTTATCTTTTAAAAGGATAAAATTTAAAATTTCTTAAGAAAATGATACTTTAAAAAATAATTTTCTTTTTCCTTTCTTCCTTCCTTCCTTCCTTAAAATGTGTATCTGTGTGGACATGTGCCTGTCATGCATGTGTGGACTTAGAGGACAACAACCTTTAAGGAATTTCGTGACTCCTCTGACCATGTAGGTCTCAGGGTCATCATCTTTGCCCACTGAGCTGTCTCACTGGTCCTGAAGAAGACAGCTTTTGACTTCTTTGATCTCCTAAATGGCACAAACATTCATGAGATATTCTTAATCAGACTGATAAATCAGTTATTAACATTAAATTTTAATGCCATTTCAAGAAGAGAAAACATTAAAAATGTCATTTCTATTTTTTAGCCTTTTTATCCATTTAAAATGCTCTTGTAAGTGAATGTTTTTACATTAATCTTAACAAGCACAATATTTGATGGTAACTGTAATTCTCTTTATTAGAAACATGTAAATTTATGTAAACATGGCCTTTATAGTTATTGTGAATCTTTTCATCAATTTTATTTTATGTTTAAAGTATATGCAATGATGATCCAGATAAATATTTTTCTAAGAAGTAGAAGACAATGATCAATACAATTAAATTGTATTTGGAAAATCTTATAATCTACATTGTTACAGTCTCAATGCTTTTTGCCTAATTTAGATATCTAGATGAAATTCATGCTTAAACTTTATTAAAGATTATATTGTGTGTGTGTGTGTGTGTGTGTGTGTGTGTGTGTGTGTGTGTGACATAGTGAGCATATGGAATTCAGAGGACAATTTGCCTGATAGTTGTCTCATTCAGCATTTGAGCTCTATAGGTCAAACCCAGGGCATCAAATTTGGTAACAAACACCTTTACCCACTGTGTGAAGTCATTGGGCCCTAGTCTTAGATTTGAGCAGTTTAAAAAAAAATCAAACACTGATAGCAAAGTATGCATCTAGTATTCTAGGAGAAACACGTCATTTTTCCATTTTATTACAACTTCAGCTTCATTCCCAATGCATCTCACATTCAACAATCTATGGCCACTATCTTTCAACAGGTATCTCCAACATAACCAGTCACTGAAAACATTTAAATACCTTTATCTTCCATTCTGTCACTATGGATGCATATATTATGATATTCTAAATTTACACATGTGACATTTTATAAAACTGATATGCGCTAATAAAATAGAAAGTTATTGTCACTGGTGGTTAGAATAAATTGCATTCCAAGACAAATAATATTTTTGATCATGATTTGTTAAAGTTATTATAAATCTCAACTTTTTGAGAATAATGGATTTACTAATTCTTTCATATTTGCCTTATAGCTATTATTCGGAATTCCCTTAAATGAAGCAATCAAAGTAGAAATGAAAAAGTTGCAGAATGTTTGCTATGCAACACTTTAAGCAATTCCAAGTACCTGACTGGAAAAATGAAGCAAACACGGTTATACTGAGACACTGAGAAAGAACCTAGCTAATGGTGAACAATCAGTTCTTCCTTCTTTTATTAATTAATCATTATATCTATTGATTGAAATTGAGAAATGTTCTGTAAATCAAAGTCTTAGATATATGTAATTTATTTATATATAATCCACAAATATTAAATACATATTGCCTACTAGTTTGATAGCCAGTGTCTTCAGAAAACACCATGGATCAGATCATGGTAGTGTTATTCTACTATCTTTAATCATATATGTTTTAAGTTTTCCTTGATGTTATATAACTTACATTAAAAAAAAAAAAAAACAAAAACTAAACAACCGGCTTTGTTTTCACATAGGCTCGAACACTGATGTGTAAAGTGTCACTTACTTTGATCAGGACATCTTACTTGATTATTAATGTTTCACAATAAGAGTTCAGTGAAAGAATACGTTTACTTTAGATGCCTTAACTAAAAGAAATCTTTTCTAGTAATCTCCTTGCCATTCCTATCCTAGGAATTTTTTTTAGATCATGCAAATGGCATCTTTTTAGTCCTTTTAGCCTTAGTTGCAAATAAACCGTGTAAATGTATGTGTAAATGCCTTCTCTTAAAAAAAACAAAGGGCCTATATTTCTGAAAAATAATATATAATAAAATTTCACAGATTGTCCTACTATTTCATTCTCATTTTATTTTCATTGAGAACTGTGGTACCTAAATGTTAGCATTAAGTTATTCTTATACTATTGCTATAATACAGCTTAATTATTATGACTAAGAAATATTCTAAGTATCCATTGACCTCTTTCTGTGGAATATATAATTATTAGGGTTTCTATGGAATATGCATTGTTTTATCTAACTTACATTATCAACCCATTAATGTCCACACATATACATAGGCATTTTAATTTATATTAGTGCATAATCATATACACTATACATAATCATAGAAAAACTTCTGAATATTTAATGTACAGATCCCAAAACTAAACAAAGCACACATTTTGTAATTATACAATTTTTAAAAATAAATGCTAGTCATTTTTCTTGTTATTCTCACTTCTATCTGCCTTTGTATTGTTAGAATATTTACAGTTAAAAATCAATTTCTTTATTGATTTTTTCCTGTGGTTTGGTGGAAAAATTAACCTCAGAGTGATTGGAGATTACTTTGGGCAAATTAAATAGCATAAGAATGGCTACAATAAGATAATTATGTCTGTAATAAATTTTCATAGTTCATTTTCTGAAACAAATTTAACCACCTTCATTAGGGAAAAATGTTTTGGCCATTACAAGATCAAGTCCATGGAAAATAACTGATGTACTCTTAACAGATTAAAAAAGCAAAGAGCCTACGTGGACATAATTTTGACGAGTCGTGATATTATTCATGTCTATGTTATGTGCACACTTAGATGACAGGAAAGGATTGGATACTGTGTTAGCAAGGTAGGAACAAAGTAAATATAAACATTGTGTACTTCCGTACATTTTTAAAGTAGTGACTTGTTTAACAGATGTAGAAACAAGAACAAAATAGCTTTCTATACAGAAAGCCAGATGTGATGATAGCACATGCTTGCAATTCCATTTCCAAGAAGCTGTGAATACAGAGTGAAGAATTTAAGGTCAGCATGGAATAAGTAGTGCAACACCATCTCTAATGATAGTATACATGTGTATGTACATATATTTAATATGTATTATATACATATCATATGGTACACACACATATACACACAAGTAGACCATAGAAAATATTGGTGAATTAGAGATGCTAGAATAATCAAACATAGCACAGAGGTTAATATGACAAAAGTGCAGTTCATAACTCTTAAGAACTGGATTGTATATGTATTATGACCAAACCTGTCCAAACTTGGTCCAGAAAGGAAGTTGCATGAGGAGATTTCTGAGAGCTTCTGAGAAAACTTGTAAACAAGGCAAAGGAGTCTTATCTCTGCTCCTCCTAATACGGTCTGTTCTTGGAATGTGCTTTTGTGTCTCTCCAAGGCATAGTGAGTAGGAATAACTTTACTTCAGACTATCCATTATCTTACCCATTCTTATATAGAACAATGTTTCCAAGCAAGAACTGTCCCCATCACCCTTGTGACTATATACAAATTAAATCATGTGACCTAGCCCTTGTGACTGTACAGTTTTAGCTCCAGTGAACTTGGCTTATATGACATTGCTTAACCCTCAGAATATGATCAAAATAAATTGTCTGATGTCTGAATAAAATTGGCTATTCTATGATACTTTTTTTTCTGCCTCCTGTTTAGGTCTCACTTTCCCAGATTTATGACAAGAATGGTACCAAAGCAATTTGCAAAGAAAATAAGTTAGATTCACTGTGATTCGTGTATAGAAAAATTGTGAATTTAGTTTGCTAGATGGTGTATTAGTTGTCTTGTTCTTCTGATAAAACATTCTGAGAATTCAACTTAAAGAAGCAAGGTTTCCAATATGGAATGTGATTGAAGTCATAGCAGCAGATGTTTGAGGAAGGAATTCCCAACAAGCCAAGGATGATGATGCTGGTACTCAGCTCACCTTTTTCATTCAGTCTGGCAGTTAAGATGAATTTTTTTATGTCATTGAATTAATCAAGAATATCCCTCACAGACATGACAGGGGCTTTGTCTTCTTTGTGATTCAAGATCCTGTTGAGTTGACAATCACAAGTTACCATAGGCTGGTGAGCTGGTTTAATGGGTTAGGAAGCTTGGGACCAAGCCTAATATCACAGTATGCTTTCTAAAACCCAAAGTGTGGAAGGAGAGAACTTGTGGTGATATATTGTATATATAATAAAATTCTCTGGAATACCAGAGGATAGAGCCATCTCTCGATCTTTTTTGTTTTACTTTTTTGAGACAGAGTTTCTCTGTGTAGCTCTAGTTGTCCTAGAAATTGCTTTGTATATCAGGCTGGCCTCAAATTAATGGAGATCCTCCTGCCTCTGCCTCCCAAGTGCTGGAACTAAAGACATGTGCTACCACCATCTGGCTTTGAACTCACAGAGATCCAGAGGATCTCTGCTTCATGAGTGATGGGATTAAAGGCATGGGTCACCACTCCCTGGCTTTCATGGCTTGGCTATAGGTGATTTTGTGTACTGTGACTTATGTGTACCCTACACACACACACACACACACACACACACACACACACACACACACACACACTGCCCACCCTTCCCCCCTTTTTCTCCTACTGTTCTGTCACGGTTTCCTTTTCTAGTATAGTTCTCTTTATGTCTCTTTCTTTCTCTCTCTCCTCTCCCCTTCTTTCTCTCTGACACAGACACAAATGCACATATGATCATAAGGAGTTCTAATTTCATATTCTTGAGAAGCAGAGAAAAACAGATAAAGAATCCAACATCTTTGACTACATACTAAGTTCAAGGCTGACTTGGACTAGAGACAATGTCTTAAAATGTAAATTGCTGTGAATGTCTTTTTCAGGAATATTCTTAATACACAAATTAAATGAAGCATACAAATGGTTATAAAAGGTTATTATGCTAAATTTTTTCACGTGGAAAATTAAAACAGTATAATTCAAGAAAGCAGTACCACTCAGAAAGTGTGTAAGCATATTTTATATTTAAAATTAACATACTGTGGTCTTACCCGGAAGAGTGATAAGCAGTATTACACATTTCTAGGATGATTTTACATTTAAAGTGTGATGTTAATATAGAAGAGTTCTATCTACCCATATACTTCTCTTTTACAAACAAAATGAAAGGTCAAAATTCTTATCTAATTTATGATAAAGGGAATACTCTAATTTTAAGATGAAATGTTAATGCTCCCTCAGCCTGTTCAGGGAGTTACCAACATTCGGGTTAAGCTTTGAGACTGTGAGAGCTCAGTCTTCTACTTCATTTGTAATACTTTGTCCTTTTGAAAATACAGATTTTTAGATTAAAGATTGATTAATGCTACATGGAGTAAATAATTAGGTCAACAGTTGAACTTAGAAACTAACAAATGACCAATCTAAAGAGAAGTTCTAATTCTTTTTATCTATGTATACATGTGTAAATATGTCATCTGCATATACTTAAGTTTTTACATTGTTTACATGGTAATGTGTTGGCTTATAAGAGTATGGTCAGAGGTATCAAACCTGCTTAATTTAAACTAAGTCAAATTCTTAGTTTATAGTATAACAAGGATCTTAAATTAAACATTCGGTTCTAACAGCCTTGACTTCATAAGCATTAACATGCCTATAAAGAGACAATGGTGAGTGTATAGAGAGACAATGAATGTGCCCATGCTATCAGAAACAGAGCAGTCTGATGAGCCCAGGTCCATCTTGAACACACTGACATGGGCTTTATATTAATTAACCAATTGATTAGAGTATATGTAAATCTATTTGTATAAGATGTATTTCTTGTAACTGGAGATTTTAAAAAGTAGAATATTTTCAAATGATAAAGTAACTTTTCCTAAGTTAATCATTGTTCCAAATTGAACATGGAAAGGAAAAAAGACAGATATAAGAATATTAAGCATATTACATGGCTAAGACTAATTATAGCATGCCTATGATTAGAGTCACACTCTCTAAAATTATGAGAAGTTTTTGTAATAACAGATATTGCTTCATGTTTGGTTAACTTGTCTCAGGCTTTGAGAGAAAACTCCAAAATACAGCATTGAGATCCAGGCACTCTTAATTAACCTCTAAATTATTTTTATCAGTCTCAGACATAGAAAACATGCCCCAAATAACAGGAAAACCAGGTAAATATTAAGGGACATTTCTAGCTCACAGCATATTTTATAGCTAGGTTCTATAATATGTAGCTATTTAAGACATTTTAAACTATAGGGATTATAGAAAGACTGGTATATAAAACTAAGTCTCTGCCTTTCTTTATCCTAACACAAAAGGTGCCCAAGCTCTGAAAGAAACTGACAATCAGATTTTGCTTTGTCAAAAATACATAAGCATTTGTATGTTTGCTGATGTCTAAGACGCTGAGACCAGGAAACAATAACAAATACCTCAAAAGTTCTTAAGAATAAACCTTTTAGCTTCTGAGTTTCCATGCCTTAAGAACATCTAAGAGAATATGCAATTTCCATCTAAACTGAACTAACTACTAACCAAGGGCTAAATGTCTTCTGCCATACAGAGGAAATAGTATGATAATCTTCTTTAATAATTAGATAACCCCTGTTTATAAACTTGCCATTATTTTATTTTCAGCTTCCACATGTTTCTTTTGACAGTATTGAGAGAAATAATTGTAACATAACACTGCTTCTCTTTTAAACAGTTCCATGATAGGAGTTCTTCTTGAACTTGTTCTTATGCATTTTGCAACATTCTCAACATATACCCACTGATGACCTTTGTTCATTTATTTTATTTCAAAGTATTTCATCTTTAGAAGCAGGCTTTCTTTGTTAAATACAGTCATGAATTTTCTGAAATATTGTCTTTGCTAGGGTCATTGGTCAGTATAATTATATTACTCTTGTATAAATTGTATATTTTTAAATTCATTAATTTTTTTATTTTTTGGATACACATTTCAAGCTAAAGCCCTTGTGATGTAGAGATTCCAGGCAAATCCTACTATAGTATTCCCACATCCTCTTCTCCAACTATAAAACAGGCAGAGAAGTTGGTGGTCACTAGGCAGAGTCTATTACCTTCAGAAGCATTGAAGACATCACAGAACACTGATTTTCACCCTTCAGCTTCCTCAAAATATTTTTGGGACCACAGCTCTCAGGGAGTAAAAAGGTTGAGAGTGAGTTAAGATTAGCATATGGAAGAAGTGAGATATAAGATGAAATCCCAGAACAGTTTTGATTTGCAAGTTCCTCTTGGCTAAGAATGTTGAACATTTGTTTAAGTGTGTGGAAGTCATTGAAAATTCTCTGTTTATATCTGTACCCCATTTTAATTGGGCTATTTATTTTCATAATGTCTACTTTCTTGAGTTCTTTATATATTTTGGGTTTCAGCCCTCTACTTGCTGTGTAGTTGGTAATTTTTCCCCCATTCTCTAGGCTGCTGCTTTGTCTGGATGATGGTGTCCTTTGCTTTGCAGAAAATCCTCAGTTCCATGAATTTCTATATATTAGTTGTTGATCTTATGCCTGTGCTAATGGTGTTCTATTAAAAATGATTTTTCCTGTGCTAATGAGTTCAAGACTATTTCTGATGTTCTCCTCTTATAGATTCAGTAATATAGTTTTATGGTAATGTCTTTGATCCATTTGGAGTCAAGTTTTATTAATGGTAATAAATAAAACCTATTTTGATTATTCTACAAGTTTGACCAGCTCCATTTATTGAAGTTGCTTTATTTATTTATTTATTTACTTACTTACTTACTTACTTACTTACTTACTTACTTACTTACTTACTCACTTACTTATTTGGTGTGTATTTTCTGGCCTCTCTATCAAAAGTAAGTTGTTAATAGGTGTGTAGATTTAGGTCTGGGTATTCAATTTAATTTTGTTGATCAGAATGTCTATTTTGTGCCAATACTGTATTGCTCTGTAGTACAACTTTATACAGGTGATGTTGACATCTCCACCAGTGTTTTTATTGTTCAGAATGGTTTTAACTATCCTGGATTTCTTGTGTGTGTGTGTGTGTGTGTGTGTGTGTGTGTGTGTGTGTGTGTGTGTGTGTGTGTGTGTGTGTGTCTATCTGTCTCTGTGTGTGTTACCATATGCCATTGAAAAGTGTGTTTCAAGAATATGAATAATTGTGCTAGAATTTTGACGGGTAGTGCATTGATTCTGTAGACTGATTTAGTAGAATGCCCATTTTTACTCTGTTAATCCTATGGATCTTACACCTGTCAAAATGGCTAAGAATAACAAAAGCGACAGCTCAAAGTGGTGATGAAGTGAAGTAAAAAGAACACTTATATCCTGTTGGTGAGGATGTAAACTTAAACAGAAACTGTGGGGATTGGTGTAGTGGTATCTCAGGAAGATGGGAATCTAGCTCAAGAACCTGCTATACTACTCTTGGGCATATACCCAAAAGATGTTTCATCCTGTGATAGAGACAGAGACTAGCTCAATCATGTTCATTGCTGATTTGTTCATAATAGTCAGAAATTATAAACAATCTAGCTGTCGCTCAACAGAAGAATGTAAAGAAAATGTAGGACATTTAAAAAATGAAATCTTACTCATCTGTTAAAAATAACAGCATAAAATGTTCATGCAAATGCATGAAATTTTCATAAAACCTATCATCTTGAGTATCTCAGAAAGATGAATATAGTATTTGCTTATATGTGAATATGAGTTATTAGGACAATAATAACCAAACTGCTACACAGAACCACCCATGGTGGGTACAGAGTAAGGGACTAGGGGGACATTTATATCTCATTAGAAAATGGAAATAGAATAGAGATTTATGGGTGGATGGGGGTAAATTAGAATAGGAAGATCAAGTTGGGGGATGATAAGAGTGGGTTGTGGGAGGGAGTATAAAGATAGACAACTAAAATTAAGGGGTATTTATAGGATAATATGGAAGCCTAATTCAGGAGAAATGGTATATAATGGGTATAGACATGAAAATGATTTAAAGGAATTGCAAATAATGGGGGAGGCAGAGCCCCAACTGGCCACCTTTTGTTACCAAGTGAAGCTTCCAGAACCAGAATTGTATTACATCTAATTGAGTTGATTGTCAAAGGGTTTCACAGAAATCCCCAAAGAACCCACACTGTTGTCAAGACTATATGTTACTCTCCAGAAACTGATTGCAAGGCCCCATTGCTGAAAATAGTACATACAGAACTAAATGAAGATGGAGATGTTAGTGCCTACATACTGGCACCCTTACACTCAAGTCTTTAATACTCTAAGGTACTCTGCATTCTCCCAAAGGAGAAATACAAACAGCAAGCCATCAACAAACCCTTAATCTACAATATTGTATGACCTGAAAAATGTACCAGTGCAATTATGACACAAGCTTTTGGGAGTAACCAACCAATAACTGATTTGATTTAAGGTCCAATTCACAGGATAAAACCAAAACCCATACACAGGATATCCAAGGTACCTAAGTAAAACCAAATTAATACCGATCTAAAAGAACACATACATGCATACATACATACATACATACATACATACATACATACATACACACATGATTTGCACACACACACACACACACACGCACACACACACACACACACACACACACACGCACACGCACACGCACACGCACGTATGTATAGTGCCAAAATGAATCCTAATGATATTATGCTATACTCAGAGATTAGTGCCTTGCTCAGCTTCTATTAGAGAAATTTTCTCCTGCAGCAGATATAAACAAGCTGGACATTATACATAGAATGAGAGGCCATGGAACATTCAACTCCAAACAGGATGTCTCCATAAAGTCTTTCCCCTCAGAGCTCAGGGAACCTCCACAAAAGAGAGGGAAGAAAGTAAGAGCCAAAAGTTATGGAGGACATGAAAAAAAAAATGGCCCCATAAATCAACATGAGCAAAGCTCTATGAGCACACAGAGGCTGCAGCAGCATACACAGAAACCTGCATGTGTCTGCACCAGGTCCTCTGCACTTATAGTATGTCCTCCAGTGTGGAGATATTTTCAGATATAATAACAACAGTTGGAGATATCAGAGGATCTACCCACAGTCAGTCTAGGAGGATCAGACAGTGGTAATCCACACCTTTAATCCCAGCACAGGGAGTTTCCTCAGAGTGGTGACCTATGCCCTTAATCCAGTCTGAGTTTGAGGTCATTTTAGTTTACAGAAGGGGAACCAGGCTCCTAGGCAGGTAATCTGGAAAAAAACAAAAAAAACAAAAAACCACACAAACAAAAAGACTGGAGGAGTTGGATCTGTTCTCTGCTATCTCTGACTGTTTTTATTATATTTGAAAATATCCTCATACTCCAGTTTAGTATTGTTATAGGATTCCTGAGTATGCTAATGAGTAATTATCTGAATCTTGTGTCTTCTCTTGGGCTCTTTTCCTTCTGTTGATTTGTCTTGTCTATCTTTGATTTGTTAGATTTTTGTTTTATCTTGTTATATTTTATTGTGTTCTTAGGTTAACAACTCAACTGTCACCTATACCTTCTGGGGAGAAAAAAAAAAGAAAGTTTCCTTGAATAGAGTGACACTGGGTATAACAACCACTCCAGGACAGGCTTCATGTCCAAGAGTAGTTGAACATCGACTTCTCAGTTTTTGGCCTTATGTGTACTTTCATTTGGTTAATGTGTTGGTGTTATTTTGGAGGGATGGTTTTTTTGTATTGGGTTTATGTTCTATTTGATTGTTTTTGAGGAATAACTTAATGTTTGGAGGGTAGACGACCTGGGAGGACTTGGCAGAGGGGAAGAATATGATCAAAATTGCTTTAAATTAAAAACAGTTTTAATAATGAAAGTCTAATTAAAAAATTAAAAGGGGTTGACGCAAAATCTGGAACCCCCTTCCCCAGTCAAGCCTCACATATGTGTACAGAAATAAGTGTGTTATACAAATATCTCCATTTGTCCTGCATGAGTAACATTGAGCCTTAGACTTTTTCCCATCTTTGGACAACTTGTATTCTTTAACATGTATTTCTTGTTTAATAAATCACCTCTTCTGTTGTTGTCCACATTTCTTCATCTGAACATGGGACATAACATAGAAATCTTTCAGGGCCTCTCTGGACAGCAATTTATGCCTATCACACTATAATTATAAATCCATCAGATTCAGTACAGAAATATAAAAGAGGTTTATTAGAGTCTTTAAATCTTTGAGACAGCTTCTATATCACTTAAATTCATTAAAAGAAGACCCGCAAGATTGCTTAGTTGTAAAGTGCTTGCCTTGCAAGTATGGGCTTGATCTCCAGAACCTACATTTAAAAAGCCAGGCTCAGTGCCATGTGTTTGCAATCTGGGAGGTAGTAAAGAAGAGTTTGGAAGAAATCCTGCATCTCACAGATAGCTGGCAAATTAACAAATTCCAGAACAATGTAAGATATCTGCTGAAAGGGCATAATTGTCTCTCTCTCATTTCTGTGTCCCTCCTATAGTCAGCTGTCAAGATGTTTACCTGCCCTTCATTTCTCTTACAAACTCTAAAATCTCATTTTTATTGATGAGGCTAGTAATAAAAGAGAATCCAAATCTCCCCAATAATGTCTGCACATGCTTAGGTATGAGGGTAGACATGCACATCTCTCTGTGTGGCTCGCTCGGTCAGAGGCCAACATCCAAGGTCTTCTTCTATCAAGGCCTCTCTTGCTCTTTAAGACAGGCTCATATCTGGCCCCCAGTACTCCCTGGTTGGCTAGGCAGTGAGCTCAAGGGTTCTCTGTACCCTTTTGTGCTACTTGTCTGTTCTCATTACCCAGCTAGTTCTTGTGGGCACTTCAGCTCTGGATTCAGCTCTCAAGCTGGTATGACAGGCATATTACAAACTGGACTGTCTCTCAACTCCATTTTCATCCTTTCTATCTATACCCACAAGTCTGAAGAGATGAAATATTCATAAGAGCAAGCAGTAGGTATTTGAGTGTAATGTGAAGTAATTTACTGCCTTTTGGTGTGGCATATCTGAACTTCTGGAAGAAATCCACTTGCTAGTGATGTGATAGTGATAGTTTTTAAAAGACAGCTGCAATTATCTGGGGCTTCCTTTGTAGACTTGTATTGTCATTTTGCTAACTACCAAAATAATGGCTTGGATGAATTACAAACTTTTGCTTGGCTGTTTTTCCTTTGTGTGTTTGTGTGTGTGTGTGTGTGTGTGTGTGTGTGTGTGTGTGTGTGTGTGTGTGTGTGTGTGTGATCATTTTTCTTTTGTAGTCTGAAACATCTGCTTAGAAAAGCAAGGGAATTACTGTTTTCTTCTGCCCTAGGCAAACATAGATTTAAAATTCACACCTGGAGTTTGCTTTCATGGGCTGGGCTTGAGCCTGCAAGCACTGCCTGGGTATTCTGGGACAAGGGAACTGTAATCCCCTGGTGATTAGAATCAGGCAGGGGTAATAGTTTGTTAAAGTAACCACCAGTTCTAAATCAATAAATCTCTAGCTTGGGTCGAGAAAAGAAACTGCAGTGCCCCTTCAAAAGTTTGAGATCCCAGCAATATTGCAAAGACTAAAAAAATACCTTGCCGTTTAAATAGTAGAAAATTTCATACCTGCATCAATATAGGTTTTGTCATGTAATCACAGCCATAGGATCCCAAACCACCTGCCTTTTGATCTTGAAAAAGTCTCATTTTGTAACCTATTCAGTAAAGTAAAGCGTATGGGATGTATACCTGTGATTGAAGCCGTTTCTTAGCTTTCTGCAAGAATGAGCTACATCAATAGCATTTACTTATGTCCATATTACAACTACTGAGATGAATACTCAAAACAATCAGAAAGCATTCTCTACTGGGCATGATAGTAACTGAAAGAGGTGTGAGTGTGAGTGAGTGTGTGTGTGTGTGTGTGTGTGTGTGTGTGTGTGTGTGTGTGTGTATCTTTTGGGGAATTTAGTCAGCAGACTTTGATTTCATCGATAATTTAAGCTTAGCCATCTCAATATTGGAATAGCATTAACCATTTATGCACTTATATACATAACTCAAATTTTATAATAATTTTTATATTTTATTTGTGAGAAAATAATCTAGTACATATTTATAAATTATGACATGTAAAAGCAGTTATTTTGATAGCTCAATATTTCCATCTAATAGATACCTAATCTATGAATGAATGAACATGAATGAGAAAAGAAACCCAAACATACCTACTGATAACTCATACAGTTTCAGGAATATTTTTATTTATTTTATATGACATTTTAATAATTTACTGGCAGAATGGGCAAAACATCTGACCCTGGCTGAATTGGATGTGTTTCTTCTGTAGGAATTCATGCATGTTTTTTTCTTATGAAATATGCCAGAAGCAATCCATAGAAGTATGCTTCAATATGTATCCAAAATAAATGCTCTCTTAGCTAAAGGTTAGCAACTGCCCTAAAACATTATTAGGCCTCTAGTTCAAAAAAAAATAATAATGGATTTTTCTGCTGGCCTTTTCTAAATAAAAACAAAACAAGCCAGGCTGCACTTTCTTCCCTCTTTAAGGCTAGGAGCCCTAGGGCATATCCTGTGGTAAAAGTCCTCCACAGCACTGGGCATTTCTTAAAGCAGTAGTGCTGCACTTCTGCTAATGAGGAAAAATTACTTTTGTTGGCACTGGGAGGGTAATGCTGCTTCCATTTAAGATTTCTAAAGCCTTTAAAAAGTGGGTCAGCCTCTGAGTTTCTTTAAAGATGCTGCTGGCAAGTCAAAAAATAGAAATGGAAGCACAAATGCCCTTTCGTGGTGTTGGCACCTAACCTTAAATTAGGAGGTCAATAGACACAGAGAAAGAGGGATCTGCAGCTGCTGCTGGGCTTTGGTTATTGCTCAGGTTACAAAGGCCTTTCTGTCTATGGCTCGGCAAGATCACTGGCCCTAACATTAGTTCACTGAATTTTATATTTTATCTATATCTAAAAGCTCAGTTGGAGAAGAGGTGAACACGAAGGACGGAAGCTGATCACTTCCTTTCCGGATGATATCTGATGGTGAGCTTCTGACAACATATTTGTTAATGTTACTCAGACATTAGAGGATGTGGTCTGATAGAAAGGCATGAATCCAGGGCATGAATCCAGGATAAGCACTCTGAAAACTCAAAACTATAGCATAGATTCAATGTTCCTAATTTAAATTTTGAAATGGGAGTCTTTAATGGGTGTGTACATATGTATGTGTGTCTGTGTAATGTGTGTGTGTGTGAAATGGGAGTCTTTAATGGGTGTGTACATATGTATGTGTGTCTGTGTAATGTGTGTGTGTGTGTGTGAGAGAGAGAGAGAGAGAGAGAGAGAGAGAGAGAGAGAGAGAGAGAGCACTCAAGCCACAGCATATGCATGTGTGTGGAGGGCAGAGGATAACTTGTAGGAGTCAGCTCTTTTTCCTCACCTCCAGGTTCAATGAGATACCATCAGGTCCTCTGACATGGCCAGTGGTGGGTCTTAATGACAGTCAGCTCTCTTGTTTCTCTTTTGACCTCATCAGTTTGCCAGACTAACCTATTTGACAGTTTTCAGACCAATGAAAACATTTACTCAGAAGGCGTGGCTTTCTCTCTCCCATCCCTGTCTCTCTTCTACAAACAGCTGCCGGGATGGGATGGAAGCTTGTCCTTCCCTGTTACTTTCCTATGCACACTTGTTCTTCACTCCTTGTCTTTTGTCTTGATAAGCTGATGATAAGTGGTTTATTTCCCAGACTTTATGCATATAAATTAATAAAATATTCAAACATCCTTTACAGTATGGCCTTTGTTTTCCCTAAATTTAGATCAGCACAGAAATGCATATGGAAGCAAATTTTCAGAGGTGGTAGCACAGTTGGCATTTGATACTATTTAAGACTCAATTTAAATTATACCAAACCAGCCTAATAGAGACAGGCAAGTTTAAGATGTATCGTGTGAAATTTGAGTTTATTCTCTTTTTATCTGCTCTTTTTTCTTTGTAGTGCTAGGGTTTGAAACTAGGTTCTCAAACAAAAATGGGCTTGTGTTCTGCCTCTGAAATAATACCACTAGCCCTGCTCCTTTAAATTCTAATTAAGCTGATTACAATTGTGGGAGTTATTTTGTTTTCATGAACATAAGTGGGCCTAAAATAAATGACAGATTTATTAGAAGGCTCTGAATGTATTCCAGAGAAATTTAGCATCACTCATTCTTAAGAGTTTAGAGCTCAGAAAACAGAAGCTGTCTGGAATTTAGAAGATTCTGTCTTTCTCTCTCTCCCTCTCCCTCTCCCTCCCTCTCTCCCTCTCTCCCTCCCTCCCTCCCCCTCCCTCTCTCTCTCTCTCTCCCCCTCCCTCCCAATATGTCTATAACAGCCAGCTTGCATGAACTGGGAGCCTGGATGTAGAGTCTATTTACTGTTCCAAGATGTAAATAAAACAGTTTTTCACTTAAAATTACCAGCTTGAAATTAACTATCAGGCAGAGTTCTGAAATTTTAGCTATAAATTCCTATACATTTTAACAAACATATACATTTAAAATGGCTCAAAGGTATGATAGTCTGACTTGACATGTTCAGTTTTTTCTTTTCATTTACTCTTAATTTTTTTCTGTACTGATGTAACTATTAAATTATTGAACATGGCTGTCCAAATCCCAATTCAATGCAGTTTAATATTTCTGTGACTCTCACACATTTTTATGCACATAATTTCATTTTTCCTAAGTAGTATCTTACCAGTTTAGCTTATCATTAGTGTGTTACTCAATGTAAGGGAAAGATAGAAATTACTTACCTAATATTTACCAAAGAAAGTGAAAAGTTCCCATAGCATATATACAATCATCAAATGTATAACGTTGGCTACACTGTAAGATTACATTGCTGCATAACCCCACACTTTGGGTATATGATGTACTGAAAACAATTTCAAATTTGCCAGGATACTTCCTCACTACTGGCCAGCTTTACCATCACCTGAAGCTGTCATTCTCGGTGCTGTGGGAAAAGTCATCAGTAGTCTTACTCAGTGTTGCCCCATTCCAGGCAAGATGTGAACTCACCACTTTATGACTGGGTTCGAGTGGTGGAAATGAGAGATTGAATGCTCAGCCCTAAACAAGATGCTTATTGCCCTACTCTTAACCCTCTAACAGACGCTTGAAGAATAGCTTAGGAGGCAGAAAAAAAGAGAGCTGAAGGTTAGGGAGAAGTACTATGAAATATTCTAGAAATGGCATCACAGCCAAGAATTTATACTATGGAATCGTATAATTTGCCTATATAAAATCAAGCCAGCAAATTATGAGCATAGTTTTCATAGATGATCTATAAGTCTCATTCTCACAGGAGATACTGAGATATTGGCAGATTGGCCGTCGATAGTTGTAATATAGAGCCTGGTAGGATTGCTCCAACTCCACACCCATGAACACATAAACAGTACTAATTCTACTTAGTGGATTATTTAAAAGTTGGGGGAAGTCACATATTAGATAAATATGGGAGAGTTTGAGTGGAGAAATGAGGGTAGAGCTGTGGTGATAATTTGTGTATGCTGTAACAAATAAAGCTTGTCTGAAGATCAGAGGGGAGAGCCAGACACAGAGTTATTCATAGAGGCTGGGGAGTGGTGGCACATACCTTTAATGCTAGCAGTCAGAAGGCAGAGGCAGATGGATCTCTGTGAGTTCAAGGCCACTCTGGGCTAACAAGGAGTCTAATTTATCTTAAAAGAGAACCAGGAAGTGATAACTCACATCATTAATCCCAGTACTTGGGAATCACATGGCTTTAATCCCAGCACTAAGAAGGCTGAGACAGGAAGTGGTATGGCTGGATGAAAACAGAAATGGGCAGATGGAGATAGGATCTCATTTCAGCTGAGGATCTGGCTAAGTGAGAAGTGGTTATGCCTGTTTCCTTTGTCTTTCTGATCTTTCAGCATTTACTCTGATATCTGGCTCTGGATTTTTTTTTTATTATTATAAGATCAATTAGGATTTGTTGAACATAGAGATGATTAAACTTCATTGTAATCTTACATGAAATTCTTAGGAACAAAGGAAAAAAGAGAAGAATGTTTCAATGTAACCCAATTATCCATACTAGATTACAATAAAACAGGCATCTACTTTATATTTTATACTTTATAAAATCCAAGTATGTGAATTTTATTTAATTAGTGATTATAATTTACTGTTGAATAAATAAAAATGTTAAATCATATTTTCTTTACATTTCTATTGGAAGCAGTAAGGTTATACCTAGATCTAAATTAAATAAAATTAACACATTTTTGAGAAAATAACCGCATGTCTAAAGGGATGAAGGTTAGTGTACAAATTAATATAAATGGTTTGGTTTTGATTATATCAAAATGGAATATTAATTAGTATCTCTTGTATTTCTTAACAAAATTGCCAGATATACCTTATCAAAATAACATGAGTCTTTACATATACTTGTTACACTTTTACTGTGTAAATACAAAGAATGCGGAGTAATTTTTATAATTTATGGATAAGTGATTCTATATAATTAAAATTTTGTCTACTCACAAATAAATTTCAATGTTAATCAAAACAAAAACACACTCTTTATCTCAGTGATGCTATCGTGTATAATCTTTAAGATTTTTCTTTAAATTGATCATTTCTGTGTGTTCGGTAAATCTATGGCTACAGGCTTATAGTGACTCACTCAATTTCTCCGAAGCCAGAGAACTTTATCAGTATAAAGATATCTGCAGCATTTTCTTTCTTTGAACCAAATACATTTGCTTTATAAAAGGATTAGCCACTCAGTAGAAAATTGAAACACATAAAATCAATAGATTTCCATGCTTAGCAAACCAACATGATGTATAACAGCAGTTGATGTTGAAATCCTTTATAACAGTCTTGTTTCAAAAAGAAAAATGGTGTGCAAATTCATTTGCAGGCCAGGGGCATTTCATTTTGTGACTATGTATATGTCAGAAAGATGATATTATTAACTATATAGATACAAAGAAATAAAGATGCTCTTTTAATATAGAGAAAAGTCCCAAAACAACAGATAAGCAATCAAAAAAAATTAACCTGCAGAACCAAGACAATATTTAGGTTTCATTTTCATTTCTAGGTTATAAGTTAAGAAAAGCACTATCAAATATGATAATTATTCTGTTTGTTACTGAGGACATGCAAGTAAACAAGTATAGTTCTGGGCATAATATCTCTGAATATTTAATGAAGATATAAATTGCAATAAACACCAAATGATTATAAACACTGTGAAAACAGTTCATAGCAATTTCAGTCTAAAACACCTTACTATCACAGATAGGTTGAGAAGCACTAGAGATGTATAATTCATTGCCTATCAAAATCTTCTCAATATATTTTTCTAGCATCATTTTATATCTGAACAGATCATCTGCTTTTGGACTCCAGCAGTAACATGTATCCTTTTTCTATGTCCTGAGTTTCAGTCCCAAATAGCATAATCCTTTCCATAAAAGAGAAACCTTGTCATAAACTGGGCCCGAAACCTCTTTTTAAAAGCGATTATATGTTCTATGTTTCTTCTTGATGAAGTCTCTGTGATCATGAGACAATAGTATTGAGCCAAAGGGACAGCTGGAACTGTAAGCCCAGTTCATATTTTCACTCGAAAGCCATCTGATATGTCCAGCTGGATTAATGTAGAATAGGGATGTGCACCAACGTGATACAAAAGCTAGAGGAATTCAAATCATTGAGTTCACTGACTTCTCAGACAGGCTAAAGAAAATAAACCCTCTAATTACATGCCTAAACATACCCAATAGTGCCTGTAAATCAGTGCTTACATGCCAGCATATTTTGAGGGACATTTTGCTGCTGCTCCTAAATTTGTACCGTATCCAGCTGGCCACTACTCTACCCTGTGATTTTTTTCTTTTCTTTTTGTAAGAACACATATGTAGATTTATTTTAATTAAAAATTCAGATTATTTAAGAAATTAGCATCTAAAAACATGAAAAGCACTCGCTGTTGTTTGAGCTTGGGTGTGGTCAGTACTCTGTAGTCTAGTAAGCAGTATGAAGAAAGGAAACCTATATTTCATTTGAAGTAACTTACTATATTGAAAAGATTACAACATCTGATTTATCGTTTTTGTTTTAACAGGTGTGTGATCTTGACAGGATGTAACATTTGTGCAACTATTCTGCCTTTTGTAAAATTTTGAAAAAACAATTCTTTAACATATTGTCTCTTAGTTACAAGCTGATATTTCTTTTTGTTTATGTTATAAAATTATCAGTTAGGGCAAGAACAACATGCTGTTTACAATTTTTAAGGTACCACAGGGAGTTAAAGCTGTGTTTTGTTGATTCATGAAAGAATGTTAATCATTATATTCATATTCTACTGAATAATAGAGTTAAAGTGTTAGAGGAAGCTCTGCAGATTGGTAAGCTACAAAAAGGAAGCCTCAAAAACACCTAGGGCATTCTTTCTTTAACAGATCTAGGTAAACAGAGATCCTTGGCTTCTATAATAAGCATTTAGTGTTTGATGTCTTCACAGGCTTTGTTCCCACTGCTGTTGCAGATTTAAACCAGTTTGTTATCATCTCATCTTCCTAGATGCCAGGGCACTGCCTAATCAGTAAGCTTCTGTAGTCTTTAATTGGACAAAACCAGTGACTATATAAGCACAGCAAGAATTTATACATTTTTAATAAAAATGTTGAAATTGATAAAATTCATGTTCTCGCTCAATTTCTAAGACTAAGTTCTCATAGAAAAACTTAGTGCTGTATTGTAGTTTATTTAAAAATATAAAATAATAAACTAAAAGTAGGATGTTTATTTCATCATAAGAATTTACATTTTTAAGTACAAAAAAAAGCTATCCAATTTTCATACATATTTATCTATAAAAACTCAAAGACACATGGCAGATACCTTGGTAGAAGGGAATTTGGACTCTGAATGGGAATGGTCATACATGCAAAGACATCTCAGTACTGGAGTTCACTGCTGGTCTGAGAAGACAGATCATGCTGCCATGTTTCAAGGAGGTTTGTAGGAATAAAAGACTTTTGTTGCTGACATTTTAGAAATAATGAGACAGGAAAACAAGGCTGCAACCCTGAGAGTAAGGAAATAAGCCTCAGCACTTAAGATGGGGAAAAGCATGTTTCCTGAAACCACTCTTTGTGTTAATTCTGAATTAAATTGTGTATAACATAAATAAATTTGTAAGAATTCTATAATGGATTGTGCACAAGCAAGCACTCAAATGAGCCTGTGCTCCTAAAAACTGACTTCCAAGGTAAAACTAATACAAAAGTATGGGTAGCACTCCACAGAACCATTCTGATTTCCCCCCTTGCTGCCAGGTTGAACATTTTCACTTCAACAATCAGTACAAAAATATTTCCGTTTTCTTATTCATAATGATCACTTAGAATCCTTTTATTTCTGTCTTTATTCTCCCCTTCCACTTAAGTCTTCAAAGCTGCTGTACTTCTTTTGAAATATAGGGCTAGAATCCCAGTTAATATACTGAGTATCCACTAGCTTTGGTTTCTTGATTCTATTAGGACTTAGTATGGTCTCTACACATTTTAATAGATTATAAGATTGATAATGCCCCTGAATGGCTTGGACTAAGACATATTACTGTGACTGATGTATTGTCATTAAGGCATATCTAGAATTACCTGGGAGATGAGTCTCTAGGAATATCTGTGGACATTATTTTGATTACATTAATTGAAGTGAGAAGACCCACCAACCATGCGTGATGCTCCAAAATGAAAAGGGGAGCTGGACAGAAGCATGCATTTATCTTTGTTTCTTCTTGATTATGTGTTACACTAAGTTGCTTCAAACTTCTGCTACCTAGATTCCCTCATTGATAGACAGCACTTTGAACTATAAATTGAAATAAACTTTTATCCATTAAGATACTCTTGCCTGGTCATTTTAGCTCAGTAATTCAAAGTAAACTAAGACATATGACTAGGGAAAATCACTCTACATATTACAACAAGGCATTTGGTGAACATTTCTTTAGATGGCTTTGTGGGCTACGTGCAACTACAGAGATATTCCTATGAGGCTGATAGGGTTAGGATGTCTTGTAAGTATTTAGAGTATCCATGAAAGGAAGGGACAGTGGGGAATAGCTGACCTCTCTCTCTCTCTCTCTCTCTCTCTCTCTCTCTCTCTCTCTCTCTCTCTGTCTCTCTCTCTCTCTCTCTCTCTCTCTCTCGTATGTGTGTGTGTGTGTGTGTGTGTGTGTGTGTGTGTGTGTGTGTGTGTGTGTGTGTGTGTGTGTGAAACTGTAAAAGATTTCCCCTGAGCACCAAACTCAAGGTATGGCCCATGATACATAAGCACCAAAGCACTAAACTATATTTCTTCCCCTTTATTCTCATATTTTAACCATGAAATTCATTGGAAATGTATGTCATTTACACAGAAGACAAATTTACTTTTCTTACTAAGTGAGACCAGAGAGGATTCTAACATTATACCACTGATAATATTAACAATATACGTATAGGGTAATGATATAAAATAGAAGTTTAAAGAAACCACAGGTTTTACTTGATATATTCTTGTGAGCATTTAGCATAATGATACTTTCATGAAAGTTAACACAATTTTCATACTTCATAGTATAAACACAAGTGAGGAGATGACATCTATCTTCCAATGACTAGAGGAAGTCAGAGAAAAAGTGAAAATGTGTTAAATTAGAAGGGTATTTTGTGGGTTAAAAATTATTTCATAGTCAATATTAATCAACATTTAGTATATAATGAGTGCTAGGTAAGTTATACAACTCTCCCAAGTTCACAAGTACAAAGACTAGAAATGAAATGTTATATTCTGTGTGGTTTGAATATGTATGATATATAGGGTCTGTCCAAAAACCCCTCGTAAAGGAAAACTATCTCTGCAACTAATGGAAACCATTATAGAAAACCACAGTAAATAAAAATGCAAAGTCATGAAGCAAGGCTCCCATGGACACATCTACAAATCACTCCTGCCCTAAGGCTTCGGGAACTTTGGAATAAGGGAGAAGACAGTCTAAGAGCCAAAGAATCAGGAAGTTTGCTGTGAAAATGTGTCTTCTGGTAATGTCAGAAGCTATACCAATGAAGTCTCACCAATATAGCTACCTGAACTTGAGCTGAACAAAGATAGCAGGATAGAGATGCCCAAGTGGATAGAGGAAAGTTCCTGAGGTTCAACCCTACACAAAGAACTATGAGAAAATAATAAATGCTGAGAACAGAAGACATAGTCTCACACAGAGCAGAGTATAGCAACTGTTTATCGAATACCAAAGGTCAGCTGTGAAAACATACATACAAATTACATTGTATGAGCTGAGATGGCTATATTTAGGAATATATATGTATCTACATATAAATATGTGTATGTAATAACAATTAATGGAAAAAGAAGCCATAAATCTGAAAGCGAACAAGGAGGGATATATTGGAGGGTTTGGATGTAGGAAAGAAAGGGGATGATAGATGTTTATAATCTCAGAGCTAAAATTAATGGATCAATTAAAAATGGATCATTGCAAACTGAAATGAATGTGACAATAAAACTAGAAATAACTACCACAAAGAAACAGATAACTAACGTGCAAAAACTGAACAAAAAGACTTAAACATGCTCTTTATTTGCTGAGTTCTCCAAGGGTGAAATGTTTCCCGTCTCTGGCAGTTCAACAGCATGCTCAACAGACATCTGCCAAATGTGATGTACTGGGGACTCATTGATTCAGACTAGGCAGCTTTCAAGGTATTTTTCCATCTAAAAACTAATCTGAATCCAGGGCGCCTGTGATGAGAAGTCCTCCGGAAAGTAAGCATGAAAAAAGCAAAGGAAAAAAATTCTCAACTGACAGTCAAAATTTTTCAATTAGAAGCCGAGGGACATTTTACAATAGTTTCCAGGGAAGCAGAAAACTCCAAAACATAAAAATCATCCGTGTCCCACTCAGATAAAATGAACCATTAAACCACTGTGATCATTTAAAGATTTATCCTGAATTATTGCAGTTGAATATTTAGCAGTTTTATTATTTAATACAGTATTTGAGGCCCAAAGGGAAGTTTCAAAACTGTGATTTTTAATTTTCTTTACTGTGAATCTTCAAACAGATAATCTTGGCATTTCTTATATTAAACACTAAAGGTGTTGGCTATCAAGTTAATAGATATTTATATATAAAGTGACTGCCTACTACAAGGTAGAAATACAACTTGGTTTGTTTAAAGAATAAAATTTTCTATCAGCGTTGGTTTTTCCTGTTAATTTTTTTTAGGATGAGAAATCACATGTTCCAGGGCTTGCAAGGGTTTATACAAGCTCCTTTACATGTATATTATACCTTTCGGTTTAGTATTTTTCTTAGATTTCCCAGTGTAGGAAAGAGTGGCTCCGAGTCTTGTGCTTTCTCTTGGAACTCCTTTCCTTCTGTTGGGTGCCTTGCCCAACTTTGATGTTATGGTTTTTGTTTTTTGTTATAAGACTATATTTTATTATGTTTTGTTGTTATCACTTATAAATTGTTCTTTATAAATTAATGGCAGAAAAGGGAGTGGATTTAAATGAGAGGGAAATGGGGAGAACCTGTGAGGAGCAGAGGGAGAGGAAACTGTAAGCAAGACAGTGTTTGAAAACAAAGTAAACATTTTCAATAAAAGAGAAAAAAATACAAAAAAATCTTGTGTACTTTAGATATGCTTTTAGTACCAAATGTTCATAGTCCCATGCACATTAAAATTATAGAAGTTAAAAAAATTATTGGACTGGCATAAATAACACCATAGGTGCCAATATCCATAGACAAGTCATGCGTTACCAACAATGTGGGTGAACCTGGAACAACAGATAGGCACAGAAAGATAAACACTGCAAACACCACTTCTATTTTGGAATTTAAAAGGTCAAGGAGAAGGGACAAGTAAACTGGCAGTTGGGTGGATGAGATGGAGGGAGAAAATGGGGGAGATTTGACTTTTGATTTTGCAGCTCAATAAAGATCAGGGGAAAAAGCATGGATCTATGAGGAGACAAGTTATTGTTAAAATATGTTTTACATACTAACACAGAGAGCATTAATATGAGCTGATCTTAAAATCTCTACACATAAAGAATTGCCTACAGAAATAGAAAAAAAAATCTGCTTTTTGTTATTTAAAAGAAATGTAGCAGGGCTAGATGATTGGCCATTGGTTATAAGGACTAGCTGTTCTTGCAGACATGCTAGGCTTGTTTTCCCAGCAGCACTAATATGGTGGATCACAGCCATCTGTAACTGTAGTTTCAGTGGATCTGATATCCTTTTCTGGTCTACAGTCATACAGTCAAATATATAGAATCAAAATAAATAAATTAAAAAAATCTTTAAAACGTGAAAAATAATTTGTATCCAAATATTCAGAATTTACATTATATGAATTAAGTCCTATCTGTATTAGGAGTGATTGATGTGGCAAGTTATAGGTGTAAGTAAAGTTTGAAACATGTCTGAGGGAGTTACAGAGAAAGGGCTTTGTGTATCAATCAAGTCCTTTAAACTTGAGCTTCTTTTAATTTTTATTTCTCTATCCTGCATGATATCTTACGAGGTAGCAATCATATTCTCATTGTGACCAAGGACTTTCTGTCTGTCTCGGGATAAAACAACTGGAAATGTTTCTGTCCTAAACCTGTGAAAGAGTGTCTGCAATGAATGTTTAGGTGAATCTTTCATTTCTCTGATAACTGTAGGTCTGCGTCTGTTTGTTTTCTTTTATAACTCTCAACTGAGTAACAAGTGGGTCATTATTTCTACTAAGTGTTTTAAAACAAATTAGGTCATCATATCTAAGAACTATGATCATTCCATTCTTACTGGCACACATCTGAACCCTAGCACTTGGGAGACGACAGATCATGAATTTGAGGTCAGCTTGAATTACACAAAGAGATTCAGTTTCAAAACAATTGAAACATAATCAGTATATCTCACCTTTTCTAATTGTGTTTCTAATGAAAGGACAGCACACACCTACATTGACTAAGTGCTTTGATGGTAGGGAGGGGGACATTGAGATTTTCTTCCGAAGTCTAAAAAGTAAAAGGATCAAAGCTTATTATGGTGATATATTTTATATTTAATAAAATCAGCCTGAAATATCAGAGAACAGAGTCACCTACAGGCAAGCCAGGAGGGTCAGAAAGTGGTAACTCATGCTTAATCCCAGCCCAGGAATAACCAAGCAGTGACTTGTAGTAAGAGGTTTCTGGCTTGGACTTTCCAGCCTAACCTCAAGGTTTTGGCCCACAGACCCACAGACCTGCAGAGACACACAGATGCTTACAATAGTTTTACGCTGATTGGCCTAAGGCCCAGGCATATAACTTGCTGACTCTTTACCCTTAATCTAACCCATGACTCATCCTGTTCAGCCCTGCAGCTTGGTACCTCTTCCCAGAGCAGCACACTTGTCCTCTGGTTCTTTTGGCTTCTCTCTAGCATTTTGTTCTGTTCTGCCTGTTCCTAGAGTCTTCTTAGTCTGGTAAACCTGCCCACACTTCCTGTCTGCCTTTGGCCAATCAGTGCTTTTTATTAAACCAGTGGGTGGGACAATTCTTTACAATGGAACAACATAATCCCCCTACAGTGACCTAAGCATTTAATCCCATCACTCAGGAGACAGAGATCTTTCTGTGTCTCTGTGAGCTCAAGGCCTAACTACAAAACAGTTGCAGTTCACACCTTTAATTCTAACTCTAGGATTATGGTGCAAAGTTGAACCCAGAAGAGAAACAACTGGGCAAAGAAGATATTTAAGGCAGGTGTAGGCAGACATTCAGGTATTCTGTAGAAGCCAGTAGCCAGGCTGAGGACTCTAGAAGATAGCTTTTATCCTGGGAAGTTGACTGGGTGAGAATTGACTGTAATCTGTCTCCTCTCTCTGATATTCCAGCTTTCCCCCAATATTTGGCTCTGAGTTTTCATTAAATACCAACTAGAATTCATGTTTCACTCATTTTTATGCCAACCCACCATAATTGGGGAACTGAGGTCTCATTCCTGTGTTGTGAAAAGTGTGGCTGTAGAGGTTATACAGCTGCTCTCCAGGGGGGTGCTTGCATATAGAAGGTGATGCCTGTAGCTCATACTCATAACTTGTCAATGATACTAACAGTGTTCCTTGGCCTCAATTTGCTAAATTTCTGAATGGTTATTTTAGTTGCTGAGTATTTTCTTTGTTTTCATGGAGTCTTTTAACAAATTTCATCTCAGTCCAACCTTTTATTTCCATTCTTTTCATCCCTGTCACACTTGTTTGCTGTAGGACCCATCAAATAAGCTTCCTGAGTGCAATCTCTGTTTTGTGTAATTGTTTCCATGGATGTGACAGGGAAGGTCACAACCAAACAATGGCCACACAGGTAATTTTAAGGATATAAGAAATTAGAAATATTACCTTGTGTAGGACATAATACATCTCAAGGCATAAATAGTCCCAAAGAGTTTCTAAATATAATACTCTAACTGAAAACTGGTTTTGAAAGTGATAATTGTATGCATTCTGGACGTACAATGACAGTAAACTAGAAAAGCCACTTGTATGTTGAATGCAGGTTCCCAAACATGACATAATGGGCAGAGATTCTTTTCATAAGTCAATAAGGAAATATGGAGGTGGTCCTATCACTGGTTGCAATGGTAGTGATTTTAAGGGAAATAGGGGATAATGATGTAGGCTTCAAAGGAAGTAATGAATCTCAGACATCAAAATGTTAGAGGCTTATGAACCAGTGATGGTACAGTCCTACAACACAAAATCTTGAAGGCCAAAACATGGAGAGAATGAGTTTGTAGTTAGTGGATCTATGTAGGGATGATTCTGTTTTTAAATAAATAAACAAGCAATAAAACTAACCTAAAACTCAGGAGACGAATCCATATTTCATTCGACTGAAATTAAGACTATAAAATAATTCCTGAACAAGGTCAAATAAGGTTAAAATATATCTATTAAATCATTTTATTTAACCAAAAAAACCCCCAAACCAAGCCTTATGTACATTGTACAGAAAGAGGAGAAAGTGAGGCTGAGTTGATTAAATTTTCTTTGCAAAGTTAACTTTTTGTTCTTAGAAGATAATGGAGGCTGTTGCCAGTTTTGAGTCAATACTATTTAGAAGTCTTGGATCAAATCTAGAGAAGTTCTAAACTTTTCTTCTATCTAATGTCTTCAAATCTGTGAATGGTCTGATAGGACTCAATATTATGAGGATATTGATTAGAGATAACAGATTTCTCTAACACTGCTTTATGGCAAATGATATCACTCAAATCCAACCTGGAATTAAATTACCTCACAGTATTGAAGGATACAATGGTATTAATAATTTCAAAACAAGACATGCTGGTACATAGAACACCAAAATATCATGTCTATATCAGTAAACTAAAAGAACATGATATGAAATTTCTTCTCTATTTATTATCAATTAAAATCATCAAGTAAACACCAAACCATAAATGGTTGTATGAAAACTGCTCAAAGTTTTGTTCCAAAGAACAATTTGGAAATATGGCTAGGACATACATAAAGGTACTGTATTGATTATTAATAATAAGCTACAAAATTATAGAATTGAAAAATTTAACAGTGATACATTTTCACTTAAATATTTTTATTAATCAGTTATTTATTTGAGAAAGTGTGTGGGTGTATAGTGAGGGTGTGTACACATTCCTGCAAAGTGTATGTGTGGTAATCACATCATTTTTTTTTTCCTCCTTCTATTGCATGGGTCCATAGACTGAACAGAGGACATTAGGCTTGCTAGCAAGTTTCTTTACTGATTGAATCATCCTAAAAGTCCATATTTCATATTTTTATAAAGTTAAAAATGTATCACATTTTCAACACTTAGTTCATTGCTATAACTGATCTTAAGCTGTGATGTGTGTCAAGGTTTCCACCTATTGTTCTATGTATTTTCAATTTCCTGCTTGCCCAACAGATGATTATGGAGGCACACAAGCGGCCCTAGAATACCATCTATGGAACAATTCCATCCTCTGTGATTAAATATCCAAAACCACAAAGCCTTACATAGAAGTAAATGAACATTACCTGAGCAGAAAAGATGAACAAAACCAAAAACAACCCAAAGGATATTGGAAAAGTTGTCAATTGAAAGGATATATGTTATAATAACATAAATAAGGCCTTTATTTGTGCATCTAAGCAGAGAAGCAATTCCATTTTTGTTCTAGAGAAAAACATAATTTTAATGATTCATTTAAATGATAGTGACTTGCCCACCCAGAAACTGTTTTTCCTTCCTTCCAATTTATGTGTGGCTGAAAATATGCATTGCATATTGCCACACAGCTGTCACTCTCTGCTTGGCAGGAAAATTGAAGCTGTGATAACACATATTGCTTATTATGCTAAAGCCAAAAACAAGCCCTTAACTAGGTACACATCAAATAAAATTTAAAAATATTCACTCACAACAAATGAGCGACACAATAATAGATCTTGAAAACTCAATTTGGGATATATTTTATAACATGCACAAACAAATCATGAATAAAGCCGCCCTTTTTATTCCACATGAAAATTTCACATTTGTTGAGCTGATGTTGTTAATGATAACCTGTAAGTGTGCAGAAGGCAGTCTTCTAGTTATATAATCCTGGCCTGTCTTCAGCTACAATGTAGGCAGTTTTCACATGGAGTTTCAGATACTACACAACATAAGAATGTATTACTTATTCATCCAATCTAACTGTAACATCTCACCCATGTCAATCAAACTTGGGTGGGGCATGATGTTCACTGTGTTGCATTAATTTCATAGCTTAAGCTTCCTCTAAGCCTTTCTCCCAAAGACTTGTAATAAGAATATATAATGAAAAGATTACCATCTCCCCATCATATTTTCAATATATATTGCTGTATATTTTTAAATATATCCTACACATTACTAAGGTACAAGTGTAATATTGGTGAGACTGAAAGTTGCCTTATCTCTCTTTATTCATTTTTTCATTTGTATCAGTGATCTAGGGTATTTATTTATAAATGAATCAATAGCAATTCTAAACAAAACATCTTTGGAAATGTGACTTGAGAAGACAATATTTAGGAAGAAAATGAATCAAAAGCAATGATCATAGTTTGATTCCTGATCTTCATTTATTTGTAAGACTGCAGGCCAGTTCCTGAGATGTCTCTTAAAAGAAAATTGTGTAACTTGTAGTTAAGAGTTAGAGAAATCTTTCCATAACCACATCTGAATGATTAGTGCCTATCAATTACTTCCACTTACAAGTACTTTTGACACTTTATGAATAAGGCAGATTTCCTGTTTTATGCTAGATTGATGTGGGAATGCCTTTCTGTGTGCTGTGCATATCAACCTTTAAATAAAGGAGCTGTTTTGGGCCATGACAGGCACCATAAAAGAAGTAGGAGGAGAAATCAGAGCATAGGTAGGAGAAGTGGGGCAGAGTCAGGCAGATCAAGCAAGCCGCCCAAAGAACAACATGTAAAGGACACAGGTGAGCCACGGGCCACATGGCAAAAAGATTAATAGAAATGGGTTGATTTAAGATGTAAGAGCTAGCTAGAAATGTGCCTGAGCCATAGGCCAAACAACATAAAGCTAATATAAGCATCTGAGTCATCTCTGGGGGCCTGAGCAGCAGCGGCAGGTGGCTAAGAGTCTGGGGCTGCAGGTCTGTGGGTCTGGGCCTCTGGCCACCTGGGACCAAGAAACCCCATTGAAACACTAGATAAAGGCTTATGTGATGACTATGCAATGTTTGTAACTATTTCTTGAAGCTTAAAACCTAGTTGACCTTTCCATATGACAAAGTTAAGAAGTACATTAAACACTGTTTTCGTGTTGCTTAATGTCTTTGAGAATTTCATTTCTACTGACCTAATTTGTTTGTTGGCATAATGTCCCTTCTGCACTTGGACCAAAGATGCCAAGTCTAGTTTGGGTTGTTAGGTGAGTATAGGATCTCTCCTGCAATTATCACAATTATAATTAGTGATCTGTATAATTTTGACTTTTAATCTGTCACTCACTTGAACATAAGTTGCACTAAAGTCAAGACATAACCCCACAGTGTTTACTCTGTCAGCCTCTGTCACAGGGTCTTGTACTCAATAAATAAATATTTTATCATTTCAAAGTAAATAAATGCTTTAAATCTTTAACCTCTAGTTTATTTCTTATTATTTTGTTTCTTACTTCTTTTTCCCATCATGAATTTAAAGACAAAAAGTAAAAAAAAAAAAAAAAACAAAAAAATCCAAAAAACCCAAACACCCCCCACCCCACCCACCCCCGTTTTCTAAAAGGTGACTATTAGCAGCTCATCAGATCTTCTGCTTCTTACTCCAAGTAATTGAGTTATTGATGGTTGTTTTCAGGTCTTCTAAACACTAAATATGAAAGTGTTCATAAAGTTATGTATTTGAGGATAAAACATTACTATCTTATTTTCTTTAAAAAAAAAAAAAAAAGGCCTTATTTTGTTTAGTTTTACTGTCCTGAACTAGATCTATAAAAATCAGCCTTGCTTCATGATCAAATTAACATCATCAAACTCTAGCAAACTTCATCCTACACTGATGATCTCTGTCCATTCGTGTGCTGGGCCCGGCAGCTGTCTTAGGAAAAGAGCACACACAAGGGAAAGTGGCTGAGGATTCATGCTTAGAGTCGACCGTTCATTCATCATCACTTGCAACTGTATCAATAAATCATGATCTTTGCTTTTAAGCAGCTTATACCATAATAGGGAACACTAAGAAACAAACCAATAATTTCAAAGTATTGTATGTGCAACAGAACAAAGGTAGCTACTGGTGCAGCTTGCTCTCTACTGTCTGTCTCTGTTCAGTCCCTAGAGCTTTAGAAGAACAACCGCAGTATATATATATATATATATATATATATATATATATATATATATATATATATATATATATATATATATATATATATATATACATATTTGAAATGTAACCATATTTCAAAGCAGTAGTTATAATATGAATATGCACTGATATTTGGATCATGTTCTGAACTGCATTCAGTGTCATTTCTTGTCCATTCCATATTAGAGTTGGAATGAAAAAAAAATAAATAAAAGCCCTCTGAAAATATCAATGATTCATGCTGACTAAGCTATTCTGGCATCCATTGATTGATTTTTAAATGGAAATTCTAGCTATCCACTTGGTTTTAACTATTGATAATAACAAGCATACTGTTTCCATGTGTCCCTTTCCTACTGAGCCCTCCATGGAATTTCCACTAACAGTTCCTTCTTACCATTCCCTGTGGTGTGTTACACCACGGTAGCTTTTACCTAGCATGCAATTTACCTAGCTTTGCACTGCATGATACAGGAAGTGCCAGCTAGAATTATAAAGGTTTCAGAGACAAGAAAAGGTGTCCTGCTATGTTTTGAATGAGGCTAAATTTAGTACAGGAAATAGGTCTTGTATGTACAAAACAGCTCTGGCACTTAGAAAAGTATCACAGAGTTTTATTTGAAAACCTAAGATTATGAATCTTAAAATAAAATCTTTAAAGTATAAAACATATAATTTCCCTCCTTAAAAATGACCCACTGAGAAAGTAGGAGAGTCTTAGAATGAAATAAATTGAAATTACTTGAGTAAATAGAACAAATAATACAAATGGTGGATAGTAAATGGCAATGCTCATTAAATCACAAATCATGTGACCTATATTTTATTTGCTCTAGGGAGTGGGTACTTCTATTCCATTAGAAGCAAGAAAATTCTCATAGATGGTGTAGACCAGAAATTATATCTGAGCAAGAGCAGGTATGTTGCACAGACCATAATATGATTGATAACATGCAAACATGGGTTAGAATAACTTTCACATGGAATGCAGATGGTATTCTACCAAGGAGAACTGTTTTGATGGGACAAAAAAGCCTTCCATTTGAAAGTAGAAAAAAAAAAGTATGACATGATTCAGGAAGGAGCAGGAAACAAACACAGCCTTAAACAAAGTTAAAAAATGAAGAAATGACATAGCACAGAATAAACAGAAACTGAAATCCAAGACAATTTGGTTGTAGAGTGGCACACGAATTGAAGAAAAACAGGTACAAGCAAAAAACCAGTTGGATAAGTAGGCAAGATGAAAATGGATAAACAGCTGTTCTCATCACTACTCACATGTTAGACCTTTGAGCGGATTTTCTCCTCCAATATGAAAGCTTATTTTTATTAGGAAATATCTTTCATGTTTACTTGTATGCAATTATAATAATATTTGCAAAATTTAGTTAAGTATGGCATGAAATCATTAGTATTTTCATTTATGTATCTAGACACTCCAATTTGAATATTCAGAATCATAAAGGTATCTTGGTAGCTTAAAGATCTAAATGTGTTTTATTATGTTTTATTTTCAACTCTATTAGATTATAAAGAACCTAGGATAATAGTAACACAGAAATCTGGGCATATCTCTGATAGTAGCTACAGAGAGTACTAGATTATGAGTCTGACCTATTGAATAAATGAATTGTTTTGTGGGATTATGTTGAAATTATTTGGAGGAGGTTGTACAAGGTAATTAGTGGGGCTAACTAGGGAATATAGTCCACAAAGAATTGTCTTTGGGGCCTGCATTGGTCCCTGCCTCTTTCTGTACTGCTTTTTTCTATTTATTGGTTACCATCATATTTACTTTTGGCCATTTAATTATGGTAGACCGAATCCTCTGAAACTTTGAGTTAAACAAATCATTCCTCATTTAAGCTGTTCTTTCAATTATTTTGATCAAAGCAACACAAATTAATAACAGAAAGGGTGGATATTTTAACACTTCACTTTTGAAATACCATTTGTTACTGAGTTAAACAGAGATACTGATTCCAGTAATTCTTTTCAGAACAGTGCCATGTCTTCACATAACAGCACTAATACATTACTTATATTAATTAATTGTTTGGTATGTCTTCTTCAATGCTTCTACATCTTTTCTTTCTTTCTTTTTCTTTCTTTCTTTCTTTCTTTCTTTCTTTCTTTCTTTCTTTCTTTCTTTCTCTCTCTCTCTCTCTCTCTCTCTCTCTCTCTCTCTCTCTCTCTCTCTCTCTCTCTCTCTCTCCCTCCCTCCCTCCCTCCCTCCCTCCCTCCCTCCCTTCCTTCCTTCCTTCCTTCCTTTCTTTCCTTTCTTTCTTTAAATCTGGAGCTTACTGATTACCAAGACAAGCTGACGGCATGCAAAAGTATGTCTGTCTGTCCCACCTTTCACAATGATTCACACTTGAGGATTTACACTCAGGTCCTTACACTTGCAGAGTAGGCAATCACTGGGCAGTGATCTAAACCCAAGAGAGCATTAATATTAAAAGCAAACACAGGAGCCAAAATCTGACAAGTGATATTTGTCATAATATTGTTTAATATCAGTTTTGAAGATATAACACAATATTTGTAAAACTATTATTAGAGTATGACCATGAAATTAGAATTATGGTTGCAAGGTACTCCAAAGAGTTGTAACAACAAAGCAAAAGAAGTGATAAATTTAAATATGCCCCAGTCTAGAGCAGTAGTTCTCAGTCTGGGTTATGATATCTTTGGGGTATTGAATGACCCTTTCACAGGGTCACAGGGTCGGTATTTCAAATAAACTGCATATTAGATACTAACATTATGATTCATAACAGTAGCAAAATTGCAGTTATAAAGCAACAATGAAATAAATTTGTGGTTAAAAAGTCACCACAACTTGAACTGTTTAATGTATTCCGTTAGAAAGGCTGAGATCCAGAAGCCCTGTTCTAAAGCATTTCTCTATACTTTGAACCAGGTATCAGATAAATCAAGGCAGGTAAGTAGTTCTTCAGTGTACTGAGTATTATGACAAGGATTAAGTAAAGGAAATTCCCACAAACTGCTAAATTTATCTATTTGCCAAAATACTTGCTTATTTTTAAAATTCACATTTAAATAAAATTATAGTTTGAGTATCCATATTACCTTTTAAAATATAAGCAGGTCTTATTTTACTCCTCTTTATCTTTGCAGATAAAAATAAAGGACAATCAACACAAATATGCTGTATTAGACAGTCAGATACATAAACTTACTATAACCATGTGTGTTCATAACTGGATGCATGTATTCTTTTAATAACTTTTATATTTATAACAGGACCTACAACATTTTAAGTTAAAAACAATAGCCTAATACCATAATCTTCTATCATTCAAGTTTAATGACTTAAAAATTTGTATTTCTTTAATTATCATTTGTCTCTGTTTCTTCACTGTTGCTATGATAAAGCACTTTGAAAAAAATAACAACTTAGGAAGAAAGGATTAATTTGGCTTTGTACTTCCTGTCATAGTTTATCATTGAGGGTATCAAGGTAAGAATTTATAAACAAACTATGGAGCAATGAAATTTCGTGGCTTGCCTGAACGTCAAAGCATAACTAACCTTCGTATTCCAACTAGCTGATGGTGATTACCACAGAGATCTGAGGTTTTCTACATCAATTAACAGTTAAGACTATCCTCACAGACTTGCTAACAACCCAACTTGGTGTGGGCAATTCCTGAATTAAGATTTCTTTGTCAGGTGACTCTAACTTATGTCAAGTTGATAATTTTAGAAAACTAGGATATTATTTTCATTTATATTGAGTGTGTATGCATATATATGCACTCTTTCACAGTGTTCAAAGGGTGTTCCGAAAAAAACCTATCAGCAGTTGGTTCTCTTCTCTCCCTGTGTGTTTCAGAAATCCACCTTAGGTTACCATGTGTGTGTGACAAGTGTTTTTACGCACTGAGAAATCTCCACCGCCCCTAAAATAACAATAATTTTACTATATCTCACAGTTGCAACTGTCAGAGATTTTGTTAGAACTCAGGTGAGCAATGCTTATTTCATGTGGCATGGACTAAGTATTCCCTGTGCTATCTGTTCAATAAGAAAGGCTTGGTAGCAGAATTTATCTTTGTTTACTGCAATTGTCTAAAATCTTAATGTGTACAACTGGAAGAAAGACCTTTTGTATCTATAAAGAAATATGACTGCATCTTATCCCAAAAATCTTGATCCTGGTTTAGGGGGCAGCTTGAGTTTTCAAAGCTTCCAGGTAGTTATAACACATAAGTAGTACTATTAATTTTACAAATGATTAAGTAAAAAGGGAGAAAAATAATTTGTTCAACCCTTTCCAACTCCATATGGAAGAAAAACACATTCTTGTCAATATCCATAATCTACAGTATCAGTTTTCAAAGAAAAAAATCATTATATATATAATATATATATAACACTAAAACTTAGTGTTGAGGTCACATGATATGTGAGATTCTTATATAATAACAGATTAATATATAATTCAAAGCCTCAGGAAATCAAGGTAAACGGACAACTTATTACTTTGCTATCACAATTCGAGATTCATAATCCAACCTTTAGTAAGTTATTGGGCAAGCAAGTTGCTAGGTCTAACAGAAGAAAGTGTTGTGTCCCAGTAGGGAGATAGTATTACTTTATCAATTGCAGAGAAGCAGATTTAGAATTGTTTATCTCATTGTAAATAGAATTTTGATATAGTATGCAAAAGATTGAGGAGGGAATGCCAGCATGGCTGGTTGAAAAATACACTATGATGAAGGCACTATATTAAATCAATTTTTACTTGTTCTTCTTTTTTTTTTTTTTTTTTGAGAGAGAGAGAATGTCATATAGCCCAAGACTGGCCTCAAACTCATTATGTAGATGAGTATGGACAAATTAGAACAACAGATTTTTTTTCCTCAGACTTCTAAGGGCTGGGATTACAGGTATGTAATCTGTCTAATGTCTAATACATGTTTTGTGCTATTTTTGAGATAAGATCTCATAGAGCTCAAACTGGTCACATAACTTAGTGTACAGTCAAGGATTATGTTAAACTCCTATTTCTTCTGCCACACTTGGGGTTATAGGCAGCCCTTCCTAGCCTGGTTACATAGTACTAGTGATTGAACCTAAAGCTTCCTACCAACTGAACTCTGTCTTCAGCCCACCCCCAATATTTTAAAAAATGAATAGGGAGATATATTTGTCAATATATCAATATTTTGTGGAACTATAAGTATAATTATTATGGCAAATTAGAAAGTTAGGACAACCCTTGAAACACCAGCCTCACCCTTTACCCCCCTAATTCTAGGACAGCAGGGAAAAACCCTGCCAGCCAGAACTCCACATTAAAACCCCAGTCCTTTGGACACCCCCATATTCAAATATCACTCCAACCCCCAACAAGTCCCATCATCCAGGGACCTCAGCAGCTACCTTAGAACCACATTTCATCAGCACCTATTGGATCAAGAGATGAGTGACACTTCACCCAGCTCATCCAAATAGCACAGTCTCTGTGATTTGGCCCTGGAACACTAACCCCACCTATTTCTCCCTTAAATCTAGGTCAGCAGGGAAAATCCCTGCCAGTAAGAACTAACTGCACATTAAAACCCAAGTCTTTAGACATTCCCATCTTTAAATTCTGTCCCAATACCCAACCTGTCCTACCACCCAGAGACCTCAGTGGCTACTTGAACCCCACAGCCTCTCAGAACCTATTGGATCAACAGTTTTTCAGCACCTACTGAATCAAGAGTGGCTACCTGGGACCCACAGTTTGTCAGCACCTATTGAATCACGAGGGCTACCTAAGACCCACATTTGGCCAAAACCTACTATATCAAGAGTGGCTACCTAACACCCATAATTCACTAGCATCAGTTGAACCAAGAGCCCTTTTAGGATCAAGAGCTCACATTGAACCAAGATTGGATCTCTGAGACATAGCAACAGCCAGCTCTTATTGCACCAAGAACAGCTCACTGTGTCAGAGACCAAGTGGACCAAGAGCCCGGAATGGACAAAGAGACACTTTCTGAGACACAGACACAACCAGTAAAGATTGCTCCAAGATCAACTCCTTGAGATACAGACAAATCCTGTATTGATCTGAAGAAGCAATGAGCAGATGTCCATGAAAGAATGCATACAACCATATAAAAAACAGATTGACACCACCAGAATCCAGGAGTTCTACAACAGCAAAACTGAATATGCCAATGTAGAAGAAGCAGAAGGGAATGACTTTATAAACAACTTTATGAAGATAATAGAAGCCTTACAAAAGAAAAGAAGAAATTAAAAGCTCTATAAAAGAAATAGTGGAAGTCTAACAAAAAAGTAGAAGAGATCAACAAATCCCTTAAAGAAAATAAAGGAAAACAAGAAAACGCAAACAAACAGGTGAAGGAAACAGTTCTATATTAAAAAAAATGACATAGAAGCAATAAAGACACAAACCAATGGAAATCTGGAAATAGAAAATTTGAAGAAATAAACTTGTAATACAGATACAAGCATAGCCAACAGAATGCAAGACATGGAAGAAAGAATCTCTGGCATGGAAGATTCAATAGTGAAAATAGATATGTCAGTCAAAGAAAACACTAAAATCAAAAAGTCATAATATACAGAATCCAGGAAATCTGGGACACCATGAAAAGACCAAACCTAAGAATAATAGGAATAGAAGAAAAATACCAGATCAAAGGCACAGAAAGTATATTCAACCAAATCATAGAAGAATACTTTCCCAATCTAAAAAAGTAAATGCTTATAAAAATACAAGCTTACAAAACAATAAGCAGACTAGTCCTTCCCGAAAAAGGCTACTCACCTTATAGCAATCAAGACACTAAATCTATAGAATAAAGAATTTTAAGAGCTGCAAAAGAAAAAGGCCAAGTAACTTATAAAGGCAGACCCAACAGAATAACACCAGATGACTCAATGGAACAATGAAAGCCAGAAGGTCCTGGTCAGATGTTATACAGACACTGAGAGGTCAGCTACTAAAGTTGCCAGCCTAGACTTCTATACCCAGCAAAACTCTAAATCACAATAGATTATTGCATGAATAAAGGAAACTCAGAGCCAGATCTCAGGGAAAGGCTGAGATATCAAAATGTAAACACCATAGTCATATCTTGCCCATTTGTCTTCCAGCTTCCACAGCCTTGCTCCTCGTGGCTTCTTGTACCTGCTCTGTCTTTCTATGCCTTTCTTAAATACCTTCTTCACTCAGTTGTTTCACATTCAGGTTAAGATTAAAGGCATGGCACCACCACTGCCTGCCTGGGAGCCTGGAAATCCTTCTGTAAACTCATGATTTCAAACTGAGATTTGATGAGAATAAGGGCATAGGTCACTACACCCAGGTATTCCCTGTGCTGTAATTAAAGGTGTGAGTTAATACTGTCTGATCCTCCTAGACTGTCTGTGGGTTGATCCCTCTAATATCTCTGACTGGTTTTATTAAATTTAAAACATATTCCCACAATAGATGGAGTAGACAAGATATTTAATGATAAAACCAGATTTACACAATACCTATCCACAAATCAGCCCTACAGAAAGCACTAGAAAGTTCTAATCTTAGAAAGTTAGATACATCTAAGAAGCCACAAAAAATCCCACTGAAGGTAAACCCCCAAAAAGAAACACACTACCACTAAAAATTACAGGAATTAACAATCACTAGTCATCAGTATTCCTTAATATCAATGGTCTCAATTTACCTATAAAAAGACACAGTTAAATGCTGAGAAAGCCATTGACAAAATTCAAAACCTCTTCATGATGAAAGTCCTGGAGAGATCAAGGATATAGGGAAAATACAAAAACATAACAACAGAAATACACAGCAAGCCAACAGCCAACATCAAACTAAATGGAGAGAAACTCACAGCATTCTCACTAAAATCAGGAACAAGATAAGGCTGTCCTTTCTTCCCATACTTATTCAACATAGTTCACAAAGTTTTAGCAATAAGACAACAAAAGGAGATCAAGGGGATAAAAATTGGAAAGAAAAGAGTCAAACTATGTCTATTTGCAGATCATACGACAGAATACATAAGTGACCCCCAACATTCTACCAGGGAACTCCTACTACTGATAAATATCTTTAAGTTAAACTAAAAAAAAAAAATTAGCCCTCCTATTGATTTAATAAAATATTAAAAGGGATGAAAAAGAATTCAGGGAAACATTTTGATAACTAACCAAATATGTTCTGTATGACAAGTAACTGAGAAAAGATGCTGAAAAAGGTATCAGAAAATGGAAAGCTCTTAGACAGGTAGGATAAACATAGTAAAAATGGCAATCTTACCAAAAGCAACCCACAGATTTAATGCAATCCTCATGAAAATCCCAACAAAATTTTTCACAGACCTTGAAAGAAATTTAGTCAACTTCATATGTAATTACAAGAACCCAGAATTGGCAAAACAATCCTGTTCAACAACAGAACTTTGTGAGGTGTCACCATTCCTGATGTCAAGCTATACTCTAGAGCTACAATAATAAAACAGCTTGGTACTGGCATAGAAATAGAGTTGTGGATTTATGGATTGAAGACTCCAGCATTAATCTACACACGTATGAACACCTGATTTTTGATGAAGAGGCTAAAAATACATAATAGAATAAAGATAGTATTTCATAGCTCAATGTCGACATGTACAAGTTGATCTTTATTACCTTGTATAAAAATCAAGTCCAAGTGGATCAAAGACCTCAACATAAACCTAGATACACAGTACTTAATAGAAAAAAGTGGGAAATATCCTTGAACACACTGGCACAGGAGACGACTTTCTTAATATAATACCAGTAGCACAGACACTGAGTACAACAATTAATAAATGTGATCTCCTGAATTGAGAAGTTTCTGTAGGGCAAAGAACATGGTCAATAAGACAAAATAACAACTTACATAATGGGGAAAGATCTCCACCAACCCTACTTTGGACAGAGGACTAGTCTCTAAAATATTGAAACAATTCAAAAAACTAGACAGCAAAATACCAAAGAACCTAATATGGAAAATGGGGTACAGAGATAAATAGGGACTTCTCAACAGAAGAATTCCAAATGGCTGAAAGATTCTCAAAGAAGTGCACAAAATCCTTAGCTATCAGAAAAACGCAAATCAAAACAACTTTTAGATGCCACCTAACATCTGTCAGATGAAAAAATACAGATGACATCTATGCTGGAGAGAATGTGGAGCAAAGGGAACACTGCTCCGTTGGTGGTGGGAGTGTAAACTTGTACAGCCAATTTGGAAATCAGTATGATTGTTCCTCAGAAAACTAGGAGTCAGTCTACCCAATGATCCAGAAATACCATTATTGGGCATATACCCAAGGGATGCACATTCTTACTCCAAGGGCATTAGTTCAATTATGTTCATAGCAGCATTATTTATAATAGAAATAACCTAGAAATAGCTTATATGTCCTTCACCTGAAGAATAGATTAAAAAGTTTTGGTATATTTACCCAATGCAACACTACTCATCAGAAAAAAAAAAAAAAAAAGACATCATAAAATGTTCAGACAAATGGATGGATCTGGAGAGTCATCCTGAGTGAGGTAAAACAGACCCAGAAAGATAAATATAAACATGGTACTTACTCACTATTATGTGAATTTTAGATGTAAAGCAAAGGAAAACCAGGCTACAATCTACACAGCCCCACCAGCAACTAGATAATGAGGAAGATGAGAGAGACATCCATATATTGCTTGGAAGGGGAACTAGAGAAGATATCTTACAAAAATGCCATCATGGGGGACGGAGGTAAAGGAAGTGAGAACAGAACATGAGAGAATAGGATGCTAGGGTAGGGGACAGGAACATAACAGTGTGGGAGAGCAAAGAAATGGATATCCTGATAGATGAAGCTATTGTGGAATTTAAAGAAACCTGGTGCTAGGAAACACCCAAGAACACACAAGATGGGCCCTACTAGGACTCCAAGTAATTTTGTAGAGGGTGCCTAAACTGGTCTTGCCCTATTATCATCTGAATGATGCTGCTAATTGCCATTATAGAACCTTCATTCAGCAGCTGATGGAGGCAGATACTGAGATCCATAACTAAACACTAGGCTGAGGTACAGGTCCAGCTGAAGGGAGTGGGGGAGAGAGTACATGAGTGAAGGAATCAGGATCATGATGGTGGGACCCATGGAGTAGGCAGTTCTGTGCTATTGGGAGTTTGCCCACTTTGAAATGGCAACTGATGAACCTTCAAGGAATGGATCAGGACCCTTTGAATATAGATGACAATTGAAAGCCAGGGGCAGTGTGTGGAGACTATTGCACTGGGGCCAGAGTCTATCTGTGGCCATAAACTGGCTTCTCAGAGCCCATGTTTTGGGGGTGGGCATGGGAGAAACATCTTTCTCAGTCTTGGTACTTGGGGAGGGACTTGGTCCTACCTCAGCAGAATATGGCAGAAGATTTGACTCATCTTGGGATTCCTTGCCCTCTCTGGGAAGTGAAGAGGAGAGGCTGAAGGAAGACTGACAGAGGCGGGTGTGTGTGTGTGTGTGTGTGTGTGTGTGTGTGTGTGTGTGTGTGTGTAGCAGTGGTGGGTATGGAAATTTTTATAAAAAATTAACAAAAAGAAAGTTAGATAGTTGAATTGACACTTTAATTTTTTATAAAATAAACCAGAAAGTGCATTTTATCTTCTATGAAAAGCTTGTCAATACTTTGGTTGTATCCCTGACACTGGTTCTACAAAGGGAGGTGATATTTAGTTAAGAAGGGAAATCTTATAGCATGAATTAGTCATTACATAAAACTTGAAATAAATGCTTCAGTAGACACATGTGGGGCTGTTGAGATTATTTACATTCTACCAACAAAGAAACAGCTGGAACGAGGCAAGTATATGATTTATTTGTAAATATAAACATTTGATAAGTATGCATTGCACATAAGGACAAATAAAGAAGAGATTGAAATGGAAGGCTTTGACCTTGGAAGCAGTATTTGCATTTGATTCTAGTTTACTAACCAATACTGTCAAAATGCTTTAGATATCTACAAATTTTATTATGAACTATAGTATATTCTAATTAATTAAATTTTTATTCATGGAAATAATATCCATGTTATATGCTTCTACAGCAAGGAATAATAACTTTTTTTCATAAAAATTTACTAATAAACCTGAATTGGCAGAAAATGGGCTATTGCCATTTACCCACTGCAGTAAGAAATTACAACTCAGAAAAATGTACCCTGAATAAGGTCAAAATAGAAAACATGCACATTATAAAATGTTTTAACTTACTCACAGATTCTAAATTTTATCATGAAATAAATACTTTATACTATGTTGATTGATGACAATATGCTATTTAGTAATTTACATGTTTTAATCAAATTCATTACCATTCTAGATTATTTTAACTGATAATGTTAAATGTGACAAAACAAAAACCTGAAATCTTAACCATATAGTCACATAAACAATTCCTATATACACAAAAGTAGGAATCAGGTGAATGTCACCATGAATGGGAAGTCCTCACAGTGCCCCATCATTAGATGAGACCTGCTAAGAGAGGAAGAATCAGTGTTCCCAAGGGAACCTTGGAGATGCTAATTCAGTCAGTTCTAAAAACTAAAGTGCTTCAGCAAAATATGTATTTATCTTCCTAAAATTTATACAATTATACCATTTATAACATGGCCCTTTACAACTACTGTGCTCATCATAGATCTCTAGAGAAAGTAAGTTATACTATACTGAATATATCTCATCTACATGGATGCTTTAATCTCTAGATGACTCTGTTCCCTTATTTGATATTGGTTTAAGTTAAGAAATTAAGTTTTTAGTGAGGAAATAACTCTGGTTTATTAATCATTTGTTCTAGTATTTCTTACTGCTTTTAAACACACAGAGTAATTAAAGAAGAGGTCATGAATTTGAGAGGGAGTATGCAGAATGTAGGATGGGTGTTTGTGAGGGCAAAGTGTAAATTAAAATGATATAAACATAATACTCATGCATACAATTCTCAAAAGTTTTATAAACCTAAAGAAGACATATCAATTTTAAAACAACAGAGAGTAGCAACTGGTAACACTGAAATAAAGTTAAGATATTGACAACATACACCTTTTGTTACATGAGTTATCCTCTCTGCCTTTTATTTTCTAAAGCTTTTCTCTCATAGGGAACAAAGGATAATGCTCTGCCTTGGGAATAGTTTTGGTCGTTGGATAAATTTCAGAGTTAAATATCATCTCTTTCCTTGTTTTCAAGCTATAAAATCAGCATTTTAGCATTTGAGAAGATAATATAAGCAATAAAGTTGCATGGTCTCTTACTGCCTGGGAGGCAGTCCCAAAATGATTGCTTCAAATACTATTTCTTTGTTCATGTATCCAGGTGATAACCAAACAGTAATATACAAAATACCATTTAAAATTCACTCTTTACAATACTATGCTCACCACATGTTTAACATAATCTCTGCTACACTCTGCATATCTCAGCTAATTTTATTGTATGCTTTGCTTTCTAGATTGCTATTTGTACCCTTCATTCAATTATGATTTGAGTTAAGAAATTAAATTTTAATGAAAAATATAGTTTTGGGTTTGCACCCTTTTTTTCTATCTTTTTTTACTTTATGAACAGAACAGTAAGTTTAGACATTACAATAATCTCCATAAACTATGTCATCCTATAATGATTTTCTTGATGTAAAAACACAACTCTCATCTCAAAGGGAATAAAATGATTTATTTTGGAGCCGAATATGAGGGTCTATGTCCCTGGTACATATATTCAATTACTCCAAAGACAATATTTCAATAAAATAATAGCTTCATAAAATTTGTGTAGTAATAGAAATTATAAATTAAAATACTGTTCCAACATACTGATGAAACATCTTGTAGGATGGTTACAGCAGAGGGAGAGAACTGTCATAGGTCTTGAATACTATATGATGATAGTTTAACAAATAGGTTGGTAAAAACTAGTGAGATAGTCCTAAAAGTAGTTTCTAATAGTCACAAGATAGATATAGTCAAACACAAAGTGGGCAACAGCTATTATAGGGACAGGCTGAAGACAATTTTGTTTTAAAACTGCAACATTTTAACACTCTGCAATATCAAAAGTTCTGATTGGGCAATCACCCTATTGAACATTCAAGAAAAGTGGGCAATCACCCTATTGAACATTCAATCTTAGTACCTCATTTCATAACTTTTAACTCATCATGTATTTAAGGATGGATCTCTTTTCCATACACATTATGGCAATTTTTTTCTAGCATCATCAAACATTTTGTAATTCTCACCTATACTATTTTCAACATACTAGTAGTAAAAGGTAAACATAAACATTGGATCTAAACCCATGGGATGTGATCTCAGCAGTGGTCACATATCAGATATTTACATGATAATTCATAACATTAGCAAGATTTAAGTTATAAAATATAAGTAAAATAACTTTATGACTGGGGGTAATGACCACATGAGAATTGCATTATGAAGGTTGGGAATCAATGATAGTTCTTTCATTAGTTAGCTTTCCTAAAGGGATAATGTGAGAGTATTTGTGAATACAAAAAGACAAAATATACAGATGATCTTACAGAATCAAAACAAAGGTTTTTTCTAATTGAAAATTCAAATGTTGGGAGATGATATATTTATATTTTATGGTTGACAAAGCATGATGCAATTAACAGTGCAGAAGTCTAGACTCAAGTTAATGAATATACTTGTTGATTTTCAGCTTCACTACACTGCAATAATTACTTTGCATTAGCATATCAACAAGCTAATAATCAATAGTGTAAGGTCCAGGACTGACCAGACTCTTCATTGTTTGCTTTGTTTAGTAATGTCTGAGGCGTCTCTGCTCTTGCTCTCAGCGTTTTCATCACTGTGTAGTAATATTGTCCTCTCATTAACAGAATTATAAAGTGATCATGAAGGCAACACTTTCGGTAACAGTTGATTCATTTAAGCAAGTAACAGTATGAAGAGAAATGTTCAGAAGACTGTGGTATCGGGTGTGTGTGTGTGTGTGTGTGTGTGTGTGTGTGTGTGTGTGTGTGTGTGTGATTTCTTACTAATAGTATCTTGTTCCATAAACATTACTAGGTGTTCACTAAGTCTTTTCACTTTTTTTTCTCTTTGTTATTTATCTGGATGTTACTTTCTTAAGAGTGCCATGTGACTTACCTTTGACCACTAGATGATCACACACACACACACACACACACACACACACACACACACACACACACACACACACACACAAACTCTCTAAATACTTCTCTTCATATTGTTACATGCTTAAATAAATATAACCTAATCAACTGTTACTGCAAATGTTATCTTCTTGTTCATTTTATAATTCTGATAAGAGAGGACAATAAAACTACACACTGGTAAAAATTCTGACAGCTACAAATATCTCAGAAGTTGGTAACAAAGGAACCACAATTATTGATGCAGGAGAGAGCAGCAACATGGAGTTTCATCTCGAACTCCTATCAAGAGACATTTTTTAAAGTATGATTTCCACATCTTCTTGGTTTGTTATAATGGTTTTCAAAATAGTCTTAGAGATGCAGCTAGTGTTTGATAATCATAACTTGAACAGACATAGTTTACATAACAGACACTAACATGTTACAGATCTTGGAAATATGACATCAGCTAAGCCACATTCTAAATTTACTTTGACAGCTCAGTTTTAATTTAACTTTCCATATTTTAACTGGAGTTGCCTTTGTTTCTCCAACAAATTGTGCTACTTTCACAGTTTGAATGGTTAAATTTTTTATAAAAAGATTTAACTAATTCAATGCATGAAAAGCTGAATCAGCAATTTAAATTTCTTACTTTCAAAAGACATAAAATGTGATAATACCTAAATAATTTAAAATAAGAAGAGGCAAAAAATAATGCTTTTTCTTTTTGCAATTTTGAAATCTAGAATATATGTCTTATGAGGTTGTGTATCCAGGAACAAATCTGGGTTTGTTTGCTCTCTGGGTTTATCACAATAGTAGAATAGGTGTAGCACTTTGATCTGTGCTAAAGTACAGCTGGACACAAAATGATAGACTCATGATCCAACCTCAAAAATCTGTTCTTAAAACTATCATAGCTCAAGCAATGTAATTAGAAGATTACTTTATTGCTGTAAAAACTACATAAATTATTTGTGTCCTGCTTTTGAGATATACATATTCTAATTTAAAAGTCCTACAGTTAATGTTTATGCTATACAATTAGTGCAAATATTCAATTTGAAAGGATCAGAAGCACATCATTGCCTATGGTCTTTCTCATCTACAGCATCATTCCTCTTCACAGATGTGATTTAATAACTCCTGCCTAATTCACATTTTTAGATATATTAGCTGCAACAGTTTTCTGATTTATTTGCTGTGTGATTAAACTACTAGAAAGTATTTCTTAACATTAAATTTTCTTAGCACATCAATTACTAAGTGCATTCATTTTTCATGTTGTGGACCCAGAGTTGACAAACAAGAGACAAGCAATACAGGTTGTATTTCAGAATTCAGCAACTTCTAAGCTGACAGTGAAGACATACATTTTCATCAAGTAACTAGAATATGTAGCTATGTATTATAAGTGTCACTTAATAACTTCATTATAAATATAGGACCAAATATGGTTTAATTTTCACTGAGATATTCATTCAGTTAAAGCTAACACCTTAGCATCCATGATATTTTAGTTTTGAACTCATGCTTTTAATTAAAAACATTTTTAAAAAGTATATGCATGTTTACCCTGAGAGAAATAATAAAATATAATCCATGTCTTTATTTTTAAATATTTCATACCTTTAAAAATAAATTGATATATATTTTTAAGTCATCCAATCATTTTAGTATAATATATTTATGACCTTAAATATCCACTTTCTTTTAAATATTCTCTTGACTTCTTAATATAACTATATTTTATCTTCTTTTCATAATACCAAAATATGCTAGATTTAGTGAGAAATAGTAAAGAAATGTCAAAAATGTATATTTATTTAAAGTTTAATTGCATTTAAATGATCATAAATGTATATATCTGGAACCATGATGATAAAAATCTGGAAATGTAGGTACTGACCTTGGGTTATTTTAAGTTTTGTTCTTAGATAATAAATATTTTCACTTTTGTTATTATGCTAATAATCTTCTCATTACTATAAGAATAATATGGAATCAATCTGCTTTTAAAAGTGAAAGACATCTTTTTATAAATTTCTCAAGTTCTAGGCCAAGAGCAACTGATTTAGTGCTTTGGTTCTGTGGCATACAGTGAATCACGGAGGGAGTGTGAGCCCAGTAGGGCCATTAACTTTATTCATGGTGTGAAAGAAGGGCCTGGGTTTTCAATTAGAGGCATGCCCCTAAGAGCAGAGGCTTCCTTCTGACTCTATCTGTGGTTTTTTCCCCATCTCTCAATAACACTAGGTAGTGACTTAACCTTTAACATCTGTGCCTAAGGGGATCTATAATCTAAACCAGCACAATGTTTTAATGTATTTCCTGTTCTAATAAGTAAGTCAGAATTTGTTCTTTCTATGTAGCATTAAATACCAACTGTGTTTTCTATTGAGACTGCAATTATTTAAGCCATTTCTTATTATTCAAGTCCTAAAACAAATACAAGAATCATATGAGAACTAAGAGTTTCCCATTGACCATATCCATAAACAAAAATGAAGCCAGGAACAAACAATAACATTTAAAACACCACCACTTGGATATACTGGCTTTACTCTTGCAAGCCTCACTAAGAATTTATATGCTGAGGTCAGCAGGACCTATGACAGGTTATATCCTCCTTCTGAAATATATTTAGTGGCTTAGAAAAATAATAAGGTATGAGGTTGAAGGCCAAGTACTCTCAATACCCGTGAAGACAGTAAATCTCATTATTAATCATTACATCTGAACATATTTATGTACTGCAATGAAATGTCTGTGGATTAAAAATATATATAGCCCGTAATAGACTTCTAAACTGCTCTAAATATAGTTGTGCAATGAAATGAAAACTGTCAGATCTCCCTCTCCCTTTCTTGCCCTCTCCTTGCTCTCTCTTTTTTCTGTCTATCTCTATCTATCTGTCTGTCTGTCTGTCTATCATCTATCTATCATCTATCTATCTATCTACCTATCTATCTATCATCTATCTATCTATCTATCTATCTATCTATCTACTTATCTATCTATCTATCTATCTATCTATCATCTATCTATCTATCTATCTATCTATCTATCTATCTATCTACTTATCTATCTATATTAAGTATATGCTATACTATAAGTATAGTATTCAAATAATAAAATATATAAATATATTCTAAGTATAAATATATACACATACTTTACAAATATATTTCCTCTATATATTTACATGGAAATATAGACTAACTTTGAAAATATAAAATTGGAAACCCACTTCTTTAATTTAAAAACATTTTTATCCATGTTTTCTGAATCCCACATTAGTTTCTCATATTCTGTGCTTATCAATCATCCTTAAGATGGCGCTCTCGAGCTCATAACTACAGTTCCATTACAAATGACCACATTCACGCTAGGAACATTATGATGGGGCAAAGGACTAGAAATCAGGGATTCTCAAAATGTAGTACCTGGATTCAGATACACAAACACCATTTAGTACGTTAATTGGAGCACAAAGATCCTCCCTAGACTTCATGAATGTGAAAGGATGAATTAGGACCTGACCATTTGCCAATACAGCTTTCCAGGTGATGATGGACCACTGAGATATTACAGTTGCTCACATTCTTTTGGCTATAACTTATTAACATGGCCATACATATCTGATGATAATGCTAGGAAAGGTAATATTAATTTGGGTAGTTATATATTTGACTAAAATCAAGTATTTCTTTATAAAAGAGAAATTTGGATGCCCCATGGGTAGCCTTTTTTTTCTATTGAATATTTTTATGACTAAGTTTTGCTATTTACAATGTGAAATTCAAGTTAACCTTGAACCACTATCTTTCTATTTCAGCCTCTTCTATAGTAAGACTTAAGCCGAGAAAAACCAAGTCCAAATAAATTCTATTTTTAATCAGAAATCATCTTTCATTATGAAGATTATGAAACCTGAAACTTGTCTTAGACAGTAAAGGCATTGGCTGCTAAGCCTGATGATATAATTTTGATCCTGTGTGGTGGAATGAGAGAAGCATTCTGCCTGCTTTCCTCTGACCTCCCACATATTCTCTGTGACATGCTTCTAGTCTCTAATCTCCAGAGTAAATATAAAAAGAAGGTGTACTATTTTTTCAGTTGTTTATTGTTTTCAGTAGAGACTCTTTAAAAATTGAGTAATATTCAATTTTTAAAATTTCCACTAATATAATTTTAAAGCTAATAAAACCTAGGCTCATAGATGATAGATTTTTAATTTTCTCATACCTGGTGGAGGAGCCAGATTTCTAAATTAGGACTCCTTGTAACATACTTACCAAAAAGCTATTTCCCTTTTTCTGTATTTCAACATATTATTTCCTTGCAAACTTTCTCCATAAAAATGTTGCCAAAATAGCAACTTAAGTAGCAAAGCAGCAAGAACTTTAAAATTACAATGCTGATCATAACCAGACACCCTTGACATTTTCCTATTTCTTATTTATATTTTGATCATTGAAATCTCAAAATAAAAACCAGCTTTTAATAACTAGAAAAATGTTATTTTATTTAATATTACGGAAATATTTTCTGCTTGGCTTCTACAGAGAATGGCTGATAATTTGTTCTAACATTTCAGAATATTCATATGAACACAAAGCTACTATGTAGTTTATAAATGTACCTTACTCAGTACTGCACACATTAACAGTAAGCATACATTTTAGAAGCAGAATAAGAGAAACTCTGTTGAAAGACCAATTCTATTTTATATTTGTAAGGGTCATGGCTTGCATTGTCCTAGGTTTTAACGTGTCATGAATTGTGTACTGGCCGTAATATAGGAATAGTCAGAAGGTCTGAGCCCAGTACTGATAAGCTACCCCATGAACAAAATCACTTATGAAGGAAACTTGATAATCTTGATTTAAGCCTCATTGAGGCTGAACGTAAAGGTGCACATTTGTATTCCCAAAACTCCTATAGCTAGATGATAGGAAGTTCAGACAGAAGAATGTGGGGTCTGGAAGCATACAGACCAACTTCCCTGGATTATGTAGAATACAAAACCAAAAAGACAAGGTGGAAGGTGAGAGCCAGTTCCTAAAGTTGTCCTCTGGCCTCCACTTGTAAGTTATGGCAGGCATATACCTGCTGGTGCATGCACACGCATACATCATGTTATACATAATATATTATATATTTACTTATTTTATATGCATATTTATCTGAGTGTATAAATATACACCAGGTGAATATAGGAACCCAGAGTTCAGAAGAGGAGTTGAATCCCCTGGAACCGGACAGTTGTGAGCTATGCAATTCAGGTTCTAGAACTGGAATGTGAGTCCTCTGGAAGAGCAGCAGGTGCTCATAACTGCTGAACCATCTCTTTAGTTTCAATAACAAATAAGATATTTTAGAAATTTAAAACAGGCTGAATCCTGTTGTCTATGTATGCCATGCTGATGCTGTGGTTATTGACTGAAGAGAACCATTTCCAGCGTTTGAAAAGATTTCCAATATATGTAAAGAAAATACTTTGTATTACCACTCCTATGGGGGGGAGATACTCCTAAAGGAAAGACATTATCAGATAGTTATAATTTCATAAAAGTATCATGCAGCATGAATGGGATAGAAATACCATATTACACTAAACAAAAGGAGAGAAATGATCATGTATATTGACAGAACACATGATAGCAATGATTCAAAACCTGTAAAAAGTTTTAAAAACTCTTTTTAAAATCTAGAATAAGAATGAAATAAATCCATGTTTTTAAGCCACACAGTTAGTTCAGTAAAGTGACTAGACATTCATGAGTAATTTTATTCTATCTTCCTAAATGTGGAGTTGAAGCAGGAAGTGTAAGATGTCAGAGATCTTATTTCCTAGCTTTTTGTAGATAGCTCTGTTGATGACTTCTTGCTCATAAATAAAAGGGACTGTATAGTAAAAAGTTTCTGGCATTGCCTAGCCTCAGGTATGGACCATCAATCTCAAATAATCACACAAAGTCTTATATTAATCATAAGCTGATTGGCCTATGGCTCAGGCATATTATTTGCTAACTGTACCCTTATAAAACCCATGATTCTTATTTAGCCAGGTGGCTTAGTACCTTTTCTCAGAACAGCATTCTTGTCTTCTTTTTTTGGTGTCTACTGGTGTCTCTTTCTGCTCTTCTGCTTCCCGGAGTTTTCTTAGTCTGGTAGCTCTGCCTCTTGCCGATTGACATTTTATTAAACCAATATTTACAATGGCAAATGTTTACAGTGTACAAAAGCATAATCCCACATCAGGACTGTGTTAGTTGCAGGTCAAGACTCTTAATAAGTTACTGGGCCTTCTCCATGTTCTGTAATTGCAAAGCAGATAAAGTAGACTTTGAGGCCTTTTGTGAGGCAGGGTTCATGATTAGGTACAGTCCTGTTATTTTGTGACAGATAAAAGCTCTATGTTGTATCATCAATAATATATTTGGAGAATTAGGTAGTAGCTGTGTTTTATAATTCTAATACAAGTAATAAGATAGGAAAAAGAAGAGGAATATGAACCCAGGACCCATGAAGGTCTTTGTACATCCTTTAGCTATTCTACCCAAGAGCCATAATTGTAGGATAATATTCTTGTGCACTGTAAATATTTGTTACTTATACTGGTCTAACAAAATACTGAGCCAGTAGAGGCAGAAAGTAGAAGCAGGACAACCAGACTAGAAAAATTCTGGGAAGAGGGAAGGCAGAGCAGCAGAAGCCAGCCAAACACAGACAAAGGAAGAAGAGAAGGCTACAATGAATAAAATGGAGCAAAGTCACATGGCTAAACATGATGTGAGTGTTGGGTTAATTTAAGTATAAAAGCTGGCTAGCTAGTAATATACCTGAACTACGGACCTAGCAGTTACTAAAATAGTAAGTATCCAAATCAATCATTTGGGAAGTGGCTATGGGACTGGCCCGGCAGAACAGAGAAAATTCTGACTACAAATAATATTTTTTTCACGTTCTCCAGCTGTTTTATCCAGAGGCCATGATAGTCCTACATATTCTTCAGCTGTTCTATTCAGGAACCATCACATTCCTTATGTGTCCTCCAGCTGTTTTGTCCAGAGGCCATTATGGTCCTAGCATGTCCTACACCTATTCTATTCTATCCAGGAGCCATGATAGTCCTTATATGTCCTCCAGTACTTCTACTCAGACTATCAGTAGTCTCTTGGCTTGAATAAAATTGTTCAATAATTTAACATAGCTTCTTTCATCAGGCACTTTTACTACATATAGGAAAGAGGTCCTAAAATATCAGTAACAGGGTTTTTACATATGATAAGAACAAATTTAAGCAATCTATGTGGTAAAAACGGTGATAATATTCATACAGAGCAAATTGCCACTGTCAGATTTGTGAATATTGTTTTGACTTCCACAGTCTGTGAAAAAAAATGTAATATACTCAAAGTGAATATTTGAGGAGAAAATCTAACACTTATTTTTGCTCAGACCAAAAATTTCTCTTCTTTAGCACAGTGTGGAAATGGTTCAGATTTTAGGGTATGATATCCAGATACAGACTGATGTGAAACTCTAGCCTCCATTTGCTTATTGATATTTTTCCTATTATGTATCCTGGCATACTACCTGCTCCAGCATTCCATTTAATATCCCCATTGCTGGGCACAATGAGTATCCCCTAATAAGATCTGGTTTTAACACAAAAATTGAGTGAATACTGAAAATGTTTGCAAAATCTACATTATATTTTTTAAGAGAAAGAGCTATCTAGTCACTTTTGTGATGATAAGCTTCATATTAGAAACATTTTTAGTAAAAATATATTAAAACTTAAATAGAATGCAATATTTAATTTTAAATATTTCAGAGTACCAAATTATTCTTCCCAATACTTGTCAAGGCACCGGCATCAATTGTGCCTCCTCCCACAAAAAGAACATTAATAGCAACAACAAAAACAGATGTTTGGGACACCATTCCCTCAGTAGCTAAAAGGTACAGCCAAGACACAGGACATTTCTTCTTTTCAAAGGCTGCTTTCTTTTCGTAATTTAAGTATTATAACCAGAGGGAGAGCTATGCTGGCAGAGATAAATAGACTATGTAGCTCAGACATTCAAAGGAGAATAAACCATATTAATATGCTCATATTGGGTAGACAATGGTTATTATTTCAAATACATGTTAATCTTTAACACAGATATTTTCATACAAAATAAGAAACTGGAAATTATAAAGAATATTTTACTATGTCACAAAACTACTGAATGGTAGCCCTATCCTTATTTTTTATTGAAATAGCTACTATAACTTTATATTCTTTACAGACTTTTTATTTTATACAATTAAATGTGAATAATCATATGATTCTCTAAGAAAAATGTGGTAAAGTTTGCCAGAAAATAACATATTTTATATAAATGAGTTATTAGAATTATGTGTAAAGAGAACATTCATTTTCACATCATAACTTAAATATAACTTGCATAAGATAAAATATTTTCTATAATTTTTTAAAACACAAATATAATAGATATTGTAACTGTAGCTCTTGCTTGTAACTATTTTGTTATATATAATTTCACTATGATAAATTGAAACCTTCCATTTTGATTAGACATAAAAGGGGAAGTGATGTGGGAATGCCTTTCAGTATTCTGTGAATTACCATTGGATAATAAAGAAACTGTTTTTGGCTTATGGCAAAGGATCTTATAGGCAGACATGAAATCCAAGCACAGATAAAGGGGAAGGAAGCAGGATCTACACAGCATCACTGTGAGCTGCTGCCCAAGAGAGCAAGATGTAATGGAACACAGGTTAAGCCGCTAACTGTGTGACAAGATACAAATTATTAGAATGGGTTGAGTTAAGTTGTAAGAGACCTGATAATTGGCCTAAGCAATGAGTCAAACAGTTTGCAATTATTATATGTCTTTGTGTGATTATTTGGTGCTGAGCACCTGTGGGATTGCAGGACTGGACCTTGGGCCAGACAGACCAGAAACTTAAAGCTACACTAAGAATGGGATTTCTTTACAGCCTTTTATAGTCATTGGCAAGGTTTGATTTGGCTTTATTTTTCAGAACTCTTGTACACAGTGAAGAACAAAATATTGGGCAACATATGGACAAACTATCCATTTTAATTGATATATAACTCAGTAAAAATAAAAACCAACTCAATTGAAAAGTTGGCTAATAATCTAAATAGATATTTTTCATAAATCTTATTATAGACACAGGTTTGTGAAATAATTTTCATTACTAACTACAAGGCAAAATCAAACCATTAATGACATACCACAGTACTTCAGTTAAAATAAATATTTTATAAAGAAAAAAATGAGATAGGTGGTAGTAAAAATGGAACTTTGCAAATGCTTGGAAAGGATGCAAATTAGTTATGATGTGAGGAAAAAGAGTATAGATGTTCCTTATAGAATCAAAACTAAAGTTACTTATTGCCTTAGGACTATGCTCTTGTACCCTGTAAATATTTGTCACTCCTAGTGGTTTAATAAAATAATGATTGGTCAAGTAGATATACAGAAAGTAGAGGCAGGGTAACCAGATTAAGAGAACTTCGGGAAGCAGAAGAGCAGAATAGCAGATGCCAGTGACAGACAGAGGAAACAGGATGCTGTACTGAGCAAAAAGATAGCAAGCCACATCTCTAAACATAAATAGAAATATGGGTATACTTAAAGTATACAAGCAAGTAATAAGACTGAGCCATAGACAAAAGAGTTTGTATTTAATATAAGCCTCTTTATGTCTATTTGGGAATGATTAACTGCAGGGCTAGGCCAGCCCAGAAGATTAATAATAAAATGGCACCCAAAGTACTCTATATAGACCTGAGAAAACTTTTAAAAGATTCTAAAAGGGAGCCAAGAACAGTGTTTTATTTGTGTCTCTCAAGTGGGCCATGGAGCAGAGACTCCATGGCATGTGGTCTTGAAGTACAACAGGTTGAGTTCCTGAAGTCTCACAGAAGCCTTGGTATAAGCACAAGCTTAAATGAAAGATTTAAGGTTTCTATTTATATGGAAAAATAGGGAACAGTGTTAAGCATGGCTTCTTGGTAGCATTGTTTTCTTGGGAAATCTCTCTTTGCTGGAGCAAGCAGAGGCATGGCTCCTTCAAAGAGGCTTCCCGACTTAGCATTAGCAGCAACTACAACCTATGATTTAGTTCAACGTCTGAAATAAACCTATGGACATGAAATACATATGCTGAAGAAATAATCAGCAGCACCACGTTAATAGGACCACTATTTACAAGCACAGAGATATTGAATTTAGCCAAAGTATTCATCATCAAATTAATGTATAAAGGAAACATAGAATTTATACAGCATAAAATAACATTGAACACATAAAAGAAAATCTTGCCATTTATGATGTATCAGTAACAATAAATTTATTGCAGAAATGGGATCACATTCTATGTATATGAGTCTACACTTAATGGTTTCTTAATGTATTTACTAGTTCTGTACTGAAATTATTATTTTGTGTATGCCCATATATTTATAACACTAGTATATAAGTTTGTCAGTTTAAAAGTACTCTGTCCAGATGAGAACTTATGCACGCTTGCAAAGTCTGATAGAAAAATCTATCACATTGAATATTAACTTGTATTTGACTATAGTGATTTCAAACATTTATTTTTTCACCTATGAGCTGTTTGTGTACTATTTTTGAACTTATTTTTTCTGTACTTGAATTTTCAAAGTATTGGAGAGAATAATACTTTAAAATAAAATTTATCATCCATTTTCTAGAAAATTGCAATTATTTTAAATTGTTTTATGAGTTTTGGCAGATCCACTAAATTTTTATTAGTTTGTGTCTAATTATAATAGATTCATTTATTCTGCATTAATATTTATAAACTTGTTAGAATGAGAATATTTTTGTTTCTTACACATTTTGCTTTAGTTACAGTTTGCCTTTTACATATGAGGAGTGTATTTTATTACGCAAAAAATACTAAGCTAAATCACAACACACCTTTATTCTAAAAAAAAAAAAAATAGAAGAAAATAATACCAAGGAATGACCAGATTTTATAAAAGAGGACATAATCAATAAATAAATACATTTCACATCTTACAGCGCAAATATAAATATGGACATATTTAAGCAGATGCGCATATATACTGTAGCAAAGGCTAAACATAAGCCTGTATTTTAAAAAGTAGACCCTGTAATGTCTAATTACCCAGCTCTACTTACAAGCATACATATATAATTATTATCACTATTTTTAAATGAGAAAAATCTTTAATAGGCAAGAACATTATACCATTGGACTTTGACATGTCAGTTAGACCAGCATTTTTTAGGTATAAACACTGTGTATTCCATGTTTACAATTTAGGTAAATATTAGGTGGATATGCAGTCCTTAGCATTAGCTTTTTAAAAAAATGTTACTGCTGTGCTCTTATGATTGAATTAATGCATAACTTTTGTCTAAGTTTACCACATGGTTTGATACCGTTTCCTTTTCTTTTTTTAATTTTAAAGTGTTTTTTTTTTTTTTTTAACATACCCACCACTGTTTCCCATCCCTTCCTCTTCCCAGTCATTCCCCAGTTCCTCTCCCCCCATGCTTCCCCTGCCCATGCCACATTCATTCCTGGGTAAGGACTCCCAGGGTGAGTCATTGTGGTCTGGCATATCCAGTTGAAGTAGAACCTAACCCCTCTCCCCATATCTAGACTGAGCAAAGTGTTCCTCTATAGGGGATGGGCTCCAAGATGCCAGTTTGTGCACTAGAAATAAACTCTTGTCCCACAGCCAGAGGCCCCACAAACTCCGCAGGCCAATTGACTGTAATATACATCCAGAGGGCCGAGTTCAGTCCCTTGGAGGTTCTCTAGCTGTTAGGTCAGTGTCATTGAGCTCCCAATAGCTGACTCTCTGGGTTTCCTCATCATGATCTTGACCTGCTCATATAATCTCTCTTCTTTCTGTGAACTGATAGCTAGCTCAGCCCAGTGCTTAGCTGTGGATCCCTGGATCTGTCTCCAACAGTTGCTGGATGAAGACAATTTGGGTGGTCATCAGTTTGATTATAGGGGAAGGTCAGTTTAGGCACCCTCTCCATTATTGCTTGGAGTCTTAGCTGGGGTCATTCTTGTGGGTTCTTATGTATTTCCCTAGCACCAGGTTTCTCTCTTTCCCCTCTATGAAGATATCTGATTTGTTATTCTGCCTCTTTCTGTCCCTCCCCAACTCAACAATCCCATTCCCTCATGTTCTCTTCCTACCTCCCTTTGTCCCCTCCCCTCTATGGTCCCAAATTATTCAGATCTTATCTATTTTCTCTTCCCATGGATGTCTCTCTTAGGTTCCTCTTTGTTATATAGCTGCTCAGGAGTTGTGGATTTTGCTTTATGTCTAAAGTCCACTTATTAGTTAGTACATATCATATTTCTCTCTCTGTGTTACCTAACTCAGGATTATTTTTCTAATTCCATCCATTTGAATGTGAATTTCATGATGTCATCTTTTCTGCTGTGTAGTATTCTACAGTGTAAATATATCACAATCTTAAAATCCATTCTTCAGTTGGGGGGCATCCAGGTTATTTCCAGGTTTTGGCTATTAGGAATAATGCTGCTGTGAACACACTTGACCAAATGTCCTTATGGTAACAATGTACATCTTTTGGGTATATGCGCAAAAGAAAAGTGCCAACAAGTCTCTAAGTATGTTTCTTCAGATCCTGCAATTCCCATCCTTATTACTATTACTCGCTTTCAAATCTTAAATGTTATTTTATTATACCCTCTCTCAGTCCATTCTTTCAGATTCTTCTTGAAAAAAATATTTGTATAAAATTAGGGAAGCTCTACAGCATTAGGGAGAAAAGCTACTTATTTCTTAGATCATTTTGTTTGGAAATTAATTTCATACAAAAGAAAAGGTCAATGCAAAAATGGCTTTTATCTTTTGTTATGAATTATTTCCCAAGCAAGGTCATACTGCACTGTAATTTAAACTGTAACTATGTAGTGATGAAATAGACAGATACCATTTCTAGTATCACAGCATTTTGACATCCAGTTTACAACCATTCCACGCTGGCTACTTTATTTCTTTAACTGCTGGTTAATCTACCAGAGGTGCACATTATCTTATAAAATGGGGTATGTCATAACATTGGAAAGTAAGGAATTTATTGGCTGAAATAACATTGGGGAGTATGATTATCTGCCATATATGGTGTCAGAAGAGCTGTACTTTTACTAATTGCAACAATACTTTGTATTTATTAGGAATCAGACAGATTAGTCAGAGTTGCCTGCACTTCTTAACGGTTAGCCAAAGCATACTACTTTAAAAGGATGGCACACAAATATTCCCTGGTAAACTGAAACATGGTTTAATTAAAAATATAACACACAAATGTCAAGTTCAAATGAAACACTGAGAATAAACAAGTAGCATATGACATCTAAATATCCAAATTGTCTAAAATTTATACCAATGAGAGAATTTCTTTTTTAAAATGAGACAAAAATTTCAATGTTCTAAAACAACATAGGAAACATCATGTGGCATACTTCATATCACATAACACATTTCATCAATTAAAACTCTCCTTGGTTCTTACTTTTTATATACTGTACATTTAAACTTCTAAGAAATGCTTTTTTTCTACTTTTTTTTCCAAATTAGTAAAATTCAGTCATTTTTCCTAAACTCTTAAGCTCTCCTAATTGCTGATGAAAGATGGCAGAAGATAAAATAGTTCCAATTTGTCTTATACCTGTAGAAAGCAGATCATGTTCCACAACTAGCTTCATACTATATGAAGTACTGAGAAGATTAGCAAAGGTGTCTATTTTGCAGAGCAGAGATATGTGTAGCAATACAAAATTATTTCTGTTTCCAAGTATTAAGCAGTACATGGTAATTTAAATTTATCTAAGGAGATTTTTTTTTAAAAAAGCAAAGATCAGACTTCTGAAATACAATGATAATTTCCATAGATTTGTTTCTGTACTTTACTATAATTAGAAGGATAGAATGTCTGAAATGAAAAAAATGGGAGGGGGCACTACTGGGGATTAAAGAATTAGTCAAGGATGGAGGCAGGAAGGGGTAGTGGAAAGGTTAACCAAAATTAAATATACTTAAAAAGTTATTTGATAATTCCAAAATACAACTTAAAAAAAATGAGTTGTGACAGGGTTACTCTGAATTGATAGATATTATTGCTTCCAGACTATATATGTTACTGCAAGAAAACCACATTCAAGGCATGCTGTACTTGCCTAGGAATTATTGGCTAGGGATAACCCAGAGACCCCCTTCCCCCAAAAAGAAACACAGATTATTGCCCACTGCCCTTGATGACCTTCTGTAGCTACATGATAAGACCATGCTGCTGGAGACACTTCACATCTTGGTTGCCAGACAGATAATGCCTAGTTTCAAACCAACTAGAAAAGTTCCTGCTGAATAGCTTTCAAAGCTCAGGAAGATGCTATGAAGGATTTGCGGAGTGGGGAGTACTGAGTACTCACTGAGTACAGGAGAGTGCATGCTGCAGCACCGAGTTTCCAGTGGGAATGTACCACTGGTGCAATCGTTAACCTGACTCTAATGGGGAAATTTACCACTTCCTGATTAGATTTGAGGCATGCTTGACAAGAGGAAATTTCTTGCTTAATACTGTAATCCATCTCAAAAGTCCATGGCTGAAGATGTCATAAACCTTAAAGTAGAACCTGGCTATTTTTATTTCTCTAAATACTCATGCTTCCAGGTGTCTTCTAAAGATATAAGCTTATTTCAATAGATGTCATACCAATTAGACTCATAAACTCACATCAGCTGTGGCTACCTATGTAACTTCTGCTCCAAGATGAAGCTATCACAAATTCCTGCAAAGATAGGTCCTATTTTTTACGGAGACTAACAAGACAGTGTTTTATAAGGAGAGGGGGACGGAGAGGGAGAGAAAAGAAGGAAGGAAAGACAAAGTAAGAAAGATAAGAGCATGAAGTTGGAGGCAGATATGTAGTGGATAAGTGAGAGGTCTGGGAGGTAGAATTGAAGGCAGGTATGATGGGATTTTATTGTATTCATACATAAGATCTCAAGAATAAAGAAAAAAGTCACTACCAACAACCACAAAGAATGGAATGTCTGCTAGTTTTCCCGCTTGTTTAGAACAAAGGACAAACCCTTCCTCACATTACTGGTACAGTATGAATTGATGTAAATGTTTTCAAAGTAAACTGAAAACACATATTACAAACCAGAAATGTCAGTTGGAGAGTTGGCTCAGCACCTGACCTGAGTATTGTCCTCAGAAAAGCTAATCACAATTACCTGTAACTCCAGCATGAAGGGATTCTTCACTGCCTTCTGGCCTTCAGGGGAATCAAACTCAGATGTGCAAATACACACACACACACACACACACACACACACACACACACACACACACACACAGAGAGAGAGAGAGAGAGAGAGAGAGAGAGAGAGAGAGAGAGAGAGAGAGAGAGAGAGAGAGAGAGAGAGAGTAAGAGGGAGAGGGAGAGGCATGCAGGCACACACACTAAATTTACTCTACATGGCAGAATGATGTTCTTTCCAAAACTATGTATTATCTAACGTAAGCCCCAGTGTCAAGCATGAGATAACTCTCCTGGAGTAGTTGGTTTGCTGTGGAGTATGTGTGTGTGTGTGTGGGGGGGGGGGGGGGTTCCTATTGCATAAGGAGATTGCTTATACAATACAGGCTCTTGGCATTGTTCTTTATTACCTACAAAGACATGAAAGTGATCCCCAATTGATGAAGATAATACCTATGTCAGTCACAAGATTTGGAGAAATGAATCCCGTACTAACAAGGAAACTTCCTACCTGAGTGATAGCTCTCATAGTGACAAAAGGCCCTGTGCTATCTCCCAGTGAAGAAAAGTTATCAAACTTCCTACTAAGCTTATACACCCTGGTGACAAAACTAGAATATCACCAATGGTAGAATAATGTGGTACTTATATTTTTTATGTAACCAACAACTGTCTAGTTGGTCTGAAAGACCAGTTAGAAGGATCAAGTTACTAAAAATGTAGCACAGAATGTGTGGTCAGAGAGGTCATAAGTCATAGAGGAGGACCTATATTACCAAATTACTAAAGAAGCATACTTTCTAACTGCCTTCCCAGTACTTGTCCTTATGCTGCCAGATAGATAACGCTGTCACACTTCTTCAAAGAGCTTCTCTTTGCAGCAGATGGCGGCTATTACAGAGACCCACAACTGCCCAAATTTCAGGGAACAAACAACTGGGTGCTAGCGTAGTCACCCTTCTATGGCTAGGAAGAGACAACATAGTATCCAACCTTAAATCAGAGAACTATAACAGAATTCCTATACCCAAGGCCAGGGAACATTATAGAAAAGACAGAAAGATTGTAAGTGACTAAGGACTGTAGTGTCTGCTGCATGAGAGTGATTTTTGGATTAGACAGGGTTTTCATAACCAATGACTCCCAACAATATGGCTAGATGCCTGCACAAGACCTACAAATACCACACCAGAAGACATGCCAATACAGATGGAAAGAAATTTCACATTTCTACCCCTGGATAAAGAGTTATAGGCATTCAGTGCTTGCTCAGTGAGAACCACTTTCTTACAGGAATAAATTCCAATTGAAAGTGCTCAATACTAATCACGCAGATAAGGGCAAAACTAATTTTAGGGTATTTAGATATATATTCATCCATATTTTAGACATTACTGAGATATACAAGCAAAGGTGCATATATATGTCAGAGGAAACTGAGACTATTGTCTCCTGACGTCTTGATCAAGGACCACATTCAGCCTCTTAAACCTGCACGTATATGGTGGGATGTCTTTCTGACCCTGAACAGCTCAATATTTTAGTCTTTTTCAATTTTATTATTACTGTTTATTATTGTAGTTAAGATTTATTCTAGCAGAGCTGTGGGATAGATAATATTGTACACACTAGTCAATGCCCTACCACTGAGTCATAACCATAACTCTCCTTCATCATCCTTTTTATCATTTCTATAGTTAATAATTCAAGATAATTATTCAAATACAATTTTCATATCACAGACTGACCTCAAACTGGTAATTTCCTACCTTTACCTCCCAACACTGAGATTATAGATATACACCATTCTTCTACTTCCTGTTCAACCATCACTTATGGAAATAATTGTGTATTCTCTTTTAAAACTCCTTTGAATAAAAATTTATTTCACATGTTTATACAAAAGAAAAGATGGAGCAACTCTCAAATCAGATTTTGAAAAAAGCCATGAAACAACTTAACATCAGTCTTTTCTTCACATTCTAGATACAAGTGGGGAGGAAGGAAGGCATGAGTTGAGGACTGAATTTGGTAAAATATATGTCATTAGGATTGCAAGGATTTCATGTGTTGATTAGTAAATATAAAGAAACAATCTCATATACAAGATGTATGTAGAAACAATATTTAATTTTTTGTCTTACTGTACATGTAAGTTTTATATGGGATTGAGTACCACATGTAAAAAAGAAAACCGCTTCCACTTATAAAAAGAAATGATAAGGAAGGAAAAATAGAAGGGGCCACCTGTTCTAACATGTTGGAAGCAGAAAGAAAAGCTTTTGATGTTAAAGTTAATCTGAAGCCTCTCATTAGGCTCTTGTACCTGTAAAAATTCATAGTTAAAGGCTGGCATGTACTGTGTCTAATGGGAAAATATAAGGTTATATTAAGAAGTGAGTGATAACAGTTGACATTTTTTAGGAGAAAAGCTACCACCAGTGGTAGGTGGATTTTTTTTATAATTCTTTTCAACATTGTCTATAGAGACATATATAAAATTAAATAATTTGCAAATTACATTAATAACTGATAAAGGCATTTTAAGCTCTAATAACCTACTGAACACATTTAAATTGCTATAATCAATTAATATTTTCTAACTCATGATTATTAGTTTCTATGTGAATACTAATTTCTTCAGGCTGCTATAATTTAGAAAATAAATGAATGTGGTATCTTTATGGGAAATTTGTCTTCTCACAGTTCTATGACCATAATGTTTGTAATCAAGGCACATGCTAGGTCAGTTCTGTTTGTCAGATGTTAATGTCTGTCTGAGTCTTTGGGTAAACAAGAGTTATTTCTCTGCTCACAACTATGAGCCCCTAGAAATGTTTGTGCTAAATTTCTTGCTTTTTATTTCAAGAAAATGAAAGCTTTTATAGATAACAGATGGGAGTCGAGAAGGGTTTCCTGACAATAATTGTGCCACATAATTTGATGACAAACAATCAGCAGGTGCAAGATCATGAAGGTGGTGACGCAGACAGGTCTGCTACAACTCTCAGAAACCCACTTTTTACAGTATCGAGCAATCTTTGTTCTGTTTTGTATAAGTTCTTATTATGTAACCTAAGTTGGACTAAACGCTTGATCTTTCTGTCTTAGCCTCCCAAGCATGTACATTGCTGATGGAAACCACCAGGCATGGCTCAAAAATTTATTACTATAAGATGTTTCTTTCTCCGATGTTCCCTTTAATTTTATGATAAAGATATGCCATTTACTAAACATAATGTACAGCCAGTTATTGACTGCCTTAAATATTCAATCACTAAAAACGAACATCATAAAACATGATTTTATATCATATTTATTTCAGAATATAATTATTTTGCTATCAACACTCATATTTACAGCTGTTAAAGTCTACATCACTGTGTTGCCAGGTAGACACTTTTTAGGGACAACTCTAATTGGAAAGGCATTCTAATAAAAATTATAATTTGTTTTTCAATCAAGCTGATAAATTTTTTAAAGCCAAGCCTTTACCTCTCTCAGCCTCACTGTTTAACTTCAAAGTTACCGTTCGGGGTTTTCAGTGTCTCTTTCCCCATTGACTTTGTAATGTATTCATAAAAATTCTTGAGTACAACGCTTTCATCATTAAACATGAAATAAAAAAGGCTTTACTGCTTAGTTTTTATTGAGTCATTACCACTTACCTCTCTATTCCTTTGTGTGTGTGTGTGTGTGTGTGTGTGTGTGTGTGTGTGTGTGTGTGTGTGTGTAGATGTGCAAGCATGCCTTGTGTGTGTGTATTTGGTGACCAGAGGACAACCTCCAGTGTTGGGCCTTAATTGCTGTCGATTTTCTTTTCTGTTGACGTGTTCTTTTATTTGTCTAAAACTTGCTTACTTTGAACCTCTTCCCCGTAATTCACTGAGCAGGCTATGCTGTCCCCTGAGGAGCCTCAGGAATCATCTTGTCCCTGCTTCTCTGTAGCGGGATTATCGGCACTTTCCTATACACAACTGCTTTATGAACTCTGGGGATTAAGTTAAGTTCTCAAGCTTGAAACAAGTATTTTTAATCATGAGCTCCCTCTTTGGTTCTTTCCCTGAGCCTTCTTTTGATCTGCCTTTTTGCGTTCTATAATCCATATTCCTTATTGTACCAAGAATTGTCTCAAAGATTAGTTTAGCTAGTAATTCTCTCCATATCTTCTTTTTTTGAAGTTTGAAAAAAAATCTCTGCTCTTACAATATATGCTACCTGTTGTTTTCTCTTGGCTTGCTACTAGCCATGTGTGCTATCCTTGGGTCCATTTGCTTCTGCACCATAAAAACTAACTCTCTCTCTCTCTCTATCTCTCTCTCTCTCTCTCTCTCTCTCTCTCTCTCTCTCTCTCTCTCTCTCTCTCTCTCTTCCCCCTCTCTTTTTCCCTCCCCTCTTCCTCATTCTCACTCTAAGTGCAATTTTAAAACTGCAATCTTAATAGTCTCTTTTCCATTTACTTTTATTCCTAATTCAATTTTTATGTTTTGACCAATATTCTGCAAGAACTTTTGATTCTAATGTGCACTTTTTTCCCTTTATCAGTTGTATCTCTATTTAGAAATTAATACGGTTGAAATTAAAAGCTTTCATTCCCTGCTCCTGAATCTTAGGCTACTGAGAACATGAATTGGGTTTACTCCTCCTATGAGTCTCATGCAGCACAGTATTGTCTATAACTCAGTAAGAAACCATTTAAACAAATGCAATAGCCAAGTATTTTATGCGAATTAATTTATAATTGTTAATGTGTGATTTCGAGTTTTTGTGTAAGTTAAATTAACAGTGGTCAATGGCATAAAATAAATAGCACATGAAATTATTTACTAAAAATATCAGAATAAAAACTTAGTATTTAAAAAGGTGGGTATCTGCTTTGAGAGAAAATTTCTTCAGTCTGGAAAATCCGAATGGCAAACATATTAAGAGAATTCTCCATTCTGAAAACAATCTCTCTTGACTGCCTTTGTAGATTTAGACTGTTACATTCAGTCTCTGTCTCCGCAAGTTTTATCTGCCCTGATATATCAATTTGTTTTATTATGATGTTTTTATATTTTAAACAATCTAGATAAATTCATTCTTGGTTTTTTTGGGGTGTATATGTAGAAATGTTTAGGGTTTAGATATGACTTTTGAATTATATTTATTAAAACCAAATATACATTCTTAGAAGTGATCTATTTTATGGAATCTCTGCATTTATAAATTAGATGATTGCATATTTACTGTATTCAGGAATCCCTGATGGGGCAGCTTGCTGCAAAGCTAGGAAAAGTTAGCAAGTGTAGACATCTGTTTTGATAAGATAAACCTCCACTTCTCCTCAATCTTTCAAGAGCTCCTAACCGTTTGGAAACGCAATGTCTTCTGCAGGACTTGCTGAGAAACACTTTGAAAGACTCTTCTGTTCCTTAATGGTTCAATAGACCTAGAAATTTCAGGAGACAGTCCTTTACCACTAAAGTCAACAGCAAAGAAAAGTGTCTTAGGCTTAAATTTTAAAGTGTACTTGTATACCATGTAATTTCTATATCTAGTCTTCATAAAAACGTGCACTTTGGGCTTGCATTGTAAACACTGCCCTTTCTTCCACTTTGGCTTCTGTAAAGGAGATCTTATTAGTACAACACGACTAGGAATTTATGACAAAGACAATCAGTCAACCACTTTAGTGGGCAAATATTCTTTTGATTGGAAACAAGTTAGACAGAATTAACTAAACAATGTTACTCATGTTGGAACACAGTTCAAGAACGGGAATTCTGAATGCTCTCAGAAAACTCCAAGAAAATAAAAAGTCTTGTGAGATGACCTCAGTTTCTTCAGAAGCACAGAATTATTCTTGGAATGTTCTTTTTCATTCCTTCCAGGTGTAGGGGAAAGGAATGGCTTCATTTCAGATTTTTGATTACATTTGGCTCTTGCTTTGTTTATGTGGCTTGATTGAAAAACATCTTCTGTCAGGTATGTTTTGTTCTTGTAACTGAACACTTGGGTCATGTGATTCTTCTTCACCCTGAGAGTTTGACTGTCTGATATTGTGTATAAAGTTGGCTAATTGTTAAAGTTTTGTCTGCCTAGTTTCTAGGATCTATTCTCCCAGGTTCCACCATCAATTATCATGATAAACACTCATCATTATTATTATCTTAACATTCTAAACACATCTATAATTCTTTCATTTGATATTTATATACTTTAAAAATAGTTTGAGTCACAATTTCACTCTATAACCTTGTTTGTCTGCTATTCACTGTGCAGAGCATGCTACTCTACTGAGGTTTGGTACTGCAAGACTGAGCCATTATATCCCAGTTCTAACAAGTATTTGTAAAATTCTCTGAGTTTTAGAACTTTTAAATTAAAAGTAACAGTCCTAAGAAAGGAGAGCACAGTAACGTCTATTGAAAAGGTTTACAGAGAACTGACTCCATCGTAAGTGACTAAAGAATCACTTTGTAGTTATGAAAACCTGATCATCTCATTATTATTTATATGTGATTTTTAAAGAAATCAAGATGCTAATATTTCTAATTATGCTTTAATCATTTGTTTATAGGATCTCATGTAGCCCATGCTACTCTTTAACTTACCATATTGCTGAGTACTCCATGAAACTTCTGGTTTTCCTGTCTCTACTTTCCAAATGCTGGGATTACAAGCATATATCAGCACACCTGTTTTGGAAAGTTCTGAGGTTTAAAATCTAGGGCCTCAGGCATATGAAGCAGGGCCAGCCCTACAAAGATTTATTTAAAAGGTAAATTAATTCATTTCCCAAAATGAAGTTTTATATTTTCAGAAACAACTGAAAGTCAGCCATGATCTAAATGAAGTGATAAAATCCTGGACCTCGTTCCACATAAATGCTTTAACAAATCAGTAAAGGCACTATTCTATTTGTCAGGAAACTAGATGTTGGGAGTTATTTGTGATATAAAACATTGCCTTGAAAGGCAGCATTTCTGCAGTATTCCCATCACAGGCTATCTTGATTCAAATCTTATTACTGAAATCCATCTTCTCATAAACTGTTAAAAATTCAGCAAGTTCAGTTGTAGAAAAGCATCACATAAGTCCCTTGAATTTCCCACACTCTGATTTTCTTGGGGAAAAAAAGAAGTGTGTCTTGCTATTAAGTGATGATTTCATTTTTAAACAAAAAAGCATACAGTGTTTTGTATAAATAAAAATTTTAGACTCTGAATTGAGCTGGTTCCTTGATTTGGTCACATGCATATTTCATAAACTATACTTTGAACATTTAACCAAGAGATTCAATGTGATTACAGCAGTAACAATTCAATTTTAAATGTCAACTATGTTCAGCATTTAAAAATTAATAGCTGAATCTCTTTAAAGATCAGGGAAATTTTGTTCTGCCTTAGAATAATTTTATAGCCTATGAATCTCCTGGTGTATTGTTTGCATATTTTAAACTATTCTGAATAATGCACTCCCTGGAAAGGCCCATTACTTGAATGAATTCTGACATTCTCACTTCAAGGTATTAATTTTCATACCGGGTATATATTTTCTACTAGAAGCAATTTTTCAAAAGCCAGCAGTACTTTATTTAAATTGTGAGAATGCACATTTTGAGAATGTTAGGGCAGTATATAAATATTAAAAGTTTGAGGATTTCATCAAGCCTCCATCCATTCCCTTTTATTTACTTGCTGTGGAGGAAACAGTAGTGAAGAAGGATTTGGAATTGATAATCATGGTAACTCAAGGTGGCTGGAACAGATTGCCCATGGAGACAGAGACTTTTTCCAAAGCAGAGATTATAGTGATTCTGAGAAAATGGGCATGAAGCCTCAGATGTAACTTCAAAGTGAATATAGGAAAACCATTGGTCATCATTTTTACTGACTTCTGAAGTACTCTGGGGTTACAAAGGCCAATGAAAAACCAACTCAAAATGACAAGAAGGGGCAGAATTCTTTTGGAGATCTTTTTAGACCACAATAGTAAATCCTGAAATAATGTGTTTACTTATCATTCAAAGATCACTATTGTTTTTAATCATTGATACTTTAAACTCACTGGTCAGTGGGAAGCTGTTCAGAAAAATAAGATGGGAAAAAGACCAAGATGACAAGATAAATGTACCGGATTTAAAGTTTTAAACATAAGAAATGTTCAATGACTTATCTTACTGTGGATATGCTATCTATGTTTTTCTATTTTATGGCACTTGAACAACGAATGATTAATTATTGCAGTTTAATCCATGTATAAATTATTTTGGTATATTTATGATGGATCTGGCATTACATTCTTAACCTAAAAAGAAACTCTCAAAATCAAGTTTTTTGAGTATGTGAAGTTATGGTGGCATAATTATTTCATAATTCTCTGAATGCAACTCCAGAGTCACAAAGTGAGAGTTACTTTTGTGCCCAAATAACAATGCCCTTGATGAAGATATATTTGAAATAACCTATTTACTTAAATGGCAGAGAAAATAGCACCCTAATACCAATCAATCACCTTGTATGAACTGCAATGTATGCTATACTTATTAAATCTTAAAATGATTCTCTTTCCAAAGAGACAGAATTGCCTGGAGGTGTCTGAACACTTTCCAATAAAGCAAATAGAATGCAAGCTAAAGTACTGTGCATTCCCCTCAGACAGCTGGCTTTACTTTGCATAGGTTATTATTATAAAGTAAGATCATTTGAAAAGAAAACTTGATTCTCAAATATCAGGCTCAGTGTTTTTCAATGTCAGATGCTTAGGGATTTATATCTGCTTCCCTTTCTTCCACAGCCTTGAAATGCTTGCTTCCCTCCTGTTAATTGCTTCCCTTTTGTGTGTACCTCAGTAGACTTGTGCTCTTCCTTATCAGGCCCGAGTGCTTAATCCAAAGACCCCATTATTCAGCAAGAGACAATCCACTTCTAACCACCACCCAACCATTCCTGCTACAAAGCAAACAATAAACTCTTCTCTTATGGTTTTCAGGAGAGCTCAGAAAGACATTTTCCCTCTAGCATTATTCTGTTTTTTTATTTTTGAGAAACTGCTTCATGTATGAAAAATAATCTTACTGATGTATGTCAGTGAAAAGGACTTGTTCAAACAACCCTTATTAAATAACTAAATCAATAAAATTGATTTGTAGATCTTCAAGTTATTTTTAAAAGTCCGGTTACAGGATCAAAATGATTAAGTAAAAACCTATTTTGTTTTGTTTAATCTTTTATATAAAATTGTATAACCATGAATTCTTTTTTTTGGTGACTTAAATGTGTATACTGAAAATGACAAATTGGACAGGAAAAAAATTCTACTTTAGATATTATATTTATAATATATTGTTATAGTAAAAGACATGAATAAATGTATAAAAGTAAGCACACTCTTATGCATATATAGAAATATTTTTATCACAAATATAGATCCTTAATTAGAAAATGCAATAATCAAGTTGATTGCCAAGTCAAATTTTTCTGGCATGCAATTTAATACTGTAAATTATTTTCATTTTCTTATTAGTAAAATTTGATGAAAGTAATTTTTAAATTAAAATAGGAAATCCACAGAAAAGTCAGCATAAATATTTAAGGGAAAAATAAGAGTGAAACATTATAACTGCAAGAAAAAATATTATCTGGCCACTCTTTATTTCAAATAATTTCTTACCACACTCAAGCATTCAGTTGTTCATTTTAGTATCAGCCGGCAAGTCCTTGTGTATTTGCAGATGAATCTAATTCTAGAAAGATTATAAATCTTTCTAAAAGTTAATGACCCAGCTAAAATCTTTCTATAAGCAAAACATTTTTTACTCATGAATTTTAATTAGTGGAGATCTTCAAGCTAAAGTCCAAAGTTTTCCCTATGGCTGAAGGGGAATTCCTTTATTCTTTAAGACTGTAGTATAATACAGTTGTATAATCTTTAGCACATAAATAAGGAACACTATATATATGAACACTGTTCTCATTTAGTGTGCAAAAGAATCATGTGGAAAGCTGGTTAAAAATACATATTCCCAAATGACCGCTTCCGAGACTCAGCCTCAGTAGGTTTTGCCTAGGACATCAGCACTTGCATTTTTAATGAATAGTTCACCTCATTCTCTTAGAGGCTGCTCTTGAGTACACTCAGATTGTATGCTGCTTAAGAGTTAGTCTGAGATTCTTGGTAGCCGAAAAGTTAGCTAAATACGTTGGCCCATGTCCTTCCCAACTGCTTAGAATCATGTACTCAATTTAGAGTCAGATTTTTAAAAGAAACCTAAGCAGAAACATCCTCACTGTTTTCCAACCATAGGAATAATAAAATGCATCAAAATGCAAAATGTTGGAGAGGGACAATGAGAGGAAATAACTCTATCAAAATTCATAGAAAAATATTTTTTAAAAGAAAAGATATCCAGGATGGTTACCCATTTACAAAGTCTAGAAATTTAAAACATAAAATTATCAGTGTTTAAAATAGGTAAAGTAAAAATTAGGAAGGAACTTTCTATTTATAAAAATAATATTTCTTAACATAGTATAACTAATATTTTATTTCTTATTTTTTGATATTCTAATATAATTATAACATGGTTGTCTTTGTTTATTTCTTCTAAATCCCCCATTACTCATCTTAACTCTCTCATGGCATATTTTTCATTAAGTGTTGTTATATGCATATGTATATATATGTTTTTTATTAATAATTACTATCAATATACTCAAGTTGTTTCTAAATATACAAATATTTTGTCTTTGTTTTAGAGAATAAAGGCAAGACTACTCAAAAGTAAATATTTATCCCTCTTTCCCTAAAACAATTATTTAATCAGTTTTTATAACATTTTATTTAAATTTTTTGAATTTTTTATTTTATTATTTTTTTGTAAAAAATGTCTCCCCCACTCATGCATCCCCCTGATCCCCCTACCCTCCCAATATTTCTCTGTCAGCCCTCACCTCAGCCTCTCCCCTCCTCATCTACCCATCCCCTCCCCCAAAGGGGTAAGAAGTCCCAAAGTGGGTGAGCTCAGCCTGGCACATCCACTCCAGGCAAGTCTGACATCCTCATCCCTAAGTCAAGACTGGGTTAGCTGTTCCTCTGCAGAGAAGGGGCCCCAAGGTGCCAGCCCATGAACAGGAACAGAGTCTGATCCCACACCTTGATGCTCTACATACTGCCCATGCCAGTGGACAGTTGCCTACCACTGGAGGGTCTAGCTCATTTTCCTGAAGCTTCCTCAGTGGCTATTCTTGGTTCAATGGGTTTCCCAGAGCTCCAGCTAGCCATCACTGTGGGAACCCTCCTCATAATCCCTACCCCCTTGCTCATATAGACTATTTTCCATTGCTTTCAACTGGACTATGAGCTTGGCCCAGGGCTCAGCCATGGAAATCTGCCTCCACCTCCATTCTTTGTTGGATGTAGGTTCTGTGATGACACTTAGGGTGCCTACTCATTTGATTATCAGGGAAGTTCTGTTTAGGAACCCCCTCCATTATTTTTGGAGACCTAGCCAGGGACATCCTGTGAGTTCTTGTTGGTTTCCCTAGGACCAGCCATTAAAAGCTAGGTTCACAACCAAAATTAGAACATTTATAACAGTGTTCACTTTAAGTTGTTTATAAAATGATGAAGTCAAAAAAGTAGACTAGGAATGCTAATTTTTGCAGGAGGAAACCCAATCTATTTTTTCCAATAGCTGATATTTTTTTCAATAGTCTCATAGTAACAATCTATTGTTCATAATCAATAGAACATAGAAATCTAGTTGATCCATTCAGATTATTAAATTTTCAGACTTTTCTGTAATATCTCTTTCCAGTTAGTCAATTGGTTGCCTTTATCTTATGGTGATATGTTGTATATGTAATAAGGTTTGGCTGAAAAATCAGAAGACACCTGAGTTCAAGGTCAAACAGAGCCAGGTGGTTGTACACACCTTTAATTCTGGCACTAGGAAAGTTAAATAGGGAGATAAGATAGCTGGGCAGAGAAGGAAGAGGACTTCAGCCCTTGGCCTTTGACCTCACTGCCTTTTGGCTGAGGACTCAGAGGCATTGAATCTGAGGATTCCTGGAGACCTGGCCTACCCCATTCGCTCTCAGGAGTTGGCTGCCTGAGAAGTGTTTGTGGCTTGTTTCTCTATCTCTCTCTATCTCTCTTATGTTTCAGGGGTTTTTTTGTTGTTGTTGTTGTTTTTTGTTTTTCCAAATATCTGGCTCTGGGTTTTTACCAATAAAACCAAGTAGAATTCGTACAATAGAATCTGTTCTAGTTTGTTGCACAGCTATGTTAACGGATTACTTTTCCTACCTACATTCTTTTAATCTGGAACTTACACAGTGTTTCAGAACCCCTTTGTAGAGTAAACCCCATAGAAACTGCTAACTACCAAGTCAAGAATGATATTAAGTGATAATAAGATCAAGGCACTTTATAGGCAGTGTCATACAACAGAGTGAAAGCAAGAAGAAAGGACAAATAGCTAGCCACTTCCTACCAAAAATCCTGTTTGTCCTGACACTACATTATTTGTGGTTTTTGTTAATGTAAATATGAATTAACTTGGGGCTCATGATTATGCTTTGCTGCTACCTGACAAATTTGCCTCTAGAAAGGCAGTCACAAGCCTTCATTCCAATGAGTGGAAAACCTAAGGTATAAAATCAGGCAGACTATACTATCAGATTAGTGTAAGTGATTAAAAATGAAAGCACATATGATCATGGAGAATTTAAGCTGATACCTATATAAAGTATTTGTCCCTATGATCTAATATCTTTAGTACAGGAAAGTACGCTGCATGCTACCAAAGGAGAAATGTAAACAGCCACCCAGCCCCAGCCATAAACCCTTTGATCTACAATTCTGTTCTGCCTGTAACATGGGATAATAGTGTCACAAAGTTTGTGGCAATAACCAACCAATATCTGATTTGGCTTAAGGCCCATTCCACTAGACAGCAGCATATCCAACATTTCTTGGGTTACCCAGAAGCTGAGACTAGAAGCATGGGGAACTACAGTACAACCTAATAATATTGAATTAAAACTAAAAAGTAGCAAAAGAAAAAAAAAAGACTCCTAATGACATTCTCCTGTATCATAGATCTGTGCCCTGCTCAGCCTTCACAAGAGAAACTTTTTTCTGTGTGGATGGGAACAAATATAGAGACCAACCGCCAGACATTGTGTAGAGGTGAGAGAAATTGGAATATTCAGCTCTAAATGGATGTTTTCATAAAAGAGTCCCCTAAGGGCTCAGGGAACCCTGTGGAAGATGAAGCAGGAAGACTGCGAGCCCGAGGGAATGAGGACACAAGAAAATACAGCCCTCCAATCAACACGAACAAAGTTCATATGACCTGACGAAGACTGAAGCAGCAAGCACAGGCATATACAGGTGTACCAGGTGCCCTGTAATTTATGACTTCCATCTTAGTGTTTAACGTGATTCCAAGAGTATGGATGAGTGGGCATTTCTAGTGTCTCTTATTTTGGTCTTTTTTTCTCTCTTTTTTGGCCAGTTTCAATGTGTTAGTTTATATTGCATCTTGTTATATTATATTTTGTTATTAGTCCTTTGAAGACTATTTGTTTTCTAATGAGAGACAGAAGGGGAGTAGATCCACACAGGAGGGAGGGTGGGAAGGAACTGAAAGAAGCGGAGGGAGGGGAAACTATGTTCAGGATATGGTATGTGAAAAAAACATTATCAATAGAAGAAAATTTATGGGTATACATTAATTTGTTGTTACTTTTATATTTTTAGATTGTCTAACTACATCATTTACCTCTTTCTTTTCCTCCCTTGGCCACTTATGCCCTTATTACTGTCTTTTAATTAATTATATTAATTAATTTAATATATAATATGAATATTATATATATATTCTTAAATACAATGTACTCCGTCTGTACAATGTGTGTTTTCTGGGCTGACCATTTAGTATTGGATAACCACTTGCTGTGCTCTTCCCTGGGGAAGGCCATTTCTTTCCCTCCTAGGATTCCTAAAGTGCTGACATTTCTTTGTGTAGGGTTGAAGCCTTACATATGTTAGCATTTTAGCATTTTTTTTGTCCTTGTTTAGGCAGCCATTTTACCTAGACTTTCTGGGTGTAGAAAACCATGGCCGTTATTAAGGCTGACGGATGCTAACAGCTTAGGCAACACCTGTTTGGTTCAAGTCTAGTTGATATACATTTCAGAAATATGTTTGGTTTATTTTACTTGTTTATTTGGTGGGGAAGGCATATATACAGAAGTTGAAATGAATCCATTTTCTCCATTCGCCATATGGAAGATGGAGATCGATCTTAGATCATCAGGCTTGGTGGCAAGTGTCTTTACATAAGAAATTATTTTAGCCACTCCTGTCCCTCTACAGTCTCCCTTTATGTGAAGCAAAGAAGCTAGTATCTTTTTCTTAAGTCTTTTTAATTCTGGATCATTCATTGACTGGCCTTGTCCCAGCACTTGTACATATATTGACACTCACTACCTCTGGCCACAAAACTCTGCTCTTTGGTTAGTTGGATATAGAAGACATTGTCTCCATCATGGTTTAGGACATAAACTCATTGGACTTCTCAGGCAATCCTATTAGGTTTTTTTTTCAGTAGTACTTGTAAGAACAGGATGCATTTATTATGTGTTTACTTAAAATCTTTAATAATATTTAAATGTCTGGATATGAGATCTAATTCTAGTAAGGAAATTAAATACTTTTATAATAACTTTTAGTTTTATCTCTTAATCAGGGAATTCAGTTAACTCAATTTTTTTGCTTTCATCATTGAATACATTCATTATTATATTCTTTCACGTAATCATTCATTTAATATATCAACAAATGTTGAATGGCTACTAATCTTAAGAACATCTTAAGGCAGCTATAAAATGTATACAGATAAGGTATTCTATTATAGGACAAAATCATCAGTGTGAGGCACAGAACAAAATTTAAATATGATTGTCTGTGACCACTTCCCAGAAGAGCAAGAATAATAGGGTTTTCACCTGAGAGGAGATTTATTGATCAGTGAAGTGGAAATGTGGAGAATTATCAATGGAAATGTGGAGAATTATCAATGGAAATGTGGAGAATTATGCCGTGGCATAAGCTTGAGGGAGGTTTTTCAAGATGTGTAAATAAATAGATACAGTTCAGTGATTTGAAAAGCATGCAAGACAGGAATACAGTGTGCAAAGACCATTGTTAGAGTGTGTCCTCTAGAACCAGACAGAATGGGTTCTCATGCCAATGTTGTCATTTACGATCTTTCAGTCTCTTATCTGTAAACTGGGGAAAGAATGATGAGGCTTAATCTCATATGACTACAGTAATAATATACTTGAGACTAATAAAATAAATCCTGTGTGTAAAATTACTTTAATTTTACTAATATCCATTATTTTAGTGCTTTTATTTAAGCCACCATTAGATAAATATCACATTTGAAATATAGCATCTTTGGCTGAGTGTAGTTCAAATGTTCAGGCTGTATTTTGGATCAGTTATGTCAGAATTGCTGAGGGTGAAACATAAATATCAACAAAACTTTCTTATTAATTCCAGGATTAAGATAAAACTGAGAACACAGAATTAACTGGAAGTGATACTCCTTCTAGAACTTATACCATTCACCAAATAATATATGGTGCCTTATCTAATACCAAATCAGCTTCAAAAGATAAAGTTTCCTAAAATTTACTCAAAAAAATTTGGTTTCTTGTCCCTGGATTATATAATTAAATGATAATTAAATTAGTTTAGGTTATTTTAACTTAGATGGCATGCATATCAGGATTATAAGACACTGAATCACATGTGTGACATACAGTATATACTGGTCTGCATTTTAAATATTATGTGTATTCTGCTTGATTTGAAAAAACAGAATTTCTTGGAGTATGTGGATTAGTGTTTAACATCAGAAAGCCCAGATAAGATGAAAAATACAAATTTATTGAGTTAATTAAAGAAAGAGAGGCAGCTGTAAGGTGACAGTTTCTAACTACATGTCCCAGTGGTTGTCTTTAAGTTATTTTTATAAGTAAATAAAACCATTAAGACTACTTGGTTGTAAAATAGGAATGATCCACAGCTTATGAATAATTTTGCAGTTTTCCCCAGTATAATAATATCTATCTTCTCATTTCTCTAAAGTCCCTGTCATGACCTGTCTAGTAGAATATCATATGACATATTACTGAGATAAACTTATTCGCTCTGATAAGATCTGTATTTGTAAACAATGGATGCCTCATTGAGGTTTATACCATAGCTAAGTCAATCAAGTCCTATATTAGCACCTGCTTTTATTGAGGAAATTCCAAAGTCATGATCAGAGTCACTGTTAGTTTATTCCTGAGAAACAAGGTTGATGTAAGTTTGTTGTTTCTTTCTCTGTGTGGTTTGGCAAGTGAGCAGAAACTTAGTGTTTTCTATATCTATGACTAGATAAACCATGAATAAAGTGAAATCTATAGAAGACTGCATCTATCTCAGGCTTCCTCTTCTCAATTTGAGAAATAGGAATCTTAGATCTGAGGACGAATGTGCAGAGCATCAATGCCCCTTCTTTACTCCTGTTAAAACATCTGAAGAAAATTCTATTTCTTCACAGTATCCCTTCAGTTTTTTCTTACTAATAATTTGAAACCTATCCAAAATAGCAAACACTTTGAAAGTGGTAAAACACAAGCTTACCATGTTTCTTCTGCAAATGAGACTTTTAGCTTTTACACCTTCTTTCAGATTATGTACAAGGTATATATATCTTCTAGCATTCAAACATCTACCCAGACAGAGACACACAGCTATCATATGACTCTAAACTAATCAGCAGATGAATTACTCTGTTATGCTATATTACATCCTCTGCCTCAAGATTTTCCCCCAGGTCCATTTGAACAAAATATTTGTTTTGTGTCTATAATTGTGTGAGCCACAATCTCATCTAGACTTTGCATTCACTCAGGAAGTGCTCATCTTGGGTCTCTTAATGATGCTTCCTAATTATTACACCTGGTACTGCAAATTATTAGATAAGTTGTAGCCTGATTTCCAGAAGCAAGTTCTGTCCCAGTTAATTATGTGTTCTCAGCCTTGACTTAATCATGCTAATAGGATAGTTTACTCCTGACATGTGAGTCTCAGTCTCGGAGATTTTGACACTATTGTTCCAAAACACAGCCTGAAGACTGGGACCACTCTCAGCTAAAGATGCCATATTCTAAATGTATCATTTTTATATGATCATCTACATCATACTTCTAATAACCTATCTGTCTGTTAGCAATAATGATTGATTTATAAACTCCAATATGATATAGACAATTGGTATGATTAAAGTAATTTTACAGGCAGCACTTTGTTAGTTCCAAATATACTATTATTTAATATAATTGCATATAAATGTGTAATTACTATTTCCATGCTGAGAATGTTGGATCCAGCAGATTCCTGGTCTATTACCAATGCCTAATGCCTAAGGACCAATGTCTTTAGAAAAGATGAAAATAAAAAAGCATCTATTGTGTCTTCTCTCTGACATTTTTAAACAATGTAAAGAGGATTGTCTTTTCTAACATCAACACACTTTTAATTCTTTTACAATTAAAACAAATTTTCATTAAACAGATTTTCCAGATAATTTTCACACTGACTGAGGAAGATGACAGACACATTTATATTTTTAAAAACTAATCAATATTATTTAAATTTAAAATTTACCATGGCTCCAAACAGCATTATCATCCTTATCACCACTATGATATTTTCCTTGACTTTCCTGTGTAAGTCATGAACCTAACAGATACGATCACTCTACCTTTACTGGTCAAGACTTTGTATGCTTCTTTCGAGAGTTTGATCTGACTGCCTTCTATGGATTCTTTTTGTGTCCAAGGTGTCCCTTTTAATATGGCAATGATAGCCATCCTGTTAACACTCAAGACATATTATGAAACAGCTGTGATCTAGAATCTCTTAACCTGATGAATTAAATATAAAGTTCCCAAATAGAATACACACAGAGTCTTTTAAAGTCTTTATGTGACCTGGTCCTCACAACACCTACCTCTGCTTACCTGACTCTGTAATTCTCTAACATAGTTCTGATGTGGGAATGTCTTTCTGTATGCTGTGAATATCAATCTTTAAATAAAGGAGCTGTTTTGGCCCATGACAGGCACCATAGAAAAAGTAGGTGGGAAATCAGAATAGGTAGGAAAGGAAGGATGTAGTCAGTTCAAGCCAGACGCCCAAAGAAGAAACATGTTAGGAACACAGGTGAGCCACGGGCCACGTGGCAGGACAGATTAATGGAAATGGGTTAAGATGAAAGAGCTATCTAGGGATGTGCCTAAACCATAGACCAAACAGCATGAATTTAATATAAGTGTATGAGTCATTTTGGGGGGGCTTGAGCAGTGGCGGGTAGCTAAGTGGTCTGGGATGGCAGGTCTGTGGATCCAGACCTCTGGCCGGACCGGGTCAGAAACCATATTGTAGCATACTTCTGCCTCAAGTAATTGACTTCTGACATGCCTTCTCTTCAAATTATTGTTGCTGAAGTAGTTATAGTCCTGAATTTTTCATCTCTTTCATGTCGTCCCTCACCTCCCCTTCTCAGTGATACTTTTTTCTAAAATGGTGAACACTTGCACATCCTCCATGTCCCTAAACAAAACTTTCACTTCTATGTTCTCTACTTTGGGTATCACAGTAACACTATCTTTGCAACTTGCTTTTAATTGTACTATAGATTATTGCTAATTATCCATCTCTTTCATCCTATCCATAAGATTTTAAAAGCATTCATGTTATCTCTAGTCTCTCCCAATCAGCAACTATTTATCCAACAAATGATATCCCATGTATAGACATTAGACTCCCAATGAGCTGACTTTTTCAGTTTTTCTGCACCAACCCTAGATATCACAAATGCTATAGTTTGGAAAGTTATTATATTTTTGCTTAAGTTATTGTCAGCACAATGTTTCTCACTTATGCATTGCATCCTATATTATATTGGAAAAATAATCTTTCTATTCAACTTTGTTCAATGCCGTTGTTTAATAAGTAAAGACTACATACTACAATATGTCATTGAATATTCTATTGTGTGATCTCTCGGTGCCACATTCAATCTACCTATGAATGTCTCATCTCTCACCTCTGTGCCTTTGTGTACATGTAGCTTCTTCCACCTGCAACAATTCTTATTCTAGTCTGTGCTTTTATGCCCTATCCTTCTATCAAGCTGCTACTCAGTTATTACATTCTTAGTGAATTATTCTCCCAGCCAAAAATAATTTTCTCCTCTCAACAGATTTGGCCACAATATAATTAGATATGCTTGTCATAGTTTTCTTATTAGTTTACAAGCTTATTACCTGGAGTGTCAAGGAAATCATCCTCTTAGGCAGCATTATAGTCACTTTATTGAATTTTATGTTCTTTATTTGCATTCTACTTGATTTTAACAAAATATATTTTATATATTTATTAACTATATTGATAAAATTAAACATGATGCTTCTATAAATAAAAGCCTACTGTATACCTTAGAGAAATTCATGAGAGTATCTATTGATCCATTTCTCAACAATTCTGAAACTTTCTTTATCAGTAGCATCATTGTTAATGATTGCTATGTGGACACTATTAACCAAAGCATTGCCAAGATATTTCTTTGGAAGGAAAATTATAACATTTAAATGTGTCAATAATTGTTGTTCTTTCATTTTTGCTGATATTATAAATACATAATAATTATTTTTAATAATCCTCACTAGTACTTTAAAATTCTAGTTTTATCATAATATATCACATGACAAGTTTAATTTTTAAATAATGTTTTAAGAGGATTTCTCCTTCTAACTTTAGGCCCCATGATATGAACTACATTTTTTTTTCAGTTAGATTGTTTATAGTGTTTAAACATATTGCTGGCTATTTTTGCTTACATTAATATTATCATGATGTATACTATCTAAGAAATTCACATTAACCCTATTATCATGTTTAAATTAAAATACAGTGATTAAAATTAAAATGAATTTGAAATACTTTTAAAAGATTAGAATATCTATATTGATAGAGTATGCAGGAAATAGGAGAGCATAGGCCTATTAAATTCAGAGAAGATAGTGCTGATATAGATTTCCAGTAAGAGTCAGCTAAAACACAGCTTACCCTGGACATCCAAGACAATGAGCCGGCTAAAAGTTGTTGAGCCCTGACATCTGGAGAACTAAGAGAAATCAGTGAGATAATTATTTTACAACTATTCCTGGAAAAATGCCATATTTTCCCAGTGTTATATAAATATGCCCTTGCGGTCAGAGGTCAATGTCTCTTGCCAGCCAACTAGTATAGTTGTCTCTTCTTTACCTGTGGCCAGACTTGTGATTTGCATGTATTCCTGTAACCACCCATGTGTAGCCAATGTGTGCCTGTGCACTTTCCAGTGTTTTCTGTATGAGACTAAAAACTGTATGGCTTACTAGCCATGATTACTTGTAATGTCTTCAAGACCTGACCTCCGGAAGCCCTCCTCTTTGCCCACTGTTGTTGCGTAAACATCATAGAGTACACATGGTTTTCCCAAACAATATAGACAATGAAAACTATGGGACAATTTCAAACTAAAGATTTCATATAGACAAATTGTATCTGAGTTTATCAGCACGAGTGACCTTCATTAGAACTAATGTTGTCATCTAAGATGCAGGTAGTTTATTTAGATTTTCCTTTAGGATATGAATAAAGTATTCTGATTATTTAAGAAAAAAACTGAAGTACTTGTATTTTTTTTTATATCAAGACCAGTGAACTTGTTTCATTTTTGTTGCTGTGACAAATATTCTAACGAAAAGCAGCTGTGAAGAAAAAAAAAATGGCTTATTTTGCTTGCAATTCAAAGTTGTAGCCAGTCATGTCCTGGAAATCAAAGCAAAAACTAAAGCTAATCCCAATTCAAGAATATAGAACAGATTCCTGGAAATCTGCTTGACTGTACTCTATTAGCACTTTCTATCCAGGGCTCTGAAAACGGCCTTGATGCTTCCCACAGTGTTTTGGATCTTTCTTTCTATACCAATTAACAATCAACATAGTTATTCTTATGATGTGGGAATGTCTTTCTGTATGCTGTAAATATCAATCTTTAAATAAAGGAGCTGTTTTGGCCCATGACAGGCACCATAGAAAAAGTAAGAGGAGAAGTCAGATCATAGGTAGAAGAAGTAGGGCAGAGTTAGTCAGACCAAGCCCGAACTCCAAAGGAGCAACATGTAAGGAACACAGGTGAGCCACGGGCCACATGGCAGACAAATGAATAAAAATGGGTTGAGTTAAGATGTAAGAGCAAGCTCGCAATGTGCCTCAGCCATGGGCCAACAGCATGAAGTTAATATAAGCATCTGAATGATTTCTGGGGACCTGATCAGCTGAGGTTGGCTAAGGGGTCTGGCGCAGCAGGTCTGTGGGTCTGGATCTTGCCACCTGGGACCAAGAAACCTCACTGTAACATTCCTGGGCATGCCCAATTAAAAAATGATTTTATTTCTCTTTACTCATATTACTGTTAGATTTAACATTACCCTGTATTAGTTTTAGAAGCAAATCTTTCATTCCCCAATTCATGGAGAAAGCTCCATAAGTTTGAAATTTTCTAATTTTTCATAAAGGTATTATCATTTTTTAGAAACAGTACTATACACATTCTAACTAGTTTTGTTCCCAGAATCCTAGATGTGTATTTTATACCTAAGTTCTGCTTAGAGTCTTATCATTTCTGCCATTCATCACTATTTTATGACTGCCTCGCTTTCCTTTGGTTTGTGAAAAAGAAATCGAGTCAAAGGAACTGTTTCTAGAAGAGAACCAAGTAAAATATGAGAACTATACAACTATAGAAAAAATCACACACACTCCCAAATATTTAAACAAAGCATGTGATCTCCGCTCAATGGAAGAATGAGTGTGTATGCTATGTGCACACTTTTGTGTTATTCTATTATTCACCTTAAAGTGAGAAAATAACAGTCATTTTAGCATTTATTAGTTTGTGTCATTTATGATAATATTCTTTCAATAGAAAAATTATCAAATAAGGCAAAGAATAATAAGAATGAAATACTAACCATTGGGCACAATGTGGGCAGCACTCACTAACAATGGACTTAGAAAAAGAAAATGGATCTCAGGAAAAACTTTTAAGCCCAAGATCATTCAACCACGCAGAGTGTTAGAGTGGGCACTCTTGTGTTAATGCAATGTTGCCCATAATATCCAGAAAAGAGAAGCAATTATCCATTGTTAAACAAATAAATAATAAAATAAGACACTTAGCCCAAAACATGCACTCTTTCCAGTTTTAAAGAGAGAAAGCTCACCATTTACAACAGCATGTTTACATCTTAAGGTCATTATGTTGGGAAAACTTAAGCCACATACAGAGAATTGCTACCATTTCTCAAACGAGAGAGAGAGAAAAAAAAACCCAACAACATGCAAAACATAAACCTAGAATGATGGTTACTAGGGGCACTAAATTGAAAAACTGTAGAAACCATACATAGATGAAAGAGACTGTCAGGCTCTGTAGACTTATGAGCCATACTGTAATTTGTGAGGGATGTATTTCCCAAACATTTTACAACGAAAATGGTATCATTTGAATTGCTACGTTACCTATCTTTATTCTGTTATTCATGATGTAACAATATATACATATATATGTATACATTAAAACATCACCTCATAAAATATAAATATATATATAATGTTTGTCAGTCACACTATAATAAAAATGGATATTTTATAGGAAATAGATACATTCAAATTCAAAAATCGATAAAGCAGCTTATTTGCATTATTAATAAAAAGAGCATGTCAGATAAATGTCTATAGGATTTTTTCATCTAAGTTCTTTATTGTAATTCATCATTTTGTGACACTCCAACCTTTCTTAACCATACTGTAATTAGATCTGTGAAAAAATAATCTTGATTAAACTGCACAATGCATAGACTGAAAGTACATTCTGCTTTCTTTAATATGAAATATTTTAGAAAGGCAATCTATACTTTTAAACTGTGCATGATTGAAGTTCATCTTTACTGTATGCTCTAGAAATTTAGCTGGATAATTTTTGTACCTTCTCTTTCATTTTATGGCATTCTAATCAGTAAGACAAAGTCTAACAAGCATGTAAATTTCAAAGCCCAATGAACTCTGTATACCACATATATGTTGAAAGCAATTCTTTCTTTAATGTAGTTTATTTGGTTGAGTGTGTGATTCATTTCTATCTTTCCCTTGTTCCTCATACTTCCTCCATTCTTAGTTATTTTTCTTACCTTTTTTATTTCTTAAACTATGAAGTCTGGGTCTGCTGGGATTGGAGTGTAGTTTTCATGCTTAGGAGTAAAGGTAGTGGATAGATCAGAGGATTGAAGCCAGCCAAGGCTATGTGAGGCCTTGTTTAGAACATCCTTGCCCTCTCTGTGGAGTGAATGGGGCTTGAGAGGAGGTCAGGAACGGAGGGAGGGGAAATTGTGGTTACATGTAAAATCAAAAAACAAACAAACAAACAAACCACCTTTTAAATAAAATTAAAAATCCAAACTCAAAACAGCAATACTTTGTAATCGCAATCTCTTTAGATTTTAGCAAAATTACATTAGTGAGGAGGACTTGATTAATTAACGAAGCCAGGAAATATCTACAGAATTCTGTTTTTCACCTTAAAGGAGGATTCTAAGTACCAGTTTCTTACCCCCAAAACAGTTTTAGCCTGTTTGTTTTACAAAACCTGGAATGTTAAAAACAGCCATGCATATAAAAGTAAAAAGTTCCATATTTAGTCGATAGAAACTGGTTAATCAAATGCTAATTTTATATTTTTTCTCAGAGGTTTCATTTAAGACATGATAAATATATAAATTGTTAGACAGTTTAAATTGCTATTTAAGAAACATTTTCAAGGAACACAAAGGGGAGTATGAACATCCTCCTGCTAAGATAAAACAAGAGATACTGCAGAACTACTTATTTGGAATTGATTATAGAAAGGATTAATATTTATTACGGGGTTATATAAATATTCACTGATATAAATTGAGTTTTAAGGTAAGTTTTGGAGAGTGGAACTGTCCCACACAGCAATGATGCCAGAACTCTCACTGAGAAAGTAGGAACAAACAGGAAGGAAGGTCAGCATGCATCAGGGTTCTCAATGGTGGCTGGCCATGCCCCACTCAGGGTTTTAAGACCCCAAAGCTAGTCCTCTAGGCCTCCCTCAATAATGTCTGAATCTTTGTTTGAGTCTTACAGACTAACTAAAAGCTTGTAAGATGAAATAAAACAATAGAGGTACCCCAGGAGAAGAGACATTTCATCCACATTTATGCAGCATAAAACATAATGTATAATGACATATAGCTAGAAGTTGTGGAGCACTGGAGAAGTGGAAAGACATAGGAGAAGGAAACCAACTGCACAAATCCATGAGTCCACTCCTAAGAAGACCAGGATTTCAAATCAATGTCAGTACTGAGCTTGTTCATAGAGCTTGGGGCAATCCATGTAGTCAGTTACATTCAGTAACAGACAGGTGTGTTGATGTCTTCATGGGTAAAGATAGAAAAAAGTGCCTGGAAAATTTCTGTATATCTTGAAACAAAAAAGATTGGTTTTATACTTAGCACATGTTAGACGCTTATTTTTTAAAGATATTAGACAAAAACGATAGTTATTGTTGAGTTAACAAAGCAGATCTGTCCTACCTGTAAAGTGTGCAGCTAACCCAGGATAGTAAGATAGAGCTGAAATGATCCCTCTGTGCAGTGCTGTATTTTTGAAGGAGCACTGATGCTGGAGTTGTGTAGTTTGACGCAAGATCTGTTAATGTTCTCTAAACTGTTCGTGTAGTAACTGTCTCTTCTTTTAGAACACTCTTTCGGAGTTTTAAATACATAAAGTTTCCCATTTATATTTTATAAGTGTCTATCTGTGCTCTGGCTCTTAAGATCTAACAAAGTCCCTAAAGCAAAGAACAGAGAGCTCTGGTTGTGGTTCACACAGGTAAAAGACTGTCATCAGCAATATGAGCATATCTGGAATTAGAGATAACATCATCTCTCTGGTCCTACATTAGGATTCAGTTCTGTATTTGGTTCTTGGATTTGGAACGGTAAGACCATTATAAGAGTCTATATATCTCTGAAGTTCAAAAAGAAGGAACTACAATGGGGAAAATATGATACAGGATAGAACTAAATGAGGATGAAATACAATATCATAGCAGGATAGATGTGAACAACTAGTTAGGACAAGGGAAGTTTCTTACCTTCTTCACTCTGCTATTACCTTTACCTTCCTGCTACCTACAGTCTACTCTTAGAACTAACCTGCTGAGATCAGTCTGGTGAGTCCCTATACAGACAGGCAAGTCATCACACCAGGTTCCGGGCTGCCTGCTGCAGAGCATGTGAATGGCAAATGGGCTCTCAAGATTTGGGATTGATCTGATCATACACAGGGTGCTGTATGATCTGATTGCTCCAATTCAGATGTGGCTACATTTTTACTTTCTTCTCACAGCCCACCCTGAGAATAAAAAGCCATGAGCCCCCCCCCCCCCCCCCCCCCGCTGATCAATTGCCCCTGCTTAAAAGCAGGGGAGTTTTCTGGGGAGCAGAACAAAGAATGGTTCTTCAAGGGGGAGCCACTAGCACTGGGGCCTCAGTTCTGCCGACTTTTGAGGACAGGAGTGTGTGAGATCCATGGATGACAGGAATGTTCCTCTTCATGCTAAGTCTCAGGCAATGGAGAATTTTAAGAACAAAGAAGATCATGTCTAGTTTACTTTTTTGTGATTTGTTTTTATCCTGAGGTGTGTGTGTGTTTTACATGCAGGCATGTACACTATATATATGCATGACTGTTGGAAAAATGTGTTGGTTGTCCTGAAATTACAGGCCACACAATTGTGAACCTCATAAAAATTCAGTGGGTGGCTTATATTGGAAAATAGTTTTATGGGATTCAATTCATGATCAATTTGACCTATCACTTTGGACCTGTAGGATATCACATTATATGACCAGAGTGTAATAGAGAAAAACTACTCATTCTACAGACAGGAAATAAATGATAGTACGAAGGTCCAGATCCCTAGACTTCTCAGTGGTGAACTGAATGTTGTAAAGAAACATCTTCAAACAGGCTCTTTTTTGCCGTTGCTGTTTTCAATCTTTCATTAGTGCATATGAATCTTTGAGGAACATTCAGAATGAAGCTACAGTACGTACCAAGTCTGAAAAGCAGCTTTGATACCATAATCCTGCTGTAACTAGAATGTTCAGCAGTTTCCTGTGTGATATTCATAGGTGTTAGAAACTTTGAAAAGTGGAAGTTAATGGCACCAAGAACTTCAGTGGCAAGGTGTTCTTGAAAGGGATTTGTGTACCAGAACCTCTTACTATGTACAACCACTGCCCACTCACAAACTCCGCTATTTATATCAGGCTGTTTGGGTGCTGATACATGCCTTTTTATAAACTTGGGTATACTCTTTACCTTAGATTTCATTGTGGTCTGTCTCACTATGGGCTTCCTGCTTCATCTCAGGGATAACTGACCAAAGAAAGCAACCATGGACTGACTAAAATTTCTGAGCCATGAGTTGAAGTCAATCTTCTCTCCTTTTGGAAGATTAATTTTCTCTGGAACATTTTTTTTTCAGTAATAGAACTCTGACTACCACAGCCTGGATGGTTAGATTTCTCTCCACATCCAGAACTCTGAAGTTTTGTCTCCCTTATACTTAAGGTATTACCTGAATGAATAAAAATATGAAACTCTGAGAACAGATGGCTATTGAAAGGGTAATTTTTTTTTCCTCAGAGGTAATTGTTTTGTTTCAAAAGAGAAATTCTTTAAAATGGCACAATTCACATTCTACCAGTAAGCATGTGCCATTTTCAAGAGAATAGCCAGGCTTCCTATGAATAATGACTATTATTCTCTAAATCCTTGTTTCTACATTGAAACTATGGACATCAAAAAGACAAACAAATAAGGGTTAGGACGAATCAGTTTAACATTTCTTTCGTGGAGTCAAAGATCAAACTAATTCTAATATAAGGTATAGGATTTATCCTTGACAGAGCAATCCATGGGATCAATGTCAAAATACAACAGCAATGCCAGCTTGGGATCCAGTCCAGCTTGTATGCATTTGTCTGGATTTTTGATGCAAAGGAAAGAGATAGTAAAGCTTGTGTCAATTTTTCTTAAATTCATGTAAAGAATCAAACACAGGGCCCAGAAGTAATTAGAAGAAGAGAAAAACAAAATTAGAAAACTATCATAATAAAAGTTGTATGTTTCCAGCCCAAAGGTCCTTTGGTATTTTAGTCAAGTATCAGCATTAAAATTTTAGACATCAGAATTAACAATATATTGACCAATGATACATAAAGTTTACAGTCACAGGTAGGACTGAGGACTCCACAGGAAACAGCTGCATCATTTCTTTGGCGTTACTGATTAGAAAATAAATTATCACTGAAGGATTTGACATAGACAAAGAATTAACTTACTTTCTTTGAGGCATCATCTCCAGGGATAATATGAATTCTTGGATCATTATAACTATGCTAAAATCAATTTAGATTGATCAGAGAAAAAGAGTTTATATAATACAGAAACACTCCAAGGAGTTCAAGTTCCCATAGCATGAAGAATTTTTAATAAGCTATTCTATCCTTAAGAGCAAAGGCCATGATGAATTGAAAGTGACTTGCATATCTTAATCCAATCTAATATCTTATATTTGTTTTTCATTTGAAGAATTTATTTTTATAAATGTCTAAGATATAACAAGAGTTTTATAGTATGTGTTTTATGTTTCAGAGATTAATTCCATGTTTACATTAAAGTTTATGTTCTATAAAATTTTTTTATTTATATAACAAAGATATTAAATTCTCTTTTTGAGAGGATTTTAAAGTTACTTACAGATTTAATAAATTTATGATACTTACATTCCTCCTTCCAAGTGAATATTCAGAGTTAACTGTTGATCAAATTATATACTGAGAGTATCAGCAGTATTATCATTATTCAAATCAGCAAGTGTCCAAGTGAAGTCCATCATGTCCCACATAGAACACGAATAGCTTAAGTTTTGTTGTTCTGGACTCTCTTTATTTAGGACTTGTGCTCTCTCTCCATTGTCTTTCAGTCTTATTGAACTTGGCAGTATAAAGGTTATATGGGCTGCAATTGTCTCAGTGTCCAATTACATTCAAGGACTTAAGCTCTAACAGCATATTTTAAAGTATCCACCAGATGCAATAAAATAGTCAAGATTGAAAGACATAAACGTGTAGCAAATAGCTAGCACTCTTTTGTGACATCTCTATCACCTGTTACACGCAAGTTTTCCACATTATGCATTAAAAACAATATAATTTATTCAGGATATTTGAGATCAAAAATTAAAGCAAAATCACAAAATTTAATTTTGAGAAAAATTTAAAGTGAAGCATAAATAAACATGCCTCTAATATTCTGTTCCTACCCATCTATTAAAATATTTATATGATTCTCATAGCCCACTCTAGTTATTGTTACCTATTTTCCTGTGGATACTATAACTAACCCTTTCTTATTCTTTGTCCTAAATAGTCATATTTTATCAACTTAAGTGTTAGTTCCTAAACCATCTTCTCTTACTCTATCCATCTTCCTATATAAGTGTATTCAATCTCAATTTAAAATACAATGTTTTATTCACAAATAGTTTCAGAGTCCAACTTAACTATTATTCCATTAAATGCTTCACTACAATTCCCATTTTCCACGCCCACAGTCAAACCTCTGAGCTCAGTTCTACTCATATCTGCCACCTTATTCAAGCCTTGTGGCACTTTTTTTTCCTTTTCCCCGTGTGTTCCTTGAACCAGTAAACTATACTTCTCCTCCCTTGATCTGCCACGATTAATAGTCCTCAGATGCTGTCTCAAACCCTCTCTATATTGACATTGTTCTCACTCTGTCCAGTGAGATTACTGACCCGGCCATTGACCAAAGTGTCTCATTTTCTGCTTCCTTTATTGCCTTTTATGATTGATTTGCTATCATTTTGTCAAATTTCATTATTCCTCATTCCTTCATTTATAAACCTTGAGTGGTTTCTTATTGCATATAGAGCAAAGTCCAAACTCCATTGCATGGCATAAAATCGATGTGATCTTGCCTCTTGTTATCTTTGTAACTGTCTTACTGCTCACTATAGTTCTCATGCACTGTGCTTTCCTACAAAACATCTATCCTAAAGACCTCTACAAATGAGGTCATCATCTCTGCTCATGCAAAGTACTTCCTGCATACTCATCAGGCTGCAGACAATCTGGCACTCACTCAGTGAAGTCTGTTCTAGCTGCCTTAAATTCAGACTTTTACTCATCCCTTTATATATATATTTTAACAGAAATTTCAAAGAGTAATCGTGATTTTTAAATAAGGATTTTTAAATGTGTAGATATGTATAAATTCTGCACTGGACTGTAAGAACCTTTATGTGTGAGAAGGCATACTTGCGTGTCAGTCATTCTACTCATATCAATTAGCACAGATTTGTCACATAGTATTTTAACCTGTTTGTCAAGAAAACCATAAGAACTTTAATATTTATCTTTAAAAGTTTATTGATTAAATGAAATATTTTTCAATATATTAGGTAGTACTAAAAGTAGATTTTGCAACCAGGAGTTGCTGGCCTTACTTGGGCCTGATTCTGGCACCCTTTCAGACGTTTGGGTCAGCGGGACAGCTTCTGGCTCTTCACAATCAGGTAATATCATACTAAGTACTGCCCAAGGTATATAGTCTTTGGCATGGAAGTGAAAAAAGGCAAGAATTCCATGTCATCTCTTACAGCTTTTATGGTCAACACTCAACCAAGTGCTGCTTGTGATCCAACCAGCACTGAGTGGTAGGGCACCATTGTGATGAGTGAGTATAGGAAAGTGACAAAGGAAGAGGTGGAATGGCTTAAGAGTTGGGAAGAAAGGCAGATCAGGAGAGCTGAGGGTGGTGAGAAACCGGCAGACATGAATGACCAGCTGGCCACCCAAGTACAGGAAGATGTCTGAGCCTGGGCTATGACCAAGTTCCAGGTCTGGATCTAGGGCCCTGGTGCAGCCTAGGGTCCTGTGTTGATATCTGTGACTCCCACCTTACTGGGGGCCCATGCAGAGGCCTGTAGTCTGTGTTGCCACCTGGTATCCAAAGCCCATGCTGTTGAAGGGGGCGGTACCAATTTGTGTGGCCTGCATAACAACCTGGGGCCATAGTGAAAATCTGGCTCAAGCTGCTGGCTATGATCATGTTGTGTCCGCGGTCATGCAACAGCTGTGGTCTATGTTGATTTCCCTGGCTTATGATACTACCAGGGCCCATGTGGACCCCTAGTGTTTGGGCCACCAACATGTTGGTGTCTGTGGGCCATGCTGCTGTTGGTGCCAGGCCAATTTGGGTGTCAAGGACTGACAATTGGGACTACGGTATCTTCTGGACCAAGGCTGTAGCCAAGGGCCATCTTTGGGTCTATGCCCCTGCCACGTCCATGGTCTTTGTTGGTATCTGCTGCTTCTGAGACTATAAGTAACTGTGCCCAATGCCAGGAGTCTAGGCTGCCACCAAGGCCATGTTTGTGTCAAAGGGCCATGCTACTTTGAGGGTCATGCTGATCCTGATGGTCTGCACTGCCACCTGGGGTCATGGTTACATCAGGCTCAGGATTCTGCCTAGGACCATGTCTGGGCTTGTGGTCCTACCACACCCAGGGTCTGTATTGATATCTGTGTCCCACTGTGGTAGTATATTTTATACTTAAAATGAAACAACCTGGAATATCTGAAAACAGAGCCACTTTTTGTTTGAAAAGAAAAAGGAAAAGGGGGTGCAGAATGATAGGATATAAGAATAGATTATTGAATCTACTTTTGAAAAGCAAGTGCTAATTCTAAATATTTTACATTGGATTGGATTTTTTGTATATTGTACAAAAATTATGTATATTGATATAAAGTTAAGATTAATTTCATTATTGTACATAGATCTTTATGCTTGTTCAAGGTTTTGTACATATACAGCTATTCTAACAATGTAATACAAATTGTTAGTCCATGAAAGTTATTATCACCAACTAATCAGAATATAAAGAAATGTAAGTCGGTAATTCTACATTACCGTCAAACTTATAGACATATTAGATATGTTTTCACCTGCTCTCTGCCCTTGCAACCCACCCTCCCAGAACTAAATTTAATTTAAAAGATATAAAGAAAACTGAAACAAAACAAAGAAACCAAACAGTAACAAGGAAGAAGGGGGAGGAAGAGGAGGAGGAGAAGGAGGAAGAGGAGAAGGAGGAGGAGGCAGCAGCAGCAGGTTGTTAAGGAGGGTGTAGTGTATCTTATTGAGATACACACTTTACCTTTTAGTCATTTGTTACTTTCAAGTGTTCATTGCCATGAGTCATTGGTCTGGCTAGAGGCCTCTGGTTTCTGCTACACCACTCAAAGTAGGCTATTGTTGTCATATGCCATGGAGATCCTGCTGTTTTGGATGTGTAGGTTTATCCCCTTCACTTTCTCCAACAGTTTCTAGATTTGGTGGATGTTAGAGAGGGCCAACTCATAATGCTGGTTCTGGGCCTGGGTGGTAACTGGGCTGGTCAGTTCCCTAGCTTTTCCTCATCATCACTACCCAGATGAACTCTCCTCCCTGCCTTGGATAGCTCACTCAATGCAGCCTATGGCAAGGAGCAGGGCTAGTTCTCCTGCCCTCAGATCTTAGTCACTTTACTCATATTGTCTGGGCCAGCTCTACTGTTTTGCCCAGGCAAAGTACAGGGCCCTCTTTCCCATTGCTGTAGGGGCATATGACATTGGGTGGGGTCAGTTCTCCTGCTCTCATATCTGCAACAGGATCAGCTCTACTATGCTGCCCAGGTAGGGTGCAGGCTCACTCTGCTGTGTCCTGCAGCTGTTGTGAGACAGGGATAATTCTCTCATGTCCCCAGGGCTATGTCTCTTCTCTGCCACAGGTAGCAAAGGACAGAGGGAGAGAACATCTTTTCCTGACCCATGCCACTGTATGTTAGATGGAGGTGGGAGGACAGGTCAGCTCTGTTGCTCTTATGTCTTTGGGGTCAGCTAGCCAGCAACCATGACTATGGAACAACTGTAATGTTGCTTCCCAGGTGAGGTGCACACATATGGTGTGTGGTGGGATTGAAATTTATAATGTGAGATATACTAAAAGTCAATAAAAGTTAAATTGAGTAGATTTTAACTGTAAATAACATATAAATTATTTGTGTAATGAGTTTGTTAATTAGCTTAAAAATAAACATTCTGAAGCAAGTAGAGGGAATAGCTTATCAACCTGGGACTCCACTTGGTTTGGGCTATGTTCACATCCATTTTCTAATAGTGCACTTGACAGCCTGAATTAGCCTTAGTTACATGCACTATGAATACACAACCCTCCCCAAAGAAAGCACCTAACATCCTAGTACTCAGAACTCTACCCCTAAACATCAAGCTGTATGTGCCCACTTTAAACAATGGATATAAGGTACTTCCCTTAATAATCCCACTTCCTTTTATACTAGAAGACAATGCCCTTATTGATCCTAACGATGTTTGGGTGATTTTCAAAATGAGGAAAACTGTATCCTCTATGTCAGCCCTTTTGTCATCTTATGGATATGCATAATAGGGTATTCATATATCTGAAATCAGATGCATTCTAGGAAGGCACATGCACAACAGTGAAATGGCTATAAAAATTAAATCTGTAAATTGAAAGTAGAGAATCACTAAAACTATACTCATAATAACCAGATTCCTTTCCTTGAACCCATCCCAAAAAATAATCTCAGTTCTTGGTATCTTCATTCATATGACACATTGACTCTCTTGACAGCACATTTCTTTATAATCTTTTCTGTCTTACCTCTTCACTTTTAACAGTTCCCTTGCTATTTTCAAATCTTTGTGAACTTTATTGCAATTCCAAGGTCATTTAAAACAAAAACAAAAAAACTCCTCGTGGCCCAGAATTTGACTTTTGGTTACAATGCTTCAATATTTATGCAGTTCAAAAGATCATGTTTGCATGTTATAAATACACATTTTAGATACGGGGATCATGCGGTCCATATCTTTAGTGATGACCTCTTGGTACGAGTACTGGTGAGTTCTGAAGTAAAAGCAGGTATTGCCTTCTCTCATACACCCAGTATTGAACCTATAAACCTCCAGTGGAAAATGCAAACCCCTAGTTATATATATATATGAACTTGACAAAAATCAATAAGTCACAATAAAACAAAAAGACATGGATGTAAGAGAAGGACTTGGGAGGAGGGTGGATGGTATATGCATGGAGAAGAGGGGATAGTTGAAAGACCAATCAGCATGTATTATAAATGTGTGACGTTACCAAAGGAAAAAATAGTAAAGTAAAATAATATCACTGGAAAAAATTCTCTAAATGTTCTCAGTGAATCATAATATATTATGACATCTTAGAAAAAATTAATTACTATTCTATTATGATATAAACTTACTGTCTATGTATATCAAGTAAGGGCCTAAATCAGAGATTGCAATGTATGATGGATTATGGATATGTTGCCCAGAAAAAAGAAAACTCCAATATGACAGAAGAAGTCACACAGGATGTGGCTTCCAAGTGGAATAGCTAAGTGTCACAAAGAATTAACTGTGAGGTACAATTGATAGCACAAATACTTTAGCATAAAGGAAGAGGTGTGGTCTTTTGTAGATGATTATGGGTTCATCAGGGGCTGAGGTTTCTCCATGTATTCCCCATAAAGCATCAGAGCAATGGCAATTCTTGTAGAAGAAGGCAGCTGTGCGTCACTCATCATCAGCAATCAATTGAATGATCAGAACATTTATTTGATCAGAACATTTGTTTAATAAATTCAAAACTACTTAGAATAGCATTGCATTTTTCTCTTTAACTATTATGGTGGTTCTATAACAAGATGGCTATCTCCAATGAAAGTGAGATGACAATGAAAATAAACTAAAATTTAAATGAAAAAGTCAAGGAAAAAAGTCCACATAGAAGATTACTGAGACCAGGGATAAGGACTGTCATTCTGAAAGCCAATTCCTTCCTCAATTGATCCTGTTTGGTGTTTACATAATGAGATTTGAGTAGAATGGAGAAGGTACCAGTTGTGACACAAAATGACCAGTGACACCTCCTCAAGGCAGGTAAGATTGCCTGGGAAAAATGTGAAAGATTTGTTGTGATACTATTGAAATAATCGTATTAGCCCAGGAGATAACACTGGCCCTCATCTTTTTGGTGTTTACTATTTGCTTATCATTGTGTAATAAGGCTTACAAACATTAGAATCTTCTATTATCTCTATACCCTGATGGAATGGGCACTGCTATCAGCCTCATGTAGTAGGTGAAAAAAACAGAGAAATTTGTTTTGCCCACAATAAGAAAAATATGCAGAATAATTATATCTGAACCCAATCTAGCTTGATGCTAGATTCTGTGCTACTTTCTGTTACTGACACAGAAAAAGTAAGCCTTCAAATTGTGTAACATAACCTTTATAGGACAAGAATAAATATGGAAAAGTAGATAAGTGAAAATCCATGAGGCCTCAACCTTATACAAAGCCAACAAAGGATTGCTGAGCACACAGAAAAAGTCTTTCCCTAGGAATAGCCCTTCAGTTGCCTGTGTAAATACCAAATGGTCAGACCTGAGATATGCATGACAAAGGTATATCATACACATATACATTTACTACTGTAGAATAATTTAAAGAAAGGTTATGGATTTGACAGACAGCTAAGAATAGTGTATGAATGGTGTATGAGAGAGTTGAGAGGGTGTAAAAGGTGGGGGAGAGATAAAGCAATTATAACCTCAAAACTAAAAGAAAATAAAAACAAAAATATGATTCCACCAACTTAACAAAACTTTATAAAAGAGAAAACAAAATACATTGATCTTAGAAAATGCCTTCATTTGAAGGGGTTGTCAATATGATAGTATAAAATTGAGGAACTTTAAGAGTTGGTACTCATGTATGTGATAAAGCTATGATAAAAGAGACCTTACCCATTGTACGGTGGCTTGCCTGCCTCTTGCCTTCCACCTTATATAAATACAAGGGCGGTTTTCCCTTTTTAGAGGATTTAATCCTGTTCAGAAAACTCAGTCTACTAACTGCCACCTTGGTTTGCAGCTCTTATCCCCTAGATTTATGGATAATATTTTTCTGTTCCTTATAAACTGTATGACCTAAACTATGCCTTGCCAGGTAATACTCAACCAGAATGGAAATTTTTAAAGATTGATTGATGCAAAATATTGTTTTAAGCATGTAATGATGTGTTACTTTGCTGTGGAATATTACTTTAACTGAGTAAAAGTTGTTCCTTTACTTTATGGAACTATGATTGGTTTAGTTATGCGAAGATGTGCTGCATTTGTCTCACCTGGATTGCCCAAGTCACTTGATTGATCTACTAAAGAGCAGAATGGGCAATAGCTATGCAGGAGGATTGGCAGGGCTGGTGGCAGAGAGAATAAATAGGATTAATCTAGGCTTGGGAAGAAAAAAGAACAAAAGAAGAAGGTAGAGAGATCTAAGGTCAAGCCTGGGGCAAGACGGCAGGCAGACATAAAGAAGCCATGGAAGTAAGATATTAAGAAGTGAGAAAGGTAGTAAACCCTAAGGCAAAAGGTAAAGAGAATCAGGTTAATTAAGTTAAGAGAGTTAGCTAGAAATGTTCTTAAACTAGGCCAAACATTCAAAATTAATAATAAGTCTCCATGTTGTGATTTGGAAGCTGGTAGGTAGCCCAAAAGAAAAAGCCTGGTACACTCGATACAATTAAAACTTTATTTTAAAAAGCACTGTGCAACAGCCTGCTGGTTCTGCCAGAGCAAAAGTCTCATACACTGAATACTTACAGAGAGGAGAAGATGTCCAGCTGCTGAAAGTCTGTGATATCCCACGTTTGGGTTTAAAGGTCTATCTTTAGCTGTGTCTTCAGATCAGAGAAATTTCAATAGAACCTTGTGTGACTTTCATTATAACAGAAAAAAATCCCTTTCACGGCATTTTTGCCTTCCTGACCTTTATCACTTTCCACAGGCCCAACCTCTAGATGTCACCGTGTATCAAGAAAAATGTATTTAAACATTTGAACTTGGAAGAAATATATTTGATTCACAATATTCTGACTATAGAAAAATAAAAAAGATTTAAAGCGTGATTATTTTTATATAAAATTATGAAAAATCTAGATATATTATGAAGTAATTAGAAAGAAAAAATGCCTGTTTAACTCTAAATGTGAGTTTCTGCAACAAATAAAAAACATAAATTTATAACACAAGGAAAAGTATTTTGAAATACGTCATATGTTACAAACTATTTTGCAGTTTTAAGGCTAAAATTTCAGTTATGTCAAAATATATAAAGAGTTTTATAATTATGTCAAATCTATTTCTTTTATAAATAGAAGAAAGGGCTGTTTTCACAAGATGCCTATATATAGAAATCAAATATTAAATAACAAAGAATTAAGAAGAACATACAAAATTAGAGGGATATATTACTCTCAAAATATGTGTGGGGAGCTCATAGGACTAACGTGGAGAAAGGGCATGATGTACAGCCCTGATGTCTGTAAAAGTTAGGATCCCCTAGAGCTTACTACTGCACAAAAGATGATTCATAACAGCCAAGCCTCCTGCTGAGGGACAGGAACTGCTGGAAGGGCAAGGCACAGGCCAGTATATAAGAGAAAGATGTACAAAAAAGAGCAGGAGATAATCAACACTGAAATCTGCTGGTGTGTGTGCCCTTATCTGAAGGAAACCTGGGATATAGTCTACTCGCCTTCTTTAAGACTGTCTTGCCATGCACCTTGGACTAGCTTGTCATCAGGATCTTCTTGCCTTTTGTAAGAGCTTGGATTAACAGGTGCACATCACCTCATCTGGAATTAATTATCTCATTTCCAAGATAATGACAGTAAAAAAAATCAATGAAAAATGAAATGAAAATCAGATGAAATGTGTTTAAAGGGAATAGAATATCCACTTGTTCTTAGATTTCTCAATTAACTGAGGTATTCTGTAAATAAAACTGCTTGGGAAAATATCTATATTATTTTAAACAACTAAGCCAATTGTGGCAGCTCAAACCTTCAATTATGAGGCTAGAATGACCCAAGTTCAAAGCCAGCCAGATATACATAATGAATTTTGGGATGGCTTGGGCTACAGAGACTGAAAAAAAACAAAACAAAACAAAACAACAACAACAAAAAAACCCAGCAAAACAGGTGCCACTCAAGCAGTACAATGATAAAGGGAGTTTTCAAACTATTTAGAAAACATAAAAGTTCTGAGGCTTTAGAAACAATAAAAGTCCAGGAGAGAAGACCACTTTATACTAATAATTTACCTGTTACAGTTCCATGAGCAGGTCAATTAGAAACCTAATGTTATGCATGCATATGTGTGTGTTTGTGTGTGTGTGTGTGTGTGTGTGAGAGAGAGAGAGAGAGAGAGAGAGATAGAGGTAGAGAGAGAGAGAGAACATGTGTGTATGTTACAATCCAGTGTTTTGAAAACAGCCAATATAGGTAAGCTATTGAAAATAATACATAAGCCCGAACAATTTTAAACTACTAGGTACAAGGAAAAGAAAGAAAAAAAAACCAATCTACTCAAATATAACAGAATTATCAATATTCTGAACAATATTTTGTCACCAGTGGACAGTTCAAGTAGAGGATATTGCCTTTAACAGCTGACTCGGAAGTTCAAAGACATCCTAGTTGTATTATGTTTCTGTCTCTGTTCTTCCTGTTCCCAGAGTTTTCTTAGTCTGGTGCCCTGCCCACACTTCCTGTCTGCCTTTGGCCAATCAGCGCTGTTTATTAAACTCATAGGCAGGACAATTACTTACAAGATAATATCATAAATCTACTACAGATCCTAGAGAAAGTAATGTCATTTTAGAAAATTCTCTGGTACACTGATGCTATTCTATTATACAGTATATTTTTGGACAATGAATACCTTTACATATTGTCTATAAACATGATGATATAAAGACTGTGACATGCACAGTCCTAGAATTGCTCATTACAAAGACTCTACTGTAATGGAGAGAAGCAGAATTTAGTCTGTTCATATCTGCCCACACTCACATCTAATAATCTCAAGAGAAACAAAGCATTGACAAGATTACAAGACTTCCTTTACAAAATATATATATATATATATATATCTTAAATGGAATATGTTTTAATTTTTGACAGCTGAAACCTTCATTATGACAGTTTAGAAAATGATGAAATTAAAACTTGTCAGTAAAACATTTTGTTCCTAAAATGTCATCACAGATAAATTAGAGTATTGATTTGAATATCATTTTATTAAATATTACAGAAGGGTATATTGTGGTCTAAAGCATTTGTAAAAATGAACCAAGACAAACTAACACACTTAAAATCTGATTTTAAGCTTTAATAATCATTTATAATTCTATAAACTGGTTATTTGATTCACGGAAACTAATAAACACACTTTTAATACTATAAGTCATAGTTTACAAATGTATGTTTTCTGCTTTTACTTTTTGAATTTTTGCATGACATTATTTCACCTAGTGATACTTTTATACTTTATTTCCTATATTTAAAATTCATAAATATATTTAGCAAAGTAGCTTATGAGACAATGATGAAATGATATACATATCTTTATAGAAAAGATTATTCACGTTTATTGAAAAGATTTTCTACATTATTTAGAATAAGAATGAAGGTCAGGACAGCTTTTAATGGGAAAGTGTGGAGGAATAAACGATATTATAAAACCTTACCTAGTTATAGTAATGATGGGGCTAATACACTGCCTGGTGATAACTTTATGAACTGGATGTCAAAAGAAAAGCCAAATAGCACATCAAACTATGTACACCCTATAAACGGGCCTTATCTTCTCCCAAGTTGGTATTCAAGGAAAGGACAGATCCCCGAATTGCACAGGTAGCACTGAGGTTCCGTGTGAATAGAGAAAAATGACAGAATAAATTCCCAAGAACTCTACATTTTACTACAGAGACCTGAAAGTCTATGTTAACTGATGCTCTACTGTTAATAGCCAGAAATTTGAAACAGCCCACGTGTCCATCAAATGATTAATTGATAATTAAAATGTGGTATGATTGCATAATAGAATATTATTTAGCTGCTAAAAATGAAACCATAAAATTTGTAGGTAAATGGATGGGGTTTTGTTTTGTTTTTTTTTGACAGCAGGTTTGGGGGAGGTTCCTAACAGTGAGAGTTGTGTCTCTGACTCTTCTGCTTTCTCTTGAGACTCTTTTCCTATCAGGTTGCCTTCTCCAGCCTGGATGTGAGGGCTTTTGTCTTGTCTTATTGTACCTTATTGTCATGTATGGCTGTTCTCTCTTGAAGGCTCCTCTTTCTTGAAGGAAAATGTAGAGGAGGTAGATCTGGGGGAAGAGGACAGGTGTGAGGGATTTGGGGGCTGTGGAGAGAGAGGGAATTGTGGTTGAGATGAATTGTATGAGAAAAAATCTATTTACAAAAGAAATAATAGTCTTAAATGGAAAAATAGTGTTATAAATGTTAAAAGCAGAAACTAAGAAGGATTAAGGGTAGAGAGGTGTGGGGAACTGGGGCAAAGGGGAGAATATGTGGAGGGATAAATAATACTAAAGGGTCTTTGAAAAACACATTAAAACTTACAATTCTAGTAGATTCTCAAAGTACATAAAAGCGATTTAAATAGGATCACCTTATAACAGGGGGACAGTGCCCCAATTAAAAACCATGTTACCAAGTAATCCCCCAGTATCAGGAATGGACTAATCTTGTTGAGGCATAGGCTAAATATTAAAAGTTATTGCCACTGCTTTGACTACCCTCCATAATATGACAGTAAAGCACTATTTCTGATTTATGTATGTTGTTGAACAAGTAAAAATCAAATTGGTGCCTAATAGAAGTTTGTATTTATAGTGCTGAAAGTCTTATACCACCAGAGGATGGACATAGTCATCAATATCACACAGCTACAGAGCCTTCATTCTAAAGCAGTAACCTGCCTCCAAGATATACTGATGCTACAGTGGCATAAATGTTATGGGAGTAACCAATCACCTTAAAAAATGCAGTTAAGGATCCCATATGATAAAACCCACACTTCACATTGACAATGAGACCAAGAACCGGGGACTAAATAGAGTACAGGTACTAGTGGGAAAGTTACTACTACTTGGCTAAATAAACATAGCAGAAAAAGAGAGAGTGTTGATGATATATGGTTATAACCATACATCAATACATCACTCATTCGTCACTGAGAAGCTTTTTGCAATAGATGGTAATTAACATAGAGGCTTGCACAAAGTGATAAAATATGAACTCAGACACTGATAGCATGTGTAAGACTTGCACAAATTTAAGTCACAGAAAATTCCATCGTAGAGAAAGAGATGAGTATGTAAAATTCCTCACCCTAATCAAAATGTTATAACTGTTAGGCAAAGGAAAATACATTTTCTCAATAAAGTGACACTGGTTATACCGACTATACTCAACACAAACGGACCCCGTGTTTAACTGTGTCTTTGCTTTTTGGTCTTTTTTTTAATGGTTTGTTGCTTTTGCTTCTGTTTTGCAGTTGTTTTGTTTTTCAGGAGTAATTTTTGAGAGAGAGGGAAAATCAAATCAAGAAAAATAATATTAAATTTATATGATAGCAAAGTCAGAGGGTCTGAGACGACTTGGAGGTAGGAATAGAAATGATCGAAATTGAGTGTATGAGAACAATAAAAATAATAAATAATATAATTAAAATCTGATTAAAACAGTTATACATCTAAAATATTCAAACTAAGGCGATAAAAAAGTGTTGTTATGTAATTTCTGCAAATAAGTAGTAGCCAGTTTGATAGCACAATTTGATGAATTTGGATGAAACTATAAGCACAATAGTGTTAAAAAAATTAACTCACACATTTCCTCATGCATTTTATAATTCTTTTTCTGTATTTTTCTACATCTTATGCTAATAAAGTACTCTCCTAACTATTGTCAAGAGAAAAACCATTTACATTACTTGAAACATATATTAATCAGTATGCAATTTTTGTGTTTTTTTTTAGTCTCTTTCAAAACAGTGGTTTTTCAAACATCAGTACCAATATTTCATTATGTAAATTATACTTGTCTATTTTATCAATTTCTTTGAAGTCAATTTGAAAATTGTTAAAATTTATGTTAAAATAAATTATACAACGGGATTTAAATGTCTATAATAATATGCTATTAGTTTTAACATAAAAAGTAAGTCCTAAAAAAATTTAATATAAAAAAAAACACTTTTTACCGAATGGCTCCATTATATTTACAATTATGTAGCTCAAGCTCAGTATTTTACAAGATCAGCACATTTTAAATCATTTACTCTGTACAATGTCTCATGGGACGGTGACTATGATACTGAAATTTAGTCTATATTATAATTTATATTTTTGCTTTTAACTCTATAAAGATATATTTTCTTTACTTTCAAAATTGTAAATGTAGTTATTAAGTCGGTTTTGTTAGGAAAGGAAATACTAACAGAGAAAGTTTCACACATAAAAGGTTTTACTCAACAGAACTAAATACAATCTTATATAATATAAAATTTGTATGACATATTTTTCAGAACCTCTAAGAATGTACTTTATTAGTTAACTGATTATCTTATCTAAAAGGTCCTATTAATTTCATATTATTTTAAGTATTATTAGTTTTGTTAGGAATTTAAGATAAAATTCTGTTAACATGACAATCTAATAAATTTAAAAAAACATTTTCATTTGTATTTTATAAATAAATAATTCAGGTGTTCAAGGGATTCTGTGCCTTCAGTTGCCTTACAGGTGTGTGCTGTTGTGTTTAGATTTAAAAATAACCTAAAGTTGTGGAACACTTAATCGTTATGTTACAAATAACAACTGTTTCTGAATACATAAAATGATTCTAAGAAGCAAGGTTTAGTGGCACATGCCCTTAATCCCAGCATTTAGGAGGCAGAGGCAGGTGGATCTCTGTGAGTTCAAGTCTAGTCTGCTCTGAATGATGAATTCCAGGATGGCCAGAGCTACAGAGTAAAGTCTTGTCTCAATGCTCCACACCTCCCACTCTCCAAAAATAATTTAAAATGTTTCTAATAATTCATCCAAGGAATATAAACTGCAATTCCAATTCTGTACAATCTCTCTCATTTCCTTTATATTTTTCAGTTTGGGGATATCAATACAAAACACATAAAAATTCTTAAATAATGCTGAACATAGAAAAAAGTGTTAGATAGTAACAAAAGGAAATTTGGCCACTTATAGCTTTAATGAAAATCCTAGACAGGGGTCCAAGATGCGAAAATTAGCATGCGAAGGAAATAGGCATCCAGCACTGCAAATCATTCTTGATTAAGAACTATTAGAAATGGGTCATCAACAAGATATTTTCCCCTGACCACATAATGGTAGTTAAATCCAGAAGGAATGTTAATAAAAATAGATTCTCTTTAAAGGCAGCATGCCCCTGGGACAGAAACTATTTCTAGTGGTTCTAAGAGAAACTGAGACCATTATGAAGCATTGAAAGTTGGGTTTTGGTACATTAAACAAGTAACTGGATTTCACTTACTTTCAGACAGGAGTTTCATTAACCTGTTAATGTTTATTCATGTCATATCCTTAACAGACTTGAAATAGCTAAGGTTCTATTGAATCTATTATTCTTCAGGAAACATGAGCACATATTTACTTGTGAAAACAAATGAAAAACATCTTCTATCTAATTTCAGTCCTCTAATTACCCTTTCAGCCTTTCTCCCTCCACACACTCAACAGGTTCTTCTCTTTCCTCTTTCTATATTCTTTGAAAGATTTCAAATTCTCTGGTGTTCTGAAAAATAATGAAATTCCACATACTAACTGTGAACACTGACATGGTCAAGGGTGTTACATTTGATACTCTGCGTATGCTACTTCATTTGATTCTAACAAAGGTTTTATGACATCCTCCCTGTCTTGAATGGAATAGCTTTGGACTGGAGATCTGGTATCACAATCCATCACCTGCTTCTGCACTACTCTGAGAATTGTGCCTAAAGAGGAAGTATTCTCATTAAATCAGAGTTGGCCCTTACATGCTCTGGCTGTTTTACAAAATGATTTCCATTTGGTAGTTGATTTCAGATAGCAGAACTCATTAAAGGCTGGGTTTTGTTTTATTTTTAGGTATATATTCTTATAATAATAAAAGGCAAACAAAAAATATGAAAAACCGAAAGAAAGGGTGGGGAGGATCATTGTAACAATGACCTTCACATGGGTGACCTCTGTCTACTGAATTGTCTTGTCTCAGAGCAGAGTAGAAAGAAGTAAATCTTGCTAACATTTTTCTTGATTTCTGACTTTAATATTTTTCAACTATTATTTGTATTGCTAGAGTTCTTCTTCTGTGAATGTCAGATTAAGTAGATCAGAATATATGTGCTAATTTTAAAACTTATGATCAGCTTATTTGTAATGTTTTAAGTTCAGTCACAAAAAGGCAATGTCCTTAATATGAAATTCTAGAAAGGTACAGTAAAAATCTGCTAATTACCTCTTATCACGACTCCCTTTGAGCAAAAGTAATCTTTTCTTTTGACATTAGTGTCTAAATATAAAACAATTTAAAGATATGTTAACTATGTGTGTGATTTGCTACTTGTAAGGTCCTGGTATATACTTCAAGAGCAAAGCTGCCATCTAAAACCCACTGATTTTATTCATATGTAGATCTCAATAGAGCAAGAACAGCAGATGGGAACTTTAGGGTCTGTTTACTTTTATTTGGACTTTGATATGCAAATTACTGTTCTGAAAGAATGAAATGAAGTGACCAACAAATCCTAAGAGAATTTCTCTAAAGAAGGAAGGGGAGAGAAAGGGAGGAGGAGATGGGCTGAGATTGGCAACTTGGTGAAGGATGTGTTTTCACAATTTGGTTTTCTGTATGACACAGTAAAATGTAAAATATTGCCGTCATTCTCATGCACACAAATAAGCTCCGGTCACAATACTATGAAAGATTCATTTGTTAATTTTACAGATTGATTCTTTACTCACAGTGATATTTGCCCTTATACATAATTGAATTTATTACTCTTCAGCACAGAAGATGAGATATTTCCTTGAAATTTTTATAGAAGTGGGTATAAATGGAAGTCAGCCTAAAAGAAATATTGTAAAGTCATAAAAATAATCCCAAGGATTTACTTCTTAACTTTATACAATATTAAGTTTTAAAATATATCTTCTGTGAGTCTTCAGAAATAGCAAAAATAGTTTTCAGTCTTATCGGCTTACTCTATAGCTAACATTTTACCAAGAAACTGCATCATAGTAAACTCAGAATGTGCAGAGCATATTGAAAAAGTTAAATTAGAAAAATAAAAATTAATAAGAATAAATTACTTGAGATATAAATTAATCTTTGGCTACTGAATTCTGTTGTTCACAGGAAATTCCTTATAGAAAATAGGTTTAAAGCAAAACAAAAATTATAATATTTAAGACATTCAATGTAAAAACTATCAAAGTTTAAAAGTATATTTGTCAACTTTTTGGCATAATTTTGTCTCTCAATGCTTAAGCACGGGGATGAATAATTATTGGTGAAATAAAAGTAGAAAGGACTGAAAGTCATTTAATATAAAACACTCAGAGTAAGATATATAACTAATATATACTGCAAATGCTCATAGAGATGAGTGTCAAATGTGATTTCCTCACAGCCTAGCATCGTCAGAAGGATGAAAGTTTAAGCATTGTACTATTGTGTCATAGGCTTTCTTCAGAAATGATCACTCAGGATCCTCCAGGTTTATAGCTACCTATATAAACATAAACATGACAGCCATGTTCTTTAGTGATCTGAGATCTGCTCACTGAATTTCTCACATATTTGAAGCTGTCTAAAAAACAAAATGTCATCATTAGGATCTCAGTATTCTTTCTTCTAGTTAGAGGCTGATCAGCGGTGTGTGCTGTTCTTCTAATTCCCTTAGAAGCAGGGAAGGAAGTCTAGTTACTGAAGGTATGCCTCAGAAGAGTCTGGGAATCTTGACCCATCTTCTCTCTTTTTCTTTCTGCTCTCTGACTGTTCTGAGGAATAATAATCCACTGCCACATACTATCTTGTACATTGCCACTAATGCTTTAAGCAATGAGGATTGGAAACCTCTGAAACTGTGAGTTAAATCTCTCATCCTTAGAGCCTTACTACTTCTTATATGTTTGTATAGCAGTGAAAAGCCTATGAATATTGTGTTCCATTCAATTTAATAAACCAGTTCCATTCTCTTTCTGAGTAAGTTTGGAAACCAAAGGCATCATAGCAATTTTCATAATACAGAGATGTGTCTACTATCTTACTATGATTGGATAGGCAAGGTGGTAAATAACCCTTGATCTGGGTGGATGAGAAGAAGGCCTCAGAGCTTACAGTGGCTTGCTCACACACAAGGAAGAGGTACCCTAATGACAACCTTCAATGGGCTTTAATTAATAAGACATGAAATATGTGAAGCTGAGTTTTGCTCGAACTTTCCCAGTGATCCATGAACTTGATCACCTCTTAACCTCAAAGGAATTGTTTCACAGTACATAGAAAATGGATGCATTGCTGGGCCAAAGTAGCATAGGCATATTGAAATGAATGTTACAGAGAAACAGAAAGCAGAAACAAGAAAAAAATCCCACAGCTTCACTGAGTCAGGTCAGAAGACATTTGCTACTCTAGGCACGTCATGGCCTTGCCAGTCGGAGCTGACTTCTAGATGTGGGAGTGAGAAGTATCTGGAAGTCCACCTACACTTCAATATTTCTAATGCTATGAGAGCTGTCATCACAGATGGTAAATGTAGAGAATGATTTGGATAAAATTTATGATTGACATTTTCAAATAAATGAGGAAAAGAATCAACTAATAACCCAAGCAGCTATAAAAGTTTTGGTATCTGTCCAAGAAAAATGAAGAAGATGCCACTAGCCAAGAGAAAGAAAGTTAGAAATGTTGTAGTGCGGTTTCTCGGTCCCGGGCGTCCGGAGACTTAGACCCACAGACCCGCCGCCCGAGACCGCCTAGGAACCCACCGCCGCCCGGGTCCCCAAAAATAACTCAGAGGCTTATATTAAGTTCATGCTGTTTGGCCTATGGCTCAGGCACATTGCTAGCTAGCTCTTACATTTTAAATCAACTCATTTCTATTAATCTGCGGGCCACGTGGGCCCAGCCCGTAGCTCACCAGTGTTCTTTACATGTCGGCGACTTCCGCGCGGTCTGCCTGACTCCACCCTGCTTCTCTTACCTGAACTGACTCTCCTCCCACCTTTTTTATGGCGCCTGCCATGACCCAAACCAGCTCCTTTATTTAAAGATACAGTACGCACAAATGTATTCCCACATTTCCCCCTTTTTCTCTAATCAAAAAGGAAGGTTTCAATTTTAACATAGCAAAATTACATATAACAAAATAGCCATCAAGCAAGAATTATAGTTACAATATCTAGTCTACTTGTACTTAGCAAAATTAAAGAAAACATTTTATCTATTTTATTTTTATGAATCTAAAGTTTTATATCTAATATATTTTTTAAATGACTAAGAAAAACTGTACATATAACTATCTAATCTTCAACTACATCAAAGACCACAGAAGGATATAATATTTACCCAAGTAAACCAGAAGTGCAAACGACTTCTAAAATCTAGAAAGGACAGAGATGACACCTATCTGCCTGGACAGTCACCCAAAGTTCCTTTATAAAGTTGGGGCATCCGTCTTCAGCCTATAGGCCTTGAGTCTCTTTTCATTTTAGTGAAGCAGGAAATCCGCTCTGTCCATTCTGGCACAGTTCATCTGTTGCTTCTCCTTGAGTCCTGAAGAATGTCTGACAGTTTTCTCTGTAAAGCAGGAACCTGAATGACCATTTAGGCTTGTTCTGCCAAAGTTCAGAGGTCATCTTCTTATGGAACCTGCATGTCCAGTTTAAACAGCATACTGTCAAGCAGTCAATATAAAAACAGTTTGTTCTCCAGTGGCTCACCATCACCACAAATAGATGAGATTCTATATGGAGTTTCTTCAATGCCCATCTTCCTGTTGAAGTAAATTAGTGCTGCCAGGAAGAGACCTGTCTCACTGTCCAGAAAAGTCCAAGCTCTTAAAATATTTTAAATGCCATATTCTGTAGGTCTTAGAAGTATTTGAAGATTATCTATTTAATTGAAATATATCTTTGTATACTTAAAAATCCTAACTAACCTAACTATAAGTTTGATTATCAAAAGTGACTATTAACCTTTATTTCTTAATTATACACTACAATTTTAAAACAGTTACATGAACATCATACCTTAAACAAGAATAGAAAAACATATACAGCATAATAAAATTGACTTTAAATTTGTATCAATAAACCAAAATCTATACCAATGTAAAGCAGTTTGAGATTAACAGCTGATTACCTGTAAATTTAATAATCTAATTTTTTAAAAAAGCATTCACATACCATATCCCCCGTTTTTTCTTAGAAAGAGATTGACTATGACCATTAACCATTTATAATGAAAACAAACATTTAGAAACAATATTTGGGGAATTTGGGCGAAGTTATTCATTACTACTTCCTGCTGATTAAGGGGCGTTGAAAATCTCACGGTTGTTGAGACTGGGTCATAATCTGCAGCTGTGAAGCTGATCTGGCCATCTCTTCTCATCAGAGGTTTTTTCAGGGGGTCTTGGTTGATGAAACCACATTTGCCTGGAAGCAATCCACAGGTTCTCATCTGTGGAAACAGAAACAGAACTCTTCCAAAGCAATAAATCCTTAGACACAAATTTCAAAATCAAAATACCTTTAAAATATACATTCTTGTTTAACTTAGTAGCCTTTGCAATCCATTGTCTTTTTGCAGTTAGCTCATTAACAGTTAAAAAATTAAAAGAAAACACAATAACAACCAAAATCCAGATTTTGTGTCTATTTTCCATCTTTACGTGGCTTATTATAATTTTATTACTCTATTTCTCACTTTAAAAACTTTTTCTAACCTCTTTCTTTTTTCTCTGAAGCCTATGTATCTTTTACAAACATTGTAACCCGTTTACAGGTTTTCTTTTTATCTGAATCTGTTTTATTGTGAATCCTTATTCATCTTCTAACCTTAAGAGCTTTTAAAATACATTCTCCAAAAAGAAGCACAGTTTTTGCAAATTAGGCTGAATCACTAAGTTTTCTTAAACCGTAACTGCCACGAAGAAAATTTGTTTTTCTTTTGTTCAAAATAAGCAGAAATCTAAAATCAATCACATGCTATTTAGTCTTCTGTGAGACTGGTTGCAGCTGCAGCTCACACTGACTGCCGACAGCCCGCCGGCGCCATTTTGAATGTGACCCGGACGGACCATGCTTTCTTTGTACAAAGACCCGCTCTACACACACAATTTGGAAGCTGCCCTGGCTCAATTTCTGCGATCTAGAACTCTTTTTAATCTTTGTCAGGCTCTAAGTGGATAATCGGCCCACGTTGGATGCGCCATCTGTTGTAGTGCGGTTTCTCGGTCCCGGGCGTCCGGAGACTTAGACCCACAGACCCGCCGCCCGAGACCGCCTAGGAACCCACCGCCGCCCGGGTCCCCAAAAATAACTCAGAGGCTTATATTAAGTTCATGCTGTTTGGCCTATGGCTCAGGCACATTGCTAGCTAGCTCTTACATTTTAAATCAACTCATTTCTATTAATCTGCGGGCCACGTGGGCCCAGCCCGTAGCTCACCAGTGTTCTTTACATGTCGGCGACTTCCGCGCGGTCTGCCTGACTCCACCCTGCTTCTCTTACCTGAACTGACTCTCCTCCCACCTTTTTTATGGCGCCTGCCATGACCCAAACCAGCTCCTTTATTTAAAGATACAGTACGCACAAATGTATTCCCACATAGAAATTTCATTATAACATAGCTGGAGGCATTGGTTGGGGAAAAGCTAAAATGATTTATTAAAATAATGATGTCTCCACCCCTTAAGAAATTAGTTATTTCATTTGGTGATACACTTAGAAAAAAATGAATCATACAACTCATGTATCTTCCCTCAAGAGCCTAGTGTTTTGTTAATGGTATTCCTGAGTGTGTGAGTGAGTGGGGTATTTGTATCTATATCTGTTTCCTGTTCTTTTTTTTTTTTTTTTTTTTGGCTCTTTTCGTTCTGTCTGTTTTGTTCTATTCCAATGTGTTACTTTGTGTTTTTTTCTCCCTTTATTTTATTACTTCTTTTATTAAAAGGAGCAATGTTTTCTAATGAGAGACAAAAAGGGGGTAGATCCGGATTGGGAGATACTGGAAAAAGCAGATAAAGGGAATCCATAATTAGGATATATTATATGAGAAAAATTCATGTTTTAAATAAAAGAAATAAGATAAAAATATAAGACATAATTCTGAACCCAGTTTATGTTACTAGTTTCTGTGTTTTACAACCTACTTAGACATTTCATTTAAAAAATAAAGGAAAAGCTTTGGTATGTTATGTGCCAAACCCAGAAACGATAATGTCCAGTCAATTGGAGAAATGCTTTTCCTCACAAGGTGTGCTCTAAGTAATTCACATATGCCATGCAAAATTCTATGCATAATGGTGAATAAAGAAAGACAAACATGGTTTTGGTGCTATATAATTATTACATTACTTTTGAAATAGAATGTACTTGAAAAAGATGTTTCTAAAACAAATGTTAGTTAAAAAAAATCATGAATAATGAAAATCCACCATGTGATAAACAGGATAGCAAGAGTGTAAGGAACATGTTACATATTGGACTGTGAGCCAAGAAAATCATAGGTTGAAATTCTAAGCCACCATGTTAATATATTTAGAAATTGAAGCATTAAGGCAATTAAAAATAAATGATGTAATAAGAATTGATCATAACATAATCCTAAAAGACTGATATTCTTATAAGAAGAAATATTTACTATAACTGTGACTGAGTGTCCACAAATAAAATATTGTATGACGACTTACAGTAAAGAAAGCAAAGGGTAAGTCTTCATTAGGAACTAACCCTATTGTTACATTGATCTTGACCTCCCAGCTCCAGAAGTTTGAGAAAGCAGATTCATGTTAAATGTTCATTTTGTGGGATTTGTTATGGCAGCTGTAGTAAGCTAGTACTTAGGGTAGATAGTATGATTATGACTGAAAAAGAAACCCATGTAAAGAACTTAAGGAAGAAGCTGGAGAGTTTTGAGAACAGAGTTAAAGGAATGGAGTGTAGTCAAAGGGAGTTAGATGTAGAAAGCTGTGAAACTGCAGAATCCAGCAAGGGCTTGATCGTATTGGGAGTGAGGGGCTACAAATATGTGAGGATGAAGAAAGATTTTATTTAAGGGTAGTAAAAGACATTAGCAAATTTTCTTGGGGAGCATTCTCTTGAGTACAGATGTGGAAGTGATATGCACACTGAGCTTCATCTGTGAGGCTAATTCTTAAGAAGAGGACATGGTTTAGGAATACATTTGGAAGGTATGACTTATACAACCTGCAGAAGAATTGAAGACACACAAGTTCACTTACCTGTGTGCTTACTCCTCATTAAGTATATTCATTTCTACTTGTAAGACAGTGATGCTAAGAATTATTTAGAAATGTATAATGAGAAGTTTAATTGATAATGATATAAGCATAAATTCAGGGGATTATACTTAATCAACATAAGGAAAAAGTTTAAAACTCTTTTTAAATAACATGCCTTAATGTTTTTAAATCTAATATCAGTAGGGCAAATGGTATAGCTTCATTTTTGTTGTAGTAGTAAAATATTCTGACTAAAAGCAACAGGATGAGTATATTAAAACTCAAAGTCACAGCCCATCATTGAAGGAAGTCCAGAAAGTACCTTGAAGGTACTCCTACACTCTGTTAGACACAGAATTACACACAAACAAGGAACTAACGTAAGTGTCACAAAGTTTATAAGAAATAATAGAGGCTGCTTTTTCCTAGCTGACTCAGAAACCATCTTGTATTTGGCTTTCCTACTCATTTCAGGACAACCTACCTACACCCATAGTGGGATGGGCCTTGTATACATCAGTGAACAATTAAGACAAACTCCCAGAGAAAAGCCTACCTCCCAAACTGACCTGAACATTCTCAGCTGAGACTCTCTCTCAGAGGATTGTAGGTTATCAATTTGACAGTAAAACTAACCAGCACAGTAAGTACAATAACTTTTTAACCACAGGCAAGCTACAACTAGCTTTATTGAACAAATGTGAATCTAATTGTGTGAATAAAGTTTTTTGGGGGGGGGGTGGAGATGGTGTGCAAACAAAGCTTGTGTTACATGAATCTGAAGAGTAATGTTTCATTTTGGCTTTATTATTGGTTTTGGTTGTATTCTCTCCCCCCAGCCCCTCTCTCTCTCTAGATCAGATATCAACTACATGTTCCTAGGCATCATTCAATTGTTGTAATTCACCTTGGTTGGTTCTTTTTTATTTGTCTCTTTTTGTTTGTTTGTTTAAATTGAGACAGTTCTCTTTTACTGGGACAAGGGGCTGACCAATTTGGTTGGGGTGGCTGGCCAGTGAGGTCTACTGACTTATCAGTGCTGGTAACAAGCAGGTGTCACAATACTTAGCTTAGTACATGCTGTAACTCACTTTCTTCCCTTGTTAACATTCCATTTGTATTTATACCTCTAGAATAAAGCATTCTGATAAAGTAACATGGGATGAAATGGTTTATCTAGTTTACAATTCCAGAACATAATCCATTATCAAGGTAAAAAATTGAGAAAACTGGTCACATAATATCTATAATCAAGGAAACAACAAATGCACTTGTGTTATCTGCTTGCTAGTTTGTGCATGAAGATATATTATTTCACTAATATAGTTGAGGACAACCTGCCCAGGGAATGGTACAACTCACGGTGGGTTGTTTTCACATAAACCAAGAATCAACACAAAACTTGACAGATATGCTCATGGAAAAATCTTGTCTAGACAAGTTCCTTAACTGGCTATCTGCACAGGAGATTTAAATTGGGAAACTAGCATATCAGCATCAATTATTACTGCTTTTTTTTCTTCATCCTACGGTTGGACATTTTGTCCATGCTTAACAGACTTAACTTTGTATGAACGTTTTAGAGTTTACAAATGGAACTGTCATTGCTAGTTGGTCAAATGAAACATTTTTTAAAATCTATTTTATATAATGTTTGCAATAGTTGATAAGATCTAGGAACAACTAGGAGACAAACCTCTGGACTTTTCTGAGAAGAAAGTTAACAACATTGGGTTAACAAAAGGTAAAAGGGCCAAGCTAAAGTGGTCAAAACCATTGCACAGGCAGTGGTCTTTAACAGAAAAGGAGAGGGAGCTGAATTCAGGCAATCATCTTTGAAAATCCTGAGGTGACACAGTAATCAGTGACCTCAAGTCTCTGGGACCATAACTTTTATACCATGATAGATAGCATCCTTCAACTGTGACCCCAAATATTCTGTTCCTTAAATTGTGTTTATCATACAATTTGTAATAGCCATGATAAAAGAATCAAGTGCAGACCACGGACACTTAGAAGAACCACTCACTGCTGTGATAATCCTGACCATATGGCTTTCAGACAGTTCTCTACACTTTGGAAAGTTGTGTTACATAGGCTAAAGACTGTGGTAAATTGTAGTTTTTTTTATTATTTATTTTTTAACCATATTTTTTGAAAGTTGTTAAGCATGGCTTCTTGGTATTAGCATTTTCTCTGTGAGCTGTTTACTAAAGGCAAGAAGAGGTGTTCTGACTCAGTGTTATTGACATCCTTCTTGGTGCTAGCATCCTTCTTGTGGCATCCTTCTTGGTGCTAGCAAGAAACTCCATATTGTTGTGGCAATAAACATGACTTCCGCCAGTGCTTTTACCATGAAACTAGACCCTCAGGAAGCCAAGGAATGTGGTAGAACCAGCCTCCTAGCCATGCCTGATTAGCAGTTTAAATTCTTGTGTGGTAGGAAAAAGACAGAGATATGCAGTAAAGATAGATTCAGATAAAAAAGAAAAATTCTAAGCAGGTTACAATGTGCTTAAAAAATGTATATAGGCTTGTGAGAGATAAAAGAAAGGATATAGATAATTATAAAAATAAAGTTTTAAAAGAGAAAAGTAAATATAAAAATCAAGCCATACAAAGATAGAAAACACACAGTGTATGTTATTGTGTTGTCTTTGAATTGTTTGACAGCTGAGGAAGGAGCAAAAGTTGCTAAGAGACATTTGCTTATGATGCTGGATTAGTCTAACCTATATAATTTGAAAATACCTTGACTTTAAAATTTAAGTCAAAAGATATATTTCTTTGGACAGGAGGTTATACTTTCCTTTCCACACAAAATGAAAGGCTCTGGATTTACTCTGGGTTAAGAAGACTCCCTGATAAACCTCCAGTGAGAAGGGATGGCCTAAATGATACAGTGTTTCAGAGCACCTCTGTTGCAGTTTCCTCTGAATTCTGCATCCATAACAGTTTAAAGGCTGCTGGATGAGATGATCCAGCCTCACAGAGTACCCCAGTCAGGGCTTGAACATAATCCTAAATTTTCTTTGGGTCCCTATATTACCAACATCCCCAGTCATGAAAAAGTAGCCTAGAAAAAATATGTCTACGTTACTGCAAATGGGATTACGGGTGTTTGTCTTTGTTTAGAGTGTTTATTACAAGTTTTTTGGATAATGGTAAAGAAAAAGCTAAACATAGGAGATTAGATTCAGGGTTATTGTTTTGACAAAAAAAGGAGAAATGCTGTGGGATAATGTTCTTGTACACTATAAAGATTTGTCATTCGTGCTGGCTTAATAAAACACTGATTGGCCAGTATCCAGGCAGGAAATATAGTCAAGGTAACCAGAGTAGAATAATTCTGGGAAGAAGAAGTTTGGAGGCAGGGATATCAGCCAGCTGCCGAGCATAGGACATATAACATGAGGTAACAAACCATGAAACATGTGGCAAAGCATAAGATGGAATATGGGTTAATTTAAGTGTAAAAGTTAGCTAGTAATAGTAAGATTGAGCCTCCAAGTTAATTATTTGAGAGTGATTATAAGGCAGGAAACAGAAATTTCCACCTATACCGTTGATTTCTAGAATTCTGTATTTGGTATGTGTTCTGGAGTATTTGGTTCTAAGAACCTAATACCTGATCCATGTTAATGTAAGTAACTGCTGTGAAACCTAGCTTCCTGTGGTTTCCTTGACTTGTAGGGTAGTTACTTCCTAAGAGGAAGCTTAAGAAACATGTTTTCAAAAAGATTTCTTTAGTGGGTGTGTAAAGATTGACTTGGTTACTTTAGGTCTATTTTGTAATAACATAAAAAATGTAAAAAAAACCATATAATTTCATAGATTTTTGTAGTACAGAAAATTCTACATAATAGTTTGTAACATATAATTTAATGGAATTACAATTCATTACTATTGCTAATATATTTTCCTCTCATTATTGGTGGCCTATGCCATCTTCTCTCATTTCAATGTCTTTATTTTCACTAGCAGAAGTTCCACAGTAACTGAAAACTTCTTATCAGCTGCTTAGTGCAGTGTATATTCATTTCCTTCATCACTTTACAAATTCCCTTTAGAACTTCAAAGATTAATAAGGATGCTGACTTTTCTTCAGCAAAAGCAGATAAACTACAGCTAAACTAAAGCTTAGAAACATGCAGCAAGAGTGGAAAGCTTAAGCTCTATCTGAAAATCATCGTAAATTTCTTGTATTTCCTTAGATTTTTTTGGAATCTCAAATATTAATTTCAACAAACCTATGAGTGGGTTTTTTATTTCACATAATAAAAATCCACCTTTCTTATTGGAAATGACACTTGTACGTCCTAGAATGGAGGAAATCAACTATACATCCTCATCCCAATACCATTTCACCTTCCCAACACTCCTTTTACTTTAATTATATCCAGATCTTTTTTAAAATATCAAACTTGGTGGTACATACATTTGCTTTCAACACAGTTTAATTTTAAAGGTCTCTTTTTCTTGCACATATAGTTGGGGATGGTTTTCCTACATTAAAAATGGCATTAACTGTAATCAAATCATGTTTTGAAAAGAAATAAAGATTCACATAACATTTCTAGACTCTCTAGGTTCTACAGCAGCTTTAAGACACCACAGTCATAGCACTGAAGATGTCATTTTATGGTGTTAGCTTTTGCCAAGTTTCTCAGCACCATGTAAATTTCCTTCCACTATATTCATAGTGCAAGATTTTGTCAATTGAGGAGTAGTGGTGGTATAAGCCTTTAATTTCAACACTCAGAAGATGGAGGCAGGCAATTTTCTTTGAGTTCAGGGCCAGCCTTAGATATATACTTTCTATTTTATTATGAGAATTTACTCTTCAGTTTATTTCATATTTGTCTACCAACAATATTTGTTAGTAATTTTTCTCTAACAATATAACTTCTGTCAATATTCTTCATTTTAATTTACTTCCAATTAGAAAATTCATTAGGTTTTATTTTTTAATTTTAATGATTAAGTATCATTTTAACAGTATGAACCCTTTTATCTGGCTATGCTTATGTGTAAGACAGATTTTGAATTGTAGACCATCTGGAAAAATTAAAGCAGTCCAAACAAAATTAAGATATTATTTCACAATCACTACTGTGTAGAAAGATGTTTCTGACTAGCAACACAGTTTGCCCCACTCCCACCCCATTGCTTAGCCCCCCCCTCCCCAAATGACTCAGACGCTTATATTAATTTAATGCTGTTTGGCCTAAGGCTGAGGCACATTGATAGCTAGCTCTTCCATCTGAATTCAACCCATTTCAGTTCATCTGTCCTGCCGTGTGGCTTACCTATTTCTTTATATCTTGCTTCATGGGGGGCTGGATAGCGTCTCTGTCTGACTCCACCCTCCTTCTCCTATCTATGCTTCAGTTTCTCTGCCTATTTCTAAGGTGCCAAAACAGTCCTTTACTCACAGCATAAAGACATTCCACATCACTACTATTTCATGGACACTAGACAAATTGCTATTAACACATTGAATTAAAATGCACTCCTTTTTTAGGAATCCTAATATACATTGTTGATCAATGTTTTGGAATAGTATGTACAAAGAAATTTCTAATGTTGGATTTTTTCCTTCTTTACTTTTAGGTATAAAAATTTTACATTCTACCTTTTTCTTTCACACTCTCAATTAGATGGGGAAATTGTGTGAGAGTCTTTAATATCTGCTTCTTCCTAAGAAGGCTGAGTGCTCATAAACAAACTCTTTGACATTTTAAGGAGACTTCTTAAGAAATTATTATATTTCTTTCAATTATATATGTGCATATTATCCTAGACTATAATGAAGTTACAACAGTAGGCATGAATTCACATATTCATTCATACATTATTGTAGTCAGGAAGGCAAAAGGAAGAAAGGCAGACAGGCAGATAGGCAGGCAGGCAGGCAGGCAGGCAGGCAGGCAGATGGGTCGGAAGGAGGGAGGGAAGGAAGAAAGGAAGAAAGGAGAGAGAGAACGAAGCACTATTTCAATTGTGAGAATCATAGAGGTGGTTGATACTTTTGGGGATGTGACACTGCTTATAATGAGATATCATAAGTCATTGACTAAATTTGAAATAAAATTCTAAATCAACAGCTGCAATGAATTAGAATGGACACCTTCAATAGAAGAGTTTAATCAATTCATACCACAGTTAAGATAAATACAATGAAAAGGACTTCACGGTCAAATGAAATTTTTTTTCAAAGAAATAAAAATTTAAAAAGATTGGGGGTTCCAATGTCCATGAGAGTTAGAAAGAAAGAGGTCATAAAATTGGCAGGAGATAAGACTGGAAGAGAAAAAGAGTAAAGTTGAGTTAAGTAGACATGCTTGATTTTTATATAAAGAACTATAAACAACATTTAAAAAATGCATATAACTTTCTCTGAAGTTTAAAATATGCTATCATTTTCTTTCAAAAGTGTTTACTATGGATCAATAGAATAGGCATATTACTTAATTTAGAAATATTTTTGTGAAAAAAGTTGTTAAAAAAACTGAGGGTGACTTGCAAAGAATGCCCAATTTAAACATATTTATACCATGATAACATATACATATATCTTTTCAAGAAATGAACTCCTTATTTATTTAATTATACGATAGAGGCCAGGAGGCGGTGGTGCATATCTTTAATTTGGGAGTCAAAGGCAAACAGTTCTCTGTGAGTTGGAGTTCAGCATGATCTACAGAACAATTTCTAGGACAGTTCCATAGCTACACAGAGAAACCCTGTCTTGAACAACAGTAAATATAAGTAAATAAATATATGATAGAAACTATTGTTGTCTGCCGACATAATAATTAGTTATAATTCATACCCCATAGAATAGAAGACACAGAAAATAAATATCTAGTATTCTGACATTAAGCCTGAATGAACACATTTTTTTCTCAATTCTGAATATCACTGTAAATTTTAAATAATGATAATTCTTCCATTTGAATCTATCATTCACTTTTAAATTTGTCCTAAGTATAAGGCAACCCTAAATTCACCATTGTTTCTAAATATTCTTTTACTCATAGAATATAAGCTATGAATTCACTAAGTTTTAGTAAATACACAATTAATGTCAAGCATGGCTCATAGCGACAATATTACAATATAAGAAAATTAGCTAACACCAGGGAGATCTTGTCAAAGAATTCCACTTGAAAGGCCACCATCAAATTAATATTCTGCACACATTCATACAAATACACACACATGCTTACATACATGTGTACACCTTGATTTGCTTTTAACATGCTATTTTACTCTAAAACTATATTAACAGAGAATACAGAGTCCTTTGATTACTTTAGAAATTATGTTCTTTAGTGCAAAATTACTTAATATTGGCTAAGGAAAAGATGACATTTTGAGGAAAATACTTATTTAGATATCTGCTTCCATGTTTACTAGTAAGAGAATATACATTCATATCTGACCAAAAAATTTGTTTGACAAATTATTTGTAATTCCAGAATATATTAATTTGCCTATAGAGTCAGAAATTTACCTGGGCAAGGCCAAGAAATAAATATTTTAAGCATGTAGGCCCTATGATCTTACAACTATCAATATGCAACATATATAACATTAGACTTTAGTGTTCCCTCTATCAAATATGCAACATATGTAACATTAGACATTAGTGCTCCCTACTAAATCTCTGAGCTATTTACAAGGCTATAGTTGTACAACTTGAGAAGGGTTCCACTAAAAAAGTAAATGATCTTTGGTTATAATTCGTATAGATGTTACTGTCTTAATGAAAAACATATACAATAAATTCGTGTTGTAAATCCAATCCTTTAATATTTCAATAACTTTGGTTTAACCCGTTTTTGAGATTTTAATAGCTACCAAGTCCTTGTAGTTGTAAGCTTTCATAAGAACATAATTGCTATCAAACAAGTAAGTATGCTTTCACGGTGCTTCCCCTTAGGCATCAATTTACTACACCACTACACTCTCTGCATTACTCTACTGAGTGGAAAGGGGCTAATTTTCTACATTCTGAAGTGAAATGTTTTCAATAACGAAGGTGGCTCCTTTGAAGCTTATGAAAATATGATAATGATGACCTTACATCCAAACTCCAATTGCTTCCCCACCACAATCTTAATCTCTGCAAAATGAGAACCAGTTTGTGAAATAGCCATATATTTGCCCCTATTAATTAGTGACCTCTATTTTACCACAGTTTAATTACTTAATATAATTTAATTTCTTTTCCCTTTTTAATCCAGCACTAGCAAGGAATATTACTCTTGAGGAATTATTAATATGCTTGGAGTGCATTTTATTTTCTGACTGGATATATCATTTTGTATATTGTTATTTTCCAATAATCTAGATTTAATTTCATTTATTATTTCACATAAAATTTGGACTCATGTCTGCTTAGTTAAATGTAATAAAATAGTACAAATTGAGTGTGGTGGTTCCAAGCTAATATTTATAACATCAAAATATATTATTCAAGAACTCAGTATGTTTACTTAATTAATCTATATTTTTTTACAGAGTTCTAATTAAGTTGTTATTTATAGTATTAGAGGATTTTCATCCTGATGGTTGTGAAATCAACAAAAAATATGTTTTATAAAATTAATAATCCATCAACTTAAATAAATTTGATATTGAATAAATATGAATCAGCTAAGTAAATATGAAATATATAAATGATAAATGCCCTCTTAATGCCACATCAAGAGATGTAAGAGAACTTTTGCTTTTGTTTTATTGAGACAATGTCACTTGTAGCTCAGGCTGGTCTTAAACTCAGCTTAAGTTGGCTTTTAATTCCCAATATTACTGGCTCAGTCTCATTATTGCTGGTACATTACACCACACTGAGCTCCTTAAAGAATAACTTAAGACAATTATACTCACTTACCTAAGTAGTAGGTATTATCTGTTCAACTTTTTACACAAAATTTGAAAATTAGTTATTTGTAGTATTATACTTGTATAAAATTGTTCATATCAACAAATTATAATAATTCATGAAAGTACCAATATACAATTAGTCACTAAAGAGTATGCTATCCAGATTCCACTGTAATTATTTATTTATTAGTGCATCATTAGGAAAACTATTGCCCAATGCATCTGTATTTATATTTTAATGTATTTCAAAGAACCCCTTCGACATTTAATTTAACTGAGTTCAGTTTACTTCAGCATAAAAAGAATGACCCACAGTGTATGTCTGTTAGATTTTAAATAAGAACACATATAACAAAGAAATATGGGTTTAGTCATTGCAAAAAGAACAACCAAAAATACTTTTCTCCTTTATAAAGAAATCCATACAAGACAGTGGTTGTTTATCTCTGCCCAACACAACAGTGTTTGCATCTTTCAAAAAAAAATCTCTATGTCTTTATATAGTAGCTTCTTTTAGTGTTGTCAAATAACAGAATAAATCACGCTTTCCCCTTGTCTGCCACTGAAGATAAAGCAGAGTTTGTTTTCAGGTTTTGAAAGTTACCATCCTTGAATGCTTCTCTATATGGTGATAGTGCCTGTGCAGAGTAGCCAATGATGGAAAAATGCCCGTTTCCCACAATGTAGCACAGCTTTATAGTTCCCCTTAAACTGGAGACAAACATTGCCGTTAATGAATTCCTTATTTATTGAGATTTATTTCACAACTGTCAGCTCAGATGGGAAATGTAACTGACTGCTATCACAATTTACTTCCATTCACATATGATAGGAAACAAATAATAAAATGCTTTATTGTATAGTGATACATGACACAAGAGAATAAAACAATGCACACCAAAAGATTACTACTTATAAGGCTACACAGATGAAATGGGAATTCTTGTAATTTTTAAATTTTTATTTGTTATTGTCTCATATTTTAGCAGTAATTTTTACTTGGTAGTTCTCTCAAGTTACTTTTGAGGCCTACAGAAATAATGACACTTCCTCAAAAATGATAACTTTTATTCTATGGAAATAGAATGAGATTTAAATTTGTTAGATAAATCTGGCTTAATGTTTAATTCATTGTACTTCATTCAAGCTTTATAGTGTTTCATTCAAGCAACATTCACGTCTCTCAGAGTCAACAACTCATGTGGTGGTGTGGGATTATGTTCTTGTGAATTGTAAATGTTTGTCCTTCCTATTGCTTTAATAAAGCACTAATTGGCCAGAAGGCAGACAGGAAGTATGGGTGGTCCTATCAGATTACGAAAACTCTGGGAGGTGAAAGGGTAGAGCAGAGATATGAGGGAGACGCAGAGGAAATGGGATGAAAATGCTCTGTGGAAAGGTACCATTTGGCTAATCATACATTAGTTTAAGAGTAAGAGTTAGCAAGTAATATGCCTGAGCCATTGGCCAAACAGCGTGTAGTTAATATAAGACTTGGTACAATTATTTGGGACTAGAGGTCCAGACCTCAGAGCTAAGCTGGGCCAGAATCTAATTACAACAATGTGGTTATAAAGACAATCCCTTATTATCTTCACTGAATAGAACTTAATATACCTGCTAATAATAAGAAAATTTACTCTGCATGTCATTTCTCTGTGGAGACTTAAAATAAGTATATACAATTGTTTAAGTATACACTTTTTTTTATGAATTAGATACAGATTCCAAAGCTACAGCTAAAATTGGGGATTAAAAAGCACATCTCTATTTACTGTGCATATGAAGAAATGATATACACAATCCTGTATGCAATACAGCATAATTTGAACAGAAAGTTACACTTCTATATGGTAAGGTTCTATAGTTGAGAATTTTGGTTTATGCCTCTGCTTTTAAAGTTATCTATTTTTACTTTACATGTACTTGTAATTTGCTTGTATGTACATATATGTTGCACATATGTGCCATGGCCATGGATACAAGAACAGGAAATGTAATCCTCTTGAACTGGAATTACAGATAGTTATTAGCTGCTAGGTAGGTGCTGGGAACCAATCTAGGCCTTTATGTAAGGGCAGAAAGTGCTTATAATCACTGAGCTATCTCCTGGCCATGTGATACATAAACTTTTAAATAATGTACATTTAATCAATGAAGTGGGTTTTAAAACTTATGTTTAACATAAGCTAAGTTTAGTAGTTGGTGGATGGAAGGAATTACTTTGCTTTAATATAAGACAAAACAGAAGAATATTACGGTATATATAAGAATCTTATTGAGGAACCAGGATCTGCATTAACATGGAATGTAGGACAAGACTGTCGTCACATTTTTGTATAGCATGTAAATTTTTTCAAAAAGAACGAAAAATTAAAAACAAAACATACTAACCAAACAACAACCCTTGAGTACTGTTTCCATTCAGTCCTGTGGTTAGATATATGACTTTGGAGTAGGAACCCTAAGTTAAAGAAAACAAAGCTATAGATACAGTAAGTTAAATAAAGCAGGACAAACAAGACTAACTAGGAGAAAGAAATTTGGGTATGGGCTTTGTGTGTAGTTTCTGACACATAGAGTTAAAAACAGTTCGTAAAGATGCTTTTACTTCATAGCTCTTACTGCCAACTATCAGCAGTCTACTGCAAATGAGTCTAAAGTTATAAAAGTTCTGGAATTTTCAAAATAGATACTGAGTAAGCACGTTATCTAGCTATCCATACTGATTAAGAAATGGTTATAAATGGTGAAATCAATTTATAGACCTAAGATCTACGGGTCATTGTGGAAGATGAATAAAAATATATCACTGAATAAATGACCATGTTTGTTAGAGAAACTGACAGTATTTGCCTAGGAAGACTCTGCCATTGCTAAGGTGCAAGCAACTGTTTTAATATCTATCATTTGAAGTAAATTAATTAATTAACTTAGGCTCTCAATTTTTAATAAATACATATAACTAGTAACTGTGAATGATAGTTGCCTTATTGTGCTCAAAAAACACTAGAACATATTTCTTCTATTGATGCTCCTGGATCCCATTAACACTTCTTCCTCACTCAGATCACCATTATATAGTCAGAGTAACATCCAAATATGAGAGAAGATAAGGTGCCCCCCCACTCTTTGATAGTAATTTTGCATTTATTTACTCACTGTACATATTGTTTTAGAAATAGATTGCTTGTTGGCTCACAGGACCTCAAAATCTACCTATACTCAATGGAAGGATGTTTCCTTGTTAGATAAATTAGGATAAATATGTTAACTATTGAGAACACTATAGACTATTTCTGAGATGAGATCATTCCAGGAACTTCGAACTTCCTCATATTTAGTAGAATAGTTTTGTTAGAAGATGACTACTAAGATTTCAACAACATTTAACTTCACCCAGTCCCGTTTATAGCCTTAGTGACCATATAAACATTCTCATTTTCACCTGTTCTATATGTTACATATATTGTTAAATTTGTTCAAATATGAACTGAAGCTGCTATGTGCCTCTTAAAATCTCAGCTGAATAGAGACAGGACTCTTTCTACAGATGTAACTTCTTAGACATAAGAAGTCTGGATCCCCGAGTTACTGTTTCCTGTCAGTGGGGAGCGATACTTTGATTTCTGGTCTGAAGGAACTGGGTTGGTATAACTACACAAGTTCTGAATTAAATAAATATAAAACTCAAGAAAACAGAAAACACGACAAATTTCTCAGAAAAAAATGAACAGAAAATTTATAATTCCAATAAACTCATGCCTAAAACATTGCCATCATATTAAAAAAAGGTGATTGATTTAGACCTCTGAGACATTTCAGTTGTGACCTAAAAGCCTAGATGGAATGAAGTAGCTTCCTGGGACTGAAGAAAAAAATCTAAAGTACAGAAACAAAATAATAAATATGGTGATAATGAGAAAATGTAGCTGGAAGTTATTGTTCTAAGATGACTAAAGGTGCTATGAGAAGAACAACAGCTAGGGAGATGCTGAAGTGGAAAAGGGGAAGACCTAAGATGCCTGGTCCTTTCCAAAAATGCCACAGATAACTAAGCATGTTCAGAGTAGGAGAAATTGTCTTCTTTAGAAAGAGAACACAATTTGGCTATCCAACACTTAATAGCCAGCCCTGAAAATATACACACACATTTACACCCTGAGCGTGTTTTATCAAGGAATAGACATGCATGTACATACACATATAAGCATGTAACTATAATTAATAAAGGAAAGGTAATGAATTTGAATGAGAGCAAAGGAGATATGGGACTGTACGGAGTGAGGAAAGGAAGATGATACAGTTCTGTTGATTCTCAAAAATGAAAAAAATAGTTAATAATATCTTAACATGTAAGATAAATTCTTAAATAAGTGGATTCAAAAGTAGAAAGTCTTGACTTGAAATCAGCAGTGAAACTGAAATATTCAAAATGGAGTTAAAAGATATAACCAAAGATAGACTGTTTCTCATGAACATCAAAGATAATTTTTGGAACTAGGGGAAAAGGCACTTCCTCTATCTCACTTTTTCACTCTCTGAGGAGAAAATGAAAGAAATTACAGATCTTGTCACATTGCTTAAAACCAAAATTAAGGGACCTAAAGATAATTCCCTGAACATATTAATAATTAGAATAATCCTAGGTCAACCATTGGCAACAAAATACTCAGAGACAAGTAAATAATATCTAAAAATGTATTTAGAACAAATGGTGACATAATATTCTTTCTTAAAATAAACCTTCCAAGAACAAGACCATCATAAAAATTGTGTATATATGGTTATTAACATTGTGTGCACTGTAAAGTGAATTCAACACTTCATACATCCTAGTCACTGAACTGCATTTTTTGTAATTAACAAATAAAAAAAGTATTTTTATTTTATGTGTATTCTTTGCCAGTATGTGTGTATGTACACCAGTGGTATGTGGGGCCATAGAAAGCTAGAAGAGGGCATTAAATCCCTGGAAGCTGGAGCTATAGATGGTTGTGTTCCACTATTTCTGGACTAAAAACTGAATGTGGGTCCTCTGGAAAGCTAGCAAGTGCTCTTAACACTGAGCCACTTTTTCCTAACCCATTAAAGAAAAATTTAAATTCTCATTAAAGAGGGAATGTAATAGCTCATTTACTTTGCCAAAAGAAGTTCTACAGTGTATACCTTGTGAACAGAATGTTTACTCCTGGAATGAATGATAAAATCACAGAAATAAATGTGGCAAGCATAAGGATTACTTGGCTATCTGCTTTGTCTAATTTGAACCAATAAACTATTAACATTGTTGGCTTAATATTAGATTAAATTCTAAACAATAGTCCAAATGGAAGAGATAATTTGAACAGTTGCTGTTTGAAAAGAGACTAGAGACATTGAACAAATTTGTAATCTTTTGGGAAAACATGTATGAAGACATTAAACACCAATCCTATAGAAGTATAATATGTAACTTTCAAGCTTCATTTAGTGTTGTAAAACCAAAATTAAATTTAGTATTAAATATGATTTAAACAATCTCCCAAATGTTATAAATTTAAGCCAATTTATCATTTAACTTATTTTAAAGACAACAGTCATGAACTAACTATAATTAGTCAACTTTATCTTGCTGAGAACTAATTCATTCTATATTTAGACTCAGGCTTCTTGATTTTGTATCCCTCTTAAGCCAGATGAAAGTTTGAAATATCTGCAAGGGGAAGTGGCTTTGTTTGGAATCAAATGTTATATTGCTAGAGTTTATATTTAGTATGTGAAAGCCTTTCAAAGTAGAAAATACTGCCTGGGTCAGTAAGCCTGCCATTTTTTGTGAGATACCAACTTCACCTTCTAGCTTTTCATCATATCCTCAACCTCTCTTGTTTAAAGCTAGAAAATATTTATGCCTAGAATTTCTTTATGCTCTATGCTCTCACAGTCATCTATGGTAACATGACTGGAGAGAAGATCATAAGCTCAAAACATAAATGTTTTTGAACTGCAGACGAGGCTGTGCAGTGAGGCCTTAATAACAACTCTCTTTGGGAGTCCAAATCAATAGCTCTGTCACTAAAGGCCTCGCTTATCCCATTCACGTCTGTGAGCAATTATGCAATGGTCTGAGAATGGCCACTATCTTCCTTCCTGAATGTCAGAGGAGCCTCAGAGGAAACATTAATAAAAGTATCTTTCTGGGGGAAAGGAATACTGCACATTAATAATGCACATTCCAGTTACATATATACAATGAGTTTTTATTCAGCTCTAAAATAAATTATATTATGAAAATCTCAGGAAACGGGTGGCCTGTGAAGCTGTGATATTAAGAAAGCTGGCTCAATAAGAAACCACAAATTCAATCTCATATATCAATCTTTGCTTGTAAAGTGCACATGTATGTGCATAAGTGAGTACAAGGTAAGTGAAGTCTAAAATGGTAGAGCGGAAAGAAAGAGAGGATGAAGAAGAGGTATGATGGAACACAGGGAGGACACAAGAACAAATGTGACACGGAAATGGAAAGATTGTTGAGTAGAGGCTACAGAGGGGTGAGTACAGTGTAGGGGTGAGGACAGTGTAGTGGTGCAGGACAGAGTAGGGGGTGAAGGACAGTGTAGGGGGTGCAGGACAGTGTAGGGGGTGCAGGAGAGTGTAGGGGTGCAGGAGAGTGTAGGAGTGCAGGAGAGTATAGGGGGTGCAGGACAGTGTAGGGGTGCAGGAGAGTGTAGGGGTGCAGGAGAGTATAGGGGGTTCAGGACAGTGTAGGGGGTGCAGGACAGTGTAGGGGGTGCAGGACAGTGTAGTGGTGCAGGACAGAGTAGGGGGTAAAGGACAGTGTAGGGGGTGCAGGACAGTGTAGGGGGTGCAGGACAGTGTAGGGGCTGCAGGACAGTGTAGGGGTACAGGACAGTGAAGGGGGTGCAGAACAGAGTAAGTGGTGCAGAAGAGTGTAGGGGGTGAAAGGCAGTGTAGGTTTGAAGGACAGTGTAGGGGTGAAGGACAGTGTAGGGGGTGCAGGACAGTGTTGGGAGTGCAGGACAGTGTAGGGGTGAAGGACAGTGTACAGAAGAAAGGGAGATGAGCAGGAAATTAAACTTTCAAAACACACTTCCCTAGGTAATACATACTGATAATCAATATATGTATACTAACTAAAAAAGGACACAAAGTATAACAAATTTAAATAGAATCTCATTTCAGAAATTTAATCTCCATTGCCAAATGAAATTGTTGAATTACTTCATGTGATACCTCCAGGCCTCACTTCTTGCAGCAGGTGTACAATTCAACACTAATATCATGATGTTAATAATGTTTATCCTAAATTAATGCTCCCGAGTAGCTTCTTGTGGATTCATGCCTCTTCAGAACACACAGAAGACAAATCTTGCACTCATGTTTGCATGTTAATTGGTCTCAATTACTTCTTACATAGTTACAGTAGTCTTAGATGGATGAAATAAAAAACAATTTGATATAAATTAGCACTTTAAAAGTTAACAATACTTTACTCAGACCCTTAAATAATGTCGTTAAGTAGAATAGATTAAAACAATTAAAATTACGTCAGTGACAGTATGCTAGCCTAACAGTTTCATCTAGGAAAATGTTCAAATCATTAAAAAAGAAAGTTGGTATTTAGAATGAAAATCTGATTTGTTGTAATTTAAAGTAGCTGCGTTTTGTTTTACATTTTAGAACTTGCACTTAAATTTCTGATTATTTGATTGTCTCAGCAAGAATCAGAGTACAGCTCTCATTTTGTTTCTTGAATTTGGATACAGGTCTATGTTTACAATATTACAGAAATGCAATGGGAAATTCACAACTCAGTGATCTGTGTTGGGTATTCACTCCATCCATGACCATAGACCTGGTAGACACAGTGCTTCTTGCCTGCCTACCTGACCCGTTAAAAGGGAAGAGGGAGGGGTTGAACTCTTTCTGGCTTGGACATGGAAGGCTTCAGTGACCTCATCTAGAGATTTCCTCATCCTTCCCTGAGAGACAAGGAGGCAACTGTGTTGCTTCATTTTGTATTTGTTAGTGTGTGATCTTCATTTCATCCCTTAATAAGTATTTCTTTTACACAAACATGCATCCATTTCTCACTTTAGTAGTTTATCTTTTTGAATACAATCTCATAATAAACTATTCAAGTTCAAGTAAGTATGTATCACTCAGTGGATTTTGAAAGTCCAGGTTTGACAGGTTAAGAAACAAAAAGACTCACAGGATGTCCCTGCTTCAATCACCAACCAATAGTGGAGGGGGTGCCTAAACAGGACTTCCTCTAAATCAAATGATAACCACCTTAGTGTCATCACATATCCTACATCTAACAATGAATAGAGGTGGAAATCCATGGCTGAGCATTGGGCCAAGAGCTCCTGGTCCAGCTGAGAGAGGAGAGTCTGTATGAGCAAGGGGATAGGGATTATGAGGAAAATTCCCACAGAGATAGTGGGCTGGAGCTCTGCAGAGCTTGCTGAATCAAGAATAGCCATGGAGCTCCATTAGGAAAAGGAGTTAGGCCATCCAAGAGTAGGCAACTGCTTATTGGCATGGGTAGTATTGTAGAGCCTGAGGGATGAGATCAGACTGTATTCCTGTGTGTGAGTTGGTACCTTGGAGCCCGTTCCCTGTAGAGAAATACCTAACCCAGACTTGACTTTGGGGTAAGGAAATTGGACTTGTCTAGTGTGCATGTGCCATGTTGAGCTGACTCACCTTGGGATTTCTTACCCTTTTGGGGGAAGGGGATGGGGGATGGAGAGAGGGGAGGCTGAAGGCTGACTGGGAGGGATTGGGAGGAGGGAAAGGAGGGGGGAGCATGGGATGCATGAATAAAAAGACACTACTTTTATAAAATAATAATAAAATGAAGAAGAAAAAGAAACAAAAGAAGTCACTTCAAGTCAACTACTTCCCAGAAACCATTTAGGACCTATGAATACATATGTCAACTTTCTATATTGTCTACATATTCTATATAGGTTATTCAAGGCCTGAGACATCTTTTCTGATATATATAACATGTGCCTTCCAAGGGATGCTTTTGAGGCACACAAATACTAGCATGGTGTGGTGAGATTTAGGTGTCAGCTGATAAAATCCAAGGATGCTTACCCAGGGTCCCGGGCCCCTGAAGGGGGCGTGGCCAACCCCATTGATAAGGGGCTGCTGGGACCCTGGGAGGGCTGTTTGCCTGGTTCCTGGCTGCTGGAGAGACCAGTTTGGAATTCATTGTCCATCGCTCGGATACTCCAGTCCCTGTTCAGGTGCCACTATAAGCTGTTACCTGTATCATGAGTGTTGATTTATATTTTAATAAATATTAATCTTATACTGGTACCTTGTAAGTAAAACTCTGCCTACAGCATGGTGAGATTCTTTGACACAAATATCATGGTTTATAGTCAGCAACCTTCTTCACAAATATTCCCTTAATGACAGAATTTTACACATCCAAACTCCCAGAAAAGTCTTAAAATTCAGTTGCCCTGCTCCATTACCACTAAGCTTTTTGGCTTTCTGTATGTACTAGCAATTTTTATGTTAACTGACATAATCTAGAATCAACAGATAGATGAGAGGGTCAATGCCATTATAAGATCTGGCTGGAGACATTTTTTTTTTTTTTTAATTAGTGATTGATGAGGGATGGCTGAATCCTTCTTGGGTGGTGCCATCCCACAGCTGTAGGTACTGTGATCTACAAGAAAGCAGGCTGATCAAGTCTTTGGAAGAAAGTCAATAAGCAACACTGCTCCACGTCCTCTGTGTCATCTCTTACCTCCAAGTTTCTGCTCTGTGTAAGTTCCAATCTTAACTGCCTTTGATGACAAGTGGTTATATGGAACTGAGTGAAATAAGCCCTTTCTTCCATAAGTTACTTTTGGTCATGGTGTTTCATCAAGGCAACAGTGACCCCAACTAAGGCGCTGCATTAAGAAAGCAAGTCTCTTTTATTTCTTCCCCTTTCTATCTCCCACCTTTGGATGGACAACAGACAAACTATAACATCTCTTTACCCTAAATAGTCTTTGTGACTTTGCTCGCTTATAGTACCCCCTACCCATGAAGCTACGTATAGGCTTCTGTTAACATGTTTGCATCTTTCCTTGATTTTTACATAAAAATTATAACTTTTTGCATTCTATCTACTTCCTTCAGGCAGTTACTTGAGTTCAAGTTTGCCTGGCACACTGTTTAGTCACTCAAGCTTTAAAATTTTGTCTAATTCTTAAATTTATCAACAAGGACCAAAAATATGCAAAAGGAACCCTGAGTCCCCTTATGAAAGACACACATGGAATTATCACTAAAAGTTACTTTGTTGTGTCTTTGCCGGATGCCAGACCCCAATTCTCAAGTTCATTCAAGCAAAGTTTGAAAATAATCACTGCCTCTCAAAGGCCAAGCAGAGAAGGAGCTAAGCTTCAGTTCTCAACATAATGTTAGCAGCTCTTCTGCGATCCCACTCAAAACATTCTGTTCTTAGCACTTTCATCTTATTGTTAGTAAAATGAAGGATATCAATGTTTTCTAGATACTTAGAGATCAAAGGAACTAAAAGATAATGAGAAGAAACATTTAACCTTATGTATGGCCTTTCCTCTTACTGCATTCCTTTCTCACTGCCTTCTGATCACACAGAAATGCATTTCTTACACTTTATTACACAGGGGATTTTTTTAATACAGCTCTTTCATCTGACAGCCCTAATGAAGCAGATACATGCATAATTATTGGAATCTATAGCACAGAAGTAAGGACGGGGATTAATTTTGTGAAAACCAACATATACAAACAATTACATTGGATAAAGAAAGATTAATGAAATTCAGGGATAGAAAAAGCAAATAATAAAGGAACCAAGCCCTTAGATAAAACATGAAAAACAGGAAGAGACACGAAAAACACACATTGTTAAAAACCAGTGCACCAAACAGCAGGTGGAATTGTCAAGGTTAAAAAGGAAAAGGTCAAGCCGTGCAGTTCTTTGGATGCTGTAGTGAATAGTCACTTTCAATACCTGTGAAAACAATTAGGGCACATAAGGGACTGCCATGACGTCAAGTTAAAGACTACAGTGACATTTGTTTTGTGTCCTGGTTTGCTGTGCTTTGATAAAAACATTCTTATAAATGGCAACTTTCTTTTTCTTCATTTTGTTATTTTTTATATAAAAATGTCTTTTTATCCATGTTTCCCTCCTCTCAATCCCTCCCAGTCAGCCTTAAGCCTCGCCCCTCCCCATCCACCCATGCCCTCCCCCCAAATGGCAAGAAGTCCCAAGGTGCATCAGCTCAGGCACATCCACTCCAGGCAAGTCTGATTCACTTATCCCAAAGTCAATGCTGGGCCCTGTGTTCCTATGCAGGGAATGGGCTTCAATGTGCCAGCCTACACACTGAAACAGTCTAATCCCAACCTTCGAGGCTCTACATACTGCCCATGTTAATCGACAGTTGAGATGGCAACTTTTATAAATATGGAAGCTATTACTTGGCATGTATTCTTCCACGTGGATCACTGAAAGAAGTCATGGTAGGAACTCAAGCAGATCTACGGAGGAACACTAATTACAGGCTTGCTCAGCTAGCTTTCCTAGAGTGTTCGTGACTACTTGCCTAGGGATGGTGCTGGAGACCTCAGAGACTTAGTGTCTCACTGTGATAATTTAGGGCAGAAGAAGCAGAGCTTACTAATGTGACCATCTTACTTGCTTGATCAGAGTTGGAGTGTTTAAGAGCATCTCTTCCTTCCCAAACTATTCTCTATGTTCCCTCTAAAGATTTCATAAATTAACTTCAGCTTTCCCAAAACAAAGAAGGATCATAAAGGAAAGGCAAACAAAAAGGGAAGAAAATAAAAAGTAAGCATTTTTTTTCATGTTTCATGGGTATAAAAGTGTAGAGAAAAGGACCTGTGATGGTGTGCAGGGCTGATATTGTATTGACAGAGGGCTATTGTAATACTGAACATCATTCCACTCTGTCTCCTCATGACTAAAGTTTTTCCCCAAAACCAACCTGTGCTTTCATTTTATGACATCATGCTGAAGTGCAACATAGCTTTATCAAAACCTATTTCTGGTGTGTTTTTTCTATTTCGGAAGTGCTATACTTTGAAGCTCCTCTGTACTTTATATGTGTTAGGTTTTGGATGTAATTTGTGCCTTATCCTCTCCTAGATACTACCATATAATAATTCCTATTGTATATAGTCTTAGTTTAGAATCTTCTTAGTTAGACAAAAGGGGGAGATATGATGGGATTCAAGTATCAGCTGGTAAGATCCGAGGATGCTTATCCAGGATCCGGGGCTCCTGAAGGGGGAATGGCCAACCCCATTGATAAAGGGTGGCTAGGACCCTGGGTGGCCCCGTTTCCTGGTTCCTGACGGCTAGAGAGACCGGTTTGGCATCCATCATCCATCACTTGGATATTCCAGTCCCTGTTCAGGTGCCAGTATAAGCTGTTACCTGTATCATGAGTGTTGGTTTATATTTTAATAAATATTAATCTTGGATTGATGCATTTTAAGAAAAACTCCGCCTACACTCCTCCTCAAATATAAATCTTTGTATTTGAAAGATACATGTTTTCAATTTTTGTGTTTAACAAACAAAACACAGGAATTAGAATACTCAAGTGTTTAAGATTCTAACTGACGGAAATTGAACACTGGTCTATTGTGATGATGAACTCATCTCTGTCAGCATGCCATTGGAGACAGAGTCTGTTTTCTTAAAAAGCCCAGGCCTGTTTTGGGATCTCGACCGCTATTGGCTCCAGCTCTTTGTGCTACAATTTGAGTCATTCTCCTACAGAATTATCCAGTTTTAATTTGAACACCCCTCTTAAACTTTTGTGATTTGATTGATACTAAGAAATGCTTTTTCTTGTAGTCAAATCATCAAAGACCTCCCTTACCAATTGTTCTTCTATTTGTATTATGGGTTGGCCTTTAAACAGCAATTTCTTTGGTACTTTCCAAAATTCTGTCCGTGTCTTTGCTATCCTAATCTGGGGCCATAATTCATTCAATCTCAAAGTGTCCTGCTTCTTGTATATTGTGAATTTGACCCGACTTAGATTAACTTTGGATGAGGGACCTCAATTAAAGGACTGCCCTAGCACTCACCCTGAGGCCACTCCTATAGGATTTTGTAATTATTTGTAATTGTTATCAGAGCACACTGTGTGAACTTTTTTGTTTGCTTTTTCTTTCTTATCCTTATATGCTGTGGGAAAGCTGAAGCTAATTTCTGAAAATTTTGGAGGCTACCTAGATAGTAGTTTGGGAAGGAAGAGATGGTCTTAAACATTCTGAATCTAGTCAAGAAGTCGATTGGTCACATTAGAAAGATCTGCTTCTTCTATCTTAAGCTTAGCTATCACAGAGATACACTAAGTCACTGTCCAACCAACTGTTTCGTGTTGCTTTGTCTCAAAGAAGCATACAATATATATAGATGCGTAGTCAAGTTACAGTTCAGTTTGTGCATTTTATGTATATAAGCATATTATTCTCATGAATAAGTTTATTCATATACCCTTGAATATTTTGACATTTACTGTGAAAAATTCAGGGGTTTGGCTGTGATATAAAGTGTTGGCAGAAAATAGAAGCAACAATATGACTTATTATTGTAGGAAAGAGAAGAAAACTATGAAAGTGTTCAGGAAATGAATAGCTTAAAGTGTAAAGTGTATCTTTATAAATTTCTTCACATCTACTGTGTTTCCAACTAGCTTGAAAATAAGGTTATTATTTATAGTAGGAACCATATATATTTAGAAGTTTTATGAGTACTTTATAATATGACTACTCCTTAATGTATAAGTCAATGGAGTTTTTAATTAGTAATCCCAGCATATAAAATCCAAGGTTAATTATTCTCATTTTTCCATTCATTATTAGAAATGATGTTTGTACACAGTCCCTCTTGTTTCCATGGCCAGATGAACAGTAATAAAGCTAAGAACACTAAAGCAGCTACATAATCACAAAATAAACTAAAACTACCTATCATTTATTTAAAACCATCTGCTGAGCAATGGTGAAGGCTTATGTCATATGTAAAAGTAAAGTTTCACAAAGAAAACATAACTACAAAATACATATGAATCCTAGATTTATAATATTTATCCAGTGTTCTTTTGCTTTCCCAAAGTTTTCAAATAATTAATGTTTACTTATGGCATTTTCTTTTTTTCTTTTTTTTTATGTTTTCCAATCACATTTGAAAGTGTTTTTTTTTTTTTTTTCATAAAAAAATGTCATCTCTATAAATGTCCCCCGCTCCCCTGTCCTTCCTTCTTCTCAGTCTCTCTCAGCGGGTCTTCAGCCTTGACTACCCCACCTACCCATCCCCTCCCCCAAAAGGGTGAGCAGTCCCAGGAAGGCCAGCCCCGCATGGCACATCCACTCTAGGCACATCTAAGGCAAGAGAAATTCATAAGCCCTTACTTCTAGAATCATTCACAATTTATATTTACTCCATCATAAAATTTTGATATAGGTAAAAAAAAAGCTTTAGGTTAACCCTTTGTATTAATTTGAATGAAATATCCTAGTGGTTAATTTGTAGAGATTGTTTCATGTAGGGGAAAATTCCTTTGAATTTTATTTATATTACATCACTGTGTACAAGAAGTCACTGTATTTATATATTATATATGAAATTTCAATTGAAATGTAGTTAAATAGATGTTTTTATGAAGGTTGAGTTAAATTTTAAATGTATATATTTATTTAATTAATAAGACTATCAGATGATTCATGGAAGATAAAAATCTTCTTTAAATTTTAGTTATTTCACTCTCATAATAAGAATGTGGAAGCTATAATTTTAAGCTAAAATGTATTTTTGAAATTTCATTTTTAATAATTACATTTTAAAACCTCTACTAAAACTAAAAATCTAATGTAGGTGAAATTTTTACTTAGTTCTTTCAAAGGTCAATAATCTAGTGAGGGTGGTGTTGTTTTCCTATATAAAAATATGATATGAATTGAAGGTTTTAAATGAAAGAAATTAATATATCATTTTCACATAACAGAAAAACTCCAATATTTCAGTTTTTTTTATAGTTAGTAGAAATCAATTTCTTCAAGAAGAAATGATCAGGAAACATATTCAAAAACTTTTGAGAAACAATTTAAAATACTATGTAAATTATTTGTATTTTTGTATCTTACCATGGCAAGAACCTTCAATTTCCTCATATCCTGTACTGCAGATACACCGTCCCAGAGGAACAAGCCAATCTCCATCAGCTCCACAGTAGAGTTTAGGAGTATCCCGTTCTTCAGCACTCTTCACACATGAACCCCGCACTTCAACCAATGAGGAAGAATCAACTCTTGGGATGGTATCAGGAAACATAGCCAAGTTCCGCACAGTGAAGGGGCACTTTTTGTAGAAAACACGGACTGAGACCAGGGCAATGCATGCTCCAATGTCTTGAAAAGCCAAATAAAATCCTTTCCTTTCTATAGGCCCAACCTCACGGATCTCAGTGTTGAGTTTAAGGATGCGATCACCCAAGTCCATCTGAGTGAAACTCTCATCAGCAGCAATAGTGTCAATCTTTATATATTGGCTTGGCTTGAATTTAGTTCCATGGGATTCATCTGATTCTATATAATACAGATTAAATGTTTCTTTACAAGTTCCCAAGACCCATGGGATGCTGTTACAATCCCTTAGTGTGAATTTCATTTCCACATAAATTTTCTGTGCAGCATCACGAGAGATCCAATTAGTACGAAGCCAGTTGTTCTGGTTTGGTTCCATGACATTGCATACTTGGTATGTATGTATGGGCCTGTTGTGCTCATCCATTTCAGTAATGGCATCCCACTGTAAAAAGGAAAAGAAAAATAATGAAATGATTCTAAAACTACTGCTTTTAACAGAAATGTTAATAAATATTTAAGAGTTTTCTAACAACAAGAACAAAAAAATTAGCCAAACTGCAATACAACTTCTCAAAACAACAAAGCAGCATTTTGCCATGACCCTCTGGTTGAAAGTGAAAAACCTACTCTTCTGGGAGCTTACTCCACTAATCACATGACTAAAGCAGCAGTAACATTGTCTGTTTCCTTACCTGTATAATAGAACTGGTGATGTTACTTGTTTCATAGGGTTGTTGTAAGGCATGTGTGTGGTGATATATATTTAATAAAGATAGTCTGGACTATCAGAGGACAGAACCACCTACAGAGACAAATTATGAAAGTCAGGGAATGGTGACCCACCTTTAATCCTATCATTCAGTAGGCAGAGATTCTCTGGATCTTTGTGAGCTCAAGACCTAACAGTCAGGCTGTGGTTGTACATGTCTTTAGTCCCAACACTTGAGAGGCAGAGGCAGGAGGATTCCCTATGAGTTTGATACAGCTAGGACTGTTTCACAGAAAACCTTGTCTTGAAAACAACAACAACAAAAAGACTGGAAGAGATGGCTCTGCTCAGAAATATTCCAGGCTATCTTCACTAAATATACAACATATCATCAGACTTATGCATCTTAAATACACATTTAAAGTAGTTACAACAGTTCTTGGGAGAGGGAAGGAGCAATGACTTAGCAATTAAGAATACATATTGCTCTTGGAGAAGACCCGAGATTTTTTCCCATCATCATCCACACCAGGCAGCTCAAAACCACCTACAACTCTATTTCTAGGTGGCCTGATTCTGGATTCCATGAGCATCTTAACTCTAGTGCATGCATGCACACAGAGACATAGACACATAAACAGAAAAAAAAAGAAAAAGAAAAAACAAAAACAAAAAAGCATTTCTTGGCTTACTAAAAGGAGTTAAAGTGGCACAAATTATTTGACCAAAATCACCAGACAAATCAAAAGTTCTCAGTGGTTTCCCTGCCCCTCAAATAAATCCTCACATATAGTTTTTCACAAAGTGAGGTATATTAACCAATAAGAAATTAAATACTTATATGGTCATTCTGAGATAGTTGGGATGCTCTCTGTACTGGCTAGATTTTCTTCAACTTTCCACAAGTTATAGTCATTGGAGAGGAGGAATGCTAATTAATTTCTTAATTAGTGGTTAATATCAGAGAATCCATTCTATGTCTGTTGGTACCATCCTCATTTGGTGGAGATGCCTTGTAGGATGGAGAAAAACGACCAAAAAAAAAAAAAAAACCTACCATGGCCAATTTCTTTCCCTTAACGTGGTGCTATATATTAGTGTTACTATTGCTTCGGAGAAACACCATGACCAAAAGTCACTTAGATAGGAAAAGGTTTATTTCACTCACAGTTCCTTATGACAGTAAGTTCATTATCAAAGACAGAGAAGCCAGGAATTCAAGCAGCGTAGTACCTTGGAGGCAGGAGCTGATGCAGATGCAATGGAGGATGCTCCTTGCTGGCTTGCTCAGCCTGCTTTTGGAATCTACGACCATAAGCTTAGGAATAAAACCACCCACAATGTGCTGGGTCCTCCTCAACGAATCACCAAGAGAGTGTCTGCTAGGCTTCTGGAGAGCTGGATCTTATGAAACCAATTTGTTAAATTGAGGTTCCATTTTCTTAAATAATATATAAATTTGACATAAAAATTACAAACAAATTGATCCTTCATCAGCTTGACAAACATGCCCATCACTGTTAAGATACAACCTTCCATTCTTCTTCATCCCTAAGACTACACATTAATAGTGATATCATAATATAAAATATTCTCAGACATAAAGACCAATTCTTACAACCTTAAAATACTTTAAAATTTCAATCTCTTTCAAAACCCAAAGTCTCTCAACTGTAGGGTTTTATAAAACTAAATGACTTCTTACTTCAAGAAGGAAGAACCATGTCATAGTCACAATGTGAACAAAACAAAGCAAAATTGTGTTAATAACTCAAGATCTGATATCTGGGATCCACTCACGGGCTTCTGTCACTCCTCTGGTTCTTCTCTTTACATCACACACAGCTTGGCTGTACTTCACCACTTTCGATGTTCTTGGTGGTCAACTCGTGGTACTAGCATCTTCGTAATGCATGGTACATTATTGTAACTGGGCTGCACCTCCTTCTCCATTAGCTTCCCTTATGTTCTTTTCAGAGACTCCAGCCTGGACACTTAGTCTCAAGCCTCAGATTCTCTCTATGACCCCTTTATGCCTTCAAAACCAGTACCATCTGGGTGACTATTCTGCTACAAATTTTTGCTGCCAGTAGAAAGCCCAAATGTGGCTATCACTATAACACAGCTTTTGTGTGATGAACCTGAGGAAACGCATCCCAGATTTCACCTATGTGATGTTGGTCTCTTACTGTCAGTGTTTCTTTGCTCCAGCTGACCAGTGTTGGTAACTCTGGCAAAACACAGGTTTTACCTCAGTGGTTCTGGTGTATTGTTTGTTAATCACAGCTGATTTTTCAGATCCAGCTAACCAGAACTACAGTTTCTTAACTTAATGTGTAAAGGCCTTGAAGAGTCTTTCAGTGATTCTAAACAACCACCCCCTCAGGCATGCAAACTTCACAAGAGAGGCCTCCATCCTCTGTATTTCTTTCTATATTCTTATCTTACAACCTCTCAAAAAACAGCTCACGAAGCTTTGAATACTCAATGGCTTTTTTAGTGCACAATTCCAAATTCTTTCTACAATCAAACCAAAACAACATGAACATGTTCATAACAATAGCCCCAGATCCTGATACTAATAGCTATCTTAATTGAAGTTGCTAGATTAGAAACCATGACAAAGGCTACTTGAGGGAAGAGTTAGTTTTACATTTCTCTGTAACAGTTTATCATCAAAAGCAGTGAGGGCAGTACCTCAAGCAGGGCAAGACTCTGAAGCAGGAGCTGATGTAAAGACCATGGAAGTATGCTTCTTACAGTATTGCTTCTACTGGACTTCTCACCCTGCTTTCATATAGGACCCAAGTCTGCAAGCCCAGGATGTAATCACCTACAAGGTGATGGGCAAGCTCCATCAATCAATAATTTAAAAAATGCCCTATAGGCTTGTCTACAACCCCATTTTATGGAAGCATTTTCTTAATTGGGGTTCTCTCCTCTTAATTGAATTTAGCTTGTGTCAAACTGGCATGATTGCATTCATCACACAATCAAAACCCTTAATTCTGAAGATCCCTTCAACATTTGTTCACTTGGTTTAGAGGAATTCCTTGATGGCCTTGCAGGGGAAGGCTGTGACTGGTATTAAACAGCTAAGGTTGTGATTTGTACAAATATACATCTCCATTCACCTGAGAGGTATGTTATGATTGTTTGCAGCACCCTTCTCTACCTATACACATAAGGCATCATAAAACTGTGTCAATCAGCCAGGAGACAATCTCTCGTACTTCTTATGATGTTTTAAATAAAATAAGAAAAGGCTTATTTGTGGTGGGTTTTTCTTGCCTTCATCTAGTATCATGGAACCAAACACAAAGAAATAAGCACCAGAGATAGCAGAATGAAATGGTGGCAGAGGTAACAGAACTAAGCAGCCAGGAGGCCATGCCAAGCTCTAAAAGAAACAGATATGGCTGCTAGAGAAGTGGTTAAGCAGATTGAAAGCCACCATCACAGAAAGATCAAAGGTCCACAAGTTATGAGATGGCAAAAGAGAGAAGAATGACAAAGCGGCTCTAAGGAGAGAGTGTGGGCTTTGGTCCCTAGAAGATTTCTGCAGAACTGTAGAATGTGTAGGACCAATGGTCTCAGGCAGTTTAACACTAGCTGGATAAATCTGGATTCCTAGGCCTATGTAAGTATGGTAACACTAAAGGTGAAGGGATTTCTTTAACTACAATTCCCCATTGCTGTAATGCCAACCACTGAGGAATCCCAACATTTTACACACACATACACACACAGAAACACACACTCACAAACACTCACACAAGAGATCTACCATGCTTTAGAGCTAACTCCTATGCCACATGATGCTATTGTCACTCCTTTTCATTCCCATTTGTTGCTGGTCCACAACTAGAGATACAACGGCTGCCAAATGCAAACCCTCAAAGAGCTTCCCTTTGTCCAGCTAGGCTTTTTATCAGCGTAAAGTAAAAACCATAACTTGGTAAGATTTTGATAGAAAATAAACATAAACAAGCCCTTAGATTAATACAAGAATTACTTCAGTAATTTTCCAGACATGAGAATATAGTGACTATAGCAGTTAAGTAGACTTTATTACAGATTATGTTGCAGAATAGGAATACAATATAACACGACTATCAAGTTGTAAAGAGGGACTTTCCAGATGGTGTGCAACAGCTCCCATCACATGCTAAATATCAACGAGCATTGTAAAATCCCCAGGATGTTGACAGAGTTTCTGCTCCTTGTGATAAGATCTAACTAAGTATCTGTTTGTTCTGGAAAAGCTTTGCCAGATATGTGATTACCATGGTTACCTACCCAGCTGCACGTAGTCACATTCCTGACCCCTATTCCCATGACTAACTTCCCCATGATTCACTTCCTGCCCTATAAAAGCTTTACTCATTTGTAATTCTGGGCTCATTGTTTCTTCGGTTACAGCGGGTCCCACGCATGGAATAATTTTTTTTCTTTCTAAGACACTGCCTCGATTTGTCTCACCTGTTTGCTCCAACCCTAACATTTGAAAGTCCCACTGAGATCTGAGGAACACGAGTATCTGGTGAGTACGCTAGTGGTGGCCCCTGAAAGGGAGTGTGAGCTCCTACTGACAGCCACTGACAAACATGTCGGAGGGTCACAGGCCATAGGTCTGGGGGATGCCCTAGGCTGGGAGGATGACCAGTCCGATATCAGGTGGCAGAGTCTACTGTTTTATTGCCAGCTTCTGGTCAGTATTGGAGATCCAGACTGTTAGATCCATTAGATTTATTTTTGCTTTCATTTTGTTCTTCGTGGTGCTAGTGTGCATGTGTTTGTCTTTCGCTCCTTCTCTTTTGTGTCCTTGTGTTTGCTGTTGTTCATGAAAATCCCTTTGCCATGGGTCAAACCAAGTATACTCCGCTGTCCGTAACCCTGGATCATTGGTGTGAGGTAGTGGATTGGGCCCATAATCTTTCTCTCCCAGTTAAGAAGAGAAAATGGACGATATTCTGTTCAGCAGAGTGGCCCACCTTTGGAGTTGGGTGGCCATATGGAGGTTCCTTTCATCTCCTTTCTTGTTTAGGCTGTGAAGGCTGTTGATTTTCAGCCTGGCCCTCATGGCCATCCTGACCAGCAGCCCTACATCTGGGTCTGGGAAGACCTCTTTGAGAATCCACCAGACTGGGTCCAGCCTCTATCTTCCTGGCTAAGTCCTTACTTACTTCTCCGAAATCTGGCTCTGTCCTCCCTGAGTCTCAGAACCTCATTCTCTTTAATTCTGATATCCCTCCACCCTATCATCCTCCTCTGGCTCCTGTTCCTGCCTTGCCTCCGCCTCTCCCTCCTGCACCCTCTGCACCCTCCATCTCCAGGACTGAAGACCCCAGGGACCTGTGGCAGGACTTTGGAGTTGCTGGCCCCGAGAAGTCCCAGACGTGGCTGTGACCTTTCCTCTCCGCACTTTCAGCCCTATGGTAGATAACGGTCAGGATGGAGACATGCCAACTCTCCAGTACTGGCCCTTCCCCTCCTCTAATCTCTATAACTGGAAGAATAACAAACTCTCTTAGAGGATTCTGCTAGACTAACTAGTCTGGTAGAATCCCTCATGTTTTCCCACCAACCTACCTGGGATGACTGTCATCAGCTCCTAGGGATGCTCTTCACCACAGAAGAGCATGATTGTATCCTGCTGGAGGCTCACAAGAATGTCCCAGGACAGGATGGGAGACCAACCCAGATCCCAAATGTGATTTATGACTACTTCCCCCTACAACGCCCTGATTGGGACTTTAATTCTCTGGCAGGTAGGGAGCATCTGTCCACCTACCGTCAGATTCTAATAGCGGGTCTCAGGGCAGCATCTCGTAGACCCACCAATCTGGCCAAGGTAAGGGAGGTTATTCAATGGTCAGATGAGTCACCATATGTGTTTCTGGAACACTTGATGGAGGCATATAGAAAATATACCCCATTTGATCCACAGTCGGAAGAACAGAGAGGGTCAGTAGCCACGGCGTTTATAGGTCAGTTAGCTTTAGATATCAGAAGAAAGTTGCAAAGTCTAGATGGCTTGCAGGATCTGGTCTTGAGAAATCCGGTGAAAGAAGCTGAGAAAATATTTTACAAAAGGGAAATGGAGGAAGAGAAGGAACAGCAGTTAGAAAAAGGAAGAGAAGAAAGAGAAAAATTGAGAGAAGGAGAGAGGATTAGGGACAAGAAGAGAAATAAAGAATTAACTAAAATACTGGCCATGGTAGTAGAAAGAAAGAAAGAAGATAGGAGAGGTAGGAACCTGGGCCCACGCCAACCATTGGAGCCCAACCAGTGTGCCTACTGCAGAGAGGAAGGGCACTGGACCAAGAATTGTCCAAGGAAAAAAGGCCAGCCCAGCCGAAGGCCTGCAATGTTGGCTCTGGAAGAAGATGATTAGGGAGGTCGAAGTTCGGACACCCTCCCCAAACTCAGGGTAACTTTTGATGTGGAGGGGACCCCAATTGACTTTGAGGTAGACACGGGGGTGGTGTTTTCGGGCCTGCAGACCCCACTCTGACTGCTCTCCAGCAAGCGATCTCTAGTTCAGGGAGCAAACGGCAGCCGTCACCATGCTTATGCTACTAAGAGAACTATGGATTTGGGGAAGGGAAAAGTTCAGCATTCCTTTTTGGTTATTCCTGAATGTCCAGCACCCCTGATGGGAAGAAATCTATTAACCAAGTTGAGGGCAAGAATTACATTCACTGCCCAAGGTTCTGAGGTGGAGTTTATGAACCCCTTCATTAGCCAGCCCGCCATAACAGTCCTTACTCTGTCGGCTGTAGAACAATATCAGTTGTATGCTGAACCTGAGTCACCCCAGAGGGAGGCTGATATCCAAACATGGCTCCAGCAGTTATCCAATTCCTTGGCAGAGCTTGCTGGATCAGTGGCTGTCTAATGCTAGGATCACTCACTACCAGAGCATTCTCTTAGAGAGAGACCGAGTGACTTTTGGGCCCCCTGTCTTTTTGAACCCTGCAACCCTGCTCGCAGATGAAGGTGCAGAACCAGTACTACACACCTACCTGTCAAGAGATCCTAGTGGAAGAAACGGGAATTCGCCAGGACCTGAGGGACCAGCCGCTGCTCAGTTCAGAGGTAATCTGGTACACTGATGGGAGCAGCTTCCTCCAGGAGGGAAAGAGACAAGCGGAGGCAGCAGTAGTAGATAGAATGAAGGTTATCTGTTCCTCGGGGCTGCCAGAAGGGACATCTGCCCAAAAGGCCGAACTCATAGCCCTAACTAGGGCCCTGATACTAGCAGAAGGCAATCGGGCAACCATCTATACAGATAGCCGCTACGCCTTAGCTATGGCCCACGTCCACGGTGCCATCTATCAGCAAAGAGGCCTACTAATCTAATCTGGCAGAGAAATTAAGCACAAGAAAGAGATTCTTGACCTACTGGCAGCAGTAATGCTTCCCAAGGAACTGGCTAATGTTCACTGTGCGGAGCATCAGAGGGGATTGGACCCTGTGGCAGTAGGTAACAGATGGGCAGATGAGGAGGCCTGAACAGCGGTTATAAGAGACACCCCAGTAAAAACCTTCCTAGTGACCTCAGCAGACTTGCCTCCAGAGAAGAACCCACAGGGAAAAGAAGTTGAAGCCCTCACCTATTTGAAGCAAGTACATCAATTCATTCATCTTGGGTCAAAGAAGCTCCAACAACTCCTAAGAGACCAAAAAGAGACTTACCCCCTCTCCCCCACTGAGAGGAAGGAGCTGGCAGACTGGGTAATGAAGAACTGTTGAGCATGCCAGAAAGTGAATGCCTGCCTACCCATCCTCCACTCCTGAGAGGAAGAGACTTAGGGTCACTTGACCTGGACAGTTTTGGGAAATTGATTTCACTGAGATAAAACCTGACAGGTATGGGTTTAAATATCTGTTGGTTTTTGTAAACACATTTTCAGGGTGGGTAGAAGCCTTCCCCACCATGTAAGAGACTGCCCCAACTGTCATCAAAAAACTCCTTGAGGAAATCTTCCCCTGGTTTGGACTGCCAAAGGTAATAGGATCAGACAATAAACCATTGTTTATGGCCCAGGTAAGTCAGGGAGTGGCCAGAATATTGGGGATTAATTGGAGAGTGCATTGTGCATGTAGACCCTAGAGCTCAAGACAGGTAGAATAGAAGAATCAAGGAGACCCTAGCAAAATTGACCTTAGAGACTGCTTAAAGGATTGGACAATGCTCCTACCCTATGTCCTCTTTAGAGCTAGAAATACCCCTTCTTCTTCTATGTGTACCTTAACACCATTTGAAGTTTTGTATGGGACTCACCCCCCCCCAAGAGACCTCTCCCCTATTTCAGAAGCCGGCGGGTGGCCTGATAATTCTTTCCACACTCTGCGGGTGCTAGAGCACACCCACTGGCTCCTGTGGCAGCAGCTGTCTGACCTCTATCGACCTGAGAGTAGAGAAGTTCCACATTGCCACCAAGTGGGGGACTTTGTCTACGTCTGTCTACATCTGCCACCACCAAGTGCAGACCCTCGAACCCCGCTGGAAGGGACCCTACCAGGTGCTTCTAACCACCCCCACTGCTGTCAAGGTCGATGGCATCGCATCCTAGATCCACACATCCCACCTCAAACCAGCACCTGCACCCCCGGATCTCCAGTGGAAGCTGGAAAAGACTGATAACCCTCTTAATCTACAGGTTCGGCGTGTGGGTGAGTCTCCTTCCATCGGGAAAAGCAAAGGAGATCAATCCTCACTTGCCACTTGACCGTACCTAAACAATCTCTAATCCAGAAACAGGGACCACCCTCGTCCTGGCCTCTCGGAATGGACCTAAAATACCCTGGTTTCCCGACTTAACCTTTGATTTGTGCAAACTAGCTGAAGGAACACATACTGACTACTCGAGAGGCCTCTATAAGTACCACTTTTGGAGCTGTGGCCTGTATATATGCCCAGGAGGAAAGCAGCCCCATAAGTGTGGGGGGCCTGAAAGCCATTATTGTGCTAAATGTGGATGTGAGACTTCCTATACAGGGAATTTAAACACCATAAACCAGTGGGCAGCTACAGGACCTCCAGATTTGATTAAGCTTACCAAGATACAGAAGAAACTCCTAGGCAAATTAAGTCTTATGTATCTAGGGAAACAGACCACTGGGTGGGAAGTAGGAAGAAGCTGAGGCTTAAGATTATATAACCCTGGGGGCCTTTCTAGTGATCCTGGTATGCTGTTCATTTTAAAGTTAGAGGAGCACTTTGCAAAATCCATTGCAATAGGGCCAAACCCCACACTCAAACCAAACAATCCTCAAACCCCTGTTAAGACACAGCCCCCTACTCAGGTTTCTGGCACAAATAATTTATATAATCTTGTCTTAAGAGCGTATGTAGCTTTTAACTATACCCAGAGTGCTGTGACCCAGTCTTGCTGGCTCTTCCTGGTAGCCTCCCCACCATATTACGAGGGGATAGCAGTTAACAAGACTTACACAGTGACCACCAGCTCCTCTTGCAACTGGGAAGGGAATCATAGACTAACTCTCCCCAAGGTTTCTGGGCAGAGAACATGCCTGAGAAGTCCACCTGAGTCAGCCAGACACCTGTGTGCACAAGTTATTTCTGTATAATCCACGGGAGATGGTCAGTACCTGGTCCTGCCTCAGGGGACCCGATGGGCATGCAATACTGGACTCACCTCTTTCCTGTCTACCCAGGTGTCCAATAATTCAGTCCATTTTTGTGTTATGGTAAAATTGTTTCCCCATGTGGTGTATCATCGGGGTGAAGAATTTGAGAATAAGATGATAAGCAGAACTAGATTTCAGAGAGAACCTATATCATTGACAATAGCCGTAAGTACTTCCGGGAGTAGATGTTGCGGCTGGAGAAGGAACTGGAACTGTGGCATTAATTCAAGGGCCGCGACAGATAGCCCTGTTACAGGCTGCCATAGACCAAGACATAAGAGCCCTAGAATCTTCGGTAACAGCTCTACAAGATTCTTTAACTTTCTTGTCAGAGGTAGTACTACAGAACAGACGCGGGCTAGACCTATTATTCATGAAAGAGGGAGGCCTATGTACTGCCCTAAAAGAATGATGTTGTTTTTACGCTGATCACTCAGGAGAAGAATCTATGACCAAACTTAGAGAGCACCTGAGAGAGAGAGAGAGAGAGAGAGAGAGAGAGAGAGAGAGAGAGAGAGAGAGAGAGAGAGAGAACGTGAAGCACAACAGGGATGGTTTGAATCTTGGTTTGCTTAGTCCCCCTGGCTTAGGACGCTGTTATCTGCTTTAGCTGGCCAATTCATTGTGCTGATCTTAGTAATAACCATTGGACTCTGTGTTAAATAGAACTGTAAACTTCCTGCAAAGGCAAATTGGGAGTGTTAAACTGAAGCTGGCCAGGCAGCAGTATGCAGCATTAAGAGGGGATAAGGGTCTCTAGGATTAGAGATACAAACTAGAAGAAGTGAAGGATGCAAAGAGGGGCTTTCCAGATGGTGTGCAATAGTTCCTACCACATGATAAATATCGACAGAGCATTGTAAAATCTCTAGGATGTTGACAGAGTTTCTGCTCCTTGTGATAAGATCTAACTAAGTATCTGTTTGTTCCAGAAAAGCTTTGTTTGGCAGATATGTGGTTATTGTGGTTACCTACCCAGCTGCACATAGCCTAATTCCTGACCCCTATCCCCATGACTAACTTCCCCATGATTCACTTCCTGCCCTATAAAAGCTTCACTCTTTTGTAATTCAGGGCTCATTGCTTCTTCGGATACAGTGGGTCCCACATGTGGAATAAAGTTTTTTTTGTTGTTGTTTTTTTTTTTTTTTTTTTTATTTCTAAGACTAAGCCTAAGACTCTGCCTCAGTTTGTCTTGCTCGCTTGCTCCACCCCTAACAAAGTGAATAAATGACATGGAAGGAGTATAGTAATCAAATACATCACAGATATAAAGAGGAAGAAATTTAATCCCAGCACTCTTGAAGCAGAGGCAGGTGGGTCTCTGTGAGTTCAAGGCCAGCCTGGTCTACAGAGGGAGTTCCAGGATGGTGAAGACTAGCCAGATAAATTCTCTTAAAGAAGAAAGACAAACAAAATCAAGTCTCAAGTAATATTTATATTTAAAATGAAAAGAAATCTAATATTCTTCTGGATCATGTAAGGACTTAATTACTGAAGATTTATTAGTAACAATGAGTTAGATAATAAAATAATAAAATATGAAAACTGTCAAAAATCAGCATTCAAAATTCACAGAATTTTACGCTACGAATAACCTTGAAAATCATTTCAAGTATCACCCACTGATCATGGACAAATTTCTATTTAGATTTGATTTGATCTCTTAAAGAAGGCATGCTACAATTGTACATATTACATCTTTAACTTTTCCAAATAGTGTACAGCTTTGCTCCAGAGAAAAATGACCATCTACACTTTTAATAATTTCAGACTCTATCTCCTTAAGTTAAAACATTAATAAGTTCATCAATAAGCTCCTAAAACATGAAGCTAATATATCTGACATGCTATATAAATGTCTTTTGTATGGGACAATATGTTAAAATATTTCCATGTTTATGTAAATATATTCTACATTGGGGCTGTTTATAAAATGAAGGCTGAACTAGATAGGTTATATACCTTAGGGAGAAACATAGTGATACTATTCTGCTAGATGGAAACAATACCAGATTGATTTCTAGTGACCTACAGCTGTACACATATATTAATGCATTTCTTAACCCTCACCAGAGATGCTTCTGTTTGTATTAGATGGTGAGTGAAATAAAGACTTACCATAGCATAAAAAGCAGAGAAAAAAAGTAGCTCATATGGAACACCTATATAAAAGAAATCCTCTTCCCAATGTTAAGTAAACAAAAGAAGCGGCAAGGAGAAAAGGGCGTACTCAGGACACAGTAGAATAGCTACACATACGAACTCAGCAAAAGCTCACGATAGGCCAAATCCCAGCATGCAGAGAGAAGTTAGACATGAAGGTTGATTCCCTAGCTTAGGAGCTCTTGTCAAGTGATCAGTGCTGGAATAGGAAGAGTCAGTTTTCTTAAAGAGTGTTGCCCCTAGTAAACTGGCCATGCTCCAATTAAAGGCCAGAGTTCTAAGAATACATAGGAAGGACAAATTGGACTTCATGAGTGAACAAAAAAAAAAGTTACACAGTCTTGGGAGAGTAGAGAATTGGGGGGATGGGTACTATTTGAGGAGGAAATATATATGATCAGATCATCTAATTAAAATTATCAAAAAACTAATATTAAAGAGAGATAAAACACATTATCTGAGTCAGTGGAAAGTATATAGGAATTTCCAAATACAGTGCACCAACATTCACAGAATAGCATATGAGTCTCCTTATTAGATTTAAGAAGCCTTATAAATAATAGTGTTCATTCTAGTTTTGTTTATTAAAACATGTAATTGCAATTATACTTTGTGGTAAAATTTTCTATATTTAATAAAAATAGTCTGGATTATCAGAGGACAGAACCACTCACAAAGCTAAGCCTTGAATGTCACATTAAAGACCCACACCTTTAATCCCATCACTCTTGAGGCAGAGATTCTGTGGATCTCTGTGAGTTCAAGGGCAAACACAGCCAGGTATGGTGGCGCCCACCTTTAATCTTAGCACTAGAAAAGTTGATCCAGGAATTGAAATAGCTGAGCAGGGAAAGAAAGATGAGGTAGTAGAAGGCAAAAGTTCTTCCCTTTGCTTGCTCTTCCAGGCAGTATGAGGATTGGTAGAAATAAAACCTAAGAGTGGGCTGGGTGAGAATTCGCTATGATCTGTTTTTTCTCTCTCTGATGTTTCAGGTTTTCCTCAATATCTGGCTCTGGGTCTTATTATCATACTAAATATAATTTGTGCAATAACACCTAGGTACCAGAGCAGTGAAAAGGTTTACTGTCAAGCTTTAATTACTGCAATAGTCATATATATATATATATATATATATATATATATATATATATATATAAATTTCAAAATTGAATTTATTTGCCTAAATTTAAGATATAAATCTAAAGTTGTTCTAGTTGTAAAAGATATAATTTTACTATTCAGTGTCAGATTAAAGTTTAATTCACATTTTAGGTTTTTTTCAAAAATATTGAATTTATGATTTTCATATTGTTATATGACAAAGTGGTTATAACTTACAAGTACTGAAGTCAGTACCTGAAAATTATAGATATAAGGTTAGCTAGCATGTGAGTCTAAACAACACATATACTTGTTTCTCAATATATTTTCAATTAAAAATTATTATTTCAATAAATCAAACTTCAAACAATATTTTATTTTGTTACTGTACGAAAATAAATTCATCAACCCACCTAACCCTACATATCTCGGCTCATATCAAAGTATTTCAACCCCTTATAACTATGAGGAAGGATGTAGCAATTCTCAGACTGACAACTCCCAACTTTACTCAAATACACTTCCATAACACCCACACTTTCTCTAATCCTACAAAAACTTCCCACATATATGTTCATCCTAGCCCTTATATAAAACTTGGGGCCCTCCTCTTTGATTGATTGATGAAGCATTGATCCTTCATTCACTTTGAGTTGAATATACCATAAGCACCTCCAGGCTTAGAGCCTGAATCTCCACCCTCAACACCACCCTCCTCAAAAATCCATAAAGTTCCTGAAAATTAATGAAGCTATTATGGAGACAAAGCAGCAAAGCCATGGTGTTCCTAAATGTGACCTAGTTAAGAAATAAAATTCATGAGTCCAGAAATCCTATGCCATGCCATAGAAAAACTACACAGGACTTAAAAGGTTAATCTCCCTTTCCCTTACTTCCCCATTTGAAGTTGAGTACAGCCATAGAAGGAAATGGGCAAGTCTATCAAAGGTATAGGTACAGAAAAATGATTTTCTATCCTAAGTCAAAAGACCTTGGTAATTATTTTAAATATTCAAATTACAATTCATAATATATTATAATTAGAGTTTGTAAAGTACGGGTCACAGAAGCATAAAAATTAATACCTATTTAAAATTCAGATACGTGCTTGCTTTTTTAATCCTAGTGTTGGTAAGGCAGAAACAGGAGGATCTCTGTTCTCAGTAGCCAGCCCAGTTACCTGATTCACAGATCCAAGCTGTGCTGGCTATGGTTTGCATTGCTGAAGACACTAAAGTCATCTGGGAATAGAGAAACTCAAATGAGGAATCACCTTCCTTAGCCTGACTTGTGAGTAGGTCTGTGGGAATTAGTTTTAATTGACAATTGATGTTATAGGGCAAAGCTTACAGTGGTACGTGCCATCAAAAGTAGGTGGCCCTGGGCTGTATGAGAAAAGGAGCTGAGCAAGCTAGAAAACATCAGCCAATAAACATTTCTTCATGATCTTTGCTTCAGTCCCTACCTACTGGTCTCTATTTTGACTTGTGGCCTACCTTTCAATGATGAATGATGAATTCTAAGCTAAATAAACACTTTCTTCCCAAGTTGGTTTCCATCACTATTCTTTATCACAGAAATAGAAAGCAGAAAAACAGAATAACAAACAACCAACAAAAAAAATCCCACAACAACTCCTAAGGATTAAGTTGTAATGAAGCTCATATAGTAGCTAAACCTATATGAGTCTCTCTCCATGGGTGGCACTACTGTCTGGCTGGGGTCCTAGCTTTGTAAGTGGAGAGGAAACTGAGCAGCTTGTAGTCAGTGCCCTGATTGTGGATGCTTTGTGAGCAGGTCCTTCAAGTCCTAGTCTCTTGACTGCCACACCTAATGCATCTTTTTTTATTCATTAAGTTGCTTTTATTAGAACATTGTATTATAGCAACAGAAAAGGAAACAAAGACACCAGCTTTGTCTCTCTTCTTATTTACTTGATCTTATTGCTCAGTATTTGTATGTACAGGGGCTATGCTAGGGGTAGTGTGTGTGTGTGTGTATGTGTGTGTGTGTATGGGTGTGTGTGTGTGCGCGTGTGTGTGTGTGTGTGTATATGTGTGTGTGTGTATGGGTGTGTGTGTGCGTGTGTGTGTGTGTGTATATTTATGGGTGTGTGTATGTGTGTGTGTGTGTGCGTGTGTGTGTGTGTGCATGTGTGTGTGTGTGGGTGTGTGTGTGCGTGTGTGTGTGTGTGTATATATATGGGTGTGTGTGTGTATGGGTGTGTGTGTGCATGTGTGTGTGCATATATATGGGTGTGTGTGTATGTGTGTGTGTATGTGTGTGTGCGTGTGTGTGTGTGTGTGTGTGTACTTACCTTTTGGCAGATGTACACTATTTTGAAACTGTAACCCATTTTTGTCTTGTAGTTGTTTTAAAAAGCCAAATATAGGAGGCTAGAGGAAGGGCTCTGTATTTAAGACAGAGTTCAGTTCCCAGCATCTATACCAGGCAGCTCACAACTCCCAGTAACTCCAATTCCAGGGGATCTCATGCCTCTGGCCTTTATGGGCAACTGAACTCACCTGCACATATATTCTCAAACACATAATTAAAAATAATAAAAACAAATCTTTAATAAGTTAAAAAAGCAATTCTTAAAAAGTAAAAATATAGCAAAAAACCAAACAAACAAATGAAGAAATCCCCACACAATAGTTTGTACTAAATTTGTATTATGCACTAATTTATATAAAGTAATACAAGATTTGTTATTTGGACTTTTAATAAAATAATTGAAGAAACAAATTATGGAAATATGCTTGTTTGAGGTTTGAATCTAAGTATCGATGTGATGGCATCAATAATAAATGCGGCAAGTATTCAATAGTCAGCAGTAATCATGAATTTGCATATTATTGAAAGCTTGAGGGAGGAATGTAATTGTACTTCAGAGAAGTAAAGGATTCAGTAATTCAAACTGAGCATTGGTGTTTCATTCCTTCCTACAATTCTGGTATTCATGAGGCTCTGGTCTATGAGTTCATACTATCTGGGCTACATAGTAGGTTTCAGACTGGCCTAGGATACACATTTAGACTTCCTCTCTCTTTGTTCTCTCTCTCTCCCTCTCTCTCTGTATCTGTCTCTCTTTCTTTCTCCCCCCCCCAACTACCTACCTATCAACAATTGATCTAATCTGTCTGTCTCCTCTCCATATCTCTTTCTTGAAATCTTTTTTTTCCTTTCACACACACACACACACACACACACACACACACACACACACAAGAACAAGGAAGCTAAAGTTAACAAACATTCAGCAAGGCACAGAAAGAATAGATTAGCATATAAAGGTTAGTCATATTTACACGCTTTTAGGCACCATTAGCTCCATGCCACATGCTGTCAGCAGAGTAAAGTGTCTATTCCTTTTAAGAAAAATACATTTCCTAGTGAATTGCTTACATGTAATCCAGCTACAGGAATTACAAGAAGTACAATGCACCAAATCTGCTATTCACTTACTCATCTTTGTCATCTGCTTCTTTTTAACAACACTGTCACTGAATCAAATACTCTAAGTCCTCTACGGATACCATGGCTTGTTCTATAATGTTTCTAGTCATCTGAACTTGAAGTATTCCTTCTACTTTTCTCAGCACTTGGAAGAGATGAAAAATTTAGAGTATGATCCAGCCAAAGAAAGTTAGGTCACTGGGGGCCAGGAAAGGATTATAAAATTCCTGACCCTGCCTCCTCTCTTTTAGCTTACTAAATGCCTTGAGGTAAGCAACAGTGTACACTCATGCCAGGATGTACTATAGGTTATAAGGCCAAATAAAAAGGATATGGTATCCAACATCAGCCTTTTATCCAAATAAATAGATCCTCTAGATCTATCCATAGCAGCAGAATGATTACTTATATAATACTTTGTCAAAATATAATGCAGAATGAGCTCACCAAATGAAAGAAAAAAATATATGTTTAGGGGGAAAGAGAGTTTGACTTATATAGGTATTTAAGGTTAGAATAAGTAAGAAAGAGCCTTGTCTGGCTTGTGGTAATTTTATGAGATCTTTCTTAACTTCAAGGGAAGGATATATTAACTACAAAGTAATGGATAAAATGTTTATAAATTTTATTCATGGTATATTTTGGTAAAGCAAGAATGATTTATACTAAAGAATTTTTTATTTCATATGCTTAAGATTCCCTTGCAGATAATGACTTCCTGAAAACTTCACTGTGGTGACATCAATCTAACATGGTAAGACAGATATTTTAAAACTAATGAAGTAATTGTCAAACTTTAAACTGTCCAAATACCAGAACAAAGTCTCTTAAATTTCTTTTCTGTATTCTTTGATGCTTGATTTTCTTTTTTTTAAATCTCTACATGTATAGAAGTCAGACCCTTAGGGGACAATGTCTGTTCATGACTACTGTCTGCTTTTCTACCTTTTCCTGGTTCTCACATGTGAGTTTTGGCTCACTTAAAAGTAAAATAGTTATCTTTTAAATGCCATGGAGACTGAGCTCAGCCCTAAATGAACATATTTACCATAGTTGCTCTTTCCAAGTCTCAGGAATTGTTGCTGTAGAGGGGATTGGAAAGAGTATAGAATCCAAAGGCAGCGGGCAAATCCAAGAAATAGTGTCCTCTGGATACACCAGGGCACATGAACATATGAATGCGCAGTGCCCAGCAAACACATGCACAGCATCTGTGAAATGCCAAACCAGGCCAAATCTCAGCCTGAAAATGGGAGCTGGACAAACAGTTACACCCTTGGCTCTGGAGCTACTTGTAGTAGCAAGCTGCTGAGAAAGGAGATAAAGTTTTCACTAAGAATGTAAGTCTGCCATGCTCCAACAAAGACCACACATTCAAGAATATTTGGACAGAACAATTTGGTCTTAATAGGTTGAAAATGGAGAGGCACAAAATTGGATGTGTGGAAAAGAGGAGTCTATCTGGGAAAAGTTAGGTTTTTAAATAGTCAAAACATGTTGTATAAAATTGTTATGGAACTAATAAAAACATTGTCAGGAGTTAGAAAAATTGGGGTATACTGAACTCCTAAAGGCTGAAACATTCTTACAGAGAACAACGGACTGGGTTTTGGGGGGCATGTATTTTATATAACGAGCTGATAATATCAAATCTGCAGCCATGGATGTTTCCTAATCTAACCTCCACATAGTTTGATGATTACTCTTATGAGCCTGAATGGATTAATAAGCACCTAAGAGATTTTAAAAAGTCCACAGTGAGCTCTTGAGGACACGTCCTAATTGGGTAAGGCCATGAGGACACTGCCGGCAAATGAGTGGTTAATAAAATGATGGAAGAGAAAAGTGATCATATTACTGAGAAGATTAGAAGTGTAAGAAGTCACAGCTATGTGAAATAGTGGGCTCATCCCTGAGTTGTGAACCCTTTGCTGCCTCCTTGCTTCTTTATTCTACCCTGTCTGCCTTGAGCATCCCTGTTCGACCACATCTTCCCACCACTATGGGATTAAACCTGTGAGACTGGCAAAAAATGTCACAAGCCTTCCTTTACATTTTTCTAGGGTGGGTCATTTGCTCACAGGAACACATGTTTGCTATACAGAGCAAGACAAAAATTTCCTTTAGTTGAATGCCTCCTAGCCTGGTATCAGGCCTTAGAAACAGTAAGAAAACAAATCCCACATGAATGGTTATCAACAATTTTCTTGTTTTGTTTTACAAAATAAATACTAGTTTATGGGGTTTTTTGAAACTCTTATATCCTTCTAAGGTGTTCTACCTTGTATTTTCTTCAGATATTCTCACATAGATTTCTGGCCTAGACTACCCTCATCTACAAACCAAACAGAGTTCAGTTTTTTCATGTGATTCCTCTCTGAAATTCAGGAATTTAGTAAACCTCCTTTTCTATATTCCCACTTGGTTTTCTGTGGACACACCAACTTTGATGTTGTATTATATGCTACAAGACATCCTCAAAATACATGAATATTCAAACATTGTTTTTCCTGAAATAACTTATCAAGAACAGCTAATTTTTGTTTAACTTAAATTTCCATAGGCAAAATTAGGCCAAGAACCTCCCATTAATTATATGTAATTTATATATACACTCCTAAATTCAAACAATAAACACCTGATAAACCTGTCATATGACAAAAAGAACTTGTCTGTTCTAGTCATGTAAAACATAAGAAAAGCTAGCACTCGAGGACATTGCTCCCTGTAGAAGAGAATGCAGGAACTGTTTCACTTTGCTGAGCTGCTTGTGATACTTTAGGGAGCTGTTTTTATACTCCAAGTCTTCAGGTAAAATGGGAGGATAGATGTGATTAAAACACTCTTTAATGGCATCGTTAATGAGCTAATAAAATATTAACTTTACATAAATAGAACAAAAAGGGAAGCCGAGCACAAAGGAATAGAAGTGTGTTTATTTGGGTGTCAATTACATAAAGGTAAGCAGCTGACAGAACCGGCCACCTTAACAGCAGAATTAATAAGAGGTTTAATTATTTTTATCCAGAGGTTTTCTACAATTGTTCCATTTTTACATATGTAAATGGTTCACTATTTTAAAACAAGTTGTGTGTTTGTTTTAAATAGCAACAATTCATTTTGCCCAAATTTACTAGGAATATCCATGTTTATATTTGACTCTTTTTTTTTTCATTTAGAAATATCTCTTCACTAATGGTTTCTTCACAGTCCCGTGTCAAGTGTATATTTGCTAGAAGTGATGGGGAAGTATACATAACTATGAGCAATCCATAGTCCATTTATGTTTGGCACTTCTTTAAAAAAATCCACATCCACGTATGGTGTTTTATTTTCATAACAAGCTGAATAAAGTAGGCCAAAAAGATGGATTTCTTCTAAGCATAGAAGGCAAGAACAAGAAAAATCATAACTAACAACTGGCAGTCACTAAGGATTCCCATTGCTCTCTGTCTATGGAGAATAGAGTAAGATAATCAAGTAGCCTTTCTAGGCAAAGAATGTTCTGATAATATGAAGGGAAATTGACCCACATATTCAAAGCACTAACATGAATCACTCAGATTTATGCTTTCTCATTTTGAAATATTAGAATATAAATGTTTATTTAGAAATAAACTTAAATTTAGAACTAATAAAGATAGTCTATTTTTGAAAATAAAATAGACTGTAGGGAAAGATAGTTAGAAACATTTTCTGGGTAAAATTATAAAGTACACAGCAAAAAGAACCGGAGGGAAATCACACTGGGATTCAAGACCCTATGCAGGTGTAATGCTGACTTGGTTGGAGAGTGAAGCAATCAGTAAAAATTGTTGGTAATCCCAAAGCATGTATGCACCATCATGAAAATGCCCCTTGGAACACTATATATAATAGTTTAAAAATATCATTAAAATGTACAACAAAAAGATAACCATATATCCTATAATTGAAACAATATACTTGATATTACATATGCAAAAATCAAGACCAGAAAAGGAAGAAATCTCACATCATGAAGAAGTAGCTAGAGAGAAAAATTTGGTTGCCTGTCCCGTAAGTGAATAGTACTTACAGTACTTATTGCATCCACTATAAGATCTACTTACTTTCTTCCCCTTTCTCTGACCATTAGAAATCACTTGTTTCTCTTTCATTTGCCCTAATGTTAAAATTATTAAATTCTCAATTTATTTCTACCTTTGTAACAAAGAACACATATGCTAAAAGGATGAAGGAGAAAACATCAGACAGATCATAAAATCATCATTGAAATATTTCCACTCTCCAAAGCAAAATAATCTTTTTAATGGTCTAGAACAGATTGACATATAAATAATAAATATATAAATGAGACAGTGAATGATATTTTTCATCACAGATTGGTATATAGATATTACAAAGGATTGGAAGCACATGATAAATCTATGATTTCTCATTAAGTTCTCTCTAAAGTTTATTCCCAAGTGTTTTGAAGTATGCAATCATAATTAATTTAATTCAAGTAGCTAAGCTAACTAGAGAAGGGAACCTGTGGAAGAAAATCTTCAGCTACATTCTAAGAAAATGAATGACTGAGACTGGAGAGAAGCCTTGCTTTATTAAAGTGAAAGAAACCTCATTTATCCCAAGTAATCTTTGATAGCATAAGTCAAATAAACCACAGTTCCAGGCCGTACACAGGTATCTCATTCTGTAGCTCTGTACTGGCTTAATTTTTAAATTGTATGCATCTAATATTCTCTATCAAAGAAGCTGCTGCTTAAAGGTTCTCCATATTCTAATATAATATTTTCCCTGGAACCACTTAAATATTCACTTTGAGTCAATATACTGATATAAACTTAGAAAATTAGTGTCCTGAATTCTGCTCCCAGGCATGCAGTTAATAACAGAAATCTGTTTTTGCAGCAAAAAAGTGAAGACTCTGCATTTAAATGATAGCTAGTTTCAAAGAATAAAACAAGAAGCAAAATGTAGCTAGGAAGATGCATTTCTATTTCACTTCAGGCAAACATAAAACTTTTTTATTACAACTACAAAGATATTTAATAAAAAGTACAAATTCAATGCTGTATCTAGACTACCACAGCTGATACCAAGATCTTTGAATGAATTTGTTATGTTTGTGGATTTTTGGTATTTGTGGTCCTAACTATTATTGCAGTGAGGATACTCTCCATTAGGAGTGAAAGATTATCTCATTGATAGCCTGTCAAATATTCATAAAGTTTAAAATTTTTCTATGGCATCTACCTGCTCTGTGTCAAAAAGCCTAAAATCTAAAGTTCAGGTCTTTTTGAGGGAAAGGAATGTTTTTTGAGACAGGGCTTCTTTGTGTAACCACCCTGGATGTCCTGGAACTCACTCTGTAGATCAGACTGGCTTAAAACTCACAGAAAGCTGCCTGTCTCTGCCTCCTGAGTGGTGTTGGGATAAAGCTGTATAATTCCATCACCTGGCTAAGGTTGAGGTCTTTTCCTAGTCCATTGATAAGAAGTTAAAAGTGCCAACTTAATATATTTATAGAAATAATACTTTAAGAAAATGACAAATGCTTTTCTTAATTAAGGATAATTATAATTATTTTATATTAAAATACAGAAATACCTAAACAGGTTTAACAAGTCATTTCAAATATAAAAAAAATTATATTTATTTTGATTCCTATTTCTTAGAGATAAAAATCTTATTATACTAGTTTTATAAAACTAACCTAAAGAAAGTAATTGAATCACTTGAGTTTAAAAAACCCAAATATTCTCCAACCAGTATGTAAATACAGGGAATCATGTTGTTTAAAATTACTTGGATTCTTTCCCTTTTATTTGGTGGGTCTTAAGTCCAATTATATGTTGTGTTGGTTATCACATATTTGCCACTATCGCACCCATTGGGATATTGTGCTATGATGATCGTTTGTGTGGTTAACTGCTGCCAAGATTAGATAGGACATTTGACTACTCCCTGCCCATTGCAGTTTGCATGGCACCTTCTGCTACCCTGAAAGCTAGTAGTCAAGGAGGAAGAATGAGGCTCACTTTCAGCTTGGGGGCCTCTAGGTCCTTCATTTGAAATGCATAGTGTTTTCAGCAATATGGACTTACTTCCACCTAAGGATGGGCTCCAAGGACAATAGCAATAGCCCATAATGTTTTGAGACTCTCTTGAACAGGAGAAACATAATGCATAGTACTTGAACCCTAGCCATCTACTCAGAGCTAGTAAAGTCATGGATTTAGGAGAACCTAAAACCCCCAGTTTACTTAGCCTGTATCATCCCTATAAGTATTTGTGCTTTTACCCACTGATAAGTCTATTCTTCACATTTAATCAAGGCAACTTTGCTTTGAAATAGATGCAGACCATTACAGAAAGTCAGAACCAACCCAAACCCAGCTCCAATGGATATATCTTCCAACACAACTCCCACACCCAAGGATCACAGAACAAGGCAGAAGGACCGTAAAAACAAGATAAGCAGAGAGTTTGTTCTGAGACTGTATGTATCTCCTAGCAAGGTCAGAACTTACAGTCATAAAGTTGTGCTAACATGAATACCTAAACATGGCCTGAACAAGAACGACATAGACACTCAAATTTTGAGAAAAGCCAACAAGGTCACAATGATATAGAAAAAACTGCAGACAACAAAAGAATGATGAAAACATTTAAAATAGTCATATTTAAGGAATAGAAGCACACTAGTTGTCTAATACGGTCATCCCTGAAAACACATACACATAATATATAGGCTGGTAGGTTACATTTTGTAACATATATATGCATGTAACAAAAATATAAAAGATGCCATAAATTTGAACAAGATTATATTATAATTTCAAAAATAAAAGAGATATTAAAATATATTTGGCGAGTGATACTTGTCATTATATAGGCTTTAAATCAACATAAATTTATGTAGACTATGCCCTTTCTGCGAACAGGAATTACATTCTGTTGCTCAGTGTGTCATTGTTCAGAGAGAACACAATTATAGAAAAAGAGTTTTTATTTTGTTGAATATAAAATTACTATTAAATGCTGACAGTGTGCTAGTTCATGATTTTAAATGCAGCACAGAACTGAGAAATATGTAAGCTTAGACCATTTCCTAAGGTACTGATATTATTTTAAATATTACAGAAGGAAAGCTAAACATAGATAGCTCAAAGGATTTCGCTCAAGCCTGGACATGTTAGGTGACACTCTGGGCATCACACTAGAACATAAGATTTTAAAATATAAATCCAGGTTTAGAACTTTGCCTTAGTATTTGTATTTGCATGCATATTTTCTGGTGTTCAATGTAGAGTGAAGAGGAGGGGGAAGTGATTTCTGGAATGCTTGTCTTCACTAGCCGAGTGAACTGAATAAGTGTTCTAATATTAAGGAAGCTAAGGAGGTATTTTTTCTAGAGAATTATTTTAATTTAGAAGGACTATTATATATCCAGAAGGATCATAATCTTTAGGGTAAGGACTTACGAAGTTCATAGCTCAGATTGATTAACTTTCTCTTTTTACTAAAAAAAGCTTGTGGTTTAAGTATGGCAAATTATGAATTTTTAATTTTTGTAAAAATCAAAAGTGAAGTAAATGAATATTCAAACTGTTCATGTTAATTCAAATAGGGACATGAAGCCTCTTTGGGATGTGATATTTTCTACCTATTGTTCATGGAAATGACTAATGAAGAAGAAAGTATTCAAGAGTATTGTATGCTGTAGGGGGTTCGCAATGTAGGGCATGGTGGAGCATTCTCCAAGTATACATGAGACCTTGGTCAGTTCTTAGTACCCACCAAATTTAACAAGTTTAAATACTAGTTATCTCTCTTCTATATTTCAAACTAAAGAGCTTTAGGGGAAAAAAACCTATAAAACTTACTATTGTAGAAGCTTTCTAAATTATAAATATATAAAAAGAGCTTAAATGGAATAATTCTATATCAAGTGGACAAGGTCCCATTACCTCTTTTGTAATTGTTGGCCAATGGGATCCCGCAGATCCTCCAAATTACAAGTTATGGCTATTGCTCTTGGCTACTATTTGGAATTTGATAGTAAGACTCTATTGCTGAAGATTACATATAATTGAACCACAGAACAAGAAGCTGGTACTGGACTGCAAGCTTCAATAGTATTGGCTAGTTTTCTTAGTTCTGGAAGACATTTTGTACAGTATTAGAAGAAAAAACCCTAACCATAAATTTTACCCAGCTGTGACTTATAACAATGGCTGGCTATTCAAGATACATCCACTGATTCAATAGAGACACAAATATTTTGGGAATTTAACAAACATTTTCTGATGAGATTTTTAAGACCGGACTGATACACAAGATAAATCTCATAAATGTTCCTGCTATAAGGGCCAATAACTGGTGGCTAGATAATAATAGGAGAAAAGTAGTTATTATTATTCTCAGTGGATATAGTCAACTGACTCCTAATGACTTATCCGTGGACTCACAGAACAGTACATCTCTCAGCTTCATCTGAGACGTTCTCCTCCTCTTCCTCCTCCCTCTTGCATTGGATGGCAACCAAACCAGACACTCACAAGTGATCAACATAAAAACAAAGACAGACTTTGGAATGCCAGCCCTGAGTCGGACCCACAAGACTGAGAAATCAACCCACATGAGGGGTTAGAATGATAGTAAATTCCGGAGGCAGTGAATGACTTCAAAGAAACTGTGTTTTCTGGACACAGCAAGGCAGTTGTACAGATGAACTTACAAAGATTATGGTAACATGAACAAAAATTATACAAGATCAAGCCAGGAAGTAATCCAGCATGAAAGAAAGTAGGGTGTTGTCTCATTTATAGTTGAGGAACTATTAGCAACTTATTGTTTGTGAGAAAAAGTATCCATTTCTTTAAATGTATGATTACTGGTAGGTTGATCATACTCTAGGATAAGTCTCAAAACTAAAAGTATTTGAACAGCACAAACTGGATCTTATAGATTAAAATAGAGAACAAAGTTGGGTGGGTGGGGCGGTTATGGGCTTGTTAGATAAGATATAAAATTGAGATAGCATTCACCCTGTTTGTCCTGAGAAATTGGCTGGGTGAGAACTGACAATGGTCTGTTTCCTCTTGTTGATATTCCAGCCTTTCTCCAATATTTGGCTCCAGGTTTTCATTATACTCTAACCAGAGTTCATGGAATAGATCACATTCCACAGAATATGAAACTAAAATCACCCTGAGTACATACAGCAATGAAAAACCCTATGTTGTATCACACAGTGTTTTAAGGTCATATTGAAAACGTAAATCTTTTTGCTTAGAAATAAATTATATGGAAGCTATGTTCTTAGCTACTCATGCTTAAGTTCATCATAAAAATAATAATAACAGTTATCATATGTATTTTTTACTAATTTAAGATTCTACAGAAATATAATAGAATTTTAATAAATATAAATACATTTTATTTCTATGTTTGTTAATGTTAGTTTTTTCAATAAAATTTATCATATAATTCCAAGTTAAAGTTTATAAGTTTACAATTAATTTTATTTATAAATGCTTCATATTTCCTAAGTATGCAATTAAGTATTAAAAGGGTATGCAATCAGTATGGCAGTTTCTCAGTAAGCTGGAAATCAATCTCCCCAATGACCTAGTAGTAGCACTATTGGGCATATACTCAAAGGATGTACATTCTTAACACAAGGGCATTAGTTCAACCATATTCATAGCAGCATTGTTCATAATAGCTAGAACCTGGAAACAACCTAGATGTCCCTCCATTGTAGAATGTACATTTACACAATAGAGTATTAATCAAAAGTTTAAAAAAATTACATCATCCTAATATTTGCAGGCAAATGGATGGGTTTGGACAGTGAGATAACAGAGGCCCAGAAAGATAGACATGGTATGTACTCACTCATAAGTGAATTTTAGACATAAAGCAGAGAATATCCAGGCTGTAAACCACAACCCCCAAACAACTAGGTAACAACAGAACCTTAAGAGAAACATCCAGCGATACTCCTGGAAGAGGAAATAGAGGTGATCCACTGAGTAAATTGGGATCATAACATGGAGCGAGCAAGGGAAGGTGGGAACAAACTGTGAGAGAAGGAGATGGCTGAGAGAGAGGAGCAACAGAGAGGGAGAACAAAAAAAAATGGATATCTTGATAGAGGGAGCCACTGTGGGGTTAGAAAGAAACCTGGTGCTAAAGAATCCTCCAAGAATCCACAAGATGTCCCTGGCTAGGACTCCGAGAGGGTGCCTAAACAGGACTTCCATTATAATTAAATGACCCTAATTGTCATTATGGAACCTTCATCCATCAGTGGAAAGAGGCAGAAGCAGAGATCCATAGCTAAGCTTGAGAGTGAGCTCCTGGTCCAGCTGAAGAGAGAGAGGCAAGAAAGTACATAAGCAAAGGGATCAGGATCATGAGGAGCAGATTCACAGAGATGGCTGACCCCAGCTATTGGGAGCTCACTGACCCTGAAATAATCGCTGAGGAAACTTCATAGAAAAGAACTAAACTCTCCACAATTAAACAAAGTCAAATGGTGTGGACAGTTTGTGGATCCTCTTGCAGTAGGATCAGACTATGTTCCTGGTACATGAATTGACATCTTGGAGCCCATTTTCTACATAGGAACACCCAATCCAGCCTTGATACTGGGATGAGGGACTCGGTCCTACCTCAACTGAATATGCCAGACTGAACTGACTTACCTGGGGAGTCCTTGCCCTCCTTGGGGAAACGAATAGAGGGATGGTATGGGAGGAGGCTGAGGGAAGACTGGGAGAAGGGATGGGAGGGGAAACAGTGGTAGATAGGGAAAAAAATTTAAATAAAAAAATGATAAAATATAATTGAACACACTTCCATAGTGGAGAAGTTTACTTTCAAAAGCAGCTTGTATTAACGCTAATATGTACTTGCTGTATAACATATTTAAACCAATCTATATTGATAATAATAATTTAAATAAATGCAGCAATTTATAGAAAATAAATGGTATTTGTTTTAGAAAGCACAGTGAAGTACAATATAGGATTACTGAAAATGAGTCTTTGGAGGGAAAAGTGTTAAACAGCTTAAATAAGGGATAAGAAAGAGTCCGTAACAAAAATACACAGGATTTGGCAAATATTGTGAAAAGTCTATATTTTAAAGATTCCTAGATTATAAAATAAACAAAACAATGTAGCCAAATTATCTGCCCATAATTGCCTTCCTAAATATTTTAAAAGAAAATTATTCTCATCTTTTCAGAATATTTGACCCTGTTTCCCTGTTTCTAGAACTGATTTAAAGTAACTTTAGCTGGTGCATCAGGCTCAAGTTTTCTTAAGTATGTTTGCAAAGCAAAGAACCTCAGAATAATTAGAACACACCATGCTTACAATTGTTACACAATTGCATGTTGAAAACAGTATAATGACTAAATATATTTAAAATAAAACTTTGAAAGTGACTGGAATTTCTAAGATAGTCTATGCATGAGAAGTATAACAATAAGCAAGAAACATGGCTACATATTTATGTACACAAAGATGATACTGAAGATGCTTCTCTAGAAATTTATTGTTCGCATGTTTTTCCCATTGCAGTGATAAATTACTTGCAAACAAGTGATTTAGAAGAAAGCTGATTTAGTCTGCCTTTAGTCCCAGGCTATGGTCTATCATTGAAAGGAAGGAGCAACAGCAGGAGCAGGATAATTATTGTAATATAGTCATGTTTTCTTATATTTTAATACTCCTATTAACTAGGAAAACCAACGAGCCTCTTTCTTTTAAAAATTTAAAGCTAAACTCACAAAACATGTCTCAAATTAGCATAGTAATTGAATCCAAATAGCCCATGATTCTAACATATGAATTCCACTAAACTTTCAAGAAACATAGATCTCTTGCATTTACCACTAAGTCACTTTCTCTAGCTTCATAAACATCCTTGCATATGCTACTTTATGGTGCTTGTGCTGGACTCCATGAGCCAACAATTCTGTTTTGCTAGCTGATTCCCTATATGTATCTTGAAGTAATCTTCAAAAAAGAAAGCAAAACATAAAAACCCAAAAATGCAGACTATCATTGAGCATTCTGTTCCCACACTTTAACATATCTTATATCCTATGACTTTTATTTGAGGTCACACACATGACCTTGATGTGTCTTACTTTCTTTTGTGTACCTAAATTTCTCTTAGGCCCTATGTTTAATCCTATATGACAATATCTTAATTAACCTTCAACTCTGCTGTAAAACTTTAAACTGTTTTATGTGCTACTATAGTCTGTAATCCTGAGGGAAATATTATTAGTAAAAATAAGTCAGAATACACAATGCCATTTGCGAAAACAAGTGTAACGTGTACAAAAAAGTAGTTCAGAATGTCTAAGGTCATATACATATTAAAGATATTTAGATATTTAACACATTTACAAAAGAAGAGTTGATTATCATGGATGAAAAGGAATATGTGTATATGAGAGGGAGAGAGAGAAGAGAGAGAGAGACAAAGAGAGAGAGAGAGGGGTCAATAGTTGATGATAAGAAGACTCTGGACTGGGGACCAGCACTAAGAGAATAATCACATCTTTTAGCTTCAATGGTCCCCTATGTTACAAATTTAGTCAGTCTAACTGGATCGCATACATCAGACATTAAGAAGTCATCCTGAGTATTTTCAGGTGTGGGAAAAACTCAAAAATATCAACTTCATATCCAGCAAATTGGGGTGCAGGTTATATTGCTTTTTGATGACTAATATTTTGTCCAAAGTCATAGTTTATATGTACCTAATTATCTGGGATATTTGTTTTACAAAAACATATATAAAAATATCATATGTAATTGACAAAATTTTTCCTAGAATTTGATCTTATATATCTGTTTTATTTTTGTTTAACAAGCAGGAGAAAAAAAATCTCAGTACAAACATGTTGCAAATGTTTGCTAAGTCTTCATGTCATTATTTGGGAGCTGGTGGTTCCAGAATGTCTGATAGGAAAGACTCATTATACAGACACAGTGTAAGCAGTCTTTAAGTGAGTGCATCTTGTCTTACTGTGGATACAGAAATAACAAAGCATATATGAGTCTAACCCCCCATAGAAGTTTTTTTTCAATAGATTTTAGTATAATAAAATTAAAATTCTTGTAGAGAAGAGAGCTTAGAGATGGTTTGGGAACACAAATTCCACATTTGTAGACTCTGAAGTTTATGCCAAAGTGGGTAGAAACCCGACTTTCGTTCTGTGGAGCCTCTTGCAGTTGGACCAGACTTTACTCCTACTGCATGAACTGGCTTCTAGGAGCTCATTCCCTACAGAGAACACCTTACTCAGCCTTGGCGAGGGACTTGGTTCTATCTCAATTGGATATGCCAAACTGAAATGATTCACCTTGGTATTCCTTGCCCTTCCTGGGAAATGGGTAGGGGAATAGGGTGGAGTTGGGGAGGCTGAGGGAGGAGGGGAGGGAAGGGGAGCAGTGGAGGCTATGAGAAAAACATTTTAAATAATGCTTAAAAAAGAAATTTGCTTACTGGTGTTGTGTGTTGGGATTTTAAATTAATGAAGATTTACTTTGTGTTGCTTCCCATAAAAAAAAAAAAAAATCTTCTTTGTTTTACTTCTGCAACAGTTGTTGATTGAAAAAGTGCTCAGCTATGTGTCCTCCTGTTTTTTCACTTGTTTCTTCCTTTCTAATCTAATTTCTGTTCCTTTGTTATTGGATAGCAATTACCATTAATAGTAAGTTGCTAAATGTTATTATAGAGAGCACAGGAGTCACCCTACAGTCTAGCAGCCTCGAAGTACAGCAGGGACAACATCCCCTCCCTTGACAAAAAGCTGTTTTTCCCCAAAAGTAGAGTTATTTTTAGCCAAAAAAAAGATAGTCAGGCCTAAGGGAGATGGTGAACATTTTCTCTTTACACTGGGTACAGTGCAGCAGATGCCATGAGAGGGGTCAGATTTCCTGGAGCTGGTGTTGGAGCTGATTACTTGTCAGCTGTACGTTAGCACTGGGACTCAAGCTCAGACCCTCTGCAAAGGCAGCTCACTTTCACTATACAGACATCTCTCTAGCACATGTCTTAAGGTATCAATCATGCCAACAAGAAATTTAATACACAAAACAAAGGAAGTCATAAATCAAAGTACATTTCAAATACTTGTAGAAGCTGCAGATGGAAGGGCTGTAGCAATGGGCAAGCATCTGCTCTAGATCTCTGATTTTCCTAGATTTAGAGCTTGGTGGATGCTTTAATAAACTCAAAATATTTTCATGTAATAACCTTGAGGATGTTAGGCTAGATGCAGAAGAAGGTACTGAATGAGGATGAAAGATAATCAAACATAATTTGTAATTCTAAACTCTGGCATTCTAACTGTTCCACAAGTACTGAAGTTCTAATCAGGTAACTAATCAGTGAAGAATAGTTAATGTAGGCGAGGTTTCATTCTGGGAACTTTGACTCACATGGAAAAGCCAAGTCTGCATTACATTCTAATGTGACTTTTGGTACTGTTTATTTGACCATTTTCTTCAATCTTTTATGATACTCTAATGCCAGCTTTGTATGTTAAGGTTGTCCCCATAGCTATCAAAGTTGTAAAAATGGTTATCTGTGAATTAGAAAGGTCAGAATTAGTAATGAATTAATATGTCATATAAAACAACTCACAGAATTTAGTGTATAAGACCTGCTTTAAGCCATTTCTAATAAGATTAGCTTCAATTATCTATAGTATTAATTAGCATAATAAAGTACGTACTCCATTACTGCCATTCCCTTTTTTTTCATTATTTTATTCTTCCCAGAAATGCTTCCCAAGCATCATTATAGCTGATTTTACTCAAATACCCATCTAAGAACAGATCTTAGAGGTCATAGAGTTAAGACAATCAGTATAACAATTATTCTAGCAAATATTGTTGTACTATGTCAGTGTGAAAAACAGTAAAAAATTCACTGCTATGGTAACAGTCAAATTCTCTAGTGTTTAAGGTATCACAACTGCTTTCTCCCCTGTGAACTGTCTTGTTATGGAGGTAAAGTGGTTGATTGACATTCATAGACACATCTTGAATAGGAGAAGTGATTGGTTGACATTCATAGACACATCTTGGATAGGAGAAAGTTACAGTGCAATAGCAACAGTGATTCTAATAGTGCTGAATACACTACTGCACAATCAACGCACTGAAGGAAGAGAAATGACATAGCTGACTCTATAAACTTCTAGCCCACTGCATAGCATGAAACAGAAGGCTTTAATGATAGATTTACAAAGATCCTAATTCCGAGCTTTCTAGGTCAGCATGTAAAATAAGATCCAAACTTGATTTTGCCATGAGCCATATTGAAGAGATGGATGAACTCACTACCACAGTGTATCCTCTACATTTAAGCCAGGGATGGATGGGCAGAGAATAATTTAAGTTTGGGAATAAAGGTTTACAAATGGAGATATTTGACATTAAATTCCCCATATATTGCTAAATCCTTTGGGCTTACAAAAGTGATGCCTTTGTCCTTTTTATGGAGAGTTTACTCTTTACTTTGAGAAACTAGGAGGCATTGCTTCAATAAAAGCTTGGTAAAATGAAACCTGTCTTCTTCAAACTGGCCCTAATCTGCTTTAAAGATTTCAAAGTCAACAGATGGTGCAATTTTCAATGTAACCCAACTATAGAAGTTACTCTTCTTCTCTGAGAGCAAATGGCTATTCATCAAAAGAAATGTAAAACATGACTAATATGTTCAAGCAAAAACTGTGAAACTCATCCCAGGAAGGGTTTTTTGTACTGTAGACAACAGAAGAAAGAATATAGGTCCCACCAGAGGAAGCTGAGTGGCATCAGAGCGTTTACCAGTGCCTCTGGAATTTAGCAGCTGAAAGAGCTGTGATATGCTATTAGTATGCTTCTTTGAAGTACAGAATTTAAAGGATGATCTAAAATAAAAATCAAAGGGGAGAAGTCTTTGAATAGAATTCTGATGAAAACGTCTAAAGCATAAAAGAGGTAAGTATGACATGAGAGAATCTATTACCTATGATCCCATGGTTCTCTAAAGATAGACTTCTGTAAATAAAAAAGTAACAATAACAATACACAAAATTACATTTGAGAGAGAGAGAGAAAGGAAGAGAAAGAGGAGAGAAGAAAGAGAGACACAGAGAGAGAGAGAGACAGTGAGACAGAGACATAAAGAAACAGAACACAACCATACCCCAAAACAATTGTCCTATAATGACAATACTTCAAGTTAAGAGTTTGCTGATAAAACTGATTACTTAGTTTTAATAGGAATTCTGAAATTCTGCAAAGGCAGAGTCAAGATTTTAAGACTTAACTATAAAAGAAACAGATATTAAAATTGTTCTGACTAGATGGACAAGTAAGTTTGAATAACTCATTAAAGACAATGGATGTGCTCTGTGGTCCAAGCTCCATGATGTTCCTAATAGTCCGAATATGTAACCAATGAGAGGACAGTAGCCCACAAATCCAAAGAATTTCAAAACCAGGTGGATAGATATCACAGTCAGCTCTGGTAATAACAATCACTGAGTGATGGTACGCTCTATTGGTGTGTATACTTTTGGTCCATCAGTAATGAAGAGCAGATTAAATTTACTGCAGGAATTAGCACAAAACTAAACCAGTCTCCAAGGCCTGGAAGACTGATTTGGAGGAGCTATAGCTTGCTGGGTTCAGGTGGGACAGCTCAAAGTCACTCTAAAAATATCCTGCTACTGTTATCAGTTTTTCAGTGTTAGGTCATAGGTCCTGGGCAGATTACACTGTGTCTGAAATTGAACATCCTTAGGTTGGTGGCTACTGTTATTTCCATATTTCCTACAATTCTGTGCTCTGATGTTTCTCATTATGCAAACTAGTTACACAGTCAAGGAAATTCACAAATGTTACATACTAAATAAAACTTTAATTTTCTTAAACAGAATTTTGTTTGTTCATATATGTGCCTTTATATTTTATGAGTAAAGTGTACTTCACAAAAATACATATTGTTATTGATATAAGCTCTAAAATCATATAGAAGTAAATTCTTGCATTTACTCAGTTTGGATTATAAAGGAGTTTCTTAGATATAACATAAAAATTAGCAAACTATAAAATAAAAATAAAATTGATTGCAGTTTAAAATTAAAGTGATGCTTTTATATTTCGAAGAATATCTTACATAGTATAATACCTAAAAATTGGAGTTTTCTATAAATCATATGCATGAAAAGTGACTTCTACCTAGAATATAGGTGATCTGCCAACCACACAAAGGAAAGGTAAGTTGCTTAATAATAAAATGAATAAACAATTTGCATAAATACACAAACATTTACAATGAATGTATAAAAGAGTTTTTAAGCATATAAAAAGTTCCTTCACCCATATTGCTAAACACAATTTAAACTATCATCAAAGATTTCTAGCTCTGCCACATACCCCAGCTAGTTCCATAATGCCAACTTTCCTGCTTCATAATCAATTTGAAAATCATAGTGAAACACATGACCATCAACATATAAGTAAAGCAAAAACACTACATTTTAGCAATAACCAAAAATTCATGGCTTCATGATAAATTTCACTACTTCTTTCTTAACCACTGAATAAAAACTGGTTAAATAAAATTGTAGTTATAATTACAACTAAGATTACTAGAACCTGAATAATATTATTTACCATTTGATTGAATGAGTACAAACTATAAGTGCTTCATACACATTGTTCTCTAAGGTATTCACGAAAGTTCAGTGAGATAATAGACATGTTCTATGGCTAAAGAAACTGAGTCATAAATAAGCTGAACCACAATTCTCAAAGTCAAAGAACTAGCAAATTAAATGAGAGTCAAAAATCTTAAAGGAAATGTGGAAAGAAAAATCTGATAACTACTGAGAAACTGAGTCAGATTTTCAGAAACGCTGAAAAAAAAAAAAAAAAAACCCTACAAACTAAAGTACTGAATCTCGGAATTCTCTTTCTGTACCATCTAAGGCATAACTGTTATTCCATAGCCTCTATTTCTTGTGCTTCATTTGCTTAGTTTGCGACAGAGTTAAATCATGTCATTGGAATACTTTTTTGTACTTAAATTAACAAAAATAACCATTTTTAAAATCCCAGTTTATTAATTATTATGAAGCAAGTTAAGACTTAATTTCGACCAGATATGCTATTATTTTTAAAATCCCACCAGAAATACAGTGACAGGAATTAGCAGGGATTGAAATTTACTAACTTTCATTGTATTTTTCTGTCAGGAGAGGAGTCTCTTATATTCTTGTCTATTTTATGTGAAGATCCTATCTACTGAAAATAGCTTGTTGTGGAACATAAGTAAAACTTGTTTACTATAAGTGAAAATATTTCTAGTTATTAAAGCTGAAGTTTTATATTTTTATTTAGCTGTAATTTTCAAAATTAACATGGGAAGCTCCATGACTAATGATATCTTTAACTATCTGACACGATCAAGATCAACACACATATTTTTTCTTATGTGGTATGTATTCTTTGCAACCTCACAAATTGCTCTTTGTGTTCGATCTTGCTTTGCTTTCATCTGCCAATTTAACTGCATTATTGTTTTGCAATTTCTCTTCAGTTCTTGTGAATATTTACTCATGTTTAACAGTACCCAAATAACTCTCTAAATTAGTCCTGCTGTGTTAAATATATGTTAGTTAAATCTGTACTCCTTTTATCCAGTTTATACTTTTCACATAACTGTGCTTTATTTTTTAAACCTATTGTCTTCATTAAGGTTTCTCTGACTTTGAAAAACCAACTTTGTGAGGAAAGTTTATTTTAGCTTACATCTCCATTTCACATTCAATCACAGTGGAAACTGAGGCAGAATCTCAAACAGGGCAAGGACTAATGCAGGAAGTGGGAGTGGATGCAAAGGCCAGGTAGGAATGATACTTTTCTCACTGAATGGTTTAGTCAGCTAGTGTTTTCATAGCACCCACCACTTGCCTAGGGGTTACCCCACCCACTCTGGGATGGGTCTTTCACATTAACCAATAATCAAGGACATACGTCAGATACCTACAAACAATCTTAATAAGGCATTTTCTCAATTTTCTGATTTTCAATTTTTAAACAAAATTTTATTTTAATGCTATTCTAAAAGGAAGAGGTCATTAGCCATTGTTCAAGATATTCTTGATGCTTTAATGGACTGCTGACATGCACATATTATTTGCAAAATCCTAACACTGAATTACAAGGAGTGAAAATATAGAGTATATCTATCAGTTTTCCTCTTGGAACTTAAAAATTCTGAAAGGTGGGTTCCAGCCTTGGGGTCAATGGATCACCTGTTTCCATTTGAAACACGTATATTAGAACCTTGTTTAGTCAGTCAGTTAGGTCATGACTGCCGGAGTGCTCTGAAACATTTTAACCCCCTTATCAGAAGTAGTTAATATAACCTATGGACCCTTTCCCAGCAGTTTCTCAATAATCTGTAGAACAGAAAATGTGAAGGGAAGAATTTCTTTTAATTATCATCTTCAGCCACTTCTCTATGTATATGGGTCATTAATTCTTCAGAAGCCTTAGAAGGATTCTCGTGAAAAGATTTATACTTAACCGAATAATTTTCTAAGTTTTAATTTTATGTTCCTTTTTACACTATGGGAATGCTTTTCAATTTATTGACCCTTGACACTGACCTGATGATGTATTAGCTTTGGAATGAAGAGAACACGAGCTCTTGTGTCCCTTTCCTACTGAATACTGACTCATACAACTGAAAAGCAAACCATTTTATACATTGTAAATGTAGTATTCCTTACAGCTATTATAAAATGATTCCTCTGCTGATTTCTTCAAAGCATTTTTAAATATCGCTTAAACAGTATTTTGTATCTGTCCCTGTTTGTGAGTAACACTTTTCAATTGACAACTGTCTTTTAATTAAAATGCATCCATCTGAAAAAATATTAGCATAATGCATGAGAAAGTGGAAAATATTGGATTTACTGACATGGATAATAACATGATGTTTTGTTCAGTAGAAGAGGTTTTTAAATCATTGATTTTCATTTTTGAAGTAGAAATACTTGTAATGAATAAGTACCAACTTCAACTTTCATTTATAAATTTGTTTCAATGTATGTGTTTGTATTCTACAGTGGTTTTGTTTGTTTGTGGAAGGCTTCTATTAAGTGTGAAGAAACAGACATAAAGTAAATGCACAGAGAGACACTCTACAAAGCAGCATTGGAACTGAGGAAGTCTAAGCCTAACCACGTGTGTTTAAAGATCATATATTCTTCTTTGTAATTTTGAAATGCTATGAAAATTAAGAAGTCTCTATTTGTACTAGCATAATAGAACACAAGAAATCATAATTCCTATTCCTTTTAAGCTTCCTTGGAAAATATGTATTACTGAATTATTATAAATATCTCTTGCACAGAAGGCAAAATACCAGAAGCAGAATTAGTAAGTGTGGAGCCAATTCACACATGCAAATATAGGTGAAGTTAGCATAGGCATACAAATCTGAGTAAAAGTACCCAGGACTATAAACATTTCTGTGATCCCTTGGGATCAACATCAAAATTTGTATACTTTTAGATACAGTCTTTCTATACTAGGAAATTATTTTATAAAATATATAATAATTTACTTAACAACATTTCCAACAGTGAAAAAAATGAGATGAATAAAATATCTGTACTAGCAGAATAGGAAGTTATATTATTTATGTTTATAAAAATATCGTAGATGTTAGTATACTTCATTATTCTTTAAATTACATTATAATTTATTCAATAAATATTTATTCCACTGAACAATATTCTTAAAGTCCATATTAATAAAAATGTTTGTGTTGACAAATTTTCTGACTTCATGAAGTTTTAAAATTTCACGTTACATATATAAGAAAAGAAAATAAAAAGGGAAAAATCAGAAGTAAAATTGTTACATAGGAAAATGAACTAAGATAAAGCAAGGGTGAGTGAACAGGAAGGTGTATTTTCATTAGAAAATGGAGATCACTTCTCTGATGCAGTGATATTTGAAATCTGACTGAAGTGCAAGCCATGGAGGAGTGAAGGGGGACTTGAAAGGAAGAGAGATGGTGTGATCAAAGGACCCAAGAGCAAACAGTTTATTTGAGAAATATAAGGGAACAGTGTCTAGAGCTTAGATTAAAGGGTGGGAGTGGTAAGAAGTGATTCAAAGAGATGTGTGCGGAAGTATGATCACTGGGGTGCAGGCAGGCTAAAAAGAGGGACCTGCCATCTGATGCTAAGAAGGCAAGCACATCAGGGGTCTGCTGTAAGAATCACAAGATCAGGCTAACATTTTAAATGGATCATTCCAGCTGCTGACTCGGTTACAAGCTGAATATCAGTTTAAATGTTTCAGGAAGGTGCAAGTAAACAGATCTCAAATTAGAATAGCTACATGGTGGACAATGACTCTATCTAGCCTTTAAGGGAGGTCTACAAATGTCTGTTAATGGTTTTGGATATGAATCATACCTTGGAGCAACCATGTCCTCATTTATAGAAAAGACTAAAAGTTTGTAACACTGGAGGATGAAAAATAATATAAAAACCAACCTGCCTCTTTAGGCTTGAAGGTCACCTTATAATAAACACAAACTAGTTTTATACCTGTCCATGATTAAATCTCTGTTTTTTAAGGTATTGGAATATGCCACATCTGTAACTTTAACTACAAATAGTTCTATACTGCATGTTTTAAGAATGGCAATCATGTTTATCTTTCAAAATGTTGTTTGTAACCATTTTGAAAAATTACTATTGTTTCAAAAGATTATATGAATGCTTATGGGTACCTTGTTATGACTACCTGTTGTTATGACTACCTTGTTATACCGACCTTGCAATCATCATATTCTTACCTCAGGAAGTCATTAGGACTAACTTGTTATGATGTTTTACCCCTGTAACTCTACCTATTTTTCCTGGTAACTCCCTTATTTAAAAGCCCATTACTCAGGAGTTATAAAAGCCTTGTTTTCCTCACTTCCAATGCTGACCACTTGAACCTGCCTAAGGAGGAGACAGCCAGGTACATGAATTATAAGGCTTGCTTTAATTAATTGTGTCCTTAGATTAATTTGGCTATGATGATGATTTGGATCTGTGATCTTTCTCCTTCCATTTTTGGGATTAACAATTATAACACATATGGAGAGTTTTAAAATTACTGATTCTTAAAAGGTACATAGTTTTCAATATCAGAAATGATAAATGATTATATGAGAACAACTCAATTGAAAATTATTCTATTACTATTGATATTAATTTTATAATCTTTGTTTTACAATAAAACAAGTATTAAATATAAAAATGAAAATTCTCACATTTTAGAAAACTTTGTGCATTTGTGCAGCAAGTAGAATTAGAAATATGATAGTTGCATGGAACATGTGTAAAATATGTGCATTGGACAAAAATGAGAAATACTAGAAATTAATTGTGAAAAGCAACAATCATTCTCCCACAAACTGACATATTAAAATGAAAAATGTTCCAGGCCTTGACTCCTTGAATCTATAATCTCATGAACACAATTCTGATACCTCAGAATAGCAGGGCAACGCAGGTTGTATTATCATGTGCACAAGGTACTCAGGTGCTACAGGATAATGCTCTTGTACATTGTAAAGGTTTGTCACTTGAATTGTTTAATAAAATATTGTTGGCCAGTAGCCACTCAGAAACTATAGGTAGGGAGACAAGACTAGAGAATTCTGGGAAGAGGAAGGGCAGAGTCAGTAGTCACCAGCCAGATGATGAGAAAGCAAGATAGAATGCAGAGCTGAGAAAAGGTACTAAGCCATATGACTAAAAATAGATATGAACTATGTGTTAATTTACATGTAAGAGCTAGTCAGTAATAGCCTGAGCTATTGTATGAGCATTTCTAAGTAATTCAGCTATTTGAGAAGCAGCTGTTAGATAGTTAGGGATTGCTATAAGGTAGGAAACTTCTACTTGGTGGGGTTGGGAGAACCAGTGACTGTCATTGCCTAAATGCTCAGAGTATTTTTAGTTAAAGATGAAGGAACAGTATGATGGTATGAACAGTTAGGGCCATAGCTGAGACCCAGAGAATGACAGATTCCCTAAAAGTCATAGAGAAAAGTTGCTTGAGGATATCGGAACTGTTATTATGAACTGAACACAAATACAGGTGATAAGAAAGGAGCATGAATCTAGAAAAGTAGGCCTGTTTTAGGACTTGAAAATTTAGTGCCTGTTACTCCAGTAAATTGTGATAAAGACAGGACACAAAAGGTTTTAAAGGGACTGTGGGTTACTTTGAGGCAATGATTGTGAACCTGGGTTTTATTCATAATTCCATTGACCATTAGTACGACAGAAGGTTGACATGACCAGACATTTGATACATTTATTAAACTGACCCAGTCTAGTTAAAGCGATTTCCTTTTATTCTGAAAAGCATTTTGTAACCTGATTTTTTTTTTTCGTATTTTATTTTTTACTTTTTCTAATGCTGTTAGGTCTCAGGATGTCCGTATGTCTAGAAATAAACTCATGCTGGGCTGGAGAAGAATTTATAGTAGTTAGATGAAAGTCAGCATTTCTCAAAATCTTCTGAAATAGGTTTCTGTCCCAAAAGCAGTCATTATTTTGGACCCTGGCAAAAGGGACATGGCTCTCTCTTCATTGACATATGCCTCTATTCTAGCAACATGGACCTTCACATGTCCACAGATTTCTCTTCTTCCAGATTTTCTTCCTCTAAATAATGGCTAGAATCACCCTTTCTCCACCTATCTTTTGCTATCTCTCTAGATCCACTATTTCATTCTCTCTCTCTCTCTCTCTCTCTCTCTCTCTCTCTCTCTCTCTCATCTTAGCCCTAGGCATGTATTGTTGTGTGATATTTTTATTTCATCCAGAAAATTAATCTCACTTTGAGTCAAAGGACAGAGCTATCTACTAGCTAGCCAAAATTAATCATGGAAGTATATATGTATTTCTTTTTCTCTGTTAAAAATGGGAAACAATATTATGATGGAGGGAATTGGGTCTCTGTATGATTCTGCAATGGATGGTTTGTTTGAAAGTGGAGCAATTAAATAAGGGGATAATTAACTTAGCTGGGATTTACATAATGACAATTATGGTAATTATCAGTTTGGCAATTCTTGTTTTATTCTTTAAAATGTTGCTTGATATCAGTGCCAAGTAAGAAAAATTGACTAATAAGATAAAATACTAAGAAAGTCATACGAATGGAATTAATTAAGAAGAATACTCGCACAGGCAGATATATAGAATAATAGAAGTACAAAAATATTTACTCACAGACAGAAGGCTTTATAAAAGAAGTTACCACAACATTGCATTATGAAACTGAAGAGGACTGGCATAAGGTTATTAGAAAACCAACCTTAATTTATCCAGTTCTCATGTAAGAACAACCTCAAGATGATAGATCCCCAACACAGTTCAGAAGTTAGCTGGGATCCTGTTGAAATGTTATATTTGATTTCACGAAGCAGTAGTTTCATATGGTATGCATTCACTTTTTGTGAAGTAGAATTATTCCATAGGACTGGAAAGAATTAGTTACAACAGCATTGGGACTGGTCCTCAGTTACCGTGGAGAATCTGGTGGATAGATTAAGCCAGGGTCTTTGAACAAATGAGTTAGGGCTAGAGGTTATGAGGTTTTGCAAGAACAAATCCTTGGTGAGGTCCAATATGCTGATGTGGAAAGACAGATCACATTTGATATTCATGGATTTGCACTAAGCCATACAGTGCTTTGAATACCTGGGACAAGACCGAAGAGTCAGGAAAGAGGACTGAGCCAGTCACTAAAATTGTTCAAGGTACAAAAGAAGCCTTCACTGACTTTTACAGATTGACTTAAGCTGTAATTAGAATGGTAACATACCCAGAAGTTAGGCAATTATTAATTGACTCTTTGGCTTTTAAAAACGCTAATTCAGAATATAAAAGGAGGTCAGGAAATTAAAAGCATAATTAGCATTATAATAGATGAATCAATAAAAAAAGCAGATTATATTGAATCTCATGTTTTTGATGATAGTTGGATAGGAGAACTGACTCACAAATTTTTAAAGAACCTAAAAGGTTATATATTTCAATTATGGTAAACCAGGTCATCTAAAAAGGGATTGTAGGCAAGGTGGTCCTATGTTATTTTGGTTTTTTTTGTTGTTGTTGTTTTTTTTTTGTTTTAGTTTTTTTTTTTTTTTGTTTTGTTTTGTTTTTTTTTAATAGAGAATCCATACAGAAGGCTCTAGCCTTCTGGAATATGCAGAAAGTGTCACAAAAACCAATATTTTACTAATAAATGCAGATAAACACGGGAGAAGCAGGTAACCCTTTGCCACTGGAAAATATCATAAGAGACTTCTTGCATGACTCCAATAAAGTTTGGTTTAGTCATTTCCTGTTAGCATTGGGAAAACTCCTCCACCAATCAATTAAAAGATCTAACACTGGTTATAGAAAGCCATACTCCTCTGGCTAACAAAACTGTTTTATGAGATTAAATAAAATTTTCAGGAGAAACCATAAAGTAAGCATTTTGGCAAACTCCAATAAATTATCAAGGTCAAAGTTAAAATGTGAATAAATGGCATTGTAATTATTTTGTAGACACAGAGATAGATGTAATAATAGTTGAACCAAACTCTTGGCATCCAAATTGGCCTCTTCAGGAAGTAAATGTTCAACTTTTAGGGATTGGTCCTTTATCCCAAGTAAACCAAAGTGCAAGATGGGACAACTGTATAGAATCAAAAGGACAGTGAAGAAAATTAAAGCTACATGTAGCTATCTTATCAGTGAATATATGGGGATGTGATTAGTCACAGCAATGAAATACTCAGATTAACATTTTTCCAATATCAAAAACAAACCCTAAACAAATGTATATTTTAGGAAAAATATTAAAAGTTGTTATAAAGAACAATCACCAACCATACAGTTTGTACATAAATAGGGCACAACAGTTGGTGATCTTTCAAATGTACCAAGAGATGTAACTTTAAAATGATTAACTGACAAACATGTCTGGATGAAACAATGTCTACTAACATCAGAAAAATTACAGGCCTTAGAACAGTTGATATAGGAGAAGCTAAATGTTCAACATATTGAAGAATCTACTAGGACTTGAATTCTCCCTTATTTGTTATTAAGAACTATCTGAAAGTGGAGAATGATAAAAAAAAAAAAATCTAAGAGCTATGATAAGGTGATTAGCCAATGGGTTCTTCATGCTTAGAATTTGCTTGCCTACTCTATTATCTAAATGATAGTCTATTAGAGTGATAGATTTAAAAGACTGCTTTTTTACTATACTTTTGTATTTACAGAATAGAGAAAATTTTTCTTTCACAGTCCCTATTTATAATAATACTCAGACTGTTTAAAAATATCAGTAGAAATTCTCCAACAAGGATCTCCTACCTTGTATTAATATTTTGTAAAACAGTCACTGGAAATAATCTGTAATCAGGTTCCTCTATTCATGATTTATCATTATATGAATGATATCTTACTAGCTGATTAAGACACAGATACCTTAGAGAAAATGTTTAAAGAAATAAAAAAAATGATTGCCTTGTTGGAGATTACAAATTGCTTCTAAAAAATACAGAGAGAGGATTGTATTAATCACTTAGCCTAAAAGATAGTTTTTAAAAAAATTCAGTGATAGAAATCAGGAGACATCAATTGCATACTCTTAATGATTTTCAAAAATTGCTTAGAAATATTGACTGGCTATGTTCTTCAATTGGATCGACAACTCAAGAACTAAGTAATTCATTTCAAAACTTACAAGATGACAAGGACTTACGTAATCCAAGGAAATTTTCAGCTGAGATTTAGAGAAAATTTACTTTGGCAGAAAAGAAATTACAAGATACACATGTGGATCATTTGGATCCCCAGTTTGTGTATTCTGGCTATTTTATTTTCCATGCATTCTGCTACTGCAATTCTAATGCAGAGAGAAGATAATATTTTAGAATGTATATTTTTATTACTCAGAGTAAAGATGTAATATCCTATATAGAAAAGGTTTTTAAATTGATTCTGAAAGGAAAATTAAGATTTCATCAATTAGCAGGAAAAAATGTAGTACATTTAAATAATGTTGAAGTTCCCCCATTATGGGCAGAGAATGAACATTGGCAAGAAGTTTGTAGTAATTTTGGGGAGCAAAGGTTAGCAACAAATCAAGAGATTTTAGTTTATAAAGAGAAGTAACTTCAGCAGACTACATGAGAACACAAATTTCTGCAGCCCCTACATTCCATACTGATGCAAACAAATCAGGAAAGGCAGGTTAAAATTGAGAAATTTAAGTAACGTATGATTCTGCTCTAAAGTTAGAATTACATACTCTACTCAGATTTATAGACTTTTTTTAGAACCTTTATAGTTACCAGCTCTCAAAATATAGAGTCATTTTACATATTGAAACTGATGAACTTATTCCAGATGATTTGAAATTAATATTGTTATTTATTCAATTACAAGAATTAATCTGAAATAGAAATCATCACTTGGACATAATTCATATCACATCCCATATGGGTCTACCAGACCCTGTTGCACAAGATAATGACAAAAATGAACAGGTATTCATAGGCAATGAGCTAGAACCTTCAGAATATTATAAGTAGCACCATGTTAATATCAATGGTTTAATGAAAGGTTTTTTTTTTTTTTTTTTTTCCCCCATCACTTGGTAACAAGCCAAGGAAATTATACAGAAGTGTCACTACCTGTAGTAAGTAACCCAAAGGACTTGGTGCAAAGTATCTTGAATTTATTAAAAAAGCAGCCATCTTTCATTTTAGGCTAAAAGTCCATCCTATAATAAAGACAAACTAGGTTCATTCTTCCTTATGGTTAAACCTCTCTTTCTTAGATATTGGATTATGCCTGTAACCTTAACTACAAATCCTTTTGTACAGCTTTTTATAGGAATGGCAAGCATTTCTTTGTTTTAGAACATCATGTATAACCATTTTGCAAACCTACCTTGGTTTCAAAAGATTATGTGACTACCTTTGACTACCTTGTTCTGGCCAGATTGTTATGACTACCTGTTGTTATACTCGTTTCAGGCGGTCCTTAGGGCTAATTTCTCTTGCTTATGTCTGCTTCTGTAATTCAGTCTTTTCTCCCAGCAAACTCTACCCATAAGCTGCAAAAAGGTTTGTCTTTCTCACACCCGAAGCTGACATCTCAAAATCAGCCTTGTATAGGAATACAAAGTCTTGCTTTAATTAATTGTTTAGTTTAATTAATTGGACATGTTAATTTGGGTCAGTGGTCTTTCTCCTCATATCATTGGGATTATCATTACTGACCCAAGACTTTTAATATAAAAATTGATTTCTCAACAAAGTAGTGTGACTACTTTGCTGATCTTGAGATTAAAGTTCTGTACTTCAGAAAACATTTTCACTAGCATCTAATCTTCTGTCATCATTACAATCATAATCATAGAGAAATAAATATCCCAGAAATATGGTGTTTCAAGTTAAGAAATCTGCATACAATATTGGAGAAAACACTATCATTTTTGTAACAGTTATTGAAAAGAAATAATACAATTTAAATTTATAGTTGCAGTTAGCCAAATATTTCATGAAGAAATAGCATCCTCACATCTTCCCCTTCCCTTTAATATTTTCATCCTATTTTAACTTATGTTATTTGTACTTATGAAAATCAATTGACCTTTAACTCAACTAATTTAGTGGTTTAATTTCAGATGCTAATAATCTTATATAGCATTGTTAAAAGCACTCTTTATATAATACCCTTCAATTCTTAGTACAACTTTATGAAGTCATTTAAAATAATTATTATAAATAATATTGATTATCAAATAATAAATTAATTGAGCATATAAGACAGTTAAAATGTGTTTGAAACTGCATTCCTAATGATAAATAATTTGAATTTATAATCCATTGCCTGTCATCTCACTGCTTTTATACAAACTGAGTAACTTGCTTGTGTTACCAGTAGATATTTTATGCTATCTTCATGTTGATATTTTCAGTTAAACTATATAATATAATTATACCACAAAGAAGGGAGAAACCATCGGCAGTACCATGGCAGGTTCTTGCCTACCCTATATTTAGCATACATTCATAAAGCAACATCATGTTCCCATACTTGACTTACTAATCACACACAAACACAAAGTGCTTCATTTTTTAACATCAGCTACACTTGTTTGAATCAGAATGTCAGCCTTCTGTAGGATCATGTTGTTAAATACTTCATGCCTAGTTGTTTCAACTCTTTTTGAAGCATTAGGGCATCTGGCCATTTGGGGGAAGCTATCACTGAGGGTCTTTCCAGTTAGCTCCCTTTGCTTTATGCTTATTTCTGAAGATAGGAGCTCTCAACTACTGCTTTAGTGTCATATCTGCCTGCCTGCTGCAATGCTTTCTAACACGATGGCCATGGATTCACCTTGTGAAACTGTTAGTCCTCAATAAACTCCTCTTTCTTAAATGAATTGTTTAGTCATGATGTCTTATCATACTAATAGAAAAGTAAGTGACCATTAAATTTATTTAACATTGTGTCAAACTCTCTAGGACATATTCACAGATATGCTACACTTTAACTAGCACTAGCTGACAAGAGGTTGCTAAAGTATAAAGTGTAAATGTCCCACTAACTCAGGATATCACATGTACACACTAAAAACAGGCACTAAAAATGGGAAAGATAGTTTATCTTTAGGGGATTAATCTAATCTAGGTGCTTTAATCTTTTACATGTTACTCTGATTCTTTACTATATCTCTTCTGATAATGTCATATTTAACCTCAGATATTAGGTATATACACTGAGGAAATTAATATCTTTGTCAAATTCTTATATATTGTGAAACTATTATAAATCTTTAATATCTTGAATTTATAATAGAACAGAATATTTAAGAAGACAGGAAATTCATTAGTCAAATATTAAAACATTATTTTCCACAAGAATTTACATTATAAAATGAAATTGGACATCATAAACTTAATTTTTATTAAACAATTTTTAGTTATGTTTAATCAATAAAACTGATCATTATGAAATTAATATTTCCTATTCTGGCTTTAATGGACACATTAATAAAGTTACTAAAACATCTTTATATAATAGAAATTATGCACCTACCAAAGATATTTGATAAATGTGGATTTGATTTTAGACATGGTCTTACTCTGTGGTCTAGATGGGTGTCAGACTTGAAGTGAGCATCCTCCTTCAGGATCCCTATGAGGACCTACAGGCATGAGTAACCATGCTCAGTTTTGAAATATATATGATAACCAAATATATATCAAGGTGAAGCTTGAGCCTGACAGAATACAGCTTGTATAGTCAGAAGAACTTAAACTTTCCTTATATTGTCAGGAGGAGTTTCTTGCTGACAAATAGAAAAGACAGAATCTAGTAACACATAAAATAATTTGTAAAATATTAACTATCTAATTTGAGAGGCACAGAAAGATAACTGCTCACCAAAATGTAATCCTTACAACTTATGTGAAAACGTTTAGGAGAAATATTCTAGGTATGCGCATGTTTCCATATGAAAATTCACATGGGAATTAAGAATGAACTATAATTCAGTGTGAAAGTAGAAATGAGATATTATATCACGTAAAGAAACAGGATATTAAAATGTATGCTAGTATGAGCTGAAAGAAACAATCAGAAAAAAGTGTTGGATTCCAGCCATATGACATTGTTGAAAAAGGACAATGCATAAAAGGAGAAGTGACCAGTCACTGTCCAGGTTTAAAGAGGAGAATGTGCTGAATGACCAGCATACACAGAATTATTGAGGACAATTAAATTCGTCTGCATGATTTCCATGGTGGTTAATGTTGTTCTAAATTTGTTGACACCTAGGAGTCCTAATGTGAAGGATGTGCGCTACATAATGGTATGGGAACAGAAAAGCCAATAAAGGACTTTGACAGTTCTGCAATAATGGGGGTTGGGCATGTATAGAGACAGAAGGAACAAAAAAATGTCTTTACATTCAGGGCCATACTGCTGGGAAACTAAACCTCCTCTAAAAATATGCTCTGCTTTACTTCAGTGGAAGTACATTCTTGAATTTTATTGAGCTCTTTCTCATTTATTTGATTTTTGACATTATATCTTGAAAATTAAAATTTAATATGTTTTTGAGGCACATATTTGCTCTCTCAGTTTTCTGTTTCTCTAAAGATATTCTTTTAAACTTTAATATACTAGATTTATAGTTAATCATTGGTTCCATAATATTTAACCATAGCAATATATTTGTATACATAAATTACATTTATATAGTTGGTAATGTGTTTTAAATTGATTACTTTGCATAACTTTTGTAAAGGCCTATGAAAGTATGTAAAAGTTTATTTAACAGATGAAGAAACTAAGTATGAAATAGTCAAAGTTAAACAAGTATGCTTAATTTTGATTTTAATACATATTACATATTATATTGAATTTTATATTACATATATATATATATAAATTGATATGTTAGGAACCTATCCACATCTTCACTATATGTCTTATGAAATCTTCTATTAACTGAATTATGTTCAAATTAATTGCTTGTTATATTTTTCAAACTATAGAATTTGGTCTTCTGAATTTGACAGTGTAAATATAATAGTTTTGGTGGAAGTTTGGGGGAAATTTCTAACTGTAGCAGTAAATAAGACATTCATATCATCACCAAAGGCTCAGGGGTACATCACTGAAGATTGTATAGTAGGAATGCTAAGAACTAGAAGAGAAGGATGAGAGATGTGGAATGTAATTTTCTAGGTAAGACAGAGGCATTGCCATCTAGAACTCAAAGCAGTTGTGGATGCCTACACTGAGTCTGCAGAAGAACATGCTCAGAAACAGAAATGGATGGAGAAGTTCAGGGGCCCTATCTTTCACTACTGGACTATTAGCTACTAGTAGATTTAGGGAAAGGGTAAAATACTGCTATCAATTTAGTACCTTCTGATTAATCAACCAGGATCTGTTCTGTTGGGAAGTAAGAGGCCAGTGCTAACATAGAGAGTTCTGATTAAACTGAAATAAATTTGAATCAAAAGTCATGACAAATACCAGTGGAAGAGTGTTGACAAGAATGCAGAGAAAGTATAATTGGTTTATAGAGTATACATATATCAATATTCCAATTAAAAAGTTAACAGAAAACAAAGCTAAATGTAGTGGCTTGTGAAAGAAGTTTATGAGAGAAGACAAGGCTTTCATGAAGAGGCTGACATAGATACACACAGAGAGATGGTGAAGGAAATTTATAAAGAAATATGCAAAATCTGGAGAAGGATTAATTCATTACAACATATTTATAGGCTGATAGGTAATATGTCTCCAGCCATCTATCAGAGAAACGGTATTGATATCACAGTATATATTTCATAATATACACAGTTCGATTTATCTTAGAACTCAATGACAATTTCCAAAATTTAAAAAATACTATACTTGTTCATTTATTTTACTATATTCAATAATTGTTAAAATTTGCTTCTAGGCCTATATAGGCTGCTAGTCTGCCTTCTACAAACAGTTTTCATAACACTATGTTGTAAATTCAGACAGACATTTATGCAGATAGGTGTTCTGCTATGAAACAACCCAAACAGTTAAAATTGGATTATTATTTCTTAACTTCCAGGCTTTTTTTTTCTTCATTTTATTAATTTTTTTCATTAAAAAATGTCTTTTTTAGTCATGTATCCCTCTGCTCCCCCTCCCTCCCCTCCTTCCAATTCCTCACAGTCAGCATTCAGCCTCCCCCCTCCACACTCCTATATCCCCTCCCTCAAAAGGGCAAGATGGGTCAGCTTAGGGTAGCACATCCAATCCAAACCTGTTGGATTTCCTCATCTCAAAGTCAAGACTGGCTTAGATGTTGCTCTGCAGGTAACGGGCTCCAAGGGTCTCCATTAAAGCCTGTCTAGAGATTTTTGTTTGTTTGTTTGTTTGTTTTATTTATGGGGAGCAAGTTAGGGTAGGGGAAGTATTGGCTTATCTGTTCATGTGACTATCCACAATATGTTGTTTTATGACCAATTCTTCTTTACTTAAAATATTTTGCACATCAATAAACTTTATTGAATTACATGTTAATTGGGTTAGTCTTATATTTCAACAATTTAGAAATTCTGTTCATTGGTTGATTTTTCTCTTTATTTACTTCTGCCTTTTTTCTTTTCAATTTGGTAACTAACCTGAAAGTGAGCTGAGTCAAATTTGGCAGTGATGCTTCAGAATAAACAGCACAGAATCGCCTTTCATGCTTAAGTGCATCTAACAAATGAGCAGTTCTTTACATCAATGGTTACAGAATGTTGTCTGTAATTTAAATACAAATTTACTTCTGATCTATGCCTGGACATGTCAGCATTATATTAGTATATGTTACAATAGGTCCATTAGCTAAAGTGAATTTATGTACTCCAAGTAGACAGACTTATAAGACTTAAGAAATACAAGAACCAAATGTGATCAGGAACACTGTATATGTCTATGCAAAAATAGCAGTGAAACGTCTTTCTAACCACACTTAGCTAATTGATGTATTCAGATCAAAATAAATTTTAAAAGAATTAAAAATAAATCCATCTGCTATGATAATGAAAGCATTTCCCAAGTCATTGTGATACATCATTTTGGATAAGGTCTTTCTTAATCCTTTAGTTTGTATATTCAGTTCCATCAACTAATTTTATATGCATTTAACATTTAAAATTTACTTTATTTGTACTCCTGGAAGACAAACATATAAATTCTGTATTGAGAACTGATTTCCTACTCAGGGCATTAACAATTTAATGATAATAATAATACATGGGAAAGAATAGTAAAATACCCCTGAAAGCAATAATTGTAAAGCAAACACAAAGTATTACAAATTACATGTAGATTAATGTACACACTTTCACTTAAAATATGCTTATGTTTTAGTAATATCAAACCTTATATAAAGAGATCTAGAAAATATAGTATTTTAATTAGCTTTTATTAATATGAATATATAATTTCCACTTTTGTACTTACTGCATACTTAGAAATATCTGAAGCATAATTATTTGCTTTCTGGATCTTTTATTTAAAAAATAACTGCATTAATTAGTTTTTAAATTATTCAATTATTTTTAAATATTTTCATAATTATAAATGGTAATAAACACTAGGTAAAATACTTTAAAACATCCATTGTGTTTCTCCTGATTACATTATTTATACACATAGTTGTTATATGTAATCTCTTTGTGTAATGTGAATTTTCTTCTTTTCCCTACAGTGCACTTTGACAATATAAATGTTGGCTCTCTCTACTTTCAATGTGCAACAAGTCTAAAACTTAGCCTATTAGTCTCAAATAAAATGGTGTTTTTTTTTTCTTTGTTTATTCTTTGGGCTATCTAAGCAAATTCCTCCAGACATGGAAAATGAATAGTATATGCATAATTACTATGTTTAATTTTCCATTTATGCAAAGAGGATTTTATAAATGCACCTTAATTGAGGTATAGAAGGAAGAGAATTTCAAAATAAACTACTGCTATTTATATAGTTTATATGGAAAAACAAACTTTTGAAAACATACAATTTTAAACTTAACTTCATACTTTATAGTCTTAACTGTATCTTAAGGGATTGAGATTTGTTTTGAATAGTTTGCACAAGACAGTTACATTATGTTTTAGTAATCTAACTTGCATTCTTTAAAACCACTTAAATTTCAATCATAATTTTAAAAATTCATATATTCATGATTGATATTTTTTTTAAAAGTCCAGAAAACAAATGTTAGTGTCAAATTAATGTGTGGACTTTTAATGTAATTCATTCTGAGCTCCAAAAAACAAATTTTCAAAAAGAAAAAAAAATTGTACTTAAAATATATGCTCTACATGAATAATCTGTTTTCCTAGAAACTTTTCCAACCTGGCTCCTAGGGAGCTGCAGCCTGGGCATCCAGAGCAGAAGTAACAGCGGGTCTGGAGAGATGGTCTCTTCAATGCCTTCTGGAATTTTCCCCCCTTTTAGCAGTGTTGGAAATAGGTCTGGAAAAGCATAGGAAAACTATATCAAATTTTCCTTAGGAGGTGTATTTTTTTTCCATATTGCTTTGGCAATGTTGCATGGTGAAGGAATTTATGGTATGTCATTTAATAGTCATTTTAACTAATGAGTCCTCCATATTTTCCATATTAGATTGACAATATCTTCAAGATTAATAGATTTCATTTTATTCGTCTAAATTAAGAAAGTTTAAGAACTAAATAAACATCTTTAGTACTACATGTACACAGGTTCTAAGGGAAGCTTTACTAGTTAGGGTCATTTTCTTGAAACAAACTGAACTATGGAGCTTAAGAAAAAATATGACTAACATTTTAAACCTGAAATCTCCAAGAATGTTTAAACATTTTTGATCTACTAAAAATCTAGTATATATTAAATTAAATGCTAAAAATTATTTCTACATGTTACATACATATAAAAAAATTAACATAAATGACAGTTTAAAAATATTTGTGATAGCCCCAAACAAACCTGTTAGTAATTATATTTTAACAAGAAGTTTAAAATATAATAGACTTTAGATATATATAGCATCAATAATTTGTTAAAATAATCAGCATAATTAATTATAACAAAGTATATTTTAATTTCACATGTCTTAATCTCTATTATAAAGCAAGAAGTCAAACTCAAGATGATTTGGTTACATATTCTAAAGTGCATAATGATGTTGTTGTTATGATGACCTGAGATTCAGTGCAAAGGAACATGTATTGCACATGTTTTTAAATAGTAGCACTTACTGACACAGTGACCTGAGAGAGTAAATGCTGTGTTATTACTTCATTTCAACTTTTAGAAAACTTGATTGAACTTTAGATCAAAACTACGCAGATCCTCATCACATGGGAAAGTAGGCATAACTTGAAATAATTAGTATTTCTTTTCAGTGTTAATGTAGGAAAATCAAATAATAATAAAGACTTAATTTCACAATCCCGGGAGCAAATGTAAAACATTAAAACTATGACAATTAAATGATTCTTTATTTACCAAGCTGTGTTCTCATATTTCCTTTAGGAAAATGATAATTTTATTATTATTCTTTTTAGTAACTAACTGTGATATCTATGTTAATTTCAGTTGCCTTTTTTTCCTAGCTATCTGCTCTTAGTTTATGATTTTATACAAGTTTTATTAATACTTTGCTGCATTGAAAATACTAAGATAATATTAGTAATGTTTTTAAATATATCATGCCCATTTGTGGTATAATTAAGATAGAATAAAATTGCATCTATTCAATACTTACTCTAAACCAGCAAAGAAGAATATAAGTGGGAACACATTTCCAACTAACAAATTATAAGACTCTAGGCCTGATTATTTCACAAATTATGACTAATACATAAAGCAGACAGGCTGAAAAATTAGTTATGAAAAATAAATTGTCACTTATTGAGGTGGTAATTTACAACTAAAATAAAACCCAAATGTGTTGATATAACTTCTTGAGTAATATGGCATAATCAGATTTAACCAATATTGATTATTAAAAACTAAAATTAAAAAAGTAAGACTAAAACTTCAGTGTAACAAAATTTGAAAGAGATTGACATTAACCTCTAATTCATTATGCTTTAAAAAGTAGGTAAGGAACATCTATTAAGTCAAAGTAAAAAAAAAATCCATTTACTAACAACTATCTTAGCAATTCATTGTTCGCAAATTTATTTTTTTATGCAACTAAAACTCATTACAAGGGCAAAAAATTTTTATTAGATAAACTCTGTCATTAGCTTGTTTTTAGCCTGAAGAACACATTATTGTGGGAATGGAAACGAGATTTAATGATAGAAACTTCTGTGGTAAAGGTGTTCATATGCACATTGCAGACACAATCAAAGAATTTAGCATTTAACATTCAGGAAATGGGTGGATTTGATAAACTTCAGCAAGATGGATGTCTTTTAAATAATGTTTACAGTCTACAAGGCAATTTTTAATTTATTTGTTTTTTTTTTAAATAAAAATCTATAAAGTCCAAAATGTTGATTTTCTTTTAAATCTGAAGAGATTGATATTAAAATAGGAAAATGCAAGAGCAGTCTGATTTATACCAGGATCTCATAAATGTCTGTTCAACATCGATTTGCAGAAGGAAGCTAAGTACTGAATTCTAAGTAATGAAAGGGCAAATGGTAGAATCAGACCTGGATAATGCTTTGTTGCTTAAACACCACCACAGCACCTCACTCTAAAACAAAGCTTTTGAAAACTAAACCAAGCATCTTTGTTTTTCAAATCAAATGGAGATAGCAAGGGAAACTTATCTTCTATGATTTATTATCTAATTGAGGTTCCCCATGATTGAATTTTTTTTTTTTTTTTGTCTAAACTCACAGGATAAATTTTAATCCAGACAGTACTGTGATTTATGGGGGATTGGGAGATGATTATGTCATAAGGGTGGTTTTTATTTTTGGGTGGGTATGGATGTTTTTCCCTTCACTTGTTGATCCCCAGCATTCGTTGGAGAGGTGAGTGGATCATGAAGCTACTTTCTTCCTGAACAACTTAATTCACTGATGAGTTCATAGTCTATTAAAGGGTGGCTTTGTATCTTGTCCTCTGGCCTTTCTCTCTTATTTCTCTCCTCTATTTCTCTTCTTATATACACCTTGATGAATGCAACTGTCCTCTTCCAGTACATTCAGCCATGTTTCTACCTTCAACAGGCTTGGCAGCAACATATCCAGCTTACAACTAATGTTCTAAACAATGAGATATACAAGCACTCCTCTTCCTTGAGCTATTTTTCTTAGGGATTCTATCACAATCATAGAAAAGAGATTGAGCTCTACATGACATAAATTAAGACCCATAAAAAGAAGAGTCATTTTCCACCATGAGAGGACACAGTAACAAAGCAGGTTCATGAACAAAAGCAGATTCTGACCTGCCACCAAAATCTATCATTCATGGAACTTACAGTGTCTAAGGCTTCAATTTCTATAAGAAATATATTCACATATTAATTTACTCAGTCTGTAAATTTGTTATAACATTCTATACACAAAAGTACAGGTATTGTAGCAAGAATCTGATACATCAGTAAATATTTGTTCCCCTTCTTTTAAGGACAACATCTAAAAGACAGTATATGCAGGTAGTATGTAAAATTGTAATTTATTTAAAGAAATAATTTTATTTTTATTAATTGGGAATTTCAAATGTCCATCTTGCTCATTAGCTCCCTTCTATAACCTTCTATATTTTCCCACCCCCATCAATTTATCTCCTAACTTCATGTGTTCTTTTTAAAATTCACTGAGTCCATTTAGCATTGCCAGTATGTCTATGAGTATAGGCCATTCATTGTAGATAAGTGGCCTAAAATATGTGGCATTCCTAAAAAAAACTTCTTCTTCTCTGACCATGTTCCTATTGATTGCCAATAGCTCCTCATCTAGGGTTGGACTTCCTGATCCACCACCAACTATGCTTCCATGATGGTTTCCTATTTCAATCTTGTCCTGATCTTTTCATATAGTCACAAGCCAATGAGAGTTCACGCATGCAATATCCTTGCTGTGTCTAGAAAGCATTGTTGTGCAATAGTTCCCAACTAGTCTAGCATTCATAAGCTTTGGGCTGCTTCTTCACTGATGATCCCCAGTAAAGATAGTATTCTTAAGCAGAGCATGAAATCGTGTTTGGAGGAAGGCAGGATGTTCTAAAGAAAATGAACTAACGAATAAAAGACGAAGCAACTTCATAAATAGTGCTACATATAGATATTCCTACAGAATAAATAAAGATGGCTACAGTTGGCTACTTCAAAGTTTGAAAATTCCCTAAAGAGTGATGAGCAGCTGATAATTAATCAATAAAAACAAGTCTCCATGAAGAGTTGAAACCAGCTTCAATTTAACAGTGATAAAAATAATTTAGCAATAGAGAAGGTACAGAAAATGCTTCATAGAATTACTTGACGAAATAAATACATGAAAACCTGAGGTAACAGAATATAGTATGGCTCTTCCGGGGGTGGGGTACAGCCTTTGTTGAGTAATAGTGAGCACTGAGTCTTCGTAAAATAGGATCGAGACCTTCAGATAAAGATCTCAGAGAACATACCATATTCTTAAAAGATGAGGCCTGTGAAAGGAAATTCCATGCACTAGATCGTTACTCTACTTTCACCGAGGGCTCTAACGCTCTATATACGGGATAGAGTGCTGAAAGGAGGCGTAAGTAAGAAGAGATGAAAGTTGCAATGTCTTTAATTATTTTTGGGGGGAATCAGAGGTTGGATTTACTGGCTTTCTGAGCACCTGGTTCTGAAATGTCCGTCACAGAGGTAGGTGAGAGAGTAAAGGAACACTGTTCCCACACATCATTCTTACGTGACTCACACTGTACATGTTCCAAGTGACAGCAGAAATAAATGAAACTCCAGGAAATTAGTATGACTTCAGCACCCAACTCAAAAGGAGATAAGAATTTGAAGTATAAGTTTCAAAAGATTTTAAGAAGCTTAACAAATGCTATGTTTTCAGCTGTAATTCATATGGAACCCATTTTTAGAATAAAATCATATCTGCATAAGAAAGTTTTATTTCTGAAATCAAGTATAAAACTGAATATGCTGATATCCCTATCATAGCCCAAATGTAAACTCCTGAAAACCAGCCATCTGGAAGTTAATTAAAATGACAAAATCCAGACTGAACTGCAGTAACCACATTCGACTGTACAATTACAATTTGCTACCAAGAAGGAGAAGGGAAACGCAGATCTGAACAAAGAAAAAAATACAACCGTTGAACCAAGTAAAACACAAAATACATATTGAGGTTCTTCCAATGGACTTTAGATGACAGAGATAAGTATTTAGGATTCCACAAAAAAATATAAAAAATTAACCAAACTCTGGAACAGAAAAAAAAGTGTTATAAAATATCATTACTTAAAATAAACACACACACACACACACACACACACACACACACACACACACAAATGCAACAGAAACACAGTCTTTATAAATCTGAAACACACTTAATTGAACTGATCATCCCTGAAATACACAGAGGAAGAAAAAATTTAAATAATTAATGAGAAAAACAACAGTGATTTGGCCCCTACATTAAATTGCTTATAAAAACAATCTGTAAAAGTGAGCAAAATGAGATGTAAATATCGCTTTTTAACAATGAACGAAGTTCATGAATTTCATCACAGATAATTCCACACTCAGCAAATCTAAATAAAGAAATAATATAGCTTGCTTCAAAATTATGGACTTGGGCTAATACAATTACCCATAACAGTTTTTTGCCATAAAATCAAATTAAAATTACTGAGTTACATTTCAAATAGTGAAGTGAATAGTAAAGTTATTGGAAGAGGGAATTGTTTCTGATGGATGTTAGTGTCTACAAAAGCATATTAAAAATACATACCTATAAGTTACTAATAAGAATTTGTTACTTTAAGGGAGCAAATCAACTCATGATGTAATTTTCCATTTTGTACAGCCTTTTTAAACAGCGATTTTGATATAGATAATTCGGGAGGCTTAAATATTGAACTGTCTTTTTTCCTGTGAAAGTCAGACTATATCAATTAGGATGAAAGGTTTACCTAATGATAAAGAAAGATATATACATTGTAAATATTCAAAAACTATCATTAGAAACATCTACAAAGGTGGAAAATGGAAGTTTCTCTCTCTCTCTCTTTTTTTTTTTACAGAGCTTTAAAGTATACCTATCATATTCAAGTCAACATAATAATTTAATCTTCCCTCTCTTCCTCTCACTAACACACACACACACACACACACACACACACACACACACACACACACTACATTCATCTTTTTTTAAGGTATATTGAAAATTGCAAAGAATTTAATTTGTTATTCTGGTTGATATTTAAAAATGGATAATATTGATGAGCAAAGAATTATCATACATAAATTACATTTAAGATTGTAACTTTCAAAGGGAACAATTATTTAGTGTTTAATATTTATTCAAACTACAAAATCTATGTATTAAGATATTAGTAAATGCTAGTCTATGACAATCTCAGTTATATATACTTTGGAATAAAAGAAGCTTATGATGTAAAAGTGCATACTATTTTTGTTTGTATTATTTTATTATGATATCAATTACATTTTGTTTTGTAATATGAGACAGAAAAGGTATGGATCTAGAAGGCAGGGGAGGTAGAGAGGATCTCAGAGGAGTTGGGAGTGGCAAAATCTTCATCAGTATGTAAGAAAAAAGTTAATCTACTTTTAATGAAAGTAAAAATTAAAACTATATATTTAAACTTACTAACATGTTTTAAAACTTATAATACCCAGGCATATATTTATATGGAAAATCAATCTTATACTTAATACATAAATTAGTTGCATAGAATTGTATATGAGGTTGACAAATGTATTGTTTCATCATTATTTGATATGATGGAAAAAAAACACAATATCTATTTTCTAGTTTAACATGAATTTGATCATTTTTATAAGGTAAGTATGTTGTTTAATATTAAGTAAAATTAAAAGCACTACTAGGGAGTTACATATATATTTTTCTAGGTAAAGTCAATTGTATAATGCATAGTCTTGAAGTATAACAGGTCAAAACCTAGAAAATATTGTTCAATATTTGTATTATGTTGAATTTAAATTATTGAATATTTAATTAATGACCTTAAAGAATTGTGAGCTAAGATTACTAATATATAGTATCCTCTCCAATCTATAATATTTTGGACTAAACAAAATACTGCTCTTTTTAAGGCTACATAAAATAAATTACCTACATTATACCATGCCTGAGATTTTAGTTTTTTAAAAAGTTTTATTTCAAGTAGTTCCAGACTTTACTTATTTTAGGTTGAAGCTATTTTATAGTGCTGAACACACGCACATATATACACACACACAAACACACACACACAGTCCTCTCTCACACACACACCAATCCTATTTATTTCTGTCTCTTCCTCTCTCTCTCTCCCCTCCTCCATCCTCCCCTCTCTCTCTCACACATGCACACAGATACATACATATCACTCTTAAAATTAGTATTCAGTGAATCTCACAGAGCTGATTTTGGTGCAATTTTTCCTGGGTGTGTCTGTGTCTCAGGAAGCCTCTATTGGACAAATCTGGTTTCTTGGTCCACTTGGAGGTAGTGTATTCTGTGTCACAGTGGCCTCTCTTAATCCAGTAGGTGCTGACACACTGTGGGTTTCAGGTGGCTGTTTTTGATCCAGTAGGTGCTGAGAAATTTAGGGTCTCTGGTAGGTGCTCTTGATCCAATAGAAACTGAGAAACTCTCTTAGTCTCTTAGTCTGATGTGGGCTGGGGATATGTGGGTTTTCAATTGCAGCAGAGGTTGCTAAGGTTGTCAGGTGATGGCATGAATTGGAGAATAGGGTGGGTTTTGGAGTTGGGGTGTCCAGCAAGCTGGGTTTTACTGGGGCTTTTGGTCTGCAGGTGCTTTTCCTACTGTTCTGGATTTAGGGCAGAGCTGACTGGGGGTGGGGTTCCAAGAGCTGTGTCCCAGGCTGGGATCAAAATCCCCAATGATCCAGGAATACCACTATTGGGCATGTACCCAAAGGATACACATTCTAATCCCAACAGCATTAGCTCAACTATGTTCATAGAAGCAATAGCAAGAACCTGGAAACAACCTGAATGGATTAACAAATTGTGGCACATCTACAAAATGGAGTACTACTCAGCAATTAAAAAAAATGACATCCTAAAATTTACAGGCAAATGGATGGATTTGGAGCGTATCATCCTGAGTGAGGTAATACAGGCCCATAAATATAGACATAGGATGTACACACTCATAGATTAATTTTAGAAATAAAGCAAAGAGTATCCAGGCTACAAACAGCAACCCCTGTAGAGCTTGGGATCAGAAGGAACTTAAAAGAGACATCCAGGGATTCCCTATGTGAAGAGGAATAAGAGAAGATCTCCTGAGTAAATTGGGATCATAACAGGAAGTGAGCAAGAGAACATGAGAGAAGGAGAAAGTTGAGGGAGAGGAGAAACATGGGAGAGAAAAAAAAGATGGATATCTTGATAAAGGGAGCCACTATAGGGTCGGAATGACATTGGGTGCTAAGGAAACCTCTAAAAACCCACAAGATACCCTTAGCTAGGACTCCAAGCAGTAGTAGAGAGGGTGCCCAAACAGGACTTCACCTATAATCAAATGAATTAACACTCTAATTGTCATTATAGAACCTTCATCCAACAATGGACAGAGGTGGAAGCAGAGATCCATAACTAAGCACCAGGCTGAGCTACGGAGCCAGCTGAAGAGAGAGGAGAGAGCGTATATGAACCAAGGGTTCAAGATCATGAGGAGGAGACTCACAGAAATGACTGACTGGAGCTATTAGGAGCTCATTCAATCTGCAATAAGTCTGAGGAAACTTCAGGGTAAGGAACTAAATCCTCCAATGGTAGATAGCTACCAAATGACAAGGGCAGTTTGTGGAGCTCCATGGAGTAAGATCAGACTATGTTCCTGGTACATGTACTGGCATCTTGGAGCCCATTCCCTACAGAGGAACACCTAACCCAGCTTAATATTGGGATGAGGGAATCAGACCTAGCTCAACTGGGTATACCAGACTGAACCAACCTACCTTGTGAGTCCTTATCCTCCTTAGGGAATGGATGGGAGGATAGGGTGAGGGGAGGCTGAGGGAGGACTGGGAGGGGGAGCAGTGGTATATATGGAAAAAATCTTTTAAAAATAATTAATATTCACACTAAAATATAAGGTGTTATTGGCTATCTAGGTTTCTATTGCTATAATGAAACACCAGGTGAAAAAGAATCTTGAGGTGGATTTTACCTACATTTTCATATCACAATCTATCATTGAAAAGTCAGGTTAGGAACTCAAGGTAGAAACCTGGATGCAGGATATGATTTCTTTAAGATTATTTATAAAACTATGTTTCAAGATAAGTAGTAAATTAATTGGCTCTTTCTTTGTAACTGCAAAAAATGGACCTGCCAGTACAAGAACTGATGGAGAAAAAAATATCTTGCTTGCCTACATGGTTAATCTATAACAAGTTGCTTGGGTATGAATACATGTGGGTTCTTATGATAATTTGTTTTTCACCTGTAATATGTAAAATATTCCATCATGTATTATGGAAAACATGCTATTTCCTAATGTTTGCTTTATATTCATTGTAATTATCCACTTGTAAAACAAAATGTATCTTCATTGTAATTTTTATATTTCCTGAAAGATTCTGATTGGGTATATAAGCTGTAATGGAAATATGGAGACCGAGGTAAAGAGAGTGAAAGTGAGCTAGAAGGAAGACATCAGGAATACGAGATCTAAAATGAGTTAAAAGAAATGAGAGAGAAGAAAAACAATAATAAAGAATGGAATAAATAAATCACCAGTAAGATAAAGAATAGAAAGTGTAAAAGAAGAATAAGGAATAGGTCTGAAGGAATCAATCTAAAAAGTGTGTTAGTGTCTTTTCCCCTAACTTTCTCAGATAAAAAAAAAGGTTTAGTATGAAAGGAATCTGTGGATTTCCCTTTGAGCCTGTGCTGCTTGGAGGTTGGTTCCCCAGGCAGCAATATCTGACATTGCCTGATGACAAGGAATTAGAAGGTAGATATCCCAAGAGCTTGGCTAGAAAAGAAATCACCAATAAAATTAACACCCAATGATATTCTGCTATAGCCAAAGATCAGTGTCTAGTGATCCAATTATCCTCACAGAGGCTTCCTCTGGAACCTGGTGGGAGCAGATGCAGAAAGCCCACACAAAACATTTGGCAGAAAGAGAGTCCAAATTGGAGATATCCGTCAGGTCACTCATCCTGGAACTCAGAAACACCATGGAGGAAGGGGAAGAATTATAGGAACTAGAGGGTTTTAGAACACCAGGAAAACAGGGCCCACAGGATCAACTAAGCAGGGTTTATTGGGGCCTCATAAAGCGGCAGTTCTGGAGTTTGCATGTGTCTTTGCTAGTGAGGTCTTCTTACATTCTTAGTTTGAGGTTTTTGTGGGACTCCTAACAGTGGGAGTGGATGTGATTTTGACTCTTATGCTTGCCCATGTGACCCCTTTCCTCCTACTGGTTGCCTCTTCAGACCATGAAATGAGGGTTTGTGCCCAGTCTAATTGTGTCTTGTTATGCCATGTTTAGTTAATATCTCTGGGAGGTCTGTTCTTTTCTTAAAGTAATCTGAGAAGGGGATCTAGAAGAAAGAAGGCGATGTAGGAGATGGACTGGGAAGAGAGGAGGCAGTGGAAACTAGAGAGACAGAGAGACAGAGAGAGAGGGGGGGGAGGAAGGGAGGGAGGGGGGAAGCGAAGAGGGAAAGAGAGAGAGAGATTCAATTGGCACAAGAAAATTCGCCAAAGCAATTCTGTAACATTAAGCACACATACATAATATACACCATAAATTAGTATATGAATAGTAAAATCATTATTTTTAAATATGCTTTTGCTGCTTAATCTTTAGTAAATGTAATTTCTGAATTATAGTTATACTAAGACCAAGCAAAGGAAGCCAATATGCCTTCTGGAATAAAGTATGTATGAAAGTACTGTATATCTTGATATGAGGGAGGTACACCTTACATTTATTTATGGAATTTGGATTATGAGATGAAGCCTTTTAAAACTGATCAATACTAGGAAAATTTTCTAAAAGGTAGAAGATAATTACGACATTAAATTATTTGTGTTTTCTACCAATTAATGTCTCTCAATTAGTCTTAAAAATTAAATATTTCTTATTGCAGCATGGTATAACAAAAATTACATAATTATTGTTTTTCTAAATATTTTAAATAGTTTCTTTGACAACTTGTCTTGTTTAGAAACAAATACTATTTCAAGAATTTTTGTCCATTATGATAACATCAAGTATTTGTTGCACTAATAAAGGAAACTCAGGGCCAAATCTCTGGAAATGTCAGAGATATTATAGTAAACACCACAGTCAGATCTCACCCAACTGTCTTCTAGCTTCCTCAGCCTCACTCCTCCTAACTTCTTCTGCCCCTTCTGTCTTTCTATGCCTGCCTTAAATACTCTCTTAGCTCAGTTAAGGTGTGGCACCACCACTGCCTGGGAGCCTGGAATTCCTTCTGTAAACTAAAATGACCTCAGAACTCAGATTGGATTAAGGGTGTAGGTCACCACTCCCTGGATATTCCCTGTGCTGGGATTAAAGGTGTGAATTACCACTATCTAATCCTAATTGACTGTGGGTAGATATCTGTGCTATATTTGAAAGTATCACCCAAGTATTTCTAATAATATTCAAAGAAATCATTACCAACCTAAATATTCTGTTGTTTTAATTCTTAGTTGTGTAATAGATTCGTCTTTAACTCTCTTACCAATTTTAAAAAAATAATGACTAGGGTTAAATATCTAGGTAACTTGTAAAGATTTTGTCATTGTTTTGTATTTGTTGCTTCTTTTTTTAATTTTATACACACTGTAAGATATGCACTGAGTCGTATGCACTCTTCCCTTCTCTATTTAACACAAAGGTAAAGAATTCAAGTTGTACTTACTAGTACAAAAACTTACAGCAAAGTTATTTGTTCAAAAAAAAAAAAAACCCCACCAGAGAATGTATTATAAGAGACAGACACCCGGTTCTACTTTGGCCAAAGGCATGCATTTTTATAGCTAAGAAGTTTTAAATAGTACTTAATACCTCAAATTATTATAGTAAGTTATAATTGCTCTTTCAATAGGCTTAAGAGGATGGTTTCTTTTATTGAAATAGACATAAATATATATTTAAAAATTCCCTAAAGCTAAATTAAATGAAGCAACTAAAGGAGTCATTTTTAAGCAAGAGACAACATTTCTCTGCAGACAGAATTAATGTGGTTATGAATTTCTATGGAAATGATTATCTTGTCACTAACTTTAATTGAATTCTTCCTAAAACTTTTTATTAGATATATTATTTTCAGACATGTAAATGTAATTCCTATTCTTGGATTCAGTGAACTTTAATCGTATCCAAAAAGATTCTTAGTTTTGAAGTTCAGAAAACTAGATTTCTTCTAGTATTAAGTAGCATTCTGATATTCCATGCTAATTATTACTAAAATACACACCATTCAATTTTTAATAAGTAAGAAATTAATTTATTGAAAACCAGTCTTACTCTTTTGTTATCTCTACATTCATGAATGATTTAGCAGCATGAAAAACAGTGTGAATTTGTGTAAATTTTATTTGCCTTATTTTAAAAATCACAATGTAGCTAATTTATGATTGTAGCACTTTTTCATTTATGTATTTATTTGCATGTATCACAAAAATGTATTAAGGCACATATTAAATTCATTATATAATATTTTAATATAAATCATTCTCCCAGAGAAGATCAATCAGTTACTAGAAACAGATTCAAATAAGATTGTGACATTAAATACTGAATTACAAGTCACATTTAATGTTTAAAATCATTACATAGAGTTGTTTGGTAATTTTTAATATACAAGCTAGTATCTATACCTTTTGATTAGCAAGAAAATGTCTAAAAACTGAATACATACAATGAAAACTGACAAAACTGAGTTAAGAAACTTCTGAAAATGCTACATAATTTATAATTTTGAAAGCACAGTTCTTATAAAATCAAGCTTTACAAAATACTAATTTTTATGATTTAAAATTTTAAGCTAATAAACATTTTATTTTTATCAGACATCATATTATGAATGAGATATATTGCTGATTACTAGATTTGTAAAGTCTGTTATCTGAGTATAATTTTGTGAGCATTAGTCTGATTCCTGCATGCTTCTACTCCCAGCCCTCTTCTTCTGACTGCTCTAATGAAGTCTTTGTTTTTAGTCTCCTGTGACTTCTGCCTTAGTAAATTTTACTCATGCCAGACCCTTTCATGATGACTATTTCAATTTGCTTGCTCCATCTCTTCTCTTCTCCTTGTAGGATTGTCTGTGGTTTATTTTCATACTGCTACAAGCATTTTTTCAGACATTCAGTTATTGCAACAAGTCTTATGTGATCCTATGTAGTGAAGCCAGAAATACCACTATGCTACAAAACAACAAAGTCATTTTTCTAAGACAAAGTATGGAAAAATAGCTGTTTAGCTGCTCTCTGCTTCTGTAATGATGAGATCTGTCAATTATCCAATGACCCCTTTCTCTAGCTGACAGATAAGATTTCATTTCTTCCTATCTCTATTCAGACACCTGTTCATAATGTTGATTGCTTTCCAAAACCTCTGTTGTCTCAAGATCATAGATCAATTTCTCCATGTAGGTGCTCCTGGCTCCAAGTAATTCAAATGTGTTAATAGCGTTCTTTAGCTTTTTATGAAGACATATATTTTCTCTCTCTCTTTTTTTTTAGACAAAAATACTTTTCAAAGTTTTGGGGACTTGAGTTATAGCATTAATTATATAATATATTATTATTTGAAACATTATTGATTAGAAAGCGTCTTTAAATTGTTAATTGTTAAAAGTCTACATTATAGAACTTTATACCTCTAGAACCATAAAAATTGTATAAATGCAAAGGATGCTGACTATTTCTATCCTCAGAGTTATTATATCTATTAAACAGGACCAAATCAAATAAAATACATGCAAATAATATGCCTGATAGCAGTATTTTGAACACAATACATATATGGTAAAAGCTAGCCCAGTAATTGTTGCTATAGAGTGGCAATCACCTCTGTTGTCAACCACAAGTCATAGGTGTTACACCTATTAGAAGAATATCAACACGTATTAGAATAAGAAACATTGTACATTTAATTCTCATGCTATGAGACATTCTAGTATTATAAATGATATGTAATATATGCTATGCTTGTTTCCTTTCCTATAAAAATGATAAAAAACAACTGATAATTTTAGAAACAATTAAAAGATATAATTAGAATGATAGTTGGACAAACTTGTTCACTTAATTTATGGAGCACATCACTTCCCATTCATGCTCTTAATATCAATTTCATAGTCTCCATGGAGAAATAACTATTTTCTCTATAAATGCTATAAATTACTTCATGTATCACCTAAAAATTGCTTAGGATTGTTGAGTGATACCTGCTATTAACATTAAAATATAAAAAGAATATGAATAATATAATACGAAAATCTAAGGGAATGTTAAATTAAATAACAAAAATTGTATATGTGATTCTTCCCCATTAAATAATCATATTAGCATTTCCTTTTTCCTGTTTTCCTTTAAACATGGCTTATAACATTATTCACAATGCTTTGGCTTTTCTTTCACAACAGACATGGGCTGAACATGGTGGTACATGCCAGCTGTTGGGAGGAAGAAATAGAAAATCGCTTTTTGATTAGGTGAATGCTATCAAATGGCCACACAGTGCTAAAAACTGAGACTCTGTCTCAAAGAAGTTGGGACAATTTGACATGTTGATAATTATCACAAGCATTTAGTCATATTAATGGTGACTTCAATTCATATTCAATATTACTAGCCAAAAATAAATTAAATATCATCAAGAACTAAAGAATTTCCCCATACTTCAATAAAATGCACAGATGTTTAATTTTTCTAAACAGAAATTTGTTTTCTTGATTCTCCTATCTCACATCTTCCTCATTAACTCACAACAGAATTTAGATGGTCTTCAATACATTTTTAGGATCTGACTTACTAACTGAAGTGTTGTGGAGGTGGGGCAAGATAACTGTATTGCAGAATGTTAATCAGTCTCTTAATATCCCTGGTAAACAAGACAATTTCTCAATCTTGTCATTTTACAAATTAATATATCATTTCCTTTGACAGGAAACTGTCTACTAAACTCCAACTTGTCATTTTGTTTTGCAAAAGTCATGATGTCATGCACAAACATACAGAATCAAATTTAATTAGATAGACTCTCATGCTACTCTAAAAATATTAACCCTAACTCCAAAAGAAGACACTGATTTATAGATATTTTAAAGTGCCTTATTTGATTTTCATGTTAACATCTTGAGAGCTTTCATTTGAATGAAGATGTTTTATGGTTATTCTCTAGCTTATTTTAATTTCTGGAATATTGCTTTTTAAAACCACCATAATTACTGAAGGATTTTTTAAATCATTTTATTGTTACATGGCTTAGAACCCTTAAATATAAGAACTTTCACTATTGACCAATAAAATAAAGTAGAAGAGTGTGGAGACATAGTTCAGCAGTTACAAGAGATAGCTGCCTTTCCAGAGAAAGTGTGTTCAATTCCCTGAAACCATTTGGTGAATAAAAAGCACCTATAACTCGAGCTTCAGGGGTTCTTCCCCTCCTCCTGCCTTCTTGGACAATGTATACACATGGTGAAATGGCATATGTGTACGCATAATACTCCTACACATAACATAGAAATAAGTATACCTTTTAAAAGAAAGAAAATTAGTAAGTTATATACAAACATTATATACATAACAATAACAGGGGCTATCAGAAATTCATTAATATATCAGGATAATTTCATTAGCAGCTTAAAGTTAACTCCATGAAGTTCTTTCTGAACTTGCGTTTTAAACAGCTACAGAAATGCAAGGAATCTAAAAGTATAACAGCTTCTTTAAAAGTTTCAAAAGAGAGAGAAATATGTATATATTATATGTTATATGTATCCATATATTAGGTTATATGGATTTGATATTGAAGGTTATGTGTTTATCATACACTTTGCTTAAATTGTAGTAATTTTTAAATGTTTGTTTACATATCATGTCTAATATTTCTTAATTTTCATAACAACACATGCTTCATGATGGTCCTTAGTAGATGTTTCTTAAGATGTACTCAAGAAAAAGAATAAAAAAGAGAGCTGTTAAAAATCAGTCCTAGTTTCTGCCTATTGTCATTCATAATGAAGATCTTGACAACTGATTGCTCAAGGATATTAGGTTTCCGGAGGCTAATCACAAACTGAATATTCTCTGAGAAGGAACTGTGTGGATGTCAGTGAGGAAGATGCTGATGATGCAGAAACACTCCAGGAAGTCTGGCACCACTATTTTGGAGATTTCAAAGCAAGAGACAAAACTGGCCATTTAATGCTCAGTCTCACAATCCCTTATTTCATTTTATCAATAATATGTTCAGAAAGTGAAGAATAATATTAAGGATCAGTTTTAGGGAGACATTACCAACTTATACTAAAGATAACAAAATGTAGGGGAGTAAATAATTTAGATATTAATATCTAAATTATAAAATATATTTATATCTAAAAAGTAAACACATTACAATGTTTTTATAAATTTAGAGTATATTATCTTTGCCTCCACATTTATTTATATTATATAATTTTATGTCAATCATTACTCTTAAAGATTAATTTAAATGACATAAGATTATTAATTTTCTTATTTCTTAATGCTCAGATTTTTATTAAAAATCTCTCAAACATAAGTAACATGAGCCATCAGAAACCTACTCATTATCTTATTTAAATATATTTTTACTTTGATTTTTTATTAGTTCTATATTTTGAATATTTTTTTTATAAATGCATCGATTGTTTATGCCTCTACTATATCATATGGGCATGAAATCTTTAAGTTAATGTGCCTCATTTAACTTAACTTATTTAACTCAATAGACATTAGAATAAGAAATACAATTTTAATCCTCATGCCCTAAGAGAGATTCTAATATTATAAATGATATTTCATATATTTTAAGTTAGTTTACTTATTTGTAAAACAAGAATATCAAGTTATTTTGAAAAATATAATTTTAAATTAACATGTATTTTAGTTTTAAATTTATATCTATAGGTTTAAATTAATATGTGTTTATACAAATAAATTCTTAAGCTTTCTGTCTTAAAATGACAATATTTTTGACTAATGCAAGATGATCCTAAAAAGATTAAAATAAATCTCAGTGTTTTTGAATAAATAAAAATGATCTTGAATTTCTGACCTATAATCATAAGATGAGTATTCAATATTACGTTCAGGTCATTCTGATAGTTTTGTTTCTATGGCTACAAGGTATACTCATTTACAAATCTTTAAAATTATAGCAAAATATTTTTGATTATGTGTACTGAACTTTATTTGGCTAGCTTTGTAAATGAGATCAATCAGCATTTCCCCCTAAATACAAACTTACTTGTAAGTTGAAAGTTAACATTTCACCATCATATTTTAAATACCTATACAACAATAGATCATATTTGACTTTAAACATGGTTTATACTGATTTTCAATATCAATATTAAATGGCAAAAGGTGCCTTGCTTTAAGGTTTTATAAAGTTGCTAGACGAGGCAATGTGTAACAGGGTGGTTATCTTTGTAACGAATCCCGAGAGACTATTGTGTAAAGCTGTGATAATGAATTCTAATTTGTAATATTGGGTTGTCAGATGACAAAGACATTTGTATTGGAAAACTGTGTTTGCATTCTGAAGCTGGCCAAGGAAAAAAGACATGTATGCTATAAGCAGAAAAACCCAAGGAGTTCTTTACAAGCTTTGTGAATTCATAGTGATTCTTTAATGAGCATAGATTTGAAAAATGAAGAATTAGGACTTTAGTATTAATCTGAATGCTTATTCTACATCATTATGTGAGGAAATATATAATTTACTTAATATTATAGGAGCCAACAGTTAAGAGATTTCCTGAGTCTGCTGGACCAACTACTACTAGTGAGTCTTCATGGGGCTGACCTTGTACTTCTGTATATGTGTGATAGTTGTGTACTTTGATCTGTTTGTAGAGTTCCTAGTACGGGGATCAGGATTTGTCTCTGTTATGTAAGCTGACTTTTGGGAACCTATTACATATGCTGGAGTGACTCACTATGGTAGGGGGAATTAGTCCTGCATAAACTTGATCTTCATGCTGTATTGACTCTCTTGGGAGGCATGCGTCCCTCTGAATGGAGTTAGAGGAGGAGTGGATGGGAGGTAAAGAGGGTAGTGGATGTTGATGGGTGAATAGAGGGAAAGTAGAGGGAGTAAATGGGATCAGAGGAAGGAGGGAAAATTGCAACCAGGATATAAAATAATACATTTTAATTAATTCAAAAATAAAAAATCTCCAGAGTCTCTAAAGAGACTTTGTACTTATATTTTCAAATTGTTAGAACTACTTAAGAATAGAAACTTTTCAGTTGAAATGAATGCCTTTTGCATTAGAAGATATTCATGAGGTTATGAGGACGAGGGTATAAGGTCATAGCATAAAACTGATACATGTTCAGTTGACAAGTAATAGAGTTAGTTTATATTGACTGTCAAATAAGCAGAATCAAAATTTACCATGAAGACAGGTCAGTCTCTGACCAAGTCTTTGAAGGAGTCTAAATATAGAATTACTGAAGTGGGAAGATCTATTCTATCTAAACCGTCACAGATCCATTTCATGAGTTTAGGGATCAGGATAAATTAAAGGGAGAAATTTAGTTGAGCACCAGAGGTAATATTGTGCTTTGCTTCAGAATGAATATCAGATATGAAAATCTGCCTCAAATTCCTGATGTCAAAAGTTTTTCAAGATGATGTGATGTGGGATGTTTTTCTGTACACTTTTTATTATTATACACTGAATATACTTTTTATTACTTATTAATAAAGAAGCTGTTTGGGCCTATGGAAGCCAGCTTGGAGGCAGGTGGGAAAACCAAGCATAGATAAACAAGGAACAGGGCAGAGTAAATGACACAGGATATACCTGCCCAAGAAGCAATATGTTAAAGTACTGGTAAGCCATGAGCCATGTGGCAAGACATATATTAATAAAAATGGGTTGAGTTAAGTGGTAAAAGCTAGTTGGTAATTAATTGAGCCAAACAGTTTGCATTTAATATAAGCCACTAAATAATTATTTTGTAAATGGCTTCGGGACCACAGTTGGGAAAGATTCCTTGAACCCTGGGGCTGGACAGGTTAGAAACTTCAGACTACAAATAGTGCCCACCATCCATCAGTGAAAAAGCTTTAAAAGGATTCTGAATGCACAGAAATGGAGTCACACTGGACATCCTAGTCCTCACTCTCATGCTGGTAGCAGTGCACAGACACATCTCCTAGCAGCCACTGCCATGCTGAGCAGTTTGGCCAACATCTGCATTATCTCTCACAGGCTGCAGTACTAAGGCTTTTCCTAGTCACTGCTTTCTGGGTTTGAAAGCACAGTTTTAGGCTTAAATCCATAGTTACATGATACTTAATACTTCTTTCCAGAATTGGGAAGATAAGCACGACTCAATTAGTAGCTCTGCCATGTTGAAGCCAGGGAAGGTGGAACCAGATGCAAAGAGACATAGACATACTGTTCAGCAATTTAAAAACTCTCCTGGTTTAAAAAAAATGATTAAAGATATGTAATAAAACAAATTCAGAAGGACAAAAATTCTAAACAGGCTATAGTGTATGGGGGAAAAAAGATCTGGGAGAGAGAAAAGAGATAAAGTCCTTAAACAAAAAAAAAATAGAGTAATAAAATTATAGTAAGCAAGGTAAAAATGAAAAAACATAGAGTCTTTATTGTGTATATTATTGTGTTTTATTTTAAATTTTTAACTGTTAATGAGTTAGTTGCATAATGACAATTAATTGTAAAGACTGTTAAGTTAAAAACAACCTATACATTTTAAAGGTATATTGATTTTGAAATTTGGGTCTAGGGATATGTTGCTTTGGAGATGTAATATTAAGTTAGACCTTTCTGGACTAGCCCCCTAGGTTTGGAACCTCTCACAGCCCCTCTGCCACTTAGCTACAAATAATCTCACAAAGCTTACATTAATTTCATGCTGATTGGCCTATGGCTCAGTCATATAGCTTGATAATTCTTAATTTTTAAGCTAACTCATGATTAGCCAAGTGGCTTAGTACTTTTTTCAGAGCAGAATCCTGGCATTCTTTCCTCTGCATCTACTGGCATCTCTCTCTGACTCTTCCTCTTCCCAGAGTTTTCTTATCCTGATAGCCCCACTCACACTTCCTGTCTGCCTTCTGGATGATTAGCATGTTATTAAACCAGTAGGAGGGAAAATAGTTACAGTGTACCAGAACATAATTTCACAGAATTTCTCCTTTTTTCTTCTTAAAATAAAACCCCCAAATCTAATTTTTTTATACAGTTTTTTTTTACCATTATTTATAACAACTTGTAACCAACACTGTAAACAATGACAAACACACACACAAAAAAAAATAGTCCATATTTTGGGAATGTGGGAGTAGTTCTCTAGGCTACTTCCTGCTGATTGGATGCACTGGCAATCTTATGGAGACCCAAAGAAAAAATTAGTTTTATTGACAAGTTCACCCATCCAACTTCTCAGGGTAAAACTATCTTCAAGAGTCCTCACTCTGGCTCATCTCTCCTACACAATAGCTTAATGTCTGTCTACATCTGGCTTAAATATTTTTTCACCCAATTTTTTCACTTCTGGGTTCAACTCTATATCATAATTCTAGAGTTAGGTTTAAAGGTGTGGACTACTATTGTTTAGTTGCTAGGTGTTACAATAAGGTTTCCTTGATCCCGGGTGGCCAGACGTCCAGACCCACAGATGCACAGTGCCTGTTGCCCTAGACCATTTACATGTCCACTGTTCCTTAGGCCTCTAAAAATGACTCATATACTTATATTAGCTTTATGTTGTTTGGCCTATGGCTCAGGCACATTGTTAGCTAGTTTTCAAGAAGGCAGGAACAAACAGGTCACTCAAGATCCCAGGAGCCACACCCCCTTCAGGAGCCCAGGACCCTGGATAAGTGTCTTCTGACCTTATCAGCTACACCTGATCCCACCACAGTTAGGTATTGACCTCACAGAAACAGAAAGATTTCTGATTCCTAAGTTCTGGGTGTAGGTCACCACTTCGTCATTCCCATGCTTGGTTTAAAGGCATAAATTACCACTCTCAGACCCTCAATTTGGACTGGGGGTGATTATTTCCTCTGATATTCCAGGCTGATTTTATTAATTATAAAATATATCACTACAGGAAAGTATGTTTTACTTTTGTTTCCACAGAAGATGAAGACCTATGGTTTGATAGACCAAGACCCCCTGAGGACAACTGGCTGAGATAATGCAACCTCACACATTACTACAGCTAAGATTTAAGCATAATTCTAATTTTTTTGGAGATACCCACATGATTGTCAGGGTCACCCATCAGCAGAAAGTAGCCTAGAAAACTATAACCACATTCTCAAAAATTACATTATAATTGTTTGTTTTTATTTAGAGGGCTTGGTTATTGGTCATAGTCAATCTCTTTCTAAAGAATAAAGGGGGATATAGATATGGTAGCATAAATGGGTAGATTATTGAATCTTCTTTTAAAAGCAATTACTTGTTTTAAATATTTTACAGTGATATGGATTTTAGTTTATTGATACAAATTTAAGACTAATTTTGTTTGTAATACCCAATGCATATTTCTACTCTTATTTAAGATATATGTTTATGCAATTAATTTAAAATTTTAATGTATCATTAAAATTAATAGCTAATAATCTATGATAATCAAACTTATAGTCATGCCAGTTGGGTTTTTAGATATGCAAAGATATATTTCAATTAGATATGTAATCTTCAAACACTTCAAAGACATACAGAATATGGCATTTGAAATGTTTTAAGATCTTAGATTTTTCAGTACAGTGAGACACATCTGCTCCTGGCACACTAAATATTTCTAGAGGAATATTTGGGCATCAAAGAAACTCCATATGGAATTTACTTTTTTTGTGGCAGAAATTAGCCAGTAAACAAAACCTGTTCTTGTCTCAACTGCCTCTCAGTAAGCTGTGTTTACTGGACATGCAGGACCCATAGGAAAGTTACCTCTGGAACTTTGCCAGACAAACTGAGATGGCCCTTTGGGTTCCTGCTTTGCAGAGACTGCCAGACGTTTTGCAGAATACATGGAAAGCCACTGACAAACTATGCCAGAATGGGCAGAGCATTCCTTCAAATTTCCTGCTACACTAAATAGTCTGCCAGAAACTCTAAGCCTGTAGGCTGAATATGGATGCCCCAATATTACAAAGGGACCTTGGGTGACTGTTCAGGAAGCCAGACACCAATGTTATTTCTAGAGTTTGAAAGTTGCTTGTAATACACTCCTTGTTTCCTCAGGCATTATTATATCCATCTGTAGTGTTTGATGGCATTGAAGATTAGATAATTATAGTTTTCCTTAGTTATAATAAAAGGTAAATTAGATATGAAAATTTGAACTCACATGGATAATGTAGATATTAGAGTATTTTCTTTAATTTTGCTAAATACAGATAGACTAAATATTGTAACTGTAATTCTTGCTTGATAACTATTTGTTATATATAATTTTACTATGTTGAAATTGAAACATTTCTTTTTGAATATACAGAAAAGTGGAAGTTATCTGGAGTGCCTTTACGTATGTTGTGAATATACTTGGTTACCACTTGTTAATAAAGAGGCTGTTTTGGTCTATGTAAGGCAGCTTGGAGGCAGGTGGGAAGTTCAAGCAGAAAGAAATGAGAAAGAGGGAAGAATAAAAGAGGCAGGATACAGCTGCCTAAGAGGCAAGATGTAAAAGTACCGGTAAGCCATGAGCTATATGGCAAAACATAGATTAATAAGAATGGGTTGAGTTAAGTTGTAAGAGCTAGTTGATAATGAGCCTGAGCCTAAGCTAAACAGTTTGTAATTAATATAAGCTTTTGTGTGATTATTTGGGACCAAGAGGCTGTAGACTGGTCCAGACCTTGGGGCTAGGCCATGACAGAATCTTCAGAATCTTCTGACTCTAATGATGGAATATATATATCCTTGAAATGTGTCAAAATAACTCCTTAAACTACATTAGTAAGGTATTTTTATAGCATCATGAAAAGTAATGGCATGCACTCTAAAGAAAAATAGTTTGCAAAGTATCCAGAAATCAAAGTATAAATTAAATATAACTGAATTGAAATGGAAGTGAGATGTTAACAGAAAACAGTAATTTCTCAGTTAACAGTACTCATGTTTTACATAGGCCAGTAATTGTACAAATGTTGGTAAAATGTTTGCTGCTTACATCATTATATTGAAACAGATATAAACTTGCACTAGCTAAAAGATAAGTAAATATAACAAAAGATAAAGTGATGAATGATGAGCTCAGATATTTATTTTAGATAGGTATGTGGAAACTAAAGTCCCTACATCTTGAGGCCTAGAGCTATTTCAGGAGCTGAGAAATTTCTAGTCCCTTATCCTGAGAGGTTTCTAAACCCCCATGGCGAAGAACCCAAGGCCAAGTTCCCAAGGTCCTGCATAATCAGTGGACATTTTGGCCTAGCCAGGAAGCATCTTCTTTCCATCCGAAGACAATCAATCATCCAGCAATGCCCACCTGATAGTGATAGTAAAGAAACTTCCTCTGGGCCCTCACACCCCAGCCTGATAATGGTATTTCTATGGTATTTGCTTGATCTTTGTTTTAAAAAGCTCTGCTTTTGAATGAGGGGAGCTCACTTCTCCCCTGGCACTGCTGTATGAAAGTCAGGAGCTAAGCGCAGCTGTACGGCTGTAATAAACTTTGCTTTGCATTTGTATTTGGAGAGTTGGTGTGGTTCTTGGGATCTTTCTGGGGGTCACTGAGAATGGGCAATACAGGTGGTGTATAATCATTTCTGAGGAGGTGGCATTTTAATAAAGGAGTAAAATAAGCAGGAAGTGGGCCAGCACATAGTATACAGTAAGGGAAAAGACAAGAGGTGCTAAAGAGAAATACAAGGAAAGAACAGTGCCAGAACGCTCTAGAGTGATGAAGACAGAGTCCTTGATGATGAGATAGTTTTGAGTAAAACTATGATGCAGTCTATTTTGAAGGAATAGTGGGCTAAGATGGAGACTGGGATGAAAGGTCAAGAAAAAAAATGAATTTAAAACTATTAGAAAGGGATTAAGGTGATAGTGGTTAAGTTGTTCGGGACTAGTTGGATGAAATCCGTATTTTGATTCTAAACATTGAAAAGAGTGAAGGCCAGATGTTTTAATTCAGCCTCTATGTGCAGTGCTTCTATCATTCAAAAGTCAATGCAATCACAGAACAGTTTCTTGTCCAGTCCTGCATTCTACTCCACAAGTGATTCCCATGAATTTTGGGGGGGGGGCATATGACACTCATCTTTGAGACACAAAAATATAAAATGGTAAATCTTATATCAATATAAAAAGACAGGCATACAGAGATATCAGGAGATGGGGTTGTGATGTGGGAATGCCTTCCTGTATGCTGTGAATAGCAATCTTTAAATGAAGGAGCTGTTTTGGGCCATGACAGGTATCATAGAAGAAGTATGAGGAGAAATCAGAGCATAGGAAGGAGGAGTAGGGCAGAGTCAGGGAGATCCAGCAAGCAGCCCAAGGAGCAACAAGTAAGGAACACAGGTGACCCACAGGCCATGTGACAGATTAATGGAAATGGGTTGATTTAAGATGTAAGAGCTAGCTAGCAATGTGCCTGAGCTGTAGGCCAAACAGCATAAAGTTAGTATAAGCATCTGAATCACTTCTGACGGCCTGAGCAGCAGCAGCAGGCAGCTAATGGGTCTGGCGCGGTAGGTCTGTGGGTCTGGGTCAGGCCGCCCAGGACCAAGAAACCCCATTGCAACAGGGTTGCTTTATTGTTAATAAAAAAGCTACTTATATGACTGTGAAGCATAAACACCACCACTTGAAAAAGAAGGAAATTAGCTTGCATATAGGCAAACTTCCACATCTTAACAACTGCAGGAAAATGTGCTCACACACGAGACATTGCACAAACATGAACTCAGTAGCAGGACAATGTAAACTGTGTTAAAACATATCAAGATATTTTAGTTCCTTACATAATATAATACTTGATCTCTTAACTTCTGAGATTTACCACTTTTTCTATAATGCTCATTAATAAAATACAAATAATATACATTGACTATCTTCAACACACAGATTCTGTAGGAGACATTTTATTTTGTAAGGGCAAAATCTTGATATTTGCAGATAAGTGAAGTTGTCAATACCAATTTATTTTTATTTTTATTTTTTTATTTGTCTTTTATTTTTAGCAAGTGTTGGTTACTTAGGAAAGCCACAACTGGTCAAAATACAGGAAACGAATGGCATTGGCGTATTTACCCCAGTTATGTTATCTACCAAGCATGTTCCACACTCAAGTCTCAGGGAACTCTGAGAAAAAGAGGGTGAAAGCTCTGGGGAGCTCACTGAATCAAGGATAGTCCCTCGAGATCCATCAAGAGAAGGATCTAGGCCCTCCAACGGTAGGCAACTGACGACTGGCATGGGCAGTATGTGGGGCCTTGAGGAGTGGGATCAGACTGTGTTCCTGTGCTTTGTATGTGGGCTGGCACCTTGGAGCCCATTCCCTGCAGAGGAACACCTAACCCAGCCTTGACTTTGGGTTGAGGAAATTGTACTTGCCTGGAGAGGATGTGCGGTGTGCTATGCTGAGCTGACCCACCTTGGAACTTTTGCCCTTTTAGGGAGGGGATGGGTGGGTAAGGAGGGGGGAAGGCTGATGGCTGACTAGGAGGGATTGGGAGGAGGGAAGGGAGGGGGATCAGGGAGATACATTTTTTTAAAATAAAAAAATAATAAAACGAAGGAAAACAAACAAACGAACAAAAAGAATCAGAGTATCAGGATGATTCGACAGAGAAGGTGTGCAAACAAAATCTCAACAATATGGTTTCCTAAATAAGACCTGCATAATGCCATCAGTTGACATAGCATTTTATACTGTTTCTGTTTCACAAGGCCTCATCTTTAGAAGATTTACAGACCTTTCCCAGGGATGAGAACCTCAATAGTTTATTCTAATTCTCAGTAGTCAGTCATAAAAACATATACATGGAAACAATTTAATGCGAATTCAGTAGGCTTTATATATATATTTATGAAATTCTAAAAAAAATAAATGATAAAGATAGTATTGCATTAATGAATTAAATTATCATGGAAAAATTGTCTGCCATCAAAATGCATATCTGTGAGCAATAGATATGTTTTGCTGAAGCCTTAAAAAGTCACTCATGAATCAATACAATCTGACTCAGATCCTGTTTGGCTTCCTAAAAGCTTCAAATACTTTGCAAAGCTCTGAAAACTGTATTTCTGGAACCTAGAGAATTAATTCCAACAAAGCCATTCCCTTAAACCATCCTTTCATCTAGAGTCCCTAAATAAACCTAAATAGCTTTTCTTTCAAACTCATCAACCATTTACAAGAATAAGAACTTAGAGAAAATTGTTTTCTTTGTTGAAAAACCTTTTTAAAAAGATGAGTAATTCCCTTTGTGAGTAACAATCCTATCCCTCACCTAAGTCTGCTCTCTGTTGCTCTACATCCCATTGCATTCACCAACCTCCAGAGTTATAGAGGGTTTGCACTGTTTTTCTCATGATGAATGATACAGAATATGAAAATAAAAACTGATAACATTTGAATACAAATATTTAAACAAACAATTGTACTCTGCTGGAATGATGTGAGAACTAATTTAAAAGTTTCCCATAAGAATACATTATAAAAGCATACAATATTAAAGCTCACTTAAAATTTACACAATTCTTATATTTAATAAATAATAAATATATGACAAATATGAATTAACTAGAGAAATAAGACTGACTTTGTTGTTGAGCAGAATTACATTTAAACATATACAGTCTTACAGATGAGAAACTTAAGAAAAGCAGAATAATTTATTTGTTTTGAGTGCTACTGTAAACTGACAATTTCCAAATTGTATAATTAAACATATATTTTAAATTATTTTGTTATATTACAAAAATAAATTTAAATTCATAATAGGTTTACTAGATTGTTTCAATTTTTTAACAAAATAATCATTAATGAAAGCCAAGATAATACATGAAATAACTCTAATACTATTATGTAACCTCACTGTAACTAAATTTTTAACTAAAATTATCAATGCAAATATAAAGTGTATCCAAAATGGGGAAAGATGAATCAAAATAAAGATGAGAAATAAAACAGCAGGGAAACGAAAGCATGAAAGTATTATCACTACATTTTCCCCTAGAAGTTAAAATAAGTAAAATCTACAAAAAGCAAACATAGACTAGGAGTGGAATAGTCCTTATTTATATTTATTTCATTGTCATATTCATCAATAGACAATATAATAAATAGCATACATGACTGTCTCTTGAAAATACTCAATACTCATAAAATACTAGTAAATAAAAGAAAATAAAAAGTTTTCACTTTCCAAAAATTTTTCTTCTGTTTAATGAAATTAACATGACAATGATAAATGTATCATACCAAATGCTATAATAACCAAAAGATGACAGGTTCATTACTAATAATATAATTTTAATTAAAATTTGAAGATTTCTCATAATCTGCAGTATTTCATAAAACTCTTGGGTATGGGGCTAAAAATAATCTTTCACATATTACTAAATTAGGAATGTTCTTTTGTCCATTGTTATTTCATTAATACTTAGTTTGTCTCTGGTACATGATTCTAGAGAACAGTTACCTGGAAATTCCTATTCTGCAATTCTGTATTCTATAATCTCATTATTACAGAATGTTACTTATTTATTTCCTTTCTTGTTTTCTAGCTATAGAATCTATAGCAACTATAGTACTATACTTTTTTTTTTTTTGTATTTCCTTTCTTAGGCTAGTCTTAACTGTCTAGAAAAAAAGTGAACATAAAGATTATCTCTAAACTAATCTCTTATTCTACTATGTAGTCTAAAACAGGTGTCATAGAAAACTAAGACTAAAAACAAAAGTTCTAAGCAAAGTGCAAAGACAGAGACATCCTACATTATCTATGACAAGATGCCTGAACTAGGAAGGCTCTGATATGCTAACTAAACTTATTTATTTAGATGTCTCACAAGTCCTGAGTTTAAATATGTAAGACAAGGAATATTTGATGCACTTTGATTGGGCATAAGTGCAGGAAGACTTGAGTGAAGACTAAGAAGAAAATGACTGGATGTAAGTAAAACTTATCAAAGATGCTTGATCCTTGACTGAGTTCATATAGTCTTTGAATATAGTGTAAACTGATCTTCAGAGAGAAAAGCAAAGAGACAAAAAGAGTATATATAATAGATAAGATGATAGATTTATGGGTGATATATATTGAAGATAGATCGATAGATAGATAGATAGATAGATAGATAGATAGATGGATGGATGGATGGATGGATGGATGGATGGATGGATGGATGGATGGATGGATAGATGGACAGATGTATAGAGAGATAGATAGATGGATAGAGAGATAAATAGATGGATAGAGAGATAGATATATAGATAGATAGATAGATAGATAGATAGATAGATAGATAGATAGATAGATAGATAGAGAAAGATTGATAGATAGGTAGATTGATGATAAACAGGGGAGTGTTTAACTTCTATTTCTCTCCTAAAATTATGCCTAGTCATTTCTTGGTAAATAAGTCTGGATAACTCTTTCTTAGTCAAAAATAGGGAATAAATATATCAGTTCAACTGACTTTTCCCACAGTTTTAGTATAATCCGTTATCAGGAGACCAATTATATCACAATTGAATAAGATGGTATCCTATTTTGGAGGAACAAATCTTTACTAATTTTGAGTTTTGTGCTATGGCACATGTATAAGTCAATGTGTGCTATCTACCTGTACATTTGTAAAGTGGTTATATATGTGCCAAAATGCTATCCCAATTATTGAGACAAAGTATTAGATTATACAATGTGCAGATGAGCTATAATTAAATGTATTTTCAGCAACCCATAAATTCAATTTATTTGAAATGTTAATATATGATAAAACATGAATTTATTTTTATCAAATCTATAGAAATGTATAGTTTTGCATAGTAAAAATATAGGAAAATTCATAAAATAATTAATAATGTTCTTAAGAAATATGATTTCAACAAGTCAAAACATTTTCTGAGGCAAAATAAAAAATATATCTCAGCCCAGAAATATTAACTAATCAAAGACTGATACTAATAAAATTATAAAATAATTTGCTTTAGAAAACATTTATTACTTTAAACTTACCTTTATATTTATTTTATTTGTAGAGTGATGTGAAAATGTCTTTCCATATACTGTAAATATCAATCTTTAAATAAAAGAGTTGTTTTAGGCCTTGACAAACACCATAGTAAAAGACAACATAAATAAAAAATCAACCAAAACAGTCAAAAACAAATAAAGGCAACCTCCCTCGCCCCAAGAAAAAAACATATAAAAACCACAAATCAGCCACAGGCCACATAACAAAACAAATTAATAAAAATAAATTAAATTAAAATAAAAAACTAACAATATGCCTAAGTCATAAGCCAAACAAAATAAAATTAATATAAACATCTATATAACATTTTGAAACTTTAAAATGACTAATCCAAATAAACAACAACAAACAAAACAAGACCATAAAACTAATTAAACCAAAAACCTTCTTATAACAGATGGCATCCAACATGGGGCACCAGCTATTCTAATTTTTTTGTAATATATTATGTAAATGATTAATACTTATTAAAGGGCATTTTAACACTTGTGGCTATAAATTGAACTTTAGTGTAATTTTTCAAGTTAGGATTCTTTGTAACAGGGTTGTTTATTTGGGCTCTAAGAAAGCAGGAACTAAACAGAGGCTGCTCAAGATTTTAGCATCCTTTTTTAACAAACTGACCACACCTCGTTTAAACTATTCAAACTCTAAAAACATGCCTCCCAGCCTTATCAACTAACACTAAATTTCACCACAGTAGAGAGATATATTTCATTATTGACTAAATACTTTTGTTTTCAGAAATAATTAGAAAAATTGAAGTGCTACATCATTAAGTTATTTACATTGATGTGGTGCATGCTTAGAACAAAAATTCTGAATATTAAATTAAAACAAAAATGTACATAAAAAAATAAAGTTGAACATTTCATTTAAAATACCTTCAATGAATTTTAAAACAAAATGGTCTTGTAAATGTATATTTTTACACATAAAGGAAAAAACACCTTAAAATTTTGAAATTTATAAAATATCAAAGCCAGAATAAAATATCAATAACTTAATGGTTCTATCCATAGTACCATGGTGTGTTCAATACAATCTTTAAATTCTGAAGCACATTTTTCTTTAATTTTATAGAAGTTGCAAATAACTAAACAATCAACATTTTTCACATAATCAAGTATACATTTAAGATTTTTTATAAGGTTATTATACGTAGTTAAAACAGGGAAGGGATATGGCTGCTATGTTTAAGGTTTCAGAAATGTATTAACTTATCTATTTAGTAACTATTAAGATAAATGAAAAACTGACTGTTCTAGAGTTCTTTCTATCACTATCAAAGGCAATTTGTAAAGAAAAGGTTTTGTTTGGCTTAACTTCCAGGTCTTGATCCACTATTGGAAGAAGCCAGGGAGGAAATCAAGTTCACAATGAAGAAAAACCACTGAAGAATGTTGCTTGTTACCTCAGGAATATGGTACTATCATCTGCAGTCACCATCCACAGTGGGGTTGGCATCCTTACATCACCACCGGCCAGTCTGATAAAATAAATTTTAGCTGCAGTTCCTCCCATCCTGGGCAATTCTAGTTTGCATCAAGTTGACAGTAAAAACGAAGCATATGTTGTCCAAATGTTTGTGTTATTGCTCATAATTTTTACTGGGTAAGGAAAGGATAGTTTTGTATTTGCTGAAAGCCAAATACATAATGCCATCCTACTTAAAATGTATGCATGCATGCACATGCATGTGTGTGTGTGTGTGTATGTGTGTGTGTGTGTGTGTGTGTGTGTGTGTGTGTGTGTGTGTGCGTAGAAATAGAAAAATAGGCCATGAATTTGAGAGAGGGGACATGGAGATGTTGTGTGGAAGTAGGGGGTAATAGAAATTATTTAAGACAATGACCTTATATATTAAATCTCAAAACTATAAGCATGGAGTACAGATGATATTAATATAGAATCTCTGATGGCTTATGATATATGTTCGATTTTGCCTTAGTATTGTCTTCATTTAAGACAAACGATTCTGATACAGTATCCATCTAGAACTAGCTCTCAATGAGACATGGGACTCAACCATGTGCACATTTTCATCTTTTACATCTCACTCAGTTTTATTTGATTTTAATCTGAATTTAATTCAATTGATATGCTTTTTGGATAGAACCAAGTATATTTTCAAAAGTGCATATGACAGATATCTAGACAAACGGTTATGAGAAGTTTGTCATATTTGTAAATCATGTATAAGTTGAGTTCTACTTATCAAATTTAGCTGTCCCTATCTTACCAACTATAAACACACAATTGTAAAGGACCTTTTTCTCTCCTTTAAGAAACACACCTCAAATTTTCCTCTCCCAAGTTTTTGGCATCTGCCATTAGTAACTATTTCAATACTATTAAAAGTCAATGAATTAAATTATGAAAAAAAAATTGACATTTTTAAGGTGTTCTTACTAAGAAAGCCTTAATAATTTCTCAAAATAACAGAAAGATTAGAATGCTATGAAGTGTTGACAATATTTTTTTAAAAATTCTTAATGATCATGTTCACATAACTAAGTGTTAAATACATCTTATAAAAACAGAATAGTCTTTGGATGTTTAAGTATTAATAATCAATAACTCTTTTAATTTTTAAAATTAAAAATATACCAAATTATAAGTGATCTACCAAGAAACAAAAATGATATCTCAGCTCTGCTCTGTTAGCAAAATCAAGTATGAGAAATGGAGACTTCTGTCCCCAAATTTATTGCTCTTGCCCAGTCTTTCCCTGTACCTACAACAGAGGCTTCTAGATATTTTTCTACAGCCTCCAATTGTGACATTTAAAGGGTATTGAGCTTGGTGGTATTATTCACAATCCCAGAATTTGGAAAATATTCAGACTATCCACCAGTAGTTTTCTCTCTTGTGTTTATTTTTCAGTGGACTTCGTCCCAGACCCAGCCTCACTTCATCCCAACTTCACCACTCTTATCTTACTGATGTTTTCTTTATTCTGCTAACACAGCATGCAAAGTCCAAACTTACCTTCTCTGCATGCTTTCGAGACATTAATTCTTCAGTATATGTTATACTATTGATGTTCAAGATGAGCTAGTTGACTCAAAATGAGTATAAGTACACAAATTTGGAGTATTCCAGAGTCAAATTGTCCTGACTTCTATCATACACAGTTAGTAAAAGTTACTGGTTATAGAAAAATTTCTACTACTGCCACTGTACCGACTGAGAGTAATTCATAACTATACTCTAGATATCTGTCCTTACACCAACACAAAAGTGTAGTTTTCACCCCTCATCAAAGATTCATCTCTTTGCAACAGATGGAGACTATTACAGGAAACAACCAATCAAAATGGAGATGTGAGACACAGTCCAAGTGGATGTATCTACCAAAGAATTTCTGCATGGAAGGCTCAGGGAAGATTGCTAAATAGGAGTAAGAGTATAAGAGATGAAGGATCAAGGCATTTGATGTGAAATTGTGTCTCCTAGTAATGTTCAAAGCTATGTTCATAAATCTCATCCACATTGCTGCTTAAACACAAGCTGAACTAAGACGAGGGCAATGAACAAGTTGATGTCAATTGGAGAAAGATATGGAGGCCCCAATCATAAACTAATTAACATTTTGGAGAGAGGAACATATATTCTTCCACAGGAAAAACACACCAGCTGGTTATCTAATACCAAATAGCCAGCCTTGAAAATATTTATGAAAGTCACATTACTTAGATGTAGAGACTATAATAAGAAATATGTACATATATACATGCACATATATTTATGGAACCAAAATTAATGGTAAAAATAAAAGCAATGGACTTTAAACAGAGTCAGAAGCCTAAATGGGAAGGTTTAAAAGGAGGAAGGTGAAGGGAAAATGATATAATTATAGTATAATTTCAAAAGTAATAGAATTAATATAATTAGGTATGAAAAAAGAAAACAAAGCAAGAAAAGAAAATATGGTTCCCAATCTTATTCATTTCCCAGTATGCCAGTAAATTTGGGGGTTATTCAACACTCATATACTACTCTCTGATTGTGCTTCAGATAGGATAGCTGTAGAGTATCACAACAGTCAGATGAGGTCAGGAAATACAGCTCAATTCTTCAAAGCAATATTCTTATTGTCGTCACTGATGTTTTTCACTTATATCTCCCATTATTCTCCCTCTCCTTTCCTTAATACTTGGAGCAAGTTAAATTCCTATTTTAAAATATCTGTGAGTGAAAAGCAAATATTTGGAGCCTATTGAATCGCTAAGGATAATATGTTGCATTAGAAACAGTTTTCTGCTAAATACCTGCCCAATTTTGTAGCATATGAATACATCCTTCTCATCATAACAATATAAGAAGAGGCAAAAATACACCACTGATGACTATTGCCATTGTTCTCCCTGTGATCTGCCTGGATTTTTCATCATTTTTATTATCTACCATAAATTGTTAATGCATTAAAGCAATGGTACTTTTAGCAAAACTAACAATCATCCTTTCTCTCAAGTGTCTGGATACATCATTTTTGATGCCCTCACACACTGTATAAATAGATATTTGGCCTAAGGTCAATCATATCTGTATTGTTTCCATGACCATTTCTATAATTTGCTGCTAGGTGGTAATCTGCAAAAACTTAAAAGCCATAATTTTGCTTGCAAAATAGTACTCAAGAAGCCAAGATCTACACTGTTATCTTTGCCAACAGAAAATTTGTGACCTTCTTCTGACTCATCCTTATGAAAAGGAAAGACACATTGTCAATCTGTTAAATACCAAAAGGTTTCTTCCCCTTCTTGTGAATTAAAGTAATAAGTTAGAACATATTTTTGGTTTGGGGGTTAATATTAATAATGCATCCCCTTAAGTAGTCTATATAGTTTGTTACATTTAAAATGTAACTAATAAATATCAATAAAAATCTTACTTAATCCTTACACATATTTAAAATTAAAGAAAATGATTTTCTTAGAGAGTTTTTTTCAATCCAACCCAAAATCCAACATATTATGAAAGTATTAGTCATAAAATAATCAAATATATTTCTACGATAATATGCATGTTTTACATTATTGAATATTTTTGTTCAAATGATTACTGGGTACTATATGAGCAAATGCTATGTGAATTTTTCTCTTTTAATCTCATGCAGTTGGAACCCTTGACATCTAGTTGTCCAGGAATACTGTGGAACGTGAGAGGGTTTCATTTTTGGAGAAATTGAGGGTTATTATCCAGTTCCACATCTTTCCTATCACTTTATGGCTTTCTTATATAGCCAGATATGAATGTGCTCCCTCCCATTGATCTAGCTCACCTACCCCAAGCCATTCAATTCATGTGTTCTTTCTTCCATGATAGGAAATCTCAAATAAACTTTTTATCTTAAGCTGTCCTAGCTCATTGTACCATCTGAAGAGAAAAGTAAATAACATACAGATGTATTTTTACTGTGCCTATAGTAATAAAAGTGTTTTCTTTAAATATGTACAAACTAATGGTATGCTCACAAATAAATCTATATATACCTCTCTATGTTCCTTTTTCATTAAAAGCAATATGTGCTACTTTGGGGAACATGCACAAAGATTTTAAACTCCTTTTAGTTCCTTATTTATTTTGAATGACTAAACATGTTTATGGAAGGAAGTACTTAATCCTCTGGCTGATGGGAGTCACAGATATTAACGTATTCTGGTGGACAGCACCAATTATCCACAACATTGATGTTAAGAAGAGAAGGGCACATATAGAAACATCCTATAACGATGAATGATTCAAGGAATCTCACTCTCTGCATAACATCTAGCTGTGGGTCTCTGTATTTGTTCCTATATGATACAGGAGGGAACTTCTCTGGTGATGCTGAATAATATGATTATCTATGAATAGAGCAGAATATCACCTGAATAATTTTATAACTGTGCTATTATTAATTTTTAGACAAATAGTATTTGATTATATTTTAAATCCCTGGGATACCTAGTCTCTGGTTCTCAGTTACCCAAGCAGTGCTGAATATAATTTTAATCTTATGGGATGGGTCCAAGTCAAACCAGCTATTGGTTGGTTATACCCACATGTTTTGTGCCATGATTGCCCTTGTAGCAGACACCATTGCAGATTAAATGGCTTTTTACTAGCTTATTGTTTATATTTCTCTGTTGGTGGTGTAAGGGTGTCCTTCTGTAACAAAGATGTTAGAATGTAGGGTGAGGTCTCTATGTATGTACCAGATTCAGTTCTCCATGTTATGTAGGTGTTATTTTCAGTACTGAGGACTTGGTCCTAGTTTATAGAAAAAAATAAAAAACTTATTATCTTGGCTAGGCTGTTTGGGAATTCCTCCCATTCCAGCCTATCTTTTTAAATAAAATATCCACAACGATATAATATATTTACCTTTCTCTTTATAGCTCAGGGAACCCCATGGAGGGTATAGAGAACATAAAGAAAACAGGGACCTCTAAATCAACGTGAACAAAGCTTCTATGGGTTCACAGATTCTGAGGAGCATGTGCAGGACCTACATGAGGTCTATATAAGAGCCTCTGCATACATATTATGGATTCCATTTTAGTGTTTCATGGTACTCCTGAGTGTGTGAATTAGTAGGTCTTAGATTCTTGTATCTTCTCTGTGCTCTTTTCCTTCTATTGATTTGTCTCATTCAGCATCAATGTGTTAGTTTTGTTTTAATATATTATATTTGATTTTGTTATTTTAAAATAATAGTCCTAATTCTTTGTCAAGAGATGTAATAACAGTTTGTTTTGGTTTTCATCAATCTTTCCCACTGTTGATAACAGTATATCTATATCTCAATATATGTATATGTATGTATATATGATTATTAACTGACACTATATTACTTTATTAATTTATTTCATTACTTGATTTCTTCCTGGAATTTTTCTTTTGTGTTTTGAAACATGCTATATATATATATATATATATATATATATATATATATATATATATATATATATATATATATGATAAAGGATATATATTTTATATATATCCTTTGATATAGTTTTTACAGCCTGAGATATCTCACTACTAAACTCACAAGTCAAAATGGTAAGGATGATTGTATTGAAAGTAAGACCTTATGGTCCTAGAGACACCAGCAACACTGGAGAGGGGCATTCCTAACACTAAAAAATATTCTAATTCTGTGTATTTTAAAATATAAGTCCATATATCAGTTTGTACCATAAGGGATTCAGATCTACCTTTCCACCTAATGGATAGACTGGGACATAGTTTTGAGGTCCTTTTAAGGCTGAGGCTACACATTCCCAATGACAAGAAGCAGTACTAAGAGGATGGATCACTGTTATTCAGTTTTCCCCAAAGATTCTGAATCTATTCTCAGTTAAGAGTTAGAGTAGGAAGATAGGGTAAAGCATGAGGTTGGAAAGGCTTTAGAGCAGAATGCTAGTTAGTATATATAAGAAAAACCCAGAGACAAAAGGGAAGGCTGGAAATTCCTACACTGAGGCTTATTATAACTGGTCAGAGCCCCAGGTACTAAGATTACAGAGTGTCTGACGATAACTAAAATGCACACTTTTAAATAGAGATATTTATGAGACATGCAGGGCATGAAGTTGTATAAAGAACTACATATAATGGTTCGAATCTGTATTCATTTGAAAGCCTGTGCTATGCAAGTGACCCCCAAATCCTATACACTGTAAAACAATAGCTCTAATCCTTTGTACAGCCTTCTTTTTGAACTGTTAAACTCCCTTTTCCACTCTAGCCTCCCCCTTTGGTAATATATAATCTCTTAATAAACTGTGTCTCTTTCCACTTCTTAAAAATCAAAAGACAAAAGGATATAGAAAGTGCATAAAGTCGGAAGAGTGGCAGGCGCTGTATGGTTTAGAATAGCGAGTAGATGAAAATGAAAATGGCAGCCTAGAGCATGGCAAGCATCTTCACCAATAACATCTGGCCAAGAGCTGATCTCAAAAATATATAGAGAATGAGTTCAAAAAACCAAATAATCCAGTTTTAAAGCTAAATAAAGAATTATCAACAGAAGAATCTAATAGCTGAAAAACTGCTCAATATTCTAACCATAAGGGGAATGGAAACCTAAATACCATCTAATACCTGTCAGGATGGCTGAGATTAAAAACACTAATGACAGCCTGATGCGGGAATGCCGTTCTGTATGCTGTGAATCTCAATCTTTAAATAAAGGAGCTGTTTTGGCCGTTGACAGGCACCTCAAAGAACACAGGTGAGCCATGGGCCACGTGGTGCTCAGATTAATAGAAATGGGTTGATTTAAGATGTAAGAGCTAGCTAGAATGTGTCTAAGCCAGAGGCCAAACAGCATAAATTTAATACAAGCATCTGAGTCATTTCTGAGGCCTTGAGCAGCAGAGGTGGGCAGCTAAGGGGTCTGGCGCAGCAGGGTCTGGGCCTCTGGCCGCTAGGGACCAAGAAACCACATTATAACAGATGGCATCCAACAAGGGGTGATTATCCACTTAAAGCCTGAGAAAGATTAGAAAGGGTTCTATATCACAGAAATTGAGCCAAGGCAGCTTCCAAATTGTGTATACGAAGCAGGTCATAGTACAAAGAAAATGTGGAGTCCCAGTCACATTCAGAATGGCGCCAGCATACTGGAGGCAGGCAGTGTAAGTTGCAATCAGGCCAGTTCCTGAAATCTCACAGAAGACTCAGCATGTGATTGATTTAAGGTTTCTATTTATTTTGAACAGAAAGGAGACAAAGATGGTTTCTTAGTAGCAACATTTTCTTGGGTGTGATCTGGCCATGTGCTGGCCATGAACAGAGAAGCGGTCTCTTTAAGAGAACTTACCGATTCAGCTTTATCTGCAAAAACTGTGCAGCTCTTTAAGAGAGTGTATTTTAAAATCTCTTCTGGTTGAAAGATGATTAAGGATTCACAGATTCATATGAAAAAGATAAAACAGATTCATATGAAAAAAACCAGTAAATGGGTTACAATGTGTGTAAAAGGTACACAGTCTTCAGAGAGAAAAGAGAAAAGGTAGAGAAATTCTTTAAAAAGAGAAATGAGTAATAAAAATATGATAAGCCACGTAAAGATGGAAAATGAACACAAAATCTGGATTTTGGTTGTTACTGTGTTTTCTTTTAATTTTTAACTGTTAATGAGCTAACTGCAGAAAGACAATGGATTGCAAATGTAAAGGCTACTAAGTTAAACAAGGATATATATTTTAAAGGTATTTTGATTTTGAAATTTGTGTTTAAGGATTTATTGCTTTGGAAGAGTTCTGATTTTGTTTCCACAGAAGATGAGAACCTGTGGATTGCTTCCAGGCAAATATGGTTTCATCAACCAAGACCCCCTGAAAAAAACCTCTGATGGGAAGAGATGGTCATATCAGCTTCAGGGCTGCAGATTATGATCCAGTCTCAAGAACTCATGAGATTTTCAACGCTCTAGAATCAGCAGGAAGTAGTAATGGAAAACTACGCACAAATTCCCAAAATATTGCTTATAAATGTTTGTTTTAACTATAAATGGTTAATGGTTATAGTTAATCTCTAAGAAGAAAAAGGGGATATGGTATATGAATGATTTTTTAAAATTAGATTATTAAATTTACTTAGATCAGTAAATCAGCTGTTAATCTTGAAATGCTTTACATTGGTACAGATTTTGGTTTATTGATACAAACTTATGGTCAATTCTCTTACACTGTATGTATTCTTCTACTCTTCTTTAAGATATGATGTTTATGTTACTAATTTAAAATTGTAATGTATACTTAAGAAATACATGCTATTTAGATTTTTAGGTATACAAAGATATATTTCAATTAGATAGGTAATCTCCAAACACTTCTAAGACATAAAGAATATGGCATTTAAAATATTTTAAGAACTTAGACTTTTCTGGACAGTGAGACAGATTTGCTCCTGGCAGAACCAATTTTCTTCAAGAAAAAAATGGGCACTGAAGAAACTACATATGGTGTATACTCTCTTTGTGGCAATGGTTAGCCACTGGACAAGAACCTATTCTTATATTGACTGCTTGACAGTGTGCTGTTTAAACTGGACATGCAGGTTCAGAAGATGACCTCTGAACTTTGGCAGAATAAGCCAAGATGGTCATTCAGGTTCCTGCTTTACAGAGAAAACTGTCAGACATTCTTCGGGACTTGAGGAGAAGCAATTGATGAACTGTACCAGAATGGGCAGAGCAGATTTCCTGCTTCACTTAAATGAAAAGAGACTCTAGGCCTGTAGGCTGAAGATGGATGCTCCAACTTTATAAAGGAACTTTGGGTGACTATCCCTGCAGATAGGTGTCATCTCTGTCATTTCTAGATTTTAGAAGTCGCTTGCACTCCTGGTTTACTTCGGTCAATATATCCTTCTGTGGTCTTTGATGTAGTTGAAGATTAGATAGTTATAGGTACAGTTTTTCTTAGTCATTTGAAAGGTATATTGGATATGAAACTTTAGATTCATAAGGACAAGGTAGATGATAAGAGTATTTTCTTTAATTTTGCTAAATACAAATAGACCAAATATAACTGTGATTCTTGCTTGATGGCTATTTTGTTATATGTAATTTTGCTATGTTAAAATTGAAACCTTCCTTTTTGATTAGACAGAAAGTGGTAAGTGATGTGGGAATGCCTTTCTGTATGCTGTGAATCTCAATCTTTAAATAAAGGAGCTGTTTTGGCCCTTGACAGGCACCATAGAAAAAGTAGGTGGAGGAATCAGAATAGGTAGGAAAGGAAGGGTGGAGTCACAGACTGAAGCTAAAGCCCAAAGGAGCAACATATAAGGAACACAGGTGAGCCACGGGCCACGTGGCGCTCAGATTAATAGAAATGGGTTGATTTAAGGTATAAGAGCTAGCTAGCAATGTGCCTGAGCCATAGGCCAAACAGCATGAAGTTAATATAAGTGTCTGAGTCATTTCTGAGTGCCTGATCAGCAGTAGTGGGTAGCTAAGGGGTCTGGCGCAGCAGGGTCTAGATCTCTGGCTGCCCGGGACCAAGAAACCCCACTGCAACAACAGCCTATACCGGAAGGAACATGGGATTAGAGAAGTACTCCTCCATTGCTGATAAGAATGTAAGCTTGGACAGCCACTTTGGAAAACAGTATGGCAGTTCCTCTGAAAACTTGGAATTAATCTCCCAAACGATCCAGAAATACCACTCTTGGGCATGCATATATCCAAAGAATGTGCATTCTTATCTCAAAAACATCTGCTCAACTATATTCATAGGAGCATTATTTGTAATAGCTAGAACCTGGAAAAAACCTGGATGCCCTTCATCTACAGAATAGATTTTTAAAAAAAAAATAATAAATAAAGGTATATTTACATAGTGGAGAACAAACTATTCAGCAGAGAAAAAAATGCAAGCAAATGAATGGATAGAGAAAAAGTTATCTTGAGGAAAGTAATTCAAACCCACAAAGACAAACAGAAAACACCTTGCTCAGTCTTAATACTTGGGGGAAGGGCTTGATCTTGCATCAACTTGATATATCAGATTGCATTAACTCACCCTGGGAGTCCTTTACCCTCTTTGAGGGAATGGACGGGGGAAGCTGTGGGATGACTGGAAAGAGGGAAGGGAGGGATAACAGTAGTGGGTATGTTAAAAAAAAATGAGAAAGAGGAATAGGGAGTAGATTATATCAAAACATTATGAAATGTTCAATAAAAATTAACAAAAACTTTCATCTCATTAAAGGTCACATTCTCTATCAACATGTCCTTGCTTGCTGGCTATAGTCATTTTATTTCACACCTTATGCAGCAGATATGGTATTACCTCATTTTCAGTTTTAGCCAAATATGTAGGAAAAAATACAACACTGATTACCACTTTCTGTGTATCCTGGATGTCACATTTATCATCAACCTGTTATGTCCATGTATTTTAGATCAGTGATTCAAAATGAGGCAATCCATGGATATTCAATTTGCCTCCAGTTTTTCTGCACAAATGTCTTGGGTTTTGTATAATAGTTACAGGACTCTGTAATGATGTCATTAATCACCCATTCTTTCAAATGTTTCCTCTTGTCCTCCCTCTCATAAAAAGCAATTCTTTGATATCTGTCTTTGAAGAGCCATGACAGACAGAGATGAATAGTATACTTAATTGTACTGGCACATGCCAGAATCTATTCTTCTGGTAAAATCACTCCATGTGAAACTTCTAATTCAGTGGCATTCTGTGGATAATAAGGAGTGTCCAAAATTACACATTCACTTCTATCTTTGCTGTCACAGCCATGCTCTCTGCTCCCTAAAAGGCTAGTCTGTTTCTTTCTCAGTATGCATGTGCATATTCACTGTAACTGAAGACTTCTGCCTTCTCTGTTAACATTTATTCTACCCTTTGACTTAAGAATGAAGAGAACATTCTGAAAGTACTAACTTCCAATAACATCCCAGATGATGTTGTCTCACAAAGATTGCAACAGTCTCAAGCAAAGAATAGTAAAAAGGGAAAAAAAGAATGATACTTATACACCAAAGAGTTTGTCACCTCAGATAAAAGAAACAAATAAAAAAATTGGCAAAAAGCATTAAAATCCTTTCAATGACTTTCTGATAATTTTAGGTTTTATATATACCACATATGCATGTATATATAATGTAGGTTTAATATTTGCAGCAATATAAGTAAGGAATATAATAATAGCAATAAAAGAATAACAGTTAATCATATATTTATTTTAAAATGAGGAGTAGCTTTTACACTTTTTTTCAAATTACATATGCAGTTTCTACCCTCATTAACATTTTGCAGCACAGACCACTCTAGATTGCACAGTACTCCCATTAAATTAGATGCTTCCTTTTCATTAGTTTAATGACTTCAAACTATTAGCCAGAGCTATGAGAAATTGTATCTTGTCATTTTTGCTTAAGTTGAAGCACATGAGAAATAATTACCCCAATTACAAATAAGTGATAAATGGGCTATTAAATAGTTAGCAAAACTGAATGTTTTGTTTATACTTATTGTATCTGAGTAATTAGTAAAGGGTCCACCTCAGTCTCAGAAGGAACCAAACTGGAGAATAACCTATGTTTTTTCCTATGATATCTGGACAAGAATAAGAAAAAAATATCACCCCAAACACCTGCAAGATCATTAGGGTTTAATCAGAAATCATTACGCATTTTCACCAATTCATAAACTTTTTATGAACTATGTGAAAACCAATGAAGCACAAATCTAAATTTCAAGGAAAAATTGTTTTATCTTAGAAATAAATGCACACCAATTCAAAATTTCACCTTTCCTGATTCTTCTTTGTGTTATATTTTATAGTGTTTCTCTAAATTTCATGAGGGCAGAATCATTCATGACAGCAGGTCTACTGCTTATGATGAAAGCTGAAATACTGTAGTCAGGAAAATACTATCTTACAAATTCATAAGCATAACTATGTCACATTTCATATAATGTTTCTATGTTTAACTCTGCACAGCTTTCCAAATACTCCTTTGCAAAGGTTTACTTATCATCACAGACATTAACCTTGAAAAAACAATGGATAAAATCATTAACCACATATTTCTCTCCTCACTACGTTGCTGTCTTTAAACATGAAAGTAAACTATAAACAGATGTTGCTGGGAAGATGTATATGTTGACATGTAAAAGGATCTTTATGTATACTTAATATCTATAAAATGGACCTTATTTTTAAACAAAGACTGCATAAGTATAGCTGCATTAAGGTCATGCAGAGTTAAAGTATGAGCCAAGTCTCATCACTAAGTCATGCCATTGCCTTGTGAAGACAGAAACTTAGAGAAAAGAATGCCATGTCAAGATACAGAGAAAAAATGGAGAAGTACCTGTTGTGGGATGAGAATTACCCAAAGTACCAGAAGAGTAAAAATGGTTAAGTGTGGATTTTTTTTTTTTTTTGAGTATTGAGTGGAAACTTGGCCTTGACTGGTTAAGATTCTGACTCTAGAACCTTGAAAAAATTAATTCCTGTTATTTTAAGACAGCTAATTATCAAGTATTTGTAATTTGGAATATTTATCCCTAGGAATCAAATATATATGATAATGTAGATTATGGTAGCTCATATATAACTTATATCAGAGCTTCCCATAGTTGAATGAGTTTGGTACTGACTTTCTCTGTCACATTAGTTATAAATGGCCCGTAAATTCTAGGTTAGGTGTGGGACTTCATGCACATGTCCTTCTCTATGCAGAGATAAGATTTAGATTGAGCTTTCCAGGATGTATTCCTTGCAAATGGAACCAAGAAACAAGCAAGGGTTGGTATTCTACTATTTGACAGATATGGTTATCTCCTCTCTCCCTCTCTACTTTTGCTGTCTATATTCATAGCTTTACTGGTGTTCCAGTTAGTTTTTGTTAATATCATGTCATTGTAGGATAGCATATTTAGCTTGACACAGAAAGACTAAACTGCAGAAAAGTGTATTTTGAGAACATGGAGTTCAAGTTGTATGCATTTTTTAAAAGAGAGTACGTGCCTCAGAAAAAGAGGCAGGCCAAGATAAGATGCATAAGGATACATTATAATTAGTTAGCAACCTCTTCTTTTCTTCTAAAGTGAAAATCTTTATTCAGAAGCAAAGGGGAAGGTTAAGTTCTGGTTTTATAAAGTATTATAAGTTTCCAAAACCTATCAGGTCTCTTAAAAAACTAAGTCACTGAGTAAAAAAAAATTTATGGGTTGAATATAAAATGTCCCAAGTGCTCTAGAGGTTAACAATTCATGTTGCAGTTGCACACTAACTTCAACAAGCAATTAATCCATTTATAAATTTGCACATGAATATACCATTAGAAGTTGGGGCTTATTTGAAGAAGTGATTTAGTAGTGCATGACTTTAAGGAAGGAGTTCTTTTACCTGTACCTCTCTTGTCTTCCTCTCTGTCTCCTTCTCATTCATCACTGCCACAAGATGAGCAACTGTCTTTTCCCATGGCCTTCTGCCATGAAGTTTCTGTCTTCCCATTGAATCAGAAGATATGAGTCAGCGACCATGAAAGCAATCTATGAGGCTAGGTCAAAATAAATCCTATCATGGCTTTTCTGTCTGTCATTTTTAAACATTAGAGCAATCTATCCTAGAAATTTAAGCAGAATTTTGTTCTTCTAGAACACACAAACCAAGTTCATTATGCAGCTTTAATATTGACAAATGATATATGTACATTTCTTAAGGATCACAAAAAGAAGGTAACTGGTATCTAAAACCAATAATATATATATTATTCTAAATATAAAAGTCCAATGCTATTCTAATCAAATTATTATTGATAATAACTCAATTAGTCTAATGTATCAGTAGAAGGAATAAAATTAACTGGGGTTTGATGATTATGTGTGTTTCTTTACATAAATTGACAATGTGAAAACTGCTTATACTTTTATTTAGTGTTAACCATAAAGAAATACTTTCTAATGTGTGTTTCAAGGTATTTCAATTAAGGTAAGCACACAATTTAATCAAACTAATAGCTTAAATTTGATTTTCAAAATAAAAATTATTATCACTTTTCTAAAACATTGTGCTGTTTGGATAAACCTTCAAAGGAAATGAATGTGTATTTGTACATGTATGTATTCATGCTGAACATTTTTATAAATATACTTGAAAAGCTTCTTTAATTTTATTTTTGCATATATGTTTTTTAATTATAGGGTGATGGAAATAAGTAAAGAATTATATGTATTAGCCAACAGGTTTTTGCTTTGATGAATGAAAAAAAAATTAATCTTTTTAAGAACCTACTTTGCTTACTATGGTATATTATCTTAAAATACTAATTACATGGTATGTATATTACTAAATATAATCATATTCAACATATCATGCTGACTTATGCTTTAAAAAACTTTGTCCCTTAATCTAAATTCACTCATGCCAAAGTCAGTGCTGGGCTGGGTGTTCCTCTACAGGGAATGGGCACCAAGGTGCCAGTCCATGAACAGGTACACAGTTTGATCCCACCTTTCATGGCTCTACACACTCATGGCAGTCAAAAGTCATCTACCCCTGCAGGGCCCAGCTCCCCCTCCGGATGGATCTCCAGTGGCAATTCCCAATTCAGTGAGCTCCCCAGAGCTGCAGTCAGCCATCACCATGGGAACCTTCCTCACAATCCCTATCCCCCTGCTCATACAGACTCTCCTCCCTTGCTCTCAGCTGGACCAGGAGTTCTCCCCAGTGCATGCTATAAAGATATCAGAAGTCTGTGGTCGGAATAGAGATTATGATAATGATGACAAATGGAGCATAGACACTGCTCGAAACAGGAGGAAAGGGAGAATGCTCAAATGCTAAAATCTTCACTAGGAGCTTAAATTAAGGCAAGCTGCTGGCTTCCTTCATCCACTCATAAAGCGAGTTAAAGAATAAGATCTCTGTATGCAAGAAATATGGGAAACCAGACGAATGAATTTACATAGTTTATTAGAAGTTTATTAAAATTTAATTAGTTAACAGATTTACAGCTATGATTCCTGTCACGTCTCTCCCCACCATCACATGACACACATTGCAAATAGCATCTATATAAAGGAAATTGGTTGCTATCTTATTTTTTATTAACTGGAAGAACATATATGTACTAGGAAAAATTAATTTTGCGCTAAGTATGGGAAATGATTTACAGGCAGATTACAGTTATTTCTAAAATCAGATGTGAATGTTTACTATCTGTGATCAGTGGATGCTTTCATATGCTTTGAGCACCTAAGAGTAAATATGTATGGAATTTATTTTTTCCAGTGGCTCTGTTTTTTAATATGAAATTAATATTGTCTTCTTTTAAATATTTGTTTTTTAAAAAGTATTAGCATCTTATTTAAGCCAAGTTCTTGATTACATAATATACTATTTTTTCATTATTACTTCTAATTTATGATTTATGGACACCTTGGCTTTATTTTAGAAATGTATTCTTGTGTCTTGAATATCCAGCTAAGATGCTGAGTTGTTTAATTTTTGTCATTTTTGTTGCTGTTTGTTTGTTCCAGGAGGTTAAAAGCAATTTTAACCAGGATCCCTTAAAGTACTTTCATTTATAAAGATGTCTACATTTAAATCTCAAATGAGGCCACATGAATACTTTAGAGAATTAATATTAAAGATTTAAGATCCAGTTAACATGTTATAGGGAGTATTTTAATATAATTAATTGGTTACTGTCTTGTGAATGGCTTGTTCTTCAGCCTTACAGGCAAGTAACATACCCTATAGATTCTTTAGGAGGTAGACCTTAAGGTCTTTGAGCCAGTACCCATCAGCAGCTGCATCTGTCACACTATTATTGGTTTAACTCCTTGTTATTTAACTTGTGATTCACCATAGTGTATTCATTGGCTTTGAGTCTCTCTCCAGCTTCTCTCAATCATTAAGGTAGTGCTTCAATGTGTGTCTTATGACTTCCATGTCGCTACTCTATTAAGGTTTTCTTCTCTTACTACCCTGTAGCCATTACCTGCCATTCAACTGACACACCTTGGCTGACCTGACCCACATCTTGGGACTTCTTGCCCTTTTAGGGGAGGGGATGTGTGGATGGGGAAGGATGAAACTGAGGGATGACTGGGAGGGATTGGGAGGAGGGAAGGGAGGGAGAGCAGGGGGATACATAGATAAAAATGACATTGTTTTAAATGAAAAAAAATTAATTGAAAAAAGAAAAAAATTATCTACATTGTCTTTAAAATGTCCACTATACCTCCCTTCCCCAGGTGATTCCATCCTGAAGACTCTCTATTTCATAGACACTCCTCCTGAAATTAGCCAAACCTGCCTACGTGTTCAGTAGAACAATGAGATATGATGCAGAATTTTACTTCACTTTGCCTAAGGCCTAAAATTTAGAATGAATCTGAAGTTGGAAGAAATAGCCTAACATGTTTGCTGGAGGAAATTTCAAGAACATTCAAGCTGTGTCACAGTTTCTATGAACATCTCCTATCCAGGTCTCTGGTGGTAGAGATTAAAGAGCAAAGAAAAAAATGTGAGAAATGTTTGTAAAGAAAAGACATTCAGCTTAGGCATAAAGTTAATATAAAGAAAGTTAACTTGCATTTTACATTTTCTTAGTCAACTTTTTATTTCCCTAAACCTTTTTTATATCTATGCCTTCATAATTTTACAAGAACTTTGTATCTAAAATTATCTTCTTTCTATTTAATCAGTCAGGAGATATAGGCGATTACTGAGAACAGACAATATAGACTGAGTTTATTTTTTAAAAAAAAGGAATGTAAAATGTTACTTTGAAATCTGTTTGGCGAGTTATCCTTTATTTGAAATTTGATATCAAAGCACAAATTATTTTTAGACCTGTACAATCTAAATGATCCAAAAGTGTAATATAGATAAAACTCTGGTAATAAGAGGCATGACACAGTCTTTTCTACAGTGGGAAAGTTAAACATTTTAAATGCCAGGGGACTAAGTAAGGAACTGTTAATACTAATATTTAGTATGTATATAGATATAGTTTTGTATACATTAGAGAATGTGATTATTTATATGATGGTCAACCTTTATTTGTTTTTAATTATCTTTAATAGCTTGTAGTTTAATTATCTATAACAGTTTATTGTTTAACTAGTAGCTGTGTAATCAATATTAATTTGTATTCTTTAGCCAAGAGGACATAAAAACTCAAACATTTAAAACCAAATATATGTAATGTGGACACCTTTTCATCTAAACATACAGAATAGATAGACATTTATAAGAAGACAAATAGACTTTCAAAAAGACAGCCTGACGGTAACAAGTACTGAGATCATGGTACTGAGATCAGCCTGGGACCGGTAGGGCTGAGATGCAAACCTAAGTGAAACCTGATAATGCAGACTACAGAGATGCAAGGAGATCGAATGTAGGCAGTTAAACTCAAAGAGAAAATGGCAGATATACAAAAATAGTGAGCATTTATAAGGCAGGATTTCCCAGTCCCCAGACATCGCTAGAAGAGCTGAAAAGTTCTTTTGGAAAAATGCAGATCATGGGAAAAGTCTCCCCCTCCCATAGATCTGTTTCTGAAGGAGTTAACCAGGAATTCCTGGACTTGGCCAACATTTTTATAAAAACCCAAGAATATCATAGTAACAGTTAACTCAGAGAAAGTAAGAAAGGATAGACCAGCAACAGTGGAGATCAGCTGAAGACATAACTTATGAATGTTGGGAAATTTCCATTGAGATTTTGGATCTTCTCTGAGAAATTTGGTAGAACCTTTAAACGGGTGCAGCCTGTCAGTGAAACTCCTGATATTTAAATGAAGAGCTGTTGTTCTTCCTGAGTTCTGAGTGCCAGACTATAGTTTCAGAGTTGTTTAGTTTCCAGTGAGTATAGCAAAGAAGGCTGTTTGCAGGTGAAGCTGCTGTCCAGGAGAGCTGAATAAACTTTATTGGCCTATGTTTACAGTCTTACGTCTAACCCTTTCCAGATGTTTACTAGTAAAGATAATTGCAGTGAGGACAGACGTTGAGTATATGCTCTTGGCAGAGGAACAAAGACCTGATTTGTGAGAAAAGAGATCTTGTTTGTGTGACTGTTTTCACATAGAGCTAGAAGTTATTAATATGCCCTTAGATGTATAAGAAAAAATATGCCCAATAAACAATCAAGCACACTGTTAAAGTTCTTAAGAAATGAATTCAGGGGAAATAAATGAAAAAGTGATAATCACACACAAGAAATCCTCTTCAGGAAACAGCTAAAACATTAAAAGGCAATTAACACAAAAACTCTTGAGATTTTGGCTTTACCTTCACCAGGGCCCTTGGCTCTCATGAGTCAGGTCAGCCTTGCTGGTGTCAACTAAGTTTCTACTTCATATTTATATAGTTCCCATCAAGACAACATTAAAAGTAGCTGTGGCTGTTAAAGAGAATTGTTAAAGTGTCAAAAGATGATGGTGTTCTGTAATGGGACAATAGGCAAGACTCAAGAGAACCGAGAGACCCATCCACAAGTTGTACAATCTTTTGAAAATGCAACTTCATTTGAAAGAGATATTTTCAAAAGAATTGTCTTGAAGAGTGTCTTGGCTGGTTTTACTCTTTTTTCCTTTTACTGGTTTTGTTGTTTGGATTTGTCATCTTGTGCCATTTGAGAAGAGGGGATCTCACTTGAGGAATTGCCAATGACTCTAACAAATTGACCTCTTAGCATGTCTGTAAGAGATTTTCTTAGATAAAGGTTGACATGGGAGTGCCCAGCCTACTGTGAATAGTGCCACCCCTGGACAGATAATTAATCCTGAGTTGTATAAGAAATCTGCTTGAACAAGTTATATGACAAGCAATCCAGTAAGCAGAGTTTATCCATGGCCTCTTTTTTAAGTGTCTGCCTCTAGCTCCTGCCTCGAATCCTATCAGTGATGGAGTGTGACCTGTGACTTACAATTGAAATAAAACTTTCCTGTCTCAAATTGTAATTATCATAGTTCTAGTAGAAACCCTAACTAAACTAAAGGAATTTCATGCTTGAAAATAAGTGCCTAAGGAAATATTTCCCTAGGATCAGTCTGAAAGTCAAGCAAAGATTGATACAACTATACTCCTTTGGTTAAAGGTTACATATTGACCTGGCAGTAGGGCTTGGTAGCATCACTGAAAATATACTAGTTTTGAAAGGTTGTAAGATGCAAGACTAAGTTTGTCATATCAGAATCAAAGGCTCTACAAGAAGGATTTGGAAGGTTATGATATGAAGCTGTTATGATGAATTCTAAGAAGCTGTAGAGATGCCAACAGCATAGATATACCAGACCCAAATGATGGTCACTGAAGAAACATGAAGACACTGAGTATATCTTGCTTAAGCTCTAGGCTATATAGTCTTCAAGCAGACATGCTAGGAAAGTAGTGAAGCCATTTGGAGCCTGGATGATTTCATCGCAATCCCTAGACACTGGATATTGACCTGAACCTTTGAGGTTTCATCTGCTAGGATTCATTATTGATTTATTTAGATATTAACATGATAGGTTACATTCCTCCTTTTCAGATTGGAAATTTTTATTCAGTGCCATTCTATATTAGAACTATTTAATTTTATTTATAAGAGCTCCCTGCAAAAATACAAACAAACAAACAAACAAACAAACAAACAAACAAAAAGACCCACTGCCTTGAGTCTCAGAAGCTCAGAAGACTTAGACTTTTAAACATTATAGAAAATGTTCAAACAAACCAATATACAGAAACCTGTGGGACTTTTAAAAAACTAACTGAATGAATTTTGCATTATGAGATGACATGAAATTCTGGGAAAATGATTGGAAAGTCAGGGCTTAACAGTTACATGGCTGAATGTCAAGCAGAGAGAAGGTTGAATTGTTATTGATAACACAGATGGCCAAAGTGAATTAATATAGAATCTAGAGGAGATAAGCATTAGGGTTTGACAATGAGAAACCTATTAATTGGTTTAATTGAGATAGAAAGCACTACTCTAAATGTGGGTAGGGTTATGGAATGAAAAAAAGAGAAATCCAGCATAAACACTAGGTTTTATCTTTCTCTTCTCGTGCCTATGGATATAATACGAGCAACTATATTGTTTTTCTCCATGACTTTTCCACCATAAAGGACAGTACCTATAAATTGTAAGCTGAAATTAACCTCAAGCTTATTTTATTAAATATTTTGTCCATGTAACATATAAAGTATCTAAATTGCACCCCACACAATAGACCATGGAAACTAAATCTATATGGTCTGGTCAGGTGGCTAAGTGAGTAAATGCTTGATAATAATACTGGTGACTTGAGTTTGGTTACTGGAGTTTATGTGGTAGTAGAAGAGAACAGTGTTGTGAAATATTATTTTAAGAAGTATTAAATTTCTTGGTGCTAGGAAACATTTGTTTAGTGATGCAAAGAGGTATTGCATTCTTTTATGTTGTACTTTCTTAACTCTGTGAAGCTATGTTACCTTGCCTGTCTAAAAAACCTGATTGGTTTAATAAAGAGTAAAGAACTAAACAGCCAGTAGCAAGGGAGGAGAAAGGATGGGTGTGCCTGGCAGGATGAAAGAAAAAAGAAGAAGAAATCTGAGAGGAAAAAGAAAGGAGCAGGAAAAGGAGGAGAGGAGGACAGTAGGGGTCAGCCACCCAGCTAGATGAATAGCTAGCCATGGACAGAGAAGCAGAGAAAGGTATACAGAAATAGAGGGAGATTAGAAAGCCCATAGGAGAAAGATAGATAAGATAATTTATGAAAATCTGGCTAGAAACAAGCCAAACTTGGGCATGCATAAGAAAGAATAAGCCTCAGTGAGTTATTTACATGGGAGTTGTGTGGCATTTCCCTCCTAAAGTAAAAGAGTAAAAAGAAAAGTGGAAAAAGGAAGGAAGGAAAACGGAAAAAAAAGGAAAGCAAGAAATAAAGGAAGGAAGGAAAAAGGAAAGGAAGAAAGAAAGAAAGAAAGAAAAACAACAGCAGAACAGATTAACCTTGGAATCCACAAAACATTGTGATATATTTGGGTACATCTCTCTCTCTCTCTCTCTCTCTCTCTCTCTCTCTCACACACACACACACACACACGCACACACACGCACACACACACACACACACACACACCTGAATATGCACTAATTTTCCCACATATATTCATACTCTTACATACATACACAAGTAGATTAACGTAAAAAAAATAACGAGGTACTTTTAATTAAATGAAAATTATGGTAATTTGTGATCACTTAAAGAAAAAGTTTAAAGTTCTTAAGAAAGAAGATATCAGAAAACGGAAAGATCTCCCATAGTCGTGGATAGCTAAGATCAACAGAGTAAAAATGGCAGTCTTACCAAAAGAAATCTACAGATTCAATGAAAGACCCATCAAAATCCCAACACATTTTTTTTTACCAACCTTGAAAGAAAAATACTCAATTTCCTTTAGAATAACAAGAAACCCAGGATTTCCAAAACAACCCTGTTAAGTAATAGAACTTCAGGAAGCATCACTATCTCTGACTTCAAGCTATACTATAAAGCTACTGTAATAAAAATAAAATAGCCTAGTACTGGCATAAAAACTGACCTGTGGATCAATGGAATCAAATCGAAGACCCCAATCTTAATCTATCCATCTATGAATACCTGATATTTGACAAAGAGGCCACAAATATATAATGGAAAAGAGATAGTATCTTCAACAAATGGTGCTGTCATAACTGGATGGTAGTGTGTAGAAGAATGCAAATAGATCCATACCTATCACCCTGCACAGAACTCAAATCCAAGTGGGTCTAAGACCTCAACATAAATCTAGCTACACTGAACTTAATAGAAAAGAAAGTGGGAAATACCCTTGAACGCATTGGCTCAGGTGACCACTTCCTAAATATAACACCAATAGCACAGACACTAAGAACAACAATAAATAGATGGGGCCTGCTAAAATTGAGAAGATTCTGTAAGGCAAAGGACACGGCCAATAAGACAAAGACAGCCTACAGAATGGCAAAAGATCTTTACCAACCCTACATCTGACAAAGGACTGATCTCTAAAATATATAGAGAACTCAAGAAACTAGAGGCCTAAAATCCAAATAATTCAATTTAAAAATGAGGTTCAGATCTAAAAAAAGGGAATTTTGAACAGAATTTCAAAAGGCTAAAAGACACTTAAAGAATTTCTCAATATCTTTAGCCATCAGAGAAATGCAAATCAAAACAACTTTGAGTTACCATCTTACACCTTCAGAATGGCTAAGATTAAAAACACAGATGATAGCCTAAGCTGAAGGAAGTGTAACTCCATTGCTGGTGGGAGTGTAAACCTCTTCAGCAAATTTTTAAAGCATTATGGCAGTTCCTCAAAAAAAGGGGGGGGATCAATCTGCCCAATAATCTAGCAATACCAACCACTATCATGCATATATTCAAAGGATGCAAATTCTTACTCAAAAGGTATTATTAACTTAACTCTGTTAATAGCATTATTCATAATAGCCAGAACCCAGGAATGAGTTAGATTCTACTCAACTGCAGAATGGATTAACAAATTGTAGTACCTTTACACAATAGAGTACTACTACTCAGCAGGGGGAAAAATGACATTTTAAATTTTGCAGGCAAATGGATGACTATGAAGAATATCCTTCTGAGTGAGGTAAGACAGGCCCAGAAAAACAGACATGGTTTTTACTCACTCATAAGTGGACTTTAGGCATAAAGCAAAGGATAACTAGCCTACAATTCACAAACCCCTGCTGAAGCAGCTAGGTAACAAGAAGAAGTTAAGACAGATATCCAGGGAATCCTCCTGGAAAGAGGAAATAGAGAAGATCTCCCGAGCAAATTGGGATCATAACAGGGAGTGTGCAAGGAGAGGGGGAAACAAATTACGAGAGGAAATGCTTGAGTGAGAGGAGCAACAGAGAGGGAGAAAAAAGAAATGGACATTTTGATATAAGGAAACACTGTAGAGAAAAAAAAAAAGAAAAAAAAAAGAAAAAAAAAACTAATAGAGAGGGTGCCTAAAGGGTACTTCCCCTATAATCAAATGAATGATCACCCTAATTATCATTATAGAAACTTCATCCTGCAATGGATTGAGGCAGAAGCAGAGATCCATAGCTAAACACCAGGTTGAGCTTCTGGTCCAGCTAAGAGTTAGAGAGGGGAAAGAGTAAATGAGCAAAGGGGTCAGGACCATGAGGAGGAAACCCACAGAGAGGGCTGACTGGAGCTATTGAGAGCTCAGTGAATCAGAAACAATGACTAAGGAACCTTCAGGGAAAGGAGCTAAACCCTTGTCTGTCAAGTGGTGTGGCCAGATTGTGGAGCCACTTGCTGTAGGATGTCAGAGCCCATTCCCTATAGAGGAACACCTAACTCAGCCATAACACTGGCGTGAGGGAGTCACACCTTCCTCAAATGGATGCACCAGACTGAACTGACCCACCTTGGGATACCTTGCCCTCCACCTCCACTAGGAATGGATGGGACAATGGGGTGGAGGGAGGCTGATGGAAGACTGGGGTCAGGGAGACTGGGATGAAGGAAGGGAAGGGAAACAGTATTAGCTATGGAAGAAATTATTAAAGTGAAATTTAATAAATACAAAAACTGAAAAAAGGAATAAGACAATTATATGTCAGGACCATTTGAGATATATAGAGAAAGGTTACAAAAATACAACCTTTGACACTACCTTTTGAAATTGTGCTATCGTGATTTTCTTTCTCCCAAAGAGGACACACAGAGATATCTAGGCAATGATAGCTTAACTAAAACTGGTGTTTACTTTAAAAGAGCAAGCTCTTGTAAACAGTGGACAAAGGAATAAAAGATGAGCCATAAATTGTATTCTACCAGTTTTCAAAAAAATTATGAGAAGCTTGTATGTATAGCATGGTTCTCAAAAACAGGTTCTGCGGTAACATGCAGAAGTTTTTTCTTTGTAAACTGTATTCCTGCAAATCAAGAAAGACTTTCCTGGGTCATGATAACAACGAAAAGCTAGTGGGCTGACCAACCCATACAACCCAGGCGAAGAACCCAGACTATGTGTTGGCCCTCCTCCTCATTTACTGAATCTATGGACTGTTGGGGCATATGAAAGGGATAAACCTACATTTCAAAATCTGCAAGGTCTTTAGGTTAAAAAGCAGCAACAGGATATCCATGAGGAGCCCCAGTAATCCCATCTTCAGTAGTATGGTAGAAACCAGAGGCCTTGATCCAGACCAATGAACACTTGCATGTAAAGATGAGCAGAATAAAAGGTAAATTGTGGTTTCTAACACTACAGCTACCAACTCAAGATTCTTGTCTTTTTGTTATTTTGGTTTGGTTTTTCTTTGAGATTTGTTTTTTATTTGGGAGGAGGATTGCAAGGGCAGAATGTTGATGCAGAGTGCAGGGAGATAAGTGGGATCAGAACACATGATATGAAATCAATAAAGAATCAATTAGGGTTACGGTTAGGGTTAGGATTAGAGCTATTGGGAATTCACTGAACCAGAAACAACCACTGAGGAACTTGCAGGGATAGGAGCTTAACTCCCAACTGCCAAATGGCCAATGGCGTGGTCAGATTGTGGAGTCTCCAGCAGTAGGATTAGACTATGTTCCTGGTGCATGAATTGTCATCTCAGAGCCCATTCCCTACAGAGGAAGATGTAACTCAGCCTTAATACTGAGATGAGGGACTCAGACCTACGTCAACTGGATATGCCAGACTGAACTGACCTACTTTGGGATTCCTTGCCCACCTTGGGGAAATGGGGGATGGGATATGGGGAGGCTGAGGGAGGACGGGGATGGACTGGGCAGGAGGAGCAGTGGTATATATGAAAAAAAAAAAAACCAAAACACTCTCTGGGTGAGAAGAACTTCTTTGTGAAATGTCTGTATGTTTTGCAAGTAGCTCTGGGAATGTAGCTTTTGGGAGTCATTACTCATATGGCCATGAGCTTTACTGTGACAGAGCTGCCTGGATATATCACAAAAATATTCCACGGTCCCAATCAGCCTGCTCCTCCATAAACCTGGAAGATTAACCCATCTCAGTCCTCACCCAGTGTCTACTGTATGAAAATCCCTAAACCAGAAGTTCACTGGGCTTTTCCTGTTGTTGAAACTACTTTTCCTGGAAACCTAGTATTGAAGCCTGTGCTTTTAAAAATCTTTCTGTAATAAAACTTCTCTTAAACTAAAAAAAATAAAAATAAAGGTAAAAAAAAAACAAGAAGAACACCTAGGAATGTGGAAAGAGGAATGGAAAAGACGAGTATGTAGTCTGAAGTTTCTCTGTCCCACCCAGATGTTCCCTTGGCAGATTTATAAAATAATTGACTCAGAGGCTTAATTTTATAGTAAATTCTGGGCCAGCAGTTCAAGATTATTACTAACTAGCTCTTTTGCTTAAACTTACTCACAGTTATTATCTACTTTTAACCATGTGGCTTGAAAACTTTGCTTCAATGCAGAATTCTCATCTTGTTTCCTATGTGTCTGGCTGGCTTCTGCTGTTGTCATTTCTCCTCAGGTAATTCTCCTAGCTGGATAGCCCCACCTATGCTTTATTCCTGGCTACTGACCAATCATCATTTTACTAAATCAATATAAGCAACAAATATTTACAGTGTACAAGAGCATAGTCCCATAGCATGAGTATATAAAAAAAAGAGCAATACAAGAGATAAAATAAAAAAATAAAACTCAATAAAAGAGGGAAACAAATGCAATCATACTTCATATATAAATATCTCAACATTCTCTTTCAGTTTCCTAAAAAAAAAAAAAAAATGCTTTCAAGACGCAATGATTTGAATAACTGTCCTCTAGACTTAAATTCTGGTTAACTGAAATCCATCAACATTTCAGGGACTATTGTCACAACAGTATCTCATGTCTATTTTAGTTTTAAGGAATATATATATATATATGCAGTACATTTTCAGTGTAGAAATATATATTATATATGTAAATATATAAAAATATATAACATATATATTTAAGGTATATATATATATATATATACATATATATGTTTGTTATTTAGCAAGTAGGCTGAATTAACCAGTCATACTTTAAAGACCATAGGTACTGTAAGATTTGAGGTAGCAAGAATGAGTACTCTCATTCATTTTTGACAAACACAACTCAAAATCTAATTATTAATATGCTATTTTTTCAAGTAGTTCGTGTTCAGTGTAGAAATATATATATGTATATATATGACTTTATATATTTTACTGAGATTCAAGCACACACTTATTTTTACTTCATGTTTATTTGTTTAATTAGGTTCTGCAATGATTACATATTGTTTTTAATGCTAAAGAAAAATAAAGTTGACTTATGGTGGAAAGATTATTCCAAATATGGAGAGCAAGTAACCTGTATAACATCAAATGTTTCAATTTTTACTTCTTGAAAATACTTAAGAGTTACTGCAATAATAATCATAATAATGTGCTTTCCGAGTTTCTTTTATTCTTTAAATATTTATTCACCCAATTATGGTAATGAATACTATTAATGTTTTCTTCTCTTTGTGTGGAGATTAAATGTTCATAGCTATAAAATGTCATATGAGTTCCAATGAGATGGATCCACTAGAAAGGCTTCTTGTTGCCAAGCATACAAACTCAATTTGGCCCTTTGAAATTCACATAGTAGAATGAGATAACAATTACTGCATGTTGTACTTTGTTGTCCATAAGTCAGTAATAATACACACACACACACACACACACACACACACACACACACACACACACACACATACACTAATGCAAACACAAACACACATACACACAGGCACATGCTAAGATGCAATAAATGCCACTGGAGCATCTAGATTAATAAAACATTTATTTGTATACTTAATCTATTAATTTACTAAACTATATGCAACTATTTTAAATGTAAAATAATACTACTGAAAGTAACATGGTCGATATTAGACCACCTCCACAACTGTTCTGAAATTTCCTGGAGTAAAACTTATTTAAATAGCAGCTCTGAAAATTTCACAATCACATTAAAGAGAGAAATCAATACAGTCAGTGTTTTATTTTCAGAGTTCAAGCAAAAGTATATAAATATATATATATTTAGAAGGCAAAAATGCATTATAAAATGATTCAAAATGCAATAGTAAGGTCTTGGGGGTTTGACAAGTTATAAAATATAAGTAAATGTTTAATCATCTGTTTTAACACATTCAGTTTTTGACTCCTCATGTGGTAAACAATGATGCTAAAAAACTGCAACATCTGGCTTATAGGCAATATGCCCATTTACCCAGTCTATTTAGAATTTATAGTTACAAATATTTTATAAACAGCTTTAGCTACTAGACACACCTGTAGCTGTTACTTACATATGAAACAAAAGTTCTTATTCTTATTCTTTTTAACTAATCCTGTTGATTTAGAGTGAATTTGACTTGTATAAAAAACACGGAGAAAATATTTTTCCTGTGTTTATGAGGATCTTTCTAGGAGAGATTCATATTTGAATGAGAAAAATGGCCCTTCTTTATGAAAGTGGAGCCCCTCACAATTCCTCCATTCTCAATCAGTACTGCTTATAGGACCTTTTGACTGGACAGCTTACAGTGATGAATACTTTCTCAGGCTTTGAATACAGAAATTTGACTAGAGAGTGAGACATTGTCTACTTGTATTCTCTGGCTTTTACACTTGAACTGAATTCCAAAACAGCATTTCTTACACTGTAGTTTAGACAATTTTGAAAACTTTAAGTAAAGCAGCATTTGCAATTTCAAGAATTAATCAATATTTTATGGAAATATTGATATAAACTTATATATTATATATTTATCAGTTTATACATTGATTCTAGATTATTGGTAAAAATCTAACTCAATAAACTCAAAACCTTAATTAACTTTGTTATATAAAATAATTAGGATAAAATTAAATATCTAAAAATATATTTCCTCAGAAATTTGTGGTGACAATTATATTAGAATGAAATGAAAACTTAAACTATCAAATTACTTATTGATTATAAAACAAATGTCAAGAGTCAACTAAAAATAGAAAACTTTACTCTGCATAATTCCTTTAATTTCAAGAACAAATATTTAATGAATAGCATTTCATGTAAAATATCTATTTCAGAGAAAGATTCTAGAAACATAAATACATTCCAAAGTAATTTTTCCTATTAGATTCATATTTGAAGTTGTAACAATAGAAGGATGTAAAACAATATTAGTAAAGGACCTACGAATGAGAAAATTTGTAGGAGGAAAAGAAAAGTAATTTAACTGTTGAAAACATTTGGCTGAATATATTTCTTGATTTTATGTTTAAATAATGAAAGAATCAGAGTATATACCTTCAAAAACCACCCTTCTAGCTTAGCTTAATATAAAAATAAAGCAGAAATACACTGGAATATAGATATTATATAAAACAAACTGAGATATATAAAACCCCAATAATAACTAAAGCTAAAATATCAATACCTAGGAAATGGTATGATTTTAAAGACTACACAGGTAAGTGACTCTTAAAACAACTTTCAAGATTCCAGAAATGTAGCCGGGATACATCACCGTGCCAAACTCCAAAACACATCTGTGAAAACTAGTACTTTCTATCAAATGTATTTGTTCACTGTAATTATAATATAGTTCATGTATGCACAGGTACTTTTAAAACCTCCATATTTAACCCATATAAAGAACAAAAATATATGGAAATATACAATTTTACATAAATCTATTTTAAGGAAAATGGTTATGTGGGTACATATCTAAGTACTATGCTTAAAACACGATACTAAAAAACAATTATTAATTTAAAGGAAAACAAGAGTATACGCTGTTCTCACTGATTACTAGTTCAATTAAACTTTAATCTTGTCTTTTGGAGTGAATTGAAAACTGTAATGATATTTAAAACTTACCCCGTTTAGCGGATATGTTTTCCATCCCAGCTCTCCCGTCATAGTAGTTGTATCAAGCAACACAACTAGAATTAAACAGACAAAGTTAAATGAGCTTCTCAACTGATGTAAAAATATGTCAACATTATTTACATCATTATATCAAACGTTCTGTTTCCTCATCACAGGAGCATGAAGAGTCGTGTTCCTTTTACATTACATATATTGGCCCATTAGAATCCTTTAACATAAGAAACAGACATGAATGAATACAGAGTGAAATGCATTTGGTTTAATAACTGTAAGGGACACTGGTTATTCATTAACAATTACAAGGTCATTTTTATTATCACATATTTTTCAATTTAAAGAAATAGCCCACACTGTTTATTCTCTAACCTTAAAGCATAGAATGTTAGAAATGCTGTACTAACACAAGCCTCTGTATATTGTTGCTGTTAAATTCTCACATAAAATCACCAAGAAGTGAAGATGGTTCCTTTTAAATAAATGATAGCCTTCATAGCATGAGATACTTCAGTACTATGTAATATACTAATTGTTTATTGAAGAAAAAGAAAATTTTGAGTTAATCTTTTCCTGTAACCAAAGGAAATGTATGATTTGGTAAAAGAAAATAAGGCCTGCAAACAATCCCTCCCACTACAAACCTTCACTGAAAGAAGAGGAACTGAGCTGAGAGTTCTTCAAACAGCAAGAGAAAAGACATAATAGGTGCTCAAGAGATGTAGCAAAGGGACATAGAAACGAAATCTGCTTCCAGCACTGCTATCATCAGCCCAAAGGACCACAAACACTAGTTGAAAGTGCCAAAGCTCGGGTCCTATACGTTGTTTATGTGTACAAGTGATCAGGTAAAGAGGAAAGGATGAGGAGGGGAGGGAAGACAGAGAAGACAGGGTACAGTGATGTAATATAGAAACGGAGAGAGAGGGCTCTTTGGGCAAGGACAATGAGGAAAATACAGAAGACAGCGAAGAAAGAAAAATAATCATAAGGTGTAGCAGTGGGGTTTCTTGGTCCCTGACAGTCAGAGGCCCAGACCCACAGACCTGCTGCGCCAGACCCATAGCCACCTGCCTGTTGCTCGGCCCCCAGAAATGACTCAGACGCTTATATTAACTTCATGCTGTTGGCCTATGGCTCAGGCACATTATTAGCTAGCTCTTACATCTTAAATCAACCCATTTCTAATAAACTGTCTGCCACGTGGCCCATGTCTCCCCTGTGTTCCTTACATGTTGCTCCTTGGGCGGCTTGCTCGATCTGTCTGACTCCACCCTGCTTCTCCTACCTATGCTTTGATTTCTCCTCCTACTTCTTTTATGGTGCCTGTCATGGCCCAAAACAGCTCCTTTATTTAAACATTGAGATTCACAGCATACAGAAAGACATTCCCACATCAACAAGGAAGTCTCCAAAATTACCAGGAATTGTACTATTAACTATCTGATGAAACCTATAATACATGCAATTCTATGTATAAATATACATATACTATTTAAGTGAACTTTTCTCATCTGACCTATCACCAGAAGACAAAAGTCATTTAACAAAATCCTCACAACCAGACATAAGAGGTCTTCTCTTGAACTGTTGTTCAAAACTTTCTAAAACATACAGCCTATTGTTACTGCCCTTGGTTGCCCCTCCATAGTTTGAATGTAAATACATATTACTAAAGACACTATGCACTTCAGACACAGAGCCCAGAGGAATATGAGCAGTTAACTGACCCAAATGACCCTATCCTTAGGACTAGATTTATTGTACCTGAGGTGCCTTACAAACTTTCAATAGATGGGGGCAACGACAACCCTACCCAGTTGTGACACCTATGGATGGACCACAATAGCCAGAATAATACAATAATAATAAGGGAGGGGATATTCTCCATACTTGGTGGTAACCAATAATTATATATTTGGATTTAAAACTGCCCAACAAGCTGAAATCATGTCAGGTACTGAAAACCTAGTCAATTACTTGGTGCTACTGAAATCATGGATCTTAAAGGAAAATCTACAAATTCTATTATTAAACCAGCCTAGTACCTAACAATCTAACATGCATCTTTTCTCTTTGAATAACTTCAGACCGTTACAGGAAACCACAGCTAATCTAAATGCAGAGCCATGGATCACATTGTGTCTATCTACAAAACAACCCCTATACCCAAGGCCCAGTGAATATTGCAGAAAAGGAAACAGGGAGAATATAAATGCCAGAGGGTCATGGAGTATCATATGAAAGTTTGTTATCTAGCAGTGTCCGAAGCTATATCTATAAAGAATCATCAACACATTTGCATGAACATATGCTGAACATGGGCAACACCAATTAATATGATAAACTGGACATGAAAAAGATCAGAGGCCTCAACCTTACACAAAGTACTACAGGCAACGAAGGGGGTTCAGAGAGTGGAAGTGATAGTCTTCCCTAGGGAAGAGAACACCAATAGGTTCACCATTATCAAATGATCAGCTGTGAAAACATACATATGAGTAATATTTCATAGATTCAGAAGGTTATATTTAGAAATATGTATGAATAGACACATGCATATACATCATATACATACACAAACATACATATATGGGCATGGAGTAAAATTAGTAAAAAATTAAAAAGTGACATGAATTTGATGGAAAATGAACAGGGTATATAGGAGGGTTTAAAGATAGGAAACCAAAAGTAAAAATGTAATATTATAACCTGAAAAATGTTAAAGCAAAAAGAAAAAAAGGCAGGTGGAGTTCAGCTGAGAAGAGTTTTGTAATGTTTCCATTATATACACATAAATCCATTCACACACATAAATATACATATGTATATACATATGAGTGTGCATGTATGTACATGTGTATTTTTCAAGTATTATATCTCTCACCCTAGATAATTATCTTATAGTTATCAACTTATAGTTATCTACTGATGGATATACTCTTTGTATAATTTTACTTAGTATTCATTTTTATTTTGAGACATGGTTTCTCTAAGTTGTCCATCTGACTTTGAATTCACTGTACAGGACAGAAGGACCCTAAAGTTATCCTTCTTCTGCTTCAGCATTCCAAGCATCTGGCATAACAGTCTGAGTCATCAGACTTAGCTTCATTAATGGATTTGTGTTCAATCATTCATTCATTCACTTTTTTCTGCCATATATATATTTATCATAGCATTAATGCCACAGCATACAGAAAATATCATAGACTTCTAAAGGATTGACAAAAGTAATAAGCAACCAATTTGCATAGATTCCTATAAGCAAATGAACCAATCTGACAAAACATAAAGGTGCATTGAAATGTTCCAGGTCTAATTAAATTTATGCCTTTATAGTAAAATACCTATTGAACATGTTTGCAGAACAGTAAAAAAGCATTTTGTCTAAAACTGATGCATACATTGAATATAATAAAACATGAATTTTGCATTTTCTGTTTGAACTACTTCTGGTAAGCAAAATAGCTTCTGAAAAGAAAATTCTCTGGTTGAAATATACTAGTTAATAAATTGAGAAGGAATGACCAGATTAGGATGCACTATTTGCTACTGCTAATGAATTAATATATTAAGCTAATGGTTTTCCATGGCTGCAAACATCAAAATAGGAATAAAATGGGACATAAAAGGCTAGAGCTTCTAAAACACTTTTTTAATAGTTTAATTTACTCTATCTCAGCATCCAATTCTAACAAGCTTGGGAGCAATAACAACAAAAATTCATGTCCACAGTAACACACACACACACACACACACACACACACACACACACACACACACACACACACACTGACTTGTTTCATTCAGTGCATGATATCTCATAATTTAAAGAAAAATGTAACATGACCATATAAAAATAAAAAGTTATATTATTTTAGAGATATACTAAGAGGTATAGAAACATGTAATTCCAGCATCTACAATAGGTCACTGACGATTATGCTGTTACTTATCTAGAAGTTTTATGCTTTGGAAATATTTTGTTATTTCCCTGATAGATGGCAGGACTAGTAATTAATTCATATTAGCTGAAGCGAGAACATGGTGATTTCTCCTTCTGGTAATCTCTAAAGATTACTTAAAATCTTAAGTATCTTTATAAAATTAGTACATCAAAGGATATCTACATCCCATGTCCATTGTAGCTATTTCTATATACACACTGAAAAACTACACAAGAATCCAAAGAATTGAATTCTTTTAGGACACCATATAGAATGTTATTATCACACAAGTGGAATAAAGCACAATGAAAAATATGTATAGCATGATATTTTTCATTTGTGGAATCTAGAATATTGATCTCTTAGAACTTGACAGTATAGTAGTGGTTATGAGGGGTTGAGGAAATGGGGGATGATAAGGGATAAGAAACGTCGGATCAATACATACTCATTTTTGTTTGCTGCCAGAGCAACTGCAGATGGTAAATGTGCTCATTTAAAAAGTTTACAAGAATGAATCATAAGAATTTTAGCCATAAGGAAATGACAAATGCTTTCCTGTCAGAAGTATAACTGGCAGAGATTTTTTTTCCACATTCTGTAGTCTGTCTCTTAAGTGGCCTATTAAATTGAACAGAGATTTCTCCGCAGAAATATCTTGCAATGTGTTTCCATCCCTACTAGAGAAATAAAAATTAAAGCCACTTTAAAGTTTCATCATTCTATACCAATAGCTAAGATTTAAAAAACAAAACAAAAGACAAGAAGTGCTGGCAGGATGTGGAAAATGAGAAAATCTTGCATCTTTGCAAATTATTACAGCTACTGTAGAAATCAGTGAGGCAATTGCTCAAATTAAGAAAAAGATCTATCATGACCCAGAAGTACCACTTCTAGGCATCTACCCAAAAGACTATTTCCTACTACAGAGACACATGCTCATCCATGTTCATAACTGCTCTATTCATACTATCTAGGGCATGGAAACAGCTTAAGTGTCAATCAGTTGATGAATGAATAGTGAACACTTGGTACTTATAGATAACAGAATTTCATCCAGTTGTAAAGAAAAATGAAGTCCACAGGTAAATGGATGGAGCTGTAAATAATCATTCTAAGTAAGGTAACACAAAGACAAATATCACATGGTTTCACTCATAGTAGCTCTTTGTGTAAAATCTTTAAAATTTTGTTTTAATTTGTGATGCTTTTAAAATGCAAAAAACTAAAAGGTGGCACCTGATGTTGGACTGTCTTTCTGTATGTTGTGGATATTGTTCTTCAAATAAAAGATTATTTTGGCCCATAACAGACATCTTAGGGGCAGGTGAAGAAATTGGAGCATAGGTAGGAGGAGGGTGGAGTCAGAGAAGTAATCCAGCTGCCCATGATGCAAGATATAATGAAATAGGTAAACCACAGGCTACATGGCAGGACAGATGTATGGGAATAATGTAACTGTATTCTTGAATTCATAGCAACAGTGCAGGTTTACATAGACCTGCACAGCAGGATTAAACCAATTAATATTCTTATATGGAGATGGGAGGGGCTCATGAACAATAACTGAGATACATTTGACAGTTGATGGCTTCTTAAAAATGAAGATAGAGTTTATTTTTTGATTTTTTTTTACTTTCTTAAGGATCCTCTTTAGTAAGGCAACCATGTTCTGGTGGATAGCATCAAGTCTAAGGTGATAAATCAACACCAGTTGTATTTTATAAATTATTAATAAAAAAGGAGAGACATGAAGTTGTGATATGATGGGCAGGTAGAAGATGAATCTTGAATGAGCTAGGGCAAATGTGGTTAATATGCATTGTATGAAATGCTCAAATAATTAATAAAACAAATTAATAAAATAATATTTGTTTTTGTCATATGTGAATTTATTTAAGTGACTAATGCTTACACAGTGTGATCAGTATTTTAAATTTGGATTATCTTATCATTTTAAATTATATATTTTTCTTGAACTATAATGATATATACAAAGACTTATGCATATACATACACCCTTAAACTTATAAATTCAATGAAAATCAAAAGCATATCATCTTCGGAGATTCCCTTCTGCTGCTTTTTGTTTCCTTGGAACTTAATGACCTGATATATCTGAAACTTTGCATTTAAACAGCAACTTGCCATTTCTTTCTCCAGGCCCACTCAACTATTCTGAAAGTCTAAATGAAGTACCTTAGTATTTGTCTATAACAACAGGATTTATTATGTCTACTCATGTTGTGACAAGTAAGCAGACTTTCTTGTTTCTTCAGACAGAATAACACTCCATGGTGAATAGATGCCATCATTTCTTTATTCATTTATTCTTTCCAATAGACATTTAAGTTGTCTGTGCATCTCTACTTTGATTAATTTCACATTGAATTTTGAACTACAGATCTCAACAACCTGATTTCAATTTTGTTAATAAATACCAAAGAAGTGGAAAGCTTCATTTACTGTTTTCTCTTTCAACCTGGTGAATTAGAAAAACACTTTTTTCTTTTACAAATTTATACAAAAAGTTCACAAGTACCATTAATAAATAAAGATTTCCAAACATAACACTTGCAGGTAGAACTATCAAAAACAAATAATACTAAATGTATCAGTAGATGTTAATTTATTTTTTTAAGTTACTGATATAATGAGTGGAGAATTAATTGGCTAATTCATATAATTCCTATACTTGCTACATTTTGGTGACTTAGTTTTTAGTAATCATCATAATAAATTCATTTCAGAATACATAAATGTAAATTATATACACATACATGTAATATGCATATATATTACATATATCATATGTATATATAGTACAGAGCATTTGGGGGTTATTTACTAGCTTTCAGAAATAAGATTTTCCTAAATGCTGTATTTTTATATAAAATGGTGGCATTAAAAAATTCTTAATAGTATTTTTAAAAATTGGATTTTAGACAAGTAAATGATGCTTTGATTTAAAATAAACCTGAAAAACGTTCAGAGTTTAGTATTATTACAGGCCATGAATGTTTTAATTTTACCATTTGTTTCTTATACAGAACCCCACAATGCAGATTTCCCAAGCTAATTACATTGAACCCAACGTGGTGAGTGCTCCCCCTGCTGGCTTTAAACAAAAAGTTTGCGTTACCTGCCAGAGTGCAAAATCCCTGCAAACCCAAACTGCAACAGCATGCAATAGAAAGGCAGGAGAGTTTCATTTCAAATGAAACACCCATGCTTTAAATTATGTGTAGTTATGGAGTAAAACTCAAACATAAATTTTACTGAGACAAACTAAAAATGTAATTGTTTAAATAATGAGAAACTACATAATAAGTAAATACTATGGTGTTGCTAACATGATATTTGAAATTTTTATTCTGTGAAGGCATAAGGCATAGAATATGATTGAGAAAAAGTATTTATTTTAACTTTTGGAGTAACCCAGGATATTTTATTTATCTCTAAAATTCTACTAGATTATATCAGTGTTACTTTTACTTATACATCTGGAAAATTTAAATGTTTTTATGGGCTAAAAGTAAATATTAAATAATAAAGTGAACTTTAATAGTAGTAAAATAAATACAAACACATATAAACATAAAATTCAATAATTTGCATAAATATCATGACTTTAATTTACCTAGTCTTTACTAATTTAAAAACAGTATACATCTTTGTTAAAATCAAATAATAAAAGAATATACAATTTTACTTATATATCATTTTGATAAATGAATAAGGAAATAAACTATCTCACTAAGAAAGTCCTTTTATACTAGGGGTTGGGAATAGGAATGTAATTCAGCTGTTAGAGTGCTTGCCTACCTACCATAGAGCACCATTTAAACTGGAAATGAAAGTGAGTATCTTATAGCTCCTGCACTCTGGTGGAGATAGAGGGAGAAAAATTAGATGATCAAGACTGTCTTGTCATCTTTAGCTGTATGACTAGTTCTAGGTCAGCATAGGACCCATGGAATCCCATCATGAAATACTCTGTCTCAAAAAAAATCTCTATCATCTATCTGTCTGTCTATCTATCTATCTATCTATCTATCTATCTATCTATCTATCTATCTATCTATCTGTCTGTCTGTCTGTCTGTCTGTCTGTCTGTCTGTCTATCTGTCTATCAGGATAATTTTATTTAAAGATACAAATTGATATCATAAGAACCGACTATATTATTTTCAAACATATAATATTTTTGTTAATTGATTGAGAATTTTATATAAGTATAGGGTGTATTTTGATTACATTAACCTCCCCTTTCCCTCACAATTCCTTGCAGACCCAGGCCCAGCAAATCTATTTTGTATTGGTCTTATATTCATGGTTACGGAACCATACACTAAAGTTTGGTCCACCTACTGGCTGCCACATGTTCTTCATCCATTCTGGAATGCTGATGTCATTATTTCAATATTTTAAAAGTTCAAGCGACCACAGAAACTTACTTGGGTACTCTCTTTAATTGATTTCATGCACAGAGGATAAACATTCTTTTATAAAGTTATTCCACTTTAAGGCTGGATCAGGAAAGGCGAGATTTGAGTCACTCAGAAAGAACTCATCAGGGAACTGTTTGATGGCTTGTCTTCCACTAGTCATAGCAACTCCTACCCACTGTGTGATACTAAAGAATGAGAATACTTAAGAGAAAATGCATCAGTCATAATGTTAGAAGAATCAGTCACAGAAACAAACATGCACCTTAGTGCAGTAAATACTAGGCATAGACTTTGTCAGTTTCTTTAACTGACATGGAAGTTATCAAATTAATCCCAGCTTGACAAAACTACTTGGTTCATGCAGTTAAAACTAAAGATCTTTACTTACAGGCCTGTACACCACAGTGTTATAATCAATATTTAATCCTTTCCCAAACTAAAAAAGATTGCTGTGAATGTACAAAAGTTATATGCTTACCCCTCAAATGCCTCTCTCTATATTGATATTATTTTCAGAGAAACACATTTGCTTCTTGAAAATAATGAAGCCCTGTTTCATCTATATAGAGATCTACAGTGGAACTGAGAACACGTTTTTTGTGGTTGTGTTTATTTCATTATCGTTGTTTACTTGTCTTTACTATAAGTGACATTTGTCCTTACTTTTATTTATCCAGCCCTTAAGTTCAGAGAACTTGGAAAATCCCATTTGAACCATAACATGCTGACTATGTAGTAAGTAAGGTTAAATTACTTTCACAAATTATGGAGAAATTTGTGTTGAACTCTTGAGCTCATAAACAGTTTTGTACTTCACTACAGAATATTTTCTTCAGAAAACATGCTGTTTTTTTCTGAAAAATAAATCATTCCACTTATCTCACATCTAAAAATTGTAATTTTTTTAAATCATTTAAGTGGCAAAAGTAACAAACTAAAAGAACAAACTATGCATATCCCTCTCGATGAAGTTCCTTCCAAGTTATTATTAAATGAAACAAATTTGCTATTGTTTAGAGCCACAGCAACCTGCAGAGTTATAACTACCACTATGAACTTGTCTAAGAGAAAATAGCTAATGTTTGATTAAAATATTACTATATGTCCTTCCTTTTACACATCCCTATTCTCTCTTTGCAGTCACATCTAGATACTTATCTTTCCTGATACAGTTTTATTTGCTTCCTTTTACAAACACGCCTTAAATATGTCATTACCAGCACTCACCAGAGTCCCTACGGGAATGTTAGGATCATTCTAATCTCTTAGGATCTCAACAATAATACCAACAGTCTGAGACCCAATGGGTGTCATTTTATCCACCTATGTGTCCAAAGGCGGTTATGCATTACTACCAAATTATTGCTTCTGGTCTGTGCTTACACACACACAGAAGAGTTAGAGGCCAAAAATGCTGTCATGTTGCTGCTGAACAGTGTTTATAATGTTTCACATGTTTCATCTTAGGACCAGAAGTCTCTATATCTGCTTCAGCTACACAGGGTGGTATTAGTTTAAAAAAAAGAAAAGGGAAGAAGAAAGAAGGACTTTCTTATCTTTAATCTTGGTCTTGGCAGCTTCAAGACTGTTTAATAAATATCCCAAGTTTCTCATGTCCCCACAAAGGTATCCCACTTAACTAAGACCATTGAGGGTGCTTCCCATTGTTTACAAGGCATCAAAGTCAACTAAGCCTTTCTACTTTTGTCCTTGTGTGGTCTAATGTTTTTAATGCACATTAGTTTGTTTTTGTGTGTGTGTGTGAAAACACAACACAAAACTGAAGCTTTGAAAAACACTTGAATTATGGTTGCTATAACTCTTGTTAAACAAAGTATGACCATTTACTGCAGAATCTTATCTACAATTCAATGGCTTTTTCAATGAAAAACAATGTCTATTTAATAAATCAGTCTTTTAAATAGTTTTGACATCTTTATTTTAAATAGAAATAGAAGTTTTGTTTAAAAACAATAATTTTATGTAAGATTAAAACATCATCTGTAAGTAATAATATTTTCATTCTTTAAATTGTAAGGGATTGTTCTTTTGTGGTGTTGTTTTCCTTTATTATACTTATGGACTTGATAACATACATTTCAATATTTCTCACTTGGGCAGTAATGTGCCAAGAAGGGTATTTAATAACATCTAATGTGTTGGTCTAATTTCAACAGAAGACTTTAGAGCCTCTGATATATATTACTGTTAGGTACTATATAATTTAGACATTCTATAAGATACAGTATCTACCTTCAATGGTTCTGCAGCATTTTATTACTTCTACTATTAGAATTTTTGTGTTGATTGGCATGGCACAGATTATTCACACAAGCAACTAGCAAAACAGATTAAAATGCTCTTATTTGGAGATGTAGTTAAAGAGAGGTTTCAGTTATTTAGGAGATTGTGTGAAATATAACTGCTGTTCTCTAAGATAGGGCACTCATATCACATCAGTAGTACCAACACCAGAGCTGTCATTAATCGGATAACTTATTCCAGTTTCAACAGAATGCCAAGGATGAAACAGATAGAAGAAACATATCCCTGGAGTCAACAAAAATGAGAAGTAATTATTTTCTGCCTGTAAGATGCTCTCAAATAATCTTAAATACAACAAATGTCTACTAAATTTGTCTAGAGAGACACAATAGCAAATTAAAAATTATCAGAATTAGACATTGATAAAAGGAAGGCTTTCATCATTAGAAACAGAAAATGTCTAAAGAATAATCTTAATTATATTGCCATCATTTTTGAAAGAAATACTTAGAAACAATATGAAAGGACATATTTTCCCAAAAGCTAGAGAACATTTAAAATCATTTATTATTAATAATTAAAATGTAAAATTAGAGTTCCTCAGAAGTAAACAGTGCCTCTTCTTTTTCTTTCTATAATAAAATTAGTAGGAGAGTAGAAAATAACATGGCCAAGAATTGCATATTTAGATAAAAATGTATGCTTAGCTGAGTTTTGAAAGAGCACTCAAGGATAAGAAGTACTTGAAATGTTAATATTCAATGTGTTCTGAAGATGTTCAGGTACCATTTCCATATGAACTATCTGATGTTGTTAGCAGACAAAATAGTCACTAAAGAGTACAAAATCAAAACAGACATCATTTGAGCATGTAATTGGCTGTTAGAAGAGACACGTCTATTTTACTTTCAGGAGTCACTGTTCCTCCTCCAGGTTGAACTCATCCCTTTTAGCCAGAGGTGCTCTCAAGCTGTTTGTTTTCACGTCAATCCTACATATTTGTCCTATGATGAGCACAGTGTTTAACTGACCCTCTCTTATCAGTTGATGTGCTGAATGAATTTACTACATTATGGGAATATATTGCCAAATTAGCATATAGATTTGCATATGAATAATCAACTACCATTATTACGTCTAAAGCCTTAAAAATCTAAAATAAGTGGGAATTAGTCTGTGAATTATTCTAGTAGAGTTTTGGTGACATAATCTTGGGACATTTTTATAGTAATATAAAACTCACTACACCTAAGAAATTCCTTGTGGAAATTTACTAAAAAAATGAATTCTACAACTCTGACACATACTCCATTAGTATCCAGGGATAAGACTTGTCATTAATATTGTGGTTTATGTAACTGTTTTCAACCACAATTTGTTAATTATTATGAATTGCTCTGTCCTAAAACAAAAGTGTGTAAGATTCCTAGCATCTGCCATGTTCCCACTTTTTATGGGCTGATTTTCGCACTCTACTTGATTACCAACACTGGGAGGAAAGGAAGGGGAGGAGTAAAGTAATTTAGTTCAATTGGGTCATGAGTCATATTTTCTATCCACACTTTGACTTTCTGATATTAATGGATCCACTTAAGGAGTCATCAAAACAGACATATGTACAAGAATTTCTTTTCTTATATTTCCCCTATTTTCCCCTTAGAAATGTATGCTATGCCATAGTTCTGCTAGTCTGAAAGGGAGTTAGATCAAACTGCTGCTTTGAAGACTCATTTCTAAAGTTACTGAAAAAGCCTGTTCACGAACGTGCAGATTTCATAGTCAACTGCTCATGAAATATACTTATTCAGTCATGGAACTGGATAACCTATTAGTTCACTATTGTGAATTCTGGTGAGATGCTACACAAGAATTATCTAAATAAAAATGTAATTTTCAAGTGTTTTCATGCATACTCCAACATACTTGGCTGCTGGAAGGACATGTGTTGTCTTCTAAATAGGTAAATGGAATCCTACCAGTCACGCTGGTAACAGTGCCTATGGAAGATATGTATAATAAAAATACAGCCATGATAAGACTTACATAAAATATGCAGTAAGAAGTTGTCACATCATTTGTATATTAAACAGCCTTAAGCACAAACATTTGATAAAGTCATGAGAAGGATGTAGGATAGCTTCCTACTGGAAATGACTAAGAAAATGTCAGAGTAAATGCAATGCCAGATTGAGACACAGAGGGATTGTGAGGCAACACATCTTTTCCGGCATATTTCTGAAGGGAACAGGAGTTGAGATGGGGAAGAGTTCATAAATGAAACATTTACAAATGTGACCCATGCCAGAAGCAGTATGACTTTGGTAGACAGAAACGAATGACAGATGGAAGCTTTATCGTTGGCATAAAAATAAACTTTTAAAAACCTACATTAGTATCCTCATTACCCTGTGGGGAAGGCACATCATTAAGGAGTATTGTTAAACTGTTTATGGCTAAGACCCTCTGCAATAAAGCAAATCCAGTGGAAATGAGAAAATCATTTTAACATTTAGGCAAATAAAAAATCTTTTATTCAGCATTAGTTTCTCAAGTATAATTAAGGACAGAGAAGCAGATATAGACATTCATAATACACTGAATAGTCTAATTTGCTGGATTGTGGGAAGAAAAATATAATGGTGACAAACACTCATGGCTTAAAAAAAAAGGACAAGGTCACAAGTACCTCCAGAAGGCCTTAAACTCCTGATCTTTCCTTAATTTTCAATTTGCTGTGATTATACGTATGCATCAATAAAAGCTCTCTTGGTGAAGTCATCAGGAAGCAGTCTGTCTTTGGCATCATAGTAGAGCTCAACATATTCTCTAAGGAGGTGAGGGCATACTCAAGTTGACTGGTTTTTGCTGGTCATGCATACAGGAGACCAGTTTATAAATGAGAAGAATGGATTATTCACTGATGGTTTGTCTCAAAATGGAATCTCTTTCGTGGAAGTTAAATTTATTCACCAAATTATAGATTAAAGATTTCCTGTATAGTCCTAAATTACTGACAATGTATAGCCCGGGTTTTCTTTTGAAAAACCATCTTAATTTCCTAGTGACTTTTGATTTCAAAAGTAATTTTAAAGCTTCATCATTGAATGATGCTATGATAAAGAAACGTAGAGTGGTTTTTCTGTTTTAAATTTTTTGAGACAAAGCTCCATGGGCCAGGATGACAGAATCTGTAATCCTTCTGCTTCAGCTAACTGATTGCTACCATTGTAAGCATGTACTCACACCTAACTTATGATGTTTTATTCAACTTAAGTTAAACAGTTTTCGATATATATATTGTCCACTACACTACTGGCATTTTAATTTTTACATACATATAGTTCTTATAGTTGTATCTTACAACATTTTACTGAATACATTTTGGAAAGAGCTGTGGGATTATGTTCTGGTACATTGTGGGAGATTGGGTAGCTACATTGTAAATAATTGTCCCACCCACTGGTTTAGTAAAAAGTGCTGACTGGCCAAAGGCAGGCAGGAAGTGTGGGCGGGGCTACCAGACTAAGAAAACTCTCGAGAACAGGACACACAGAGAGAATGCCAGAGAGAAGCTGGAAGAAGCAGAGGACAACTATGCTGCTCTAAGAAAAGGTACCCAGCCGCATGGCTGAACAAGACACATGGGTTAGATGAAGGGTAGAGAGCTAGCAAGTGATATGCCTGGGCTGAGGCTGATCAGCCTAAAACTATTGTATGCATATGTGTGTCTCTGTGGGTCTGTGGGTCTAAACCTTGAGGTTAGGCCTGAAAGTCCGGGACAGAAACCTCATACTATAGTACGTTGTAAATATTTGTCCCTCCTACTGGTTTAATAAAACACTGATTTGCGAGAAGGCAGACAGGAAGTGTGTGTGTGGACTACCAGACTAAGAAAACTCTGGGAGGAGGAAGGACAGAGCAGAGATACCAGCAGATGTAGAGGAAAAAATAGACTAGGATGCTACTCTGAGAAAAAGTACTAAGCCACTTGGCTAATCATGGTTAGTTTAAGACTCAAGAGTTAGCAAATTATATGCCTGAGCCATAAAACGATGAGCATAAAATTAATATAAGCCTTTGTGTGATTATTTGGGGCTAAGCAGCAGTGAGGCTCTGAGTGAGTATGAACCTTGAGGCTAGGCTGGAAAGGCTGGGCCAGAAACTTCATCTTACAAGAAACACTAATTTTATAAATTTTGACAATACATTTTTTAATTTTTTAAATAAAGTTTTAAATTTCTTACAAAAACAGCATCCTTAAAAATGGTTTGGTGTGTTTCTGTGTGTGTGTGTGCGTGTGCATGTGCGTGTGTGTGTGTGTGTGTGTGTATGTGGTGTATTGGTGCATGTGTCTCTGCAAATGTATGTCTTTAACAGAATATGGGGGACATAAAGGAATGCCAGGTATCCATCTACCCATCACTCTATAGATTATTTCTTTGAAACTGTCACTAAATATGAAGCTAGTTAACTTGAAAGTAATATCAGGACTTGTTTGATAACAAACTTCATAGTCATGGGGTTATGTGATGTTGAACACACAAGTACTGAATATTTTCATACAGGTATCTAAATTCACAAGCAAGTATTTTTTGAACACTGAAATATCTCTTCATTTCTAAAGGTGTGTTTCATGATAATGAATGTCTCATTCCTACAGGCTGATTCTTATGGTTTCAAATCATGACAGATAATTGCATTTGTTTATCATGAGTTATCTTTTTTGGGAGAAATACAAACATATAAGCATGGTGCCCACAGTTATTTTGTTATAATGTTATTGTGTTAGGTAGCTTTTCTGAGATAAATTCACTTCTCTTAGTCTTTATTAACTAATAATAATAATAGCTGGTTTCAAGCTAAAGCTCAGTAATTTCTCGATGAAAATCATTTCTAAATGATCTAATTTTCTTTTGCCTAAATGAATCTTACATCTGTTTTATAAAACTGTCTATGACTTAAATGATGTAGATTGTACCCATGTCATAAATGCATTCCTTTTTTTGTTTCCGCTGATGTCATACTTTGCAGATGAAATTAGTCAGTTTGGAACATGAAGTACTATTGCAATATTGTCAGCCTTTCAAACACTGTCGTTTACCATATGTTTCTCTTATGCTTCAGACACAATTAAAAGTTCCCTTAAAGAATAACATATTTATATCATAACTCTGTCTTCCTGAGCAATGGAGATTTTTTTCAAATCTGGGTCACAAGATCTGCTCCAACATACAAAGTATGAAGCAGCATCTCATATCTTTGGACATTTATGCTATTAAACAAGAACTAGGTAATTTTTGCAGAACAAGAATTTTTCTCAGTTTTGGAGTGTGAGATGCTATGGAATGATCTTCCTATATGCTGTGAATATGTATTACTCTTATTGGTTGATAAATAATGTTGTTTGGCCAATAACCAAGCTGAATAATGTTAGGTGGTACATTAAAGCTAAGGATGAAGGTGAAGAAGGGTTGAGTCTGGGCAGACTCTGTGAGCCAACCAAGAAGCAAGATATAAGAGAACCAATAAACCACATGCCACATGGCTGTATATAGATTAATAAAAATTGATTAATTTAAATGTAAGAGCTAACTAGCAATAAGCCTGAGTCATTGACCAAATATTTATAAGTGATACAATCCACTGAATAGTTATTTGGGAATAGGCTGATAAAAGAGCTTCATGAGTTTACAGTGGGAAGTCAAAATCTTAAGTATATTGACTGCTGAGTTGTAATTTTTGTGTCTTTACATAAAACACAGTAGAAAGACAGGAAACACTACTCGTTTAGTTAATTCCTTTTTAAGGACACCTCACCCATTCACAAAGGCGCAGGCTTCCTGGTCTTACTATACCTTAAGTGTTCTTGCACTCTGAGTACAATATCCTTGGCAAAAATAAACTTTATAAGAGAAACATTTAAACCATATTACCATCCCTGACCTTCATTTTCCATAGAAAACAAGTCCTTCAATTTAAAACCTGTGTGCTAAAGAAAAATAATAGCTCCCACAAACTGTTTGCCTCCTAGTTTAAAGAATCCTGTTAGTAACTTACTATAGAGCAAGATAAAGGAAGTTTATATACAGGTAAACATACACATAGGTAGCCATGGTGATGTGATTGTAAACCCATTGTTCCAAAACCAATAAATAATAAAAGTAATTTATATTTTGTATCAGATTGTACCAAAGGAAATTAATGGAGCAGTAGCAGTGAGAGAGTACAGACAAAGACACAATAATAATCTTGAAATTCTGATCCCATGAGATGAACAAACAGCTATATGTGGTTACATATTTTATATTAAATAAAATCAGTCTGGAATATCAGAGAACAGAATCACCCACAATCAAGCCATGAATGACAGAGTGTGGTCATTCTCTTCTCTCATACTCGAGGCTGATTTTATTTTATTTTATTTATTTTGCCTTTTAACATAAATCTTAACTAAAACATACATAATTAACAATTAAATTTTTATATGTGAATAAAATGCACCATTTTGGGTAGCACATTCTGAGAAGCATGACAATGTACAAATATCTACTCTCGATTACAACTTCTGTCTTCATATTTTTATTTCAAGGAAATGGATAAACATGATCAGACATTCACAGACAAATTTAAAAATATAAAAGGACAGTTAAAACATTTACCCTAAGATTGCTGTGTGATTTGCAGATGTGAATAAATAGTAACTGGCAAAGGGTGTTGAAATAGATGTGTTTACAAAGAGCAGATGTCCAGCCATAGGGTTTCTAACTGAGATCTGTAACACTCCTTTTCAAGTGTCACCTGAAGGCTTTCCTTAGGGGAATACTGTGATCACTTGGGTCTTTCCTTTTAGGTCTCCACTTCTCTGTTAGAAGTAGACTGAAAGATGGAAAGAGAAGAAAGACACAAGGAAATAGGCATGAGATTATTCTATAATAAGGCAAGAAATGGCATGGCTTACAACCATAAGTAAGCAAAAATGCAGAAGAGAGTATGTGATGGGAGGAGAGAGACCTGAAGGCTTGTGTTTTTAGGGATACATTCACCTGTGATGGAGACACAGGGAAGCAGATGTTAGTAGGATATAAGATTCAATTTTGTGTTGCCTTTGCATGTGATCTAAGGTTTCTATTGATATGACACAATGCCATGATAAAAGAAGGACTTGGAGAAAAGGAGTTTTACTTCTGCTTATAGTTACACGACTCATTCTATCCCTGGGGGAAGACAGGATGGAAACTGAAGCATGGTATAACCTGGAGGCAAGAGCGATGTGAGGCCACAGATGAGTGCTGCTTACTGCCTGAGCCTCATAACTAACTAGGCCTCCTTTTATATGGCATTTAGGACCACCAGTACAGAGGTGAAAATGTATTTAGTGACCAGGCTCATTTTAATAAATATAAAATATATCATCACAGCTATAGAGAAAAAACCTGATTCAGGACCATCAACAATTTGAGAAAAATAAATTTCAATAGTACTCAGGGAAAATCAAGTCGATATATCAGATATGTGTATATATTCATATATAGATGTGAGTGGATATGGTTACATTAGTATTTTACATACACTCATGTATGTGATTACATATGTATGAATATAACCATAGCGTAGATTCTAACCATGGCATAGATTTTACTCTAATTCTAAATATAAAGAAACAGACATATGGATAATAGAAAGTATCTCTGAAAAAATAGGTGAGGTTTTTATTCTATTTCCTGTGTCCCAGGCTGTTCTCTTATCCTGGTTCCACTTCTGGAATGCTGAGATGACAGACACTTGCTGGCACTCACAGCTTGTGCAATGCTTCTGTTCACAGCCAAGTCTTTGTTCATACAAGGCAAGGACTCCATCCTCTGAATTACATCTCTAGCCCAGAGGATGCTCTTAACACATGCACAAAAATAGCCAGTGCATTATGGCCACTTAGGTTGAAGAAAAGCTAAGAAAGGAAACATGAAACTGCATTTACAATTATTTTAAAAGACCAAGGAAGTCTGCAATATCTCTAAAGTTAAATATAGGGATCCTACCGGTTTGACAGTTCAGCATTCACTTAAGACTGGACAGATGATATCCTGTATAGAGTTTCTCTTTAAGTGAGCTTTCATATGATTTCAAATTTTTAGTAGAAATAAAATGTCTCATAAAATAAAATAAAATATTAAATTAGTCCCATGATTACTATTGCTTTGAGTTATAATTGAAAGTCTAAATGGCACACTATTATCCTTAGAAAAGCAGGTTTTATGATGCAAGTACAGGAAGCCCTATACAGATAAAATTTCATATTATTGTTGAGGAAAGAATCTGTTTTTTTTTTCTGAACAAGTGAGCAAAAATGAGAATAATCGACAATATGTGGCTACTCAAAATAGAGTCAGTCTAATGATATACATCTTCATTGCTGAATAAGTCATATAAAAAGAAATGGGTGGTGTAGCAGTGAGGTGTCTTTGTCCCATGCAGCCAGAGGTCTAGACCCACAGACCTTTAGCCCTAGATCTCTTAGCTGCCCAACGCTGCTCTGGCCCCAAAATTGATTAAGACACTTATATTAAGTTCATGCTATTTGGCCTATGGCTTAGGCACATTGCTAGCTCTTACCTCAACTCATTCTCACTAATCTGACTGCCACTTGGCCTGTGGCTCACCTGTGTTCCTTACATGTTCCTCCTTTGGGCTTCAGGCTCGGTCTGTCTGACTCCACCCTACTTCTCCTACCTATGCTCTGATTTCTCCTCCTACTTTTCTTTGGTGCCTTTCATGGGCCAAAATAGCTCCTTTATTTAAAGAATGCTATTCATAGCGTACAGAAAGACATTCCCATATCACCTCCCCATTTCTGTGTAATCAAAAAGGAAAGATTTAATTTAATATAGCAAAATTATATATAACAAAATAGCCATCAAGCAAGAATTATAGTTACAATATCTAGTCTATTTGTATTTATCAAAATTAAAGAAAATACTCTATCATCTACCTTATCGTTATGAATCTAAAGTTTTATATCCAGTATAACTTTTAAATGAATAAGAAAAACTATACTTATAACTATTTAATCTTCAACTACATCAAAGACTACAGAAGGATATATTGACCCAAGTATCCAGAAGTGCAAGCAACTTCTAAAATCTAGAAATGACAGAGATGACACCTGTCTGCCTGGACAGTCACGCAAAATTCCTTATAAAGTTGAGCATCCATCTTTAGCCTACAGGCCCAAAGTCTCTTTTTATTTCAGTGAAGCAGGAAATCTACACTTCCCATTCAGCAGTCACTTTTCCTCAAGTCCTGAAGAATGTCTGACAGTTTTCTCTGCAAAGCATGAACCTGAATGGCCATCTTGGCTTGTTCTGCCAAAGTTCAGAGGTCACCTTCCTAGGGAACCTGCATGTCCAGTTTAAACAGCATACTGTCAAGCAGTCAATGTAAGAACAGGTTCTTGTCCAATGGCTAACCAATACCACAAAGAAACCAATCTTCAGATGGAATTTCTTCAATGCCCATTTTTCTCTTGAAGTAAATTGGTGCTGCCAGGAGCAGGTCTGTCTCACTGTCCAGAAAAGTCTAAGTTCTTAAAACATTTAAATGCCATATTCTGTAGGTCTTAGAAGTGTTTGACGATTACCTATCTAATTGAATTATATCTTTGTATACCTAAAAATCTAACTAACATGCATTTTTAATTATACATTACAAATTTAAATCAGTTGCATAAACATCATATCTTAAACAAGAGTAGAAAAATACATACAGCATAAGAGAATTGACCTTAAATTTTTATCAATAAACCAAAATCCACACCAACGTAAAACATTTTGAGATTAACAGCTGATTTCCTCATCTAAGTAAATTCAACAAACTAATTTTTAAAAAGTCATTCATTTACCATATCCCCTTTTTCTTTATAGGAAGAGATTAACTATGACCATTAACCATTTATAATGAAAATAAATATTTATAAACAATATTTTGGGAATTTGGGATTAGTTTTCCATTGCCAGTATTTCCATTCAGCAGGAAGTAGCCTAGAGAATGACTCCAACATTCCCAAAACATGGATTATAGATGTTTTTGTTTATTTACAGTGTAGTTTATAAGTTGTTATAGATAAGGGGAGAAAGAATATTAGATTTTGAGTTATTTTGTTTTAGAAAGAGAAAAGGGGATATGTAAGGGATTGTGTTGTTTCATTGTAAATAAATATCCCATCCACTGGTTTAATAAAAAGCACTGATTGGCCAAAGGCAGACAGGAAGTCTGAGCGGGGCTACCAGACTTTGGAGACTCTAGGAACAGGCAGAACAGAGCAGAATGCCAGAGCGAAGCCAGAAGAAACAGAGGACAATTATGCTGCTATGAGAAAAGGTACTGAGCCACATGGCTGAACGGGATAAGAATCATGGGTTAGATGATAGGTAAAGAGTTAGCAAGTTATATGCCTGGGCCTTAGGCTGATCAGCCTGAAACTATTGTAAACATCTGTGTGTCTCTGTAGGTCTGTGGGTCTGTGGGTCTAAACCTTGAGGCTAGGCCCGAAAGTACGGGCCAGAAACACCCTAGTACAGGCTGGCATTGTCTTCAAAACTTTCTCTATCTGCCTAATATTTCTCCTCACAATGCCCTGAAGTCTCCAAAGCATTGACTCACAATAAACATATCCTGATAAAAGCTGTTCCTATCAAATATTTGATCACATTGATGATGAAGTATCTAATACTATATACTGTGCAAATGGGTAAAAAAACAGCACACCTGGGAACTTAAATTTCTAAAAGTGATGTAAAGAGAAAAAGTTTGAATCCGTCATGTTTCTAAAGATTAACTTCTGGGAGGAGAATCTTTATGTCATAATAAAATTTTATTGAGAATAATGGCCTTCTTGATTCCCTATATTTATATTCTGACCAACTCCAAACGACTTTACATTAAAATTATAGTGCCTCATTTTTATAAATAATGGAACCGAGAAAACACCTAAAAAATTAAACAAAATCACAGTTCATAACCATTCAGTGTTCTTTAAACATTCCTTATGTGAGGCTTAAACATATTTTTCTCTGATAAAGCCTGAAATTAATCAAATATTCAAGGCAGCTTTCAAGTGGCCAAATGCTTCTGTGTAGCTACAGGAACATTGCATTTGTTTCTCAAGCCCCATTGAAAAATTCCTTAAATTAAGTGCCCCAGGTTTTACCAAAATTATTTTTCAAAACATTTGTTTCTCAAAGACTTTAACTCTTAAGGCCTTGCCTTAAGACCTTATTCTCTTATCCTAGTGACTGTTCACTCTCAGTTTCAGCTTATATAACACAGATCCTCTGATATCCTTCAGCTAATGATGTGGAAGAAGCATGTTTAATGGGCCTCCTCAGACTAATATGCTTTCCATGCCAAAAGCATGACTATATTGTTACTAGCTATTCAATCACTTATCTCTGTGAACTGCACCTAGTTTCTTAAGTTCAGAGGATTTAGTCATGCCATTCAATAAATTTTTTTCTAGACTCTGTCACAATGAAATGTCAAAAGTTATACGCCTTTGCATAAAAAAAAAATGTTTTCTGAGGTTGGAAAGAAGGCCCAGTTGGTGGAGTTCTTGCTGTGAAAGTATGAGAAACTGAGCTTTACCTGTAGAACTCACTTAAAATTCTAAATGTGGTGGTACACAGTTGTAATCCCAGTTTTAGAGAAGCAGAGAAAAGTGGAGTCTTGAGGTTTGCTAGCTGCCAGCCTAGCCTAATGGGTAGAACCAGGCCAGTGAGTGTTTCTGGAAATGACATGTGCATCCCATCACACTGCCCCCCCCCCACACAATTTCTTCCACTGAGAAAGATCACAGTGAAATATCATTCCCATAAACACTAAGTATATGTGCCTTTTTGCTTCTTATGGAAAGTGGCAAATAGCTATCTACTTGTTTTTTCTTGTTCTTCATCGTCAAAGTTGAAATCTTGTGTGTAACTGTTGTATAATTTACATTGTTTCTGATGTCATTTGTTCATTTGTTCATTTTATGCTTCGCTATACAGATTTGGAATAGGTAGACAAGGAACACTATACTTAATGATGGTCAATCAGTGTTACCATTTATTTTTTAATAGAAAGCATTGTCTTCGGGTGTGTGGTCTTTCTTGTTATTAGGTTCCAATATCCTTAATTGAATTCATGCTTTTACAGTGTAGAATATATCATGTAGCACTTAGTCTGATGAATTTAAGAGTGAGGGATATACACACATACACACATATGTACCTTTGCTACATAATATTGATATTAAAGACATTGGATCATATAAAATTATGTGATTCTACTTAAAAGCATTAGGCTTACATCTTTTATTTTCTTTTGATTTCATCCATGATCTAAAATATCACAAAAAAACAAACAAAAACCTCTATGGGCTAATTTTATATCATGTTCCAAAAAATCTGACAGTTTATTTATTAAGAATTTTACTTATGTCTTATTATCAAAATTTGGTTCAATACCCAAATTTCATATAACTCTGCAGATCTCTCTTCTTCAGATTTGTTTTGCTTGAGCTCTGGAAGCGTGAAGTTTGAGAGGGGTGGGTGTTAGCTGCTACTCATAACCTGCCATTCAAGGTTGCTATTTCTGATTCACCAAGAATAATCTCTGAAAGTGAGTGACTAGGCAGACAGAGGAAAATTTTTTCTGACTAGGTCAGTCCTGAGTTTGTTTTTTGACTTTGGCATTGTAACATGGTCAAAGATGACGCTCTAGTGTGGTGGTTTAGAAAAATTCTTTCCACTGCGAAACAGAACATTAAGTAAACAGTGCCTCCTGGTTAGTAATGTTGATCTAAGGAGATGGGGAAAGAGCTTCACCTAAGTGGGAGGCACTGCTCACTATGCCAGTATTCTTACAGAAGCTGTTCAGAATGTGCCTTTTTTTAAATAACACACTGCTAAAGTGTGAGAAAATAGCCATTTTTCTTCCTTAGTTCTGATTCAGACCTGCTTCTGCCCTGGTCCATTCTCAGGACACCAGTCGCAGGTTCTCTGATAATTATTATGCATAAAACAAGAATATTAATATGTGAATTATCACTGTAATGTCCCTAAAATGTCTCCTCCTCTTCTCCCTTCTACCTCTCTTTCTCTCTTTCTTTCTTTCTCTCTCTCTCATGCACACACACAATTCTTTCCAATTTTCTCAAACTCACCTACTAGTAGTAGTTGAGACTGAACAACTCTAGCACAAGAATAAAAGTTTAGAAATGCCTATGCTAAACGAGGAGTGATTTGGTGTTTCGAATGAATATTGTCAGCTATCTGCATTTGTTTTTTGATCTAAGGATTTGAGGTGAATTTGAGTCATATTTATGAACTTAGTATCATGATATAATTTTAGCTATCATAGTTTGAATGACTTTTGTGTGTTAAGCACTTTACTAAATATATTTTAAGTGTAGTACCCCATTTACTACTCCAAATGTATTTTAGCTCCTATTTCTACTCTTGATGGTTAAGAAATGGACCTTGAATGTAAGAACTCTTGGGAAGCACAGGCACAACTACCAAGAAACCAAAGCATTTGAAGTAAAAGCTGGATGGACTTTCATTGAAAAACATCCAAAACATGAACCTTTAAACACTGCTCCGTGCTACTTGGACATCAGGCATGTGTGCTGGGAAAATAGTACACTCTCCAGTGCAAGAATGAAAGCCAGGACATGATCTCTCAGACATGGGATTGCAGGAAAAAGCCTGACTTTCCTGGTTTTCTGACTGAAAGATTCTAGTAAGTTATGATAAAATGGGTACTGGAAGATTTGAAAGTTTTTATGATTCTATACCATCACCTGACATAAAAGAAAAACAAATAACATGCTACAATATTATGTCTGATTTTGAAATCTCAATTTTCTGCCTAGTCTTTCATAGCATGAAATGAATCAGTAAGACGAAGGTTATCAATGTTGGCAATGAATAATAAAAATGCTTAAGGAGGGATTTTTAAAGTTCTTACCACTGTGTCTTACAATATTTCACACCTCATCTGCTCAAGTGGTTGAAGGTAATGAACAAATATTACAGCAGAAGGCTGTGAACATTTGTATTCCATCAGCGATTTCCAAATTAAAGCCTTCTGGGAAGCTCAACTTCATGTCTTATTTATTTCAGCTTTGAAGGCTGCTCACAAAGACAGCTCCAACTTTTGCTAAGTATTTATATTCTCTTAGGAAATCAATCTTCCTTATTCCTCTGCTGCTTTCTTTCCCTTCTTTCAGGTTTTTATGGTGATAACACTTAATATGTGTCTCCAAAGCCACAAAGCAAAATTATAGTTGTGAAAAAATTGATAGGACCCAAATATTTCCATGTATTTAAAATGGGTTGCTAACTTAAGGTTTTTTTTTTTTTTTTTTTTTTTTTAAGAAACAGAACTGTGATAATATAATGTATATCTAATAAAGATTACCTGAAGATCAAAGCTCAGAGCCAGTCATAGAAGTCAGGCAGTGGTGACACATGCCTTCAGTCTTAGCACTCAGAGGCAGAGTGAGTTCTCTGTGAGTTCAAGGCCACACTGTACTACAAGAGATTGATCTAGTCCAGGAGAGAAACAGCCTTTTATCTCAGCTACTCAGAAGACTGAGGCAGAAGGATTGCAATGTACATGAACTATATGGGCAATTTAGTGACACTCTCTTGAAATAAAAAGTGAAAAGAGATTTGGGGTATCACTTGGTGGTACAACATTAGTGTTATAAGTTGTGGGGTATAGGTGTCTCCAGTTATTACCATACACTTAGTCTCTTAAAAGTGTTTTACGGGTTCCTTTTTTTTTTTTTTTTTTTTTTCATGTTTTGGTTGCTGTAAGCATACAGTCTATATGGCTTTAAATCACTTTCTCAAGCTACCAAGAGTGCTATATGCTCACATATCAAGTTATTTTACTTAAGTATTTCTATTTAAAATTTTTCTCATATTCACCACTGCTTCCCTCCCTGCTCTCCTCCCTCCCAGTTCTCCCCCTGCCCCCACTCCATTTCCCCACCCCACTCCCCCTTTCATCCCCCAGGAAGGATAAGAACTCCCAAGGTGAATTGATTTGGTTTGACACATCCAGTTGAGGAAGGATTAAGTCCCTCCCCCAAGTATCAAGGCTTAGTAAGGTATTTCTCTCTAGGGTCACTTATCAAATTTACAAAATTATTTAAGGAGTTCATTCTATAACATTCTTTTCAAATATATTTGGCTTAGTAAAACTAAATACTAAAACACTTATAATAGAAAGCTAAGCACTTGTAGTCATTTTCCTATATTTTCTCAAAAGCCCTCATTTTCCAGAAGTACTAAATCAGAGGAATGCTGTATGTCAACATTTCATGAAAACAGACAACATGCATCTTTACTACTTTTTCTATTTTTTAATCATTCATCTTAAACAAGTAGCTTAAAAATAGTTTTGTATATTCATTGAAGATTGCTACAAAGAATTGTTGGTTTATCATGGCTTTGATTCCCCACAGTCAAAATAAATTTAGGCCCAGCAGATGTCTTAATTTTTATTGTCATCTTGATAGAACCTAGAGTCATAGGAAGAGGGAACCTCAAGTGAAGAAATGCCATGTTGTGTATAGCCTGCAGACATGTCAGTGGAGTGTTGTCTTGATAGTTAACTGATGTAGAAAGCTCTGCCCACTGTGAGAGGCACCATCCCTAGGCAGGTGGTCCTGAGCTACAGAAGAATGCCTGCTGACTATTAGCCAGTGAGAAAGCAGGTCTCCTCTGTGATTTCCTTAGGTTCCTGATTGTGTTTCTGTCCTAATTCTCCTTTATGAGTTGTGATCTGAAAGGACAAGCCAAATGAATCCTTTCTCTCCTATATTTTTTCAGTTATATTAGAGTGTTTCATCTCAGCAACAGGAACCAAACTAGAAAAGAAGGTTACGGCTTAGGAGTGCATAATTGTGACCAGCTTGGTGACCTGAGCTTAAGCCAAGGACCCATATGGGGAGAAGTAAAAACTGAGGTTTATAAACTGTCCTCTAATCTCCACATGCATATCTTGATGTAGACACACACACACACACACACACATACACACACACTCACATACATATACACACACATACATACATACACACATGCACGCACATACATATATACACACACATACAAATACATACACACATACATACAAGATACAAAACACAATAGTAATTATATGTAACAGAAATATTTTAAAGCCAACAAAATAATTTTATCCCAGGAACCAGTGTAATTAACGTTAATTTTATATTCTATTTTTCTTTGTTAATGTATTATCATAAACTCACAGAATCAAAAAGTTTGAAAAAAAATTAGTGTTTAATAGACATAAGCTTTATGATTTGCTTTTTTCCAGTATTCAAATAAATGACTTTTAAATCTCTATAATTTTACTTTCATTTTTTTTATGGAGAGTAGTGATTCACCACTCAATTTTCAGTCAAACATTTTAATGCATGTCACCATTAGTGCTTATGAGAAATTAACCAATCATCCCTGTATCTCATAATGTATTCTGGGGTTGTTCCTGCAGATAAGATCTAGTCTGAATCATAGGAATAAATGTTCACAATTTAGAGTGTCCAATAAAAGTAGCCTTCCTGCCAATAAGTACAAATTTGCAGACTTAAGGAAGTGTTAGAGACCTAGAAATCTGTCCAGTTTCACTTTTCATAGACAAGTCAAGGTAGAACTTGTTAAGTGGTGATATAAATCATATATATGTGTTTAGAGCAGGTATACGCTAGAAGCATATCATTAGATTTTATTGATGAATGTGAGAAAGCTAAAACAAGCAAAAAACAGCACTTAAACCTCTCTGTCTCTCTGTCTCTCTCTCTGCATCTGTCTTTCTGTCTCATTCTAGCAATATCTACTGAGAACATTTAGAAAGAGAACTTAATGGACTATAGTAGAGATGCATCACCTCCAGCCATAAAGCTTTCTTATTTGATGAGAAGGAAGCCTTAGTATTGTAGTTCACAGAGTCACCCTACATGGAGATAATTGTGCACAGCATGAGTCTACCCCTCACATGATTGCTCACCAAATTAATCAGTGTCTTTTGGAACCTCACTTTGAATTCTAAAAATATTGCAAGAAATGCAATTTACATTTTTATATGCAGTCTTTTAATTGTGTTATTTAAATGGAAAAAAATTAAATCTGAAAATTAATTTTCCTCTTTGATCATAAAAGCTACTTTTTAAAGTCATTTTTTATTTATTTCAGATAATCACCCTATAATACAAAATATGTCATTTGTCTTTGTACTAATATTAGTTCTGGAAAGACAGTACTAACATGACATCTATGACTTCACAGAACACACTGGATATTTTATTTCTTTTATCTTTACATGTTCAGACTTTGCCTTAATTAGTGTATGATTTGTTTTCATCTTGTCCTTTAGTCCTTCAGAGACAAGATGAATTGGGAATCAGCCTTCCCTAGAATATAAGTATGGCTGTGAGAATCATCTCAGTTGACTTTTATCTCAGTTGATGTCCTTTCTTTCATCCCACATATCATGGTCTTTTCTGGAAGTGTTTCTCTTACATTCTTACATTCAACTTCTGCTAGAATTATTGCTAATTATACCCCACAATTGACTGTGAAAGCGTTTATTTCATCCTTACCTCAGGAAATAGCTCTATTATACTTTATTAGACTGTTTGTATTTTCAGACAAAAATCACAACACAACCTGGACTTACCTAACCAAAAAATAAATAATTCATCAGAAACTGATTATATATCTAACAAATAAATAAATAAACATATATAAATATATCTATGTAGAAATATATCTCCTACTATGATCCAATTCAAGGTGTATAAAAGTTAAGGTTAATACCATTTATAATTAGTTGATATTTAAAATATACTAGATCATGTAACTACATATTATTTTTCAAATATGATATTTTTCTAGATACATAATATACCCAGATAAACTACTTGTACTTTCACATACATGTGACATACTTGGTATGTCCATATCATGTATCACACAATATAAAGTCTGTGGGAGATTATATTGTTACATTGTAAATAATTGTCCCACCCACTATTTTAATAAAAAGCGCTGATTGGCCAAATGCAAGCAGGAAGAATGGGTGGGGCTATCAGACTAAGAAAACTCTGAGAAGAGGAAGCACAGAGCAGAACGCCAGAGAGAATGCCAGAGAGAAGCCAGAAGATGCAGAGGACAACCATGCTGCCCTGAGAAAAGGCACCGAGCCACGTGGCTGAACAGAATACGAGTCATTTGTTAGATTAAGGGAACAGAGTTAGCAAATTATATGCCTGGGCCTTAGGCCAAACAGCCTAAAACTATAGTAAGCCTCTGCGTGTCTCTGTGTGTCTCTGTGTGTCTGTGGGTCTTCGGATCTAAACCTTGAGGCTAGGCCTGAAATTCAGGGCCAGAAACCTCCTACAACAAAAGTCTTTTGGGAAAGAAAACTCTCATAATAAGAAAAATATTAGGAAGTTGATCTCATTTGAAATAATGATCACTAAAAAAAGACAAAAGGATAATATACACTTATACTGTTTTATCAATTCATAAATCAAATGGGGAAATTTAAGTGCAGGTGTGGAAAAATATCTGTTTCTTGAAGTTAACAATAATGTGCTCATTTTCATTGCCCAGGCATCAAGAATATAGAAACAAGCTAAAGATTTAGTTATAATGCCAGAGGGATATACTATGGTTTATCTTGGTTAAAAAGTGAAAAAGTCTAGAAATTTAAAGGAACAGACAAGATTAACCTCCTTGGAGTAGTTTAAAGACCCCAAAACCTTTCTATTCTGACAAAAGGATAATTTTGTCCTCCTTCCAAAACTAGCACAGCTTAATAAATAATGATTTAATGGGAAAGTGTTTTACAGGTCTAAAGTACTATACACAATTGAATAAATACATCCAAATACCACAAATCACTTAGTAGTTCTGGTGTCCCTTTAACACATAAACTATCTTTTAAGGTATTTTTTAAACAAACACTTAACAAGGTATATGAGGAATAATAATACATATACCTTCAATGTAGCCCAATTGTGAATGCCAAATAATTGCTCTAGACTGATTCAACGCTTCTCTTTTCTACATCTCACCAGTTTCTCTGGCTGCTACCTAACATCACTATAGTTCCTATTCTCTGATACCCCTGTGGCAAAATTAAAATAAAAAACAAAGCTGACCAACAAGCTTCTCTTTCTGAGTGCACCTGACTCTCTTAAAGAGAGAGTTCTATAAATGTTCTCAGTCTATATTTTAAGCATATTTATTTAAATAAATGTGTTTCAAACAACATATGTCATGGAGATAATATATATTCAGTTCGCTATAAGGTTCCAAAATGTTTTAGTTATTTTTAGGTGCAGAAATGGGCTTTAGGCCTTATTGCTGTGAAGTGCAAAACAAGCTTGTAGTTACAAGGTAAAATAATGAAGATACCTTGATCAAGAAGGTTGAATCCAGTTAAACTTCTCTATATTATTAGATTGTCCTTAGCAAAAATAGAATATCAGTTATAACCACTTGCTTGGTTACCTCCCACCATGGTGCACAATTATCATTCTGAAAAGATAAACTCTGGTAGAGGATTGCCTCCGTAAGCTGTTCCTGGATATGGCATTTTTCTACAGCAATAGAAGATGACTAAAGAGATGGTTAGCTTTCTCCTACAACCTGACACACCTGAGGCTCACTGGGTATAAAGTCTCAATCAGAAATCTTTTTCTCTAGGTTAGCCTGGGGATTTCTGGGGTGGCAGTATGTTTTTATCAAGCTAACTGATTATGAAAGCCCATCACTGTGTGAGGGCATTATTCCCTAGTTAGTGAATCTTGACCTGTTTAAGAGTGGAGAGATTGCAGGACTCACTTGGAGAATTTCACCAAGGGAGAGCTGGAAAAATATGGTTACAATATCTACAAGTATTACAAGTATTTATAGATACTTTTTTAGGGTGGGCAAAGACTCTCCTCACAAAATATGAACCCACCCATATGAAACCACTGGTGAATAGCAGCTTGAATATCCTGCCTTGATTACTATGCAGTTATGGGGTCTAACTTGGAATTGTAAAGTAAAATACAAGCCTGTCTCTTCTAGGTTGTTTCTAAGACAGATACTTTGTGCACCAATAGATATGAAACTAGAACAATCCCTAAGCATTAATAGCTTTACTCTGACAAGCAAAAAATAACAGATGACATGCTTGAATTTGACAAGGAAAATCTTTCACATGGAGAGTCTCAGATGCTAAATACATATTCTGCTTTCAAAGACAGCTTCCAATGATGTATGACAAAATATGTATTGTTTATTTGAATTCAGATAATAATTGAGTACCATAGTAAAAATTATGCTTGAACCAAAGTTTAAAGACAGACCTGAAAATTACATTGTAGAGAAAAGCTCATACTGATATTTTAAAAAATCAGTTAAAAAAATAGTTATCACAGGCCAAGCAAATATTTTTAATTCAAATGTTAAATAACTAAATATTTGTCTATACTTTTAAGATCTGGACAAAATTATGCTTGTGACTGTAATTTTAGAGAAACTTTACTCTTTATATTGAAATTGAATTGATGAGGGTAACCAAAGAATTTTATAAATGGAGAAGTAAAATGAGCCATGCAGTAAACCAAGTTCCTGATGCTATGAGCTGTTGAAAATTAATTACTAGGAAAAAATAGTACAGAGTTTAAATATAAGGTGCTTTTAATTGTAGTTTATTCTACATTCTTCCAGGTAAGATTGCAGTTAAAATGTAGTATTAAGAAAATTAGAAACTACTGCATAGATAAAAATATTTCGATATTTTCTGTCATTATAAATCCCATATGTTGCTTGTGTCTTCTCACACTGGGTAAAAAATACATGATCAGGAAAATATCAACAAATTTTGATTCTTGGTTTAGTGAACACAATCTTGGTTCTTAAAACTGTCAACCTTGATAATTTTTCCTAGGACCTAGGATGGGATCACCATTTTCTGTATGAAACTGATAGAACGTCTATCTCTGACACACTTCTGATGCATTTTCTGCCATCTTTATACTAAGTCAGTGTACAAAAGATGCATTTGTAGGTAGAAGAGATGTCTGTAGCCATGTTCACTAGACCTGTGGTCACAAGAGCAATCAATGTGTCTACCAGCAAATGAATGAATTTATAAAATGTGGATAAAGTGGAGTTGCTAACTATACCAAGTCAGGGAATTTGATTTTAGCAAAATGAATGAACTTTAAGATGCTATGTCATATAAAATACGCCAGGTAGATAAAGAAAAATACTATGTAATTTCACTTGTAGAATTTTAAAATGTCAAATTCCAGGAATAAAGGAAGATAAAGGTAATAAGAAAGACTGGGTAGAGAACAGAGAAAAAGTAGACACTTGTCAATGAGCACAAGATGATATCTCACCTTGATCACCCAAGTTCATAGAGACAGTACTAAACAGACATTGTGGAATATAACAAAGAAGCAGAAAAGGATATGAAAATGGAATATCAACAAATTGAATGACAAGGGGAAACCAGGGAAGAAAATGGGATGGGAGATACTCACAATACATTATAAAATGCATAATGAATCTCAAGAAAAAAATTAAGTATTCTTTGTAAGTGTATACATTTTTAAGTAGCTAAAGGGGAAGCTTCAAAATATATCCACTATGAAAAAAAATATAATGTGATTTGTATACCAATTTGTCTGATTATGTCATTCACAATCAATACATGTTATAAAATATTACATAGCATCACACTAAAAGTATATTTTTGTGAATTAAAAATAAAATAAAAAAAGATTTTTCTGACATTTTTATGCCTAAGATCTCAGGAATGGAAGGGTGCTTCATGCCTAAACCCTATCATCTTTTACTGGAAAAATCTTAGAATGGAAAAGTTTGCCTCTCAGTGTGAGCAGGCCAATATTTCTCTCCTGGTTTCTTGGAAGTTGTAACAAAGGCATACTCATTAGAATGCTCTCGCCTAAGACTTTTACCATGGAGTGGATTATAGAAACTCCCTGAGAGAATAGTTTGGACTGTTGACACGTACCAATATACAAAAAAATAGAGGGGAAACAGAACAATTCTGAGCACATGAATTAGAGATGCACAGATAGAATCAGCCTCAACAACCGACTAAGTATTTTTCTAAGAAAAACAATTAGATTACCTCTTTACTAGAAAGGCAAACTTAAGAAGTCATTGCTGCTTTTCAAAAAATATATACAGATTTTCAAACCTTGGAATCAGTATGTTGTGTGGTAGTCCATGATCTATAGTTAAGTCTCACAACTTACCTTTGAACTAAAACACTTAAAGATCAGTGTAAAGTCTTTTAAATTCCATCTCCCTTTTCAGTGCTAATTATCACTGTCCTAGTGTAAATCACTATAAACTTTTGCCTGCATGATGACAATGGTGTCCTAATTGGTTTCTCATTATCAATCCCTGCTCTATACCTATATAGTTCCTTCAGTTGCCAAATTAATTGCTTTATACAGAGACTGAAAGATTTAGTTCTCCATTTTTCTAAAATACGTTAATAGATTTACTGCATGTGGTCACAAATGTCTGGCAGTGACCACAACATAAACAGCAACAAAATATTATGACATACTTACAACTTTTAATCATGGTTTCTCAGAAATATTTTTGTCATTAGTCTTTTGCTTCTATTCTTAGGGATACAAATATCTATGGTCTCTAAAGAATTTTAATAACTTCCAGGGAGAACATTCTTAAATTTTAATTGACATCCTTCCATCTATCTGTCTGTCTGTCTGTCTGTCTATTTATCACCTATCCATCTGTTTATCTATCATCTATCATTTGATGATATAGCTATATCTATGTATAATCAATTAACATCTTGTTTTCAAATAAATTTTAAATAGTATTTTCCAATAAGACTACTTGGTTTTTCTACAGATATACTAATCTTTGAATACACACATGAAAATATTTTAGAGTATGAATTTCAGTATGTAGTTTTAAGATAAATGTAGAAAATATTTTCCTACTAGGTAAGCCACAAGAATGTGTATTAATACTGGTGACGATAAAGCAAACACTCTAGCATCCTGTCTCAGTGGGGGACCATCAGCTAGGTGATCTTGTTTATTCTCACTCACATAGTATTAAATATCTACCCACAGATGGCTGACAATTAAAATAAGAATCATAAGTGATTCAGTTAAATTTAAAAGATAAAAAAATGTTATGAGTTGTATGTAAACAGAGATTCCTTTGAGAAAAAGGCTTTCAACATCAAAATATGTTCCTAGCAGATTAGAACTTGAAAAGCATTTTTTTCCTATTGACATAAAAATAAAAGCACAACATGAACCACTGACAGTCTTAGATCAAATTGGATATATTTCAGAAACCAAACTATTGATGCGTATTATATACAACAGATAAACTTTTATTTCTAAGTGTATATTAGAAGTTTAGAGAACTTATTCATTAACTAGTTTTGAATTAAATATTTCCAAATCAAAATAAAATACTGCCCTGTATTTTGACTGTATTTAAAGTATTTTATTTTATTGTGTTTTAATAACACAATTAACAAAATGCATATAGTTGCAATTGTTCACAATAATTTTTAATTAGCAAAATTTTTTTTCACAGTAAATAATAACCAAAATGATAATGCTATTTAAAAAACTGTGATGGCTTACTTTTAATTGTCAACTTGGTATAATTTAAAATACCAGAAGAGAAAGACCAGTATGATATCTGTGTGAGTTTTCTTGGGGATTTTCTTAATTATATTAACTGAGGTAGAAAGATCTGCTTTAAATGAGGGAAACACTCATATTAATATTGCATGTTCTGAGTCCTGAATTGAAGGAAAAGAAGAATGTTAGCTGAGGTAGAGCTGACATACTTCAAGTCATTGATTCCTGCTTTGTGAATGTAATCTAAGCAATTCTTCCAGTCTCTTACTGCTTGACCTCTCTGCCACAATGGAGCATTACCTTCAACTGTGACATAAGTAAATCTTTCCCATCTCAAGTTGCTTTTGTTAGGGCGTTTTATCACAGAAATGGAAAACAAGATGCTCATTGCTGTAATAATCATTTTGCTTTTAAGCCTTTGGTACTGTTTTGTGGTAGAAGGACAAAAGAGTTTGCAACTTTAGAAAAGCTGGTGAATCTTATTGGCGGAGCTTAATTGGCTAATCCTGGGAAAGATTGAAAGATGGTGGTCCTGACAGAAACAGACTGAGGAAGTGTGTGGTAATGGAGTTTCAGAGGGTGAGGAAAACTTTGTAGAATTAACTCTGGGTTATTTTACTAAGAATCTAGCTACATTCTTCCTGTGTCTGGAGAACGTGAGGTTGGAATTAGGAAAATGGAGTAGTTTATTTGGTAGAGGCAATTTCATGGAGAAAGAGAATTCAGGGTTGTGCTGAGAAAGCTGTAATTGTTAAACAGTACACCACCACTGAGGAGAAGCCTTGGGAACTCTATTGGGTTATAAAGTAACATCCTGAAGACAAAATCCCAACTCCACCCGCTATCCCCAACCACCTATGGAAGATTTCATCTTGTAAAGGTCTAAATTTATTAAAAGGAATTAAGCCTAAAATGAGGGTGGTTTCCCTAGTGCTTGAAGGTAACTGCCTGTGAAATTGTTTCACCAGGATCAGCCCATAGAAACTGACATAGTTCTGCTGCACGTGGGCCAGGATATATCACAGCTGGCAGTGGAAGGTCACAACATCTTCCAGGGTCTGGCTTAATAGGCATGAAAGATTCAAGGTTAAGGTGATCATGGGGTTAAGGACAGGCACTGCTTGACAATGCAGAGACCTATGGGGTTACACTGAGAAGGTAAAGTCTAAGCTGCAAAGGAGAGTCAAGAATATTGGAGATGCCAGGACCGTAGCACTTTCTCCAGGGCAGGCTGTAGAAGATCAGTAGAGCCAGCCTAAGTCTAGAAGAGAAGCAATGTGTGCTGCAGGCATAGGAACCTGAGGGGTGGGGCCAATCCAAACATTGAGCACTTGGCAGATTTTGTCAGGAGCCCTGGATTCTTGACATGGTGCTGCAGCATTTTATATTTTCTGTGTTGGAATTTGGTTCTGTTTTGATCGGATTGCTTCTAACTGTGACACATTTTTTCTTCTTGAAATATGAATGCATTTTGTGCCATTATATAATGTAAGTATGTTACTTTTGAAATTTTGGAGTTAGAAGAGAATTTTAAACATATATAAGAAATTTTGGACATATAAAGAATTAGGATGTTTAAGGAAAATGATGACTTTTACAGTTGGACTATATATTATACTATGAGATAAACATTAGACTTTAGAGATAAAGGGTGAATGTTTATAGCTTAAAGAGATGTCTTTGTATGTGAAGTTGACAAGGAATGGTGTTAAGTTGGTGCATTTTAATTTTCTACTTAACACAATAAAGAATTACCTGGGAGGAGAATCTTAATCAGCTCTCTAGATTTAGTTAGCATGTAGATATCCTGTGAGTAATTTCTTAGTTGGAATAATTGAAGTGGGAGGGCCCAGCATTTCATAGGCTGGACCCTGAACAAATGAAAAGGAGACAGTGAGATGAGCATTAGCAGGAATCGATTAATCCACTGCTTTCTGCTCTTAATGGGGATCTCATCTGAACAGTTGACATCTTTGTCATGACTGATTCTGTAACCTGGAACTGTGAGCTGAAGAAAGACTTTTCCCTTATAGTTGCTACTGTTGGGATATGCTGTTGGGGATATGGGAAAGGAAGATGAGACACTAGTTGTCTAAAAAGTATTTCATGATTGCATCATTTTTAGATTGTTACCTCCTTCCAAATCCATCTGCTCCATCTAGATACTTCCACAGACTGCTAGCCTTTCGTTCTTAATACATATTTTTTTTCCAAATTGCCTTTTTCACTTTTTATATGTTTTTAAAAAACATCTTATGCAGCCAAGGATGACTTTAAACTTCTTGAGGGACCCCTCTGGTAAAGAATGTCCTTGACTTTACAAGTACAAACCACAACCCAGTTTCACTTTCCTCTTTTTTGAAAAATCTTTCCTGACTGATTTTTCTTCATCATAAACCATGTCATTCAGATACTATCTTCTCCAGGGGACAGTTTCTGTGAACACTAACCTACAGTAAATTAAATAGAAAAAAAAAACAAACCGTGGCTGTGATTATTAGTGAGTAATTAACATATAAATTCTAATTATTTATTTCCTTTGTCTCTATGTTTATTAAAAATTCTTTTCAGTTAGAGAAGCCTTTTTATCTGTTAGGATACAACTTTACGGTCTCAGGCAATACCTCTCTCTGCTCTGATAAAGCACCTCTGAGAAGCCTACTTCACTTACTGACAATTATATCACTTGTTTTCTTTTTTAATTCACCTTGTATTGGCCAATTTAGATCGCTATCCTCACACTGTCTTCTCATATTCTCTTGTGCTATCAGGTAGTGTGGTTTGAATGAAAATGTTCCTAGTTGGCTCATATATTAGTTTGGGAGGAATTAGGAAGTGGTGTACCCTCCTTTGAACTGGTATGTTCTTGTTGGGGGTTGGGGGTTTAAAGTTTCAGCAGCTCACACCAGGCTCAGTGTTTCTTTCTCTGATGCCTGCGATCAGGATGTAAAGCTTTCTGTTAAAAGTTGCCCTATTTATGGTGTTTTTTTCACAGCAATACAGCTGTAACTAAGACAGGTGGTCTTATTTAATTCTCTTAACTTTTCTGTATCTCATTTTCTTCATTTATAAAATGAGATGTAATAATAGCATCTGCTTAAGATTAGATTTTATAAGATTACTGTTACAGTTCAATAACACAGCTATCTACTCAGGTAGAAAAGATTTAGTGTGTGTAATATATGAAGAACAATAAACTCTTCTTCTTTCCATTTTTCCTCATTTAGCTCATAGCCGGGACAGCATATTACCTTGCCAGCACAGAAGGAACACTGTCATTTGCTGCAGCCCAGAGCCAAGCTAGACTAGGACAGCTTCTCCTCTGTGCTGCCTTCCCTTCGGTCTTCAGTTATTTCTCTCCCTTTTGACTCAAGAGCAAGGCTGAGTAACTCCCTGTTCAATGCAAGCATGAATCACAGTTTCTGGAATTCAATTAATGTTTGTTCAGTAAATGTGGGATGAATGATGAAATGTCTTGATCGACAGTGTGTGAAGATGTTCCAGCACTGCTGTGAAACCAAATGAACTAATACAATTGTGCTGCACTTCTCAATGTTCAAAACATTTAGACAAACAATATTCCGTTGCTGCTGCAACCCTGTAAAATAGAGCCTCCAAGGACTATCAGCATCTTACCAAGTTACAAACTGTGGCTCAAAGATTTAAAATATTTGCTCAAGGCCACAGGGAAAACAATGCCAGCCAGCTAACTTAATTAATCCTACTGGTACCTTTCTGTGAAACAAAAGTATTATTTCTTGAAGCTTTTACATATATCTCTACATGATTTCACTGAATTAGTCCATTCTGGTTGAATATAAGTGCCCTAAATTTTTTTTTTCCCAAGCATTATTCACATATCGCTACCATCATTTGAAAAAGGTAATTTTGAGAATTGACTGAATGAGAGAAGAAGACATATAACTCTTCTACATATGAATGAAACCAGAAATAAAAGCTACTTGTCAAATGCAGCACAAGCAATAGTGACAAAGTTCTACAAAAATAAATATATTTCCGTCTCTTCCTATAGAATTTATCTTTACCATAGAGGACAATTACATCTATAGATTTTCATACCAGTACTATAAAAATAACCATGGGATTTTATTTACTGTGAATGCTATAGATTCCTCACTATTTTTTTGTGTAAAATATTATTATTTTGTATCATTATTTAAACATGACAGGGCAAGCTATATTATCTTATTTGTCAGGCAAATATGATAAGAAAATTAAATGACTTATTCTTAGCCATGTAGCTTTATTTGACAAACATGAATTAATTTATCTGATTTAATGAAAATTCTTTCTCTTTTCTTATTCTAAGTTTAATATTTGGATAAATGCGGCCATTTAGTCATTTTTATATTATTGTATTTATTTAGCCAACAAACTGTGGACTTTCATTTCAGTCACCTTTAGGTGAAAGATTAGTCCTTACATATGGCTTTTGATTATCTACCTTTGCATTTTTACTTTAAGCATGGTCTTGTATACCTTTTAATCTCACCAAAGAGAAGGTTGAGCCCAAAGGATTAAAAGTTCTAGGCTTATTTGTATTAACATAGTTGGAGGCCTTAAAATAATTTCTTGAACTCCGTTCTATAGCCATTAATTGATGTGGGAATGTCTTTCTATATGCTGTGGATAAAGGACTGTTTTGGCCCATGCCAGGGACCAGAGCAGTAGGCAGGAAATCAGAGCATAGGTTGGAGAAGGAGGGTAGAGTCAGACAGAGATTGATTGACGCAAATGCCTAAGGAAGCAACATGTAAAGGAACACAGGTGAGCCATGGGCCATGTGGCAGGACAGACTAGTGGATATGGCTTGAATTAAGATGAAAGAGCTAGATAGTAACGTGCCTGAGCCATAGGCCAAACAGTATGAAATTAATATGTGTCTGAGTCATTTTGGGGGGCCTAAGCAGTGGTGGGTGGCTAGGCATTTGGGATTGGAGGTCTGTGGGTCTGGACCTCTGACCAGATGGGGCTAGAAACCTCCTGTTACAATTAATAGTTTTCTTATATGTAATGAAAAACTATATACACACAAACATATGACAGAAATTTAAGTCAGATAAGTTAATCAAATGTAATATATTCTGAAACCCTAAAATAAAAAAATAAAGTCATATTATATGCATCAAGTTGCCAAATCAATTAATTACTAACAAATAAGAATAATAAAATATTCTTTACTTTTGAATTTATCCTGAAAATTTTAAACTATGCAGCCCAACACAGAGTTTTAAAAAAGTAAGAAATAATTACAATACACAGAGGTACACATCAGGAACATTAATAATTAATCTTCAACAGTAAGCTATCTCTGTTCTATATATCACTAAATCTTTTGACCTCGAGAAAAAAAAAAAAAAACTCTATTCAACTTTAATTACTCCATATAGCTGAAAGAAAAAAAAAAAATGAGGTTTGCCATTTAGTTATGCTTTTAGAAAAGTCCTGGTGTTCCCTGGTCACCTGCTCAGCTCCTAACACCAGAGTAGAGGTTGCCACTGTAAAGTATACCTTTTTGTTTTTTTAACCCCAACTCCCCCCTATCACATTCTGCAGTTCATTTTATTTTTGAACAAAATCACCTTAATTTATACATTACATTTCTGTCTGCTTAAAACATATAAGGCCATTGAAGAAATGCTAGCAGATCCCCGGGTCTGAACCGGAAGCAGACATAGTCTTCGTCCATGTATTTTTCATTCTGAATGCATGTTGCTCCAAGGCTGAGCTTGTAGAAGACAAGACATGTGGGTATTGTCCACAGAGGTGAATGTTCACAGGAAGAAAGTACTTTCTTAGATTTTCTATTATGGATATTTTATTTTTTTAAATATTTAAATGAATTGAGATAATTTATGCAGATAAATTAAAGATAAATTTTCAATTATTTTATTTCAAAAAGCAATTGTTATATTCATCTACTTTTTGTTAAGATTTTATGCATGTCATTTCATTAATGATAATTTGAGTATTTCTAATCAGGAAATCCTAAGTCTTAACCTTTTTTGAATATTGACTTAATGTCACATATGACCTCAAGGGATGTTTTGTTGTTGGAAATGAGGTTCTCTGCAAGTAAATAGAATTATGTTGAAATTGTTTGTTTATATATGGTGAACTTTGAACATAAATATCACATTTATGTGGAATTCCAAACCAAGATATTTCCTTATATATGAGCAATCATTCCAAAATTTGTTAAAACCCATCACATGGTAGCAAGCATCTCAAACATGCACTTTTGTACTCTTGTGAGGGACTGCTCCTTTAAACTTCAGAAAAAATATTATATGAATAAATTTAGTCTGGATTATCTTTCTTAAGCCAAATCTCTCTTGTATTATGAGAGATGAGTTAACTTACTTTTCTTTCCTGTAGATGGGTAACAGCATATTCTTAAGAGGGCTTTGGAGTTCTCAACACCTCAGATCATCTCTGGAATTCTTTTAGTGATTCTTTCCTGTGTAGTTCCTACTCATTTACTTACATTTTTCTTTTACAGACTTTTCTCAGTTTGTGGTTTTTTATTGCCAATATCTCAACTATTAAGTCTTGGACTGTTTCCTTTATCTGTTTTTTCTTTGCTTTCTTGAAGTGATTTATTAATTACTTCCAATTTCTTTTTTCTCTTTTCTTTCAATTTCCTTAGGAGAGTTTTTCATTTCCTTTTTAAGAGCTCCATCATCTTTGTAAAGTTATTTTTAAGGTTGTTTTCCTCTGCTTCATCTGCATTGGAATATTCAGATCTTGCTATTGTAGAATGAACTCTTTATGTACTGAATTTCTGTAGTTCTTTTATTTAAGTATTATGAGATTGGTTGGTTTAGAATAACAAGATAGATGGACTAAGAGCCTCAGTGGCATGAGTCTTAATTCAGATATTCAGAGGACTTTTCCTCCTGAGACTCTCACAGAAGGCCTTCTTTCAACTCTCAGGAGAATTGTTATTATTCTGTAATTTTTTGATTTTTAAATTATATAATTTCAGTATATACCAACATCTTCACAGCCAATTCTATTATGTATGCTTTTGTCTAAAATTATTTATTTCCTAAAGGACATCAGTCGTATTAGATTGGAAATGTCCCATCCTAATTAAATCCAACACAGTTACATATTAATTACATTTATATGGAATATATGTTGTATATTCCTACATATACATATATCTTCTACATTAATTTATAATATATAATTACATTCATATTATTGTATATAATAGATATATTTACATATCTATAAATATATGTGAATGTGTATAAATATACATATATATTTCTGCATGTTAGGTTTTTGGGAGATAAAATTTAATTAATAAAATCATATAACTAATACAATTTAACTTGCTAAGTTGCTATATTGGATGTGTCCTTTTCCTCACAAGTAAAGTGGATAAAATAATAGTAGTAGTTTAAAGATTTCTGTAACAATATATTTGTGGTGGTATCTATCAAAATGTAGTCTACTTGTGGCCTCTGGGGAAGTGGCTTTCAGAGATACAATATCATCTCTACACATGTGTTAGATGAACTGTAGAAATCTTATCTTGCAAATTATTTAAATTGTAGTTTCATAGAGAGTTTTCAAAATGTAAAATTTAGAAGGATATAGACTTTCTCTAGTGTACTAATAAATATTTTTTAAAAAGTAATAGATAAATATTGGGTACAGCTTAGTTTTCCCCCAATTTTTCTCCTAAACACCAGAAACAATGACTGAGTTAGTAAAAGTACTTGATGCCAACCAAGCCTAACAACCTGAATTCAATAGTAGAAGCAACATCAGAAAGTAAAGTGATTCCTACAAATTTTATACATCCATACACACACACACACACACACACACACACACACACACACACAGACAAACAAAATACAAAATATACCTAGGAAATTGTTTCCTATTAAACAAGCAGATGACAATAAATAGAATGACAAACCATATTTTCGATACAATGCAAGTTTTGACACAGCATAAATAATTTGTTGAGTCAATATTCTTAGGAAGAATGCTGAGAAGTTCAGGTGTCCTCCTTCACCCTTATATTGCATACTACAGAATAAGAGCTGTATGATAACAAAGGATGTTCCAGTTCTGCATTTTAAGTTGACTTCAGGATTCTGTTATTATATATCTCCTATATTACTGATTTTCTATCAAATTATTCTTAACTTTCCTAGGATTAATGATGTGAGAATGCCTTTCTATATGCTGTGAATATCAATCTTTAAATAAAGGAGCTGTTTTGGGCCATGACAGGCACCATAGAAGAAGTAAGAAGAGAAATCAGAGCATAGGTAGGAGAAGCAGGGAGGAGTCAGAGCCAGACCCAAGCTGCCAGAGGAGCAACATGTAAGGAACAGAGGTGATCATGGGCCATTTGGCAGACAGATTAATAGAAATGGATTGATTTAAGATGTGAGAGCTAGCTAGCAATGTGCCTGAGCCATAGGCCAAACAACATAAAGTTAGTATAAGCGTCTGAGTCATTTCTGGGGGCCTGAGCAGCAGCGGCAGGCTGCTAAGAGATCTGGTGCACAGGTCTGTTGGTCTGGGCCTCTGGCTGCCCGGGACGAAGAAACCGTACCACTACAACAGATTAACATAATTCTTAATTTTCCCAGGTTAACAAGAAAATTTTAGACTGATATAGACAAGTCCATATTATCTACTAATTTTTGATGACAGTAAAATAAGATATTTTATCATCATATGTTATGGTAAGTGGTTAGGTATATGTTGGGTGTTGGCCATATATTATCTATTCCACTTGGAATATTACACCAACAAAAGATTTTAAAGGACTGTATTGTATTCTGTACTATTCTTTTGACTCTGAGAATCTTGACCCAGCAAGGTCAAGCAGCTATTATTCTATAAAACTGGGATTTTTTCAGCTGAGAAATATAAGAAATAGTTGAAATTAACTCAGGCCAATGAGACTGAAGAGTCTTTGATACTTGGAACACAGCATCTTTCTCAATCCTACCTTTTCCAGTCCATTCTCTAGATCTTTCTTTGACTCTATAGATTGCCCAGAAGCATACTAACAATTTTCTTTTCTGCTTGTCTTAGCTTCATCCTTGTTGCTGAGAATAATTAGAATATGTATTTATTTATATTGAAAATAGATTTTTTTCTCATTCAATACATCCTGACTACATTTTTTTCTTCCTCCACTCCTCACAGCCCCTCCTCCCATCCCCTCTCTCCCTGGATCTGCTTCTGTTTCCCTTCAGAAAAGATCAGGTCTCTAAGAGATGAAAACAAAAGACAGCAAGAAGAGACAAAAGCCCTCAAACCAAGGCTGTAAAAGGCAACCACACAGAAGAAAAAGAGTCTCAATAACAGGCAAAAGAGTCAGATATACCAGCTCCCAGTTAGGAGTTCCAAAAAAACACTACTCTCACAGCCACAGCAAATATGGAGAGAACCTGGTTCAAGCCATCATATTTACTAAAAATGAATATTCTAAGTAGTATCTCAGACACATTAAATCCAATTACTTTGAATTTGCTTCATAAATCTGTCATTTAAACACATTCTATAAGAATTCCAACAAAAAGAAAAAAATAGGCTCATTATTATGCTGGATTCACATCGAGAGAACGAAGAGAGACCCAGAAAGGAGATTGCTATGGGATGCTTTAAGAGTATGACCTGCAGTGGCTTTATTTATTTTATTTTGGCTTACATAGTACTTAATAGTTTTAATGTAACAAGGGGACACCATAAAGATGATAATCACCAGAAGATAATTTTTCCCACTATGAAATATAGTAAGATTCATAAATAAAATAATATTAAAGGGACAATATTATTTAAAATTATAATTATTGACTCCGATTTTTGTTAGAAACAAAAATGTATATAATTTAGGAAAACTACGTTTTGTAAATATATTTTTTTAATTTTTTCTTTTAAAATAACTTTTAAATAATGATAGTTTACATTTAAAAATCTGAATACTTAATTTCTTTGTATTTTAAAATTCTAGCAGTTGTGTGAAATTTTTTTCTCACTTATCACTTAAAAGTATTTTTTCATATTTTCTTTTTTCCAAGAATTTGCTTGATTAATTCTGCCAAGTAAATTATTGTTGATAAGAACTCCATTAGCAAAATAAGCACAGGAATTTATGTTACTTATCTTATTTAGAACAAGATAAAGTGATGGAATAAAATCATTATATACAGTCAGTACAAATTTGGCTTTTTATTGACTCTTTCTTGTTCAAATCCTCTATCACTGATGCATTTCCAAATGTGCATGTATGAGAAACTGCTAGCTGGAAAACTTGTTGATGGGATCCAGTGAAACTCCCTCCATGAGCACAAAGATCAGATATAGTATTTGACTTTAACTTACAACTGATTTTTCCCTGGATGGCAGCCTTGAACAGGTTATATTTGGAAAGTTTTATATATAAAACTTAAAATATGGTAAAAATATTGTAGGTAAGTAAAGTATGTAATTTTAAAGCTATAGATAGGTTTTTCATGACACGATTAGAATGAAGTGCTTATGTGAATCACTGTGGTTCAATAAGGGAAGAACTTACACTGTATAGAAGGTAACCCAGTCTGTGCTCCTCTTCCAACCCTTAATTCTCATTTTCTCTTCCTCAACCCCACCTTTGCAAAGATATGCACATCTAGACAGAAGACGATACACAACCACTTACATGTTCTTTTTAGGTGCTATGATTCCAAAGGGAACTGCTTTCAAATTATGAGCATGGCATTCATTAACTTAAACTTAACTAACAAAACTTGCTTCAAAATTTGCTCCCACTTCCTGTACAGGATACTAACTGCCCATTAAAGATCTAAGACCTCAAATCAGAATGCTGAAATTAGCAATGAGTGATCAGATACACCTATAGGCCCACAAGTTAGGAAGACACTTTATCTATTATAATTTGCTTGATGCATATGTTTTGTGTGTTTCCTTCTGTGAAGACTCAGACACATTTATGCATGTGGAGGCTAGGATCTATGCTGTGTCTCTTTTTAAATCACCCTTCTACCTTATTTATTTCATTTTTTTTGGGGGGGGGGCTCTTTCAACTGAACTGGAAGCCAGATGATTCTTTTAGAGTTGTCTGGCCAATGAGCTCCTAGAATTCTCTTGTCTCACCATTGGAGTTACAGATTCATTCCTCAACACAAAGATTTGTACATCAGTGTTGGTAATTCAAACTCATGACTTCATACTTTTGCTTCAACAACAAATTGAGCCATACATAAAATTTTGAGAGAAAAGTCTCTTTGATTATGAATGCAAAATGCTTAAGCTTATCAGTAGTCCCATAGAGCAGAAATGCAACCGGGGCCATTATCTCTTCACCTTTACATACACGTGAAAATTACACTCAGTTATGCAATATCAGTCATATTGCAAAGATAGCATCACATAGAATTGTGAACACAAATATGTAACTGGAACTAAATTGTCAGGGGTTAAAGTCCTGACTGACTTTATGTCATTATGACTTCATGTATTTACATATTCTCATCTTCTATTTATCTTACCTGTCAAGTGACATTGCTCTATTTACCTGCACTGCTCTATCTGTATGTGTAGGTTTATGCTATTTGCCACAAATCAAACTGATGCTCCTTTAATACATGGAAGTTAGAAAAGAAACCAAAAGACCCTACAACTTTTACTAAAACTTGCTAAATATTCTTAAGAAATGAAACTGTGAACCCAGTAAGAAAAGTGTGGTGCTTGCTCAGCATGCCACAGAGTACCCTCTTCTACAATGCTGTAAACTTATGCTGGGATCCCTTCTATCCTCTAAACACAGATGATAAATACCATCAATACACAGTGCTTGCTAATGAGATTATACAAAGATCTGTTTTCTGACCCAATTTCTTGGCTTACTTTAAAATTCCATTCAGGCTGTTGTCACATGCATGTTCCTTTCAGGAGAGCATTTAGGAACATAATACCAGATGGAACCAAATTCCTAGCCCTGCACCTTTTCCAAATTCCCAAACCAGACAAAGCTAAGTCCTTAAGAATTTCATTAAGCTAAAGCTCTGATATCCTTGGGGATCTTTTTGGAGGTGCGACCTATACCCCTCTTCAGGGAATATATACATCTAATTTTTATAACTTTATTTTTCCAGAGTGTAATGGATTGCAGTAGCTTTAAAAGATCAAGGTTGTGGTGCAGGAGATACAATTATAGCACCCCCTCAAATAAAAACCATCAAAAATGGGGAAATCCTAATTACCCTTTTAACTCTGTTTCCTTGGCTATAAATGAGATCACTACCATCAACTGTTCCTGTTTTAAGCCATCTTTCCCTGCTCTCTTGACACTTCCCATGATCATTTAACAACAAAACAAATTTTCCCAAGTACTTTGTAGAAAAATATGTGATCACTCTTATCAAAGTAGGGGATATTATTTAAGAAATTATTTCAGACAATATAGTCATCTCCTAGGAAATGCTCCAATTTTGAATTATTTAATTTGATCGCAAACCTTTTATTTTAAAAGGTTAAAAAAAATGGCTTTAATGTAAAATCCTGTTATCCAAGCAAACAAATCCTCTCCCATCTTTTCCTTGTCATTTAAAAACTAAATTCATAACAGTTGGAAGTAATAAAGCCAAATGTCTGGATATTTTTTCAACACTCTGCTTAAATGCTTTCTAGACTACAACTTCAAGAGGAATATTTGGCATCAAGATATGCTCTGAAGCATAATATATCAATTTACAACCATAATATATGGGAAAAAATAAACTATAATGATGGAAAAAATTGCTACACATTAAACATCTCAGAAAAAATATACTACAGTGTAGCTCAGTGGTTTACGTATGCGAAAGAGATGCCTTGGGCCCAATTCCCAGCATAAGAAACAATAACCTGAGAAAATTAACTGAAGACAAGACCAATACAGATTGCTCTCTAGAACTGGAATGTGGTCAAGCAAAGAGAATGCTAAGAAATGATGTTTAGAAAAAGAAAATTTACATTTCTATGAAAAGAAATTCTAAATATCCATTCAAATTCTCAATCCCTCTTTCAACAATGTTGGTACCTTTTCCTCTCAAAGACAGCATTCACAGATACTGACAGCATTAGGAGACTGTGTCCATCTGGAGGGGTCTGCAGAGCAGTGCATTTTTACAGAAGAGTCACATGCAGCAGTTTTTTGTGCCAGCCATGTTCTGTGTAGTAAACACTTTAGTTGGGTGTTCTTCTCTTTCCTATACCTATTAACCAAGCAGGTACTCACTACTCTTCCTGGGTTTGGTAAATAAGTGGATTTAGTTAGATTCAAATTTACACTGTAAGGAAGTAACCTCTCCTAAGAATAAGTTCCATTAGCTGGAATCTGAAATTGAACGCCTACCAGAGAGCTGGCATTTACACATAAGCTACAGGTATTCAGTAATGAGCAAATGGGTATTTCATTTTCCCATTACATACTGAAGAGTGTATATATGAGTCCTTCAGAAGCATATTGCAGTAGAAGAAAAATATAGAATAGGAAAATATTCAAAGTTTAAAACACTGTTTATAGTCAAAGAATAATACAATGATAAAATAAACAGCAACAAATTCTTGTAATTAAGGTGATGCATGCACTAAGTGCATGAAAAATTGAAACCTAAAATCAAAAGTTTATAATAATTCTAATTCCAGAACAACTAAAATAAATAGATGAATAAAAATAGCCAAATCGTATAAAGTACCCATTCCTATAACTTTGGACTAGAACACATTCATATTTTAAAGGAAAAGTTGATCAGAAGCATTAAATAAGGTGAACAATAGACCAATCAATGGCAAATATAGTGAGGAGGAAATTTGCCATTTTTTACAAACAGCCTCAGTTTTCCAGGTTTTCTATATTCTTCTGCTTCACTGAGAGCAGAACTTTAACTGCTGATAGAATACATTTGAAAGATGGGGTCCTTGTCACATGGTGGACTGTGTCTGTAGTGGTATTTACAAAGTAGCACACACTAAGCTTTTAAAGTAAAAGTGTCAAAACTGAAAACTTTTCAACTCAATAAAGCCTGCTTACATAAATAAGCATAGAGGACATGCAAATTCATCTGCCTTATTAAAAATGTATCCTGTTTTACAATCAATTATTTAAATTCTATCAAATATATAAGATCTGTAATAATTCCGATTATTTTGGGAAACTTCTTTTTATGAAAAAATAAAATAGTATAATATTACATTTCAAAATAGGAGGAGTTATTGTAATTTTGAAGCTAGATTGGGAGTTTACAGTGCTTTTTGATATTCTAAATGTACAAATCTAAATGTCAGCAGCTAATCATGGGCAATCTGCAATTAATTTCTTCTGTTCTAAAATACCAAGTCCTGGTAGCAATTTCTATTTCTACCTGCTTCTAGAGGCATATTGTTTTCAGATACAAAAATGCAGAAGCTATCCAATGATATGTTAACTTCTAAAAAATATTTTAAAATACCTGTAAGTCTAACTTTCTAGAACACTGATAAAAATTAAATGCTTAATCAAGTCAGAATAGAGGAAGTAGTTGTGAAGCAGCAAAAATTAAACATAAAAGCAGGTGACAAGATTTTGAAGAAATATTTGATTTTTTTGTTTGTTTGTTTTTTGTTTGTTTGGGGGCCAGGATCTCACTCTGTAACCTAGGATGGCTGTAAATTAATTAAATTAATTCTCTTTTACTACCTCTGCTCCCAATTTTTAGGTTTCTCTCTCTCTCTCTCTCTCTCTCTCTCTCTCTCTCTCTCTCTCTCTCTCTCTCTCTCTCTCTCTGTGTGTGTGTGTGTGTGTGTGTGTGTGTGTGTATAAAAGTCCTACTGATATTAAGATGTTCAGCATCTTTCTTTCTTTCTTATGCTCTGCCCTCTCTCCCTCCCTCTTTCCCTTCTCCCATCCCTTCCTTTTTACTTTCTTCTTTTCTTTTTCCAAGAAATAAGGTCAGTCACTGAATCTGGAGCTCTCTGATATTGAGATCCATGATCTGTCCATCTCTGGTTCCTAGCACTGGAGTTACAAATGCATATACTACCAGGCCTTGCTTTTACATGGATTTTTGTGGTCCTTACTCAGAGATTCCTCATACATGCTTGGAAAGCACTTATCCATGCAGGCATATTCCCAGAACTGAAAGGACATTTTATTAATAAATTTTATATAATGAAAAGCCATTCAGATATTTCCAGTTTGCAGTCATATAAAGAGATAAGTAATCAAAAGTCCTAGTCTACATGTAATTTGCTAAAATATAAATTTTGTGGTTTTTGTATTCTGTAATCAGTCACAGAATTATTTATAAAACTACAAGAAGTCAGATTTAAAATTTTAATGAAAAACAAAATCATGCCATACAGTAATATGCTTCACACTCCTGCTAAACATGAGTACCATTTACATGGTAATAGCTTCACTTTAATGTACAGTAAATTTTAATCTCTAAATGCTGACAAGATAACTCGAAATTGTTTAAAAATTCGGATCCTCATAAAAGTTTCAGTTCAGTTCTTTTATTTCAGGTATTAAGGTTGACAACCTATACAAAACAAAAATTTATGTATAATATAAATTTGTGAAATTTATATTGTATCACTTCTTTGATCCTCCGGAACTGGAGGTAAGAGTGACTTGTACCACTATGTGTGTGCTGGGAATAGAACTTTGGTCCTTTGCAACAGAAGTCAGGACTCTTAAACACTGAGCCTTCTCTCTAGTGAGGGTTTGCTACATTGTAGTCTCTCTGAAGTGGGAGACTGGAGTAGAACATTTATAGCCCCTGTTCTCAGCAACATGAAAAAAAAAGCATAGCGCCAACAATGTAATTTAAATTTGAATACACACTTATTTTGAAATTAATAATAGTCTTACAAGTATATGAACTTAAGAACTGTAGTATTTCTATCTAAGTAACAAAAATTAAAGCATTACATATTTAAAGTTTACTGTGCATTACAATAAACAATTATTTCAGAATCTCATGATAGAAACATATACAATTTTACTCTATATTTTGGTAGAATTTTTAAAGAAACAGTGTTGCTTAGCTTTAATAAGACTATGAAAACTTTGCCAACACTTAAAAAATACTAATGCTTAAATTCTTAAATTAAGATTCACCTTTAAGCTAGTGAGGTTCTTGAAAATTCCAGAAACTATGTATCAATAAATATATTTCTGGTCATAAACTACTGAATGCTCTAAAGATTTTTACACCTGTACTTTGCTCTAAACAAACTAACAAAGTATTATTTTAATAACCTGAATAAACCACATTTCCTCTAATCCATAAAATGAAGCTATTAAAGAGCAACAGTGTAAGACAATAAGTTAGTGTCCCCTTAGTACCGATAGTTCTAGTACAGTCATAAAATTCACAACGAAATTAGCATGCTAAATGTTACTTGTTTTTAAATCATGGTAGTTAATATGCTATACATAGAATATGAGGCTCCAAATGTTTGGGGTTTGTTAAGTAAAAATTAGGATCTCTTTACAACTATTCCTTCATTAAAGGGAGCATATAAAATAGTCAAGCAGTAGTGAATTTACTTGATTAAATTCTAGTGTTCTAAGATGTTGACAGATAGCATAGCATTTATTTTGCCAGGGAGCAGGTAGACCGTTGAATACAGTCACATTTTCATGTAGAAATTATTAAGATCAGTTTTGATTTGTGTAATCAGGTCTAGTAGCTTGTTCAACTTTTAGTCATCACACTTATTGGTGACTATTTTCATGCACATGGTAAACACAATTTAAGTAGCTTTAATTTCTAAGAAATAGAGTGTAACAGTGATTTGACATAAGTTTTTAAATGAGATTATATTTTATTAGTATAATTTTATATATTTTCATAAACTAAAGGTCATAGATCATAATATTTTATTTCGGATATGTCACATCAGGGAGAATCCATAACTAGTAAGCTTATTTTCAGAGTGCCCTGAACCAGGTCAGGGCATTCATTATTATTGCTCTGCACTGAGAGGCTAATTTAGGAAGAATGCAAGATATCATTTCTTAGGTAATTTTTATACTTAAAGTCTCTAATTATGAATCTAATTTAAATAATCTTTAGTAATATTAAAATATCACAGTAACATTAAAGATTCAAAGTCTAATCATTCAGTTATTCTCAGTTCTTGTTTGGAGTATTTCTAACACAAGATTTCTTATTCTCTAGATTACAATGGACTTTATTACCTGCATAATAGATACTTACAATTACCACTGGCAGGTAAATTTCTTTGTATTGTTTTACTTTAATCGTGCACTCTATGCATATGAATTTCAAATGTTCTTATTCTAGATGTTATGCTCTAAGTATTATAGTATACTGAACTTCTATTTGCTGGGCTCATCTACAACAAAATCAAAGTGCATAGCATAGTTACTCCAGAGAACACATAATTGACCTGATATTAGTAGATGGATATATTAAATGAATTATGTATATTTGTATATAGTGTTCTTCATTGCATAAATGTACCCATAAAATTATGAGAAATTAAAAGAGAAAATAACAGATTAAGCTATTTTATATCCTTTACACTATCTTATATCTCTGGGATTCAAAAATATGAATTTAACAACTGAAAACTTTTAAGAAATATGAGGAAGAGCAATTATTTGCAAGTATGTTCATCAACTGCTGGTTAGCATGTTGACCAGCAGCTAAAGACTTTAGTAATGTTCTCCAAGCCTGGCAGTAAATTTTTAGGATATGTGTTTAAATCATGCATTTTCATCCTAATTATTTCTCCAAAGTTTAAATAAACAAACAACAAAAAATCTCCACTGCTATCTGAAAGTGGAAGTTTATATTCTCAAGGCAAATTATTGTTTAAAATAAAATAGTAATAGATCAGAGTAAGACAGTTTAATGTCTATTCCTTCAACAAAAGCCCACTTCAATATCAGTCTATAGAAAGTCATAAATTTGTGATAGATTTATCTTTTATTTGCACAAACACTCTAAGTTTGTAAATTTAATTATATATGTCTTATATAATTAAATTAAGCATCTAATATAATTATAAAATTAAGACTAGAATAAGGAAGGTTTTAGAACTATAGCTCATGAACTGCTAATACCATTTGATTATTCTGATTTATCACAGTATCTCCCTTACATGAAAAGATGTTATACTAACACAGCAAATCTCTTAAAATCAAATAAAAACTTCCTACAGAAATATTTTTACCCTTTGTAATAGGATTTAAGAAAACTGCCTGTGCCTGGTTGTTGTCATTGTATTATCAGCAGCTCCTATGATGCCTGATACTTTATCTATTGAGTTTCTTACATGATTTAGTAATTTAACCTTGACATAAATTGCACTAAGCTAAGTGATTCCGTTTTCAGAAACTGGCACAGAATTTTTATTTGAACATCAATTTGTATTTTTATATGTGTATATTGTACATGCTTTATATGACCAATATGATTTTAAACTACTTTCCAGATTATCAATTCAAAAATTGAAAGAACAAAATTTCCTGCCAAATCTGGAGACAGGCTGAAGAATTTTATACTGGGTGAAACACTTCAATATGAAATGTGGTCTTGGATTCTTTATATATTGCAAGTACACTGCCTATCATATTCATGTTTTTAAGAAATATGTTGAAAAGAATAAACATTGACATTTTTAGAGCGTGTATATTTAAAGATTAAAATTGTATAACATATAAGAAGCCATATTGTTCATTAAAGGGAATCACATTGTGTAAAGATCTACTACATGTGACTATATTTTAAAATAACCAAATATTTACATGAAGAATGGTTATAGTATGAATTTTAAAGGAACATTTTATGAGCTTTTTTTACTCTTGTGTGATTTTAATATTTTTTCAATGACCTTTTGGATGGCAGCTTGTGGTAAAAAGTAGATAACAGCTCAAGAAAGTGTAATTATATAAAATTTACTGAAGAGTATTTCATTGTTCCTGTTTCCACATATTTAAATTCTTTTCTCTGGATCTTAAATGCTGCTTGAACATGTGTTACTCTTTATTTACACTCAATGGGGGGGGAGAGAGAGAGAGAAAAGAGAGAGAGAGAGAGAGAGAGAGAGAGAGAGAGAGAGAGAGAGAGAGAGAGAGAGAGAGAGAGAGAGAGAGAGAGAGAGAGAGTCTTGTGGGGCATATCTGAAAACAACTTGTCTCTTATGTGCAGCATTCGTTAGAATTTTTATTTAAATAAAAAATATCAAAACACATGGATGAATTTAAAATCAACTCTTTTTTTTTTCATTCCCTGAACTTATACTCTAATAATACTGTCCTGTGTACCATATAGGTAAGTCATTTTTTACTCTGACAAAATAAATAAATAAACAAATAACCACAGACAGATAGCTGTGGGGAAAGACAAGAATTAGCACATTGCATTTGATGTATCAGCATCATGGCCAGTATTTTGAAATAGAAAAATCTTACTAAGATTAGATAAGATTTTCAAATGAATGGCATAGAAAGACTTTCACATGGAGTCCTTATTATCATTAATACATATATTTATATCACTACGCAATATATAAATATATTAAATATATTTATATCATTATGCATTTTTATGAATTTTCTTTGGAGGGTTGTTTGACTTACACTTCCATATCACTGTTCATCATTGAAGGAAGTTTGAACAGGAACAACTGGGCAGGGACTTGTAGGCAAGAGCTAAGGCATAGACCATGGAGGAGTGCCCTTTACTCTAACATGATTATTCTTTTATATTAAGTCAGTTTGAACTGGAAACCATGGAAAATAAGCTCCGTATGTTTATTAGGAGTTTCTTTTGCTTTGCTCAACTAATCTTATGCCATAAATAATGAATTATTGCAAAGCAAGACTGTGATGGGGTTTAGGTGTCAGTTGATAAGGTCAGAAGACACTTACCTAGGGTCTCAGGCCTTGGAAGGGGTGTGGCCAGCCCCAATTAAGGGGGGCTGTTGGGATGTTGAGTGGCCTGTTCCGTTTTTGGTTTTTGTTTTGTTTTGTTTTTGTTTTTTTTGAGAGATTAGATCAACATTTATTGCTTAGACTATCTGATCTCATAAATATCTTTTTAAGTTATAACTTGTTATCACGAATGTTAATTTATATCTGATCACTCAAATATCTTCCTAAGCTATAACCTGTTATTGTGAATGCTAATTTACATTCAAATAAGTATTAACCATATATTTAATACATCTAATATAAAATTTATTGCAATACAAGACTATTTAATGAGGTATAATACAATACATAATTCAGATTATCAAAAATATAATGCTGAATATATCTATATTAATTTTCCTGTAGAGATAACACTTTCCTAGTATTTAACTCTTCAATATTTATCTGCTTTCTCTATCTGCTACCAGTGCCCTAGGCCAGGCTCTCACGGCCATTCTTGTGAGCAAACTCCTATCCTGCTCTTGCATACCACAGCCATCTCTGTGCTTTTGAGATGAACCCAAGTTCTCTTACCAATCTTGTATGAGATAATATTGAAGCCTAGCTTCTTACCATGTTTTATTTTTCTATTCATTACATTGGTTTGTCATCATTCAAACTACATATTTTGCAGTTCCTTCTTTTGCCTGGTAAACTCCAATCATACTGGATTCAGTTCTTCATGTTTGTGGAGCACAGTGCTTTACAAACTGTTTCTCCCTAATGTTAAGGTACTTCCTGCTTCAATCACATTATTATGCTGTCTTCTGAGGGGGAGACACCTCAACACCTGCCCTTTTCAATGCCCTCATTTGATACACTGCAATTGTCTGGTGACTTTTTATTCTTTTATTGGTTGCTTTGTCCATTTTTTTTCTGTTTCCTGTTTGTTTTTACTATTTACTGTACAGAGGAACATGTTCATCACCTCCACGTTTTCTTTAACACCTAAGTTTTCTTTTATTATTATTATTGTTTTAGATATAGTAATTTACTCTTTTATTGACATCTGGGAGTATTTTAATTTAGTTTATTTTTTTTATTATGTGTATGTGTGTGGATATGTATATTTGTGCCCATGCAGATGGGCTAGGTGGCCAAAACATAATCCCAGTGGATGTGCAATTGTGTGTGGCTGTGAGTCAACAGATGTAAGTGACAGAAAGCAAACGCCTATCCTTAACCATGCACTCTCAATTTCTAAACCATCTCTTCCAGCACTAATTTACATTCTAAAGACAATACTCAAGATAAAGCAGTGATAACAGCAATATATTTTCAATTTTAAGGAAATAATGAGGCTTATATAAATGTTAAGTTTATTCTTTTTTATAAAGATATATTGATATTTTTACTTAATTACACAATTAGCAATGTATAGACAGACACACTTTTTATTATTTAACTATTTTTATTGATGTCTACGATGTTTAAATTGCCAGGAAGTTTTAATCAAAAAGAAGACTCCTACGAATGTTGAAATGTAGTTGAGTTTTGAGTGGGAATCTATTCTTTCCTATCTATTTGCAACAAATGGAACCTAAAGAAAAAATACTTGTGTGAGAGAAAAGAGTAGTGATTGTTGAGATTGTGAAAGAGAAAAAAAGTCTGCAAACAAACTACAAAAGATTGTGCAAGAGAATGTTTTGAGACAAATACAAGATTTGCTATGAAGTCTCTTAGGCTCAGAAATCTTTTGAATACTGTATTCTCTTGTATCCTTACAAAACGTTTTTCTGTTAGAAAATCAATAATGTTATATTAGTTTTAAATGATTTTATTCATTTTACTTTTAGTTTAAATGACATAACTTTAATGAACATGTTACTATTTCTGTACAATAAAATTTTCAGATACAGTTTATTTGTAGCTCAGAGCAAATAATATGCTAAATCTAATGAGCACTATGAAATTAGTAAAAACTTCTATATTGGATAATAGTTCTAATAACCCAACAATTTTAACTTCTTATTTATAATAAAATTCTAGGTTTATTGTATAGACATGTCTACCAAGAGGACATGTGATAGTAATCTCAAACATCCCTACATCTATCACTAGTTTATCTTTGAAAATGATCTGTAACTACTGTGAAGAATCCTTCAGAAATATTGTCAGTAAATTATCTAACTGTCCTAGTTAAAATATTAACTTGTTTCTTGCATTTCTTCAATTTTAATGATTTATGAGTGATGCTTCTAAATGTGCAAGTAATTTTAGAACACTGATTTTTAGGAAGAAATGTGCTACTCTAACATGTAGCACATTACATACAATTTCAAAGTTCTTGCCATTTCAATAAATTAATTTCAATAATTCCAAATCAATAAATTAACATGATCAACTGTAACATGGCTATCTTATGTGTTTGTCTACTGTTATCTGGTAACAAGACATATTACAATAGTGATAATAAAGTTAATTCACTGCTTCATCTAGCCAAACAAGTTGACTTAATAAATTATATTATATGCAATTGATTATTTTTATAAACAAGATCACCCTATGAGATGTATTAACTCATTCAGACTATATACTACACACACTGTTAAAGTGGAGTAACTTTGAAAAATAGATCCTTTATGGCCCGTAACCACTATAATTGCTATACTTGGCTAACTTACACACGAAGTAAGACGCAGTTTTCTATTTACTAACTAGCAAGGTTATATATTTCCAAAGATTAAAATATAAGCTAAAATAAAATTTACCAATAACTCAATAATACTCTGATGTTTTAAAATGCAAGAGAAAATAATGTCATCTGAGAGACAGTCCAACAGAAATTGTGTTTGTACTTATTCAGATGAAGTGATATAGAAAGCACCATTACTTTCATATTGATTCAAAGATCATTAGGTAATAGAAAGAAAGAGCCAATATAATTTATTGTATCATTACAGCACATAGCTTTACATCCAGTTCAAAGACAAGAATCATGGTCTATAGTGAGGTTCCCCTAAGTCCATCTTAAGAGGGAGGTAGCTCACTTCTGGTTAACATCATTATTTTACCCTTAGAATGGAAGACTGGGGATGGGGTAGGATGTCAGAGGGTGAATGCAGTCTATTCAGCCATGAAGGATTTTATATATAATCATTTGACAAAAATAGAAGCAGAGCAATGACATTTCATTTTGTGGATGTCCTTAATCAGGAAGGAAGGTCATAGAGAAATAAAAATTTGTTCTATATAAGAAAGCAGGTTAAAATAATAAATTTATGAGCAATACAAAAAGTATAATTTAAAAACTAAGTATTAATCACATCTCTGACATTTATTTTTACAGCTGTTACAATAAAGTTCAAATTTTCCTTGAGACTTTCTGTGTTGTTCATATAATTCTGTAACAGTCCACAGTTTAGATAGACAAGAACTAAAGTTGAGTTTGCTGTCTGTTTACAAAATTACAAATTAAGAAACTTTCTCTAAAATGTTCAGAAGAGTAATCTATATTCATTTGCCTGATAAATCTTAGTATTCTCTAAATTTGTCATGCAAAACCTGTAATCATCACAATATTACAAATAACTATTTATTACTGATGAAATTTGATCATACTTTGTAACTTTGTATTGAGTACAAACCCAGTTTATAACAACTTTACCTTTGGGTACTAGTAAGTTTATATTTGCTAGCATTTTTAGTATATTAACACAAATTCAAAAATAAAAGTTTTATTTGGTAATATTTACTGTTTCTGTTTAGTTGATGGGATATCTGGAAAATGCTTCCAAGCACTAAGTTAAGCTAATTGAAATAAACAATAAGGTTCGGATGTTTCCTATTTACTCTAGGTTAAAAAGATCACTAAAAATTCAGAGAAAGATTAGTATAAGAGGTAAAGAAACACCTCTACGAGGCTCTTTCATTTTCTATAAATATATGTAAGGTCATTGTTTGCATGACCTGTATCCATAGAATGACACTTTATTTTGGGGTTTGTGTGTATGTGTAATATTTGCCTGAGTAAAACCAGGGCCTAGGATTGTTGCTAACTTTCATAGGTATTTCAGATATTAACTATTCAGGAAAATTTTAAGTGGAATCACTTTAAACTTTGTAGTGAACATGAATCTCAAACTACACACACTTTTTATTTCCATAGACAATTGAATTGATATTAAATAAATATCTGATTTCTTCATTTTTAAAAATTGTTTTTCTTCCAAATAAAAGGTCAAGTAAATAACTATATTTTTTTCAACAGTCTTTTTATTTCTACATAAGTAAAATAAACTACACCTAGATACCTAATACCAATAATACTTGAAGACCACCGAGGGATGAAGCCTCAATCCATACCTTTGTGGAAGAGTATGGTATTATAGCTGTCATTTATGTGACATATCAAAGTCAAAGGGATAATAAATGTTTTCCAAGTAATAAATAATTGTGATTGAATTTTTCTCAGATAAATATAAGTAAAACATAACAATAGTGTTTTTAAACAGGAACATGTGAATTATTTCTGAATAATTGTTTCATTTCTCGATGAAATGATGCACAATTATGATAAAAATAAGGCTTTGCTAATTGTCTTATCTTCTCTTTCAAGCTTCTGCCTAGCAAACACAAAGTACACCCTCTCTATGACCTCTATCTGTACTACCATAACAATGTTCTCTAAACTATTACACATATATCTTACATGCTAAATGGCAAATATAATTCATCAAAAGTGCATTAGAGTTTAAATCTGTGTAGTGTCTCTGCTAACAGGTGACATATTGGTGATCCTCACTGTATCAGTGAGAGATTCCATCTAGGTACCTCTAGAAAACTTTTATGGTTGTTTGATACTCATCGAGAAAGCAATATAGGAAGTGCAGGTGAAAATTATCTATATCCTTAACCATTCATGGTAGAAATCCAAAGAGATATATTTCATGAAATATTGAGTAGAAGGAAAGAAAATACTCAAATATTTTGCATGTTTTTCATCCTTTCATTTTATTTTATTTTATTTTATTTGCCACAGAGCATTCGCCTTCAGTTTTCCACTACCCATTGGTAAAAGTCCTCTAAAAACCCGACAGCAACTAGACTTTGTAAATAGGATTTTCATAACTTAGAATTTAAGATTTAACACTATTTGTCCAGTTCTCTCAAAAATAGAAACCCAACACAGGTATGTGAGCATATGCTGTAATAATAATAAGAAGAAGTGATTGGTAGACAAAGTTCAGAAATACCGAGTAAGGTCAGTCTGGAGAGACCAGGATGATAATTGGTTACAGGTGTATATATAGGTTACCGCGGGAGTCATGACCTTTCTTTCAAGAAGCTATGGAGGAGAATTCACACATTGCTGTTTTGTGAAAGATTCTCCAAGAAGCAGTTAGGTCTGTGCCATGAAGGTTGACTTTCAGTGGAGACTGCGCAACGGGGAGCAATCAGGCAAATGCCACTAAGGAAGCTCTGTGCTGTGGATGCTCAAGCAACAGAAAGAATCATAGATAGAAGGGAGCAGAGCTCCAGTGGCAGTTGGTCCCAGGCAGTGTAATCAGGGCTAGGTTAGGAACCGTCAAATACATCATAGTATGGCAAGTCCAGAGGATCTGACCCAGGGACAAAGTTATCTGCAATAGTGGACAACAATACTCACTCCAAAAGCACCCTCCTCCCCCAGGCGTTCAGGTTATCCCTTACCTTGGTTGGAGACGTGACTGCAGTCGCCTGTCCAAGCTGTCAGCAGGGGCAAGAGGAAACCAAATTGCAAAAGAAATTCCCGGACTCTGCAGCCCCCCATTGCTCTTGCTGGCTCTCTTCTTCTCCCCCTTATAAAGAAGTAGCAGTAGGGCAGCCAGGTGTTCCTGGAAGGGTTGGGGTCCTGGTCTGGGCTCTCTTCTTCTTCCTCCTCTTCTTCCTCCTCCACCCGGCCCGCGGGAGAAGTCCCGGGGCGCCCCCCGCGCGAGGCCCCGGGGGCAGGGTACGAGGGTCCAGGCTGTCCAGGTGCAAAAGCAGCTGCTTCAGAGCAGGATGCTGCCTGCGCCGCCAGGGAGCTCCTGGCGGCTGGAGGCCAGGGGAATTGCATCCACCGCCTTGTCCCGCTCAAGCGAGGACTGTTCACTTGGGCTGAGAGAGGTGGAGCGCAGAAGCGATCTCAGGCTGTAGTTTGGGGGAGGGGATGGAGGACGGGGGAGGGTACCTGAGGAAGGATATTGGGGGTTGGAAGGAATGTCCAGGAGGGTAGTGAATGTGCAAGACCCAAGCGTCTCTCTGGACCCAAGTTGGCACTTGCAGAGCCCAGAGCAGAAGGGGCACAGCAGATAGTAAGGGTATCTTAGGGGACCAGAACTTCCCGGTGGCTGGACTCTGGTAAACCAGGCAAATGAAGCTCCACGGGGTCTCAAGTGGTCCCAGGGAGCAGCGGACTGAGCGCTCAGCCTCTTGACTGGGCGACCTGGTCAGAGTGTTCAGTCGTAAAAAGCACGGATTAGGTTGCATCTGAGCCTCCCCTAGGCCTTGGCAGCGGCTTACTTACTGGGTATCGCTGAAGCTACCTTAGTCCCCCAATCACTTGCGTTCCCCCTCCCCCATGTAATGATAGACAGCCAGCTCTGGACACCACCATTCCTTTCGCCACATTTCTCCCGCTGCAAGTGGTAAGGGTTGCAGGTCAGCGACCTGGACACAGCTTGGCGATGCTAATGGTCAGCTCTGAAGTGTCTGTGTGCCAGCCTCCCAAACTTGGCCAGCTAAGCGAATCTGCAAGCTTTCTGGCCACCTCTCCCGGTGCAAGTCCTTGGAAAGCATAGGGATAGAAGAAGCAATAGAGAGGAGTCACAGCGGGCTGGAAGTCGACTAGTGCCTGGCACCTTGGCTCTCCTAGGTCTAGGCGTCGGCATACGGTGGTGACTTCACCAGGGAGGTCACCAGCATCATTAAATGGCAGCTTTGGTGCCCGGCTTCCGAGGGCCTCGACAGCCCGCTGTTTGGCGCCGGCGGCGGGCTATGCGCTGAGAGCCCTTGGGCTGAGCTTTGCGTGGCCAAGTCCAAGGCAGTGCGCGCCTGGCGGCTGGTGCGCTCTCCTGGAGAAGCTCCTTCTCAGCACCCACCGCCTTCCAGGTCCAGGTCGGGGCGCTACACTGACTACTTGGTGGGACCCCACCCTGGGCCGAGGAACAGAACTAGCTGATGGGAAGGAGTGTTGCCACCTGCAGTCTCCGTGCTGTCGCCCTGCTGCCTGCTGAGGCCGGTGCAGGGAGGGCAGGGCCCTAGAGCACAGCTGAGCTCGGTGAAGCCCCGCGATCTGGCAGCAGCTGTGTCTCGGGTACAGTCAATTCGGCGCTAGAGGGGGTTAGTAGACAACAAAAATTCCCTCGTTGCTTGCAGGTGGAAGAGCTGGCTAAACCTGCAAAAAGGCAGAAGGATGGTTTCAGGCTAAACTTACAGTGTTTGTTGGGTTTCACTGTGGCGACCTTATCACTGGCGTTGTAATTTCTGTAATGCATTCATTAATGTCATTATCTTTTTTCTTTTTTTTTTCTGAAGAGTGAGAAAAAAAATCCATCTCCAAGAGCACTATGAAGGGGTTATTTGAAGGTTTACTGATGACAATAGAGAAAAGTGAAGAGAAATTCTATAGCAAAGAGAGGATGTTTTCAATGTGGGAGGGGGGTTGTGTCAGGAACCTTAAGAAAAGTAGGTCTAAATTAAAGGGTAGATAGATGTTTTACCAGAAATTCTGGAAATGAAGTTGAGATTCCAGGCATTTTAATGCTGCTCAGTGTTGTTTGGGGTTTGCATCCTAGGTAAGGAATTTCGGATTGTGCCTTCCTTACATTCAGGGAAAGAGACAGGAGCAAGGGACACCCAGAATCTAAACACTACTCCCATGGAGAGAAATATAACATGCAAGTGTGATGAAGCTTTCTAATTGGTGGCTACTTTCACACTCATCATGAATTCATACGCAGGTTTTCAAAGATTTCCATGCCAATTTAAAAGTATGCAAATCACATGTACAAAGATTGAGTTCATATATTAGTGTTTACAGTAGTGAAATCTGATTTTGCTACTTATTTTAACAGTGCTACTGATATTGACTAATGACATAAGCACTTACAAATTCAATTTAATTTACTAATTCAGGTGTAAAATAAAAATCTTCACGCGTACGCCACAAGACATTCTAAGTAATCTTTACAGAGTGCTTAATAACTATGCTGGTAGTTTCTTTACATATACGAATTTTTTTTATATTCTCAGTGGAAAATAACTAATATAATGTCAGCACTATATTTATAAAAGAACATTTAAACTCAAGTTTTTATGTTGTATTTAAATATTAAATTTGAAGGGATTTATTATAAACAACGAAACAGTCAGAATCTGTACTTAAAATCATATTAGAAGGCTATGGTTCTAATGGAAAGATAATGAAGGCATTAACAAACAGAAACAAAGCTGTGGGTCATTTCCCAAGACCCATGCTCAATATTACAACAGAATGCAAAGTCTGAGACATAAACTTAACAGTAGCTGAACATCCCTCCTACTGTATCAACTATTTATTCCTCTTCACTATTCAAAAAAGCCAATGGCAGATCTTCACATATTATGGATTGCCTATTCACACGATGGCTGCCTTACTGATTTTGCCTTTTAAAAACATAATGACAAGATAGTTACCCATATTTAAGCATGTGTCATATGTTTAGGTATACATTGATACTGTTTCTTGCATCCTTTGATAATAAATATATTTCTTTTAAAAAAACCTCAACAATGAATTAAATTATCATAACCATTGATCATAGACAGTCTCAAGTATGTTATTCAAATAGAGCAAATTAACATATGAGTTGAATTATGGCTATTAATTCCTAAACTTTATAACATTTAAAACTAATAAAACAATTTGACCATATATAGCCCCACAAAATATACATATATACATTCTATTTTTTATACGTTCATTTTTCCTCACATAGGAAACAGTTAAGTGTAAACTATTTTGTATGAACAAAACCAATTTGTTGTATTAATCTGCCTTGGGGTAGTTAGCCCTAAACTAAACGGGATGTCTCCATTCAATACCTCCCCCTCAGGTTGAGGGAACCCTATAGAAGAGACACAGTGTACGAGCCAAAGGTGATGAAGGGCACTAAGATGCCAAGGCTCTATCCATCCTTTGGAGCAAAAGTGTAAACACAAGGGTCTGCTCCTTGTGGGTATTCGTGGGTTCTTTTTCTTCTGTTGGGTTGCTTTATCCAACTTTGATGTGATGATTTTTGTTTTCACTTATGTTTAATTTTAGTATTATTCTTTAGAAGAATAATGAGAGACAGAAAGGAGGTGGATTCAAATGGGAAGGGAGGATGGGGAAAAAAGAGGAGTACAAGGAGGGGAACCACAATCAGGATATATTATAAGAAAAATATCTATTTTCAACAATGGAAAAAATAACAAGCGAAAAATAAAGTACAGGGAGGGATGGAAATCATATGTGAACTAGATGCTAAGAGGAGATAACTTTTGTGTTTTAGCAGTGCTGTCAAATTTGCTGACATGTGACAGTTTCAAAATTATAAGCCACTCAAAGAACCAGATGCAATATTCATGTAGATTTATCTGCACTTGTCTATTTGAATCATACCCATATTCATAAAGGCATTCATGTCGCATTTTTCAGAGCTATATTGTTCACATTTCTTTTGTACTCTTTCAGAACATTGTTCCTCAAGATATATGTGATCTGGTTTCAGGTAAGAAATGATTAAATTTGTATTAAACAAAAGATATATGGTACAAAAATCCAGCCCAACTATTCACTTATAGTAGAAAGAAAACAGTATTGAATGCTCTTTGCTTTGTAAAATGATGAAAAGAGCAGATACTTAACATGCAATTAATTCCTTTGAGGAAAAAGAAGAAGGATTATATTGTTTAATACTCAGCATGTTTCAAGGATGAGGAAAATCTCTAGTATATTATTTTGTCAGAAGAGTAAATTAATCCATTTACAGCAGTAATTTGCATTTTCTAAGGTCAAGAAGGAAGAAACACAAATAAAGAGCACTGATCCTCAAAGATGTCATGAAACATCAGGTTTTAAAGGATTAAGTTCGTACTGCAGATATACACTACAGAATGAGCCGTTTTACTGATATCAAAGTCAGTGACCTGCTGTGGACAATAATAATATTTTCATGCTATTAGCTTTAATATCTGAATTTGAGAAAGACTGACATATATATATATATATATATATATATGATTTATCATGCAAAAAGCATATGTAAAATTCAACAGCTAAAGTAAAACAAACCCTACAAATTCAAATATAGCTACTCTGAGGTTATTTGCTTAGAAATTATGAAACTCTTTTCAATGAGACAAGAATCCCTACATTTTTTTTTGTACTGGATAAAAACATTACACTTGAGATTAGGCCCAAATATATTTCTTGTTGTTTATATATCTCAAGGCATGATATTAAAAAACCAAGATTAAATAAATGTAGTACAGTCTTTGATGATGAACATATGCTAATATAAATCAACTTAATAGTTGTAATTTCTTGCTTTATTAACTTGGAAAATTTTATATTCAACTATAGAAGAATATCAAAGCCTAGCTGCAAATACTTTTAACCTTGTTATATTTCTAGTACTATAGAGTTTAACCCTGATGTGCAAATTGATCTCATTGTAAGCTTTTGATGTTAGGGAGAAAAAAGATCGTTCTTATGGTGACACCAGATAAACAGATGTACATAGTATGTATTATGTATCTATAGTAATCTATAATGAACTAAGTTATTAGTAGTAGAAGTTTTCAATAGTTGTTAAAAATCAAACAGTTGTGTTCAGCTACATTTTTTCTGATAGATATGTAGATAGAAGTATTGACTAATTCTCCCAAAGTCTCTAAAGATGTCAAATTTAAAAAAAAAAAAACAAAAAAAAAAAAACAAAAATAACAGTTAAACAAACTTGCTCTTTAAGCACATATAGAATCTGGGCCTGATGGCTCACACCTGCAATTCCAGCATTGACTAGACTGAGGTGGGATCATTGTTTGTTTAAGGCCTACTCCATACTAAAGAGGTTAACCTGTGCTGCAGAGTGAGGCCCTGTCTCAAAATAAACACATCATCATTTAGAAACTTTGTATTGTGGAGATGCTTTTGCAATTTGCAATGTTCTTATTAAAATAAGCATGAGTTCAAAGTTAGGCAGGAACATGAAGAACCATGTTTGTCAAATGAGTGATGTATTCATTTTACATAACTGTTAGTTATTTCATGATAATAAGTAAGTACAGATACGTTTATCTCATGAGGTAAAGATTCATATTATGGTTAGAGTAATATGAAATTCCTCACATAAAATTCAAATAATAGATACATTAAATTGTCAATGGCATGCCATAGTTCATATGTATTATAACACTGTGACTAAGACTTCTTTTTCAGCTTTTCAAATTTAATGCACAAGAAAACAAACAAAGGCACAGAAGTATAAATGTGAATCCTGGTAGAAAAACAAAACAAAACTCTGGAACATTTCACTACAAGAAATTGTGGAAAAAATTCCTGATTATCAGACACATCTAAAGATCACTTCTTTTTATCTGATGTATTGTCTGCCCTGGGCTCACAAAACAACAAAAAACAAACAAACAAACAAAAATCATTTGCGTTGTTTGATTCAAAGCACCTGAAAAATTACTGATAACTGTTACTGAAACGATAATATTGCTAATAAACTTATGCTGATGTAATTGTTCTTGTGAAATATAGTTTTAATCATATTCTGGGGCAGTTCATAGAGCTTCTCAATGTAGGAAGATAACAAGACAAAGCTAAATATTTTATTAAATTTCTATTTGATTTTTGAGTATAAACTAAGAGCAACATCCTTGATATATTTCTTTCATTGAAATTAAATCACATGTATTTAACTGAAAATATTTATTTAAATTTAGTTTTGTCATTTCCATAAATTTTTGCCTGTTTGACATTTAGAAAATACTAGTTAATGATATTTATTTTTATTGAATAAAAACAAAGCTGTTTTGACACAGCTGGTCACTCTGGAGCACAAAAGATAAAATAAATGACTTGTTACCTATAAGATGGAATAAATTTACATGTTATCACTTATTCAAATTAATTTCTGAGTAGCATTATAAATGCAACTTTGTTGAATCTTGTTGCATAATTCAGCAATTGTGTACTCTTTAATACAGTATTTTATATGGGTAAATATTCGTGGTATAGTTTTAAGAGGATGAGCCTATATACGTCAAGAGTAACTAACTCAATAAGAACAGTAGCTACAGTGTTGATAAAGGCGTTATTAGTTCTTTCCTGTGAGTTCAAAAAAGTGATGTACTTGGATCAATCCACATATCTATGTTTTGTATAATATAAACTCCTGAGATTTAAAAGCTCAATCTCAATAATTGTTGTATTCTAAGATGAAAGTATTATTATGTTGCTAACTAATGAAAATTTATGGTATAGATTATATATTCATAAAATAGAAGAATTAACCATAAACTTTACATATAATAGACATATATCTTGTGTTATTCAAATGTTTATGCCATCTGTTGTATATATTTTAGTCTGGCAACAATTCTGTAATTGAAAGAATTATTATTTTGGAGGCCAGATTTAACACTGTCACTAAAAAGAGTGACACTATTCTATACCAAGCATAATTATACAGTATCAGAAATAAGTTCTCCACATTTCCAGATCAAAATTTCTCCAGATCCTCAGCCAGCCACAACAAAATAAGTTCATTGATATGCTGGCTATTCATGCATGGATATGGACTTTTCATGAATTTATTTATGTAACAAAAAAGTTTTGAAAGCCATCCATTAAGGACTGATAAACTTCTTTATGATATAGGCTAAAGACATTTGGATAGGATGATTTTTTATTGTTGTTTCAACTTAGAACTTGTTTTTCTCTTTTAGATTTCTTCCTTCCTCCATCAAAAACTTACAATCCTCCTGCCTCAGTATTGTATACATTAACAGCCGTGAATCATGACACGTGCTTATGAAATTATTCTTTTAGTTTCAGAAATAACATAACCATTTCAAAAAATAGATGATAATTGAAAAAATTATTATCTATTCTGAGATTATAAAATTATTATTTGTTGTTCTTATATACTTTTTAAACATAAGCTATCCTCATTCAACCTGTATAATAATGTTATTGAACCTAAAATGTGTGTTCAATACTATATAGCATTTCAAAATTTACATAAATTGTTTAGCATTAGGTTTATATGACATTGGGTTGTAGTGTATAGATTATCTTTAAATATAATTTAAACATAATTTAGTAACCAGTTAAGAAAGCTGTAAATTTTTAATACAATAATGCAAATATTTTAAGAAAATACTCATTTTGAAGTCGTCAGGTCTTCCTAAATATGTTCAACATTGTCAACATATATATATAATACTATCAGTGAAGAATTTCAACCTGTAGAAATAAAAGTTTACTATTATTATTATTAGCTGTTTCCTTTTAGCAGTATTTGATGGGGGAAAAGACAACATTTTTCCCTAACGTAGGGGCATATATTTGCAACTATGGCAAGAAATGGATTATAAATTCCTGACCTAAAAATTTTTGGGTAAAATCACAAACTAATTTGATCTCATATATTTTACTATACTATTCAATATTCCCTTTGTTAAATCTTTTGAGACACACAATCATAAACTACTATTCAATTGTATTAGTATTTACATTTTAAAACAAATTGTTATTGCTTTGCATATGCAAAATATAAGTAATTGGGCTCAGGCTACTATTTACATCATGTTATCAATAACTGTGTTAGAACATGCCGATATTAGTAATATATATTTTAATACATGAATCTTTCAGAATAAACTGCCTGAGATCACACAGGAAGCTAAATGCCTCACTATTTTTTCATACTATTTATATAGAACTTGATATTTGGCTGACAACAAATACTTTCTGAAAAATTTCATCTCTCATGACTTATTCATGTGGCTTTTAATGTTGCCTGTAATGTAGTGGCATAAAGCAATCATTTCATAGTACACATCAACTCTGTAGTTCAGACAAGCACAACAGAGTCCTGGACTTGTTTCTTATTCAAGGGCAAAGCTCTCAGCTTAGAAAACAAAGTCTCAGGGCCTCAAGTTATGAAATAGTTTGCTCTAATGGTGGTTTATGTTAGCTGAGACCTCAGCTGGGGCTATCAATAGTAACATCATATTTCTGTGTGGCTCTTTTTGTCTCTCCACAGCATAGTTAAACTACAACTCTTGATCCTTTGCCACTAGCTAGAGAGAAAACCATACATTTACAGTGGTCTCTACTTTCCTAAATCTGTGACCATTTCATGCAGTTCCTCATGCTGTGATGCCCCCCAATCATAAATTAATTTCATTTCTACTTCATAATTGTAACTTTACTATTGTGATGAATTATAATGTAAATATTTTTGGAGACAGGTTCGACAAAGGGATTGCAACCTTTGAGATCCTCAGAGTTAAACCTAATGACTAAGCCAATGAATATGCAAAAGTAGACCAACATTGCCTACAAAGTTGCAGATTTGTCAAGTTTGGTTCAAGTAACTACAATGCATTTTTCTGAAAATTAAATTTCTCCTGATTATCTGCTGGAATTATTATCTCACAATTTTCTTTCAGAATTGGCAATCCTTATAGAAAAATAAGAAGTTATTCTTGATGTTGTCTGCTTCACAAATATTCATTAAGTCTTTTTCTACCAGAGCTGGCATAAGAAAGAGTGAATGTACCATACGTCTTTTGCTCTGAAGTTGAGGTTATTAGAGTATTTATTGCATTGTTGTTTAGAAATGCAGATGCATAGGTGTGCTTTCCCCTGTTGAGGAACCAGAATACTATTCTTCAGATGGCAATTTGAAAGAAGCATGAAAGAGAAATTCAAAGCAATCTATAACATCACTTTCTGAAAGGCCACTAAAAATGAAATTTCCCCACTGCTATGACATTTGCAGCAATCCTTTAACAGAAAAATTTGTGTAAATATCATATATATATATAATAAAATAACTAAATTATAATTTAAGCACTCATTTCTAACTTAAGAGTAACTTTGTTGGATCCAGTGATAATGATGTACCAGAAATCCCAAAGGCCTTGAACTAGATTAATGACTCACTGCAACGAACATTTTCTAGTAAAACTAATTGAACAAAATGACAAACATTTGACATCTACTTTGCTATACTCCACTCCCAGTCCACAAGGACAAAATAAGAGGTGTTTGAAAGGAAGAAAAGATGGAGAACTGAAGCGTTTATATTTTATTATTTCTAGTTTTGTTCTTATTTTTGTTATGCTTTTAAAAATTTTCTTTTGGAGGGACACTGCAGCGATGATGGGAGGTATATGGACAGACAGCATGGGAAGGAAATGGAACTGAGGTGCATGATGTAAAATTCCCAAAGAATCAATAAGAAAATTATGTTTAAAATAGAGAAAGAAAAAATACATATATATTATATATATAAGTGTATACATACATAATTTAAATTAAGTTACACCATTATGGGGATAATTTTCACATACATGCCCTCAAGAGCCAGAGATTATTTAACAAAATCCTCAGTGCAAGACATGGGATGCCACCTTTAAATTTCTTGACGGAGAATTTTAAGTAATTTCCAAATAATATAGGTTATTGCCATTGCCCTGATTTTGAAGGTGAAAACTTATTGATGAAGATACCACACACTACACACATGGTATTTGGGAGAAATTCAGCTGCAATTGACTTAGAAGCCTTTTCACTGAGGACTAGTTCTCAAAGTGTAAGCAAGCACGATGCAAGCTGCCAAGGAAGAAAAACAATCAATAGTCTTGTGGAGCTGTTGACCTAGGAATTACATTGGTCAACATGGAAAATATACACACTGGTGCAATTGCAACTTCAGTAACTTAAGAGTAACTAACAACAGTTTAATTGGACTTAATTCTCACTTAATAGGTGAGGATTCGTGCCTGATACTGTAAAGCTAGCCAATTGCCTATAGCCGAAGCGGTCATCTACTCTAGAGGAGGACCTATGATTGACACTTTTAAAAACTGTCTTAATTCCCAAGTGTATTATAAAAATCTCTCCTTATACCACAGATAAGTGTAACTTTCTCTCCTCATAAAAAGCTTCCTTTTGGACACAAACAAAGTTCATCTACAACTTCTCAAAAATGCAGAGGATTGACTGTGGTGTTCCTACCCCAGTGTGATACATCTGTTGTCACATAACTCCTTTACCTAAGAAAGATCCAGGCAATATCATTGAAGACAGTGTGGAAAAAGTAAGAACCATCAAACCAGCATATCTAATGTCTTCTATATGTAATAGAGATCTGAACCTACAATATATAAATAGCGTGGCCTCTTAGATAAGAGCTGCATAGAAACAACCCTAATTGGCATGTTAAGTATGATGGAGGAAATTTCCCAAACTTCAACCTTAGATGATAAGCTAATAGTTAGCTACAGAGGAAGATAAATTCTGTCGTTTTCAGTAATAAGCACCTGATAGCCAATTTCAGTGGCCAGACCTACACACACACACACACACACACACACACACACACAGAGAGAGAGAGAGAGAGAGAGAGAGAGAGAGAGAGAGAGAGAGAGAGAAAGAAAGAGAGAGAGATAACATAAACTTAATTTAGCAGTTTCTATTCATATATGTGTAACAACAATAACTAAAGAATGCAATGTCACAAATTTGAGAGCAGGGTAGGGTATAGAGGAGTTGAAGAGGTGACTGGGTGAAGTGGTTATGATGCTAAACTGTATTCGTGTTTAAAATCCTCAAAAACAATGTAAAAAGTAAAAACTGTTAAGAAGAATCTTAATGCCTGCAATTTTAGCTGATAAGGCTATTAAAACAAAGTAATTCAACCAGAAGATTAGTTTAAGAAGATGAAAGCATGGATAGCATATCTTTAAGACAACTAATGAAAGAATATTTCAGAATATCACTGCTTGCTCTCTACCAGTGTATACTTGCCCTGTAGTCACCTCTCCCACAAAGCAAGTAGCTTTTGATTAACATAATGAATTAATTTTTAATAAATAATAAAACAATATATATTTAAGACAAAAATATTTTATTTTCTATAAGGGCTATGCTTATTTATCCTAGGAGAAAGTGCCAGGAGAATAGAACTCTTCCTTTCTGATAAAATTGCTATAATTGTAGTTCTTCAAATTTTGTATCTACTATATGGGGAATAAAAATGTAAAGCTTTACTAAGTTCCCATTTCTTTTTCATCTCTTTCCTTTGTTTTATTTCTTCCTTACCATTCAATTGCCATTATCTTACTAATTTTTTTTTAATTTCACCTTTTAGGAAGATGCCTTAAGTGAAGTATGAAAATACAGATGGCCTCATTTTTAATATAAATTCCACAAGTAACTACATATGTGATCTTTGTCTGATCACTTACAATCTCAAGGTCTTAATTCATTCTTCAAAAACATTGGGAATTGAAATATATTATCTTACTAGCCTTTGCTACTTTAAAGTAACACAATTCAAAAACATGTGTAAAACAAGGCAATTACAAGGTGTAAACATCAAAACCTCATTTGGATAAAACATTAAAATGAATCAAGCTCTTAGCATGAGTTACTTACTGAGATGAACTGAAGTCAGGCTGGAAGGCAAATTACTTTAGGCTATTTTGTTCTCATAATACAATAAAATAAGGCATAAAATTCTCTATGGAAATAAACTTACTTCTTCTCATTGACTTCTAGCAGAAATAAATATGATTCTTGTGTATAAGGGATATTGGATGCTATAATTGAGACTATATTCAATTATAGTGCTAAAATTGAGATTTTTCTGGTTTTCTAGCCACATGGATATACTGCAACCAACAAATATACTAATTTATAACATGTACATATAATTCATTTTTCTTTATAGTAAACTAACATTTTTTTAGGGTTTACTGATACCAAATGTTTAAAAATATATTCCCTTTCTGCACAGTGTGTGGAGTATTAGCAACATCCTCAACAAGGTGTTTTTGAATGAAGAGTTACAGAATACACCGTTAAAAAGAAATTTATTATATCATATAATTAAACCATAATTTGGAAAAGTAATTTGTATAAATCTTACAATAAGACAAAGAAGGTTTTACATTTGGCAAATTTAACATTAAGATCTTACTAAATTACAAAGAAAAAAGATGCTGCTTAATATTTTCCCTAATGCATATTTAACATGAATGTATTACACTAGTTTTTAGACGTTTCATTATTCTAATTGAAATCTGTCAGTCATGTGAATACTTCTTTTTAATACTAAAGACTACAACTGTGGTAAAGTATTATTTAAGTGGTGTAGGACAGACACATACTCTTTGGCAATTAGGAATTTGACACCTGTTCTTTCTCATATTTTTTTTATTTTCATATTTTCTGTAATGTTGGACCGGGATTGTTCTTAAGCAGATCTGTTTACCAGAAAATAGTTCAAAGCCTCCCAAAGTATTTAAGCAAATACTGCATTAAAAATAAATTTGCATCTTAGGTAAAAAATTAGGATTCAGTGTCGTCAATTGATTATAACTGATTAGACTGTGGCGTCCATGGAAAACATGGTTAGAAAAGGCCACTGAGGCTGAGGCTGCAGCCCATCTTCCCTGATCTTCGTCCTCCAACCTCAAAGAGAGCTGAGGAGTATGACATATATTTGATATTTTAGGAATGTTGGCAAAATGTAAAGATTTGGACTAGGATATTGATGATGCTATCTAAAGCTCTCAGATGCTCCCCCACCAACATTTTCATGGACTTCTATATAGTAATATGTCCTTCCAATTCTAGGTTTCTTATGGAAGAAGTATTGGCAGAATCCTGACATTTATGTTTCTAAAAATTATATTTAGCTAATGGGTTCTTGGAATATGGATATAAAGCTCAGAGCTGCCAAGTCGGTTCTAGACATCTGCTGGCTCTCTGTGCTCATTAGTGAAGTAAACAACTCTCTTGTAGATAATGGGTATAGGATGTCTAACCAGACAGATTTTTTCAGTAAGTTCTTAATGCTTTGGAAAAACATGCTCTTGTTAGGTAAGCCAACTACCCCAGAATTTGACTTTTAATAACTGAAGTTATTATAATATTAGGTTAGTGTGTATATATATATATATATATATATGTATACATATGTGTATATATATGTATATATATACACACACACTTTATAATAAGACTTTACTACACATGAAGAATTTCTTATAACAAACTGATAGCTAATACAAATTTGTAAAAACAAGAATGGAAGTAATGAGAATCAGTTTTTACTGTTCTGTATTCCAGACAGAAAGCTTAAGTACTGATAAGTTTAGATTTTAAAACAAAGTCAGGTTTATTAAACAGTATTTTTATTTTCTTAAAGTTGATTATGTGGTTTCATTTTCACTCACAGATAATGCTCATTAAAATACTGCAGCGAGGGGGGCATAACTTATAATGTTTAAGACTGTTTCTAGTGCAGGAAAGTGTAGAGTCCTAATAGTGAATTTGTAAAAGTTTTGGGGAAATGCCATAAAAATGAATAAAATGAAGATTTTATTAATAGTGAGGCTTTATCAAAGAGTGCTTTTAAAAATATAATTTTATAAATTTTAAAAGTGAGTATCATAAAATGTCAATTCTTCTAAATTTTATATATAAAAGCATTTACCATTGTTCTTCATTTCTTTCTGAAGCTGAGATAATTTTAATACTGGGATAAACACTGTGACCACAAATAATTTGGAGACCCAAGTTAAACTGTATTGAGGAGAAGAAGGTAAGGCAGAAACCTGGGGGTAGGATTCTGGGAGGAGAACAGAGGAAAGCCTTTGCAGGAATGTCAATTATTGGCTTGCTTTCTTATACAAGCTAGCCAACCTGCCCAGGTGTCTCACCACCAGAGTGGGGGTTAGACTCTTCCATACCAATCATTAATCAAGAAAATGCCCCACAGACATGCCAAGAAGCCATCCTGATCATGGCAATTCCTCAGTTTATAATCTCTCTTTGCAGGTGTCTCCGGTTTGTGTCAAGTTGACAAAAATAACCAGAATGTCAATGGATAATTACATGAATTCTGTAGAAAGGGGTTGTATGAAGTAGGATGTAAAATGTAAATAAGGTAAAAAATGCTTGTGATTAATATTTATGACCAACCCATTATTTTATATTTTTTCATACTTTGTTAATTTGATATAATAGGCATGCTGTGTATCCTTATAGGACTACTTAAAGTATTTAAAAATATTTGAAATAGTTTACTCAGCTATACTTCAGCATACCATTTATGCCTTAGAAAATAATCTCAACAATAATTTCTAAGAGGATATTTTCTTATTACTCAAGCAAGTCAACCTTTTATTTCCACATTATCAGAAATAGCATCTCATTATTGAGAAATAAGCACACATCTTCCTCTGGTTTAAAACTCTGTAAACTTGCTATTATTGATTACAGTGAACAGATGAGGGTGATGCTTAGAGACAGAATGTCTCAGTATTTCTGTTAACATGAATTTCAGAGAGAAACTTCTTTTCATCCTTATCTGACTGTATGTTCCTCAATTGTTATGTGTTCTGGTTTCAATGAATGTACTATTTTCTGTCTACTTAAAAACCTCTGCCAGTGTGCATGGAACTTACATTAGTATTCTAAATCCATTTTTTAAGTATGAAAATTCTATGATGGTCATTTTTGTGGACCCTTCATATATGTTAAGATCTTCACCTGAGTAGAGGTCTGGGAGATTTATAATTTAATGCAATTATTAAACTATCCACATAGACATGGCCAATAGAACAGAGGATGGATAAAGTATTTGAAGAAATAAACTTGCTAAGCCTTTTATTTCTAGAACAATAAGTTTTTTTTTTACTATCAATAAAGAAACACATGAATAAAGACCTTAGTACTATGCTTTTATTCCCATAGATGACATATGTTCCCTAATTAATTTGACATGTGGTGCGGTGGCCCTGAAATGTATCCCTGAAACTCACAACAGTGTTTGAGGATTGGAGTTTCCCATTTTCTCTGCGCCTTAGGGGGGCTCTGCCTGAAAGTGATCTGTTTTCATCAGTTTTCTTGCCTTTAAAAAATTGTTGTCCTGTTTGCTAATCATGTTACACACTGAGATTATATTTTTAGGAAAATAAGCACAATAATAAATATATTTTGCTTTTAGCATTTTTTATATAATGGCAAAACCTCTAATCTAGCCTTGGTAATATTTTCTTTGAGTATTGTGAAACACAAAGGCAAGGTTAGATTGTTTGTTATAATGTCATATAAATTCCCAAACCAGTAAGCAGGGAATGGCTCATTTAAATGAATGAAGGTAGAATTGATAGAGAAATAGGCAACAGTGAATAGAATAAAGGGCAGAAAGCCCACAGGACCTACCTCCCTCGGCCTCCCACATACTGGGGATCCAAATTCAGGTAGCCTGCCATGCTTCTATAGCAAGTCTCTTACCCACAGAGCCATTTCCTTGGCCCACTCTTCATGTTAAACAGCTTCATTTAAATAGAAGCATGCAGCAGAAACTAAATAAACAAACCTGTGCACAAATCCTCTGCTCAGTCACTAGGCATGTTGTTTTTTTAGTTTTACTTTATGTCTTAAAGGCACAAATGATGGTATGTATTATGTAAGCTTACCAGGAATCAAGTCAATAGATAAAACAGCTAGTATAGAGTAAGCACTTAAGAAAACACCCATATATTATCAAAGTATCTCTTATACTGGAAAATATAATATTCTTATTATCACTTAACTTGATTTTGCACAAACACAAATATATATTACTTACTACAGTGTATCACTAATATAAGAGATGAATGACTTGAAGATATCAACATTTCTAAATGTTAATTTTATGAATGTATTCTGTAAGCATTAAAAACAATTTTAACTTTTTCATACCACAGCATTCATATCAGGTGCCACTAGAGGGACTTATATTATCAGAAGTGTCTCTCCGAAGCTTCAGCAGTAAGAAGATTTTTTTTTTTTTTTTTTTTTTAGTTAAGAGAAACAATGTACTATAGTAAAAATGCCACATAATATTTTGCAATGTATGATTCAAGTATCTTAAAATGACAACTATTCATTGATTCACCTAAGATAGACTACTACCTTGTAATAATCATTATCTTGTAGACTATCAACAATCACCATAGTATACTTAAAATTTTACATTAATGTTGTATATTTTTTCAGATCTCTGTTATCCCTCATTCAAAAACAGCCTCATCATTTTATTCAGTGCCAGTCTCATCCCTGAGACATGATGGTGAAGGTTGGAGTGAAAAAAATTGGCCGTCTTGGATGCCTGGTTGCTATAGCTTCCTTCAACTCTGGCGAAGTGAATGAGGCTGCCATCAATGAATCCTTCATTGGCCTCAACTATATGGTATACATGTTCGAGAATGATTCTCCCAATAGCTTATTCCACTGCATACTGAACACTGAGAACAAACAGGAAAGTGGTCATCAATTGGAAGTCATAAATTTCTTCCAGGTGGGAGATTTTGTCAGCATCAAATTTGGTGGTGCTAGTGCTAAGTATTTTGTAGAGTCTACCAGTGTCTTCACCACCATGGAGAAGGCCAGGGCCCACTTGGAGTGTAACTCCAAAAGGGTCATCATCTCTTCCCCTTCAGCTGATGCCCCTTTGTGATTGGTGTGAAACTCGAAACATATGACATGACAAGTCACTCAAGATTGTCTGCAATGCTTCCTGCACCAACAGCTGTTTAGAACTCCCTGGCCAAGAACACTGTGGAAGGACTCATGGTCACAGTCTTTGCCATCACTGCCTCCCAGAAGACTGTGGATGAGCCATCTGCAAATCTGTAAAATGATAGCTATAGGCATGTGTTCAGAATATCATTCTTATTTCCATCGGTTCTGCCAAGGCTGTGGGCATGGTTATCCCAGAGCTGGACAAGATGCTCATGGGCATTGTCTCCCATGTTTCTACCCTTAATGTGTCTGCAGTGTATCAGACATACCAACTGAATAAAGCTGCTAAGTATGATGACATCAAGAGGTGGTAAAGCAGGCATTGAGGCATCTTCTAAAGGGCACTCTGGGCTATATTGTAAACTAGTATTTTTCATGAAACTTTAATAGGAATTTTCATTCTTGCACATTTGATGCCATAGCTTACATTGCTCTCAATGACAAGTTGTAAGGCTCACTTTCTACTATGACAAGCATATGGCTGTATAACAAGGTGGTGGATCTCTTTGCATATATGACCGCTAAGGAGTTGGAAGAATAAGTGAAAAAGAGAGACCCAAAAATTAAACAGCTCCCCTTGCAGTTTCTATCACAAACACCAGAAGAAGAGGAGGTTTTAGGGAGCCCTAATCTCTTGAATAGTTATCACTAGAGTCCGCTTTACCCATGTAAAAATCAAACAAAAAATATACAGTTTTAGCAAAGCACACCAACAAATACAAAATACATAAGTAAAAGAATAACACCAAAATCAAACAAAACAAACATGAAAAACTAAAATGCAAGTTTTCCAAAGATCCAAAGATTGTGGTGGGATTCGGGTGTCAGCTGATAAGGTCTGAAAACACTTATCCAGATCCTGGGCTCCTGAAGGGGGTGTGGCCAGCCCTGTTCAAGAGGGGCTGCAGGGATCTATAGAGCCCCATTTTGTTCCTGCCTTCTTGAGCCATCGCTTGGACCATCCGATCCCCTTAAGGTGTAACCTGTTATCGTGAGTGCTAATTTACATTTGAATAAATTTTAATCCTGTATTTAATATATCTCAGGTGAGATTTGTTGTGGTAAAAGATGGCACTCAGACTTATAAGATCTTATGCTATGACAACTTTGTTACTTTCAACAAGTTACAAATTGAATCCACTGTGAGAGTATGTGTTTTTACAGGCTAGGATTCCTATTATCTAAATTATTAAAAGGTAGCTCATGTTCAGAATGCTATGAACAGAAGCAAATACAGATACATTATGAAAGGTTTGCAAATCAGTCTCACCATTTTATTAAATATTATGGAGATGATAAAAATACAAATACCAAATGATTTAGCAAACCTGTTACTGGGTATATATATTCCAAAGACCATGTTAGAGTTGAAGTCAGATTAGGGGTTAAGTTTAGAGCTAGGTGTGTTGTCAGGGTTAGCATTTAGTCTTGAGGTTATAAAATCAATGTATTAATATCTAATTGGATACCTAATCTGTTATTCCATGTTTATTTTAACACTATTATCAATATCTGACATGTGAAATCAAGCTGTGTCCATTAGTATTGAATGGGTATTACTGAACCTTAAACAGGATATCTTATAACTTCAGACATTAATGAATCTCTAAAAATTATGTCTCAAGTGAAATAAGATACAAACAAATACAAATAGGCTCTGATATTACTTACATGTAGAATTTATGAAAGGTAAATTTGTAAAAGTACAAGATTGGTTAGTAAGATATTAGGAGACGGAAGGAGAAGAAACAATGCCATTTAAATGGTAAACATTTTCAGTTGACATGAAGTAAGTTATAGAAATACGTGTAATGTAGTCTAGAGATACTATTGTTACTAAAAATGATCTTTGGGAAGGTAAAGAAAGACTCGTTTTTAAGTTTTTCTTATGATGTTTATACTAGAAAATGGACACATCTTTGAATGGATACATATGTTAATTAACTTGAATCTAGTAGTAATTTCCCAGTGTATGTGAATTCTAGAATCACATACGCTGGACAAACTGCTCCAGAACAGCAGCCATTTAATGGTTCTTATTACATAGAGTTCTTTTTTACAGAAGTTGATTGGAGTATTTAATATGTTTGGAATATTTTCTGTTATTTTGTCACCGTGACTAAGCTATCATCAAATCTTACTATTTTCTGAAGACACTCAAATAAAGATGAGACCAGTAGTTCTAAAGACCATGTTGATCCCTTGACCCAATATAGCTTATCTAATTTTATTTCTTATTCATAATTATCTTTATGAATTAATTTCCCCAAATATAAAGATAAGATGCACATGTGTGTGGTCAGTATTCAAAGAAATCATAGTTATTATCTTTAAATTTATTTCTGGAGGTTTCTAAGAGAAATACATGGCATAATTTAATTTAGTACAAACTTATGTCTAAGTGACACAGATACTCATTGGAAGAGAGTGGGATCGCTACTGAGACCCACAAGTGATCAATTGCATTGTCCTTCAAAATAATTTCCAAAAAAAGCAAACTGAGAAATGGAGATGCTTTTAGTGTAATAAAAGGATCAGAAGCCCATTTGAGAGGCCAGTATAAAAAGCAGTGATGAACTGAAGTTAAGAAATATAGCAAGCCTGAGGCTACCAGAAGTGGAGAGAAACAGCAATATAAACACATGCTTCTTTGTATTTCCATCCTTACCTTCCAGGGTAGTCTATAGGTGAGCATACTGCTGAAATATCATGTGTAGAGATCAAAGCGATATGATTGCAAGAGGAAACTCACTAGGGCAGAACAATTGTTCAGAAAGAATATAGGCCAAACTACTCGTTAGGATTGGATTCTGAAATATAAATATAGGTGTAAGAAACTTCCTGTATGAGGATACAGTAAATAATTAATTATAGACTTTAGAGAGCAATAAAACTATGAGAGTCATGGTTCAGCATGTGAGACAGCTGAATGCTAGACCCAAAATTGTTAAGAAATAAGAAATGATACAAAAAATGTACTTTGCTTGGAAAATATTTTGAAGTACAAGCCTTTGGGCTTACTTGTGTGTTTTCTATAAAAATGGGGAAGTATATTTAAGAGTGTATTTTCCATATAGTTAAAAAGCAAATATTAAAAATATGATGTCATTGAAAACTTTATCTTTTTTAATTTCTAAAACATTTCTAAAATAAATAGAGGTAGAGCATTATGAAGACTGGGACCTGTATAAAGATCATCTGATTTTCCAAAATTTAATCTTTTCCTAATGACTTTAAAATAATATATATGCTTAGTTTAAAAATGTCTCATAGTAGTCAAAGTGAACAAGAACTCAACAATAAAAACATGCACCTACATAGTTATGTTTCCCTAAGATGTTCAGCCACACACCAGACTGAGTGCTCCACTTATCACTAAGTTCATATGATATTTGATTCTAATACTTAATTCTATATTTACATGATGAGAAACTATTGATGAGAAACTATAATCTTTTTATTTAATCCTACATTTTCACATGCAAATTACACAAGATATATCATACTCTCTGTGTATATGTTATTACATTTTTCTATCTTGATGTTTTATTTAAAAGAATGAGCTCTCCTTATATTTTTTTTATTTAATACAAGACACAGCCTGGCCTTTCAGTAGTCTCTATACTGTCCTTGACTAGACAGATACTCACCTCTGTTAATGCCATTTGTCTACTATTCTATTTTTTACTTAGATTTCAGAAAATTCATTCCCTTGTTTATGTGTATGTAAACATATGGCTATACATTCACAAATATAAATGGAACATTTTGGTCCTGCTTTGCTTTTTTATAATTTTCTTTATAGGAGTTAAAGTGTGTTTTACATATTTTACTCTTACTGAAAGAAATGGCGATATTTAAAGTGAATGATAGACAAAGGGATTGCCTTAGCCTGTTTCCCAACATACAGAATGGTTCTGAAACAATTCAAATATTGCTTTTTATTTGCAAAATGTTACTGTTTGAATAATAAACTATATTCCACCAGAGTAATTGATTCATAACATAAGCCTCCTAAAACGACTCATGCAAACTCCAAGATGTATATAGTATTGCAGCATACATAATGAGCTATCATAGGTTAATCTGTACTAATTACATAAAATTCCAGGGTGAACTAAGGTCAAAGTACTTTTTACACTACTGAAACATGCCCAGTACTATTAAATTCAACATTAAAGACAATTTTTTATGTTTACAAGTCTCCTGCTCTCATCAGTGACCAATTTCAAATGAAAACTTTCAGAGCCAATAGAAACATAAAGAGATGAGTGAAAATAATGTGATAAATCACAAGGATATTAGAAACAAAGGAATTTAGCAAAATGTAATGTAATACAAATGATGTTTAGATTTTAAATGATAAAAATTTATCAATATAGGATTTTTAATAATATGAACCAAACCAACACAGTGTGATAGAAGTGTGCTTGTGACATATATTTATATAATGTGATAGAAGTGTGCTTGTGACATATATTGTTACTCTGTTGGTAATACCTTACTTAGCATAAGGGGATGGAGATGTTGCTCAGTGGTTAAGAACATCTTTTCCTCTGGAGGACTCAAGTCTGGCCTCATCACTCTTATCAGATTGCTTACAATAGCCTATAACTCCAGTTTCAGGGATCTAACTTCTCCTCTGGCTTCTTTGGATATGAGCACACACATGGCATACACACAGATAAATAAACAAATAAGATATGGGGAAACCTAAAAATGTAATAATTGAAAATGAAAATTCTAATAAAAATTTTCTGCTTTATAAAAAATATTCTAAACCAGTGAAAACCTTTCTAAAAAGTGGTAAGCTATAGACACTGTCAGTTTTGATCTTACAATTTTCTTTTGCATGCCTTCAAATGTAATATCATAGAAGTTAAAATACCTACTGTGAATAATTCAAACTTGAGACTTTCTTATACAAAGTCATTATATTATTGTAGGAGTGACGACTGCTTCATTACTTTTCAGAAAGGAAGAACTCTGCTTGGAATTGGACTGGGGTCCACTTTTGCCACATTCTGGCAATGAATCTGGTCATGTTCTCTCCATTCTCTGAATATTAGACTGATGGTAAATTTCGTAGTGGATTAATTTGTTTGGTGAGGAATGAGGAAATTTAAAACTATAATTTAGGCATCAAAATCCCTTAATATATACAGAATTATAATTAGAATTCAGAGATATGACTATAGCTTAGACCCTGTAATAAACTGTGGTGATATATTATGAATTTAATAAAGTTTGCCTGAAAATCAGAGGATAGAGCCAAGGGAGAGATTTAACCTTGAATGTCAGGAAGTGGACACACATGCCTGTAGGGGATTGTGTTGTTCCATTGTAAATAATTGTCCCACCTACTGCTTTAATAAAAAAACACTGATTGGCCAAACGCAGAAAGGAAGTGTGGGTGGGGCTACCAGAATAGGAGAATTCTGGGAACTGGAAGAACAGAGCAGAATGGCAGAGAGAAGCCAGAAGAAGCAGAGGACAACTATGCTGCTCTGAGAAAAGGTACCGAGCCACGTGGCTGAACAGGATAAGAGCCATGGGTTAGATTAAGGGTAAAGAGTTAACAAGTTATATGCCTGGGCCTTAGGCTGATCAGCCTAAAACTATTGTAAGCATCTGTGTGTCTCTGAGGGCCTGTGGGCCTAAACCTTGTGGCTAGGCCCAAAAGTCCGGGCCAGAAACCACATACTACACATGCCTTTAATTCAATCACTTGGGAGGCATATATCCTCTGGATCTCTATAAGTTCAAGGCCAAACTGAGCCAGGCAGTGGTGGCACACAACTTTAATACCAGCTCTAGGAAAGATGAAGCAGGAAGTGATATGCAACAGGAGACAGGGTTCACCCCTTCCCTTTAGGCTGAGGACTTAGAGGCATTCAGGCAGAGGCTTTCTGAACAGTGGCTGGGTGAGAAGTGGTTGCCTTGTTTATCTGTTTCTCTTATCTTTCTACTTTTCTCCAATATCTGGCTCGGGGTTTTTATTTTAAGACTAAGTAGAATTTGTGCAATAATAAACAAAGTAATTTTGCAAACATGTTGAAAGTTACAGGCATAGTGGGTGAGGACAAAGCAGCTGGAATTACTAAAGAAAGCAGTGTCATAAATAATAAACATCTTTGTTTTAACTGCAATAAGAGGAAAAATGGCTTAAAGCTGAGCTGAAGAGCATCAAATGTTCTAGAGCCTAGACCTTTAAAATGCACATTTTTCAAGTGTCGTCCCTGAAAAGGGAGTTCCTGGAGTGCTGAGAGCATAGAGCACCCAGTGTACCTTGCTTGAATAAAGAGGTCTGGACAAATGTTTTTCTACATCAGTATTTAGTACATCAGTGTTAGGCACGGTTGATGAAAGTTGGCCTAGATTTGTCTGAGCTGGCCTCAGAACTTGACATTGTCCCTATAGTGATAGTGGTGATAAACTCAAGGATGCAAATATGTAGAATCTTAAACTGCAGAAAACAAGTTTCTTTCCTAAATATACACACATGTATTCCTACATACACACTATACACACACACACAAGGAGACCCACAGAGAGGGTTGACTGAAGCTATTGGGAGCTCACTATATAAAATATTTATATATATATATATGTATGTATATATAAATATATAACCAGCTTATTTAAAATTTTATATTACAAATATTTACTTCATTATTAATATACCTAGTACATTAATAATATTAACAATTTTATTTAATATAAGTAAAAATACTATCCTTTGATGAAAATGAAAATATTTTAATCATTTAATGTTAGCTGCTGTTTAACATACTCAAAATATACTGATGATTGCAATTAACATAATTATGAGAACTCATAAGGTCATTTAATTTCAAAGAAGAAAGGAAGTTTGAGACTTAATTTGTATCTGCCAACATCTTTTTTTGGTTTTGTTTTTATCATGATTATAAAACATTATGAACTAATTTATGTCCAAGCATATTCACTTCTTAGTTACTACCAGAAGATATAGTTTACCTTTATTGTTACTGTGTTTTGAAGCTAAAATATGGCTTTATTCCTCTGGCATATTTTATTTGTAATATGAGAATTCATTATTCATATTTTTAAAAGAGTAAGGAAAGATTAGTAGATTTTCCCAATGGACATCATAACCTTAATGAAATGGAGTGGTTGGTTGCTATTGATTTTGAACTAAATGGTAGCTCTCCAAACATATTAACAACCTAGCATCAGGATGATTTTAGTGCAGCTATTTTGGATATCAGTCTGGAGGATTCTCAGAAAACTACAAATAGAAATACCATATGATCCAGCTAGACAACTTATAGGTCTATACAAAGGACTTTCTATCCGACTACAGAGATACATGCATATTTGTGTTCACTGATGTTTTACTATATTCCATTATAATTGGGAAATAAGCTCCACCTAGATGTCAATAAGCTGATGAATAGATAATGAGATTATATTCAAAAGTTCATGATTATACATATATACAATTGCCTTTTACGAAGGTGTACAGAAAAATAAAGGAAACCATGAAATCTATATGTAAATGAATGAAGCTTGCAAATTTTCACTGAATAAAGGTCAACTAGGTCTAGATAGACACATGTTGAATGTTCTTTATTGTATATGGATCTTGATGCAAGTCTTCTGTTATTAAATTGGTATCATGTAGAAATCAAGTCTCTAAACATGGGCTATTGAGTAAAAGTGCACTAAAAGTTGGGGGGCGCAGTAAAATGTATGCAAATAAGATTAACTCAGATTTTTGGAGGCAGAAAGTCTCAAGAGGGAGTGCCTTGATGCATAGGTAAAAAAGGGAGTAGGAGAAAGGATGAAAAACTTAGAAAGGTGTAAGAAAACCTCCTCCAAGAACCCATAAGACGTCTCAGGCTAGGACTGTAACCAATAGTGGAAGGGGTGCTTAAACAGGACTTCTCCTGTAATCAAATGAAAGACCACCCTAATTGTCATTATAGAACCTCCATCCAGCAGTGGACAGAGGCAGATTGATAGCTAAGCACCAGGTCGAGCTCCCTGTCCACCGAGAGAGAGAGAGAGAGAGAGAGAGAGAGAGAGAGAGAGAGAGAGAGAGAGAGAGAGAGAGAGAACAGAGTATATGAACAAAGGGATCAGGATCAAGATGAGGAGATCCTCAGAGATGGATGACTGGAGTTATTGGGAGCTCAGTGTACTACAAACAACCACTGAGAAACCATCAGGAAAAGGAACTAAATCCTCCAAAGGTAGAGAACTGCCAAATGGCCTGGGTAGTTTGTGGAACCTCTTGGAGTAGAATAAGTCTATGTTCCTGTGCATAAACTGCCATCTCAGAGCTCATTCCCTACAGAGGATCACCTAACCCAGTCCTAATACTGGGATGAGGGAATCAGACCTACCACAACTGGATACACCAGACTGAACTGACCCACTGTGGCACTCCTTGTCCTCCTTGGGGAGGGGTCGGGGTGAGGAGGCTGAGGGAGGACTGGGAGAAAATGGGAGGAGGGAAGCGTGGGGGAGCAGTGGTAGATATGGAAAAAAACCTTTTCAAATAAATAAAATAATAAAGGAAAAGAATAAGAAACATTTAGAAAGTGTAGCTCGGCCTCTTAACTGTCAATTTATTTCTCTATCCATAGCTTTATTACTTTTTATTTGGTTCATTCAAATATTTGTACTTCTTGATCAATTTTAATTATTTATATTATCATTATAAATAATCATATCACAGATCTTTTTTTAGATGTTTTATTGTGTATCTTATATCTTTTAAAATGTCTCCTTCATTCTAATACAGGCACTCACAGAATTTTGCATTTGTGAGCATATATAATTTTAAATCCACACTTTTTCTTTCTAACTAATCTAGAATCATGCCATTTATACTTTTAAACAGCAAAGCATATATTTTGACATTCAACCTTCCCATTTTATTACTTTTAATGCACATTTTTATTTCTTGTATTTTCTTGTTCTAGATTTGACTAATTTTTTGTTTTTATTAATACACTGGCTCTTAAACTTCCAGCTAGTAAATTGATATCAATTAGTGAGAAAGTTTCTGGCAAAATAAGCATATTATTCCATACTCAGCAGCCACTGAATAGCCTTTTAGCCAATATTCACAAAAACTCCACACATTCCCTTGCCTGTAATCACAGGACACGTATATCTTTAAACCACAGCATGAAACTTTTATGTTTTGTTATGATGCAACTGCAGCTAATTAAATTGAATTTCAACTAGCAAGTAATATAAGAGCTTGAATCTGATAGTTAATAAAAGTTTCTGTTACATCTCCATCAACCAAATATGACAGCCAAAATTCATTTTGTTCTTTTCCATTCCTATTAGTTTCAAGGTCTTAGGTTTTGTTAAAATTCATTTTAGGTTTTCCATTGTAACTTGTTCTTTTTAAAAGGAAGTTATTTTGAGAAAGCTGATTCCACACTACCTTCACCTTTTCTATTATCATTTAGAATAAATCATGTAAATTGAAAAAAAAAAGCATTACTGGGATTTCCCACTATCATCTTCATCTTTTGCAATATCTTCGGTCTGATTTACCGTCAGTTGAATGTTATAATTCTCTGATTACTTACTCAAAAGCATGGTTACAGTTTGAATCTGTGAATGAATACAGTGCTGTTTCTGCTCAGAGACAGATGAGAAGTGACTGAAAGCTAGTTTCTTTTGTCTTAGTAGATAATATTTCATAGCTGGTGAATTTTTATATTGTAAATACGTGAGATATTAGTCAGATTAACTTTCAAGTGAGAGTTCTTTGCTCTTGAAGGAGCTTATATAAGACTTTTTATTTACTATTGGAATTCAAAATTTTCATCAGGATATATCCAAGTAAATGACCTTTTTTATTAATCCTCTCTGGGCTTGGAAACCTTGCCAATCTTCAAGCTCACATATCTCGTCAAATAAAGAAAACTTTCATTATTTGTTTAAATATTACCTCTACTTTATAATTTCCTCTGTTTTATTTCAGAATCTCCTTTTATACATTTTGAAAGTCTCTTGCTGCTATTTTAAGTTACTCACTGTTTTACTAATGTTTGTTATGATTAATACAGCTTCTGTATGGTTTATAGTTATGTTTCCCTAATTAACTTACCTTTAGCTATAAAAGTTTTCTTTTTACTTAAAATGTTAAAATATATAGCATCAAACATTTTCTTGGTGTTTATGTTATACTGCTGTCTGTGTGGAATATACATATGTGGTCGTGTGTTTTTGTGGATATGAACATAGAGACCAGAGGATTATGTTGAGAATCCTACACTGTCATACTCTTTCTAGTTTACTTCTTTGGGGCACGATTTCTCACTGAATTCTAAGCTCCTAGATTTGGATAATGTGTACTTGCAAACTAACTCCCAGAATAATTCCATCAGTCTTAATTCTGAAATAGCTCTTTTTTTCTTCCTTCTTTTGTTTTTTTCCTTCCTGTTTTTTGTTATCTGATGTACCCCTTATTTTTTTCAGTTAAGCACAGTGACATTGAGGCTGAGTGGTGAGGAGTTAGACATGGGGTATAGCCAGCATAATCTGATAGTTGTGTCCCATGGAAAGTAAAGGGGTAGAATCAAGAGAGCTGATCATCATGAACCTTGGCCTATATTCATGTCTTTCCTTATACAATCCATTGCTTCTAATCAAGGACATTTGTAGAATCATGGCTTTGTGCATTGGTATGAGCACTGGGACTTTGGGAACTCATGGTGGTTACACTGAAGACAATGATTCTATGTTCCTTGGAAACCAAAGCTTGGAAGTTCAGGGCCATTTGAATATTTCTTCTATCTATGGGACTGACTCTTTATAGGCCCTGACCCTTATATATCCCGTATAAGCACCACAGGTGCTGTGAGATCATGCTTTTGTGGCTATGTAAGCTCCAAAACCAGTATTTTGAACTGATTATTCCTGTGTTCCAGATTTTTTACTTTATTCCACCTTCCTGTTTCCTGAGCCATAGTATAAATGTCTTGTTTAGGACTGGTAATGAAATTGCCATGTGTTATCAACACCTTATAAATAAATGAAGTCTCCCTGATTAAGTCTGAGAGTAGTATGTACTTAGAAGGATAAACAAGTGTTCAGAAGGCTTTTTTTTTTGCATCATGTCAATTCAACAAAATTACAGAATTAGGGTCATGATTTTCTCAGTAATGAAATTTTGACTGTATTTACAGTACCAGGCATATATATATATATAAAGAAACCATTGTATCTATAAGAGACCAGTTGGTTATCCAACTGATATTTCTGCCATTATTTCACAAGTGGGCAAACCTTGATTAGTAGTTTGTTATTGTACATAGTAGGGTTTACATTTGAGTAAGACTGTTGATGCCTTTATTCTACCAGCAGCCTACATAACATTTTCTTGTGGGGATATTTTCAAACATATTAAAAACATTCGAAGACATCAGAGGGATCTACACAAACCAGTCTAGGAGGATTACACAGTGGTAACTCACATCTTTAATCCCAGCACAGAGCATATCCTGGGAGCGGTGACCTATGCCCTTAATCCAATCTGAGTTCAAGGTCATCTTAATTTACAGAAGGAGTTCCAGGCTCCAAGGCAGGCAGTAGTGGGGCCATGCCTTATCTGAGCAAAGAAAGTAATTAAGGCAGACATAGAAAGACAGGGCAGGGAGAAGAAGTCAGGAGGAGCGAGGCTGAGGAAACTAGAATACAGTCGGGTGATATCTGACTGTGGTATTTATTCTCTCTAATATCTCTGCTTTTTCCGGGGATCTGGCCCTGAGTTTCCTTTATTTGTGCAATTTTTGGCGTCCAACTTTGGGGCATGAATTCCTCCCCTCCCTACCCAAATTAACTGTACTTGCCAGCCAGGACAACATGTGGCCAGAGGAGTAATTAACTGTGGGCTAGGCTTTCTGTTCTCAGTTAGCCTCCAATCTTAGGCAGACTGGCCACATGTGTTTCCATTTGATATTCATCTGGGTAAATCTTCCAGACAGTGCCCTCTTTCTCCTGGTGGGTTGTTTCTTTTTTCACTTTGGACCCCTCCTTGGGTTGCTATCACACTAGGTAGCTGCCCCACTTCACAATCAATAGAATCATCAACAAGCAACAATCAGTGAGTAAATCAATTTTTTAAAAAGAGGAAATTTGTTTAAAGCAATGGAGGGTGTTTGGTCCTTCTGTGATCTTTCACTAGATGACTTGGTATTAAAGCCAGTGAAGGAAATCATAAATAAGGTATATGAGACTATCATAATGAATATCATACTGTTTGTTATGAATTTTTTGTTTGATTTCTATTTTATCACTTAAAAAGTCAATTAGTATAAACGCAAAGAAAAAGTCTTTAAAAAGCCTGTCGAGAGAGAACACAAAGATGCTCAAATTCAAACAGGAATATGAAGAACCAATTTCAGCCAGGTCATCTAAAATTAGACAACAACAGGCAACATTAATAAACCCAATAACCTTTTAAAAACTGAAGAATGATAAAGATGATACAGAAGCTAGTTGGGCTCCAGTACAAATGCTTGAATTATGGAGAGAAAAAGAAACAATTGTAACATATGAGATGTATTCACTATTTGTCAAACAAATGTTGAACAGCTGGTTGTGCTGTAACTGGGTCACCCCTAAAGATTGGTTAGATTTGGTTACAGCTGTATTAAAGACAGAGCCACTTATACAATGGAAATCATGGTGGAGGGTAGAGGCTAAAATAATAGAACAAAGAAGCAGAGCAAGAGGCATAGAAGTCTCCTAACAACAACTTCTTGGGGAGGGAGATTATGCTGATATTGACAGGCAGTCTTAATACAATGAACATACTCTGGATTTATGTCACATGGCAGCTGTAAATGCCTGGGACTAGATTGAAGATACAGAAAAAAAAAAAAACAAAACTGAATCATTCATGAAAAAAGTTCAAAGCCCCAAAGAAACTTTTATAGATCTATTGCTTTTACAGACATTTTGCACAGATTAACTGAAGCAGTAAACAGAATGGTACCAGACTCAGAAGCCAGGCAAATAATAATTGAATCACTGGCTTTTGAAAATGCTAATGCACAATGTAGAAAAATACTTAGACCTTTAAAAGCAAGGTCAGTACCTTTGGAGGATTGGATTCATGAGACAATTAATCTACAGTCTTATGACAGTGATGATAAATGGGTAAGAGCTTATTTCTAGAGGTATAACAAAAAGTCAAAATGTTAAATTGTGGAAGGCAAGGTCACATAACAAGAGGCTTTAAACAAAGCATTCCCAGAAACAATGCTTTTGTTAGGAATAATCCCAAGAGAATGGCCCTCTCTTCTGAAGTATGCAAAGGTGTGGAAAAGGAAGACATTGGATTAATGAGTACAGATCAACAAGGAATAGACAAGGTAACTATCTGCCCATGGGAAATGCCCCAAGGGGCCTTTCAAAAATCCCCATATCAAATCCAATCCAATCTTACCCTTCTATTGTAGAGGAATCACCTTCCCAGAAGAATTTTAAAAAATTAAATCCTATTTTAAAAAGACGTACTACATTGAATGATAGAAAATCTATAGAAAAAAAATACAGGAAAAATGATAAAGCAAAATTTTTGGCATGCTTCTATAAATGAAAAAAGGCCAAAATTAAAAGTACAAATAAGTGAGGTCATTATTGAAGGCTTATTGGGCACGGGTGCAGATGTATCCATCATTTCACCAGAGTCATGGCATCCAAGTTGTCCCCTTCAGGAGGAAATGTTCAGTTTTGGGGAATTGGGTTGATATCACAGTTAAAACATAATGCAAGATGGCTTGAGTGTATAGGACCAGAAGGACAGAGAGAAATATTAAAGCCATAGGTAGCTGGCATTGCTATAAATTTATGGGGTTTAGATTTACTATAACAATGGAACATACAGATTAATAATTCTCCAAATACAGAAATAAGCCATAAACTAGCACATGGTTCTGGAAAAAAAAAAAAAACATTAAAAGGTATTATGGGAAACAGTCATAGATCATTCAGGTTATAGAGAAACAAGGCAAAACAGCTGCTGATGTTTCAAAAATACCCACAGCATTACCTTTAAAATGGCTAATAGAGAAGCCTATATTGGTTCATCAATGGCCTCTAATAAAAGAGAAATTGCAGGCCTTAGAGCAGCTGGTACAGAAGCAGTTAAATGCTCAGCATCTAGAAGAATCAACCAGCCCTTGAAATTCTCCTGCATTTGTTATTAAAAAGAAATCTGGAAAGTGGAGAATGGTAACAGATCTAAGGGTGATAAACAAAGTGATCCAGCCAATGGGATCTCTACAGTCTGGGATTCCTTTGCCTTCTCTGTTACCAAAAGAATGACCTATTATACTTATTGATTTAAAAGACTGTTTCTTTACAATACCTTTACAAGAACAAGACAAACAAAAATTTGCCTTTACAGTGCCCACTTATAATAATTCTCAGCCTGTAAATAGATACCAGTGGAGGGTCCTCCCTCAAGGAATGCTGAATAGCCTCACTCTGTGCCAGTATTTTGTAAAAAAGTCAGTAGAAAAAATATGTTACAAATTCCCACAATCTATAATTTATCATTATATGGACAACATCTTGTTGGCCAATTCAAATATCGATATCTTAGAAAAAAATTTTGGAAAAGTGAAAAGAATTGTTCCCGCTTGGGGATTACAGATTGTCTCAGAAAAAAAAAATACAAAGAGGGAATTCAATTAATTATTTAGGTTACAAAATAGGCAAATAAAAATTTAGACCCCAAAAGGTACAAATCAGGAGAGATAGATTGAAGATACTTAATGATTTTCAAAGACTACTAGGAGATATTGACAATTTATGACCCATTATTGGAATTAAAAATGATGAACTAGGTAATTTGTTCAAAACCTTAAGTAGTGACAAGGACTTAAATAGTCTGAGAGAATTGTCACCTGAAGCTGAGAATGAATTGGCTTTGGTAGAAAAGAAATTACAAGAGGCATATGTGGATCATGTGGATCCAGACCTTAATTGCATTCTTAGTTATCTTGCCCTCTAAGCATTTTCCTACAGAAATTTTAATACAAAGGGAAAATGTTATATTGGGATGGATATTTCTTCCACATAAATGGAGTAAGAAATTAAAGATATATGTGGAAAAGATTTCTGAACTTATTTTTAAAGGTAAATTAAGACTTCATCAATTGACAGGAATGGACCCAGCAGAAATTGTTGTACCTTTAACTAGTGAAGAAATTGACCAATTATGGGTAGAAAGTTAACCTTGGCAAAGAGCCTGCAGTAATTTTTTGGGAGATATTAACAACAAATATCCTCAAAGCAAAAGAATTGAATTTCTAAAGAAAACTAACTGGATTCTCCCTTGTATTATACAAGATAAATCAATTTCCAGAGCCCCTACATTTTATACTGATGCAAACAAATCAGGAAAGGCAGGTTACAAATCAAAAATATAAGTAAAGTGACTCAAAGCCCTTATAATTCTGTTCAAAAGTCAGAATTATATGCTATTATGATGGTATTAATGGACTTTACTGAGCTTCTTAACATAATCACTGACTTCATTATGAAGATAGAGTTGCTCTACACATTGAAACAGTTGATTTTATTAATGGTGAATCAGAATTAACTTCATTATTTATTCAGTTACAAGAAATAATCAGGACTAGAAATCATCCCTTCTATATAACACACATTTAATCCCATACGGATCTGCCAGGTCCTTTAGGACAAGGTAATGATGAAATTGATAAATTATTAATAGGAAATGTACTAGAGACCTCAGAATTTCATAAAAAGCATCACGTCAATAGCAAAGGATTAAAAAAGATTTCTCTATCACTTGGCAACAAGCCAAAGAAATTGTAAAAAGTGTCCCACCTGTTCTTTTTATCACCAAACTCCATTGCCAGCAGGAAGTAATCCTAAAGGTATACATAGAAATGAAATCTGACAGATAGTTGTATTTCATTTTACAGAATTTGGGAAATTCAGATATGTCCATCATACAATAGATATGTTTTTAGGATTTCAGTGGGAAACTACTTTGAGTTCAGAGAAGGCTGATTCTGAAATCACATATAAGCTGAAGTTATATCCATCATGGGAATACCTGTACAAATTATAGTGACAATGCTCCAGCATATGTCTCTAGTAAAATGAAACAATGTTTTGCTCATTATAATATTACAGGAATACCATACAATCCTACAGGGCAAGCAGTCATAGAGAGATCAAATCGAACTCTAAAGGATATGCTAAATAAACAGAAAGGAATAACAAAGACCCCCCAGAGATAGACTACATAATGCTTTATTAACTTTGAATTTTCTAAATGTTAATGAGAAAGGAACAACAGCTACTGAAAGGCATTAGACTATAGAAAAAAACAGCTGAACTAAATCAGTCTGTTTACTTCAAAGATGTACTAACCTATGATTGGAAATTGAGGTATGTGCTATGTTGCGGAAGAGGTTTTGCTTTTGTTTCCACAGGTGAAGAAACATTACGGATACCATCAAAATTAATAAAAACTCAATTTGAACCAGAGAAACTTCATGAAAATAAGAATTGATAGCTCATCCACCCATATTACAATTCTTTAAGTTGTAAGAAAAAACAAAGTGTGGGGGCTGGTTTCTGTTTTCGTCTTTACAGAAAACTGGAAACACACATCTTCAAGAAGTTAAAAGACCTTAAACATCTTCTAGTACAAAGTTTCTGGACTGGATTTTCCGACCTAACCTCAGGGTTTATGCCCACAGACCGGCAGTCCCACAGTCCCACAGTCCCACATAGACACACAGATGCTTTCAATAGTTTTAGGCTGATTGGCCTAAGGCCCAGGCATATAACTTGCTAGCTCTCTACCCTTTATCTAACCCATGACTCATCCTGTTCAGCCATGGGGCTCAGTACCTATTCTCACAGCAGCATGGTTGTCCTCTGCTTCTTCCAGCTTCTCTCTGGCATCTAGACATCTAAAGTAAAAGGTAGACTATCCAGAAAAACTTATAAGCAAAAGAATATTGTAACTATTGGTACCTGTATACTTCATAAGGTAAAATCTCACTGCTTAACCACTACAATTGTTTTGTAAGTTTAAGTCCCAGTTTAATTATAATTTAAAGCTGGCTTTTCAGTTGGAGTGTGGCTCTTTCCTTCTCTAAATTCAAGTATACTTGTTAAAGGAAAATACAAAATCTCTGTATCATATCAGAAAAGCCACTTGATACGGGACAGAAGAATAACAAAAAATAAGGGACTATTTTAATGTTACTAATCCTACGCCAAACACATAGTTATATATTTAGTTTCCTGTACATTGTGTTGGGTTTTAGTCTCTTATCAGTTTTCTACAGTGATCCATGACAATGCCTAATTGCAAACTTGAAGTATCCACAAGGAAGATGGGGCTCCACAATGATGATTTCGCATGGACTCTGACAAAGCCACTAGGCCGACAAACACTAACCAAAGATCAGATTTGGACTACAAACTGCTCAGGACAATTTCGAGGCAGCTCACTAAGATGAACCAGCTTTACAGACTACTATAGCCAGGACTTGAGACAAGCCGTGCACTTTCCTACTATGCAGAGATTGTATTTGGTCATTCAATGGGTTATATATGATTTCATTGTTTAGGTTAATTGGTTAAAAATTGTTAATGGTTATGGTTAGAAAAAAGTTAAACAAGAGCGATTAGATTCAAGATTTGTGTTTAAAACAATTGAAAAAAAAGGGGATACAGATATATAGGACATAAGGTTAGATTATTGAATGTTTTTTAAAAAGAATTTTCTAGCTTTAAATATTTTACATTGGATTAGATTTTTGTATATTGTGTACAAATTGAATATATTGGGATTACGTTACTATAGAAATATCTTGTTCAAGGTATTATGCTTATTCAGTTCATCTAACAAAGTAATAAAAATTGCTAGTCCATGAAAGTGTTTAATACCAACTAACTAGAATCTAAAGTAATACAAGTTAGACATTACATTCAAACATAGTCATATTAGATATGTTTTCAAGATCAAATAAATATATTTTAGATGTACAGGTCTTCAAACACTTCAGAGATCCATAAAATATGGCATTTAAAATATTTTAAGAACTTAGAATTTTCTGGACACTGAGACAGGTCTGCTCCTGGCAGCACCAATCTACTTCAAGAGAAAAATGGGCATTGAATAAACTCCACATGGAGTCTACTTTCCTTGTGGCAATGGTTAGCTACTGGACAAGAACCTGCTCTTGTATTGACTGCTTGACAGTATGCTGTTTAAACTGGACATGCACGTTCCCTAGGAAAGTGACCTCCAAACTTTGACAGAACAAGCTGAGATAGTCCTTCAGGTACCTACTTTTCAGAGAAAACTGTCAGATATTCTTCAGGACACAAGGAGAAGTGACTGATGAACTGTATCAGAATGGGCAGAGCAAATTTTCTGCTTCGCTGAAATGAAAAGAGAGTCTGGTCCTGTAGGCTGAAGATGGATGCCCAAACTTTATAAAGGAAATTAAAGTTAGAAAGAAAGTGAATTAGGTGTAATCCTTTGGACTCATCAAAATAGAACAATTAATGAAATATTTTCTTTGAATTGTCAACTGTTAAGGAGCTGGACATTACTCATTTATTGTTTATATATTGTATACAATTATTGTACCTATTGTATATGTTTTTTCTTATGTTAGCTATAACCTTTTTTAAAATTTATCACAAAAGGGGATATGTGGGGATATTTTCAAACATATTAAAAACATTTGAAAATATTAGACGTATCTACCCACAGTCAGTCTAGAAGGATCATACAGTGGTAACTCACCTTTAATCCCAGCACAGAGCATAACCTGAGAGTGGTGACCTACACCCTTAATCCAATCTGAGTTTGAGGTCATCTTAGTTTATATAAGGTGTTCCAGGCTCCCAGGCAGGTAGTGGTGGTGCCATGACTTATCTGAGTGAAGAAAGTATTTAAGGCAGGCATGGAAAGACAGGGTAGGGAGAAGAAGTCAGGAGGAGCAAGGCTGAGTAAGCTGGAAGACAGTTGGGTAAGATCTGACTGTGACATTTATTCTCTCTAATATCTCTGCTTTTCCCAGAGATTTGGCTCTGAGTTTCCCTTATTCGTGCAACACTTTCTGACAGTACAAAAGACAGCAGCTCTCTGAAATATAATAGTTACTATAGCAACTGGAGGCAACTGCAAGTACTAAAAATTAACATCTTCAAGTGATCCTTATGTTTGCTCCTTACATGACAAAGCAGTTAGAGCCTTCATCTAAAAATTAAAAAATAAAAAAAACTTTATTGACATAATTGTGCCAGAGCAGCAGAAATACTGTCATTTGACCCAGCAAGTACAAACCAAATCTTGTTGAAGAAATATTATGACTTGCTGTTTATCATCCAGTCACTATACTTTTGATCATATGTAGTAGTGGGTTCTCGGGTTCTGGGCGGCCAGAGGTCCGGAGACCCACAGACCTGCCGCCCGAGACTACATAGCCGCCCAGCCGCCCGGGTCCCCAGAAACAACTCAGACGCTTCTATTAACCTCATGCTGTTTGGCCTATGGCTCAGGCACATTGCCAGCTAGCTCTTATATCTCAAATCAACCCATTTCTATTAATCTGTCAGCCACGTGGCCCGTGTGGCTCACCCGTGCTCCTTACATGTTTCTTCTTGGGCGGCTGGCTCGATCTGTCTCTGACTCCGCCCTCCTTCTCCTACCTATGCTCTGATCTCTCCTCCTACTTCTTCCATGGTGCCTGCCATGGCCCAAAACAGCTCCTTTATTCAAAGATTGAGATTCACAGCATACATAAACGCATTCCCACATCCATCATATTTTTTAATCAACAATTTATAGTCATTAGTGACATCCCTGGATAACTTCTGTCTCATAGTCTGATGCTGGGAATAATCTTTTAATGTTTTAAAAGGAAATAACATCTACTACCATCTTTTGACTGTTGTCATTACAAGTATGCATTATCTGATGTATATTCCTTATCTCAATATGTTATTTGTGATGTATAGCCTTGTTGTCACATCTAGCTTAAGTTTGCCCATTCATATAGTGGATTAGATTGGGTTTATATATCAGAATTTATTTTTCCATTTTATGATTAGCATTTGGGTGGTTTCATATAGAAACTATTAGTTATAGTAATGTGGTAAATATACAAGAACATAACATAACCTTTCCAATACAAAATGATAGTTAGACATTGAGCTTCAATCAATGCTTATCTTTGAAATATTCAGTTTTCTGTCAGTTGTAACCTTTTCTTTCAAATTTAAAAGCATTCATACTTGATTAGTGTTTTGTTCTTGGTGTTATTTTATGTTAGAGAGAAGAGGCAGAGAAAAATGCTCAATCTTGCTAACCTAGAGCCTCTGTTTCTACAGCATTTTATGATTCTATTCCTTTCAATATTGTTCTAAGATATTACTGCCTGGTCAGAGGTTGCAGCTTTCCCATGGCTGAGGAATATATCTCAATAATATATTGGCAAAGCAGGGTTCCATCCCTGCAGCAAAGCTTCCTGCTCTCTACCTGCCCTTATCTGGAGAATGTCCCTGGACCTGAGGACTGATCTCATCCAAAAGTTGTCTCTAAAACCAGATACCTAATCCATCTTTAGCGTGATCCTTGGCATAGATCCCTGCTGACTTATTCTAGGGGCCCTGTCATAGGACCCTACTGCTACATACTTGTGATATGAGCTTGACACAATACAAGTTAGGGTTTGTGCTCAGGTCCCCAATTTTTATATCTCATAGATTCTGGAATAAAATTGAGATGATTTACCAAAATCTGTCTCCTGAGGGCCATCTCCATCATGCTCAAGTACCACCAGTGCTTTCTGTCACCCCCTATTGCCTCTCTTCCCTCTTGAACTGGTGCCAACAGGCTAAGGGGAAAAGCACTCCAAACAAATAAATACATATACCACATATGTATGTAATTATTTGCAGTTATATATAAACATACATATTTGTACCATCATTTTAAAATAGCAATCATTTAAAATAGCAATGTCTTAAAAGAATATGAGATTATACCCCAACTTTAGTTATGTTCAATGGAATAACTTATTGTGGATATTCAAATAATATTAGCTCATGAGAAACACACTTTAAAACATCTACTCTAGTTTATGGAATAAACATTAACCACTGTCTCATATGGGTTCTCATTCTTGCCTACTCTCCTGTGAAGTAGATTTAAATATTCAATTAATAAAATTATTTTGCACAATTCACTGTTCTTATGATCTTCATCCTACATCCTTGATACTTAGATCACTTATTTTTATTAATATACATGTACTAGCCTTGTCATGCTTTTCTGTGACTAGTTGATAATTGGTACTTTCTCCAATCTTTGTCCCATATCTCTCTTTTAAAATCTAGTAATACCAAAGAGTTAAAGCATCCCTAGTGATGAAATTGAACCTACCAGCTCATACAATCCTTTGTCCCTTTCACTCTTCAGTGGGATTCCCCAAGAGCAGCCCAGTGCTTAGGTGTCTATCTTGATCTCTACATCTATCTCCATTTAACACTGGATGAAGGCTTTCTGATGACAATTAGGGTAGTCATCAATTGACTTCAGGAGACAGCCAATTCAAATACTTTCTCCACTATCTAGAAGTCTTACCTTGAATCATCCTTGTGAATTCCTGGGTCCCACAGAATAAAAACAACCTGGACTAATAGGAGCTCACCGGCACTAGAATGACAGCTAGTAAGCCTGCATGGGATGGACCTAGGCCCTCTACATATGTGTGACAGTTGTATAACTTGGTCTATTTGTGAAACTCCTATTAGTGGGATCAGAGCCTGTTTCTAACCCTTGGACTTGTTTGGGGGAACCTATTCCTTATACTGGGCTCCCTTGTCCAGTCTAAATACAAAGAGAGGAGGTTAATCCTACCTCAGTAGAGGAGGGGTGGATGAGGGACAGTGGGAGTCAGGGTGAGGGGACAGTGGAAAAAGAAGCAGAGAAAACTGTGGTCCAGATGTAAAATAAATGAAAAAAATTAATTAACAAAAAGAAAAATGACTTAAAGGGGTATTGATGTTAAAAATCAAACTAATGGTTATTTTAATAATTTTAAGCATTGAATTAACTTGACTTTACATATATTGTACTTATTATAAAATTACACATGCAGCATAACTGTTGAATATATACATATTTGTGCATATGTATATATGTCTGTGGGTGTTTGTGTGTGTGTGTGTAAATTTAATCATGTTGCTTGTCATTGAACTTCAATGAGTTTTTTCATTAATTTGTTGCAAAATCACTTGGGCTTCTACTTTCTTTTCTACTATACCAGGGTATAATATATGCTCCATCTCTGGTCAGAATATTTCCTTCTATGCATTTGTTGACTAGTATACATTTAAGGTAGGATATAATTTAATTTTTTTAGGGAATATGGACTGTTTGAAACTCATTTAAATATAAGCTTTAATAGCTCAATTCCAGTCTTTGAGTTGGATATCTGTGTGTTCCTTGTATGCCAAATTCTTCTGCAATTATGTGAGAGGGTTAAGAGATAGATGAACTATAGTACTTGAGGTATTTGAAGAAGTAGATACACATATATACTTGTTAAAGCCAATCTGTTGTTTACTGATTATCAGACAGGCAACAATATACAAGATGTGAATGCTTTCTGTGGTGGCCCTCCTGTTTCCCTCTAAGTGTCTTTATTGCTTAAAGTATAGCTGCAAAGCTAAACTATTCAATTCAAAACAGAAACAAGTTCTTCCCATTTAATTTTACTAACATCTATTGTCAATAAACAACATGAAGTGATTGGAATATGGTTTATCAATGACAGGTAGTAAGGAAGAAGAAGTAGTGCCTAGGATTTGAACAAAATTTATGATTGAGAGTGAATTGTCACCACCTTTGCAAAGAATCTGTCACTACTCTGTCAAAGTGGGACACTTTAAAGTTTAGCATGGAGCAACCATAAAACCCAGGCAGCATAGTAACAATGGTAGAATTCCCAAAAGTGCTTTTACAGTGGTTCAAGAAAATGCCAAAATGACTGAAGTGTTTTTACTATTAAGTATGACTACAGAAAAAGCTATGTGCTAAATGAGCTGAGAGTCCCAGCATATTCTGCCAGAGAAAATGTAATGACAAAGACTGGGCAACTAAACAGGAAAGCACTTGATTCATTGAATAAATTAGTTGATCTATAGGCCATAAGAAATGCTGTCATAGAACTGCTCTCTTCATGGTCATTGTAGATTGTAAGTATAAGAATAATAAAGCATTAATGACAACATTTTGTTGGGGAGAAGGCTACTAAAATTACTTAAAGCACTATTCAGCTCTGTTCAGCTTTACATGACTATAAAAATATTCTAATATAGGGGGGTTATGTTGTTCCATTGTAAATAATTGTCCCACCCACTGCTTTAATAAAAGGCACTGATTGGCAGAAGGCAGACAGGAAGTGTAGGCAGGGCTACCAGATTAAGAAAACTCTGGGAACAGGAAAAACAGAGCAGAATACCAGAGAGAAGCCAGAAGAAGCAGAGGACAATTACATTGCTCTGAGAAACGGTATCGAGGCGCATGGCTGATTAGAGTCATGGGTAGATTAAAGGTAAAGAGTTAGCAAGTGATATGCCTGGGACTTAGGCCAATCAGCCTAAAACTATTGAAAGCATCTGTGTGTCTCAGTGGGTCTGTGGGTCTGTGGGCCTAAACCTAGGAGGCTAGGCCTGAAAGTCCAGTCCAGAAATCTCCTACTACAAAAGGTGTAAAATGACTTAGTCCTGAAGTCTCACAGGACCCTCAATATAAGCAAAAGGTTGTAAATGATGTATTTAAGGTTTCTGTTCATAAGGACAAAAAGGGAACAGAATCAAAGATGGATTCCTAGTGGATGTGTTTTCTTGTATCAGCTCTGTTTGCTGTAGGCAAACTGAGGCTTGGCTTTAAGAGAAGCTTCCTTATTCAGCCTTAGAGGCAAAACACTTGTGAGTCTTTTAAGAGGCCCTGCTGCCAAATACTTAAATGGAGTTAATTAGCAGCAGATGGCAAAACTTTACTTGGTGATTATATGGATCCTAAAATTCCTCAGAGTACCTGGGTTAAAAAGATAAATTCTATGAAATTAGACTAGGAGCTGGGTGGAGCCATCCACCCATCCTATGAACCTTGAATCCTGGCAGATTAAAGGTGTGTTCAGAAACAGAAAGAAATACAAGAATCTGGGTAGAGTCAATCATGCTAGCCAAACAAAGGTGTGGTCAGAGACAGAAAAAGTTAATAAATAAATATACAGTAAAGACAGCATTTTTTAAAAAATCTAAGTGGCTTAGCGTGTGTTGAAAATATATATACATAGGCTTAGAGAAAGAAAAGAAAAAGTAGAGAAAACCCTTAAAAAAGAGAGTAAAATAAGTAAATAAATAAAAAGTAAGCTGTAAAAATGGAAAATACAAAGAATGTCTGGATACTGTATGTTATTGTTTTATCTTTAAGCTTCTTGACTGAAAGTGAAGTAGTAAAAGTTGCTAAAAGAAGTTGATTATAAATGCTGTTGGATTAATTCAACCTATATACTTTGTAAATGAATTGACTTTAAAATTGTAATCCAAAAATATGCTACTTTGGTGAAGAGATTTTCTTTTTATTTTCACAGAAAACGAAAGGCTGTGAATTTTTTCTTGGTCAGCTGGCTCAGTCTGTCTCTGACTCTGCCCTTCCTTTCCTACCTATTCTGATTCCCCTGCTTACTTTTTCTATGGTGCCTGTCATAGGCCAAACAGCATGAAGCTAATATAAGTATTTGAATATTTTCTGGGGGACTAATCAGCTGAAGGCAGCTAAGGGATCTGGGGCTGTAGGTCTGTGGGTCTGGACCTCTGGCCGCCCGAGACCAGGAAACTTCACTGTAACAGATGGCATCCCAATGTGGACTGAACACTCACATAAAGACATAGAAAGATTCAAAAGGGCTCTAGAACACAGAAACTGAGCCAAAGCTGCTTCCAAATTCTGTATCTGAAGCAGGTCATTGTACAAAGAAAGCACAGAATCCCAGCCACATTCAAAATGACACTAGCAGACTAGAGGCAGGCAGTGTAAGCTACAACTAGGTCGGTTCCCAAAGTCTCACAGAAAACTCAGTGGCATGTGATTGATTTAAGGTTTCTGTTCACTTTGAATAAAAAAGGAACAGAATCAAATGGTTTCTTAGTGGCATTTTGTGGGTCTGCTACAATTGCTGGCCGCGAACAGAGTCATGGTCCTTTTAAGAGAACTTACTGATTCAGCTTTATCTGCAAAAATTATGTGACTCTTTAAGAGAATGCGAGTATTGTAAAAGCTCTTCTGGCTGGAAAATGATTAAGGATTTACAATAAAACAGATTCAGATGAAAAGAACCCTGAAAATGGGTTATAATGTGTGTAAAAGGTACATAGGCTTCAGAGAGAAAAGAAAGTAGAAAAAGTGTTTAAAAGAGAAATAGAGTAATAAAAATATAATAAGCCATGTAAAGATAGAAAATAGACAAAAAAATCTGGATTTGGTTATTATTGTTTTCTTTTAATTTTTTGACTATTAATAAGCTAACTGCAGAAAGACAATGGATTACAAAGTGTGCTAAGTTAAACAAGAATATATATATATTTAAAGGTATTTTGATTTTGTGTCTAAGGATTTATTGCTTTGGAAGAGTTTGGCTTTTGTTTCCACAGAAGATGAGAATCTGTGGATTGCTTTCAGGCAAATATGGTTTCATCAATCAAGAACCCCTAAAAAAATCTATGATGGGAAGAGATGGCCGTATCAGCTTCAGGGCTGAAGACTATGATCTAGTCTCAAGAACCCATGAGATTTTCAATGCCCTGTAATCAGCAGGAAGTAGTAATGGAAAACAATGCCCAAATTCCCAAAATATTGTTTATAAATATTTATCTTTATTATAAATGGTCAAGGGTTAATCTCTTTCTAAGAAGAAAAGGTGGATATGGTATATGAATAATTTTTTTTAAATTAGATTATTGAATTTACTTATATCAGGAAATCAGCTGTTAATCTCAAAATGGTTTATATTGGTATAAATTTTGGTTTATTGATACAAATTTAAGGTCAATTCTCTTATGCTTCATGCATTCTTCTACTCTTGTTTAAGATATGATTATGTAATCGATTTAAATTTTTAATATATAATTAAGAAATGGATGTTAGTTAAATTTTTAGATATACAAAAATATAATTCAATTAGATAGGTAACCTTCAAACACTTCTAAGACCTACAGAATATGGCATTTAAATGTTTTAAGAACTTATACTTTACTGGATAGTGAGACAGGTCTGCTCCTGGCAGCACCAATTTACTTCAAGAGAAAAATGGGCATCGAAGAAACTCCATATGGAGATTAGTTTCTTTGTGGCATTGGTTAGCCACTGGACACGAATTTGTTCTTATATTGACTGCTTGACAATGTTGTTTAAACTGGACATGCAGGTTTCATAGGAAGGTGACCTCTGAACTTTGGCAGAACAAGCCAAGATGGTCATTCAGTTTCTTACTTTGCAGAGAAAACTGTCAGAATTCTTCAGGACTGGAGGAAAAGCAAATGATGAATTATACCAGAATGGGCAGAGAAATTTCCTGCTTCATGAAATGAAAAGAGACTCTGGGCCTGTAGGCTAAAGATGGATGCTCCAACATTATAAAGGAACTTTGGGTGACTATCCGGACAGATAGGTGTCTTCTCTGTCATTTCTAGATTTTAGAAGTTGCTTGCACTTCTGGTTTACTTGGGTAAATATATCCTTCTTTGGTCTTTGATGTAGTTGAAGATTAGATAGTTATAAGTATAGTTTTCTTAGTTATTTTAAAGGTATATTGATATAAAACTTTAGATTCATAAGGATAAGGTAGATGATAGAATATTTTCTTTAATTTTGATAAATACAAATAGACTAGATTTTGTAACTAATTCTTGCTTGATAGCTATTTTGTTATATGTAATTTGCTATATTAAAATTGAAACCTTCCTTTTTACCTAGACAGAAAAGGGGAGATGATGTGGGAATGTCATTCTGTGTGCTGTGAATATTGTAAGGGTTGAAAAATCCCCCGAGAAATGAAGGATTCCAAGAGATGTTCTCTCATGCAACATGCAAGGGGATTTTTTTTTATTTACCAAGTATACCTGGAGCTCACTGAAAACACAGAAACAGAGAGCCCCGAGCTGAAATTGAACAAAGCTTTTATAGGTCATGGGGGTTGCTACGTGCAGGAATGCAGGTAGGTCATGGGGGTTGCTATGTGTACGAATGCAGGAAGCAGATAGCATGTAACTCTAGAGCCCTTACTTGGTGATTCATCAGTTATGCAGAGTTTAACAAAATTTTCTCTAACATTCCCCACTTCTTCTTGTGTAAATCTCTAATCTTAGAGATTTTCTTGGCTATTTATGACTGACTATTGTTGCTTAATAAGCATTAGTTTGGCATTTCTATTTTTTTTTTTGCAGAAAGCTTATTACTCTATTTAGAACACATGGTCCTATAGTTATTAGTAAAAGCAACACAACTAATGGCCCAGTTAAAGCAGACAGAAGTGTAGTTAGCCAGGGAGGCTTAGCAAACCAAGATTCAAACAATCCCTATTGTGCTGCCTCCCATTCTTTCTGTCTCTCATGGAGGCATTCCCTGAGTTTGGTCATAGATTCTTTAATTACTCCTGAGTGGTATGCATAAAAATAACATTTTTTTGTTTAAGACGGCACATAGACCTCCTTCCTTCATGAATAATAAAACTAGCCCATGCCTGTTTTGTAGCACCACCTCTGATAAGGAGGTTAAAGAATCTTGTAGAGCTGTTACTGAGGTTTCTATGGCTTTTATTCTTGGTCAATGGCAACCTGCATCTGAGCCACCTGCTGCAACCCTTATACCATTGCTGCGCTCCCAATCCCTACCCTAGCAGCAACATCTATTCTTATAAGTATGGCTAAGGTTAATGATACAGGCTCTCTCTGAGATCTAGTTCTGCCCTCTATCCTTTTTTTCAAATTCTTTACCCTGATGATATACCACATGGGGGAAATACTTTTACCATTACACAAAAATGGACTGAAGGGGGCCCGAAGGTCACCCTGTCTTTGTCTAGAAGAATGTTCTGATAGTAGGTAATTCTGGTGTTAGACAGCCACCTGTCTGGAGGCTGGTGGATCACACTCCCTAATGTGTCCTAGAGTAAGCTTGTCTGCATCTTTGGCCAAAAGGGCAGCTGCTGCCACTGCTTTTAGACTGTGTGGCCATCTGCTAGCAACCAAGTCCAGTCATTTGGACAGATAAGCTACTGGTCTTCTCCAGGAGCCAAGGGTCTGCATTAGTACTCCTCTGGCTATGCCCTTTCTCTCCTCTATGTAGAGTGTGGAAGGTTTATTCACATCTGGAAGTGCTAAGGCTGAGGCTGGCAGAAGTGCCTTTTTAATGGTGTCAAAGGCGTCCTGCTGCTCCTCTCCCCACTGAAGGACAGCATCCCCTTTGAGTAGGGGATGGAGCAGGGCAGCGAGGGATGTGAATCCAGGGATCCACAGCTGGCAAAACCCCACTGCTCCCAAGAACTTGTGTATCTGCTTTCAGTTTGTGGGTGGAGGTATCTGGGTCACAGTTCTTATTTTAGCCTCTGTAAGCCATAGCTTCCCTTCCCTGAGAGTGTATCCCAAGAAGATCACCTCTCTTTTGCAAATTTGGGCCTTCTTTGCCTAGGCTCAATACCCCAGTTTAGCTAGTTCATTCAACAATTCTCAGGTTCCGTACTCACAGTTCTCTTGGGTGTCAGCTGCCAACAGTAAATTGTCCACATATTGCAGCAAGGTGACTTTTGGATGCTGGGTCCTGAAAGAACTTAAGTCCTTATGGAGAGCTTCATCAAAAATAGTGGGAGAGTTTTGAAATCCAAGAGGCAAGCACGTCCAAGTTAGCTGGCCAGAGGATCTTGTTTCAGGATCACCCATTCAAAAGCAAATAGAGGCTGACTGTCCTCATGCAGGGGTAGACAAAAGAAGGCATTCCTTAAATCAAATCTGGGTACCCCTTCCATATAAAATGTTACCCTAAGCTTGGGAAGGGGGTCTGAGCCCCGTCTCCCCTAGTCATCATTTTCAGTGTCCCTGAACCTCTCTCTTTTTAGGGCACTCTCTGGCCCGATGTCCTGTTCCTTTGCAGTAGGCACATTGATTTGGGTCTAGAGGAGGATGGTGACATGGACCCAGGTTATTTCCTTTGTTACCTCTCCTAAACTTTTCTTTTCCCTAAATGGTGCTTTCAACTACTGTGGCCAGGATTTTTGTTAATTCTCTTGTCCATTATTTTTCCCTAACCATCTCTCTCTTTTCCTTTTCTCTCTCCTTCCTCTGTTCTTTTTATTCCTCTGTTTCCCTTTTATAAAAGACTTTTTCTGCTTCATTTATAAAATCTCTCAAAGTTAAGTCCTGCATACCTGAGGCAGATTGACCAATGAAGGCCATAGCAATAAAAGCCCTTTGTTCCTCAGCTTGGGGATCAAATGGGGTGAATCTATGATAGGCCTCCATTAGCCTTTCTAAAAAGGCCATGGGCAAATCATCAGGCCCCTGAATAACCTCACTTACCTTGGCCAAATTGGTGGGGAGGTGTGCAGCAGCTCAGAGTCCCGCTACCAGAGCCTGATGATAAATGGACAGATTCTTCCTATGTGCAGGAGTAATTGGGTCCCAAACAGGATGGCACAGTGGAAAGAAATCATCAATGACATTCTGGAGTTGAGTGGCTCTCCCTTCCTGTCCAGGAACCAATTTCCTGGCTTCTAGGAAGATCCTATCTCACTCTTCTGTGGTAAAGAGAGTCCCTAATAATTGCTGGCAGTCATCCCAGGTGGGCTGATGGGAGAACATGAGGGATTCTTCCAGCCCAGTAAGCCTAGAGGGGTCTTCAGAAAAAGGAGGGTTATTATTCTCCAGTTATATACGTTAGAAGAAGAAAAGGGCTAGTACTAAAGGTCAGGCATCTCTCCCCCTCATCCATCATCCATCTGGGCTCCTTAGGGCCAGAGGGGAGAGTAACTGCCTTGTCTCAAGGGCTCTGGGCCTGTCTTCTCTGCTCCTCATCCCTTGGGCCGGCCTTTGCTCTGAGGGCACCATTTGTGGCTTCTGTGGCTGTAAGTCAAGAGAAGGGGAAGGGGTAGGTAAGGGGGGGAGGAGGAGGTATGGGCTGCTCTGGGGGATAGGGAGGAGGTGGGATGTCTGAGTTCAGAAAGATTAAGTCAGGCTGGGAATTGGGTAAAACCGAGGGTACGGGTGGGTAGAGTCTAGGTGGTGAGGGTGTCAAGGATTGTACCTGTGCCTTTGTTGGAAAGATTACTGCAGGTCTGTGTTGTTCTGGAAAGAGAAAGGGTCTCACCCATCTTGGTTGGGTCCTCGTATAGATCCTGCCAGACCATGATATAGGATTGTTGTTCTGGGTGGCCACATTGACCAGGTTGGAAGATAACAGCTTTGACAGCCTGGATCAGCAGGAAGTGGAAGGACCCCTTGATGGGCCATCGCACCTTGAAGGAGGGCCATTCAGCTGAACAGAAAGTCTGTGATTTGACCTTCTTCAAAATCAATGAGAGATTGTGTGCTCTCTCTCAGACTTCGGACCAATCATCCAGAGTCAGAAAGAGAGGAGTTGAAGTTGTCTGTCCCATGCTTGCTAAGTCAAACAAAACAAAAATACCGGACAATAGCATATACAACAAGATAAGAAACAAAGACATAGAATATCTCCAGGACTTACAAAACACAAAGGGCATGGTTTCCACTGGCCTGAAACCACCAGATCTCTGAACTACTGGCAATAAAGTTACTGAGTCAAAGTCAACCAGATAGGACACATCCAGGCATCCCTGGAGGTCTTTCCCCTCTTAGGCTTCCCTCAGAGTTATGGCTTGTAACTCCCAGACACGTTTGTAAGTTGCAGTCGGGGAAAGTTCATGCATCTCCCTGACAGCCATAGCCAGTATGACACCCTAGATGATCTCACTCCAGAAAACCAGAAAAGAAAGGCCTTACTTACTCTGGGACATGACTGTTGGAATCTACTATATGGGCAGAGATTTCAGTGGGACCTCCAAATGTAAGAGTTGAGAAATCCACCGCAAAAAAAGGAGGACTCCAAGAGATGTTCTCTCATGCAACACACAAGGGACTTTTTTATTTACCAAGTATACCTGGGGCTCACTGAACATGCAGGAACAGAGAGCCCTGAGCTGAAATTGAACAAAGCTTTTATAGGTCAAGGAGGTTGCTATGTGCAGGAATACAGGAGGCAGATAGCATATAACTCTAAAGCCCTTACTTGGTGATTCATTAGCTATGCAGAGTTTAACAAAATTTTCTCTAACACATATCAATCTTTAAATAAAAGAGCTGTTTTGGCCCATGACAGACATCATTAAAAAAGTAGGTGAGGGAATCAGAATAGGTAGGAAAGAAGGGTGGAGTCAGAGACAGACTGAGCAAGCTGACCAAGAAAAAGCATGTAAGGAACACAGGTGAGCCACAGGCCACGTGGCAGACAGATTAATGATTATGGGTTGAGTTAAGAGCTAGCTAGCAACGTGCCTGAGCCATAGGCCAAACAGCATGAACTTAATATAAGCAGCTGAATCATTTCTGGGGGCCTGGGCAGCAGCAGGTGGCTAAGGGGTCTGGGGCTGCAGGTTTGTGGGTCTGAACTTCTGGTCACCTGGGGCCAGGAAACCTCATTGCAACATAAAGAACATAAAGTGTGATAGAGGAAGATCCCCTAAAAAAATCTCCAATTGAAATAGATGGCCCAGATGATTCAGCATTTCAGAGCACCTCTGTTGAAGTTTCCCAAGCTCTGTATCTGTAGTGGGATTCAGGTGTCAGCTGATAAGGTCCGAAGTCTCTTAACCAGGGTCCTGGACTCCTGGAGGGGGTGTGGCCAACCTGGAGGGGTTGTGGCCAACCCCATTGGTAAGGGGCTTCTGGCACACGAGGAGGTCTCTTCCTGGTTCCTGGATGTTGGAGAGACAGGATAGGAATCCATTGTCCATCCATCGCTCGTATACTCCAGTCCCTGTTCAGGTGCCACTATAAGCTGTTACTAATATTGTGAGTGTTGATTTATATTCTAATAAATATTTATCTTGGACTGATGCCTTGTAAGTAAAACTCTGCCTACATCTGGTTCCCAATGTCCTCAGCCCTGTGCCTTCGGGTGGCTATATGGGGTTCCTTTGTGTTTTGAAAACTGTAAGAGGGCAGGGAACACACAGACTGTTCACTTGGGCTTAAAGCTCCCTCTCGCTAGCTGGGTGTGGTTTCCAGCCTGCTGGTCCAGTGTAGTTGGAGTTTTACTTTCAAGGCACCAGTCCAAAATTAATATTTATTAGAATATAAATTAACACTCACAATATTAGTAACAGCTTATGGTGGCACCTGAACAAGGACTGGTGGATCCAAGCGATGGACGAGCGATGAAAGCACAATGGAAGCACGATGGATTCCGATTCTGTCTGTCCAGCAGCCAGCAGCCAGGAACCAGGAAGAGAGCTCCTCATGTCCCAGCAGCCACTTATCAATGGGCTTGGCCACACCCCCTCCAGGGTCCCGGAAGTGTCTACTGACCTTATCAGCTGACACCTTAATCCCGCCACATCTCCCCCTTTTGTCTAAATAAAAAGGTTCTAAACTAAGACTATGTACAATAGGAATTATTATGAGTTAGTAACGTAAATACCTATTCTTCAACCCCTTCAAGACCTGAGAAGGAAGATACATCACTTGAAAGTCAGAAGTATATGGAAGTACTGGCTTCCAAAATTTGGGAGAGGACAGCAACAGCTACCTGGACAATCATCTCTGGTTTTTGTGAGCCGTTGGAGCATCTAGCATATTGGCTATAGGCTTATGGTATCTGACAGGTCTTCTCACAAGCAGGACAATTTTGGAGGGACTGTCTTATCCTGTCCAGGCAGGTTTCATCAGTCTCCATCCATCAACTTGTTCCTCCAGCTTGGACACCATGTGTGCACTGTCAATAATCAAGGTAAGGACAGTTACTTACTCAACCAGCCATTCTCTGCCAAAAGGACAAACTCCAATGGAGTATCCTCGATGCTCATATCATCTCGGGAAAGGAGCAGTGACACCAGGAGTTGTCATGCCTCTCATGGCCGAATTTCAAATGTTAAATGCCATATTCTCTGGGTCTATGAAATGGTTGAAGATTTCTGTCTATCTATGATATTCTAACCTGTATCTGAGATGACTGGGATATGGTACCTTAAGTAATGTTGACAGTAGTTTTTATTGTCCTAAGGATTAAACCCTGTACAATCCCTGAACAATGACTTTTAGTATGACTATCAAACATTAGCCAGGGGTATATTACCATGTAAAGTGGCCACAGCATTTTAGACATGTATCAACTAAACAGAGGTATATAAAACATCTTGTGCATATATCATAGCTAGTGCAATCATATATTATATCAAGTATAGTTAAATGAAGGTAGTAATTGCATAATGTACATGACAATGATGTGCAAATATTTTAAACAGAGATAGAAGCATATATAAAACATAGCAATTACAGATTCAATTTTACATAATAGTTACAGATTCAGATTTATATCGAAATACAAGTTGCTTTGGTTATATAAAGCAATTCCAGATTGAACTTTGTTCATATGTACAAATTATCACAATTAAACAAATAAAATTATTTTACATTTGTATCAATATACAAATACCTATGCCAATGCAAATTGTCTTTAGCTTAGCCCATACATTTAGCTAAAATGGTGTATAGGAAGGCAGAACAATCTACCTTTATCTATCGTATCTATCCCTCTTCTCTTCTTCAGAAGAGATCTTTAATGCTATATTATAGTTCTGTCCTCCACCCAATTTTCACTTAAAACTATTCTAACAGAATAAGAATTACCCACAACCCTCAGAACATAAAACTTATTGGGAAAGGGGGCGTAGTCTTTCATAAGGTTGCTTCCTACTGACTTAATGGTGATGGCATCTCTTTGGGATCCTGTAAAGGCTAAAACAATGGTTAGATCTTAATGGACTGACTATATACATTTATAACCATTCTCAGAATAGTGGTTAACTCCATCTGGAATTCTAATTAGAAGTGTGATCTGGAGATTATCATAGAGAGCTATCTTGCAGCCATTTTTGAATAGTCTATTTTCTGAAAACAATCATTGATTGGTGTGCACCAGGTTCTTGATTTTTCTATTTTTGCCTCTGTCTGTCTGTCTACCTGTCTCTTACTCTCTCTTTTATTCTTGTTTCACTAGTAGGAGTTGCTACGTTGGGGGCCCCATCTTGGTTCCAGATTCTTTGTAGATAGCTGAGAGGAGGAAGTGTTATTTACAATGGAAAACTTAAGCATTGTTGATACTCAAAAAAGATATTAATATCTTATATAACTTCAGGAGATTGTATGCAGACAGGATGTTTGAAAGTTACAGAAACAGAGAGAAACAAGGTTTAAGATGAAGTCACAATAATATTGGTCCCTAAATATTCTGTCTTCTGTCTCACACCAAGTGGCTTTTCTGATATGAGACAGAATACTTCACATTTTCTTTATCAATATGCTTGGGTTTAGAGAGGGAGAAAGCCACTTGTTCCCAATCCAAATCCAGCTATATTAATAGTCAAATCAGGACCACGCCTTCTTTTTTTTTTTGAGGTAAAGATGCAAGATGCAAAGCAGTAAATATTGAAATATTACCCAGTAGTGCATATGTGTATTAGTTGGTCTCATAGTGCGTCATGTACACTCCTTAATCATCAGTCTGTCTTCTATTGCAGGGGAGTAATGAGTCTTAAAACGGTTGTATCCATTTTCCTGTAAAGACAAAACTGAGACCCTGCCCCAGGTTTGTTAAATGTGTTTTCCTTACCTTGTATCCATTTGTCATATCAGGGGTGAGCAATTACTTCTCCTCCTCAGGAAGGGACTCTTTTACAAAGCAGACATTTATTAGTTTTGTCGGTACCCATATCTTTTCTTTGCCTGTTGAAACAAAAGCAAAACCCCTACCCCATCGAAGCACATATCCTGGCTTCCACTCAGAAGTCAACACATCTTTGAAGTAGATGGGTTGATTTAACTCAGAGGATTTCTCTATCACCCAATGTCCCTCAGCAGCTGATGTTCCCTTTTCATCAGCGTTAAGAAAATTTAAAGTCAACAAGGCACTGTGCAATCTCTCCCTGGGTTTTCTCATTTCTCTCTTCTGTTTATAAAGCATCTCTTTCAACGTGCGGTGAGATCTCTCCACAGCTGCTTGTCCTGTGGGATTGTGTGGTATCCCCGTAATATGCTTTATATTATAGTATCCAAAAATTATCTTCATTTTTCGGGAAACATAAGCTGGAGCATTATCAGTCTTAATCTGAGTGGGAATTCCCATTATGGCCATGGCTTCCAAAAGGTAAGTTAGTACAGCATCAGCATTTTCAGAACTCAGAGCAGTTGCCCATTCCATTCCAGAGTAAGTATCGATAGTATGATGTACATATTTCATCTTTCCGATTTCTGGGAAGTCAAACACATCCATTTGCCAGATCTCATTTCTCTGTGTACCTTTAGGATTACTTCCAGCAGGTAAAGATGGTTGGTTATAGAAAGAGCAAGTGTTGCAATTCCTTACTATTTCATTTGCTTCATTCCAAGTGATGCAAAAACTCTTTTTTAATCCTTTGCTGTTGACATGATGTTTCTCATGAAATTCTGTGGCCTCTAGCACGTTTCCTATCAGCAACCGATCTATTTCACCATTACCCTGCGCTAGAGGGCCTGGGAGACCCGTGTGCGCCCTGATATGTGTTATGTACATAGGATGTATCCTACCTCTGATGATATCCTGTAGTTGTATGAATAGTAAGGTCAATTCTGAATCAACAGGAATGAAGTCAGCAGTTTCAATATGTAAAAACAACTCTTTCTGCATATTGAGAATCAGTAATTACATTGAGAGGCTCTGTGAAATCCAACAACAACATAATAATTACATATAGTTCTAACTTTAGGACAGAGTTATAAGGGCTCTGAGCCACCTTAATTAAGTCTTCAGACTTGTAGCAAGCCTTTCCTAAATTGTTCGCATCATTATAAAAAGTGAGGGCTCCAGAAATGGGTTTATCCTGTACCACATGAGGAAAGATCCAATTAGTTTCCTTTATAAATTGAATTCTCTTGTTTTGAGGATATTTATTATTAATCTCTCCTAAAAAGTCACTACAAGCTTTTTGCCAAGGTTCACTGTCTGCCCATAATCATTCAATTTCTTCATTAGTCAAAGGCACAACAATTTCTGCAGGGTCCTTTCCAGTCAATTGGTGAAGTCTTAATTTACCTTTAAAAATCAGATCAGCAATTTTTTCGATATATGTCTTCATCTTCTTGCTTGGCCTATGTGGCAGAAATATCCATTCTAATAGAATACTTTCTCTTTGCATTAAGATTCCTGTTGGAGATTGCCTAGAGGGTAAAATAACAAGTATGCAATCCAGGTCTGGATCCACAGGATCCACATGTGCTTCTTGAAGTTTCTTTTCCACCAACCCTAATTCTTTCTCAGCCTCATCAGATAATTCTTTTGGACTATTTAAATCCTTGTCACCATCCAAAGTCTTGAACAAATTAACTAGCTCATAGTTTTTTATACCAATCATGGGCTGTATATGAGCGATATCTCCTAGTAACTTTTGAAAATCGTTAAGAGTCTTGAATTTATCTCTATTTAATTTTAACTTTTGTGGCCTAATTTTTGTAAACCTATTTTATATCCTAAATTATTGATAGAATCTCCCCTCTGTACTTTTTTCCAGAGCAATTTGTCATTCCCAATCAGGCAATATTTTCTTTAGTTCTTCAAACAATGTTTCTAATGTCTTTGGGTTTGGGTCTGCCAGCAAAATATCATCCATATAATGGTAAATGATAGATTGAGGGAAGTGCTTGCGCAGTATTTCTAGTGGTTGTTGTACAAAATATTGGCATAAGGTGGGACTATTCAACATTCCTTGGGGAAGGACTCTCCATTGGTACCTCTTAGCTGGCCCTGAATTATTAAGAGTAGGCACTGTAAAAGCAAATTTCTTTTTGTCCTGTTCCTGTAAAGGTATGGGAAAAAAACAATCCGTCAAATCAATAACTTCAATAGGCCATCCTTTAGGTAGCAGAGAAGGCAGGGGAATACCAGATTGTAAGGAGCCCATAGGTTGAATCACCTTATTAATTGCTCTTAAATCCATTACCATCCTCCATTTTCCAGATTTTTTCTTGACAACAAAAACAGGAGAATTCCATGGACTGGTTGATTCTTCGATATGCTGAGCCTGTAACTGCTCCTGTACCAACTGTTCCAAAGCCTGAAGTTTTTCTCTTGTCAAAGGCCACTGTTGAACCCAAATAGCCTTTTCTGTTAACCATTTCAAAGGCAATGCTCTGAGTGTCCTTTGAGGTTCTGTGGTTATTGGGCAATTCTTTTGTACAACCTGAATGGCTGGCGAATTTTTTCCATAGTACCTTAGAGCGTCATTTCTGGAAACATAATTGAGTCTCCGGTTGATATCAGAACCAGGAGGAATATTAATCTGGGTATTCCATTGCATTAGAAGGTCAGGACCCCACAGATTCACTGCTATATCAGCCATATATGGCTTCAACCATCCTTTCTGACCTTCTGGTCCTATGCATTCAAGCCATCTCACACTCTGTTTTACTTGTGATATTGTTCCAATACCCAGAAACTGGATATCTACTGCCTGTAAAGGCCATCTGGGGTGCCATGATTGGGGGGTTATGATCGAAACATCAGCCCCCGTGTCGACTAAACCCTGGATATAAATATTATCTACCTACCCATATCCCCAATTTTGGTCTTTGTTCATTTATTGAAGTCTGCCAAAATATTCGTTTTGTGATTCTTTTTGGAATTTCTGAGTTTTCTTTTGAATTTATATTATTATCTAATAGCATATGGTTTTCTAGATCAGGTTTTGGATGCTCTATTCATCCTGAGAATGCTGGTCTTCTCCTATGACCGGATATGATCTCACCATCCTTGAATTTGGAGTCTGATTTTTGGGGGCTTCCCGGGGGAAGCCCCGAAAGCCGTTTCCCGATGGTAGAGGGTTGCCTTCTTTATCCCTGGTAGATCTACATTCATTGGTCCAATGCTGTCCCTTGCCACACCTTCTGCATAATCCAGAAGGCAATGGCCTTCTGTTCGAATTAAACCTAGATCGGGTATTTTTTCCAAGAGTACCTTGTGCACAGTTCTGTCTTATATGGCCTTGTTTACCACAGTTGAAACAAGTGATGTCTTGGTTCCTCACCCTAACATTAGCAACAGCTTGGCCTACCCAATTCTCATTGCCATGGAGACATTCAGCATTTATTACATATTGAATCCATTCTTCTATCGGTGCAGCTCTGATCTTTAAAGGCATAAGCATTCTTCTATATTCCATATTAGTATGATCAAAGGCCAGAGAAAGTATTAATTGCTTCCTAACTTCTGGATCTGATATTGCTCTATGAACAGCTGTGGTGAGCCTCTGTATAAAGTCGGTATAAGGCTCTTTTAAGCCTTGTTTGACCTTAGTATAATGCTTAATTTTTTGACCTGGGTCCAAAATCTTTTCCCAAGAATTCAGTGCAGCAATACGGCATAGCAATAAAGTATGCTCATCATAAGTAGATTGAGTCCTCACATCAGCAAACATGCCTTCACCAAGGATTTGGTCCTGAGAAGCAAAGAAACCCCTAATTTTTCCTTGTTGTTTTAAGGTCTTGGCCTCCTCTCTAAACCAGCCTCTCCACTGCAAATTCTGACTTTGGTCCAAGACAGCAGCTGTTAGCTGCATCCAATCAGTTGGTAGAATCCGGTTTTTGCTGACCATGAATTTAGAAGCTGCTTCACATAAGTAGAGTGTATACCGTGCATTGATATTGCCTCTTTAAAATCCTTGATGTCTCTCATATGTACTGGCTCATAGCTATACTCTACATATTCTGAGGTTCCATCAGGTGTTATCTCTGTCTGAATAGCAGCTGGGAACAATAGTGGTGTGGGAGGGGGTAGCCCTGTTATGTTTACCACTTGGGTAGAGTACCTCCAGTACCATAATATCCCATTGGGGGTTGACCTGAACTGTTCTGAGCATAAGATGCATCACTACCCTTTTCCAGTATTGCAATGCGATCCTCCGATTCTTGAATTTTGGATATTATGGGTTCCCATTCCTGGATTTTGGATACTACAGGTTCCCATTCCTGGATTTTGGATACTACAGGTTCCCATTCCTGGATTTTGGATACTACTGGTTTCCATTCTTGAAGTTTAGATACTATTGATTTTTCTAGAGCTTGAGTGTCCTCATGAAACTGTCCTTCCAAAGACCTCACTGAGTCAGCAATTTTTCGATCCCCATCATTAACATAATTAATGATTTTCTTGTTCTCATCATTAATGTAGTCAACAAGTTTCTTGTTTTCATAATTTACATAGAGCCTATATTTCTCTTGTACAGTGTTATCCTTATCTACAGAGGAAGCCTTATCTGAAAGCTTGTTGTAACCAATTTCCGGGGTATCCATCCTTTTTGCCATTTTAGTGCTTGACAGTTCCACATCACATACCTTGGACAGTAACTGTCGATTTACATTTTGCACCTGTTTAACCTCATCTGCCACTGTAGAGTTCGATAGTTCCATAATACATAATCTGGACAATAATTGTTGGTTCCCATTTGACAACTCTGTCATCATCCTCTTATTTTGAAAAATAAAATAGAGAAATAAGCCAAAAAATAGTAGGACTGAGGTATTGAATCCTTCAAGATATTCATTTAAAAATTTATCAACCACCATGGCAAAATATGACCTAAACTCTTCAAAAGAATAATAGTCAGCCATTGCATCAATTCAGATGTAATTATGCTGTTTAGTACACAGGTGTCACAGTATTGTTCAATTTCCTACCCACTGTATGGTAGATGCAAAGACTCTCAGCAGCAGAAAGCTGCGGGCTGAAAACCGAGTGCTGCAGCGGGCTGAAAGCAGAGCCAAGTGCTGTAGTAGGCCAGTGAGTTGAAAACCGGTCCTGCGCAATGAACTGAAGTCTCGTGTCTGTGCACTGATCTGAAGTCTAGCGTCTGCGCACTGAACTGAAGTCTCACGTCTGTGCACTGACCTGAAGTCTAGCATCTGCGCACTGAACTGAAATCTCGCGTCTGTGCACTGAGCTGATCTCGTGTCTTGCGCTGAAATCTCGCGCCCAGGCAATGAGCTGAAAACCCCCGCCTACACACTGGACCAGCTGGCTGGAAACCGTGCCTGGCTAGCAAGAGGGAGCTTTAAGCCCAAGTGAACAGTCTGTATGTCCCCTGGCTTCTTACAGTTTAGGGCACAGGGCCGAGGACGTTGGGCGCCAGATGTAGTCGGAGTTTTAATTTCAAGGCGCCAGTCCAAAATTAATATTTATTAGAATATAAATTGACACTCACAATATTAGTAACAGCTTATGGTGGCACCTGAACAAGGACTGGCGTATCCAAGCAATGGACGAGCGATGAAAGTGCGATGGAAGCACGATGGATTCCGATTCTGTCTGTCCAGCAGCCAGCAGCCAGGAACCAGGAAGAGAGCTCCTCGTGTCCCAGCAGCCCCTTATCAATGGGATTGGCCACACCCACTCCAGGGTCCTGGAAGTGTCTACTGACCTTATCAGCTGACACTTTAATCCCGCCACAGGTCCAGTGTACAGGCATGGGTTTTCGACTCAGTGCATGGGGGCATGGGTTTTCAGCTCGGTACACAAGTGCGAGTTTTCAGCTCAGTGAGCAAACGCGAGTTTTCAGCAGCATCTAAATTCATGGTCAGCAAAAAAGAAAAAAAAATGGATTCTATCAACTGATTGGATGCAGCTAAGGGCTGCTGTCTTGGACCAAAGTCAGAATTTACAGTGGAGAGGCTGGTTTAGAGAGGAGGCCAAGACCTTAAAACAACAAGGAAAAATTAGGGGTTTCTTTGCTTCTCAGGACCAAATCCTTGGTGAAGGCATGTTTGCTGATGTGAGGACTCAAACTATTTATGACGAGCATACTTTATTGTTATGCCATACTGCTGCACTGAATGCTTGGGAAAAGATTTTGGACCCAGGTCAAAAAATTAAGCATTATACTAAGGTCAAACAAGGCTTAAAAGAGCCTTATACTGACTTTCTACAGAGGCTTACCATGGCTATTCATAGGGCAATATCAGATCCAGAAGTTAGGAAGCAATTAATACTTTCTCTGGCCTTTGATCATACTAATATGGAATATAGAAGAATGCTTATGCCTTTAAAGATCAGAGCTGCACCTATAAAAGAATGAATTTAATATGCAATAAATGCTGAATCTCTCCATTGCAACAAGGAGAATTGGGTAGGTCAAGCCGTTGCTAATGTTAGGGTGAGGAACTAAGGCATCACTTGTTACAACTGTGGTAAACCAGGCCATATAAGACAGAACTGTACACAAGGTACTCTTTGAAATAATACCCAATCTAGGTTTAATTTGAACAGAATGCCATTGCCTTCTTGATTATGCAGAAGGTGTGGCAAGGGATGGCATTGGACCAATGAATGTAGATCTACCAGGGATAAAGAAGGCAAGCCTCTACCATCGGGAAATGCCTTTCAGGGCTTCCCTTGGGAAGGCCCCAAAAATCAGACTCCAAATTCAAAAATGGTGAGATCATATCCAGTCATAGTAGAAGAACAGCATTCTCAGGACAAATAGAGCAACCAAAACCTGATCTAGAAGATCATATGGTATTAGATAATAACATAAATTCAAAAGAAAATTCAGAAATTCCAAAAAGAATCACAAAACGAATATTTTGGCAGACTTCAATAAATGAACAAAGACCAAAATGGGAATACGGATAGATAATATTTATATCCAGGGTTTAGTCAACACAGGGCTGCTGTTTTGATCATAACCCCACAATCATGGCATCCGAAGATGGCCTTTACGGGCAGTAGATCTAGTTTCTGGGTATTGAAACAATATCTCAAGTGAAACAGAGTGTGAGATGGCTTGAATGCATAAGACCAGAAGGTCAGAAAGGAAGGTTGAAGTCATATAGGCCTGACATAGCAGTGAGTCTGTGGGGTCACAACCTTCTATTGCAATGGAATACCCAGATTAAAATCCCTCCCAGTTCTGATATCAACTGGAGACTCAATTATGTTTCCAAAAATGATGCTTTAAGGTACTATGGAGAAAAATCCACCAGCCATTCAGATTGTTCAAAAGAATTGCCCAATAACCACAGAACCTAAAAGGACACTCATAGCACTGCCTTTAAAATGGTTAACAGAAAACCTATTTGGGTTCAACAATAGCCTTTGAGGAGAGAAAAACTTCAGGCTTTGGAATAGTTGGTACAAGAGCAGTTACAGGCTCAGCATATAGAAGGATCAACCAGTCCATGGAATTCTCCTGTTTTTGTTGTCAAGAAAAAATCTGGAAAATGGAGGATGGTGACAGATTTAAGAGCAATTAATAAGGTGATTCAACCAATGGGCTCTTTACAGTCTGGTATTCCCCTGCCTTCTCTGTTACCTAAGGGATAGCCTATTACGGTTATTGATTTGAAGGACTGTTTTTTACCATACCTTTACAGGAACAGGACAAAGAGAAATTTGCTTTCACAGTGCCTACACTTAATAATTCATGGCCAGCTAAGAGGGACCAATGGAGAGTCCTTCCCCAGGGAATGTTGAATAGTCCCACCTTATGCCAATATTTTGTACAACAACCACTAGAAATACTGCTCAAGTGCTTCCCACAATCTGTCATTTACCATTATATGGATGATATTTTGTTGGCAGACACAAACCCAAAGACAGTAAAAACATTATTTGAAGAACTAAATAAAATATTGCCTGATTGGGGACTACAAATTGCTCCAGAAAAAGTACAAAGGGGAGATTCTATAAATTATTTAGGATATAAAATAAGTTTACAAAAAATTAGGCCACAAAAGGTAAAATTAAATAGAGATAAATTGAAGACTCTTAAAAATTTTCAAAGTTACTAGGAGATATTGCTCATATACAGCCCATGATTGGTATAAAAAACTATGAGCTAGTTAATTTGTTCAAGACTTTGGACGGTGACAAGGATTTAAATAGTCCAAAAGAATTATCTGATGAGGCTGAGAAAGAATTAGGGTTGGTGGAAAAGAAACTTCAAGAAGCACATCTGGATCGTGTGTTTCCAGACCTGGATTGCATACTTGTTATTTTACCCTCTAGGCAATCTCCAAAAGGAATCTTAATGCAAAGAGAAAGCATTATATTAGAATGGATATTTCTGCCACATAGTCCAAGCAAGAAGATGAAGACATATATCGAAAAAGTTTCTGATCTAATTTTTAAACGTAAATTAAGACTTTGCCAATTGACTGGAAAGGGTCCTGCAGAAATTGTTGTGCCTTTGACTAATGAAGAAATTGAATGATTATGGGAAGACAGTGAACCTTGGCAAAAGGCTTGTAGTGACTTTTTAGGAGAGATTAATAATAAATATCCTCGAAACAAGAGAATTCAATTCATAAAGGAAACTAATTGGATCTTTCCTCATGTGGTACAGGATAAACCCATTTCTGGAGCCCCCACCTTTTATACTGATGTGATCAATTTAGGAAAGGCTGGCTACAAGTCTGAAGACTTAATTAAGGTGGCTCAGAGCCCTTATAACTCTGTTCAGAAGTCAGAACTATATGCAATTATTATGGTGTTGTGGGATTTCATAGAGCCTCTCGACCTAATCACTGACTCTCAATATGCAGAAAGAGTTGTTGAAACATGTTGAAACTGCTGACTTCATTCCTGATGATACAGACTTGACCTTACTGTTCATACAACTATAAGATATCATCAGAAATAGGTTACATCCTATGTATATAACATATATCAGGGTGCACGCAGGGCTCCCAAGCCCTCTAGTACAGGGTAATGATGAAATAGATCGGTTGCTGATAGGAAATGTGCTAGAGGCCACAGAATTTCATGAAAAACATCATGTCAATGGCAAAGGATTAAAAAAGAGTTTTTGCATCACTTGGAATGAAGCAAATGAAATAGTAAGGAATTGCAACACTTGCTCTTTCTATAACCAACCGTCTTTACCTGCTGGAAGTAATCCTAAAGGTACATAGAGAAATGAGATCTGGCAAATGGATGTGTTTCACTTCCCAGAATTCGGAAAGATGAAATATGTACATCATACTATCAATACTTACTCTGGAACGCAATGGGTGACTGCTCTGAGTTCTGAAAATGCTGATGCTGTACTAACTCACCTTTTGGAAGCCATGGCCATATTGGGAATTCCCACTCAGATTAAGACTGACAATGTTCCAGCTTACGTTTCCCAAAAAATGAAGCTAATTTTTGGATACCATAATATAAAGCATATTACGGGGATACCACACAATCCCACAGGACAGGCAGCTTTGGAGAGTCCTCACCGCATGTTGTAAGAGATGCTTTATAAACAGAAGAAAGAAATGAGAAAACCCAGGGAGAGGTTTCACAGTGCCTTATTGACTTTAAATTTTCTTAACGCTGATGAAAAGGGAACATCAGCTGCTGAGAGACATTGGGTGATAGAGAAATCCTTTGAGATAAATCAAACCATCTATTTCAAAGATGTGTTGACTTCTGAGTGGAAGCTGGGATATGTGCTTCGATGGGGTAGGGGTTTCGCTTTTGTTTCAACAGGGACAGGAAAGATATGGGTACTGACAAAACTAATAAAAGTCTGCTTCAAAAAGGAATCTCTTCCTGAGGAGGAGAAGTGATTGCTCATCCCTGATATGACAAATGTTTTCATGGTAAGGAAAAAATATTTAACAAACCTGGGGCAGGATTTCAGTTTTGTCTTTACAGGAAAATGGATACAACTACTTTTAAGACCATAACTAGACATTGAATAATTACTCATCTGCAATCGAGGAGAGAACGATGATGAAGGAATGTAAACGATGGATTATGAGACCAACCGATACATGTATGCACTACTGGGTAATTTCTCAAATCTTACTGCTTTGTATCTTGCAACTACATCTCAAAAAAAAGGTGGTCCTGATTTGACAATTAATAGGGCTGGAATTGTATTGGGAGCAAGTGGCTTTCTCCCTCTCTAAACCAAAGCATATTGGTAAAGAAAATGTGAAGTATTCTGTCTCGTATCAGAAAAGCCACCTGTTGTGAGATAGAAGACAGAATGTTTAGGGACCAATATTATTGTGACTTCATCTTAAGACTTGTTTCGCTCTGTATCTGTAACTTTCAAACATCCTGTCTGCATACAATCTCCTGAAGTCATAGAAGATATGTATATCCCCTTTGCATATCAACAATGCTTAAGTTCTCCATTGTGAAAAACATTTCCTCCTATCATCTTTCTCAAAAAATCTGGAACCGAGATGGGGCCCCCACTGCTACAACACCTATTAGTAAAACAAGAATAAAAGGGAGAGTATGACAGAAGTAAGAGACAGGTAGACAGACAGACAGAAGCAAAAATAGAAAAATCAAGAACATGGTGCACACCAATCAATGATTGTTTTCAGAAAATAGACTATTTAAAAATGGCTGCAAGATAGCTCTCTATGATTATCCTCCAGATCAAACTTCTAATTAGAACTCCAGATGGAGTTAACCACTATTCTGAGAATGGTTATAAATGTATATAGTCAGTCCATTATGATCTAAGCATTGTTTTAGCTTTTACAGGATCCCAAAGAAATGCCATCGCCCTTAAGTCAGCAGGAAGCTACCTTATGAAAGACTATGCCCCCTTTCCCAATAAGTTTTGTATTCTGAGTGTTGTGGGTAATTATTATTCTGTTAGAAAAGTTATAAGTTAAAATTGGATGGAGGACAGAATTATAATATAGCATCAAAGATCTCTTTTGAAGAAGAGAAGGGGGATAGATACGATAGATAAAGGTAGATTGTTCTACCTACCTATACACCATTCTAGCTGAATGTATGGGCTAAGTTAAATATAATTTGCATTGGCATAGGTATTTGTATATTGATACAAATGTGAAATCATTTTATATGTTTAATTGTGATAATTTTACATTGGTACAAATTTCAATCTGAAATTGCTTTATATAACCAAAGCAACTTGTATTTTGATATAAATCTGAATCTGTAACTATCATGTAAAATTGAATCTGTAATTGCTATATTTTATATATGCTTCTATCTCTGTTTAAAATATTTGCACATCATTGTCATGTACACTATGCAATTATTACCTTAATTTAACTATACTAGATATAATGTATGATTGCACTAGTTATGATATATGCACAAGATGTTTTATATACCTCTGTTTGGATGATATATATGTATATACATGTCTAAAATACTGTGTCCACTTTACATGGTAATATACCCTTGGCTAATGTTTGATAGTCATACTAAAAGTCATCATTCAGGGATTGTACACCCCTTATATAGGTATTCTAATTTTTAGTACAGGATTTATTCCTTAAGATGATAAAAACTGCAGTCAACATACTTAAGGTATCATATCCCAGTCATATCAGATACAGGCTAGAATATCATAGACAGACAGGAATCTTCAACCATTTCATAGACCCAGAGAATATGTCATTTAACATTTGAAATTTGGCCACGAGAGACACGATGACTCCTGGTGTCACTGCTCCTTTCCCAAGATGGTGTTGAGCATTGAGAGGATACTCCTTTGGAGTTTGTCCTTTTGGCAAAGAATGGCTGGTTGGGTAAGTAACTGCCCTTACCATGATTGCTGACAGTACACACATGATATCCAAGCTGGATGAACAAGTTGATGGTTGGAGACTGATGAAACCTGCCTGGACAGGATAAGACAGTCCCTCCAAAATTGCCCTGCTTGTGAAAAGACCTGTCAGATACCATAGGCCTGTAGCCAATATGATAGATGCTCCAATGGCGCACCAAACCAGAGGTGATTGTCCAGGTAGCTGTGTTGCTGTCCTCTCCCAAATTTTGGAAGCCACTACTTCTATGTACTTCTGACTTTCAAGTGATACATCTTCCTTCTCAGGTCTTGAAGGGGTTGAAGAATAGGTATTCAAGGTTACTACCTCATAATAATTCCTATTGTACATAGTCTTAGTTTAGAACCTTCTTAGTTAGACAAAAGGGGGAGATGTAGTGTGATTCAGGTGTCAGCTGATAAGGTCCTAAGATGCTTAACCAGGGTCCCGAGCTCCTGAAGGGAGTGTGGACAACCTGGATGGGGTGTGGCCAACCCCATTGATAAGGGGCTTCTGAGACACGAGGAGGCCTCTTTCTGGTTGCTGGCTGTTGGAGAGACAGAATTGGACTCCATCGTCCGTCCATCATCCATCGCTCGTCCATCGTTCGGATACTCCAGTCCCTGTTCAGGTGCTACTATAAGCTGTTACTAATATTGTGAGTGTTGATTTATATTCTAATAAATATTTATCTTGGACTGGTGCCTTGTAAGTAAAACTCTGCCTACATGTAACCAGAACAATTTCAAGGAGACTGGATGAGATGACCCAGTCTTACAGTCTACTCCACTAAAGACTTGTGCATAATCCTACATTTTTCTTTGGATTCCCATGAGATTGCCAGCACCCCCATGAGATTGCCAGCACCCCCATTCAGCAGGAAGTTGTAGAGAGCTGCAGAGCCGCACCTTAAAGATGGAGCTGGCTTCCGCCTCCCACCTTCCCGATGGTGAGTGCTCTCTGTGGTAAACAACTCCTTATTTGGCTAAGGCTGAGTACTTGGTTTGCTTCCTCGTATGTGGACCTATTGACAAGGCCCACGTGGCGCTTGGTGATTGGTTATCCTGAAGGCAGATAGCTGGGTGGGGTTTCCCCCAGGGAGAAAGGAACAGAGAAAAACAGAGAAGAGAAGTTCCATGTACAAGGTCCTGGATAAATCGCTGAAAGAAGAGCCTGGTGTCGTGTCTTCCTTGCAGGCAAGGTAGAAGTGACAGGAAGTAACATAGAGAACGATGGCCACATTGCCAAAACATGGATCATGGATGTTTGTGTTTATTTACAGTGTTGTTCATAAGTTGTTATACATAACAGGGGAAAAGAATATTAGATTTGGAGTTCTTTTGTTTTAAAAGAGAAAGGGGGATATGTAGGGGGATTATGTTGTTCCATTATAAATAATTGTCCCACCCATCGGTTTAATAAAAAACACTGATTGGCTAAAGGTATACAGGGGCTACCAGACTATGAAAACTCTGGGAACAGGAAGAATAGAGTAGAATGCCAGACAGAAGACAGAAGAAGCAGGGGACAACTATGCTGCTCTGAGAAAAGGTACCGAGCCCCGTGGCTGAACAGGATAAGAGTCATGGGTTAGATTAAGGGTAAAGAGCTAGCAAGTTATATGTCTGGGCCTTATGCTGATCAGCCTAAAACTATTGTAAGCATCTGTGTGTCTCAGTGAGTCTGTGGGTCTGCAGGCTTAAACCTTGAGGCTAGGCCCAAAAGTTTGGGCCAGAAACCTCCTACTACTTTCTAATCCCAAATAAGCAGCTTATAAATAGAAAAGGTTACTATTGGATTATAGTGTTGGAGACTTGAATTTCTAATCACATAGCCCTTTCCATTGGGACTGTGACATGAAATAACGACACGAGTGTGGCAGATCAATAGCCACTTTCTTTATGAATAGAGAACAAAAGCGATAAGGATGAGTCTGAAATCCCACAGTCGGTTGGACAGTTTGCTATATAATGTAATTATTCTTCTGTAATTCACAATGAATGTATCCGTGTCAGTACTGTTTTCTGACTACATAGTTATAACAGTTGCTTTTTCAGTAGTTCTGGCATTGTTAAAGAATTACTTTTCACATTATATTTAAAAATAATGTTATTATGCTAAACTTTAGGCCATTATAGCTTAATAAGATGTATACCTTGTTGGCATCACTGTCACAGCATTACCCTTTCTATTTTTGTAGAACTTATGAATTTTTGACATAATGAGTGTTAATGACTTGGGTCTCTAATATTGTGAGTAGAATATGCAAATAGTTCTTCTAAAAATATAAAATTTAATTAATCAATAAAAGAAGGAATCATGGCAATTATGTTATTACTCCTACAAAATCCAGGACTCTTTTAAGAACCATTTTGAAACCATATATATATATATTCCAAAAACAGATATGGTTGTGTATGTGTGGAATATAGATTAATATATCTTCCAGTATTGAGCTTGCCTTAATAATCTCAGAAGTATAATTTTTAATCCCAAATTCTTTACATTTACTCTTAGAAAGTTTGTCACTAGACATTCAATATAAACCTTTAAACACTATCACACCAAGCTCATTTAGCACAATAGGCCAATGAACAGAATGGATTTTTTTTTATGGTATTACACAGAGAAAATCAGGTCATGTACATAAGATTAATGACAGTATTTCCTTAGACCTTCAGAGCTAAAACTGATAATTATTTTGTGTGTTATAGTATATTACAGAAATTCCAAAATTGAGTCATAAATGTCAAACAGATTCCAAAGTTTGGTTCCACTCATTGCCATCATTACATACTATTAATGTATTTATCCATATAATATAAATTATATTTTTTACTATCTATAATAATATATATTCATATATACATATACTATATATATAAATAAAGTGTATCTTTGCAATTAAATTTAAATATTTTTCCTCTATCTAATACATCAATATCAAGTCACTAAAGAAGCATCACAGTCAGGTATTACACACAGGAATCAAGAGTAATTTCAATGAGCAATATTTTTGAAAAAGAGTCTGGGCTCTTCTTTTTGCCCTTAATTTACATATGTTATAATCAATGAGTTGCATTGCTAAGGAATAAAAACCTTCTAGAAATATTTACTTCATGTTCTATACATTTTGTAAAGTGTTCTGAGATAGCACTGCTCTGATATATGACAGACAACATAGAACTAACTTTGGTCCAATAATTATTTTAATTTTCAAAATTAGAATTGCTCACATAGATAGCATTAAGGTCATATTCAATAAGTGTTTTGACATCAGTGGAAATTCGGTTATCACTTGTAGTAAAATATTCATAATAATATTTTTATTCATCTTAATTCACATGCAGATTATTCAAATATGTTTATTATTATATTTCTTAAGATTTATGAACTGAAGGCAAATAACTTTTTGTGGGGATTCAATAAAAGCTTCAGAAGTTTTGGAGATATCAGAGGGAATCTACCCACAGTCTATGTGGGGAGTTAATAAAAGCTCCAGAAGTCCCAGAGCTCTAACCACAGTCAGTCTAGGAGAATCAGAGAGTGGTGATTCAAACCTTTAATCTCAGCACAGTGAGTATCCTGGAAGTGGTGACCTAAGCCCTTAATCCCAACTGAGTCAAGATCACTTTAGATTATAGAAGGAATTCCAGGCTCCCAAGCAGGCACTGGTGGGACCACGCCTTAATTTACTAAGAGAATATTTTTTCTGAAGGCAGGCATAGAGTTGAGGGAAGCCAAGCCAAGAGAATCGAGGCTGAGGAAGCTGGAAGTCAGCTAGGTAAGATCTGACTGTGGTGTTTATTCTCTCTAATATCTCCGAGTTTCTCAGAGATCTATCCCTGAGTCTCATTTATTCATGAGACATTCTTTGCTTGTGCAATTTGAAATATACTATAATTATTCTTGGGTAATTCATAGGGCATTTATGATTGTCAGTATTACATTTAGACTATGTAGATATAAGTTGTTCATTATAAGGAAATCTGGTATTGCTAATGAATTGCAATTGACATTACAAGTATAAATGATAATAAATTACTATGTTAAACTTTAGAGCAACATAACTTTATAAGATGCACATCTTGTTGACATCACTAACCATCACATTATTTGTCTTTCTATTTTTGTAATTCCTATTGCTTTTCTTTTAATAACTGTTAATGATTATAGGTCTTTAATATCACAAGTCAATATTAAATCAGATAGTCAAATACTTCTTCAGAATTAAATTGATCTGCAGTATCTGAAGAATATTGAGTTAAAGAACACTATGTCCATGAAAAGTCAAATCAATGACTATTCAAATTTCTTATATAAAATGGTAGATTATTCAATATAACCTATTCTTTTACTTGGATATGATTCAACTTATCTCTAGCATACATTTAAATGGTATATAGCTATTACATTATATCATTACACTTTTATACTCTATTGTTATAATGTATTATTTCCAGAACAGTACAAGGAAAATACTCTATATATTTTTTATAGAAGCAATATTTCATGAACATTTCTGATATATTGTTGTTGAATCTGAAAATCAGAAAGCCACCAAACAGAAATCTGCATGTGGTAGGGTGACTATTTACTTTTGGAATTTACATCACTAAAATTATTTGAAAATAGATGACAAGAGTCTAGCTGACATATTTAGTGTTTGCTTAAGTAGAATTACAATCCATGTATATTAATTAAGAAGGATAAGTATCATACAACTCTGAAAAACTGGGCCCTGATTAAGTGCACATAGCAATATTTTAATGAGCACAGATGGGGCACCAAGCTGATGGTTCAGCCCAAGGCTATCACATATGGTAGTGCAATTTGGTAACAGCTAAAGGCAACCTGGCTGATAGAGCCAGCAATGACTGACATCTAACTATATGCAGCTTACCAAGCAATGAATATCCATGTACTTTAAGAAAGCTATTCTGATGTCACTTCAGGGTGCTGAACGTATATGGAAAGATAATTTAACCCCCTCCTAAGTTTCCAATTATTTCATTTAGTCTATATCAGGACAAATCAGTATGTAATGATTTGTTCCAATTTTATACTGTGCTGAGAACTGAGAGATAATACTGGGTAAAAATTTCATCCTAAATGATGACTCTGACATTTACTAAAAGAACTCTGTTGTTATTCAAGTTGAGACATGAACAAAATTACACTGATTTATGTTTATGATAACATTTATGTGTCCCAATGAAAAGTATTTTTTTAATTTAAAATTTTGGTCCTGGTAATAGAGGATAGATTTTCCTGTCAAAGACTAATAAAAGCTGAGCCACATTTCAATTTCTCAGACAAGAGAGTTGTCATTTTCAAGAGGGAGACTCCTGTTTGACAACACATGACTTTATACTTCATTATATGCTGTGACTTTTTAGTGGTTTCTGCATGGGAGGAGCTTCCACTTGCTAATTCTTCCAACTTGTCACAGCTTGCTACATTCTGAAATTCACCTTTGCAATGCATCTGAGGAACTCAGTATTTAATTTATTGTGAATTGAAACCTACATAGATGATTTTTGGTAATAAATTTTCAAACATTTTCTTCTTCAACTGAAAGGCAAACACTTAACTGACATCCAGAATGTGTTTTATGGTCTTTGAATATCAAAAAGCTTGATTCAGAGTTGAAATTATCTGTTAAATCTCTGAAAATAGAGCAAGATGATATTAGACCTCATTCTGGATGATCAATTAGTAACATGAGAAAAAATGTAATAAAAAATCTATTATTTCCTAACATTTTGTTGAAATAAAATGGCATTATTTCACCTGTCAATTAGAGGGTTATTGCACATTTAAAATATTAAATACCACAGTGCCAATGTCATGAACTGAATTTTTGTATATACAAAGAATTTTAAATTTTAGTGATTATTTCTAAATCACTAAAAAATATTAAAGGTTATTTTCCTTATGATGAACTGCAAACATACTAATGAAATATAATTTTAACAATCACATAATATGAGAAGTAAATCTAAAACTGGAATTGTGTCAAGTGGAATGAAGCATTAGAAGATGCAATGCAGTACCATGGGCACAGGTATTTGTAAGCACACATTTTGAGATGAGTAGTCGAGAGTAAGGTCGATTTGGCTGCTCATGTGATTGTCAAAGGTCCTTTAAACTGTAACCAGACATTAGGATCTCAGGTGCTGCAAGAGCACACACATGGACATAAAAATTATGACCTAAAGAATGTAATTATACATGTAGACATGAAAATTGACCTATAAAATGATTAAACATAAGGTGACATGATAAAATATGCAGTGTCTATTCTTGGACCCTCTGTTGATGATCTAAATTAGTTATTATTACTCTTAAACATCAGCATATTCAAGTAAAGAGTAACTTGTTTAAAATAGCCTGAACTCTATTTTTCTTTACAGTATCATTTTTGACTAACACATTGGTTTTACTTTTAGTTTTCTTTTATTTTGATAACAAGTTTTTTTTTAAGCAAAGAATGCATTTCTTTTCTAGTTTATGGCATAGAATAAATGAGGAAGTCAGTAGGACATATCCAGTGCACTGACCTAAGAGCATGCACATCCTTCATTTTAGTACAACAAACTTATCCTTGTCTTTTATCTTATTTCTTTCCTGCTGGCAACACATTTTTGTTAATCCTGAAAGTGAATTCCCCACAATGAAGCTGTTACTAACCTTGTTCTTATCCCAGGTCATTACAGTCAAATGGAAGTTTCTGAGTTTTTGAGACATTAGTTTTTACTGATTCTTTTTTTATCTTCACATCTGTACCTTAATAATTCTTATACAGATGAGGATGAATTAAATGGATATCAAAATCAAGAAGGAATACAGAAAAAAAATACAAGCTATTCAACTACAAAAATCAAGTTGTTGGATCCAAATGCAGAGTATACCGAATATTCAAATTATACTCAGCGAAGCTAAATGATAATAATAATAATAGTAATTAATGATTAGGAGAAGAAGAAACAGGTGATAATGTTTGGTGGGTAATGTAGTATAGTTTTGGATTGCGAACAATAGAATGGTCAAAAATATTTGTAAAACTTAGGATATGAACTTCTCAAATACTAAAAGAATATTTGAAAATTAAAAATTATATGATGTGGATTAGTCTTTCTTAAATAAGTCTACATCCATTTAAGAAAAAGTAGAAAATGTTGGATGTTTTGTGTTTTGTTAATGCACTTAAGATGGGTGAGTGTTTTAACTAATAATTTATTTTATAATCTGGTCACACTTTCTTTGTTTCTTTGTTTAATTATATACAGACATCAGTTTTTCTGTGTGTCTTGCCCTGTAATTGCAGGGTGGGGGAAATATGAAATAGGAAAACAAAAGTGTAGTGGAATTATATCACATTGTAAATAATTGTCCCACCTACTGGTTTAATAAAAATGCTGGTTGACCAAAGGCAAACAGGTGGAGAAAACTCTGGGAACAGGAAGAGCAGAGCAGAGAAGGCAGAGAGATACCATGATCAGACACCGGCAGACACAGGGGATAGAAGTTGAAATGTTGCTCTGAGAAAAGATACTGAGCCTCATGGCTGAACAAGATAAGAATCATGGGCTAGTTTAAGAGAAAAGAGTAAGTTATATGTCTGGGTCCTAGGCTGATCAGCATAAAGTTAATATATAAGCGTCTGTGTATCTCTGTGGTACTGCAGTACTGCGGGTCTGTGGGTCAGAACCTCAGGGCTCTGCTGGAAAGGCTGGGCCAGTGACTTAATATTACTATAGTATGAGGTTTCTGGCCCAGACTTTTGGGCCTAATATCAAGGTTTAGGACCCACAGACCCGCAGTCCCGCAGTCCCACATAGACACACAGATGTGTATGATAGTTTTAGGCTGATTGCCCTAAGGCCCAGGCATATAACTTGCTAGCTCTCCACCCTTCATCTAACCCATGACTCATCCTGTTCAGCCATGGGGCTCAGTACCTTTTCTCAGAGCAGCATAGTTGTCTTTTGCTTCTTCTGGCTTCTCTCTGGCATTTTGCTCTGTGCTTCCTGTTCTCAGAGTTTTTCTTAGTCTGGTAGCTCTGCCTACACTTCCTGCCTCCCTTTGGCCAATCATGGCTTTTTATTAAACCAGTTGGTGGGACAAATATTTACAATGAAACAACACAATCTCCCACACTACTACACAAATGTGTTACACAAAGATTACCAGGGAATTGCATATTCATTACTTGATCACTGTCCCAGGCTTTAGAATCAAGTTTAACATTTTAAAGTTTTTAAAAGAACAGGGAATACAGTGGCAATTTACATTCGAATTTCTAACAAATATTTACTTTGTTCTATTTTGATTTCATCAAGCCCAAATATTTTCAAATTCCTCAATATTTTCAAATGCTTGCATATTTTAAGATGGAGAATATAAACATTCAAATATGATGTAAAGAATAATGACAAATTTAATAGTTGTATCTATGTTTAACCAGCGTCAGCTCCAATGTTCTATAGAAAAAAACATAACTTTCAAAGACAGATTCGGTGTCCCAATGTCATTTATTGTTGTTACTGTTACAACCATTCTTTAGTTCTCCTAGTACAGTAGCTTACTCTTGTTATTACACAGTCAAGCTTTGTTTAGTTGTGTAGTACTGGGACTGTCCTCGTCTGTCTATCCAGTTAGGCCAATTAGTTGTAGCACTCAACTATTTTCATCTGACTGGGACTCGATTGCAACTTGTTACTATTACTTAGCATCAAACTCTGGGGCAAGTTTAGATCCCCTTTTTCCTAATGCCTTCTGTAATCACCAATATATTCTATAGCAGCCTCTGTCTGCACCTCACCATTGAGCCAATGCATTCTAGATGCTTTTAGCTAAAGACTGTAATACAAAAAGACAATTAATCCTTTGAGTTATGAACAGAGATGTGTTTACTGTTTTGGTCTGACCTTTATAAGTATTAGGTCTTTTTTTCTTCCTTGATTTAAATCTTCTTAATGTTTTTCATTGAGTATAGTAACATATACTTTGAGGTTAAGAGCAGAGTCAGATTTGTTTGCTTCTTAATCTTCTGGGACATCCTTTATAAAACTGATTACTGACATTTACAACACACTTTGAACTCCTGTAATGTCAGATAAAAGCATTTAACTTCAGATCCTGACTACAATAAAAAAGCTCATTTCTTTCTGTGCATGTTATAGCCAAAAATTTTAGGATATTTCTAAAAGAAAGCAATTTTTTCATGTTTTATAAACAAAAAAATCAAAAAAACCAAAATGCACAGATAAGCAAAAACTCGATGACGTATTTAAGAACAGATAAAAATTATCATTCTACTAAAATATTTAGTTTTCAAAAAATTTTCCTTCAGTTTTTCGATATGTAAATTTCTAACATGGGCAGAGCTTATATATGTGATTATGTGATGGTTCTAGAGAAGGAATTGATGCTTAAAAGTACACATTAGTTTCATAAATATATGTGAACATAATATTGACATAAAATGTGGGAAAATACTCGAGATTTTACATATTGTTAAGTGATTGTGTCACTTTCTTCAGTAACATTAGTACTTGATGAGTGCTTGTTATTCATTCACAGAAATAAAGAGATTGCTGTTAGCTCAACAACCACCTATGAGTTCAGGTGACATTTACAAAAATATATGCACACACAACACACACACACACACACAACACACACACATATACACACACATAGACACACAAACACAAACATACACACATATAACACACATAGAAACACAGACACAAACAAACATACACATACACATAAAACACACACAGACACACATCACACATGCAAACACACAGAGTATTAAAGTTGAAAACAAAATGGAAAAAGTGATAGTGTTGCAGAGAAAATTAGAATCCCAGGTAAGTGAAGTTCTAGAAAAAAATAGCGTAATAGAGGCTGCAGAAATTAAGTGAGAGAAAACTTCTCAGTGTCAATGATATTTATGGAGGAGAAAAGGATAAAGGGGAAGGAAGTACTGTGAAAAAAAAAAAACAGAATTCCCAGTGAAGGAATTCTTAGAACTTTTCTGTGATTGAATTTAAGTATGGTACAAAATAGAATGTAAGAAAAATTCATAAAATACTACAACAATTTTTCAAACTACATAGAATTGCTACATACTGTATACTTCTAAATCAAAAAAGGCCAACACTAAATTATAATTTGTTGTATATTTTACAACAGGTAAACTTACTTCAGTTTCTAATAATTTATCTTACTCTGAATAAAGAAAATTTTTATTTGCTACTTTCCCATATCATTGACATTTATACCCAAGAATAATTTGTTAATATAATAATAAAAAATTAAAGTATAAGACAATACTCTTACTCTTAATATTTTACCATGCACAGTAATATATAAGACCTAGTACTTCCCTGTCATGAGGAAAGTTTTTATTCTAAAATGTCAATATTGATAAATAGTAGTAATGCTGATACTACAAATTAAAGATTTGATTTAAATTAAATATGAATAATTATAGGCAGTGAGTTGGATATTGAGAGATCACTGTCTAGAAGAAAATCAGCAATAAAAACACTGTGTGTTCTTTGCAGAGAAATAATTTACTATGCTTTATTTTGGTCTATGTACAGTAAGCAAAACATAACTATATTAGATTTATAATCACTAGTATTAAATATATTTGCTATAAATCATAATTTTCAAGACACAGTTTCTCTATGTTGCCTTGACTGAACTGAATCTCACTCTGTAGACCAAGATGGCCTCAAATTCATAGAGATCCACCTGACTTAGCTTTCAGAGTGCTATAATTAAAATCATGAATCAAGTCACGCTTTGTCACCTATAGTTTTAAAGTACTAATGATATTTCAAGTAATAAGGCAAAAAGATGTGTGAAACTAATAGTAGTTTCCATTCATATTATAAAAAGCACTATTATGCAAAATATAAGAGAGTAGAATGCCCAAAGCAAATCTCCCCCTGGTCTCTGAGAAGGTTCATAGACTGTGTTTGTATATGAAGTTCATGCTAGAGTTCTTTTTTTCTCTGAAATTTTATACATTATTTTCCTGTATTTCTCTTTTATCCCCTTATCTTTTTTACTTCGCTTCAAGTGTACTCCTCCATTCTTTCCTTTTTCCTTCTCTCTCATTCCTTTTAGGAACATTGAATCATGTCAATTCAAACCACAAAGGAGATGTGGTGTGTGTGTGTGTGTGTGTGTGTGTGTGTGTGTGTGTGTGTGTGTGTTTGTGTGTGTGTGTGTGTGTGTGTGTGTGTGTGTGTGTGTGCACGCTATGCATGCAGAAAACAAAAGACTGAATGCACATGAGAGAAAAAAAACTCACATGTAGTGTCATGGAGTTCATGACCACCCCTCCCCAAATTTTGACTATTGCAACTGCTTTTCATTCCTCACCATTACTTGAGGGCAAGAATAAATTGCTAAAAATGTCACATTTGATCAAGATGTAACTCCCACAGTACCAGTAGCTGTTATGCAGAATGCTATGGGAGAAAGGTCATCAACAGATTTACACAATTGTCTTCACTAATACCATTCAATGAGATGAGATGAGTTTATCAGTGCCACAACACAAAGTCTTTTATTGCACCAGATGGAAAGGAATACAAGTTGAGAAGAAGGGGGTTTGGAGAAGTGGTAGGAAAACAAACCGGTGTAATGGGGTGAGCATGATTGAAATACATGTGCTCATGTATAGAAATGTTATAGTGAAAGCTATTTTTTGTATGATTAACATATTCTGTGGGATAATGCTCTTGTACACTATAAAGATTTGCCACTCAAATTAGTTTAATAAAATGCTGCTTGGCCAGTAGCCAACTAGGAAGTATAAGCAGGATACACAGACTAGGAAAATTCTGAAAATAGAAAAGTCCAAGTCAGAGAGATGCCAGCTAGCTTCCAAGCAAGAAGGATGTGTAACAATGAGGTAACAAGCCATGAGCCATGTAGCAAAGCATAAATAATGATATGGGTTAACTTAATGCTTAAGAGTAAGGTAGTAACAAGCCTGAGCTAATGACTGGACATTTATAATTTGGGAAATGGCAGGTGGGAGAGAAACATCTCCCTACAAATGTACTAATAAAACATTTACAAATTCATATGTAAAGTGGTATACTGGGGTCAAAGAGAAATATCAAAACACAAAAATAATAATTGAAATAGAAAGAAGTAAAGAATATATTATCAGAAACAAAATAAGATGTAGGATTTTGTTCTTTTTTGTATTAATAATAACCATAAATGTAGCATGAAATGTCTGGTTTTCCAACTCAATGTATTAAACAGCTGACTAGCTGTTCCATAAAAAGGCTGAACTGTTTATTACCCACATCAGTCTTTTTTCACTCATAAAGACACTGATAAAAGTGGAAACATTGAGGAAGTTTTCCACATTGGAAGACCATGAGACTTGGAAGATACATTAGACTCCAAATCAAAATCTTTAAATAATAATAAAAGGAGATATTGCATAAAGTTATTATCTTATCTGTAAAACATTTTTAATAATTACAAGTATCTATAATTATCATAGCATATTATTTACCAAAAAGTATTTGATTCAATTACAAAAAATGAATATCCATTAAATAAATTAGCAATTTAAATCTCAAATTCTAAACAACACATTCATTCAGCCAGTTATTCAGCCAAGAAATATAAATCTAGACTACGTTTGAAAGTAAAAAGTGAGGATATGGAGGGAGGGGAGGGTATATGTATATACATATATAAAATAATTGATCTAGTAAGAAAGAATGAATTTGAAAAAAAGCAAGGAGGGTCTAAGTTAGGATTTGGAGGAGGGAACAATAAGGAAGAACTGATCTAATTATATTTTAATCTCAATAAAATGAAAATGATTAAAAATCCACCCCCACAAAAATGATAGAAATATCATTTTTCTCTTTCCCCTTATTACTTCCAGATTCTTCCAAGTATCCTCTCTCTAATCCCTCTCATAACTTGAATTTGTAAATTGATACTTAGATTATTTGATTATTATTGTCACACACATGTACATACATGAAAATACTAAAACATACATATTTATGCTATATATAATATATAAATTGCTGTGTTAATTATTAATGTCTATGTTTATATGGCTTTATGGATGATCACTTTGTAACCAATAAGGGGACTTATTTTTTTGGTCTGGGCTAATTCTCCATCTCTCAGCAGTCTTTAGTAGTCTATTGCTCATTGTGTAATGATTGGAACTCAAGAAAATTTTCTCTTTTCACATTACTGTGTAGTTTAAGATTGCCATTGTGCTGGTCTTGTTTATGAAGCTATTTCTATAAGAAACTTGTTTCACAGCAGACTTCTTGGTCTTCTGGTTGTAATAATCATTCTGCCCTTTTGTCTGTAATGTTTCTTGAGTGATTGATTCTGAAACCAGTATGGTGCTGAAAATATCCTGGTTTCAGATGTGTCCACTGGAGCAGTGATCCCCACCATCCATTGTGGGAGATTGTGTTGTTTCATTTTAAATAATTATTTCACCGACTTGTTTAATAAAAAGCGCTGATTGGCCAAAGGCAGGCAGGAAGTGTGGGCAGGGCTACCAGACTAAGAGAACTCTGGGAACTGGAAGAACAGAGCAGAATGCCAGAGAGAAGCTGGAAGAAGCAGAGGACAACCATGGGGCTCTGAGAAAAGGTACCGAGCTGCATGGCTGAATAAGAGGCATGAATTAGATGAAGGGTAGAGAGCTAGCAAGTGACATGCCAGGGCCTGAGGTTGATAAGCCTAAAACTATTGAAAACATCTGTGTGTCTCTGCGGGCTGTGGGTTTGTGGGCCTAGACCTTGAGGTTAGGCCCAAAAGTCTGGGCCAAAAATCTCCTACTACAAATGGCACCCAACAATCCATTTGTTGTAATGGGTTGAGTCAATCAGAAAAAAAACATCACAATGCTAAACATAGGTGTGCCAAATGCTGGTGCTTACAATTTCATCAAAAGCATACTAGCAGAAATAATGGCAAAGATTAACACAAACTCATTTACTGTAGGTTTTTGAGTGCCCATTTTCTCTAATTTCTGGACCAAAAAATGAACAGAAACTCTGAAATAAATGACATTTTACATCTGATATTAAATGGTCCTAACAGATACCTATAGAAAATCCCACCTAAATAACTAACATATATTCATTTTACTCAGCAGCTCATAGAGGAAAGATTCTCTGATATAGACCACATACTATGACATAGAACAATTTTTAACACATATAGACAGTTGAAATAATTTTTGGTATTCTTTCCAAAGCTATGCAATAAACCTAAAGTAACAGCAAGCAATACTCCAGCAATGTAAAATCTCATTGTTTTCATTATAGACTCTTCTGCTGTATTAAAACATCATAAACAAAAGCCACATGATGATGGAACATTTTATTTAATCTTACAGCTTATAGTTTACCATCCTGGAAAGTTAAATCAGAAACTCTAGGCTAGAATCTGGAGGCAGGAACTGTGGCAGAATGTAGTGCAAGGTTTCTGGCTTGGACTTTCTGGCCTAAACTCAAGGTTTACGCCCACAGACCCACAGACCTGCAGAGACACACAGATGCTTACAATAGTTTTAGGCTGATTGGCCTAAGGCCCAGGCATATCACTTGCTAAATCTTTACTCTCAATCTAACCCATGACTCTTATCCTGTTTAGCCATGCAGCTCAGTACCTTTTCTCAGAACAGCATAGTTGTCCTTGGCTTCTTTTGGATTCTCTCTGGCATTCTGCTCTGTTCTTCTAGTTCCCAGAATTCTCCTAGTCTGGTAGCCCTGCCCACACTTTCTGTCTGTCTTTGGTCAATCAGTGCTTTTTATTAAACTCATAGGCGGGGATAATTATTTACAATGAAACAACCTAATCCCCCTACAGCAGAAGCCATGGAGAAGTATTTATCACAAACTTCTTCCTCATGGCTTGCAGTACTTGCTTTTTTTTTTTTTTTTTTTTTTTTTTTTTTTTTTTTTTTTTTTTTTTTTTTTTTTTTTTTTTTTTTTTAGCATTCAGAACCAGCATACCAAAGTTTCCCAGCTCACTGTGAGCAGGACTATCCCACAAGGGTCAATCATCCATCAAGAAAATGAACCAAAAGATTGCCCTCAAGCCAGTCTGGTAGAGGCATTTCCTGAAATGAGGTTCTCTCTTCCAAAAAGACTCTTGCTTATGTCAAGTTCTCATTAAGTGACCAAGCAAAAACAAGAAGATTAAAAACTCATTAGTGAACAAAAAAATGGGTCAAAGAAGAAATAGAAACATTCCTAAGACTAAGGGAAAATGAAAACACAGTAAAACAAAACTCCTAGGGCAGGACTTTTTAAAACAATTCTAAGAAAGAAGTTTATAGCTTTAAATACCAACATTAAAATATAAATATGACAGAAATTAATGAGACAATTCAAGAATTTGAGAACATAAGGAAATGCCAAATTCAAGCCCAGGTTACATCAAAAAATAATAAAATTATGAGCACGTTATTGAAGTATAGACAAAGAAAAACAATATAAATATTCAATGAATTTAAGATTTGGTTCTTTAAGAAAAGAAACATGATGCACAGACCCTTAGTCAATTAACCACGAGATAAAATATATTGGAGATGTGCAAATTACTTTCATTTGTTTATTGTTTTATATGCAAGTGTATCAAGATATTGCATTGCACTGCATAAACTTTTGCAATAACTACTTCAGTTAAAATAATTTAAAAATTTTATATCATTAAGACAGAATCAGAAAAATAATTTTGAAACAAGAATTAGCTCAGTTATTTCATGGATTTTTAATAAATAAAAATTATTTCTTATGCTACATATCTAGAAAATCTCATTAAAGTGAAGAAGTGATAAAGATATTTTATATTTAATAAAGCAAGCTTTCTTATTCGATATTCAGATATTTAACTTTATGTTATTATATGCTTTGAATTATTAAAAGCATTTCTTACAAAAACAGTGGTTCTCACATTGAAGTTATTGGATGTCAAGCTCCTAAACTGTCTGTAATTATAAAAAATATATTTATAATTTATAATACTATAATAGATAACTATAGTTTGTAACTTAATGAGACCAACAGTCATCTGTGAGATGGATCTCTGGGCTTCTGATGGGGGATTTTACAATTAGGTTAATCCTAGTTTGAGGATCCATCCACTGCTAGTGACACCATTACCTGGGCAGATCCCATAATCTCCCTTAGGCTGAATTTGTCAAAGTATTTTTTATTACAGCAACAAGAAAAGTGACTACTACAAATAAATATAGCAGACTAATTTTTGTCAGACATGTGTGCTAGGAAATGTGTCAGTAAATTGTCTTTTGCTACAATATTTTATCACCTGGCCTATGTTTCTACCTGCCCTGGAGAAATATGCAGGAGCTGAACAGTTATCTTCAGGCTACTGTCCTTAATGCTGCTACCTATATTAGCCCTGTGGCTTGGGACAAACCCACACTGTCATTCTGCTCCAACACAGAAAGGCTTCCCTTCGTGGTTTTGTTTTCTTCAGTGTCAATCACAGTGGAGGTAATTTGTTTTTCCCCTTGGGTCAAATGTAAAATTGACATCACAACTGATTTTTCTGAATTTCACAGGTTTCTAGTTGTCTGAGGTCAGTCTAAGTTTCTGAGCCCTTCTATTTCTTCCCTTTGAGTAAAAGGTTGATGCCATGAATACCCAATGTGATACTGTTACCTTTCTCTTCTATTTAAGTCTGTATCAATCCAGGATACAGTTAAGTCATTTTCTATGTTATTATTATATTTATCTTCACTGCTATACAACCTTTTCAGGTTAAAAATAATTCTTTGATTTTGTATGTATTGGTGTATATGTACTTATAAATGTTTCTGAGTATGTATTCATCTATGAATATAAAGTTTTAAGGAGTTGATATGCAGTTGAGTAAGTTTCAATGAAAAATACAAAACAGGCTTGTGCATATGTTTGTGTATACTTTTTAAAATTCTCTTTGCAGGGATTTTTATAATCAAATAAATGGATTGCTCACCTTTCCCTTTTCTTGCTGGCATTCATATTTGGATTAACTTGGGATTTTGGAAAGAGGATTCAATAAAGATGACTTATTTGGTCAGTACTAGGAACTGAAATTGAATATATTCTGTTGCACGAATAAATAAGACTCAGGAATAGATCTCTGAGAAAGTCAGAGATATTAGAGAGAATAAACACCACAGTCAGATCTTATCCAGCTGTCTTTCAGTTTCCTCAGCCTTGCTTCTCTTGGCTTCCTGCCCATCTATGCCTGCCTTAAACCTTAAATACTCTCTTGGTAAATTAAGGCATGGCCCCACCACTGCCTGCTTGGGAGCCTGGAATGCTTTCTATAATCTAAAGTAATCTCGAGGACTCGGTTGGGATTAAGGGCGTAGGTCATGACTCCCAGGATACTCCCTGTGCTGGGATTAAAGGTATGAATCACCACTCTCTGATTCTCCTAGACTGACTGTGGTTAGAGCTCTGGGACTTCTGGAGCTTTTATTAAACTCCCACATAGAGAGTCCCTCTGATATCTCTGAAACTTCTGAAGCTTTTATTGAATCGACACAGTACTCTACAAATCTCACTGTGGATTTAGGCCCCAATTGCAATGTTCAAGGAGAATTTCATTTTATGTACCCTAATATCATTCCTTTGCCAGTCTTTCCATATCAGACCTTCACCCTTGTAACCTCCCCCAAAATAAATTAATATTTTTTAAATTAAAAAAAAACAACACTCTGACTCTAGTCAAGACATTTTCTCCTTTTCAGCTATGCTTATACCATTCATTTCTTCTATTTTTCTGGCCTCTTCATCACACATTCTTTCCTCATAGTGTTATTGGGAGCTGGGAGCTGTGTGTTATGTAAAATTATTTTGCCCTAACATCTTTACTTGCACATGTTCATTGCAATGAGTCATTATATGGGTTCAAAATCTCTGGCTTCTTCCTTCTATATAGTCAATTATGGACCCTAACAAAGATGAATATCCTGCTGTGTTCTGAGTTACATAAAGCCTACAGCTATGGTTCTGATGTTTAGCAAGTCATAGAGGGAATAAATTTGGGGGGGGGGCAATCCCAAGAGGCAAATGTAGGCTTGGCTAGTAACTGAGTTGGTCTCTACTAAAATAGCATAATTTTGATAATTGTTTTGGGAAAAATTATATTTTTCAAGGTGAATTTGTAGATTCCAGCATTGTGTACATTTTAAATTCTACTATTGAAATAGGCCATGCAATGTTGAACTTTGGGCCTGGAACTTTCTCTATATTTCAGATAAACATTAAACTTAATGCTTCATTATCTCTCAACCTCTCAAGGATCTGTGACTAGCAGTCTGACTTATGATATTGTTTTATTATGTCAAAATTCCTTTTTCCTAAAGGCAGGTTGGGGGATCTTGGTCTCTTCTGACTTCTAGGGACCAATCTAGAAATGGAAGCATGGTCCAAGGAGCCTGTTCCTGAAAAGCTTGATCCCTAGCTTTTTTCTTCACTCTTGATGAACAAAGGTTCACATTTGCTTTCACCACTTGTTATTTATTGCCTTTATCTAATTTCCTTTTATACATGTATTTTAATCATATTCTTTTTTTCTCCCAACCCTCCCAAGATCCTCCTCACTTCTCATTCAACACAAATACATATTTCTCTGTGTCTCTTAAAATAAATAAAAATGAAAAGTTTTCTATATTTTACTGATAAAAACGTTAAAGCAATATGATCTGATTACTTTCCCCCTAACCCAGATCCTCCCAGATTCTTCTCACCCCATATTTTTGCACTAGGATTTAAATCAAGTAGACATGGTCTCCTCTCTGAACAAATAACTTATGTGTACAGATCAGAATCAAAGATCAATGGACAGATATTTTCCAATCATTCTTGAATAATTGAATTCAGGTGTCAGCTGTTAAGATCCGAGGATGCTTACCCAGGGTCCCGGGCCCCTGAGGGAGGCGTGGCCAACCCCATTGATAAGGGGCTGCTGGGATCCCTGTTTGCCTGGTTCCTGGCTATTGGAGAGACAGGTTTGGAATCCATCATCCACCATTCCAGACTCCAGTCCCTGTTCAGGCTCCGCTATAAGCTGTTACCTGTACCATGAGTGCTGGTTTATATTTTAATAAATATCAATCTTGGACTGGTGCCTTCTAAGTAAAACTTCGCCTACACAAGTGGATCAATTTGATTAAATTTTATGTTGTTACTATATTTAAAGCAAGATAATATGTACTTATAATAAACATTGGATATAAAATTTTTTAATAAATAGATACATGATCTTGAACTAAGAAAAGTATGTTATTGATTTAACTTTTTCCACTGGTAAATTTTAATAAACCTTTGTTAGGCTTCATTAAAGAGACCTATGTGAAGTATGTACAGACTAAAAGCTGTAAAATTTCTTCTTGTAATTAACACTCCTCAGTTCTAAATTTTTCTTGTGATGGTAAATGTCCAATTACAATCTTTATTTATCTTCACTGGGATTTTACAGCATAATCTTAGGATGGGTATCATTCTATTATTTTTCTTCTGTCTGTATACATGTCAAAATTCCTTAAATAGCCTTGGAGGATTTGATGCAGGTATTTCCTATGAAAGATATATTCCTAGTACACTTTATTGTTGTTGACTTGTTAAGTACTTACAGTTGATTAAAATAATAATTTTAATGATGTAAATGAACATGCAAGCTGAATTGTACTTCCTCATTTGTGAGAATATAACTATATAAGAAAAATCAAGATCAATTTTTATGTTACAAAAGAATAATAGGTTACAATATACATAATCATTAAAGTACAAACAAAAGTAATTTTAATAAAGTGTCATAAATTATTAGTGTTTTTATTCCAAAAATTTTACAACTTCAGAATTTAAAAGTGGAACACAATGCCTTTCATGGCCAAAAATCAATATTTTCTTGAAATTTAATTTATAAATAATATTATATATTAAAAACATTTTAAAACTATCAATTTTGATTAACATGGTACTTACCAGGTACTGAATTCTTAATATTGTAGAAATAATTTTTAAATCAAATATGTTTTTGCCCAGGTGGTGGTGGCACATGCATTTAATCCCAGTCTTGGGAGGCAAAAGCCAGTGGATATTAATGAATTTTAGTTCAGCCTGGTCTACATAGAAAGAGTTCCAGGACAGCCAGGAGTACACAGAGAAACCTTGTCTTGAAAAATAAAACTAAACTCAAACCAAAAAATTCATAGCATTGTCCTTTATTCTGAGATGATATTTTAGAAGCCTCAGGTAGGGCTCAATCTTCACATAGGGATTCCATATTATTTTAAATGGTCATCTTTTGCTACTTATTCCTGTGGTGGCTTGAATAAAAATGTCACCTATAATAAGCTCATAAGGACTAGTATTTGATGGGCTTATTGGAGAAAATGTGTAGTGGGGGTGGGCTTGAGGTTTGAGATGCTATACTCTGGCCAGGCCCACTTTCCTACTCTTCTTGTTGCCTGTCGATTCATATGTGTAACTCTCAGCTGCCTCTCCAGCACCTTGTCTGTTTGCATACTTCCATGTTTCCTACCATGATGTTAACATACTAAACTTCTGAACTGTAAACCATTCCATTAAATGTTTCCTTTATTTGTGTTGCCATGATCATAATGTCTCTTCACAGCAATAAAACCTATTAGTCCTTAATGAAGACAGTGGCTAAACAGAGTCAGATTCCATTATACTCCATGTTGTACATTTCATTCAGAGCAAGAAAAATTTTGGCCCAGGAATGTGAATTTTAAACTACAAAGTAATTATAAATAGAGCCATCTTTAGATGTATGACCTTAAATATCTTATCTTCTTTTTTATTTAAATTATTTTGTTTTAAACTAAATTTCTCTCCACAAATCTACTCTAAATTTATCATCTTTACCCAGATATATGTCAAATTTCTTAATTAACAATTTCAGAGGTGAGCTGTTTAATTTTTTAGGAATCACATTATTTCTAGAATATTCACCATTTTATTGTATGAGAACTTAATTCTAATTGTTAAATGGAAAGAAAAGAGTGTTCTTTAGTTCCCTTATTTCATTCCTACTATTAGTCTATTTGCATCCTTATATCCTATATCATCTTATATCCTTATATCTTACATCACCTTCACAGTTAATCCAGAACCACTACCAAGACTTTCTAACATTCTTAAAATGTCCTATTATGTCACCAGAATTGAGTAAAAATTGTTAACAGTAGTTTAAAATTGTTATATTGCATACAAATTTTGATAATATACAAGTAAAATATCATAATTACAACTGATAATTGCATGCATTAGAATCTGAGGAAGTGTTGTACAGACATAGCTATGGCTCTTAGAAGAGTGTAAAAAAACTCACAATCTAGGGATTTTTTTTATCATGTTACATAATCCTATATTAAGAAGCCCTTGAGGAAAAATTCAGAATATTAATAGTATTTGGAGCAAGTACATCAGACTTCAGTGAACTGATAACTGAAGAGCACTATTTAGCCTCACACAAAGCAATATGTTCTAATATTGTAAAAAGAGTGTTTCCTGCCAGAAGCCTGCAGTCACCAAATGGTGACAGTCCAGAGCTCTAGAGTTTAATAGAATTGGAGAAGCCTAAGCTTCTGCTTCAAACAAGATAAAAAAGAAGCAAAAACATGGGAAAATGTTAAACATTACAAATTATAATTCAAGTTTTAAAAATGCCGTATTAGGTATTCATCTCAAATATTCTATCTTTTATAATTTGCATAAAATAAGTTAGAACATAACATCTGATTCTGCAATTTGCTGTAAGGTGAGGAAAGACAACAAATGATATAAACTTACATTGGATCCAGTTGAGTTGTCAGAGAATATAACTGATAAAACATTTTGAAGAAATTATATAAATCATATTTATGTGGTACGTGAGTCTGTTCTAATTTTTAGTAGCATGTAAGTTGACTGCAATTCTTTTCTTTAGTGGCAGATATATTTTAAAATACTGATTTATTTTTAGAGATTTTCAGTTATCTCAGAGTGAGTTTGAAATATGACATTGATTTCTTTTTTTTAAACCTAATAGTTTTTGTGTTCAATTGGGATTAATTTTTTAGTTCTTGAGAATTTTATCCAGTTTATTTTTATAGTATTCATCCCCCCCTACAATTTCTCCTAGAAAAATACCCCTTTTCTACCCTCCTAAACTGTGACCTCTCTAAAAATCAAATCAAAACACGCAAACAAAAAATTTCAAGTTCAAGTTAGATTTCTTATAAACTCTGTACATGTAGCTATCCACTGCAGCCTCTGCCAAACTATAATTTCATTCACAGACTAGAGTGGACTCAGGCACAGAGGGGTCCACCTTCTTCTGCTTCCCGAGTGGTTGGATTAAAAATATGAGACTTCACTCCAGCTTCACTAATTTTTACCTGAGGAAACTCTTCCTTGATAAATGTCTCATGACAATCATTGAATTACAGTTCTATGTGATAATCAGAGTCCCAAAACAAGTTGAGCTCTTTTAGAGTTGAAGATGAAAATGACTGAATTAATCTGTGCCTAAGCTGAGCTTCTTGAACATGTCCTTGACTTAAATCTTAATATTTCCTTTAAATTGAATATATAAAATATAAATCTTGGAATATATATCTTATATTTTAATCAATAACATAAAAATGTGTGGTCTTTCTTGTTTTTCTTTTTTTTCTCTATATTCTTTGAATATTCTGATACCAAATGTGTCTTCATAAAATGTAGGACCTAGTAGCCTATTCATGACTTCAAAAATTCTCCTGGTAAACCTCTTTTCTAAGAACATAATTTGATTAACTATGTTTCCTATTGTCTAATTTATTTGTGTGTAGTAATTTTCACAAATATTTAATTGCATTTTTCTCTACTTATCAAATCACCTTTAATGATGTTTAATTTGTGTGTTTGATTTTCAACAGAAATTTCTTTGTTCCCTATTAGCCCTACAGTCAATACTATGGATTTAAATTTTGTGTGTGACAGAGTTCTATATCTGCTTACCAGATTTATCATTGATATCTATATTTATAATATAGCTTTAAAAATAACCACTATGAAACTCATTGGCATAAAATATCTGACCCTATTTTCTATTATTATGGTTTGTTTGGTATGTGGCAATTGTATGGTAAGCTCTGTGGGGTTCTCTGTGATAATAAGTTGTCTTTTTTTTCTAATGGGCTTTCGTGGATGTGATACTTTCATGATGATGGTAAAAATAAGAAATTCCATAAATACTATAGTTCAAGAATTGAGTTCCAAATCCTCTTTATTTATTCATTTATTTATTTATTTATTTATTTATTTATAATTATAAAAAATTCTTTTTTCCTATATATTCCCTGCTTCACCTCTCTTCCCCCTCCCAATCCTGCCTAGTCAGCCTTCTGCCTCCCCCACCCCCTTCCCTAAAAGAGCAAGAAGTTCCAAGGTTCATCATCTCAGAGTGGCAATCCACTCCAAGCAAGTCTGATTTTCTCATCCCAGTATCAAGATGGTTTTGGTGTTCCTCTGCAGGGAATGAGCTCCAAGGTGCCAGTCCATGCACAGGAACATAGTCTGATCCCACCTCTGGAGGTTCCATATATTTCCCATACCAATTGACAGTTGCCTACCCTTGGAGGGTCATCATTTTCCTGATGGGACTTCTAATAATCCTTATCCCCTTATTCAGACATGGATCTCTTCCTCCACCTCTATTCATTGTTGGATGTAGGTTCTGTGATGACACTTAGGGTGGTCATTTATTTGATTATAGGGGAATTCCTCTTTGGGCACCTGCTTCCACTATTGGTTGGACATCTAGCCAGGGACATCCTATGAGTTCTTGTAGGTTTCCCTGGCACCTAGTCTCTTTCAACCAAGATATGTATCATGATACCCATCCTTTTTTTCCTCCTCCCTGTTGCTCATCAAACTCAACCATTTTCTTCTTTCATGATTTGTTCCCACTTCTTCTTGGTTGCAGAACATTATGCTCCCAATTTGCTAAGGAGATCTTCTCTATTTTCTCTTCCTAAGATAATCCCTTGGTGACTTTCTTAAGTTCCTTCTGATACCAAGCTGCTCAGGGTTTTGCAGCTTCAGTATGCATTGCTTTTTGTCTAAAGTCCATTTATGAATGAGTACAACCCATGCCTATCTTTCCGGGCTTGTAATATTTTGCTCAAGAAGATATTCTTTAAATCCATCCATTTGCCTGCCCATTTTAGGATGTTATTTCTATTATTTTATTTATTTATTTATTTATTTATTTATTTATTTATTTATTTATTTATTTATTTATTTATCTATCTATCTATCTATCTATCCATCCATCCATCCATCCATCCATCCATCCATCCATCCATCCATCTATCTATTTATTTATTTATTTCTGCTGTGTAGTACTCCATTATGTAAAGGTACCACAGTTTGTTAATCCATTCTTCCATTGAGGGGAATTTAAGTTGTTTCCAGGTTCTTGCTATTATGAATAATGCTGCTATGAACATAGTTGAGCTAATGCCTTTGGGGTATGAATGTGCATCCTTTGGGAATATGCCCAAGAGTAGTATTGCTGGATCCCTGGGGACATTGATTCTCAGTTTTCTGAGGAACTGCCATACTGCATTTCAGAGTAGCTGTACAAGTTTACAATCCCATCAACAATGGAGGAGTGTTCCCCTTGCTCCGCATCCTCTCCAGCATAGTCTGTCATCTGTGTTTTATATCTAAGCCACTCTGATAGGTAGAAGGTGGTATCTCAAAATTGTTTTGATTTGCATTTCTCTGACAGCTAGAGATATTGAGCAATTTTCTTAAGTGCCTTTCAGCCATTTGTAATTGTTTTGTTGAGAATTCCCTTTTTTAGCTCTGAACCCCAGTTTTAATTGTGTTATTTAGGTTTTGGGGCTCTAGTTTCTTGAATTCTCTATATATTTTAGAGATCAGTCCTTTGTCAGATTAGGGTTGATGCAGATCTTTCCCATTCTGTAGGCTGTCATTTTGTCTTATTGATTGAGTCCTTTGCCTTACAGAAGCTTCTCAGTTTGAGAACATCCCATATATTGATTGTCGTTCTTAGTGTCTGTGCTACTGGTGTTATATTTAGGAAGTGGTCACCTATGCCAATGCATTGGAGGGTATTTCCTACTTCTTTTTCTATCAAGGTCAGTGTAGCTGGGTTTATGTTGAGGTCTTTGATCCACTTGAATTTGAGTTATGTGCAGGATGATAGGCTTAGATCTACTTTCATTCTTCTATGCACTACCATCCAGTTATACCAACACCATTTCTTGAGGATACTAACCTTTATCCATTGAATATTTTGGCCTCTTTGTCAAAAAACAGGTGTTAATATGTGTGTGGGTTTATGTTTGGTTTCAATTTTATTCCATTAATATACATGACTGTTTTTATGCCAGTATCAGAATTTGTGCAAAAGAAAGTTTGTTCCTGTTCACCCCATTTTCTGATAAGCAAAAGAATGTCCCCAAGGTTCCAAAAGAAAGTTATGACCACCCTGCTGTTAGAAATGTTATGACTACGCCGTTCCTTCAAAATGTCATGACCACCCTGTTCTTAGCAAAACTTTATCTGCTTCTTACACAAGGCTACTCCTGTGACTTATGCTTTCCCTATATAAAGCCTGCTTAATTCCAATTTGGGGCCCTCTGTTCCTTTGTGACAGAGAGCCCCATGCTGGATGGTAAATAAACTAGCCCTTTGTTTTTTCCATGAAAGAGCAGCATCTCTTGGAGTCTTTTAGCCGACGAGTTTCTCGACCCTAACATTTGGAGATCCCACTGAGTTCTCTGCCCCCGAAAAAGACTCCAACAACCATCTCCCAGGGTAAGTAAGGCCTTTCTTTTTCTGGTTTTGGTCCTCAGAAGTGAGATCGCCTAGAGTGTTCTGGTATCTGTTTATTTTGGTTTCTGTTTGGGCTGGCGGTGGCTATCAGTGGGATGTGTGAGCTCTCCCTGACTGCAGCTGACAGACATGTCCGGGGACTGCAGGGAACAACTCTGAGGGACACCTCAGAGAAGGAGGAACTCCGGGAACACCTGGATGTGTCCTATCTGGTTAACTCTGACTCGGTAACTTTATTGTGTATGGGAGGTCAGAGATCTGGTAATTTTGGGCCAGTAGAAATTGTGTATTCTTTGTTCTGTGAGTCTTGGAAGCATTTGGTGTCTTTGTTGCCTTACTGTGCGCACTTTTACTTGGTGTTTTTATCTTGCTTGATCTAACAAACATGGATCAGACAACTTTAACTCCTCTCTCTCGGACACTGGATCATTGGTCCAAAGTCCGAGAGAGAGCACACAATCTCTCGTTGATTGTGAAGAAGGGCAAATAGCAGACTTTCTGTTCAGCCAAATGGCACTCCGTCAGGTGGATTGACCTCCTGCTGATTCAGGCAATCAAAGCTGTTATCTTCCAACCAACCAGCAGTCCAGTGCAGAATCCCCGCCATGCAGTGGGAAATGTGGCATATGGAAGACCATAGGTTTCTATGGCTTTCATTGGTCAGTCAGCCCCAGGATGGGTTACAGGATTTAACTTTGAGGAATCTGGTAAAAGAGACAGAGAAGGAGCAGAGAAAAGAAAGAGAGAGAAAGGTGGAGGAAGAGAAAAAACAGAGAAGAGAAAGAGAGAGAGGAGAAAGAGATAGCTAGGGAAAATCAAAGGACAAAGAAATTAACAAAGATCCTGGCCACAGTATTTGATGGTACCATTGAGGGGAAAGAGAAGTTGAGGAGAGGCAATAGAGGGAGTAACCTGGGCCCACTTCACTGTCCTCCTCTAGATGTGCCTACTGCAAAGGTACAGAACATTTGCCAGGGATTGCCCTAAGAAGAAAGAGGCTCAAGGGTGTTGGCATGTGATGCTAGACCTAGGAAATGATGACTAGTAGAGACAGGGCTCGGAACCCTACTCTGACCTCTGGACAGCTAACCTGGACATGCTTGCCCAAGGGATTCAAAAACTCTCCCACTATTTTTGATGAATCCCTCTATAAAGACTCAAGCTTCTTCAGGACCCAACATCTAAAAGTCACCCTGCTGCAATAGGTAGATGATCTGCTGTTAGCACCAGGTATCAGAGAGGACTCCTTAAACCCTGCTACCCTGCTTCTGGATAAAACCATGGGACTTGTGCTGCACACCTCCCAGGAGATCTTGGCTGAGGGACCGGAATCTGTAAGGACTTGAAGGACCAGCTGCTGCCCAACTCAGAGGTAACCTGGTTCTCAGATGGGAGCAGCTTCCTCCAGGATGGTAAGTGATGAGCAGGGGTAGTGGTGTGATGGGGGAATGCCTTTCTGTATGCTGTGAATAGCAATATTTAAATAAAGGAGCTGTTTTGGCCATGACAGGCACTATAGAAAAAGTAGGAGGAGGAATCAGAATAGGTAGGAGGAGCAGGGCAGAGTCAGAGACAGAAGGAGCCAGAAGCCCAAAGGAGCAACATGTAAGGAACACAGGTTGAGCCCTGGGCCATGTGGCAAGAAAGATTAATAGAAATGGGTTGATTTAAGATGTAAGAGCAAGCTAGCAATGTGCCTGAGCCATAGGCCAAACAGGATGAACTTAATATAAGCATCTGAGTTATTTCTGGGGCCTGAACAGCAGTGGGCAGCTAAGTGGTCTGTGGCTGCAGGTCTGTGGGTCTGGGCCTCTGGCTGCTAGGGACCAAAGAAACCACATTGTAACAAATGGCGTCCCTGGGTGGGCCAAATATACACTTAAAGCCTGAGAAAGTTTAAAAAGGGTTCTAGTTCACAGAAACTGAATCACAGTGGCTTCCAAATTGTGTATCTAAAGCAGGTCATTGTGCAAAGAAAGTGTGGTGTCCAAGTCACATTCAAAATGGTGCCGGCAGTCTGGCAGACTGGCAGCAGGCAGTGTAAACTGCAATCAAGCCAGTTCCATACTTTTCACAGAAGACTCAGTAGCATGTTATTGATTTAAGGTTTCTGTTTATTTTGAACAAAAAAGATGCAAAGACGGATACTTAGTAGCAGCATTTTCCTGGGTCTGCTCTGTTTTCTGGTCATGAACAGATGTTGTCCCTTTAAGAAAACTTACTGCAAAAACTATGTAACTCTTTAACAGAGTGTATTTTAAAAGCTCTTATGGCTAGAAGATGATTAAAGATTCCCAATAAAACAGATTCAGATGAAAAGATAAACCTGTAAATGGGTTACAATGTGTGTAAAATGTACACAGGCTTCATAGAGAAAAGAAAGGACAGAGAAAGTCTTTAAAAGTAAAAATAAAATAATAAAAATATAATAAGCCACATAAAGATAAAAAAAATAGACACAAAATCTATATTTTGGTTGTTATTGTGTTTTCTTCTAATTTTTTAACTGTTAATGAGCTAACTGTAGACAGTCAATATATTGCAAAGGCTAAGTTAAACAAAAAATATATTTTAAAGATATTTTGATTTTGAAATTTGTGTCTAAGGTTTTATTCCTTTAGAAGAGTTCTGATTTTGTTTCCACAGAAGATGAGAACCTGTGTATGACTTCCAGGCAAATATGGTTTCATCAACCAAGACCCCTAAAAAAATCTCTGATGAAAAGAGATGGCCACATCATCTTCAAGACTAGAGTATGATCCAGTCTCAAGAACCAGTGAGATTTTCAACGCCCCTTAATCAGCAAAAATAGTAATAAAAACTACTCCCAAATTCCCAAAATATTGTTTCTAAATGTTTGTTTTCATTGTAACTAGTTAATGGTTATAGTCAATCTCTTTCTAAAGAAAGGGGGTAATGGTATATGAGTGATATATGAGCGATTTTAAAAAATTAGATTACTGAATTTATTTTGATCCAAAAATCTGCTGTTAATCTCAAAATGTTTTACATTGGTATGGATTTTGGTTTATTGATACAAATTTAAGGTCAATTCTCCTATGTTGTATGTATTTTTCTACTCTTGTTAAAGATATGATGTTTATATAACTGATTTAAAATTGTAATGTATAATTAAGAAATTCATGTTAGATTTTTAGGTATACAAAGATATATTTCAATTAGGTAGGCAATCTTCAAATACTTCTAAGACCTACAGAATATGACATTTAAGATGTTTTAAGAGCTTAGACTTTTTTGGACAGTGAGACAGATCTGTTCCTGGCAGCACCAATTTACTTCAAGAGAAAAATGGGCATTGAAGAAACTCCATATGGAGATTAGTTTCTTTGTGACATCGGTTAGCCACTGGACATGAACCTGTTCTTATATTGACTGCTTAACAGTATGCTGTTTAAACTGGACATGCAGGTTCCAAAGTTCCTCTGAACTTTGACAGAACAAGCTGAGATGGTCATTCAGGCTCCTGCTTTGCAGAGAAAACTGTCAGATATTCTTTAGGACTGGAGGAGACGTGACTGATGAATGGACAGAGCAGATTTCCTGCTTCACTAAAATGAAAAGAGACTCTGGGCCTGTAGGCTAAAGATGGATGTTCCAACTTTATAAAGGAACTTTGGGTGACTGTCCAGACAGGTGTCATCTTTGTCATTTCTAGATTTTATAAGTTGCTTGCACTTCCGGTTTACTTGGGTAAATATATCATTCTGTGGTCTTTGAAGTAGTTAAAGATTAGATAGTCATAGGTATAGTTTTTCTTGGTTATTTTAAGGATGTATGAAACTTTAGATTCATAAGGATAAGGTTGATAAGAGTATTTTGTTTAATTTTTCTAAATACAAATAGACTAGATATTATAACTGTAATTCTTGATAGCTGTTTTGTTATATGTAATTTTGCTTTGTTAAAATTGAAGCCTTCCTTTTTATTAGACAGAAAGGGGGAAGTGATGTGGGAATGCCTTTCTGTATGCTGTGAATATCAATCTTTAAATAAAGGAGCTGTTTTGGCCCATGACAGGCACCATAGAAAAAGTAGGAGAAGGAATCAGAATTGGTAAGAGGAACAGGCGGAGTCAGAGACAGACAGAGCCAGAAGCTCAAAGGAGCAACATGTAAGGAACACAGGTGAGCCATGGGCCATGTGGCAAGAAAGATTAATAGAAATGGGTTGATTTAAGATGTAAGAGCAAGCTAGCAATGTGCCTGAGCCATAGGCCAAACAGGATGAACTTAATATAAGCGTCGAGTCATTTTGAGGGCCTAAGTATCTGCAGGCAGCTAAGGGGTCTATGGCTGCAGGTCTGTGGGTCTGGGCCTCTGTCTGCTCAGGTCCAAAGAAACCACCTTGTAACAGTGGTGATTGATGGGACTAAGGTTGTCTGTTCCTCTGGACTGGTGGAGGGAAAATCTACTCAGAAGACTGAACCATTAGCCCTCACAAAGGCCGTGGAACTGGCAGAGGGGAAATGGGCAACTATTTATACTTATAGCCGATATGCCTTTGCCACAGCTCATGTCCATGGAACTATTTATCAACAAATGGACCTGCCAACATCAGCTGGCAGAAAAATTAAAAATAAAGAAGAAAATCTCAGACTCCTGGCTGTGGTTATGCTTCCCAAGGAACTGGCCATTGTTCATTGTGCAAGCCACCAAAAAGCACTAACCCCAGTAGCCATGGGCAACAGGCAGGCAGATGAAGAGGCTAAGGCAGCAGCAATGAGAGAATCATTCCTAATAGTTAAAGAATGTCAACTGTCCTATGCGTCCATCTTAGAGATTGTATCACTAGAAGGACCGGAAGCCCTAGTCTATTTACAGCAGGTCCACCAGTTTACCCATCTGGGGTCAAAGAAACTACAACAGCTCCTACAGAATCAAGATGGACTATCAACCTCTAAGAGGAAAGAATTAGCAGGCCAGGCAGCATAAGGATGTCAAGCATGTCAGATTGTGTATGCCTGTCCTTCCAAAGTACCTGGGAGAAAAAGAGTAAGGGGGACTTGACCAGGGAAATTCTGAAAAGTTGACTTTATGAAAGTAAAACCTGAAAGATATGGACTTATGGGTAGAAGCCTTCCCCACCAAAAGAGAAACTGCCCAAGTTGTCGTCAAGAATATCATGGAAGAAATCTTTCCTCTATTTGGCCTACCAAAGGTAAGGTAATAGAGTTGATAATGGACCAGCATTCGTGGTCCAGGTAAGTCAGGGAGTGGCCAAGATATTGGGGATTGATTGGAAGTTGCGTTGTGCATATAGACCCCAAAGCTCAGGGCTAGAGAGAATAAATAGCACAATAAAAGAGACCCTAACCAAATTGGCTATAGCGAGTGGCTTAAAAGATTGGACCATGCTCCTACCTTGTGCTCTATTAAGAGTCAAGAATACTCCCTCCATTTTTATGTGTAACCTGACCCCTTATGAAATTTTGTATGTACAAAAATTTTTGTTTTGTACAAGTGAGAGACTTGTCCCCTATGCTAGAAGTTAATGATTCTTTTAGTACCCCCTTGCTTGACAGACTGTGGGCCCTGGAAAACGCCCAGTGGTTCTTGTGGCGACAACTATCTACCTCCTATCAGCCCGAGGACAGAGGGAATCCACCTCCTATCAACCAGAGGACAGAGGGAATCCACATCAACACGAGGTAGAAGACTTCATCTGTGTTTGCTGTCACTAGGTACAAACCCTAGAATCACATTGGAAGGGGCTGTACCAGATACTCCTGACCACCCCCACTGCAGTCAAAGTTGATGGCATTACAACCTGGAAACACACATGCCATCTCACGCTGCTGGTACCGCTGCCCCCAGAGTCCCAGTAGAAACTGGAAAAGACTGATAATCCTCTCAAGTTCTGGGTTCATCATGTGGCTGGGGGCCTCCCTCCCCCTGGAGAAAAGTAACCCTCAACTGCTGCTTGACCGTTCCTGGATAATTTCCAGTCCAGAAACAGGGACAACCCTCATTTTGGCCTTTCAGATTGGACCTAAAACATCCTGGTTCCCAAACTTATCCTTTGATTTGTGCAAACTAGTTGAGAGAACTCAACTCAGCTGCTGGAGGGGGGTTAACACAGTAGGCTATATATATATGTCCTGAGGAAAGAAGGCCCTTCAGGTTTGAAGGGGCAGAAAGTTATGTTTTTTGCTCACTGTGGATGAGAGACTTCCTCTACAGGGGATGAGTGGGTGGCCAGTGGACCTCCAGACTTGATTAAGCTTACCAAAGTTCTAGGGCAGGGCATAATAAGCTTTACCAACTTAGGCAAAAAAGCCTCCAGATAGGAGCTGGGCAAGAGCCGGGGCCTAAGAATGAAAAGACCCTCAATTGGTGATTATTGGGATATGCTGTTCAACACTTTAAGGTTTCAAGAATAGTCCACAAAATTAGCCATAGCAATAGGACCAAACCCTGTGCTTAAACCAGACCATCCTTAGCCTCCTGTCAAGCCCAGCCCCCAACTCAGACACCTTCTGCCTGAACTAGTAGCCCCAATCTGACACCTGCTGTGGTCACCCAAGCTTCCTGTTATAGATACTTTGTACAACCTTATTTTAAGAGCATACGCAATCCTTAACTATAACCAGGGTGCCCAGACCCAATCTTGCTGGCTTTGTTTGACAGCCTTCCCACCATATTATGAAGGAGTAGCAGTTAATGAGACTTATACTGTAACCACTAGCCCCTCCTGTGATTGGAATAGGAATCGTAGACTTACTTTCCCTGAGGTTTCTGGGCAAGGGACGTGCCTATGAACTCCCCCTTATCCAGTCAAGTGAACCCTGTGTTCACAAATCTTTTCTGTAAATTCCACAAAAGACAACTGTGGAATCTGATCCCAACACAAGCAACTCGATGGGCATGCAATATCGGACTCACCCCTTGTGTGTCCACCCAGATATTTAATAATTTTGTGTAATGGGGAAAATACTTCCCCGTGTAATATATCATCAAGATGAGGAATTTGAAAAAAGAATAGAGGGCAGGTCTAGGTTCCATAGGGAACCTGTTTCTTTAACTCTAGCCATACTTTTAGGAGTAGGTGTTACAGCTGGAGAAGCAACTGGAAATTGCAGCATTGATACAGAGATTACAACAAGTAGCTCAGCTACAGGTTGCAGTAGACCAAGACTTAAAGGCTATAGAAACTTCATTAACAGCCTCACAGGACTCTTTGACCTCCTTGTCAGAAGCGGTGCTACAAAACAGGCATGGGCTAGATTTATTATTCATGAAATGAGGCCTATGTGTTGCCCTAAAATAGGAATGTTGTTTTTATGCAGACCACTCATGAGTGGTTAAAGAATCTATAACCAAACTTAGAGAGTGCCTCCGTAAGAGACAAAAAGAACGAGAAACACAACAAGGATGGTTTGAATCTTGGTTTACCAAGTCTTCTTGGCTTACTACACTGCTGTCTGCTTTAGCTGGGCCATTGATTGTGTTGCTTTTAGTAGTAACTACAGGACCATATGTTGTAAATAGAGTAATGGGCTTTCTGCAAAAGCAAATTGGAAATGTCAAACGATTAGGTTGTTAAACAACAATATGCAGTCCTAAATGTCCTGGACAATCTCTAGGATTAGAGATTTGCATAAGGAGAAGTGGGGAATGGTAAGAAAGAATTTGTGTAAAAGAAAGTTTGTTACTGTTCACCCCCTTTTTTCTGATAACCAAAAGAATGTCCCCAAGGTTCCAAAAGAAAGTTATGACCACCCTGCTGTTAGAAATGTTATGACTATGTTGTTCTTAAAAATGTCATGACCACCCTGTTCTTAGCAAAACCTTATCTGCCTCTTACACAAGGCTACTCCTGTGACTTATGCTTAAACTTATTTCCTTATAAAAAGCCTGTTCAGCTTCAGTTTGGGGCCATTTGCTCCTTTGTGACAGAGAGCCCCATGCTGCATGATAAATAAACTAGCCCTTTGCTTTTTGCATGAGAGAGCATCTCTTGGAGTCTTTCTTTGGGCAGCAAGTTTCTTTCTCCTAAGAAATATGTGTGTGGGTTTATGTTCAGGTCTTTAATTTGATTCCATTAATACACGTCTGTTTTAATGCCAGTACCAGGTTGTTTTTATTACTGTAGCTCTATAGTGTATCTTGAAGTCAGGGATGATGAGTCCTCCTGAAGTTCTTTTATTGATCAGGATTGTTTTTGCAATCCTGGGTTTCCTGTTTTCTTTATGAGGTTGAGTATTGTTCTTTCAAGATCTGTAGATTGCTTTTGGTAAAAATTACCATGTTTACTATGTTTACTACCTACCCAAGTGCTTGGGAGATCTTTCCATTTTCTGATATCCTCTTCTGTTGCATGAATAAAGGAAACTCAGAGCCAGATCTCAGAGAAAGGCTGAGATATCAAAGAGAGGAAACACCACAGTCAGATCTTACCCAGCTATCCTCCAGCTTCCTCAGCCTTGCTCCCTGAGAAGCTTCTACTGCCTGTTCTGCCTTTCTATGCCTGCCTTAAATATCCTCTTCACTCAACTGTTTCACATCCAAGTTAAGATTAAAGGTGTGACACCACCACTGCCTTCCTGGGAGCTTGGAACTCCTTCCCTATGTGAACTAAACTGGTCTCAAACTCATATTTGTTGAGATTAAGGGTGTAGATCACTACTCCCAAGTATTCCTTATGCTGTCATTAAAGGTGTGAGTTAGCATTCTCTGATCCTCCTAGATTGACTGTGGATAGATCTTTCAGATATCTCACACTGTTTTTTTTTTTTTTTTTTTTTTTTTTTTTTTTTTTTTTTTATTATTAAGTTTGAAACATATTTCCACACTCTTCAATTTCTTTCTTCAGTGACTTAAAGTTTTTGTGAAACAGGCCTGCAACTTCTTTGGTTAGGGTTATGTGAAGATAGTTAATGCTAATTGCAGCTATTATAAAGGGTGATATTTCTCTCATTTCTTTTTCAACCCTTTTATCCTTTGTGTGTAGGAGGTTATTGATTTTTTTTGTACCCTACTACCTTGCTGAAGGTGATTATCAGCTGTAGGAGTTCCCTGGTAGAATCTTGAAGATCGCTTTTGTATACAATCATATCATCTGCAAGTAGAGATAGTTTGACTACTTCCTTTCCATTTGTAGTATCTTAATCTCCTTTTGCTCTCTTATTGCTCTAGCTAAAACTTTAAGAGCTATATTGAATAGATATGGAGAAAGAAGACAGCCTTGTGTGATTCCTGACTATAGTGGGATTGCTTTGATATTTTTTCTCCATTTAATTTAATGCTGGCTGTCAGATTATAGTATATTGCCTTTATTATATTTAGGTATTTTTTCTTGTATTCCTGATTTCTCCAGGACGTTTATCATGAAGGAGTGTTAGATTTTTGTTAAAGGCTTTTTCAGCATCTAATGAGATAATCGTTTTTTTTTTTCTTCTTTCAGTTTGTTTGTATAATGGAAGAAAATCTCTGTTTTCTTGTATGCTGAACCGTTCCTGCATCTCTGGGATGAAGCCTACTTGATCCTAGTGGATTATTTTTTAAAAGCTGTTGGATTTGGTGTGCCAGAATTTTATTGATTATTTTTGCATCAATGTTCATGAAGGAGATTAGTCTGTAATTCTTTTTCTTTGTTGCATCTTTGAGTGGTATGGTTATCAGGGTGATTATGGCTTCATAAAAAGAATTTGGTAATTTTCCTTCAGTTTCTACTTTATGGAACAGGTTTAGGAGTGTTAGTATTAATTGTTCTTTGAGTGTCTAGTAGAATTCTTCTCTGAAACTATCTAGTCCTGGGGCTTCCCCACCCCCCTTGGGAGACTTTTAATTACAGTTTGAATTTTCTTTGGGGTTATAGGTTTATGGAGGTCATTTATTTGATCTTGTCCATTTCTTTTAGATTTTCCATTTTAGAGGAGCATATATTTTCACAGTATGACCTGACAAATTTTTGGATTTCCTGGGTATCTGTTGTTATGTCCCCCTTTTCATCTCTGATTCTGTTAACTTTAGACATATTCTCTCTCTCTCTCTCTCTCTCTCTCTCTCTCTCTCTCTCTCTCTCTCTCTCTCTCTCTCTCTCTCTCTCTCTCTCTCTCTGCTTTTTGGTTAGTTTGGATAAGGGTTTACCTATCTTGTTGACTTTCTCAAAGAAGCAACTCTTTTATTCATTGATTCTTTGTATTGTTCGCCTTTGTTTCTATTGTATTGCTTTCAGCCCTAAATTGGATTATTCCCTGCTGTCTACTCCTTCTATTGAGTTCGCTTCTAATTGTTCTAAAGCCTTCAGCAGTGCTATTCGATCTCTTGTGTGAAATTTCTCAGGGTTTTTCATATAGACATCTCATGCTATGAGTTTTCCTCTTAACACTGCTTTCATTGTGTCCCATAAGTTTGGGTATGTTGTGGATTCATTTTCATTAAATTCTATGAAGTCTGATTTCTTTCTTAACTTCTTCCCTGACCCAGGGGTAGTTCAATTTAAAGATATTCAGTCTTTATAAGTTTGTAGGCTCACTGAGATTTTTATTGTTGTTGAACTCTTAACTTTAGGCCAAAGTGGTCTGATATGATACAATGAGTTATTCTTATTTTTTAAAAATGTCTATTGATATTTGCATTATGACTGAGTATGTGGTCAGTTTTAGCAAAAGTTCCATGGGGTGCTGAAAAATCTGTAAATTCCTTTGTTGTTACAATAAGGTTTCCTGGTCCTAGGCATCTAGAGGTCCAGACCCACAGACCTGCAGTGCCAGACCACTTAGCTGCCTGCTCCTGCTTAGTCCTCCAAAATTATTCAGATGCTTATATTAACTGCATGCTGTTTGGCCTATGGCTTAGGCACCTTGCTAGCTTTCTCTTTCATCTTAACTCAACCCATTAATCTATCCTGCCTTGTGGCCCATGGCTCACCTGTGTTTCTTACATGTTGCTCCTTTGGGCTTGATCTGCCTCTGACTCTGCCCTTTTTTTCCTACCTATTCTGATTCCCCACCTACTTTTTCTATGGTGCCTGTCACAGGCCCAAACAGCTCCTTTATTTAAAGATTAATATTCACAGCATACAGAAGACATTTCCACATAATTTTTGTTTGGAAGAAAGGTTCTGTATATGTCTATTAAGTTCATTTGGGTCCTAACATCTGGTATATCCCTTATTTCTCTGATGAGTTTCTGTCTGATTAATCTATCTAAGGATGAAAGTAAGGTACTGAAGTCTCCCACTATTAGTGTGTGGCATTTGATGTGAAGTTTGAGCTTTAGTAGTGTTTCTTTTACATATGTAAGTGTCCTTGTGTTGGGGCATAGATATTCAGGATTGAGACTTCATCTTCGTGGGTTTTTCTTAAAATGAATAAGTAATGTCTGTCCTTGTCCCTTTTGATTAATTTTAGTTTGAAGCCTATTTTGTTAGATATTAGGATGCCTACAATAGCTTGTTTCTTAGGATTTGATTGGAAAATATTTTCTCAGACCTTTACTCTGAGCCTATGTTCATCTTTTTTACTGAGGTATGTTTCTTGTATGAGACAGAAGGATTGCTTCTATTTTTGTCAGGATATATATTTTTATAGGTGATTTTAGTCCATTGGTATTAAGGGATATTAATCACCAATGATTGTTATTTATTGTTTTTTTTAGTCTTAGTGTATTTGTTTCCCTTCTTTGGGTCTTTCTTCTGTAGGATTATTGATTGCTTCTGGTTGCATATGTATATCTGGTCTCCCTAGGTTAGAGTTTTCCCTCTATTGCTTTCTGCAGGGCTGGTTTTTGTATAAGTATTGTTTAAATCTGGTTTTGTTGAGAAATATCTTGTTTACTCCACTTATGGTGATTGATAGTTTTGCTGGGTATAGTAGTCTGGGTGGGCATCCATGCTCTTTTTGTCCCTGTATAACATCTGACAAGGACCTTCTGGCTTTTATTGTTTCCATTGAATAGTCTGGTGTTTTTTTTAATGGATCTGCCTTTATAGGTAATTTGGCCTTTTTCCTTTGCAGCACTTAGTAATTTTTCTTTGTTCTGTTGGCTTAGTGGCTTGATTATTATGTGATGAACAGACTTTTTGGGGGGTATAGTCTATATGGTGTTCTGTAAACATTTTATATCTTTATAGGTATTTTCTTCTTCAGGTTGAGAAAGTATTATTCTATGATTTTGTTGAATATATTTTCTGTGCCTTTAAGCTGCTATTCTCCTTCTTTAATTCCAATTGTTCTCAAGTTTGATCTTTTCATGGTATCCCAGATTTCCTTGGCATTTTGTGTTATAACTTTTTTGGTTTTAGTGTTTTCTTTAACTGACCTATCTGCTTCCCCTATTGGATCTTCCACTCCAGAGATTCTCTCTTCCATCTCTTGCATTATGTTTGTTATGCTTACATCTGTAGTGCTGGTTCATTTCTTTAGGTTTTCTTTTTCCAGCTTTGCCTAGGTTTGTGCCTCCTTTACTGCTTCTTTTTTAATTTTTAATTCCCAAAATGTTTCTTTCACCTGTTTCCTTTCTTTTTCTTCATTTTCTTTATTTTCTTTCAGGAATTTGTTAATATCTTCCTTTTTTTGTTTTTTTTTTTTTTGTTTCTTTAAAGGGAGTTTTTCATTTCCTCTTTTAAAGCATCTATTATCTTCATAAAGTTGTTTTCTAAGGTTGTTTCCTTCTGTTTCCTCTTCATTGTTATGCTCAGGTCTTGATGTTGTAGAACCATCAACTTCTTCTGATGGTATCTTGTTCTTTATATTCTTATATGTATTTTGCACTGGTATCTTCCCATTCGTTCCTCAGTTCACTTCTTGTTAGCTCTTGGTCGGCTTTTAGTCAGTTGTGATTCCTGGGGCCGGATGTGTTTCCAGTAATTGCGGGGGTTATTGTTTGTTGGCTTTTGGTTGGTTCTAGGCCAAGGAGCTGTGTGTCTCCAGTTGTCACAGGTGTCATTCTTAGTTGGCTCTTAGGTGGGTGTATATCAGAGGCCTGGCAGAGACCAACTATTAAGTGAAGTTTAAAAGGACAAACCATCTTCTTTATGTTTATTTCAGACACTCATTCTGTATTTCTTAATCAAGGTTAAATAATTTCTAACTATGGATAGCTGCACATTAGTATTTATAGCAGCTAAATTATGAAACCAACCTAGGTGTTTACAAGAGAGTAACAAACAAGAAAGATATGGTGTTTGTGAATTTTAATAAAGTCTGTACATAAATAAAGACTAATATAATTATGTTGTTTTCAGGAAAATAGATTCAGCTAATATTATTTTAAAATTAAGCCAGTCATAGAAAGACAAATACAGGATTTCTCTTCTTCTGGTTTCTAGACTTTAGTTATATACATGATTGAAAGTACAATAAAGCTGTCTGAAGGGACAAAAAATTGGGAAGGGTGAAAAATGGTAATTTTGGAGATATGAGGTACTGTGCTCAACATGTGTAACATACATTCACTAAAATATTTAGAACATGTGTGGATAAATCTGTTTCTAGAAGCCATAAAGTTGTTAAATAAAATGTTTATACCAAATGTTCATCACCTCCCTATGAATTGTTGATTGTGGATGACTCTGAGACTGTCAAAACAATGTAGACTATCACCACTGCTCTTAATTGCCTGCTATAACTAGATGTTAAGGCACTTTTGGCAATGCCAGGATATAAACTTTGGTTTTGGAACATAAAGAAATCGAGATATACTGAGCTGGCAGATTCTTCCTTGCCATTTAATATTCATAGTTCCAGAAGGAGATGGAGAATTTTCATAAAAATATCTTACACAGCTGTGAACCTTAAATGGTACATTATCAACTATCTGGATACTGTGGAATAATCCTCTTGTACACTGTAAAGATTTATTACTTTAATTGGTTTAATAAAATGCTAATTTAACAACAGCTAGTCAAGAAGAAAATACAGGGTGACCAAACTAAAGATGATGAGATGAGAAATAGAGAGTTCAGAAGAAACTTGAGGAGCTACACAGAAGAAAGATGGGCATGCCATACTGAGAAAAGTACCAATCCATGTGCTAAAGCAATGATAAAATTATGAGTTAATTTGTGTAAGAGTTGGCTAGTAAGGTACTTAAGCTAATGACTGAGCATTTACAATTAAAATAATCCTGTGCTAGTTATTTGGAAACTGGCAGATAAGGAAGAAATTTCTGAAAATATATGTACAAAAGAACAATATAATTGTTCCATTAATATTATGGTAGTAGCCAAAACATTCAGATTGGCTTTGAACTCATTCACTTGTCCAGTATTGTAACTCATTTTATATCCATAGCTAGAGAAGTCATAGGCTTTAGTGGAGAATTTGTTACTGTTATTTTGCTAAATGGATGTGTGTGATTGTTAAACTGCATCCTAAATATTTATATATGTTCACAGATTAATGATGGTGTCAGTTTGGTGAGAAAAGCCTCTTTTTTTTCAATAGGGAATGTATAAATATAAATGGTAAAAATTCATAACTGGTTAAAAATGATAAAAATAAGTGGTTTTGAGTATTCAGATATCAATAAGATACATATCACCCACTGTAAATTTCAGGGACATCCAGAAGTGAAAGAAAGGCATAAAAATAAGAGATAGAAAAGGAGTAAAGTGTTACAGAATGATGTCTTCCTGCCTGATGTCTTTTCAGTCACTGTAATAACCTGCCTAGACCCTGAACAAGATCAGGCTCATCTGTACTCTGTCATGAAGGATCACAGGACCCTACACTTTTAATATTTTAAAACAGTAATTATTGCTGGAGGTGGAGGGCCTCTTAAATTCCACTTCTCTCTCAGTGTCTCTAGGAATTTTAATGTTGGAGAAAGGGGAGAAATTCTGTTCAGAAATGAATGGAACATTGATAGGTGCCCATTATATGGTGACTAACTCCTAACTCATGTTCCTTTAAGTAATCATAATTTAATTTACTATTTCACTAGGATTAAAAAAGACACGATAATGAAGGTGAAACAATTGGGGAGAAGAAGGGTTTAGTGTAAGCGGAATGAGGGCAGTGAGAGTAATGGAATGAGTGTAATATATTAAAATTACATGCATTTATAAATTGGACATAATGTAACTCATTATTATGTATTATTAACATATATTAATAAAGTCTTATGAAGACATGTATTATTAAATATATTTGACTGTGAGAAATAGTTGTCTGTAATTGTAACTAACAAGGGTTTTGGTTTTGTCATATTTTGCATATACTATTTATCCCTGAAGTTGTAAAATATTTCACTCACTATCAGTAGTCAATATTCAAGTCTAAAGGAAATTAACTCTTAAAATTCAATGCATTCATTATGCACTCTCTAGCATTTTTAATTTGATTCTTATTCTTCATAACAGATATTCTAGTTCAAAGTTATTGACATGAAGCCCTAAAATAGTTAATGCTTACATAATGTCCTTAGAAAAATTCAATAATTGAATTAATACTTTATTCATTTTAATAGTTCTTATGTTATTTTAGATGTATTTTTATTGTATTAGATTTTTTTTGTTGAAAAGGATTTAAACAAGGAAAGAATAAAGCATTTTAATGGCTCTATTCTAACCACAAATGCCTTCAATTTAACTAATTATAACATCTAAAGGGTTGTGGTATATTGTGGTGTAAACTTTCTTACATTTGTCTTGACATGATCTAAGTCCAATTTTTCAAACCTGACATTTAATCTATACGTATACACTACCCCAGGGACCAATCAGTGTTGGCTTACTTAATTGAAGTACTAACTGTGATGTAGAAGCACGTTCATGCTATAAGATCCTATTTGATCTTTGAAAACAGTCTTCAGCTTTGCCTGAATCCATAGCAACAGGCAGATTAATTATATGAGAATGTCCAATGAGAAAGGAAAGATTTTTCTTGATATCTATGCTTTATTAAAACATGATCATTTCAAAGGTTTGTGACATTCCACATTTAAGTAAAAACATCTCAATAACAAGAGTAATAATTATAAAATAGTTTTTACTTTCTAAAATAATAATATGAAAGGGTCAGGATTGTAAAAAAATATGAGTTTTTAAGAAAAAATATACTCAACAAATTCTTCTGTTTTATACAATTATTTATTTAATCAAGAGATAAGTTATGAAAGTGGGCTTGGTTTAAATATTACTTTTTGAAGACTTTTTTTGAAATTTTAAGTGAGTAAAATCACTACTATATATTTTGAAGTACAGTTACTCTTCAAAGAATGTAAATGCATATAATGGTGTATACATATGGATTTGCACATGGATTTTGCTGCAGATAACAACTTGTATAAAACCATTTGTAATAATAGTAAGTTGATTCTTCATGTAAACATAGGGTAGGGTAAACACACTTAAAGTCAGATCTAGATCAAAGAAGATAGATGGGTTAAAGAAGTCACTAGTACGGATAATAAGCACAGATAGTAACAGTAGGAATAATGTTTCACACTTTAGTCGTCATCATAGGTAAGCTTGTCTTGCTTTTCATCTTTTGTGTCTTCATAATATTAACCTAATAATGAAGCTTAAGTTGGGGAGAAACAAATACCCCTGTGCTCCCAGTGAGGTGCTGGGAGGAGAAAGATGTAGGAGGAAAGCAAAGAAAAAGCCTTACATCATGCATTAAGTCTTTCTGAGAAGTATAATGGTCTTTTTCCTCTCAATTGTATTTTAGATTCTTGAAGGCTTGTCATTTGAGTTTTCCAAACAACTGCCACCCTAATACAACTTAAAATATATCTACAACATATTTCTACTATTTTTTCTTTTATCCCTTTATTTTCTCACTAAACCCTGGGTAATTAGAAAAAGAATACGCGTTTAATCTTAGCATCTTTCTCTCCAGAGTTTCTGAGCTCTGGAAGATAGTTATATTAAATGCTTTTGGACCTCCTTTTACTTTGATCAAAAAAAATAGATAAAACTATTGGAAAAGAGGTATAGAAAATGCTTTTAAACTGAGGCATGGCCAGAGATATATTGATTCTAGGTTAGGTCTGGGTAGATGTCTGTCTCAAGGGAGTTAAGGAAGTGAGTACATGAAAGGGAAGTAGTTTTACTAGTTTGGATCTTTGAAGTCATCAGAGCAAGGTTATTCTAGACAAGAAAGCAATTTCAAAAGTGATAATAGGAACCAGGGGGTACCATAATCATTTAGAAGATGATTATCTTGTTTATTACATTTTATTTAGTCTCTAAAGCAATTCTAAGGGATAGGTAGTATTTTTATTTTCACTTGATTAATGAAAAACCTATTTTACAAAGAATTATTTAGCAATGCATTTAATTTCTCTCAGATACCTAGGGAAGGCCTATAACTATCATCTAGTTGGCTTTCTATTAATATACTTGGACATTACATCTTTAGGTTACTGATCTAAATAGCTACATATATAGAGAGATGCATATAGAAAATAAGCATGATTTATCATTATAAAGCTGAAGAATCTTTTACCAAATTGAAAATTACTTTTAAATTATATACTTTAATTCATTTAAAAATAATACTATATTAGATTTAATTAATACATTCCAGCAAAGCAAGATTGCTGTTTGTTATGTATGTTCAACTCTGAAGCAATTTAATTTTAGTTAAAAATAAATTAAAATGTGCTAAAGCACAAGAGTTCTAGAGAATCAAGTTTTATGAATGTTACTTAAAAATACTGCGAAAAAAATCAATCTGTAATACATTTAAATAAATGCAGCCTGAATGTTAAAAGTCAATGAGAATCAATATAGAATAATAGGAGGAGTGCAGTTTTGTAGACTGTTCATATGTGGATGATGACAAGTTATACTCTCTACACATTGGAACCACAGCAGCAATGTCTTCCTCAATACTTTCTGTAAGTGTTGATGTTTCCCACCCACAATAGGTTATCATCTACAATACTAAACACTCCTCCCCATTTCTTTAATCCTATTAGAAACATAGTGGTAAAGCTAACACTCTTTAGGCCAAATGTGCTAAGAGGGCATGTCTTTTTCTGCCTACAGTGCTGGCCATGGAATCAATAAGGATGGATTTTTGCAAAGAGAGATGTAGGCAGATGGATCTGAAGTTCAGCATACTGAGAATTTACTGAATCCCTTTGCAGTCAGAATGTACTTTGACAAACAACAGAAAATAAATTTGCATTAGAAATTATTATAGAAAAAGAAGTTCTTAAATTGTTCAAAGAAGGATTAGTAAAAATTTGCATGTGCAAAGGAGAATCTGTTTTATTTAAAGATGTGGCCCCTGGTACGTTGACAGTGCTATAGTATAGGGACACACACTTTAGAATATATAGGCAGCTCTTCACTCAGCGATTTTAAATAAAACAAATGGCTCAGACTTGATTTGGCTAGGAAGAGGAACGAATCTGGCAGTTGGGTGAAATGTGACAAAAATGTACAATTCTCAAAGAACAAATAAAAAAAAAAAAAAGAAAGGAAAGAATTAACCCAAAAAAGCAATTGATGAAATTTATTAATTAAATCTGAATTAATTACTTCTGCTACCTCTTATTCTTTATTTTTAAAACAACATTCTTATTCATTGAAAGTTTATACATTTACATAACATATATTGATCACATAAATCTGCAATTATCCCTTTACAATTGATCCTCATGCTGACTTGGATTTAGGGCTAAGCTGGCTGCCTTTGAGATTCCTTGGGCCAGGTTTCAAATTTTGGTTTCCCCTTGGCCTGGGCAGAGTGTCACTTACTTCTTTATCTGCTGTGGGCCAGGGGTCCCAAACACAAAGGAATATAACTACTTCTCAGCACCCCAATGGAACTTACTCTAAAATTAACCACATACTCAGTCATAAAGCAATCATCAATAGATAAAAAAAAAAAAAATCTAGAAAACTCCTTGTATCATATCAGACAACCATGGTCTAAATTTATTCAACAATAACAAAAATCACAGAAAGCCTACAAATTTATGAAACCTGAACATCTTTCCATTGAACTACCTCTGGGTCGAGAAAGAAGTTAAGAAAAAAATATTAATGACATGCATCATATAAATAACCTAAAACAAACAAAAAATCACATGATAATCTTCTTAGATGCTGAAAAGCTTTGATCAAATCCAATACCACATCATAATAAAAGTCCTAGAGACATCAGGAATATAGGGAAAATATCTAAATATAATAAAGGCGATAAACAGCAAGCTGGCAGCTAACATCAAACTAAATGGAGAGAAAATCAAAGCAATCCCACAAAATCAGGAAAGTTCAAGGCTGTCCTCCCTCTCCTTATCTATTCAATATAGCTCTAAAATTTTTAGCTAAAACAATAAAAAGACAAAAGGAGATTAAGGTGCAACAAATTGTAAAAGGAGAATTCAAACTAGCTCTATTTGCAGTTGTTATGATAGTTTGCAAAAGTGACCCCCAAAATTCTACCAGGGAACTCCTACAGCTGATAATCACATTCAGTAATGAAGCAGGGTACAAGATCAACTCAAAAAAACAATAGCCTCCAATACAAAAATAATAAAAGGACTGAAAAAGAAATTAGGGACACATCACCCTTTATAATATCTGAAAATAGCATTGAATATCTTGGGATAACTAAAGAAATACTTCTAACTAAAGAAGTAACACACCTGTTTGTCAAAAACTTCAACCCATTGAAGAAAGAAATAAATGATGATATCTGGAAATAGAAAGATCTCCCATGATTCTGGATAGGTAGGATAAACATAGTGAAAATGACAATTTTAACAAAGGAATCTACAGATTCAATGGAATTCCCATCAAAATCTCTACACATTTTTTTACTGACCTTGAAAGAACAATACTTGCTTTATATGAAATAATAGGAAACCCAGGATTGCAAAAATAATCCTGTTCAATCAAAAAACATCAGGAGGCATCACCATTCCTGACTTCAAACAGTAATATAGAACAAACTGTAATAAAAAAAAAAACAGCCTTGTACTGGCATAAAAATATACTGTGGATCAAGGGAATTGAATCAAAGACTTCAACCATAATCCACAAAGGTATAAACACCTTATTTTTGACAAAGAGGCCAAAAATATTCAATAGAATAAAAAAATAGTATCTTCAACAAATGATGCTGGTATAGCTTGATAGTAGTATGTAGAAGAATGCAAATAGATCCATATGTATCACTCTGTACAAAACTCAAAGTGGATCAGAGACTTCAACAGACCCAGAAACACTGAACTTGATAGAAAAGAAAGTGGCAAATATTCTCCAATGCATTGGCACAGTTGATCACTTCCTAAATGTAACATCAGTAGCACAGAAACTAAGAACAAAAATTAATAAATGGGATCTACTGTAACTGAGATGCTTCTGTAAGGCACAGGACATAGTCAATAGGAGAAAAAGACAGTCAAATAGGACTTTAACTGAATTCAACTAAATGAAGACCAGAAGTGTCATTATAGAACCTTTATCCTGCCATGGATAGGGGCAGAAGCAGAGATCCATTGCTAAGCACCAGGTCAAGCTCCAGGTACAAATGACGAGAGAGAGAGAGAGAGAGAGAGAGAGAGAGAGAGAGAGAGAGAGAGAGAGAGAGAGAGAGAGAGAGAGAGTATATGACCAAAGGGACCAGGTTCATGAAAAGGAGACCCACAGAATGGTTGGCTGGAGCTATTGGGAGCTCACTGAATCAGAAACAGTCACTGGGGGACTATTCAGGGAAAGAAACTTAACCCTCCAAATGTAGATGACTATAGAATGGTATGTGCAGTAAGTATGTGGAGCCTCATGGAGTAGGATCATAGGATCAGACTATGATCCTGGTGTATGAACTGGCATCTTGGAGCCCATTCCCCACAGAGGGACACCTAACCCAGCCCTAATATTGGGATAATGGAATCAGACATACCTCAACTGGATATACCAGACAAAAATGACCCACCTTGAGACTCCTAGCCCTCCTTGGGGAATGTATGTGATGAGGGGTTTAAGGGAGGCTGAGGGAGGACTGGGAGGAACTGGGAGGAGGGAAGGGAAGGCAATCAGGGTTATACATGGAAAAACTTTCAAAATAAAAAATAGAATATTTTAGCAGTCTTCAACATATATTATTTAACAATTATTTTTTATGTAATTTCACTCCCTGACTTTACTATGTTGAATAAATTTATATTGTTTAATAAATAATTTTGGTTTGCATTTGAATTAAAATAATTTGATGCTGTATAATATGCAATGACAGTTTTTTATAATTCTTATTTTTAAAATACATATTACTGTATTTTTTAGTTATGTAATGATGTGTGTGTATGTGTTTGTGTGTGTGTGATGGTTTAGATGTGTGATGTAGAATGTATGTTGAGGAGAGGTCAGAAGAAATCCATCTCTCCTTCTATCATAAGTGTTCCTGGGACTAAACTCAGGTCATCAGGCTTGATGGCAATCTTTTCCTGCTAAGCAATCTTGCCAGCTCTATTGTTTTAACTTATACAATACATATGCTAATTAAAATTATAATTTAAGTGTAAGTTATAAGGAAACAGAAATGCATGTTGATAGGTTTTCTTAATAATATAATTTCTAGGAGGAGTATATTCTCCTACTATATTTCTGAATATATTAATTTATTTTAGCACTGACATAATTAAGAGAATAGAATATTTAATTTAATGAAAGCTTAGGTTTTTTTAGTTTGTTTACTCATTTGAAATTTTATGAATATTTTACTTCCTTCTCGTGTATACTTATAAATGTTTTTATATTTATATGCATTATATTTTTGTAATATATTACAAGTTATGCACTGAATATATTTAATGTAAATAGAACATATAAATTACTGTCTGTTTAACTTATAAGATTCATATATTTGTGAGATTTATTTATTTATGTGCACTACTCTACTCTCCCGACTTTCTTAACTACTACATTATATCAAGATGCATAACTATGACAAAAATGTAGTTAACCATTTGCCCCTTGATATTAGGTTGTATTAAGCTATTTACTTTGCTTTCAATGTTTTCATTTGTTTTTTATATTAATTGTAATCATTTATAGACAATTTCATATCAATACTCACACATATATCTTAGTGAATATATTTGAGTTTGTTTATAAAATGAAAATGTCACACTGTATTCATTTAGATTTATAGCATATGTCCAGATTTGCAACAGTATTCATAAACTATTCTCTGTGTGATTATATTTTAATTTCTAAATCTGTAACATGTATTTATCTCAAGGATGCTTGTAGATGACCCAAACTGTCCCTAATCTATCTAGGGATACTATGATATATATATGGTCCTAATGAGAATACTTCCTAAAATGTCAATAGTTTTGATTAAAAAAATCGATACTACATTCTTATTGTATTTGTTTATAGAAATTTTTAGAAAATTAAAATCAGTAAAATTATATTAGAAAGTCCTTAAACTAGGCACTTTAATTGTTAATAAATTAAGCTTATGAACTTGTGATTGGATGACTTACAAAAATAAAGTATGTGTAGTTCAAAAAGTAAATAATAAATAGTTCTCCAATTTAAATCTCATCTTATAGGGTATTTTTAAATATACATTATTGAAAACTGACCTGCTAATTCAGATTCTCAAACTAACAAACTACAAGAGAAAGAGAATATTCTGGAGACTATATCTAATAGTTTCATATTTGTTTCCTAAGAAGCATTTTGTGTGCCTGGTTATTGCTAGTGTTATATTTAATAAAAAGACAAATGTTAAGTAAAATTTGTAGTAATTTATGGAAATCACTATATAACTACCTCCAACTAACTGAATCCAGTTCAAAACTAACAAGTATTAGAGATAACTGATAGGTGTGTTTGAATTTGACACAATTTACTTAGCTACATATACCAATTTAAATATAGAATCAAGTAAAGCCATAATTAGATAAAAAAGAATACTCAAACTGTCTTCAATACAAATTACAACATGTTAGACAACAATACTTACCCCTAGATAGAATTAATAAAGTAGATGGCTGTAATGTCAAGAAGATAGACAAAACAACATAATTCATATAAATTAAATATTTAGAAAAATAATTTTTCCTTTGGGGTACTAGGGTTTGGCTTTATAATCCACATATACAAAACAACTATTCCACTACTATATGTCTATATACTACTATGTCTATAGTCAAAACCACAAAATTAAACAATATTTGAACATTTCAATTTTAAATAATTAAGTAGTGAGACAGCTTAGATAACCTGTTTGTACGTAATTTTAAGAAAAAGAGGAAGAAAGTGTTGTAAGAAATGTGTGTTTCCAAAATGTAGAGAAACTATGAACCCAGAAATCTAGAAAGGTCAATGATCCCAATGATGTACATGCATGCAGGACCACAGACACCAACTGAAGTACATAATGTATATCACAATGCTTAAAAATAGTCAAAAAGATGCATAAATTTAGCATAATTGGCATGTTAAATACACAGAGAAATTGTAAAGATGGCAGAAATTTTCTCATTAGATAACAATGTCCAGACAGCTATTTAAAACTCTGCAGCAGCGTGTTCATTGATATAACTTTAGTAAGCAGAGGTTTATCAGGGTGTTAAGAGAATGACACAGCAGTGAAGGATTCAAATGACCAGAATATGTAATATGAGTTTCAAATTTCCTCAAGAAAAACATCAAGACACACATAGATCATAAACAAAAATGATACACTTACAGACTCACCAAGCTCGGATAAAGAATTCATTACCTGATGTTTTTAAGGCTAAAAGAAAATAATACTAAAGGGAAATACAGATCCATACAGGTACTGAAGAGCATTATACTTAATAAATTCATAGGAGAACAGATATTATTTGTTAAATTATTAAAATCACTGTAAAAGTGGTCAACAAAACTAAAAATTTACCTGTTTTAAAGTAGAATTATTCATAATGAATTCTAAAAAGTGATAAGGAGAATTTTAAGTTAATTATTCTAAATTTTTCATACTATATATGAGTTATATATAAAATAGTATAAATGCATATTGATGAAGACTGTTACAATTAAGATATTAATGCAAAATAATTGTAAAGCAAGTGATAAATGATAAAACACTAATGATGTGCAGTGAGGCAGGGAGAAAGGGTGGAGAGCATGATGAAAGTACATTCAACTTATCTTTTAAAGCATTTTCCAGCATTTTCTACAAAAATAGATGTTAATAATAAATAATAAATATTTAGAACAAAAGCTATCCTGTTAAAATTTTGCCAGATAAAAAGAATAAAGGCACATAAAATCAAAGGGAATATGTTTTATAACATTCAAAACCAGTTAATGATCATATAAAAATTTCAAGTCATGAAAAATATTTATTTAAACCATAAAAGTTTTCTTACATGAAAAATTTAAAAAAAGAAAAGAGTTAAAACAATCTAGTTATAGAATATTATTTTAAGATGTGTTACTTTGTTTATGTTCTGGAATATTTGTTTGATAATGTAAAGATATATTGCTTTTTTATGTTGCATTTCTTAAATCTGTGATGCTGTCTAAAACTCCTGATTAGTCCAATAAAGAGCTGAATGGCTGATAGCAAGGCAGGATAAAGGATGGGCAGGGTTGGCAAAAAAGACAATAAACAGAGGAGAAATCTGTGATCAGGAGCAAGATTGAGGAGAGAGGAAGGAGGAGGGGAAGACTCCAGGGGCAGTCACACAGCTACACAGAGAGCTGCAGAATAAGAACTAAAGAAAAGTATGTATAATAGAGAAATACAAAATCTCACAAGCAAATGGGATAGACAGGATAATTTAAGAAAAGCTATTTAGAAACAAGCCAAGTTAAGGCCAGACAATCATGAATAAAATTAAGTGTCTGTATGTGATTTATTTGGGAGCTGGGTGGTTGGCCTCTGAAAGAATGCAGAACAAAGTAAAAGAGCTTTCAGTAAACAAACAAACAACTACACCATATGAACATAGAACTGGGAATCATATGATAATACTAAACTGTTGAAATTGATTTATAAATTGTAACATTCATATAAATACATATGTCAACTTTGAACTTTTCTATTTTTAAATAAATCAAGAATTTAGAAATAAATGAACTATACTTATGTAAAAATATTAAATGATTTTTAACAGAAATATGATTGATTAGTCTATGATGATCATAGACAAAAAGTTAAAAATTGATTAAAATCTTCTTTAGAAGTTATGAGTTTACGTGCAATATTCTAATATAAGAAAATAATGGACTGAGGGTGTTCTGAACATAGTATAGGACTTGTTCAGCATGCATGAAGTTTTTTTTTTATTTCATTTATCCACAGCACTTCAGAATATGGCATGGTGGTGCATGCCTGCTAAATTAGCACATGAAAGTAAAAGCAATATTAGAAATTCAAGATCACCCTTACCTACCAACTTCCTAAGTTCAAAGTTACCTGCACTTGCCTAAAACCTTGTTTCTAATCTAACCCAAACCCATAAAAGTAAAGGAGAAAATTCACTTTTCCCTTTTCCTATTATTCCTTAGAAAAATATTTATCTTGCAGAATAGAAAAAACTTGCTGAGTATATATTCCTAAAATCTTGAAGAGGTTGAGATGGGCAGTTGATAAGAGCAGCAGCAATGCAAATATGCAGACCTGAGTTCAAATTTCAAGCATCCCTCTAGTGTTATTAGCTAGTTACTTCATAATTTGTTCAGCATACCTCAACTTTTATATGGTAATTGGTTTGATAACATTACATCCAAGTTATCATTGGAATGTTATATCTTCTAAAAACTAGTTTTGGCTATGACAATTTCTGAAATTTTCCCACTATTGAACAAGACATTTAAGAAATATTTCCAGTTATATATGAGGATGTCATTGCCTAAAAATTTATTTTATGCTTCCTTGAGGGTTAGACTAAGTTTAGAGGCTTGATGTTGAACAATAATATTTTAACTAATAGAAGATGTATTTTATTTGCTTATTCTGTAGAATATTACTTTAACTGTGTAAAGATGTTTTTAATTACATAAAGGTATGTTGCATCTGCTTCACCTTACCTGCCTAAGGTACCTCATTGGTCTAAGGAAAAGCTGGATTACCAATAGCTAGGCAGAGAAAGCATAGGTGGAGCTGGCAGGCAGAAAGACTAACTAGGAGGAGAAATGTAGGCCTTGGAAGAAGGGAAAAAGGAAAGAGAGAGAAGGGGTAATGGGCTAAAGACCTGGGCCAGGAAGCCAGGCCACTACGACCAGCCAGTGAAGTAAGAACAGTAATGAACCTTAAGGCTAAAGGTAGATGAAGAGAAACAGGTTAATTAAAATTAAAGAGCTAACCAGAAACATGATTAAGCTAGACTGAGCATTCAAAACTAATAATGGGTGTCTGTGTCATGTTTTGGGAGCTGGTTGTTGGACCAAAAGACAAAGGCCTGTACAGTTTCATGAGGAATATCAAGCTTCTTTTTTATCAGGTCATATTAAATGTTTTTCCCTATGTTTGATGTTTAGTCTGTCCATGATCATGTTGATCAGTTTCTTGAAACAGTACTCTTCATAATGAAATTTCCTATTCTTCTATAATCTTATGCCTATTTATACTGCACTATTTAGAAAGAAATTGCTGGGCATAATGGAAATTGAAAATTTATTCTCACCTTCTTTGGAGATGAATTATTATTTTAAATAACTTATTAAATTACATAATAAAATTATTTTATGATGTTTCAAAAACAATGAAAAATGAAATTTAAGTTGGGATAAATTCAAATCATTTGATAATTTTAATTTATTCTGCCTCTTCTAAAAATTTAATGTTTTCCATTTCATGCACAAATACTTGTTTATAAGTTTTATCAACTTCAAGATGACATGTGGTTAGATAACTTGCCATGCACAATGTTTTGGCTGTAGCAGGATATTTATCAGCATCCTTGTTTTTGACTTGATTCCAGAGTATAAGTCCTATGCCATAACACTGTATTTTGATTCAACATGACAACCATAAACACTTCATATATTTTTACTATTTTATAAATTGCAGAATTGACTTAATTAAGGAACTTTATGCTTGACTATAATCTATTTTCTTAATCATGTATTATTTTTTACATTGTTTAACTATATGATTGAACTATTTTTTTCCAGAGGCAGGTTCTTATAACTCAAAAAGCTAAGCAAGATAATAAGATTCAAACTATTATAAAGTATAGCAAACTCAAAATATTCTAGAAGACATGAGGTTAACTAGTCTATTCCTCAGTATAAGCCCTTATCCTGTCTTCTTTAGGAAGATGAGAGACTTTCCAGTGGAACTGTCTGAAAATTGAGCAACGAAATTAAAAGGAAAATGTTTGGAGCTATCTCCCATGGAAGGGAAGACATTTAATCAAGGCAGCTGCTTTGACTTATCCATACTAATGTAAATAACCCCAATAAACTCACGTATTTACTCATATAGACTTGAGTGGAATCATCTCTTTGGGTAATTTGTTCCTTATTCTGATGGTGAATAGATATTTCTTCATGCCTCCCCAGAGAAATCACAAAATATGCATTCTTATACTTAACACATATTTACTTGTCATTAACTACCAGAATACATTCCAACTTTTAAAAAATTATTTTTGTTGTCCCAATATCCTTCCTTCTTTCTCAGCTCTCTTCATTATAGGACATAACGTTCTATGCATGTCCTATTATTCTTAACAATATAATCTTAAAGAAATAATTCTGGTATTTATAGTAGTTTGCAATCCATTTGATTTCTCCTTTATTCAGTAAATTTTCACATCTGAAGATAAACTGTCACCACTGCTTCCAAATCATAGACAGCCACTAATTTTAAAATTACCTCCTTGTATTTATTGTGGAGTTAGGAATACTGTGTCTGAACAGCTCTCTGCCCAAATTAAATATTACAAGTCAGAATATGTTTACTAAGAACAAAACAGTAGCAACCAAATTCATGATTCTGTAACTTTTCCTTATATCAAAATACTCATCTAACAACTTTATACAGTGAAAATGCTTCTTTCCATTCCTGTCAACACCTCTCCCCAAATTTCACTCTTCGTCACCCTGAACTCTTTCTCTGGATGCTTTTAATAGCATCTGACAAATTTGTGTCTCTAGCTTATAGCCTTCCTGTCTATTGCTATTATCTCAGTACATTGTTTAAAACTGAATTGCTAGAACAGTTCTCAAAATACTCTTCTATTGCATCCGATGCCTGGAAACTGAATCTTAATAAGAACAGTAAAAGGCTTTGTTAATTGTTCTCCATATAACTATTCATTTTTTCCTTTGCTCTCCTACTCTACAATATAGATTTTTTTCCAAAACCCACTTTCTAACTTATTCTTTTAAAGATCACTGTAGTTTTTACTAAAAAATATGAACATCTCTTTCAGCAGCTAAACATTGTAAGTACCTGTTTCCTGGTTATGGGAAGCTTGCTGAGTCATATATTTTTTTTAAAAAAAGGTTTGTCTTCTGTTCATATCTTCATCTTTGTTGAATCAATGAGTGACCCAGGATATTTAATCTTCAATGACAGTATATAGAATCTTTGAATAATGATTTAAATATAGAAGACATTAACAGCATAAAAGTTTTATTTAATGCCATAATGTAAGTCACATGGACAGGTTCATAGCTAAAAACACACCTAGTATCCAGTATAATATTGTGTGCAGAAGTGAAGCAAAAGTTTTAGGTTAACTACCAAATCCCACACACACCACTTTCCTTCCCTTGTTTCGCATCTATGGTTTTCTGGGCCTAGATAGTTTATGAGCAATATCTTTGCCTTTATATATTACTTCCTCATCATTACCTAATATCTAAGTGAAAATCTTTTCTCTGTGAAAACTATCTTTTGTTCAATCAAGTAGCCTGAAACTCTTCTCTTTTACATTTTTTTTGGTTTTATAGCTTTAGAACATTATACATTATTGTGTTACATAGTCCTTATTAAGCTCAATAAGGAAAAGATTATTTTTTAACTGTGCTGCAGATTCCTCCACACAGTCAATATGGATCCTGAAACTGTATGGTTGGATTGGCCCTTTGCTAAGATTATATATTTCAACTATGACAACACATTTTTTTAAAAAAGATTTAATAAATAGACTCCACCAGTAGAACACCTAAAAGTAAGTTTATATACATGCAGAAAGAAAAGTTTTAAAATTATAGATTAGATCTATAAAAATATACATTATTAGAATGATATGTTATACCCAGAAATGAGATAATTGCGGGAGTTTGGCTTTATTATATCAAATTTTGATCACCCAATAAAATAACTTCAATTTTTATTATTTCTAGTTTTCAGTGAGATAAATATAGTCAGAATAGCATTCCATAGATTTGACTTTAATATAATATGAGAACATGACCAAAAAATGAGAAATAATCTTAGTTATTATAAATTTTATTTAATATTTGTTAAAGCAGAATATTTATCAGAAGATTTATCAGTGTATTAATTGATTGATCAGCACATTTTATGAACTGGATTAAATTTGAGTTCAGATACAAATTATCCACTTTGATTATCCTTGGTAACATGTATCTATACTTATAACATTTCTTGAAGATGGAAAGTAGAGAGAAAAGATCCATTGGAAGCTACTGCTCCAGCTAACCTGCAATACAAAGAGGTGAACAAGATGCTTTATCTCAAACAATGTAGAAAGCAAAACAAGCAAGAAAAACTGTCCTCTGATTTGCATTTATACTCCATACACATGTCTTTTTGAATACATACAACATCATACACACACCTGCACCACACAAAGAGTATAAAAAATGATAGAAAATTGAATGTACATTGGTTTTCTTTGGAAATGAGATTATCTCTAAGATACTGGGAATAATCAAAAAGATGTGTGATATTTCCAACTGGCCTTTTACTAAGGCAATCTGAGCAACCACTCAATTAGTGCAGTTAACACAATATATTATCATGCAGATTTACATAATCTTTGTTTCATGTGCTTTTATATTTATAGTTAATTTTATATACTTCAAACAAGCCACATTCACCTGAAAACTATTTAATAATAACATACAATAGCTAGAGACCTTCACTAAAACTATTGGTGTCAGTGAGCATATGAAGTATTTTAAGTTTGTTAACTATTTTTGCTTTCCATTTTCCACTGATTTTCTAAATAAAACAAAAAAATCTATTATTAATATTTAAAGTAACATAAAATTGCATTTTTATAATCAAGTTGTTTTATTTGAATATTGAATCCATATATACTACTAAATAGATTAGAGTCAGGTTGCAATTCTTTCGGTAAAAAAAAAATAAGAAGAAATATGAAATTAGTGTGACTGTGATGAATCTGTAATGGTATGCATGTAACTATTTCCTTTAATGAGTTATTATGGTTACTCCATTGTAAGATAAACACATTACAATTAGTTATTGATTTTGACAAACTTTCATATATTACTTCCATGTATTATAAATGAGACTTGTTAGTGTTCATTCTTCTACAAACCAGTAAATTATATTCTTAATATTCACCTTATTGTTACTATGATGAATATTTGAATGTAATGAGCCAAATGTGGACCAAAGAATTTTTGAGTGATAAAATGCTGAATAAAATTTGCAACTCATTATAATTACCACAAATTCTTATCCTCTGAAACAAATAAAGGAGTAATCAAATTCAAGCTATCTCCATAAACTTAATTCTGAGGTTAGACATTTACTACAGTTGTTTTATAATTATTATTGTACTTGTGCATACAGAACTAATTCAGTGAGAACAGACAAAGTATTCTAAGATAGCTAGTTTTCAAATAAAACTGAAAGCCTAAAAGAGGCACAGGATCTTAGTCCTTATGAGTAACATTCCATAGCTGGCTGGCCTTGAACAGAAAAAATGTATTTTTCTTTAATCAACTTTGCTAGCTATGCTGGATCATTTTGAGTTAATATTTCTACAACTATATTTCTGCTATAAACAGCATTACTTTGCCAAATTTTATAGCAATATCTAGTCAAATAAATGCAAATTAATTCAGCTTACTTCATTTATCTGACCAATTTATTAAAATAGAAAAATACACTGGATTTTTGTACTTATACACTCTCAAGTAATAAGCTAATAACATCTCAACGATTTTGAAGTACATCTTTCAGATACTTTAATATATTTAAGTAGGCCATATAAATAAGCCTTTATTTGGAGAAACCAGTCCCAGTGAATAAAATTATTTATTTATTTAAATAAGTGACCACCTGATATAGACCAGTGTATTTCTACAGGCATGACTTTAAGTCATATAAGGTACTCATCTGGGAAAAAAACTTTTAATGCTTATTTATGCAATCAATTAGTTAAGATTGGTGTGCCATTAGGTTTAGTGACATTTTGAATCCCAGAAACATTCCCTTCCCATTTTAGCTCTTCATGGTTATGGACAGGGAATGCTTTTTTTGGGGGGGGGAGGTTAGAACAATAATTATTTTAGGTCAAATATAAAGACATGAAGACACACACAACAGACAGCTTATTCCAGAATTATCCTGTTACATGGTTTTCAGTCATTTGACTAATCTCCTATTTACAAAAATGATCATCTTTTGCCTTTCACCAAATACCCTGATTAAGGAAGCTAAATTTATGGCATCTAGGCACCATTGACTGTCCTTATCTGTGTGTGATACACAAAAGATGCTTTATGTGCTTGAAAATTTGGAGATGCTTTCCAGAGGGAGTAATTTTGTTGCCTGACAATTTGTGATCACTTGTAAAGATCAGGTACTCTTTTTAGCCTTTAATTTTAATAATTAAAAATTAATTGAGTCCAACTTCAGGCATTTACCTATAGTATCCTGTGCCCACAAACAAGAAAATATATATTTTCATTTTGTTCTGGTTGTGTAATTAATAAATATATACTTTTGGTGGTATTATAAAATGAATGATAAAATTGGCAGTTTATTTGTTTACTGTGAGAAAAGAATGTATAAATCAGTGATTCTCAACCTTCCTAGGTCAGTGATCTTTTAAAACAACCCCTCAGGTTTAAAATTATTTTGTTGCTATTTCATAACTGTAATTTTTTACTTTTATGAACTGTGGTATAAATATCTCATATTCAGGATATCTGATGTGTGACCCACTATACATTGAGAACCTGTTGTACAAATAGTCAGATGATATGTTGAATCTCTAGCTTCTTATTAAGAAAAGGAGCCACAATATTTATTCATTTTCTACTGCAAATACTGAACATATGAAGCCCCATTTCATTGAAGTGGGAGAGGGAGTTTCTCTTGTTACTGCAAGTTAAATGATATGTGGACAAAATCACACCTAATTATATTGAGTAGATCAATAGTGTATTGATAAGAATATAGATAGTATTGTTGAAGGAACTGAACACTTGCAAACAGAGCCAATATCATTGCATATAGTTTCAGACAGTAACAGAAAATAAATGTCAATGATGAAAGTTGGCATATTTGTTTGGAAATGAGCCTATACTGGAAAGAATTGAAAGCATAACTTTTTGACAGATCAGCAATAAATTTAAACTTTAATTTCATATAGCAATGCAATATAAAAACTCATAGGCATAAAAAAGGAACTTGGAAGAGAGTTTTATATATAAATTAGTTGTGAATTGTAAAATATGCCTAAAGCTGAACTCATTTACTGAAACATTAAAGCTTATCAATCATTAATGAATCATATATATATATATATATATATATTTATACATATATGCAAATGTACATATTGTGAAATTTTTCAATAGTATATTTTCATAGTACTTGTGAGAGACAATGTTGGTTACTTAATCTGTGAATTCACAACTCCCAATATCTTCTTAAATTTTGATGTTAAAATTTTGAGTCTGAAACATAGGTCTTAGGTTAGTGGTGATTGCTTACCAGAGCATAGAAATCTTTAGTCCTACAAAGGATAAATTGAAGTTAGAGAATATGACCTGAATTTGAGCCATTTCACAGCTAACTTAACAGCTCCCTAGCTAAAGAAATAGCAAAGATATCTGAAGTTCCCTATGACACACAGAGGGCATCACATGGGCTGAATTGGCATCACTGAAAGTAAAGAATCGTAAAGAACCGACCAAGTTCATATTGGCCATTCTACTGTCATCTACATTTGGAGACTTTAGTTCCTTTCTGTGAATGTTCCTCACTGGTTATTCCAGAGTCAGTGAGTTCCTAGTAACTCCGGTCATCTATCTCTATGGGTCTCCTCATGATCCTGATCTTTTTGCTCATATACTCTCTCTTCCTTTTCTTAAGCTGGACCAGGAGCTTGGCACAGTGCTTAGCTATGGATCTTTGCTTCTGCTTTCATCAGTCTCTGAAGGTTCTATAATGACAATTAGGGTGGTCATTCATTTGGTCATTCTGTTTAGGTAAACTCTCCACTATTGCTTGGAGTCCTAGCCAGGGACATCGTGTGGGATCTTGGAGTTTTCCCAGCACCAATTTCTCTCTAACCCTTCAATGGCTTCCTCTATAAGATACCTATTTTTTTCCCTCTGTGTTGCTCCTCCCACTCAACCATCTCATTATCTTGTGATCTCTTCCCACTTTCCCTTGCTCACTCCAATTCACTCAGGAGATCTTCCCGACTTTCCCTTCCCAGGAGGATCACTGGAGGTCCCTCTTATGTTCCTCCTGTTATCCAACTGCTAAGGGTTTATGGATGGTAGCCTGGTTATCCTTTGAATTATGTCAAAACCTCACTTATGAGTGAGTACATACCTTGTCTATATTATCTCACCTAGGACAATACTCTCCATTTGCCTGAAAATTCCAGAATGTATTTTTTTTCCTGCTGAGTAGTATTTAATTGTGTAAAAGTACCACAATTTTTTAATCCATACTTCAGTTGAGGGGCATGCAGTTTGTTTCCAGATTCTGTTATTACAAATAATGCTGCAATGAGCATAGTCATGCTGTTGTTCTTATGGTAGGAATGTGCATCCTTTGTGTATATGCCAAGTAGTGGTATTGCTAGTACATTGGGTAAACTGATTCCCTATTTTCAAAGGAACTGCCATACTGATTTGTTATATTGTGGTTTCTTGGGTCCCGGGTGGCCAGAGGCCCAGACCCACAGACCTGCAGCCCCAGACCCCTTAGTCACCTGCTACTGCTCAGGCCCACAAAATGACTCAGACGCTTATATTAACTTCATGCTGTTTGGCCTATGGCTCAGGCACATTCCTAGCTTACTCTTACATCTTAACTCAACCCATTTCTATTAATCTTTCTGCCACGTGGACTGTGTCTCACCTGTGTTCCTTATATGTTGTTCCTTTGGGCTTCTGGCTCAGTCTCTCTCTCTCCTTACATGTTGATCCTTTGGGCTTTTGGTTCCTTCTTTGACTCTGCCTTGTCCTCCTACCTACTGTGATGCCTCCTTCTACTTTTTCTATGGTGCCTGTCATGGGCCAAAACAGCTCCTTTATTTAAATATTGCTATTCACAGCATACAGAAAGCATTTCCACATCACTTCCCCCTTTCTGTATAATAAAAAAGAAAGGCTTCAATTTTAACAAAGCAAAATTATATATAACAAAACAGCTATCAAGCAAGAATTACAGTTATAACATATACTCTATTTGTATTTAGCAAACTTAAAGAAAATATTCTTATCATCTACCTTATCCTTATGAATCTAAAGTTTCATATCCAATATACCCTTTAAATTACTAAGAAAAACTATACCTATAACTATGAAATCTTTAACTACATCAAAGACCACAGAAGGATATATTTACCCAAGTAAACCAGAAGTGCAAGTGACTTCCAAAATCTAGAAAGGACAGGGATGACACCTATCTGCCTGGACAGTCACCCAAAGTTTTTTTTATATAAAGTTGGGGCATCTATCTTCAGCCTACAGGCCCAGAGTCTCTTTTCATTTCAGTGAAGCAGGAAATCTGCTGTGTCAATTCTGGTATAGTTATTCAGTTGTTTCTCCTCGAGTCCTGAAGAATGTCTGACAGTTTTTTTCTGTAAAACAGGAACCTGAATGACCATTTGGCTTGTTCTACCAAAGTTCAGAGGTCACCTTTCTGTGGAACCTGCATGTACAGTTTTAACAGCATACTGTCAACTAATCAATATAACAGGTTCATGTCCAGTGGCTAACCGCTGCCACAAAGAAACTAATCTATATATGGAGTTTCTTCGATGCCCATTTTTCTCTTGAAGTAAATTAGTGCTGCCAGGAGCAGATCTGTCTCACTGTCTAGAAAAGTCCAAGTTCTTAAAACATTTAAATGCCATATTCTGTAGGTCTTAGAAGTGTTTGAAGATTACCTATCTAATTGAATTATATCTTTGTATACCTAAAAATCTAACTAACATGCATTTCTTAATTATACATTACAATTTTAAATCAGTTACATAAACATCATATCTTAAACAAGAGTAGAAAAATACAGCATAAGAGAGAGAATTGACCTTAAATTTGTATCACTAAACAAAAATCTGAACCAACATAAAACATTTTGAGATTAACAGCTGATTTCCTGATCTAAGCAAATACAATAATCTAACTTTTTTTTTAAAAAAAAAATCATTGATATACCATATCCCCTTTTTCTTCTTAGAGAGTAACTATGACCAATAACCAGTTATAATGAAAATACATTTATAAACAATATTTGGGAATTTGGATGTAGTTTTCCATTACTTTTTCCCTCTGAATAAGGGGCATTGAAAATCTCATGGGTTCTTGAGACTGGATCATAGTCTGAAGCTCTGTATCTGATATGTCCATCTCCTCCCATCAGAGAATTTTTCAGGGGGTCTTGGTTGATGAAACATATTTGCCTGGAAGCAATCCATAGGTTCTCATCTTCTGTGGAAACAAAAAAACTCTTCCAAAGCAGTAAATCCTTAGACACAAATTTCAAAATCAAGACACCTTTAAAATATATATTTGTAATAGTAGGTTCTCGGGTCCCGGGCAGCCAGAGATCCGAGACCCACAGACCTGCCGCCCGGGACTGCTTAGCCGCCCAGCCACCCAGACCCCCAGAAAGGACTCAGACGCTTCTATTAACTTCATGCTGTTTGGCCTATGGCTCAGGCACATTGCTAGCTAGCTCTTACATCTTAAATCAACCCATTTCTATTAATCTGTTGGCCATGTGGCCCGTGTGGCTCACCCGTGCTCCTTACATGTTGCTCCTTGGGCGGCTGGCTCGATCTGCCTGACTCTGCCCTGCTTCTCCTACCTATGTTCTGATCTCTCCTCCTACTTCTTCTATGGTGTCTGCCATGGCCCAAAACAGCTCCTTTATTTGAAGATTGAGATTCACAGCATACAAAAACTCATTCCCACATCACTTCCCCCTTTCTGTCTAATCAAAAAGGAACGTTTCAATTTTAACATAGCAAAATTACATATAACAAAATAACTATCAAACAAGAATTATAGTTACAATATCAAGTCTATTTGTATTTAGCAAAATTAAAGAAAATACTCTATCATCTATTTTATCTTTATGAATCTAAAGTTTTATATCTAATATATCTTTCAAATGACTAAGAAAAACTATACCTATAACTATCTAATCTTCAACTACATCAAAGACCACAAGGATATATTTACCCAAGTAAGCCAGAAGTGCAAGCGACTTCTAAAAGCTAGAAAGGACAGAGATGACACCTATCTGCCTGGACAGTCACCCAAAGTTCCTTTATAAAGTTGGGGCATCCATCTTCAGCCTACAGGCCCAAAGTCTCCTTTCATTTCAGTGAAGCAGGAAATCTGCTCTGTCCATTTTGGCACAGTTTATCAGTTGCTTCTCCTCGAGTCCTGAAGAATGTCTGACAGTTTTCCCTGCAAAGCAGGAACCTGAATGACCATCTAGGCTTGTTCTGCCAAAGTTTAGAGGTCCTCTTCTTATGGAAAATGCATGTCCAGTTAAACAGCATACTGTCAAGCAGTCAATATAAGAACAGGTCCTTATCCAGTGGCTAACCATTGCCACAAAGAGAGTAGACTCCATATGGAGTTTCTTCGATGCCCATTTTCCTGTTGAATTAAATTTGTGCTGCCAGGAGCAGATCTGTCTCACTGTCCAGAAAAGTCTCAGCTCTTAAAACATTTTAAATGCCATATTCTGTAGGTCTTAGAAGTATTTGAAGATTACCTATCTAATTGAAATATATCTTTGTATACCTAAAAATCTTAACTAACCTAACTATAAGTTTGATTATCAAAAGTGACTATTAACCATTTTGTTTACACTGACAGTTTTTCATATGTTGAACCATCCCTGCATCGCTGAAATGAAGTCATTGTGGATGATTTTTTAATATGTTCTTGAATTTGGTTTGCCAATATTTTATTGAGTATTTTGATATCAATATCCATGAGGGAGATTGATCTTTAATTCTCTTTCTTTGTCAAATCTTTGTGTGTTTTGAGTGTCAGGGTGATGGTAGCCTCATAGAAAGAGTTTGGCAATGTTCCTTTTGTTTCTATTGTGTGCAACAACTTGAAGAATATTGGTATTAGTTCTTTAAAATTCTGGTAGAATTCTGTATGGAAGCCATCTGTCCCTGGGTTGTTTTGTTTATTTGTTTTTTGCTTGAAATACTTTTGATAACTTCTTCTATTTCCTTAGGTGTTTTAGGTCTATTTAGGTCATTTATCTGCTCTCGATTTAGTTTTGGTAAGTGATACCTGTCCAAAAGCTGTTCATTTCTTTTAGGTTTTCCAATTTTGCAGACTACAGATCTTTGAAGTATGACCTAATGATTCTTTGGATTTCTTTGGTGTCTATTGTGATGTTCCCAGTTTTAAAAATGTTTATTTGGATATTTTCTCACTGTCTTTTAGTTAGTTTGAATAAAGGTTGGTCTATCTTCTTGAGTTTCTAAAAGAACCAATTCTTTGTGTGAGAATTATTCATGTAAGCATCAGTGCTAAGAATTTTCCTCTTACAACTCTTTCATTGTGCTCCATAAGTTAGGGTATGTTGTGCACTTATTTTCATTAAATTCTAGGAAGTCTTATTTTCTTTATTTCTTCCTTGATCCAGATGTGGTTCAATTGTAAGGTATTCAGTTTCCATGAGTTTTTAGACTTTCTATGATTTGTGTTATTGTTGAATTCTAACTTTAGTCCATGGTGATCTGATAGAATACAAGGAGTTAATCTCATTTTTGTATATATTAATATTTGTTTTATGACCAAGTATGTGGTCAACTTTAGAGATAGTTTTATGAAGTACAGAGAAGAATGCATATTCTTTGGTATTTCTGTGGATTGTTTTGTATATATCTGTTAAGTCTTTTTGAGTCACAATATCTGTTAGCCCCCTTATTTCTCTGTTTAGTTTCTGTCTGGAAGACATATCCATTGGTAAGTGTAAGGTATTGAAATCTCCCACTATAGCATATAGGGTTTAATGTAAGTGTTAAGTTTTAATAATGTTTCTCTTACATATATAGGTACCCTTTTATTGGGGACATAAATGTTTAGGACTGAAATTTCATCTTGATGGATTTTTCCTGAGATGAATAAGTAATGACCCTCCTGATCTCTTTTGATTGATTTTAGTTTGAAGTCTATTTTCTTAGATATTAAAACAGCTATACCAGCTTGTTTCATGAGTCCATTTAATTGGAAAGTCTTTTCCCAACTCTTTACTCTGAGGCAGTGTCTGTCTTTGATGTAGAGGTGTGTTTCTTGTATGCAGTAGAAGTATAGATCTGTTTTCATGCCTATTGTGTTAGCCTGTGTCTTTTTAGAGGAAAATTGGCATTTTCTTCTGTGAGATCATCTATTGTTTGTGGTTTTGTGGGTGTTTATAGCTTTTTTAGCTTGAAGTTTTTCTTCCAGTGCTTTCTATAGTTCTGGATTATGGACAAGTATTGTTTAAATCTGGTTTTGTCATTGAATATTTTGTTTTCTCTGTCTATAGTGATTGAGAGTTTTGCACTGTATAATAGTCTTGGCTGGCATTTGTGGTCTCTTAGTGTACTTATAACATCTGCCCAGGACCTCTATCTTTCATAGTCTCCATTGAGAAGTCAGGCATTATTCTAATGGGTTTGCCATTTATAGGTTACTTGCCTTTTTCCTTTGCAACTCTTAAAATTCTTTCTTTATTCTCTATGTTTAGTGCTTTGATTATTATATGGCAAGAAGACTTTTGGGGGGGGTCTAGTCTATTTGGTGTTCTGTAAGGATTCTTGGATCTTTATAGGCCTTTCCTTTTTAGGTCAGGAAAATTTTCTTCTATGATTTTTTCTGATTTTGTTGAATATATTTTCTGTGCCTTTGAGCTGGTATTCTTCTCCTTCTATTTGTATTTGTCTAAGTTTGACCTTTTCATGGTGTCCCATATTTCCTAGACACTTTTTGTTACACTTTTTTATTTTTAATTTTTTCTTTGACTGATGTATCTATTGCCACTATTGAATCTTCAACACCAGAGATTCTTTCTTCCATCCCTTGCATTTTGTTAATTATGCTGCATCTGTAGTTCCAGTTTTTTCCTTCATATTTTCTATTTCCAGAATTCCCTCAGTTTGAATCTCTTTTATTGCTTCTATTTAAGACTTTCACTGTTTCTTTCACCTCTCTTAGTTTTTCCAGTTATTTGCTTATCTTTTTCTCTATTCCTTTAAGAGCGTTTTTTTCATTTCTGTTTAAAATTTTCTCTTAAAGACTTCTATCATCTTTATGAAGATATTTTTAAGGTTGTTTTCCTTGGCTTCTTCTGTATTGGAATATTTAGGTCTTGCTGTTGTAGAACCACTAGGCTGTAGTGGTGTCATATTGTTCTTCATGTTGTTGAATAAATTTTTGCACTAGGTCCTACCCATCTCTTCTGATGATCAGTACATGTGTTGTCTGTTTTAGCTAGCTTCTTTTGGTCTTCTAAGTGCCCTTGGTGCAACTGGAGCCCTTGGAGATCTAATAGGCTGTGGATTCTGTGTCTCAAGGAAAATTGATTTCAGCAGCTAGAGCTGTTGTAAAGAAACTCTTCACAGTCTGTTTCTTAGGAAGCAGTTGCAGCTGGAGCTGTTCTTGGGTTCTCCAGAGTCTGTGTCTCAGAAAGCCGCTGAGGTTGGGGAATGGGTGGTTGGGGAAATGGATTGAAGCTTATGGGGTAGAATATCCTATGCGGGGATGGGGTATGATATTCAGGCATGGAGTCAGGGGTTCTGCTTGGCTGTCAGCAGCTGGAGGTGAGATGAATTAGGGAAACTTGTTATGTGCCCTGTTGTGGAGACCTAGTGGCTACCCTAGCTGGCCTGGCTGGCCATCTGGGAAGAGGGTAACTCACCTCTTCTTCTGGGATTCTCCAGAGCATTGTAATTTATGTTCTTTTGTATTTGTGTTTTACCAAAGTTTCTACAAAGAGTTATATATTCAATCCAGTTCTGTTTTCATCTTTCAAACACCTGGCAGGCATGTCATGTTTTCCATATCAACCGTGTTCTCTGCTCAGCTCCCACACAGTGCACTCACAGCACACTGCCTCATGTACTTTTTCTGGATACCTACATTCAGTATTTCTTGCACGTCTGTAGTAGTGTGGTTTCTCAGTCCCGGGGGGCCAGGGGCCTGGACCTACAGATCTGCCACCTGAGACCCCTTAGCCACCCAGCCACTCAGGTCCCCAGAAATGACTCATAGGCTTATGTTAACTTCATGCTGTTTGGCCTATGGCTCAGGCACATTGTTAGCTAGCTCTTACATCTTAAATCATCCCATTTCTATTAATCTGTCTGCCACGTGGCCCATGGCTCACCTGTGCTCCTACATGTTGCTCCTGTGGGCTTCAGCTGGATCTGCCTCTGACTCTGCCCTTCCTTTCCTACCTATTCTGCTTCCTCCTCCTACTTCTTCTGTGGTGCCTGTCATGGCCCAAAACAGCTCCTTTATTTAAAGATTGAGATTCAGAGCATACAGAAAGGCATCCCCACATCACATGTCTTTTACTTTTTTGTTGGGAACTTAAAGTTTAGATATTATATTCTGTCACTGTAAAGTACTTAAATATTTTCACTGTCTGGGACTGCTATTTTTTTAATTTCTTATTTGTTTAGTGACTGCATAAATTGTTTCAGTAAAATCTACTCCGTCCCACAACCATCAATAGGGTTCAATGTGTTGTTTAGGTAGGCACAGTTTCTGATTTTTGCTGTGTCTCTGGGTTGACATGGAAGTTGATAGAACTTATTCTTTTTGTATACCACACCCAATAATAAATCTCTCCACTATTGACTTTATTTATTTGACTTTTTTGCTGTATTGCCTAAAAATGTCCTGAATAATAATTACTTAGTCTGCACAAAAATCAAAGCAAATTTTGGCTTCTTAAAAGAAATATTGTCAGTGTCTCAGTTTTGTTCTTGATCACTTACTATGCTCTTTACAGTACTGATTTCAGTGATCTTACTGTTAGGCTGTATTCTTCAAAAATCTTAGAGTTTCATCCTTGTTCTGGCACCCTTTCATTTTCATAATAAAACAAAATGATGGGAATCAAGCTGGACAAAAAAGAATATTTTCATCTTATATTTTCAGGGATATAGAGTCCATCATGGCAGGGATGAAATGACAACAGGCAGAGAAAACAGGGATGCAGGAGCAGGAAACTGGTAATCACATTTAGTCAGGCTGCTTATATGAACTTAAAGCTAGGGGACTGGAGAGATGGCTCAGAGGTTAAAAGTGCTGGCTGCTCTTTCAGAGGACCTGAGTTCATTTCAACAACCACATGGTGGCTCTCAACCATCTGTAATGAGATCTGGTACCCTCGCCAGGTGTACAGACACACATGAGTACAGAACACTGTATACATAATAAATAAATGAAAATAGAAAAACTTAAAGCCCACCCCAGTGGTGTACTTCCCCTATAAAACGACAAACTGGTAAGGGGTTCATAACCTTGGCAAAAAATTGTAACAACTGGGAACACAGTTTGATAATACCTGAGTCTACAAGAAACATTTCCTTTTCAAACCAACAGGAGCTCTGGTCTTTACTAACTATATTGTGCATTCTGTTGGGTAAGTTCCTTTAGACTTAAATTCCATAAAGGAAGTTAGTTTTTTGAGGCATGATTAAGTACTATTTGTTTTAAGATTTTTTTGTGCCTTCATGCAGAAATCCTGAGCCAAAATTATGGAGATTGAGGTAGGGAACAAAGTACTAGGTTTCTTTCTGAGTGACACTCCTGGTACAGAAACTGAACAGTGGAGTAAAAAAGAACGGAACACTGAATGTCTTGGACTGATGTCAACATGTTTTAATTTAGGGTAATCAGAATCCCAGGGACATAGACTGGTCATACAGAGAACAGCCACTGCTATACCACATCATAAACTACCAGTGCCTGGATCTTAACCTGAGTAACAAGTGGCTCACGATTTAATGAGCATGCTCTGTCCTCTTTCTCCCATTTGAAGACTGAAGACACTGAACGTTCTTGTGATATTGTATATGCTTCTTTGAGTTAGAACATTGCAAGGGTGAGTAACCAGCCCCCATCTGCTACCAAGAGTCCTTCAAGAAATGCTTTCTCAGGAGGAAAGAAGGGAAACAACTTCTAAAATAACTTCACACACAATGGCAAATGGTCTTCATTCTATCTGCAATTTACTGTTGTGTTCTTAGTTCTTTCTTCTTTATTCTTCTACGTCTTTATTTTTCTACATCTCTATTCTTCTCCCTCTTACAAATTTGCAAGAATATATATGGATATATTATATTATATAATGAATATATATACACACAAGCACACACACATACATATATATGTATATATGTATATATATATATATATACCCACACACACAAGCACAGACACATACAAACATATATCTCCATTCGTTTAGCAACTTGTTTGTAAAAACTACAAAGCTAATTCACAGGGACAAGCATTCTGATAAGAGTCACACTTGGCAAAGACTTGTTCAGCTTAATTAGTGACTGACAACAGCTAAAGGTTGTAAGAAGTTTTGGCTCATCTCTTAAAGAGATAGCCAACCAATGAGAGATTTAGGGAAAAGGCAAAGAATATGTGTGCTATTTTATGTGATTATTAATATCTGGACATGGTTAGTTAGTTAATAGTCTTTTTTTGTTAATCACCCCAATATCAAGATCTAAACATAGTTACTCAGTCTAAAATCTTGGATTAAAATTTGCATAGAAATAAATACAAAGTTATAATTGTTTTTGAGTCAAAGCATGGAGTTATTGATAAGGAGGGCTGTTGAAGGGAGCTTAGGACAACAAAGTTACTATAAATACCTTGAAAGATGATCTAACAAGCCCATATACCTGTACTCTCACCTCCTGTCTGATATAATTCTTCTGAAGGGTTTTGATCCAACAAGGCCAAACATCTGCAACTTTGCTCATGAATAAAATCTGTGAATGTTCTACCTATAAGTGTCCCAAGGACAATTTTTTTTTTTTGGCCAATTTGTCCTTTCAGCAAGCCAAGTCTAGAGAACAGATCTTGAAGTGTCTACAGTCTACAATCTATAGTTATGAAGCATATCCTAATATATTTCCTTTATATCATAATTATACATCTAATGAGATGTCATTTTCCTGACCACCCATGGATATGTGTATGCCCATAAGTTTGACATGTAATCATGACATTACATGTACATATTACATGGAAATACATGGTAAAAGGGGGGATATTATAGTTGTTTTTTGCACAAGGGAAAATATAGGTGAAAGCATTTTCTCAAAGTGGAGGCTTGCAGGTTTGTCTGATAGGCTACCCTATCAGAGAAACATGCGCCTGGTGGGTTGACATCTGAATTACCAATTGCTATGTGCTGTATTTGAGTTCTGGCCTGCAATAGCTTGTCACAATAACTCCTGGCAGAATATCACAAATGTGGTCTCTTTTAAAACACTCTTTAATCACTATTTATAGTAGATATTTGCTTAGTAGCTCATTAATAGCTTTTAAAGAATTCTGAGCATTTTTGTGTTTGTATTTTTACAAAGCTTTTCCTTCTTTTTTTGTTTGTTTTTTTAGTTTCTCTGGGAGTCAGATTAGGCGGAAGGCAAGAAGTTCATTTCTTATGCAATAATTTAATTATTTATTTATATATAAGAATAAAACAGGAACTGAAAATTTTCTTAACTATTAAAAGAAATGAATTGAATGAGAACTTTGCAGATAGATTTGGTGTGAATGACCTAATTTGTTACCTTAAATGTGCTTCTAAATTCTCAGAGCATCTGAAACATGTGAAAATATAAATAGAGTGTAAAGTTCTGATTTTAAATATAATGTGCTAATTTCAAACTATTGGTGGCACTTTAAATATCATGCAATTTTTTTGACCAAGAATGAAGACAAAGACAGATTAAAACATTTTAAAGAAAATAAATTACTGTAAATGATTATAAATATGTAAATCAGGTATTTATATATAAATTTGCCATTTCTCTTGCCATAAAATTCTTCTAACCTTTTATTTTTTATTTTATCTAAAGTGCTTATATAAAAATCACAAAAATAAATTACCTTAATGTCAAATTGAGTTTTTATGAAAACATAATTTCTTACAGACTCTAATCTATTCAGTTAAAAGTCTAAAAGACATTTGTATTTTATAAATAAGAGGATCAAACGCTCAGAATGATTTCTTAAAATTATTCATAAGAAAAATTATGTTTAATTTTCATGCAACTTTCTAGGGAGAAGTATATTCTCACCAATCAGTGTCTTATATATTTTAGGCTGCTGACGTTAGCTAGTGCTAAGCAGTTCTGCCCCTGCAACTTGATTTTTAAGTTATAGTTAATATTTACTTGAAATCCAATGGAATTGTTGAATAAGAAACCTTTATTTTTAAAAGAATTTAATAAATCATTACATTTACAGTCCCTTGAGATCCCATGATTAATAAAACACATGTTTAAGTAAGTTTTGGTCATAGTTAATTCTGCATGTACAACAGTCTTGATCATGTTAAAGTAGGATATTTCCCCTCAAAACCCCTATTAATAAACCCTATCAGTAGTGCCATTTTAAATGAAGATGGCTTACATAAGTTCATATATTTGAGTATCTCCCCAATTGTCGCAGCTGTTTGGGAAGTATTATGCGGTGGGCCTCATTGGAAAAGATGTGTCACTGGGGCAGCTTTGAGGTTGAAGAGACTATAGTAGACATAGTATCATTTTTGTCTGTTTGTTCATTTTGTTTATGTTTTTGTTTAGATTTGTTTTTTGACTGCCTTCTTCACATCAGGTAGCAAAGCTCTCAATTACTGTCCCAGGGCCATAACTGTTTGCTTCCTAATATGATAGAAATGGATGAACCTTCTGAAACTGTTATGTAAGGCCCCAAGTAAACTATATTCTCTTACTGAGTTGACGTGGTCATCTTATCTCTTCACAGCAATAAAACAACCAAAACTCAAGTTTTCAGGGACTGTGATATTGTTATGACAGATCTGACTATGATGTTGTTTGGAGACGTATGAAAGATTTGGGGACTTGGGACAAGAAAAGCATTTGAGGTTGAATGTTTTAAGTGTGGTGACTGGGTTATCCTACCAGGAGCATGAAGAAAGGTGGTGCTAAGAACACTGTGGGCTATGGGGACAGCTCTAGAGGTTATACAAAGAAAGAGTACTGGAGACTAGACTTGTGATATTTTTACAAGAATGGGGGTGCCTTTTGTCTTTTTCCTAAATATTTTTCAGAGTCTAAATTGATGAATTTTGGATTAGTGGCATTGACAGAGGAGATTTCAAGGCACCCTGACACTTCATCACAATGTTATTTATTGCTTTTATGGGGGTCTACATTAAAAAGGAGCAAGCTAGACAAAGGGAATTACAAATAGTCCAATTTGAGGAAAAAGGAGCACCAAGGAATGTGATATTTAAGGGCTATCCTGGGCTCAAGAAGATTAAAAGGCTTAAAGAAAAGCCAGATTCTAAATGGAATAAAAGCAGTGGTGACCGTTGTGCAAATTCTCACATAGTTAACCCTGCAACTTATGAAAGGCAACATTCTGAAAGATAGCCTAAGCTCAAACAACAACAGAATATTTATGCAAATGCAAGTCATCAAGGGGAGGCAGACATCATCCAAAGAGGAGTTTGTAGCTTTGGCTAATTTGTACTGAGTGTCCAGTCAAGAAGGATACAAGGCATTGTGAGATGCTCTCTGTGGAAATGAAAGCCACTGAGGTTGTGTATTTGTCAGGTAGATATGACATGGTGGCCTGGAGAAGTCATTGTGCAACGCTGTGAAGGTGAGACAAAGCTTGCACTAGAGAAGCCAAGAATTTGGGATGCCAGAACTGTGGAATACTTGCCAAGGAAAGCTGCAGACTGCCTGTGGAAGCAGAACAAGATATTGAAGGATCTTGCTGTCAAAACAGCTGAAATGATTTAAAGGTCTGAAAAATGCATTTACATCAGAGATGGAAATTTAGAATTTGGAGGATTGGGGAGAGGAATGTGGTAGTTTTAATGAGAATGTCTCTGATATGCTCATATATCGACATATTTAGTCCCCACTTGAATTATTTGTGAAGAATTAGGATCTGTGTCCTTTTGTAGTAATTGTGCCCTTGTCAAGAGGGGTAGTGTGTCTCTATGGGTTTTGAGGTTTCAAAAGATTACACCAGTCTCTCACCCTCTCTCCCCCCTCTTCCCCCTCTCTCTCCCTCTCTCCCTCCCTCCCTTCCTCCCTTTGTCCCTCTCTTCCTCTCTCTCTCCCTCTCCCTCTTTGCTACCCCCCCCACCTACTTCCTCAGCTTTAAAGCTCTTGGCTATTCCTCCAGTGCCATGTCTGTCTAATTCCCACCATGATGATAATGGACTAAGATTCTGAAACTGTAAGCAAATCCCAATTGACTGAATCATTTTACAAGAAGTCTTGGTTATGGTGACTCTTCATTGCAATAGAATAGTAACTAAGACACACGCTGTGTGTGTGTGTATTTATGTATGTGTGTTGTTTAAATGTCTATCACATAGAAGTACCAAAAAGCCACTCATCTAACCTTCCAGCTATACACCAAAATACCACCGAACATGATGCTTTATTGTTTGGTGAATGGAAGAAACAAATTATCCAAATAAAGTCACAAATACACCTGTTATGGGAACATCATAATTTTTTCAACCTAAACAGAAAGACTATAATTTAGTCAAATACATAACTCAGTCTTAAACCCAGTCAATATCATAGGTGTCTGCAAGGACCAAGTGTGTGACAGTTTATAAAATATTTTAATTCCATTCTCTCCAATATTAAAAATCACACTTCTCCACATCAATCAGGGATAAATGGGAGCACTTTTATTTTAAATCCAATTTTAAGCTTGCTGCCAACTACAATTGGCAGTTTTGAAATATAGTTTTAAAACTATATTAAATTGGTTTACTTTTACCACTAGTTGAAATCACCCTTCCTAAGCTTGAATTTGAAATGAATGAAAAGTTGTAGTTAATCACTTTGGAGCTATGGTCTTTTTAATTTTGTTTTGCTTTTTGGAGACACAGTTTTCTGTGTAACAGTCCTGGCTGTCTTGGAACTTGCTTTGTGAACCAAGCTGGCCTTCAAAGTTACCACTCCCTGACCTTCATGGCTTGGCTTTTTGGGTGGCTTTGTCCCCTGATATTCCTGACTAATTTTATTAAATATATAATATATCACTAGAGAGAGCCTAACTAAGGATTGAGATTTGTGTTACAGAAATACCTAATGAAGGTTTGTATATAACATACCCATACAAACATGGTAATTCTTTAAGAAACAGTATCAGATACTGGTCTTAAAGACCTTCACTTATGGTTACATTCCTTAGAATATTCTTTTAAAATTCTACAAATCTCTGTATGGCTATGTTCCCTGAGTTTATGTTTTACTCCAAGAAAAATTTATTTCTTATCTTAATTCTATCTTTGTTTCATAAATTTCTGCATTACAATAAAAGCATTAATCTGGGGCTTAATGTATGCCATTTCTAGTAACCCAGAAAACAAGCTGATTATTTCAGACTCCTGTTTCTGTTAGTGTGTGGGACCAAAGCAAGGGTGAGGAAAGAGATCTCTCATTTTACTAATACTCATAGAAGATTCTAGAATCAATTTTTTTTCACTGAATCTTGTAATCACACATTCAAAGGGTTTTGGCTCTGCAATTTCTTTCAGGTCCACTGCTTGTAGGGATTAAAATATTTATATTCACAAAATTCATTTGTTTAATTGCATCCAAAACTTATACATCTTCTTTGCTTTTTTCATAATATAATATTTTATTTCTTTTCTATAATTCTCTTTTGTTTTACCTGGTTGCATTATATTCAACACTATTTCCAAATACAATCCTAACTAGAAAGGCATTTTCCCCCCAGAGCTCTGTAGTGAGTGTTATGTGACTTTCCCATCACCTTCTCATACTCTGCTTACTGCCAGTATCTTTTCCCTGACTAGTTGTCTTGCTGTTTCCTCCTGCTTCCCACCCTGTTCACATATTAGAGCATTGTTTCCTGTGGTGATATTTTGTTTATGCTCTAAAAAATGAAGCTTGTCTAGTGATCAGAGGGCAGAGACAGCCACTAGTTAGCCATAAAGGCCAGGCAGTTCTGGCACATACTTTTAATCGCAGAACTTTTGAGGAGGAATCAGGAGATCAAGAGTTTAAGGCTACCTGAGCTACATGAGATTGAATATGTCTAAAAGAGAAGCAGAGCCAGGAGGTGGTGGTGATGGTGGTGGTGGTCATGGTGGCTCACATCTTTAATCCAAGCATTAGGGTGGTGGAGATAGGATCTCACCCATTCAATCTGAGGATCACAGAGATAGGATCTCCCCTCTTTTGGCCTGAGAATCTGATAGAGGTAAGAAATCTGGTTCCTTTGTCTCTCTGATCTTTCAGAATTTACCCCAATATCTGCCTCCAATTATTTACTATCAAGATCAGTTAGGGCTTGTGTTGAAGTCTCCCTTGTCTTTCTTTTCTTGGATTGTGCATCTCACCCATACACTGTTTTTTTTATCTTGTTCCCATAAATCTCAGTTTGCTAATAATATTCTTTCATGACTATAGCTTCTTATACTTTGTTTGCTTTGTGTTAAAACATCAGTATATGATATAATACATCTTACTTGTTTCTTTACATATAATGTAGAATATCTATTTTCATCATAGCTGGAAACTCAGAATGAGAAAAATAATGTAGTAAAATATCAATTAATTATTTGCTGAGTGAATATAAATAACCATCACATAGATTAATGAATTGCCCTAACATACTCTGAGGCAAAGAATTTCAAAACAATTTATATAGTACTATGAATGGAAAAATAATCAGGTTGATTGTTAATTTCTGTTTATTTTTTTCCTTAGAACCAATTGTATGGATATGGTAATATTGACAAAATTGCTGAATGTCAGAAAACCATGTGGAACTGTACACATAGTTATGTAACATCCTCAAAGTCTATTGTTGGCTTTGAACTCTACATCTTCTAACTAAGTCTACTAAGTTTATCAAATGTCTTCATAATTGGCAATGCTTGTAAAGTAAATCTGTGTTCTTTCCAGCTTTGAATCCCTTTATAATTACATTTTACTGAATGATAATCTGTACCTATTGTTTCTTTCTTAATTCATCTGGGTTTATGTCATCTATAAAAGAAGGTACAACAAGCTGAAATATGAACTAGACTTTTGTCTTTTCTAGCTATGGAACACTTTCTTGTGGCTTCACAGCTTTAAATGTGCTTTCCATATCTTGTTTCCATCCCCTCTGTCTTTAGTCTCCTATGTGTCTTTCCTCTCAAGACAGAGATGCCATGCTTGTGATATGAAGTTTCTGGCCTGGACTTTCTGACAGCCCAGAGGTTTGGACCTGCTTTCAGCCTTGCTCCTTCTTTGCCTTAAATAATCACACAAAAGTTATATTAATTTCATGCTGATGAACCTATGGCTCAGACATCTTGCTTGCTAGCTCTTTCATCTTAACTCAATCAATTTTCATTAATCTGTTTATCCATGTGGTTTGGTACCTTTCTCAGAGCAGCATGGTTATCTTCTTTCCTATGCGTCTGCTGGTGTGTTCACTGTTGTTTCTGCTCTGCTCTTCCTGTTCCCAGAGTTTTCTTAGTCTGATAGCCTCACCCACACTTCCTTTATGCCTTCTGGAAAATCAGCATTTAATTAAACCAGTAGGAGGTATGAATATTTACAATGAAACAGGATATAATCCCACTGCACATACTGGCAGTCTAACATCTAGTATAGCCTCTGAAATGTGATAATAATAGAAGGTACAGTTTTCCATGTGAACTCCAGGAAATGGATGAGTTGGGAGCTGAGTTCTATTGCTCTGTTTATCATTATTGGAACAAAGTACTTTCCAGATATGAATTTAACTTCCTAAAAACAAAACATTTTGGAAAGGTGATTTTTTATTCTTAAACAGCTTTGTGACTAAAATGTCATGTTTAGCATTAATTAGCTAAGTGAACACAAATGCTAGACTCATATCATAAATCCAGAAGTAGTTAATATGAAAGAGAATATATTTACCCATATGACAGGACTTAAAAGAAAAACTATTTTAGCATGTGACAGGAAATTCATTATCTAGCTCCCTAAAAAAAATCATTACAATAATGTAAATAGCACTAAATATCTGTCCCGCGCCCGCTTCTCGCCCGCAAGAAAAGACGCGACACATGTAGGATCCTTCTGCAGTACAGCTTTAATGCATCTTGAGGGAGAGCATTCAGCTTATGGAAAATGGAGGGGAGGGCAGAGAGAGCCACGAGGTAGAAGAGTCTGATTTTATACAGACCAAAGGCCCCTGCTTTAGACGTATCATCTTCCTATAGGTTGCAGTCCTGTATCCCACATGACGCCACGGAAGAGGCTGAGAAACCAGTCTCGCGAGAGCACGCATGCGTTCTCTACTGACTCCGGCGGGTTGGCCAGCACCAGATAATGGCGCCACCTTGAGGAGCTGGGACCAGCGGCTCCCAACAAATATCACCTTCTAAATGCATGACTTTTCAAAATGTGTCTCATTATCTGTATGTGGAGCACAAAGGAAAGTGAAAGCATAGAGGAGTGAGTTGAGGGCACAGCTGAAGAAATTAAATGGTTGTAAACTCTCAAGTGAAAAAGTTTATATGATGTGAATCTAAAAAGCAAATACATAGAGTGTGAAATTTAAAAGAAGTATGAAAATGTTTGCAAAGAACCTAAATGGATTCCTGTTGAGGCTGGAGAGGTGGCTTTATGCTTGCTGATCTTGCAATGGACCCGTGAGTTCCAGTCATACTGATCTTGACACAAACTGCTGTGGTTCTCATGACTGTCCCTTGGGGTCCGTGTAGTAGAAACTTGGTCTCCAGGGTGGCTATTAAAATATGTCCAGACCTTTATGAAAACAGGCATAGTGGGGGACTTTGGGAATATGTCCTTGAGAGGCGTTATTGGGAATATTGTCATTCTTTCCTTCTTCCATTTCCCCCATTTACTTTGATCAGAATCATTTGTAGTTCACCTGTTTCGTGTATTCTTGACATATGACATGATATATAACATTAACCGTTGGCCCATGTGGAGTTATTTCAATGGAACCATTTGTTCTTGGGCTGGAAACCAGTGCCTTCTTTTCTTTCTTTTGATGTCAGTTTCCTCAGGTATTTCATTACAATGAGAGAAAAGTATAAGGATTATATATCAAGAGCTCAAATTAACTGGAACAACTAATATGCTGGAATTGGGGGGGCAGTGTTTGTCAATTAAACCAATGAAAGAAAAAACAGTTGACAAAATTTTGGTGCTAGTTTAAGTGATGTATTCAAGACACTAAAACAAATGACTGTATTGATTTTTTCTTTTTTCATGTAAAAGTAAGCCTGTACACACAAAAGTCCTTTTGGTTGAAAGTATATGTGAGAATCAAATTACTGTTGTTAGAACTCTAGAGGTTATGTTTTGGAAACTTTATACTCTAGTAAATGGTGAAGGAGAAGAGAGTTGGAATTGAAAAGTAGCAGGCCTTTAGTAAAAATAGAAAAGTTTTGTCAGGTTTTTCTGTTCTTCCCACCCCATATTAGAAGGCACAGTATATGCAGCTGAGGATTTCAGTCCAAGGCTTAACACTGAAATCTTGAAATGAATGTACTGTGCCTGGTGAAGAAATGTATTACTATGAATGAAGGGCATGACTAACCAGAGAGGAGTGAGTCATTAATTGCTGCTCCCTTCAGAGCTTGTGGCATGCTACTTACTATGTGTCTCATTTATATGGAAAGGAAAGCTTTGTCTCTGTGACTGGCTACATGGATTTTGTCATTGCCATTTGTTGGAAAAGAAAATGCAGTGTTTCACAAGCAGCTTAACCCTTCAGTATTGTAGGAGCCCTGTGTAAATTAAGGTCTAGACAGAGGGAAACTGAAGCAATTTTGCAGCAGATGTCATGGGGTTTAATGACGCATTGGGTGAATCAACCATTTCACATGTGAGGTTGGTCTTGTTGGAGACTATTATAAACAAAAGTGGTTTCATATAGTAAACTTATGGAAGTCCCTTTTAAACCAACAACTTACTAGGATAATACAGATGTCAATAATGTAGTCTAGACCTGCGAATTGCCAACTACTCTTCTGTTAGTGAGGAAAAACACTTAGAATTAAAATTCTAGCTTGCTTTTCTCCTTGTTTTACCCTGGAAATTCTAACTCTAGTTTATTGATAGCTAGGAAGTGGGAATTTTTATTCAATACAATTTCTTGGGTATTCCAGAGCTATCTTAAAGGAGATATTTCTGTCATAGAGAATTTAATAGCAGTCTAGTATATGAATAACTTTAGTGTTCACAGATTCATTGCATTGCTTGATTTTCATGTTATTTGTTCATCTAGTTTAAATGATCAATTTTATTTAGATTAGAATATTCTTTTATTTTGTTTAAAGTAATTTTAAGTGCTTCTTAGCACTATAAGTGCTATAAATTAGCTAAACACTTATGACTATCCTTAATCATGAGCTGATTTTTTTTCACCCATGATTTTATGTGTAAAGAAATATCAGTAGCTAGCAATCATTCAAGTCTGTATTCTACTGATAAACTCTAAGGTAACTGGTTAACTTCAGTCCAGTGTTATATAGACTTAGTAACAATAGTGGATTATCAGTCATTACACTGCATTCTCACTTTTTAAAGAATGGTGAAAGAATAGCTTGTCTGCTGAATTTGCTTTGCATTTACATTTAATTTAGTTTAGTTTTTAAGACAGAGCCCCACTCTGTAATACTGCCTGACAACAAACTCACTATGTAGACAGATTGGCCCTAAATTCATTTAGATCTACCTGTCTGCCTTCTGAGTGCTAGGATTAAAAATATATGCCCCACACTTGGACAATCATATTTATTTTTAATAGTGTGAATATAGAAAAATCCTGTAATTCTTTCCCTTCGACCCCTTCCTGAGGTCCCTGAAACTAGCCAAGGTCGAGATGGCTGTTTCTCAGAAAAGCTTTGTTCCCCCATTGCCTGGCTGGGACTGCCTAGCAACCTGATGAAACCACATTCCTTATTCCAGATCTAGCAACCTGGGTGGGGTCACCCAGGAAAGCCCTACCTGAGAACTGTTAATTGTTTGCTGAGGCAGGAACTTTCTGAAGTTTGCACAATATGTCCTGCTCCAGGAAATGAATGTCTTCAGGTGGTTACACAGGAAATAGTTTGCCTGCCTGCATTCCTAAACTCTGTCCTAAGCGGACCTTTGGCCCCGCCCTGTTAGCCTGCCAAGCCTGCCCCTATCCCCTCCCCTACCCAGAGTAGGGTATAAGAATTCTGCCCCGAAAATATTCAGGGCTCCAGGCTTTACTGCAGTGCCTGGGGTCCACACATGTGTGTACCGGTATTCATATTCATATTCATATTCATTAAACTCTCTTTCTTTAATGTTAACAGTGGTCATTAGCCGTGGTCTTGGGGTGTGTTGGGGTGCCCTAGGGGTGCCCGCCTATTACAATACAAGCATTTTCAGTTAGAATCAATTTAAAATGTAAAACATACCTAATGAAAACTTGTAAAATAAGTACAAACTTATTGTTATATTAACAAAAATATTTCTATATGAGTAAGTTTCAAGACTTGAAAGTCTGATATATAGTTACATCTTCTTGACTAACTCATTCATGCAGCTGCATTTTCCCACTCACTAAGCAAGAGGTGTGTTGTTCTTGGATAGCATCATGCATGTTTGGAATCTGGTTCCTGGAGCGTCTGAATTTTTCTCATGAATTTTAGAAACAGCAAGAGAAAACAGAGAGGAAGCACTCTTAATTTTCTCCTGGCATCACATCTAATTCAATCCCTTTGCCCCAAATCAAGACATACGGCAGATTTCAGATTTTGTGAGGGGAAATGAAACCAAGAATGTAAATTAGAAGGCTACCTCAACCCCCCCCCCCTTAAAAATACTTTTACTGGGCTCATTTGCATCTCTTTTGCATAAAAGATACACTCACATTTCTTTTAGAAGCTAAACCTCAGGATGTTATCATCTAAATCAATTATGTGCCAGATGAAACTTTTAAGAGGAGCATCATCATGACCTTTTCTGATGTGACTGTTGTTTGCCTACCAGGTAGTCTCAGAGAACCTTGTGAGGAAAGGCCACAACATAATAGGAATTTTCAAATCTGTGATTTAATTTGCTAAAGTCTATCAACAAATGAACCAAATATTCAAACTAGAAATAGTCAGGGGATGGTTAACCAAAATGAAATTAGGTAAAAATCATAGTACCAACCTTGCAAATAATTTGTCCTGGTGAAAGAAAATGGAGCTACAGAAATCACCTGATCACAGAAACAATATTGTGAGAGTCCAACCAATATCCTCTTTTAATAGACTTGATATATTGTTATTTTAGGTTTCTCTATGGAGCCTTCATTATGCAAATTGAATTCAAATCTCTAGAAGATAAGTACAGATACCCTTTATAAAGAATGTGCATATTGAGAAGAATGTCTCTTTGTTTTGCTCACGTTAAATACACATTTTCTGGAAATTTTTTGTTTTCTCATTCTCTGTGACATGGTTACTGTCACCATGTGTTCTACCTTTTAAGAGCTGTAAAAATTCCATCATTAAATATTATCTAGTGGGCTTCTCCATGTACAGTGCCCATATTTTGCTGAATTCCTTTTCTTTGTCATCAAATCCAGAAGATGTTTACCTACTAAGTACATTTTGCTAGTTCTTCTCATGTATTCCAACAAAATCAGGAAGCTTACATAACATATTTTTATAGGCATACTAACATTTATATAACAACTTCATATGTATAAGCATAAGATATGGAAAACCCCAAATATTTTTCCAAAACAATTGGTAAATTCAGCATGTATTTGTAAACTATATTCTAAGAAATAGGTATAATAAATTCTACATTTGTATAAAAATTTTATTAGTATGATTACATGTAAAATATCTAATCATTAAGTATTTGACATGCTTATTTACCTCAGGAATAAGAAAAACACCATTTGATTGCATTAAAGATGACGTATGGGTCCTGACATATAAAAATGAAGAAAATATATGTGGTGTAATATTACAAACATTTTCACTTGAATTTATTGTCTTTATAGAAAATGAAATCTTCTAATGACAATGTAATTTAAGATATTTTTGTCTGGATGGTCAGAAACAAGAATTCTATAAAAGAGAAATCTTCAACTAAAAAATAAAATAGAGATTTTCAAACAGCTGAGAAGAATTGTAAATACTCAGAAATTTGACTAATGAACATAAAAGATCTTTATGAGAAAAATAATATCCAAAGTCCTAGAGAGAGTAAAAAGTTTTAGGTGAACATAAAAAAAAGGCCATTTAGTGAATGCCAAATTGTACAATACAGTTAGTTGTCAATTATATTCAAATATAGTGTTTAAGATTTTTTCCACAATAATTTTAAGAAAAAAATTAAACTATTAATTTTTTATTTATTTATTTATTTATTTATTTATTATGATTGTAATTCAAGGTTAGTATTTTGTTTTTTGATTTTGTTTTTTAATCAAGTCTTCCTGACTACCATATAAGTTCTGGTGCTTAAATACATGGTTCTGGGTTGACAGAGTGTGTTTTTGTCCACAAGGCCATCTCAGTAGAAAAAGCCAAATAAATTGTAGGGAAAAGAAATAAAATAGAATGAGGTAGAACCTGGGTTTCTATTCTAACATATTTTTTTAAATCTTTAAACGAATGACGGAAATACAACATTATAAGCAAAAGGAAGCAAAAACTGTGCAACACCATGGAAATTTCAAGAAAATCAACAAAAAAATGGCTAAGTGAAGATTTAGTATGTGATGAAGATGGCTGTCAACTTTAAAGAATTGGAAAGATATAAGACAAAGAAAATGATATTCACCATACCTTAAAACAAAATAGAATGCTCTCCACTTTAATATGTGTTAATATTTATATTAAAAATCTCTAAGTGACAAAAGGGCAATTTTAAAATATACATTTACATTAATATTTTCTCATGTCATTTAAAGAATGGAAGGAGGTGATTGTAATCACAATACCTTATATACATGCATGAGATTGTCAAAGAAATAATTTAATCAATAGAAACCCCCTTTGTTATATGAGATATACTTTCTCCTCTCTCTTCCCTTCCTCCCTCCCTCCCTCTTTCCCACCCTCCCTCCTTCCCTCCCTCTCTGTATAACACACACACACATATATAGTAAAATGAAGAAAACTAAAACGTGAAGACATTACATTGTAAAAATTATTTCAGAGAACTGAACCAATAATTACTCTAGGCAAGGAACATAATTTGATTTAAGGTTTCATTGCATTTTGAGAAAACATCATTCTGGAAGAACTGATGCAAAATAACTGATGCTTACGTTTTGTTTATTATTAAAAACCATAACCACAAAGAGTAGAGCTCAAAAGTGCCTATTAAGAGACTCCATTATTGAAATTTGGGGAATGAAAAAAATTCAGCTCAATCTCCCATCTGGTTTAAATACTGTGAATTGGAAACTGTATTTTCAAATTTTCTTAGTAACCCTTCTCAATAACAAACTAAGTGATGCATTCTGAGAAGTTGTTTTAAATGGATTATTTGGGTTTCTAAGTAAAAAAATAAAATTAAAAGCAATCAGATAGTTTATAATTTTAGGAGGCTTGTATAATCAGTATCATAATTTTCCATTTATCTTCATTGCTAGAAGTGGCCAGCTCCTGCTCAGGTTAGACAGAGCTGTGGCCACAGTCTTTGCCAACAGATCTAATTTACTTTGAATTTAAATATGTACAAAATGAACTGATTTCAGAATGATTATATTATATCATAGCTCTCTTCATTCCAATGTGCCTCCAGTCTTCTGTTGAGGGGCACCTAGGTTGTTTGCAATTTCTGGCTGTTATGAATAATGCAGCTATGAATACAATTGAGCAAGTGTCTTGTGGTATTGATTTAGCATCTTTTGGGTATATGATTAAGAGTGGTATTTCTGGGCCTTGAGGTAGATTGATTCCCATTTTCTAATAAACTGGCATGCTAACTTTCAGAGTGGCTGTACAAGTTTGCACTCCCACCAGCAGTGAAGAAGTGTTCCCTTACTCCACGTTCTCTTCAACACAGGCTGTCATTAGTCTTTTTGATCTTATCTATTTTCACAGGTGTAATATAGTATTTCAGAGTCATTTTGATTTGCATTCTCCCAATGGCTAAGGATATTGAACAATTCTTTAAGTGTATGTCATCAATTTGAAATTCTTCCATTGAGATTTCTCCATTAAAAAAATCTCTATAACATATTTTAGTAGGTTTATTTGGTGTTTTGATGTTCAGCTTCTTGAGTTCTTTATATATTTTGGAAATTGTCTCTCAGTTAAATATCTTTTCCTGTTCTGTAGGCTGAGATTTTGTTTCATTGACAGGATCCTTTGCCTTACAGAAGCTTTTAACTTTCAAGAGGTCCTATTTTTTAACTACCTATCCCAATGACTTCATTACTGGTGTTATATTAAGGAAGTAGTCTCCTATGCCAATGCATTCAAGTTACTTCCCATCCTTACTTCTATCAGATTTGGTGCAAATAGATTTATGTTAAGGACTTTGATCTACTTTGACTTAAGTTTTGTTCATGGCAATAGATATGGGTTTACTTGCATTATTCTACATGCCACCCTCCAATTGTCAGCATTATTTGTTGAAGATTTTCTTTTGTACAATTTTGGATTCTTTGTCAAACCAGATGTTCACTGGTATGTTGATTTATGTCAATGTCTTTGATTCAATTTCAGTGATACTCATGTCTATTTTTATGCCAGTGCTAAACTGTTTTTATTACTATAGCTCTATAATAGGGCTAGAAGTTAGACATGGTGCTACCTCTGAAAGCTCTTTATTGTACAGAACTGTTTTAGCTATTAGGATTTTGTTGTTGTCTTTTGTTTTTCCAGATGACATTACCTATTTTACAATTGAGATCTGTAGATTGTGCTGGGATTTTGATTGGGATTGTGTTGATCTGTAGGTTGTTTTTGATAAGATTTTCTATTTTACTATATTGTTCCTATCTATACAAGACCATAAGTGATCTTTATATTTTCTGATATCTTCTTGAATTTCTTTCTTCAAAGACTGAAAGTTCTTGTCACACAAGTCTTCCAGTTGTTTGGTTAGAGTTACTCCAAGATATTTTATAATATTTATGACTATTGTAAAATGTATTGTTTCTTTGATTTCTTCCTCAGCATTTTAATAATTAGTATTAGGGAGTGCACTGACTTTTTTGAGTTAATCTTGTATCCAACCATATTACTGAAGGTGATCATCAGCTGTAGAAGTTCCTTGGTAGAATTTGTGGGATTGCCTATATATAGTATCATAACATCTGCGCACAGGAAAAGTTTGACTTTCCCTTTCCATTTGTATCCTCTTGATATTCTTCTGTTGTCTCTTTGCTCTACCTAGAACTCATAGTACTCTATTTAATAGATGGAGAGAGTGGACAGTGTGGTTTTGTCCTTGATTTTATTGAAATAATTTTGAGTTTCTGTCCATTGAATTTGATGTTGGCTATTGGCTTGTTGTGTATTGCTTTTATTATGATTAGGTATGTTGTTTTTTTCCTGATTATTCCCAGACCTTTATCATGAAAGGGTGTTAGATTTTGTCAAAGGTTTTTTCATCATCTAATGAGATGATCCTTTTTTTTGTCTTTCTGTTTGTTTTTGTGGTGAATTACACTGATAGGTTCTCACATGTTGAACCCTCCCTTCATCTCTAGGATGAAGCTTATTTGATCATTGTAGATGATATTTTTGATGTGTTATTATACTTGTCTTCCAGTATTTTATAGTATTTTTGTATCAATATTTGGAGGTATATTGGTCTGTAGTTCTTTTACTTTATTGTATCTTTGTGTGGTTAGGTTATCAGGGTAACTGTAGTCTCATAAAAAGAGTTTAGAAATGTTTCTTCTGTTTCTATAGTATAAAACATTTTCAAAAATGTTTGTATTAGCCCTTCCTTGAAATTCTGGTAGACTTCATTGCTGAACATATTTAATACTGGGCTTTGGATTGGGTATACTTTAATGACTGCTTCTATTTCCTTAGGGGTTATAGGTCAATTTAAATTGTTTATTTGGACTTGACTTAATTTTAACCAAATACCTAATCATAAAACTGTCCATTTATTTTAGATTCTTTCAATTTTGGAGTACAAGTTTTGAAGTATGAACTAATCATTCTCTGCATTTCCTCAGTGCCTGTTGTTCTGTCCCCCTTTTTATTTCTGATTTTTTCTGATTTTGTGAATTTGAGTTCTCTCTCTCTCTCTCTCTCTCTCTCTCTCTCTCTCTCTCTCTCTCTCTCTCTCTCTCAGTTAGTTTGTTTTGGCTACTGCAGATATATGAAGTAGCAATTCATTCGGCACTAACAAGGCTGAATCATCACAACCAAGGGCCCTGGTGGAGATAAAGCCAAAGCCCTTTGAATGTGTGTTAGCTATTTCCTGCAACTGATTTCTTGTGTGTAATTATTTGTGTCTTTTCTATTTGTAACTTCTATGGGATTCATTTCCCAGAAACCTTTAACAGTGCGATTGATCATTCATTGGGCACAATTCCCCTTTACATGTGGGGGGGGGGCATATTGCTAATTTTCCATAGCTATGTGTGAAAACAGTCACATAGACAAGATCTCTTTTCTCACAAATTGGGTCTTTGTTCCTTTTCTCAGAGCAGACTCAGTGTCTGCCCCCCCCCAATTATCTTTGCTAGTAGACACCTGGACAGAGTAGCAATAAGATGAAATATTTGTTTTGAAACATTTCTCAGCCATCCAAGAATAGCTGCAGTAGATGAAACACTGGTATGCCCTAAGCTTACCATGCCTACAGATAAACGAACTATCCGGAGCTAACACCACTAATCTTGGGCCCTTACCTACGTATAATTACTTGCACCAGGATTCATGAACAGAAGATCCTTACTTGAAGAATCCTTTCTTGTTGTTTGTGACTATAAAAAAGTTAATCAGTCAACTTCTAATTGCAAATATTAAAACAAACTTTTACATTGAAGTTCTTTGCCACAAGGCCAGAGCAGCTACAAAGTGAAAGGTTCCATTCCTTATGCAAAAGTGGTGATGAGGAGGGCCTAATGAAAGTAGCAAAAAGATTTTAGTTTGTTTGTAGCAGTGAGGTTTCTTGGTGCTGTGGGGCCAGAGGCCCAGACCCTGCCTCACTAGACCCTGTTGCGCCAGACCCCTTAGCCACCCACCATTGCTGCTCAGGCCCCCGGAAATGACTCAGATGCTTATATTAACTTTATGCTGTTTGGCCTATGACTTAGGCACATTGTTAGCTTGCTCTTACATCTTAACCAATTTCCATCAATCTATCTGCCACGTGGCCCATGGCTCACCTGTATTCCTTACATGTTGCTCCTTTGAGCTTCAGGCTTGTCTGTCAAGTCTGCCTTGCTTCTCCTATCTATGCTCTGATTTCTAAGCCTAATTTTTCTACAGTGCCTGTCAAGGGCCAAAACAGCTCCTTTATTTAAAGATTGAGATTCACAGCATACAGAAAGGCATTCCCACATCACTTCCTCATTTCTGTGTAATCAAAAAGAAAGGTTTCAATTTTAATATAGCAAAATTACATATAACAATATAGCCATAAAGCAAGAATTACAGTTATAATATGTGGTAGGATTCAGGTGTCAGCTGATCCCTGGCTCCTGGAGGGAGTGTGGCCAACCTGAAGGGGATGTGGTCAACCTGGAAGGGGTGTGGCCAACCCCATTGATAAGGGGCTGCTGGGACCCTGGGAGCTCTGTTGTTCCTGGTTCCTGGCTGCTGGAATCCATCATCCATCACTCGGATACTCCAGTCACTGTTCAGGTGCCACTATAAGCTGTTACCTGTATTGTGAGTGTTGATTTATATTTTAATAAATACTAATCTTGGACTTTTGTCCAAACTCTGCTTACAATAATATCTAGTCTATTTATATTTAGCAAAATTAAAGAAAATACTCTTATCATCTACCTTATCCTTATGAATCTGAAGATTCATATGCAATATACCTTTCAAATGATTAAGAAAAACTATACCTATAACTATCTAATCTTCAATTAAATCAAAGACCACAGAAGGATATATTTAACCATGTGAACCAGAAGTGCAAGTGACTTCTAAAATCTAGAAAGAACAGAGATGACACCTATCTGCCTAGACAGTCACCCAAAGTTCCTTTATAAAGTTGGGGCATCCATCTTCAGCCTATAGGCCCAGAGTAACTTTCATTTCAGTGAAGCAGGAAATCTTCTGTGCCCATTCTGGCACAGATTGTCAGTTGCTTCTTCTTGAGTCCTGAATAATGTCTGACAGTTTTCTCTGTAAAGCAGGAACCCGAATGACCATCTCGGCTTGTTCTGCCAATGTTCAGAGGTCACCTTCCTATGGAACCTGCAGGTCTAATTTTAACAGCATACTGTCAAGCAGTCAATATAAGAACATGTTCTTGTCCAGTGGCTAACCATTGTCACAAAGAAACTAATCTCCATATTAGGTTTCTTTGATGCCCATTTTTCTCTTGAAGAAGATTGGTGGATGCCAGGAGCAAATCTGTCTCACTGTCCAGAAAAGTCTAAGTTCTTAAAATATTTTAAATGCCATATTCTGTAGGTCTTAGAAGTGTTTGAAGATGACCTATGTAATTGAATTATATCTTTGTATACCTAAAAATCTAACTAACATGCATCTCTTAATTATATATTATAATTTTAAATCAGTTACATAAACATCATATCTTAAACAAGAGTAGAAAAATACATACAGCATAAGAGAATTGATCTTAAGTTTGTATCAATAAACCAAAATCCATACCAATGTAAAACATTTCAAGATTAACAGCTGATTTCCTGATCTAAGTAGATTTAATAATCTATTTTTAAAAATATCTTTTCTATACCATATTCCCCTTTTCTTCTTAGAAAGAGATTAACTATGACCATTAACCATTTATAATGAAAACAAACATTTAAAAAAAATATTTGGATAATTTGGGTGTAGTCTTTCATTACTATTTCTTGTTGATTAAGGAGCATTGAAAATCTCAGGGGTTGTTGAGACTGTATCATAGTCTATATCCCTGAAGCTGATATGGATATCTATTCACATCAGAGTTTTTTTCATGGGAATTTGGTTGATGAAACCATATTTGCCTGGAAACAATCCAAAGGTTCTTATCTTCTGTGGAAACAAAAGCAGAACTCCTCCAAAGCAATAAATCCTTAGACAGAAATTTCAAAATCAAAATGCCTTTAAAATATATATTCTTGTTTAACTTAGTAGCTTTTGCATTTGCAATCCATTGTCTTTCTGCAGTTAGCTCATTAACAGTTAAAAAATTAATAGAAATCACAATAACAACCAAAATCTAGATTTTGTGTCTATTTTCCATCTTCACATGGCTTATTATATTTTTATTACTCTATTTCTTTTTTTAAAGACTTTCTCTACCTTCTCTCTTTTCTCTTTGAAGCCTATGTACCTTTTTTACACATTGTAACCTGTTTACAGATTTCTTTCATCTGAATCTGTTTTATCGTGAATCCTTAATCATCTTTTAACCAGAAGAGCTTTTAAAATACACTCTCTTAAAGAACTGCATAGTTTTTGAAGGTAAAGCTGAATCAGTAAGTTCTCTTAAACCTACTGCATCTCTGTTTGTGGCCAGCAAACAGAGCAGACCCAAGAAAATGCTGCTACTAAGAAACCATTTGATTCTGTTTCCTCTTCATTCAATGTAAACATAAACCTTAAATCAATCACATGCTATCAAGTCTTCTGTGAGACTTCAGGAACTGGCCTAGTTGCAGCTTACACTGCCTGCCGCCAGTCCGCTGGTACCATTTTGAATGTGACCTGGACATCACGCTTTCTTTGTACAATGAGGTGCTTCAGATACACAATTTGGAAGCTGCTTTTGCCCAGTTTCTGCTAAAACCCTTTTTAAACTTTCTTAGGCATTAAGTGTATATTCGCCCCATTTTGGGCGCCATCTGAAGTAGTGAGTTTTCTTGGTCCCAGGTGGCCAGAGACTCAGACCTGCTGTGCCTTACCCCTTAATCACCCCACCCACAACTGCTGCTCAGACCTCCAGAAATGACTCAGATGATTATATTAAGTTCATGCTGTTTGGCCTATGGCTCAGGCACATTGTTATCTTGCTCTTATATCTTAACTCAACCCATTTCCATTAATCTATCTGCCAAGTGGCCCATGGCTCACCTGTGTTCCTTACATGTTGGTCCTTTGGGCTTCAGGCTTTGTCTGCCTGACTTTGCCTTGCTTCTCCTACCTATGCTCTGATTTCTCTGCCTTCTTTTTTTACGGTGCCTGTCAAGGGCCAAAACAGCTCCTTTATTTAAAGATTGAGATTCACAGCATACAGAAAGGCATTCCCACATAATTTGTTCATGGTTTTCTCCTGATCAATAAACTTTTAACCTTATCCCTAGCCACATTTATAAATGTAGATGGAACATTCAATATTCTCCTTTTAGATTGCTTTGATGATTTAATCTTTAGTTGGCTCCCATCATAAAATCCTAGACTAGCCACTCCCACTTTGGGTCATAAACCAAAGCTGACAGTTACTGCCTGTGCGTGAATTTTATCTCCCTTCTCTAGACCCTAAGAAACTCAAGCCCTGTATTGCCTTGTCAAAGAATTACTGCCTGCATGAGTGTATAAGCCTATGCCTTCACTGTTGTAGTCATTTTGCCAATAAAGATGATGAACTAAAAGAATAGTATGAGGATATTTCTTGAGATTTCCTACAGATATTCCCTACCAGTAGAAGTGTATCTCTTGAGCTCTGAGAGAAATTATTTGTGGCTGGTTCCCCCAAAGTTTCATTAAGTTTAGATAGGGGTGTAATAAGACTGTGTTCTGGTTCATTGTGATTGTTTGTCCCTCCTACTGGTTTAATTAAAAATCTGATTGGCCAGAAGGCAGACAAGAGGTATGGGTGTAGCTACTAGACTAAGAAAACTCTGAGAACAGGAAGAGTGGAAAGAGATGCCAGAGAGACACCAGGAGAGATGACAGCAGACACAGGGGACAGAAGATAGCCATGCTGCTCTGAGAAAAGTTGCCAAGCTGCATGGCAAAATAAGATAAGAATCATGGGTTAGTTTAAGAGATAAGAGTTAGCAAGTTATATGACTGAGCAATAGATTAATCAGTATAAAATTAATACAAGATTCTGTGTGTCACTTTGGGACCGCTGGTCCAGATCTTAGGGTTAAACTGGGCCAGAAACTTCTTATTACATAGTTTGTCTATTTTGTTGATGTTCTTAAAGAAACATTTTTTGGTTTCTTTGTATTGTTTTCTTTGTTCTTTGTATTTTATTGAATTCATTCCTCAGTTTGATTATTTTCTGTCATCCTTTGGGTTTGCTTTTTTTGTTCTAGAGCTTTCAGCTGTGGTAAGTTGCTAGTAGGAGATTTTTCCAAATTCTTCATGTAGTCACTGCCACAAACAATCCTTTCAGCACTACTTTCAGAGTGTCCCATAAGTTTGGTTATGTTGTGAATTCATTTTCATTAAATTCTTGAAAGTCTTTAATTTCTTCCTTGACCCAGATGTGATTCATTTGAGCATTGTTAATTTTCCACAAGTTTATAGGCACTCTGTAATTTGTGGTGTTGTTGATTTCTAACTTTAGGTGATATGCAGGGCATTATAGTTGGATAGGAAAATCTGGAATCAAGATAGGCTTATTGAAGGATAAATATTAAAACAATACATGTAGAACAAAGTTTCACTGCTGCCACTTTGTTTTGTAGGAAGAATTGGAAACAAAACTGCAAGCTATGCCTTTTGCTGTTCACTACCTGCTCTAACCAGACCAAGAGAGCATGACCCTTCCCCTGTAGGTCCTTAATGGGTCATGTATCTTCAGAGAAGATCAACAGAATAGCACCAAATCTCTCCAATCATATGACTATTTTACAAAAGGGCAGAATTTTTACAGTGGGCTGTTATAATTTTGTTGTTGTTGCTGTTGAGGTTTGCTTTGTTACTGAGTATGTAATCACTTTTAAAGAAGTTTCCATGAAGTGTTGAGAAGAAGGTATATTCTTTTGTGTTTAGATAAAATTCTCTGAAAATATCTGTTAAGTCCATTTTAGTCATAATACCTGTTAGTCCCTTTATTACTCTGTTAAGTTTCTGTCTGCCAGACCTGTCTATAGGTGAGAGTGGGGTGTTGAAGTCTCCCACTCTTAGTGTGTGGAATTTGATATGTGATTTTAGCTTTAGTAATGTTTCTTTTGACCATAAATGTTCAGACTTGAGAGTTTATCTTGATGGATTTTCCCTGTATATGTAATGTCCTTCTTCATCTCTTTTAATTAGATTTAGTTTGAACTCTATTTTCTTAGATAGTAGGATGGTTACACCAGCCTGATTATTAGGTCTATTTAATTGAAAAATATTTTCTCAACCTTTTACTATGAGGTAATGTTTGTCTGAAGTTTGCATGTGTTATTTGTATGCAGCAGAAGGATGGATCTGGCTTTTGTAGTTTAGCTTCTGTATTTTGATAGGCAAACTGAGTCCATTGATCTTAAGAGATATTAATTACCAGTGATTCCCCATTCCTGTTATTTTTTGTCTTGTTTTTGATGGTGTTGTTGTTAATGTGTATCTCTCTCTCTCTCTCTCTCTCTCTCTCTCTCTCTCTCTCTCTCTCTCTCTCTCCCTCCCTCCCTCCCTCCCTCCCTCCCTCCCTCCCTCTCTCTCTCTCTCTCTCTCTCTCTCTCTCTCTCTCTCTCTGTGTGTGTTTTTCCCCTCTTTAGGATTTGCTGGTGTAAGAGTACATCTTACCTGTGTTGTTGTGGGTGTAGCAAACTTCCTTGAGTTTGAGATTTCCTTCTACTACTTTCTATAGGGCTGTATGTGTGAATAAGCATTAAATCTGTTTTTTTTTTATTTTATGGAAAACCTTTTCTCTGTCAATGGCTATTGAGTGTTTTGCTGGGTATAGTAGTCTAGATGAGCATCCATGGTTTCCTAGTGTCTTTAAGTATCCATGCAGAGCCTTCTGGCCTTTAGAGTCTCCATTGGGAAGTTGGGTGGCTGTTATTCTAATAGGTCTGCCTTTATATGTTTTTGACCTTTTTCCTTCAAAGATATTCTTTCTTTATTGTGTCTGTTTAGTATTTAGATTATTATGTGAGATGAGAACTCCTTTTTTGGTTGAACTTATTTGGTGTTTTGGAAACTTTTATACTTTTATAAGAATTGAAGATAGCGTAGAAGAAATATTCAAAGTAGTCAAAGAAAATCTTAAATCCAATCTTTTAAACTAAAATTTCTATAAAATCTTGGATATGATGCTTGAGAGTCTTTCCACCATCTCTTGTATTTTGGTAGTTATGCTTGCACTTGTAAGTACTGTTTATTTACCTAGAATTTCCATTTCCAGAATTCCTTTGATTTGTTTTTTCTTTATTATCTGTTTCAATTTCCAAGTCTTGACCTATTTTCTTCACTTGTTTCTTCTTGTCTTTCTTTAAGGGATTTATTGATTTTTCACAATTTTTTGTTTGTCTTTTTTTGATTTCTTTAAGGGATTTTTCTTTTAAAAATTCCCTTTTAAAGCTTCTATCTGCATTGTTACTTTTAAGGCCATTTTTTTCTACTGCAACTATATTAGAGCATGTTGTTTTATAACCACTCAGTTCTATATTGCTCTGTATGTTGTTAACAGAATGCATTCTTATAGTACCATTTACCCATCTGTATTTGGTATAGATGTTGACTCTTGGGATGGCTTTGTTGGATGGATCTTTTGTTCCCTCACTGTCTGTTTTCTTTATTATTTGTTTGTCTGAATTGTCAATGTTGGTGATTGGCTGGTTTTTAGGTTGAAAAGGGTTGTCTCAACCGAGAGTTATTTTAGGGTGGTTTATGTCTTGATCCAGCATATTTTTCAGTGTTTCTGGCTAGTATGGGCTTTACTTGTGCCTATGAATATCATTCTTCCAACTGCAGTGGGTTGTGCCATTATCTATAGAGCCTGTTTTTCAAACTCATGTAAGTTTTGTCTGTGATACTTTTCTAATTGATGTGGGTAACACTTGCACCTGTAGGATCTGCTTATGATCCTGGAGAGGGCTATTTAAGGAGAGGATGCTGGGTAGGTAGGATTAAGCCTGATCTTTCAATTGGTGTAGGTTCTTGTGCCTATAGGGGCTGCTATTTTCCCAACTGAAGTAGGTGGAGCTTGTACCTCTAGAGGCTGTTGATGTAGAGGGGACCTTTGGCCACAGGGGAGATAATGGGATTGGTGGATTAGGGTGGTGGAATAGTTAGGATTTGTAGGATATAAGATCCATTGGGTGGCTGAAGTGATGGAGTTGCTGCATGTAGGACTCTTACCTCCTGGCCGGCTCTTGGATGGAGATGGGGAGGGGAACAGAATGTGACCTGGGGATCAGGGACTAGTAATTAGGGCAATTTAGATAAAGACCATTCACTCACCTTTTTTTCAGTTGGTGCAGATGTTGCTTGTGCCTTTAGGGGCTACTGATGTTGTGGGGCATGGTTGGTTAGGGAGAGGATGATGGGTTCAGTGGGTTTGGGTGGTAGAGTAGGCCTTGTAGTTTACAGAGTTCAGTGGGTGGTGGTTGTGGTGAAAGAGCCTGTATTTTCTTATCACATTAAATTTATAAATATAATATTTTAACATTGATTGATATAGTACCTGAATGCCTTTGTCTTTCAGGCTTCTTAGTTTAAAGACTTATATGTGTCCACTTGTCTATGGCTGTAAACTTAGAAAGATTATGTATAATTTATGTATTAGAATACCTATAGTAATCTTTGTTGTATGTTTATAGTTATTCTATGCAAGTCACAAACTTTACATGAGTTATTATGAATATATAGCAAAGAAGACGTCTCTAGTATCTGTTTTCTGTTGAGTTGGCTAAGTATATAGAAAGATGGCCAACCTATCTATTGAGAACTGCATCTTACATCTTCACTGTTGTGGGATTCAGGTGTCAGCTGATAAGGTCAAAAGACACTTATACAGGGCACCGGGCCCCTGAAGGGGGCAGGGAACGCCCATTAAAAAGGGGCTTCTGAAACACGAGATGCTCTCTTCCTGGTTCCTGGATGTTTGGGAGACAGGATCGGATTCCATCCTCTGTCCATCACTCGTCCACTGTTCCAGACTCCAGTCCCTGTTCAGGTGCTACTGTAATCTGTTACCTGTACCGTGAGTTTTGATTTATATTTTAATAAATATCTACCTGGTACTGGTGCCTTCTAAGTAAACTCCGCCTACACTTCACCACACTGAATGCTCGTTATGTAAAACATAACAACAATATATTGTTTTACAAACATTTTATTTATTCTGAATAAACAACTTATTTTATTGTACTCAATATTGCATTAGTGTATTGAAATAATTTGAGTGTAAAAAATGCCATTTGTTTTACTGTGTTCTTGAGGATTACTGCATTATCTACTGGAAACTCTAGAGAGCACAATAAATATTTAATAGAATAATACACACACAAATACATGCATGTATAATTCTCACTGTCAAACAGGTCATATAGAAATTTAAGTTTTTAGTTAATACTTTCCCTTTTCAAATTTAACTTTTTATGGATCTTTATAATTTCACACTATGCATCTCAGTTCCAGTTATCTTTCAGTCCCTTCCCATCTTCGTTCTACACTTTGTAGCCCCCACCCTGAGAATAAAAACATATAATTTAAAAGAAACGAAGAAAAAAAAGGAAAAAGAGAGAAAGAAATTTTGTTGGGGAAGCTGTAGTGTGACTAAGTGAATCACACAGTCCTTGAGTTCATATATTGTTACTTGCAAGTGTTTGTTGCATTGAGTTGTTGGTCTGATTTGAAGTCTCTGGTTTTTGCTATATCATGAATATTGGACCCTCACTGGGGGTACCTCTTGTATATTCTGTTGTTGTCCTATGTCATGGAGATCATGTGTTTGGGATTAGCCTCTTTATGTACTCCAGCAGATTGTAGATGGCATGGATATAGAAGTGGGCTAAATCATAGCTCTGGATCCTTCTCTGGGTGGTTGTTGGGTGGGTCAGCTCATCAGATCTTCTTCTTGCTCATCAGCAGGGTGAGTTGTCCAGGCTCTGGCACACTATATAGTAAGGAGCAAAGGATAAGTTTAATTCTCCTGCTCTCATTTTGCAGTTTTACATATCTCTAATTCTATCAAATACATGATGAGCTAAGTTTTGAATTGATATAGTTAATGTAACACTAAGACAACCTACAAATACCTGATGATGTATATTTCTAAAATGTCACAACTATTAAGCAATTGTCATTTTAAATACTTAAATTAAACTAGATAATAATGGAGCACACTAATATTACTAAAAAAAAAATGCATCCTAAGGATGGGAATTATGCAGTATGGTTCTTTTCAGCATCAAGACTATGTGAAATAGATGTTGCCAGAGAAGGAGAATAAGGTTTTAACCTATGATCTTATTTTTATTCCAAATTAGGAATTGGAGAAGCTGTGAGTATATTCAAAAGTTTCAGAGAAAGATAACAATACAATACCTGAAAAGAAATGGCAGAAAAATAGACATGAGGATATTTTTCTACTTTATCCCACTGAGTATAGAAAGGCCACAAAAAGTCAGCATGTTCTGTGTGTAACAGCAGTGATTCCACACCTGGATAAACAATCTATTTTTCCTCATGTACTCTCTTAGGATAAGATAGTAAATGAAGAAAAATAGCAGAATAGAAGCATCAATGTGTGTAAGTCTCTGAGGATGGAGTCCAATACAGAAGTTGTTGTTGGAAACAGGTTACAAATCATTGATCAAAAAGACACACTGCTAAGTTCATGCAGTACTTCACTTGAAAAGAGATAAAATAAAAAAGAGGACAGAAGCCAGCAAGTATGTTTTTGTGAACTGCAGATGTTCCCAGTGCAAAACAAAATAGACTTTTGCTTCTAATCAATAGAATATGATTACTAAAAATGAAAGATTAATCATTTGCTTGAATGTACTATAAATACTATGACTGATTATACAATTTGAGGAATTGAGAATAAATTTAAATTGTAAGCCCTTTTGTTTAAAAAGTAGCCAATGAAATTAAATGTATGTCAACCATTGCTATTTGTGATCTATACTGATATCTTATTTTTTATTTAATTTATTTATAAAATTTATAAATAATTATCAGGAAAGATGACATTATAATATAAAATTCCAAAGTTAGTATCAAATATTAGGAAAATTCATCTCACAAATATCACAATTATATATTTTGTGTTACAGAGATTACCCACATATTTATATTTTATTTTATCAATATTGTACAACCATTGCACTAGGGTAAACATAGTTTTTCTTTGTTTTCATTTCAGTATAAAAGTTTATTTATGAAAGTGAAGGTGTGGGGGTCTATTAAATAAATATAGCCTGTAATATTAGGGGACAGACAAGCCATGGTCAGGAAGTGGTGACTCAAACTTTTGATCCCAGCATTTGGGAGACAGAGATTCAACTGAGCTGGACAGTGATGGTCCCCACCTCTAATCCTAAGTATAGGAATGTTGAATGAGGAAGTAAAATAGCTGGGTGGGGAAAGAAATATAATGGAGGAGAAGGCAGAAGTTCTGCCCTTTTAATTTGTGTGCCCAGTCAGTCTGAGGACTTAAAGACAGAACCTTGCCTGTTTGGCCCGAGTAGGCTGGGTGAGAGTAGGTTGTCCCTGTCTCTCTGATATTTCAAACTTTTCTTAAGTATCAGTATTTGATATATCTGGCTCTGGGTTTTATTAGCATACTAGCAAGAAATTCTGCAATATGAAAGAGTATGAATAGCAGCTGTATGAAGGATTCTTTTGTCATTTGTGTTCCTTACAATGGTATTACCTGAAGCAAATTCTCAGTAAAATGTCAGGTATGGTATGTCTTCACTCATTTAGGGGACTTCTTCTTACTAGTTAAGACAAATTACTTATCTTCTACTAATCTTCACTGTCACTGAGCACTCATGAATTCTTGGTCCCCTGGAGATTTTTTCTTTGGAAATTTTAAACACTATTTATAAATTAAGTGTCAAGGAATAGTAGGCACATAGTCTGCAATAACAGTCTCCACAAATGCATATGTTTTAAAAATACTTTATTACTTTTATGTGTATAGCATGTTGTCTGCTTAAAAGTACGTGTATCATGTGTGTACTAGGCTCATGCACAGGTCAGCAGAGGGCATCAGAGGCCCTGGAACTAGTGATACAGATGCTTAGGAGCCATTATGTGGGTGCTGGAGATCCAATCCAAGTCATCTGCTATAACAATAGGTGTTTTTAAACATGGAGTCTTCCTACTAGTCTTTCACATATACAATTTAGTACCCCACTGGAAGATACCTTAGTCCATAAACTGGAATCTGAATTAATAAAGGCTTTAAACATCATAACTGAAAAACATAGCAAGTATAGACAATTTCTCAACATAGACCCCATGTGTCTAACAAATTGCCTGGCTCTAAATAAGTGTGTTAAAGATAGGAATAACTTTTGGTGGCATTCAACTCTATGTCATTGTGATATGATAGGATATGGCTCTCTACAAAGGCATTAGACCAATTACATTCCTATCCCATGATGCATATGTCCAACATGCTAATTTGAAAATATGTAGACTGTGTATATAGCTCACTAAAATGCAAGGCAGATGGCAACTAGCACAGGGACGAAGGCATTTCAGTGAGGGGAGAGGAGAGATATATAGTACATAAATCCCAGTAAGTATAGGCTGGACCAATTGAGCCATGGGTTGTAATTTGTAGCACACTCCATTATTGTGCTGTTTTTCCTTTTTACCTTGCTGGTTAAGAATGGCTCACATTTTCCTTTTATGGTTTAGAAATATAAAAAGATGCTCTAATGTGAAAATAACTTTCTTCTTCAGAGACATTTTCTTACTCTAGACAGCAATGATGACTTCAGCAGCTTTAAATTATTTTAATGTTAAATTACTGAACATCTTTCCACATCTTCATTCCAATGTAGTTGGCCAACACTATCTCATAGGGAGTGGTACATTAAGAGGTATGGGTTTGTTGGAGAAGGGTCTTGTTGGAGGAAGGGAGAATATCACTATGGGGAAGGGCTCTGAAGTTTCCTATTCTCAGAATACCCATATCTCATTTATCTTCTTGCTGCCTGAAAGATGTAGGACTCTCACCTACTCCTCCAACACCATGTCTGCATGTATGGTACCATGCTCCTTACCATGATGATAATGAATTGAACCTCTGGAATTCTAAGCCACTACATCATTTTAACATCTTAATGAAAGTTGTCATGGTCAAAGTGTCTTTTCCCAGCAATCAAAATTTTAGACACCTTATGATGCTACACATGAACAAGCTGGCTTTGAGCCAATGTATGAATCTCAGCTAATTTTCTACTTTAGCCACTTTTAGTGTTCTATTTTTATAAATATTTTAGCTTATATTTATTTATTCTTATAATATCTGTGACTCAAATATATCCCTTATTCCCTCTTTCCCTGTAACTCATCACATTTTCTGTATGTCATGTGCATAATTTTAAAAAATATTGAAAATAGACTTTTTCATGCACTATATTATGATTACAGTTTTCTCTTTCTCATCTCCTCCTGAACTTTCTTACCAGTCACCCACAAAGTTATAGCTTCCTCTCTCTCTCTCTCTCTCTCTCTCTCTCTCTCTCTCTCTCCTTAGAAAAGTATGTGAAAAAGAAAAAAAAAGATATAATCAAGACAAAGAAACCAAAAAGGCAAATCAACAAACAAATAAAGAGAAAAAAATGACCTCAGAAAGAAACAAAATGAAACATATATGTGTATCTGTATACCTTTGCACACAAAAACCCACAACAAATATGCAAATATGTTAACCATAATATATAAGCAAAAACATGTAGAATTTATAGACAAATGCCCTTACAAAGAAGAGAAAAAAGGAAGGAAGCAAACAAAAGCCAAACAAAAAGTCCCTCTCAATATGATTTAGCTCATTTTCTGTTGACCTTCTACTGCTGGCCATAGCACTTGCCCTTGAGAGTGATTTGCATATCTGATGAGACTCAGTTGAAAAAACAGAGCAGTTTTAGAGCAGTTTTCAACTGTAAATATCTGCTAGTTTAATCATAGGGATTTGCAACCACTTCCTCACTCAGTGCAGTGAAGCAACCTGGCTTAGATCTGTGCATTACCAGTGCATGCCATCACAGACTCTTTGAATTAATATGTTCATTAGTCATGTTGTCATAGATGGAGAACCCTCAGAAAATAGCTCTACCAGGGAGAACTATTCCTGACCCTGGCTGACTCTCTGTGTTGGTTAAGAAAGCTGCTGCTTCTGCCTTTGACATAGATTTATTAGAAGTTTATGTTCCCCTTATTTGACCATAGCAAAAATGGATCAAGATTGGACTAACCTGAATCACCAATTCCCATACCCAGGAGCTCTTTGAAATGACATCAGGCTTGCAGTCTTCCTTACCACATCCCCTCTGGCTCTAATCTTTATGCCTTCTCTACTGCAGAGTTCCCTGATCCCTGAAGAGACAAATTTGATCAAAACAATCAATTTGGGGCTCAATGATTCATTATTTCTCATTCTCTGCACACTATCTGGTTGTGAGTCTCTATGTTCATTCCCATCTACTCGAAGAGGAAGTTTTTCTTATGATGGCTGAGAAAAAACTATGATCTACGAGAATAGCAGAATGTTGTTAGGCATCATTTCATAGTTTCATTCAATTCACAGAATATCATTAGTGTTTGGTTTTTCCGTAGATTTATCTTGCCTAGTGTTAGGCTCATGGCCACCTGGGTAATAGGGTTCAATCTAATGGAATGGGTCTTTATCCTGTTCGGACAGTTGGTTACTCCTACAACTTTTGTGTCATTATTGCACCAGCAAAACCATTGTATATTTAAAGGTTTGTAGACATGTTGGTATTTACCTTTATCCTCTAATACCATCCAGTTTTCTTTCAGTACCATGAACATTGGTCAAAGGATTTAGGGTGCCAACAAATTGACTTATATTTAATAAATTATAAGTCTTTTTTTTCAGCAATAAGTCCTTCTCATCAGTTTATGTAGAGCAAGTAATAGCATTAGCAATAGCCTAGATTTTTTGGGGGGGAGGAATTCATGGCTCCCCTTTGGATAACAACTCAGTTAAATGTAATCAATTCCTAGCAATGGAAATCTTATTTGGTGGTAAGACATGAAGATATCTAGTTGTAATGTTGTCTCCCATATTACTTGATAGTTCCATTTTGATTACATTCTTATATACATGCATTTTTAAAAGCTCCTATTGTATCAGGTTTTCATATGACCCTTCAAATGGTCCTCAGTTTTAGCTTTCCTTCCCCATTTTTCTCCCCTTTCCCTCCATCTTACCTCTTTGTTGTGTTTTGTCCAAAATAAAATATTTTATGTAAAATAAAATTTTTATAAAAATATTTTATAACATTAGAGACACAAATATATATATTTCAAAATAAATACAAAATGAAAAATCAAGTTATATACCTTTGGTTGGTAAAATAAAAAAGAAAAGGATCTCTGGTAGTTCTGGGTAGGTGACAAGAGAAGACCAGTAGCAATAAAGTAGAAAGAATAGACAGAGAATAAATAGTGTACAGCAAAAATTTCAGTGAGCCATTCCATGGAATATGGGTGGACAGTCTATTATGAGGTAGAACACAATGGATTTTATTTATATTTATTGTTGCAGAATAATATATTTAAATGAAGCACATATAATGTGTTTAATTGTCATAAACATATCCATGGCAGAATGCAGACATTTTATCTCTTGGCATGCAGATATTAAAGGTAAATAAAATTATCTGGGATAACACTAAATGAGTAATAGCCAGACAGTGGTGACTCACACCTTTAATCTCAGCCATCGTGGGCAGAGGCAGGCAGATCTCAAAGTTTGAAGCCAACCTGGTCTACAGAATGTGTTCCAGGAAAGCCAGTACTACACAGAAAAACTGTGTATCAAAAATAAAAGGAATTTTTATTGATGACTGCACAAGGATAACCAAGCTGATAATAGGGTGAAATGCCAAATTTTAATTGATAAAAGACTTGAATGTATATATATAACATATGTTTTATATATATATAAGAATATATAATAAAGAAAATTAAGACAAATTATTTAATATTATAACAGTTTACTCTGTGATTAATTCATGTATATATAAGTATTCTTATGTTCTCTTTCTTTTTTGAAAGTAGGAGATCACATTTTAAAACCTATATATTGCCAGATAAATAAATGAATAAAGGGAATTACAATTCTGATATCTGACACTGCTCATATCCGCATTTGAGGAAAGGAGTTTGAAATGTGCCTATTTTTCTTAAGAGAGTAAAAATTCTTACTGGAAGTCACTGCATAAAAGTAAAGGTCTGTTGTAAAGAAACACAGTTTTATAGACACATATATTTGGTGGCTATTACTTACATTCATTACACATGCAGTGTTATCTAGGGTTGTATTTAAAGTGGTTCATACACTGAGACATTCATTACAGCCTCAAAATGAAGTTGTTGCACATTAGACTAAGTATTTCTTATGGTTTTCCTCAAATTAAAAAAAATGCTCCAAAATTTATTAATATAAAACTCATGGTATCTGTAAATAACACTGAGTTGCATGATATTTCTTTTATATTTTTAATTAAATTGTGTAAAATAATCCCTATATATTAGTCACCCCAAAGAATGTCACTATGACTTTTTAATATATGATAATAATAACCTAAATAATATTCTCCTCTCTAATATTCCTCATTATTACAGTCTCATTCCTACTTTTCCAGTTCCCTCGCTGGTCCTTTTTTTTTTAGCATCAAGTCTTTTTAAACCAGCTTTTACACAAATTTGCCTGTATTTGATCACAATATGACAAAAGGATAGAATTGGGAAAATTGGTTGTGATTCCATCATACTTTCTAAATTGTAGAATGTGTGTATAATTAAAAAGTATCCAAATTACAGATTCTATGTCTTATGTTTTAGATAGCTTTTAATTTATTATTTAAATGAAGGAAATTGATTTTCTAGGTAATTTGAGAGGTTGAGAATATTAAAAAATATTTCTGGAAACAATTAACTGAATTTTCAATAATTAATTAATAGTTTATACAATTTGTACTACATTTTGGAGATGTAGTGTGAGAATAATTATTTGCCAAACATTATAATAAAATGATGGATAAGACAGGTGTTCATGCTGTAATTTTCTAGGGATTTTAATGACAATATGTGTCTTTAGGATACATTATAAATCATCACAGAAATTGATATAGTTCTTGAAATTTATCCACCAAATTTTTAAAGTTATTATTTTATAATTATATTATTTGCCACTTCCTTTATTATCTTCAAACCCTTCCATTACCCCTCCTTGCTCTCGTTAAAATTTATGCCTTTAATTAACTTTTGTTTTTGTGTGTTTGTTTATGGTGTGCGTTTTTGGCCTCCTACGCTTTTCCCCATTCACTTTAGTATGTCTGCTATTGTTCTTGTTTAGTTCATGTTATGAAGTCATGTTTGTGGACCTTTAGAAGTATAGCTTCTGGTATTCTTAGAATACATAATCTACAGAAAACTCCACTTTCTTAAGTGTTTTACAATTGTTTTGTAACTCGGTCCCCACCTTCTACAATAATCTCTGAGCCTTAAACAGAGGGCTTGTATTATAGAATGTTTCTATTGGACTGAGCTCACTACTTCAGTTTGGTTGGTAGTGGCTTTCTGTCTTTGTCTCAGCTGGGGTTTCTCTTGCTGTTAAGAGACACCATGACTATGAAAACTTTTATAATTGAAAACATTTAACTAGGGCTTGCTTACATTTAGCCCATTACCATCATAGCCAGAGCATAGTGATAAACAGAAACGGTGCTGTAGGAAGAGCTGAAAGTTCTACATCATGATGGATGGGTGATCCATTGGCTGAAAGAAAAGGAGAGAGAGAGAGAGAGAGAGAGAGAGAGAGAGAGAGAGAGAGAGAGAGAGAGAGGAGAGGAGAGAGAGAGAGAGAGAGGAGAAGGTGAGGGGAGGGGAGGGGAGGGGAGGGGAGGGGAGGAGAGGGGAGGGGAAGGGAGAGGAGAGGGGAGGGGAGGGGAGGGGAGGGGAGGGGAGGGGAGGGGAGGAGGGAGAGAGAGAGAAGAGAAGAGAAGAGAAAGAAGAGAAGAGAAGAGAAGAGAAGAGAAGAGAAGAGAAGAGAAGAGAAGAGAAGAGAAGAGAAGAGAAGAGAGAAGAGAAGAGAAGAGAAGAGACTTGGCCTGGCTTGAGCATAGGGAACATCCAATGAATACCAGTGGCACACTCTTCCAGCAAACCTGTACCTACCCCAACAAGATCACACCTCCTAATAGTACCTCTCCTTCCTGACAAAACATCCAAGTCTATAAATATAAATAAACCATTCTTATTAAAACTATCATTGTCTCCCTCTTTTTCAAAGAGAAATCTTTTTGATGAGTGGTATGACCAGACTTATATATGGGTATAAGGACAAATATTTAAATTGTAATTAGAGATTATTCTGGTTTTGTAAAGTGGTAATTATAAATCCTTCAACAAGATCCAAGACTTCATGAGCCCTGTGTAACTGGATAGATTTCCAGTACTAGACATAGTTTTACTATTCAGGTAAATTCATCTGAATCTTAATGATGTGATCAATTTCTACATAAGATTTTACAAGTAAGTTCTCAGGCTACAGTTATAAATTCCTTGAGGCAATTTTATTCTAAAAATATTAGACTTTTCATAGATAATTGAATCAGTATTATATTTTTCCCTTGTTTCTACTTTAGCTTTATTTTGCTTAAATTTTCCTCATTTCTTTTTTCCTCTTTTATTTATTTATTTTATTAAAAAAGTGTCATTCTTATCCATGTATCCTCGTCCCCCTTCCCTCCTCTAGATCCCTCCTAGTCAGCCTTCAGCCTCACCCCTCCCCATTCGTCAAGCACAAAGTAAACTTTAGAATTACTTTGTGCACATAAAAAGGAAAGCTAGAATTATTCTGGCTAATTAGCAATATTAAACTCTCTGTATGCTGTAAATATAACCCACTATCCCTCTTCCTTCTTTTAAAGTCTTAGTCTATCTTTCTTATTTTCAAGTGAATATCTTTTCATTTTTACTGTGCAAATGGCATAATAATATTAAGAAAGCTTGTATGACATGGTAGAATAAAATTTAAGTTTGATACTGAAAAGTTATACTTATTAATTTCCCTTTCAGATGTCATTTTAAAAGTTTTTGTTAAATTTTTTCATGTAGTATATTTTGATCGCATTCCTCCTATCCTCCGATTCTCCCTAATTACCTCTATGTAGTAGTGGGGGTTTCTAGGTCCCGGGCAGCCAGAGACCCAGACCCTGTAGTGCCTGACCTCTTAGCCACCTGCCACCTGCCGCTCAGGTCCCCAGAAAAGACTCAGATGGTTATATTAACTTCATGCTGTTTGGCCTATGGCTCAGGCACATTGCTAGCTATCTCTCACATCTTAAATCAATCCATTTCTATTAATCTGTCTGCCACATGACCCATGGCTCACCTGTGTTCCTTACATGTTACTCCTTGGGCAGCTTGTTCAGGTTTCCTCTGACTCCGCCCTTCCTTTCCTACCTATTTTGATTCCTCCTACTACTTCTTCTATGGTGCCTGTCATGGCCCAAAGCAGCTTATTTATTTAAAGATTGATATTCACAGCATACAGAAAGGCATTCCCACATCACTTCCCCCTTTCTGTCTAATCAAAAAGGAAGGTTTCAATTTTAACATAGGAAAATTACAAATAACAGAATCGCCATCAAGCAAGAATTATAGTTATAATATCTAGTCTATTTGTATTTAGAAAAAATTAAAGAAAATACTCTTATCATCTACCTTATCTTTATGAATCTAAAGTTTTATATCCAATATACCTTTTAAGTGACTAAGAAAAACTATACCTATATCTATCTAATCTTCAACTACATCAAAGACCACAGAAGGATATATTTACCCAAGTAAACCGGAAGTGCAAGCAACTTCCAAAATCTAGATTTGACAGAGATGACACCTATCTGCCTGGACAGTCACCCAAAGTTCCTTTATAAAGTTGGGGCATCCATCTTCAGTCTACAGGCCCAGAGTCTCTTTTCATTTCAGTGAAGCAGGAAATCTGCTCTGCCCATTCTGGCACAGTTCATCAGTTGCTTCTACTCAAGTCCTGAAGAATGTTTGACAGTTTTCTCTGCAAAGCAGGAACCTGAAGGACTGTCTTGGCTTGTTCTGCCAAAGTTCAGAGGCCACCTCCCTATGGAACCTGCATGTCCACTTCTAACAGCATACTGTCAAGCATTTAATATAAGAATAGGTTCATGTCCATTGGCTAACTAATGCCACAAATAGATTCCATATGGAGTTTCTTTGATGCCCATTTTTCTCTTGAAGTAAATTGGTGCTGCCAGGAACAGATCTGTCTCACTGTCCAGAAAAGTCTAAGTTCTTAAAATATTTTAAATGTCATATTCTGTAGGTCTTAGAAGTATTTGAAGATTACCTACCTAATTGAAATATATCTTTGTATATCTAAATGTCTAACTAACATGCATTTCTTAATTATACATTACAATTCTAAATCAGTTACATAAACATCCTATCTTAAACAAGAGTAGAAAGATACATACAGCATAAGAGAATTGACCTTAAATTTGTATCAATAAACCAAAATCTATACCCATGTAAAACATTATGAGATTAATAGCTGATTTCCTGATCTAAGTAAATTCAATAATCTAATTTTTTAAAAAATCATTTATATGCCATATCCCCTTTTTCTTCTTAGACCATCAACCATTTATAATGAAAACAAACATTTAGAAACAATATTTGTGGAATTTGGGCATAGTTTTCTATCACTACTTCCTGCTGATTAAGGGGCATTGAAAATCTCAAGGATTAGTGAGACTGGATCATAATCTGCAGTCTTGAAGCTGATTCAGCCATCTTCCCATCAGATATTTTGTCAGGGGGTCTTGAAATTTGCCTGGCAGCCATCCACCAGTTCTCATCTTCTGTGGAAACAAAAGCAGAACTCTTCCAAAACAATAAATCATTAGACATGAATTTCAAAATCAAAATACATTTCAATATATATTCTTGTTTAACTTAGTAGCCTTTGCATTTGCAATCCATTGTCTTTCTGCAGTTAGCTCATTAACAGTTAAAAATTAAAAGAAAACACAATAACAACCAAAATCCAGATTTTGTGTCTATTTTCCATCTTTACGTGCCTTATTATATTATTACTACTCTATTTCTCCTTTTAAAGACTTTATCCTCTTTCTATTCTCTCTGAAGCCTGTGTACCTTTTACATATATTGTAACACATTTACAGGTTTTTCTTTTCATCTGAATCTGTTTTATTGTGAATCCTTAATCATCTTCTAACCATAAGAGCTTTTAAAATACACTCTCTTAAAGAGCAGCATAGTTTTTGCTGAGGAAGCTGAATCAGTAAGTTCTCTTAAAGGGACCATATCTCTATTCGTGGCCAGAAAACAGAGCAGACTAAAGAAAATGGTGCTACTAAGAAACCATATTTATTTCCTTTTTGTTCAAAATAAACAGAAACCTTAAATCAATCACATGCTATTGAGTCTTCTGTAAGACTTCAGTAACTGGCCTGATTGTAGCTTACACTGCCTGCTGCCAGTCCGCTGGCACCATTTTGAACGTGATCCAGACGCCACACTTTCTTTATACAATGACCTGCTTTTTCACTTACACAATTTGGAAGCTGCCTTGGCTCAGTTTTTGTGATCTAGAATCCTTTTTAATCTTTCTCAGGCTTTAAGTGGATAATCGATCCATGTTGGATGCCATCTGTAGTAGTGTGGGTTTCTTGGTCCCAGGCATCCAGAGGTCCGAGACCCACAGACCTGCTGCCCAACACTGCTTATTACTGGCTTGGTCTAGTGGTTAAGATACTTCACTCTCACCATTGTGGCCCGGGTTCGATTTTGGGTCAGGGAACAAAACAAGAGAGAGAGAAAGAACAGGACCCAAGAAACCCCACTACTACACCTCTACCCACACAACTTCTTTTTGATCTATTTCTCTCCTTTTCAAAACAAAACAATATGAATGAAACCCATAAAATTACAAAGGTGAAAAGCAAAACAATCAATTCAAGGGCAAATAAATTAAAACAAAATATAAAATTCACACTCAAAGAATGATGTTTGTTTTGTGTTGGTCACTACTGATGATATAGCCTTCCCTAGAATGTGGTTTATACACTTAGTGAGACTCCATTAGAGGAAACTGATTTCTTTCCTTGTCAATAGGTAACTACTGCAGGTAACTTTTTGGGTCAGAAATGGATCTTATTTCTAGTTCTCCTCAGATCTCAAATACTTCCTGGATTGGAACCTGTATAGGTCTTATGCATGCTGCCAGAGTTTTCACAAATTCATATGTGCATCAGTCCCCTTGTTTGCAGGAGACAATCTATGGCTGTTTAAAAATTATTTTTTTTCTCCTTATTTCTCTAGCTTCCTGGACATTGAAAGAAGAGAGTCAATGACTAAATTTCATTTAGAACTGAGCATGCCAGGTTTTTCAATCTCTGAACATTGTGTATTTGTAGATTTCTATTACAAGAAGAAATTCTGTTGTGGATTGAGCAAGTCACCAATCTGTGGGCATAGTCTTATGTTTGTAGTTGTTTTATTGTTATGTACCTTAAACAGAACCATTAAACTAGGTTTACTCTTAGACTCATGGCCTACTGCAGTGGTTTAAATATGAATAGAATTCATAGGCTTATGTATTCAATTTTTTAGTCACCTTGGAGTAGCACTGTTTGAAAGGATTAGAAGGATTAGGAATTTTGGTTTTATTGGAGCAGGTATGGCTTTGTTGGAGGAAGGGTATCACTGGATGCTTTAGATGAGAATTTAGAAGCCCATCAAACTCCTGATGTGGGAATGTCTTTCTGCATGCTGGGAATATCAATCTTTAAATAAAGGAGCTGTTTTGGTTTCATGGCAATCAACATAGAAGAAGAGAAGTAGGAGGAGAAATCAGAGCATAGGTAGGAGGAGCAGGGCAGAGTCAGACAGACTGAGCCAGAAGCCCAAAGGAGCAACATATAAGGAACACAGGTGAGCCATGGGCCATGTGGCAGACAGATTAATGAGAATGGGTTAAGATGTAAGAGCAAGCTAGCAATGTGCCTGAGCCATAGGCCAAACAGCATGAAGTTAATATAAGTGCCTGAGTCATTTCTGGGGACCTGAGCAGCAGCAGTTGGCTAAGGAGTCTGGCATAGCAGGTCTGTGGGTCTGGACCTCTGGCTGCCTGGCACCAAGAAACCTTACTGTAACAAACTGCAGTCTCTCTCTCTCTCTCTCTCTCTCTCTCTCTCTCTCTCTCTCTCTCTCTCTCTCTCTCTCTCTCTCTCTCTCCTCTAGATCAGGAAGTGTTCAAATACTTATCCAGCATCATGAGTGCTCTGCCTGCTGTCTTGTTCATTGTTCCCTGCCAAGATAATTATAAAACAACTTATAGAAGTATAAATTGTCCTGATTTCAAGCTTTACTATGGAGATATTAGCAAAAACAGACACATTGACCTAATTTCACTTACATTTTTGTGAAAATGTTTCATTCTAATAATCTAAAATTTTAATATTATAATACAATCTATGTTTTCCACCCTCCAAACCTTCCTATATACCCCTCCCTATTCCCTTTCAAATTTATGCCCTCTTTGTCAATGACCAGTTTTGAGGCCACATATTTTCAAAGAGAACAACCTCATATTGAGTTCCTGCAGAGAAGAGTCATTGGCATTACCATGGTAAATTTTTAGATTTTGTATTACAGTAATTATAAAGATAATACTTTTAAGTTATATACTTGATATTTTTAAAATTTGCAAGTATACGAATTCAATTTGTTATAGAAAATGTGTAATTGCTATGACTTAGATATGTTTTAACTCTGCCATTTTGTAATGATATTTGAATTAGTGAAGAAATATATTGAATATATAAAGTCGGTTTTGATTAGTTTGAGATTTGAATAATGAAATTGATTTAGCTATATATGGTTGAAATTTTATTTAATAATAGTAAGGAATATTTGTGCTTAAATTATCCTTATATATTTCTCTCATTATAAAATATATAACCACTTAACAAATTACCATTTTAACTTTATAATGAGAATAATGTCTAATAACCAATAATGACAAAATTGATTTATTAAAAGTAGCTTTGGCCTAATACCAGTGCACTTGACAACTAATAGTGCTCAATGATAACATATTCATAAAAATAAAATATAATTTGATTTTCAAGGACAAAAAATCATTTTTACAAGTTCTACAGATAATCTGTCTTTTCTGCGACATGAATGTGCCCACCTTTGCTTTTCATACACTCTTGAAGTTCACTCACAACCTTTCCCCAAATCTCATATCTTCGATTATGTTCATAATTCTGACCTTAACTGAGTAATATGTTTTTACCACAGGGGAGGATTAGAAAGTTATAATATTCTGAACTGAGAATATATTAGGTTTTTCCTAAGATTTTTTTTGACAGTGAAAGATGTCAAAAGAACAAACACAAGAGAGCTTGTAATAAGAAGGCAAGACCAGAAAACTAATCTTTAATAAAGTTCACTCAGGAAGTCCTCCTTAGGGCACATTTATTTAAATTCAAAAGAGAAAAAAGTGATGACTTGACTGTTGTTTGAGTATAAGAATTACCTTTGTTCAATATAGATACAAACATAGAATGTGCCATTGCCTTTACCTGCTAGGATGGACTGCAAAAACACTAAGGATGCACTGGAAAGCAGATACAAGGAAGGATCGGTATTTGATATTAAATAAAATAAAAAGCAATAGATTAATAGTTATTACAAACAATAACTACATGTTATTATTTTCTAGAATTACATATTGGATACATTTATATATCCTGGAAGAAGTAGAGTCAGTATTTTTCAGGGTTATACATTCTAGAAGAATTTGTCTCTGCATGTTTACCTGTCTTTAACCACTAATAAGAATATGTACTTTCTAATTACAGACATATCTTTTATATATAAAACTCTTTTAAGCAAGCAGTCATTCCATTATAGATAATTTTTATAAACTATGCAGTGTCTCTATAATTATCTTAAATACTCGATAACCTAGGTTTTGAATATCAACAATGAAAAGAGAGCTTTCTCTTTTAATAGAATTTACATGATTTGATAAATTGCTACTAAGTACAAAACAAATATGTTTATCAAGAGACTACAGTGTGCAAATTATTGTTAAGATATGTGGAGAGCATACATCATAGAATATGGACAGTAAACGCTTTGTTATTTTTATATCATGCTCATATTATATTATATTTATATCCTCTCCTCTTCTTATTCCATCCAACCCTTTCCATGCCCCCTAGGCCTTCTAAAATTGATGGACTTTTTATTTGGCCATTGTCATTATATGTATATAGAATGCACATATCATTCAATGTATTAATACATAAATATAATCTGCTGAGTTTGTTTTTATTGCCTCTGAATACATAATATCAAGGCTGACCACTTCATCTTGGACAACCAACCAGGGGACTCATTCCTAAGAAAAGATTATTTTCCCTTTCTGACTATTTAAAATAAACACTTGTACATAAAATGTTTCAAAATAATATAAAATACAGGGATATTAGGTCAAAAGCTTTCAAGCAGAAAGAGAATCAAGAATAACATTAAAGAATAATTGACATTTTCTAGAACAAACTATGGCAGTAGTGGAAAAGTGTAAAGAAATTAATAATATTACATACAAGTTTGTTTTCTCTGTGTGTGGGTTTTTAGAAAATGATAATTGCTTTTCAGTACCTGAGTTACCTCACTAAGGATGATTTTTTTCTAGTTCTATCCATTTGCCTGCACATTTTAGGTTACCTAGTCTTAGAAAGAGATGCACAATATGTACTCACTCTTAATTGAACAATAAACATGTGGCAAAAGATGAACAGGCTAGATTCTACAACCTCAGAGAAGATAGGTATAGAGGAGGACACTAAGTACTTTGTCTCAGGAAGGGTAAATGGTTAAGATCTTCTGGGTAAACTGGGAGGGTATAGAGGGGAGAGGATTGGGGGTGAAAACATGAAGTTTTGTTAAGGCCAAGTTGGGGGAAAAATGGAGAGGTGAGCAATGAAAGAGATATCCTGACAGAGTGAGCCATCATTGGCTTAGAAAGAAACCTGGAGCCAGAGAAATCCACAACAACCCACAAGGAGGTCCTAGATATGTCCCCTAGCTTTGCTGGAAATGGTGCCTGAATTAGCCTTCCCCTGTAGTCAGATTGGTGACTAACCCTAGTTGTCATCATAGAATCTATATCCAGTGACTGATGGAAGCAGATGGAGACACTCACAGCCAAGCACTTGGCCAAATGCCTGGAGTTCAGCTGAAGAGTGGGAAGAGCAACTACAGGAGAAATGGAGGGTCGACAGCAGTTCACTGACTCGACTGACAGCTGGAGAGCCAGCATGGGTCCAAATGAGGCTCTCTGAATGAGGGTAACCACTGCTCTAATTAAGCTGTTGGTGGACCCTGGGCTATGGGATCAGAAATATCCTGTTTACATGGAGTGGCTTTTTATAGCCTACTCCCTATGGTAGGATGGATGCCTTGCTCAGCCTCGATTTAAGGAGGAATGAGTGGGTCCTGCCTCAACTTGATATACTAGCTAGTGTTGACTAGCTAGCGTTATTCCCTTTAAAAAATTGATGGAGGGTAAATGGGGGGGGGGGAGTGGGGAAGGTGGAGGGGAGCAGGAAAAGGGGAGGAAGGGATACGGTGGGGGATATGTAAAAGAAATTTTATTAATAATTAAAAATATTTTAAAAATAAAATGAAGAGCCAACCATACGCATAGTTTCATAAAATTTAAATTGTTACAATTCCATTGTAGCAATTAAAATATGTCATTTTAACAGCAAAATTAAAAATGATAATAATTGTATATTGAAGTCTTATAGAAATAGAAGGCTGCTAACATGCCCTCTGTGACTACCAGTTACTAATGAAACAGAAAAGAGGAACTTAGCGGCATCTTTAATGATGTAGGCTAGAATCTAATGGTAGGTAGACCTAGGATTTCCACAGAAGAGTCTTATCATAACTTATTTTCAGGCATATTGTTTCTAATTTGTTGTTCTTAAAAGTGTAACAGTACAATTATGATGCTTTATGATGATCCTAATCCGATAGAGAACAGATAATTATTGTTAAAGGCAGGGACATCATATCATTTTTATATTAATATATGTGTTATATTCATTAAGTACCTAAATAACTATGGTGATTATTATATTATATATTTATATTATAAAATACAATAACAAAATTTCTTTTAACTCAATTTCCATTTATGTAATAAACAAAATTGTAGGAAAATAATTTGCAACTTATAAATCCATAATATTAACTTTTAATTGTATACAATAAGCTGTGCTTCATAGATTTATATGCTTTTCTATCATGTTAAGTTTGTAAACAGCTTTTTTAAATAATGGTCAGTGGAAACATGGAATCAAGTTGAAAATTGTATTAAAGATTTAGAGATTCCAAGGAATGGCTATATACTAATATTCTGTCTTGGTATATGGTGCTAGAGAATGAATTCAGGGACTTACACTTTCACTTCCTACATCCTCAGTAGAGTCTTCTGTTATAGTCTTATGCTTGCATATGTATAAGGGATGATTTTTGTTTTGTCTAAGAGAAATTCATCATCAATGTAAACTCAGTAATGTTTAGCTATAAATAAAACTCCCCACAGAAATTAAATATTCAAAGTATTTTGGAGTATTTGAAATAATTATTTATGTATTATGAGTGTAGACATTTTTAATTATTGAAATGTGCCTAAAATTACAATGTAGTGGATTTCTTGATTATAACATAAGCTATCTACTATCTTTATACTGTCAGTTCATGGGGAACATGGGTTTGTATTTTAATATGATATGTTTTGTTAGACTAACTATAAATAAGAAGTGGCACATTCATTTTATCTACCAGGAAAAATCTACTGTGTGTTTTTGTGTGGAATTCCAATGGAGCAGATGGTAGTTTCAGGTAATGGATAAATAATGCAATCCTTTCCAAATTTTTAGAAATGGTATATGCTACAAAATTTGATTGTTTCTTCTAGTAAGAGGAAGTACGTAGGAACTGATATTAAAATTTTGCAGAAACAGCTTTCACACAAAACCATAAACAAATATTTGTATTGTTTATTTTGTTACTGCTAAATTAAGTAGTCAATTAATGCAGATGAAGTGAAGTATTGTCTTGGCAAGTGCTATCTTAAAAATTAAGTTTTAATCAAATTTGTAATATCATAAAGGTCTTATTGGCTGAAACATCATTTTTATTGCAATTTCTTTTCCCCTTAGGGGATTTGGAGTAGTCATTTCTTGTGATATTACAGAAGAGTGAAAGAAAGTTTATAAAATGTCTCATGTTTCTGAATTTTAAGTAGTTTGCTCTTAATAAGTGTGATCTTAATATAATTTTACATTAATGTCTGGACAGTTATAAATATACAATAATCACAAAACTATTCTGGTGAATCCAATTTACAAATAATGAGATTATACTTCATAATTTATTTTTGAACATGTGGAAAGTTCACAACTATTTGCTTCATTGAACAATGATCATACCAACGCATTTAAATACTTTTATGTTATTCTGTTATGTCAACTATTGAATTATGTTTATTTTGAAATTGTAATTTGTTGGTAGAGAAAATGTGTAAGACTTAGTATGAAATAAAATATTCATCTAAGAATCTCAGTTGCCAAGTGACTGCTTACCACCTAATGTGGTTATATTTGCCCCAGTGAATTTAAAACAAAGTTAAAACCCTTTTGAAGCACATTAAATACTGATTCTTGAAATACAATGTGCAGCCAGGTGACTTATTGCAAAAGTGCACACATCTTTTCACAAGTAGATCTCTTTATTAATCTCAGAATGAAAGACTTTACTAAACAAATAAGCATTTAAACTGTAGTTTCTTAGGTCTGAACATGATTTTTAAAAGCTGACCAAATAAGAAACAATATATAAACACCTCTGAAAGACATAATTATTAAGAAGTCTAAAACTTTTTATATGACTTAATACAGTTCAAACAGTCAATTGTTTATGACCATATATTTTAATGACCAATGAATTTTATTAAAAATATGTGTATTAATTACTTATCAAGTTCTCTTACATTTATACATTTTAATTCATGAAAAATTTCAAAGATTTTGGAAAAGCATGAAAAATACTGTTTTTTCCTAAATATTAATTTTAATATCATCTTAATTTTGTTCAACTACCATCAAGAAAAGTAAAGATCTTTAGTACTAATTCAAATTCAAATATAGTATTCTCACAGTTTAAAGCATTTGGCCTCTTAGATAATTCATTCTAGAAAATAAGATTGAAGAAGTATATTTTTAAATATAGCTGTGACAGCAACTGTATCATTTAGTTTGTTTTGTTAAACTTTCCTCAAAAAGTTGTCTAAAATATTTCAGTAAATCCAAACAGGCATTAAAGAATATATTCAAGACAGAAAATAAGAAAGATCATTTCAGCTCATACTCTGAAGTGGGTGTAATTTCACAGATAAGCAGAGGACATAGTTTTAGCTAGTTATTGAATTTCAATGGTCATAGAAATTATGATTATGGATTATGTAAACATGTAAAATAAATCCCTGTAGAATTTACATTTTTTCTACCTTTTCCCTCACATCATGGGACTTACTTGATTCACTTCTTCCTCCCTTTTCCTTTTACACTTTTGGTAATTAGATACATATGTATTTTCTTATTTCTTCCTTATTTCTGTGTGAAATCTACTCCAAAATACACATTAGTTTTCAATTTTATTTTACATACTGTATTCTGGAAATTACTATATAGTTTTACTTATAGTTTATGTACAGTTTTTGTAATGATGCACCATAGACTATTTTTGTTTTCATATTTTATTATATTATTCTTAACAACAGCTACCACTTGGTGATTTTACAGACTTGAAATTAAAAATACTAATAATGAATGACTTGATACATTTACATACCAATTTATTTAATTCCCTTTGTGTTCCTCTTTTACTTCTTCTACTGAATTATGATAACTTGGAAATTGGAATTTATGAGTAGAGAAAATGTGTGCAGATTGTCTGGAAATGAAATGTTTATATAAGAATCTCAGTTGCCAAGTGACTGTTCAGCACCTTGTATGCATATATATATTGGACATTGCTGGAAAATATCTCTTTTTTAGGGTTCAAACATGTGCAATCCTACCAGAAGTGTCTTGCATGGTTAATAGAATGTCAAGTTATTACTATACTTTTATATATGTCTCATAAATGAGAAATGCTATTTTAATTTGCATTTGTCTAGTTAATAGGAAATTATATACTTATATACATTTAAGTGACAAATTATATTTTTAAAATGAATATTTTTGACCATTTTCATTAATTTATTTCTTGGGAATGAGGGGGAGCAGTGTCTTTAATATTTTGTTTGTTTTATTCAAGTTTATCTGCAAAGCACTATTTGTCCTGGAACTCACTCTATAGACCAGGCTGGTCTAAAACTCAGAGATCTGCCTTCCTCTGCCTTCTGAATTCTGGGATTAAAGCTAGTATCCTTAACTTTTAAGAATCCTTCCTATGTTTGTGATAGTAATATTTTATTATTTAGTATATATTGAAAGGTTCCTATTTATATGTGAGTTTTGTTTTGCCTATATGATGGATATAAGTTGTACCTTTAGACTCTAGTAGGAGGCCTATAGGTTGTTAGATTATGCTCTATAAGAGAGTAGTTGAACACTGCCCTTTCCTCTTCCTTTATAATGCATTTGAGACCCAAAGTGAGTAAGATTTCTCTTTAATTGTATTTCAAATGATTTGACACTATTATTTATTTACTCATAATTAATCATTAATTTTGTATGAAAAAAGCTTTAAAACTTTGAGCCAAGATAAACTATCTTACATTTTCAAATTTGATCATTTTTGGTGTGTTATTTTACTGGAAAGTGGAAAGTTCACTAACACATGATACAATTTTGTCATAAAATGTGCAGCCAAATTAAGGTAAAACAATCAATATTTCATTTTCTCTGAATCTTGTGCAATAGAATGCATTTCACTCATACTGAGAGTAAGAAAACTTTGTCTGTGTTTGCCTTCCCTACTTGTAGAGCACCATATACATTTTTAACATTTAGATGTATGATCTATTTTGGAATTGAGTTTTCAAGGACACTGGTGAAGTATGACTCTAATTTTATCTTTTTCCAAATGATTAACCAATCCCTGCATCATTTATTAAATTGTCCTTTCTTGCCTTAGAAAATTGAAAGGCCACTTTTATCATATGTTGCATGATGAATTCCTATGTGCACTTGCAAAATTTTCTGTACTTTTCCACTATTAGAGAGATCTGGTTTAGACTCATGAGCCAGAACTTTATAGTTTAAATTAATACAGTGCTGAATGTATTAACATTTGACATTGATTCAATTGTAGCATTCAGGTTTTGATTTTAATGTTAATTGTAGTGCCTCATAGGGATATATTGTCTTATTTAGCCATTAGAAGTTGATGGACATTGGAGGTGTTTCCAGAAATGACAATGTTGCATGAAGTTGATGGGAACATTCTTGAAGAAATCAGCATTCTGGATGATGACTTATGATAGCTTGATACTTATGAATGATTTCTAGTTTGGGTGTAATATCTTATTATCTTCAATTTTTTTCTGGTCTTCTAAACATTTTTTTACACTTTTGATTTAAAAAGTTTTTTTTTCCATATCTACTGCTGCTCCCCTCCCTTCCCTCCTCCCAGTCCCTTCCAGTCCTCTTTCATTCTCCCCCACCTCATCCTCATGATTCATTGCCCAAGGAGGGCAAGGAGTCCCAAGGTGGGGCAGTTCAGTCTGGCATATCCAGTTGATATAGGTCTGATTCGTTCATCCCAGTACTAAGGCTAAATTAAGTGTTTCTCTGTAGGGAAAGGGCTCCAAGATATCAGTTCATGCACCAGGAACATAGTCTGACCCTACTGCAAGAGGCTCAACAAACTGCTCACACCATTTGACAATCTTCTACCTATTCATTTTAAAAGTTTTTGTTTTGTTTTATATGTAGAGTATATGTTTGTCTTTTGGTCTCCATGTTTAGGTTTTAAGAAAACTTATAGGAGTCAGTTCTCTCCCTTTCCAGTTTAAAAGTTGTGGGGACTGAAATCAGATTATCAAGCTTAGAAGCGAGCACCCTTACCATGACTTATCAGATTAACAAAGAAATAACTCTGTTAATATAAAAAAATAATGAACCAAATGATGGAATATCATAATGATATTTAAAAGATAATAGTAGTAACTGATGGTCAAACATATGTAGAATCATTATAAATTCTCAAGAAAAATTAAGTTTAAGTATTAAATCCTAAACTCAAATAATTTATGATTACACAGTTAAAGATATAATAGTTTGATGTGACTTGAAATACATACATAAATATATATATATATATATTGTCTACGGCTAGTTGTTCTGTAATAGTGGAAAATCAGAAAACAAAGTAAATCATATAATAAATACATCCAGGTAGTTTAGGTAATTTTTATAGTGTGAAAGCATTTTATTCTCCTAGAGACCATTTATTTTCTTTGAAGTATAAGAATGAACTACTATGAAGCAGGTCATATGAAATAAAAAAGAATAGAGATTTTTTAAAAAATTTAAAATATTTTTCTAATAATAGCAGATAAATTATGTATTTGTACAAAATTGCAAGGAAGTAAAAATCTTGGAAAATATACAAGTAAAAGTAAGCAATTGCTATCTCCAATAGAATCTAAATTCCATGTGACATATTGAGCATTGTAGGAGTTCTGTTAGTCATAACAATAGTTACAGTTACACAACCATAATTCTTCAACTAGGATGATTGTTAAGAATATATTAGAAAGAATGAAAAACATAAAACAAATCATAAAGGAACAAAAGTTCAATACATCTGAAATTAATACGTGAAAGTATATTTCAAACATAAAAATAGGAATTTGACAATGAATAGTAAAAGAACCATTTAAAATGCTAAAGTGTTTCTTCTCTATGCTAAAAATTTATTAATACAGTAAACATAATTTTAAAAATTGAATATTTATTGGAATTAATTAATTTAGGGTGATGTGTAAGCATATTCTGTTGGTTATTATACAATTCAGTTTCTGTTCTAAGCATTCCTCTTTCAGTAACATTACTGAGAATTTATTCTTGATTATTGATATGATATGGATGAGATTTAGAGCAGAAAACACTGAGCTGAATGCGTACCTACCTGTTGCTATGATTGTCATGATAAGAAATGTGAGTATGTGTTGGAAACTTGGGAAAGGTTTTTGTATGAAGTAGGCATTTTGCTAATTGAGCTAGTCCAGCATACTAAAATTGAAACTTGAAGTATATTTCATGTAAAGAATCAAATGTGTATACAGAGTATACACAATATTGAATTATGCCTAGAAGAATAAAGAAACAAGAAATGTTAATTTCAATAAAATACAAAATGTAGGTATACAAACAAGAAATTCTATAACGTGTAAAAATAACCACTGTATTTGTGTCTATGGATCAATTAAAGGTCATGGGGTATGTATCATCAAATTCCCCCTCCCTTCCTCTTCTCTACACTTCATTTCTTTTTTGAGCTTCCAGAGAATTGGGAGGGGGGAGGAGAGGAGGAGCAGGGAAATACATTGATGGAGATGACATTTTTAAATGAAAATATATTTATATCTATATATATAATTTAAAAAAGAAAAAAGAAAATTATCTTTCTTGATTTCTTAAAAGGAATCAATAAAATGACTTTTTTTCCTCTTTTATGTCACTAAAAGGAGAAGGAGAAGGAAACAGTAACTAGGACATATTGTTTGAGAAAGAAACTATCTTTTTAAAAAGGGGGGCAACTGGGAACTATAATGTGCCATGGGGCTGAAGTTAAAAATAACAAAACAACAACCCACAGAAATAACATTAATTTGAAAGCTATTCTCCTCTTATTTTAACCAAAATTCCACAAGAAAGCTTAGAAGAAGGGTTTGTCATATAATTTTCTTAACCTTACTTTCTTAAAATTTAAGCAAAGACAACATCAAAAAAGCACAGCATAGAAAGTGGCTGTGAATAATTAAAATCTTAAATTAGGAATTATAAGGATTATTCATGCTGAAAGCTAGGGAGATAGTTTAGACTGACTGCTCTTCCAGATGATGGGGGATTGATTTATAGCAGCCAGACAGTGGATCACAACCATCGATGACTCTAGGTACAAGAAATCTATCTCTTATGGCCTGCAGAGGCACCTGGTACCCAGGTGGTTCACAGTGATGCATATAAACCCAACACTCATATTCATAAAAAATAATAAATGAAACTTAAAAGAATTACCCTTTCCAATTGAGCCCTTGATTTAAAAAGGGAGAGAAGAGGATAGAAGGGGGGACTAAAGGACAGAAACAGGAGGGTTGAGGGAGCAATGAGGAAGTGATGGACTGAATTAATGGACAGAAGGAAGGGAGGGAGGGGAGCTTGTTGGCCAGGCAGATAAGAGAATAGATCATAATATAAACAAATTCATACTGGGAATGAGGATTTTTCTGCCTTCTCTAAAATTTGAGTGTAGGCAGAAGAATAAAATAAGATAAATTATATGGTAATATATTTAACAAAAATAGCTTTAAGCCAAGCCATGAAGGTCAGGGAAGGGAGGCCCACAGCTTTAATCCTAGATCTAGGAATGTTTAAGAGGAAGGAAGACGGCTGGACAGAGGAAGATAGAGGAGAAATTTAGCTTTTCCTTCCACTTACCTGATGAGCTGAGAAGAGAGAGCTTGAAATCAGGGAATTTCTGACGACAGGCCGAGGAATTAGCTAGGTGAGAATAGGCTGTAGCTTTTTTTATTTATTTCTGATATTTCAGCCTTTATCCACTATTTGGCTCTGGTTTTTATTATAATACTAAATTGAATTCATGCAATATAATTTCCATCATTCTTCATAAAAATCAGATTCAAATGGATCAAAATCTAATTTTGAAACCCAAAACATTAAACCCACTAGAGGAAAACATAATGCAGTACCCTACAAGACAGAGTCGTTTAAAAAAGTAAGCAAACAAAAACTTTCTGAACAAGACTACATTAGTCAAGGAATTAACCCCCAAACTGACAACTGGAATATAATAAAACTAAAAATAATCTGTACAGTTAGGTAACTAATTCACCAAGGAAAAAAGAAACCCAGAGAACCTTTGCTGCCTATATATCTCGTACTGCCCAGTCTCAGAAACCCTCAGAAAGATCCCTGGGATCACACTGATTCTCCAAATGCAAATTCAAAGCCAGGTTTATTACAACTGTGCAGCTGAGCTCAGCTCCTGACTGTCACACAGTAGTGTCAGTGGAGAAGAGCCCCTCCCTATTCAAAAGTAGGACCTTTTAAAATAAAGACCATAGAAATGCCATTATCAGGCTGTGAGGTGAGGAGCCTAGAGGAAGTTTCTTTACTATCTCTGCCAGGTGGGCAGCTGCTGGCTGATGGGTTGTCTTAGGAGAGGGAGAAGATGCTTCATGGCTGTGCCAGAATGTCCTCGGATTACTCAGGATCTTGTACACTTGGCCTTGGGTGCTTGACCTTGGAGATTTAGAAACTTCTCAGGATGGGAGACTAGAAACTTCTCAGCTCCAAAATAGCTCCAGACCTCAAGGTGAGAGTCTTTAATTTCCACAATCTGACAAAGGTTTAATATTCAGAAAGTACAAGAACTCAAAAAACAATGAATCAAGGAATGAAATGAGACAATCAAAAATGGGGTAAGCATCTAAACAGAGAATTCTCAATAGAAGATGTCTAAGTAGCCTACTTTAAAAACAGAGACACTAAATAATGAAAATTAAAATGTGAACTAAAATAACTGAAATTCCATCACACACTAGTCAGAAGGCCAAGATCAACAAAACAAATAAGAAAAATGCCATCCAAGTTAAAAAAACGTTCATTCACTATTGATGGAATGTGAACTAGTCTAGCCACTCTGGAATCCCATCTGAACAATCATTAAACAAAAAAGAAATATACCATATGGTCCACCTACAGCACTCCTATGACACTCATATACTATATGGTCCACCTACAGCACTCCTATGACACTCATATACTATATGGTCCACCTACAGCACTCCTATGACACTCATATACTATATGGTCCACCTACAGCACTCCTATGACAAAAGGTCCTTGTATTCTACTCCACAGACACTTGTTCAGTGATGTTCATTGATGCTCTATTAACAATAACCAACAAAAGGAAACAAATACCCTCCAATGTATTAATAGAAGATTAAAATGTATTACATATATACAATAAAAGACTATTTAACTAAAATTTTTAGAAATGTGAAAATTTTAGTAAATGGATGAACCTAGAAAAGATTATACTGAATGAGGCGATCCAGATTCCAGAGGAAAATTTCACTTATGGTTTCTAGCATCAAATTCTCAGATGTGAGAATAGAACATGGAGTAACCACAGAAACTTGGAAAGTAGGAAGGTATCATGGTGGATAGGAATTTGAATGAGTATATCAGAATACAGGTGATGAAGTTGAAAATAAAATAAGAGGAAGATATAGATTCAAATTTCTGACCCTTCCGCCCTAGATTAGACCCAACGTCTGGACCTACAGTCTTCAATTTCTTTCTTCAATGACTTAAAATTATTATCTCTTTTTGGTTAGAGTTACCCCAAGATATTTGATGCTATTTGAAACTATTATAAAGGGTGATGTTTCCATGATTTTGTTAGCCCTTTTATCATTTGTGTATAGAAGGACTATTATCTTTTTTAGTCAATTTTGTATTCTGCTACATTGCTGAAAGTTTTTACAAGCTGTAGAAGTTCCCTGGTAGAATTTTGTGGTCACTTATTTATAGTATCATAACATCTGCAAATAATAATATATTGCTATGGGATTATGTTTTGGTACATTGTAAATATTTATCCCTCATTCTATTTTAATAAAATGCTAACTGACTAGAAAGCATACAAAATGTCTAGGTGTCATTCTCTAGGCTACTTCCTGATGAATGGGGACACTGGCAATCCCATGGGTACCCAAAGAAAAATTTAGGATTATGGACAAGTCTTTAAGGAGTAGACTGTACGGCTGCATCCTCTCAGCCAGTTTTCTTGAGGTTGTTTTTGATGAAGAGCTCAGAGGAAACTGCAACAGAGTTGCTCTGAAACGTTGGATCATGTGGGCCATCAGTTTTCATTGGAGACTTTTCAGGGGATCTTCCTTGATCAAATCTTACCTTTTAAATTAGGAATAAATCCACAGCCTCTCATTTTCTGTGGAAATAAAAAGAAAACTTCTTCTCCATACGCATATATTTTTATTTCAATTTTAAAGTCAACTCATTTACAAAATATACAGGTTGGATTCATCCAGCAGCATTTATTATCTTTGAGTCTAAAATCTTAAAGCCAAGACAATAACATACAATATTCAGAAACACTTTGTAATTTTTATATTTATGTGGCTTTTTTTTACTCTATTTCTTAAGTACTTTTTTTCTTTTCTCTCTCAAGCCTACATATATTTTTAAAAATACTGAAAAACATTTAGTGAGTTTTTTCTTAAATCTTTCTTTACTATATATCTGTTATCTTTCTCTGCTTCTGATCACACCTTTAATTTGACAAATTGTGGCTAGGATTAAAGGCTTGGGTATGGTGGCTGACATCCTCCCAGTTATCTCTATTTCTCTCTGTTTTTGAAAACATCTTTCATCCTCTTTTTGGGGAGTGGGGGAGCTGCAATATCAGAGAGAGGAAACAGACCACAGTCAATTCCCACCAAGCCAACTTCTCAGGGTAAAAGCTGTTTTAAAGAGTCCCCTGCTTGGTTAGTCACTTCTACAGAATCCTCAATCCTCAGCGTTTGCATATACCTGCCTTAAATATATTCTTCATCCAGTTGCACTTCTGAGTCTAACTTGGCATCATAATTCTAGAGTTAGGATGATAGGCATGAACTACTACTCTTTGGTTGTTGGGCCTTGAACTCAGAGAAAAACAGAAATATTTCTGTCTCCTGAGTTATGGGCTTAGAGGCATAGGCCACCACCTGATCATTCCCATGCTGGAATTAAAGGTGTAGGTTACCACTTTGACATTCTTGTGCTGAAACTAAAGGCATGAGTTATCCACTCTCTGACTCTCATAGCTTGACCATGGGTGATACTTATATTGCAGGCTGATTTTATTAAATATAATAATATGTCACCACTTTATCCTTTTCAATTTGTACATATACATACATTTGAAATATGATTAAATAACTTGGGCTACCTATGCTTCCACAAGAACCATAGACTAACAACAACAGCAACAAAATCCCAGTAGCATGCATAGGAACCCCCTTTCAAATGTGTGGTAATGGTAGGTTAAGTGACTCTTAAAACAATATACAACATCAATGTAGCCCTCTCTTGTCTCTCAGGGGTTGAAGGAGGTGAGCACATATTGCTGAAGAGAAAATATACTTTCTAAACAGAAGTCAGATAGATTTGACCTGAAAGAATATTTCTTGGATTATAGCATCCATGGTACCAGAAAATTGCAGAGAAAATTACCAAGGAAAGACATGACTAAATAGTTTACCCAGCTGTAAATTTGTGAGCCATGCTAATTAGCAGCATGGCAAGATATACATAAAGTTTCAATCAATGTCACCCACTTGAAACCAACAACTGTCTCAATTGAACTTAAGACCTACTTTACAGGAAGGAAATCATGCTTAATACTAGAAACCTATCTAGATTTCTAAAGCTGGTAAAGTAATCAAATCAGAAAAGTATTTACTTTTGCCAGACCAGGATAATTTCATGCTACATTCCAAATCTTACCCTTATGCCCATAGACGAGTGTAGCCAACATTTCTCATCAAAGAAACTTTTCTTACTTTTAATTTTACTTTTCATGAGACTATTTCACTTATGTACGTATGTGAAATAGTAATAAAAAATAACAGAGGCTTTTAATTCTCAAGAGTGGCAGGAGGAAGGTGTTTGGGAGGGCATGGAGGAATGAAAGAGAGGGAAAAAGTGATGTAACTTCTATTTCAACTAAAAACTTTTTTAAAAAAATGAAAACAAATACTTTTTAAAAAGAGAGACAATTAGAAATAGTGAGTTAGGCCAATGGTGATTAGATATGCACTGAGTATCTATAGATAAAAATAATTTTTCATATTAATATGGTAAAGGATGAAGACTCAGTGGGAGAAAAATTGAAGAGAGTATATGTATTAAGAGGTAGAAAAGTGCTATTACAGAAACAGATGTGTCACTTTTGAGAAATCTTGAAAGATGAATTTTTAAAACTACTAATCAAGATTAGCTATTAATCCTCTTAATCAAAAAGAAAAGAAAATGCCTTGATTATCTAATAAACTATCCTAATCAGAAATATGACTAAAACCTGTCTGATTATTATTCTATTTTAAAAACTATTAAGAAGAGCCACTGTGGCACAGGCATGTAAGATTTAAAACAATTCAAATCACCGTATTTCAAGATTCTCACAATAAGAAACAGAATATTTAAATATGAAAAGATGACATTTAATACAGGTTAACTGTTAACAGATCTCTTACACCTCTTTCAGTCATCTCTACTAGGTTATCCACATTATAATAGAAAAATATTATTCAAGGCATATCAGCTAAGACTACACATAATATAGTATGCAATACTTACTTCATTCATACTCTAAAGATTTTAAAAATCTATTACAAAATTTATGAAACATACCAGTATCAATGCCTACACACCAACTTCTCAATGATGACAGAATGATTATTGCCACCCAGACTCTCTTATCTGGTCGTGTGCAGACATATTTGTAAATTATCATTGGACAGTGTTATATTCACACAGAGTTCCATGAGGATGGGAGGATATGGGTAAAGTAGAGTTGATCTCATACTAAACCTAGACAAAGTTAAAGAAAAATAGATGGTCTGATATAAAACCCCATCAAAATGGCTTAACTCTGAACTATTTAAACCACATAAGATTCATCTCTGGTTCTTTCCTCAGACAGAAAACAAGAATCAGAAGTTGGAAAATACATTTTATTAATCTAAATATTATTAAAAAAACCCTTTGGATATTAAGATGATGATGATGATGATGGTGTGTGTGTGTGTGTGTGTGTGTGTGTGTGTGTGTGTGTGTGTGTGTGTGTGTGTGTGTGTAGTAGGGGCACTAAAAGGAGGTCAGATGTTCTACTGTAATATTTATTCTTCATTTTTTGCATTATGCTGTGTCTCTCACTCAGTCTAAAACTGGGCTGTCAGCAACCAAGTCATTGTGATCTCTTAGTCTCCATTCTCACAGCTTTAGAGTTACCAGACATTATTTATTTATTTATTTTTTAACATGGGTGCTTAAGAACTGAACATAAGTCCACATGTTTGTAATAAAAAGACTTCTAATTTCTGACCTAGTTTAATTTCTTTTACTATGAAAAATATCATTACCAAAAGTAATCTGGGGAGAAAAGACATTATTCAATTTGCAAATCCATAAAAATCCATCATGAAGGTAGCAGTATAGAAACTCAAGCAGGACAGGAACCAGCAGGCAAGACCTCAATAAAGGGCCTGGCTGAATGCTGCTCACTGGCTTGCTCCTCATGGCTTGCTCAGCTTACTATTTTTTTTTTTAAATTTATTTTATACAGTTCAGGATCACTCCTCAGAGAATCAGGGCCCAGTTTTCTAGGCTCTCCCAAATCAATAATCAAATAAATAATTCCCCAACAGACTTGTTTACAGGCCAGTGTGATGGAGGTGATTCTTCAGCTGAAGTATGTAGTAGTGGGGTTTCTTGGTCCCAGGCGGCCAGAGGTCCAAAACCCACAGACCTGCAACCCAAGACCACTTAGCTGCCCACTACCCACCACTCAGGCCCCTAGAAATGACTCAGTCACTTATATTAACTTCATGCTGTTTGGCCTATGGCTCAGCCACATTGCTAGCTTGCTCTTACATCTTAAATCAACCCATTTCTATGAATCTGTCTGCCATGTGGCCTGTGGTTCACCTGTATTCCTTACATGTTCCTCCTTGGGTGGCTAGCTCGATTTGCCTGACTCTGCCCTGCTTTACCTACCTCTGCTCTGATTTCTCCTCCTACTTTTACTATGGTGCTTGTCCTGGCCCGAAACAGCTCCTTTATTTAAAGATTGATATTCACAGCATACAGAAAGGCATTCCCACATCATTTCCCCCTTTCTGTCTAATCAAAAGGAAGGGTTTCAATTTTAACATAGCAAAATTACATATAACAAAATAGTCATCAAGCAAGAATTACACTTATAATATATAGTCTGTATTAAGCGAAATTAAAGAAAATATTCTATCAACTACCTTATCCTGGTAAATCTAAAGTTTCATATTCAGTATTCCTTTCAAATAACTAAGAAAAACTATACTTATAACTATCTAATCTTCAACTATATCAAAGACCACAGAAGGATATATTTACCTAAGTAAACTGGAAGAGCAAGCAACTTCGAAAATCTAGAAATGACAGAGATGACACCTATCTGCCTGGACAGTCACCCAAAGTTCTTTTATAAAGTTGGGGCATCCATCTTCAGCCTACAGGCCCAGAGTCTCTTTTCATTTTAGTGAAGCAGGAAATCTGCTCTGCCCATTCATCAGTTGCTTCTCCTCAAGTCTTGCAGAATGTATGACAGTTTTCTCTGTAAAGCAGGAACTTGAATGACCATCTCAGCTTGTTCTGTCAAAGTTCAGAGGTTACCTTCCTATGGAACCTGCATGTCCAGTTTAAACAGCATACTGTCAAGCAGTCAATATAAGAACAGGTTCTTGTCCAGTGGCTAACCATTGCCACAAATAGACTCTATATGGAGTTTCTTCGATGCCCATTTTTCTCTTGAAGTAAATTAGTGCTGCCAGGAGGAGACCTGTCTCACTGTCCAGAAAAGTCTAATCTCTTAAAATATTTTAAATGCCATATTCTGTGGGTGTTTGAAGATTACCTATCTAAATGAAATATATCTTTGTGTACCTAAAAATCTAACTAACAGGCATTTCTTAATTATACATTACAATTTTAAATCAGTTACATAAACATATCTTCAAGAAGAATAGAAAAATACATATAGCATAAGAGAATTGACCTTAAATTTGTATCAATAAACCAAAATCCATACCAATGTAAAACATTTCAAGATTAACAGCTGATTTCCTGATCTAAGTAAATTCAATAACCTAATTGTTTAAAGATCATTCATATACCATATCCCCTTTTTCTTCTTAGAAAGAGATTAACTATGACCATTAACAAGTTATAGTGAAAACAAACATTTAGAAACAATATTTGGGAAATTTGGGCATAGTTTTCTATACTACTTCCTGCTGATTAAGGGGTGTTGAAAATCTCACAGATTGTTGAGACTGGAACATAATCTGCAGTCTTGAAGCTGATATGGCCATCTCTTCCCATCAGAGATTTTTTTCAGGGGGTCTTGGTTGATGAAACCATATTTGCCTGGAAGGAATCCACAGGATCTCATCTTCTGTGGAAACAAAAGCAGAACTCTTCCAAAGCAATAAATCCTTAGACACAAATTTCAAAATCAAAATACCTTTAAAATATATATTTTTGCTTAACTTAGTAGCCTTTGCATTTGCAATCCATTGTCTTTCTGCAGTTAGCTCATTAACAGTTAAAAAATTAAAAGAAAACAATTAATAAAAACCAGATTTTGTGTCTATTTTCCATCTTTACATGGCTTATTATATTTTAATGCTCTATTTCTCTTTTTAAATACTTTTTCTACCTTCTTTCTTTTCTTTCTGAATCCTATGTACATTTTACACACATTGTAACCTGTTTACAGATTTTTTTCCATCTGAATCTATTTTATTATGAATCCTTAATCATCTTTCAACCAGGAGAGCTTTTAAAATACAATCTCTTAAAGAGCTGCATAATTTTTGCAGATCAGGCTGAATCAGTAAATTCGCTTAAAGGGACCGTGTCCTTGTTCATGGCCAGGAAACAAAGCAGACTAAAGTAAATGCTGCTACTAAGAAACTGTCTTTGTTTCCTTTTGTTCAAAATAAACAGAAACCTTAAATCAATCACATGCTACTGAGTCTTCTGTAACACTTCAGGGACCCGCCTGATTGCAGCTTACACAGCCTGCCACCAGTCAGCTGGCGATATTTTGAATGTGAACCATATGCCATGCTTTCTTTGTACAATGACCTGCTTCGTATACACAATTTGGAAGCTGCTTTTGCTCAGTTTCTGCTAAAATCGTTTTTAAAATTTCTCAGGCATTAAGTGGATATTCGCCTCAAGTTGGACTCCATCTGTAGCAGTGGGGTGTCTTGGTCCCTGGCAGCCAGAGGTATGAGACACACAGACCTGCCGCCTGAGACTGCTTAGCTGCCCAGTGCCTGCCGCTCAGGCTCCCAGAAATGACTCAGTCACTTATAACTTCATACTGTTTGGCCCATGGCTCATGCACATTGCTAGCTTGCTCTTACATCTGATATCAACCCATATCTATGAATCTGTCTGCCACGTGGCCGTGGCTCCCTGTGTTCTTTACATGTTGCTCCTTGGGTGGCTTGCTCAATCTGCCTGAATCCACCCTGCTTCTCCTATCTCTGCTCTGATTTCTCCTCCTCCTTCTTCTATGGTGCTTGTCCTGGCCTAAAACATCTCCTTTATTTAAAGATTGATATTCACATCATACAGAAAGGCATTCCCACATCAGAAGTACACTTTTGTAAGTATGTCTAGATTGTGTCAAGCTGTTAAAAAAAAGCCAACTAGCAAATTTGATGATCCATCTCCACAGTAACCACAGATCTTTCTAATAACATAACATAAGAGGGAAAAAGATGCTTGCCTATATTTTGTCAAAATAAACTAGATTATGCTATGTGATACCTAAAGGAATCATTTCAATATGAGGCAGCCTTTCTTTCTCCACCCCACAGAAGGTGAAATATATAAGAAGGAGAAATTTATTTAGTCATTACTTTATGATTCAATATTAGTAATAATTTAAGTGGAATCAACTATATATGAAGGAATTTAGCCTTTATGGATCTTGAGTAGAAACACGGGCAAAAAAAAAAAAAAAAAAAAAAAAAAAAAAAAAAAAAAAAAAAAAAAAAAAAAAAAAATTACGGGACTGTGAAGTCCTAGTAAAAATTTCAACTTGCTTGCTTCAATGCTTTATCATTGGATTATGATTATGCCAGGATAAGTTTTCACATGGAAGAGAGTAAATTATTCCACCATTATTTTCAATATAAAGGCTCTAAACATATAAACTCATGTTTTTATAGAAGTTAGGGCATTGTGGTTGTGTAGAGGTATTGTGTTGTTTCATGGTAAATAATTTTCCCACCCACTGGTTTAATAAAAAGCACTGATTGGCCAAAGGCAGGCAGGAAGTGTGGGCGGGGCTACCAGACTAAGAAAATCTCTGAGAGCAGAATGCCAGAGAGAACAACAGAAAGAAGCAAAGGACAACCATGCTGCTCCAAGAAAGGTACCGAGCTGGATGGCTGAACAAGAGACATGGGTTAGATGAGGGGTAGGATGACTTAAAAGGATGAAACAGCTCATTAAGTTAATGTATATGTAACAATATAAAGGGGATTAATTCTACTATAATTATATAACAAATATGTTTAGTTTTTAAAAGGAGCTTTAAATTTTGATCAAAATTTTGACTTTATAGCAATAGTAAAATATCCTTGTAATTCACACAAATAAGGAGAAACACACGCATACAAAGACACACACACACACACACACACACACACACACACACACATACTCTGAATTCACCTTTTAAGAAAACTTTCTGAAATTATTTCCTACCTGTCGCCTGCCTTGATCAGGAACACGGGGACTAACAAAGATGATTTTGTTAGTGAGGAGAGTGTTGCTTGGGATCACTATTTTACCAGTCCTGTCAGGTTATAGGCTGCCAAGAGCTAATCTCTAGGTGATTGGAGCTCATAAAACAGTAAGAGCAATTCTCTAAACCAAAGCCACTATAAGAAGTGTTTGGTCCCAAAATTGCATCCCAGCTTTTTCTGAGATTACCCACCAAACTAAATAAACACTGAAATGTTTAAGCATATGAACAAATGACCTTAGCATTTTACATTTTGAGAGTTATAAAATTTCAATTAAACAACATTTTTTAAGATACTGATTTTATGTTACTATACATTTTAGTGTCTGGATTGCAATTTCAGATAAAAAATGTGAACATTGTGTTGTCAATGTATTTATAGTTGTTGTATATATAGACATGTGTCAAATACTATAAGCTCTTTACCATATAATAAATAACTCAAATCTCAAATATTTATTGTCAATTTCTATCTATCTATCTATCTATCTATCTATCTATCTATCTATCTATCTATCTATCTATCTATCTATCTATCTATCTATCTACCTATCTACCTATTACAGTAATTCTCACTTTCAATATACTATATACAGAATTAATATTTATTAGAGGATATTTTAACACTCACAGATACACATTAAACCTTACTACAATTCTTGAAGGTAGGATTGTCCTGCAATGAATGCTGATCCATTCTCCAAAAATGAAGGAACCAAACAGGCCACTCGAGAATTCCAGAAGCCCTTTTTCATTGGGGCTGGTCACACCCCATTCAAGTTCCCAGAACTCCAGAGACATGCCCCCCAACCTTGTCAGCTAACACCTAAATTCTGCCACAATTCCCCCTTTTGTCTAACTGAGAAGGTTCTAAACTAAAACTATATACAATAAGAATTATTATAAAGTAATGTCTGGGAAATGAAAAGGCAAAATACAAGCATGGTCAAACTACAATTAAAACTCAACACATATAAGGTACTTCAATATTTCTACAATATTGGTAGATGGTGAGGTATATAAATTACTTCAAAACTGTTCATCTGGGATAGGAAAAATCCAAAACCTGAATGTTCCTTGCTAAGGGATGATAGGATAATCACCTTAACTATCTATTTTTCAACCCCATAAAGACCTGAGAAGGTGTACTAGTAAGGTTTCTTGATCCCAGGTGGTCAGAGGACCAGACCCTGCTGCACCAGACACTTAGCCACCCACCACTGATGCTCAGGCCCCCAGAAATGCCTCAGATGTTTATGTGAACTTCATGCTGTTTGGCCTATGGCTCAGGCACATTGCTAGCTAGCTCTTATATCTTAAATCAACCCATTTCTATTAATCTGTCTGCCATGTGGCCCATGGCTCACCTGTGTTCCTTACATGTTGCTTCTTTGGGCTTCAGTTCAGTCTGTCTGACTCCACCCGACTTCTTCTACCTATGCTCTGATTACTCTTCCTACTTTTTCTATGGTGCCTGTCATGGGCCAAAACAGTTCCTTTATTTAAAGATTGATATTCACAGCATACAGAAAGGCATTTCCACATCACCTCCCCCATTCTGTCTAATCAAAAAGGAAGGGTTTCAATTTTAACATAGCAAAATTACGTATAACAAAATAGCTATCAAGCAATAATTACAGTTACAATATCTAGTCTATTTGTATTTAGCAAAATTAAAGAAAATATTCTATCAACTACCTTATCCTGGTAAATCTAAAGTTTCATATTCAGTATTCCTTTCAAATAACTAAGAAAAACTATACTTATAACTATCTAATCTTCAACTATATCAAAGACCACAGAAGGATATATTTACCTAAGTAAACTGGAAGAGCAAGCAACTTCGAAAATCTAGAAATGACAGAGATGACACCTATCTGCCTGGACAGTCACCCAAAGTTCTTTTATAAAGTTGGGGCATCCATCTTCAGCCTACAGGCCCAGAGTCTCTTTTCATTTTAGTGAAGCAGGAAATCTGCTCTGCCCATTCATCAGTTGCTTCTCCTCGAGTCTGAAGAATGTCTGACAGTTTTCTCTGTAAAGCAGGAACCTGAATGACTATCTCGGCTTGTTCTGCCAAAGTTCAGAGGTCGCCTTCCTATGGAACCTGCATGTCCAGTTTAAACAGCATACTGTCAAGTAGTCAATATAAGAACAGGTTCATTTCCATTGGCTAACTGAAGCCACAAAGAAACTAAACTCCATATGGAGTTTCTTTGATGCCCATTTTTCTCTTAAAGTAAATTGGTGCTGCCAGGAACAGATCTGTCTCACTGTCCAGAAAAGTCTAAATTCTTAAAACATTTTAAATGCCATATTCTATAGGTCTTAGAAGTATTTGAAGATTACCTACCTAATTGAAATATATCTTTGTATACCTAAAAATCTAACTAACATGCATTTCTTAATTATACATTACAATTCTAAATCAGTTACATAATCATCATATCTTAAACAAGAGTAGAAAAATACATATAGCATAAGAGAATTGACCTTAAATTTGTATCAATAAACCAAAATCCATGCCAATATAAAATATTTTGAGATTAACAGCTGATTTTTGGATTAAAATAAATTCAATAATCTATTTTTTTAAAATCACTTATATAACATATCACCCTTTTCTTCTTAGAAAGAGATAACTATGACCATTAACCAGTTATAATGAAAATAAACATTTAGAAACAATATTTTGGGAATTTGGGCATAGTTTCCATTACTACTTCCTGCTGATTATGGGGCGTTGAAAATCTCACAAGTTCTTGAGACTGAATCATAGTCTGATATGGCCATCTCTTTCCATCAAAGATTGTTTCAGGAGGTCTTGGCTCCTGAAACAATATTTGCCTGGAAGCAATCCACAGGTTCTCATCTTCTGTGGAAACAAAAGCAGAACTCTTCCAAAGCAATAAATCCTTAGACATAAATTTCAAAATCAAAATACTTTTAAAATATATATTCTTGTTTAACTTAGTAGACTTTGCACTTGCAATCCATTGTCTTTCTTCAGTTAGCTCATTAACAGTTAAAAAAATTAAAGAAAACACAACAAAAATCTAGATTTTGTGTCTTTTTTCCATCGTTACGTGGCTCATTATATTTTTATTACTCTATTTTTCTTTTTAAAGACTTTATCTATCCTCTTTCTTTTTTCTCTGAAGCCTATGTACCTTTTATACACATTTTTACCCATTTACAGGTTTTTCTTTTCATCTGAATCTCTTTTATTGTGAATCTTTGATCATCTTAGTACCATAAGAGCTTTTAAAATACTCCCACTCTCTTAAAAAGCCACACAGTGTTTGCAGATAAAGCTGAATCAGTAACTTCTCTTAAAGGGACCACATCTTGTCTCTGTTAACTGCTAACAAACAGAGCAGACCCAAGACAATACTGCTACTAAGAAACTGTCTTTGTTTCCTTTTTTTAAAAAATAAACAGAAACCTTAAATCAATCATATGCTACTGAGTCTTCTGTGAGACTTCAGGAACAGGCCTAGTTGCAGCTTACACTGCCTGCTGCTAGTCCACCCGCACAATTTTGAATGTGACCTGGATGCTGAGCTTTCTCTGTACAATGACCCACTTCCTATACACAATTTGGAAGCTTCCTTGGCTCACTTTCTGTGATCTAGAACCCTTTCTAATCTTTCTCAGGCTTTAAGTGGATAATTCCCCCATGTTGGGCACCATCTGTAATAGTGAGGTTTCTTTTTCCAGGGTGGCCAGAGGCCCAGACCCTGTAGCGCCAGACCCCTTAGCCACCCACTGCTGCTCAGGCCCCAAAAATGATACAGACACTTATATTAAGTTTATGCTGTTTATCCTGTGGCTCAGGCACATTGCTAGCTTGCTCTTACATCTTAACTTAACCCATTTCCATTAAACTGTCTTCCATGTGGCCTGTGGCTCACCTGTGTTCCTTACATGTTGCTTCTTTGGGCTTCAGGCTTGGTCTCCCTGACCCCGTCCTCCTTCTCTTACCTATGCTCTGACTTCTCCTCTTAGTTTTACTATGGTGTCTATCATGGGTGAAAACAGCTCCTTTATTCAAAGATTGATATTCACAGCATACAGAAAGGCATATCCACATCAAGAAGGAAAATACATTACCTGAAAGTCAGAAGCACATGAGAGTAGCTTCCACAATTTGGGAGAGGACAGCGACATTCAGCTACCTGGACAATCACTTATGGTTTTCTGTACCATTGGAGCATCCATCATTCTGGCTACAGGCCTAGGATATCTGATAGATCTTTTCAGAAGCAGGACATTTTTGGAGCGACTGTCTTATCCTATATAGGCAGGTTTCATCAGTCTCCATCCATCATCGTGTTCATCCAGATTAGGCATCATGTTTACTGTAAGCAGTTGAGGCAAGGGCAGTTCTTTGCCAAACTGGCCATTCTATGCCAAGAGGACAAACTCCAAAAGAGTATCCTTGATACTCAACACCATCTCAGGAAAGGAACAGTGATGTCAGGCATCATCACATCTCTCACAGCCAGATTCTGAACAGCAAAACGTTAAATGTCCATTAAATGATTGAACATTCATGTCTATCTAATGCATTCTTGCATGTATCTGGGAAGCCTAGGAAACATGGCAAACCTAAGTAGTGTTGAGTTCAGTTCTTATCATCCTAAGGACTGAAGCTTACATTGTAAAATTAGGCTACCTGTAAAAGGGTGTACAGTCTCTGAATAATGACTTCCAGTATGACTATCATACAAACATTAGGCAGAGGTACATGTACCATGCAAAATGATAACAGTATTATATAAATATACATTATATATATATATATATATATAATATACAAATTATCCGAACAGAGGTATACAAAATATATTTTGTACATATCATGACTAGTATAATTATATATAATGTCTAGTATAGTTAAATGTAGGTAACAATTGCATAATGGAAATGACAATAATGTGGAAATATTTTAAACAGAGATAAAAGCTTATGTAAAATATGGCAATTATAGATTTAATTTTATATCAATGAACCAGTTACCTTGGAGATATAAAATAATTTCAGATTTAAATTTGATCAATATACAAATTATCTCAATCAAACATATAAAATGATTTTCCATTTGTATCAATGTACAAATATCTATACCAATGCAAATTGCCTTTGTCTTATCTCATACATTTGGCTAATAATTATTTACAGGTAGGTAGAACAATCTATCTTTATCTATTCTATCTCTTTCCCTTTTTCTTCTTTAAAAGAGATCCCTGAGTCTATATTAATGTTCTGTCCTCAACCAAAATTTAAGTTATAACTATCCTACCAGAATAATAATTATCCATAATCCTCAGAGGACAAAATTTATCTGGAGAGGGGTTTAGTTTTCATAAGGTTGCTTCCTGCTGACTTGAGGGTGGTGGCATCTCCTTGGGATCCTATAAAAGCTAAAACAATTGTTAGATCTTAATGGACTGACTATAAACATCTATAACCATTCTCAGAGTTCTGGGAAAGTGATGTGGGAATGCCTTTCTGTATGCTGTGAATCTCAATCTTTAAATAAAGGAGCTGTTTTAGGCCATGACAGGCGCCATAGAAGAAGTAGGTTGAGGAATCAGAATAGGTAGGAAAGGAAGGGCGGATTCAGAGGCAGATCGAGCTGAAGCCACCCAAGGAACAACATGTAAGGAACACAGGTGAGCCATGGGCCACATGGCAGACAGATTAATAGAAATGGGTTAATTTAAGATGTAAGAGCTAGCTAACAATGTGCCTGAGCCATAGGCCAAACAGCATGAAGTTAATATAAGCATCTGAGTCATTTCTGGGAGTCTGAGTGGTGGGCAGCTGGGTGGATAAGAGGTCTTGGGCAGTAGGTCTGTAGGTCTCGGACCTCTAGCCACCCAAGACCTGAGAACCCTCCTACTACAGGTAAGTCCACCTGGAATTCTTATTAGAGATGTGATAGGAAGGATAATCAAAGAGAGCTATCTTACAACTGTTTTGAATAGTCTATTTTCTAAAAGCAATCATTGAGTGGTATACACCAGGTTCTTTATTTCTTTATCTCTGTCTCTGTATGTCTGTCCTTTTCTCTCTTATTCTCTCTCTCTTCTCTTTTGTCACCAGATAGAATCATTGTGGTGGGGATTCAATCTTAGTTCCATATGCTTTGTCAATAGCTGGTAGGAGAAAATGCTGTTTATAATGGAAACTTAAGCATTATTGATACCTGATGAAGATATTTACATCCTTTATGACTTCTGGATAAGATCACATTGAAAGGATTTTAAGGTTAGGAAGGAGTAGATACACAGAGAAATAGGATTAAAAATAAAATTACAATAATATTGGTCCCTAAATATTCTGTCTTCTGTCCCACACAGGCGGCTTTTCTGATATGAGACACAATCTCTCAAATTTTTTTTCCAATATGCTTGGGTTTAGAGAAGAAGAAAGCCACTTACTCCAATTCCAACTCCAGCTGTATTTATAGTCAAACCAGGACCAGATTTAATTTTGATCAAGGTATAAATGCAAGATGTAAAGCAGTGAGAATTAAGAAATTACCCAGTAGTGCATATTGGTACCAGTCTTTATCATAAAAATATGGAATGCTTCACGAATTTGTGTGTCATCCTTGCACAGGGGCCATGCTAATCTTCTCTGTGTCATTCCAATTTTAGTGTATGTGCTGATGAAAAGAGACTCTGGGCCTATAGGCATAAGATGGATACCCTAACTTTATAAAGGAACTTTGGGTAACTGTCCAGGCAGATAGGTGTCATCTCTGTCATTTCTAGATTTTTGAAGTTGCTTGCACTTCTTGATTACTTGGGTAAAATTTACATCCTTTTGTGATCTTTGATGTAGTTGAAGATTAGATAGACATAGGTATAGTTTTTCTTAGTTATTTTAAAGGGTCTCTTGGATATTAAACTTTAGATTCACAAGGATAAGGTAGATGATAGAATATTTTCTTTAATTTTGCTAAATACAATACACTAGATATAGTAACTATAACTCTTGTTTGATAGCTATTTTGTTATTTTTAATTTTTGTATGTTAAAACTGAAACCTTCCTTTTTGATTAGACAGAAATGGGAAGGTGAGGTGGGAATGTCTTTCTGTGTGCTGTGCATATCAATCTTTAAATAAAGGACTGTTTTGGCCATGGCAGACACCATAGAGGGAGGTGGAGGAATCAGATCATAGGTATGAGGAAGAGAGTAGAGTCTGAAACAGATTGAGCGAGAAGCCCAAAGAAGAAACATGAAAGGAACACAAGAGAGACACAGGCCATGTGGCCAGAATGATTAATGAAATGGGTTGAATTAAGATAAAGGAACTAGTAGCAATGTGCCTGAGCCATAGGCCAAACAGCATGAACTTAATATAAGCATCTAAACCATTTTGGGGACCTAAACAGTGGTGGGTAGCAAAGCGGTCTGGGACTGCAGGTCTGTTGGTCTGGACCTTTGGCTAGATGGGGCCAAGAAACCTTATTGTAACAAATGATGTCTTAATGTGGGCTGAATACCCACATAAAGCCTGAAAAAACAGAAACTGAGATATTTAAGAAAGGAAGAATAATCCTGATATCCAACTATTGAAATACTTATTTTTTATAGTAAACACTAATATTTTCAGATTATTTATTCTTTAAGAATTTCATAAATGCAGAAAATGTACTGTGATCATATTCACACCTCATTACCACAATGCTCCTTCTCCAAGGTCCTCTTTTTTATTGTTTACTGGTTTTTTTATTCATTTTACATACCAACCACAGATTCCCCTCTCAGTTTTTTCTCCTGCTCCCCACTCAGCACCTCTGACCCACTCCCCATCACCTCCTCCATAAGGGTAAAGATTTTTTCCCATGGGGAGTCAGCAAAGCCTGGTCATTCAACAAAGGCTGGTCCAAACCCTTCATCCTGCATTAAGGCTGTGCAAAGTGTTCCTTCTTAGGTAATGGGCTCTGAAAAAGCCAGCTCATGCACCAGTGATAGATCCTGATCTTACTGTCAGGGGCCCATAAACAGACCAACACACTGTCTCCTATATTTAAAGGGCCTAGTTCAGTCCCATGTAGGCTCTACAGCTGCTGTGAGTTCCCAGTAGCTTGGTTCAGTTGTCTCTGGAGATTTCACCATCATGATTGATGTCTTTTCAACTGGACTCCCTGAGCTTAGCCTGTTGCTTGGTTGGGGATCTTTACATCTGTTTCCATCAGTTACTAGATGAAGGCTCTATGATGACAAGCTTTTGTCCAATCTGATTACTGGGGTAGTCTAGCTCAAGAACCCTCTTCAGTATTGCTAGAAGTTTAAGCTGGGATCATCCTTGTGGATTTCTGTAAACTTTCCTAGCACCAGGTTTCTCCCTAACTCCATGATATCTCCCTCTATCAAGATATCTCTTTCACCAAATTCCCACTCCACCTTTCCCTGAGATTGACCATCTTGTTTCCTTATGTTCTCATCTCCCATTCCAATTCCTTTGTTACTCCCTCACACCCAAGTTTACTTAGGAGATTTCGTCTGTTTCTTCTTCCCAGGGTGATCCATGCATCCCTCTTAGGGTCCTCTTTGTTAGCTAGCTTCTCTGCAGTTGTGGGTTGTAGTTTGGTAATCCGTTCTTTACATCTAGTATCCACTTATGAGTGAGTATATATCATGCTTGCTTTTATTATGAGTCTGGGTTATCTTGCTCAAGATAATATTTTCTAGTTTTATGTTTCTAGTTTCATGTTGTCATTGTTTTTTAACTGTGGAGTAATGTTCCATTGTATATTATGTACCACGTTTTCTTTATCTATTTTTCAGTTAAAGGACATTTATGTTGTTTACAGAATAATACTGCTATTAACATAGTTGAGCAAGTGTCCTTGTGTTATGATTGAGTATTCCTTGGGTATAAGCCCAAGCGTAGTATCATTGGGTCTTAATTCCCAATTTTCTAAGAAGTCACTATATAGATTAGAAAAGTGGCTGTTTGCACTCTCACAACCTACAGAATGGGAAAAAAATATCTTCATCAACAAAAGATCTGACAAAAGACTGATCTCCAAAATATATAAAGAACATAAGAAACTAGACATTAAAATATCAAATAATCCAATTAAATACTGGGCTTCAGTTCTAAACAGATAATTCTAAACAAAAGCATTTCAAATGGCTAAAAGAAATATAATGATTGTTCAATACCCTTATCCATCAGTGAAATACAAATGAAATAATTATGAGATACCTTCTTATACATGTTTGAATGGATAAATCAAAAATACTGATGACAACTTATGATGGACAAGGTGTGGAGCAAGGGAAACATTCATGCATGGCTTATTCATTGTAATTTTTGTTATCTACTGAGTCCAATAATCCTGACTTTAAGTCATGTACACATGGATATAGGGCTGTTTATTATAGCACAGTCAACTTTCAGAGGTTTCACTCCTAAAGAAATCCCACCATCCATCCCCCAGAATCCATCAATTGCCAATAGAGCCTCAATAAGGAATAGAGAAATCCTTTTGAGCTCCTTCCCCAGACATGTGGAATTGCTTTGATATCATTCAATTCTTCCATAAGCAGCTATAGCTGTGGTGAGTTGTCAAGTGTTATTATCCTGATGTCCAGAAGACATTACTTTATATACTATTAGAAAATCTTAGACAAGTGAGAATGTACTTAAAATTGTTAATGAACAATACACAGCGTTATACACATTAGGATTTTTTTCTGTGCGGTTTTACTGTTATGTATTTTAGGGTCATAAAAATAGAAGATTTTTTGGCATAAGGAAACTACAAATGAGATTGTACTTCAGTGTTCAGTTTACCACTTCCTTCCTGGGAGTCATTTCAGTTGATTTTTACTTTATCAACTTCTTAGATAATGAAGTAGAAATAATAACTCCTTATATAATAGCAGTTTTCATTAAAATAACTTAATTTGGGACTGATGAAATAGCTCAGCATGTAAAGACATTTGCTATCAATCTGACAACCTGGATTTGACCCTCAGATCCTATACTGTGGAAGACAAGAACTAAGCCCCTTAAGTTGATCTCTGACCCACACATATACATCATGAAACACACATTGCCACCACATACATATAAAATGAATAATAAAAAGATAATAAAATTAACAAAAGTACAATTCCTGTTTTTATACTGTTTTCATGCAATTTAACCTTCTAAAGAAATATAAAATTTATATAAAAATTTTAAATACAATAATACATTTATCTGTCAAATGATGCCAATAAAGTAAAGAACTCATAAATTCTTGAATTCTAAGAAGAAAATGCATTTATGTCATTACTAAATATCTCAGCATCCACATTAAATGACTTTTGTATGAGGATAGAGAAACTTTGTAGAAATTATAAAAATATATTAACATGATTTTTCATATGGCAAAGAGTTTAAAATTACCTAATATCTAGATTATTTTATTTATAGGAACTTAAAAGTTACTGAGATTTAATAATTCTTGATTAGTTCTCTATAGTTTATAAAATATATAATGAAATTCTTATGCAAATCAGGAGGAAAAAAAACCTCTAAGAGCCAAGATATTGGATGTAATATTCTACCTACTATATTTGACAAGGATCTGCATTCATTAAATCTCAACAATGTTTGCCAAAAAAAAATAGACCTGCATAATGGGCATACTAGTTGATGTAGCTACTTCATGAATAGAATTAATCTCACAAGATTCCACCTTCAAGTGAAAAGCTGCAACTAATGGCAGTTAAGTGAAGGGCAATAGTCTTCTTCAGGGAAATAAAGGAATTTAGGAGGGGAGAGGGAGAGATGGAAATGATATTCATAGAGTACTCATGTCTGGAATTCTCAAAGAGAACTTCAAGTCAAAAGAAAAATTACATACAGCGGAAATTTTCATGGAGTCAAAAATAATAGTAATAACAACAAAACTGAGTGGTGAAATATTTGCTCTGAAGTAAAATAACTGGATTTCCCCTAAACTTGGAAGATGAAAATATAGAGCAAAATTCTAGATTTTTAGATAGTCAAATAGTATGTGATAAATGAGTTCTGTGTCATGAGGTCTGTGTGGGACCATGACAGCTAGAAGACAGGAACTCATAAGAACTGTCGCTTTGAGTTCTATTGCCTTTGCTTCTCTAGAAGCACAGGCTGGGTTTGACCTTCTAGCCATTCTATTGCCTCAGGCTGGTCACCCAATGGTAAAATTACAAATATGAGTCTCTAGTCTCAACTTTAAAGACATATTTTGAACACTAATTATGAATACACAGAAAAAAATCCAGTCTCTAATATACGGTGTTATACTATTATCTTTTTACTAAAATATTGTAATTTATGTTTATTCTTTTCTCATATTTTACCATCTGATGACTTGAAACTTCTCCTTCTCTCTCCCCTCCAGGTTGCTTTAAAACTTTCCATCATATACTGAATTGCAGCTTTTTAATAACTCTTTCTATTCCACTGGTAACATCTTCTCTCTAATTTTTAGTCAGTTTCCATATTTTATTATTCCTCTGATTTCTGAATCTGCTTTTGATAATTCAGGATGAAAATCACTGTGTAGCTGGTTTTATATCTTTCAATTGTTTTGTGTACCAGAAAGCTCATACCCATTCACATTTCCAAGAGCTTTGCTTTCTGATGCTGAAAGTGTTCGGTTTCTATGCATTCTTGTGGAAGATGATGTGCGCTCAACCTTGACTACACACTCTTCAGTGCCTAATTAAATTCAACTGACTTTCATCAGCTTCAACTTCAGGCTCATTTACATAAGCTTCCTCTAAGGGAAAGATACAGCAAGATAGAAAGCTTTTCTTTACCTATTGGTAAGTAGCCATGGAAACAAAGACATGATTTTAAATTACTTAGAATCACGGATCAATTTTGCATCTTAAACATTATCAGGATTCTAAATAAGTCTTAAAGACATATGTCTTTAATTTTTAAATTTTGAATATGTGTGTTTTGTCTGCATATATGAAGGTGTATATGTGTGTTGTCTTCTCAGAAGCTAGAAAATGGAACTGGAGCCTCCTGTAACTTGAATTACAGAGAGCTATGAGCATTCAGTGAGTGCTGGGAATTATAAGTATTCTTAACTGTGGAGCCATTTTTCCAGTGTGTAAACTTAGTCTTTTGATCTGAAGCTGATATTTTCTGGTTGTACCAGATAAGATTTATCTTATTATGAAAGTATAGTATGGACTCTCTTACTCTTTTGTGCCAGGACCTAGGTTGGCTTAGTGTGAAATTAGACATACATATGTGCAAAAATCTTCATGATTGTTATATATTCTTAAGAGATCATTCTTTTTAAGTATGTGGTGTCTCTCTTTCGTCTACCTAATTTTGACAAGGGCTGTACTTTATTAGCATGGCAGTTTATTTTCCAACATTAGTACTGAATTTTGTCAGTTAAATGTGTTTCCTGGAGACAAGAAACATTTGGTTCTTGTTGTGTTTGTGTGCTGTATAACTGTATAAAATCTGATTGATACAAAACCCTAAATAAAATTCCATAGCTTCAGAAATACCTGCCTAACTTTAGAGAAAGCCACTGTGATGCATTGAGTTTGGGACTGTTCAAGTGTTTCAGTGGTCTCCATAAACCAACTGTATGATATTTTATTTGTGATTTAATCATAATAAAGTGGTTTATGGATATAAATAAAAATAAACAAGTGAGAATTTTTTTTATTTATACACCAAGTTTATCTGTGATTCATGAATGCCACTTTAGGATGTGTTGGCCCACTGAGCTATTTCAGTCATAAGAACTGTCCCTTTGTACTGATATTCTTCTTTAAAGGTCAAATTTTTGAGAACAATTATAAGCACATGCTCCAATTATTCCAGGGCACTAAGACAAATAAAACAATTTCTCACTGCCATAGTAGAACCTTAACCACTATCACCAGTATCAAAGGAGCCTCTTAGAATACCTCTGTTAAGATAGTTGCGCTCTAGTACCTATAGGGGCTACAGATAATGTGTCTATTCAACTCTACTTTGGTCTTCTTTCATAGTGAATTTAGTCACAGCCCACCTATAACTATCCTCTGAGCAGTCTGCAACAAGCCAGAGACAATATGCTAATCTGGCTGACAAGATAATGTGTCTGTTCATATAATTTTCTTTTTTCTTTGTGAACTATTAAAAATCCATAGTTTAAATCATTTCTATTTAAAGAATGATTTATTTTGTTCTCTCCTTTAGCTTGTTTCCTTATGATGAAATAGCACCTTATGCCTCATATTTGCTTGGAAATTATTGTACCATAAAACTATAGCTACACTTTACCACTTTTCATAATTAAATTGCTTCCACACCATTATTTTTTAATTCTCTTTATAAACAATTTATATAGTTTATAAGAAGCATTTTCACAAGTATTTTTCTTTCCAATCATTAGTACCTAAACTAAGAAATTAGAATTTCATAGCACAAAAAGAAGAAATAAAATACATATCAGTGTCTGAAGGTTCTAAGTGTTTCCTTCTTATTCTAAACTCAGTGGCCATCCATTTGATCTTGTGATCAGAATAAAAGGAAAGGAAAATATAACATAAAAATGCTATGCCTTAAAGTTTCAGAAAATTAGACTGAGTACTAGAAAAGGGTGTGGAAGAAGATTGAAAGTCATTGATGTGTGACATAGGATGGTGCTGATATATTACTAACTATAAAGCCTTTGACATTTCAAAATGTTTTCATAATCAAACGCATGCTTGGCATGAAAACCACTTTCAACTATAGTCTAGTTAAGGACTGTTAAGATTTATCCGAAAGGAACAGACTTTAATATTCAAATTCTCTCTTGGAAATTTTGTTATCAAAAGCTATATATATAGGAATCCTAGATTTTATAAATTGTATATTGAAGACCTGACATTTAAAAATGACTATTTATTTGATATATTTTCTATGTTTCATGTAGCTATGGATACCTACTGAATATAGGCACTATGACTGACTTTCCATATATAAAGGGTATCTCATAAAGTTAGATAAATTTAATTTACTTGAAATATTTAGGTATACTTAGAAAACTATAGTTGAATAAATTTACTATCAATGGAAGCAGCTAGTAATATATTCCTACTAATTGTTATATAATTAAAATATACACATATATTATATGAATTTCTCGAGAGAAGAGATCTCAATTTACCAAGGTTAGTTACCTTGACTGATATCAGTCAAGTAAGACATTAAACTACAAAGTTGAAGAAAATATTTGGTTCAAAGAGTGCTTGGGCTTTGAAGTAATCCTGAAAGTCTTCTTGAGCTATTTACAATAAAACTAGGAAGAATGCTACGCAAATTTTAAATGCTAAAGCTTGTTGGATTTCAACTCATCCAATACCTAGCAATAAAGGAATGATGAGCATCTTTCAGTTTCATAGGTATAGCCCTAATATTAAGCACTTTTTTGTAGGCTTATCACTAAAATGAAATGATATTAATTAATATATTAAATGTAACTTCACTTAGTATAATGAGATAATCCTATGATAGTTTGAAATGTGGCTTTTGCATTGCCTTGGTATTGTAATGGACTAGACTATTAGTTTTCAACTTAAAAAAATGATTTGAAAAGTAAAACCATGGCCAACTTTACTCAAATAGCAATTAAGTAAGAAAAATAAGACTTTCAAAGTTCTCTGGAAAATCAAGCAGTCAGTACCTTTTTTTCTACATCTTATCTGAAATGGAGAAACAAACTCTCTCTCTCTCTCTCTCTCTCTCTCTATATATATATATATATATATATATATATATATATATATACATATATATAACACATATTTATATATAATATATATTTCCATTGATACTGAGCTAAAGCATTAAATCATTATACACATTAATTCTTATTTTGTATGCTTCTGTGTATTTGAAAAGTAAGATTTAAAATTCTTAAAGTAATTTAATAAATGAGAGTTACACGTCTATAATTTAGGCACTTAGTCTTTTATTTCATCTTTGAATTTAATATTAAGTATAAAATTTAACTGGTTGACAAAACTGAATTTAGTAATGAGATATCACACTCACATCAACCTTAAAAATTTAGTCAACCATTTTTAGATATAGTATTGAAGGTTTTTCTATCCTATGTATTGTACACACATATAAACAAATACGTGTTATATTTTCCTGAGTGTCTATACATACAAAACATTTGCTTGCAACCCTTTCATAATTCAAATTATACTATTTTTCTAATGGTGTGAATAATTGAACCTCATAGTAGAATTATAGTTTGTTTGAAGTCATTTAAATATCCAGGAGAAAAGCCAAGATTTTATACCTGGTTCAATGCCTACAAACTCAATTTTTTTTCTAATGCACTCTGGAGGATTTATATACAATAAATAAAGTAAAAATAGTGGCTAACCAAACATATATTTTAATAACATGATAAATTTAAAGATGGACAGATGGCTTACAACAAACACCTCAGTTATTTAATAACTTCTTTAAGTAATAAAGATTTATAACATGTTTAAACTATGGATTTTGGTCTATCAAAAAAAAATTTTATTGCTTTATATAGATGGTTCAAAATATGGTAAGTAAATGGGCAGACTCATGCTTGTCTTTCTACTTCATGGAATGCAGGCAAGTTTATGTCATTTCTCTCTTAATACTTACAATACTATCAGACCTTTGTAACTTTGTTATACAAATACAAAAAATCATCAAAATAAATTTAAATGCTAATTTTAGTTGATGGAAGTGAAATGATCAATCCATAAGGTTTTGTACTTACTATGCATGGCATTTTATAAAAAAATTTCTGAGTATAAATTGGGAGAGACTTTATTAAATATTATCTGAGGATCTATAAATGATTCATGAATAGATGAACAGGAAAGTTGGAGGACCTAATAAAGACAGTAGACACATGGGTAATAAGTTTCCTTACCCTATATCTCAAAGGCATGAATAAAACAAAATGGAAGAATAAGAACAATTTTTTTTCTTTTTGTTTTTGAGAAAAACTCAAACTGATTTTAGATAAAATCTCTATTAGGAGTAAATTACCAGTTCTTCACTTTGATAGACTTGAAGTGGCTATATAAACTTGAGATTGCCTTTGAGTTCCCTTGGATGTGACCTGGAAGGTCTACCCCCATTCATAATATTATTTTATTGACTAATTGATTCTGTAACTCTTAAAATATGCCCACCTCCATAAAAAAAGGTAAATTTTTTAGTTCTATTTGAATGGAAATCTTTGGTAATTTAATCAGAAAAGTTTAATTATGTCTGATTCCATTTTCATTTCTGTTTCTAAAACCAATTTAACAAGGTTTGTTGCTTTAAGTATATTTTCATGAAAGTAAGGATGTATTTTTAAATATTCAGTTTTTATTAGTTGATGCACTCTAAAAATATATTTACTAAATGAATATGGAATTTCCTTAGCAGTTATGTTTCAAGAACTGCTCTAGTCATTGTTTAAACAAAAATAAAATCAATTTTTATCCAATCTACAGAGAAAGCTGGACATATTGGAAAAACTAAAAATCAATAGCCTTGCTCTTCCATAGTACCATATTTCCTCATTCATTGCTACTTATAGATGGTTTACATGTTCTGTTTCACTTGCTGTAGCTACCCACATCACAAGTGAACCCACATGAATATCCCACATGATCATCCTTGTTACAGCCTCATTCCATCTTTAACATAGTCCCTGTCTTCTAAAGATCTTGGTTCATAGGTTCCTGTTTACATTCCCAGGCAGTGAATATGTGCACCTTCCCTTACCATGACCCCATCCTATTAAATAAGTATTTTCTGAAGAGACCTGTACTCCATCCTGATTAACATTGTTCACACCTCCATTGCTTCAAGCCCCTAGGGAGCACTGGTAGAACCCCATGAATCTAGCACTGACTTAGAAGTTTCTACAGCAAGAACCTACCTATATGAAAGATTTACTTAGTGGGTCAAATTTATATTTATATAGATGGGGCCACTGCTGATATGTGATTTAAATGTGAACATTGACTATTTCCAGGACTAACCCCACTAAGATGGCCTAAATCTGACAGCAAAAAGCACGCAGTCATGGAGATTGAACAACTCCCTTCTGAATAATGCATAGATCACTTTTAAAATAAAAGAAAAAGATTAGGAATGCCTACATACATACATACACCATCGCCTGCCACTGCCACCACCTCCACCCCCCCCCCATCAACTAGAAAACAAAGTAGTCATGAAAGAGATAAAGGAGGGGATTATGGCAGTGTTTGGAGGGAAGGGAGATAACATGTAATTATATCATAATATTCCAAGTATCAATGAAAATTAAAATATAGCATGCAAAAATCCATGGGATATAAGTAAAGAGATCCTTATAAGGAGCTTACAGTCTTAATTGATTATGCCAAAATAAAAATCATAGAGAGGAACTGGAGTGATACACCAATTGTTGGGAGCTCTAGTTGCTCTTCCAGGGGAATTGAACACAATTTCCAGAACCCCTCTAGTGATTCACAATCATCTGTTACTAATGAAGCTGACATCCTCTTCTGACCTACTTCATCTACATGGTATCCATACATTGTAGTATGAGGTTTCTGGCCCAGATTTTCAGGCCTAGCAGACCCACAGAGACATACAGATGCTTTCAATTTGAGGCTGATTGACCTAAGGCCAGGCATATCACTTGCTAGCTCTTTACCCTTAAACTAACCCATGTCTCTTATCCTGTTCAGCCATGTGGCTGGGTACCTTTTCTTAGAGCAACATAGTTGTCCTCTGCTTCTTCCGGCTTCTCTCTGGTTTTCTGCTCTGTGCTTCCTTTTCTCAGAGTTCTTTTAGTCTGGTAGCTACACCCACACTTCCTGCCTGCCTTTGGCCAATCATGGCTTTTTATTACACCAGTGGGTGGGACAAATATTTACAATGAACCAACACAATCTCCCACATATCCCCTTTTCTCTTCTTAAAACAAAAAGTACTCAAAACTAATATTCTTTCCCCCATTATGTATAACAACTTATAAACAACACTGTAAATAAACAAAAACATCTATAATCCATGTTTTGGGAATGTGGGCATCATTCTCTGCTGAATGGGGCATTGGCAATCTCAAGGGAATCCAAAGAAAAATGTAGGATTATGCACAAGTCTTTAGTGGAGTAGTCTGTAAGGCTGAGTCATCTCAACCTGTCTCCTTGAAATTGTTCTAGATACAGAGCTCTGGAAACTTCACAGAGGTGCTCTGAAATGCTGAATCATCTGGTCCATCCATTTCCATTGGACATTTTTCAGGGGGTCTTCCTATATCAAACTTTATGTTATTTATCCAGGAATAAATCCATAGCTTCTCATTTTCTGTGAAAAAAAATAAAAGAAAACCTCTTCTCCAAAGTAGCATATCTTTGGATTTCAGTTTTAAATTCAACTCATTTACAATATATATAGGTTGAATTATTCTAAAAGCATTTATAATCAATTTTCTTTTAGCAGCTTTTACTAAGTTATTTTCAGCCAAGAAGTTTAAAGATAAGACAATAATATGCAGTATCCCCACATTCTTTGTATTTTCCATCTTTATATGGGTTATTTATTTATTTATTCATTTATTTATTTATTTATTTATTTATTTATTTATTTTACTCTCTTTTTAAAGGCTTTCTCTACCTTTTTTTTTCTCTAAGCCTATGTATATATATATATATATATTTTTTTTTTAACACACTCTAAACCACTTAGACTTTTAAAAAAAACCTGTCTTACTATATATTTATTTCTTAACTTTTTCTGTCTCTGACCACACCTTTGCTTGTGTAGAGTGATTGACTCCACCCAGATTCTTCTATTTCTTTATGTTTCTGAACACTCCTGTAATCTGCCAAGGACTCTTCTATTTCTTTCAATTTCTGAACATACCTTTAAACTCCCAAGGTTAAAGGTTGGTAGGATGGGTGGATGGCTCCATCCAGCTCCTAGACTAACTTCATAGAAGTTATCTTTTTAGCCCAGGCACTTTGGAAATTTTAGGGTCCATATAATTACCAGGTCAAGCTTTGCCATCTTCTGCTCATTAACTCCATTTAAGTATTAGGCAGCAGGACCTCTTGAAAAACTCACAAGTGTTTTGCCTCTAAGGCTGAATCAGGAAGCTTCTCTTAAAAAAAAAAATCAAGCCTCAGTTTGCCTCTGGAAAACAGAGCTGATCCAAGAAAACATCAACACTAAGAAGCCATCTTTGACTCTATTCTCTTTTCGTCCTTATTAATAAAAACTTTAAATCCACAATACAGAGCTCTTTGCTTACATTTAGACTCAGGAACTGGCCTCGTTTACCTTAAATTGCATGTAACAAACACACTATTTTATAATTTAATCCCATATACCACTCAGTCTCTTTACCACAGGCCACTTCAGAAACATAACTCAGAAGTTGCTTTGGTCTCTAGGTCATTTTTTTAAGCTTTCTCTGGCTTTTTGTGGGTATATTTGACTCACGTTGGGCTGCCATTTATAGTATGAGGTTTCTGGCCCAGACTTTCAGGCCTAGCCTCAAGGTTTAGACCTGCGGACCCACAGAGACATTCAAATGCTTTCATTAATTTGAGGCTGATTGACCTAAGGCCAGGCATATCACTTGCTAGCTCTTTACCCTTAAACTAACCCATGTCTCTTATCCTGTTCTGCCATGTGGCTGGGTACCTTTTCTTAGAGCAGCATAGATGTCCTCTGCTTCTTCCGGCTTCTCTCTGGCATTCTGTGCTTCCTGTTCTCAGAGTTCTCTTAGTCTGAAGCTCCACTCACACTTCCTGCCTTCCTTTGGCCAATCAGCACTTTTTATTACACCAGTGGGTGGGACAAATATTTACAATGAAACAACACAATCTCCCACAATACATTCATGCAGGCAAATCACTCATACTCAGAAAATATTATTAATTTTGCAAATAAGAAAGAACACAAATTAACTTAATGATGAACTTCAAAGATTTGGAAAAAAATAAATAGTATACAAAAATAGCTTATCTAAAGAAATAATCAAGTTAATAACAGAAAATTATGAAATAGAAATGAAAAGGTAAAACATTAATTCTTACACTTAGGAGACAGTCAAAAGCAGGTTGATCTCTGTGAGCTTGAGACTATTATGTTCTACATAGTGAGTACAACACAACCAGGACAGCATCAGGTGACTTTGTCTCAAAAAGAAAAGCAGAAAAAATTAAAAATAAAATTAAAAATAAAACAACAAAATGCTAATAATCAGTGAAATGAATATTATGCTTTGAAAATATTATCATCACCAAATTCTTACCTCAAATCACCTAAAAGAGAAAAGAGTCAATTTAATAAAACTAGAGATAAAAGTGTTTACAATAAATACCAATGAAACATGATTATATGAATATTTTATAAAAACATTTATTTCTTTATATTAAAATATCTAAAATTAATGGATGGATATTTTTGTTTGTTTTTGTTTTAAATTGATGGAATAGAGAACTCCATGAAGTATGAGAAGATTTAAGGAGGAGTCAGTTACCAGACAATTAACAAACTATGTCCCGAATTTCTAATTCAGACATAGAAAGTGTTTCTGTTCACCTACTTACAAGTCTATGGTCAGATGCTTTGTCAGTAGCTTAGTTACTTTTCTACTTATATCATGGAATACCCTAGAAATACAGTTAAAGGCAGAAGGAAGTTTTGTGTTTCTGGCTCACATTTTAATAATATAGTTCATCATGGTGGAGAGAATCTAGAAACACAAACTTAAGCAGTTGGTCTTATCTATCCATAAACAGAGATCATGAGAGCATGGAAGGCTGTTGCTCAATTATAGTCCTCCATTTATAGACTCCAGCATCCTGTTCATAAAATAGACTTTGACAGTGGAACTATGTTCTTGTACATTGTAAATATTTGTGGATCTTATTGGTCAAATAGTTAGACAAGAAGTAGAGGTGGGGTAAAAGATAAGGAGAATTCTGGGAACTGTGATAGCAGGAGATGCATCTATGTGCACATGAAATAACATGAGAATGCTGTACTGAGCAAATGGTACTAAAGCCACATGACTAAATATAAGTAGAAATATGGGTTAACTTAAAGTATAAAATTTTGAAAGTAGAACAAAGCCACCACAGAACAAACAGCATATTATCAATCTAAGCTTTGTGTGATTATTTGAAACTAAGTAAGTGGCTGTGGGCTGTCTGTGTGGGACAGAAAATTCTGGTTACAGATATCTCATCTCAGTCAATAGAATCAAGAAAAGACTTAAGAGGCATGCCTTGAGGCCCATGTAGGGTCTTACAACTTGGCAGTTATCATCAATAATCAAATAAAAGAAATATTCTATTACATTGTTACTTTTATCAGCAGCCTTTAATTTTTAAACTGACTTTAAAATTTGTATCTTGTTAGTTGAGAAATAATGATAGTAAATATTATAAAATAGACTTAAGATACACTAACCTAATAAAATAATTTGCTTGTAGTTTATTCATCCTCTGTTTCTTAAGAGTCAGCCTGTAAAATCCACTCAACTTGGCAATTTTAGGTGGATAGTCCTGGCCCTTACCAAGATGACAGCCAATGAGACCTATCAGTGATCCCTACTGACTATATAGTGGAGTTCTAAATTTTTTTAAATAAAATTTTGAAAATATACAAGAGACAACATATAAAACAAACCAAACAGCACATTTAAATAAGTAGTCCAAATACATGTGGATGGTGGATAAGATCTGGGAATTATTTTATAAAATTTATGATTCATATATAACTTTTCAAAATTTTAATATAGAAAGGGAAATATTTTCCTGTAAAACAAATATCATGTGTTATTCTAAGACATCTGTAATAATACTTGTTTAAAATTTAAGTTTACTGTTATTTTAGAAATTATTAAAGTTTGCCTTTATAAACTATAATCACTTTACAATTTAATTTTGTCATATTTTTATTCATATATACAATATTTCAAACATAAGATACTAATGAATGATTATTACATCAAATTTTCTACTAAAACTCATTAATATAACTGATATAAATTAATTCTCATGTGATTCATTTTAAAGTATAGAAAGAAAATCTCATAGAAATGTGGGCAACTTTGTAAAAGCCATAGAAATTTATCTAGATAAATTTAGAGATGACATTATGCTTCACTTTGTTATATAATTTTTTAAAGTTATTTTATTTTTAACTTAGAAGCCTACTATTCACTTAAACTAACTCTGTTAAGTGCTGTACTAAAACAATAATGTTATCAAGGCAGTCTAAAATTGTGGTTGAAATAACTGACTTTACAGTTATAAAGGCCATGTCATTGTGAACAAGCTATTATCTTGGCCCCTTTCTCTTTATATCTGAGTTAAATTGGAATAGAGTTGTTATTAAGTATATGCACTGTCAGGTATCAGATGTGCCTTAAGGTCATTCACCAAACTCAGGTATAAATTGAGTCCCCATTGTGAGTTATTAAGAAAGTAGAGGCACACTTTGAAAAATATATTTTAAAGTCATAACTCCCAGAAATAATTAAAGTTATTTATAGCTATAACAGAAGGGTCCTAAGCCAAGAACATGAGAGCTTTATAAACAGAACCTGTGGTTAGATGCTCAGTGCTCTCACTCTGCTGTGCTATATATCTTAACTCTGCAGAGAGACCCTGCCAGTAATAAACATTGTCTTAGTTCCTGTTATACTAATGTGAAGAAATATCATGACCAAAGAAATTCTGATAAATAAAAACATTTAACTGAAGGTTTGCTTATGACTTCAGCTGCTATCATAATTTGCAGAAAACCTAGCAGCATACATGACACTAGAGCAGTAGGTAAAAACTCCATGCTCCTTAGTCAAAAAGAGAGAGAACTTGAGCTTGGCATAGGCTTTGAAACCTATCAATCTGGAAAACCCTCCAGTGACACACTTTCTCCAACAACTCACACCTTTTTTCAAATAGTTCCATTGTTGTTGACTAAGTATTTAAATATATGAGCCTGTGGAGAACATTTTCATTCAAACCACTACATTCTACTCCCTGGCCCCCATAGGCTTGTAGAAATATCATAATGCAAAATGTATTTAGTACATCTTCAAAAGTAACTATACTCAACACTCAAAGTTCAAAGCCTATTCTGAGACTCATGGCAATCTCTTAACTGTAACCCCATGGATCACATACTTCCTATATATGATGAGACAGAATATACATTGCCGTTTCAATGAAAGGGAGGATACTGAAGAAATAGTATTCCAAAGCAAAGTATAAAACCAGCAGGGCAAACATGAAATTCTGATATCAAAACCCTCTTCAGATTTCCAACCATTTTCAGATTTCTTAGCTTCTACATACCAGCATACTTGTTCGTCTTGGGCTGGTTCCACATCCAGTCTGCAGTTCAGTATCCCACGACTGTGACATCTCTAACATTTTAAGAACTCCAACATATCAGGCTTCATCTTCACAGCTTTGTGAAATGCTATTTCTAGGCCCCCATGCATAGACACCACTGATACATACTTTTTCTTCATGGCATCCCTTAGCTGTGGAGGAAGATTCTACAAACTCTTTCTTTTATTATTTATGTGGGAATGTCTTTCTGGAACTTGGCCCTTTGCACTGGCTTTCTGTTCTTGGTAGTTTTCTTCAGTGCTTGGACTTTTCTTTAATATTTTTCATAAACTGGCAGACTAGTTGGGTGGGATCTTTTCTTGAGGTCACCACAGTCTTTATTCCATTTAGCAGCAGACTTTTCTTAAACAGCCTTTAAGAATTTGATAGAGTTCATTAAATATAAATTGATTCTATAAAGAAATTTATGAAACATGTATAGTAGTATGAAGAGAACAAGAAATTTCAAGAGGTAAAGTAACATCTATAAGACAATCTAAACTGAGAACAATTTGAAATAAATAGATTCCTAGAACTACAGGAGAAAAAAACCTCATTTCAGATCTATCTGATTACTAACATCTTGCAAAAAGTTTTAGGCTTGGTTTTTTGTTTTTTGGGTTTCTTTTATTTGTTTGTTTGTTTTGAAGATTCTCATTGGTAAAACAAACTACACTTGAGAGTAAGATGCATGGCCAGTCAAAGAAGACTGCCAAATGAAAACAACGTCCATCCACAATTAGGGTGGAGGTTCCTGTCTTATCATGTCCTGTAAGTATTATTTTTTCACCTTTTATCCTACAGGTCTGTGTATGTATTATGACTTCCAGTTTAATGTTTTAATGGAAATCCTGCATGTGTCTAGGAACAGTTCTTTGCCTCTATATCTGTTTCTTGTGATTCTTTGGAAGCATTTATTCTTCTGTTTGCTTCATATTATATTAATATGTTCCTTTTATTTTTTTCCTATTTTTTCTTATTATATCTTAGAAACATTGTTATTTACTAATAGAAAACAGAAAGGGCTTGGATTGGGATGGGAAGGGAGGCAGGGAGAAGCTGGGAGAAGTGGAGGGAATAAACCCATAATTATTATATGTTATATGAGGAAAATATGTTAATAAAAGAAAAACAGCAAAAATTCAATCAACCAATAAACAAGAAAGCAAACAAAAAATTATTCATTTTTTTATAGTTTTGGATTTTTTAAAAAAAAACATTATATGCTGGTGGATCGAACTGAGGTCACAACCATACACTTTTCAATGTTCTATATTTGAAAGTAGAAGTCCTTTATTTGGTCTTTCAAATATCAAAGAAATAAAGATTAGTTAGAGGGATCAAAATAAAAGAAGTATTACCAATCCTTGGATTATTTAACCTAACAATTTCTTTTTAGACTGAAAAAGATAAATGAAAATATTATGTTTATTTATAAATAATACGCAATTTAACATATTTTTGAAGGATTTTCATTTTTTAATTTCATTTTTAAGACTTACTATAATATAATTATATTTCTCCCATTCCCCTTTTCTTATCCACATCTTCCCATCTTCCCATAAACACTCTTCTACACATACATACACAAACACACACACATACACACATACACACACAACACCAAATTAGATAGATGATAGATGAATAGATAATAGATGCTTGATCATAGAGCATCATTTGTATATGCATCTCTGTATCTCTGTCCCATTTTCTTACTATCTTACCTGATATGGGAATGCCTTCCTGTATGCTGTGAATATCAAACTTTAAATAAAGGAGCTGTTTGGGGCCATGACACGCACCATAGAAGAAGTAGGAGGAGAAATCAGAGTATAGGTAGGAGAAGCAGGGCAGAGTCAGGCAGGTCTAGCAAGCCACCCAAGGAGCAACATGTGAGAAACACAGGTGAGCCACGGGCCACATGGCAGACAGTTTAATAGAAATGGGTTGAGTTAAGATATAAGAGCAAGCTAGCAATGTGCCTGAGCCATGGGCCAAACAGCATGAAGTTAATATAAGCATCTGAGTAATTTCTGGGGGCCTGAGCAGCAGTGGCGGAATGCTAAAGAGTCTGGAACAGCAGGTCTGTCAGTCTGGGCCTCTGGCCAACCGGGACCAAGAAATACCCACTGTAACAGATAGCGCCCAACCTGGGGCGATTATTCATTTAAAGCCTGAGAAAGATTAGAAAGGGATCTAGATCACAGAAACTGAGCCAGGCAGCTTCCAAATTATGTATACAAAGCAGGTCATTGTACAAAGAAAGCATGGTGGCTGGGACACATTCAAAACGGCACTGGTGCACTGGCGGTAGGGAGTGTAAGCTGCAATCAGGTGTGTTCCTGAAGTCTTACAGAAGACTCAGTAGCATGTGATTGATTTAAGGTTTCTGTTTATTTTGAACAAAAAGAAAACAAAGACAGTTTCTTAGTAGCAGCATTTTCTTTAGTCTGCTATGTTTGCTGACCATAAATAGAGATGTTGTCCCTTTAAGAGAACTTATTGATTCGGCCTTATCTGCAAAAACTATGCAGCTCTTTAAGAGAGTGTATTTTAAAAGCTCTTCTGGTTGAAAGATGATTAAAGATTCACAATAAAACAGATTCAGATGAAAAAAACCTGTAAACGGGTTACAAGGTTTGTAAACGGTACATAGGCTTCAGAGAGAAAAGAGAGAAGGTAGAGAAAGTCTGTAAAAAGAGAAATAGAGTAATAAAAATATAATAAGTCATGTAAAGATGGTAAATAAACACAAAGTCTGGATTTTGGTTGGTATTATGTTTTCTTTTAATTTTTTAACTATTAGTGAGCTAACTGCAGAAAGACAATGGATTACAAATGCAAGGGCTACTAAGTTAAACAAGAATATATATTTTAAAGGTATTTTGATTTTGAAATGTGTGTATAAGGATTTATTGCTTGGAAGAGTTCTGCTTTTGTTTCACAGAAGTTGAGAACCTGTGGATTGCTTCCAGGAAAATATGGTTTCATCAACCAAGACCCCCTGACAAAATCTATGATAGGAAGAGATGACCATATCAGCTTCAAGACTGCAGAGTATGATCCTGTCTAACTCATGAGATTTTCAACGCCCCATAATCAACAGGAAGTAGTAATGGAAAACTATGCCCAAATTCACAAAATATTGTTTATAAATGTTTGTTTTCATTATAAATGGTCAATCGTCACATCAATCATTTCTAAGAAGAAAAAGGGGATATGGTATATAAATGATTTTTTTAAAAATTAGATTATTAAATTTACTTTGATCAGGAAATCAGCTGTTAATCTTGAAATGTTTTACATTGGTATGGATTTTGGTTTATTGTTACAAACTTAAGGTCAATTCTCTTATGCTTCACATATTTTCCTACTCTTGTTTAAGGTATGATGTTCATGTAACTGATTTAAAATTGTAATGTATAATTAAGAAATAAAGGTTAATAGTCACCTTTGATAATCAAATTTATAGTTATGTTAGTTAAGATTTTTAGGTATACAAAGATATAATTCAATTAGGTAATCTTCAAACACTTCTAAGACCTACAGAAGATGGCTTTTAAAATACTTTAAGAGCTTAGACTTTTCTGGACAGTGAGACAGGTCTCCTCCTGGCAGCACTAATTTACTTCAAGAGAAAAATGGGCATCAAAGAAACTCCATATGGAGTCTATTTGTGGCAATGGTTAGTCACTAGACGTGAACCTGTTCTAATATTGACTGCTTAACAATATGCTGTTAAAAATGGACATGCAGTTTCTACAGGAAAGTGACCGCTGAACTTTGGCAGAACAAGCTGAGATGGTCATTCAGGCTTCTGCTTTGCAGAGAAAACTGTCAGACATTCTTCAGGACTCGAGGAGAAGCAACTAATGAACTGTGCCAAAATGGACAGAGCAAATTTCCTGCTTCACTAAAATGAAAAGAGACTCTGGCCCTGTAGGCTGAAGATGGATGCTCCAACTTTGGGTGACTATCCAGGCAGATAGGTGTCATCTCTGTCATTTCTAGATTTTAGAAGTTGCTTGCACTTCCGGTTTACTTGGGTAAATATATCCTCCTGTGGTCTTTGATAAAGTTGAAGATTAGATAGTTATAGGTACAGTTTTTCTTAGTCATTTGAAAGGTATATTGGATATGAAACTTTAGATTCATAAAGATAAAGTAGATGATAAGAGTATTTAATTTTGATTAATACAAATGGACTAGATAATATAACTGTAATTCTTGCTTGAGAGCTATTTTGTTATATGTAATTTTTCTATGTTAAAATTGAAACCTTCCTTTTTGATTAGACAGAAAGGAGGAAGTGATGTGGGAATGCCTTTCTGTATGCTGTGAATATCAATCTTTAAATAAAGGAGCTGTTTTGTGCTATGACAGGCACCATAGAAGAAGTAGGAGGAAAAATCATAGTATAGGTAGGAGAAGCAGGGCGGAGTCAGGCAGATTGAGCAAGCCGCCCAAGGAGCAACATGTAAGGAAAACAGGTGGGCCATGGACCACGTGGCAGGCTGTTTAATAGAAATGGACTGAGTTAAGATTTAAGAGCATGCTAGCAATGTGCCTGAGCCATAGGCCAAACAGCATGAAGTTAATATCAGTATCTGAGTCATTTCTGGGGGCTTGAGCAGCAGCGGTGGATTGCTAAGGGGTCTGGCATGGCAGGTCTGTGGTTCTGGGACTCTGGACGCCTGGGACTAAAAAATTTCCACTGCAACACTTACCCCTTCTCTTTCTGTGTATGTATGAATGAATGAATGAATGAATGAATGAATGAATGAATGAATGAGTGTGTGTGTGCTGAGAATATGATGTGTTGGTGGAAAACAAGGCCATGATTGGTAATGGGTGATGGGTAGTTAAAATGTGGAATATGGTAACTTCAGAGTTCATGGTGGGTGATAGTTTAAATTGGTAGAGATTGGTTAGAATTCTAGGTAACTGTGAGAAAGTTGGAATCAAAGAGCAGGTAAGGAAATCCCACCAGCCTTTCTGAGTCAGGTATTTGACAACATCTACTAGTTATACCTTTGTAGGGGTTGATTGAAGTTCATAGCAAGAGATTTTCTGAATGCATGTGTATTGCTTGACATGAGCTAGTCATATTAAGGAATAAAGTCCTAGACCCATGGGAGATTGAAATAGCCTTCCCTGGTAGTCAATTTACATCTCTGGTTTGAGGCAATGCATGTGAGAATGAGTGTTTATAAATAAATAATCAGTGAGTAAATGAAGTATAAATAGTCGGATCCTCTTCCTAAGGTGTTTATAGTATTAGACATCCTGCCTATACCAGAGTGAACTCTGACTCCATAAACCCTGATTTTCTGTTTATTTGTCTGTGTGTCTGTCCTTTCTTCATTCCTTCACTAAACCTAGCTACATCAAGACACCATGTTATCCTGATTGTGGCAAACCCCTTTCGGAGTTGTTGGCTTGTTATGTCCAATAGACACAAACATTGCAAGTTCTTGTGATTTCTCTTGGTTACTCTTTGGATGTCAGTAGTAAGACCATATTGCTGAAGATAACACATATGTTAATCATAGAGAAGGGATAAATCAAGCTAATATAGATCTGGCAGTCTCATACCTCCTGGAAAACATTAACAGTGATGAAAGGGTCTGTGAGAATTAACAAAGAAGAAAAGAATACATCAACTGTATCATGTGTGAGTCCTATAACCTACAGTAATAACTTGCATGACAACAGATTACAACTGATACAAAAATTTTGCGTGAGCATCATATGAGAATCAACCATTTCAAGATTGAATTTAAGTCTCACTGCACAAGATGAAATACATATCCTACAAAATTTTGGTGCCGAAAAAATCTCAGGGCTATACATATCATAGGCCTGAGGGTAGAAACTATCACAGTTATTCTAAAATTATATTATATAAAATTGACTCCTAATGACTTAGACTTATTTTTACATCTATACCATATTTCAGTATTTATCCCTCATCAGAGAAGCTTCTATTTACAGCAGACAGAGATTAACATAGAAACACCCAACTGGCCATGGTGTAAAAAATAAGATCCTGTAGGATGTTCAGTGATAAATGGAACATCACTCTTTCCAAGACACAGGTGCTTATGTGGAATGGGGTGGAAAGCTTTAAAATTTAGTAAGTAAATGACTATAAGAAAATAGTTTTCTCTGGATACAACAGGAAAGCTGTACATATGACCTTAGAGTGGTGATTACAACACACATGAACTCATCACATTTCAAGCCAGAAAAAGTCCCAGCACCAAAAGGGGAAATGTATATTGAGAACCAACTTTAACTCAATAGCTATTGGCAGTTGATAGATGCTGCTGGAAGGGTGGGTAGTCAGTTTTCTCCATGAGTATTGCTACTAGGTCATCCATGTTCCAGGGCAAAGTTACATAATCTTAGTTATATGGGCAGCACAAATTGAACTTTATCATGATGAAAATCAAAAGAACAAATAAAAGGTGGGAAGGAGAGACACTGGAGGAATGAATATAGTCAGGATTTGTTGTACAAAATCCTAAATGATATTATTAATATAAGAGATTTACTATATAGCAGCACTACAAAAAGCATAATTAACATGCTAATTCAGCTTAAGAAGACTACAAACTAATGGATGCATGAGAGAAAATAGAAATAAACCCCTATTTCATAGGTCTTGCAATTGATTTCAATGTATGCAACTTTAACATTTTATAAAATCATGTTTTGTGCATGAGATATCACCTTAAAGTTTAAGTCACTAGTGGAGACAAAGTCTACTGCCATTATTTCATGCAGTGCAATAATCTTTCATGAGTGTTTTCAATGATTTATGTACAGTATCTCATTTTAAGTGGTAACACCAGGAAATTCTGGTGGGTCCGTAAAGAAAGTGAAAGTTAAACATGAGCGAGCATGTCACTGATCTTTTTGTTGTTATGTGGAAAAATTGAATAATATGGAAATATTACAGGGGAACTATATTGATCAAACATTATAAAGGTACCATCAGAAAATAGAGACTGAACAATGATCATCCAAGACAAGCTGATGTAAATAAAGGGTTTCTTCTAGTTCATTTTAAGCTTTTTAGTTTTTACCTTGAATCTACAAAAGTGTCCATGTGGGATCCTGTGGTGGTTTGATTGCAAATGATCCTCATAGACTCATATATTTTAGTGTTTACTCATTAGGGCGTGGAGTGGTATTACTTGGGCGGGTTTATGAGATATGATCTGATGCAGGATATCTTTCTACATGTTGTGAAAATGCTTTGTTGCCATTTGTTGATAAAGAAGTTTTGGCCTGTGGCAAAGCAGCTTAGAGGCAAGTGGGAAATCCAAGCATAGATAAAAGACAAAGAAGGGCAGTGTCAAAGAGATTCTGCAAACTGCTGCCCAAAGAAACAAGATGTGGAAGCACTGGTAAGCAATTAGACAGATGGTAAGACATAGATTAATAAGAATGGGTTAAGTTGTAAGAGCTAGTGGTAAGGAGCTTGGGCCATAAGCCTAACAGTTTATAATTAACATAAGCTAATATAACATATCATAAAATGGCCCCATTATATTGCAGGCAGGAAAGATTCCTCTGGACCATGGGCACAGACCGGTCAGAAAACTTCAGGCTACAATGGCCTTATTAAAGAAATTATGTCACTGAGAGTGGGTTTTGAAGTTTGCTTGCTTGTTTGTTTGTTTGTTTTCGCTGTCTACAGATCCTTTGCATATGACTTTCATGACATCAATGTTGACTTGGATATATAAACTTTAATCTGATATTTTATCTAAACAATAATATATTTGCTATCTTAATTCATCAAGGTGCCTGGGAACATGGTGAAAATTTCAGTCTCATTTTTTGGTATTGGAGTACATAGGAATTTGTGTGTATCTTTATTTGTGTTTTTCCCATGAACGATATAAACAGACAATTCTTCTACTCTGTTGTTATTCACCAATTTAAATTCATATTGTAATCTGATCAAAGTAGGCCCAGTGGCTCTCTCTGACTGCTGCCTGCAGATCCAGATGTAGGGCTCTCAACTCTCATGCCTTCACACCACCCTGCTCCCTGCCGTGGTGATAATGGACTAAACCTCTGAAACTGGAATCAGGTACCAATTCAATGTTTTCTTTTATAAGAGTTGGCATAGACATGGTGTCTCCTCATAGCAGTAGAACACTGACTCCCAAGGCTCAAAGGACTTAAAGTGACTATAGTAAAATGAGCTAATAGTGTAAAAATGCTAAATTATAAACACAATGCCACAGGTTCTTAGTTGCAGCTTTCTGGGCTGCCAACCTTACTTTCAAGTATTTCCTAAAGAACCTACATGCTTTATTTTTTTTTTTTTCTAGCTGTCTACTATGCCTAAAGAGTGAAATCTCCCATTAACGGTATTATCTAACTTACTCATTTTTCTTGGTGTTCTTGTTTTTAAGAAACTTATATCAATTCTTATCTGCTAAAATTTCTTAAAATGATATACAAACTCCTACAATTCTACCTTAATAGCTGCCATTTATAAGCAGTATATAAAAAGAACTTTTGTAAATCATCTTTTATATTTTTAATACTATAGGAAAACATGTAAATTAGAACAGAAGATTTTTTTGGAGGAAAGAATTAAAAGTACAGGTTTGAATGCTTTTTTTTTTTTTTTTGTAATAAACCACACATTCCCCATTAAAAACTGAGTTTCATTAGTACATGTAGCTAATATATTTCTGCCTACATCTATTCTTTAGTAATTAAAAATTTATAGTCATTTTTTTGTATATAGTCTTGGCAGCCCTTTAACTTGTTTTCTGTCCTTTGTGACCTCAGACTTACAAAGATAGACCTGCTACTGCTTCCCATACCCTGAGATAAGAGAATTGTGCCACCATACTGGGTCTTTTGTGTTTTAAATGTCTTTGTTTTTTTTTAAACAGAATATTTTTAGTGGCTACTTAGGAATGTCACATAATATATCCTGATCACACTCATATTCAAATTTTTCCAGGTCTGCCCACTCAGACTTCTGACCTCCAACAACAACAAAAATACAAACAAACAACAACAAACAAAATACAAATGAACAAAAACTAAGCTAAATCTGTGCTTCCCATATACTCATTGCAGCATGGTTAAACTCTCAGTGACCAGCCCCCTAAATAAAACTGAGTCCTCCCCCCAACCCACAATCCTACAGGAAGCAATCAACTGTAGAGAACTACATTCCAGTTTGCTTATCACAATTTTCTGAGTTCTCTTTGAGTCTTTACTGTTAGGCTGTTTCTTTTGGGGCAGTGGTAGTGGAAATGGGGGCATGGGGCTTAACAAAGAAGCCTTCTATGACTCTCAATCTCAACTGTGAATCTGCTGTCATGGATATCACTGTAAAAGAAGCTTCCTTATGCCTCCCAGTTAGGAGGAACATAGATTTTGGACTTTTACCTGGCCTGCAGTGTCAGCACATGCTATAGACCTTGGCATAATCTCCAGTAGTGATACTTAATTTTGTGTCATTTTACAAAAATTGTTTCATATTCTGAGCATTATATAAGCATAATCCCTGAAATGTAAGAAAGCAAATGGTCAGCTTTTATAGGATACATCTCCACAGATGTTACTGATGAATTTAAGAATTCTTTTTTTTTATTTTCATATAATATAGCTATGTAGAAAAACCATGTATTTCCTGCTCATGTCCTATTTTATAAAAAAGTAGTATTATTATATGCCTGAGTACCTTTTAGCATACTAATCATAAAATATACATTTTCAAGTTTATTCATAGGCTTCTGTATTTTTAAAACATATTAGTTCTTAAGAAGCTGAACTTGAAGCAAATGCAAGAGGCTGAGCTCTGCTCTTCTCAGGAACATTATGCTTTGTTAATGCCAAGGATGCCACTACTTAGCTTCTATGACCTTGACCCTGCCTGTCAAGCATCCTTACAATGCCACATAGACATATCTCAACTACCTGGAGGCTGAATTAGAAGGATTATAATTTCTCAGCTTGGTCAACATAGTCATTATTTCGAAATAAATTATTTAAAAATATAAAGAAAAGTTTAGAATATGAATCATAGTTGTATTTTCATCCCAGTATACAATGTCATTTTATTTCAGTTGGAAATAAACTGCAAATAAAGTTCTCTATTAGTTTTCAATTATTTAAAACTAAAAATATATTTAAACATAATATAATATATTCCATGCTTTCATATATATATATTTATATATATATATGAATGTAGTTAAATAACATTAAATTCTTAAAATTAGAAAGGAATGGAATGATGGAAAGAATAAGCTTATTTAGTTATTGTACATATCAAAGTTTATGTTCAATGTATACTCTTCTTAATCCATAGCCCAGTATATAAAATAAACATTGCTAACTGCTGCTATTACTGTGGGAAAGCCACATTATTTGAAAGGTAGAGAAGACTAGAAGTTCATTACTGAATAAAGATCAATTTAGAGGCAAGTGCTCACTTTCAGAGAATATTGAGTAGAGGTTGAACAATGGCGTAATCTGTTCAATAGACTCTATTCTCATATATGTGAAAAAAACGTATTTGCCACATTTCTGCTAGCTGGAACATAGAATTTAGAGATCTAGGATTGATCTCTCAGTCCTTAGTCTCTCTAGGACAGTTAATAGATTGTTACTTTAAAGACATTGTGACACTTTACAGTGGGATAAAGGATATATACTTCAAAGAGATAACTAACAATGTTTCCTTTTTTTTTAAGAAGATCACAGAGAGTACTTTTGTTTCAAAATACAGCCCCCCATTTCCTTTTCTTGCCAAGAGCCTGTGAATTAGTGTTATTTTAGTTTCTGTACATTGTATCTTGGGCATGATTTATTTTCAATTTGTGACCATGTTTGCTACAGAAATTTCTTTGGGTCACATTCAGCAAAAGAAAGGTCATTACATAAATAATGAGCCTAATGTTAGAGTGAGATTTTTAGCACTCAACACTAAAATCGCCAGAGAAAAACTACTGTTGAAGCCAGCCAGAAATTTAATATTGGGACAGAAAATATGTGAGGTAAACATTCCATAATCCGCTGATGAATACATTATCCAAACAGATTCTGTGATATTTAGTTGAAAGATGATAGAATTTAGCTCACATCGATGCTCTTAAATGATTTTTATGATATAAGCCAGCGACATGTATGAAAGGCATCATAAGCCTGGTAATGTCAACAAGCTGTGGCTAGGAGACACAGCAAACAAACTGTAGGAGACACAGCAAACAAACTGTAGGAGACATCTGGGTTCAGCTCTCATTCTGTGACATCAGATCTCTATGTAAATTAGCAGAGATGTTTTCAATAATAGTAAAAATGTCTTCACAGCTGGGGACTGTAAGGAAATATTGGATTTTGAGCAATCAGTTTTGGTTCAATCACTTTTTAAAATGAATTACTGTAGACCAATTATGTTACTTCTTTCTTATCTGCAAAGTGGGGTTATTAATACAGTCTTGCTGGGGCATTATAAGGATTTACCTAATTAAATGTGAAAATGTCTGGTTCATGTTAGAAAACTAGTATGAGTTAATTAACTCAAAACTGTTAGGTAAAATTAAAAATGGAAAATGGAAATTGCATTAATGCTTCTGCAGAAGGAATTATGAATCAGTATTAACTTGCTCTTACTAAATAAGCATCTGGACATTTGGACTTCGAAAAGAAACTACTGTATTAATTTACATGAGGTTTTATCAGAGATATCTTCATTGCATCTGTGAATCTGGTATTGGCAAGAAAAACACCATATCTCCTGAACAATCTTTATTGTAATATTTTCTGGTCCTTTGAATGTGATCTAACTCTGTTTCACTATTTCTTCAACATGCATCTTATGTTTTCCCTTCTGTTAACTTATCCATAAACTTGGACATAATATATGTTAATTCATTATATATGTGGAAGTTAAAAGATACATTAAAGAGCAGATTTGACTCAAAATTGAATAAAGTTTTAGATGCTTAGAAACAGAATTTTAATCTATGTAAGAGAAATAGTAAAAATAGGTAATGAAAATTTACTTTTTGGCTCGACACATATGAAACAAAATGACAAAAATTAATAGTATCAGGTCAGATCAGGACTGGCAGTCTTATTATGTCTGCTGTAGCATAATTAATTTGTCTTTTAGAACCTTTGTCTAAAACTATAGACACAGAAGTTACATAACTAGTGTAAGCAGTGGTGATTACTTGAAAATTCTACTGGCCTTAATTAAAAAGTAGTGATGAGATGATTCCTAATGATATTAGGCTATACTTACTGACTTACTGAGCTACTGGGGAGCTTCCTCCTGCTGCATATAGAAAAAAAATGAAGAGATCTGTAGCCAGACATTACACTCTAAATCAACTGAGCACAATTTATGTCAGAGTCTGAAACAGCAAACATAGAGCCTACACAAGTCTGCACCAAGTGTTTTATGTGAGACTCTGAGTGAGTAGACAGTGGGGTCTCTGATTCTTGTGTCTTCCTTCTCTTGAGCTCTATTCCTTGTGTTGATTTTCCTTGTTTAACTTCAATTTAATTAATTTTTAACATTATATTTTATTTTATAATGTTTTGTTTTATTGCTAAGAAGCCTATTTTTTTTCTCATGAAAGACAAAAAGGGAATGTATCCAGATGGGAGGAAAGGTGGACAGAAACTAGAGAAGGAAGAGGTCGGAAAAACTGTTCAGGATATATTTTATTAGACAGGTATTTATTTTCAACAATTAGGAAAATGAAAGAAAATACAAGTTGCCTCAATGCTATTTTAATCCTTGAAGGTAACCTTTCTCTAACTATTTAAATACACAGAAGTACATGTTCAAACAAATCGTACCCCTCTTTAAAAATGGTAGGTAGCTCGTGCTAAATTGAGAATATCTTAGAAAATACTGATGATTGTTTTATAAACCCAATGAACTCCCTCTTGTACTAAGCTAAATTTGAGTAGAAGCATTTTTTGGCCTCTTATCACTGGATTTTCTGGGACTCCTAGATATTTTTTAAACAAGAAAAATTAAAATAAATTAATTCTTTCAAGTCTTTTCAAGTTAAAAATTCAATTTTAAGCCAGAACCATGGTTTAACAATTTTTAAATGAATAGAAAGTATAATAAGTTATTAAAAACATTTAAACAAAATTAAGCTAAAAATAATAGTAAAGATAATATCAAATTTTATGATTCAAGATAAAGCAGAGTATATGACAATAGACTTAAATAAGAAGTATTCTTTAAGACAGCTAATACTTTCAGAAGAAAATAACCACTTAAGGAAATTCTGAGATTATGTTCTGTCAGTTGGCTGCTAGAATAATTTCAACATTTAAAATGTGAATTATACATCAATAACTATGTAAATCTAATCATGATATTACAGAAGGATAGCCACAAATTCTCCCCATACAACAATTTGTGCCCTGGCAAATTGATACTCTTAAGAAATGTGGTCAGTTTTACAATCTGAATTAGGTCTTGAGATCTGTTTATTTCTTAACTGTTTCTCCTGGTGCTACTTTGGATATAATTTTCATATATATATATATATGTTACTTAAGACAAGACCACATAGACTATAACATACTTTATGTATTAATAGTATTAGAGTATTAAATAATGTTTCATTATTTCATTTATCTATTTATACTAAATATATCTACAAATATATCTGCTCTGAGTACTGGAGCTCTTTTGTAGTAGTAAGCTTTTGAACATATGTTTTGTCTTTAATAAGCACAGACATGTAGTTGTTGGGTGATTAGGTCAGTAACTGTTTATTTGTATGTGATATGGACTTTGTCTAAGTTGTACTGTCTTCTATTATAACCACCTTTCAAATAGTGCCATATATTCGTTCAGAAACACTACACATATTTAAAAATTACTTTTATTTTTTTTCTTGATACTAACGTAAATGGACATTTAGAATATTCACCGTGCACTGTATTACTCCTAGTACAGAGAATGCAGTTGGTTTTATGTTTTAAACATATTTAAACATGTTCTATACTACCGAAATTCTGTAATTCTATCTGTGTATAAACTTGAGAGTAATGCCTGGAAATGTCTATAAAAATATAATACTATGTTCATACATCAATATATTTTTATAAGAATTCTAAATATCCAGATGTTGAATAATGCATAAATAAATCTTAACATAATCAACAGGACATGATAGAGTTATACTAAATTCAGTAGCAAAGTGAAGTTTCAACTTCACTTAAAGTTTCTTAATTCAGTAGCATAAGTATAAGTTCATCTAACAAAATACCTGCAACTTGCCAATTTAATTTAAAAAATAAATTTATTCATCATACTATTCACTTAAAGGTAGGAACCTAAGATTGAGGCCTGATCAAATTTGGCATCTGTTTAGATTTCAGTCTTTATTTCCAAGAGGATATCAGCTCTGTAAAGTGACATGGCTTAATGAACAGAATGACAAAATATTCCTCATAACTTTTCTTCAGGCCAAACAATTAGCCACTAATATTATTAATTACATTATAAAGAATCTCTTATTATTACTCCATTTAACTTTAAGTTTCAAAAAATAAATGTTGTGGCTCCTACAGGCAAACACAGCCTTGCGAAAATTTTAATTTACATGAATTTATTTAGATACAAAAGATTCTGTGGTATAATTAAGTTACATAAAATTCAAAAGAACAGAAAAACTTACACTAAAACTCAAAGACTGATTAGATTGAGGTAGAAGGAAAGAGATTTCTGAGTCTTAAGAAATGTTGAGTTATTACCTGCATTGATGTCATATTGCATATATTTTAATAACTGTGAAAATTAATTAAAGAGTCTCATTTCAAAATAAATGTAATAATTTCCCTGTCTCCAGCACTTGACTACAGGTCTTTACACCACAACCTTCCATGCTTTTGATATGCACTCTACTCCAGATAATTCAATATAGATAGCATGTAGAGAGATGAACAGAATATTACTTTGCTATAGAATTATAATATATTTAAGCCACATTAGCTGAGTTTTTATTAAAGGTTATTAATATTATAAAAACTCAATATTTTGAAAAGTATTGTTCATGATTAATATCCAGGGACATCATCAGCTGCTTCAGGAAGGCACAGAATCAGGAAAAAAAAGGATGCCTATTGCCATAAAAGGTAATATTTAATGATGTAGATTTGAAAATACAAGCAGGGATTAACCATCCCATGTGTTTTTTCACAGAAACAATAGACTTATCTGAATCTGTAAGCAGTATATCATTGGCAACAATATCTATGGTGACATTTGAAGCCTGATTCACACAAATAAGAAATGTATTTGTATCATGCCATTAAACTCATTATTCTTAGATATAGATATTACAATGTAGGAAGGATAAGCAATTCAGTAAACTTCTTTTACAGGTGTTTAGAATGCATATACAGTGCAAAACAAGTCATGAGATATCATATTAAAGTTGAGGAAGATCAAAGTATAATAATGCTAACTCTGAAGTATTATAAAGGGGTATTAAAGTCAAATTACATACAACTTACAAAGCTCACACTTACTTTCTGAATAATTTAAATGCAAACTTTCCATAAGTATGGATTTCGGGCTCATATTTTTGTGAGTCATATTTTCTATCTTTCACATTGGTAAACTCTTATGTATCTAGGTGTCTATCATGACATCAACCTTCTAAAGCTTGAAGGTCCCTTCTACTCTATCTATGTACATGTTCCTGGTGAGTGGGTAACCAAGCAAACACAAAACTCTTATAAGTTATAATAAATACCCTACTTCATACCATACCTAACTCTTCCCAACTCAGAAGGGGAAGGCAGTTCATAGAAAATTCTAGGCATCTCAACATTAGTAGAATATTGTCCTCATTGGAACACTTACTGTCATTTACATAAGAATAGTCCACTGTTTTAATGATGAATGTCTTGAGGTTTTCTCCACCAGAGAGTGTTCCAGATAATATTAAGAAAATGTAAAATGTAACAATACAAGTTTTTCATTCCTTTTGTTTCAATGTCCTCATTTGGAGTTCTGCCAAAACTCAGATCTCAGCATGTCTTAAATTTCTGTTTCTAGGATTTAGTGTTGAGTTCGGTTTATACTTTGGGGATATACACTACCATTTGTATGCTGGCTGATTTTTGTCAGCATGATATACATTTAGACATATCTGGGAAGACAGAATCTTAATTAAGAAAATCCTTCCTGTTGCTTGAATCTGAGTTGGTCTTATAATAAAAACCCAGAGCTATGGTAAATTTTGAAAGATCAGAGAAGCAGAGGAACAAACCTCTAAAGAAACTTCTCACCTCTACAGGATCCCCCAGCCCAAAGCAGAAGTCCTGTCTCCACTAGTTCTCAGCCAAAAGGAGAAGCAGGAAAATGCCTGTCTCCTGCTTTATAATCCTCTCTCTGCCCAGCCATATCACTTCCCATCTCAACCTTTCTAGTGCTGGGATTAAAGGCCTATGTCACCTCTGCCTGGATCTGTTTTTCTTTTAAACTGGATTAATCTCTTATAGTCCAGGAGGGCCTTGAATTTACAGAGATCCAGATGAATCTCTTCTTCTGCCTCCTGATTGCTAGGATTAAATACGTATGTCTTTACTGCCTGATCTCTATGAATAACTCCGTGGCTGGCTGATCTTGAAGCAATCTTTGCTAGATTACAAACAATATATGACCATTAAAATAACTTCTAGCTAAGTCAGTTGGACATTTTCTTAATTAATAACTGATGGGGAAGCTTATTGTGGGTGGCTTCAGCTCAGGCAAGTAGTCTCAGTTATATATAACAGAGCAGGTTGGAAAAGCAGCATCCTTTATTGGTTTTGCTTCAGACCTTGACTCCAGGATTCGGCCTAGAGTTCCTGCCCTGACTGTCCTCAGAATGGAGAGTGACCAGAAAGCTGTGTGAGACAAAATAAGCCCTTTCTTCTGCAAATTGCTTTTGTCATGGTGTTTTATCACAGCAAGAATAGCCTAAACAAAACAGTACATTGTTTGCTTCAGTGTTTCCACTGTCTCTGCTTGTTTTTATTCCCGGAATAGAATGTCACCTACAACAGGCCCTTGGAGTGATTTGACCTTTCCTCTCTAATTTTGTAGTAAAACTCATACTACTTCAACTCTTCTAGTTACCACTTATAAACTTAGTAGTTGCTTTTTCCAATATAAAATCTACCAATGCCCCATGATATAGAGATGGAATAGCAATCCCTTAAAAAAGGATGAGGCATGAAATCATCCTTAAAATATGTTTCTTAGAGCCATTGTTGACATTAATTCCCTTAGGTTGGGTTCTTACCGTCTGACTAATAAGTTATCTGTTTTATAATTTAACCTTGTATTGTAATATCTTGGCAGAGTTCCTTACTATAATCTTGTACTATCTAGAAAGGGAAAAAATAGTCAAAATTTTATCATTATAAAACTGCAAATGTTACGTGTTCCAATGCTAGCTGAAGTAGTTTACAGAATACACAAATATGGCACAATAAAAAACAGGAACCATATAAGGAAGATTTATAGGCTTAGCTAGAGCATGAGCTTTATTTGTTGGTCTTAATTTAAATTCAAGATGCATAAAATCCAAAATGCACATAACTAGGTGCATTTGAACTACTCATAGGTGCGCATAACTTCTCATGATAGCTAATGTCTTTTGTCAAGACTAATTTTTCAAAAAAAAAAAGAGAAGCCATAGTCAAGAAACACAGCACCTGGAGAGAGAGTAGGCTGTCCCAGGGAAGGAGGATTGCAGTTTAGCAGTAAACATAGAAACAGGACCCAATAATTCAAATAGAAAGTTGTATGCATTGTTAGTTGTCATTTTATTATATCAAAATATAATATAGGCAGGAATGGTTCCCCATTACTCTCATCCTAGTATTTGGGAGGCTGAGTCAGGTATACTGGGATAAATAGTGAGTTCTAGGCTAGCCTAGGCTGTAGAATGAGTTGCTAACATAAACAAACAAAACCAATCAAAGTGATAGAAAAAAAACTGTGCTGGATTTATTTTATTTTTATTTAGTTCAAAGCTAACCAATACAATATAAACATTCAGGTGATTTGGGTGGTTTGCACTATTATCATTTTAGGTAGCGGCTGTCTTTTTAGCCACAACTCTCCTAATCAGCAAGTGTAACTCAGCAACAATCACCAGTGGTTAGATTGTAAGGCCTATAGCTGAGAGGATTCTGTTTCCCAGGCACTGAAAGCTAGAAGAAAACTCACTCAAATCTCGCCCTCTAAAGAACTCAAGACTCAAAAGTTGAGGTGGAATTCTGGTGCTCAGAGAGGCTGAATAGCAGGCTCTTCTCCTTGTTTGCATTTCCTTACTTGTGCTTAAAGTCCTTCTCCATCTGTCTCCTCCCTACCACTTCCTGTCAGCCAGTTGCTGACTCAGCCTTCTGAATGCGGATGAATCTTACCTAATCAAACAACGGTTACATGTATTTGAATAATTAAACGTTCCAGAGCAGATACAAAAGTAACATAACATAGTATTACACAACAATGCACATGTAGAAACTTAGCAAACTAAGGCAGCAGGATCAGGAGACCCCTAGGCATTTAAGACTAATATAAGCATCATAGAGAAATATATATCTTCAATAAACAAAAACTTAAACTTTACAATCTTATTATATAATATGTTATTTTTGTAAGCTAAAAACATTTACTATATGGTTTATAGTTATTAATGAGAATATTCAATTATAATCTGTAACTAAATTTTTGATGAGAGCAACACTTGAAATATTTAGGAACAAGACTAAATGTTTTTTATAAATTAAAAACAACTGATATTAAAATAGGAAAGTATATTTATAGTAGTTCCATACTTATATTGTTTTTACTAATTTTGTCCCTAAAAACTGTAGCTCCTTATGCTTGAGGATAATAAACCATGCATAACATACATAATATAAGTAAGCATAATGACAAATTTGGGGGGAAATTCTCTGGAATAGCTAATAAAGTAGATGTGTAAAGAGAAGACTTTTTATAAACTCCTCAGCAAAGCTCAGCTGTCCCATTTAGGAGGCCCTACTTAACAGCCCTGGCCGTGTGGTAAAGGATCTCACAGGAGCATGTCAACTAGGAGGGGATTGTCAACATATTGCATTGTGAAGAAAGGTCATTCTAAATTATACTTTCATTAGCGAATTCACACCAGTCCTTATTTCTTTTCTACAGTATTTACTGAATTGTGATTTCATAATCTTTAAGATTATATTTTTTTTCTTTCTATAAGTATATTTTCATAGCACTATATGATGATCTTTTAATCACTGCTATGGTTTCCATTTCTTCTGATTTTACATTTGCACTATCAATTTTTAAGAGACACCATGAGAGTTATTTTATTTTATTTTGTCTTGTTGGCAAACATTCAGGCATTTCCAATGTTACTGAGCTTATTCAGGAGATGTCTAAAATTTATTTTTTTTGATATTTCATTGCTTTTGCACACCAAATAATAGTCCCTTTTGCAAGTATATGTTTATAGAATATAATATTATTTTAAGTTTGAAAATCAAATGCATCAGTCACATAATGCTACAGGCTTAATGATTTTAAATTTAAATATTCCCTTTTAATACTTCCTGACATTTTAAAGAATCATGGTTTACTAATTATTGCCTTTATCCTTTACAGCAATGGGAATAGCTTGGCTGCAGATTTTAGCAGTGGAATAATTCTCAGAACAGCAGCTTGGGTTCAGGAAATATAGGAAAAAGCACAATGTGAAGTACATTCCTGGCAGGAAACCCTTTAATAAGTTCAGTCTGTTCCATGGGATGCACAGCACTGTTATATCAGCTGCTTTACTCAAAGATCACTCAGCTCCCTCCACCCCAAGGGAGAGGCAGCAGGTGCAAAGAAAGTTCCTCTCTTGATGTGGAAACTCAGCATTTGACAGAGCAAGCAGGGATTCGGATCACACAATAGCTGTAAAGAGCATTAGCTTTACAGAAAACCTGCCAAGTCCCTACTGTCCTCAGATGACCACTTCTTCACCTCCAGTGACACCCTCTTGTGCTTACTTTGATCTTTTTGTCTGGTTGCAATAGTTCAAATAAATAGCAGGATTTCAAAATATAAGGGGAGTGAGACAGATGGATATTTTTGCTGCCCAACTAGAAACTACTGTGCTCCTAGCAATGATAAGTTTGGGAAGTGCACCCCAAGGCAAAAAGCAACTTTGAAGGGGTTAATCTCCAGCCTCAGTGTGTGGCAGCTGGTTTGAATCAGAGGCATTGTGCTTATGCCAGTCTTGGGCCTAGGTAATTTATAATAGCCTAAAGTTCCAATATAAAAAGCACATAGCTGCAGGGAGACATGTCAGATTCCCTTACACAGCCTGTCATTTCCTTGGAAACATAATAATTAAGATGTCTGATATAACTGCTTCTGCCAGAAATATTTTTAGATTTCAGTCCATTTCAAGAAACTCTAAATTCAAGGGAAGAATTATTAAATTCTGCACGACAAACTGAGGAAAATACATTTACAAGTTTGTTCTGTCAAAAAGAACAGAGACTTAATCTAAATCTCTTGAGAGTAGATAGCGGCACACTAGGCTTGAATTAAAAAATAAAAAGATCAGAATCGGTTTGATTAGAGGAAAAGCAGATGTGAAGGGAGAGAAACATTCATTCTTAGTCAGCATGCACCGTTTTGGTCTAAAAGACTGACACAACTGTAAAGGTGGAATGACATTTCTTCCCATCTTCAAATTAATGTAATTGCCTTTGCTCATTACCCATGTCATTCATAAGCAAACTATGCCATCCCAAGGCCTCTACAGAAGATGCTATTCAGATTCTATTTGCTTGCAACTATCAAGTAAGATGACACATGGAACTTTTAGGCTATATTAAGTTCCTAAACGTATGTAAAAACAATATCTACTGGTTTAAAGTGATTTTACTAACAGATTCAACTAAAAGACAAATATTATTAGAGATTTAGAAGAAACCTTTAAGCTCAATTGGTTAAAGAAATTCCAAAGGGGAGTGTTTGCTAGCTATTTTAAAAGCAAATATCCGCTTTTTTCAAACTCTTTTTTTATGTTTCACAATAGAATTCTTATTATGTATTATGATATAGTGATAAAATTATTTCAACTGTAAATAAAATATGAGACCAATAACAGTATGGTACTAAGAGAGATAATATTTTTCTGATAAGTATTAAACAAGAATGGGACAATATATATATATTCCTTCTTAACATGGACTTGCTTTAAATATACAATGTTTCAGACAACATGCTAGATAACTATCTCTGAGACATCTATTTCATATACTTTTCAAAAGAAAACTGAAAGATGTATTCTATTTTAATTTTTGTGTGAAGAATCAGTATCTCTCAGTCACAGATATATTTTGCTACATTTCTATGGATCTTACATATGCTGGAATTTTGAGGGATCATTTTTTAAATTACACATATATGTATAAATTATAAATATTATATGCATATATACATATTTATTTAATTAAAGGTAATTTTGTTTCAAAAGTAGAAAAATTACTCTCAAATATCTGCCATACTTATTATATAAGAAAACCTTCTTAGAATGAGAGTTTTGAGGAGTCATTTATATTGAAGTAACATTAGGTTAAATAGTCCTTTATTATAAATGTATCTTGATAGTGATATAAATCTTGCTAAGACAAACTGAAACTGAGTAGAAAATGGATGATGTGACTCTTCCCGTCCCCTTCACTGCGCTTTCTTTTTAGTCTCACATCCTCCTCTCAAGTTTCTATTTGTGTTTCCATATCACTTATACCCGCCTCACTCTCTCTTCACAAGCACATACGCTAAAAGAAAAGCACCCGCCTTCCTCTTCCCCAGGAGATCTTAATTCCTGTAAAATGGCTCCTGCTCTTTTGATTAACTAGCCACACTTGAGGATTCTTTTGCTCTCCCACGGAGTATTAGCTGTGAGGAGGAACAGAATTAATGTCCAAGGTCTGAGAGAATAAAATTAGGGAGATGCTCACCTCCTTTCACAGAAGAATGCATATCTGACCATGACAATGCAAAACTGGAGAATAGAAAAAAAGGGCAGAAATATCATCAAAATATCCCAGTCTTAAGTCATAAAGGAACCAGACCTGATCAGTAGAAAGATAAAATGGTTAATAATCAAAGGAACAATAACAACAAAATGCTTCAAAAACTCTTCAGATGAAACAGTTGATATAGAAATCGAGAGTCCAGCCAGCCAGTTTGTGAGCATCTAGAGAGCATGTGTACAGGGGACCCACGTGTGATCATGAATGACTTGTAGGTTTAAATCTTATGTTTTGAGTTTATCTGTAGCAGGCAGAATTTAAAATATCTAGTCAGGAATTCTCTTCCAAAAAGATTTTTTCCAATGTCATTTCCATTGGAAATAGATGAGTGTGAGGAAGTTCTGTGACCTCGAATAGCTCACTTAACCTCTCTGCATCACGTATCCCTCCCTGTGAAGTAGGAACCTCCATGTAGTCCACAGGGGTTCTGATAACAGAATGAGATCATGTGGTATTCCCTCTCTATTTTCATGATACATATACCCTTTGACACACCGTGCTTAATTTAATACAATAAACTGATACTGTGGAAAAAATTAGAATGTATTTCCAGTGGTGATTCTTGGATTTTCAAGGCACCCAAAATATTTTTCCACTGAAAGAAATATATAATTCCTAGTCCATCTTTCAGAAAAATAATATAATACAAAGTATGATGGCACATCATTATCTCCAAACAGATTTATGTTAATGCCATTTTAATAATTTTCTTTATGTACTGCTATTAAATATGTATTGCTGCTTAACATGGCTATAGCATACTGAAATATCTCATGGTACTATTTATTTTTATTCAAATTTTTGAATGAAGGGATACTAGCATGGTATACTTAAACTACATAATAGAAGTTGTTTTGTCATTAAGTCCCTGAAATACAATATTTAATTTACATTTCTGTGTCTGTTTTATGTATGTTTAGATTACAACTACAATATAGGTACTGGATTAACGACAATCTTTTAAATTTATATGAAGATTTGCTTATTCTTTGATTTTAACTGAGCTAGTAAATACTCATTTACTAGTCTCACATAACAAGTTTATTTTTAAAGCATGTGAACTCACTTTCTAAAAAGTAAAAATAGATTTACTATTGAAAAACTAGTTCATGTACCTTAAAAAGCATATGCTAAAGAATACCTTTATAGGCTTGTACATATTAGGTAAACACTTTACTGAGGGGGTCTAGCTCTAGCAGTCTACTTTTTTATGCTAGAGATGTTTTAAAAATTATGAATATTTTAGTACATAACTGAATAATTTTAACAATCTAGATAGAAAATGGTTTATTGTTAACTATTCGTTAAAATAATATTTACTAAATATTTATTAGATTCTTCTATCTTATAATATAATCAAGGTTTATAATTATTTCTAGAATGTACTTGAATGATGCAATCTGGGCAAATTATTTTAAATATCATCTCATAGGTTTCACAAAACTTACTTAAATGTGTTTTTAAAGGTGAAATATATCAGTAAATTTTTTTAGGAAGAGCAAGTTCTTAAAATCCACATAATTTATTATTATACAAACTGATAAAATAAAATTTTTCCTATTTATTCTTTTTCTTGTTGATCATGTTTTAACTATACTCTCTACAATGGTTAACAGTCACTGTCTTGTATCTCTACCATTGGCCATCTATGAACAACAGAAGAGAAAAATCTAATTTATTTATTGTTGACTCCCTAGCAACTAAAGCAGATCAGAGTTCAACTAAGCAACCTTTGCATTTTAGAAATCAAGATGGCTCTGGTTAGGAGGTTAATTGATTTGCCATAGAACTCCAGACAATCCTTGACAGCAGGTTCTTTTATTCTTTTTTTAACTAGACATGAATGCTAAATGGAAGGACAGAAATATGATTGATATTTTCTACAGATCTTCCTTGCTTCTTTGTTCCTCCAGAACCAATTTCTCAGTCTCATCTCCAGCACTGCAATACTACACCCGCTGTAGCCTTCTCTGCCCCCTTGAACCCATCTACTGTGGATCCCAAAGATCTTCCTCTACTAATCTCCCTCCACAATTTAGTGCTTTTTTTCCAGGCCCAACTCCAGCAGGCAGCCACTGATAACCCAAAGGCCACTTCTGCCCTGGAAGTAGGTAGTCTGACTGTAGGTCTCTGCCTCTCCTTTTGCTTCTACACCCCCCCCCCCCCCGCTCATCCCCAACTCTGAATCAAAACACCTGCTGTGGTTTCTTTTTTCCCTCTAACCCTGCTCCTAAGGGATCACAGAAATATTTTCCTCAAACCTTTCTCACTCCAAATTATCCCATTATCCCAGCCTCCAACACCAGCAGATATTCTCTGTAAATATACTTGCTAGAATTGAAAAGCATGTGAGGGATGGTATGGAATTCTAGTACAGTAGAAACTTCTGAAGGTACATGAAAATGACCCTAAAGAAATCTCCAAATATTGAGGGAGATAGAGTGTCAAGTGGTCATCTATCAGCACCAATAAATCTTTCAGTACATGGACTAGGTTTTACCCAATTGAGTTGTTGGCCAAAGGGGTTCAGTGGAAAACCCTAAACAACATAGGCTATTGCCTAGACAGTAGGTTGCTCTCCAATGACTGACAACAATGCCACATTGCTGAAGACAACACACATACACATACACACATACACACATACACACACACACACACACACACACACACACACACACACACCTCACTGAATATGCAGATGGCAAGCTTGTCCCTATATAAAACTGCAAACCCTGTGTTCTAGGTTTTAATATCTTTGGTATAGGAAGGTCCTCTTCAGGTTACGAAAAGAGAAACATAAAGAATAATCCAGCCACAAGCCCTTTGATCTATAACATGTCCTGCCTGTAATATATGCTAAAGCACTGGTGGCACAAAGCTTGTGTGAGTAATAAATAAATGTTTTGTATTACCTAAAGTCCAGCCCAGGATATAGTACCCGAATCAAGTACTGCTTCAGTGAGACCTAGAGTAAAACCTGATGCTACTAGTCTCACAAAGAAGTAACACTAATTTGACTCCTAATGAAAATCTTCTATACTCAGAGGGAAGTTCCTTATTTACACATTGTGTAAATGATTCTCTTGAAATGGATGGAAACAAATACAAAGACCCACTCAAAGTGTCAAACATTAGGAGAGAGAGAGAGAGAGAGAGAGAGAGAGAGAGAGAGAGAGAGAGAGAGAGAGAGAGAGAGAGAGAGAGACTTTGAAACACTAAATTTAAATTGGGATGTCTATGTCTATGCCAAATCCTCTCCACGATCAGGAAACCCTAGGGAAGAGGAGATGGAAAGAGAAATAGCCACAGGGGAGGGAGGACATGAGGAAAATCAGACCCTCCAAATGAGCTGTCAAAGATCATATGAACTCCTAGATACCAAAGCCAGAAGCACAGCTGTTCACCTACCTGCACAAGGTCCTCTGCAAACTATACATTTCAGTTTAGGATGTTTATGGAACCTCTGAATGTTTGAAGGAGTGGGTCTCTATTTTTTTTGAAGAAAACATAGTTATTAGTTTTTTTGTTAAATTTTTTTTCCATACCCACCATTGCTATTCCTCCCTCTGCTCCTCTAAGTCCTTCCTCTACCCCCCCCCCCAGCCAAGGCCCCCCATTCTTTCCCCAGGGAGGGCAAGGATTCCCAAGGTGAGTCCGTTCAGTCTGCCATACCCAGTTGACATAGTATCCAGTCCCTCCCCCATCATCAAGGCTGCGTAAGATGTTTTTCTGTAGGAAATGTGCTATAAGAAGCCAGTTCATGTACCAGCAATAAACTCTGGTCTGATTGCAAAAGACTCCACAAATGTCCCATGCCATTCTACTATCATAAAAGAGATAATTTTAATTTAAAATGATACTCAGTGCATGTATAAAGCTACATTTTCCTCCTCAAATTCCAGTCATAATTTTTAAAGTATGTTGAAGACTGCATACTGGAAGTGAGCTGAGATATTTGTTGATAGTTGCTTTGAAATATTTATAAGAAGCAGTATAATTATGTTAATTAAGAATCTGCTATTAAATGTTTCAGGAAATTATAAATTCATTTGTCTGCAGAAATTTTATATTATACATTTTGACTAACTGGTTACATTTTATTACTCCACTTCAGAGAGGCAACTATTGAATCAGTACATTTTCATTGATAATTGTAGACATACTTGTTTATGAAATTCTTGTATAGTAAATCTGAATGATTCTCATAATAAAGTAGATATGAGGAATTAAATAATACATCCCAGAAGTTGTTGTAGTGGGTTTCCGGGTCCCGGGCAGCCAGAGATCCTGATCCACAGACCTGTCGCCGGGACCACTTATCTGCCCACCGCCGCCCGGGTCCCTAGAAATGACTCAGATGCTTCTATTTACTTCATGCTGTTTGGCCTATGGCTCAGGCACATTGCTAGCTAGCTCTTATATCTTAAATCAACCCATTTCTATTAATCTGCAGGCCATGTGGCCCGCCTGGCTCACCCGCGTCTCCTTACATGTTGCTCTTTCGGCGGCTTCAGCTCAGTCTGCCTGACTCCACCCTGCTTCTCTCACCTAAGCTCTGATTCTCCTCCCACTTCCTCTATGGTACCTGCCATGGCCCAAACCAGCTCCTTTATTTAAAGATACAGCACACACAAATGCATTCCCACATCACTTCCCCCTTTCTCTCTAATCAAAAAGGAAGGTTTCAATTTTAACATGGCAAAATTATATATAACAAAATAGCTATCAAGCAAGAATTACAGTTACAATATCTAGTCTATTTGTATTTAGCAAAATTAAAGAAAATATTCTATCATCTACCTTATCTTTATGAATCTAAAGTTTTATATCTAATATATCTTTTAAATGACTAAGAAAAACTGTACATATAACTATCTAATCTTCAACTACATCAAAGACCACAGAAGGATATAATATTTACCCAAGTAAACCAGAAGTGCAAACGACTTCTAAAATCTAGAAAGGACAGAGATGACACCTATCTGCCTGGACAGTCACCCAAAGTTCTTTTATAAAGTTGGGGCAACCATCTTCAGCCTATAGGCCTGGAGTCTCTTTTCATTTCAGTGAAGCAGGAAATCCGCTCTGCCCATTCTGGCACAGTTTATCCGTTGCTTCTCCTTGAGTCCTGAAGAATGTCTGACAGTTTTCTCTGTAAAGCAGGAACCTGAATGACCATCTAGGCTTGTTCTGCCAAAGTTCAGAGGTCGCCTTCCTATGGAACATGCATGTCCAGTTTAAACAGCATACTGTCAAGCAGTCAATATAAAAACAGTTTCTTCTCTAGTGGCTTACCATTACCACAAATAGATGAGACTCTATATGGAGTTTCTTCAATGCCCATTTTCCTGTTGAAGTAAATTAGTGCTGCCAGGAACAGACCTGTCTCACTGTCCAGAAAAGTCTAAGCTCTTAAAACATTTTAAATGCCATATTCTGTAGGTCTTAGAAGTATTTGAAGATTATCTATTTGATTGAAATATATCTTTGTATACCTAAAAATCCTAACTAACCTAACTATAAGTTTGATTATCAAAAGTGACTATTAACCTTTATTTCTTAATTATACACTACAATTTTAAAACAGTTACATGAACATCATACCTTAAACAAGAATAGAAAAACACATACAGCATAATAAAATTGACTTTAAATTTGTATCAATAAACCAAAATCTATACCAATGTAAAGCAGTTTGAGATTAACAGCTGATTACTTGTAAATTTAATAATCTAATTTTTTAAAAAAGCATTCACATACCATATCCCCCGTTTCTTCTTAGAAAGAGATTGACTATGACCATTAACCATTTATAATGAAAACAAACATTTAGAAACAATATTTGGGGAATTTGGGCGAAGTTATCCATTACTACTTCCTGCTGATTAAGGGGCGTTGAAAATCTCACGGATTGTTGAGACTGGGTCATAATCTGTAGCTGTGAAGCTGATCTGGCCATCTCTTTTCATCAGAGGTTGTGGTAATGGTAAGCCACTAGAGAAGAAACTGTTTTTATATTGACTGCTTGACAGTATGCTGTTTAAACTGGACATGCATGTTCCATAGGAAGGTGACCTCTGAACTTTGGCAGAACAAGCCTAGATGGTCATTCAGGTTCCTGCTTTACAGAGAAAACTGTCAGACATTCTTCAGGACTCAAGGAGAAGCAACGGATAAACTGTGCCAGAATGGGCAGAGCGGATTTCCTGCTTCACTGAAATGAAAAGAGACTCCAGGCCTATAGGCTGAAGATGGTTGCCCCAACTTTATAAAAGAACTTTGGGTGACTGTCCAGGCAGATAGGTGTCATCTCTGTCCTTTCTAGATTTTAGAAGTCGTTTGCACTTCTGGTTTACTTGGGTAAATATTATATCCTTCTGTGGTCTTTGATGTAGTTGAAGATTAGATAGTTATATGTACAGTTTTTCTTAGTCATTTAAAAGATATATTAGATATAAAACTTTAGATTCATAAAGATAAGGTAGATGATAGAATATTTTCTTTAATTTTGCTAAATACAAATAGACTAGATATTGTAACTGTAATTCTTGCTTGATAGCTATTTTGTTATATATAATTTTGCCATGTTAAAATTGAAACCTTCCTTTTTGATTAGAGAGAAAGGGGGAAGTGATGTGGGAATGCATTTGTGTGTGCTGTATCTTTAAATAAAGGAGCTGGTTTGGGCCATGGCAGGTACCATAGAGGAAGTGGGAGGAGAATCAGAGCTTAGGTGAGAGAAGCAGGGTGGAGTCAGGCAGACTGAGCTGAAGCCGCCGAAAGAGCAACATGTAAGGAGACGCGGGTGAGCCACGCGGGCCACATGGCCCGCAGATTAATAGAAATGGGTTGATTTAAGATATAAGAGCTAGCTAGCAATGTGCCTGAGCCATAGGCCAAACAGCATGAAGTAAATAGAAGCGTCTGAGTCGTTTCTGGGGACCCGGGTGGCGGGCGGATAAGCGGCGCCGGGCAGGTCTGTGGGTCCGGGATCTCTGGCTGTCTGGGACCCGAGAAACCCACTACAACAAGAAGTCATTGTATTTTATAATTTATTTATTAATAAATCTGATTAGTCAAGGATATCAATAGACAGAATGAAGACTTTACTTTCTATTTTGACAATATTATTTCTACAACAATACTCATTCCTTCCCAGATGATTCACTCTACAACTGGAAGTTTGACCATTGGCTGTCAATATATCTCTTGCAATGTCATATCTTTTTTCCCTTTCATAAACTGAGTACGTAGGCTGAATATCATCCTTCAAGCACACACTGAATTTTGTCATTAAAAATCTATTACTGAAACAGTTTCAAAATTACATTTTTTTTCATGATTTCCCTTTGGATTTTTCAATAAGGCAGAGGGATTCTCATTCAAAGACATTGAAAATTTCAGAATATTCAACTCTCAGAAAATATTATTTCAAAGAAAGACCAGTGCTGTGCTATCATACAAAGGTATTTTTAAATAAAGATTTTAAAAGAAAGATTTTCATTTTATTTTCTAAATAAAAGAATATATACTATTTCTAAAAATACATTCATAAATTCTTATTCTTCCAACTGAGAGCATAGGATATTAATATTTTAGTCATTTCTATAATGCCAGATATTTGAGTTAGTTTATATATACTTTTGTTGAAAATATATATTTATAATTTTATAGTCTGTTAAATTAGAAATGTTTGTCTAACTTCCATAATGTCCATTAAAGTACCATAAGCAGAGTTTTCTGCCATATAATGAGGACTGGACCATGGTACCACACTCTCTTTGGAAGAGTGGAGCTATAATATTTTACTGTCCTAATATGTGATAGCATACATGTCTTTATATCAGTGTGATCTTCATGCTGTTCACTCAGTGACAGAGTTGGATGATAATACATTTTCTAGAATAAATCCCTACCCATTATTAAGTGGCATAACACCCTATGCTTCTTTTTTTATTTATCATTTTGAGTGTATGACCCACAGAGAACAGATGCTTACATTAGTTTTAGGCTGATTGGCCTAAGGCCCAGGCATATAACTTGTTAACTCTTTACCCTTAAACTAACTCATGACTTTTATTCTGTTTAGCCCATGGGGCTTGGTACCTTTCCTCAGAGCAGCATAGTTGTCTTCTGCTTCTGCCGGCTTGTCTGGAAACTCTGCAGTCTCTGTGGCATTTCTGCTCTGTTCTTCCTGTCCCCAGAGTTTTCTTAGTCTGATAGTCCCACCCACACTTCCTGTCTGCCTTTGGCCAATCAGCACTTTTTACTAAATTAGTGGGCAGGATGATTATTTACAATGGAACAATATAATCTCCCTACAGAAGACTCTTAACTAGACTAGATGACAAACAGAAGAAACAAAACAAAACAAAACAAAACAAAACAAAACAACCCACAAGTTGAGCTGCCTGGATGAGATTTAGACAAACTGAGTCATTTGGAAGGAACACTCTCTAATACATTGAGTTGTCTCAGATTCTGCAAGGTATTCCATGTTCAGAACTTTTGTGAGCTGTCATTATTGCTGGAGCTGGCTGTGGTGGTGCATCTGTCCAAATAATTTCTATTTCTATATGAAACACCTCACCCATATTGTTTTAAGTAACTCTGATCAAATGTATTGATTCATGAAATTGCACTTTGGTGGTACCAATACTTTGATCTGCCATGGACTCCCCAGCTGGAGTGAGTAGGTGAGTGTATTGAATCATTCCAGAAAAAAACAAACAAACAAACAAACAAAAAACAACAACAAAAAAACTCTCACCATGCAACAGAGTAGTTTTGGTGAGATTTTAAAATATCATTTTGTCTAGAAATCATAAAAAGTAAAACTTTCATGAAACTACAGCTACATAGTATGGAGTCTACTTTAAATCAGAACTTAACAAGAACATTTGGGAATTGAAGCTTGAAACTAAGTTCTTTCTTAACTAACACATGATATATTCTTCATTGAGTTTTGTATGGTGGTGTTAATTAGTGCTGTACAATTTTGTTCTTATGTCAACCATAGTTTTCTATAAATCTTTACTATATCTTCAGCACAAATTACTTTCTGGATGCACATTCTCTCATAAGCATTTGAGTCAAATGTTATATTTTTAATGCCTCTTTTAAAAAACCTTCTTTAGTTTCTACTGCTAAAGTTAGCTCTGAATTTAAGTTTCTTCTTCCTGAAATTTGTATTTCTTAGAAGATGCCATCATCTGAGCTAGGGCATATGAGATGTTCATTTCAGAAAAAATTTTAATTACAAGTCTAGTTTTAAGAGTGGAGTGGTAAATATTTCGGTCTGTGTCTATGCTTTGTTTTATTTTCATCTAGGAGTGGACTAATTAACCATCAAGTTCGAAAACTATTTTAGAACAAAACTTGGTGTTTATTTTTAACACATTTCAAAAAATGTCTTTATTTTTGTTGCATGGAAAGAATTTTGTTGTAAAGTTCTAAATATCTCAGTATAATATTTATAAATATTACTATATTGATATAAATAAAGTGTATTAAAAACTCTGTGATAGAAGCTAAAATAGGAACCATGATATAATTTTTTTCTGCTTAAAGCAACAAGTTATACCATATATCTTGTATGTGTAGTGTATTATAACATCAATATTAGTGAAGATTTACTCTACAATAGAAAAAAATAGCCACTTAACCTCATTCTGCTTTTCCAGAACACATTCCCATTTTTACACGATTCATGAAAGTGCTTCTTCTAAAAACAAATGGTTACACAGTCCTTGGAAGCTCATTGAATCAATTTCCAATGTCGTCCAATTCATAGTTTTATAACACAGGCCAAAATGTTTAAAAGAGGATTTAAAGGAAGAAAGGAAGCAGTGACCACACTCTATACAATAGCATCTCAGGAGAGTAAAGGGGAACCTTCTTCCATGTGAGTGGCAGCAGTTGATAGCAGGAAGGCAACAAATAGCAACTAGCAACAGACAACCACATTTGAAAAAGAGAAAAACAAACATACCATACAGATAATTTTGAAGATATTGGAGTCTGACAAACACACACTTGCAGAGAAAGAGGGAGAGGAGAGAAAGGAGAGATAGACAGGATAGACAGACAGATTTTAACATTCAGATAGAATAGATTAGAAGAAGCAGAGCAGACAGAATATGCAAATCTAAAAGTAGCAAATAATAGACTATGAAAATTCAATTAACATGACAGTCTAAGGTCATAAATATTAAACATAAATATAGGTACCAACAAATTTTGCCTTTATTCCAATGCTTGTTTGTAGTATTATGTTTTTGGCCTGTCTGGCATGGGATACAGACATGCAGACCCTCAGACTCCCAGATCCACTGTCCCACAGAAACACACAGACACTTGTATTATTTTATGCTGATCAGCCTATGGCTCTGGCATCTTGGTAGGTCTTTGCTCTTCAACTAACCCATGATTCTTATCCTGTTCAGCCATGTGGCTTGATAACCTTTTCTCAGAGCAGCATAGTTATTCTCTGCATCTGCTGGCTTCTCTGACAACTCTGTTGCATCTCAGCCCTGTTCTTCTTGTTCTCAGGGTTTTCTTAGGCTGGTAGCCAAGCCCATATGTCCTGTCTGCCTTTGGCCAATCTGCATTTTTATTATACCAGTAGGAGGCAAAATTATTTACAATGTAACAACATAATCCCACTACACTTGTTTAAAATACCTTGATAGCCATTTAAAAAGCACAAGTTTTCAGCTTTGAAAGGATGAAATTCCCAGACTTATAGTAAAGAGTTTATCTTCACCAAATATTAGGCCTTGATTCACTGAGCACTGACATGCATGAGAAATGTTTGAGTTGGCAATCACAGAGTTGCATGTGGGATATTCATCAAGAAAAATTTGATTAGAACCTGTGGGCTGCAAGAATGGAGGCTAGCTACAGAACTCGGAAGGTGAAGGGATGATGACAATTGATTATATTTAGAAATGAAGTTTTGAGTGTCAGAGGTGACTTTTCTATGCTGAAAGCATCTCTTTTCACCCAGAGACAAAATAAGACCAGAGACCAAGACTTATTAATAAAAGTTTGGATTCATTACAAGAAAACAGGAGTAGTTCATAAAAATTAAATCTATTAATATCATGCAGCCAATAATAAACCCCTCAGGTACATGCAACTGTCAATTATATACTTGAAAGTCATATGTTTCTGTGGTTCACTGTTTCTTGAAAATTTATATAATTTTGGACACTAAACATTTTTGGTAGAAGTATCAAATTTTATAACTAATACAAAATAAGTTTAGTGTTGAATGCCTGAATTGATGTGCAGTTATTTATCTTTGTGGGTTTTTCAATACAAATAGTGCCTTACACATTCAAACTTATGAGAAATTATGAAAAACAATACTAAGAGGAAAGTTCATAGCACTAAATTCCTACATTAAAAATTTGGAGAAATCTCAAACTAGCAATCTAACAACACACCTGAAAGTTCCAAAACAAAAGAAGCAGATTTACCCAGGAAGAATAGACAGTAGTAAATAATTAAACACAGGGTTGAAGTCAACAAAATAGGGACAAAGAGAACCATACTAATAATCAATGAAACAAAGAGTTGTTTCTTTATGATAAAGGTCTTGAGAAATCAAGGATAGAAAGAACATACCTAAGCACAATAAAAGTAATATACAGCAAACCAACATCAAATGGAGAGAAACTCAAAACCATCCCACTAAAATCAGAAACAAGACTAGACTGTCCACTTTCTCCACATCTATGCAAAATGGAACTAAAAGTTCTAGCTAGCGCAATAAAACAACAAAAGAAAAATGAGGGGCTAGAAATTAAAAAGAAAAAAATCATTTTTTTGCTATTTACAATTGATATAGTTGTATACATAAATGATCCCCCAAATTCAACACTGAAATAGACAAAAATTGAGACCTCCTGAAACTGAAAATTTTCTGAAAAGCAAAGGACATTGTATATAAGACAAAAGGCAACCTACAGAATGCTAAAAGATCACAATTCCACATCTGAGAATGGGCTGATCTCCAAATTATATAAATAACTCAAAACGATAAACATCAAATATCAAATAATCAAATTACAGGATGCACTATGCTTTGTTCAAGCCTATGGGAAGCCTCCTCCTTTCTGATTGATAATGGAGGAGTGGATGGGGATACAGTGGATGGCAGAGTGTGTTTTGGGAACAGGAGGAGAGGAGGGAAGGGAAATTTAGATCAGTATGTGAAATAGATTTTTAAGATGTTAAATAAATAAAAAAGAGAACAAATTAAGCAGAATAAGACAAAGCACACCAAATGAGAGAAACTGAGCCAAAGAAGATGCATTTAAATACATATGGAGTCAGAGACAGAGGCTTTTCCACACACATGAATATCAGAATATCATAAAGACATGAAACCAGAAACCACAATAGATAGGCAGGCAACCTATAAGCAAAGAAATAAATAAAGACATAAAGAAAAAAGCAGTAACAAAACAAGCAACAAAAGACTATCTGACAAAGCTTTATGAAAGAAAATCCCCGCAAAGGGCCATTGGGTTCATTGTGTGTTCAAGATCTGCTGTGAGGCATGAGACCTACACTTTAGTGTGGTTTGTATACTCAGACGCTATTGAAAATACATTATCTTTTTCTCTTTAGTGGTTATCAGTTACATATGGCCTCTTGTTAGAGGCAGGGGTGTGGGAATGCATTTGTGTGTGCTGTATCTTTAAATAAAGGAGCTGTTTGATGGGTCATGGCAGGCACCATAGAAAAGGTGGGAGGAGAGTCAGTTCAGGTAGGAGAAGCAGGGTGGAGTTAGAGGCAGACCGCGTGGAAGCTGCCGAAAGAGCAACATGTAAGGAGCACAGGTGAGCTACGGGCCTCCACGTGGCCCGCAGATTAATAGAAATGGGTTGATTTAAGATGTAAGAGCTAGCTAGCAATGTGCCTGAGCCATAGGCCAAACAGCATAAAGTTAATAAAGCATCTGAGTCATTTCTTGGGGACCTGGGCGGCGGGCGGATAAGCAGTTCCTGCGGCAGGTCTGTGGGTCTGGGACCTCTGCCTGCACGGACCGGCGAACTCGCTACAACACAGGGGCTTGTGAACTCTTCCACATTCGGTGCTGGGACTCAAACTGACTTAGAACTAAGAATCCCTGTACATGCTGCTCACTATATTCTCCATAACCTAATATGCCTGGTCCTGCGTGTTTAGAAGGCCTTGTTCTTTGGTGCCTTGCATTCCTTCTGACTCTTACAGTCTTTCTGTCTCATTCTGTGCAGAGTTCCCTGAACACTCCGAGGAGCTGGATGGAGATATCCCTTTTAGGACTGACTGTTCTCTGCACATTGTAAATGTGTGGGTCTAGGTTCTCATATCTGGGAAGACTAAGCTTCTCTGACAATGGCTGAGAGAGACATTAACTTATGAGCATATCACTCTTTCTCTGACTGTTGGGTTCATTCTTTTTTCCCTAAGTTGTTCTCTTTACCATGAAGTATGATAAGATACACGGTGAAATAATCTTTTTATAAACATCCTCTTTTCATGTACCATTCATTTTATTGAAGCCTTACTTTAAAAGGCTTTTGAATAATAATAATACTTTTGTTAACTCCAATTTTATATTTTGTTTTTCTCCAGAATGTACCTTTGTGAAATGATATAATTTTCTTATCGTGGGGCAAAACATTTTTCCTCTCTTCCCATTATATCCCCAATTCCCTCAAATTATGCTCTTTTGTTATTCAAATTGTTACCATCTAATTATCTGAATTCTAATTTTGATCTGTCTGCTCACCATGACTTCCTAAAGTGAGACATGCTCTCAGGAGACGTAAGCCTGTCTAATAGCTTCTAAATGGGAAACGTGATGGTACTGATAGTCCCTGAGCATTTTATTGTCATCTACTCTTCTCCTTACCTCTTCATGAGAGAAAATTGCTAAAGAAAATTTCACAAGACAATATCAAATTGTCTTAAATTTTCTAATCCAAACTACTTATAATCCCACAAATTAGATAATAGAATGTATACACTGTTTATGTTGATGACTAAGGCAAATACAATTTTGGAATTATAGGTTAAGTATATCTTTATGGGCACAAAAATTTATTTGTATATATTGGGGATTTTGCGTGTGTGTATGTTGTACTCATTTGTTGTCAAATATTTCATAGCACTGTGAAATACTGTGTTAATAAATTCAACTTTGGATCAGGGACAGAGCCAGAAATGAGTTGACAGAAATTCACCATATAAAGTATTGACAAGTCAAGAATACAGATAGGAAGATGCACAAGAAAAAGTTGGGAGGGACTTGGAGTTTTTGTGGTATTTTTTGGTTTGAGACAAGTAGATGTTTTTTTGCTGGGTCTCTGGACAAAACAGAAAGTCAGCTGGTCCCTTCTAGGCTTCTCTGATCTAGCAGGTTTTTACCTCAACATCTGCCTCCTGAGCCTTTAACAGTAAATAAAATAACATACTTAAAAGCAACACTTATTTATATTTCATGAGTCCTTAGCGAAAAAATCCATTATTTATGAATTATGATAATTTCTAAATATTTATAATTGTAAATAGTATAGAAATTATTGAAAAAAATAAAAACCAGATATGAGATACCACCTAATTTACTGAGTTTTTGTCATAAATTGCATATTATATATTTTTCATTAAATGTTTTTAAAGTGGGTATATTCATTCCAAAACTGTGTAAGAATCAAAACTAACTTTTTATTTGTAGGGATTTAATAAAGTTTCAGAAGTTTTGGAGATATCAAAGGGAATCTACCCACAGTCTATGTGGGGGGTTAGTAAAAGCTCCAGAAGTCCCAGAGCTCTAACCAGAGTCAGTCTAGGAAAATCAGAGTGGTGATTCAAACCTTTAATCCCAGCACAAGGAGTATCCTGGGAGTGGTGGCCTACGCCCTTAATCCTAACTGAGTCAAGGTCACTTTAGATTATAGGAGGAATTCCAGGCTCCTGTGGGGCCATGCCTTACTTACCAAAAGAATACTTAAGTTGGGATTCAAACACAGAGAAGGCCTCTGTGATTCAAAGGGAATCAAGGAGGCTGAGGAAGCTAGAAGACAGCTGGGTAAGATTTGACTGTGGTGTTCATTCCCTCAAATATCTTCAACTTCTTCAGAGAGCTATCTCTGAGTCTCATTCTTTCGTGCGACATTTATTGATAATTATATCCTGACCCAAATAAGTATTTTACCAAGTTATATTTCATCTTCCAGAAAAAAAACAGTTGAGTATCCATTCATTATATTTAGTCATTGGAATAAATGAACTAACAATGTAAGATCAGAAATGCTTTGGAAACATGGGAATATGAAAGGCTAACACTGGACTCAAGATCTGAGCCACTAATATTGTAAAATGGAAAAAGTGGCACCAGAACCAGAACTCTTAAACAATTCTTGAAGGGCCAAATTTATAAAGATGGTTTCCTCAGAGTATATCCTACAACTGCTGTTCTCCCCATGGTAAGAAAGAAAAGCATAGGATGAAACAAACTTTCTCTAGAAGATTATAACTCTATTGCATACATCATATAATTGAGAATCAAATATCCTACACAGTAATAATAATACTTGCTTGCCATTTAAATTTATAAATGGAGAAATGACACATAAGCTTTTGATAGTGATATAGAGTAGAGTTCAAATTTCTTTATCAAGTAAATACTTTTGAACTTTGTTTCCATGTTCTGTTAGCTTGGGTCACAAAGCATGTGTACCATTTAATCTTGGTGCAGTCTCCAAAACATCATCTTTTTGAGGCACTTCCACACTAGAAGACCCACTTGCAATTAGCTCAGCCAGGTAAGTATTGTGAATACTTGCTCACCAGTGCCATATTCTCACTCACAGGTTTAACTCAGATACAACAGCTTGAACAGTAGCCCAATTTAGTTTACTAAGAGTCATATTGCCACTGAATATAAATTATGCCATGTCCCTCTAATAAATATTTAAGAGCAAATACTTGAAGGATAGATCTATCAATTATTTATATCTAAAATCAACCAAGTTTGGGTTTCAACAATAACAGCACCAAGCTTATACTCAACAGAGGCAAGCTGAAGTCTCAGACACATTGAACCACATGGTCAAGTTATATTACAAAACCACAAGAAATATATAAGACCGTACAATATGAAAACCCTACCAAATAAAAAAAATCTATAGGAATTATTGATTTGATTTATCCAAGTATTTAAAAGAACAATTAAGGATATGAGTAAATAATTCACTGAGTTTACAGAAGATATAAAAACATTATTCACTAAACTTAAAGAGAATGGCAAGGAACTGACTGCAGTTCAAAAACAAATATTGACTTGAATGATGTGAGTTATAGCTCAGGATTTAAAACCTGAATCTGTTATGGAAATATAAATGGAAAATATAGAAAGAATGAAATATTACAATATGAATTATTACTTTCTCTGAGTGTTTAAATATTTCTTTCATTTTAAGTATGGAAGAAGAAATTCAATGAATGAGAAAACTGTTTGAAAAAAATATTTAATATTTGGCAGAAAATGTTATAAATCTAGGAAGAACCAAATATAAGCATATTCTTCATCTGGATCCAATCATTATTTGATAGAAACTTAGATAAAGACCTAACAAACAAAAATAAAATGCAAACTAATGTCCTTAGTGAATATAAATTCAAAATTCTAAACTAAAACTTGCCAATTGGATTGAGGGACTTAGACCTACTCAAATGGATACACCAGACTGAACTGACTCACCATAGGATTCCTTGTCCTCCTTGGGGAGGGGATGGGGAGATGGGGTGGGGCGGCTGAGGGAGGACTGGGAGGAGGAGCAGTGACATACATGAAAAAATCTTTTTAAATAAATAAAAAATATATAAACAAATTTAAATAATTTTTTATTGTCCCATGAAAACATTAATAATATAATATTTACAAGTAAAATTTGTAATGTAAATAGGCTTATAAATTCATAGATTCATAAATAAAAAGAAAAATAACATAGTCATAACAATATGGGAAGAAAAATCTTTGAGCAAAAAGATTCAACATCCTTACATGTTAAGAGTCCTGATGAAATAGAGAATAATAGAATGTATTTAAACTTATCAAAGACTATATATAACAAAGCAATAGTCATATTTAATTGATAAAAATGAAAAAATATTTCTACTAAACAGAACCTAAACAAAGGAGACTCTTTACTACTCAATAGATGTTTTATGTCTTAGCTATAATATTAAGAAAAAAATTAAATAAAATGAATACAAAGAAGAATGAAAAAATCAAACTGTGCATATTTGCAGATGATATATTTCAATAAAACCCTTTAAGACTTTAACATAATACTTCTAGAGCTGATCAACCCCTTCACAAAGCAGCAAGCTGAAAGATGACATACAAAAATCTGAAACCTTCTTATACAACAATACAAAGTATGCTATGAAAAAATTACAAAACATTTCATGAAGAATTGCCTTAATGTAAGCTAAAAGAAAATAACACGAGATCAACCTAGCCAAAGAAACAAAATTCACTATAGCAAAACCTTTAAAATATTCTAAGTAGAAATTGAAAACAATATAACAAGGAAAAATCACAATACTTCCTATGGGCTTGTACCAGAAGAATAAATATTGCTAAATGACCATTTTGATAAATGCAATTTATAGATTTAGTAACAGAAAAAAAGGTTATTTTCCAACTTGGAAACAATGCAAAACAAAATGAACAAACAAAAATAAGAAGTTGGCAAACAGGAATCAAGGTCAGTATATTGTTTATTTTTTAGATATTTTTGTTTTCTTGTGAGGTTATAGGTTAAATATTTGAATCAATTGAAAGGTGAAAAATATCTGAGAGGTGCTGAGAGAAACCACAATCAAAATATATTCTATGGGGTAAAAAGAATCAATACAAATGAACCAAAAACCTAATGTAGGTTTCAGGACTGGTATAAAATGGTGTTTTCAGGGCATGGTGAAAGCTGTTGGACAGGTGATCTCATAATGTATCTGTTTGTCTGCATAGGTTTATAAGACTATGATATTCAGTATTTCAGCATGGTCAGAAGAATATGACCATTATGCTCTATTTCCTGCAGAGAAAGTCCTGACAAATTGATGGGTGCTGATATAGGGGAGTACGTTTTCTTCAGAAATGTGGCTCATGATGAGACATTGATGCTTTAATGATTTCACAAGGTATGTGGGCAGCATTAATTGAACTCTTGGGTAATTAAAGTAACTATTTATTCTATTTTTTTCCTACAAAGTTTCCTACCTCCCCAACTATGTTCTTACGTTATATTTAACCTCTATGATTATATGGATTGTATCTTGACTATAGAAGACATAGTAGCCAATATGATATAAGTAAATATATACCATGTTTGTCTTTCAGGGCCTGGAATACTCCACTGAGGATGATTTTCTTTGCTTTATCAATTTATTTGCACATTTAATTATTTCATTTTTATTGGTAGAGTGATATTCTACTGAACAAACATACCACATTTTTCTTCTTTCATCAGTGGATGGAAATCCAAGCTGTTTCAAAAATCTGGCTATAATGAATTTAGCAGCAATAAACATATTTTTAAAAATGTTTCTATGGTAGAATGAAGTGTTATTTGGATATATGCCCATAGTGGTATATTTTCATCTTGAGTTTAATCAATTCTCCTTTTTTTGAGGAATCAATATACTGGTACCTTTACTGAGTGTACAATATTTCACTCCTATCAAGAATAGATGAATGTTATGCTTACTTTATATCTTTACATAAGACGTCATTTGTTTTATTGATCCCAGCTATTTTGGATAGTATAAGATGAAATCTCAAAGTAATTTTTGTATACATTTTTCTAATTACTAAAAATGTAGAAAATTCCTTGTATAATTCCCAGACATTCATGTTTTCTCTCTTAATAATTCTCTGTTGAAAACTGTAGTCTATTATTTGAGTTTATTTTCTTGAAGTCTGGTTTCTTTGAGTTTCCAATATATTTTAAATATTAGCCTTAATTGGATTTGTAGTGGTGAAAATATTTTTTTTTATGTAACCTGCCACTTTGAATGAATAAAGATGTTATTTGCCATTCAGATTTTATTTTTATGAAGTCCAATTTATTTTCTTATTGCCTGTGGTATTAGTATCCTGCTTAGAAAGTATTTTCTTGTACAAATTATTGCAAGGCTGGTCCATTTTTTCTCTTCTATCAGATTCAGTGTACCTGGCCTTATTTTAAGGTATTAGATCCATTGGGAGTTTTTGATGTGGGAATGTCTTTCTGTATGCTGTGAATATCAATCTTTAAATAAAGGAGCTGTTTTGGCCCATGACAGGCACCATAGGAAAAGTAGGAGGAGGCATCAGAGTAGGTAGGAGCAGTATGGCGGAGTCAGAGACAGAAGGAGCCAGAAGCCCAAAGGAACAATATTTAAGGAACCCAGGTGAGCCACAGGCCATGTGGCAGACAGATTAATAGAAATGGATTGATTTAAGATGTAAGAGCAAGCTAGCAATGTGCCTGAGCCATAGGCCAAACAGCATGAACTTAATATAAGCGTCTGATTCATTTCTGGGGCCTGAACAGTTAAGGGCGGCTAAGAGGTCTGGTGCTGCAGGTCTGTGGGTCTGGGCCTCTGGCTGCTTGGGACTGAAGGAAACCACATTGTAGCAAGTTTTTTTTGCTGAACAATAGCTATGTACCTAGTTGGAATCTTCTGCATGTAGGGATTCAGGGATTTTATACTTTTGATGACATTTCAAAAGCTATTCTTTTCCTGATTTTTATTTCAATTCACTTGACATTTGTACTTAGGAAGGCTACTGACTCTGATGTATAATTTTTTCAACCTTCTACTTTGCTGAAAGTTTTTATCACCTGAACAAGTTTTCTGGTCATTTTAGTTGTCCAATAATAACCTTCCATACAAATATGGACAGTTTGACTCCTTGATCTCCTTTGAAATTGTTCCAATTAAGAAACATTATCAGAGCCAGATGGAATGGCAGACTCTAAGTAAACAAGGCGCTCTAAAGACAGTAGAACTAACACAAACCAGAACTCAAACAGAATGATAACATGCACAGTGACAGCATGAGTCTGAGAAACATGGTATTTTGGTGATGAAGGAAAAGGACACTGGCTCCCATTCTTAGCTCAGAAAATATATTTTATTGATAACTTCTTGAAAAACTGCTTCCCAATGGAATCTTACCAGGGCTACAAACCAGTCTTAAATGGTAGGCTCCATGTTCAGCAGTAGAAAGGCAACACAAATTGAACTCATTAGCAACTTTCAGGGTTCTTATAAGATTTTGAAAAGGCATAGTTTGTGCTATTCTAGTTTATTTTTTATTTTATTCATTATATTATCATTCTTTAGATGACTTTATTTTCTAATGAGAGATAAAATTGGTGAGGATTCTGTCAGGGTTAAAGGTATGGGTAGTATCCTCAGAGGAGCTGCAAAGAAGATACAAAAATCAGATTATACTGAAGGAAAACATCTATTTACAATATAAAAAACATTGAGTAAAGTAAGAGTAGAAATAGGAAGATAAGGGCATTAAATTGGAGGAACATGTGTCTTGTGGTGGGAATTCTGAGATAAATTTAAAATTAAATATGACCTAATTTTATGGCAAATAAGATATATGATGTTATCAAAAATTAAAAAACAAAGTGTTCAGCAACTGTGCATAACCAAATAATGTGAAACAAAACTGCTGTAAGGTTTAATATGGTTCATTGCTACCAAAAGAAAACAAATAAAAGCAAATACTGAAGAAGTGTTTGGGGAAATGTCATCATACTTCTTTTTTGGGAATATTATAGATATGTGCAACCATTCTGTGAATTACTATGGAAGGTTTTTTTAAATAAATTAAAAATATAATTTACATATGTTGTAGCTATAATGCTACATTTACAAGATGAACACAATATTCTACTACAAAGATATTTGTCTATCTATGTTTATTGCTGTTTTATAGATGGAAGCTAGAAAACTGAGTCAGCCTAGAGGTTAATCAATAGGTAAATGGATATTAAAGATGTGGAGTTTTGTAAACCAATTCTTTCCTAATGTAAAATATTTAAATTATGAGGGAAACTCATTAACGCAAAAATTATTCTATTCTAAAGATTGATGAAACATTTCATTCTGAAGGTCAACTCTCAAAGCTAGAAATGTAAACAACTCCAAACCTTCAAGAGTCCCTAAAAGTAATCATAACAGCAAGTCAATCTTTCCTCAAGCCTATCAAGCAGAAGATTACAACCTATGTGTCTCAAACCCTTTTACAAATCTGTATATTCAAATTTGTTTACATTAAAATTTATAATATCAGCAAAATTACAATTATAAAGTAGCCAAAAAAATAATTTTGTATTTGGGAGATAACATAGCACAAGGAACTTTATTAAAGTGTCACAACATTAGAAACTTTGAGAATCATTTCTATAGAAGAATTAAGGACTGCTAAGCAATATTATAACAAGATAAACTGCCTAGAAGTGGTAGAGATTAGCAAAGCTGCCCAGAAATGGTGCATACTACCTGAAATGCTTGAAATCGGTATTATTAGACCCATGCTACCATAAATACATTTGGGCACCAATTCATAAAAAAAAAGCCCACTTGCCCATGGCTTTGCAACCACCTGCAGAGGCTGGAGCTACATGTGGCTAATGTCACTACCCAGCTGGATAGGGTTTCCTTTTTCAGTTAGCCACCAGCCAGCTCTGGTTTTTAGGTAGTTCTCACCATCCATTTCTTCTCTGTGATCATCAGACAGTGGTTGCCTCTTGCAGTGGATTATGGCTTTCACTGAACTCTATCCTAGAGTTGCTGTCACCCTGGATAGCTTTCTCACTTCACAATCGTCTAATCATTGACAGCAGATTTGGTGAGTCAACTGGGATTTCTTTAAAAGGGTGATTAGTTTAGGACACAGGGAGAGTTTTTAATACCATATTAAAAAATGGGAAATAGTGTTACAATGGAAGAAGTTTGATATCTGTTTGATAATACTCTAGATCATAAGAAAATGGAAGAACTAAATGAGAGGATTATTAATGTAGATGAGATTTTTGTAACATCTATCATAAATATTTGTTGATCATACCTGTTTTAACCCTAAAAATATTGGTTTATATGAGCACCAAGATGGTTGACATAAGTGCCAAGATATAAGTATTAGAAAACTTTGTTAAAGAAGATCATAGAGATTTTAAGACAGAGAGAAAAATTTAAAGGAGAGGCAATCTCATCTTTGTCTTATAAGCTTATAGAGAAACAGCCTAAGGCTTTCAAATGGCCAACATTAATATGTCCAGTAACTTTATAGGAATTTTCAAGTGATAAAATCATGTAAGAACTGAATGAACACCTGTACAAATATGAGATTAAAAAAGATTGAAGGAGGCAAATAGACACACATGGCATACATTCACCCATTGTAAAGTAAGGGTTGAATTCAAGGTCGGATTATAATAGAATTATCTATAAAGACTGGACAGATATGGTTTTAGCTGTCCTAGAGGTTGAGCCCCCATCACAGTGAGGACCTGGTGCAAGAATGAAGCTAAAACCATTGAATAACATAGCAGGTATAGAGGTATTTAAATATTCCAACACCAATTTGTTGGGGAGGGAGATTATGCTAATGTTGAAAGTCAATCATTATATGATGACCACACCCTGGATTAGTGCCAAGTGTCAGTCTTAAATGCTTGGGATAGAATTGAAGAAGTAGGAAAGAAAGGTGTTTTTTTTTTTTTTTTTTTTTTTTTTTTTCAAAATTAATCAAAAGGCCAAGAGAAACCTTTAAAAATTTTTACACAGATTGACTTAAGTGGTAAATAGTACCAGATTGTGAAACTTGGCAGTTAAAATTGAATCTCTGGCTTTTGAAAAGTTCAATTTATAATGCAAAAGATAATTAGGCCATTTAAGGCAAGATCAGCACCCCTGAAAGGTTGGGTCCAAGGATAAAATTAACATAAAACCCATAACTCTGATGACAATTGTTCAGGAAAATTATTTCTAGAGATTTGAAGAAAAATCAAAACACAAAATTCAAGAAATGAAGACTCACCCACCAATGTGCCAAACAATACACTGTAAGAAAAACTTCTCAAAAAAGGTTAGAACAAAGTTCTGTTTTTACTGAAAAGAAATACCTATCTTTTAAAAAATCAAGACCTTGGACATCTATACATCTAAAGCAGAAAGGAAGACTATGTAGAAAAATTTTACAGAAAAGAAAAATAAGGCCTATTGACACCAACAAACTTTACAGGGTAATATGTCACTGCATAACATCTTTAGCTATAGGAAAAGTTCAGGTCCTGACTCAATTATAAATTGAAGCTTATTTTGGAGTCTTAGAATTGTGCTTTTGTTCTCTAAACCCAAGCAATTTTGTTAATAAAAAATGCAAAATCTCTATATCATATTAGAACATATTGGACAGAATAAAAACCTAAATAAAGGTACTATTCTATTTATACTAATCTCATGATCTCTTGATTTTATTTTGACATTAAAAGTTTTTTCTTAATGTATAAATTCTATATAAAATTCTATAAGAATAATGTATGTTAATTTTGTCATGATATTAATAATAATGAAAATTACTAATTATAGAAATAGGCTTTACATAGATTCCTGTACATTTCTTGTACAGTGTTATCCATATCCAAAAAGGAAGCCTTATCTGAAAGCTTGTTGTAACCAATTTCCAGAGAATTAATCTTATCTACCATTTTAGTGTTTGAAATTTCCACATCACACATCCTGGACATCAATTGTTGATTTCAAGATTTCACCTCTTTCATCATCCTCATTTTTGAAACACAAAATAGAGAAACAAGCTGAAAATAGTAGGACTGGGGTATTGAAGCCTTCAAGTTATTCATTTGAGAATTGCTCAATCACCTTGGAAAACTATGAGCTGAAGTCATTAATGGAATAATTATCAGCCATTACCTCAATTCAGGTGCATGATGATGTTTGTTCCACAGGTGTCACAGTAGCGTTCAGTGCTCTGTTCACTAGCAATATGGTGGATGCAGGGACTTCCAACAGCATGAGGCTACCTACAGACCCCATGTGGTCTTAAGGGGCCTCAGCAGTCAGAATATAAAATGCAAAATCCCACAAATTAAGACCAGATGGCAATCAGAAGGTTTTCGGTAGAGCCTGTGGCAGACGCGTGGCTTTTTGTTTGTTTTTCGCGTATGCATAGGAAATTTACACTTGCCCGGGTTGCAACTCAGTAGCAGGCAATGACAGCACTTGCACAAAAGTCACTTGCTGGCTTGCGCAGAGGTTGGGCAAGATCTTGGTTGTGGCTCAGTTGCAGGCAGTGACAGCATTTGTGCAGAAGTCACTTGCTGGATTGAGTGGAAGCGGGGCGAGACCTCGTTTGCATTTGCACACTGGCAGCAGCAGCCGGTGGTGACCAAAGTGGGGCAAGATTGTGCTCGCATTTGAGACTTGCGCTGAGGTCACTCAGTTGTGGTTCAAAGTACAGAAGTTGTGGTGGCTAAGAGGCAGCGACTATGAGCCTCAGTGCCGAGAAAAAGTGGCGTAGAGGGACCACCCTCAGCACAGCTGGTAGGGGCAGGGACCACACATTGCTCTGCTGGCTGGCTGGAGAGTAAGGTGTGGAGCCCAGTATGAATGAATGACAGGCCAGTGAGGGAGGGAGCTTTTAGCCCACACACCAGAGTGCAGATTCCTAAAGCAGAATACACTGCCTGTCCTCTGCTTTCTAACAGTGTTCAAAACACAAATAGACTCTCTTTACCTGTGGGCAGAGGCCTGATGTTGGGTGGCCAGATGAAAGTGGAAATCTCTTAAAATACACCAATCCAAGATTAATATTTATTAAAATATATGCCAATACTCATGATACAGGTAACAGCTTATATAGGTGCCTCATAGACTGTATTATCCAAGTGATGGATGATGGATGTCTAACCGGTCTCTCCAACAGTCAGAAACTAGAGAAAAAGGGCTTTCCAAGATCCCATCAGCCCCTTATGAATAGGGTTGCCCACTCCTCATTTAGAAGCCTAGGACCTTATCAGCTGACACCTGAATCCCACCACATAGGCCATTTTTAAACACTTCTGGGATCTACAGAATATGACATTTACAATATTTTAAAAAGATAAGTTCTATTTATTTTTATGGCAATGGGACATGTCTACTCTGGCAGCACCAATCTACTTCTGAGAAGTTGATAGGCAGCGAAGAATCTCCATATGGAGTTTACTATTTTGTGCTAAAAGGTAGTCATTGATCAAGAAAGTGCTCTTGCCTCAACTGCTAACAGTGTAATGTCCAAAACTGCCAAGCAGAACCTAGAAGAAAGGAGTGCCGAACCTTAGCAAAATAAGGTAGTAAAGTCTTTAAGAATATCCTGTTCACAGAGAAGTCTTCTAGATATGTTAGGAATGTATACTAAATATGGATGCCCCAACACTACAGAGGAACTTTGGGTGACTGTACCGGCTGCAAGTTGTTTCTGTTATTTCTCGCATTTTTTTTAGAAGTTGCCTGCTTGCACTTCCTGTTTACTTAGTTAATATTATTTCTTTCTTTGGTCTGTGAGGGAGTTGGAGACTAGTTATAATTATAATTTTCCTAGTTATAGATTCAGAAAAGAACTAAGAGTTGTAAAGTGTATAAGTTTGACAGACATCAATGTGTTCCCTTTCAGTTGAGGACTTAGTTGTATTGAATCTGTGGATTCATGGAGATATTTATTTTCAGCCTGAGGAGTTCATAGGTGAGAAGCTGTTGTGGCTTTTTTTCTCTGTATCTCTAATATTTCAGCCTTTCCTGAATATCTATCTCTGGAATTTTATTAATAATACACAAGAGAATTTGTAGAATACCATAGTCCTGTACATAACCCCAGTAAGCTTAATGATTCAAGTTATAATTTGATGGTATTCCACTTTGATTTATCACTGGTTTCTAGTTTTGGAAAAGTAGATATGTGTTCATATCTCATCATGGACACAAAACAGATACACAAGCCATGGATTTTTTTTTAATTAGGCCATGAATAAAAGCACAATTATGTAATTTTTGTAAAAATGAATGATGTAGTTGAGAGTTTCTTTGTCCTAAACTGCCAGTACCATAGCTGCCTATGAAATAATTATTCAGAGGCCTAGCATTAATTACAAGTTGTTTGGCCTATGTCTCAGGCTTCTTATTTGCTAATTTTACACTTTAAGTTAACCCATAATTCTTATCTATGCTTAATCTCATGGCTTGGTACCTTTTCTCACTGCAGCATATTATAATTTTGTTTCCTCTATATCTTACTGGCATCTCATCTTTCCTCTTCTCAGAATTCACTTAGTCTCATTGCCTGGACTATACTTTCTGCCCATCTGCTGACCAATCAGTGCTTTATTAAGCCAATACAAATAACAAATCTTTAGTGTTCAAGAACACTATCCCAAAAAATAAAACTGGAAAATATTTTAATTTAAATAACTAAGTTAAGAAAGATCAACACTTCATGTACTCTTTCATTTAAATTTAGTCAAAAATGTTATACTTTGTTACTATTTACGTATTCATGTATTGTGGAAATGTGTGTGATAAATTCATGGAAGGATGAATAAAAGGTGGAAGATGGTTAAGACATTTTGTTCTCTCCATCCTCTATCTCAGTCCTAGGCTTCCAATTCAGGTCATCTGATATGGCAATAATCACCTTTACTGAGTTACTATGCTTGCATATTTCTAGCTATGTAAATGCCTGTGTGTGTGTGTGTGCGTGTGCGTGTGTGTGTGTGTGTGTGTGTGTGTGTGTGTGTGTGTGTGCGTGTGTGTGTGTGTGTGGAAAGGAAAGGAGAGGGCAAAAATGAGAAAAAGAGAATGAAGAAGAGAAGAAGCTCGTGGAGAGCAGGTGCCTATGAAAAGTGCAGAAGACTTTCATCAGAAAGTAACTCTAGTTAAATCTTCAAAATTGGTGTTCATTTTTGCTTAAGACACAAAATGTCATGAGATATGCATTAGTATCAGACTATTTGTGAGAAATATTATATTGCTGATTGTGTTCCTGCCTTAAAATAGTTTATGGATTTACACATTTCATTAAATTATATGATTTCTTTTTATTTTTATTTATTTATTTTTTGATGTTGGGGCCTTTTATGTTTCATTTGTTCTTATGCAAATTTAAATTTAAGATTTTAAACATTAAAAACAAAAAGAGCTTTAAAACATGTTAATTACATAAGCAAATAATTTATCTTCTTAAACTGCATGTGTGTGTTTCATATTATATTAATATAAATGCTTAATTTATATAAATAATTTAGTATGGTGATTAAGATGAGATGATAGCCATCCCTAACCTAATGGAACTGTTTTTGCCTGCCTGGATATACACTATTCTATTTTATTCATTTGATTGCATTAACCTGAGTAATAATTTACATAGGTCCCCTGTGATGCCTTAAGAAACATAATATGAATCCAAGAATTCCATAAAGACTATTGACTATTTGCTCTGAACTGCTTGGAAGATTCTAGTGGCCTGTAGGTGAGATAATAATAGGATAATGGGCTGTAGGGTATTAACAGATGCCTTTGCTTCTGTAAAGCCTGCTTATTGCTATGGGAAAGGGATAGAATGATCATTTTATTTTTATATAGCTAGAGAGTAAGAAATGGATGAGGGAAGTTAAACATTTTTCCTCCTCAGGTGTAGATTCCATAGATAGTTGTAGCATACACCTTTCTGAGGTTCCCTTTAAAAACTTTCCTTATCTCCCTTTCACATGCCATGATGTATTGATTCCAAACTGCTATTCTTCTGCAAGCAGTAGGAATACATTCATTTAATCTATATTTGAGCTGATCTTAAGTCTTTTTTTTCTCAGTGTATTCAAATGACACAATATGATTACTAGGAGTGACTGTTTCATATTAACTCAATATTAATAATTCTAGCTATAGGATATCACATACTATGTATAATTTTCTATGAAAGTTATGAATTTTATAATCAAGAACACATGGTGAGTTCTATTCTAAAAATCTATAAGACATAAATGCTTATCTTATATTCTTTGAAACTTTCAGACTTCTTTTTTACATAAGATAGGCATGCCATTAAATATTGATTGTGTTGCTTCTAGATAGTGCACTAAATTTATCAACCATTTGCTGAAAGCCTAAAAAATATTTTCTCGGGATTCTTTAAAATTATGGAGGACCCTTCATAATACTTGTTATTTGTTTTGATGAAAGTTGCATTCTGGTCTCTTGTGAGATTGCCCTTTTCATGGAATTGTTATTTAATCCTCTATTTTTCTTTACCCTCTAAGGCCTCCTATCTTCCCCTCCATGAGGAAATCCTTACAGCCTATTGTCTTATTCATGTTCCTGCTTCTCTGTCCCACCCAGACAGACAAGCATGCACAGCAGCTTTTACTGCTGCTCTCTCTCCACTAACTTCAAGGCAGAGTTCTAATAATGGTGACCTAATTGAATTCCTCAAACCTGGTCATGATGCATTATATATATTTTAGTCTCTTTATGTGCCTGAGTTACCCAACGAAATATATCTTTCAGTTCTATCTATCCTTTTTTTTGTAAATTGCAAAATGGAAAAAAAAAATCTCGGATTATGAAAATTTATATAGATATACACAATGAAAGTTTATAGTTTTTTAAACTTATTGTATGCAAAAAGTTTTGCATATCTACCACTGTTCCCCCTCTCTTGCTTGCTTTCAGTTCCTCACAGTCCTCCCTTAGCCTTCTCACATCCCTTCCCCCATCCATTCCCCAAGGAGAGCCAAAGTCCCAAGGTGAGTCAACTTATTTTGGCATATCCAGTTTAGGTCTGAGTCCTTCATCCCAGTATCTAGTCTGGATTAGGTGATCCTCTATAAGGAATGGGCTCTGAGATGTCAGTTTATACACCAGGGACATAGTCTGATCCTAATGCAAGAGGCTCCACAATCTGGCTACCCCATTAGATAGTTGTCTATCTTTGAAGAGTTTAGTTTCTTTCCATAAAGGTTCCTGGAATGACCACCCTAATTGCCATTATAGAACATTCACTCAGCAATGGATAGAGGCAGAAGTAGATATTCAGATCTGAGCTCTTGGTCCACCTGAAGGGGCGGTGGGGGGAGACCAGGGTCATGAGGAGGAGATCCACAGAGACAGCTGACTGGAGCTTTTGTGAGCTCACTGACTCAGGAACAATTACTGAAGGCTCATAGTTTTATCATGGTCAAGTTTGTAACCATCCTAGTTATAGAATTTAAGCAGAAAAAATGTCAAGGGTATTTAAAGAAAATAAGTTTTATTAAATTTGCTTAAATTATAGCAGTTATCATTAACTGTATTTTTCTTGCATTGGCAAAAATACTAACATTGCTGCATTGTGAACCTGCATTTTTTTAAATCTATTTAGAACATCACAGAAGCTTTCACCCAAATTCTCTTGTACCTCCAGTTTGCAGCCTAAGGGTTTGCATCCAGTTCTCAGTATTAACATATTACTTTCAATATATATAATACGTTTGACACTTTTCTTAATGTGTTGGTCAAAATAAAAACTAAAGTTCCCTTTCACCTAAATTAGAAGAATATTTATATAATACAGCACATAATATCTCAAAATAGTTTATACAGCTGCTAAAAATGAGGACCTGCTGATAAGTTTCTGTATAGTAAGTAACATCCATATGGTACTCTGTATGTTTCACTTATGCAATTTCACAGTTCTGCCTTGGGCTATCTGAAGAAAAATATTTGGCATATAGACCAATATAACATGATATATTATCTATAAGACCAGTTTTATGATTACTGCAAAATTTGAAATATTCCACTCAAAATATTTCCAAATATCACTCATTTATTGTTTTATTAGTGTTAAATACACATGTTTCTGATTGATAACATCAGAGTAACATGTTAATATCCATTACCACTTAATGTTTTGGAAACACCAGTGTTAAAATGTGGAGATACATTTGCATGTATTTCACTTTTGCTATGTGGCCACCTATATCATGATCAAAGCACTCATTCTTGCAAAGCATTGTTTATCTCTTGTTCATTGTCATTACATGTGAATAAATGCTTCATTGTTATTCTCCTGCTGCTCATTCCAGGATATTTCCCAGCACTCATGGCCAAGACTCACTAAATAGTAAAAACATCTTTTTCCTACAATATGTAACAAGACAATATGTCTCTGGACATTTTCCAGTTTCCTGGTTTAGAATCTCATTGTGCTCTGTAAAGAGGGTAGACTATAATATTCAATAATACAAAGAACAGTATGTGAAGCTTATATTTAAATAAAAATTAAAGATAACTAAATAAACATTTTTTTTTTATTTTCTTAGGTTTTACATTTCCCCAACCTCATTTCATGAATAATAAAGTAGCAAATTCACTGAATAATTTATCAGTTTTGGAGACCTTTTCATTGTTTTGTGCTTGTTATGGTACTTTAAAGATTTATATCATAAAATGAAAGCAGCTGTCTGCCTATACTTGTATGCTATTTTTTACACTATAGAATACTGTTGCCACTTTAAAAAAAATGAAAAGAGAAAATGAGCATGATTTGACTTAAATAGTATCAGGAATAAAAGATAGCTTTTATTTATGTTAATAAAAAGTAAACTGCATGGCTAGATATTAAATAATATCTAATGATGTTTCCACTAGACATTTATTTTTTATTTGTTTTCAAAGTAAATAATTGACATATAAAAGCTTTTGAGGAAAAAGAATTGTAAGTAGCAAGAGCATTTTTATGATGGTCATGTTAAGTATCAAGAGGTGAGAAGAAGACTGAACCCTGCCTTCTGATCATCTTGATGTTAGCTGTGTTGTTACTAGTCTAATGATGGCATAAAAATCTGAAGGACTTCATCTCTATTGCTTTCATTGTTAATTTCCTAATTATTTTAGGTTGATTGTCCACTAACCATGAATGATAGCCTATGAGACATTTTAACAATCATGATTTATGCCTTTTCTTTACAAGGGACCTTGGAGAGCAGATGCCTCAACACAAGTGTATTCCATGTTTGGAACTGAAAATAGGTGAACGAATATAGAGCCTGAATAGCATTGCAGGCAGCTATATACATTATAGCACACAAGTGATTTTGCTTATAAACTGGCCTGGGAAACAAAACAAGATCTATGCACAGATCTAGCCTAATAGAGTAGCTCTCATTACTCATTCCAGAAGACCCTTTTCTCAGCAAAGGGAGTCTCTTACTGAAACCACATTGTTTGAAATGTAGGGAGCAACTGACCCCATAGTATGTAGCACCTGCTGTTACATCTACAGCACAAGCCTTACACCTAAATCTTGAGAGTATTTCAGAAGAATAAACACAATTAATGTACTGGACAGAAGGGCAGGATAGACTGAAGGACAGACTGTTCCTATTGGGAGACTGTTTCTTCTATACAGACAGGATAGTTGTATTTCTGCAACACTTACATTGTGGAAACTTTTTCAAGATCTGAACACTGGCAATGGTATTGGTATACCAATATAGTTGTGAAATCTCACAAGATCCCAGTGATAGATAATAAAGAAATACTTGCCAACATCATCACTATACTGTCATAAATCTTTGGTCAAATGACTCATTATTCCATTAAGCTACGCCTATGTGTATTCCCTGTTTTGAACTGCCATCTGTGTCCAACCTTGAGGAAATAGTTGTATTTTTGTGTCTTCTCAGGAAAAGTAAATCATAACAGCCCATAGTAAAAAAAATATAAATTACCCAATTTCAGAAAAAATTGTCTAAAGGTATTAAGAGAATAAAGCTTTATGTCAAGGAACATAACTATCAATTTTCATTGTGTATTATAATATAGGAATCTATAAGCAATCCAAATATCAATGTTGACGTGGAAATGCCTTTTTGTATGCTGTGAATCTCAATCTTTAAATAAAGGAGCTTTTTTTTGCCCTTGACAGGCACCATAAAAAGTAGGCAGAGGAATCAGAATAGGTAGAAAAGGAAGGGCTGAGTCAGGGTCAGATCTAGCAAGCTGCCAAAGCAGGAACATGTAAGGAACACAGGTGAGCAACGGGCCACGTGGCAGACAGTTTAATAGAAATGGGTTGATTTTAGATGTAAGAACAAGCTAGCAATGTGCGTGAGCCATAGGCCAAACAGCATAAAATTAATATAAGCAACTGAGTAATTTCTGGGGTCCTGAGCAACAACAGCTAGTGGCTAATGGGTCTGGCACGCAGATCTGGGACTCTGGCCACGCAGGACCAAGAACCCTCATTGCAACTGATGGCTTCCAACATGAGTTGATTATTCACTTAAAGCCTGAGAAAGATTAGAAAGGGTTCTAGATCAAAGAAACTGAGCCAAGGCAGCTTACAAATTGTTTATATGAAGCAGGTCATTGTACAAAGAAAGCATGGCATCCAGGTCACATTTAAAATGGTGCCAGTAGACTGGTGGCAGGCATTGTAAGTTACAATCAGGCTGGTTCCTGAAATCTCACAGAAGACTCAGTAGCATGTGATTGATTTTAGATTTCTGTTTATTTTGAACAAAAAGGAAATAAAGACGGTTTCTTAGTAGCAGCATTTTCTTGGGTTTACTCTGTTTTATGGCCATGAACAGGGACACGGTCCCTTTAAGAGAACTTACTGATTCAGCTGTATCTGCAAAAACTATGTGACAAGAGAGTGAGAGTATTTTAAAAAGCTCTTATAGTTAAAAAAGGAATAAAGATTCATAATAAAACAGATTAAGATTTTAAAAAAAAACCTGTTAATGGGATACAATGTGTGTAAAGGTACATAGTCTTCAGAGAGAAAAGAGAGAAGGTAGAGAAAGTCTTTACAAGGAGAAATAGAGTAATAAAAATACAATAAGCCACATGAAGATGGAAAATAGACACAAAATCTGGATTTTGGTTGTTATTGTGTTTTCTTTTAATTTTTTAACTGTTAATGAGCTAACTGCAAAAATACAATGGATTGCAATTGCAAGGGCCACTTAGTTAAACAAGAATATATATTTTTAAAGATATTTTAATTTTGAAATTTGTGTCTAAGGATTTATTGCTTTGGAAGAGTTTTGCTTTTGTTTCCACAGAATATGAGAACCTGTGAATTGCTTCCAGGCAAATATGGTTTCATCAACTAAGACCCCTGAAAAAAATCTCTGATGGGAAGATGCCGTATCAGCTTCAGGGCTACAGACTAAGATGATCCAGTCTCAAGAACCCGTGAGATTTTCAATACCCATAATCAGCAGGAAGTAGTAATTGAAAACTATGCCCAAATTCCCAAAATATTGCTTATAAATGTTTATTTTCATTATAAATGGTTATTGGCCATAGCTAATCTCTTTCTAAGAAGAAAAAGGGGATATGGTATATGAATGATTTTTTAAAAATTAGAGTATTGAATTTACTTAGATCAGCAAATCAGCTGTTAATCTTGAAATGTTTTACATTGGTATGAATTTTGGTTTATTGATACAAACTTAAGGTCTATTCTCTCATGCTGTATGTATTTTTCTGCTCTTATTTAAGATATGATGTTTATGTAACTGATTTAAAATTGTAATGTATACTAAAGAAATGCATGTTAGATTTTTAGGTGTACAAAGATATAATTCAATTAGATAGATTATCTTTAAACACTTCTAAGACCTACAGAATATGATGTTTATAATATTTTAAGAACTTAGACTTTTCTGGACAGTGAGACAGATTTGCTCCTGGCAGCACTTATCTTCTTCAAGAGAAAAATGGACTTCAAAGAAACTCCATGTGGATTCTACTCTCTTTGTGGCAATGGTTAGCCACTGGACAAGAACCTGTTCTTATATTGACTACTTGACACTATTCTGTTTAAGCTGGACATGCAGGTTCCATGGAAGATGATCTCTGAACTTTGTCAGAACAAGCCGAGAATATCATTCAGTTTCTTACTTCTTTACAGAGAAAACTGTCAGACATTCTTCAGGACTCGAGGAGAAGCAACTGATGAACTGTACCAGAATGGGCAGAGCAGATTTCCTGTTTCATTGAAATGAAGAGATTCTGGGCCTGTGGGCTGAAGATGGATGCCCCAACTGTATAAAGAAACTTTGGGTTACTGTTCTGGCACATAGGTGTCATCTCTGTCCTTGCTAGATTTTAGAAGTTATAGGCATAGTTTTTCCTAGTCAGTTAAAAGGTATATTGGATATGAAACTTTTTATTCTTAAGGATAAGGTAGATGATAGAATATTTTCTTTAATTTTGCTAAATACAAATAGACTAGATATTGTAACTGTAATTCTTGCTTGATAGCTATTTTGTTATATTTAATTTTGTTATGTTAAAATTAAAACCTTCCTTTTTGAACAGACAGAAGGGGGAGGTGATGTGGAAATGCCTTTCTGTATGCTGTGAATCTGAATCTTTAAACAAAGGAGCTGTTTTGTCCCTTGACAGGTACCATAGAAAAAGTAGGCAGCGGAATCAGAATAGGTAGGAAAGGAAGGGCAGAGAGTCTAGGGCAGATCAAGCAATCCACCCAAGAAGGAACATATAAGGAACACAGTGAGCCACGGGCCATGTGGCAGACAGATTAATAGAAATGGGTTGATTTTAGATGTAAGAGCTAGCCAGCAATGTGCCTGAGCCATAGGCCAGACAGCATAAAGTTAATATAAGCATCTGAGTAATTTCTTGGGGCCTGAGCAGCAGCAATGGGCAGGTAATGGATCTGGCATGCAGGTCTGGCTCTCTGGTCACCCAGGACCAAGAAACCTCATTTCAACACAATGTGAATTGCAAAAGAGCATTCGTATATTGATTTTTTTGTTATAAACTATATTTACTTGGTTTCTATTTTACCTGATATATAAAATCAGTAAAAAATATAAAAAAGAAGAATATACAATGTTTCTAACATAAGAGAAACAAAAATGGTGTTGTATATCTCCTTGAAAAGTTCTCCTAACAGACTTAAGAAAATATTTTGAAACCTTACATTTATGCTTGACATATTGTACAAGAATCTACTATTCCTCTGAAATAAATTGGAAAATATAGAAGAAAACATCTGGAAGGATAGAGACAAGATTCAAGAAAGCAAGTTGTTTAAGACAGAAGCATTATAATGAAGAGAAGTGGAGAGACAATTGCAAACACAATAACAAAGTTGTATTATTTCATTATGGAATATATTAGACAATTCATGGTGGGAAATTACACTGATGATCTCAAGAAATCTTAAGTAGTTCTCCTAGAATTATATGTTTGTAGCCATAAAAATGCATAGCTTAAAAAATGACATATGTAGAAGTATTCAATGGTCCTGGACTCCAAAACTTTGAATTTTGATTGGTTGTGATATTCTCTAGTGGTCTCATCTGTTTAAGAAACTTTTTCTGATAAAGGAAGCCATGTAGGGTTGGAAAGAGGCTGGGTGCTGGAGAAACCTCCAAGAACTTACAGGATGTGTCTGGCCAAGTCTCTAAACAACAGTGTGGGGGGGTACCTAAACAGAACTTCCCCTAGAATCAAATGAATAACCACCCTAAGTGTCATCACAGAACTTACATCCAACAATGAATAGAGGTGGAGTCAGAGATCCCTGGCTGAGCACTGCGCCGAGCTCCTGGTCCAGCTGAGAGCAGGGAAAGAGAGTCTGTATGAGCAATGGAATAGGGATTATGAAGAAAATTCCCACAGTGGTGGTTGGCTGGAGTGCTGGGGACCTCACCAAATCAAGAACAGCTACTAGGGAGCCATCTGGAAAAGGAGCCAGACCCTCCAAGAGTAGGCAACTGTCTATTGGCATGAGCAGTATGTGGAGCCTCAAGGGGTGGGATCATAATTTCCTGTTACCTTTTTCCTTGGGAAGCTTAAATGGTACCTTCTTGTACCACGAAAGCTAGGACAGAATAAGGAAACATTAAGGGAAGTTCGAGGTTGGGGTCTCTAGGTCCTGCATCTTAAATCCATGGTGTCTTCAGCAATAGGGACTTGCTTTCTACTGCTCTTAGATAACCAAGAGAGACATCAAAGGACTGTATGTTTTGAAAGTCTCTGGAACAACATTGTTGTTTAAAAGAGAGCTTCTCCTGTCTGGTACTGGGATTTTTGTTGGATAGTCTCTGGATGTTAACGAGAGTACCATTAGTCCACACAAGAAAAGTTTATTAATCCGATGTATGTCCAGAATCAGAGTTTGAGGATCTAATAATTAATAAATAAATGTTTAATTGTGTCTTTTTCAAACATCCATGTTATTTTATCCACTCAGTTTTTTGGAGGGAGGTGGCCTCCCTCCCCTCCTCTCCCATTACTATGGGTAAATCAGCCATGGACTTCAAAAGGACCTGGAAAAGACAAAGAAAACTCAGGGTTCACTTCAGAAGTGAACAATTGTATACTTTCCACTGCTGACTATATGTTGTTTAACTAGCTATAAAAAGTAGCCCTGAGAATTCAGTATCTTTGATCTTCTTTGTGATTTTCTTCTCATACACGTTCTGAAAATGATATATTTTACTTTACCCCTTTATCAGAGTTCTCCCTTTTTCACTTCCCAGAACTTTTGCTTCGGAGGAAGCTTTGCTTTATCATCTGACTTTAATTTTTTCAAACAAAGTCATAGGCCACATATGAATCAGGGTTTGTGCTTGAGAAAATAACATCAAATAACCTGGACTGAATATCTCTATTTTGTAGAAAGCCCTCTTTTCTGCTTTACCTGTTAGATCACTTGTATCCTGCTACTCTTCTTTACCTTACATTCACTTTCTTTTGTATTTACCTTTCCCCCTTCCTAGCATACATCCCTTCCATTTATTTATTCCATTATTTATCCTGACTGTATCCTGGCAATTGTATCCTTGTGCACTCTTGTTTCTATATTACTATAGATTATATATTCATATCTGAAAACTTGAAGCTAGCCCACAGTTAAGGCCCAGCATTACAGAAAGAGAATGGTAAAACTGAAAAAGCCAGAGAACAAGGAAATTTGCTGCAAGAATGTACCTCTAAGTAATATCAGAAGCTGCAAACATAAAATCATAACAATATGAACAATCAATATGAGATAAATAAAGATAAAGCCAATGAGTTTGTTACAGTTAATGAGACAAAAAGCTAATTAAAGAACTGTAAACAAATCACAAATATTGGACATGAAAGACTTAGTTTTCTCCAGAGAAAATCTGGCCAATTAGTTGTCCAGTGCCATATAATCAGCTAGAAACATATATATATATATATATACACACATATGTGTGCGTGTGTGTGTGTATGTGTATACACACACACATTGGCATTATATGTATATAAGTAATTTTACATGAACTGAAGAGTCAATATTTGGTTACTTTTATATATATTTTTATACATATATAAATATATGTAATAACAATTAATTAAAAAATCCATGAATGTGAAATAGAAAATATATAGGAGTATATTGGAAGGTTTGGAGAGATGAAAGGGTATGAAAAAGTTGTAATTATAATCTAATCACAAACATTAAATTTAAAAATATCAAATAATTAATATTCTAAATTAGTAAAAAATTAGACAGCATCAGGGTTAAGAAAATAAATGATAGCCATTAATTTTGTAGCATAAACACAAGTAATAATAAACATAAAAACATCTCTTTGATTTGAGAAAATTATCTATCTATGTATCTTTAGAAGTCTTTGTTGTTTGAGGTACAATGATGAAATAATGATGTATTCAATAAAGGCACCAGTTATCTTATCAATGAAGAATAAAATGATTCTATCTGTGAGAGGTTAATAGTTCATTTATTTGCTTTGATAGTTATGTATTGCTCAATAATTCTCATGATATGTAAAACACTGAGTTTCCTGAAGAACTTCACAGAACAAGATCAAGTTCATCATTGCTTGCAACAAAAATATTTTTACTTCTGGACTAAAACCTTGATTTCCATACTTTATGTGGCATACACATTTTTATTTTACATTTACCCAGAAGAGTTTGTAAGCTTGTTGATATTAAAATTTTGATATATTATCCTGTATTAACTTATTTTTACTTTCTTGAACTCAAAGAAAGTTTTGTTGGCCAATAGACTGCCAGTGAATAATGAAAGAGAAAATCCTAGTGCTGGAGAAATTGAAACATTTCCTTTGAAGATCTAATTAGTAGTTCTTGAATGTGAAATATGAAATGTATCAATCTAGAATAATTTGTTTTAAATCAATTAATCCTTAATGGATAATAAACATTCTTTGTGGAAAAAATCAACAGTAAACAGTGCATACTTTTGATGTCTGAAGGATTTAACAGATGGGAGAGCTTTGAGTGTATGTATCATGTTATAGAAAACCTGATTTCATAGTATTTGCAGAAGAAGATTCTACAAGTTTTATGTGAGATAATTGAAGTTCACAAAGTTTGGAAAATTGACAGTTTTCTGTCTTAGTGTTCTCTTTAGAATATCACATAGGCATTAATGTATTATACCAAAAGTAAAAACTAATTTCCTTATAAATTATTCTATAAAAATTAGAATTCTATTGGTATAATAAATTTATTGTGTTCATTCTAATTACTGGCATTTGTCTGCTAAACAATGAAAATATAAACATGTTACAGAAAATTTAAAATGTTATACAATGAATATAAAAATTATACAATGCATATCCCACTGCACACAAACTTCACACTATTTCATAACATAAACTTCAGACTACTCAAACCAAATTATTGCTCAAAATTTTTATAGACATACACATTCAGTATAGAACAGTTAAGATTGTGGCCTATAATTTTTATACATGTAGTATAAAAGAATATCTGAATTCTTCCTGTATTTTCTAACTATCTATAGTCAGTGCTTGCTGTCCTGTCTGTTGTGTGACATATTTGCCTGTTTTGGTTCCATATCTTTTTGTTATGTTCATGTTTGTGTTCTATGTGTGGGTCTGGTGCTGTTGCCTGGTGTGTGTGTGTGTGCGTGCACATGTGTGCTTTTGTAGCATATGTCTGTTTATGTGTTTATCTTATGTGTTTATCTGGTGTTAGCTATTATACCCATCAATAATAAAGATCTTTATATTTATTGAAAAAATACCTACTGTTGCACAATTGAGCACATCAAGCCTGACAGATGTAGTTTGCAGAGTCTAATGCTGCGTGAGACCAATGATGTCTTTATTCTCCTGGTAGATGATATATTATCTTATGCCAATATGAAAGCTGTCCAGCAGGGAAGAAATTTGCATTGAGGGTTTAGTTTTTCATTTTTTTCCATCTATGTCTTTTAACCTAAGTACGAGATTTATTCAGCAATGGAGTCTTAACATGCTGTTATGGTGCATGAACAAGGTACATAGGAATAGCCCATGTTGTGTTGGACACTTCTTGTACCTCTCTAAAAATAATTAATTCTTATAGAAGAAATCTATGCTTTTTACTGAGATTTTCATTTAGTAGCCCATATCTTTTGAAAGCAGCACTTTCTATCTGGGTAAGGTAATACAAGTCAATTCTCTGTTTAAGCTATACTTTTAAATTACTAGTTTTCTATTAGAATTCTAAAATATATTCTTATCTTTGGCAAAACTAAACCATTCGATTAAAAATAAAGACTATAAAACAAAGATTTAGTTAACACGATACTTTCAATGAATTAACATTGAACAATTTTTTTTCCATAAGAAGTAGTAATAAAGTCTCTTTGAGTTTTTAAAATTAGTTGCATACATTTCCATTTTTTTGGGGGGGTAATTCTGAAGATATTGAAGATAAAGTCAAGAATCTTGTAGACAGGGAAAAGGTTCATTCTATAACTCATGGCTAGCCATCTGCCTTGTCTCCCCATGGCAGAATGGAGAGTCCCACTGAAGCTCTAATCACAATTATAAAGAGATATAACATAAGAAATTTGAACAGCTTCTCTTTCAAACACCATTTATTAGGATTTAAGTATCATCACATTATTTTTTACCAACACAAGCATCTATGTATAAAACATTTTAGATGTGTGTATACACTTAGGTATATGTGTATTCTTTTTTTTGTAAATCCATGAATCTATGAGTTTACCCATTTAGCATGAAAATATTTTGTTCTGTAAATATGAATGATAATCGTATTTAAACAAATCACTTTTACTAGTGTTTTGTTGCTTAAGAGGTGCAGATAAATATTTTAACATTTTGATGTGATGAAAATATATGAATATCTTATTCTACTTTTATATGATTTTATCACAATTCTATATTTTGCCTGTTCAATATTATTTTATATAAAATAATAACATATATCAATTTGAGTCAAACATCTAGCATTATTCTAATTATTCTGAATAGAATGATTAAGTTTACCTAAATCATTTTATGACTGAAACAACAGTTTAATTTTACAAGATAGTGTTAGTTTTGTTTTTTTTTTTTTTTTTTTAAAAAAAATGGCATAATGAAGTATAGCCTATGACTATGGGAGAATGTGTTGTTTCATTGTAAATAATTGTCCCACCCACTAGTTTAATAAAAAGCGATGGTTGGCCAAAGGCAGGCAGGAAGTGTGGGCAGGGCTACCAGACTAAGAAAATTCTGAGAACAGGAAGCACAGAGCAGAATGCCAGAGAAAAGCCGGAAGAAGCAGAGGACAACTATGCTGTTCTAAGGAAAGGTACCCAGCCGCATTGCTGAACAGGAAGAATCATGGGTTAGATGAAGGGTAGAGAGCTAGCAAGTTATATGCCTGGGCCTTAGACCAATCAGCCTAAAACTATTTGTAAGCATCTGTGTGTCTCTGAGGGTCTGTGAGTCTGAGGGTCTAAACCTTGAGGTTAGGCCTGAAAGTCCAGGCCAGAAACCTCATAATACATATGACTTCTTATTTAATTGGGTCAGTAAGAAATAAAGAATTGAAATTAATCATTTTGGTAACTCAATTAAAATATAAAAGATATTTGGAAATTTAAATTACATAAATATATGTACTATATTATATAACAAATGTAGTTTCTACTATAGCTTGTCAAATATATATATTATTTACATGGGTTTTATTTTAATATAGTTAATAAAAACACTTTTATTTATATTTGTTTTTCTCAGAGCTACATTGGGTTATAGGTAGCATACATTTTAAGTGTATGGTTAAATTATTTTTTAATATGTGTAGTGATTGTATTTATAGGTTCTCATAGTGCAACATTATATGCTAGTTTGTAAACATTGACATGCAATTTTATTTTATTATTTCAATTATGTTCATACACATCACAGCTGGCTTTATCATTTTCTAACCATTTAGATAAGAAAATAAACAGACTTTTATGCTTAATAAGTGCTGCCATTAAATAGAGTTTCAGTATAAAATAAGAATTTTATTAAAATGATTCATTCAAATATAACAAATGCCCATTTATATAGAAAATTAATCTACATATTCATTATTTCTCTAGGGAATTTTTAACATACTTTCTTCTTGTTATATTTTTCATATAACTAATTTCACTAAAAAGAAATTATTCAAAATATATAGATAGCTAGTAAAACACATTGTTCAGGTAGTTCAGAAGCAGATACCCAAAACAACATGTTGACTTTTTTGTCCTTTAGATATGTGTGTTTACTCTTCGAACACTTATTTGACATACAATTTTTATTGTCTTTTATTACTTTATTTATTTTATATTCCTACTGGAGTTTCCTCCTCCTCATTGAATCCCAAGTCCAATCCTCTCATCTTGCTGTTTAGAAGGAACAGGATCCCCACAGGTATCAACAAAACATAGTACATCAAGTTGCAGTAAGACTAAGTATCTCCCCTTGTGTTTAAGCTGGGCAAGGCAATTCAGAATGAGGAATAGGTTCCCAAAAGCCAGCCAAAGCATGAGTAACAGCTTTACTTCCATTATTAGGAGTCCCATAAGTAAACCAAGCTACACAACTTATGTAGAGGGCCCACGATGGTCCCAGGCAGGCTCCCTGGCTTTGGTTAAACTCTTAGTTCCTATGAGCCACAGTAGTTTCTGTGGTTTTTCTTGTGATGTTCTTGACTCCTCTTTCTCCTACAGTCCTTCCTTCCTCTTTTCAGCAGCTATTTTTCTTTATTCTTAAAGACTGGGCATGGTACAAACACCTCTACTAGAGTGGCATGCTAATCCCATGATCTCATTTCCTGTTTTAATTAACCTTTTAAAAGACCAGTTATTTTTCCTTTACATTTGCAATGCAAATGTAACTGAGTTATTTAAATTACTTGTGAACCAAGATATGGGTATGACATGTGGATTGCTAATGCATAAGCCTATTGAAAACAATACATCTTTTCTGAGTTAGTTGCTCTTGAGATGTCAGAAGCTGAATTAATGTAATGCAGGCCAAATAGATTCCTTGACTCTTTCATCTATAAGCTGCTGATGGAGAGTTGCTGACTAGCATGAACCTCAGAAAAGGTGAACCATACCTATCAGTGGGTGAGTATAAGGACATCAGCTGTTTCAAGTCTGATCCAGGGATGCCACAAGGGAGCTCAGAGAACATCAAAAACAAATTTGGTCTGTTTCACACTGTTGGCTACAGCTGTGATACATCACTGTGAATATCCTCATAGCTGATGGGTCACTGTCATATCTATCATTTTGACATGAAGTCATTACATTTTTTTCTGTTTTTCCATATTAAACTTGGTTAGTGTTAGCAATATCTTTCTTTCTGAGTTTGGTCTGTAATTTCCCATTTTTCTCTGAATAAATATATTAATACCTAATATGAAAATTTTGCTATTTAGAAGCATTCATTGTTTTTTTTGTAATTTTTCATTTACAGCTTATTCTACATAATTGTGGTTAATTGGTTTGGGTAAAAATGCAGTAAACTTTTAGTGCAAATTTCATAGAACAATATAAAAGCCAATAGAAGATGAGAAGAATCATGTTTTCGAGATACTATTTATATAAAAAAATCACATGGAACTGAAACAACAAGACCCATTCATGGCTGTTTATAGGTATTAAAATTTTTCTACTTAAAATGTTATAATTATTATTCTATAAACATTGCATCAGAATATACCAACACTAAACTTGTATCTTGAGCCTGGGCATCACTTTTTAAATAAATCACTCTTTCTAAGAATTTTAGAATACAGAATTATAAAATAAACTATATTTACAGGTTGTCTAAATCTTTCATTTTTCCAAGTGGTTTTTATTTTAATAAACCTTAGATAAAGTCCCATTTTAGTGCTGTTCTTAACAGTACTTTAGCTTAACTCTTAATGAATAGAACAATTCATCAGCGTTAACTGATGATTTTTACAGAGAAGTTCATGAGTGATTCTTGAAGTTGTCTTCTTTGTTCATGTAAGACATGACTGGATTCTTAGTTAAACTGTCCCAAGCCTGCCAGCCAGTAGTAGAATAGCTGCTTCGAAAATAATATAGTTTGGATTATAGTAAGCAGAGCTTGTCATAGTTTGTTTTATCTGTTAACATGTCACAGGGTTGAATCATAGGAGGGAATCTCAGGTGAGGGATTTCCCAGAACAAACTAGACTTTGGTGATACCTTTAAGAGATCATCATTATTAATAATAGATCTGAGAGGGTCTAGGGCATGGTGGTTGGCACTATCCCTAGGCTTATAAGCCTGGGCAGTGTAAGATAACTGGTGAAGAAGTATTAGTAAGTGAGCTAGAAAATGATCAGTGAGAAGGGTCCCTTTATGGATCCTGTTCAACATCCTGCTCTCACTTCCCTAAATAACAAAGTTGTAAAGCGAATACCCATTCTACCCCTATGCTACTTTTGGTCAGTGTGTTTTATCATAGAAACAGAAAGTCAAACTAGATTATAGGAATATTATAAGTTCTCTTAAATTACTCATTGTTCTACAATTGAACAAATTCAAGTCAGTACACTTTGTAATTAATCTTAAGGCAAACAAGTACTTCTGATGATGGAGATTCAGCTGATGACTTTTACTCTGTCCTCTCTAGATCTTAGACTCTAAATGAATGCATATTCTTTTCCTTTTGCATCCAAATGTGTGCTCTCATATGGCTACTGAACTTGCTGTTACCTATTTCTTCCTCACATGTCTATGTAAATAACCTGTGTTTAATACTATGCAATGTTGTACATCCTCTTCTCATAAAATAAAGTAGCAGAAGGCATAATTTCCAATCATATTAATCAGATTAGAAGTACTCCAGAAACTTACCAATGCATTCATGTCTAATTTCAGAAAATAGTTGATACCAAGAATATTTATCCTCTTGACAGCATTTACGTTATATGAAAATTTGACCTTTACAATGTTGTGTGTTAAACATTGGAATAATGATGAGAGAAAATATAATTTTGTAATTAGACAGAATTACATATGAAAGAATACAGTCTCTTGTTAATTTATTAAAATTTCTACTTATATACTCTTAAATATTACAGAAGATTAACAGCAAATGATACCCTTTTGCCATATGTTAAAAAGAAATATGAGGGTTGAAATATGTTGGACTCTCTTGTTGCCTCATAAAGTATATAAAATCAAAGTTTCATTTCTCATATGCTTGGATTGAAATTAGTGATTCATGAAAATGTATTCCTGCTTCAATAGCTAAGCCTGTAGTGCACACTGATTTTCTGAGACAAAGGACTTAAGACAACTAACTGCCTGAAATTATTAGAAGGTAGTTCAGGAGAAGAGATTATCTGGGCAAGAGTTAATTATGAAAAGAGTCAACTGAGACAAAGTACTGGAGTGCTCATTAGACTAATGAGGGGTTGCTCCTCAGCTCAAATTTTAAAGGCATTTCCTCAGGGTCAAAATTCACACTACTGCCATTTTGTTTTGATATGGTTCATTGAAACTTAATCTGGCATTTAAAATAATGGGCACTATGTGACCATGAATAGAAAGGGGTTATGACTTTCCTGTCAGGAAATTAAAACAAAATTACAGGTAGCATGATAGCAAAGTTCAAAATTTTGATAAATTTTGTTCAGATGTTTTAATAAGAAATAAAAAGTTTTGACAGTGATGGGTAAGTGCTTGGAATGTTTTTTGCAATTTATCTTAGTGTTACATATAGATTGCAAAATGAATTTTCTCAACTACACTTTAAGTAGAAATATGAATAAGAAGATCAGCAGTCAGCACACAGCATAGGAATACAATATCTAATTTATGCAGTCTGTTCTTCTATCACCCCAATTATCTTTTTTTCACAGACTGTACTTATACCAGTGAAACTAAAAGTATGTCTAACTCACCTATCTCTGCCATGGAAATATTGAATAAAGTGTGATTCTATTTCATACACTCAGATGTAATCTATGTGTTGATATATTTTGATATTCAGTTATTTTATTATATTTTAACATATTATAAAGAATTCATGTAATGAATTATCACATGTAACAAAGTAAACAGCTCCTAGACTCTGAAAAGTATGAATTTTACAAGGTTATCAGCAATGTAGCACAAAATTATGTGAATATGCTGCAGATCATTCAATATATTGTGGTTTCTCCAAAGAACTTTCAGTCATTTAGGAAGATAAAGAATTGTACTTCATAGTCAATCATGTGAGGAAATCTAAGATGGACTATATCACAGGCCTGTTGCAGAGTGAGGAAGAGTAGTGATGATGACTGTTTTAATCTTAGGAGGGCAAATTGGTGGCATGTTTACCTTCTTGATAATACTAACTTCAATATCTGCTTGTAGATGCAATGATATAATCAAAGATTCCTTGGTGCAAATTTTCAAATGAGAATATAGTTGCAAATATGTGTATTTTCTATATGCTATTGATTGGCATTATATTCTGTTTACAAGAATATTAACATGTATTTTTTCAGTTCTATATCTTTAAATGAAAAAAAAAAAAAGAATGGCTAAAGTTTGTAGTATTTCTCATATAACCACACAGGTTGGCATTCTATTCTGGTGGTTAGATCCATTTAGTGGAATGACAATGTTTAAATTAAGGCCATGCTCTGATGTTAAGGTGAACACTATAATCACATGTGTGTCTCTTTGCAGACTTTTATTTTCCTCGGTATTGGAGAACTCTGAGGCAACATGGATAGGCTCTTTGTTGTTTGTTCAAGAACAAAGTTAGACATTTTTTCTAACAGAAGCTAATTTTTGTTCTTATAAAATTAATATGTCAGGTATCAGTATGTCTCTATAGGTAACAGTTCTTAGAAACAAGCCTGGAACACTAAGTTCTATTGCAGAACGACCGATTGTAAAACCAGATCCTATTACTTCTAATCATCATCAGACATCCTTTAATGCACTATCACATGTGACCACACAATATGCATGTGGCACACATATATGTGGATACAGACATACACACACACACAGATTTACATGTTGAGTATAGATATATGAAAGTTTGCTAACAAATTTATGTGCATGCACACAGAAAAAGGTACCCCCACACAAAGAATAAATGCTCAAATATATGTTTGAAATAAACCAGACAATGCATGTTAGTTATCCTTTATGTCCTGAGATTTCACTGAGTCAAGCCTGTGTATGAGTGAGTGACTGTGTGTGTATGTGTGTATGCGTGTGTGTGTAACTCACCATTTAGAACTCCAGGAACAAGATTATATGGGTTGATATCTCTTGTTGAGACAGGATTCTTTCCCGTTGCTGCAAGGTACATACTCTTGGCTAAATGATCCAGGACTTTCCAGGTGAATCTCTTGTCTTGCCTGTCATCAGCATGGAAAATTGGAAGGATTATTGATACAAGCCAGCACATTAGGCCAGTTTGGGGTCCCAGAAATTATCAAGTCATCAGACTTAACAGCAAACACCTCTATTTTCTGAGAAACTGGTGGCCTTGAATCAAGATATTTAAATTAAACTCTATAGTATACACCATCACATTTCCTCTACTATAGGAGTGAAAACTATCCAGGACAGAATCACAAAATAGAAATACAAATAAGCAGAATAAGTTTGTATCCAAATCTCATGGTTAACAGATTTTTTCATGAATTAAAATTCTTCATTTTGGATGGAAGCTATAATGATGCAGGAATTTAAAAAGATGGGAAGCAACAGAACATAATAAGAGGAGGTGAAACATTCCATCCACAGAGAAGCTCAGTGATATCAGAACACCAATGGAATTTTCTGTATCTAACTAAAATCATTGGGCCAGTCCCTTTTCAAGCACACATATGCACTAAGTACTTCTGGGAGAAAAATTATGTCTGAAGTTTTGTTTAGTTGAGCTAGCTACTAGAAGCAAGGAACAGTCAAGCTGCGTGTAATAGACAGAGGCCTGGCAAGCCTCCTGGAAGAAGCAGAGACAAGATAAACCACTTGGAAGAGTCCATTCTAACCTGTTCATATGCTTATTGGTTGTGAAATGTGATCCTTGTTTTCTGCTTTCATAGGTTGTCAACCATATTGGGTTGGACTTTGGTAATATAGCTGTCTTTGAGTTATTTCTTCTCTAGTTATTAGCCTGTAACCCATATTTTTGTAAACAACCCTGATAAAATTCCTAGGTTTACAAAGTTGAATTTTGGTGGCATACTTCCTTTGATGATGTTAGTTCCCAGTATGGAGTGAGTAGATATTTGTTCATGGTTGACCAAGAGTAGGGTCATACAACAGCTCACCTATGGTTAATGATTACTGAACTGATATACATCTGTCATCTTTTCTTTCTTATCTGTGGTTTGTACTTTATAAGGGTTTTACTAACAGATAATGATTGAGTCAACTGTACAGCAGTAACACCCAGAACAGTTACATGACACACTAGGGCAGTTCTTGCTTCTTGAAATGGACATGGCAATAACTCTATCTTCAGTGTCTTTCACAGTGTTTTTGACTACATCCATCAGTGGCAAAAGCACATAAAAACAAATGAATTGATTATTTGGTTTCATTCTGTTGTATTGTATTACACACACACACACACACACACACACACAATTTATATGTGCGTATATATATGTTTAGACATATACACATATACACACAAAGTTTATACAGGCACTTTATTGGAAACGGCCTGTTTCTGCTTCTCAGTGTCATTTGTTTCTATAATATAAGACAATTTTTAATAATAATACTTACGTGACTTTTTTTTCTTAGATTTGTTTCTGTTACAGTATGTGCCTCACATTCTCATGCCCAGGAATGATGAATTGAAATTGTAGTTCACAATTTTAATTTTTGATGCTAATATCTCTAAAATCCAGTTCTCTTAACTGTTTAAAAAAGAACTATTATGAACATTTAAAAATACAATTAAAAAAACAAACTATATATTACTGAATGTTCTATAATAATCTCCCAAAAAGGATAATTAGTTTTATTTCTCATTTTAGAACTTCAGTCACTATTTACAGACTCCATTAAGAACATAATAATGGACTGAGGAAATGGGTTAGTGTCACATAAGCACGAGTTCCTAAGTAAAATATTCAAGAGCCAATATCAAAGGCTGGATATGTCAACAAACACCTACAACTCCAGCACTGGAAAGATGAGACCACATTTGAGGATTACTTCCTAGCCATTGTAGTTGAATCAGTGAGGTCTTGGTTTAATAAAATAAATAAATAAATAAAAAACTTGTCTTAAATAAGTGGAAAAGAATTAGTAAGGAAGCCATTTGATATCCACCTCTGGCTTCGAACAACATGTGCTCATATACAACACACACACACACTATATATATATATTTATATATTGAAGTAAATGTTGTATAGCACTAGCCTCTGTCTCTACATTTGCTACAACAAAAAGTAGAAATAATCAACATTTAGAAATTATACTATTTAGTAAATTAATTTGTGCATTATATTTGTATATGTTTGTTGTGTGTTTAAGGTCATTGAATTTAATTTAAATACATTAAATCACAAATGAAAAATAAGAAAATACAAGAAGAAAATAGATGAAAATATAGTAAGATATTTTTTCTATTTTGACATTGTAAAATAAAAGCTAAATCCACTGTAGTTTATTGTTATGTGCATTTTACCTGCAAAATAAGTGAACTATAACTAATGATATCATTATTGCAGCAAATGTACTGAAGAGTTAATGGAATTGGATGGCATTTATGATTGAATATACACTCTCTGTGCTTTTTAGCCTTGATTTCCTCTGTTAATTACCAACTGTTGTAGCGAGGTTTCTTGGTCCTGGGTTATCAGAGGCTCAAACGCACAGGTCTTCCATGCCAAACCCCTTAGCCACCTGCTGAAGCTGCTCAGGCCCCCGGAAATGGCTCAGACACTTATACTAACTTCATGCTGTTTGGTCTACAGCTCAGGCACATTGTTAGCCTGCTCTTACATCTTAACCCAACCTATTTCTATTAATCTGTCTGCCATGTGGACTGTGGCTCCCCTGTGTTCCTTACATGTTTCTTCTTGGGCAGCTGGTCCTTCTGTCTGACTCTGCCCTACTTCTACTACCTATGCTCTGATTTCTTCTCCTACTTTTTCTATGGGGCCTGTCATGGGTCAAAACAGCTCCTTTATTTAAAGATTGACATTCACTGATATTCACAGCATTCAGAAAGGCATTTCCACATCACCTCCCCCTTTCTGTCTAATCAAAAAGGAAGTTTTCAATTTTAACATAGCAAAATTACATATAATAAAGTAGCCATCAAGCAAGAATTACAGTTATAATATCTAGTCTATTTGTATTTAGCAAAATTAACGAAAATACTCTTATCATCTTCCTTATTTTTATGAATCTAAAGTTTCATATCCAATATACCTTTCAAATGACTAAGAAAAACTATACCTATAGCTATCTGATCTTCACTACATCAAAGACCACAGAAGGATATATTTACCCAATAAACCAGAAGTGAAAGCAACTTCCAAAATCTAGAAACAACAGAGATGACACCTATCTGTGTGGACATTCACCCAAAGTACCTTTATAAAGTTGGGGCATCCATCTTCAGCCTACAGGCTCACAGTCTCTTTTCAGTGAAGCAGGAAATCTGCTCTGCCCATTCTGGTACAGTTCATCAGTTGCTTCTCCTCGAGTTCTCAAGAATGTCTGATAATTTTCTCTGCAAACCAGGAAAATGAACGACCATCTCAGCTTGTTTGGTGAAAGTTCAGAGGTCACCTTCCTATAGAAACTGCATGTCCAGTTTAAACAACATACTGTCAAGCAGTCAATATAAGAACAGGTTCATGTACAGTGGCTAATGGAGGCCACAAAGAAACTAAACTCCATATGGAGTTTCTTTGATGCCCATTTTTCTCTTGAAGTAAATTTGTGCTTCCAGGAGAAGACCTGTCTCACTGTCCAGAAAAGTCTAAGTTTTAAAACATTTTAAATGCCATATTCTGTAGGTCTTAGAAGTATTTGAAGTTGCCTATCTAATTGAATTATATCTTTGTATACCTAAAAATCTATCTAACATGCATTTCTTAATTATACAATTATAAATCAGTTACATAAACTTTATATCTTAAACAAGAGTAGAAAAATACATACAGTATAAGAGAATTGACCTTAAATTTATATCAATAAACTAAAATCCATACCAATGTAAAACATTTTGAGATTAATAGCTAATTTCCTGATCTAAGTAAATCAATAACATAATTTTTTAAAAAATTCATTCATATACCATATCCCCTTTTTCTTCTTAGAAAGAGATAACTATGACCATTAACCATTTATAATAAAAACAAACATTTATAAACAATATTTCTGGAATTTGGGTGTAGTTTTCCATTACTACTTCCTGCTGAGTACAGGGCATTGAAAATCTCTTGTGTTCCTGAGTCTGGATCATAGTCTGCAGCCCTGAAGCTGATATGGCCATCTCTTCCCATCAGAGGTTTTTTTCAGGGGTTTTTGGGTGATGAATCCATATTTGCCTGGAAGAATCCACAGGTTCTCATCTTCTGTGGAAACAAAAGCAGAACTCTTCCAGAGCAATTAATCCTTAAACATGAATTTCAAAATCAAATTACCTTTAAAATACATATTCTTGTTTAACTTAGTAGCCTTTGCATTTGCAATCCATTGTCTTTCTGCAGTTAGCTCATTAACAGTTAAGAAAGTAAAAGAAAACACAATAACTACCAAAATCCAGATTTTGTGTCTATTTTCCATCTTTACATGGCTTATTATAATTTTAATACTCTACTTCTCTTTTTAAAGACTTTTTCTACCTTCTTTCTTTTCTCTCTGAAGCCTATGTACCTATTATACACATTGTTGCCCATTTATAGGGTTTTTCTTATCTGAATCTATTTTATTGTGAATCCTTAATCATCTTCCAACCATAAGAGCTTTTAAAATACACTCTTAAAGAGCTGCATAGTTTTTCAGATAAAGCTGAATCAGTAAATTCTCTTAAAGGCACTGTGTCTCTGTTCATGGCCAGCAAACAGAACAGACCCAAGAAAATGCTGCTACTAAGAAATTGTCTTTTTTTCTTTTTTGTTCAAAATATACAGAAACCTTAAATCAATCACATGCTACTGAGTCTTCTGTGAGACTTCAGGAACTGGCCTGATTACAGCTTACAATGCCTACTACCAGTCTGCCAGTGGCAATTTGAATGTGATCTGGATGCCACGCTTTCTTTGTACAATGACCTGCTTCGAGATTTCTTGGCCCTGGGTGGCCAGAGGCCCACACCTACAGGCCTGCCCTGCCAAACCCCTTAGCTGCCCACTGCAGTTGCTCAGGCCCCAAGAAATGACTCAGATGCTTATACTAACTTCATGCTGTTTGGTCTACAGCTCAGGAACATTGCTAGCTTGCTCTTACATCTTAAATCAACCCATTTCTATTAATCTTTCTGCCATGTGGCCCATGGTTCCTCTGTGTTCCTTTCATGTTTCTTCTTAGATATCTGGTCCGTCTGTCTGATTCTGCCCTACTTCTACATATTCTCTGATTTCTCCTCCTACTTTTTCTATGGTCCCTGTCATAGGCCAAAACAGCTTTTTTATTTAAAGATTGATATTCATAGCATACAGAAAGGCATTCCCACATAAATCAACAAAGCTCATCCTTTTATATATTGAGCATTGCAGAGCTTATCTTCTTTATTCCCATTTCATGTTTTTGCCAATAATAATGATTCAATTAACAATAAAAACTCAAAATGCAATAAGATCAACATAACATATTTTTTGTTTTGTTAGAACTGGACATTTACCACAAATTGATATATTTTTATCTTTCTAATAACTGCATAACAATTGATTCTGCATTCCATTTTAATATCATTAAGTTCCTTGTTTACTTACCAGAATATGAGTCACACTAGTTTTGCATCAATTTTATTTTTATTAAAAGTAACTTTTATTTATTTTTAATATATAAAAATGTAGATGTTCTTACAACTCATAAGTTATATTAGTAATTATTTAATTATAAAATAAATTATGAATACCACAGTTTCACATTTTGTAAATTCTAATTTTTTGTCTGTCTGTTTCTAAGGATCTATGTCAGGACCTCAAAAAAAAAATGAAAAGCACTCTACCATTGCACTAAATTTTTAGAAAATAATCTGGATGAATTTATAATTTTATGATGCTTCATATATTTTGTTGACTTAAGATTGTTAATAAAGGGCAACTACTTGCTTGTTACATGTATACAACATAGGTATTAAAAACTGTATGCCTCTTATGTTTGATCATTGGGATAGACGATTTTCTTTAGGGGAAGAATTTAGGATCTCAGTGTTGCTGACTAATGTCTTATCAAAGCTGTTTTTTCCAATGTGTATGAGCTTCATCCATTTTTCTAAAAGCCTGAAAACAAAAATTAAAATAGCTCCATTATAGGAAATAATTCTAACAACCTTCTAAACTCATGCAGAATGTTTTCTAGCTTTCAGATTTGAACATGAGAATTAACTGAACTTCTATATGTCAACTACTCTTTGGAAAGGAACTAAGGCATTGATTCCCCCATGTTTCCAGATAACCATTCCATGCTGCAGTTTTAAGGAACTATTGGAAAGAGAAAAAATGTATAACTGTTCACATTTACCTACTTCATCTGAAATCAAATATAATACAAGAAGTGATATGAGTTTTTATCATTGGAAGAGTAACAAAATTATTAATTTAAATTCATATCTAGGGAAACCTTGCAGAGAAATTACAGTTGTGATGAGGGTGCTGAGCATCACTGATCCACAGGGAGGCTCAAGGTTTTTTGTTTTGTTTTGGTTTTTTTTTTTTTTTTCCAAAAGTGCTATTAAGTCTTATAAGAGAGATTATTTTGGTTTATCTAACTTCCTGTCCTTCGGTGATGTATGAGAACATCTTATATGTGAATGGTGCTAGAATATAGTCTACAAAGGAATTATTCCTTAGTAAAATAAAATATAAAAAGAGATAGAGAATAGTTCAGGGAACAAAGGCAAGTAAAATGTGTGTATCTTTCTATGGAAAAAGATAATTATTTTTTTCTATAAGTGAAAGCTTATCAGAGTTTAGCCAAAGGATGCAGACACACATACACATACGGAGAATTCAACAAATGAATTTTAACCAATAAAAGAAGCTCTACTTCATAAGCTTTTTATTTGCACTAAAATTTGTGAGTCAAATTAAAAAACAAAAAATACTTGGAAATCTTTTCAAACATAATTCAGAAGTTTTACAAAAAGTTGTCGGGAGGGACAGTATGATAAGGTGAATAATCACTGAAGTCTACAGACATGTTCTTATAATTTGTGACTAAGTTATATTCTTAGATGGAACTTTATAGATAGAAGTAAATTTATACTATTAAAACTATATGATTCCTAGGTAAGCCATGTGTTCTTGAAAAGTTGTATTGAAGAACACAATGAGGCAGAACAGCCAGGGGACAAAGGAGATGTAACAGTAATAGCAGAGGGGAGGAATCATCCAGAAAAGTCAATAAAAATACTATTTATATTAAAGTGATAAGAATAAAACACTGGAAAATGTAGACTATAAGTCATCTGCATGCAGATCACATACAGACATGAATAAAGTCAACAAATCTTTTGAAGGGTTCAACATAACATGAACATTTGACTTGTAGTATTCCGAACCTAAGAGAATGAACCTTTGTTGTTCAAGTCATTAAATGTGTACAAGTTTGTCATTATGGCAATGGGAAACCAATATAGCATGTGTGTATGCAGTTTTGGGTCATGAAATTAGAAGTGTGACCACAAGAAGAGAAAAAAAAATATTGTATGAGTGGTAGAAAAGAAAGAAAAACAATAGTCAAAGACAAGCAACACAAAGTTAGTACTAATAGAGGAGAGGAGGGTAACCATTAAGAAGCCTGCAGTAACAAGGTGTAGGATGTGCAAAAAGGATCAACAGAGCAGTGAATCCTAAGTACACCTCTATAGTATAACAAGGTCATCTTTCAGGATTAGTTTTGGATTGTTATTGTTAACTCATTTGAGTTGGGGACTGTTATCTCAGTTTACAGCTATTCATGTCTTCTGTAATACAGTAATCCACTATGTCTTCAAACTTGACATCTCTGGGACAGATATTGGATCAACACAAAGACAAGCTCATCCATGTGCATCTCCCAAAGTCTCTGGAGTGCACACAACAGAATCATGTTATGAAGAAACATAATTATTTGTCTTTGCTAATTTTTCAATCTACATTTTCTTTAACTTAAGTGATTTTACTTTTCATCTTTCAAAGAGAAATTAATCTCAGTTTATCTATTGCATTCAACATGTCTCTATTTCATTATCTTAATCCTTGAACATCCAAAGAATGTGCTTATAATCTTTTTTATTTCTTAATGCCTAAAGATAGGGAATCATTTTAGTCAATATTGAAATATTTTTTAGAAATTTTAAATTATGCAATATATTTTACATATTGTTAAGTAATTAGTTAATTAGTTTTATTATTGATCAGAAGTTTATTTAATACTGATTTTTAAAAGATATTTATTGAAATAAAAACAGTTTTTATCGGGTCAACTATCAGTCTGTGTGCATTATAGAAGAGGAAGATATTATTTAAAGAATATTATTAACTGAAGATTTAGACATCTAGTTCAACTGCTTTGTTGAGTGATTCAGTGCAAATTTTACTTATTCTTAAATTCAGGCCTTTTTTTTTAACATTGTTAACATACTGAACCCAATTAATTTATAATCAGCTCTATTCACACATAATAGTTTATATATTTTGAATGATGCGTATTGGGCAATCTCATTCAACTTGAGACTTTAAATCACTTTGCAGTTTATTCATTAAAATAGTTATTTAAGTATATTAATCAAAATCTACTTGGGAAAATTCATATTTTCTCTTTAGCAATGTAGCCATTCTTTCTTATTATTATTACTGTTCATGACAACTACCGCTCACTGTCTTCAAAGAATAGCTTTTTATCAAGGGACCTATATGCTTTACAACAGTATTGATAGGCCACCTAACTCAATTTTTATATGGTGTTGATTTCATTTTATTTTTCTCTTCATGCACTCCTGTTGGATCTCTCAGGAACTATCTAGCCTCTGAATTTAAAAAAAAAAAAGTTGACATTTGAATGGCTTTTTCTGTATGCACTATAGTTAAATTTCAAAGGTATAAATGCAATAAAACTTATGTTCTTAATAAATGAATACTGTATTATTTCATTGTTCACTCTATTTTGTTATATACTTCATCCATTAACCATACCTTATTTAGTATGTTTACCAAATGTTCATAATGAAGAATTATTTAAAACAAATTTACATTATTGAATAAAAACCTTTAAGGAAGGAAACACATGTGCTCCATTAAATACATATGAGACACAAACTAGAATACACAGAAGTTTATGGAAACACACTGATATTTATGAAGAGCATTATAAATGTGATGGTTAATGAAGAGTTAATGGTAAGTAAGCATAATCTAATGCTTTGACAGTTAAGAACAGAGCATAACAGTTTATTCTCCTATAAAGGTTAAGCAGAATTAAAAGTTGTATTATAATTGTAATTAAATACCTTATAGCTGAAAGGCAAAATGCATAAGTTAAAAAATAAACACTACATATAATAAGATTCTGATTATGGAAGATAATATTGAGATATTTTCTATGTATCTAGGTTATAACAGATGTAAACGTAGAGGTCACAGACACCATTCAATGTCTGATTGTTAAAGTGACTATCTTAAAACTACACATGAGGTGGTAAGTTAATAAATATCTGTGTTTGATTTCCAAATAATTTATTGGATCCATACCATTTTTACATATTTTTGTGAATTTTGATGGAGTCTGTTTTTGTTTAACATGACTGGTACTTTTAACTTTCATTGCTTACAGATTTTTTTACTTTTAGAAATTAAAATGATTATACCATTTTCACCATTTCTTTTATCCTTCCAACCCCTCCCATGATTTACATGTTGCTCCCTCTCTAATTCATGCCTTTTAATATGCTTATATTCATAAATATAAAATATCTTTTTAAGTTTGTTTAATATTACTTGCTTGTATATAACCATTATGGCGCTCATAACTGGACAAAATAATTTACCCACCCTCAGAATCTTTTAATTTCCTATACTTATTTGTAGGGAAGTAGAGCCCTGTGAGTAATGTTCTTTTCTCTTTCCATGTTAGTGAGTCTGTTGGTGTTGGCAGACAGATAGTAGAGGCTTACAGTTGAATATTTCTTTTCTTCTATAGAAGACACGATTTCATAGCCAAATTCTTGGTCATCTGGGTCTTAACATCTTTTTACCCCATCAGCAATAATGTTTCCTGAGCTTTTGGTAAGTAAGTGGTTTTGTAGATGTTTCTATTGGGGCTAGGTGCAGCAGGAATCTTCATGCTCTACATTTGACTAGCTGTTGTTTCCCATAATGATCTTCATTTATTGCAAAGATTAACATTTTTTATTATGTGTGAGAGGTACATTTATCTGTGAACATATGCATACTTTTTTTTTTTAGAATACTGATATAAAGTGTGCTGTTTTAGTAAAAGATAATGATCACAGAAGTTGTTTTTTTTTCTCAAACTGTATAAATTCTCTAGCACTGTGAAGTAGGATATGTTTCCAGTGCCAGATACAATTTTCTTCCTTTTGATTTGTCCTGAAGTGTAATTAGACAGTTGTTGGTTACTACAAAGACTTTGTACCACCTCTGTATCTGTTAAAATATCTTTCCATGAATTATTTATTTTTTCCCTGTGAGGGAAAAACACTATACTGTATAGAAATATATTAATCACGTAAAAATAGAAGTTCCTTTTAAGTAAATCTTGGTAGAAATTTTATAATAATTTATTACTGCTAAGTTTATTTATACCTAAATGTGTAGTTAAATTAACTATATAATTTGAAGTTTAAATATAAAGCTTAAGATAGAGTGTTGAAATTGAAACAAATTTTCACCTATGAAAGGCATTGTCTCTTCAAAATAAAATTAGGAGACAAGGAAAAGATTTGAAGATATATTGGATACTTAACTTGTAAGCCAGTTTACAGAGTAATAATAGAGCTCTTCTGAAGATTAGAAGATGTTGGTTGTATATTGCACAAATCCTAATTGTTCTTATAATAATAAACCCAGAGTCAGATATTGTTGAAATGGAACAATCTGAGAGACAGAGTAACAACCCAGAGCCACTTCTCCCCTCTCTGAATCCTCAGGCCACAAGGATTAGATCTTGTATCTACAAATTCTTAGACTGAATATTTGAAGCAAAGGGAGACACAGGCTGAAATGGAAGAGAGGAAAACTACTATCCCCTCCTTCCTTATATAACTTTCTCTTTCTCATTTTGTTTTAACCTTCTTCTTAGTGCTGTGATTTAAAGGCATGCGTGTTTTCCAAGGACCGGGAGCAGAGGTATAGAATCCCAGGCGCTGGGATTAAATGTGCCACCATTGCCTGGCTGTTTCTCTCTAAGACTGGATCGTCCTCAAGTATCCCAGTGTTGTCTTGAACTCACAGAGACTAGGAAAGATCTCTCTTTCTGCCTCCTGAGAACTAGTACTAAAGGCATATGTCTCCATTGCCTGACCTTAAAGGCATATGTCTCCACTGCCTGACCTCTATGGCCATAATTCTGTAGTGGGCTCTTTTTTCTGATATTCAGACAATTTTTATAAGATACCCAATATATCACCAATTTTACAGTATTGGAAAAAAGTGAAAGCATTAAGTTTTGGGGTCTAGATTACAACACAAGAGGTTTAAATATGTTTAGAAAAATACATGAATAAGTTTATATAACATAATCTATATAATATAATATAAATGAAATAAAACTAAATCTCAAATAGAACAAAATGGCACCTTGTTTACAGACTTATATACACAAATACAGAACAATTTAGATAAAATTTATCAAACATTTTGATAAAAATATTGCAAACATATTAAGGAAAGATTTTTTAGAGAGAACAAAAAGTTAAAATTTATTTAAAGTGAAAACAGTTTACAAATTAAAGGCCATTCTTCAACGGATAAAATAAATATGGCAGGCTTATTTTTAATAAATGGATTTCTCTCATACAAACTTCAATAATACAACATCAACAACAATCAGCAGAAATATTTTAACAGTCATTTCAACAAAGTTAATTTTTATTAAACAAAGACAACAAGATATTCAGTCTCTCCTATGCCTTTAGGGAAATTCAAATACTTATTATTTATAGGTACATTCATCGATAGTTGCTGATAATCATGTTACAGACACTTTGAGAAAACTTGTCAGTTTTTAAGATGCTAAACATACACATACTACATCATGAAGTTTTTTCACTCATAGGTATTTGCTTAACGCAAAGTTTATGTTCACATAAACTTTTATAAGGCCAAATCCATACATCATTTATATTTTTATAATATATTGAAAGAGTGCATATAATAGAAATCCAATAGTGATTATTGTAAAGCGTTATGGGTTTAGGAAAGGAGACTGAGTTCAAAACACAATGAGGATTCCTTTAAGAATTAATCTTTATTAATCATGATAAATGGCTGTTAAAGATTAATGTGATGAGTTTTATGATTCTAAGTATATAAATCACAATATCTTCCAAAGAAAAATAATGACAAATTATAAAAACATTAGTTAATTATATCTCAATAAACTAATTGTTAAAAAGAGATTAAAAAGGAAATTTTATGATTAACTGTTCAAATTATTAGGCAAACAGAAATCTGCGGTATGCATATGTAGCTCCAGAGAAAAAGATTCAAGTCTTTGAAGACAAAATTGAAAGAAATAAGAAAGAAATTATTAATAAAATTATGTTTGACTTTCTGTCTCAGCAACTAAAAATAAAATTTAACATCAAATGAAATGTAAGAGATATCAGTCATCATAAATAAATACATCATCAATAGCAGTAAATCTCAATCAATACCATAATCTAAATCACAACCACAGAAATCATAATCATTAAATCCCTAGCAACTGTTTTTGTTGTGTTAATGATGTACCTGTTTTGATTTAATGTTTTATGATTGCTTGCATACATGTGTGCTTGTACACCATATGCATGACTTGTGCTCACAGAAGCTAGAGTCATCATTAAATCCCATGCATCTATAAGTAGCTGTGAGCTGCCATGTAAGTACTGGGAACTGAAACCAGGTTTTCATTATTAGCAACTATTTAAATACTAAAACCATCTTTCTCACTGTTTAGAAATATTCTCTCAGAATATGAAAGCAACCCAAGTGTCCTTTGGTAGAATAATCTGTGAATTTTTAGACAATGAAATATTACCCAGTATTCAAAAAGAATGAGTTATACATTCTGAAAGCTGGATGAAAATTAATTAATTGTAATATAATAATGAAGCCAGTATGTTAACACTATAAAGTACACCATTCCATATATAAGATCCTGGTGAATGCTAAAACTATAAAGAGAAGTAAGTGGTGGGTTGCTATAGGTTAAATACTTTAAGTACAATAAAACCAATTGTATGATTCTGTGGTAGATATATTCTAGTAGATATTTGTTCAAAATCATACAATGTGCCATATTGAGAATGAATGCTATTGCTATTGTACTGAGAGCCTCTGGATTAAAATTATTTCAATATAGGCTTGTCTATTGTAAATAAAAACTCTAATGAGAGATATTGATATTGAAGCAATCTGTGCATATTTCCAGATAAAGGAGGATTTCTGTACCTTCTTTTCAATATTGTTCTGAAATTAAAATTCTCATAAAAATCACATAAATTGACAGTAATATGTCTTTGCTGGTATAAAGAATTTGTAGTAAAACCAGAGAACCTACTTCAATCCTATGAAAGCACATAGTGGACAGAGCAAACTGATTCCTCAGAGTTGTCCTGTGACTTGAGATATGAATAAAATCATGGTCCTATTACCACATTGTAAACATATAAATAAAGATACATAGATAAATGTAATAAAAATTTCTGAATTTCAAATGTTTCCTTTTTTATTTAAAAAGGTGTTTTTCATATCTACCCTTGCCCCTCCCTTCCTTCTTCCCAGTCCCTCCAAGTCCTTCCTCAACCTCCCATCACCCCATTCCCCAAGGAGGACAAGGAGTCCCATGTTGGGTCAGTTCAGGTTGGAATATCCAGTTGAGGTAAGTTCAATCCCTCATCCCAGTATTAAGGCTGAGGTAGTTGTAGGAAATGGGCTCTGACATGGCAGAGCCTCTTGCAGTAGGACCAGAGTATGTTCCAGGTGCAAAATATCAAATATTAAAATTAAGGCGTATGTCCTTCCTTCCCCAAATGATACAAGTATGTTATCAATAGCTCATAATTCCTTCCTTGTTTACACCAGTACTGGAATTAATTAGAATAAGTTATGGACATAATATTGAAAGATAAATAAATAACAAAAGTTGTTAGACTTTCCTTCCATTTTCTTTTCCTGTAAATGTTTGTCTTTGTTTTAGATTAAAATTTATTTTTATTATGTCAGCACTTATGGTTTTAATTTTCTTAAAATTTTATTCATAGATGTTATTGTACCATAGCAGTATCAATTTATTTATATATATTGTTTACAAATAAATATTGTATGTGAGAGTAAGATGCCTTAATGTTACTCTGTTCATTCAACATTTGATTTCAGCACATTAACTGTGTTTTTTCCACCACAAATCATTCATAGTCATTATTAAAATGAATCTTATTGTAAATAATTCCTTAGCATGGCCCTGTGAAAGATGTAAAAATGATAAATTGTCAAGAGAATTAAATCATTTGGATTAACAGCATAATTTATAGATCTTTAAAAATTTTGTTTTGAAACTGGAAAAAAATGTGATTATTTAAAGTATTTTCATGGAAAAAAGAAACAGAGTTGTAGAGTGGGGTTTGGTAATCCCGGGTGGCCAGACACCCAGACCCTGCCATGCCAGACTCCTTAGGCACCTGCTGCTGATGCTCAGGCCCCCAGAAATGACTCAGATTATTATATTAACTTCATGATGTTTGGCTTATGGCTTAGGCACATTGCTAGCTTGCTCTTACATCTCAACTCAACCCATTTCTATTAATCTGTCTGCCACGTGGCCTGTGGCTCCTTTGGGCTTCAGGCTTGGTCTCTCTGACTCTGCCCCACTTCTTCTACCTATGCTCTGATTTCTCTTCCTACTTTTTCTATGGTGACTGTCATAGGCCAAAACAGCTCCTTTATTTAAAGATTAATATTCACAGCATACAAAAAGGCATTTCCACATCACCTCTCCCTTTCTGTCTAATCATAAATGAAGGTTTCAATTTTAACATAGCAAAATTACATATAACAAAATAGCCATTAAGCAAGAATTACAGATACAATATCTAGTCTATTTGTATTTAGCAAAATTAAAGAAAATATTATATCAACTACCTTATCCTTATGAATCTAAAGTTTCATATCCAATATACCTTTCAAATGACTAAGAAAAACTATACCTATAACTATCTGATCATCAACTACATCTAAGTCCACAGAAGGATATATTTACCCAAGTAAAGCAGAAGTGCAAGCAACTTCCAAAATCTAGATTTGACAGAGATGAGACCTTTCTTCCTGGACAGTCACCAAAAGTTCTTTTATAAAGTTGGAGCATCTATCTTCAGCCTACAGGCCCAGAGTCTCTTTTCATTTTAGTGAAGCAGGAAATCTTTTCTCTCCATTCTGGTACAGTTCATCAATGGCTTCTTCTCAAGTCCTGAAGAATGTCTGACTGTTTTCTCTGCAAAGCAGGAACCTGAAGGACGATCTCGGTTTGTTCTGCCAAAGTTCAGAGGTCACCTTCCTATGGAAACAGCATGTCCACTTTTAACAGCCTACTGTCAAGCAGGTAATATAAGAACAGGTTCATGTCCATTGACTAACTGAAGCCACAAAGAAACTAATCTCCATATGGAGTTTCTCAGATATCCATTTTTCTCTTGAAGTGAATTGGTTCTGCCAGGAGCAAATCTGTCTCATTGTCCAGAAAAGTCTAAGTTCTTAAAACACTTTAAATGCCATATTCTGTAGGTCTTAGAAGTATTTGAAGATTACCTATCTAATTGAATTTTATCTTTGTATACCTACAAATCTATCTAACATGTATTCCTTAATTATACATTACAATTTTAAATCAGTTTCATAAACATCATATGTTAATCAAGAGCAGAAAAATACATACAGCGCAAAAGAATTGACCTCAAATTCATATCAATAAACCAAAATCCATACCAATGTAAAACATTTTGAGATTAACAGCTGATTTCCTGATGTAAATAAATTCAATAATCTTATTTTTTTTAAAAAAATCATTCATATATCATATCCTCTTTTTCTTCTTAGAAAGAGATTAACTATGAACATTAACCAGTTATAATGAAAAAAATATTTATAAACAATATTTTGGGAATTTGTGTGTAGTTTTCATTACTACTTCCTGCTGAGTATGGGGCTTGAACATCTTATGGATTCTTGAGACTGGATCATTGTCTGCATCCCTGAAGCTGATAAGACCATCTCTTCCCATCAGAGTTTTTTTTCAGGGGGTCTTGTTTGATGAAACCATATTTGCCTGGAAGCAATCCAAAGGTTCTCATCTTCTGTGGAAACAAAATCAGAACTCTTCCAAAGCAATAAATCCTGAGACTCAAATTTCAAAATCAAAATACCTTTAAAACATATATTCTTGTTTAACTTAGTAGCCTTTGCATTTGCAATCCATTGTCTTTCTGCAGTTAGCTCATTAACAGTTAAAAAATTGAAAGAAAACACAATAACAACCAAAATCCAGATTTTGTGTCTATTTTCCATCTTTATGTGGCTTATTATATTTTTATTACTTATTTTCTTTTTAAAGACTTTTTCTATTCTCTTTCTTTTCTCTATGAAGACTATGTATCTTTTATACACATTGTAACCCGTTTATAGGTTTTTTTCATCTGAATCTATTTTATTGTGGATCCTTAATCATCTTTTGTAGGGGTATTGTCTTGTTTCATGGTAAATAATTGTCCCACCCACTGGTTTAATAAAAAGAGCTGATTGGCCAAAGGCAGGCAGGAAGTGTAGGCGGGGCTACCAGACTAAGAAAATCTCTGAGAACAGAATGCCAAGAAGAGCACCAGAGAGAAGCCAGAGAAAGCAGAGGACAACCATGCTGCTCTAAAGAAAGGTACCGGTACCGAGCCATATGGCTGAACAAGAGACATGGGTTAGATGAAGGGTAGAGAGCTAGCAAGTGATATGCCTGGGCCTGAGGCTGATCAGCCAAAAACTAATGAAAGCATCTGTGTGTCTGTGTAGGACTGCGGGGCTGCAGGTCTGTGGGTCTGTGGGTCTGCGGGTCTGTGGACCTAATCTTTGAGGTTAGGCCCGAAAGTCTGGGCCAGAAACCTCATGCTACAATCTTTCAACCAGAAGAGCTTTCAAAATACACTCTCTTAAAGAGCTGCATAGTTTTTGTAGATAAAGCTGAATTGGTAAGTTCCCTTAAAGGAACCTCGTCTCTGTTTGTGGCCAGCAAACAGACCAGACTCAAGAAAATTCTGTTACTAAGAAACCGTCTTAGTTTCCTTTTTGTTCAAAATAAACAGAAATCTAAAATCAATCACATGCTACTGAGTCTACTGTGGGACTTAAGAAACTGGCCTAGTTGCAGCTTACACTGCCTGCCACCAGTCCACTGGCGCCATTTTGAATTTGACCAGGATGCACTCTTTCTTTGTACAATGACCCACTCTAGATACACAATTTGGAAGTTGCTTTTGCTCAGCTTCTGCTAAAACCCTTTTAAAACTTTCTCAGGCATTAAGTGAATATTTGATCCACATTGGACGACATCTGTAGTAGTGGCATTTCTTAGTCCTGCGTGGCCAGAGCTCCAGACCCTGCCATCCCATACCCCTTAGCCACCTGCTGCTGCTGCTCAGGCCCCTAGAAATGACTCAGATGCTTATATTGACTTCATGGTCTATGGCTCAGGCACATTTCTAGCTTGCTCTTACATCTTAACTCAACCCATTTCTATTAACCTGTCTGCCAAGTGGCCCTTGGCTCACCTGTGTTCCTTACATGTGGATCCTTTGGGCTTCAGGCTTGGTCTTCTGACTGTGCCCCACTTCTCCTACCTATGGTCTGATTTATCTTCTTACTTTTTCTATGGTGCCTGTTATGGGCCAAAACAGCTCCTTTATTTAAAGATTGATATTCATAGCATACAGAAAGGCATTTCCACATCACAGAGTTCTTTCTTCCTTCCTTCCTTCCTTCCTTTCTTTCTTTCTTTCTTTCTTTCTTTCTTTCTTTCTTTCTTTCTTTCTTTCTTTCTTTCTTTCTTTCTTTCTTTCTTCCTTCCTTCCTTCCTTCCTTCCTTCCTTTCTTTCTTTCTTTCTTTCTTTCTTTCTTGTTTTCTTGCTTCTTGCTTTCTTTATTACTTACTTTTTTCCTGTTTAAAGTGTATCATCTAGCTAGTGGCCTGACTAAAATTCTATGGCCCAAGGACAAGATATTCAGCCACACAACCAAGTACCTAAAATGATACCTATGCAAAGCAAAAGACAAAGTGAAGAGAGCAAAAAAAATTGTGTTAGAGAAAGGAAGATTGCCATCATACAGAAAAGCTTATACAACTAAGCACGACATTCTTTCTCAAAAATTTACCAGTAGTAGTAATTCAGCACAGATATAAGGCACTGCTTTCTATGCCTGACTGTTGATAGACCCATTTCTGTGTAGGTCTAGTGTGAGTACCTAGAGCAGTTATGGGTTCATAATTCCAGTGGCTATTTTTAAAGAAAAAAGACTACAGGAATATTTTAATGCATATTATATATTATAAACTGTACTGACATATTTTAAATTAGAATACTATGAGAAATAAAAATCTAATTTCAAGAGATCTTTGATTTTTAGATGAAAATTTTAATAATACACATAGGAAAAAAATGAATTTTGGTCTATTGAATAGTTATACAAAATGAATAGAATGAAGGAGAAAGAAAATAGTGGACGCATCCATTAGAAAAAAGACAAGGTGAAAAATTAAATAGGACATTTTTGAGAACTAAAATTTTAAATAACTTCAACACATCCTAAACAATACAGATAAGGTGAAAAAACAGAACCACTTAAAATGTTTAAATGAAGACACCCCCTTAATTCAAATTTAGTTTTGAATTGAACAAGCAATTTCACACTACAAGCAGTCATAAATAGGACTAAATTCCCTTTAGTAACACACTATTTATCTTTGTGCTTCACTGAATTCAAAGAAAATCATTTTTCAGAATATAAGCAATTAACTTCTCATTTTATTCCTGTTCTATGAAAGGACATTATCAGAAAAGCATGGGATTAGGAAGCTATCAGTTATTGTTAGTGTATGAAATTTCAATTTAGTGAAATATGTAAAATCCTGAAGGCAGTAAGGACCAAAGCAGGGAACCCATTTTGTTTTCACTGGTTATTTACATCATATCTTTGCTAACCCAATAATTTTTCTGCTGATTCAAAATGAATATCTTTTAAAATTAGGGATTATTTCATGTTACATACTCTCTTCGTTGAATAGCATGGGAAAAACGTATGGAAAGGGCTGAGAAATCCCTTTCTATAAAAAGATGTTACTTTACTGACCTAGAAGATCCAAAAGAACACTAACACTCAAACACTTTGACATATTATAAACGTATATTGACATGTTGCTTCTAACGTTTACAATGGATTTTTGTTTGTTTGCTTGAGGTTTATTTCAACATATTGGGTGCTTTCATCAAGTTACTACCCATAGGACACACATACATCACCTAGCCCTCAAACAATATTGGTATTTATAAAATAAAAACATATAGTTGAAGATTAAAGCTACACATTCAGCTTAAGTTGTAAAAGCTAATTTTATGGAAGATAGTAACATAGATTACAACATTTTCTTAAAGGCAAGTTAAACAGGTTGACTACACAGGTGGCTAGTGAAATAAGTACATTAGATTTAAATGATTTTAAGCTATATCATTAACTTGATTTTAAAGCTGAAATTCAGTTACTGAAGTCAAGATGTATTTTTCAAAAGCCATTTCCAGAGAACTAAAACATATGGGCAGTTATGCAGTGAAAGAAAATAAATCAATGAAACAAATACAGTACATAGCATTGACTTTGATAGTCAAATATTTGCTTGCTAATATACTTCAGTGGGTGATTTCATCCTTAGTATAGTTTTCCTTAACAGTAGTTTGAGGCAAAGTTTATATTCTTCATTTTTATTTATTTGAATCTATTGAAGAGTAACTTATAAAGAGGAAATGTAATATACTAGAGTATAGAAAATGCACAAGGATAAATGTTCCACTAAATGTATCTCTGCTTCAATAGCTTCTTACTAAAACTTGTTGCTAGGATCCACACAACTATGAAGTATTACCTCAGTTGGTATCAACAAGGCTGACCTAACAGAGACAAGGGTCCTGGTGAAGTTAAAGCCAACATTCAAGTTTTGGTGTGAATTACCTTTGAATGTGTCAGCTGTTTCCTGCAGAGGATTTCTTGTGTGTGATGAAAACTTTCTCATTTCCTTGAAATTTATTTCAATGAATCTTGAGAAGTGTGCTTGATCATTTATTGGGCATAATTTTCTCCATATATCTGGGGGCATATGGATAACTTCTCCTTGCTGTGTGTTAAAACAGTCACACTGATAAGATAGATCTCATTTCTCACAAATCAGGTTTCTTTTCCTTTTCCCAAAGTAGACTCAATATCTGTCCTCCCTGTAATTATCTTTAATAGTAAACATCTGGACAGAATCAGCCCTCAGATAAAGTATTCCCACTGAAACATATTTTAGATATCCACAGACAGTTATGATGTGGGAATGCCTTTCTGGATGCTGTGAATCTCAATCTTTAAATAAAGGAGCTGTTTTGGCCCTTAACTGGCACTGTAGAAAAAGCTAGGCAGAGAAATTAGAATAGGTAGAAAAGAAACGGCAGAGTCAATCAGATCAAGCAAGCTGCCCAAGAAGCAACATGTAAGGAACACAGGTGAGCCATGGGCCACATGGCAGACAGATTAATAGAAATGGGTTGAGTTAAGATATAAGAGCTAGCTAGCAATGTGCCTGAGCCATAGACCAAACAGCATAAAGTTAATATAAGTGTCTGAGTCATTTCTGGGGTCCTGAGCAACAACGGCTAGTGGCTAAGGGTTCTGGCATGACAGGGTCTGGGCCTCTGGCCGCCCAGGATCAAAAAACCCCATTTCAACACAGTTACAGATAGATGGAATACTGGTATGTCCTAAAGTGGTTGAGCAGAACAATATCTGCAGGCTTCCCTTTATTGTTCACTCAGGCTACCTAGAAACAGAAAACTTGCCTATTGGTCAGAAAAGCAGCTGCATGGTATCATGGTATAGAGATAGCACTTTTTTTTCTCTAATAAATAACCTTTGAACCTTATGCCAGGCCACATTTATAAAAACAGAGCACATGATGATTTTCTCCCTATAGATTGCTTTGTTGATCCAATCTTAAGTTGACCCCCACTTGAAAGACCTTGACTATTCATTTTCACTTGTGTCATAAACCAAAATGTACAGTTACTGCCTGTGTGTAAATCTTATCACTCCTCTCTGTTACCATGGAATTCAAGCCCTGAATTGTTTTGTCAAAGAACTGCCTGCTGAGTATATAATAAGTCTATGCCTCCATTGCTATAGTCATTGTGCCAATAAAAGTCATGTAAATAAAGATGAAATAAGCAAAAAGAATATTTTATTCTATAGTCATTATTCTCACCAGTTGGAGTGTGCCTCTTTAGCTCCTGAGAAAATCTTTGGGGCTGGTTTCCCAATGTTTTTGTTAACTTGTCATTCTTGGAGTCTCCATGGACCTCAAGGTGAGGTACACAAATAAATTCTTCCAAATTCAGGAATATCAATTGTTCACACTGAATCTAGATTCTGTCAACTAAGCATATCAACAACAAAGATGAACATTTTATCTCCAGGAGATGGTATATTTGTTCTTTTATTATCTTTGAATTCTGATATAACATACATAGTAAAGGCTGGTTCTTGTTATTTAAAGATTGTGAGAGACAATGTGTTAGCTTGGGAGCTATTGGCACAAATATCTAAGGTTAAAAATGTACAAATAACCATCGGCAAATGGCAAGTAGTAAGTCCCAAAGACAAATAAAGGAAAGCAAATTTGTCAATGATGACCTCTATTAATTTATATCTATGTGCAACTGTAGGCGAGTTTACTTAGAAGGCACCAGTACTAGATAGATATTTGTTAAAATATAAATGAAAACTCACGGTACAGGTAACAGATTACAGTAGCACTTGAACAGGGACTGGAGTCTGGAACGGTGGACGAGTGATGGACAGACGATGGAATCTGATCCTCTCCCCAACATCCAGGAACCAGGAAGAGAGCGTCTCATGTTCCAGAAGCCCCTTTTCAATGGGCTTTCCCCGCCCCCTTCAGGGACCCGCTGCCCTGTATAACTGTCTTTTGACCTTATCAGCTGACACCTGAATCCCACAACATCCCCCCCTTTTGTCTAACTAAGAAGGTTCTAAACTAAGACTATGTACAGTAGGAATTACTATGAGGTAGTATCTAGGAGAGGACAAAGTACAATTTCTAATCAAAGCCTAACCTCTATAAGGTACATCTAATAGTTCTAGAATATTGGTAGATAGTAGGGTGTATAGATTATTTTAAAGGGTTAATCTGGGAAAATGAAAATTTAACACCTGAGTGTTCTTATCTAAGGGATAATAGGGTGATAACCTTAAATATCTATTCTTCAACCTCTTCAAGACCTGAGAAGGAAGGTTAATTGCCTGAAAGTCAGAAGAAGTACATGGAAGTAGTGACTTCCAAAATTTGGGAGAGGACAGCAACACAGCTACCTGGACAATCACTTCTGGATTTGTGCACCATTAGAGCATCTATCATATTGGCTATAGGCCTATGGTATCTGACAGATCTTTTCACAAGCAGAGTAATTTTGGAGGGACTGTCTTATCCTGTCCAGGCAAGTTTCATCAGTCTCCATCCATCAACTTGTTCATCCACCTTGACACCATGTGTGTACTGTCAGCAATCAATGTAAGGACAGTTCCTTACTCAATCAGCCATTTTTTGCCAAAAGGACCAACTCCAATGGAGTATCTTCGATGCTCAACACCATCTCGTGAAGGGAGCAGTGACACCAAGAGTTGTCGTGTCTCTCATGGCCGAATTTTAAATGTTAAATGCCATATTCTCTGGGTCTATGAAATGGCTGAAGATTCTTGTATATCTATGATATTCTAACCTGTATCTGATATGACTGGGATATGATACCTTAAATAATGTTGACTGCAGATCTTATCGTCTTAAGGAATAAACCCTGTACTAAAAATTAGAATACCTATATAAGGGGTGTACAATCCCTGAACAATGACCCTTAGTAGAACTATTGAACATTAGCCAGGGGTATGTTACCAGGTAAAGTGTCCATAGCATTTTTGACATGTACATACATATATATCATCTAAACCAAGGTATATAAAACATCTTGTGCATATATCATAACTAGTGTAATCATACATTATATCTAGTATAGTTAAATGGAGGTAGAAATTGCATAGTATACATGACAATGATGTGCAAATATTTTAAACAGAGGTAGAAGCATATATGAAATATAGCAATTTTAGATTCAGTTTTACATAATAGTTACAGATTCAGATTTATATCAAAGTACAAGTTGCTTTGGTTATATAAAGCAATCTCAGATTTAACTTTGTACCAATGTACAAATTATCACAATTAAACTTATAAAATGATTTCACATTTGTATCAATATACAATATCTATGACAGTGCAAATTGTCTTTAGCTTAGCCCATACATTCAGCTAGAATGGAGTATAGGTAGGTAGAACAGTCTACCTTTATATATCCTATCTATCCCCCCTCTCTTCTTCAAAAAAGATCTCTTATGCTATATTATAGTTTTGTCCTTTACCCAGTTTTAACTTATAACTATTCTATTAGAATAATAGTTATCCACAACCTTCAGAGCATAAAACTTATTGGGAAAGGGGGCATAGTCTTTTATAAGGTTGCTTCCTGCTGACTTAAGGGCGATGGCATCTCTTTGGGATCCTGTAAAAGCTAAAACAATGGTTAGTTCTTAATGGACTGACCACATACATCTATAACCATTCTTAGAATAGTGGTTAACTCCATCTGGAAACTTAATTAGCAGTGTGATCTGAAGGATAACCATAAGGAGCTATCTTGCATCTGTTTTTGAATTGTCTATTACCTGAAAACAATTATTGATTGGTGCGCACCAGGTTCTTGATTTTGTGTGTGTGTGTGTGTGTGTGTGTGTGTGTGTGTGTGTGTGTGTGTGTGTGTGTGTGTCTGTGTCTGTGTCTGTGTGTGTGTGTCTGTCTGTCTGTCTGTCTGTCTGTCTGTCTACCTGCCTCTTATTCTCTCTCTCATATTTTTTCTGTTATTCTTGTTTAACTAGTAGGTGTTGTCACGGTGGGGGCCCCGTCTTGCTTCCATATTCTTTGTAGATAGCTGATAGAAGGAAATGCTATTTACAGTGGAAAACTTAAGCATTGCTGATATTCAAAAGATATTTATATCTTTTATGACTTTAGGACACTGTATGCAGACAGGATGAGATGTTTGAGATGTACAGAAACAGAGAGGAACAAGGTTTAAGATGAAGTCACAATAATATTGGTCCCTAAATATTCTGTCTCCTGTCTCACACCAGGTGGCTTTTGTGATATGAGACAGAATTTTTCACATTTCTTTACCAATATGCTTGGGTTTAGAGAGGGAGAAAGCCACTTGCTCCCAATCTAAATCCAGCCCTATTAATAGTCAAATCAGGACCATTTTTTTTCAAGGTGTAGATGCAAGATGTAAAACAGTAAAAATTGAGAAATTACCCAGTAGTGCATATGCGTATCAGTTGGTCTCATAGTCAGTCTTGTACATTCTTTCATCATCAGTCTGTCTTTGATTGCAGGTGAGTAATTATTCAATGTCTAGACAATGCCTTAAAAATAGTTGTATCCGTTTTCCTATAAAGACAAAACTGAGACTCTGCCCCAGGTTTGTTAAGTTTGTTTTCCTTACCATGTATCCATTTGTCATATCAAGGATGAGTAGTTACTTTTCTTCCTCAGGGAGAGACTCCTTTTCGAAGAGGAATTTTATTAGTTTTGTCAGTACCCATATCTTTTCTGTCCCTGTTGAAACAAGAGCAAAACCCCTACCCCATTGAAGCACATATCCCGGCTTCCACTTGGAAGTCAACACATCTTTGAAGTAGATGAGTTGATTTAACTCAGAAGATTTCTCTACTACCTAATGTCTCTCAGCAGCTGATGTTCCCTTTTCATCTGCATTAAGAAAATTTAAAGTCAATAAGGCTCTGTGCAACCTCTCTCTAGGTTTTTTCATTTCTTTCTTTTGTTTATAAAGCATTTCTTTTAATGTGCGGTGAGATCTCTCCACAACTGCCTGTCCAGAAGGATTGTGTGGTATCCCTGTAATATGTTTTATATCATAGTATCCAAAAATTATCTTCATTTTTCAGGGGACGTAAGCTGGAACATTGTCAGTCTTAATCTGAGTGGGAATTCCCATTATGGCCATGGCTTCCAAAAGGTGAGTAAGTACAGCATCAGCATTTTCAGATCTCAGGGCAGTCACCCATTGCATTCCAGAATAGGTGTCAATAGTATGGTGTACATATTTCATCTTCCCGAATTCCAGAAAGTGAAACACATCCATTTGCCAGATCTCATTTCCCTGTGTACCCTTAAGATTACTTCCTGCAGGTAAAGATGGTTGGTTATAGAAAGAACAAGTGTTACATTTTTTTTTTACTATTTCCTTTGCTTCATTCCAAGTGATGGGAACTCTTCTTTAGCCCTTTCCTATTAACATGATGTTTCTCATGAAATTCTTTGGCCTTTAGCACGCTTCCTATTAGCAACCGATCTATTTCATCATTACCCCGCACTAAAGGACCTGAGAGGCCCATATGTGCCCTGATATGTATTATGTACATAGGATGTATCCTACCTCTGATGATATCTTGTAGTTGTATGAATAGTAAGGTCAAGTCTGTATCATCAGGAATGAAGTCAGCAGTTTCAATATGTGAAACAACTCTTTCTGCATATTAAGAGTCAGTAATTAAGTTAAGAGGCTCTGTGAAATCCAACAACACCATGATAATTGCATATAGTTCTGACTTTTGAACAGAGTTATAAGGGCTCTGAGCCACCTTAGTTAAGTTTTCAGACTTGTAGCCAGCCTTCCCTAAATTGTTTGCATCCATATAAAATATAGAGGCTCCAGAAATGGGTTCATCCTGTACCACACGAGGAAAGATCCAATTCGTTTCCTTTATAAATTGAATTCTCTTGTTTGGGGGAAATTTATTATGAATTTCTCCTAAAAAGTCACTGCAAGCCTTCTGTCAAGGTTCACTGTCTGCCCATAATCATTCAATTTCTTCATTAGTCAAAGGCACAACAATTTCTGCAGGGTCCTTTCCAGTCAATTGGTGGAGTCTCAATTTACCTTTAAAAATCAGATCAGCAATTTTTTCGATACATGTCTTCATCTTTTTGCTTGGCCTATGTGGCAGAAATATCCACTCTAATATGATGCTTCCTCTTTTCATTAAGATTCCTGTTGGAGATTGTCTAGAGGGTAAAATAACAAGTATGCATTCTAGGTCTGGATCCACATGATCCACATGTGCTTCTTGAAGTCTCTTTTCTACCAAATCTAATTCTTTCTCGGCCTCATCAGATAGTTCTCTTGGACTATTTAAACCCTTGTCACCTTCCAAAGTCTTGAACAAATTAACAAGCTCATAGTTTTTTATACCAATCATGGGCTGTATATGAGCAATATCTCCTAGTAGCTTCTGAAAATCATTAAGAGTCTTCAATTTATCTCTATTTAATTTTACCTTTTGTGGCCTAATTTTTTGTAAACCTATCTTATATCCTAAATACTTGCTAGAATCTCCCCTCTGTGCTTTTTCTGGAGCAATTTGTAGTCCCCAATTAGGCAATATTTTCTGTAGTTATTTAAACAATGTTTCTAATTTTTTTGGGTTTGGGTCTGCCAACAAAATATCATCTATATAATGGTAAATTATAGATTGTGGGAAGCGCTTGCACAGTATTTCTAGTGGTTGTTGTACAAAATATTGGCATAAGGTAAGACTATTTAACATTCCTTGGGGAAGGACTCTCCATTGGTACCTCTTAGCTGGCCCTGAATTATTAAGAGTAGGCACCATGAAAGCAAATTTTTCTTTATCTTATTCTTGTAAAGGTATGGTAAAAAAATCAATCTTTCAGATCAATAACTGTAATAGGCCATCCTTTAGGTAGCAGAGAAGGCAGGGGAATACAAGATTGTAAGGAGCCCATAGGTTGAATCACCTTATTAATTGCTCTTAAATCTGTCACCATCCTCCATTTTCCAGATTTCTTCTTGACAACAAAAACAGGAGAATTCCATGGACTGGTTGATTCTTCGATATGCTGAGACTGTAACTGCTCCTGTACCAACTGTTCCAAAGCCTGAAGTTTTTCTCTCGTCAAAGGCCATTGTTGACCCAAATAGCGTTTTCTGTTAACCATTTCAAAGGCAATGCTGTGAGTGTCCCATTAATATCTGTGGATATGTGGCAATTCTTTTGTACAAACTGAGTGGCTGGTGAATTTTTTTCATAGTACCTTAAAGCATCATTTTTGGAAACATTGTTGAGCCTCCGGAGAAGCAGGAGGAATTTTAATCTGGGTATTCCATTGCATTAGGAGGTCATGACCCCACAGATTCACTGCTATATCAGCCATATATGGCTTCAACTGTCCTTTCTGACTTTCTGGTCCTATGCAATCAAGCCATCTCACACTCTGTTTCACCTGAGATATTGTTCCAATACCCAGAAATTGGATATCTACTGTCCATAAAGGCCATCTTGGATGCTGTGACTGTGGGGTTTTGATTGAAACATCACCCCCCATGTCGACTAAACCCTGGATATAAATATTATCTATCCATATCTCCAATTTTGGTCTTTGTCATTTATCGAAGTCTGCCAAAATATTCGTTTCGTTATTCTTTTTGGAATGTCTCAACTTTCTTTTGAATTTATGTTATCATCTGATACTGTATGGTTTTCAAGATCAGGTTTTGGATGCTCTATTCATCCTGAGAATGCTGGTCTTCTCCTATGACCGGATATGATCTCACCATCCTCGAATTTGGAGTCTGATTTTGGGGGGCTTCCTGGGGGAAGCCCCAAAAGGCGTTTCCCGATGGCAGAGGGTGCCTTCTTTATCTCTGGTAGATCTACATTCATTGGTCCAATGCCGTCCCTTGCCACACCTTCTGTATAATCCAGAAGGCAATGACCTTCTGTTCGAATTAAACCTAGATCCGGCATCATTTCCAAGAGTACTTTGTGTACAGTTCCGTCTTATATGGCCTTGTCTACCACAGTTGAAACAAGTGATTCCTTGGTTCCTCTCCCTTACTTTAGCAACGGCTTGGTCTAACCAATTCTCTTCATTGCTATGGAGAGGTTCAGCATTGATTGTATATTGAATCCATTCTTCTATAGGTGCGGCTCTGATTTTTAAAGGCAGAAGCATTCTTCTACATTCTGGATTAGCATGATCAAAGGCCAGAGAAAGTATTATTTGCTTTCCAGCTTCTGGATCTGATATTGCTCTATGTACAGCTGTGGTAAGCCTCTGTAGAAAGTCGGTATAAGAGCTCTTTTAAACCTTGTTTGACCTTAGCATAATGCTCAATTTTTTGACCTGGGTCCAAAATCTTTTCCCATGCATTAAGTGCAGCCGTATGGCATAGCAATAAAGTATGTTCATCATAAGTAGTTTGAGTCTTCATGTCAGCAAACATTCCTTCACCAAGGATTTGGTCCTGAGAAGCAAAGAAACCCCTAATTCTTCCTTGGTGTTCTAAGATCTTGGCTTCCTCTCTAAACCAGCTTCTCCACTGTAAATTTTGACTTTGGTCCAAGACAGCAGCCATTAGCTGCAACCAATCAAGGGGGAGGATTCAGTTTTATGCAGACCATGAATTTAGGAGGTGCTTTACATAAGTAGAGTGAATACCATACATGGATATTGCCTCTTTTAAATCTTTGATGTCTTTAATATGTACTGGCTCATAACTATACTCTACATATTCTGAGGATCCCCCAGGTGCTATCTTTGTCTGAATAGTAGCTGGGAAAAATAGTGGTGGTGAAGGGGGTATCCCCGTGATGTTTACAACTTTATGTAAAGTATTTCCAGTACCATAACACCCCATTGGGGGTTGACCTGAACTGTTCTGAGCATAAGATGCATCATTGCCTTTTTCTAGTGTTGCAATATGGTTCCCCCATTCTTGTATTTTGGATATTATGGGTTCCCATTCCTGGATTTTGGATACTACAGGTTCCCCTTCCTGGATTTTGGATACTACAGGTTCCCATTCTTGGATTTTGGATACTATAGGTTCCCATTCTTGGATTTTGGATACTACATGTTCCTATTCTTGGATTTTGGATACTACCGGTCTCAGAGCTTGACTTTCTTGATGAAGTAGTTTCTTCCAAATACCTCACCAAGTTAGCAATGTTTAGATATACATCATTAACATAATTAATGATTTTCTCATTCCCTTCATTAATGTGGTCAACAAGTTTCTTGTTTTCATCAATTACGTAGAGTTTATATTTTTCTTGTACAGTTTTATCCTTATCTGAAAGCTTGTTGTAACCAATTTCTAGAGTACCCATCCTTTTTGCCATCTCAGAGTTTGACATTTGTACTTCATATACCTTGGATAATAGCTGCTGATTTAAGTTCTGCATCTGCTTAACCTCATCTGACACCGTAACATTTGATAATTCTATAATACCAAGTTTGGATGGTAATTGAAGGTTCAAATTCATGACCTCAGTCATCACCCTTTTATTTTGGAACACAACATAGAGAAACAGAACAAAAAATAGTAAAACAGGGGTATTAAAACCTCAAGATATTCATTTAAAAACTTGTCAACCATCGTGGAAAAATATATACCGAATTCCTCAAAAGAATAATTGTCAGCCATTACCTCAATCCAGGTGCAATGATGCTGTGTGGTTGGCAGATATCACAATAACGTTCAGTGCCCTGCTGTATGGCAGATGCAGAGACTCCCAGCAGCAGGAAGCTATCCACCGACCCTAGGTGTTAAAGGGTCCCAGCAGGCAGAATAGAATCCTTGGAAAAAGCAAATTCACACAAGTTAAGACAGGATGTTAATAACAAGATAGAAGGGTTTTTATTTCCTTTGTTCCCCTGCAGGAGTAATTTATAATTGTCCCAGGCCATGATCAGCAACTGGTGGGGGGAGAAGGGAGTTGCTGCTTGAATTTGCAGTTCCTGGGTCAAAACCAGCCAGCCATGTTGGGGGGAGGGCGCACGTGCAGTTGCAGTTTAAACTCGGTTACTAGGGCGAGATGAGCCGAGCTGCTGTACAGCCAGGCAGTGGAGGTGTGGCCCGGTTTGGCTGGGGGGACATGGGCTCACGGGGCTGCAGCAACTGTTGTGCGGTCCACAAGGTTGACGGCTGCAGGCAGGGCCGGATGGGAAGGCCTGGGCAGAATCTGTGGGGCCCGGAACCCGACGGATCCATGGCAGGATGAGGGGCAGTGTCACCGCTGGTGCCAACCGAACCAAGCCAGCCCGGGGTTGGAGCCTCAGCAACTGGAGGAAACCGCTTGGAGGTCACTGCTCAGAACCAAACCCGGACGGGGCTGGACCCTCTGTGCTCTAAATTCGACCTGCTTGCACTCAAAACCTGACCTGAGTGCCTGCTAAGCCCGGCCCATAGATCCGCCGACCCCAGGTGAAAGGTAGGAAACGTTGGGTGCCAGATGTAGGCGGAGTTTACTTAGAAGGCACCAGTACCAGATAGATATTTATTAAAATATAAATCAAAACTCACGGTACAGGTAACAGATTACAGTAGCACCTGAGCAGGGACTGGAGTCTGGAATGGTGGATGAGTGATGGACAGATGATGGAATCCGATCCTCTCCCCAACATCCACGAACCAGGAAGAGAGTGTCTCGTGTTCCAGAAGCCCCTTTTCAATGGGCTTTCCCCGCCCCCTTCAGGGGCCTGGTGCCCTGTATAAGTGTCTTTTGACCTTATCAGCTGACACCTGAATCCCACAACATGCAACTTCTTACTCTAAAAAACAATCTGAGAAAATGCTTGCATGCTTTTGCCTAAATGTGATTCTAAAACTGCAGCTTTTAAGTAATCCATTGGATTTGATTATTTATTATTATTATTATTAATATTTATTATTTGAGAAATTTATACAGTGTTTTTAATCATATTTATTCCTACTTCTACCTGTAACTATTTCCATGTCTATTCCATATCCCAACCATCCCAAATTCATGTTTCCTTTTTGTTCTGTTTATAATTCACTGGGTCCAATTTGTGTTTTCCATACAACAGTATGTATGGGAACATTGATTAGAATCTGTTTTACTTGACAGGAGCACCATAGTTAAGGTTATGGGTACCATGACATCATTCTCTATCCATGCTAAAATATAGACTGGCTTTTCTTGTGCACTCAAATATATTTATGACAATCTAATAAATCTTGTGGTCCTGTCCAGTCCTTTAGACAGTATTTCACTTACATTCTCCTTGACCTCTATCTCATACAAAATTTTCTTCTTGGACAGATGAGGAGGCTTATCCTTTTTGTGTGTGTGGCTGAGCATGTCTCTGACACTCTTTGTATTTTGATGAGTTGTAAGCTTATGCAGTAACTATCATCTACTACAGAAAGAAACTTTTCTCTGAGAACTGAAAGCAGTATGAATATAGAGAGGTAGGAGCTCCACAAGCATTAGCTATTAGGTGATTTACAATATGATGCACTTTGTCCTTTTTTATTCAACTAGAAAATGGTTGGTTTCTCTAATTGTATTTATGTCTTTATTTGTACCAATAAGCATATCACATAAGGCAGGTCACTATTTTTGTTCAAAGGACTTAAAGCTTCATATGATTGCTAATGACATTTTTCTGCCTCCAGAAGTCTACATATTATCTTTCAGTGTTAAAGCTATCTAGCATCTGGCAAAATTCTTGGTCAACTTAAATTTGGTTTCTCCATGTTCTATGAACAATGTGAGTTGTGTCTTTAACAACAAAGTTTAAAAACAAAGAGTGGTAGCAATAGCCTATACTGGTTTGGAGTTCTCAGAGACACCTCTGGACATCACAAGGGCTTATTATTTTGCAACCTATGGCTTTTGCTAAGATCTTTATCTCATTTATAAGGTAGCTTCAAATCTGTTTATAAACACATGTACACAAACTAGTTATTTTTTATTGCTATCATAAAATACCATGTCCAAGACAATTTATAGAAAAAAGGTTTATTTGATTTTCAAGATGATAAAAGGCTGGAAAGATGGAATAGTGAGGCAGTAAGCAACAAACATGGCAGCTTGAGCAGAAGCTGAGGTCTTACATCATTGCTGGGAGCCACAGAAATATGAAGTGGGAACTGTTTGGCAACAACGAGGCTGACCCATTGGAACCAAAGGCATCTGATAGAGGGAAAGCCAAAATCTGAAGAAGTTTTGGTGTTAATTGCTCATGCAGGTGCTAACCCTTCCTACAGAGTATTTGTGTGTAAAAGCAACACCTCCAGTTATTTCCTTGGAGTTTATGAATATGTCTCCCATTCTTGTATGAAACAATCACACAGACAAAGTGTTTTAGGCCTTTGTTCTCATTACCAAGAGCAGAATTACCTTCTATCTTCCCTACTACCCTTGCTAGTAAACAGTAACTCATTTGAATCTTTTCTCTGGGATGTCCACCCTAAAGTTACCACCTCCAATGATAAGATAGCTTATGGAGCTAATTAACCCAAAAAAAAAAACATCCTAAGGTTTTCTTGCACCGTGATTCATTAATACAAGATTCTAACTTGAAGGTTTAAGGACCTAAATTAAGCCTTCACAAAATCTCTCCTAGAGAATGTGCATTAGCAGAACAAAGAGCTGCAAGATCTCCTTCATTGTTTACTTAGTCACCTAGCAACCCCCAGCCCTATGGCTTTGTCAGGGGACTGGCCAGATTGGGATATATAAGACCTATGCCTTCATTGTTGCATCTCCTGACATGTCATGCCCTGCTGTGCCAATAAAAATGTATGGAAAATGAAGTGTTCTAAGTTTGATGCCTATAGTAGAGATCCCCCTAAATGGCAGAAGTGCATCATCCTGAGAGAAAACCTATCTGGAGAAATCAAGATAGTCTTGTCCTGGAAACTACATCTCTGCTGGTTAGCTTTCATATTTCTGGAATATGGAAGATACTACACTGGAAGAGAGAAGCTGTCATCAATTTTACTTATCTGTGAATCCTGCAAGCTGCCATAATGGCCTACCTAGGATGGTCTGCTCAGTGATGTAAGAGCATGGCTGTGGATAGATAAGTTACGGGCGCTAGGGGACCACTTGCTATTATTACTCTGCTAAGTGAAATAGTGGTAAAATGGTTGTGAATTGTTTCTCGTTATGTCCATATGTTAGTACATTTATTAAATGTCACAAGGGAGAATTTGGGGGAAGATAGATGGAGATTATCACACAGACTCCATAATGGGTAAGGTAAAAAAGATAAATTACTACAAAGGAATTCACTGTAAATGTAACATATCACATGTCACCCTCACAAGAGTCATTGTAGAGGGAGTAGAAAAGCTACAAGGTCCAGAAATGGTAGATAACTATATAAAAAGTAGTTCCTGGACTCTATAAAGTAGTTTCACATTTGAGCCTACAGGTACCACATGCAACTGGTTATGCTCAAAAAATGTAAAATCTTAACATAAAATAAGAAGTAAGCATGGTGTCCTAACTCCAAGTTCTTATATATACATTAATTTATAGAAGGCAGGAGAAGAAACTAGCTATTTAATGATGTGGATCCTGCAAAGCTGACCATGTTCCAGAGTAGCCACATGCCTAAGAATACATAGATATTTCTGATGAGACTCAGTGAGTTTAAGAATTATGAGGACACAAATGTGTGGGGATGAAACAAAGAGTCAACCTGAGAGGCAATAGGAAAGAGGGATAACAGTGAGACACACACAGATATACACATACACACACAGATACACAGATACACACAGATACACACACAGAGATACACACACACACACACACATACACACACAGAGTTACATACAGATACACACACACACATACACACACAGAGTTACACACATATATCCAAGATAAAATACATCAAATTCTCAAATAATAAAGGGTAAAATTTAATAGCATCAATAAAATATTTATATTATACTAATATAATTTATTACAGTTGATGTTAAATGAAAATTGAAATGAGAATACAATTAGCTAAGAGTCAACATTTTTAATATCTTAAATTTATATATAAATATATTTGTGGGATTAATATATTTAAAATTAACATCATGCTTTTCATAGAAGAGACTAACAAATTAGTACTGAAAGACTCCTGGTGATAAAGACAACAAACTTAACAAATTTATACAGTATTAGAATAAATATTTTGCATTAAATTTAGTGTACTATTTATGAATTCTAATGCATCAGTTTGAATCAGAACACAGAAGATGAGGGGAAAAAGTTTACAGGGACCAAGAAGAACTTCACCTGGTGATCATATGTTTTCACACTTTTGATTATTCGGTATAAAATGTATGCATTTTCAAATGTTGCCCAATTTTAACTTATAATTAGTAAAATTTAATACAATTTCAATACATTACATAACTCCCTTTTGCTGTCAGAGAAGGGCAGAAGGTTTCAGAGCCCTTGGAACTGGACATATGAACAATTGTATATTATGTAGATAATTCTTACTTCTTTGAATATTCATTAGAGATGAAAAATATATTTTTGAAGGTGGTTTTCACGACAAGGGTCTGTGGGCCCATTTTGTACACCTTGTGCAGTTTCTTTCCCTAGCGGTCATGTCTATGTTCAATAAGTTCTGAGATAATGCTGCCATAGGAACAAGAATTGAGCACACACATGGTTCATCAATACAAACCTACACTTCCAATGGACTCTTGATTAGCATCATTGTTGATTAGTTAACCCATTAAAAGCAGAGACTACCAATGGCTCAATATGGCACCATTCTGATGTAAACTAGTGACAGATCAATTACAGCTGAGCTTTCCCATTAGCATCAAGAAGACAGGTCTATGAATGGATTTGCCTTCTTTGCACTTGCAGGTCTGGCTCAAGCACTGCAGACTGATGCAACATCATGCTTATTTTAGTCATGGGTTTGAGTAAAATATTGCTTCTGACTATGGAAAAACATTTTACACTGAGTGAGCTATGGCAACTCACTTGCTTTTATGTTTTAAATTTCTGTGTGATAAAAACCACGAAATAGATATATTTAATTTTTTTTTACATTTAGTTTTTAGAATAGTTAAAGGATTATGTCTACCTTTGAATTTACAGAAAAGTTTAAGAGATATTAAAGTGACCTCCTTTATAACCTTTTCTGAATTTATTCTGATTTTCTCAGGTTCTCAACATGCCTATTTTGTTCCCCAGCATAAAGTAGAAAAATATTGCTGAAGTATCTGCCATGAGTTCCTTTTTACTCTTCCATCTGTGAAAACTTTCTTTCTTTTTTTTTTTTTTTTTTTTTTTTTTTTTTTTTTTTTTTTTGTCTTATGACCTTGACACCTAGACGGTGCTAGTGAGTTATCTGGCAAACTTTCTCTTCATTGGGTGTTTCCCTAAAGTCTGCCATGATTAGACAGGGTGCATGGGTATATAGTTTGTCAGAGTTAAGTTCCGTTTGTCATCACGTGGTGTCAGTTGACGTGTAATATAGGGATGACATCATTGAGGGGGCTAATCTCTGTATTCCAGTTTATGTCTACCTAATTACTAAGATGCGAAGAATCTAGAATCTTTATCTAAAGGACAGTGTCACACATTTGGAGCACTTTGGTAAGGAGGTGAAGATCTTTCTTCTTGCTCATGTATTTATTCACTCAATTTTATATGTGGCATAAATATGCATCCCATTCTTCTTGTTGTAAAACACTGCATGCTCTCTGTGCTGCTCTGTCTTGTGGATCTAGAGGTCACTTTCAATGTGACACTGGGTTTCTGTAGTATCTATTCTATAGAACCTTGCATTCTTTATTTTTCTGGTACTAGAGCATGTGTTAAACTCTTCTTGTACTTTCATTGACTCAACTGTAGACCAAGGCATAAAAAGTATTTTCAAAACTTCAGTTACCCAAGAGTCTAGGTTAGTAAAAACTATAGAAGTATAACGAGTTTTTTAATGTTATTTTTGGAGTAAAAATACTGTGTTTTCAGGTATGCAAGAAATAATTTTATTATATTAGTAAATAAGTATTTTTATCTTTAAAAATGTCTTAGTAAACATTCTGCTTAGGTGGCAAATGAAATAGTGTGAACTATGTTTAATTCATTGTGTATTGAAAAGAGTTAAACTTTCTAGTCATAAACTTTTACAACCTCTTTTAGAATACTTTCGCTTATATGATTGGAATGTCCATGTGGTATCCATTAGAATCTACAAGTAGTATGCAAAGTTCATCTGCTGAGTTACCCAGAAGTAAACAGTTTGTATTTATGTATTTAGGGATAAATAGACTGTAAATAGCTCAGGCAATCTGAAGCCAACAAAAGTATTTAACTGACAGTTTTGCATTCTGTTTTATCACCATTTTTTTTTTTGGATTGTCTTTTAATTGTGTGGATTATCTGCTACTGTGTCAACCTCTGTCTTGGTATCTGGAGAAGAAGCATTACTCATCTTTGTGACAGATCACATTATATTACATTTAATTTTATTACATTTTTATTCTTGTCTATACTAAACTATTCCTTGGTAAACTGTATATGAAATCTAAGGCCATGCCATCACTTGCGTATTTCCTGCCAAAGTATAATTCATCCTATACAGTGCTTCATTCAAATAGTAAGTGGTAGAAAAGCCATGCAAATCCATGATATCTAAACATAAACTTAGAGCTTCATCATTATAGTAGAGAAACAAAATATTTTATTTTTTAAAATAGGTTAAGCATCTACTAAATAAATTGTAATCCAGCTTTTAATGCATGTATTTAGTTTTAATAAACATTAGTATATATTATATAAAACAAAAATTAAAAATGTAGGATAAATTAAAATTTTTAGAACTGTTAGACTAAAATAGAAATTTGTGATCATGTAAATAACACATGTCAAAGGAACTGAAATGAAGAAAACCTTAAAATTGTCTTTTCTATGCATGATACTTCATACCTCACAGCTGTTGACATTCTTATGCTAGCTGAATTACACCCAAACATATTTCAACTTTTATTCATTTCTAATAATTTTGGAGCTATTTATTCTAAATCCCACATATATTCATCTAGCTGGAATATTTGGATCATTTTAAAATAGTATTTTTCTCTCTTATTTCTATATTGTGTATTTAAGATAAAGATCAGTTCATGTGCTAACTAGTAGCTCTCTTGTGTTTATTTTTCTTCAAAGTAAATAAAATGTATTTATTGCTATATTTGAGGACTCTAGCACAAGGTTATATAGTTTAAGTGAACAACATAATACTAATCAATGACTTTTGAAGTATTTTTAAATTATGAACTTTTTAAAACTCTCAGATGGTTTTTATTTTTTTTAAGTATCGTTTTGAGTTGGTGTTTTGTTTTTTCCATTAGCAATACCTTATTCTTTGTGCATAATGTCAATTAAGATATTATAGGTGGTAATAGAAACCTCAGTATATGCTTATGTACCAAGGGAAGTTAGCTATGTGGATAAGACTTTTTTTTTTCCTCTTTATATGGACTCTGGGGTCTGTACTGGCAATAAATCCCATAATCTTTAGCCTACATGTCCATTGTTGTAATGGAATCACAATTCCTGTAGAAGTCAGTACTCAGCAAAGCCTTTACAATAAATAGCCACACATCCTTGTGGGCACACACACTGTTGTCCAAATATGATAATTGCATGTGGACTTAATTGCATTTCATAGCAAGATACATTCAAACAGAAACAGATTTATTCTGAGCTATTACTGATCAAATTCCTGATAACAGATAGTACAATTTATTTAAAGTAAGCATACATATTTTTAGGCTTAACAGTAATGATGCAACTTGCAACACTCAACATATTTACTTAGTAACCAAAAGAAGTTCATCATATTCTCTTATTAAATTTAACTATATCAATACATTTATCATCAGAAAGGCATTTAGCAAAGAGCTCAATATATGCCAAGTAGACAGTTTACTCAAAATGATAATTGAAATTAAATGTACAGAATATTATTGTTTGTATTTTATTCTAACTAGCATAATTCAAATTAAAAATAATAGTTTAATGGCATACTATTATTCAAACCCAAGACAAGGGAAAGGAGGAAGTACAGGGGGATACATGGATAAAAAAGACTTTTTTATATATATTTTTTAAAAATATACTAATATTGAAGAAATTGTCTTGGTACGGAGATAAGCTTACCTTATATTCATGATTTCAGGGGGGGGGGGTGGCTGGGAGATTGCTAGGATTTCAGGCCTGTATCAACACATACACCTAAATCTGAAATTTACTCTACCTTACATCATTATATTGTTTGCAGTCTTCTTCTATTTTTAAATATAGAGGCAGGAGGTCCCACCCAAATGGCATAAGGCATAGTAAGCAACAAATATTCACAATGTATTGTGGCGGGATTAAGGTGTCAGCCAATAAAGTCAAAAGATGCTTCCAGGACCCTGGAGGGGGTGTGGCCAACCTGGAGGAGGTGTGGCCAACCCGATTGATAAGTGGCTGCTCGGACACGAGGACTCTCTTTTCCTGGTTCCTGGCTTCTGGCTGCTGGACAGACAGAATCATAATCCATCGTCCTTCCATCGCGCGTCCATCGCTCGTCCATCGCTTGGATATGCCAGTCCTTGTTCAAGTGCCACCATAAGCTGTTACTAATATTGTAAGTGTTAATGTATATTCTAATAAATATTAATTTTGGACTGGTGCCTTGAAAGTAAAACTCTGTCTACATCTGGTGCCCAACGTCCTCGGCCCTGTGCCCTAAACTGTAAGAAGCCAGGGGACATACAGACTGTTCACTTGGGCTTAAAGCTTCCTCTTGCTAGCTGGGCATGGTTTCCAGCCAGCTGGTCCAGTGTGTAGGTGAGGGTTTTCGGCTCAGTGCCCTGGCACAGGGTTTTCAGCTCAGTGCGCAAACACGAGTTTCTGGCTCAGTACGCAAGTGCAAGATTTCAGCTCAGTACGCAAACCCAAGATTTCAGCTCAGTGCGCAGACTCGAAATTTCAGCTCAGTGTGCAGACACGAGATTTCAGCTCAGTGCGCAGACACAAGATTTCAGTTCAGTGTGCAGACACGAGATTTCAGCTCAGTGTTCAGACTCGAAATTTCAGCTCAGTGCGCAGATGCAAGATTTCGGCTCAGTGCGCAGGAACGGTTTTCAACTCGCCAGCCTGCCACAGCACCTGGCTCTGCTTTCAGCCCACTGCAGCACTTGGTTTTCAGCCCGCAGCTTCCTGCTGCTGAGAGTCTTGGCATCTGCCATACAGTGGGAAGGGAATTGAATGCTACTGTGACACCTGTGTACTAAATGGCTTAATTACATCTGAATTGACGCAATGGCTGACAATTATTATTTTGAAGAGTTTAGGTCATATTTTGTCATGGTGGTTGATAAATTTTTAAATGAATATCTTGAAGGATTCAATACCCCAGTCCTGCTATTTTTTGGCTTATTTCTCTATTTTATATTTCAAAATAAGAGGATGATGACAGAGTTGTCAAATGGAAACCAACAATTATTGTCCAGATTATGTATTATGGAACTATCAAACTCTACAGTGGCAGATGAGGTTAAAGAGGTTCAAAATGGAAATGGCCAGTTACTGTCCAAGGTATGTGACATGGAACTGTCAAACACTAAAATAGCAAAAAGGATGGATATTCTGGAAATTGGTTACAACAAGCTTTCAGATAAGGCTTCCTCTGTAGATAAGGATAACATGGTACAAGAGAAATATAGGCTCTATGTAAATTATAAAAAAAGAAACTTATTGACTACATTAATGATGAGAACAAGAAAATCATTAATTATGTTAATGATGGGGATCGAAAAATTGCTGGCTCGGTGAGGTCTTTGGAAGGACTGCTTCATCAGGACACTCAAGCTCTAGAAAAATCAATAGTATCTAAACTTCAAGAATGGAAACCAGCAGTATCCAAAATCCAGGAATGGAAACCCGTATATCCAAAATTCAAGAATGGGAGGATTGCATTGCAATACTGGAAAAGGGTAGTGATGCACCTTATGCTCAGAACAGTTCAGGTCAACCCCCAATGGGATATTATGGTACTGGAGATACACTACCCAAGGTGGTAAACATAACAGGGCTACCCCCTTCTGCACCACTATTGTTCCCAGCTGCTATTCAGACAAAGAAAACACCTGGGGGATCCTCAGAATATGTAGAGTATAGCTATGAGCCAGTACATATGAGAGACATCAAGGATTTTAAAGATGCAATATCATTACACTCTACTAATGTGAAGCAGCTTCTAAATTCATGGTCAGCAAAAAACCGGATTTCACCAACTGATTGGATGCAGATAATGGCTGCTGTCTTGGACCAAAGTCAGAATTTACAGTGGAGAAGCTGGTTTAGAGAGGAGGCCAAGAACTTGGAACAACAAGGAAAAATTAGAGGTTTCTTTGTTTCTCAGGACCAAATCCTTGGTGAAGGCATGTTTGCTAATGTGAGGACTCAATCTACTTATGATGAGCCTACTTTATTGCTATGGCGTACAGCTGCACTGAATGCTTGGGAAAAGATTTTGGACCCAGGTCAAAATTCGAGCATTTTACTAAGGTCAAACAAGGCTTAAAAGAGCCTTATACCAACTTTATATAGAGGCTAACCACAGCTGTTCATAGAGCAATATCAGATCCAGAAGTTAGGAAGCAATTAATTCTCTGGCCTTTCATCAGGCTAATACGGAATGTAGAAGAATGCTTATGCCCTTAAAGATCAGAGCTGCACCTATAAAGAATGGATTCAATATGCAACCAATGCTGAATGTCTCCATGGCAATGAAGAGAATTGGGTAGGCCAAGCTGTTGCTAATGTTAGGGTGAGGAACCAAGACATCACTTGTTTCAACTGTGGTAAACAAGGCCATATAAGACGGAACTGTACACAAGGTACTCTTGGAAATAACACCTGATCTAGGTTTAATTAGAACAGAAGGCCATTGCCTTCTGGATTATGCAGAAGGTGTAGCAAGGGACGGCATTGGACCAATGAATGTAGATCTACCAGAGATAAAGAAGGCAACCCTCTACCATCAGGAAATGCCTTTCGGGGCTTCCCCCGGGAAGCCCCCAAAAATCATACTCCAAATTCAAGGATGGTGAGATCATATCTGGTCATAGGAGAAGACCAGCATTCTCAGGATGAATAGAGCATCCAAAACCTGATCTAGAAAACCATATGATATTAGATAATAACATAAATTCAAAAGAAATTTCAGAAATTCCAAAAACTCACAAAATGAATATTTTGGCAGACATCAATAAACGAACAAAGACCAAAATTGGGTATATGGATAGATAATATTTATATCCAGGGTTTAGTCGACATGGGGGCTGATGTTTCAATCATAAACCCACAATCATGGCACCCCAGATGGCCTTTATGTGCAGTAGATATTCAGTTTCTGGGTATTGGAACAATATCTCAAGTGAAACAGAGTATGAGATGGCTTGAATGCATAGGACCAGAAGGTCAGAAAGGACGGTTGAAGCCATATACGGCTGACATAGCAGTGAATCTGTGGGGTCGTGACCTCCTAATGCAATGGAATACCCAGATTAAAATCCCACCTGGTTCTGATATCAACTGGAGACTTAATTATGTTTCCAAAAATGATGCTTTAAGGTACTATGGAAAAAATTCACCAGCGATTCAGGTTGTACAAAAGAATTGCCCAATAACCACAGAACCTAAAAGGACATTCACAGGATTGCCTTTGAAATGGTTAACAGAAAAGGCTATTTGGGTTCAACAATGGCCTTTGATGAGAAAAAAACTTCGGGCTTTGGAACAGTTGGTACAGGAGCAGATACAGTCTCAGCATATTGAAGAATCAACCAGTCCATGGAATTCTCCTGTTTTTGTTGTCAAGAAAAAATATGGAAAATGGAGGATGGTAATGGATTTAAGAGCAATTAATAAGGAGATTCAACCTATGGGTTCCTTACAATCTTGTATTCCCCTGCCTTCTCTGCTACCTAAAGGATGGCCTATTGCAGTTTTAATTTATAGGATTGTTTTTTTACCATACCTTTACAGGAACAGGACAAAGAGAAATTTGCTTTTACAGTGTCTACTCTTAATAATTCAGGGCCAGCTAAGAGGTACCAATGGAGAGCTCTTCCCCAAGGAATGTTGAATAGTCCCACCTTATGCCAATATTTTGTACAACAACCACTAGAAATACTGTGCAAGCGCTTCCCTCAATCTATCATTTACCATTATATGGATATAATTTGTTGGCAGACCCAAACCCAAAGACATTAGAAACATTGTTTGAAGAACTAATGAAAATATTGCCTGATTGGGGACTACAAATTGCTCTGGAAAAAGTACAGAGGGGAGATTCTATGAAGTATTTAGGATATAAAATAGGTTTACAAAAAATTAGGCCACAAAAGTAAAATTAAATAGAGATAAATTGAAGACTCTTAATGATTTTCAAAAGTTACTAAGATATATTGCTTATATACGGCCCATGATTAGTATAAAAATCTATGAGCTAGTTAATTTGTCCAAGACTGGATGGTGACAAGGATTTAAATAGTCCAAGAGAATTATCTGATGAGCCTGAGAAAGAATTGGAGTTGGAGGAAAAGAAACTTCAAGAAGCACATGTGGATCGTGTGGATCCAGACCTGGATTGCATGCTTGTTATTTCACCCTCTAGACAATCTCTAACAGGAATCTTAATGCAATGAGAAAGCATTATATTATAATGGATATTTCTGCCACATAGGCCAAGCAAGAAAATGAAGACATATATCGAAAACATTTCTGATCTGATTTTTAAAGGTAAATTAAGACTTCGCCAATTGACTGGAAAGGATCCTGCAGAAATTGTTGTGCCTTTGACTAATGAAGAAATTGAATGATTATGGGCAGACAGTAAACCTTGGCAAAAGGCTTGTAGTGACTTTTTAGGAGAGATTAATAATAAATATCCTCAAAACAAGAGAATTCAATTCATAAAGGAAACTAATTGGATCTTTCATTGTGTGGTACAGGATAAACCCATTTCTGGAGCCCTCACGTTTTATACTGATGCGAACAATTTAGGAAAGGCTGGCTACAACTCTGAAGACTTAATTAAGGTGGCTCAGAGCCCTTATAACTCTGTCCAGAAGTCAGAACTATATGCAATTATTATGATGTTGTTGAATTTCACAGAGGATATTTTCCATTGTAAATAACATTCCCTTCTATCCGCTATCTACAAAGAATCTGGAACCGAGATGGGGCCCCCAATGCAACAACTCCTACTAGTGTAACAAGAATAAAAGAGAGAATATGAGAGAGAGAGAGAAAGAGACAGGTAGAAAGACAGACAGGGGCAAAATTAGAAAAATCAAGAAACTGGTGTGCACCAAGCAATGATTGTTTTCAGAAAATAGACTATTCAAAAACGGCTGCAAGATAGCTCTCTATGATTATCCTCCAGATCACACTTCTAATTAGTATTCCAGATGGAGTTAACCACTATTCTGTGAATGGTTATAAATGTATATAGTCAGTCCATTAAGATCTAACCATTGTTTTAGCTTTTACAGGATCCCAAAGAGATACCATCGCCCTTAAGTCAGCAGGAAGCAACCTTATGAAAGACTATGCTCCCTTTCTAATAAGTTTTGTGTTCTGAGGGTTGTGGGTAATTCTTATTCTGTTAGAATAGTTTTAAGTGAAAATTGAGTGGAGGACAGAACTATAATATAGTATCAAAGATATCTTTTGAAGAAGAGAAGGGGGATAGATACGATAGATAAAGGTAGATTGTTCTGCCTACCTATACACCATTTTAGCTAAATGTATGGGCTAAGTTAAAGACAATTTGCATTGGCATAGGTATTTGTATATTGATACAAATGTAAAATAATTTTATATGTTTAATTGTGATAATTTGTACATTTGAACAAAGTTCAATCTGACATTGCTTTATATAACCAAGGCAACTTGTATTTCGATATAAATCTGAATCTGTAACTATTATGTAAAATTGAATCTGTAATTGCTATATTTTATATATGCTTCTATCTCTGTTTAAAATATTTGCACATCATTGTCATGTACACTATGCAATTATTACCTTCATTTAACTATACTAGATATAATATATGATTGCATTAGTTATGATATATGCACAAGATGTTTTATATACCTGTTTATATGATATATATGTATATACATGTCTAAAATGCTGTGGCCACTTTACATGGTAATATACCCCTGGCTAATGTTTGATAGTCATACTAAAAGTCATTGTTCAGGGATTGTACACCTCTTATATAGGTATTCTAATATTTAGTGCAGGGTTTATTCCTTAGGACAATAAAAACTACTGTCAACATTACTTAAGGTACCATATTTCAGTCATCTCAGATACAGGTTAGAATATCATAGATAGACAGAAATCTTCAACATTTCATAGACCCAGAGAATATGGCATTTAACATTTGAAATTCGGCCATGAGAGGCACAATGACTCCTGGTGTCACTGCTTTTTTTTCCCAAGATGGTATGAGCATCAAGGATACTCCATTGGAGTTGGTCCTTTTGACAGAGAATGGCCGGTTGAGTAAGGAACTGTCCTTACCTTGATTGCTGACAGTACACACATGGTGTCCAAGCTGGATGAACAAGTTGATGGATGGAGACTGACGTAACCTGCCTGGACAGGATAAGACAGTCCCTGCAAAATTGCCCTGCTTGTGAAAAGATCTGTCAGATACCATAGGCCTATAGCCAATATGATAGATGCTCCAACAGCGCACAAAACCAGAAGTGATTGTCCAGGTAGCTGTGTTGCTGTCCTCTCCCAAATTTTGGAATCCAGTACTTCCATGTACTTCTGACTTTCAAGTGATATATCTTCCTTCTCAGGTCTTGAAGGGGTTGAAGAATAGGTATTTATGGTTACTATCTCATAATAATTCCTATTGTTCATAGTCTTAGTTTAGAACCTTCTTGGTTAGACAAAAGGGGGAGATGTGGCGTGATTAAGGTGTCAGCCTATAAGGTCAGAAGATGCTTCCAGCACCCTGGAGGGGGTGTGGCCAACCTGGAGGGGGTGTGGCCAACGCGACTGATAAGTGGCTGCTGGGACACGAGGACTCTCTCTTCCTGGTTCCTGGCTGCTGGCTGCTGGACAGACAGAATCGTAATCCATCGTCCTTCCATCGCATGTCCATCGCTCGTCCATCGCTTGGAAACGCCAGTCCTTGTTCAAGTGCCACCATAAGCTGTTACTAATATTGTGAGTTTTAATGTATATTCTAATAAATATTAATTTTGGACTGGCACCTTGAAAGTAAAACTCTGTCTACAATGTATCATCATTATTACTATTATTTTAACTCACTTTATCATCATCATCATTATTGCTATGATTTGTTTACTTGACTGAGAGTTGAGAAAGAGGTAAATAATAGAACAAAAATATAGTAAAAGATATATTATAATCTATGTAGTAACTCAAAGATAATTTGTTCAGGATGAGTAAGAGACATACCTTTTAAAAAGAGTGATAAGCCTGGTGATTTCCATCAATTGCACACAAATCCATGAATCCATTATAGATTGACTTCATTTGAAAAGAAAAGTCCTACAAAGATTTCCATGCCTTGTGAATTTTTTGATCAGCTTCTTATCTCCCACTTTTCTTAAGGTGCCTGTCATGGGCCAAAACAGCTCCTTTATTTTAAGATTGCTATTCACAGCATACAGAAAGACATACCCACATCAACATGTTACTAGAGTCTTTTTATTAAAAGTCTTATCTGGTTTTGAAGTAACAAGATTTGAGTTGAATAATAGAAACTAAGGAAATATTTTTTCCTAAAAATGGTTAAATTGTATTTTAGTGATACTTTCTAGCTCAGAAGTAATAGCTCCATTTTCTGAAAGTTAATTAAGTAGAATTGCATAAAGCTACAAAGTTGTTTTGCACAATAATTATGTCAAATATTGATGCTTTACAACTGTAAAGGCATGCTATGTGTAATTTTTTTTGCAATTTTACCATATAAATGACAAAAAGATATTGTTAAATTAACTAATGATTATACATTTTATTTTTAACAGAATTGTACTTTCCTAGCATGTGCAAGACTGAATTCAATTCCAAGCACCACAAAATATCATCAGGATACATTCATATAAGGTTTTTTTTTGGGTATATAAACTATTATTTCTAAAATTTCTAAATAAATAAATAAAAAACAAACAAAAAAGTATACCTTAATACGTTGCCTAAGTTTTGCACACCCTAATGATCACTTTGTATAAATTGGAGCATGTTTATTAACTTAGAAATTAATTCACTGATTGGGATGTCTTTTTATTGGAATACTTGTTTTTGTTTTTCTTTCAGAGAGCCTTTCCTTTTTTTCATGATATGTGCATCTATTCCCCTCTTTAATTCCACTTACTACTAAATTTTCTATAGATCCCCATAAAATTACAGCATCCCCCATTAGCAGGAAGAAATCTGAATGACTATATTCACATTCCTGCCCAAAAATGGATTGTGGATGTTTATCTTTGTTTTTTAAAATGTTATTTTCAAGTTGTTATAGATAATGGTCAAGTAAAAAGCTAAGCAAGAGTGATTAGATTCAGGGTTCTTCCTTTAAAAAGAATAAAAAGGGAAATGTGAGATATGCTCTTGTACTCTATGGATATCTGTTACTTGTATTAATAAAATACTAATTGACTTGTACCTAATCAGGAACCAGAGGTGGAAAAACCAGTTCAGGAGAATTCTGGGAAGGGGAAAGGCAGAACAGCAGTGACCAGCCAGACCTAGAGGAAGCAAGATGAGAATTTTTCAGTGATAAAGAGTGCCAAGCCACCTGGCTAAGCATAGATAAAAATTTGTATTAATTTAAGTTGTAAGAGCTAGGCAGTAAGATGCTTGAACTACTGGACAAGCAGTTACTATAACATTAAGCTTCCAAGTCCATTATTTTATAAGCATCTCTGGAACCAGGGTGAGACAAAAAAAACAACAACAACAACAAAAAAAAAACCACCAACAACAAAAAACTTAAATTTTAACACATAAGAACTTATAAAACTATTTTTGGCTGCTGTTTATTGTTTATTATATAAAAGGACTGTTTCACAAAATTAAAATTATAAGTAAAACCTGGTAAGTAGGAAATGAATGCTACTACATTCTTTTTTTAAAATTATTTTTGGCAGTGGTTGTATATGCCTTTAATTCCAGCACTTGGGAGGCTGAGGCAGGCAGAGTGCTGAGGAAGAGAGCACCTAATCTGCAGAATGAGTTCCAGATAGCCAGGGCTATGCAGAGGAAACTCAATGTCTAGAACAAACTGTGGGGATACATTTCAAATTAAAAAAAAAAAGTCTGGAAAATCAAAGAAGAGATATCCCCACAGTCAGTCCAGGAGGAAAAGAGAATGGTAACTCACACCTTTAATCCTAGCACAGGGAAAATCTGGGAGTAGTGACCTATGCCCTTAATCCCATCAAATCTGAGTTTGAGGTCATCTTGGTTTACAGAAGGAGTTCCAGGCTCTCAGGCAGGCAGTGGTGGTACCAGGCCTTTAATCTTAACCTGAATATGAAACAACTGGGTGAAGAAGGTATTTAAGGCAGGCATAGAAAGACAGGGAAGGCATAAAAAGGCAGAGGAGCAAGGCTGAAGAAGCTGGAACACAGCTGGGTGAGATTTGACTGTCTCGTTTATTCTCTGATATCTCATACTTTTTTAAAAGAAACAAAACCAAACCAAAACAGAAAGTATGAATAAATGAAAAAATAAAATATATTATTATAATACATTCTTTCTATTGTTGCCTCTTCCTCAACCCCTTGCAGATGCTCCCTAAGTCCTCATCTACTCAAATCCATGCCTTTCTTTCTCTCATTAGAAATCTGCAATTAACATGCAAATACATCTCTATAATATGCCATGGAGTCCTTATGATGAGTCTTTTATATATAGACAAAGTGGTATCTATGTTAGAGTTTTAATTTTTCTATTAATTCAAAGTATTCACAACTTTTATTTATTTTTCTATTCTAATTCCACAGGGTATTTTCTCTATTATAATCCTATAAATTGGAGATTTTAATGATTGGTGGGAGAACATATTCTTTTGTAGTGCTGTGAATTTGAATCCACTTCTGAAGACTCATGTAGCAATGGGGTTTCTTGTGCCGAGCAGCCAGAGGCCCAGACCCTGCCACACCAGACCCCTTAGCCACCTGCCGTTGCTGCTCAGGCCCCTAGAAATGACTCAGATGCTTATGTTAAATTCATGCTGTTTGCCCTTTGGCTTGTGAACATTACTAGCTTGCTCTTACATCTTAACTCAACCCATTTCCATTAATCTGTGTGCTATGTGGCACGTGGCTCAGCTGTGTTCCTTACATGTTGCTCCTTTGGGCTTCAGGCTTGGTCTGTTCCTGACTCTTCCCCTCCTTTCCTACCTATTTTGATTCTCTACCTACTTTTTTCTATGGTGCCTGTCAAGGGCCAAAACAACTCCTTTATTTAAAGATTGATATTCACAGCATACAGAAAGACATTTCCACATTACCTCCCATTTTCTGTCTAATCAAAAAGGAAGGTTTTAATTTTAACATAACAAAATTACATATAACAAAATAGTCATCAAGCAAGAATTACAGCTACAATATCTAGTCTATTTGTATTTAGCAAAAGTTAAAGAACATAGTCTATCATCTACCTTATCCTTATGAATCTAAAGTTTCATATCCAATATACCTTTCAAATGACTAAGAAAAACTATGCTTATAACTATCTAAGCTTCAACTACATCAAAGACCACAGAGGATATTTTTACCCAAGTAAACCAGAAGTGCAAATAACTTCCAAAATCTAGAAATGACAGAGATGACACCTATCTGCCGGGACAGTCACCCAAAGTTCTTTTATAAACTTGGGGCATCCATTTTCAGCCTACAGGCCCAGAGTCACTTTTCATTTCAGTGAAGCAGGAAATCTGCTCTGCCCATTCTGGTACAGTTCATCAGTTCCCTCTACTCGAGTCCTGAAGAATGTCTGACAGTTTTTCTGTAAAGAAGCAGGAACCTGAATGACCATCTTGGTTTGTTCTGCCAAAGTTCAGAGGTCATCTTCCTATGGAATCTGCATGTTTAGTTTAAACAGCATACTGTCAAGCAGTCAATATAAAAACAGGTTCTTGTCCAGTGGCTAACCATTGCCACAAAGAGAGTAGACTCCATATGGAGTTTCTTCGATGCCCATTTTTCTCTTGAAGAAGATTAGTGCTGACAGGAGCAAATCTGTCTCACTGTCCAGACATGTCTAAGTTCTTAAAATATTTTAAATGTCATATTCTGTAGGTATTCGAAGTGTTTGAAGATTACCTATCCAATTGAATTCTATTGTTGTATACCTAAAAATCTAACTAACATACATTTCTTAATTATACATTACAATTTTAAAACTGTTACGTAAACATCATATCTTAAACAAGAGTAGAAAAATACATTCAGCATAACAGAATCGGCCTTAAATTTGTATCAATAAACCAAAGTCCATGCCAATGTAAATCATTTCAAGATAAACAGCTGATTTCTTGAGCTAAGTAAATTCAATAATCTATTTTTAAAAAATCACCCATATACCAATTTATTAATATTTATTTTTCAGTGTATATATTTATTTCAAATGTATTTTTAGATATTTTATTAATGAGGCCTGTACTTGATTAAACTGAATATGTTATCACTTTAGTTGGTGTTGCATTTGACAAATATACTTATTCCATTGTCTTCCTGGAACAAATTTTATTACTCAAACAAAGAAATGTGATTTAATTATTGAGATTTTTGAGTTGTATTTCTAAGAATGCGATAAATCATCTTGGATATTACTAATCTTTTGTGCCAATTCAATATACAAAAAATAGTTATAGGTTTTAGAAAATTACTTTTTAATATATTTTATGTGTATATATTTTAGATCATGTTAAATTTATATTATCTTGGCATTTTGTGTTCTATTTATTTTAGTTGATTGATAAGTGATTTAGTGACATAATAGAATTAGAAATAATAATGAGATGTTCTTTCTGAGCCATAATTTTGGTGTTATTTTACTTAATTTCAGTTTTAGATAATACTTTAGTAGTCAAGACTATAAAACGTTGGTGTAAATAATGGCAAATTTAAACAGGTTGAAAATTAGAGACAAGGAATAACAATGGAAAAATAGAGATTTTAAAGGGTTCTGAGAACAATTGAGAGCCTTTACTAGACTATGCACTTATGAGATAATCATATGGAACAGTGGAATCTTGACATCAACCATTCTACAATCACAAGACTTAGCATTAAGTAATGAGCAGATACTGACTTGAAGATGAATTTAGAAGCATATAAAAGATATCTGGAAGATTTCCAAAGAAACATTGAAGATATAATTTTGTGTTTGAAAATTAATAACACTAGAAAATATAAATAAAAGTGCTGAAGATGTTTGAAGTGTCTGAATGTCAAACGTTTAAGAATATGTTTGTCTTAGGTTCCTGTAAATAATCTCCAATTCCTTGAAATTTTTACTTTGTGGAAATGTGTCTCTAGGGGGTCCTAGGAAGCATCATGATATTTTAACAGCACAAAGATCAAGTTATCAGAGTATTACAAAATTGGAAATTTTATTCCAGCCCAAAAGCATCCTGACAAAAACAGATGCAACAAAAATTACACTAACAAACAAAATGTAATGAGCTTATAATCAACCACACTTGAAAGATAATGCCACCAGCAACATAATAAGTGTCATGATTCTACAGAAGGAACGTTCCCAGCTATGAAATGATGTGGAGAAGCTGACTACTCAGCAAAGCCTTAACTGTGATGTTTTATATTTCAGAGTTCAAGTTATACGCTTGGTAGATTTATTATTGCCACAGACATAATGCTATATTAAGAACTGACTGTAATATCCTAATATGTATTATTTTTTGATGAGAATAAAAAGTATGAATATTTGCTTAATTGTTTTACTTAGGTAATGGAAAGTGTTTTTGTTTGTTTGGTATGTTTCTTTTTTTAACCACATTTTTTACATTATTGTACTTTTTGGTTTTTTTTTATTTCACTTTGTTGTCTATTTTTTCTTATAATTTTATTTAATTTTATTCCTTAAGTATAATGTACAAATTTTTCATGTGCCTTAATAGCAAATACATACATCCTTCAGATAAACTCCTTTTACATTTAATTTATAGTTGAGTGACTATCCCTTCTTAATGAAGCAACTATAAAGTGCATAGGTTCTTTTCAGAGACACATATACAGGGCATTATATTAAGGCAATGTGAAAATGAAATCAAATCATCACTGACTCCTGAACTTACATATTTCTAATAGTATGCTTTATATTGACCTATTAACTATTCATATTTATTAATAGAACATGCTACCATAGCTATAAAAATAAAAAGAATTTTATATGTGCATAAATGATCTAAAGAAACAGATTTAAATACATATTTGACAAATCATGATTTATAATCTTATTTGGAAATAATACAAAATTTCCATTAAAATGAAAATTAAAAAAATAACTTTGTATTAATAAATTGCAGCAAACTTCATGCAAACATGATATGAAACTTTAAAATAATATGATGAAAAATAATTTTTACATAAAAATTATATTCTTTATAAATCATTTACATGATGTGATCGTATAGCTCTACATACTATGAAAATGCATACCATTACACACACACTCACACACACATTACACACACCATTCTCTGCATGTTATTCAACAGTATTAAAATCTGTTAAAGTATGTTCAAAAAATATTATCTCCTAAGACAAATATGTCTCAACAATTACCAATCAATACAAGCTAGAAATTTTTTCAAGTTTTTATCCCAGTATGCCGGAATAATAATAGCACAAATCCATTAATTTCTAGAGTGAAATTTTAATGTTAAATATATTAGTGCTCCATTACCTATTTTTCTAGAACAACCATTTGTGAGCTTTAAGGATTAAAGTTAGAGACATGATGAATTAAATAAAATCTTAAAACTACTTCAAAATTTTTAAATTTTATTTTGCTGATTTTTTAAATTAAAAAAGCTTCATGTAATGTAATTGAACAGGTTTTTACTTCTTTTATCTCTGCCAGAGGCTATTAGTTCTTGCTATATATAGTAGCTTATAATTTTACCTTAAAAGGCTCTGCTTTAACTTGTGTTTCATATCAAGCCAAATCTAAATTCATGTTTTCCCATGATTGCAAATTGTTTTTTAGCACCTCCTGATATTACATTATTCTTTTAAAGTATCACACATACTATTTTAACTATGCTGCAGTGACATAACCAAGTTCAGTGTTAGAACCAGAAGCCACACTTGTAATTAATGGAAGTAATTTATTTAAAGCACATTGATGCTTGCAAAATCATTAGTCATTTTTATGGTCATCTAAGGAGAGAAAAGAGAGAGTCGAGATCTCAGATGTTCAGTTAATAGCCATTTATCTTCTTTCCTTATCCTCTATTTACTGAAGTATGCAAAAAGAACAGTTAGAGTTAAAAATTACAATATAGGGGAATTACATGGCCATAGACCTTTTATCAATATATGCTTCATACTTGCCTTTTTAATTTTTAAAGAGAAATATAACTTCAACTGAGTAGAAATGTCATAGTCTTACATTTGATTTATTTCTATTTTAGCATATTTCAATGTGAATGTTCTTAAATATTATGAGTATAGATTTGTTTTCACTTTTTAATTTATAATTGTGATTTTTTTCAGTTTTCAATAATTGAGCATTTATAGAATTACTATGATAAAAATAGAAAAACTCATTTCTTAACATAGTCACTAATATCCTAAAATCCATATAATTTCTGCTTTTGAAACAAAGTTTTATCTAAGCATAATCAGCTGCATTTTATGAAACAATGAGAAATTTGAGAAGGTGGAAGGTAGACAGTTTATCTAAAATTATTTCCTCATTTTACTTTTCTCAAAAAGTTGTGCTGACATTTTTCTTAATTTGCCCACCCTGGCACATGAGTAACAAACTTCCTAGCTGATAGTATTTTGGTTTCTGAGAATTCATAAATTACATATATATTATATATAAATTATATGCGTGTGTGTGTGTTTGTGTATGTGTGTGTGTATTCATATATCTTTAAAAAGAATTTTCCAAGACTTCCATGGAAGTCCAACTCAGAATGTTTAAGAGTTGCTTTCAGGTAATACAGCCTACATCCCAACTCTAATTTTACAATGGACAGTCACTAGCTACAGGGTGACTGATTTATAGACCTTCCAGTAGACATGTACATTAATATACCCATAAACATATCTGCTTATTTTTTCTTTAAGAAATAATCTTATCAATGGGAGTCTTCTATCCATTCTTAATGCTTTCTTATTCAGAACATGCCACAAATCACACCATTCCAGAAGAGACACAATTGCAAAATTAAACTGGATACCAAATTCAAAGATGCATTTCCAGGGTATTTAATTTCCAGGACAAAAGGTTGTTTATAATTTTGTTGTGAGACTCAGATACCTCTATAAATTTGACACTGTTCTTCTGAGTTTACTATAAATTTGGACATCTGAAATGCTCTGTCTAAATGAATTTGAGTTTTAAAATGAGAAATTTGGACATTGTTTACAGAGAAAATACTTGCTGTCAGAATTTCAAGGAAGATTGTAATTGCTGGGAGATTAGAAATTCTGACCATGACAAGAGGTGAGTGACACTCCATCCAGCCCAGGCAGAGATCCCAGTATCTAGGATCCAAGACCTGTGACACAGCCCTTAGAACTCCACCTCAATTCTAAATCCATGCCAATGAGGAAAACCATTTCAGGCAAGAAATCCCAGTAAAATCTAGTTCACTGGACACCATCAACTACAAAACCCCAACCCACTCCCTTACCCAGAAACCTCAGCAGCAACCTAAGACCTATAGATACTTAAAATAGTGGGTGGCTACTAGACAAAGAGTCCCCCAGCACCTATTTCCTGAGACACACAGTTCTTATGTTCCTATTGATCAAAGCAGCTACCCACATTTTCTCAGCACATGATGAATCAAGAATGGCCACCTAAGATCCACAGTGTGTCAGCGATAACTGAATTAAGAGGGGTACCTGAGATCCACAACTCACTGTCATGTATTGGATCAAGAACCCATAAGAATCAAGCGATCCCTCTGAATCAAGAGTTTATATTAAACCAAGGATGGATACCTGAGCACAAGACAGCCAGTTCTTATTACACCAACTACAGGTCACAGTGACACAGAATACCCTAACTCCACTTGGACCAAGAGGCCAGATTGGACCAAGAGAGGCTTATTGAGACACAGACAGATTACAGCAAAATCATCTCTCTGAGATACAGATAATTTCTGTGGTTAACTGAAGAAGAAAGGGTATATACCAGTGCAAGACTACATATAACAACACAAAAAACATCATGGCCCCACCAGAATCTGGTGGTTCTATACCAATAAGACATTATCATAGCAATGTAGAAGAATCAGAAGGAAACTACCTTAAAAACAATTTTATGAAGATAATATACAGTGTTACAACTGGAAATAAAAAATTCTTTTAAAAATAGAAGAAAAGATAAACAAAAAATGGAAGAGAACAATAAATTCCTGAAAGAAAATAAAGAAAACCAAGAAAAAGCAAACAAGTGACAAAAACATTTCATTATTTAAAAAAAATGAAATAAAATAAAAGCAATAAAGAAGACACAAACTAAGCCAATAGAAAATCTGAAGAAATTACCAGAACTACAGATGCAAGCATAGTCAACAGAATGCAAGAGATAAAAAAAGACAATCTCTGGTATGAAATATTCACTAGTGGAAAAAGATACTTCAGTCAAAGAAAACACTAAAACCAAAAAGTCATGACAGAAAACTGATGTGGGAATGCCTTTCTGTATGCTGTGAATATCAGTCTTTAAATAAAGGAGGTGTTTTGGCCCTTGACAGGCACCATAGAAAAAGTAGGTAGAGGAAACAGAGTAGGTAGGAAAGGAAGCGCATAGTCAGAAACAGACAGATCATGCCTGAAACCCAGAGAAGCAACATGTAGGAACACAGGTGAGGCACGGGCCACATGGCAGACAGATTAATGGGTTGAGTTAAGATGTAAGAGCAAGCTCGCAACATTCCTGAGGCATAGGCCAAACAGCATGAAGTTAATATAGGTGTCTGAGTCATTTCTGGGGGACTGAGCAGAGGTGGTTGGCTAAGGGGTCTGGGGCTGCAGGTCATGGGTCCAGGCCTCAGGCCCTTCGGGACCAAGAAACTTCACTACTACAGAAAACATCCAGGAAATATGGGACAGCAAAAAAAGACCAAATCTAAGAATAATTGGAACTGAAGAAAAAAAAGAATACCAGCTCAAAGGCACAAAAATATATTCAACAAAATCATAAAAGAAAACTCCCAATCTGAAGAAGAAATGTCCATTAAAAATACAAGGAACACCAAGTAGACTAGACCCCCCCAAAAAAGTCTTGTCACCACATAATAATCAAGCCACTAAACCTACAGAACAAAGAAAAAATACTAAGACCTGCAAAGAAAAAGACCAAGTTACCTATAAAGGCAGAACATCAGAATAACACCAGACTACTCAATGGAAACAATGAAAGCAAGAAGGTCTTGGTCAAATACAATACAGATGCTAAAAGAAGAATGGTTGCCAGCCCAGACTACTATACAAACAAAACTATTCATCACCATAGATTGGGTAAACAAAATATTTCATTACAAAACCATATTTAAACAATACCTATTTACAAATCCAGCACTACAGAAAGCACTAGAAGGAAAACTCTAACCTATGAAAGCTAGATACACTCATTTGGGTTTAAGTATATGTTGCTTTGAAAAAAGAGATTATTTACACTTCTGTTTCCATACACAATTAGAACCTGTGAATTGCTTTGAGGCTAATATGGTTTAATTGAAAAATTTCTGATGGAAAGAGATTATGGAGATATATATTTAATATAATTAATCTGAATTATCCAAGGATAGAGATATATACTTTTGGTTTTGTTTTGTTTTTTTGTTGTTGTTTTTGTTATAAAATCTAGTAATGAGCCTCAGCCATAGGCCAAAAAGTTTATAATTAATATAAGCCTCTGAGCTATTATTTTATAAGCAGCTGTGGAACTGTGGATCCAGAAGGGTTATGCTTCTGGCTACAATCCAGGCTGACCATCGCACTGATTGGACTGTTCCCAGTGTGCTAGAACCTCTCATGTTAATCACTAAAAAAGAAAATGTGTCAATATTTGTAGTATGAGGTTTCTGGCCTGGACTTTCAGGCCTAACCTCAAGGTTTAGGACCTGCAGACCTGCAGACCCGCAGTCCCACAGTCCCACAGACACACACAGATGCTTTCAATAGTTTTAGGCAGATCAACCTCAGGCCCAGGCATATAACTTGCTAGTTTTCTACCTTTATCTATCCCATGATTCTTCCTGTTCAGCCATGGGGCTCGGTACCTTTCCTTAGGGCAGCATGGTTGTCCTCTGCTTCTTCCAGCTTCTCTCTGGCATTCTGCTCTGTGCTTCCTGTTCTCAGAGTTTTTAGTCTGGTAGCCCCATCCATACTTCCTGCCTGCCTTTGGCCAATCAGTGCTTTTTATTAAACCAGTGGGTGGGACAATTATTTACCATGAAATAACACAATACCCCTACAAAGATTTGACACAGGACAATCTGGTGGGATATTGTGTTCATTGAGATTTTATTTTCCAAAATGTCTACAGCTTGTGTCAAGTTATAATGAAACTGACCAGCACACCTATAATGAAAGAAGAAAAAGAGAAACATGATTTTGCATATATGCTAATTTCTAAATATCATTTAAGTTTAGAAAAAATTAATGGCCTTGTTGAAATATTCAACTTTTAAATCTTTTTGCAAATGGTCAAAATATGTATTAGGGGCATTAAAATTAGTACAGTTTTGAATGTATGGCTATCTAAACTAAATTTCCTGTCAAATATATATGTAAATACTGCCAGGTAATGGGGTCATCAGTTGAGAGTGTTAATATATTACTATTCTATAAAAAAAGATAAAAATAGTACTCAGAGCAATCTGCTCATAACATTTTAGGTTTATGATATTAATAAAATGCTTGAACTACAAAAATCAGCTAAGTGAGTTTAATAGGTATTTTAGTATTAAGATTAGTAGGCAATTTACAAAATCCACAATAAAACTTATATAGCCCAAGGACACTAGATATTGGATTTAGTGTGACACTACAGACATTTTATATTGCCTATCTATTTCACATAATAAATGAATATTTTAATGATGTAATTAAACAAAACTATTACTATAATTTGGATTTGATTATTTTAAAATATCAAAAGGTTGTTGAAAGCATAAATGTTACATGTTAAGATTTTCATAAACTGACTTCCCTGATGCAAAATAAAAAATAATTTGATGTCATTGTTCAATACAGCATATGTACTGCTTGAAAAATATGTAAAATTCTTAACATTATGTCAGTTTCCAATTCAGTCATTATTTACTTTGCAAAGCAAAAAACCAAGCAGGTAGATATCCCAAATAAATTCACAATTTAAAATTTAGTTTACCTATTAATGGATAACACATTTGCGTGTCATTAATTAGTGTCATTTTATTAAGCAGCATGTCCTATTTTCAAAAAATATCTAATTTTATCACAATTACTTAAAGAGTGAGTATAAATAAAAGTGTATCATAAATGTCCAATTTAAGAATCAACTTTCTGTAATTCGTCAAGATAAAATCAAAAAAGAAATTTGTTTTGTATTGACATTATTATTATTTTAGAAAATTCAATAAAAATGGAATGGAAAATATTTTGTATGACTCCCATTGTCACTGTTAACAGTAGAGATACTAAACCCATACAATTATTAATGAAAAATCAATAACAACATTTTCAATAGAATAATGTCTATACCAATAGAATTATGATATGCAATGAATTGGATTTCTACATTATTTGTGCCTATCCTTAAAGAGTAAAATGGGAGGCATTTTATTGATGTATATTAATAAATATGTAACAAGGTATATTTGTATTTAAAAATAACAATATATACATTACTGATTATTTTTCTATGTAAAATATTAATCATATATATGTAATTTAACTTTGCCTTTTAATTTAAAAAATGCTTAATTACATTTAGTTTGCAGGTATATAATGCAGAAGAAACATAATAGTTAATAAGAAAATTCATATAATCAAGGAATTCCAAATACCTGCATTTCTTCAATAATTAATTGGGTACTAGTGTCATTTTTTTTGAATTTTAAAATAACATAAAATTAGATCTGAGTCTATATTTTTCCTTTTTGTATTAATTTTCAAGTTGGTAAATAGATCTTGTAGAATTTATAATGATACCAAAATGTCAAACAATCAGGTATGCACCTTCCATTAAGAGTTCAATAAAATACATGCAAGAAAGAAGAAAATGTTACTTTTTATTAAGATGATTACTATAATATAGAACAAAGGATGGTAGTTTTTGAGAGAGAATAGATTGTAACACCAATGGTGAAATGTGTTCTGAACATATTTTATGACACTATAATTAAATATGTTTTGAAATTTTAGGCATAGTTTAAAAAACAAACTTTAAAGATGAAAATAATACTGAAGATATTTTTATTAAATTAAGAAGGTAGTTAATTGCAATTAATTTTTAGAATTTTGTCATTAATTTTGGAATTTAACTTTAAGTCACTGAAATCTGATTTGCACATGTTCTAAGAACGTACTCAAAAAACTTCAGATTGAATTATCTGTGATTTCATGCTGAAAGAGAATTCATCTGTTTCAATTTTAATACTTGGTGTCCAAATTTAATATATATTACCTTAACCTTATGCTTTTTAGCTCTTTTTTTTATATAAAATATCTACATTTGGTTTTGGTGTCACAACTCAATGTTAGTTCCCACTCACCTTATGGATGCGTTTTTAATAGCTATTCATGAAATGGTATTCTTGTAAGGCAAACATACTCTGCTATTTAGTCAGGTTGGTAAACTAAAACTCAAGCAAATATTTCTTAACAACATAGAAGAAAAAAATTATGCAGTTATTTCTTAGAGTCATGTAGGCTGTGAAGTTTATGATCAAGAGCAGAGAATTTCTGTGTATTAGCTTCTTTGTTTATAGAAACTTTTTCAATGTGTGTTCGTTCTATCGAAATAGCATTCTGCAGTCTTCATTATACAAACACGGAACTCTAATATCTCTGATTCAGACTTTTTTCCTCAATCTAATTAGGTCTCAGATATCTGATCTACAAACTCCTGTGCTCTAAAAATTTATTTTCAATGTAGACATTGTGGTTGTAGGGCACGTTGTGTCTAACAGGCTTGGAGTACCTTTTTGTTTTGTTTTGTTTCTCAATTTTTCTTGTTGTCTCATTGTTCTAAGCCTATCTTCTTTCTTCCCTTCCTCCCTTTCCTCTTCCCTCTCTGCCACTCTCCCTCCCTCCATCCTAAATTTTCTCATTTTATTCTTTCTCTTCCTTTCTTCTTATCCTGCATTTTCCATCTATACATCTGACTTCATTTGTAACTTCTCTCCTACCATATATTTTTGTTTTATTCACTATTTTTGTTGTGTATGTTTTGTGTAAAATATGTGCTCAGGAAAATATTTGTATATGCTCATGTTGATCCACATGAATCTCTGTGCATTTTATGTGAGTCATATGCACACACACATACTCACGTGAGCGTGCACACACACACATACACACACGCACACACACGGTAAATACACACAAGGTAAAACAGAGTTCTGCATCTTTTGTCTTCTTTCTCTATTACTTTCAAAGTCTATTTTTTGAGACAGAGTCTCTCACTGAACCTAGAATTTAGTGATCCAGCAGGCCTGTTGTCAGTGAGCTGTAGAGATTCTATTTTCTCGGTCCTCTGATTTTTTTTCCAATTGCTGAGATTATAAGTAAGAAAACTAGACTTTACTTTTTTTTGTTGACATCTTGAATCATATAATTTCACAATGGTCTGATGAGTTCCTAAAACATATGCATCAAAGTTTTATAGTACAAACACTGTTAGCTCATTTTATGTAAATATTGTATAGCATATATTTTTATAGCCTTCATTGATTTTCTTACTTTATTCCTGGCTCTTGAAAGAGAGTCCAGGTTCTGGCACTGTAGCCAAAAGATACGCTTTCTTCTTTAAGTTTTGTCAATTTAGCACATAGGTGGAGAGTGCATATCTAAGCAGGAAATAATATTCTGAAGGCAACGGAACTGTCTCCAGTAATAAGATGAACAGCAGCTCAAGTGTTATTGAGAATAATTTTTGTACAAATTACGAAAAGATTAGGTCAAGAGTTTTTTTTAATAGAATTAGAATTATTTAAGGAAAGGATCATGTAGCACACCAAAAGCAATAACATTTTTTTTTCTTTCTGGTGTTTACCTTATTTTTACTTATTTTTATTGTATGTTTGCTTTATATAAACTAATAAGCTTTATGCTGAGTAAGAATGATGAGAGGAACTGTTGACAATTTCTCATTCTGTAGAAAATATTTTCATTCATCCCTCAATTTAGTATTTTGTTTCTTTAACATTTGTATCTAGAACTTAACATGACTGGAAGTATTATTTACATTACTGGGTTTTTTTATGAATTTTATGAGGATGGAAAAATAAAATTTCTTCTTGTACTGAGATAGCACTGTGTTTTCTGTCATTTAAAAATGATATATATGTCTTATTACATGATTAGCTTGTATATATAAACCACATATATGGTCCTGTGCCACAACATTTTGTGGCATGAATCTAACTGTCATAATACAGGACCTCACTTTACAATTTGTAAGCATTTTATTGACACCTTTACTTTTGTTTTAATCAGGAAAATTGAAGTGTAGTAGTTTAATTTCTTTGTGTATGTGTGTATGTGTGTGTGCGTGTGTGTGTGTGTGTGTGTGTGTGTGTGTGTGGAAGCTTTTATGTGTGTGTGTGCATAGAATAAGTTTGCTAGCTTTCTATTGGTTCTTTCTTTACTAAAAAATCTGTGGCACATCTTAATGGAAGAGTTTCCCTTTTAGTAAGAAAAATTCAGAATTAAATCTGCCGGATGCTTTGCTTTATTCTGTGATAATACAAATTATAAAAGCTGAAACTTGTTTATTACTGCTTCTTCTAACATTTTGATACCTTCACACAAACACGGTGGCATACAATTAAATGTTTACAATTATTTCTGATTATCAAAACCAGCTAAGTTTTAATCACGATCTTTCAATGAAATGCCTATTTATTTAAATAGATCCTAGGACCATCAGAGTTTTGAGGATCCATGGCAATGAATGTCACATAAGTGGCACCGTAGTTCAATCTGCTCACTAGACTTAGTATAAGCTTAAAGGCTTTAGGATTATTGGCCATTGATATCTTTTTCCCTCCCTCAGAGCTTAAGCAATTCCATGGAAGAGAAGGCAAAAACAATGTAAGAGCCAGAAAGGGTGGAGGACAGTAGAACAGGGGTCTCTGAATCACCTAAGCAAGGCACATATGAGCTCATAGAGAATGAAGCAGAAAGGGACTACTTGGGCCTGCACCAGGTTCTCTATTCTATGGCTATTATTCTTATTAATTTGTAGGATTTCGTCTTGCCATGAGAATGAGTGAGTCTCTTATTCTTGTGCTTTCTCTTGTCACTCTTTTCCCTTTTGGGTCACTGTACCCCACTTCAATATGATGGCTTTTGTTTCATCTTATTCTATCTTATTTTGCCATATTTGATTGTTATCTACTAGAAATCTCTTCTTTTCTTATGAGGTACAGAAATGAAGTGGATCCACATTGGACAGGAAGTGGTTTGAAACTGGACTAAATAGAGAAAGTAAACTATAATTTTTCAGGATATATGACATTCTAATAATCTATTTCCAATAAAAAACAGTTGGATGGCAGGTGATTTCTAGGTATTCATTTGATATTATTTTGTGAGTTAGTGTTAATTTTTATGAATCCATAATCCATAATCTTGCCTTCAACTCAGTACATAACTCAAATTCAACTCAAATTTCTAAAAAAAAAAAAAAATTACTGTTTCAGCATCTTGAATTCTAGGTGAGCCACTATGCCAGGCTTCTTTAATATCTAAAGTTTGAGAAGCATGCATATGTTCTCTATAGTGACCAACTAAAAATACCAGAGATATGTTGGCTGCATATAACTGATTCCCCCAGCATTGTTCTCTATTAGCATCGAGATGGTTAGCTTTAATTGTCAAATTCATACAGTCCAGAACCCTTTGGGAAAAGTGTCTCAGTGAGGAATTATGTAGATAGTGGCCTGTGACAAAGTCTGTGTAGGATTATATCTGAGCAGTAGCATCATTCCCTAAGCAGTGTAAGCCAGATAATTTGTAAGCATATATGTACCCACTTCTTGTGTTTGAGTCTAGATATAAATGAAATGATTGTTGTATATTCCTGCATCCTTCCTTGACTTTCCTGTTAAAAAGACTGAAACCTGGATCTAAAGACAGCTCTGAAAATAGGTCATTACAGCAACAGAAATGAAATTAGAAGCACAATAGTCCTCGTTTCACAGAGAATGGTCCTGTCCTTCTCAATGCTATTCTCCACTGTTATGCATTCTATGGTTTTGATACCTTTCAAACAAAATTCATAGAACATCACTTACTTCATAATTCTGTAACTGTTTATTATAACTGTAACTTTGGGATTGATGGACACTATTCCATGAATAAGTAAAAGAAATACAAAATTTCTTCACTCCAAGTTTTATATGACAACTCAGAATATGATTACCATGCTGAGTAATCATAATCATAAATACATATCTCATATGATTTCTCCTACATGTGATATTATGAGAAAATGTTGTAAATGTTAAAATGAGTTAAATAAGGATATAAATTAAATTAAGGTTGCAGAAATGAGTCAATGATGGTAATAAAAGTAGTGACTGTATGAAGGAATCACAATGACATTTATTACATTATATAAATAGCATGAACAAATGGTAATTCTTTGGAGGGGCAGGGTATCATTTATAGCTCATGGTGGAACAAATCTCACTAGGTAGACACATTCACAAATTTAAAACAATCCTCCTTCATCAACTCTTCTCATTTTAAAATTTATTTAAAAAGTTTTTTCTCATGTATACCCTGCTCACCCTCTCTTCCAGTCTCCCAGTTCCTCCCCAGACCTCCCTCATCTTCCCCTACCCTATTTCCCCAATTCATTTGTGAAGGACATCAAGAGTCCCAAAGATGGATCAGTTCAGACTGGTGTATATCAGCTGTTACAATGTGGTTTTTTGATCCCGGGCGGCCAGAGGCCTAGACTCACTGACCTGCCGTGCCAGACCCCTTAGCCACCCGCTGTTGCCCAGGCCCCAGAAATGACTCAGATGCTTATATTAACTTCATGCTGTTTGGCTTATGGCTGAGGCACATTGCTAGATAGCTTTTTCATCTTAACTCAACCAATTTTCAGTAATCTATCTGCCACGTGGCCTGTGGCTTACATGTTCCTTATATGTTCCTTACATGTTGCTCCTTTGGGCTTCTGGGTCTGTCTGTCCTGACTCCGCCCTTCTCCTCCTACCTCTGCTGATTTCTCCTCCTACTTTTTATATGGTGCTGTCATGGGCCAAAAAACAGTTCCTTTATTTAAAGATTGCTATTCACAGCATACAGAAAGACATTCCCACATCAATCAATCTCTTAAATACTTGGGTGGCATATATAAACCACCACAGCCAGCTTTGAATATCATTTTTAGCAGCCTGTTTATATTAAAGGGAGACCCTGTAACATTATGAAAATTAAGAATGAAGTGGGAAAAATCTCAAGTTCATAAAGCCATTTTGTGAAGGAGCATTCACTCTTCCATAGTGAAGGAAAAAATACATTGAAGAAATGTGAGGTAAACAAATGTATGTTACTTCAGGAGAAGCCCTGTGGCTTTATACTTTAGTAAGGGTAGATCACTTGTTTAGTTATAAAATGCATCAAAATAGAATTTAATTTCTCACCCGGGAAAACAAGCACTGATAAGCTAGGGTGCATGCTTAACAACATGAAATACAGGATTTGAAAGACATTAAATTAGTAAATGGAATATTGTAAATATTTTATGCTAACGTTTCTACCAAAAGAGGTAAGAGAAAAACAGATTACACAGCAATTGCTTAAGAATCTAAGAAAATAATATTTTCCAGTTTTCCGGGGTGAGGGCATGTGGCGTCACAGGAGTGACAGCTGATGGCGGCCAAGAGAGGAAGGCCACATTCTTGGGAATGTGGGTACTGATGGACTGACCATGTTCTAGCCCCTTCTAAAAAGTTACTTTCCTTGTGGTTGTGCATGGTTCTTATCTTCTTAAATTTTCAGGCTTTGAAATTTGAATTTTATTTGTTTTCAATTCCCAAATTTTCCATATTTTTTATAAATAATTAAAATAGGATATGCTCTTTCATTCCAACTTTTTCTAACAATTCTTTGTTGATATTGGCTTGATATTTTTATACTGATGTACTCAAACAATGAAGAACATAATTCTAATTATTAGTACAGTTGATGGTTTTTGTACAAAGTTTCTTTGACAATTCATTAAGCGTGCTTTCTAGTATCAGGTAAATGGTTCATTTTTCTCCTGTAACTATTTTATGATCATCAATTTTAATAAAACCGCAAATTCTGACAATGATTTAAAAGATACATATACTCTTAGACAACATGGTTAAGATGTCATATAAATTTCTTCTCTAGTCCTGTATATCTATTTCACAGTTAGCATTTAGTAAGTATCGATGTGTAACAGATGTGCTATGAACATTCAACATAATAAATTCCTTTTTATACCTAAAGAAGCTTGATTGATAAAATTTGGCTTGGAGTGTTTAATTTGTTATCTCAAAGTCACATAGTCTATATTAAAACATGAATTAAATTCCTGGCATCTGGCCTGAGATTTTGCTCTTGTGACTGCTAATGAAGTTTTATAGATACAATCAGTACATGCAAAATATATTAGAATTATAGAGCAATGCTACTTTATATAAGGTGAAAAATATTTAATTCCCTATACTTCTTAAATCACCTTCCTTTGTTAGTATACTTTATTACCTATTATAATACTCAAAAAGGTGCTAACTTACTCTACTCTTCATTGAAAGAATTATTGGTGTTGCTTATTGCTTTAACCATATGTCCTTACTAAGACTATCTCTTAATTGTTTGAGGACACCTGGATATTATATAAAATATTTCAAAGAAATCAAGGCCACTCAAATATAGACATATATACACTACTATTACCATTACTGAAGTTTTTCAATTTTCACATAATTGTAAAATGCACATAGTAACTTGTCATTACACCTTTGGGTCTAATGATATTAGCTCAAAGAATCTGTTATCTATAGAACCATCTTTCTATTTCACAGAATTTTTCAGTTTCAATAAGAAGCCAACTTCCTTTTGTTATCTAGTAAAGGAGATTGACACAGATGCTATGAACTTACGGCTAGGCATATGGGCCCACCTTTCTATTACAACTCATTTTCTCTTGAAACAGCTTCTGAAAAGAAATATATTTCTTTGTAGTCTAAATTACTGAAACACAAGTTCATAATAACCATATAGAATTTGAAGAGAATTTCTTAAAATGTTCCTAAATTTAGCAACACTTATAACCTTTACTATTACCATTTTTTTCCTGGGAGTTTGGGAAAACAAATTTAAGTATGTATTTCAATGACAAATCTGATTTCTCTTGCTGATCCTTAACATTGAATGGGCTATATCTGTATAGTATGAGTTAAATCTTTTTAGGACACCTCTAGTTATAAGTTTTTTTTTTTTTTTCCTGAATTGGCACATATATTCCCAATCAGCAATCTCAGTCCTGTTTGCTATACTGAGAAATTGCCTTGCCTAATTATTTTTGTTTTGCATAAGGAGAGTAATTTATCTAACAGGGTTGACATTTGTGGCATTTATATCAAATAGATGCTGACATCTTGTTATACATGTTTGGCAGATCTGGTGCTGTTTAGCTGAAGTCAATTTGTAGAAACCATTGAAAACTAATCAAACATACAAAGATCCAAGAAAAATAACTAAAACAACCTAACATGTTGCAAAGGCACTAAATTTGCTCATATAAAGTAACAGTTGCAATACACATTTAGCTAATGATTCAGACAATATTCTCAATAAGTTTTAATCAAAAGTATGAACATGGTTTAAGAACAATCCTCTCTCTCTCATGTATATGTGTGTGTATGAATCTGTTAATGTGGTTGTTTGAGTATTGCACACACATTTTATAATTTCTGTGAACAATTCATTTTGTTACATACATTTCAAAAAGCTATGTTTTATGTTAATGTGAAGTAAAATACATTTACTTTGATATTTATTATGTAAAAATGTCAGTATTTTTACATACAATAAGAAAAATTTATTATTACTACTATTAAATATTGCATGAATTATTTGAGTCAAAGTATGAACTTTCTGTGGTATCATATGTTATGCATATTGAAAAACTAAGGCATATATATATATATATATATATATATATGGTTTATACACTTTTGAAAATACTTTTAAGTATGATTTATTCCATCCAACATTCTCCCAATGTTTCTGTTTTCTTCATCCAAGCACCTTAGTTATTTTCAGTCCTTAGACTACTTTCAGGTTTAATGTGTCATTATTCTGCATCACCATTCTTATCTTACTAGATACATAAAATGTATTATTAAAAACTCAAATGCGTAGTTTGAAAGTTATTATTCCTTGAGCCACATAACATAGTGAATGAAGAACCATATAAAAGTTATACACAAAATTAACTAAAACGGCCCTGTCTCAGATTGCTGACAAATACTGCCTGAGTGTAGTATGAGGTTTCTGTCCTGGACTTTTGGGCTCCCCCTACACCTGAGTTTAAATGTTGAGGTAACAGATACCTAGTCTTAGTTTTAATTCTCACAAAATGGATTCTTCTTGATTTTTATTTATTTGTTTTGTATGTAAAATTTAATTTTAGTCTAAACAAATATTTTCTGTCTACCTATTACTCTAACTGGTATATATATATGATTAAACATTTATGTTCATTAAATTGTATATTAATAAGTAAAATATATTATGTAAATTTGTATTGTCTTTTCACCTTTCTTTGAATTACATATGAGTACATATGAATTATCCACATCTAGCTAATCAAAACGAATTAAAAATTAATAGACTTTAAAGGTTCCATAACTAGACATTGGTGTGGACCTTTAAGCACCATTTAAATACGTCTAAATCCACAATCAGACTATGGAAAGTCTTAATATATTCACATAAAAGTGTTTCAGGGAGAGAAGTTCTCAGGTATAATAATATAAATTTTAGCTGCCTTTTATATGATTTTTATCTTTAGGAACACCTAATAAGAAAGAGGAAAACTAAAATGTTTTATTATATATTGATACAACATAAAATGTTTATAAAATTATTAAATGAGCAATATAAATTTCAGTTCAATGCAAAGGCATGATTAATGATGCTTTAAATACAAATTGTTTATAAAGTATTTCCAGAAGAACTTTAATACTTGCTTTGTATTCAATGCTTGATAAGATAAAAATAATACTCCCCTGTATTGAATATGCCAGTGCATAAATCATTCTTAGTGAGTGAGAACTTATAAATTCTGAGGAAGCAAGGCAAACATAAACATAACTTTGAATATAGATGTACAGTAATAATAAATAACTCTAATCTTAGCTATCAACTTTTCTTTTCAAATTTATATATTACTGTGTGATTTTATTTGTTGACCCAACTGCTTCTAAACAACACTTAGTTATGTTTCATGTTGCTATGATAGATAGTCTGCAAAAAGTAACTCAAAAAAGACAAGATAGTCTGTGTTGGGGTTCATGATTTAAGGATATAGCCCATCACTGTGGGGAAGTAATTTGGCTGAAGGTTCTGTGAGGAGTTGGAGGATAGGAAACTGTAATCAGCATTTATTCTATGAAAAACTATTTTTTAGTACAAAACAAAGTATTTGAGAAAAGCACCAAGTGACTGCAGCAGTGATGGCAATAGGGTGAAACACCTGATGCCGCGCTTCCACTGTGGGAAAGCAGAGAGGAGTGAGTTCTTACTTGACTCAGCCTTGATCGCTGTCATTGTAATCCATCCATATGCAAGATCAGTTTTTTTCCCCACAGTTTTATCTTCAAATGTCCTCATAGACATATATGCATCTTACGTTGCTCTGAAGATAGTCAAGATGTCAGTGGAAATAATCATATAATCTGAATTGAAATAGTGTGATGTAAATAGATTAAAATTACCCTTCCTGTATAGGTTATAATACTCCTTCTTTAGTTTTGGATTTAAGTGTCACAACTCAGTAATGAAAATGTGCCTTAACAACTAAGTCATTTTAGGAAACAGTTTCTTTTGAGTCGTTTGTAGTGTTGGACATTTATTCCCAGTTGTGACATTCCACTCCAGGAGAAACTTGTTGTGAAATAGTAAGTTCTAAATGAAGGTTTCTTATGATTCAGATAATAAACAACACACAAGTCTTCGGTACTCCTAATTCTACCCAAGTACATAAGAGCCTGTGTTCTATAAGATTATATAACAGGATTTATGATTAGAGGAAAAGTTTCCTCCTGTCCTATAACCTTTAAATCACTCAGAGAACACCAGGACTCACCTTTCATGAGTTAACATGAAAAACAATGGGGCTGACATTTTGTGATGGATTTGACTTCAAGTCAATTGGGTCATTGAGTTAAAAAAAATAATAATAAACTCATTGGGAAAAGGTCTCCAGGCACCAATCAGTCAAATTAGTTCAGTTACAGGTGCACAACAAACCTTAAGGTTACAGAGAGACTCTTTTCAAAGTCCATGTGAGCATGAGGGTGAGTTCTATAGCCGAAAGGCCTAGAATCTAGTGTGGTCTCTAACCAATAGCAGAGAGGTCGGTGGGCCATAAAGTACATGTGACATGTCTGCTAATGATGGCAATGGAATAAGTAGGCAAGAGTCTGGGATATTAGGGTGAGGTCTGTCATTTCAGAGAGCAGCAATGTCACCATGCTGTTAACAACCTCCTCTTGCAGCTCTTTAGATGGAATTTGAGTATTGGATTTTATTGCCTCCATTTGTGGAGACACCATGGCATGACAAACATTCCTGGTTCTCTTAATAATTCTGCATATGTACAAGGGCCTCTGTGGACCCAACTTTGATCATTTTTAAATTCCTCTGTTCAGAATTTTTTATTAAGATTTTTACCCCATTTTTTTGGGAGGGTTGTTTTTAATTTGAGACAGGGTTTCTTGGCATAACCTTGAATGTACTGTAACTTGCTCTCTGGAAGAGGCTTGCCTTCAATTTATAGAGATTTACCTGTTTCTGCCTCCTGGGTGTTGGAGTTAAGGCTTATACCACCAATTTGCTTGTATTGTTGCTAAAGGGCCCCATTAGTTTCCTTTGGGGGATGGGGCAAATAGACATGGAGTACAATGGCTCAGACTCCAGGAACAAGTTAAAGCAAGCAAGCTCAATTCATTTGGAGTAATGGATAACCCTTATTTCCCCTCCATTCACACAGGGGAATAGACTGTGCTTTGCTGGCATCTGCTGCTATGGTCGGCATCTCTTCTGGTCCAGACCATTTCATATCAGGACTCTGCCTCATGGCTTAGGAGAAGGTGTTATGAGCACATACTCTAGGGAACCAGTTGTAAACAGTTTGAACTGGGTGAGGTGACTTTAGGGCCAATATATCCCACACTATGACCCACTTTTAATTGGATTATTTGTCTGTTGAGGCCTAGTTTTTTGAGTTATTTTTTCAATATTATACTTATGTCATATTGGGGATTGGTGAAAAACTTTTTTCCCATTCTGCAAGTGGCCATTTTCTTTTCTTGACAGTGTCCTTTGCCTTATAACAGCATTTTTGATTCATAAAGTTCCATTTATTACATGCTAATTTTAATGCCTGTGCTATGGTGTTCTGTTCAGGAAGATGTTTCTTATATCAACTGTTCAAGGCTATGTTCCACTTTCTCATCTGTTAGGTTCAGTGTATTTAGTCATCTGTTGAGGTCTTTGGACTCAACTTGGGTTTGGACTTGAGTTTCCTGCAGGGTGATAGACATGAATCAATTTGTATTCTTCTACATTCTGACATCCAGTTCAACTACTGACATTTGTTGAAGATGCTTTCTGTTTTCCATTATGTACTGATGTCTTGATTTTATCAAACACTAGATGTCCATAGATATGCGTATTTATGTCTGGATATTAGATTTTATTCCATTGCTGAACTTGTCAGTTTTATACTGATGACATACGGATTTTAGTACTGTAGTCAGGGATGGTGATACCTCTGGATTTTCTTTTATTGTACAGGTTTGTTAGGCTATTCTATGTTTTGTTTGCTTTTTGTTTATTTGTTTATTTTTTGTGTTTTTTTTTACCTGAAGTTGAGTATTGTTCTTTCAAGATATGTAAAGTAGCTTGTATAAATTTTGATGGTGATTATATCATATATGTAGATTACATTTGGTAGCAGCAACTTTTACATTGTTTATCCTACCATTCCTTGAGCATGGGAGACCTTTCTATTCTAATATCTTTATCAATTTTCTCAATTATTGTCATTCAGATCTTTCACTTAGTTTGAGCTGCCCAAATATATTTTTTACTTATATAATTTATAAATCATATGAAGGGTACTGCCTTACTAATTTCTTTCTCAATCAGTCATTTGTATATAGGAGGGCTTCTGATTTTTTTAAATTAATCTTGCATTTAGCCACCTCACTAAAGGTCAGCTGTAGGAACTGCTTGGAAGATTTTTAGGGATCACTTATATATACTCTCATATCATTTGCAAATGACAATTCTTTGACTTCTACCTTTCCAGTTTGTATCCCATTGATCTCCATCAGTTGCCTCATTGCTCCAGCTAGAACTTCAACTACTGTATTGAAGACATATGGGAAGAGTGGATAGTATTGGCTCATTCCTGATTTAAATGGAATTGCTTTGCATTACTTTCCAGTTAGTGTGATTTGGGCTATATGTTTGCTGTAAGGTTCCTTTATTATGTTTATATTTTTAACTCCAAATATTTATATGTAAATATACAACATAGCATTACCATAGAAATCAGGAAGGTAGAAAGTTATGTTGTTGGGTTGTAGCTTGGGAAGGAAATATTAGGAAACAAGTGACAGGAAGAAAGATATCAAGGAAGGAATAGATGAATGTCAGGGAAGCTCTAAATGGCAAAAGAAAGAAAGATCAATACAAAGAGATAAAGAAGTGAGAAGGACAAATAGCACCAAGGTTGTTTGATTAATTCTCAAGATATTATTTTAAATATATCTACAATTATATTACACACACACATACAGAGAGAAACACATACACACACATGCACAGGCACATGCGTGTTAACACATACACACATATGCATGCATACAGTCACATGTATGTAACACACACACACACACACACACACACACACACACACACATTTTGAATGGTTTGTCAGAGAAATCTATTGATTTTCCCAAGCAAAATGGGATATTTTGTGCTTCTTTATTTATCTCTGAGTTTTAAAGGCCTGTTGTTAAAGACAGTGTCTTCAGGACATAGGAATGGATTATTTGAGCTGGATTTAACCAAAATTTCTCCTTCTTGAAATCTATCTTCTAAAGTTTAAGAAAATGCTATTTAAGCTACCAGTGAGGGAGAAATTATGTAACTTTCCTAACATTTATATGTTTTTATATTGATAATATTTTCCCTGTTTTGTTCACAAGTAACCAAAGTGTTTCTATTTTATCTCTAATGATCTATAGATTAAAATCATTCTAACATTTTCCAGAAGACATATCTTATAGTTTATCTAATGTCAACTCTAATATTCTTCTTACTATTAAAACCATATATTTCAATATGCTCCTTTCAATTGTGATTAGTCTACTATAGATCACTATAAGTAAGAAAATACATAGAAAAATATTTTAAGAGGTTTAAACATAAGCTATTTATAAGTTAATAAATTTGAAATCACCAAAAATCATTTGGTAAAATTTATCTCCACTCTTGGCACAATAATAAACATTGTATCATAAATGGTGATTCCAGAGAAGCATGCAAAGTACTCTTTCTTTGTAGGAAAAGTCATTTCCTTTAAGAGCATATCTAAAGAATCTTGTGAAATTTCATCATTTACCATGTTATTTTCAGTTTTATTAAAGGTCTAGGTGTCACAAACCAAGACTTTTATATAAATACATTCTAAAATCTAAAATTAATTTCACGAGGATATAAAGATTGCTCCATTGGGATAACTACAAGACAATGAGAATACAGAATTAATGGATGCATCTTCCCTCAAAGTTCGCTGTTTGTGAGAATAATAGCTGATGGTACATTGCCTTCCCATTAGAGGCAGTAACCTCAAGAGAGATCATGAAGGCAAAGCACATTCTAGAGAGCTGCTATTTGACAAGGGTCATTGGAGGGTCTATGGAGTTTCTTCTCTGTGATTTCAGAGAGATAATTTACAAAATGTTATAACCACTTCTGTACTGTCAAGAGAGGCTGAGCTAAAGTTTTCATTTATGGATATATTAGAAGTTTATACCACTGTTTGACAGCTGATATATCTTAAGATTTAAGGAAGAAAATGGCTAAATGAAAACCTATCTCTACCCAAGAGAGTACTAGCTACAGTGTGGGTTCATTACCTGAGTTAATAACAGGAAATTGTTCATTTCTGTGCTAAAACTGATCAGATGACCTATTTATTTTGAAAGTCTACATGCAGAATATATACTACAGCTACTTCTAATAAATACCATAGTAAGCATTTGGAAAGCTAAGCTCTTAAGCATATAATTTCTGCATTTCAGATGACACTAAAGGCAAAGACCGAACACTTACATACAATGAGATATATAGCTATCATAATACTGTTGTTATAAGGGTCTCCTTCTGTCAAGACAGTAATGACCATGTGGAGGTAAAGGGAGCACAGCTTGAAGCATTCCTGAGACAGTTCTGGGAGCAAATGTCTGCCTTATTGTAAATGGACAGCAACATATATAGTGGAAGTGTGATTAGTTAACATATTAATTCAGATTTGATAGGAAGTGCTCACACCACCTGGGTCTCTATGCAACACATTAAAGGAGACTTGGGGAACACACACTGAAAGATAGTTAAGATGATTCATAATTCAGTGTTCTTAATTCTAAGGCATGGTATGCCATGTTGCTTATTTAGAAGGCAGTGTGGCAAGTGGACTGAATCCAGGTTGTGCCTCCTATGTTCTAGCATTTGAAAGACTTCACCACAATGAATATATTTATATAAGGATCTACTCATTGAAGAATTCAGTAAATATTTTGTATTTCTCTTATTAGGGAAATGAAAACAATAAACACAATTTCTTCTGTGGTCATATATTATGTATCTAATAAAGCTCTCTCAAAGATCAGAGTACAGAGGCAGCCACAGTGTTAGCCATAGAGGTTTGGTGGTAATGTCACACACCTATAATCCTAGTACTCAGGAGTCAGACACAGAGATCCATCTGAATCTGTATAAATTCAAGGCCACACTGGGTTACATGAGATTAATCTAGTCCAAAAAAGAAACAGAGCCAGGCTGTGCTGGCTCACACCTTTCATCACAGTACTTGGGATTCCATGCCTTTGCTCTCAGTACTTGGGAAACACATGCCTTTAACCTCAGCACTAGGAAGTTTGAGCCAGGAAGTAATATGTATGGGAAGAGAAAGGCACATAAGACAAGAGGAGACAGAATTTACTCCTCTTTCTGCTGAAGATTCAGAGGCATTCATCTGGGGGTTCACAGAGATAGGATATTTCCCTTTCAACCTGAAGAGTTGGCTAGGTCGGAAGTGACTGTGGCTTGTTCCTCTGTCTCTCTGACCTTTCAACTTTTCCCCAGTATCTGGCTCCAGGTTTTTATTATAAGATCAGTCGGGATTTGTACAATATTCTTCTATGTATGTAGTTTCAACAGCATTTTTAATAAAATGACTTTAAAAAATTGAAGAAAGTTTTTATTAAAGTATATATGTATTTCTATAGTTATAACAAATATAAAATGAATTAAATAAAGTTTTAACCTTTTTAAAATACATGTATTATTGCTAACATTAAAATTTTTTTGAAACTGAGAAATATTAACCTTGATAATTTTTTATTTATAACAAAGTAAAATTAATAATTATAAAGCAAATTATAAAGTAAATGATAAAGAATTATGATAGCTCCAAAAATATTTTATGCAAAATTATATATTCTTTCAAAAATATCTTTAATTCCTACTTATTTGAGACATTGTTACAAGATGCAAGATAAACAACTGGAATATCTTTGATGCCAGAGAAATCAGCCCTCAGCAGCATGGGCTCAAAGGGAAATCCACAGAGCTGGTACGTACTAGACTTTTCTATCTGAGGGTTTAAGGAAAAAAGATATTTATACTCTTTCTTAATAGTTTTCTTTTTTATTCTCTATTCTTATCTTTATCCAAAAATATCCCTTCTGTCTCTCCTTATGTTTTATTCTAACTCTTAATGTTTCTCTCCTAACTCATTTAAACTCTATTTTTGTTCCCTCCCTTCCAGCTTATGTACCCCCAGTAAAATCTTTTAAAAAATATAAAAATTACAAGTGCTTACATTTTGTTTCTCATGGGGATGATTACAATGAATACAAACTGTGTTTTCCATAGCCCTAACATGATTAAATATTTTACATATTACAAATGAGAAATAAATTATCCCAAGAACTTGCATATATTCATACCCAAACACTTGTTACAGATTAACATTGTAGCCAAGCAAAGGATTCTTCCTAGTCAGGTCTTTTACTGGAAGGCTACATCTTTCAATTATAAGGAAAGGGTCAATTATTCTTTTACTTATCTTGAAATGTAATCTTATAAGGAATCTTAAAGGAATCACAGACCTAAATTTTCATATATATATATGTCAGTTCTTTAAGTCTTTAGGGTAAATACTCACTCATCAATAGTTTTTTAGTATCAGAAGATTTGAGTGAAAAAATGGGTACAAGAAATTAATCATGACTTTTGGTCATCAACCAATCCTAGAAAGAAAGACATATGAACTAATGATAATTCAGCTGCTTTTTTGCTCTTGTTCCCTGACCTTAAAGAATTCCTCACTCACATATGTGTTTTTTAAAACTTTAAATTTTCTTCACCTGAAAGTTACTTCACAGAAACATATTAGTCTAACTTTGAGTTATTTTTAAAGCTTTGATTCAGCTGTGAAGCACTCCAAAACTTGTGAATACATCTCCCATCATCAAACTTAAAAGAATTTAAGCTAGTTCAGGTAGCTGGGATGCAGCTGTTTTTTGTAATCATTAACCTAAGCCATAGTCTACAAGTTTTTCATTATTAACTCATGTGTTATAGCTTTGAGACACTCCCTTGCTTATATTTTTATTTATCAAATCTCTATTTAAATTAACATTATTATTATCATCAATTAAACAGTACAGTTTATTAAGAAATCATCTTTATAACAGTCCACAGGTATGAATTTCCAATACATGAGCTGCTTTGATGGATAATCATACTACATTTACAGGCAGTGGGGATCTCCCCATACCCATTCACACTAAGCCAGATACCAAAAAAAGACTGCAGCAGAAAACATGTAAATGTACAGCAGAACCAAAAGACATTCTTGGTTCCATGGTTTCAGAACCTTTTCTATCTGAGATTTTCTCATCAGGGAGTTATCTCCCAGTGGCAGACACCCTGAAGTCAGTTACCATTTGTTGCTCCTCTGACATGGCCATTTGCAGAAAGTATCTTAAATATGTTCAAAAAGTCAAAACTTTTCTGTGCTTTTAAGTCATTTTAAAGTGTTTAATCAATCTTTATTACAATCTAATTTCTTAGACTTGAGAGGTGGCACACCGTAACTCAAAATTTTAAACAACAGTTACAGAACACAGAGAATATTTACAAATCCTTCTGGTTTTGAAAAATGACTTCATATTGCTTACAAACCATTGTGTGTAAGTTAATCCCTTTCTTTTGGGGAGAGTAAAGAGAGTCCACAGACCTTAAATGAATATTCAAGAAGCTCATTCTTCATTCAGTTCTATCATGAAACACCTGCTAAAAAAGAAAATCTACTTTGTAATAGTTCTCTATACATTGTATTGCTAATGTCTTTCACTAAGAAGATTGATATCTATGGAAATGAGTCAAATGTTAGAATGAAAGTTTGCCAAGAAAATATATTGTACTAAGGAATACTGAAATAATTAACTGTTAAACAAAAGCATCATCTTTTGCTCACAGTGAACTTTACAGAATATGCCTGATGTGGGGACACACCTGAAGTATGGTATTTGTAAAATAGCTTTGAAGATTGAAGGGTGTAGCTATCTATATATATGATGCTATCAGGTTTTTTTTTTTTTTTTAGAATTTCATATAAATTCATAGGCTGAAAGACTATGATATAGGAGTAAAGGCAATAGAAATGTAAAATTATTATGTAAAATATAAAAAGCAGGATAGTAGAATTAAACTGACAACTATGTACAAATAAAGACTATTTAAAGACAGTTTGCAAGGATAGAAACTCCAGTGAAGAGTGGCAGTTTAATTTCACGTCTAACACTGCAGACATTAGAAAAAAAAAACACTAAAATAAATTCGAATATAACTGATTTGTACCAAGTTTGATGCAGTTTGTTAAAGATATTGCTCATAAAGGAGTATATAAAAAGTTATAAACTTACTTCTAACATTATAGTAAATGATGATTAATTAAATCTACTATTATACTTAAGTATAAAAAAACATAGTAAAATGTTTTCTATATTTTATTTTAAATTCATTCTTGTTAATATGTACTGCTAGTAAAAAGAACAATGTGTGTGACTTGAGAAGCATTGCGAATTAAAAAATAATTACCTTGATATTAAAATTGTATAGACAGTAACTTTGTCCTTACAATAAAATAAAAGTTTTTGATTAGGCTTCTAATAAACCAATTTGTAACTTTTTCTGGCCTATGATAAAGTTTTGATGTTATTCATTCAAATAAAGACATGTAAACTCCACCTCAGATATTGTAACTCACATCTCTGTCATCAGGGTGACAATGTATAGTTCCATGTTTTATTCTTCTCTCACACATTAAATCATGACCACAGTTTCTCCTCCCTCCATGCCTCCTCGTTCCTCTCAACATATGTCCCCTCTCTCCCAGATCTACTCCTTCTCTGCTTCCCTTCAGAAAGAGAAAGCATCCCAGAGATATGAAGTGAGCACGGCACTACATCTATCCTAACAAGGCACAAACTCTCCTATTGTGGCTTGATAAGGAAAACCACTAGAAGGAAAAGGGTTCCAAGAGCAGGCAAAAGAGTCAGAAAAACTCCAAGCTCTTATAAAGCTAAGCAACCATAAAGTATATACAGAGAATTGGGCTCAGACCCATACAGTTTCTGTGATGTTGCTTCAGTCTCTGAGAACCCCTATGAAACCTGCTTAGTTGACTCTGTGGGCTGTGTTCTCATGGTAGCTTGACCCCTCTGCCTTCTACAATCCTTCCTCTTTTTCTGCAGGGCCTCCTCTCCCAGGTTATGCTTTATGTTTGGATGTTGGTCTATGCAACTGCTCCCATAAGTTGCTGATGACACATCTTTTCTGACAATTGGTCTAAGTTCCTATTTATAGCAGTATATTATTAGTAATTATTCACTTAATGCTTTTCTTGGTTATGCTTTTCAATATTCTGGGCCTCTGGGCTGTCCATCCACTGTTTCTGATCATACAGGCTGTGTTTATAATATGCTTTCTCCTGTGGTGTTGACTAGAGTAAGATCAGTCATTGGTTGATTACTCTTACAGGCTTTGTGACACCATTACATCAACACATTTTGGAAGCAAGATATATCATAGGTCCAAAGACTTATACTGGGTAGTGCCCCATTCCCACAGGTAGGTGCCTTTTCTGCTTATGTAATACGGACAGTTTAGCCTTATATAAGGCTTGACCACTCATTCTAGTTTTCACATGAGTTATTCTCATAGATTCCAGGGAATTCCTACCACATTAGGTTTCCACCCACTTCCAGTCTCTCTTCTGGGATTCTATCCCTAGTTATATTTCTAATATACTTTGTTGAAAAGAATTTGTTATCTCCTCAATGACCCCCTCCCCAAAATTTGGATAAGTCTGTTACATATGAAGTTATTATCTAGTTTACTGAAGCAGTTCTTATTAAGTAGTTGATAAAATACTCTCTATTTGGCAGCTAACTGTCTATGGAATGAGCACCTGCTGTTATAGGTCACCAGGAAATAATACGGAAGTGACTATTGGAGCACATCAAATCACCAGTGTTTGTCTTGAAGACAAATGTTAGAATTCCTAACCTCTGATTTATAACTAGAAAATTATGTTAATCTCAACTCAGTCTTTAAACTAGGTACAAATTCAGACTTTCAATTTTAAAGACAGAGTTTTAAAAATTGTAGATATTTTGGATATTTACAAAGTAGTGTTCCATGTGTGCTTGGAAACCTTAAAATATGGCTGTAAGGAGACTCAAACTGTTTTAATTTACCATGTTATTTTGACAGAGGGGGGTTGTTTGAATCTGTGGCTGTTTGAATAAGAATGACTCCCATAGGCTTATATATTTGAATCAGGAGGTGGCTCTTTTAGGAAGTATGTTCTTGTTTTGGTAAGTGTGGTAAGTATGCTATTGAGGTGGGCTACAGGGTTTTAAATGATTAAGTCAGGCTTCTTTGGTGTCTCTTTCTCTTCCTGCTTTCTGCTGAGATGAAGAGCTTTAAGATACCTCATCAGTACCAGTTCTGCCTACATATCACCATGCTTCCCACCATGACAATACTGATTAAATCTGAGAATGTAATAAAGTCCCAATTAAATGCATTCTTCTCCAAGAGTTGTTGTGGTCATGGTGTCTCTTTCACAGTAATAGAACAGTGACTAAGGCAGTGCCCTCACATGCACATAGGCATCAGTATATAGTCAAATACAAACTACAACTTATTCCCGGGCATTGAATTCTAGATTTTAGATTTGGTATCAGGTGTCTTTCTTTAGTCCTTTCACCCTTCCCCTGCTTAATTTGGTAGAATTCTTTTTTATCTCAGGATCTGGAGCATGAAGATTCTACTAGGGTTGTTATTCTGGAAATCCAAGATTTTGCTTCCCACTGCTACAAAAATAATAGTGTTGCAGACATTCCCCCTTGGCACACAGATTTTCATTTGAGGGTTGAAAATCTGAACTCAGGTCCCCATTCATGGGTATCAAATGCTTTAGCAACTAAACTGTCTCCCCATATCTAGGTTGCTATTTTGAATGCTTTTCTACTCCTTTTCTACTAGACAAATTACTAACAAAGGAAAGATTCATACCACTCACTTTGCTTTTAATAACAGAATCATTTGCTACACAACAGAGGTATAGATTGTGAAATAGACAAGAATGCTTTAATACATCTGCTATATTATAAAGTAACTGTCTGGATATACAGTATGCATGGTTAAACACTAACTACAAAAGGAAATTAATATTATGAAATATATTTATGCTTATCAAAATATAGTATCCTGTCTATAGCTAGCCCTGGTTTTAAATTGTTGTAACAAATAATAGTCATCCCAGGATGTCCCAAATCTCAGTTCATTATGATGCAGGTATATTTTTCTTTATCAAAATATTCTGGCAGATTTCAAACCTATGGCATTATAAAGCAACATTGGCTGCAATACATTTTTGAATATAAGATATTGCTTTCAAAGAAATACTTTAGCTTCATTAATTTAGTACTAATGTACTTAGTGAAGAACACAGTTATATAGTTGCAATTTTTCTCTAGACATTTTACCATTTCAAGTGCTATTTTCTAAAATCAATCTAGTTGAAAATAATTGCTTTTACAGTATTGGAACTGTAGCTCTTTATTGTAAATTAGATTTGGAATATTGTATTTCAACAGTTGTTTGTACCATAGTATTGGTACGTTATCCACCTACAGGCTCCCATGGAATTATAATTGTAGAAATGCTCACACATGCTATGTAGGAAGTGGCTTTAAGCTATCTCATTTTTAGGCCAGATTTTGCCTCCTGAAATTATACTCATTGACATCCTTGATAATATTCCACATGGACTATAAAGTGTTTCTCACTCAAAAGAGCATTGCAAAGTTCAGAACTGTGCTTTCCTCATTGCTATCCTGTGGTAACAGTACTTGTCTTTTTCAGATTTAAAGTGGGATGGAATAATGGCTCAGTAGTTAAGAACATTTGTTATTCTGTTTGAAGAATTGTGCTAGGTAATGATGTTTCCTGGGTTTTTCCCTCTAACCTTAGATTTTATATGAGCTTTCTGCTACATTTCATTTATTTTTCTTTGTATAAATCTACCCTCAAATTTAAAATCAGGTTTTTATTTCAAATTTCTTTAATTTGCTTAAGGGACTATGTTTTTGAATGTGTACTAATATTCCAGTATTCTTTTGTTAGATTGTATTACTATGTGTATTCATTTTAACTATTTAGAATGATATTTCTTTTTCCCTCCTAATTTCTTTCCCAGAATGTTCATTATTAATATAAATACTAGTAATTTCCATATACTACCTTTTGTGTCCTCACCAATACTGAGAGTGTTAAGTGGAACTTAGAACTTTTTCATGAGTATTTTAAAACCTTTTAAGTAACTGATAATGTGTCAAATAGGGAAAATTTTGAATACTTCTTTTGCTATTTGTAGACCTTTTATTTTTTTCTTTCCTCATTACTTTTGATAAGATTTAAATCACTGTGTGTAATGGGAGTAGACAGTGTACACATCTCTTATCATATCTGCAATTTAGAGATTTGAAAATGTTTTCAATTATTCTGTATATATAATAACTTTAGACATAGATTTATTTTATATAACACCTGCTATATTTTGATGTGTTTTTCACACTCAAAGCTCCTTTAGGATTTATATCCTATAGAGATGTTAAACTTTGCAAGGACATTTGATTTTTCATATGTTCAGATAACCATGTGTTTTCTGTGATAGCTTTTTCTCTTTTTGTTACATTTATTATATATTGCTCCATCTTATTTACCTTTTCAAGAACAAATTCTTTGTTTCATCAATTCTAATTATATATATTTTTGCATGTGTGTCTTCCATTGGAATGCAAAGGCATTATCAGGGGCTACATTTTTAGGAAATACTGATACTTCCTTTCATCACACTAAGATTTACCAAGATCTCTATTTTCAGTGGTGGAACTTCTTGTGCAGTCCCCATCCATCCTGGGATTTGGCCTGGCTTGGGTTTGTACAGGTCTGTGAATACTGTTATGCTTATAGATAATTCTTCCTTCTGTAATGATCTTTGGTCTCTGGTTTGATTTTATTTTTCTGCTTCCCTGTCTTCCACAATGATCCCTAAGCCTTGGGAGGAAGGAAAGTGATATACCTCTATCTTTTAGGGCTCAGCATTTTACAGTCTCTTAATTTTTGCATATTGGCCAGTTTTGGATCTCTGTGTTTATCACCATGTACTGCAAATAGAAACTTCTCTGATGAAGGTTATGAGACACCTTATTCTACAGATATAATACAAGTTATTAGAAGCAGGTTCAAGATTACATTCCCATAGATAAACAATCAGAGCTTCTTCTAGGTTCTTTTAATTATCTGCCGATAAGTTCTTGCTTCAGTAATTAGAATGCAATGAGTTTAATTTCATGAATTAAAACTTAAATGCAATCAGAATGCATTTGTTAATCCAGAAAAAGTAGATTTGCAAATAAGGAAAATTGATAGAAATAGGAAAAGAAATTCAGTAAAATCAGTAAGTAAATTTATCATGGTAATATTATGAATATCTGTGTAACAAGAAAAATGTAAGAGTGACATCCAGGTATCCCACTGAGAAGGGGAAATAAAAATCTTCTGAGAAAATTGGGATCATAATGAGGAGTGAGCAAAGGGAGGTGAGAACAAATTATGAGAAAAAGAGGATTGCTAAGTGAGCAGAGCAATGGAGAGGGAGAACAAAGAAATGAATGTCATAATAGGGGGAGCCATTGTGTTGTTAGGGAGAAGCCTGGTGCTAAGAAAACCCCCAAGAACTCACAAGAAGTCCCTCGCTAGGACTCCAAGCAATAATAGAGAAGGTGCCTAAACAGGACTTCCCCTATAATCAACTGAATGACCACCCTACTTGCATTATAGAAGCTTCATCCAGCAATGAATAGAGGCATAAGCAGAGCTCCATAGCTAAGTACCAGGTCAAGTTCCTGGTCCAGATGGAGAAAGAGAGAAGAGAGAGTATATGAGCAAAAGGAAAAGGATTGTGAAAAGGGGACCCACAGAGACTGCTAACCAGAATTATTGAGAGCTCACCAACTCAGAAACAATCACCGAGGAATCTCCAGGGAAAGGAGCTAAACTCTCCAAAAGTAGATGATAGTGAAATGGTTTGGGCAGTTTCTGGAGCCTCTTTCAGTAGGATGAGAGTATGTTCTTGGTGCCCGAACTGACAGTTTGGAGCCCATTTCCTACAGAGTAACACCTAATCCAGCCATGATACTGGTATGATGGACTCAGACCTTCCTCAACTGGATATGCCAGACTGAACTGACTCACCTTGGGACTCCTGCCCTTTTTGGGGAATGTGGTGAGAGTGGACATGGAGGGACTGGGAAGAGAGATGGAAGAGGAATAAGTGGCACATATAGAAAAAAATTTTAAAAAAGAAAACAAATAAAATTGTAGCTCTGCCTGTTTGTTTTCTCATGAGAGATGCTGTGGATATTAATAAGAATATTGGATAAAGTAAACCGCATACAATACATTGTATGAAAATTTCTATTTTAGATAAAAAATAAAATAAAAATACAACATATTAACATAACATGAGATTACAAAAGTTGAACTTCATGGTGGTATATTTATTTATAACATACACACACATATATAAACATACATATTGTTCAATGTAATTTGCTTCTGCTAGTGTCCATACACAGTGTAACAATGATGAGGGGAATAATTCAGTTGAGAATACTAAGAAGTAAATTTTAAAGTGAATCATAAATAATGAAACTATGAATGATTATGCCTTTTGTGGAGAGATGCAAAGTTCTTAGAGTTAATAACCTACAAAATAGAAATAAAGGGACTTGCTATCACTTAATAGTGGTAAATATCTTGGTGATACTATAAATTAATGTTGATCATTTTTAACTATTGTAAATGAGGTCTGTTGCAAGTGTTATTACATCTTACATGTGACAGAACTGAGTGATCAGTTTGAAATTAGTTATTTTCATTTAAGCTGATGGTTTTATTTCATCTGAAACATCTCTATTCTCTTGAGTGACTTATTCACATGAAGAAGGCACTCTATACTATCTGCAGACTTAAGAGGCCACAATATTTCTAAAACTAGAGAAATTTACAAAAAAGAACGATTGATGAATTCATGTTTCATGTTACTTTTCAGAGAAGGTTTATACTGTTACAATTTCTTTAGAAGTTCACATATACAAGCCACAAATTAATCAAATATATGTTTGGTAAGATTATTTTTAAGGACTAATTTATCTTACAAAATATTTTAATAAAATACATATAATTTTCTTAGCTGTTTTAGTTCTCTTTGATTACATAAAGGGTGTATTTAATTAATTAGTAAACTTTCATATTTATAAATGTCTCCATTACTTTAACCAACAAAATTCTACCCCTATATAAAAAATAACTCAGGCATAAAGTGCTGAGAATTTTAACATTAGCAAATTACATACTGAATTCTAAAATATTTCCATTTTAAAGTTTATAATTTACATAATGCATTATAAGTTCATAGCATTTTTATACTAGATGGAAAGAAATAATATTTATTATATTATATCTTTGTCATATATTCCATGATGAGAAATTACAGTCTCATTTTCTTAAGTTCAATTTCTTAAGAGTAACTGATAGATCATGTAAGTATGTGCATTCCTAGTAATAATTTGGTGTTAGTTAAGAAAATTTTCTCTTATTATTTATTTTTTCTTCTCTCATCTCACCTTCTGACTGAATTTTCCTCTCTCTTCACTTCTTCATGTTCCTCCTGTCCCCCCTACACATCCACGACCTCTACCCCCTCACCCCCCACATACACTACCTCTACCCCCAAACCACCCCCCATACATACACCACCTCTCCCCTCAACCCCCCCAATGCATACACCACCTCTCCCCCTGCCCACCCACATGCATACACCACCTCTCCCCCTGTCCCCCACATACACCACATCTCTCCCACCATGCCCCGCCACACACACACACACACACACACACACACACACACACACACACACACACACAAGAGCAGTCTTCCCTGGATAAAAATAAAACATGCCATACAATAAATATAGGCACACACCACCCAAAATAATAAAAAGAGACAGAGAATGCAAGGAATTCCATAAGATCACCAAGATATACACCCATATCATATATGCAAATGACCTATACAGACACCCTGGTTATTGCTTCAGTCTCTATGAGACCCTATAAGCCCTGCATAGCTAATTTTATAGATATTTGTAAATACATTGTTTTTATTTCTGATGTTTTTAAGTGTCACATGTAAAATTTTTAATGAGTGTGTTTTTGTGGATCTGAGTAGTTATTGGACATATAAGGATCATGCTTCTACATTTATTAAGAGATCAGAAAAGGAAGTTAAGTGTCCTGTATTATCCATTTTCCACTTGATGCTACAGTCATTCACAGATGTTGGATCTTTACTCATAACATGCCCCAAGGATTGCTCACTCTTCTTTTTTATCACACTAGGATTGAAGGCAGGAAAGGCTGCTAACATACCTCTGTTTTATATAGGTTTCAGGAACTGAAGTCAGATTGTCATTCTTCCATAACAAAACATACTTACACACAGAGCCATCTCTTTACAGTTCATGACACAAAGGCATCAATAGCATTTAGAAAATAAACTATAAAGTTTTAGGAGACACATTTAGCTTAAATTTAGTTGATTAAATTTGCTTGAAGGAATATCTGTTTATAAGATAATTACAGTTGTATTTCAGAGTGTTTTTTACCTCTATGTCTAAGAAAGTGTTCTCAAATGAGAGTGATAAGACTCTATCTTACCAGTCTTATTGCTGAACATTATAACTTACTCATTCATATTATTCATGGAAATCATATATAGTAGTCCTGTGTATGATGCAGATGCCACATGTGGCTGTTTTAGAAAATATTTTATAATTACAGATTTAGAATATTTCTTTGCTGAGTGAGATCTTTAAGAGTGTTAATGAATGAATGTGATTGTTTTTCAGGTCCTTAGCAGAAAAGAGCTTAATCTCAGGCCCTGGGGAAAAAGCAAGGGCTAACATTGATGATCTATATTATTTTGGGGGTCACTTGGCCTATTCTGATCACCCAATCAGAAGAAGTTTTCTCATGCCTGGTATTGGAGGTTTTGGTAGTTTGTTTTTTTTTTTTTTTTTTTTTTTTGCTTTATTTTGGGTAATTTTTCTGACCTTGTAAGCTCAGTTGGCTTAAATGTCTTTAAAATGTACATGTAAGTATGTATGCGTGTATGTATATATCATTTCTTGAGGCTTTATCAAAAACCACTGCTTTACTTGACTCTCATTCCACATTCTCCTCTTTTTTAAGTGACTCATTTTTCTCTTTAGGAATTTTTATACTATACCTTCTTCTACAGCTCAAAGTTTTCAACCATGTTTTGCTTTTTGTATTGAATTTTATCTGTGCATAACTTACAGAAAAATATAGACCATACATCTGTGTTCTACCACTCTATAGTCTCCTATTCTATCAAAGCCTCACTGGATAAGTAATCTTTTTTATAACAGTATAATAATTTTCCTGATCCATCTTGTATCAAAGCTTTACTTACATGATGGATGTCTTATGTGTCAAACACTTTATCATTTTAGCACACAAGTATTTGCTGCAAAATGCTGGTGATTAAAGAGATAGCAGTAGTTTCTTTTCAACACTTTAAGTCAAGTTTCAAAAATGAACATTCTTTTATAACACAAATGTGTTCTTAATAAAATAGGTTTAAATTTTTAGGAAAAAAATAAAATCTAAAACAATTACTTAATGCTGGATGCAGGTTTTCCAGTTTCCTCTTGAAAATAAGTGCCTTGGAGATGAATTTAGTTCATTAGTTTTTATGAGAGGCTTCCCCTAGACTCTCTGTAGGATTCAAGTGTCAGCTGATAAGGTCCGAAGAAGCTTATCCAGGGTCCTGGGCTCCTGAAGGGGGAGTGGCCAACTCCATTATTAAGGGGCTGCTGGAAAGCGCTGTTTCCTGCTCCTGACTGCAGGAGAGACTGGTTCGGCAACCATCATCCACTGCTTGGATAATCCAGTCTATCGGGCACCTATATAAGCTGTTACCTATATTGTGAGTGTTGGTTTATATTTTAATAAATATTAATTTTGGATTGGCATATTTTAAGAGAACTTCCACCTTCATCTGGTGCCCATTGTCCTCAGGCCTTGGCCCGTGAGTATAGGGGGTCCATTTGTGTTTTGAACAATGTTAGAAAACAGAGGAAAAGCAGAGTGCTCAGCTTTGGGAACCTGCACTACAGTGTAAGGGCTTAAAGCTCCCTTTCTCACTGGCCTGTGACTCCTTCATACTGGGCTCCACCCCTCACTCTCTAGCCAGCCAGCAGCAGAGCAATGGGTAGTCCCCTGCCCCTACCAGCTGAGTTCCTCTGCTGGCCCATTCCTCTGCCCCTCAGTACCTTTGTCTCAGCACTTTGGCTCCTAGTTGCTTCCTCTCAGCCGCTGCAATGCCCACAAGCAAGGTGGTCTCTGCCTGTGTCTGAGTGACCCAGGCGAGTTTAAAGTGTGGTTGCCCCCAGGGCAAGCACAGTCCCCAACCAGTCCTGCATGCACAACCCAGGCAAGTGTAAATTCCTCTGCACACACATGCAGCTGCCCCCCCCCCCCCCGCGCCCCCCACCAGCCCAAGTGGTAGCTCGTCAAAACAGTGCGGGATCCAGGAAAGTGTAAATTTCTCTGTGCATGCACAAACAAACAAAACAAAAACCCTTCTATTTTATGATTGACATCATGTCTTAATTTGAGAGAATTTGCCTTTTCTAAGGATTTTATTCTGCCTGCTGGGGCCCTTTGGGACAATATAGTGTCTGTAGGTAGCCTCCTGCTGCTGAGAGTCCCTGCATCTACTATAATGTGAACAGAGCATTGAGTGCTACTGTGACACCTGTGGACCAAATGTGGTCATTGCACCTGAAATGAGGTAATGACAGATAATTATTCCATTAATGACTTCAGGTGATATTTTTCAATGGTGATTAAGAAATTTTCAAATGAATATCTTGAAGGCTTCAATACCCCAGTCCTACTATTTTTCAGTTTGTTTCTCTATTTTGTGTTTCAAAATATAAGCATGATGAAAGAGGTAAAATTTGAAAATCAACAATTGACGTCCAGGTTGTGTTATGTGGAAACTTCAAACACTAAAATGGCAGATAAGATTAATACTTTGGAAATTGGTTACAACTACCTTTCAGATAAGGCTTCCTCTTCAGATATGGATAACACTGTACAAGAAAAAATATAGATTTATGTAAATTATGAAAACAAGAAACTTGTTGACTACATTAATGCTGAGGGTAAGAAAATCATTAATTATGTTAATGATGTGGATTGAAAAATTGCTGTTTCTGTGAGGTCCTTGGAAGAACTGCTTCACCAGGCAAATCAAGCTCTAGAAAAATCAGTAGTATCTAAACTCCAGTAATGGAAGCCAGTAGTATCCAAAATCCAGGAATGGGAACTGGTAGTATCCAAGCTTCAGGAATAGGAGGATTGTATTACAGTACTGGAAAAGGGTAGTAATGCGTCTTATGCTCAGAACAGTTCAGGTCAACCCCCAATGGGATATTATGGTACTGGAGACAGTCTACCTAAGGTGATAAACATGACAGGGCTTTGCTCTGTAGTAGGAGGTTTCTGGCCCAGACTTTCAGGACTAACCTCAAGGTTTAGGCCCACAGACCCACAGAGACACACAGATGGTTACTATACTTTTAGGCTGATCAGCCTAAGGCCTAGGCATATAACTTGCTACCTCTTTACCCTTCATCTAACCCATAACTCATCCTGTTCAGTCATGGGGCTTGGTACCTTTGCTTAGAGAAGCATAGTTGTCCTCTGCTTCTTCTGGCTTCTCTCTGTTGTTCTGCTCTGTGCTTCCTGTTCTCGGAGATTTTCTTAGTCTGGTAGCCCTGCCTGCACTTACTGCCTGCCTTTGGTAAATCAGTGCTTTTTATTAAACCAGTGGTTGGGGGAATTATTTACAATGTAACAGCATAATCTCCCACAATCCCCTTCCCCACGACTATTGTTCCCAGCTACTGTTCAGACAAAGAAAGCATTAGGGGGGCCCTCGGAATTTGTAGAGTATAGTTATAAGCCAATATATATGAGAGATAGCAAGGATTTTTAAGGAGGCTATATTGTTACATGGTATATACTCTACTTATGTAAAACAGCTCCTAATACATGGTCAGCAAAAAGTTGAATTTAACCAAGTGATTGGATGCAGCTAACAGTGACCATCTTGGACCAAAGTCAAAATTTACAGTGGAGAAGCTGGGTTAGGGAGGAGGTTAGGGCCTTAGAACAACAAAGAAAAATTAGGGGTTTCTTTGCTTCTCAGGACCAAATTTTTGGTGAATGCATATTTGCTGATGTGAAGATTCAAACTACTTATGACAAGCATACTTTGTTGCTATGCCGTACTGCTGCACTGAATGCTTGGTAAAAGATTTTGGACCCATGTCAAAAAATTGAGCCTTATACTAACATCAAACAAGGATTAAAAGAGCCTTATACTGACTTTCTATAGAGGCTTACCATGGCTGAACATAGAGTAGTATCAGCTCCAGAAGTTAGGAAGCAGTTAATACTTTGTCTGGCCTTTGATCATGCTAATCTGGAATGTAAAAGAATGCTTATGCCTTTAAAGATCAGATCTGCACCAATAGAAGAATGGATTCAGTATGCAATCAATGGTGAATCTCTCCATTGTGATGAGGAGAATTGTGTAGGCAAATCCATTGCTAATGTTAGGGTGAGGAACCAAGATATCACTTGTTTCCACTTTGGTAAACCAGGCCACATAAGATGGAATTGTACACAAGGTACTTTTGGACATAATACCCATTTTAGGTTTGATTTGAACAGAAGGTCATTGCCTTCTGGTTTATGCAGAAGGTATGGGAAAGGACAACATTGGACCAATGAATGTAGATCCAACAGGGACAAAGAAGGCAACTCTTTACCATCGGGAAATGCCTCTCGGGGCTTCCCCCCAGAAGCCTCCAAAAATCAAACTCCAAAGTCAAGGAAGGTAAGATCATATCCAGTCACAGTGGACAACCAGCATCCTCAGGATGAGTAGGACATCCAATGTCTGATCTAAAAGATCATATGGTGTTGCATAATAGAATAAATTCAGGAGAGAAATTGGAAGTTCTAAGAAGAATCACAAAATGAATATTTTGGCAGACTTCAATAAATGAACAAAGACCAAAACTGAAAATACTGGTAGATAATATTTATATCCAGGGATTAGTCAACACGGGGGCTGATGTTTCAATCATAACCCCACCATCATGGCATCCAAGATGGCTTTTACAGGCAGTGGATATCCAATTTCTGGGTATTGGAACAATATCTCAGATGAAACAGAGTGTAAGATGGCTCAGATGCATAGGACCAGAAAGGTCAGAAAGGAAGGTAGAAACCATATATGACTGATATAGCAGTGAATCTGTGGGGTTGTGACCTTCTACTGTAATGGAGTACCCAGATTAAAATCTCTCCAGGTTCTGATATCAGCTGGAGGCTCAATTATGTTTCCAAAAGTGATGCTTTAAGGTGCTATAAAGAAAATTTATCAGTTGTTCAGGTTGTACAAAAGAACTGCCCAATAACCTCAGAACCTAAAAGGACACTTGAGCACTGCCTTTGAAATGGTTAACGGAAAAGCCTATTTGGGTTCAGAAATGGCCTTTGACAATAAGAAAAACTTCAGGCTTTGGAATAGTTAGTACAAGAGCAGTTACAGTCTCAGCATATCAAAGAATCAACCACTCCATGGAATTCTCCTGTTTTTGTTGTCAAGAAGAAATCTGGAAAATGGAGGATGGTGACAGATCTAAGAGCATTTAATAAAGTGATTCAACCTATGGGTTTTTTACAATTTGGTATTCCTCTGGCTTCCCTGTCACCAAAGGCTGGCCTATTACAGTTATTGATTTGAAGGATTGTTTATATATATATATATATGTATATATATATATATATACCTTTATAGGAACAGGACAAAGAGAAATTTGCTTTCACAGTATCTACTCTTAATAATTCATGTTCAGTTAAGAAGTTCCTGTGGAGGGTTCTTTCCCAAGGAATGTTGAATAGTCCCACTTTAAGCCAATATTTTGTACAATAACCGCTCGAAGTTCTGTGCAAGCACTTCCCACAATCTACCATTTACCATTATATCGATGATATTTTTTTGGCAGACCCAAATCAAAATACATTAGAAAGATTGTTTGAAGAACTAAAGAAAATATTGCCTGATTGGGGACTACAATTTGACCCAGAGAAACTACAGAGGGAAGATTCTATCAATTATTTAGGATATAAAATAGGTTTACAGAAAATTAGGCCACAAAAGGTAAAATTGAATAGAGATAAATTGAGGACTTCTAATGATTTTCTAAAGCTACTAGGGGATGTGGGAGATTATGTTGTTACATTGTAAATAATTGTTTTACCCACTGGTTTAATAAAAAGTGCTGATTGACCAAAGGCAGGCAGGAAGTGTGGGCGGGGATACCAGACTAAGAGAACTCTGAGAACAGGAAGCACAGAGCAGAATGCCAGAGAGAAGCCGGAAGAAGCAAAGGACAATTATGCTGCTCTAAGAGAAGGTACCAAGCCACATGGCTGAACAGGATAAGAGTCATGAGTTAGATTAAGGGTAAAGAGTCAGCAAGTTATATGCCTGGACCTTAGGCCAATCAGCTGAAAACTATTGAAAGCATCTGTGTGTCTCTGTGGGACTGTGGGACTGTGGGTCCTAAACCTTGAGGTTAGACCCGAAAATCCTGGCCAGAAACATCCTACTACAAGGGGATATTGTTCATCTATGGCCCATTATTGGTATAAAAAAAACTATGGGCTAGTTAATTTGTTCAAGAATTTGGATGGTGAAAAGGATTTAAATAGTCCAAGAGAATTATCTGATGAAGTCAAGAAAGAATTAGAGTTGGTGGAAAAGAAACTTTAAGAAGTACATGTGGATTGTGTGGATCCAGACATAGATTGCATACTGGTTATTTTACCCTCTAGATGAACTCCAACAGAAATCTTAATGAAAAGAGAAAACATTATATTAGAATGGATATTTCTGCCACATAGGCCAAGCAAGAAGCTGAAAACATATATCGAAAAAAATTCCAATCTGATTTTTAAAGGTAAATTCGGACTTCACCAATTGACTGGAAAGGACCCTGCAGAAATTGTTGTGCCTTTGACTAATGAAGAAATTGATCGATTATGGGCAGACAGTGAACCTTGGCAAAAGTCTTGTAGTGACTCTTTAGGAGAGATTAGTAATAAATATCCTCAAAACAAGAGAATTCAATTTATAAAGGAAACTAATTGGATCTTTCCTCATGTGGAACAGGATAAACCCATTTCTGGAGCTAATACATTTTATACTGATGCAAAAAACTTAGGAAAGGCTGGTTACAAATCAGAAAACTTAATTAAGGTAGCTCAGAGCCCTTATAACTCTTTTCAGAAGTCAGAACTATATGCAATTATTATGGTGTTGTTGGATTTCACAGAGCCTCTCAATGTAATTACTGGCTCTCAATATGCAGAAAGAGTTGTTTTATGTATTGAAACTGCTGACTTCATTCCTGATGATACAGACTTGACCTTACTATTCATACAACTACAGGATATCATCAGAGATAGGATACATCCTATGTACATAACACATATCAGGGCGCACACCAGTCTCCCAGGCCCTTTAGCACAGGGCAATGATGAAATAGATCGGTTGCTGATAGGAAATGTGCTAGAGGCCACAGAATTTCATGAGAAACAATATGTTAATAGCAAAGGACTAAAGAAGAGTTTTTAAATCACTTGGCATCAAGCAAAAGAAATACTAAGGAATCGTGACACTTGCTCTTTCTATAACCAACCGTCTTTACCTGCAGGAAGTAATCCTAAAGGTACACAGAGAAATGAGATCTGGCAAATGGATATATTTCACTTCTCAGAATTCGGAAAGATGAAATATGTACATCATATTATCGATACTTACTATGGAATTAAATGGGCAACTGCCCTGAGTTCTGAAAAGGCTGATGCTGTACTTACTCACCTTTTGGAAGCCATAGCTATGATGGACTTCCAGCTCAGATTAAGACTGACAGTGCTCCAGCTTACGTTTCCCAAAAAAAAATGAAGCTGATTTTTGGATATTATAATACAAAGCATATTACAGGGATACCACACAATCCTACAGGACAGGCAGTTGTGGAGAGATCTCACCTAACTTTAAAAGAGATGCTTTATAAACAGAAGAGAGAAATAAGAAAACCCAGGAAGAGGTTGCATAGTGTATTATTGACTTTGAGTTTTCTAAACACTGTTGAAAAGGGAACATCAGCTACTGAGAGACATTGGGTAATGGAGAAATCTTCTGAGATAAACCAACCCATCTACTTCAAGGATGTGTTCACTTCAGAATGGAAGCCGGGATATGTGCTTTGATGGGGTAGGGGTTTTGCTTTTGTTTCAATGGGAAAAGAATTGATATGGGTACCGACAAAACTAATAAAGGTCCGCTTCAAAAAGGAGTCCCTTCCTGAGTAGGAAAATTAATTCCTCATTCCTGATACAACAAATGGATACATGGTAAGTAAAACACATTTAACAAGACCGGGGAAAGGTCTCAATTTTGCCTTTACTGGAAAATGGGTGCAACTGTCTTTAAGACATTGACTGGACATTGAATAATTAATCACCTGCAATGGAAGAGAGATCAATGATGATGAAATGTAAGCAATGGACTATGAGACCAACTGATAAAATATGCACTACTGGGTAATCTCTAAATTCTCACTGCTTTGCATCTTACATCTACACATCATTCAAAAAATTTGTGGTCCTGATTTCACTATCATAGGGCTGGATTTGGAATGGGAACAAGTGGCTTTCTCCCTCTCTAAACCCAAGCATATTGGTAAAGAAAATGTGAGAGTTTCTGTCTCATATCAGAAAAGCTACCTGGTGTGGGACAGACTGTTGGAATGTTAGGGATCAATATTATTGTGGCTTCATCTTGAACCTTGTTTCTCTCTGTGTCTGTAACTTCCAAACATCCTGGCTTCATGCAATCTTCTCCTGAATTATAAAGGATATAAGTATCTTCTTTGGGTATCAACAATGCTTAAGTTTTCCATTGTAAATAACATTTCCTCCTATCAGCTATCTACAAAGAATCTGGAACTGTGGTGGGCCCTCACCAAAAGAACTCCTTCTGGTGACACAGAAATAAAAGGGAGAGAGAGGGAGAGAGAGAGAGAGAGAGAGAGAGAGAGAGAGAGAGAGAGAGAGAGAGAGAGAGAGAGAGAGAGAGAGAGAGAGAGAGAGAGAGAAAGAAACATAGGTAGAAATAGAGAATTCAAGAACCTGGTGTATGCCAACCAATGATTGCTTTTAGAAAATAGATTATTCAAAAATAGTTACAAGATAGCTCTATATGATCATCCTTCAGGTCACAATTCTAATAAGAATTCCAGATGGATTTACCCAGTACTCTGAGAATGGTTATGGATGTGTATTGTCAGTCCATTAGGATCTAACCATTGTCCTAGCTTTAACAGGATCCCAAAGAGATGCCTTTGCCCTTAAGTCAGCAGGAAGAAACCTTATGAAAGCCTACACCCTTTTTCCAATAATTTTTGTGCTCTGAGGGTTGTGAGTAATTATTATTCTGATAGAATAGTTATAAGTTAAAAGTGGGTTGAGGACAGAACAATAATATAGCCTAAAGGAATTCTTTTAAAGAAGAGAAAGTGGAATAGATAAGATAGATAAAGGTAAATTGTTCTACCTACCTACAAACAATTTTTAGCGCAATATATTGGCTAAGCTAAAGACAATCTGCAATGGCATAGATATTTGTATACTGATACAAATGTGATATCATTTTATATGTTTGATTGAGACAATTTGTACATTCATACAAAGTTAAATTTGAAATTGCTTTAAATAACTAAAGCAACTTGTACATTGATATAAAACTGAATTTGTAACTGTTATGTAAAATTGAATCTGTAACTTATATTTTATATACGCTTCTATCTCTGTTTAAAATATTTGCACATTTTTTGTCATATCCACTATACAATTATTAACTCCATTTAACTGTACTAGATATAATGTATGATAGCACTAGTTATGATATATGCACAACGTGTTTTATATACCACTGTTTGGATGATATATATGTATATACATGTCTAAAATACTGTTGCCACTTTACATGGTATTATACCCCTGGCTAATGTTTGATAGTCATACTAAAAGTCATTGTTCAGAGATTATACACCCCTCTATAGGTAATCTAATTTTATAGTACAAGTTTTAATCCTTAGGATGATAAAACTGCAGTCAACATTACTTAAGTTGCCATGTCACTGTCATCTTGGATACAAGTTAGAATATCATAGATAGATAGGAGTCTTTAACCATCTCATAGACCCAGAAAATATGGCATTTAACATTTGGAATTCGGCCACATGAGACATGATGACTCCTGGTGTCACTACTACTTTCCTGAGATGGTGTTGAACATCAAGGTGGGATTCGGGTGTCGGCTGATAAGGTCCAAAGACCCTGGGGCCTCTGAAGGGGGCATGGAAACCCCATTGATAAGGGGCTTCTGGGACATGAGAGCTCCTTCCTGGTTCCTGAATGCTGGAGAGACAGGATCGGAATCCATTATCTGTCCATCGCTCATCCACCATTCTAGACTCCAGTCCCTGTTCAGGTGCTACTATAATCTGTTACCTGTACCGTGAGTGTTGGTTTATATTTTAATAAATATCTATCCTGCACTGGTGCCTTCTAAGTGAAACTTTGCCTACAGGTACTCCTTTGGAGTTTGTCCTTTTGTCAGAGAATGGCTGATTGGGTAAAGAACTGCCCTTACCTTGATTGCTGACAGTACACACATGATGTTCAAGCTGGATGAACAAGATGACAGATGGAGACTGATGAAACTTGCCTGGACAGGATAAGACAGTCCCTCCAAAATTTTCCTCCCTGTAAAAAGATCTGTCAGATACCATAGGCCTGTAGCCAATATGATGTATGCTCCAATGGTGCACAAAACCATAGGTGATTGTCCAGGTAGCTGTGTTGCTATCCTGTCCCAAATTTTGGAAGCCACTACTTCCTGTACTTCTGACTTTCAGGTGATACATTTTCCTTCTCAGGTCTCGAAGGGGTTGAAGAATAGGTACTTAAGGTTACTACCCTATTATCCCTTAGCAAGGAACATTCAGTGTTGGATTTTCACTTTCCCAGATGAACATTTTTGAAGTAATTTATATACCCTACTAGCTACCAACATTCTAGAAATATATGATGTAATTTATATGTGTTATGTGTTAGGTTTTGGTTGTAATTTGTGCCTTATCCTTTCTGAGATACTACCTCATAATAATTCCTATTGTGTATTTATAGTCTTAGTTTAGAACCTTCTTAGTTAGACAAAAGGGGGAGATGTGGTAGGATTCAGGTGTCAACTGATAAGGTCTGAAGATGCTTATCCAGGGTCCTGGGCTCTTGAAGGGGGAGTGGCAAACCCCATTCATAAGGGGCTACTGGGACCCTGTGAGGCCCAATTTCTTGGTTTGGTTCCTGACTGCTGGAGAGACCAGTTCAGCATCCATCGTTCATTGCTTGGATAATCCAGTCTATCAGGCACCTATATAAGCTGTTACCTGTATTGTGAGTGTTGGTTTATATATTAGTAAATATTAATCTTGGGTTGGTGTTTTTTTAGAGAAGCTTCGCCTTCAACTCTCTGTCTCTTTTTCATAGACACAGGCACACAGATACATACATATATTCTTGTTTCCATCTATAAAATATGCTTTTCTCTCCACATATTTTTTAAAGTTTTTAAACTCATATGTTTTATTCAATCCTTTTATTAATATGAATATTTTATAAAGAGTAATTATTCATTCCTAGAATGGGCTTTAAATAAAAAAAGCATTGATAGTTTATTCTTTTAATTTACCAGGAACCTCAGATCAAGCAAGTGTTGAATGTGAATAACAAAACTTGTGCAACACCATGATCAGCCAAGGCTTCGTGGTCAATTGAGTTCTAGTTTGTTGTAGTTTTTATTGATTTGACAATATGTTGTAACTAAGTCAAATTATGCAAGAAAAGTTTTTTGGTAGGTTAAATTTCAGAGCATTGGAGCCTACTAATCATCATCACAAGGAACGTGGCACCAAGCAGGAAGAAAGGGTATGGGAATAACATGGCATGGCCCAACCCCGAGGACAAACTTTTTTTTCTAAATAACAAACCTCCTAATCCTTCCCATACAGTATCAACAGATGAGGACCAAGGATTTAAATGTGTGAGTCTAAGTTGCCCATTATTATTCAAGCCACAACATAGTTCCAAGAAGAAAAATAACTATCAAATGATAATTATGAGTCTCTAAAATGTTGACATACTGGAAAATATATATGTCATTTATAGATAAAGAAGAAGGGTATATCCCCAGGAAAAGGCTAAATGTGCAACATTTTGTAGTATGTACATAAGCTGGAGAAAGATAGGCTAGTATCATGAAATAATATATTGCTGCCTTTCTCTCATAAGGTCAAGACTTAAAAAGGCAGATTCTAGTATTGATCTGACAAATATAAATGATAATGAGAATCATGTAATTAATGAAATTACACAGTCTGTTATATGTAGGATATTACAATTTTAATAACTATTAAGATCCAGTGATGATCAACTAACTCTGCCCCACAGAATTAAGAAATCTTAGATAAATGCAGAAATCCAAAGAGTAAATAGAGTAAAAACTAATGAATAAGAAAAAAATCAGAACCCGAGAACAATCATTTCACTGAAGATTTATGACCTCTTTTTCAGTTTTAATAAATTGTAGAGGTGGCTATATCTCTAGGAAAAATGATGCTTCAAATGAATGTAAATGAATAGACTATTTGGGGGATGGAAATCAATAAATAGGAAAGGCCTCATGAAAATTTACCTGTGTGACTTGCATAAGTTGAAAGTGAGTAGTCAAGTACTGCTTAAATCTCTTCAATGAAAAGTGTCTAGTAGCACTGTAGTCATGACTTTCCTATATCACATTAGAACATAGTATATAAACCCCAACATGTTCAACTCTAGCTTATATTGTGTCACAGCACTTAAAAATAAAGTCATTTCCCTGATTTAAAAATGTTGAATAGAAGTTGAAATAATCATGTTTATGTAAGAAGTATGATGTCTGAGTGTCTTTCTGTATGCTATGAATAGCAATCTTGAAATAAAGGAGCTGTTTTGGCCCATGAAAGGCACCATAGAAAAAGTAGGAGGAGAAATCAGAGCTTAGGTAGGAGAAGCAGGGTGGAGTCAGACACTGAGTTGAAGCCCAAAGGAGCAACATGTAAGGAACACAGGGGAACGTGGCAGACAGGTTAAAGGAAATGGGTTGAGTTGAGATGTGAGAGCAAGCTAGCAATGTGCCTAAGCCATAGACTAAACAGTATGAAATTAATATAAGTGTCTGAGTCATTTCTGAGGGCCTGAGCAGCAGTATTGGGAGGCTAAGGGGGCTAATGTGGCAGGCCTGTGAGTCTGGACCTCTGGCAACCCGGGACCAAGAAACTGCCCTACTACAGATGGCATCCAACATGGGTCAAATATCCTCTTAACGCCTGAGAAAGAATAGAAAGGGTTCTATCTAGATAAGAAGCTGAGCCAAAGCAGCTTCCAAATTGTGTATCTGAAGCGGTTCATTGTACAGAGAAAGCTTGGCATTCATGCTGCATTCAAAATGGTCCCGGAAGACTGGTGGCAGGCAGTATAAGATGCAACCAGGCCAGTTCCTGAAGTCTCACAGAAGACTTAGTAGCATGTAATTGACTTTAGATTTCTGTTTATTTTGAACAAATAAGAAACAAAGACGGTTTCTTAGTACCAGCATTTTTGTGGGTCTGCTCTGTTTGCTGGCCACAAGCAGAGATGTGGTCCCTTTAAGAAAACTTACTGATTCAACCTTATCTGCAAAAACTATTCAGCTCTTTAAGACAGTGTATTTTAAAAGCGCTTCTGGTTAAAAGATGATTAAGGATTCACAATAAAACATATTCAGATAAACAAAAACCAGTAAACAGGTTCCAATGTGTGCAAAAGGTACATAGGCCTCAGAGAGAAAAGAGAGAAGGTAGATAAAGTCTTTAAAAAGAAAAATAGAGTAATAAAAATATAATAAGACACATAAAGATGGCAAATGAACACAAAATCTGGATTTTGGCTGTTATTGTGTTTTCTTATAATATTTTAACTGTTAATGAGCTAACTACAGAAAGACAATAGATTACAAATTCAAAGGCTACCAAGTTAAACAAAAAAATATATTTTAAAGGTATTTTGATTTTAAAATTTGTGTCTGAAGGTTTATTGTTTTGGAAGAGTTCTGCTTTTGTTTCTACAGAAGACAAGAAACTGTAGATTGCTTTCAGGCTCTTATGGTTTCATCAACAAAGACCCCCTGAAAAAAATCTCTGATAAGAAGAGATGGCCATATCAGCTTCAGGGCTACAGAGTATGATCCTGTCTAACTCATGAGATTTTCAATGCCCGATAATCAGCAAAAAGTAGTAATGGAAAACTATGCCCAAATTCCCAAAATATTGTTTCTAAATGTTTGTTTTCATTATAAATGGTTAATGGACATAGTCAATGTCTTTCTAAGAAGAAAAAAGGGATATGGTATATGAATGATTTTTTTAAAAATTAGATTATTGAATTTACTTAGATCAAGAAATCAACTGTTAATCTTGAAATGTTTTATATTGGTATGGATTTTGGTTTATTGGTACAAACTTAAGGTCAATTCTCTTATGCTGTATGTATTTTTCTACTCTTGTTTAAGATATGATGTTTATGTAACTGATTTAAAATTGTAATGCATAATTAAGAAATGCATGTTAGTTAGATTTTTAGGTATACAAAGATATAATTCAATTAGATAGGTAATCTTCAAACACTTCTAAGACCTACATAATATGGCATTTAAAATGTTTCAAGAGCTTAAACTTTTCTGGACAGTGAGACAGGTCTGCTCTTGGTAGCACTAATTTACTTCAAGAGAAAAATGGGCATCAAAGAAACTCCATATGGAGATTAGTTTTTGTGGCAATGGTTAGCCACTGGACAGTAACCTGTTCTTATATTGACTGCTTGACAGTATGCTGTTTAAACTGGACATAACTGTTCCATAGGAAGATGACCTCTGAACTTTGGCAGAAGAAGCCGAGATGGTCATTCAAGTTCCTGCTTTACAGAGAAAACTCTCAGACATTCTTCAGGACTCGAGGAGAAGCAACTGATAAACTGTGCCAGAATGGGCAGAGCAGATTTCTGGCTTGACTAAAATAAAAAGAGACTCTGGGCCTGTAGGCTGAAGATGGATGCCCCAACTTTATAAAGGAACTTTTGGTGACTGTCCAGGAAAATAGGAGTAATCTCTGTCCTTTCTAGATTTTAGAAGTCACTTGCACTTCTAGTTTACTTGGGTAAATATATCCTTCTGTGGTCTTTGATGTAGTTGAACATTAGATAGATATAAGTATAGTTTTTCTTAGTCATTTGAAAGTTATATTAGATATGAAACTTTACATTCATAAAGATAAAATAGATGATAAGAATATTTTCTTTAATTTTGCTAAATACAAATAGACTAGAATTTATAAGTATAATTCTTGCTTGATGGCTACTTTGTATATGTAATTTTGCTATGTTAAGATTGAAACTTCCTTTTTGATTAGACAGAAAGGGGGAAGTGATGTGGGACTGCCTTTCTGTATGCTGTCAATATCAATCTTTAAATAAAGGAGCTGTTTTGGTCCATGACAGGCACCAAAGAAGAAGTAGGAGGAGAAATCAGAACATAGGTAGTAGAAGCAGGGTGGAGTGAAAGGCAGATCGATCAAGCTGCCCAAGGAGCAACATGTAGGAACATAGGTGAGCCACGGGCCACATGGCAGACTGATTAATAGAAATGGGTTGATTTAAGATGTAAGAGCTAGCTAGCAATGTGCCTGAGCCATAGGCCAAACAGCATGAAGTTAATATAAGTGTCTGAGTCATTTCTGGGGGCTTGAGCAGCTAAGGGGTCTGGTGCAGCAGGGTCTGGGCCTCTGGCTGCCCAGGACCAAGAAACCTCACTACAACACAGTCCCTTTAATAGAACTTACTGACTCAGCTTTATCTGCAAACCTTGTGTGGTTGTTTAAGAGAGTATATTTTAAAAGCTCTTCTGGTTAAAAGATGATTAAGGATTCACAATAAAACAGATTCAGAAAAAAAAAAAACCCGCTGTAAACGAGTTACAGTGTATATAAAAGATACATAGGCTTCAGAGGGAAAAGAAAAAGGATAGTCTTTAAAAAGAGAAATAAGTAATAAAATACTAATAAGCCACTTAAAGATGCAAATAGACACAAAATCTGAATTTTGGTTGTTATTGTGTTTTCTTTTAATTTTTTAACTGTTAATGAGCTAACTGCAAAAAGACAATTAATTGCAAATTCAAAGGCTACTAAGTTAAACAAGAATATATATTTTAAAGATATTTTGATTTTGAAATTTGTGTCTAAGGATTTATTGCTTTGGAAGAGTTCTGCTTTTGTTTCTACAGAAGATGAGAACCTGTGGATGGCTTCCAGGCAAATATGGCTTCATCAACCAAAACTCCCTGAAAAAAAATCGCTGATGGGAAGAGATGACCCTATCAGGTTTAGGAATACAGACTAAGATGATCCAGTCTCAACAACCCATGAGATTTTCAATGTCCCTTAATCAGCAGGAAGTGGTAATGGAAAACTATGCTCAAATTCCCCAAATATTGTTTCTAAATGTTTGTTTTCACCATAAATGGTTAATGGTCATAGTTAGTCTCTTTCTAAGAAGAAAAAGGGGATATGGTGTATTGTTGTCTCCCGAATGGTGCCATTCTGGCCCTTATGGCCCATCCTCCTCCCCAAAGGACTAAAACCTTATGTTAAATAGGGGGATTAAGGAAAAACATGCTTTCCTGCTCCTTATGGCTGCCACCTGCTGAGTGCTATTCTTTTGGGATCTTCCAAGACCTGGGTGATCCCGGATGAGGGGGCAGGGTGTGAGAGAGTTAAGAAGGAAGCAGAGAGAGGGGGGAGAGCGGAGCCACAAGGAGACACAAGGGCAGAAGCAGGAGACAAGCATGGAGTAGAGTTAGTAGTCAGTGTGAGTGGAATGGAAATAAGGAAACCAACATGGTGGGAAGCTAGAGGGAAAAAGGCTAGGTGAGATGCATGGCAGGAGAGAAGCATGGTAAGGGGAGAAATAGGGCTAAGATATAAGATGTACTGAATAAAGCTCGGGTCTCTCATTGTGATCCTGAATGATGGAACCTAAACGACTCCTGAGTGCAGATTATTTAACCTCGATGCCCCTCGCCTGGACAAGACTCAAACACCCCAAGAAACCAGACGTGGTAGTATATGAATAATTTGGTAATAATTAGATTATTGAATTTACTTAGATCAGGAAATCAGCTGTTAAACTTGAAATGTTTACATTGGTATTGATTTTAGTTTATTGATACAAACTTAAGGTCAATTATCTTATGCTGTGTGTATTTTTCTACTCTTGTTTAAGATATAATGTTTATGTCACTAATTAAAAATTGTAATGCATAATTAAGAAATGCATGTTAGTTAGATTTTTAGTTATACAATGATATAATTCAATTAGGTAGGTAATCTCCAAAAACTGCTAAGACCTACAGAATATGGCATTTAAAATGTTTTAAGAACTGAGACTTTTATGGACAGTGAGACAGGTCTGCTCCTGGCAGTACAAATCTACTTCAAGAGAAAAATGGGCATCAAAGAAACTCCATATGGATTCTATTTCCTACTTTGCAGAGAAAACTGTCAGACATTCTTCAGGACTCCAGGAGAAGCAACTGATGAATGGGCAGAGCAGATTTCCTGATTCACTGAAATGAAAAGGGACTCTGGGAATGTAGGCTGATAATGGATGCCTCAACTTTATAAAGGAATTTTGGGTGACTGTCCCGGCAGATAGATGTCATCTCTGTTGTTTCTAGATTTTGTAAGTTCCTTGTACTTCCTGTTTCCTTGGGTAAATATATCCTTCTGTGGTCTTTGATGTAGTTGAAGATTAGATAGTTATTGGTATAGTTTTTCTTAGTCATTTGAAAGGTATATTGGATATGAAACTTTAGATTCATAAGGATAAGGTTGATGATAGAGTATTTTTTCTAATTTTGCTAAATACAAATAGACTAGATATTATAACTATAATTCTTGCTTGATGGATATTTTGTTATATGTAATTTTGCTGTGTTAAAATTGAAACCTTCATTTTTGTTTAGACAGAAAGGGGGAGGTGATGTGGGAATGCCTTTCTGTATGCTGTGAATAGCAATCTTTAAATAAAGGAACTGTTTTGGCCCATGACAGGCACCATAGAAAAAATAGGAAGAGAAATCAGAGGATAGGTAGGAGAAGCAGGGTGGAGCCCGATAGACTGAGCTGTATCCAAAGGAGCAACATGTAAGGAACACAAGTGAGCCACTGGCCATGAGGCAGATAGGTTAATGAAAATTGGTTGAGTTTAGATGTAAGAGCAAGCTAGCAATGTGCCTAAGCCATAGACCAAACAGTATGAGGTTAATTTAAGTGTCTGAATCATTTCTGGGGGCCTGAGCAGCAGTGGTGGGAAGCTAAGGGGTCTGGCATGGCAGGTCTGTGGGTCTGGGCCTCTGGCTGCCCGGGACCAAGAAACCGTACTACTACAGAAGTATCCAAGGGTAAGAATTATAAAACTAGCTCTTCTTCCAGTTAAGATAATAACAAATAGTATTATTTGTAAAGATCCAAGAGAGACCAGAGATGTTTTAAATATATAAAGAACACTGTAAGAATTATCAGTCACCACATCTATATTTAATTTTGTAGTTATATTCTGAAAAAACAGATGAGTTCTAAATAAATGGTATATTAATGAAAATAGAACCAAATATTCAAGTATAGCAGTTTGTTATAGATTTTATATTTACCTATTTGTTTAAATTTGCATTTTATTACTTAATCATAAAAGAACAAGAAAACACTATTCTTTTGTATTCAGTCATTAATGGGAATTCACAAAGAGAAACTGCATTTAAAAATTCTGATTATGGTTTAGGACTTTAATATACAGAAGATAAAATTCTGCAGGTCCAGAGCCAATTGCATGAATCCTATATGCTATTAGAATCACAACCTGAAGCCAGATACTGGGGAGAAGCTGAAATGTCAGAAATATAGAGAAATAAACGACAGCTACTTCTCACCAAGCCTCAGACCTGTCTTCAAGAATCCTTCAATTCAACATTTTCTCCTCAGCCCAACAGGGAAGTGGCCAGAAAAGCTACACTCCTTCCTTGTCTCCTTCTGCCCAGCTATCTTACTTCCTCATTCAAACTTCTTAGAGCTAAGATTAAAGGTGTGGGTCACCACTCTGTGATCTTTACAGCTTGGCTCTGTAAGTGGATCTGTCCTTTGATATACCAAACTCTTTTTATTGAATATACCACCACAAGATCCTTCTTTAGCTTCATAGCCATTTATTTCACACCTCTATATGTGACCTGCTATACATACGATTATTAAAAAAAAAAATTCCCATGATAATGGACCCAGATTAACCAACCCAAAAGGTAAGATTTACTACATCGAATGTGAGGAAAGTTAAATTGTGTTCCTGGGCCATAGTCAATCATGTATGGCACTGAATAAACTCTCTATTAATGCTTTTAAGGTAAGAGTGGTGCTTTGACATAAGAAATATAAAGTTTAATACTACCTTAGTTTACAGATGACTGGAAATTTTTATTCCTATATAATATATCACATATATTTATTATACTGATGATAGAACCTTTTTTAGCCTTCATGTTTATGGTATGACATTCACCATGGGATGTATTTTAAGGACATACCATTTTAAGGTAGTACTTAAGGTCTGTGGATATTTGGAGCCATTATAAAAAGAAGAAAAAAAAACCTGCTTAGTGTATGACTATTCTTAGATATCATATTCAAAATAAATGCCAGGCCCAATATATCTGCATTTCCTGAAACAGAAAAGAACCAACCACCCCTCAATTCATAGCAATTACTGATAGATATTTCCTTATGACCATGTTAATATGCAAAACTGAGTTAAGCTTATAAATATTTCAGTTCATTGAATAAAAACAAATAACAATGTCTGGCTACTTTATAAGCATTTATAAGGCAGAGAGTTTGAAATTAAATATGTATGAATTAAATTTTTATTTTTGATAAATGCTCAAATAGCTTTGAATATGTGTCTTTCAAAGTGAAGAAACAAATATCCTGAATGTAATTTGGTAGAGATATTAGAAAATATGTAGAAAATGCAGCCAATATATTGTGAGTGAAGACTATAAGTTATATGAAAATTGTAAAATGTCTATCATGTGCCATTGACTCTGAACAGATTCTCTTCATAGAAGAGACACTTGATAACTAATTATACCAATCTCCTAAGATAGTGATATCATTAATACTCTAATAATAACCATACCATAGACTGTATAAAATAACAAAAGCATCCATGGAAACAAAGATTTGCCATTGATATAATTTTTCAGTTGGCAAATACCATTCAACCTAACAGCATAAGTAATCATAACAAATAGCTAAATTTGCAGTCTTCCTAAAGACAATGTACTAAGTATGACTGGCAAATAGTTTTGCTACCTTTAAGCTATTTGAATAAAGGAAAATAGAAGTTTATTTTTACAAACAGATGTTATCAATATGAAATTGTTCTTTTATCTAGAGGATATTATTTGACAGGTTTTTTTTTTTTTTTAGCTCAAATGGCTTATGGGACGTTTGATATATTCACATTATAAGCACCGAGTTTCAAGTCAAACCAAGATGCCAATTTAAGTGAACAAACTGGCTAATATATGGTGCTATATCATGCCTTTAATCTCAGCACTTGTGAGGCAGTGGTAACTGGATCTCTATGTTTGAGACTAGTCTGGTCTACATAGTAAATTCCTGGAAAGACAAGGATACATAGTGAGACACATTCTCACTAAGCAGAAATAAAAGGAGGAGAAGGAGGAGAAGGAGAAGGGGGAGGGGTTGGAAGAGGAGTAGGAGGAGGAAGAGGAGATTGTCAAGGTAGCACATGACTGCAAAATTTAACATGTTGTTCTTTAAACATCATTAATAGTTGTCTCTAAAAGCTGATCCAAGCTATTGGGAGTCCAGTGACACATGATTGACAGCTGGGGACTCATGGGACTGAACTAGACCCTCTGAATGTGAATGACAGTTTTGTGGCAGGGGCAGTTTGTAGGGCCTTTGGTAGTAGGACAAAAACTTATGCCTATGAACACTTTATTTGGCCTTGATACTGGAGGAGAGGGACTGAGTCCTATCTCAACTAGATATGTCAGACAAAACTGACTCACCTCGGGAATCCTGGGCCTCCCTGGAGACTGGACAGGGTGATGGGGTGGGGGAGGAGTCTGTGGGAGGACTTAGAAGATGGGACAGACTGGAAGCATAGGTGTGTATGTGGAAATTATTTTTAATTAAAAAAGAGAGAGAGAGAGAAAATAGAACTTATCCCTAATGCATGAGCTGGTTATCCCTACAGAAGGATAACTGCTCAGCCTTGATACTGGGGATAGAGGCTTAGTCCTTCCTCAGTTTGATATGCCAGACTGTACTGACACCCCTTAGGAAGCCTTACCCTCTATGAGGAGTGGATGAAGGAGTGGGAGGTAGGAAAACTGGAAGGTGACAGAGAAGAAGCAAGGGAGTGTGGACAGTAATTTGTATGTAAGAAAAAATACTTAAAATATGTCTCTAAAGAAATGTCTAGTGAGAATGGAAAGAAATATCAGGATATATAAATAATGAATTGAATAAATGCAGAAATTTTACAGTTTCTGCCTAGACATGGAATGAGAAGTAGGGGGTAAAAACAAAAATGCCTAATCAGTATCACTCCTAATGGCTCATAAAGTACACTGTAAACTTTGTTTACAAATATCTTAATTATTTATCATTAGAAATCCTTACATGAAGTGGTACTACATTTTTGTCATTAGGTATATAATTAAATAATTTCATGTATCTTCTACCTGGTTCCCTTGGACATTTTATAGCTAGTGTCTCAGGATTAGAAAGCAGAGTACTGTTTTTTGTAACTGTTGTGGACACAGATAAAAAAAAATCATAAGTTGATGTGTTTGTTAATAAATGTAGGAAAGCATTTATCCAAGTTGACTTGATGTTTTTAAAACTCCATATTTCGAATGGTAATAAATGTAGAGAATCTCGAGTGAATTGGCCATGGTTACGTGTGTCTCAGTCACCTCCGTGTTGATGTTCTGGCGTTTCAATAGATGATCCATCAAAGTCAGAAAACAAGAATCCCATCGAAGAAAATGGGAAGGGTAGGGTGGTGACAATGAGTATTAGTCATGATACTAGAGATAAATTGAATTTTCTAAATCATCTCTTCAGACGTTCAATATAAATGGGATAACAGCACAGTAATTATCACCAATGATATATCTGTATAAGGACAATGGGCAGTAGAAGAATTGCATTAGACACTGAATGAGAATAGTATCTATTTCCCTTCAGTGATTTCTTGTGTTCCAAGTAAGGGTTAACTCATGTATGCCCAAGAACCAATCAGATTTCTAAATAATAAGTTCTCCATGAAAGGATCAGATATAAGAACACGCAATCACTGGAAGTCTGTGTTGGAGAGAACAGAGGGAAAGGACAAGCTTCTTGTCTTGCCTGTGAGATCCTTAGTTCAATGATACTTTATGAATCTCCTATCACTTCCATGTTTATATCACATTGGCATATGAGAGTTTCATAGCAATGCTGTTGACTGTGCTTTCAAGACACTATTTTAAATATTTAACATTTATTTTTTTACTTTGGTTATACTATTGAGATATTTGTAGACTAGATAATTAAAAGTGATCAAATAATTTTTTATGTTTTGAAGTTTTTATATCACTGTGTCGCCTCTTTTAAGTTTTGTACCAAGAAAATATTGTCTTTAAAAACTACTCCAAAAAATAGACACGGGATTAGATCCATGAAACACAAGTATTAGCAGGAATTTATCATGACAGTTGTGCTACACAGAAACAGGGTCAAGAGAGAGTTGCAGCATAGGTGGAATGTGCCATAAACAAGCTGTGACAATCAACTTCTTCAAGCTGTGTCTTTTCAACAACTAACCTTGACTCAAGTCCACCCTTCCTCAGAAGTATTACGTCCAGTGACTAAGCAGGCCAGGGGAATAAAGATTCAGCTATGTCAACCCCAGAAATAAAACTATTAACAGAAAACATTCTCTCCAAAACACCTCAAATAAGTACCAGTATTTTAAATATCTGATGTCCCAGTCTCCACTTCATAACATAAATCAAATTACTTCTTATATACTGGATATTTTCCAAGATTGCTCTAAGCAGACTGTCTACATTATTTTTGGAAGTACAATTTTTTTCCCAAATAGAAACTTGCTGCTATTATCACGTTCCTATAACATTATCTTAAAGAGTAGCCTCTTGAATATTTATGACTATTGCTCATTTGTCCTAACTAAATGGTCAAAAACTGATCGTTAGTATCTAATATTAAAGCACGATCATAATTACATTCTCAATTCTTTTTGTATTTCTATAAATACCTTTTTTACCCCAATCTCCCACCTTAATTCTGTCTCATGTTAGAGCTGTCATCCTTATGTGACTTTGTCAGATGTCTAATGACTACAAAGTCACATTTTTGAACTGAATAATGAACCCTCATCAGACAAGTTCAACTGGCAACATGTGCTTTATTTCTATGAAGATGGAGTTAAATGACTATACATTGCCATTTAATGTAAATTGGTAAACTAAATCAAGTGCAAATGATAAGCCTTTAAACAGTAGTGCCTCATTGTGAAAAGAATTTTTTATTTGTATCTGAGGTATTTGTTAATTGTATAATTAGTTTATCTCCTGTATTTCAATGTTATAATAGTTGTCATACTGCTTGTTTTATTGTCTTCAAAATGTTGTCATATTCAACAGTTTGCACATGTATTTAGAAATAAGAATGCATTTGTTCACAGATATTTTGTTATTTGCATAAATGTCCAAAAGGATCATGTATTAAGAATCACTTCTTAGCAATGATGTTAGCATGGTATAGAAGCATTTTTAGAAGGTGAATTCTATTCAGAGGTCTTTTGTTTATTGATAAAATGCTCTATAGGCAGCCACGTGCTCCTGCCACACTATATAGCTTAACACAGATCCCTAATTAATGAGGCAGTGCAGTGATGGCAGGGAACCCAGGGAACCAAAACAGTTCTGAGTAACAGTGTTGTCTTTCTCTTTTTCAGTTTATTGTATCAGTTCTTTCTTGTGAAGCAGAAAACACTATCAGACTCTGTATTCTCTTCTCTCTTTCACCTCTCTTTGTCTCTCTCTGTCTCTCTCTCCCCCCTCTCTTTTTCTCATACACACACACACACACACACACACACACACACACACACACACACACACACACACACACACATTGTTAGAATCTCCTCATGAGTTAAAGTAATTTTGTGATGTTTTCCTTTGTTTTAGAACTGTGCCTTTATCTAAACATTTTTACATGAATATTTTTATGGACTATTAATTTTTAACTCTCAATATTATTAAAGAGTATACATGTATATACATAGCTACCTAGTTATTTACATATATTATATAAAACTATACGGTAATCTAAGATTGACTATTTCAAATTTGAAAATACATCTACTAACCAAAACAAACCATGATAAAATATATTCATCATTGCAGTTCGGGCATATATAAAGAGCTAGCACAATTTTTTGAGCTTATATATGAAAATAAGCCTTAATGAGAACTCTGAATTTGTGAGCAAGTATGTGCTTTTAAAATTCTATTAGAAAAGTATACATTTGGAATCTCTGTAACCACTTGAACACCTGACATTTATGGCCAACTGTTAAATAATTCATACACATCCATTTCTCTATTTTTCAAAATGATCTCTCTTATTTACACACCATTCCTAGTAGTATTAACAAAAGGGAACTTCATGCTAACAAGACATTGTGGTGGGATTTAGGTGTCAGCTGATAGGGTCGGAAGATACATATCCAGGGTCCTGGGCTCCTGAAGAGAGTGTGGCCAGCCCCATTCAAAAGGGGCCGCTGGGATCTAGAGAGCCCTATTTTGTTCCTGCCTTCTTGAATGTCTAGATCAACGTACATTGCTTAGACCATCCGATCGCCTTAAGAAATAACCTGTTATCATAAATGCTAATTTACATTCAAATAAATATTAATCCTATATTTATTATATCACATATAAAATTCGTTGCAATGTCTGGCACCCAATGTGGTGCCTTAAGCACTGCCAGAAAGCAGAGGAAAGGCAGAGTGTTCAGAACTGAGAGACATCATTCCAAGAAACTCCACCCTCCTTCTCCTACTTCCTAATTATCACTCCTGTAGCCATTCAGCCATGCTCTGTCTCACAGCAGAGATGTTCCCGGTGGTGAGTGCACATAGCTTCTGCGATCCCTGGCATTAGCAGCAGGAAAGACTGACTCTCATGGTGAGCATGCTAAATCCTAACCATCACTCTCCAGCCACCCAGCAGAGCAGCAGGAAAGATTGCACCCACAGCAGCTACCTCTGAGCCAGGCCTGCACCTAACTTCTGCCACAGCAGACCACACTAGCTGCACAACATATTCTGTTATACCATCCTGTTTTAACTCTGTGAAACTTTGCCTTTCCTAAGGTTCATATTCAGCTTGTGCACCTGCTGAGACCTTTTAAGACCACAAAGTGTCCGTAAGTAGCCTGGAACTGCTGAAGAGTCTGCATCCTCCATATCGCTGGTGAACAGAGCATTAAATGCTACTGTTGACACCTACTGACCAAACGTTGTCATTACAACTAAATTGAGATAATGGCTAAAAATTATTCTATTCATGACTTCAGCTATTTTTCCATGGTGATTGAGAAATTCTCAAATGAATATCTTGAGGGCTTCAATACCCCAGTCCTACTATTTTTTGGCTTGTTTCTATATCTTATAATTCAAATTGTAAGCATAATATAAGACATAAAATTTAAAAATCAACAATTACTGTCTAAAATATGTGATAAAAAATTTCAAACACTAAAATGACAAAGTTGAAGATATAAAATCTAAATATCAACAACTGATATCTAAAATATATAATATAAAAATTTCAAACACTAAAATAACAAATAAAGTGAAAAATAAAATCTAAAAATCAACAATTTAATCTAAAATATTTAATATAAAAATTTGAAACCCTGAAATGATAAATAAAATTTTAAAAATTAAATCTAAAAATTAACAATTAATATCTGAAATATATAATATAAAAATTTAAAACACTAAAATAACAAGTAAGGTTAATTTTCTAAAAATTAGTTACAACAAGCTTTCAGATAAGACTTCTTCAGATATAAATTAAACTATACAAAAATATAAACCTTATATAAGTAATGAAAACAAAATTTTATTAGTTATGTTAATAATACAAACAAAAATTTTAATTATATTAATAGTATAGATCAAAAATTACTAATTCTATGACATCCTTAAAAAGACTACTCCATCAAAAAATATCAAAGTCTAAAAAAATCAGTAATATCCAAACTCCAAAATAAAAATCAATAATACACAAACTTCAAAATTAAAGACCATATTACAATACTTAAAAAGTATAATAATACATTTTCTACTCAGAACAATTAAAGTCAACCCCCCAATAAGATATTATAATAATAAAGACACTCTACCTAAAATAATAAACATGATAAAGCTACCATCCTCCCCACCAATATTGTTTATAGTTACTATTCAGTCAAAATATATAAAAATACCCCAAATTTATAGAATATAATTATAAGCCAATACATATAAAAATGTCAAAAAATTTTCAAAAAGTCATATTACTTTATAAGATACACCCTTATATAAAACAACTACTAAATACATAGTCAACAAAAAGCCAAATAGTTCCTAAGAATTAAATACAGCTCACTGCCACCCTATTAGACTAAAGCTGAAATTTAAAATAAAAAAAAATAGTTTTTAAAAAGCTAAGGCTTAAAACTACAAAAAAATTAAGTTTTTTTTTCATTTCTCAAGACCAAAGCCTTAATAAAGACATGTTTACTAATATAAAGGCTCCGACTACTTATAATAAACATACATTGTTACTATGCCATACTACTACATTAAGCACTTTAAAAACCTTAGACCCTAATCAAAAAATTAAACCTTATACTAAAGTCAAACAAAACTTACAAAACCCTATACTGACTTTCTACAAAGGCTTACCAAGATTGCTCGGCATACCTATAAACAGTGTTTAGCCAGATACATAAACTAAGCCAAAAACAATTTACACTGATATAAATATTTATATATTGATACAAATATAAAATCATTTTACATGTTTTATTAAAATATATTTTATATTTATATAAATAAAAAACAAAATATATTTATATATTGATATAAATTTATACCTAAAATTGTTTTGAATGTTCAAAGTAATTTATACATTAATATAAAATTAAATCTATAACTTATATAAACTTAAGTCTATAACTATTATATTTTACATATGCTTCTATGTCTGTTTAAAATATTTGCATATTATTGTCATTTCCACTATACAATTACTACCTCCATTTAACTATACTAGAAATAACATATAATTATACTAGTTATGATATATATGTTATATGTACCTCTGTTTAGATTATTTATATATAAATATATATCATGTATAAATACTGTTACCATTGTACACAATATGTAAACCTCTGGCTAATGTTTGATAGTTATACTAAAAGTCATTGTTCAGAGATTATACACCCCTTTATAAATAACCTAATTTTACATACAAGCTTCAATCCTTAAGATAATAAAAACTACAGTCAACATTAGTTAAGTTACAATGTCACAGTCTTCCAAGATACAGGTTAAAATTCCATAGATAGAAAGAAGTCATTAACCATTTCATAAACCCCCAAAATGTGACATTTAATATTTTATTTCTCAAAATTCAAAATTCAGCTGAAAAAGATGCAACAACTATTAGTGTCACTGTTCCTTCCCTGAGATAGTGTTAAGCATCAAAGACACTCCTTTAGAGTTTATCCTTTTGGCAAAAATGGCTAGTTAGATAAAAAGCTTCCCTTACCTCAATTGCTAATAACACACATGATGTCCAAATTAAATAAAAAAAATAACAGATAGAGACTGACAAAATCTGCCTAGAGATGATAAGACAGTCCCTCCAAAAATGCCCTGCTTCTAAAAAGATCTGTCAGATATCATAAGCCTATAGCCAAAATAATAAATACTCCAAGTACACACAAAAAACCGTGATTGTTCAAATAGCTGTGTCACTGTCCTCTTTCAAATTTTAAAAGTTACTACTTTCATGTGCTTCTGACTTTCAAATAATATATTTTACTTCTCAAGTCTTAAAAAAGTTAAAAAGTAGATATTTAAAGTTTCTATCCTATCATCCCTTAACAAAAAAAATTCAAATGTTAAATTTTCACTATCCCAGATAAACAGTTTAAAAATAATTTATACACCCCACCATCTACCAATATTTTAAAAATAAATGATATACTTTATATGTGTTATGCTTTAGTTGTCGTTTACACCTTTTCCTCTCCCAGATATTACCTCATAATAATTCCTATTATATATAGTCTTAGTTTAAAACCTTAGTTAAACAACAGAGAGAGATGTGGTGGGATTCATGTGTCAGCTGAAGACACTTATCCAGGGTCCTGGGCTCCTGAAGGGGGTGTGGCCAGACCCATTAAAAAGGGGCTGCTAAGATCTAGAGAGTTCTGTTTTGTTCCTGCCTTCTTGAAAGACTAGATTAACGTACATCACTTAGACCATCTGATCTCCTTAAGATATAACCTGTTATCATAAATGCTGTTTTACATTTAAATAAATATTAATCCTATATTTAATATATCACATACAAAATTTATGATAAGAGTTTTTTTTTATAGAATATGTATTGTTAAATATATTGTGACACTATTTTTCTAAAAGAACCTTGAAAATTGACATTTCAGTAAGGTGAGCATGTAAGATCTGCAACTACATAGTCTATGCAGTCCTTTACTAGGGCTTTGTTTGAGAGCAAGATGTCAGTATGGTTGGTTTCTTGTGTTGTGTTTCTCCTTGACTTGTACCATTTTATTTTTCTGTGCATATTGCCTTCATGCCCCTTGTATATTTGCAATCTAAGTTCTCAGAAAACTACAGATTATACTGAGTGTAACTACATATTGACCTCAATTTTGCTTAGTTATTTCTTTATTAACACTGTTGTCTAATAGAGCTATACTTTTAGATGTGGTGGGATTCAGGTGTCAGCAGATAAGGTCCAAAGACACTTATCCAGGGTAACGGGTGTGGCCAACCTGGAGGGGGTGTGGCCAACCCCATTGATAAGTGGCTTCTAGGACACAAGGAGGTCTCTTCCTGGTTCCTGGCTGTTGGAGAGACAGGATCAGAATCCATCGTCAGTCCATTGCTCGTCCATCACTCGGATACTCCAGTCCCTGTTCAGGTGCCACTATAAGCTGTTACTAATATTGTGAGTGTTGATTTATATTCTAATAAATATTTATCTTGGACTGGTGCCTTGTAAGTAAAACTTCGCCTACATCTGGCACCCAATGTCCTCGGCCCTGTGCCCTCGGGCAGGTATACAGGGTCCCTTTGTGTTTTGAAAACTGTAAGAGGGCAGGGGACATACAGACTGTTCACTTGAGCTTAAAGCTCCCTCTCGCTAGCTGGGTGCGGTTTTGAGCCCTGCTCAGTGCACAGCACGAATTTTCTGCTCAATGCACAGGCACTCTAATTTTCAGCTCAGTGCACAGGTGCTCGGGTTTTCAGCTCAATGCGCAGGCATGGCACAGGTTTTTGGCTCAGTGTTCAAGGGTGCGGGTTCTCGGCTCAGCATGGATTTTTGGCTCAGTGCATAGGCACAGTTTTTAACTTGCCGGGCCTGCTGCAGCAACTGCCACTGCCTGCCTGCTTGTACGGAAGCTCCACCCATCTAGCCCAAGTAGCTGCGTTTAAAGTGTGTGCACACCCCTCCCTCCCAGCCAGCCCACGTGGTCACTGACTGTGACCCGGGCAACTGTAAATTGTTCATGCAATCGAACAAAGGTAACGAAAACTGTGTTATTTTGTGATTAACATTCTGTCTTAATTTGTAAGAATTTGCTTTTTCCAAAGATTGAATTCTGCCTGCTGGGGCTCATCAAAACCTCGTAGGGTCTGTAGGTAGCTTCCTGCTGCTGAGAGTCTCTGAGAGTCTCTGCATCTGCCATACAGTGGGCAGGGAATTGAATGCTACTGTGATACCTGTTCACTAAATGGCATAATTATAACTGAATTGACACAATGGCTGACATTATTCTTTTGAAGAATTTAGGTCATATTTTGCCATGGTGGTTGATAAATATTTAAATGAATATCTTCAAGGATTCAATACCCCAGTTCTACTATTGTTTGGCTTATTTTTCTATTTTGTGTTTCAGATTAAGTACACGATGACAGAGCTGTCAAATGAAAACCAACAATTACTGTCCAGATTATGTATTATGGAACTACCGAACTCTACAGTGGCAGATGAGGTTAAACAGGTACAAAATGTAAATCAACAGTTGCTGTCCAAGGTATATGATGTGGAACTGTCAAACACTAAAATGGCAAAAAGGATGGATACTTTGGAAATTGGTTACAACAAGCTTTCAGATAAGGCTTCCTCTGTAGATAAGGATAACACTGTACAAGAGAAATATAGGCACTACATAAATGATGAAAACATGAAGCTTTTTGACTACATTAATGACGAGAACAAGAAAATCATTAATTATGTTAATGATGGGGATTGAAAAATTGCTGGCTTGGTGAGGTCTTCGGAAGGACTGCTTCATCAGTACACTCAAGCTCTAGAAAAATCAATAGTATCTAAACTTCAAGAATGGAAACCAGTAGTATCCAAAATCCAGGAATGGGAACCCAAAATACAAGAATAGGAGGGCCGTATTGCAATACTGGAAAAGGGTAGTGTTGCATCTTATGCTCAGAACAGTTCAGGTCAACCCCCAATGGGAAATTATGGTACTGGAGATACTCTACCTAAGGTGGTAAACATAACAAAGCTACCCCCTTCCCCACCACTACTGTTCCCAGCTACTATTCAGACAAAGATAGCACCTGGAGGATCCTCAGAATATGTAAAGTATAGCTATGAGCCAGTACATATGAGAGATATCAAGGATTTTAAAGAGGCAATATCAATGCACAGTATACACTCTACTTATGTAAAGCAACTTCTAAATTCATGGTCAGCAAAAAACCGGATTTCACCAACTGATTGGATGCAGCTAATGGCTGCTGTCTTGGACCAAAGTCAGAATTTACAGTGGAGAGGCTGGTTTAGAGAGGAGGCCAAGACCTTAGAACAACAAGGAAAGATTAGGGGTTTCTTTGATTCTCAGGACCAAGTCCTTGGTGAAGGCATGTTTGCTGATGTGAGGACTCAAACTACTTATTACGAGCATACTTTATTGCTATGCCGTACAGCTGCACTGAATGCTTGGGAAAAGATTTTGGACCCAGGTCAAAAAATCGAGCATTATACTAAGGTCAAACAAGGCTTAAAAGAGCCTTATACCAACTTTCTACAGAGGCTTACCCCGACTGTTCGTAGAGCAATATTAGGTCCAGAAGTTAGGAAGCAATTAATACTTTCTCTGGCCTTTGATCATGCTAATATGGAATGTAGAAGAATGCTTATGTCTTTAAAGATCAGAGCCACACCTATAGAAGAATGGATTCAATATACAATCAATGCTGAATCTCTCCATTGCAACGAGGAGAATTTGGTAGGCCAAGCTGTTGCTAATGTTAGGGTGAGGAACCAAGGCATCATTTGTTTCAACTTTGGTAAACCAGGCCATTTAAGATAGAATTGTACACAAGATACTCTTGGAAATAATGCCCGATCTCGGTTTAATTTGAACAGAAGGCCATTGCCTTCTGGATTATGCAGAAAGTGTGGCAAGGGAGAGCATTAAACCAATGAATGTAGATCTACCAGGGATAAAGAAGGCCACCCTCTACCATCGGGAAACACCTTTCAGGGCTTCCCCCGGGAAGCCCCCAAAAATCCAAATTCAAGGATGGTGAGATCATATCCAGTCGTAGTAGAAGACCAGCATTCTCAGGATGAATAGAGCATCCAAAACCTGATCTAGAAGATCATACAGTATTAGATAATAACATAAATTCAAAAGAAAATTCAGAAATTCCAAAAAGAATCACAAAACGTATATTTTGGCAGACTTCAATAAATGAACAAAGACCAAAATTGGGAGTACGGATAGATAATATTTATCTTTAGAAAGTGTAGCTCTGCCCACACTTCCTGCCTGCCTTTGGCCAATTAGTGCTTTTTATTAAACCAGTGCGTAGGACAATTATTTACCATGAAGCAACATAATACTCCCTACATATCCCCTTTTCTCCTTTTAAAACAAAAATAACTCCAAATCTAATATTCTTTTTCCCCCTTATGTATAACAAATTATAAACAACACTGTAAATAAGCACATCCATAATCCATGTTTTGGGAATGTGGACATCATTCTCTAGGCTACTTCCTGCTGAATGGGGATGCCGACAATCTCATGGGAACCCAAAGAAAAATTTAGGATTATGGACAAGTCTTTAGTGGAGTAGTCTCTAAGTCTGGGTCATCACAGCCAGTCTCCTTGAAATTGTTCTGAATACTGAGCTCGTGAAACTTCAACAGAGGAGCTCTGAAATGCTGAGTCGTCTGGTCCATCCATTTCCATTGGAGATTTTTCAGGAGATCTTCCTCTATAAAACTTTATGTTCTTTATGCAGGAATAAATCCACATTCTTTAATTTTCTGTGAAAATAAAAGGAAAACCTCTTCTCCAAAGTAGCGTATCTTTGCATTTCAATTTTAAAGTAAACTCATTTACAAAATATATAGGTTGAATTACTCCAACAACATTTATAATCAACTGTCTTTTATCAGCTTTTACTAAGCCATTTTCAGTCAAGAAGCTTAAAGATAATACAATAATATACAGTATCCAGACATTCCTTGTATTTTCCATCTTTATGTGGCTTATTATTTATTTATTTATTTTACTCTATTTCTTTTCTAAAGGCTTTCACTACCTTTTTTATTTTCTTTCTCTAAGCCTATGTATATATATTTTTTCAACACACTTTAAACCACTTAGTCTTTTTACAAAAAAACTGTCTTTACTGTATATTTATTTCTTAACTTTTTCTGTTTCTGACCACACCTTTGCTCAGCTAGGGTGATAGACTCCACCCAGATTCTTCTGTTTCTTTCTGTTTCTGAACACTATCTGCCAAGGTTCAAGGTTGGTAGGATGGGTGGATGCCTCCACGCAGCTCCTAGTCTAACTTCATAGAATTTATCTTTTTAACCCAGGTACTCTGGGGAATTTTAGAGTCCATATGATTACCAAGTAAAGCTTTGACATCTGCTGCTCATTAACTCCATTTAAGTATTAGGCAGCAGGGCCTCTTAAATGACTCACAAGTAAAAAATCACAAGTGTTTTGTTTCTAATGATGAATCAGGAAGCTTCTCTTAAAACCAAGCCACAGTTTGCCTCTGTCAACCAGAGCTTATCCAAGAAAATATCACTAGTAGAAAGCCATCTTTGATTCTGTTCCCTTTTATTCCTTATAAACAGAAACCTTAAATACATCATCTATAACTTTTTCTTACATCTAGGCTCCTGTGAGCCTTCAAGAACAAGCCATTTTACACCTTAAAGTGCATCCAAAAGCCCGCCATTGTAGCTCAAGCTCACAGTCCTCACCAGGGCTCATGTGAGAGACACAACTTTAAAGCTGCTTTTGGTTCTGGACAATTTTTTTAAGCTTTCTATGACTTTATGTGGGTATATTTGACCCATGTTGGGCTGCCATGGCAAAATATGACCTAAAGTCTTCAAAAGAATAATTGTCAGCCATTGTGTCAATTCAGGTGTAATTATGCCATTTAGTCCACAGGTGTCACAGTAGCGTTCAATGCCCTGCCCACTGTATGGCAGATGCAGAGACACTCAGCAGCAGGAAGCTACCTACAGACCCTACGGGGTTTTGACGAGCCCCAGTAGGCAGAATACAATTCTTGGAAAAAGCAAATTCTCACAAATTAAGACAGGATGTTATTCACAAAATAGAAGGGTTTTTGTTTCCTTTGTTTGCTTGCGCAAGTAATTTATAGTTGCCCGGGTCACAATCAGCGACCACGTGGGGTGGGGAGGGGTGTGCATGCACTTTAAACTCCGCTACTAGGGCCAGATGGGCGGAGCTGCCATACAGGCAGGCAGTGTCAGGCCAAGTGGACGACAGACCACTCTTGAGTGCTGCAATGGCAGGCCAGGCAGTTGCGTGCTGTTTGCACTGGTTCTGCAGGCTGAAAACCGAGCACTGCAGCAGGCTGAAAGCAGAGCCAGGTGCTGTGGCAGGCCAGCGAGATGAAAACTGTGCCTGCGCTTTGAGCTGAAAACTCAAGCTTGCGCATTGGACCAGCGGGCTGGAAACTGTGCCCAGCTAGCGAGAGGGAGCTTTAAGCCCAAGTGAATAGTCTGTATGTCCCCTGCCCTCTTACAATTTTCAAAACACAAAGGGACCCGTATACCTGCCCGAGGGTACAGGACCCTGTATACCTGCCCGAGGGCACAGGGCCGAGGACATTGGGCACCAGATGTAGGTAGAGTTTTACTTACAAGGCACCAGTCCAAGATAAATATTTATTAGAATATAAATCAACACTCACAATATTAGTAACAGCTTATAGTGGCAACTGAACAGGGACTGGAGTATCCGAGAGATGGACGAGCAATGGACTAACGATGGATTCCGATCCTGTCTCTCCAACAGCCAGGAACCAGGAAGAGACCTCCTTATGTCCTAGAAGCCACTTATCAATGGGGTTGGCCACACCCCCTCCAGGTTGGCCACACCCGGGACCCTGGATAAGTGTCTTTGTACCTTATATGCTGATACCTGAATCCCACCACAAGTTCCCTTTAAATAGGAGTGTAGACAATCTAAGCCTTGTTGTGTAAGATGACATGTTGTCTTTTAAAACTTAATTTCAAATTTAAAACCCATTGTACTAGAAGATCAGTTTATTTATGCATTATGTTTCATAATATATTGCATCAAAATGTTAATTTTTATATGTAGATTTTGCTGACTATATATTCTGAACTAGATGCAAATTTAAATAAAATATTAAGATTGGTTATCTCTAATAATATTAAGTAAAAATGTTTATTTTAAATATAGTAAAATAAATTCTAGAAAGATTTTATTTAAATACTGGTTTAATTGTCTCTTTTTAAAAGTTTAATGAATATGCCTTTATCCATACTTCTTTAAAACTTAATGTTAACATATATCAACTAAATTAATCATATTGCTCTAATTCTGTTTGTCATATATTCTCTGATGATGTCACCAAATTCCCAAATTTAAACTGTTGATAGTTGCAGGTTTTATCTCATGCAATAAATAATGTTTACTTGCTACTTTGTCCCCTTTTGATTGAACTTATATGATGTTATTAATTAGACCAAGAACTTGAGACCATATAGGTCATTGGCTCTATAGTATTACTTCCCTCTATGATTCTGCTAAGTGTCCATATCAATACAACTCCTAATAACATATAGGTCACTACCTGTAGATCACCACATTGTTCAGCTTTCATCAGAAATTCTTCTTATGGGAAATTATAACTGAAAAATGTGAAGAGTGAGAGAATTTAACACACTGAGCTCCAATAGAATGTTTATCACCTTCCATTCCCACGGCTCATTGATCTTTGCCAAAAAGGAGTGAAGTAGAATAAGCAAGATTGAGAGATGAGAATAAAACTTTTATAAACCAGCATTTTCCAGACACAGTGGGGTGTATGCATGAATTCACAGAGGACATTCATACTCCCCGTGAATTCATACAGACACATTTCCAATATAGAGAAGAGGAATGGAGGACAAAATCCTGTCTTCCCAAGAAACCATTTAAATTTGACTGCTTCTAGAAAGGAAAAGTAAATCAGTATTCTTCAATGGGGTAACACTGAATACCAGCCACCTTTCAAGGCAGTTCTAATATTCAAAAGTAATTTCCCAACCCAAAACAGAATGAATGGTTTTGCTTGTGTGTGTGTGTAATATTTTTGCATTTGTGTTTATAAAGAGAGAAAGGGAGAACATGAGGATCCATAGAAAAGGAAAACATTGGAGAGTGAGGGAATATGATAAAAATCTTGTGAGAAAAACTTAAATAAATAAAATAAAATAAATGTTAGGTTTGGTGATGCATGCTTTTAATCTCAGAAGTCAGAAAGCAAAGGCAGGCAGATCTCTGTGAATTCTAGGACAATCTCATCTAGAGAGTGAGCTCTAGGACAGCCAGGGCTGCTACACAGAGAAACCAAGTCTCAAAAAACCAAATAACACAAACCAAACAAATAAACAAAAACTCCCCAAAAAGTAAATATTCAGGCATTTGTGGTGCACACCTTTAATCCGGCATTTGGAAGGCAAAAGAGGACATATCTCTGAGTTCATGGCCAAGTAAGTTTCAGGATAGCCACATATACACAGAGAAACCTGGCCTTAAAACACCTCCAAATAATAAATAATAAATAAATAAATAAATAAACAAACAAACAAACAAATAAATAAATAAAATACATTTATAGGCAAATTTCAGGAAAAGATAACACAGTAGGTAGGAACACTTACTGTTCTGAGAGGATGCAGGTTTAGTTAGGGTCCAGGTCTCAAACTATGGTTCCCAACACTCTACACACACATACACACACACACACACACACACACACACACACACACACACACACACACACACATACACACACTCACACACACACACTCACATACAAACACACACACATATATACACTCACACATACTCACACACACAATCACACAAAACACACTCACATACACACACTCACAAACACACTCACAAACACACTCACATACACACACACTCACACTCACACACACTCACACACACACTCACACACACACACACACACACACACACACACACACACACACACACACAAACACAAACACACACAGAGTGACTTCACAACTTTCCTAGCAGACTACTAAAGCTTTTAGGATAAGGAGATTGTTAAATGCAAATATCTCTCAGTCGATCTTTTTCCCCATTGAGAGAAATGCGTCATTTGGTGACACTGGTTTCTGGCTGAAGTTTATGAAAATAAACCATAGGGAGAGGGCTACTTCCCCATGTCAGGAGCAACTCACATATCAAAAAATTCTCTGCATTTCATAATCTTCATAATTGTATATTGGTTTACTTAATTAATTAATTGTGAGACTATGTGGCTACAGTAATATCATAACAAATATCCTACATTAAGACTTCATAATAAACTCACCGAGAAAAAGATATACTGAGAACGAGAAGTGTCTTTGAGCAGAAGAACTCAAAATGAGTCACTGAATAATATTGCTAGTACATGGACAACAATATGAAGTTTTCACAAAATAGAATTAGAGCTCACAGTATTTCCTTCTGTGTATATATAATTACAATAATTTATATCAGGAACTCAAGGATATCTGAGTCTTCTTATGCTCATTGCAAGGCTGTTCAAATATCTAAGATTTGGAAAGAAAAATGCATTGTCAAATAGATTCAAATGAATGGTAAATGCACTTGAGAAAATATTATTCTGGCAGAAATGAATATTGCAATATATGATAACATGTGAACTTTGAATTTATGATAGTACCTAGTTAAATTATTAAAGTACCTGGTCCAATTCCACTTTCATGGTAATTTCTGATAATTGGTGGTGCTATGTATAATTTTTTATATGCCTAATATAAAAGCTTTTTAAATTGTATTTTTTTCAGTGACTTGAAATTCCACTGAAAGTAATGTTTTAGTAAAAGGAGGGACTTACCATATATTACAATTTACAAATATCATTGACTTTTTTTCCATTTATTTCCATTGTATTTCAAATGCATGACACACTGTGTCTATAAATTTAATTTGACCATTTATATAATTTATGACCTTTCCAAGAATATAGTTTTGAATATTAAAATTAAAAGAAAATTTGATTTATAGCACAACTTGCTCAATTAGTGAAATTTAATTTAGAATTAATTAAATCAGTCATATGTTTCCAATCTTATGCATATTTATACAGGGGAAAATAATTATGGGATAAAATCTATTTTGAAAAACTTTGTTTTAGTTAATTGAAATAATGAGGTTCCTTTAAGTCATTTAATTATGATATTCTGGTTTTCAGAGTGAAGTACATATTTAGTAGAGTGAATTATTCAGCTCTTCTTTCATACTATTCTAAGCAGAAGATTTTGGATCCATTTTATTGTGTTGAGTTTGTAAATAAAAAAAAAGTTGTAAAGAATTTTTTAATAGATTTCATACCTAAGTTATTTCAAACAGTATATTAAGGCATATGAAGATGTCAGAATTATATGCATTTCTTGTTTTATTTTTAATTATTGATACATGCTTCAGGGTGAATTGCTTAAATGATCATTGATATACATGGTTATCATTCAGCTAACAACTAAATTATAGTTTTAAATGCTTGTTGAATGTAATATGATAATTTATTCCTTCAAACTACTTAATGTGTTACCTACATAGAAACTTTCTGCTTGATAATTTTTTTAAAAAGTAATCAATATAAAAGCTATAGCAAAAGTTGTTTAAAAAAACTAAATATTTTTATGTTTCATTTCATACATTGATAACTGTGGTTACTTCTGAGTATTGAATGATTTTCTGCAAGATTATTTGTCTTCCAAATAGGCTGAAAGATTCTGAGAATATATTGAAAAACAGATTAACTTATGAAATTAATTAAATGCAGAAATTATTAATACCATCACTATGCTAAAATGTCAGAAATTCTCCAAACTTGAACTGCTAGATTCTGATACTTAACTATGACATTTTTTTTAACTCTTGTGTAGAAGCTTTTTCCAAGACTGGAATATTTTGTTTTTTAAGGAATCTCAAAAAATAAACAGCTAAAAATAGCTTCAGAAAGTCCCTGAAACTGACCATACTTACTAGACATGTCTCATGTCCCTCTTTCCAAAGGCTAAATGATAAAGCTGTTGATAGTCACTTTCAGTGATGGCAGCTAATGAAAGACTCTGGAACCAGAAGAGTTTCCTGGAAGAAAAAACCCACTGAGCTACTTTGAAATGGTTTAGACCAACGAAATCACTTGGAAAGTGACTCTCCCCTACTTTTGAGATGTCAGCACTCTGATTCCAACCCTGCTTTGGTGGACTGTAGTGATGTAGCTTCTTTGAGTCATTTATGTTTCTTAATTAATAGGGGCTGCTCATAAACCTGTAAATAACTTTAATAAAACTCACAAATTTACCAAGTTGGATTTGGTGGCATCCCATTTTGGTTTGTTGTGGCTTCCTATCTGAAATAATTGTAGGCATATATATTGCATCACCCCAGGAAATTGTTACAAAACTTACTAAAATCTCAGACATTATTGCTGCAAGTTTTGATGGTATTTTAATTTTAAAATTTACTGTGCCACTGGTAAGTGTAATGCTCCTGAGTAACAGAGAAATAACAGAGTAACAGAGAAGATAAGTAGAAGCTGAAGGTGTTACTAGAGTGTTTTAATGTAGATGAAATGAAATTTCAGGGAAAAAAATCATTTATATTATTTTTATCTTGCATGTTGAATAAAAAGATTGAATGTTATAATCTACTCATGGCAGCTGAACTGTTCATATATGTCTGTGTTTTTACTTATTTTCAGGCACTGTGTCTTAAGTCTGTGCCAAGAAAATCATTCTACTACACACTGAGCTAGAGGCCTAGACACTGATGTTTTGAGGCCAAAAATCTAATGATGTAGCTAAGGCTAGCCTAGCTTTCACATGTATACCCAGTCAGCCTTAACTGGAAATTATTTTCCCTTTGAGTCCAGGCTCTAGGGAATATAGGTTTGAACCACTTCAAATGCATTTCTTTTTTTCCATCTATCAACTGAATTAAAATTTAGGAATACTGTGTGCTCAGGGAATATGTGACTCCAAAAATAATTTAAAATAGAAGATAATTAAATAAAAACCAATTTGTATAATTTTACTTGTTATTTTTCCATTAATATGTTTTCTTTTTATCACTCAACAAGGTAATAATAAACAACACCATTGAAACACACTTTTTGTGAGGAGATAATTTTATTTTGTATATTAACTCACAGATAATTTCATAACAATACATCATAGAGTAGATCAACTTGGGTTAGATTTTTTACAGGAAAATGCTATTTGTTGTAAAGAAAGAAAATGATACTTTTTTGATTGTGTCAATATAGCTTTTCACAAAATGAGATAATATACAATGTCAAGTTTGAGAAGCATCATCTTACAAGATCCATAAAAATAAAATTTAAAAAAACACAAATTCAATTTTCATTCTTCTACCAAAATGAATCTGGAGAGAAAAAAGAAAACTATCCCCTCAGTGCAACAACACAATATGGTATAAAAAGTATAAAGGATCGCAACGGCTTTCTACACAATATTGCTCATTTAAAAAGTTTTTTTTCCTTAGTTGCAGAGTAATATAGACAGAAATACTTTTTATTTTTACTAAAACCTCACAAAATCATACTGATTAAAATTCACAGGGTTTATTTTCTATCTTTAAAGTGTGAGTTATATTGAGTTTTATTTTCTGGAATACAAAGAATGTGTCCAGTGAATAATAGTGTAAGGAGATGACATGGTGAGAGCGTTCTCTCCTAGTGTGTAAAGGAGACCACAACAGTGAACAGTGGAAAGAAATCCTTCAGACAACAAGAAGAAGACAGAAAGCATAAGTGATAAATAAGCCCATGAGAAGAATTGCTTAACTCACAGAAAGCTGTGCATCACTGGTACATGAGTGTTGTATGTACAGTATGTACTGTACTGAAAGAGGTGACAGTAATTATGCAATGAAAATTCAACCACAAACAGGCAGAGCTCTCAGAAACAAAACAACAAATTTTTTCTAAAAATTAATATGAAATGGTATATAATTTTATTAAAGAATAAAAATTAGGAATTCATTTCCAGTGAAGATTTTTTTTTCCTGTGTGTTCTGTTACTAGTGTATAATTCCCCCAGTCTTGTCACAATTAAAATAACACATGCATTTCATGGGCTAATATAACTTTAAATTAAATCCCTCACTCCTGATTCACTCCCATCAGAAAAGAGCAGGTCTTCAGCAAATAAAAACCAAATACAACAACACGCAGTAAGACAAGGCAATAGCCCTTACACTGAAGATCCAGAAGGTAATCCATCAGAAAAAAAAAAAAAGAAAAAGAAAACTGTCCTAAGAGAAGGCAAGAGTCAGACGCACCATTTTTACAGTTAGGATTAGGATTCCCACAAAAATACCAGGCTAATAACCATAACATATATACAGAGGTCCTCGTGCAGACCCGTGCAGGCTCCGTGCTTCCCACTCCAGTCTCTTTAAGTCCATGTGAGCCCTGCTTAGTTGTGTTCTCTTAGTGTCCTCCATGCTCTCTGAATTCTTCAATCTTTCTGTATCTTCTTCAGGGAGGCTCCAAGGGAAGGAATTCAATGGAGATCTTCAATTTAGACTCTCCTCAATATGTCTGGCTGGTGGTTTCTGCATCTGCTCCCATATGCTGTTGGGGGAATCCGTTCTGATCACTGGAAAAAACATTGATCATAGATAATTGTCTTTCTGGGACTGGGTTATTCACTTAAGATGTTTATCTAGTTCCATCCATTTGTCTGATGATGTCATGTTTTCACCAACTGAGTAATGTCCTACTGCATATATATATATATATATATATATATATATATATATATTTATATCACATTTTCTTATCTATTCCTCAGTTGAAGGATATCTAGATTGATCTAGTTTCTGAATATGATGTATAAAGCTGCATGTGACCGTAGTTCAGCAAATCCTTTGGTTATATGCTCAAGAGTGGCATAGACGGATCTTGAGGAAGACTGTACAAACCAAGAAGGAATTACTTGTGGAAGAAATTTCATATTTTGGTATTTATTTACTTCAACATTGATTGGGTTTTTTAAAACTACAAGGAATTTTAGTAATGTTAATGCAAGAGTTTTTATTAAATTTAGGTCAATATAATGCTAGCTTAGTGAAAAGATAAATGAATTCAAAAGAAAACCTAATTCACTGGGAAAGAATATGACATCCATATGTTTCATTAAAATATACAATTGTGTAACAGTAAAGCCCCAAATACTTGATATTTTATGGAAGTTTATCAATAGTTTTTATGTTAAAATTATCCCCCTGTGATCCTAAATGGAATAGTTTAGCATTAAAGGGTAAAGTTAATGGGCAAATGAAGTTTATATGATCGGCTGTGTCTAATTAAATGTACAACCAGATGTTTATTTGCAGTTCATCTGAATTGTAATCATGGTTAAATGTTATGCTGTTGTTCTCATTATGTTTATGTTTTAATATGCTTTGATTTTCTTTTTATAAAATTTTATATTATGATTTAACATGAATTTCTGAATAATTTGCTGCATGTATTATAAACATATATATATATAAATTTAATATAAGCAAATAGTAAACTTATATCTAAAATTTATACTTTATATAATCTAATAGTTAAATTCATGAAAATTACTGATGGAGAGGATATTTATAGTCCTACACAGGATGCTACAGAAGTTGGTATCTATTCATGAGATAACTTGCTTACATAATATTATAGAACACAAAACCTATATGTTGTTGTAAATGTACGCAATGTTGATTTTTATTAAGAACTTAGATTTTTGTCTGATATGATACAAATACTGAAAAGTGAATGAAAAATATTTCCAGAATATATGTTCAAAATTTCACTAAGTCAGTTTCTTTCATGGTATAAAATATTGTTTTTAAAAGAGCTAATTTTGGTTTTAAGAATCAATGAAGCTCAGTTGGCTCTTACATTTGATGCTTTCCTTTCTTTTAATTCAGTAATTAATAGAACTGAGATAATAGCTCATAAATTTATTTCATTTGTGCAAGCCTAAATTGTTTGAAAATTTTTATTTACACTTTTACCAGTTAATAATATCTTGTAATTTAAATGTATTGAACATTTAAGTATTTTATCAATCAAAAATTTAGAAGTTACATTTTTATTCATAAAATAAAGACAAACTCTATTATATGTGCAAGTAGGTTATAATATTTAAATTTGCAAATTGTTCCAATAATATATATTTATATAATACTGTGCTGTTATAATAGTTTTCAGTTGCGTACTATATATACTAGTTTACAATGATTTCATCTCAGTATCTTTGAATGCACACTTCAATATAAAATATAGTGTTATTTATCCCATTTCTCTCCCACCGTCTATGCATTGCTCTCTCTTACCTCCTCACGTAAATGCTCTCTCTTTTTTCTCTACCTATAGTACCTGTAGCCTATTATCCACCTCTTGAGATCTCTTTCTACTGCTGCCCCACTTTTTAAAAACTTTCCTACAACTCAAATGTGGTGATATCTGGTTTGAGTTCTAACAAATATAGCTGTATCTTACCTGGAGATCAGAGACCAGAGCTAGCCACAAGTTAACCAAAGAGGCCAAGCAATGGTAGCACACACACCTTTAATCCCAGAATTTGGGAGAAGGAAGGAGGAAAATCAGGAGTTCAAAACCATCCTGGGCTACACATTTGGATCTGTCTAAAAGAGGAAGAGAGCCCAGCAGTGTTGATTAATACCATTGATCACATTAGTTGGGATCCCATGCCTTTGATTCCAACACTAGGAGTCATGTCTTTAATCCCAGCACTTGGAAGGATCATGCCTTTGATCTCAGCACCTTGGAGGCTCAGGAATTTAATCCTAGAACTAGGGATAAAGAGGCAGAAATATAAATTGTGTAGAGATAGAATCTCAGCCACCCCTATTCAGTCTGAGGATTTGCAGAGACGAGATCACCTATTTGGTCTGAGAATTCTTAGAGGTAAGAAGTGACTATGTCTGCTCATCTGTTTTTCTGATCATCCAGCTTTCACAATCAATAACTGACTCCCGGTGTTTATTGTTAAGACTAATTAGGAAGGCACTGCACCAAAGTCTCAGGGTCATTGGTTACACAATAATTAGATAGATGACAGAAAAAAAAAATCATTAACTAGAAAGCAGAATTATTCTATGAACAATAAATCCAGAAAGTATGTCTGTTGTGAGGCAGTATCTTTGTTAAATGACAGAGAAGTTATGCTCAAGATTTCTCAATATTATAAATTCCCGAATAAGACAAAAATATCAATACCAAATGACATAGCTATGAAAATGGGACCATCTCACAAGGCACTACTCCTAGGCTCACAAGAAATTAATCTCTGAGAGTAGAATCTGTTTTTATCCAGGCAAAAGAACCCTGATAGACACAATAATACCTGTAGTATGAGGTTTCTGGCCCAGACTTTCGGGTCTAACCTCAAGGTTTAGGACCCATAGACCCGCAGTCCAACAAAGACACACAGATGCTTTCAATAGTTTTAGGCTGATTGACCTAAGGCATATAACTTGCTAACTTTTTACCCTTAATCTAATCTATATCTCTTATCTTGTTCAGCCATGTGGCTGGGTACCTTTTCTTAGAGCAACATAGTTGGACTCTGCTTCTTCCAGCTTCTCTCTGGCATTCTGCTCTGTGCCTCCTGTTCTCAGAGTTTCTTTAGTCTGGTAGCCCCACCCACACTTCCTGTCTGCCTTTGACCAATCAGCGATTTTTTATTAAACCAGTGGGTAGGACAATTATTTACAATGTAATGACATAATCTCCCACAAATACCCAGAGGTAGCCATAAACATATAAGAAAATCATAAAAAGTTTTTGCTGATTGTATTTATTTAAAAATACACACACATAATAATTATAATTAAAGGATAAGACATTTATTAATTTGAGAATTAATTTCTAGTTGGAGAAATTGAAGGTAAAAGAGAAAATGGGAGAATGATATATATGACTCATAAAATTACTAACAAAAATTATTTTTCGGATAGTAACATGAAAATTTTCCCCATAGGATGTTTAATTTTGTTATAAAATTTAAAGATCTACAATTTGCAGAAACATTTCTTCTCATTTTATGTCATATTGTATACTGTAATTAAATATTTCTACTTTATTTTGACTCATTTTAAAATATTGCATCATTGTCATTTATCATTACAGAAATTTTGAGTTGGGAACATTGATTTTATGGTTGCTTCATCTGACAATGAATATCACAAAATTGCTATAAAGGTACAATTAATGTAACCATTGCCAATTCAAGATTTATGTTCATCATTAAGCTCTCTTGCCTCTGTCTTCTCTGTCTACTTTATTTTATATGTTAATTTGCCTCAATCAAAACTTTCCCAAATATTTTGTTATAATAACTTGTTAGTTTTATCTATTCGTCATTTTAATCCTGTAGTGATTTCACAAGGGAAGACATGATATATTTAAGTAATCATAGATTTCTTACTGTTAATAATACAGTTATCTGACCAAAGCCCTATGTCCATGGCTCTTTTAATCTTTATCCAAGAAAACTTCCATTTCTCTATAAATGTATTTAAAGAAAATGACACTCATACTTAGTGTGCAAAATTAGCAATTCCATGGAAACAAGTTACTTTTAATTAGACAGTTTGAGGTAGAATCAAGGAGACAGCTTGGTGGGCAAAGGTACCTGCTGCCATGACTGATCATCTGAGACCTACCCATAACATCTACATGTTGGAGGGAAGTGACAATGGTAAATTCATATGCTGCTATATACATGAGAGTTATGTTGTGTGTGTGTGCCTGTATGTCTGTAGATGTGTGTGAATACATAAAAGCAAATTAATATTAAATAACTCAAAACATTGCAAAAATGTTTTAGAACATTGGAACTATTCCTGTAGAAATTATGGTGGATAGAAACCATATTCATAATGATGGATAATAAATATTTCTTATTTTTGATAAAATATATCAAAGCTTAGATTTCATTAAAGTGATTTTGATAAAAGTGTTGGAACAAGGTAGAAATCATAGATATTTTTGTAATGAAATCCCTTGGTATTGCTGTGAGATTTTCTGGTCTGTTGATTTCTGTAATAGCTGCAGCACTCACTCCATTGCTTCGACTTTGACCCACTATTTCCTCAGATGATCCTAGGTTCAGCAGACTCTATTGCAGCATGCACAAGGACAAAGAACCAGAGATTTAGAGAGCTAGATGACATACTAGAGTCAATAGGGAGAGCCAGAGGACTAGATAACCTGACAAAGAAAACTAATAAAAATGTGTGTGTCAATGTGAAATTCTGACACAACATTAGAAGAAACAAAGACATTTTAATTTCTAAGGATGAGTCTCAATAGCAGTCATACAGCTAGTTAAGATAATAAAAATAATTTAAAATTACTGGGTAATTCATATCAAGATATAATGGAATTACTCTCCAAAGGCTAAAATGACTCTCTGATAGCAAGCTGAATATACACACAGGGATGGTTCATTATCTCTTGTACTCTAATGTACCCTCTCAAACTAGAGTCTCTTTCTTCTCTATATGATGCTATAGTCTCAATATGGTTTAGTATATTTATATGTAATAATTACATGATTCAAAAAATTACTAAAATAAACAAATTTCCTATCATATACCTAGAGTTCAGTCACATATATAGATACTTATTTGTTGTTTGAAATGTTCTCACTGTTTTTGTTTTTGTTGCTATTTTTAACTTCATAATGGCAAAACAATCCCTTTCTCAGAAAACAAATCTGCTAGGCAAAAAGTATGTCTTTGAAATTTTAGCTAGATAGTGTTTGCAAAAGAGACTTGAGAGAATAATAAGCTTAGGATTGCAGTCAAGAAGGGCTTTATGATTCTATCTTAAACTATTGCTAATGACAGAATATGTTTATTTGAGATGAAATCACAGGATCACAATGAATGTAGACACAAACGATTTTGTAGGAGAAAGTTGAGAATATGTTCTTGGCTACTGAGGACAAGATACTACCATGGACCTCAACTTCCTCGGAGTTGAAGAATGCTACAAAGGAATGACAGTTAGGGATGTTTTAGGATTTTTTTAGATGAACAAAATACCTGTACAGCTTTGTTTTAATTTCTTTCTTTAACATAGTACACAAAATTTGTTAGAAAGTTTAGCATTTTGAATAAAACAATTTCTAGTTTATCAAATATATTAGCAATTTTTTAAGTAAAATACATAACACTAAAAGTAAACTAATTCATGACCAGATATTACACATACAATATTTCAAAGATTAATTGGAGGATCATCACCCTTACAACTCATAAATAACTAAACCACCCCTGGTAGTGACCCTTTTGCTCATTTATCCATAGTTTCTTAATGCAGTATTTTATCAGCTTTGTATGGGTGCTTCCTCGATGCTGTTATTAACAAAAATTACATTTAAAAATTTTGTTTCAGAATACTAATTCAAATATAGATTCTCATATACTCATTGTTTTGGTAAATTAATAGACAATAGTGTTCAACATTATTCTTCAGTAAGAATAATGACCCATCAAAAATAAATGTGACCATTGAGTACATTGGGAAAATTAAACTATCCCATGATATTGGTGAGTATATTTAATTAATGCAGGCATTGTACAGAAAAGTCAAAATTTAAAAAGATCATAGTAAACATCAATTAAACTATAGTATAATTGTAGTAATAGTAATGCCACTGTTATACAAACAGTCCCATATTTTCTGTTAGGCTTCACTTGTGGAGTATACACTCAAAAAGGATAAATTAGTCTGTCCAAGTGACATTGGTACTTGCTAACTCTGTGTCAATACTCTATCTGTTAAAGAAAAGGAAATGAAGTATGTCTTTACCAATTTACCAATTCAGAAAGGGCTAATAACCATGTTATACGAAAACAATCAAATACTACTTATCTTTGACAAGAGAAAAATATGTTATTAATAATAAAAAAGAATTATTTGTATTTTTTATGTTAGGCAAAGAAGCTAGGAACTAGAAGTTATATACTATATGAACTCATGTGAAATTTAGAAGTCTCAGAAGACGCTTTCATGGAAGTTGAGAGTTGAGTGGTTGTGGAGAATAGAGACTTGAGAATGATGGCTCTATGTGCAGAAAATTACAATTCAGCAGAACATGGTATTATATATCATTCTACAAAGGGATGCTATGTAAAATCTTTGTTTGAAGAAGGCACTGTTAAACATTCTGAGGAACATTCACTATCTGCTCTATAAAGACATAGCAAGTATTTGAGGAGATAAAGAAATTTTTATTTTAAATATTTTATTTATACCTACACATCATGTGGTAGCCTATTAATATGTAAAATGTTATGATTTTATGTATTATTTATAATTAAATTTAATTTGAAATTAGTGAAAAAACAATATTACTTACATGTGCTTTGATTTATTATTCTGTATTTCTTAACTATTACAAAATATGACTGTGTTGTGCTTTGCAAACTGTTGTGAGCATTCCACAAATTAGAAGAAAAGAATAATTACTACTTTAATTATTATCTATTAAATTGCTATTAAAACATATTTTAACAGTTTTTTGTATGGACAATCTTTGAATTTGTGCATAGATGTAAATCAATATTAAGAGAAAAAAGAGGATTTTATTATTATGAAGATGTGTTAATAAAATGCATGCTCTGTTAATATTAGAATATATTATTGAGAAAAGTTTTTATATCTAATATTCAAGAGGCAATTAATAAACTTTAAAACATATTTTGAAAGAATGATGCATTTTAATTATATAACAATATAAAAACACAATTTGATTTGTAATTCTAACTTCCTAACAGAAAGAGATAGGATTGAAGAAATGGTTTTAAACCCTGATGGGCCAAAATAAAGGATTTTTAAATTCTCTGTAATTAGCATAAAATTCCAATGATTATATCCTTGTAATTATAAAAATGACATTAATGCTTTTAATACATTTCCATTATGTCTCATATTTATGACATAGATAGCTAGCCTGCTACTTGGATCAGAGAAGCAGTAATTTTATGAAATGCAATTATTAAATAAATAATTCAACATTACTGAAATACTAAAAATAAAAAGTCATTATGAGTATATAAGTATCTTCTAAAATTTGAAAGGTACATTTATTTTTTTTAAATTTGGGATTTGATGAACAGAGATGAAAAAGTACAGATGATTTGAACAATAAAGCTTCTCTCTAGATAATGCTGTGTGCAGTTACTTTCTTAAACATTGAAAACAAGTTACTCACATCTAAGGTGGTTTTTATAGGCAAATATTATGTAATTTATTTTAAAAATAACATTTGCTATTTCAAAATTATGAAGTTAGTCCTTTATATTTCTAGCATTCTTCAGGAGCACTAATCTTCACATGCAACAAATAATGACCACACTCAAACTTTAAGAATTGAAGTATCATCCTTTGGAATTGTGTGACATATTTGTACATAGCGATTTATGAAATGAAATGATAGGAATATAAGTTTTCTTGCATTTCTTGTTTTTCTTTTCTTCCTTCTCTAGCTTACCATTCAGTTAATGATCTGCAATACACTCCTTGCATAGAATATATTTAACTCAACTTCATTTTAAAGACATTTAAAATAATTCTTTCCAGATACATAAATCGTTAAAGTCATGATTTTCTCATGTTCAGAAGCAACAGTCCCCACAGTGCCCTTCTTCCGTGACAAAATCCACGCATCTTTTTGATGCTAATCTACACAGACAATCTAGGCTCATGAAAGAATCATCATTGCTAATCAAATCAGAGAGAAAACTCACCACTCTGCACCACTGGGGACACTTCACTTTCTGAATATTTCATAAGAAGGGGGCCCTAGCTGCAGTGGAAACTCTCAACAGCTTTAGGTTGCGTGCAAATGTTTACTTAAAACATTTCTGGTGTAGTCCAACTGGTGTGCTACAAGTGCACTAGAGAGCCTGGAGTGATCTTTATAAATTATGGTAATTACTCGTGACATGACTCTTGCTAGGTCACAGCGGCTTTCTTGGTCCCTCTGGCTTTGCAGGCGATTTCTCCACTTGCAAGATTAAGTGGGCAGGGTGCCACTGGAAACTGGATGTGAACACAATGACAAATGTCTGTTGTGACTGCTTAAAACTGAACTCAATTGTTGAGTTGCAAAAACATCCAAACACAATTAAGGACTGATACTAAGCTTCAGAGTCAGGAGACTGCAGGCATAGCACATGAGTTCTTGAGAAATACAATCTGTTTGATAAGATTTGCAGTACCAGTTTTCTCTTCTTTGACATATAGTGACTGAATTCTGCATCTTTAAAATAATTGCTTCTATGCATTTTGGGAAAAATCCCAAAATAAAAGAATCTATGATTTTTAAATGATTACATATCAATGTGTAGATCAATATTTAAAGTAATAACTGTCATCAAAGTTTAAAATATCAGGTTAAATATAAATGAATCACCTTAACGTGGGATGGTTTTAAGTTTAATAAGACATTAATCTACATAAATATGAACTAACTAAGAATATTTTATTGATAAGCCCCAGGAAACCTTTAACCTTCATAAATCTTTCCTTTCATTTTCTTAGAGTTAATAATGGTGACTTTATATTCTCAAAGCAACATAATTTATATGACATATGAATTTGTAAGTCATGTAAGTCAAATGGAATCAATGTTAAAATTTAGTTTAAATATATATCTTCCTATTTTGCAATTTGGGTGTTATTTGGAGGCTGTAATTTCAATTGTTAATAAAAAGAACTTATAAAATATTAATGAGTCATAGTAAAGAAAATGATGTATCACATATTTTATTGTCTTAAATATCTTTGATATGAAGCTTGAGAGATTGCTCAGTGATTATAAGCTCTGGCTACTCACTAAATACAGTTCAAGAGATTAATGCTGCTATCTGGCATTTAAGGGCACTGTGCATATGTAGTGCATTTATTTATATATCTGTGGATAAAATACTCATATATAAATATAAATAAAACTTTAAAAAAATAATAAATATATCTAATATAATGAACTGAATGTAATGTATTAATATGTGAGTAAAAGTTAATACATCTAATTACCAACCCCTACAGATATGTAAGGTGAACATGTTGGCTGTAATATTCAATTACTTAGAAGGGCATGATAAACTATAGTGATATTAATAACACTGAAAGAAAATCATAATAATTATAAAGTTTAAATATTAAAACCAAAGTATGAAGTAGAAAGCACAGCACTCCTATGATGCTATGAAACACTCCAAGAGAGAAATGCACTCAATATTTATATCCAAAAATAAATCCCATGATTCACAATAATAATGGGCCCTGAAAATATCTCCAATGATACAAAGCTGATGCTTTTATCTTGGGAGTAACTAACTTTGGCTCACTCAATAAAACAGAAGTCAGGCCTACTACTACAAACATCTAAATACCTTTGGCTAATGAGACCAGGAAAGGTAGAGGAGGGTTTAGTATTACCACATTTCTAAATCAATTGAATTATTAACTGCATTCTAAATCATTTTATATCTATCTACTTTTATTTCCATTTTTTTTTTACCACAGAAACAGCTATAGAGACACCTATTTAGTCAGAATGCTGTGAGGAAGTAAACTTGCACAGCCCATCCCTCACTGGTACCTCACCATCAACACCTACATGTACATCACAATCAAAACCTACACGTAAAGATCTGGAGATATCATAGAAGAGGGATAAAAAATTGTAAAGTCCAGAGGACCGGGATCCCAGCAGCAAGAGGATGTCTTTTTAGCAATCAAAGGGATTCTGTACACATGGAATCTCAGCAAGAGGACTATTGAGGCAAGATCTGGTTAACAAATTCATGAATGGACGTATCAACATGGAAGGAGAAAAGGAGAAAATTTTACACTTTGATATAGGCTAAGGCAATTATGGGTGCTGAGAATTCATTTTCTGCATGATGAGCCCTCTCTCAACTCATCCCAGTGCTCCCCACCTCCACGCTTGTTTAAATCCATTCCCTATCTCAGTCTTATTAAAGACAAACAGGAATTGTCTTCTATCCCATTATTTTTAAGGCTATTTCCCATTTTCTCTTCTATCAGGTTCAGTATGTCTGGGTTTATGTTAAGGTCTTTGGTACACTTTGACTTGAGTTTTGTGTGGAATGGAATATATATGTATATATATATACATATTCTTCTATCCATATATGTGGATCTACTTCCATTCTGCTACATGTCAACGGTTAGACTAGCACACACTGAAATTGTATAAAAACACAAAACTGGAAATCATAATATATAAGGAAGAGCCCAGTCAAGCATTATAAAACAGAAACTCCGAAAATACAATTGCATTCATTCTTTGTTGGCTGTCTACTGCTGAACATGGGGCCTGACCATGATAATGGTTTGTATACACAGTGAAACTTTGTTAGAGAAATTTAGTCCATATGCACCATGCAATAGGTACATCAAATCTGTTTTATTTAGAATAGCTTGAATCCTTAGAGTCTTCTATCCCCATTGACACTTACAATCCTCCTTCCTCCTCTTCTGCAAAGTTCTCTGACCCTTCATTCCAAGACAAGTAAAGTCTTCACTAATTCTTAATCACATTTATATAATCATTAAATGAGAACATAATAGTTTCTATTTTAACTAGACTATATTGTACAGAATGTTCTTGTTCACAAAATGGCATGTCTTCTATGTGAGTGTGATACTAACAGATTATAGGTAGACATCTAAATTTCAACATCATATTTTATGGGCTACATTGCTCCATACAAAGCAGTAGAATACTAGCTGACTTGATATAATCAAATCAAAACAGATATTAATTATTGTAAATAACAGTTGATTCCTAATATTATTTAAGCTAAAATCACTTCAAAATACTTTCTCTATTAAGTGCGTGTATATATACATAGCTACTACCTTAACATAACCATGATAGAGATTAATTTATTATAAATAGCAGTTCATTATTAAAATCAATTATTTTATCTTGAAATCACTTTAAGATCTCTATCTTGGAGAGAGAGAGAGAGAGAGAGAGAGAGAGAGAGAGAGAGAGAGAGAGAGAGAGAGAGAGAGAGGGAGAGGGAGAGGGAGAGGGAGAGGGAGAGGGAGAGGGAGAGGGAGAGGGAGAGGGAGAGGGAGAGGGAGAGGGAGAGGGAGAGGGGAGAGGGAGAGGGAGAGGGAGGGAGAGAGAGAGAGAGAGAGAGAGAGAGAGAGAGAGAGAGAGAGAGAGAGAGAGAGAGAGAGAGCTGGAGAGAGTATATTTTGGAGTTTATAACAGAATGAGAAGATAGTATCACCAGGAGAACAACTGCATTTAGAAATCACTTAAATAGGTTGCTTTTGATTCTGTGAGCTCCCAAAAGCTCCAGAAACAGCCACTAGGCAACCATTAGAAAAAGGAACTAAACCCTCTAGAGGTAGATGACTGTCGAATGGCTTGGGAATAACCCAGTAGAGTAGGATCAGATTGTGTTCTTGTGCATGAAATACCATCTCTGAGCCCATTCCCTAAAGAGGATTACCTAACCCAGTCCTAATACTGGGATGAAGGGCTTGGACCTACCTCAAAACAATACAGCAGATTGAATTGACATATCTTGGGACTCCTTGCCCTCCTTGGGCAGGTGGGAGGCTATGTAGGTGGGGAGAGACTGGGAGGAGGGAAGAGCTATAAACCAAAAGAAAACCTTTAAAATAAAAATATATATTAAAAAATGAAGGTGAGTGGGAAGGGTTTTAAGACTGTGGGAGGGACAGAGCAAAAAAAAAAAAAAAAAGAAAAGAAAAGAAAGAAATCACTTAAATAGGAAAAATACAGTGATCCTCTGACATGTTTTTACTGACTTTCTCACATAAGCATAATTATTGCCAATGGTGATGTTAAAGTTAAATATCCCATGGAGACTAACAGAATTTGTCACTCATTGGTGTTATTTTTAGCAACTAATCTACCTTGATTTTGGTATCTGGAAATATAGATACAGCAAGTAATATTAGATAACACACAATTCTTTTTCACTTAACATTTTCAGCGATTGTTCTTCTAGCCTTGATGTCTAAGAGCTCGTGTCAGGGTGACATATGCTTGCTTACAAGTGGTGGCTTAATTTGCTTTTTTTTTTTTGGTATTGATGAATTTTGGTATTGATGATGATGTGGGAAGACATCCTGGATGTGTTTCTGTGTGTTTGTGTTTCGGTGCTCTTAATAAAAATAAAGAGCTAAATTTAAAATGTATTTGTATCTTTTATTAGTTTGTAGACTGTAACCAATCTAAAGGTTTGTTTTTAATATTTTAAGAAGAAAGCATCTAAGCATATGTCCAAAATAAGTCTTATTCAATATTTATATTAATGACTTACATAACAGTCAGTTTAGTTGGCAATAAGATTCACAGATTGCACAGAGCATATGTAGCTGAGACAGGTGCCATAAATTTTGTGGCAGCAGAAGGTGGAAATGGACGAAAACAAAGACCAAGACAACAGCAAGAAAAAGCTGTTCTCAGAGGTGCAAATATGAAAATAATAATATTCCACTTTGCAGAGACCTATAATACCAGGTTTGTGATTATAATTAGATATTGTATATTTTAAGGCTTGTATTTAATGAATTGAAATGGTTGAATTGGGCTCATGAGAAATAGCTAGTTCATAATGCCTTTGAGATTATATTTAATCATACCTTATAACCATTTTAAATCATTGACTTAATTTTATAGGATAAATTTTTCAGGTTCTCAAAGTATCATGTAGCAAAATGAAAGTAAAATTCCCCCGACATCTAGTGTTAACCTACTTGTGTGTTCCTACCTTCATCCATACTCTTTCCACACTATCTGATCTTTCTACTGTAGAGTTGTAGGCATGCTGAACATTCAGGTAGTTTTTATATTATGGGTATGCAATATTCATAAGTATGTGAATATAAATTAATTGATCAATCTGCCTTATGTGTTTGTATTACTTCCACAGAAAATTCAAAGCAAATACTCTTTGGAGATCTGCTACACAGTATAAATGGTCTCTGATGCTCTATGATTCTGTATTGCATTACATTTGCGAAAGTAAAGTACGACAAATGGGTGCTAAATAGACAATAAAATCATGGATCGTTCCTTCATAGGATGTAAATTTCATTATAAAGGCAATAGTGTGTCACAAATTTGTGAAAGCTTTTTTCCTTGTTTGGAGTTTACTGTCTTTTTCTTACACACTTATATGAAACCAAAGACATAGGGGCTGTATCTTTTTTCCTTTACAATCACAACGATTATCTTTGTCTTCTGTATAAGAAATTGCTTGATCGCAAAAATTTTGCCTTTTATATTGAAACTTATCAAAATGATTTGATGTAGTACAAGTCAAACTATTTATGAAAAAGCATTGATCAACTAATGCTTTTTGTTACCTTTGCTTTTCTTATTTCCAAAAGGTGAACAAATTAAAATTTTCTAAAATAACTGTGTAGCTGCATCTGTCATCACATTTCATGTTTACTAGAAAGATTATAAACAGAATGTGAGAAACCTTTTTTGTGACTTGCTTGCTCTGTGCAAATTCAGAATGGAAATTTGTACATTTTCTCCTTTATGGCTAAAATTTTCTAAACACATATGAGAACTGTGCAGAAAGATAAAATATACATCGATCTTTACCTATTTTTGGTTATCTTTACCACTTCTCTCCTTTGTCAGGCAAAATTGTTTATGTAAGAGCTATAAACAAAGAACTCTAGGCAAATGAGGCGTTCTGGGTGCAGGGGAGATGGTATTTTCCAGAGAAAAGCACATTATTTGGTTGTCTAGTATCTAATCATAATCCTTGAAAACATTCATGCAAGTTTTTATAGTGACTGAACATTTTATATTGAAGAATGTGTGTGTGTGTGTGTGTGTGTGTGTGTGTGTGTGTGTGTGTGTGTGTGTGTGTGTCTGTATCAGAAACATACATGCACCTAATAACAGTGATGAGAGAGGCCATGAATTTAAAGAAGAGTATTGAGGCATATATGGGAGGATTTGAAGGGAGGAAAGAGAGGGGAGAAATGTGATTGTTTTAGAATCACAATGAAACAAGAGAAGCAAATAATCCTTTTCTATTGATATTTAATTTGGAAATATTATTAACATTTATTGTTAGAAAACAGAATAAGTTCCTGTAGCATTTATTATCAGGGGAAGACAGTTTATTAAGATCCAGTTACGCTAGATAATTTTACAATCTAAGAGTACACATGACATATATTACAGAACTTACATAATCTGATGTGGATAATTACAATAAAACTAGGAAATTTCACTTCTCTCAATTTATTAAAACACTCGCATATATCCCCTTGTACCTACAGTATTAGACTATTTTAAATTTTTATATTTTACTAGGACAAAACAGGTAAGATAGGAAATATAAGTATGTTTGAATACTGTGTATGTTATTACAATCTGTCAGAGTTAGGTTTAGTTATTCATGTGATCCATCTGAAAATGGTGGACCAGAACTATGGAATTTTCTGTATCCAACTGACTTTTGAACATGTCTCTGAGACATTTTCTTGATTGCCATTGATGTCAGAGGGCACAGGCCACTTGTTCAGTCCCCATTCTTAGGTAGGTGGGCCTGGTGTGTGTATGAAAGGTAACTAAAAAGGCATGGAAGCAAATCTGTTACATGCATTTCTTCTGAGTCTATCTCAGGCCTGCCTTGTGGTCACTTTTTAGTGGTGCACAGTAAGAGACTTAATCTGTAAACTCAAATAAATACTTCTTCCCAAAATTGCTACTGATCATTATGTTTATTTCAGAAAGCAAACTAGAGCCAGTCTAATCAGTACATGATGGAAGTGTAATAGAACAAGTTCACCAGAATTCAATTGTTTCATAAGAAGTTGTATGAGGTTAATTCACAGTCAGAAAAGAATAATGATCTTGTCAGATACTAGACATTTTAACACATCTAATAATCTTTCATAAACAGTGTTGCCTATTACGAGATACATACAAAGTCCTGTTAGTCACAGTGACTTGGGCTGTCCTTATTCACAGAGTGAGAAAAGTACTTTGAGTTATTGTTTTTTATAAAACTTATTTATAAGTATATCTTATATTTTATTTTTCAAAAATAATGTTTTTGCATCAACAGTATTACAGTTTAAAATTATAAATTATCAATAAAATATTTTATTTAATAAATTAAAAGCCAAGTCTCCATATGACTCAACCATCCTATTTCTGATTATTTATTCTATACACATAAATATCTTAAAATAATACAATAATATGTTCTTCATAAAATTTATGTTTTCCTCCTATAAATTTGTGTGTTTAAATATAACCTATATATCTATCATTTTATGACTTTTTGCACTATTTTTACATTATACATTAAAATGACATTAGTTCAACCTGATGACATCAAGCTTCTTGTCTCATTTTAAAAGTACAGAAAAGCAATAATTCTTTCCTTAAATTGACTTAAAGATTACCTTTATCATCACCTATCCAGTGGTATGTATTAATGACCTTCTGTCAATACAGCAGAGAACATGCAAAGTAGTAGATAGATATTCTCTAAATGACAGCCGCAAATTTCTTATTTTGACAAATAACAGAAATGTGTAATGACCCCTAATTTTAAAATGTTATCTCATATTTATAATAGTATTCAGCTTGTTTTGTTCTAACATTATTAATAAAGTTAAAATTAGGTACATGTCAAAGTATTTATTTTAAATATGGAAGAAAATAATGTGTGAACTAAGATTGAATTGTTCTGGGATTCTATTAAATTAGTGGATAATTTTGTATGACCAGTTTTAGAAAGATGTTTGATGTAATTTTACATATGTAACAGTTTTATTTAAATTATGAAAATTTATTGTTTGAGCAATGAGAGAATAGTGTCTGGTGCATATTTTGTGCATGCATGCACAAGGATATTATAGACAAGCAATTGTGCTGATATATGTGTATGTATAGAAAGACTTATGTATTATGGCCGGTAGACAATCTCTGTGATGTACCCAAGCATCATCATTTTCTATAGAACACAAGATATCGCCTTTGACATTTGGTCCCTGCCATATCCAGGATCCTAGGCTAGCCTTTGACTTCTATGGGTCCACCTTTCTCTTTTCTCTATGGCATTGTGATTATAGGTGTTATCTCCCCCACTTTTTACCAGTCTGTCTTTTAAAGGCAGCACTCTGGTCTGATATTTTGCAAGGAAAATACTTTACTGACTGAGTTATCACTTGGCAAGCTTTATGTGAATTATAATATTTATTTCTATTTACATATAAATTTAAATATTACTGAAAAAATTATGCGTATTTAGTAGGTAATATTCCTTATCTCTCCTTATTGCTAGTAACATTAAAGCAGATTTGTAATATAATGAATAAATTTATTTTGGCTCATGAGTCAGTTCCAAGGTGAAAGGATCATATCTGGTAAACACTATGATCTGCACAGTTTCAAGTGGCTGTAGGCTATCATAGTATAAGAAAGAAATACTGGTTGCTGTACTTATACTCTTTTTTTTCTAATTTTTAAAGAAATAAATATTAAGGCATAGCATCTAATACAGACCTGTACGTGGTCAGTTCAAAAAGCAGCTACCTTTGAATATTATATTAGAATTATTTTCACATCTTTTATGCTAAATAATGCAGACTAAATAAGAACATGATTTTGGATGGAAGTAAATTTATTCTATGGAAATAAATGTATGGGAACATGTGTGCACACATATCAGCTATATATTAAAACATACATGTACATATGTGTATTTAATAAGTATGTTTCCAGAATATATTATTGTTTCCATTAGAAGCAAAACTTATTTTAAATTGTCAATGTAGATTTTAATGGAAAGTCATATGGAAATATTCAATGCAATGTTAACTGAAATTTTACTAAGAGGAACAAATAAATAATAATTTTATGAAGAAAGTAAAATCTATATACATATTATAACCATAATGTTATAAATAATCAATAATGTTAAAGATCTTACACCATATTGTCTGAATGTTCTGAACTAAAATATCTTTTCTTTACAAGAAGAAAAAAAATGTGTATGGATAATATAGAGTTCTTAAATACAGATCTTTTAGATGATTTGGGGACAATTAAGGTTTATTTCTTTTTAACTGCCACATAAGATATTATTGTTAATATTAGTGTGAAATTTAAGATCCCCAGCATTGTAACTAAATATTATTTACTTCAACTCAGTTCCATTTTTATGTTTATATTATATATATTATATTTATTCATTTAATTATGTAATTTATATTGTTATAAATTTTTTTACTAGTAGACAAGTTTATGTTTACTGTATCTTTTTATAAAGTGTCTTTATTTCGGGAGACCATGTTTAAAAGTTAGCAAATATATAAAATAAAACAAAGAATGTATTTAAAATAGTTTGTCTATTGCTTATATATGTCCATTTATATTTACGGGTTTTAATTTTGACATTTTGTACATAAAATTTGAGACAAAGTAGAAATGCCCAAAGATTCAAGGCTCCATTATTTTAATAAAAATATTTATATAAATTGAGTCACAATTAAGACCACAGGTCTGGTTCATGTTTATATGAAAACAATAGTAAACTAAAATACTACAGTGATGTGGTAAGTATACTTTTCTTTTCTGCCTTTATTTTGGTTGCAAAAAGTGATTTTCTATGTATATAAGACTATTCTTGAACTTAGGAAAATCAGGATGCCCTAAAACTTCTAGTCTTCCTGCCTTCAGGTTCTTATTCCAGGTGTTGAAGAGTTTGTATCCCACTAGTTTATGTTGTGTTTTTGAAAACAAAGTGAAAATGATAATTTACATTATCATTGATTTTACAATGTATTTTGTCTTTCATATCATTTAATCTAGATGACACTTATATTTTTAAATATGATCGCCTTTTAAAAGCAAAAAACATGAGAGATAATTTAATAGTATCAGGACTGAAAGGTTTTAAACGTCACTAATTAAACGTCATAATCAATTGGCCACTGTTAGTTTCAGTAACACTTGCTCAAATTTCGCATTTGTTTTATATGGTTACTTTGATCTACATAAGTTTTCATTTTGAACAATTTTGTTGTTGGCCCTGAAAATGCAGTAATCATTTGTTTGTTTACAGTTTATTGAAATTTTTTTAAAATAATTATTCTTCATATATTTTATATTCTCTTATATTTTTCAGATTGCTCATGAACAATATTAGTGGTTATGAATTTATTTTACATATATCAGAATGGAGGAAGAAAATGACATGGCCTACCAATGCAATATTTAAGTTATGCAATAAAATCTCTTTACCTAATTATTTTTCTACATATTATTTTTATATTACTTCCCCCCAGAGTATATAGTTAAATCAGCATACTAGACATTCCTTTCTAGTAAAGTAATCCTTTAATTAAATCATGAGTAATCAGTAGTTTTAAATGTGTTCTATAAGATACATTCAATTCTTGAAAAATTAACTAACTTCATTCCTCTAAATTATGTATAGTCATGAAGTAGCTCAAAAATTAAATAACTAGTTAAATGGAAATTTGCTGGACAGGTATTAACTTGTTTTGAAACTATTACTAGCCAGCGGTTTACTCTGGAACATTCTCAGGCTTTGAGCTCAGCCAATCTTTAAGTCACAGTCACACTCTCTCTTTTTTTTTTTTGTATCTTCATTTTAATTTTTTATATCCATGTGTCCCCGTGCTCCCCTTCCCTTTCATCTTCCCAATCCCTCCCAGTCAGCCTTCAGGCTCATACCTCCCCATTTCTCTATCCCCTTCTCCAAAAGGTCAAGAAGGACCAAAGTGGGTCAGTTCAGCATGGCACATCTATTCCAGGCAAGTCCAATTTCCTCATCCCAAAGACAAGACAGGGTTAGATGTTTCCCTCAGGGAATGGGCTCCAAGGTACCAGTCCACGGCACAGGGACACAGTCTCATCCTACCCCTAGAGTCTCTACATACTTCCCATGCCAATCGACAGTTGTCTGCTCTTAGAGGGCCTATCTCCTTTTCTCCATGGTTCCCCAGCTGTTATTCTTGATTCAGTGAGCTCCCCAAATCCCAGACAACTATCTCTGTGGGATTCCTCCTCATAATCTCAATCCCCTTGCTCATACAAACTCTCCTCCCTACCCACTTTCATATGGATCAGGAGCTCAGCCCAGTGCTCAGCCATGGATTTCTGCCTCCACCACTATTCATTGTTAAATGTAGGCTCTGTGATAACGCTTAGGGTTGTTATTCATTTGATTCTAGGGCAAGTCTTGTTTAGGCATTCTCTCCACTATTGGTTGGAGATCTACCCAGAAACACCTTGTGATTTCTTGGAGGTTTCCCTAGTACCCAGTTGTTACAGTAGGGTTTCCTTACCTGGGTGGCCAAAGGTCCAGACCCACAGACCTGCCATGCCAGACCCCTTAGCCGCCTGCAGCTATTCAGACCCAAAGATGATTCAGACACTTATATTAACTTCATGCTGTTTGGCCTATGGCTCAGGCACATTGCTAGATAGCTCTTACATCTTAACTCAACCCATTCTCATTAATCTGTCTATCATGTGGCTTGTGGCTCATCTGTGTTCTTTATTTGCTTCTGCTTGGGTGGCTGGCTCCCTCTGTCCCTGACTATGCCCTGCTTTTCCCACCTATGTTATAATTTCCCCTCCTACTTTTTCTATGGTGCCTGTCACAAGCCAAAACAGCTCCTTTATTTAAAGATTGATATTCACAGCATACAGAAAGACATTCCCACATCACCCAGTCTCTTTCCAGCCCCACATTGGCTTCCTCTATCAAAATATCTGTCTCCTTTCTATCCCTCTTTGTTGCTCCCCTCAGCTTCCCTTTCTCTCATGATTTGTTCCCACCTCCTCTTAGTTGCAACCCATTATGACCACAATTTGTTAAAGTGATCTCTATATTTTCTCATCCTATGAATATCTGGAGGTATCTCTTCAGTTCCATCTGATCTCTAGCTATTCATGGGTTGTGGTTTAAAGCTTGGATATTCTTTTCTTTTTGTCCAAAAGCCACCCTCTTGTATACAAATGCATGGGTGTATGAGAGGGAGGTGTGTAAGTCATGAAATTAGTTTACTGTTTAACTTGAACATTTTGAGGGTTTGTACAAATTATTTTGGTTTACTTGCAGAAAATAGCCAGCTAGTGGGACACAAAACCATACATGTAAAATTTAAAAATGTAGATGTTTTAATAATTTTGATTAGCAGTTGAAATTATTAGAACTTCATTTAAAAATAACACATTATGGTTTAGATTTTCAGGGTTCTATTCCAGTTTAAACAAAGTTATTCCCTATATAAACAAATAAAGATAATGTTAATACAGAAGGTTTTGAGTATTACTTTATTTTTTAAATGTATATTTGAAGCAGATTTTTTAGAGAGAGTGACAGAAGAATCTCCAGTGTCATTATAAGGCAACTTTTAGAAATACTGTATTTTAAACAATATGACAAATGTAAATTAGTTAATTAACTTATCAAGATAAATATAGTATATTAAAAATTAGTCACCACTTTTCCTTATTTTGGGTACATATGCTGAAAGAAATATTCTATTTATAGGTTTAGTACAAGTTTGAATGCACTCATCACACTGTATTTGTTGCAAAAGAAAAAAGTGTTAAGAGTCTCTTTTATTGATTCACAGGCTAAGCAACTTCATTTTTTTTTTGTTTTCATACTTTGACCTATAACCCAGGCATCCATTAGGCACTGCAATAGCAAGATGTAGACACATCAACTACAATGAAATAGAATAAAAATGACACTGTCTCCAGCTAGGGATGCATTAATAGACCTGAGAATTCAAACATAGAAAAGGCAATTTTTTCCTGCTGGGAAGTGGTGTTCTCTGGAGAGCCATCTCAGACTGAAGAACATGATATGAAAATCAATAAAGGCCCTATTGTGCTACTGATGTGTCCGGTAAGTGTCATTTTATATCTTGCTAGCGGATATCTAAAGGAAGTTAAAACTACTTTACTCATAGTAATTGGATGAATTCTCTTTCATCAGTGTCTATATTGCTGCTCAGTACAAAAATAAAATATACTGCAGGGTCCAGTTTGGAGGAGGGAACTCATGGAAATGAATGTGAGAATGTTGAGGCTTCCCACAGTTGTGTTAATGGGATCATTGATGCTTTCCCTCTCTTCATCCCTATACTTACACGTGAATTCAAGAAGCTAACTGTAAACACAGAGCTACATGACAGGAATTGCGGTTGAGCAACATCAAATTGGTTAACCAAGGAAAGCAACTGAAAAGACAGCACTACAAATGCCAGGATGATTTGTAGAAGTTGAATAGCTAAATTGAACAATAGAATTTTATCAATATATATTACCTTTGCCTAGAAGGAATTTCATGTTTGAAAAGTATCTAGTTAATGTCAGGCATATGAATTGTATAAGCCATTATGTGAAATATTGTAGAATTCTATGACACTTATTTTTGCTTTCTAAAAACTGAAAAATACAACAAAATTTCTCAACATTCTTACTATTTTATACAATAAATTATATGTTTTTCTTAGATAAAAGTCCTTTTGTTATAGGTTTAATAACAGCCATATGAATTACACCCTGTCAAGAGACATTAGCTTTTGCATTTAAGGTTTACATTTAAAATTACATTTTTTTCTCTTTAAAGTTTTAGTTTATGCTGCCCTAAATAAAAAATAGTCTAACCCAGTTAAATATTTGGGAAAAAATTAAATTTGTGTTTCAGTGTTTACTAACTCCAAATTAGTTCTGTATCCAGTAATGAAAAATTCTATGGTTGGTATATAATTAATTACTCAATAAAAATATTTAAAGAATAACTACAGAGTCATTGTATTTGAGCCCATAAGATAAGTACAGAATCCCAATGATACTACTGTTATGTTAAAGTCTATAGATTTTGGAAAATAAAGATACTAAAAATTTCTAGTTAAAAAAATAAATTTTTTTACTATTTTAATGACATACTTATATACTATAAAATTCTCAGTCTCAATCTCAGCATGATATTTATTTTGAAAATGAAGAATATATCTCAATAATCTAAACACTTTCCTTCAACACTATCCACATCTTCATGTAATACATATACATCATTTAACTTTGATACAACAAAGACCATTTATTCAATTCAAAATATACAACATATTCCCAAAATTCAGCAGTAACAAAACCCAACTGTTTCTGAAAAAAAGATATAACCATTTCTCAAAGAATATATCAATACACACAAAATACTGCTGGACTGAGAACTGACTAGGAACTGAATAAGGGCTGAATAAAAGCCAAATAAAAGCCAACTAAGACAAACCCTGTGACAAGTGTAGACACATAGCTCCTTGGCCTACAGCCATCTAAGAGCCAAATAAGAGGAGTCCTTGCAATTACTGGAAACACTCAATCCTCATGCTCATAACTGACTAAGAACTGACCAAGAGTAATATGAGAAATCAATGAGCAGACCACAGTTCAAGAATACATATAACAACATAAACAACAAGACACCACCAGAAGAAGCTAATGGTTCTACAACATCAAGATTCAAGCATAACAATGAAGAGAAAACAGAAGGAAGCAACCTTAAAAACAGCTTTATGAAGATAACAGAAGCTTTAGAAGAGGATATTAAAAACTAGAAGAAATAGAAGAAAATACAAATAAAAATTGGAAGAGATGAACAAATCTCTGAAAGAAATTAAAAAAAAAAAAGAAAACCAACAGATGAAAGAAACATTCCAGGAATTAAAAATTAAAAATAAAGAAGGCACAAACTGAGGCAAAGCTGGAAATAGGAAACCTTTCGAAATGAACCGGAACTACAGAAGCATGTATAACCAACAGAATTGAAGAGATGGAAGAGAGAATCTCTGGAGTCGTAGTTTCAATAGTAGAAATAAATAGTTCAGTTACAGAAAACACTAAAACTAAAACACTCATAACAAAAAAGTCCAGGAAATCGGAGATACCATGAAAAGACCAAACTCGAAAATAGTTGGAATCAAAGGAGTAGAAAATCAGCTCAAAGCAACAGAAAATATATTCAACAAAATCATAGAAAACTTTTCCATCCTAAAGAAGGAAGTATCTATAAAGATACAAGAGGCTTACAGAACACCACATAGACTAGACTCCCCTCACAAAATATCTTCTCTCCATATAATAATCAAGCCACTAAATGTACAGATCAATGAGAAAATAGTATATCTCTCAATTGAACCACCTTTGGGTCCAGGAAGAAATGAAGAAAGATATCAAAGATGTTCTAGAATTTAATAAAAATGAATATGCAACATACTAAAACTCATGGGACACAATGAAAGCTGTGTTAAGATGAAAAAAATCATAGCACTAGATGCTTCTATTAAAAACCTAGAGAAATCTCACACAAAAGACCTGACTGCACAGCTAAAGGCTTTAGAACAATTAGCAGAAAACTCACTTAGAAGGAGTAGACAACAGAAAATAATCAAACTTAGGGCTGAAATCAACACAATAGAAACAGAGAACAATAGAAAGAATCAATGAATCAAAGAGTTGATTTTTTTGAGAAAGTCAACAAGATAAGCCCTTATCCAGACTAACTAAAAAGCAGAGAAAGAGTATCCCACTTAACAAAATTAGAAATGAAAAGGGGCCACAACAACAGAAACCCAGAAAATTCATAGAATTATCAGATCATACTTTGAAAATCTATTGTCCATTAAAATGTAAAACCCATAAAAATAGAGAACTTTTTGGACAGGTACCACTTACCAAAATTAAATAAAGATTAGATAAATGACATAAACAGACCTATAACCCGAAAGGAAATTGAAGCTATTATTAAAAGTCTCCCAAGTAAAAAAAGCCCAGCACCAGATGATTTCAGTGAAGAATTCCAACAGACTTTCAAAGAACTATTACCAATAATCCTCAAACTGTTTCAAAAAGTAGAAACCGAAGGAACATTGCTGAACTCTTTTTTATGAGGCCACAATCACCCTGATTCAGAAGTGACTCAAAGATGCAACAAAGAAAGAAAATTACAGACCAATTTTCCTCATGAACATTGATGCAAAAATACTCAATAAAAATATACAACAAGTGGACAGTCAATACCAAACTAAGTGGAAAAACAGTCAAAGCAATCCCACTAAAATCAGGAACAAGAGAAGGCTATCCTCTCTCTCCTTATCTATTAAATATAGTTCTAGAAGTTTTAGCTAAAACAATAAGAAAACAAAAGGAGATTAAAGGGATACAAATTGGAAAGAAAGAAATAAAACTATTTCAATTTGCAGATGATATGATCGTATATGTAAGTTACCCTCAAAATTCTAACTGTGAACATGCACAGCTGATAAACATCTTCTTTGATGCAGCAGGGTACAAGATTAAATAAAAAAAATCAGTATCCCTCCTATATACTAAGGATAAAAGGGCTGAAAAAGAAATAAAGGAAACATCACCCTCTATAATAGCTTGAAATGGCATTAAATATCTTGGTGTATCTCTAACCAAAGAAGTGGCAGATCTGTTTGAGAAAAAACTCTAAGTCACTGAATAAAAAATTTAAAGAGGATATCAGAAAATGGAAAGTTGTCCCAAGCTCCTGGATATATTGAATAAATATAGTAAAATGGTAATTTTACCAAAAGCAATCTATAGACTCAATACAATCCCCTTCAAAACCCAAGACAATTTTTAAAGACTTTGAAAGAACAATTCTAAACTTCATATAGAATAGCAGGACACCCAGGATTGCCAACACAATCCTGCTCAACAAAGGAAAAATGAGAGGAAACACCATCCCTGACTTTAAGCTATACTATAAAGCTACAGTAATAAAAAGAGCCTGGTAGTGGCATAAAAACAGACTTGTGGATCAATGAATTAAGTAAAAGACCCCAACATTTACCCATGTAACTATAAACACCAGATTTTTTTTACAGATGCCAAAAAATATTCAATGGAAGAAAGAATGTATCTTAAACAAATAGTGCTGGCATAACTGGATGGTAGTATGCAGAATAATGCAAATAGATCCAAACTTATCACCCTGCAACTCAAATCCAAATGGATCAAAGACCTCAACGTAAACCAAGTTACACTGAACTTGATAGAAGAGATCATGGGAAACACCCTCTAACACATTGGCACAGGTGGCCACTTCCTGAATATAACTCTAATATCACAGACACAAAAAACAAGAAACAACAAATGGGAACTCCTGAAACTGAGAAGCTTCTGTATGGAAAAGGACACAGTCAATAAGACAAAACAACAGTCTACAGAATGGGAAAAGATCTGCACCAACCCTATGTAGGACAGAGGACTGATCTTGAAAATATATAGAGAACTCAAGAAAATAGAGCCCCAAAATCTAAATAATCCAATTAAAAATGAGGTTCAGAGCTAAAAAAAGGAATTCTCAACAGCAGAATTACAAATGGCTGAAAGGCAGTTAGACAATTGTTCATCATTCTTAGCCATCAGAGAAATGCAAATCCAAACCACTTTTAGATACCACCCTACACCTGTCAGAATGGCTAAGATTAAAAACACAGATGACAGCCTATGCTAGAGAGGATACGGAGCAAGAGGAACACTCCTCCACTGTTGGTGGGATTGTAAACTTGTATTGCCACTCTGGAATGCAGTATGGTGGTTCCTCAGAATCCTGGGAATCAATTTCCTCAAGGATTCAGCAATACTACTATTTGGCATATACCCAAAGGATGCACATTTATATCCCAAAGGCATTATCTCAGCTATGTTCATAGCAGTGTTATTCATAATAGGAAGAACCTGAAAACAACCTGGATTCCCCTCAACTGAAGAATGGATAATAAACTGGTACAACTACACAATGAAGTACTACTCAGCAGAAAAAAGATTTAAAAAATTGATATCTTAAAATTTGTAAGCAAATGGATAGATTTGGTAAATTAGGAATCACAAGCCCAGAAAGAGAGAAATGGATGTACTCACTCAAAAGTGGGTTTTAGACCAAACTGCAAACCACAACCCCTGAACATCTTGGCATCAGATGGAACTTAAGAGAGACATTCAGAGGTTCCCCTAAGAAGAGAAAACAGAGATCTCCTTAGCAAGTTGTGGTTATAACAGGGTGCAACCAAGAAGAGTTGGGAATAAATCATGAGAGAAGGAGATGGTTGAGTGAGAGGAACAACAAAGAGGGAGAAAAAACAAGACAGATATTTTGATAGAGGAAGACAATGTGGAGTTGGAAAGAGATAGGGTGCTATGGAAACCCCCAAGAACTCACAACATGTCTCTGGCTAGGTCTTCAGCAAATAGTGTATGAGGAGCCTAAACAGGACTTCCCCTAGAATCAAATGAATAACCAACTTAAGTGTCATCACAGAACCTACATCCAACAGTAAATGGAGGATTAAGCAGAGATCCATGGCTGAGCACTTGGCCCAGCTCCTGGTCCAGCTGAGAGCAGGGGAGAAGAGTCTGTATGAGGAATGGGATAGGGATTATGAGGAACATTAACACAGTGATGGCTGGCTGGAATTCTAGGAAGCTCACTGAATCAAGATTAGCTACTGGAGATCCATGAGGAAAAGGAGCTAGGTCCTCCAAGGGTAGGCAATTGCGTATTAGCATGGGCAGTCTGTAGAAACTTGAGGTGTTGGATAAGACTATGTTCCTGTGCATGGGCTGCCACCTTGGAGCCCATTCCCTGCAGAGGAACACCTAACTCAGTCTTGACTTTGGTTATGAAGAAATAAGAATAGCCAGGAGTAGATATGCCAAACTGAGCTGCTCCATCTTGCAACTTCTTGCCCTTTGGGGAAGTTGATGGAGTATGCACAGGGAGGAAGCTGAAGGCTGAGTGGGAGGGATTTGTAGGCAGGAAGAGGGGAGCAGGAGGATACATGAACTTAAAAAGATATTCTTATAAAACAAAATAAAATAAAAAAGAAATTCATTCATAAAAAAAGGATGCCTTGTGGCAGTGGGTATAAAAGGGAATAATGGTGAGGAACTGTATTGCATTTAAATAGATGCATGTGAATTAATTTTCCCAGGATTTTATAGGCACTTCTACCAAGTTTGAAGTAGTCCAAATTAGAGACACAGGTAGTAGAAAAATGATTTCCAATATCTCTGGGGGAAAGACAGAATGGGGAAGAAATGCGTATTAACACTGTATATGGATGATCTTTTCCCTGCAACCCTTCCTCTTATCCTTCCAACCCCCTTGCCTCCTGGCTTCATTGATGTGGGAATACCTTTCTGTATGCTGTGAATAGCAATCTTTAATTAAAGGAGCTGTTTTGGCCTATGACAGGCACCATTGTAAAAGTTGGAGGAGGAATCAGAATAGGAGAGGAGGAGCTGGGTGGAGTCAGACAGACCAAGCCAGAAGCCCAAAGGATCAACATGTAAGGAGAGACAAACTGAGCCAGAAGCCTAAAGGAGCAACATGTAAGGAACACAGCTAAGCCACAGGCCACATGGCAGACAGAATAATGAGAATGGGTTGAGTTAAGATGAAAGAGAAAGCTAGCAATGTGCCTAAGGCATAGGCCAAAGAGCATAAAGTTAATAGAAGTGTCTGAGTCATTTCTGGGGGCCTGAGCAGCAGTGGCAGGTGGCTAGAGTCTGGTGCGGCAAGTTTGTGTGTCTGGGCCTCTGGACCAAGAAACCACATTGTAACAAGTGGCCCCCAACATGGGGCGAATATCCACTTAAAGCCTGAAAAAGTTTAAAAAGGGTTCTAGTTCACAGAAACATAGCCACAGAAGCTTCCAAATTGTGTATATGAAGTGGGCCATTGTACAAAGAAAGTTTGGCATCCCAGTCACATTCAAAATGGCACCAGTGGACTGGCATCAGGCAGTATAAGCTGCAATCAGGCTGGTTCCTGAAGTGTCACAGAAGACTAAGCAGCATGTGATAGATTAAGGTGTCTGTTTATTTTGAACAAAAAGGAAATAAAGACGGTTACTTAGTAGCAGCATTTTCTTGGGTCTGCTCTGTTTGCTGGCCACAAACAGATGCAGTCCCTTTAAGAGAACTTACTGATTCAGCTTTTTCTGCAAAAACTATGTGGCTCTTAAGAGAGTATGAATATTTTTAAAACTCTTCTGGTCAGAAAATGAGTAAGGATTCACAATAAAACCGATTCGGATGAAAAGAAAAACCTGTAAATGGGTTACAATGTGTGTAAAAGGTACATAGGCTTTAGAGAAAAAGGAAAGAGGATAGAGAAAGTCTTTAAAAAGAGAAATAGAGTGATAAAAATATAATAAGCCATGTAAAGATGGAGAATAGACACAAAATCTGGATTTTGGTTGTTATTGTGTTTTCTTTTAATATTTTAATTGTTAATGAGGTAACTGCGAAAAGACAATGGATTGCAAATGCAAAGGCTACTAAGTTGAACAAGAATATATATTTTAAAGGTATTTTGATTTTGAAATTTGTGTCTAAGGATTTTTTGCTTTGGAAGAGTTCTGGTTTTGTTTCCACAGAAGATGACAACCTGTGGATTGCTTCCAGGCAAATATGGTTTCATCAACCAAGAGCCCCTGAAAAAAATCTCTGATGGGAAGATATGGCAGTATCATCTTCAGGGCTACACACTATGATCCAGTCTCAAGAACACATGAGATGTTCAATGCCATTTAATCAGCAGGAAGTAGTAATGGAAAACTACACCCACTTCCTAAAATACTGCTTATAAATGTTTGCTTTCATTATAAATAGTTAATGCTCATAGTTAATCTCTTTCTAAGAAGAAAGGGGGGATATGGTATATGAGTGATTTTTTAAAAATAGATTATTGAGTTTACTTAAATCAGTAAATCAGCTGTTAATCTCAAAATGTTTTACATTGGTATGGATTTTGGTTTATTGATACAAATTTAAGGTCAATTCTCTTATGCTATATGTATTTTTCTACTCTTGTTTAAGATATGATGTTTATGTAACTGATTTAAAATTGTAATGTATAATTAAGAAATGTATGTTAGATTTTTAGGTATACAAAGATATAATTCAATTAGATAGGTAATCTTCAAACACTTCTAAGACCTACAGAATATGGCATTTAAAATGTTCTGGACAATGAGACAGATCTGCTCCTGGCAGCACCAATTTACTTCAAGAGAAAAATGGTATCGAAGAAACTCCATATGGAGATTAATTTCTTTGTGGCATAGGTTAGCCATTGGACATTAACCTATTCTTATATTGACTGTTTGAGAGTATGCTGTTTAAACTAGACATGCAAGTTCCCTAGAAGGCGATCTCTAAACTCTGGCAGATAAGCCAAGAAGGTCATTCAGGTTCCTGTTTTACAGAGAAAACTTTCAGATATTCTTCAGGACTCAAGGAGAAGCAACTGATGAATGGGAAGAGTAGATTTCCTGCTTCACTGAAATGAAAAGAGACTGTGGGCCTGTAGCCTGAAGATGATTACCCCAACTTTATAAAAGAACTTTTGGTGACTGTCCAGGCAGATAGGTGTCATCTCTCTCATTTCTGGATTTTGGAAGTTGTTTTCACTTTCAGTTTACTTGAGTAAATATATCCTTCTGTGGTCTTTGATGTAGTTGAAGATTAGATAGTTATAGGTATAGTTTTTCTTAGTTATTTGAAAGGTATATTAAAGGTATATATGAAACTTTAGATTCATAAGGATAAGCTTGATAAGAGTATTTTATTTAAGTTTGCTGAATACAAATAAACTAGATATTATAACTGTAATTCTTGCTTGATAGCAATTTAGTTACATGTAAATCTGCTATGTTAAAATTGAAGCCTTCCTTTTTGATTAGACAGAAAGGAGGAGGTGAGGTAGGAATGTGCTTATGTATGCTGTGAATAGAAATCTTTAAGTAAAGGTGCTGTTTTTGGCCCATGACAGGCACCATAGAAAAAGTAGGAGCAGGAATCAGAATAGGTAGAGGAGGAGCAGGGCAGAGTTAAACAGACCAAGCCAGAAGCCCAAAGGAGCAACATGTAAGAAACACAGTTTAGCTATATGTCATGTGGCAGGAAAGATTAAGAGAAATGGGTTGAGTTAAGATGTAAGAGCAAGTGAACAGTGTGCCTGAACCATAGGCCAAGCAGCATGAAGTTAATATAAGCACCTGAGTCATTTCTGGGGGCTTGAGCAGCAGTGGCAGTTGGCTAAGGGGTCTTCAGTTGCAACTATGTAGGTCTGGGCCTCTGGCTGCACAGGGCCAAAAAACCACATTGTAACACTTCATGCCTCCCATTCACTTCTCTCTCTCTTTTAAAAAGAATATATAAAATCCAAGATGTTTAAAAATTTTTGCCTGAATCATGTAAGATATGGAATGAATGTTGAAGATAGATTTTTTTGATTTATTTGATTTTGTGGCTGGAGAATTGACTCTGCACTTAAAAGCACTCACTGCTTTAGCAGAGGACCCAAATTCCCTTTTCCAGCACCCACCCTATGGTTTAAAAATTTTTGTAACTCCTAATCTAGTGAAAACAATTCTCCCTTTGAACCTCTCAAGCACCATATCCACACATGTAGTACAAATATAGAGGCAGACAAAAACCTCTAAACACACAAAACAGCTGAATTCAATAAGATTAATTAATTGCAAAATTATTAATTCTACACCTTATTACTCCTTGATTTTAACTACCAGTAATAGGGATCAATTCTATATGCACACTCTAGGATGTTATAAAATATCCTGAATCAAGGTTTTGCATTGTTTTATAAGAAAAATAAATTGCTAACTTATTGATTGATTATATCATGTTAATTTGCCACTGATTGTGTTCTAATTTCACAGTTTAAAAACTGAGAGAAAATGTCCATACATTTAAATGCAAATCCTAACATGCCACACAGAATTCATTATTGTTAAGGTATGTGAACTAGTATTTGGAATAATTTTCTAAAACTTCTTAGTATCCCAATATCAAGACTTGATCTACCTTAGTGACTGTTTGGAAACAACAACAAAATTCTCTAAAAATTTCAGGGAAAAATTACTTTACTTACTATGACAAATATAGTCTCAGCAATATAACACTATGCTAAAGAAACATGAAGTTAATGACTATATAATGTCATATTTCCTTTGGAGTTGGTTATATGCGTGTGTATGTGTGAGAGTGATACATTGATTTACAACCTGTTATTCTATCTTCTTACATACAGATGGTACTCCTGAAATAACTTTCATATTACTATTCAGTTACTATTTTCCTTTAGTTTAGAGACATAGAATCCAATTTCATGCCTTACCTTATTTTCCCTGAGAAGCAAATACACAAGAAAAATTTGTTACTCCCATTCCCATTTACAAAGGAGCAATACATTCAATTTACCATCATTTCAAACTTATAAGAAAAAATGCATGGAACTTATTTGCAACTTTTGTATTTAAAATGTAAAGGGAGATCATATTTGACTTTAAAGGACAGCAACTTATGGGACATATCATAAATATTTCAAGTGTTACTGAAGAGCATTTTAAAATTGAAAAAAAGTTTTGTATATATTCAGAAGAGATGGCTTTAGTCAATTTAATCACGAGGAACAAGTAAATTACAGGCTGCAGAATTTTTAAATGATATATATCTCAAAGTTACAGAATAGAAATATGGTTAGTTCTTGGGAAAAGAGTTGCCTTATGTGTGTAGTCATTGACTATGAGAAAGGAGAGATTAAATTATTTGAATGATGCCAGGCAGTGGTGTCATAGGCCTGTAATTTTAGCACTTGTCAGACTGAGGCAGAGGGAGCTCTGAGATTGAGGTCAGCCTCATCCAGGATAGCCAAAGCTACACAGAGAAACCTCATTTCAAAACACAAAACCAAACATAAACAAACAAAATCTTGAATGCTAGAATAATAATACACTTTTAAAAAACATCTACAAATGAAAGCTTAAAATATCAGAAATTGTATAAGATGAAAACTAAGTGTAATTAAATATTAAAGTTATAAGATACATTTTTATTCCTCGATATATATTGTATTTAAAAGTAAGTCAAGGCTGATCAGTGAGTAGGTTGTGAAAAGTTGTATGTTGGGTGCAGAACCAAAGATATGGCATGCAGTGCCCTAAAGGACAAGGAGGAAAAGGAGGGGTAGGAGGTTCTGGGCATCAATGGCTTGGCTCAAGTGCTCAGGAGTATAGGAACAAGGTATCTGGCTCTTCTTGAGCTGGAAGTATGATAGATACATGGCCAACATGGATCAGTTCTCTCAGGTAGACAAGAAAAGAAGGAAGTGAGTAATCCCTGATTACTTGTGTGGAAGGATCATCTTTGAACTAATGTGGGGATCCTACATCATACCCAGTCATATCAATAGCTACCAGAAGGACATTCAAGAGTGTCTGCAGCATGTAGGTCACTTTGAAGCTGTGACCGAGAGCAAATATGTCTCCCCATACATAGCCATGAAGGAAGTCATTGACACATTAATCTCAGCAAACAACTTGGTAGAATACTAAGGCGGCTCATGAGAGTCTGGAGACAAATGCTCAATCCACATCTGTCATTATGATCGGTGAACCTTTCTCAGAATACCTATTGCTATCCCTGTCATTGATTTTGGGCTTGAAAGTAGGTGAGGTTTAGCTGATGTTGCTTCTTCTGCCACTTGTTCTATAATAACATTGTGAACACTAATAAACAAATAACAAAACAAAATTAAGTCAAAGGGTAAATTAATATATAATAAAATGTATATATATACATACATATGAAAATTTATGTTGATAGAAAATATTGCAGAAAAATAATTATAATCAGACATTGTTTGGAATATTCTATAGCTTACTTTAAATAATTCAAGGAATACTGTATACTTAAATTAAATGACTAACAATCAAAAAATTCTACCAAACATCAAAAATGAAATTCTCAAAAATTTTGAAATTCCAAGGTGGATTATGCAAAACTCTAATAAGATATGGAACAAATTACTAAGATATAGATATGTATCTTCTGAGCATATTATTTATCATTAAATTTCTTTACTTACTGGTTTCAATTAGCATATTTTCGTGATTTACTTTTATTTATATGAATGTTTGTATATGCTCCTGTGGGCTTCTACTTTTGAAGGCCATAGTGGGTCATTGGATCCCCTGGAGATAGAGTGAGAGGTGTTTGTGAGATACCTAATGTAAAAGCTTAGAAGTGAATAAAATTTCTCTGTGAGTACCACAAGTGCTTCTAACCAATGAGATGTCAGTCCAGCCCCAGTTTTGATATTTTCTAAGTTAACTGTTCTGGATGTGAAACATTAATAAGAAAATCATCAATTTTAAAACAGGACATCACAACACAAAATCACACTTAATATTTTAATTTTTTAACTCCACCCTTCTGCTAAATTATAAAAATAACAAAAGAAGAATGAAAGGGAAATTTTCACAATTGGTTTATAACCTATGAATCATCAGGGAATGAACTTAAACACTTTCAATTTTATAAATAAACAGCTAAAACAAGGAACCCGACAAAAATCACAAACTATCTAATGAATGGCAAGAATCAACTACATTGCATTTATATCTCCAACATTCCTCCATTAGAAAAACATTAATTTTGAAAGAGCAACAAACACACATTAACAATTAAAACATTTTTAAGTATTATTAATATGTTTCTAAGCAGCACCTGATTTTAGTCATGTACACATGTTTGGATGAATTCACACTTTCTCAGAGAATGACCTAATGTAGAAAGTTCCAGCAGTGTAATAGCATAATTTAGTTCCTATACTGGCACACTCTTTACTTTCAAGTAGGTAGGGCAGACATTAGTGTTAACCTGAAAACTAAGGAAAACACATTTTGTGATTAATTAGTCACTTTCATGGGCTCAGTAAAATAAGGAGGATGAGATAATTCCTGACAGAATAGATAAACATGGGTGTGCATACATTTTCTCTCACTTGATTTAAGGGCTTAATCTGATCATTTAACATCCAAATGGATATTACACTAATATATGTGTCCATCATTTTCTTAGTCAGTGCAGCAGTATCACACTCTAAGTAGGCAGTGACACTGCTTAAATATATTTAACTTGCTTTAGTAAAAATAATTATATACTTTCTTCATCCTGAAAGATTGCAGCTGTTGACAGGAAATGGCAGTTTTGCAGTATTAAAAAAATATGTATTTATTTGTCGGCTACCAGTTGCCTGGACTCACTTTCATGTTTAATCTAACCTATCACAAGAAGAGAAATGTCAAATAATTTGACAATGACTGCATGGTGAGAATTATAACAGTGAGAATCTTAAAATCAACTCAGCCATATTTTCTATTTTAATCAGAACAAACTGAACAGTAATTTTTACTGAGGATACCTTAAAACCTGGATGTTGTACTCTAGTTTTATTTGTTACATAAATATACTGCTAACTCTTTGAATTTGTGAGGCAGTTGCCTCATCGTGTTATAGCAACAGATTTTACAAGGTTGGACCTTTAAATACTCTACGATAGAAGGGAGAGGGTTTCATAGAGCATACTGTTTCATGAGGATCCACAAAAACTAATGAACTTGACTCACTCTAGAGCAATGTGGGAAAGGGGGACCTCAATCAAAGAATTTCCTTCATCAATCTGAAATGTAAGCAAGTCTTTGAAACATTTTCTTAATTAATGATTGGTTTGTGATATCCTACTCTGATTAGTGTCACACCTGAGCATTTGGTCCTGAGATGTATAAGAAAGTAAGCTGAGCAAGCTCTATGCAGGCCAGTAAGCAATATTCCTTCATGCAATGCTTCAGTTCCTGCCTCCGGGTTCCAGCCTTAAGACCAACACACAGATAAAAAGTTTATGCTTCTCCGAAAATAATTTCCATCCTGCCACTCTACACAACTCTAATGAAGTTCATTGGGCCACAAAACCTAAAAACAAACAAACAAAATCCACACAAGCAAAAAGATCCACATAGGGCAGAATAGGGCTAGTTATGAAGAAGAAGGTTATGAATGTATGAGGTAAGAGAGGATAAAAACCAAATGACAGACCAGAAAAGGTCATATAGTAAATGGAATTTATATATTATTAGCACATGTTAATTAAAATCAGCTGAAAACATTCACACTTTATTAATCTGATGGTGGAAAAACACATTTGACATAGTATTATAGTTTCTTTTATGTTTGGAAATGATATTGGAACAAACTTGAGAACCACATGTAGAGGAAGCCTTAGCTACAAAGGAGGAGATATGTTCTATTGAGTTGTAAAGAGACAGAGATATTAGCTTAGATAAATTGACAGGTTACACAAATTGAAACCGTTTTAGGCAAGTTAAAAAATGAAATATTAGTAGGCTAAAAAAATAAAGTTTTCAAAAATGTCAAAGTATGAATAAACATGTAATGATTATAATACTTAGTGAAATTAAAACTGTAATAAAGAAACAAATAATGTTTTTGAAACAGAATATGTATACTTGTAAAATTTTTACAGAAAACATTTCACTTTACTCTTATTTCTAGCAACTCTGATATTATCACATATTTTCTCCAAATTTAATATCATGCCAGTTGCTTCTAGATATTGTAAACAGTTCTTTTTTTACAAGTATGGTGTCATATTTGCATATCCATATTAGATATAATCTATGAACAGTATATGAGAAATTTTAGTATTAATCATTTTTCTTGTTTCTGCAGCATACCCAAAAGCAATTTAAGTAAAGTTGGTTTGATTGAAAGGAAGAACAGAACATACTGGAAAGGCATGGCAGTGTGAATATGATTTGCCTGGCCTCATCTCATCCTCCCTCTATAAGAAGAGGGTCTAAGTCTGCTCATAGTATTGGCATAGTTTGTATCTCTTCCAACTAATTTAGGGCATGAAATTTAACAATCTGCTTCATAAAGTGAAAATTCTCTGTATTAAATTTAATTTTTGAAAGCAGAGAAGACCAACTTAATGCCAGAACTAAGAGAATACTTTATTTCCCCCTGTCATTATTTGTTGACAATCCCAGGGAAGAAAAAAAAAATGAATACTTAAGATATATCATTTGCCCCCAATAGACAAAGTATAGGTCTTTTCACATTAATTCAGAAAAAATAGAATGATCTACCAATTACTTAACTTTGATGAGCAAAGAAACTAACTACAGAGTAATGACAACAGAGGCAGCTTTGAAAGAAAAACTTTCACAGCTGCATTGATTCTGTATGGGTTCTGCCAGAAGCCAACCTGGAGAGACATATTGGGTGTTTTCTTTTACTTCAATTTTAACAAATGCAGATAGTAGAGTTTTTAAAACTTATTTAGGTTGAAAGAATCCCAAACTGTGTTTTTAGTCTTCAATATTTGAAAATAATAGTTTATTTAGATATTTTAAAACAGTTAAACAAGGTGCACATAACTTGTCAGCTATACTTTTTAAGATAATTTAAAAATTTTAATAATTTAAAGTTATGTATTTTTGTAGTTGTAATTTTGAATTACAGCTTATAAAGTGGTGTTCATTGCTAATTTGAGTACAGGTTAGAATGAATAAATTTAAGATTTTATCCATTTCCTAAACACAGTCAAAACTGATTTTGTAGTGAATTTAGAATAATAGAAATCTAATTCTTTGAGAATTTTTAAATTCTTCTTTTCTCATTTTTTTACATTGTCAGAATATTTCTATCTACTCATTCACTTGTTCATCCACTCACTAATGTCAGTAGTCTAATTATACCTATATTTCTTAAAGTATTTTACTTTTATATTATGTTTCTAATTTTTTGTAATATTTAATTTTATATTAAACCATTGTCAAACTAGACCAAAATATGTGAAGTGTTATATCAAAAAACATTAAATTTTTGTTTAACATGTTTAATCATATATTTATACATAGCTATACAATATTTATTTATGTTTGAAGGAAAAGAAAAAAAATATTTGAGAGGAAACAGAGAAGGAGACAACACAGAGAGAGTTGAAATAAGGAACAAGAAGGGGGAAATTATTTTAAATACAAATAAAACTACTTCAATACAGTAGACAAATACAAAATTATACCGAAAATTATTTTGTAAAGTTCAGGTATTGATGCTTACCTATACGGCTATAAATAAATTAGTATTAATTGGAGAAAAGATTTTAGAGAAATTTGTCATATTGGACATATTATCTCAAGACATAATCATCCCCTAATTTTAAAACATATTTTAGTATATATACACTTAACCAATAATTCACATGAAATAATAGTATTTATAATTCATTGTGTGTAAATGAGTCATTAATACACATACCCTGCTTTGTGAGAGAAATGGAACCTCAAGTATTATAAAGCTCATGAATCAAATAACATACCTCCCAAATGGTAACAAAAACACATTAAATTCCTCTATCCCAAAGATAAATAGTCACGGTACTCAGAAGGCTTCATAAAAAACAATATCAGCTAAGCCTGACACATGCTGCAAATATAATATCAAGGTCCCTGTAATACAATTCCTTGCTAAGTGTGTGTCTAACACATGATATTGTTGAAGCTGTTCCAGAATGTGTTATTCTTTAATTGCTCAAATGATTTTAGAAATGAACAATGATAAATAATTTCAGGTTCATTGCTAAATGGACTGTAAAAATCAGAAGATTAGATATAGCAAACATGTTTATTTCATTGTAATGTATTTTACCTCAAAGAACTATTCCCTTCTTTTGTCCACAAAGTTCACTTGTAGTACCAATTGTTTTTCATGATAATGATTTTGTGTCTTTTTCTAATTTAATAGTTTTCTTCATCAAAGTAATGTTTGATGTTTTATCCATACATTCATTATTTAATGGCACAAGACAAATGCAATGACAAGTTCATTATAAAGCCTTAGTCATCTGGCCTTAGCAGTACAAACTGTGGTTTATGTAAAAATTTATTTTCTGGGATATAATCAATGTAAGAAAGCACAAGGTGGAGAAGTGAAAGTGTAGGAATGGATGACATGACACAATGTAAGTATATGAGAACAGATGCACATTATAACTTCCATTTAAATAAACACCAAGTGAGTGGTTTAACTCTCTATTAACTAATATTGAAGCATGAGAAATATCAATCTAAATAACATACAGCGGCAAGTGCAGGTAAATATGCTTTTATTTTTTTATTTTTAAATTTTTTTAATTTTAATTTTATTTTCATTAAAAAAAGTCATCTCCATCAATGTCATGTGATGTGGGAATACATTTGTGTGTGCTGTATCTTTAAATAAAAGTGCTGTGTTGGGTCATGGCGGGCACCATAGAAGAAGTGGGAGGAGTTTGGGTAGGAGAAGCAGGGCGGAGTTAAAGGCAGACCAAGCGGAAGCCGCCGAAAGAGCAACATGTAAGGAGGCATGGGTGAGCCACACGGGCCACGTGGCCCGCAGATTAATAGAAATGGGTTGATTTAAGATGTAAGAGCTAGCTAGCAATGTGCCTGAGCCATAGGCCAAACAGCATGAAGTAAATAGAAGCGTCTGAGTCGTTTCTGGGGACCCGGGCAGCGGCGGGCGGATAAGCGGCGCCGGGCAGGTCTGTGGGTCCGGATACCTCTGGCTGCCCGGGACCCGAGAAACCTACTACAACAGATGGCACATCCAACGTGGGCCGATTATCCACTTAGAGCCTGAGAAAGATTAAAAAGAGTTCTAGATCGCAGAAACTGAGCAAAGGCAGCTTCCAAATTGTGTATGTAAATCGGGTCTTTGTACAAAGAAAGCATGGTCCAGGGGGTCACATTCAAAATGGCGCCAGCGGCGGGCTGGCGACAGACAGTGTGAGCTACAATCAGGCGGGTTCCTAAAAACTAACAAAAGACTCAGTAACGGGATTGATTTTAGATTTCTGCTTATTTTGAACAAAAGAGAAACAAATTTTCTTCGTGGCAACATTTTCTTAGGTGTGCTCTGTTTACGGTCCGTTTAAGAAAACTTAGTGATTCAGCCTAATTTGCAAAAACTGTGCTTCTTTTTGGAGAATGTATTTTAAAAGCTCTTAAGGTTAGAAGATGATTAAAGATTCACAATAAAACAGATTCAGATAAAAAGAAAACCTGTAAATGGGTTACAATGTTTGTAAAAGGTACATAGGCTTCAGAGAAAAAAGAAAGAGGTTAGATAAAGTTTTTAAAGCGAGAAATAGAGTAATAAAAATATAATAAGCCACGTAAAGATGGAAAATAGACACAAAATCTGGATTTTGGTTGTTATTGTGTTTTCTTTTAATTTTTTAACTGTTAATGAGCTAACTGCAGAAAGACAATGGATTGCAAAGGCTACTAAGTTAAACAAGAATGTATATTTTAAAGGTATTTTGATTTTGAAATTTGTGTCTAAGGATTTATTGCTTTGGAAGAGTTCTGTTTCTGTTTCCACAGATGAGAACCTGTGGATTGCTTCCAGGCAAATATGGTTTCATCAACCAAGACCCCCTGAAAAAACCTCCGATGAGAAGAGATGGCCAGATCAGCTTCATGGTTGCAGATTATGATCCAGTCTCAACAATCCATGAGATTTTCAACGCCCCTTAATCAGCAGGAAGTAGTAATAGATAACTTCGCCCAAATTCCCCAAATATTGTTTCTAAATGTTTGTTTTCATTATAAATGGTTAATGGTCATAGTCAATCTCTTTCTAAGAAGAAACGGGGGATATGGTATGTGAATGCTTTTTTAAAAAATTAGATTATTGAATTTACAGGTAATCAGCTGTTAATCTCAAACTGCTTTACATTGGTATAGATTTTGGTTTATTGATACAAATTTAAGGTCAATTTTATTATGCTGTATGTGTATTTCTATTCTTGTTTAAGGTATGATGTTCATGTAACTGTTTTAAAATTGTAGTGTATAATTAAGAAATAAAGGTTAATAGTCACTTTTGATAATCAAACTTATAGTTAGGTTAGTTAGGATTTTTAGGTATACAAAGATATATTTCAATTAGATAGATAATCTTCAAATACTTCTAAGACCTACAGAATATGGCATTTAAAATGTTTTAAGAGCTTAGACTTTTCTGGACAGTGAGACAGATTTGTTCCTGGCAGCACCAATCTTCAAGAGAAAAATGGACTTCGAAGAAACTCCATATGGAGTCTACTCTATTTGTGGTAATGGTTAGCCACTAGAGAAGAACCTGTTCTTATATTGACTGCTTGACAGTATGCTGTTTAAACTGGACATGCGAGTTCCATAGGAAAATGACCTCTGAACTTTGGCAGAACAAGCCAAGATCATCATTCAGGTTCCTGCTTTACAGAGAAAACTGTCAGACATTCTTCAAAACTCAAAGAGAAGCAACAGATGAACTGTGCCAGAATGGGCAGAGCAGATTTCCTGCTTCACTGAAATGAAAAGAGACTCAAGGCCTGTAGGCTGAAGATGGGTGCCCCAACTTTATAAAAGAACTTTGGGTGACTGTCCAGGCAGATAGGTGTCATCTCTGTCCTTTCTAGATTTTAGAAGTCGCTTGTACTTCTGGTTTACTTGGGTAAATATATCCTTCTGTGGTCTTTGATGTAGTTGAAGATTAGATAGTTATATGTACAGTTTTTCTTAGTCATTTAAAAAGTATATTAGATATGAAACTTTAGATTCATAAAGATAAGGTAGATGATAGAATATTTTCTTTAATTTTGCTAAATACAAATAGACTAAATATTGTAACTGTAATTCTTGCTTGATAGCTATTTTGTTATATATAATTTTGCTATGTTAAAATTTAAACCTTCCTTCTTGATTAGAGAGAAAGGGGGAAGTGATGTGGGAATACATTTGTGTGTGCTGTATCTTTAAATAAAAGTGCTGTGTTGGGTCATGGCGGGCACCATAGAAGAAGTGGGAGGAGTTTGGGTAGGAGAAGCAGGGCGGAGTTAGAGGCAGACCGAGCTGAAACCGCCGAAAGAGCAACATGTAAGGAGGCATGGGTGAGCCACACGGGCCACGTGGCCCGCAGATTAATAGAAATGGGTTGATTTAAGATATAAGAGCTAGCTAGCAATGTGCCTGAGCCATAGGCCAAACAGCATGAAGTAAATAGAAGCGTCTGAGTCGTTTCTGGGGACCCGGGCAGCGGCGGGCGGATAAGCGGTCCCGGCGGCAGCTGTGGGTCCCAGATCTCTGGCTGCCCGGGACCCGAGAAACCCACTACAACAGTCATGTACTATGGATAGATCCTGGTTCCACTGCCAGTGGCTCCACAAATTGCTTAAGCCACACAGTTGTCATTCACATTTAGAAGGACTAGGTCAGTTTTATGCAGGTTCCATTGCTGTTATTTCTGAGACAGTGAGCTCCCAGTAGCTCAGGCCATCTGTCTCTGAGGGTTTCCCCATCATGATCTTGTCCCCTTTGCTCATACAATTCTTACTCTCTTCCTTTGACTGAACCGGAAGCTCGGTGTTTCACCATGGATCTCTGCATTGGCTTCTATCAGTTGATGGATAAAAGATGTGGGATGATAAATAGGGTGCTCATCAATTTGATTACACAGGAAGGCCAGTTCAGGCACTTTCTCTACTATTGCTTGGATTCTTACTCTGGAGTCATTTTTGTGGGTTCTTTGAAATTTCCATGGTATCTTGTTTTTACATAACCCCAAATGGCTTCCCCCTTCAGTATATGTTTCTATGCTCTCCATATCTGTCCCTCCCATAACTAAACCATCCCATTTCTTTCCCACCATCCTTCCTCTTCCCCCTTGCACTTGCACTTCCCCCTCCATGCTCCCACTTTACTCAGGAGATTTTATCTACTTCCCTTTCCCAGGAGATCCATGGATGTCTCTTTTATGATTATCCTTATTATGTGGCTTCTCTGGGGTTGTGGATTATAGTCTTATTATCCTTTATTTTATGTCTTGTATCCACTTATGAGTTGAGTGAGTCAAAACTGTTTTTGTCTTTCTGGGTCTGGGTTACCTCACTAAGAATTTTTTTTTCCAGTTCCATTCATTTGCCTACAAATTTTAAGATGCCATTGTTTTTTACTGCTGAGTAATATTCCATTGTGTAAATGTACCATAGTTATAAAAAATTCATTCTTCAGTTGAAGGGCATCTAGGTTGTTTACAGGTTCTGGCTATTGGAAATAATACTTCTATGAACATAGTTGAGCACATTTCCTTGTGTTATAAATGTACATTCTTTGGGTATATGCCCAAGAGTGGTTTTGCTTGATGATGAGGTACATTGATTCCCAGTTTTCCTTAAAAAATGGACATACTGATTCTCAGAGTGGAGGTACAAATTTACTCTTTCATCAGCAATAGAGGAATATTCCCCTTACTCCACATCACCTCCAGTACAGGCTATCATCAGTGTTTTTTTTTTGTTGTTGTTGTTTTTGTTGTTTTTAAACCATTCCCTATAGGATAGTCTAAGTGCCTATAAATTTTATTGATTTTTTACTTAATTTTGAATATTTTCTGCTCACATGTGTATGTTATAGAAATATATTTAGTTATACCATAAATAGTATGTAAAATGCTGTGCTATCAAAGTATTTTATATCTTCTTATATTTAGTGTGAAAACTTTTTGTAGATATATATTTTAAAGGTTTCATAAATATAAATGACTAAGAGTATATCACAGTGAATGTTAGGATAAGGACTAATATGAATGAACAGCAATGTGTTCAGAAAATTTGGATGTTGCCTAGAAATACAGATCAATGGCAAAGTGATAACAAACAGTATATGAGCTTTGGTCCTCAGCATCATATCAGGATATATATATTACAGAGTTTACATTTAACTAGAATATAGTCTTCATGCATCAGACATGTCAGTGTCAGAACAAGGGTAATATAAGGCATAAGGTATTTATTGCATATATAGGCACTCTCTTATAAAGACCTTAGATTTTATAAAAATGAAAATAAAGTACATTCTGAGGTCTCGGTCATGTAGATCAGATTTTATGTGTGTGCATGTATACTGTGGTTGTTTGAATGTAACTGGCCCTCATGATCTCAAAGAAAGTAGCACTATTGGGAGGTGTGGCCTTGTTGGAGTAAGTGTGGGGTAGGCTTTGAAGTTTTTTGATGCTTAGGATACTGCCCAATATGACAGTTGACTTTCTGTTTCCTCTAAGATTTATGACGCTTAGCTACTCCAGCACCATGTATGCCTCCATGCCACTTGTGCTCCTCCACCATGATGGTAATGAATAACACTCTGAAACAATGAGACACCTCATTTAAAGGATTTCTTTATAAGACTTGCCATGGTCATGGAGTCTTTCTTCACAGCTAAAAAACCCTAACACACAAGCATACATCTGAAAAGATTTTTCAGGGTACTTCATTCAGTATTTTTAACTAAGCTTTAAATTATCATGGTTATCATTAATACACAACAAATACTATTGATTCCAGAGTTTTGTGATATGAATTTTCTATTTTATGTAGAATAAAATATAAATATAAATATAGAGTGAAAGGAGTGCATGATTGTACACATTTGTAGTTTGAGATCTCCAGAGACATAAGAAGGAAGATTGCAGTGAGTTTAAGGCCTACATAACAAATTCTAGACCAGCTATGTATATCATGAGATACTGCCTAAAAGCCTCTGCAACATCAAATAGAAAACTTAGCAATAAACTGAAAATAAGTACAATTTATTTACAATTTTAGATTTACTTAAGGCAATACATTATTTAAAAGTATATTTTATTTTACATGCATGAGTATTAACTGTATCTATGCATACCTGTACATGCTGTGACTGCAGAAACAAAGCACAGCAACACATCTCCTGGAAATGCATTTAGAGAGAGTTGTGTCTAAGTGCAGAGTTTTAGATTCCAATTTCAAGAGATGTTATTGCATCAATTCTACTTTATTTTATAGTAAAAACTTTGAGTCAGATACTAGAAAAAGCTGAAAGATCTGAGAGACAGAGATAGAAGTCACAGCCACTTTTCACCTAGCCACTCAGAAATCCTCAGACTCAATGCCTCTTAGTCCCCAGCCAAAGGTAAGGGGAGCCATCCAAGGGCGGAACTCCTGCCTTATCTTTCTCTGCCCAGATATTTCACTTCTTTGTTCAACTTTCCCAGAGCTAAGATTAAAGGTGTATGCCACCACTTCCTGGCTCCCTTTGGCCTTGAAATAACTGATAAGGATACAAACCTCTGTCTTCAAAGTATTGGAACTAAAGGTGTGGTAACCACTCCCCGACTTTAGAAGCTAAATCTGTAAGTGTCTCTGTCCTCTGATTTTCAAGGTACCTTTATTGAATATAGAATATATCACCACAGAATATAGATACAAAACACTATCATAACTAAATTTCTACAAACATTATGAATTACAGGAAAGAAAGATTGTAGGAGCCAGAAGATAATAAAGTTTGCTGTGAGGCTATGTTTTATAATAATGCCAATAGCTACAGTAATTAAGTCTATACCAGCATGACTGTACAAACATGAGACAGATGAACAATAAAAAGAGACATTCACATGACAAGCAGATGGGGAAACTCTCAGCTCTACACAAGGACATACAGGCCAATAAGGAAAGATAGAGAGAAAGAGGTAATTTTTCCCAGGAAAGATCACATCAATTGTTTTTCCAGTGACTCATGGTCATCCTTGAAAATATACATAGAAGTAACATATTGACTGAGCAGGTTATATTTCAGTATACATATGTTTGTACCTTCACATGTATGCATTCAATAATAATTAGTAATAATGAATATACAAATTGGAAGATCAGGGAGAATTATATCAAATTATATCTTGCTTTGAAAATTGAATCCCAAAATGTATTTAAAAGAGTATTCTCTGGAATATTGTAGAAGAATTTTGTTGGAATATTGTGTAGTAAATTATGGCTTTTGTAATTTATTACTAAAACCTTCCCTTTGTAAAGTTATATAGTTTAACTTTTTAAAAGCCAACAGTTTTATATCCTGTGGTACTTTTAATAAGAATTGACTCCATGTATATGCTACTACCATAGACCATATTGACATCCATGATCTATGCTGCCACTGGAGGTCTTATGAGCTCTGTGGTCTATAATTCTTTTGGAGACCCTGGGGATGTCTGTGGTCTTTGTAGCCATGGTTACTATTAGTACTGAGAGGTACTGAAGTTTCTGTTGCAGTGATATGGATGACTCCAGACTCATAGTTGAGAATAAGAGGCATTAAAGAATTCTGCAACAACTTCATTCACCACAGAAAAAGAAGAAGCAGACTCAACAGGAAGCAATTGAAAAAAAATCTTTAACAAAATTATAATGAAGATATTAAAGTGTGGGGCTTCAAAACTGATGACTTCCTGCATGGGAATGGGAAAGGAATAGGTATAATTAAGGGCTTAGATTCTAAGGCTTGACTATACTCCAAAGAGTGAATCTGAAACACAAATTGTACTTAGTGTATTTTGTGTGGATGGAAAGTATGGAGGGGAGGGTACTGTTTAGATAGGACAGCTGAAAGTCGTAGAAAGCAGGTGGGATTGGGCTCCATTATGTAAAATTCCAAAATAATCAATAAAATATTGTATTGGAAAAAATGACTCCTATAGATTCACTTATTGGAATGCTTGGTTGTCAGGGAGTGGTACTAAGAAAGATTAGGTGGGGTGGTGTGTCCTTATTGGTACAGGTGTGGCTTTGTTGAAAGAGGTGTGTCATTAGGGATGTACTTTGAGATTTCAGAAGCACAAATCAGGTCCAGAGTCACTTTCTTTTCCTGTTGCCTATGGATGCAAATGGAACAACTCTCAGCTCCTTCTCTCTCACATCCTGTCTACCTACATATGACCATGCTCCCTTCCATGTTGATAATGAACTAAAGTCCTGAACCTATAATCCCCAATTAAATTCTTTCCTATGTAAGAGCTGCCAAATTACAACAATGCTTATATAGGTAAAATGTTTAATTCAGATGGCTTACATTTTCAAAGGTACAGTCCATTATCATCATGGTGGGAAGTATGATGCTGGAGAAACCACCTGCCCAGTGACATACCTGACACCTGGCTCACCTGAGAGACTTTCTTTATGCTCTGAGGCCAGTTATGTGATTCATTCCTGTGTGACTAGGTTCAACAAACTTTTTTTCACCCAATTTTAGTGTGTGGCATATTATTTGGAGAGATGACTTGAGGAGAATGATCATATTTTATTTATTTATTTCTTCTTTTACTTTTTGGTAATTCTTTGTGGCTTTCACATCATGCATCTAGATCCCATTTATCTCCCAGTCTCTTTGTACCTACTCTCTTGCCTTGTAGCTTCTTTCCTAAGATAAAATAAAGTTTAAGGTAAAAGAAAATAAATATAAAAAAGAAAAATAAATTTCTTTTCATGGAAACTGAGAGTGTCACAATGAGCCACACATCTTTAGTTCATATGTCTTTTCTTGCAAGTGATCAGTGTAGAGTCCTTGGTCTGGACTCAGGCCTCTGGTTTCTGCTACTCTATTCATATTGGGCTCTCGATGGATTTCTTGTGGTTGTTCTGTGTTTTGGAGCATTTGATCTGCACATCAGGTTCCTTCACTTTCTCTAGAAGATCATAGATGAAGTAGGATTTGGAGTAGGGCAACTCATAACGGTGGTTCTGGAACTCTGAATGTTTACAGGGTTGTTTAGCCCACCAGCTCTACCTGCCCTCACCACCAGTGGAACCTCTTCAGCTTTGCTCTGACTAGTTTTCGCTATATAGCAAGGAGCAGGGAAGATTGTCCTGCGTTCATGGCCCCAGGGCTGACACACCCACACCTATAGCACCAGGGCCAGCTCTACTGTGCTGTGGGACAGGGAGAGCTCTTTAGTCTGAAGTCCCAGAGACAAGGTCTTCCTCCTGCTGCATTTGGGAAGATGAAAGGGACAGACAGGGGTAGGGAGGTGGGTGAGTAAGGGAGTGGAGTGCATCGCTCCCTCCCAGGCCTTCCTGGCAGTGTGTTGACATTCTTCAGTCTTAATAGCACTGGGCAGGATCTGAGTCTGAAAAGGAAATATGGTCATTATTTATCCTCTTGTATGATATTTGAACTTTTATTAAGTTTCTCAGAAATGTTGAATTTTAAGTTCTTGTAGGGAGAATATGCTTAATTCACTCATCCAACAAAGCAGAAAATTAGAGTACTCTGGGTGATAGATCTGCTGACTAAAATTTTCCTTACAACTGTAACTTTGGTGTAGGTGATACTGAGATATGAAGGTGCTCTTTGTTGCTTGAGATGTGACTGACATAAAATTTTTATCAATATGCTTATATAATTGATTTAATACCAATAAAACTCCTTTCAGTTTTATAATTTAAAATATGATCTCAGCATTTCCCCTTTGCTCTCCAATCCCTCCTATATATGTCTAACTTTCTCTCAAATTCATTGTTTCTGACTATTTTTCCTTAATTTATTTATCATCTATGTATGTAGGTATGTATCTATATATCTTTATGTATCTCTATGTATGTATATATATATGTATTTATGTATCATCTAACTTTCTATTATCTATCTATCTATCTATCTATCTATCTATCTATCTATCTATCTATCTATCTATCTATCTATCTTGAAGAAAGAACCCTCAATTACGTAGAAATAAGCAGAAAATAGGAGACAAGAGGAGATATTTACTTATAGAAATATATGAAGCACAATATTTAATCTGTTTTCTATCAAAGCATGATAAGTGTTCTGTCTGAAGTAAGTATATGCATATTGGAACACAAATGCTTTTGGTCATGAACAAGAGTATAAATTGGTCTTTGTAAGGTTTCAAATAACTTCAAATATACAGTAATGTTTAACAAACAAAGCAATGGTATTTTTTTCTACTCGGCGGCCTTCTATTATTAGGGAAGTAATAGAAATGTGGGACCTGATTTCTTGCTAGTTATTGATTACCAGTAGCCCTATTCAAATAGAAGTCACTGTTAATGCATAGAGTTCAGGTATAATTTCTTCTCATGCAGCCTTCTCCATAAAGATTTTTTATAAAGAGAGCCTGCTTCTTTCAATACAGATGACCCAAAACAAAACAAAACAGTGTATTATAAATTTGTTACCAGTAGAGAATGTTCTTTAAAAATATTAACATGGCTTTTTGTTTCTTTGTGCATGTGTCTGGAAGTGAATGGTATACTATTGCATATCAGGGGGGCAGATATTTACTTTCAGGCTTATGATATTTTCTTCCATATAAGGGATTAAACTCAGGTTGTCAGGCTTTACACTATGCATATTTTCTCACTATGCAATTCTCCCGCATTGTTTCCCCAAACTTAGAATCTTAAACAATACAGCAAAACAAATCCGGGGAGGACTGGATTAAAGGAAATCTCAAGTCTCATCCACACAAGTTGATATTACCTTAGAAATAAACCAACATAGTTAGAAGACCAAAAGAAATAAAGGAGCTGAAGTCTTTCCTTTATTTCCTTTATCCATCAAATGAAAGCTTCAGTTAAGAGATCTTGACAGAGAGAACCATGATGTCCTACAGATGTTGTACAATTCAGGTTTCCCTGAGTCTCTGAGTTTCTGGAGGATAGTTTTGTGACTTTCCTCAACTGCTTAGACATGACTCAGTTTCTATATTTATTTTATTTGCATATGATTAAAAGTTCCAAATAAATAAACTACTTTAGTACTTTAGGAGATACTAGAAAAAATCCTTTGCTATTTAATGATATCTATGGGATATTTTTAGTAGATTTTGAATTTTAATTTTTCTCCTTAGCTTTAACCTTTGTTCTGTTCTTTCTTTCTTTCTTTCTTTCTTTCTTTCTTTCTTTCTTTCTTTCTTTCTTTCTTTCTTTCTTTCTTTCTTTCTTTCTTTGCTCTTGAATATCAAACACAGGGTCTCTTACATACAATTTATATGACCTATTATGGACATAGCCCCTCTTTTATTGGAATGATGACAATTTTATTTACCTTAAGGAAAAAGTATTAATTATGTTGTTTTAGATACAAGAACAAAATTGTTTCCAAAACTATAAATATGCCATTGTACTATGTTTTATTTTATCAAATGTTTAAACTACTTTCATAGGAATAAATGCATATCAGTAAGACTCCTTTCTTTAGGAAATAATTGTTCAAATTTTGTGATTTATTTTATTCTATCTCAGTTCACAAAATTTTCTGAAATAGCCAGAAAATGTTACTTTTAGTTCAGGGATATTTTCATAATGTCTATGCACAGATAGTTTAAAAATATTAATAATTTCAAAATGTCAGTATTTAACTAGAATGTATGTATAACTTTCACAAATTAAGTTTATTTGACAGTTCTTTAGTAAAAAAATTAAGAATTCTTCTAAGATTTTACTGAATGACAATTTGCTAATGTGCATCATTAATAAATATTTTACTCTTTATAAAATTGTGTATTAAGGGGTCATTTTAACAGATGGCTCCTTAGTGAAACCTTTGAATTTCTCAACTTGATAACCTGGGAGAATCAAACAATCAGACACATTCCTCAGCACTTAGAAAGGGAGCAGGATGGAGACATTGGGTCTGCAGTGGAAGTCTCATGACTGTTCTAATATCTCATTTCTATGGAAGGTCACTAGTTCCCTGTCAAAATAAGCTTGATCCAGGCTTTCCTATGGGGGGGGGTCAGTTGTACTTCAGACTACTCTGTATCTTAAATGGTATTTAGTGACTAAGTATTCAAGATATCTTCAAACAAATGATGCTTCAAAGATATATAGGTTACACTGCCAACTAACAAAGATTTGCTTACTTGTATTTTAGGTTTATTGACAATCTCAAATTTATAATGATATGACAATATCATATTATTAAATTTCCATTTGAACTACGTTATATGTAAACACAAGGGATTAAAGATTTGAAGGACTTCTTGCTCTCTTTTTAAAAGTGGAGACATAATACAAAAATGCACTTAAATACATATTTTCAAAATTCAACACATACAATTGGAACATAGTAAAACTGAAAAAATATCCAAAAAGTTAATTGACCTCTTAAATGGACATGAAATTAAATGTTACAACAATCTGAATGAGCCATTTTAATTTTTATATTCATTTGACTCTTAACTTTGAAATTACTTTTTAAAAAAGAAATATTCAAATATCAAAAGGGAATATATAAAACTTCAAAATATATTTTAAACCTTAGTTTATAAATTTACAAATATGAGTTATATTAGTTTATAATGAATTCCTCCAGATACAGACTAGGAACTAAATTTCTCACAATATAAAAATGTGACATTTTAGATAAATCAGTCTGCATGATTTATAACAGTCACAAATATCATAAGATACATGAATGGCTCTATACAAATAGGTTAGTGGCATTGAATTAGATATGATGGTGTCACACCATTTAACTAAGATGTAAAAGGCAGGTGGTTAAGTATACTTTATATTTTATTGAGTAATACAAATTTAGATTAATGTGATATCAAATGCCTGTGACATGATCAAATGATTTTTAAATAATGTTTTCTTTTAAATTAATGTTGATTTCTATCTTAGCTGTAAATTAGTTTGCATGTATCTTTATAAATAAGCCTGTAATGGTTTTACACATTGTCTAAAACAAGTTAGTACAAAATGGAATACTCTTCTTTTTTTATTATACATTATATTTTTGAAAAATAACATTTGAATACAATAAACTCTGATAATGATATTCACTCCTTCACCTTTTCCCATATCCTGTCCATCCCATCCCCAAATTAATGTCCTCTAGTACTCTCTCTCTCTCTCTTTCTCTCTCTGTTTTTAGAAAGCATGGAGGCACAAAGAAAAAAGAAATCTGAATGAAACAATAAAAAGGAAAAGAAAGAAATAGATTTTCCTTTGCGCGCGCGTGCACACACACACACACACACACACACACACACATGTGGAGAGGAGAGAGAGAGAGAGAGAGAGAGAGAGAGAGAGAGAGAGAGAGAGAGAGAGAGAGAGAGAGAGAACAATACTAACTCTTTCCTATAAAAGCACAAGACCAGTAAGTCAAAAATTTCCAAAATTTTAATAAAAGGACAAAAACAAATATACAAAAAAGTGTTGTATTTTCCATCTACTGATGTGCAAGGGGCCTATACTTAAATATGGTTAATATACTGAATGAGATTTCATTGGGTAAACAAATTTCTTCTTACAAGTAGACATCTATTGAAAATAGGTTCTTGCCTACACTTGGGAGCCTGTGTCCACTTCTATTTCCAGCAAAGGAACCCTGTCTTGCTTGAACCTGTGTATTCCCTGTGTCTACTGCAACAATGAATTCATGTGTGTCTTTGTCCTACTTTGTATTTTAGACAGTTTCTTTGGAGACATCAAGCTTTCTGGCCCCGACAACTTTTCTGTCACTGCTTCCTTATAATTACCTCTAGGGTCTCTAGGAAAGTCATGTGAAGAAAACATCCTATTTGGGACCCGGGGTTCCAAATTTCTCACTCTCTGTACAATGTCAGCAGTGTGTCTGGATTAGTCTGCTTCTATTCCAAGAGGAATTTTCTCTGATGAATTAGTGAGACACTAAAGAGTCATGTTTTTTGCTCCTTTAGCTTAGTGGTTCTCATCCTGTGGGTTGTGACCTCTCTGAAAGGGGAAAGAACACAACCCTATCACGAGTCATGTATCAAATATCCTTCATATAATATATTTACATCACAGTTTACAACAATATTATAATTAGACTTCTGAAGTAGCAACACAAGTAATTTTATGGTTGTGGGTCACAATATCCTGAGGAACTGTATTAGAAAGTAACAGCACAAAGAGCTGATAATCACTGCTTTAGTTGAAAAATAGATTTTTGTTCTTATTGAACATTTTTCTACTCTTGTGATAATAGTGAAAGTAATATGTACTGCCTAATCTTAAAAATATTGAAATGATAACTAAATTTTGTCCAGAATTTTAAAAATGTCATTTATTTATCTGTATTGTGAATTCTCTAAGACCAGCATAAAACTGCGATGAACTCAAACACAAGAACTTATGCAATTTCTGAATGAAAGCATGATTTTGTAGCATCTATCATACATTTTATTAAGATAATAATTAGTAAATTTTGTAAGAATTTCTTAAACTTTCAAAAATAATGTATTATATGAAACAGAAATTGCCATATAAGATAAAAACATTTTTAGATGTGTGTATTTCACTACATGAAAGATAGATATTATTTTTAAATGCATTAAAAAGAACAGTCATCCTTGTGCCATTGATACGGCTTTATTTCTCTAAGAAAGTCACATGTGTTTCCACATGCTTCAGTTGGTACTTTAACAAAGATAAATGATGCCATGAAACAAAACAGTTCTTCCTGCTTCACACTTCAGCACTCACATCTTCAACTTGTTTATTAATTAGAAAAAAAAAACACTAGAGGACCATATTCTGATATCAGTCTCAGAAATATTCAAATATTTGGATCTAAATAAAAACATGATTTTCTATTGAAATTAAATAATTGATAATGAGTAAATAGAAATTATTTCACTTTAAAATTTAAATTTAGAAAATAAAATATGTTTTCATATCATGGTTGTGTATGTACTTCTATATGTACATATGAAGTAAATAAAATCATGAGTTTCTGATTAATTCTGTTTGTATTGCTAAAATTTGTTAATCTATGACAGCACATTGCATTATTTACTAGGACAATTTTGTTCAGTATTAAGAATGTTGCCATAATGAAATGTTTTAAAATATTTTCATCAGTTTAATAGATGTGTTAAGGTTTTCTAGTGTTCAGATATTTATTGCACAAATTTGCATTGAGCAAAATGAGACAGAAATAAAAATCTTCCCTAAGTACAGTCACAGGCAAAGTCTAAATAATTTAATTCACTGTAATCATTATATCAATAAATTTTAGATTTTTTTTTTTATTCTATGAAATCGTTCAGATTTATGTATGATAAATTAAACTCTAAAAATATGTTTGGTCAAAAGAGCATAAATTTTGTGATAATAATTTTTAATGTTAATAAAATGGAAATTCTACTTTATATATATATATAATATATAGTATACAGTATATAATAGTCAGAATGAAATTCACAGTGTTTAAGATGCTAAAAAGAAAAATGCAATTTGAATTTATATATTATCTGAAAGAAATATAACATTTTTAAAATTGAGACTTAAGTTTTAATCTGTTCCTTTTACATTTTTCCATAAATTTTGAAAAATAAATTTTGTGTGTACTATATTTATTGAACTAGAATACATGTAGAAACAGCATTTACTCAATTTTTTTATTTTTATAATTTTGCAGATTGTCTATGAGGAACAAATATATCACATACATTTACATTCTAAATCAATTTGATTATCACTCTGTGGAAGATTATATATTTTCAAAAATCAAGATTGTATTCAGAGGTAAAAATTATGTAGTTTAATTAATATAATGGTTTGAAGATAATGTTTTAGAACTTTCTATCTTATGACTAAATCATGAGCATCAATTAAAAATAAATTTCTGATACTAACCATCCCACAATGGTACTTTAGATAATTAATGTTTAATATAATTGATGGCAGCACTTAGTATGAATAAATAAACAGAAACAGTTTATTTGATTGCAGTTTATAGCCATGGATTCCTTTGATATATCTTCTTGATTCTTGGAATCAATTTGGTGGTAAAGTATACAATGAAACAGACTGAAAGAGTAGCTTCTGTGGTACTATAATTTTGAGTCTGGGAAGCCATTTAATTATTTATTGAAGAAAAAAATGCCGATTACTCACAAAACTTTAAACATTGCCTACATATATGTCATATATGCTTAAATTATGCTATTCTTTAAAAAATAAGGAAAACATCTTGAGCACCCATCCAAAGTACATCAACCTAACTATAGCATTTTCAATTTACTATTTTAACTTTAAAAAATTACATACAATGATACTGATATATAATTCTAGTGGAATAGAACTAAAATGATTATTATTCCTTATGCATTAGAACCACATGTTCCATATCACTTTTATTATCATATATTATGTAATAAATTGTATATTATATTATACTAATTAGGACTACAAATTTTAGATTCAGTTTGATTCACAATAAAAGAAAAAGTTACAAAGTTTCCTTCTTTCTTAAAACCTCACACAGCGCTGAGTTCTTAAGAATTATTATTCAAAAACAAAACACTTGAAGCAATTGATGGATTTATAATGAAAAATTATTTTATCCAAACTCATATTAACACTGGGAACATAATTACTGCACAAGATAGGTTATTCTATAATAAGTTTACATTAATATAGACAATTACTTTTATAAAAGAGTCAAAGGCAATAATCGGTGAAAAGATTGTCTTTACGTCACGTTGTGCCAGAACACTGAACATTTACATGGGAATGTAAAAAAGTTGATGTTAAGATCTCAAAGCCATGAAAGAGAACAACACTGGTCTATCATAGACCTAAATGTAAAATTCAAAGTGATGAAATTTTAAAAAAATCTATGTCTTTGAATGAACTAATAAAATGGATAGATGAAACATAAAATGTAAACTCCACTAACCAGATATATTTTGAGCTGTGTTTTGTTAAAAGTAAATCACTGCTTTTTGAACAACAATATTCAGGAACTGAGAACAGTAAAGTCACAGCCTAAAATAAGTTATTATAAAAGAAAATATACAAAAAGACTACTACTGAAAATATCATAAATCAACTTTCAGCTGTAGAAAATTATTTATGTATTTTATTTGTATATATGACACACATAATATATACATACTATATATATAGTATGTATATGAAAGTATATATATGTATGTATATATATGCATATATATATATGAAAGAGGTTATTAACTTGAGACTTGAAAGAGAGAAAAGGTTTGAATATCTTTTTCTTATTTTCATCATTTCTTTTATTTTTGATTATTATATAATTACATCATTTACCTTTCTTTTCTTTTTATTAAAAATAGATTTTAATACAGTATATTCTGGTTACTGTTTCTCCTTCCTCAACAGTTTGTAATACCGCTTCATGATCCTTCCACTATCAGGACTTATATCCTTTCTGTGTCCCTTTAACAAACAAATATAAATCTAAAAAAATAAAATAAAATAAAAAAGCAAAAGCAAACAAATAATAATAAAGCAAAACAAATAGAAGAGCCAATGATAAAGCACTAGAATACAGAGACACATCTTCATATGCACAGAAATCACACAAAGACAGAAGCACAGAAGCTATGATATATACCCAAGACCTACAAATTAAAAGAAAGGAAGAAAGACAAAAGACAGAAAGACATGATTGGTTGATTCCCTGTCACAACAGTATTTGACAAAGGTCCTTCAAAGATAAAATTGAACTATACTGCTGGGCGTGGCTCTGACCCTTAAGAGTGGTTTGATTCCAACTGACAACCCCTTAGAAAATACTGATTTATCACTTGTGTTTATCAGTTCAAGATAACTTTTGGGTTAGAGACAAAACAGTTGTTCACTTTAATCTTGGCTCCAGAACCAAACTACCTGGCACACACATAATATCTTTTTTGGTCTAGATATACGCCAGTCAATCTGTGTATATAAGGCTTTGTTTTACTTTGTGTCCTTAATTCCCTTTGAAATCATTGTTTATTAACCAATACTCCAATCAAGAAAATTTCGTGTATTGTATATATGCAAATGTATACTTAGTGTTGAACATATTATACCATGTGTGTATTTGTGTGCATTATATGCCATCAAGATTGAAATAAAAAGTAAATTTCTTAATGTCTTATTCCATTAACGTTATAAATATTTTCTTGAATAATTAATACAGTTTCAAAGTAATATATTTAAAAATAATAAGAAAAATACTTGTCTTCCCAAATGTCAAAACTACTATCCAAATATTCTAGGATGCATGGTAATAGAATATTCTATACACTTATAAGAATAAAATTCTATATTACAATGAAAGGACCCTTTGAAATAGTGTTTAGAACTATATCTAATATTTATTTTAAAATAGTTATTGGTTTTAAATTTTAATCAGATAATTGTACAGAGGACAATTTGCAAGAAGTTAATAATCAAGAGACTCACAATCATGGTTGTTGTATAAAATGATACAGTCACCATGTAATATAACTTATAGCTCCTCAGAAAAAAGTACTAGTATGTCTATATGATTAATCAATTATATTATTAAGTACATATCTATATAAATATATATACATATATTTTAAAGTAACTAAATCAATATTTTGAGTGTGTGTACTCAAAATAGCCTAAAATCAGAATAAACCTACATCTTAACAAACTAAGTCTTATCTTCATGTATTATAACTTAAGAATAATATTTTAAAGAGTCTCATCACTACAGTGTAAATAGACAAGTTCCCTCCATATATATTATATTAACATTGTTTTTTAAAGCTAACAAAGGCATGGGTTATATATGTAAAAGATAATATTGCTATTCAAGTTTTAAAGTAAGTTTATGTAGCTTTTAGAAAACGAGAAGATACAAAATTTAAAGTGGTTGAAACTATGCATGATCTGTAACCATGTGTAAGCAGGTTATTAGTTTTCTTCCTTGGTATTCAAGGAACCGAGTTGTAAGAAGTGAGGATCAAGATCCTTGGGCTAAAGTCACATAAAGAGTCTCTTCCTAAAAACCTGTGTTGTTTAGGGAAGACTTTGTTTGGTGCCACATTGTTCTGCTTTCCCTTCAATAACAATAAATTAGATGAACTCCAAAAGAAATAGTATGCTGATAATTACTTTCTTAATGTTGATAAAATGTATTACAGAGCTTTCTGATAAATTAGATATAATTAATAGAATGGTAATTTTACTTCTAAGTACATGAAGTACATATAATACGGTGATTTTCTAAAATATTCATGAACTATAAATATGCTATATATGCTTACATAGATATACACTGTGATATCTATGTATACATTCACATGCACACATTCATAAGCAGGATCTCTAAAATATAAACTACAATTAATTTTCTCCTGTGCAATGACAATTTTTTTTTCTTTCACAAAAGCTTTTTAAGAAATATTTACTCCTACCATGCTTATGAGACAATTTCTTGATAACTAACTCAGTTTTCCACTGCCAACTTAACAATGCTGTCTATAAATCCTGAATGGAATTTTAGTAAGGGGTTCAATCTTTTTAAAATAGTCCTTCTTTAAAATTATATTCTTTTGGCAATTTAAAATTAAGATTTAACTCAAAATAGAATATATACATACACATATATATTTTCCTGGTGCATGTTAGAATAACTAATAATTATCTGCAGTATCTTAATGGATTATAATTATAATAAATTTCTGGATTTTTGTGTTAGGGTAAGAAAATAATAAAATAGTTTAAACTGAAATATTATCAAGAAAATAAAGAACACTTTAAAATTTAACTAAATACTTAGCTGTTTTGATATATATATATATATGAATATCACAAAAACCAGATAAAATATCTATGGGTTCAAAAAATCAATAAAAAGAAAATTAAAGATAATGTATTATTAATGTGATTTCAATTAGTTAATAAACAATAACGGGATGCAAGTGATCTGATCAAGGAAATGTAAAGGGACATTAAAGAGAAGGAAAATGTCATATAAAGAAAATAGAGGGAGATGGATAAAATAACATTAAAGATAACCGAAAAAGCCACAAGAAGTCATACTATTAATTATGTATCTAAAATGATATAATTTTATGTTTAAACATACATAAACTGTTTTAATACACTTTTCTTACTGATTTTCTTTCTTTTATTTTTACAACACTCCCACCAAGAGAGAATGACCAGGTATCAAAATTAATAGCAACCTGAACTCCTCTTTATAGTTGTTTGCCAGGGCTATCAATTGAGTTATGAAGCATGCGGACTATTGCCTTTTCCTATCAGAAACCTGGCCCAGAGACCTATGAATTGGAACTGAATTGAATGCCTGCTCTGTTACAATGTGTTTTCTAGTCCTGGGCAGCCAGAGGCCTAGATCTACAGACCTGCAGTCCCAGAACCCTTAGCCACCTGCTGCTGCTCAGGCCCCCAAAATGACTCAGATGCTTATATTAACTTCATGCTGTTTGACCTATGGCTCAGGCACCTTGCTAGCTTGCTCTTATATCTTAAATCAACCCATTCTCATTAATCTCATTAATCTGGCTGCCACATGGTCAGTGGCTCACCTGTGTTCCTTGCATGTTGCTCCTTTGGGCTTCAGGCTTGTTCTGTCTGACTTTGCCTCTCCTCCTACCTATTCTGATTCCTCTTACTACTTTTTCTATGGTGCCTGTCATGGGCCAAAACAGCTCCTTTATTTAAAGATTGCTATTCACAGCATACAGAAAGACATTCCCACATCACTGCTCTCTAAGTACTAGATTTTGTAGTACTAGAAAGCACTATATATGTTTCAAAAGAAGAGAGATAATCATCAGTTCTACCCATCTTTGATACCTATGATCATAGAAATAAACAGCATAGCACATTCACTCTATGTATGCAGTAATGGCACATGTACTTGTAGGTATCTTACAGCTCACTAATTTGACAAAACCCACTTACCAAGAGAGAAACTATTCCTAATTCTGTAAACCCAGATGACTACTCTGTAGAGTAAAGGTATAACCACTGGAGAAGAATCTGTAACCGTCATCTTGACACTGGCTGATGTTATCTGATAGGCAGAAGCCTCAGTTGAGAAATGTCTCCATAGTACTCTACATCAGAGTATTTCTTTTTAGCATTTAATAGTTTTGATGCCGTCCCTGGATTTGTGATCCTGGTTTTTATAAGAAAACAGGCTGAACAAACTATAAGAACAAGAGAGTAAACAACACCCTCAATGGCTTCTGTATCAACTCCTTCCTCCAGATTCCAGCTCTACCAGGTCCCGTTTTGACTTCCTGCAGTAATGGGATAGAATGTTGAAGTATAAACCAAATAATCCTTTTCTTCTCCAAATTGCTTTAGTTATGATATTTTATCACAGCAGTGGAAACCCTAATTGGGACATTATTAAGACAGCATAATCCCTACTATTAATTTTCAAAAATTTGTCCTTAAAGCCACAGAAAAGGGTCATCTTCAACTTTCATCAAATAAACTTCTATCTGCAACAAAGAAAAAACACTAGAGACAAACATTACCATTGAAATTGCAAACTTTTGAAGCCTCATCTTAATGAATACATCTACAAAACATTTCTAAATGGAAGGCTCATGGAGTAAAATAGACACAGGGCAGAAAAACTACAAGAGCAAGAGGATTTAAAAAATGGTATGAGAGTTTATCTCCTAGATATAGCATGAGCCTCATTTATAGTGTCACACCAATGTGACTACACAAAAGGAAGCTGAAGGTTACAAGGGTAACACCAATGAGCATGAGAAACTAGATGGTGGTCAAGGACTCATGAGATAGTCTATATAAGAACTATATAGGAACAGAAGAAGTTTCAGGGAAACACAGATAAATGGGATGTTTAGTGACGAAAGATCAATCCTGAAAGCATAAATACAAGTAACATGCATTATACAAAAGGAGCATGCTATATTTAGTTATATATCTGTTTATACTTTTATATAAATGCAAGCAATAATGATAAGGAAAATTGGCAATGAGAATCACAGTGGGGAGGAACATATGAGGGTTGGAGGGAGGAAACAGAAGGAAGAAATTTTGTAAAGGACACAATTGACAGAAGGAACATTGGTAAACTCCTTTATGAGCCTACATTCAGTCTGCTCTACAAAGCACAAAAAAGTAACAAAGAAAGAGAACCATAGAGTATTTCCCTCCAGAACACTGATATATATAAAGATATTCAATAAAATACTGGCATCTTAAGTTCAAAAACACATAAAAAATTATCCACCCAAATGTAGAAATAGTTCAACGTGCAAAAATCTGTCAATGTCCTCATATATATGTATACACACATACACATATATGATGTATATACACAAACAAAAGAAAAACCACATGATGCTGAAATTCTTTTGACAAAATCCAACATTTCCTCATGAAAAAGGGGTCTTGGAGAGGTCAGGGATACAATGAACATACCTAAACATAATAAAGGCAATATACAGCAAGCTGGTAGCCAACAACAAGCTAAATGGAAAGAAATTCAAAGCCATCCCTCTAAAATTAGCAACAAGGCTGTTTACTCTCGCCATACCTATTAAATATGGTGCTGGAAGTCCTAGCTCAAACAATAATAAAACAAAAGGAGATCAAAGGGATATACACTTGAAAGGAAGATGTCAAACTTTCACTATTTGCAGATGATATAATAATATGAATAAGTTATCCCCCAAAATATACTAGGTAATTCCTACATCTGGTAAACACCTTCAGTAATTGCACAAGATTATACGATTAACTCAAAAATCAGTAACCCTCCAACATACAAATGAGAAAGAGGAGAGAAAGAAATCATAGAAACACCACCCTTGTTAATAGCCAGAAACAACATAAAAGGCTTAGGATAATGCTAATCAAATAAGTTAAAAATCTGTACAATAAGAATTTTAAGTCACTGAAGGAAGAAATTGAAGAATATATCAGAAAATGTAAAGAGTACCCATACTCTTAGATTGGTAGACTCAGCATAGTAAAAACGACAACCTTATTGAAAGCAATCTATGAACTCAATAAATTAACCATTAAAATTCCAACACAATTTTTCACAGACTTCAAAAGAACAAAACTCATATGGAAAAACAAAACAAAACAAAACACCCATACTTTCCACAATAATCCTATAAAATAAAGGAACTTCTGTAGGCAACTTCAACCCTGACTTCAAGCTCTACTATAGAGCTATAGTAATAAAAATAGCTTGGCATAAAAACAGAAACACGGATAAACACTGATGTAAATATAAACACCTGATTTTTGACAAAGAATCAAAAATTATATAAAGAAAAAATGAAAGCATCTTCATCAAACAGTAAGGCATACCTGGATGGTGGCATGTAGTAGAAGAATAAATACATCTGTAGCTATTGTCTTGCAGAAAACTAAAGTCTAAGTGGGTCAAAGACCTCTAAAAAAATCAAGTTATACTGAACCTGTAGAAGAGAAGGGGAGAGTATCTGAAAGTATTGGCATAGGAGACCACTTTCTAATTATAACACCTGTAGCACAGACACTGAAAACAATGAGTAATAAATTGTACCTTCTGAAACTGAGAAGCTTCTGTAAGACAAATGACACAGTCAGTAAGAAAATATGCAGCCTACAGGTAGGAAAATGTTTTTACCCACTCTCCTTTAGACAGAGGGTTGATCTCTAAAAATATTAAAGAACTTAAGAATCTAGACAGAAAAATACCAAATAACCCAAATCAAAAAATGAAATATACAGATCTAAAGAGAGAATTCCCAAAAGAAGGATTTCAGTGACTGAAAGACACTTACAGATGTTCTTAACGTTTATAGCTATCAAGAAAATTCAAATCATATCAACTCTGACATACTATCTTACACCTGTGATAATGATTAAATCAAAAACACTGCTGGCAGGGCCACAAATACGTGGAGGGGATGAGGAGCAAGGGGAACTCTCCTTCATTGTGCAGCCACTTTGGAAACCAGGATCATGGTTTCTCAGAAAACTGAAAATTAATCTCCTTCCTGATGGAATAATCCCACTCTTGGGAAAATAACCAAAGGATACATATGCATAACACAAGGACATATGCTCAACAATGTGTTTTATTCTTAATAGCCAGAACCTGGAAACAAACTAGATGACTCTAAACTGAAGAATATTGAGAAAAAAAAAATATGTGGAAAACTTATATAATGAGGTATTATGCAGCAGCAAAAAATAAAAATAGCACCATCCATTTGCAAGCAAATGGATGGAACTAGAAAAAAATCATCCTGAGTGAGGTGACCAAGATCCAGAAAGACAAACATGGTATGTACTCACTCATAAGTGGGTACTAGACACAACAAAGGATCACCAGGCTACAATCCACAACTCTTGAGCAGCTAGGTAACAAAGATGACTGTAGGAAGTATCTATGGATCCTCCTGGAAATTGGAAGTAGAGATCTTCTGTGGAAATTGGAAGAATGGAGGGTCAGGGGGGTGGTGGGAGAAGAACATGAGAGAAGAGGCTGTTAGTGTTACTGCAAGGATGGGAAGGAGAAAAACGTGATAGACACCTTGATAGAGGGAACAGTTTTAGAGTTAGTGAGAATCCTAGTGCTAGGAAAATTCCTAGGAATCTGCAAATATGACTCCAGAAAAGATTCAAAACAATAATGGAGAGGGTGCCTGAACCTCTAATTGTTATCATAGAAGCTTCATCCAGCAAGTGATGGAAGCAGAAGCAGAGATTTTCAGCTTAGCACTAGGCTGAGCTAACAGTTCAATGGAAGAGAGGGAGGAGAAATACATGAGCAAACGGATCAAGATCATGATGGTCAAACCCACAGAGACAGCTGACCCAAGCTACCTAAGAGCTCTCTGATTGTGGAGTGATGGTTGGGGTCCTCCATGGGACTGAACTAGTCCCTCTGAATGTGGATGAGAGTTGCATGGCTTGGGAGGTTTGTAGGGCCTCTGGCATATGGCAGTTGGACCAAGATTTATCTGTAGTGCATGGCTTTTTGGAGCTCATTTCTTATAAAGAGATACTTTTGTTATCATTAATACAGTGGAAAGAGGGGTTTGGTCCTGTCTCAATTCGACATCCCAGGCTTTGTTGCCTCCCCATGGGAGGCCATGTACTCTTAAAGAAGAGAATTATGGGGTAAGTTTGGGGAAAGCAGGTGGTGAGTAAGAGGGGGGGGGAAGAAAGGACAACTGTGAGTGGCATGTAAAAATTATTTAAATCAAAAATGTCAAAAAAATCTGAGTATTTGATCTTAGAATTATTTTTTTTAGACTTGTGAAACATGATAGTTTGATGACTGTATAGCTAAACAAATCAGTTGTATATGTATATCTAATAATAGATGTGTAAAAAATTATCAGATTTTTTAATGATTATTTTTTTCAATTTAATATACGTGTATGGGGTATCCATAGAGGTATGTGTGGCATTCCCAATATTTTGAAGTTGTACTTACAAATAGTTGTGGGCCACTGACATGGGTTGTAGGATACTGAATCTACATGGTACTAGAAACTGAATCTAAGCTGTCTTTTCTAAGAAAATTCATTATAAACTGTTGAGATCATTTAACAGCTTATTAAAAAGGTATTAGAAATTACTTAAAATCTAATTAATTCTCCAATTTGTTTTGGAAATTGTGTAGTGGAAGAAGTCCTCACATATGTCTTGGATGCATCTCCATATTGAGAGAAATGATATCATGTTTCTGCTATTAAGACAGACACAATAGAAGGTAGTATTATAAATAAGCTAAATGAATTAATTATATGCATCATTTCCCTCAAATAAATCCATAAATATTTTAAGAGAGAAAAAATTAGCCAAATATAAAATGGGTCAACGACTAAATCATATATTGAATGTTAGAAAATTAGATGATTTAAATTATAGATAATGTATTTAAATTCATTAATTACTAGCCCCTTTAAACATAGTTTTTATATAACTATTTTACCTGGCACTGTTGTATGCTGTGACCACATTTTCAATACTGGTTGGCAGTAGGAAACTCTTGATCTTGAAAATCACTAATTACCATTCAATTGCCCTTACTCAGCTTCCGTGTAATTGAAATCACATAGTTTTCTTTATAGGTGAACAGATTACTGAATGGTTATTTTGTTACATCAAGTTGAAAAATGTTACATGATAAGACACGGAGTTCCTGAATCAATACAGGACATACCATAATTATCAGGAGTGAGACCTTTAAGATTCTGTTGTTGATTTGGTTTTTTCATGTGGCCATTGCTATGTGTGAGGTAATATATAACTAAAAAAAAAAAGAATAATAACAGAAGAATAAAATTAAATCTATATTGTGTATAAGCTCTCTATAGAATGATAGAAACAATCTAAAAATTATTGTAGTGTTTTCAAGAAATAGATACATTTTAAAAGAAATACTGAGATGTCAGTTGTCCTGGAATTACATATTTAGTAGCTCACAAATAATGTATTGGATAACAGTTTGAAAGAGAACTCTTTTCTGATACTGTCAAAAATTTAGAAAATAATTTCTATTTCAGAACTCATAAATTAAAAATAGTGTGCAGCATATGGCAAATTTTTATTTTATCCTGTTTAAGAAACACAAAAGTTTTAATGTAACATCTTGCATATGCACAACATATAGTTTAACTCATAGTATAGTTTCCTTACTTACCTCCAACATTTAATTTCATTACTTCATTGGGAATTTCCCACAATGCAACTAATCACACTTGCTTTCTTTGCTTACCAGGTCAACCTTCCCAACCATAAATCCCACCACCCAGAAAAGTACACCAATTCCAATTTGTGTTGCCCATAAGCTCATGGAGCATGATCAAAGTCTCAATAGCCTGCCTCTTAAAGAAACCTACTCCTTTCCCACCCTCCCCTTCTACAACGGAATCTATTAACTTTGAATAGATACACTTTAGCATCTTCATAACAAATTTTAAGGACTTTCTTCAATATCTTCCTTCTGGAACTTTATTTTTGAGAAAAGGTTTTCACAGAAGCCTTTAAAGTCTCCCATTCTCAATTATGATCCTTCAATCATCAATGACACTGCAAAAGAATTATGTCATTTCCCAAAGCAGCATGGACCACAGACATCAGCATAACTTCTGGCAGCAGCACAGATCAAGGATATCAACATGGTCGCATAAGCAGTCCTGATCTTGCACATCAACATAACATATTAGAATACTGAGGAATTTTAAAGAAGATGATAACACCATATGAAAATACTATAATGATAATTACAATTGATAAGTGATTGTTGAAATGCTAATACTATAATAACTCTGAATTAGACTATTCTTAGTAAAAATATTACGAGATTTTTATTTCTTGATAAGATCACCCTTTAACATGAAGAAATTGTTCCTCTGATAAATTTTCTTCACCAAAATCTAATGTTAGTACATACCGACTCTCCCTGCCCCCCCCCCCACAGACACACCTGCATGAGACTACACAAAGTTCGTAGCAAGTGTTCACTCAACCCATCCATCAGCATAAAGTGCTAGGGGTATTCTGTTTTATGGTTTTACATTTTTGTTCTGGTTGTTTCATTTCATGGAATTATAGAGTGGATAATGTTTTCTTATTGATTTGTGTTACTTAGCATAATGGCCTCAAGGTGAGTAATGTTGGAACACCTATCAGTACTCCATTCCATTTTACATATGAATTGTCATCTACTGTATGAACACTTAAGGTCCACTTTAAAAATAGGTCATCATTTGAACAATTGGTCTCTGTGAAGATTTTAAATTAAAGGAATAAAATGGCTCCTAAAGATATCTTCCATGTTAAAATTTCATTTAAGGTATCTCCTTGAATGCATGAACAGCAGGGCATTTCTGGACAATATTTTCATGTCAAGATTTGATCATAGCAATAAAATGGGTAATAAGCCATTTATAGTAAATGAGACATATCAATTTGGTGATCTAATAAGTATTGTATAGTTTGATAAATTTTCATGTCTAATGGACAATGTGAAAAATGCAAATTATATTGAAGAGGATCTTTAAAAAGAATGTTAATTTAGATATGAAAACTGAAAAATTTAGGTGTTATGTTAAAAATTACAAATTAATTTTTATGTTTTCTTGGGCCAGTTTTTAAAAAGTAGAGAAGTTTCTAATCCAGGCTTAACCTTTACAGCTTCATGCAATGACATATTTGGGCTATCATTCAGGAACAAACTCACACACTCTTGGCTTCGGTAGCTTTTGTTAATTACAGAGGGAGATTCATAAACCCTTTTCATGTCCTTCACTAAAGCCAAAACAATGTGACTGGAGCTGCAAAGTTCTGCTACTTGCTGAGATTGGAACATGGTTCCTCATTCAGTTCCATACTTACCAACTTTCTGTTTCCCATGGTTTCCTTTACTGCCTAAACTTGGCTGACCTGGGACCTGATCTGTAGACACGGCTAGCCTTGAACTGAGACATCCACTGACTTAGCCTTTCAAGTGCTGGAATTAAAGGAGTTTGCCACCATGCTTGACCCCAAGCTTTTCTTTAATTCCTTTTCAATTTAATTTATTTTCATTATTTAGAAGCTTAGCTGAGTGGGGCCCTGATCTTAGGTCATGACTCCTTTTATATAAATTATGTTTTCTTTTAAACTGTTTATGCTTCCTGGTGCCCCTTTTCTACTCAAATCATAAATTTTATAATTTTCCTTGCTCAGGTTGCTCCTTTGAATTATAAACCTGCTTAAGAGTAACAGTAATAAACATGTGACAGTCAATAATAAGATTTCTGAAATTTTATATGTCACTACAATTAACCCAAAACTCTTCAATCTAGTCTCAGGTAGACTTTTCAGGCAAGGGCAAAAAGTACCAACATCTAGGCAGAGGCCAGTGCAGGGTCTTCTGCATGATACCACAGTCTCTGAAATTCATGTCAATTGGTTCTGTGTTTAGAGCTTTGTTCCCTTGTTTCCTTCAATACCTCTGGTTTTTATAATCTTTCTGCCTACTCAGCTTTAAGTTTTTCAGAAATGACAGGGGAGGAATTAGATAAAGATGTCTCATTTAGGGCTAAATGTTCCAAGGTTTCTCACACTGTGCATAAGGTCCAGGTGTGGATCTCTTTGATTTTTATGATGCAAGAGGAAGTTTTTCTGATTATGGCTGTGCAAAGCATTGATCTAGGAGTAAATATTAGAAAGCATTTTATGGTTATGATTCTTTAGAAGAGTATTAATATTTTGTATTCCCATAAGTCCTTGGCCTATCTGGTTTGTTTCTATATGACAGAGGGTATATCTCATCTCATAAAATGGTATTAAATCCAATAAGATATTGTTTAGTTACTCTCACAAGATTGTATCTTGTGGGCAAGCCCTCAACATAAATGAAATAGTTTGTAGGTAGGTTGGTGTTTACCTTTTCACTTTGGTCGCTTGCTATGTAACTTCCAGTGATATGAACACTAGTTTATAGGGGGATGGTTTTAGGTAGGCACTAGCTCTACCTCTCCATCTCCAGAGTTGTGTACATGCTATTGTTAGCAATAGAGATTTACTATTATTTTGTGGCAAGAACCCTATATCATATCCAGTAACATAGGTTGAATTGGGGAGGGTGCCTCAAGGCCCATTTGGACAACAATTCAATTATGTGCACCTTGTTTTCAACACTGGCAGCTTCATTTAGTGCTGTGAGACAACCAAGTAAGTTTGTGTCTACTCCATTGTTTGGCAATTTTATTTAGTTAACCTTCCTACTTTCTTATTTTAAAATCATCTACTGTATTATATTTCATTTGACCCCCTCAAATGACCCTTAATTTCAGCTATCCTTCCCAGCTTTTCTTCCTTTCTGTGTCTCTTCATTTAATACCCCATTTCTGTTCCACCTCATCCACCAATAACTATCAATTTTCCCTACTCTTCAGAGGGAGACACTCCTTTGCTCCTATTCCCTTACTCTATAGCTAACTTTTTTTGTTATATAGATTGTTTCTTGCTTATCATACTTAACAACTAAAACACATATAAAGTAATGCATCCCATATTCCTCGGAATGATTTTTTTTATTTCTACCTGTTTATCTACATATTCCATGATTTAATGTTTTACCAGCTAAGAAATGTCCAGTGAAATACATATATCACAATTTTCTTTATTCATTCATCCATTAAGAGACAGCTTGTTTCCAATTGCTGGATAGTATGAATAAGCAGTGTTACACAAGGTTGAGCAAGGGTCTTCATAGTAGGATGAATCATCCTTTATGTATTTGCCCAAGAGTCACACAGATGATTCTTGAGGTAGGTCGATTTCCATCTTCCTAGAGAACCACACCATTGATTTGAGTTGCTGCTGTAGAATTTTGTACTCTCATCAGCACTTGATAAGTGTTACCATTACTTTGCTTATAAGACAAGAGCTGCTATTGATTCTTTATTGATCTTTTCCATACAGACATATGTGAGAGGAAATCTAAAAGTAGTTTTAACTGGCATTTCCTTCATTGCTAAGGATGTTGAACATTTCTTTTGTGCTTCTTAGCCATGTGTATTTCCTCTTTTGAGAACTTTCTATCTAGCATTCTACCCCATTTTTTAAGTGAGTTGTTTGTTTTTGAAGTCAAAGCTTTGTACCTTCTTCATATATTTTATATTCCTACCCCCAATCAGATGCATACTTGAGGAAAAATAGTCATTTTCCATTTTGTAGCCTGATGCTGGGTGTATAAGATTGTGTCCATTGCCATGGATAAGCTTTCAGTTTCCTGAGGTCCACTTACTAATATTTCTTCCTAGTGCCTGCACTGCCATAATAGAAACAACTGTATTTCTCTTTCATTATTGAATTTACATGATTTAGGTATCAGGATAACATCATGCCTTAAAAATAATGATAGTGTTCCTTCTTTTATATTTTATATAAAATATAATTTAAAGAGTTTTGGTGCTAATTCTTCATTGATAGACTGATAGAATTTGTTTTATAGTCATTGGCCTCAAAATTATTCTTATTTTAATTGTAATGTATTGTGGTGTTTTTGTTCTCTCTCTCTCTCTCTCTCTCTCTCTCTCTCTCTCTCTCTCTCTCTCACTTTCTTTTTCCATTTTTGGCAGGGGCAGAACTTTTAAGCACTGCTTCTATTTAATAAATCTATTTGTTTTATTTATCTGATTTTGGGCTAACTTTGTTAGTAGTGTATTTCAAGAAAATTCTAACTTTCTGTAGCACAGCAGGTTTCTGGTTGTACTACTTCTGAATCTTAAGTACTGGGACTACAGTCATGCACATTATGCCCATCTGAATAAGATTTTCAATGCATTTATTGATGATTATCTGGATTTCTGCAATTTCTGTTGTTATTTTCATCTTTTTTGCCTTTATATTTGTTAATTTGAAACTACTTTCTCTTCTGTTTAACAAAGTTGGCTAGCAGATATCAAATTAATTGATATTTTAAATTCATACTTATTTAAGTGATTATTGAACTTTTTTTATTTTATTGATTTAAATCCTGTTTTATTTCTTTATATTTACTCCTTTGAGCTGGATTTTATTATATTGTCTTCTGAAGCTTTCGTGTGTGACATTAAGTTACTAATAATCAATATACCCATCTATTATCTATCTATCTATCTATCTATCTATCTATCTATCTATCTATTACTTATCTATCAAATTATCTATTAGTTAATGATATTATCTTGTATTTTAAGTTGCTATCATTGTGTCCCATAAATTTGAGTATGATTTCATTCATTTTCATTCAATTCTAGATTGTAATTTCTATCTTGAATAATTTTTTTATTAAGTGATAAATTTTTATTTTCCATAAATTTTTAAGTTTTCTGTTACTTTTTTTGTTAATATCCAGATCCATCTGTTGTAGTCAAACAGAATGCATTTTGTTACTTCAATTTTCTTCTATCTGTTGAACGTTGGCTTCCAATGTCTGTCCTGTATGGAGAAAGCTCCATGACATTCTTGGAAGAAGGTATATTATTTTGTGTTTTCATTAAATTTTCTGTAAGTATATTTTAGGCATGTGGATGATGAGTTTTTTTTAGCACCAACATTTACTTATTTAATATTTTGTCCTTAGGACTTGTTTATTGACAAGTATAGAGAATTGAAGTTACCCAACATTACTACCTCAGGACTGATATGTGCTTTAAGCTGGAGTAGTGTTATATTCAGGCTTGGACATAGTTTCCTTAGATACAGGAGGAGTAAACAGAGTTCTTTTAAAAACAGATTATTACAGAGTTTGCATAACACAAGTTCCAGATTTTCCTTGGTATAAACAACACAGCACATGTAGAAATCTTATGGGAAAACAACACAGTTCAGAGGAGCTAGAAAGTACAAACTCCAAGTTTATTAAATTTGATACAAGCAAATCACACTATTCTTTTTTTTTTTAACCCACTTAATTTAGCCCAAAGAATAGAATAACTATGATGCCTTGTATTCAAATGTTCAATTGGAATATGGGCAATTCAGAAAGACATGAAATATAATATGTACATAGTTGGTTCTGAATGTTCTGTGACATGATTTTCTTTTTAAATTGACAGTATAATGTTTTGATTTTTTACTTTTGTTATCATAGAACTGATAAAGAGGAACATTAATATTTACTCAAAAGCAAAAGTAATTTGTATTGTTTAAGAAAGATACTAAGAAACATACATATTGTATAACCAACATTATGATGTACCATGTATCCCTTTGAAAGTACTATTTAAGAGGTAATCAAATGATGGTCTGCTCATCAATTTATTGACTTTGATTTTTAATGGTTTGGGGTTGTCATACATGAGTATTGTATTTACATTGTTTTTAACTTTCAGCTACTTTAAACTCTTCCATTTACACTCCCATTCTATTCAAATTCATAAATTTATAAACTTGCTTTAATTATTGTCTTAAACATACACGCCTATATATACATACATATGTATTTGTAAATACAATATACTAAATTCACGTAGTGTGGTTTGTACTTGTATGTGTTTAGAACAAGCAATCCTCTATACTGCATTATTTGTCAGTGAAATGACTGATTCAGACATATCCGTATTCACTCAGAAGCCATAAATTGTATCTCTGCACCTAGGAGTGGGCCTATGTGATATTTTTGCTAACCATATTAGCATGACAAGTGCTATTTTATTTCTGATGATGTTATTACCCTTTAAAAATATTTTCACAACTTATGTTTCTTTTGAAACCTGTGCAGAGTATTCATTATAAGTTTAAAAATGGGGCTACAATATGATTAAGCCTAATGTCTGCTAAGCTGATTCGTAATCCTCCATAGTGCCATTCTATTCACAATAAGTAAGACATGGGAAAAAAACAAGTGTCATTCAACTAATGAAAAGTTAATGGACATTTTCTCCATAAACAAATTAATATAAATATTCAATTATAAATCAAATGAAAGTTTTAGGTAAAGATGTGGAACTAGCAAATATTGTACTGAGAGAAATAATCTAGACACAGAAAATAAATGGACCCTTTTTATTTTAAACAACAAGTAAATATAAGTATAGTATAAACTAGGCAATGATCTTTTATGAACCAAAGATTCTCTTAATGACTTCAGATGCTTGTAAATAAAATTATAATTATTTTCTTCTTTGAGTTTCTGCTTACTATGTACTTTTTCCAGACTTTAATTTAGTTATAGCCTGGAAAAAAAAGTAAAGAGGGACAACAAATAAAATAATCAGTTATCACTTTGAATAGCAATATAGTAAATTTACTTTCTTTAAAATTCACAAAATTTCTGCACTATGAGTCAGTGAACGTGTGATTATTTTATGACTATAGTTAGGTAATCAATGATGTCCCATAAATGATAAATTAGAGTTGAATTTAGTTTTGATTTTATGCCTTTCATTAGGAAAATAAAATTTTTCTCTTGGCTTAATAAAAATTTTAATCATTTTTTGGATATTGTACTCTTAGTCTTAGTTTTTAATAGAATGTTATTTGCTTTTAGGAAACCAATGTTCATTTTATAATGAATTATGTATAAATTGAGGAATTGAAAATTTGATTATACAAACAAAATGTTTTCAATATCTTTGCTTATATTATCAAATTATTACTTTTTATAATTCACATGCAAGAAAGAAAAGACTCAGATTATAATTAAATAAAAATGGAAGAGCATGCTAATTAGATATATTTTACTAAATATTATGACAAAACAATTTTAAAATGACATAAGAAAACAGTTAAGCGTGGTTCTTAAATTCCCTGGATATTTTAGTCATATAAATTGCTTAGATTCTGCAAGTCTGCAGGTTGTGTATTAAAAAAAATAGAATATGTCTCTAGAGTTTAGAAGGTAAAAATATGGAATTACAAGGGAGCAGACCTTTTTATTCAAGTGAGCAGGAGACCTTGTTTATGGTGTTCTTTTTCAATCTGCTTTAAAAATATCCACTTATCATGTATTCACTTGGCTTCAGACAGGTTCTCACATAACTTCCTATCTTCATAGAAACACTAATCAATGTGGATTTGGCAAAATATTTCTATGACCTCACATACATTAATTATTTTCTTAAAACCTGTGCACAAATATGTTCAATTTTATATAGAGAATATCTATATTAAAAACAATGTAGATCAAACTCAGTATACATAATACACAGATAAAAATTTAAAAATAAAGCTGACTCTGGGTTATATTCTCTTAAAAATGAATAACTGGTGAGAAATATATGAGAGAATTATTAGGGACAAGGGAAAGGGAGAAATGATGTCAGTATATTATAAATCTCCAAAATAAAAGAGAAAATGGCCACTAAGGAGTGTTCTAAGGCTTCTAGTATATAAACAACAGAACACCCATCTCTCCCAGAGGCAATCTTAAACTTGTGAAGGCTGATGCTTATCATCAAAACCTCTTGTTGCCCTTTAACCAAAGCAGGACCAAGCTACAAATGAGTCTTTGTAGCAAGGATATTTTGAAACCAGAATAATTTGGAAAACAGATCTAAGTTGACATCAGTTTTGTAGGTCTTAGTTTTTCCAATTGCTTCCCAGAGAAACCTTTCTGACACACTCCCAGGCTTTAATGAGCATAAGTGCAATGATAAAAACAAATGTAAATATAATAGATCACCAACAGAATCGTGTTGAATTGATGTGGGAATGCTTTTCTATATGCTGTGAATATCAATCTTTAAATAAAGGAGATGTTTTGGGCATTGACAGGCACCATAGAAGACATAGGAAGAGAAATCAGAGCATAGGTAGGAGAATCATGGCAGAGTCAGGCAGATTGAGCAAGCCGCCCAAGGAGCAACATGTAAGGAACACAGGTGAGCCACGGGCCATGTGGCAGACAGATTAATAGAAATGGTTTGATTTAAGATGTAAAAGCAAGCTAGCAATGTACCTGAGCCATAGGCCAAACAGCATAAAGTTAATATAAGTGTCTGAGTCATTTCTGGGGGCCTGAGCAGCAGCAGCAGCAGCAGGCGGCTAATGGGTCTAGCATGGCAGGTCTGTGGGTCTCGGACCTCTGGCCACCTGGGACCAAGAAACCCCACTGCAACATTGAATTCTTGGTCTACTGATGGTGACAATGCTAGAAGAGCCTGTGAAATCCTATAAGGAATGACCTACCTGGAGAGGTATGTCCCAGGAAGTATAACACTGAAGGTCATATCTTATCTTTCCTCTTTACTTCTTGACCTTTATGAGGAAAAGAATTAGACCATAATTATATTCTGTCCAAACAGGTGGGGTCAAGAGACCGTGGACTGAACCCACAAAAACTGTGAAGCAAAGTAAATCCTCCACATTTGATCAATCGTTAGACAGATAGATGGTAGATGGATTGATAGATGATAGATAGATGATAGATAAATAGATAGATAGATAGATAGATAGAAAGATAGATAGATAGATGATTTATTTATAGATAGATAGATAGATAGATAGATAGATGGTAGATGATAGATGATAGATAAATAGATGGATAGATAGATGATAGATCAATAAATTGATAGATAGATGATAGACAGACAACAGACAGACAGACAGACAGACGGATAGAGAGACAGACAGACAGATAGATAGATAGATAGATAGATAGATAGATAGATAGGAGGCTGTTATGAAAAATGTTTAAGTGTATCAATTGTACCTTGGTGGAGGCATTTGACAAACATTTTGCTTACAGGAAAGTTGACTTAGAGATCCACTTGCACTTGGGTAATTAGGGTGAGACAGGAAAGAAATTTTAATCCTTGTCACTGATAAGCATTACTTCAGTTCAAACATCATGGAATTTATTGATCTTTGTTGACACTAATGTAAATGCATTATATTTTAAGGTGCTAAGAAAGAATATAAAGATGCTAAAAAGTTATATTCTAAAAAATATGGTTTCAGAGATAAAGGAGTGACTCATTTCTAGCCCACATACAAATTATTTTTTTATTATTTACAGAAGAACTAATACTTGTATATAAGTATTTCTACATTATTTTTATATGTACATGTGTTATATGCAAGTTATATTGCAACAAATAGTTACTAAAGCAAAGTTTTAGAGAAGATATTTAACAAGTCTTGTTTCCTTTAAATTAAATAGTCCATGTATATAATTATAGAGCAGAGATTCTGTTAAGAGTTTACCATTTCATAGATAATAATTATTATGTTTCTTACTCTCATAAGTACCATTTACAATACAATTCCTCTTTAACTGTAGATAAACCCTAAAACTAGCTGTAAAGGAAGACAAAATAAATGTGTGCTCTTTCTGATATGAGTAAAACAAAATGTTTAACAAGCTATCTCTAACCAGAATATCATTCTACTTTAAAAAAGAAGGAAAACCCTTTATTTCTCATTGTTAGCTGTATTACTTTTATTAAGCTAAAGCACAAATATCAATTTTATATGGCAGAAATGTAACTCCTTTTCTTTTCTTTTCTTTCCCTCAATTTTTAAGCTTGCAGGATTTTCTGCAAAACTAGAAATGCTTTCCAATATCAGATAATATATAACACTGCTTTCTGTTAAAAATGTAAGAAGGATTTATCCTTGCCTTGCAAGTCATGAGACATGTAATTCGAGTTGAACACATTTGGCTCTTTACCAAGAGCTTAGCACAGAAGTTTACCTGCTTGTGATCATTTTCTGCCTCTGCAAGTGAGCCCCTTTGCTCTCAACTTAAGCTTTTGATACCAGTAGGTAGCAAATGCCCTGATGTAAGTGCTTATTGCAAAGATAAACTCAGCTTCAGAATATCTTGAAGACATGAAAAGGCAATCATAAGTAGATATCTTGAAAGCAGTCATTTCATTGTTTGCCAAGCATTCATGTTTAGACTGGATTCTCCAGGGATGAGTTTCGTAGTTACAAAACATGATCTCCCATCTTCAGAACAAAATGCCTCAATATCTGATTTTAAAATGCTTACTTTTGTTGTTCACCAGCAAAGGCTACTTTAGAATGCATAAAGTTAGATCGACTTTGAAAGAGGAAATGGAACTCTGCGACATTTACATGTTGCATCAGTATTAACACCCATACTTATAATTCCTTTACTCATATAAAACTCAAAAATGGATTGAGAACTTTATGATATAAAGTTTTTGATCAAATAATAAGCCATTTCTGATATATTTTTATATATGTAAGAATTAGACATAGCCATGTGATTATTTGATTACAGTTAGGAATTAATAAGCATATGCACATAAAAAGACAATGAAAATGGATTAATTGAATATGAAGAAAGGCTCTGAACAATCGTAATATTACGATCTTTTCAAACTTTCCAGAGAAATTACAGTTTAGCTTGGGATACCCTTTGGACTGTAAGCTGAGTGTACTATTCGGGGAGTTCTATGAGTAAATGAGTTTGTTTGTGTTAAGAGGATTAGGGCGAGATTGAAACCTTACTTTCACTCATGGTTATAAAGTAAATTTTATTTTCCAAAGTTACTTTTGTGAAGTGAATTGGTTTACTCTTGGGATTCTGGTTCAAGCTCTGATTCTACTATTTTCAGACCATTTAACCTTGATAGGTTTCTAACTTTGTGGAGACTGTGATCCTTCTTTCATGAAGCAGGAGGCACATTTGATTCTGCCTTTTATAGCTGTTAGGAGTAGATGAAATAATGTCCAGTGCTAAGGCAACTCCTAGCACACCCATTGTGTACACTCATGAAGAAATGAAACTGTCCTGAGATATACTAAATTACACATGAAAATATAAACAATACTGCTAATCTCTAATTCTAGCCACTCAAATCAAATTTCAATAGAGGCTATTTGCTTCTATAACATTTTTACTATTTAAACTCATTATCTTCAAGGATTCCAGTAAATCACTCCACTTTAAAATGTACAATAGATTTAGTGGCCAGTTCATTCAACTGTTGATAAATTTTATTATTTATTCACATATAGCATATTATTAAATGTAAAAATATAAAACAATGAATTATAATCTCAAATATTAAAATAAAAATTTCAAAGAATACAAGTTGAGGGACAAAATGCTAGTGGCAAATTTTCAACAAGTCTTAGAGTACACATGCTGTGGTACATATGTTTTACTAGTCACAAACATACTAATCTTTTTTCTGAATTCAAAGTAATTAAGTTGCCTAATAGAGCTCATTCTCTACAAAGTAAACCTAACTGGGATACTGGGATTAGTGATTGACACCTGCCTCAACTGGTTATGCTATACAGAACTGACTCACCTTGGGAATCCTTGCCTTCCTTGCGGAATGATTGGCAGTATGGACTGGGGAAAGGCTAGAAAGGACTGGGAGGAGGGAAAGGAAGGCAGAATAGTGGTAGATATGGGAAAGACTTTTAAAATAAAAATTATATTAATACATACTTAGATAATAGAAATTATAATCATTTATTCAAAGTATTTTATGACTAATTTATTGTTTCTCAAAATAATAATAATTTTATCATTCTGAAATAACCCTCAAAGAATATTATTAGGTTTTGCTAGTATTTTGCATCTAAAATAACTGAGTGATGTGGGAAGGACTAAAACACACAAAGTTGTTGAATACAGTAGTCAAAAGTTTCTTTTTTGCCTTGCCTAGAAGTCCTGACCCACACTTCCCATAGCTTCTTAGTCCCAAATAAAGGCTTATGTTAATTGCAAGATGTTTGGTATATGGCTCAAGCATATTACTGTCTAACTCTTATACTTTAAGTTAACCCACATTTCTATTTATGTTTAGCCACCTGGCTTGTATTTTTTTTTTTTTTTGAGTACAGCAGTTTCATATGTTCTCTGTCTTGCTATTGTATGCTGTTCTGCTTTTCCACTTCCTCAATTTCCCTAGTCTGCTATCCTTGCCTATATTTCCTACTGACCATTCAGCATTTTATTAAATTAAGACAAGCAACACATTTTTATAGTGTATAAGAGCAATATCCTGAAGCACTTATACTTTTTTCTTTTTAAAATGAACCCTGAATCCAATCTTCTTTGTTTAGTTCTGTTCCTGGCCATTATTCATAACAACTTGCAGCCAGCACTCTAATTCATGTCCATGATCCATTTTGGGGAATGTGGGTTTAGTTCTTCATACTACTTCCTGTTGATTGGGGCAGTGGTAAGGCCTGGAGAGTCAGGGCTATACTATAACAAAACCCTTATTCCAAAAAACAAGTTAAAAATTATTGTAATTTATTATCTTTCAATTGCATTATGTTCACAAATTGAAAAGTAAATATTAATTTGCAAAGTGAATACTTAAGATGTTTTAATAATAGTATCATATTTTGAGTATTACATATTCTCACAAGTTGAGTTAGTCCATTTTGGATTAACAACTGTTATTTACTATAAATCACATTTATGCATAGTGTTGGTTATTCTCATTAGACATACAAATGTAATTTGTGACTCAAATCAAAGTGATTTATCAGCCTTGTAAAACTTAAAGCATAGAAATAATGTTGATGAACACTGGATCTATACCCATTAATTATATGAATGACAAAATATCTTTTTCCAATAAAAACTTGTTGGTTATGAAACAAAGCCAAATGAGTAGAAATATTACCAAAAATGGAAAATTACAAAGCTCTACGATAATCTTTCTTAAAATACATATTTTTGAAGAAAAAATGAAAAAGGATTATTCAAATATTACTTTTAAAAGTTATTGGCTTAATATTTAATGTTTTTATAATTCATACATGATACACCCAAACTGTACTATCGGTTTTTAAAATGAACTTCAAATCAATTATTAAACTGTATTTTCATATTGCTGATCTATAAACATATAAATTAGTTTTATTTTTAATTTAAAGCTTCATAGACATTTCAGTTTGGCCTGATATATTCAGTTTGATTTTCAGAAGCCAGGAGTATAGAGATGAAAGTACTAAATATCCATAAAAATTGTAATATCTGACATTATTAGAAGTTGGAATTGGGATGTGTTTCAGTTATTGAATGTATGAATAATTAAAATGAGAGACATTCTTTCCAGAAATGCACAAGAAAGGGAACACTAAATTTAAGAAACATTATAATGGAAGTTGATGTGAAGAGAAAATGAACTTTTACAGAGAACTTCACCTAATCTTCTGATACTGAAATGTTTTGAAATTTGAACTAAATATTAAAGATATTGTTCTATCCTGGGTTCAGAATATAATATAGTTAAAACTTTTCTAACAACTAGAAAGCTAGAGAGTGCAAAAAATGTATTTAGATTTAAGGAGCAAGTAAAAATATAGAAAATTAGACATTTAAAAAATTGACCAAAGGACGAATACAGGGACATGGACAATAAAACAGACACAACAGGATCCAGGGAAACATACAAAAAAATCTGAGTTTTATTTGATGAATTGAAAAAATTTGGGTATTGGAAATCCCAGAGACATAATACACACATGTATATCAGCAAAACACCCACACATGTGTTTTGAGTAATCATCATTCTGCTCAAATACATTCCTCTACTAACCAACTTCCTTCAGCTATGCCCAAACTATGGAAAAAATTTATTAACTCAAAGAATTTAAATTTAAATGTGAATTCATAAATGTGTTAAATGTTGATGAGGCTGGAATCTTAAACTTGAGTCTCTTTTCAAAAATTCTACATCTCAGCACTTTCTGCACAGTGATATAGAGTCATGGGGTCATTGCTGACTCAGTTGGTCATATAAACCTATAAACACAAGATGCCAGAAACACAAAGAGAGACATAGTAATGTACACATTCTCACTATAACTTCTTGCTTACATATATTCACCTATATTTCTTCTCTCCTATGAAGTCAGGTCTAAGACTGGTGTTTTCCATACTGTGTTACCACAGAGACAAACAAAATTGTCTCATTCTCATTCTTTCTCTCTGCTGATTGTGTGAAAGAGATTATTATCAATAAAAGGAATAAGGGTAAAGCAAAGATAATCTATATGTCCTCACATATTAGTAGGCAAAGTAGCCAAGAATCACTGTAACTGATTTTAACTCTCAAACATAGTTTTTTGAAAATATATAAATTACCTATTTATTTATTTAATGTATATGATAGGTTTGAGAGTCTGTGTGTGAGATGTATATGAGAAGGTATGTGTGTGTGTATGTGTGTTTGTGTATGTGTGCCTATGTGTTTGTGTGTGTATGTACATTAATATCAGAGGGAAAATGGAATTATTCATCACATTTTATCTAGTAGATGCAGTCTTTCTTTTTGCTTCTGCTTCTGCATTGTTTATTCATATCATCAGGCCTGTGAGCCTCCCTGTGACTCTGCCTCTGTCTCCAATAGATAACATATGTGAGCTGCTCTTTGTACATGGATTCTTCAATAAAAATACCATCATTTTTACTCCTGAGCCTTCTTATTGACCACACACTTTTGCATATAGAACTCTCAGTTAAAAATAACAAATGTGCTGGGGTATGATGACACAGGCCTTTAATCCTAGAACTCAGGAAGCAGAATGATGCAAATATCTGAGTTCAAGGCCAGCATGGTCAAGAGAAAGTTCCAAGACAGCCAAAACTGTGTAGAGACCCCTATCTAGATAAAGGGAGCAGATGCAGATATCTACGGCTAAGTCTAAGGGAAGAGAGGAGGGATTATATGATCGAAGGAGTCAATATCATGATGAGAAAACCCATAGAGACAGCTGACCAGACCTACTGGGAGCTCACTGACTCTGGACTTACAGCAAGGAAACCTCCATGCCCCCTGAATGTGGAGACAGCTGAATGGCGTGGGCAGTATATGGGGCCTCTGAGGGTGGGACAGGAATTTATTCCTAGTGCATGAACTAGCTTCTTGGAGCCCATTCCCTCCAGAGGAACACTTTACTCAGCCTTGATAGTTGGGATAGGTAGCAGTTTGATTCTATATATCACACACATCAAATAAATAGGTAATTTAGGTGATTTATATATCTTAAACTTCAACTATAACATTGGAAGTTCTTACCATATCTAAGAAATAGATAGCAGGATATGGTGGGAAAGCTGGAGAATGACAGGGAACAGGGGCGGAAGAGCAGTAGTGATTATGTTAAAAATTTAAATGAAAAAAATTGTCAAAAAGAAAATATATCAGTTAGATGTAGTACATCTTGGGAAAATAACACTTGTAGAGAAAAATCCATGCACAGAAAAATTAATTTTAGAAACAATTAAAGAAAACCAGGTCATACATAGATGTACTCCTTTTATAGTAAATTACAACATGTCTCATGTAGATGATAGAAACTAAAATACAAATGAGTTGAGTGGTCTTCTGCATATATTTCTACCAATATAAAATCATAAATCATTAATGAAATCATTGATTTTGAGGGATCATCTTAATTGTCTTCAGTGTCATGACTTCTCAAATCATTACTTGGCTGATTAAATAATATTTACATGATAGTTCAGTAAAGTATAAACAAGCATTCTATAATTTTTCATATTACAAATTTCTCAAAGCTTCTAGTTTGTAATATGTAATATATTAGAATTTAGGAAAATATGTTACTTTGAATGTTTCAGTACCTTCATTTATTCAATAGTGGAAAAATAAGAACTTACATGGAAGACTTAAATTCAGTAAAATAATTTTGTCTCATTTCTCAAAACAGTGTTACCCAGTTCTTGAACAAATTATCCAATAACTATATAGAAAATTTTCATCTTGCTCCTTATTTATTTTCAATAATTATTAACACATCTTTTAACGAATTGCTAGCAATACTACCATTATTTTCTTATCTAGTCTTTAAAAAATCTTTTTTATATTAGGCAATTTATATCATATCTTTATGTTAAGACCATGCTTATATTAGAATATACAAATTCTTACTATTTCAAACTTACTACTTACTATTTAATTCCCCTCAATGGTCCATTTTCATTGAATATGCTACACTTCCAGATTTTTTCCTCTGTAAATGAGAGATATTTTATCATCTAGTGTGTCTCTTTAAAATTTTAGCATGTTCTTTTTTAGTTAGTGATGTATAATATATTTATTAATTTTCCTTAAGATATAAGGACTTGGGATTATTTTATCTCTATTCCCCTCCTGTTAAATGAAGATATTTTCACTAGTGTATACACAGAATTTTAATTGAGTACAAGAATATTACTAAAAATGTTAATAGGAACATTAAATACTACATCTTCTCAAGAAAGGACAGCTGTTAAGTTTCATCAGAAAAGTAACTTAGCATAAGATCAGGAAATACATGCTTATTTCACCAACTGAGACACATTAATTTTTTAAATACAAATATCCTAGAAATACTCAATAGAATTATCTCACAAGTACTTGAAGTATCATTCCAAAAGACATGTTATGGTAGGTCCAATTAGTTTCTAATGCATGCAAAATATTTTAGGCAATTCTTTTCTTATTCAATATCTCAATACAGTATTATGTTGAATCTAACAAAGTATAATATACATATGTAAGCAAATATTTATGTGGACACAATTAAAAGATTTTAAGTTAAATTATTTTATAGGTTTAGTAACTTTTCAGATACATAGACAAATCTTAATATAAGTTTATTAAAATAACTTCTTCCCTTCATATTAATTTATGGAAATGGAAATTGATAACATATTTTAAAATTATAATATTGAAAATCCATGTACTTGGAAACAAACAAGTTATATCTCCATGTTTAAATAATCTGGTAAATGGAGGCTGTTGAATTTCCAGTTTCAAATGTGTTTCTGTACACATAATTAACAACATATAGATTCATGTAACTCTGAAGAACCTGAAAGAATGAAAAGTTTCAAGAATACAACAGATTCCTTGGTTGGTTTCTTTTGAATTTACAAGTGATTATTGTCTCAAAGATTTCACTTGATATTTAAAAATGTAAAATTTAAAGTTCCATGAAACAAAGATAAAATTAAGATGATTAACTCACAAAAGACTGTAAATACATTGTAAAAATCTGTCAGTAGAATGTTTAATAAGATGCCCAGATTGTATTGCATTCAACAAATTTCTTTTCATGTCTCTTCTACTATATCTCAAAATTACCTTTAAATGAAAGTTTTAAATTACTATATATTGACTTATAACAGCACAAATTTCAGCATTTGATAAGACAATAAAGGTAAAGTGGTAAAGAGAAAATAAAAACTTTCATATATGTTTGAATCTTGATATTGAAAATGATATACTATATCCATAGAAAGCATAAAGACATTTTTCTATGCACATAATTTTAATGAAGAGTTTATTATTTAGTAACTTACAACTTTCAATAGTTGATTACATATTAAATGTAAGAAATATTAAAGTATATACCTCATAATGTTACATGCTTTCAATTGAAGATTCTCTGTTGGCTGGTGTTATCAGAAAAACTGAAAACTTTCTTGTATTCACTATTTACTATAATTTTGTAACTGAAGTATTTTAAATAAGATAAAATAACTTGGAAATATAAGATAGTTATGCACAAAATTACAGTGTTGTGTGAAGACTTTTATATGTGTTTATTTAAAGCTATTATAAAATTTGGATGTATTAAGATACATTCTGCTGAGATGGGATGACACTAACACTGGACATGCTATATCAGATACATTCTTCTTTTGTAGCTATATTAGAAATTATTTAATTATTATTTCAACTGAATAAATGTAATCTAGAGTTAAGATATTTAATCATGCTGTATAAGAGCCATTTTACTTTACATTTATGACATAGGTTAGTAAAACTGACACATTTAAATTGTTTTAGAAAAGAACTTTGGGGAAGTATTCTGTACTTTTTTTGCAGTTATTCATTTTCTTAAATGTGTTTTTCTGATAAAATTTGAGTCTTTAAAGATTTAAGCAATTTAGAATGAGTTCTGAATGTACTTATTACTGTTAATATATAAGACTCTTTGTGAATATCCATGGCTGGCATCCAAGGTGTATATTACTAAAATTATATGGAATACTATAATTATCAATGTGACCAGTGTGATAGTGGTAAAAGTAAATAGCTCAGAGCTCATTTTTATTTTATTTTTAATCTCTCTCTCTCTCTCTCTCTCTCTCTCTCTCTCTCTCTCTCTCTCTCTCTCTCTCTCTGTTCACTGACCAGGAATTGAACCAGGGCCACAACAGTGAGAGTGCAGATTCTTAACCAGTAGACTAAGTCAGAAATATCCACTTACAGCCTAAAAAAGTTTTTAAAAAGGGTTTTAACACAGAGACTGAGCCAATACAACATCCAAATTGTATAGACAAAGTGGGTCACTATACTAAAAAAAAAAAAAGCGGGACTTCTGGGTCATACTCAAAATGGCGCCAATGAACTGGTAGCAGGCAGTATAAGCTACAAATAGGCCAGTTCCTAAAATCTCACAAAAGACTCAATAACATGTGATTGATTTAAGGTTTACGTTTATTTTGAACAAAAAAATAAACAAAGACAGTTTCTTAGTAACAACATTTTCTTGAGTCTGCTCTCTTTGCTGGCCACGAACAGAGATGAGTCCCTTTAAGAAAATTTACTGATTCAACTTTATCTGCAAAAACTATGCAGCTCTTTAAGAGAATATATTTTAAAAGCTCTTCTAATTAAAAGATAATTAAAGATTCACAACAAAACAGATTCAGATTTAAAAAAAACTGTAAACGGATTACAATGTGTATAAAAGACACATAGGCTTCAAAAAGAAAAGAAAAAAGATAAAGTCTTTAAAAATAAAATAATAAAAATATAATAAGCCACATAAAGATAATAAATAGACACAAAATCTAAATTTTGGTTGTTATTGTGTTTTCTTCTAATTTTTATCTATTAATAAGATAACTACAAAGAGCCAATAAATTACAAATACAAAGGCTACTAAGTTAAACAAAAATATATATTTTAAAAATAATTTGATTTTAAAATTTGTGTCTAAAGATTTATTGCTTTGAAAGAGTTCTGCTTTTGTTTCCACAAAAGATGAGAACCTGTAAATTGCTTCCAGACAAATATGGTTTCATCAACCAAGACCCCCTAAAAAAATCTCTGATCAAAAGAGATGGCCATATCAGCTTCAAAATTACAGAATATGATCCAGTCTCAAGAACTCATGAGATTTTCAATGCCCTATAATCAACAAAAAATAATAATAAAAAACTATGCCCAAATTCCCAAAATATTTTTTATAAATGTTTGTTTTCATTATAAATAGTTAATAGTAATAGTCAATCTCTTTCTAAAAAAGAGATACAATATATAAATAATTTTTTAAAAAGTTAAATTACTAAATTTACTTAGATCAAAAAATCAGCTGTTAATCTCAAAATGTTTTACATTGATATGATTTTAGTTTATTGATAAAAATTTAAGGTCAATTCTCTCTCTTATGCTATATATGTTTTTCTACTCTTATTTAAGATATGATGTTTATATAACAGATTTAAAATTATAACATATAATTAAAAATGCATGTTAGTTAAATTTTTAGGTATACAAAAATATAATTCAATTAAATAAATAATCTTCAAACACTTCTAAGACCTACAAAATATAGCACTTAAAATGTTTTAAGAACTTAAGCTTGTCTAGAAGGACAGGTCTGCTCCTGGCAACACCAATTTACTTCAAAAGAAAAATAGGCATCAAAGAAAATCCATATAAAGATTAGTTTCTTTGTGACATCAGTTAGCCACTAGACATATTCCTGTTCTTGACAATATGCTGTTTAAAGTAGACATACAGGTTCCCTATGAAAGTGACCTTTGAACTTTGGCAAAACAAGCCAAGATGGTTCTTCAGGTTCCTGCTTTGCGAAAAACTGTCAGACATTCTTCAAGACCCCCCAAAAAGCAACTAATAAATAAAAAGAGCAGATTTCTTGCTTTACTAAAATAAAAAGAGACTCTGGGCCTATAGGCTAAAGATAGATGCCCCAACTTTATATAAAAAAAAAAAAACTTTGAGTTACTGTCCCGACAGATAAGTATCATTTCTCTCATTTCTAGATTTTAAAAGTTGCTTGCACTTCCGCTTTACTTGGGTAAATATCCTTCTATAGTCTTTAATGTGGTTAAAGATTAGGTAGTTATAGATATGGTTTTTCTTAGTTTTAAAAGATATATTAGATATTAAACTTTAGATTCATAAAGATAAGATAGGTGACAAAATATTTTCTTTGATTTTGCTAAATACAAATAGACTAGATATTATAACTATAATTCTTGCTTGATGGCTATTTTGTTATATGTAATTTTGCTATGTTAAAATTAAAACTTCCTTTTTGATTAGACAGAAAGGAGAAGGTGATGTGGGAATGTCTTTCTATATACTGTAAATAGCAATCTTTAAACAAAAGAGCCGTTTTGGCCCATGACAGGCACCATTGAAAAAGTAGTAGGAGAAATCAGAGCATAGATAGGAGAAGCAGAGCGGAGTCAGACAGGCCAAGCCCAAAGTACAAAAAAGAAGCATGTAAGGAACACAGGTGAGCCACGGGCTATGCGGCAGATAGATTAATAAAACTGTGATGAGTTAAGATGTAAGAACAAACTAACAATGTGCCTAAGCCATAGGCCAAACAGCATAAAGTTAATATAAGTGTCTATAATCATTTCTAGGGGCCAAAACAGTGAGAGGAGGCTAAGGGGTCCAGGGTTATAAATCTGTGAGTCTAGACCTCTGGCCACCCAAGTCTAAAAAACCTCATTATAACACACACCTACCCTATATCAAAGTCCTTTCACTGTCTTTAAACAATGGACTGCCACAAATCAAGAAACACACACACTCAGACACAGACTCATACATACACATACAGATACACACATACACTCAGACACACACAGATACACACATACACTTAGACACACACTCGTGCGCACATGCACACACACATACACACACACACTCAGACACAGACTCATACAAACACACAGATACACACATACACTCATACACACACACATGCTCATATGCACACACACTGACACACACACATACACACACACCAAAACATACATAATCACAAAATTGGAAACCACAGTACATGAGCAAGGTCTGTAAGAAAGAACACACAAACAAACAAAACAAAAACAAAATCAGCAGAGCAATGTGAAATACAATGTAAATAAACATACCACTGAGGTCATTTTGTATTGACCATCTACTGTTGGGAATGGAGCCTGCTCTGACATGTATACTGCCAGTGATATCCAGTGCTACTCCACTGGAAAACAAGATTTTTTTTTCTTTTGAAAAGAGATATTGCATTGATTAGAGATGGGTGCCTGTTTCTACCTCCATCCCCCTCTTGACAGTGATTCTCCTCCTTATCCTGTGCGGGTTCTGAGAGTGAAGCCTTAGTCTCTATGAATTCATAAGGTTATGCTATGAGAACATTGTTTCCTTGGAACCACCCAATTGCCCTTGCCCTTACAATCTCTTTGCTTCTTCTTCTGATACATGAGGAGAGGAGATTGACGAAGGCATCCCAGGTGGGCTGAGATTTCCAAGAGGTTCACTCTCTGGCTATTATTGTTCAGATTGGGGTTTTTGTGTTTGTGCCCACTTACTGAAAAAAAAAAAAAAAACAAAAAAAAAACAACAACAACAAAAAACTTCACTGGTGATGGCTAGCAAGGCTCTGTTTTATTAAGATAGCAAAATGTTACTAGGAGTCATCTTATTTCTGTATTCTTTTAGCAGAATTATAGTTTTGGGGTTTCTCCTATACCAAGTATCTAGTCTCAATTTCCTGACCACATGAGTGTGTTACATGTTGGCTTCATTTCAAGGATATGGTCTTAAATTTAGTCAGGAGTGGCTGTTTACTCCCATTCTGTGCTACTAGTCCATGAGCATATTTTACAGGCATGACACTGCTGTACATACCTGAGTTTATATTTGGGTTGATGGTTACCTTTCTTTTCTGGTAGCATGATAGAATACCCACCAGTACCATAATCACTAGTCAGTAAGGGTAAAAGCTAAATAGTAGGTACCAGCTGGAATTCTCCACGTTAATTGAGATATGTAAATGTTATCTTCAGGATTAGTGACTTGCAACAGTTTACAGACAACAACCAGAGGTTTTGGCAGTAACTTAAAATGTTTGGGGAGTTGCAATTGTGCTCTGGTATCCATCAACTCAAATATATGTACACTCTTGGCCCAGGAAGTTTTGCTGGTTGTAAAAGATGTCCAATTAAAACATTGTCTCTCATGCTATTTGGTGATTCCATTTGGAATTCTCTCACATATGTATATACCTTAGTAAGATTTTAAAATTGTACATTTTCATAAGACTCTTCAAATCACCCTTAGTAACTATTTCACCTATATGAAGAGCTATATTCATTTTTGCTGTAATTGTTGCTTTATTTTTTTGTTCTTGCCATTTTAGATTTTTGTTTTGTTTTATTCTTTTCCCTCAATTCTTTAATGGCGTTACACTCAAACCCTAAGTGGTCACAGAGAAACTAGCTAGACTCATTACATCAATGGATGCCACAAAAATAAAAACAAAAGAGGATTGAGAACGGATGAAGGGTGAAGCATCCTTAAGGAGAAAGGGAAAATCTAAGTTATACAAATGAGCGTATTTCATGTACATTTTATGAAATTCTCCAATAAAAATATAATTAAAAATATAAAATATCTTTTAGGTCAAAAACAAGATACTTAAAAAACAAGTTGAATGTATTTTCTTTAATATAACTTGAATCTAACTGTATTTAGAAGTGCAACATCTCTTCGCATAAAAAGTCATTTCAAACACATTAATAATATGAACATTTATTAAAGTTTTTATTTACATAAATTTTATCTACTTTATAAGCTAATGAACAAAATAACAACTTGACACCATGTACTAAATCAAAAGATAAATTGAAGGAGATGTGCGGTTTTGCCTTCCTGATGAAACTCACACATGATAGATGTAATGTCAAAGAATTATAATAAATGCAACATCTAATACACTGTTAATTCTACCTGATATGTGATATACCAAATTAAGAAAGATATTTTTATACTGTAATTGCCAATAAGCCTTTCTTGAATCCATTGACTTTTATAAATTATAAAGAGCACGACCCAGAGTTGTTCATATAGGGTAATTTCTACATAGGATTGGAGAGAGAGGAACAGCATTATTTAAACCAATCTGCTCTCAGTAAATTTTAGAGAGAAATTCCATATATACACAATGCCTATGAAGGCATTGGTTATAAAAACATATAAATAATTTTTACTGCATGTGTATTTAGATGTTGTATTAAATATAGATTTTATAAATTCAGTGGAAAATTCATTTTCTCAATCCATACTTTCTGTCATAGAAGCAATATCTATAAATGACAAAATATATTTCATCATTTATCTAAAATGTGATATGCTCTACTTATACTAAATATAATCATATTTTAAAATACGCTTTGATTTTATATCACATTTATGTGTTCTGCCAGAACATACTACAACATCATTAGACACATGCTAAGTATAACAGGACAGATGCATTAATAGGAAAATTTTCTAGGTCTTATATTACTTTTAACAGGATATTTAAAACTAAAGAATGGTTTTCTTAATGTTCTGTATGACTTTATAAAAGTCTGTACATGCAATCTGAGAATTAATATTGTTCAAGTTATTGGTAAATATCACAAAATAAAGGTGAATGAAAATTATGTTTGATATGTTGCTTCTACTGAATAGAATGACAACTTATATACATTATTTTGTCTCATAACTGTGGGAGTTCTGGTAGAAAACAAATAAAATACACAATATTCCAAGGAGGTTAATTATTGGTGTTGTACATATTCATAAAAATTTATTTTTCTAGCAGCAATATAAGGTAAATTAAACAGATTTTCCATTATAAATTTAATTTAAAAATTAATACTATTTGTATTCTATCATTAGTTTTAGGTTGACAGATTTTTTATATCTCAACACTATAGTCTTTGCAGTTTCCTTTAACTGTGACTTTAGTCTTTTTATGAGTTCTTTGTTTTGCTATCAACAATGAAATGATTTTAATATGTTGAGGATGTGAAATACATAAGCTTATTCAAACTGGAGCCTACTGATAGGCATCATCTTTGTTATCATCATCATTTTCATCCTCATCATCAAGACAATGAATAGTTTCTGAGATGTAAAAATGTCAAAGATACATAAAATTGTGATAAGTTATCAAATGTTTAAATAAAGTAAAGTCTACAGTGTTTGATTATAAAATAGAAATGAAAGTGACCTTATTTTAATCACAATGAGATAAAATTAGAATGTGATTGCACTCTAATAGGGCACTTAATTTATTCTACTAAACTCTAATTCAACAATTAGTATGTGATCAAAAGCAATTGCAAGTGTCATTCATAAAAAATAAAAGACTCCACTGTGACAACTGAACGTTTTGTTCAGCAGTATCTAGCACAGAGATGTACTATGTTCTTGGGAAAAGGAAAGAACTATTTGGCTCAAGTCTCATACTTCCCAGTTCAAATACTTTTTTCCAAAGTTCTTATTTCTTTCATGCCTAATAAATTCTTTGTATTTAGCATTCTAATTATGAATTTAATTTCACAGAGACATAATAGCAATACGAGTTCCCTTTGCATATAGGATAAACATTATATTTTGAGATACAAAATATTAATAAAATATAAATTAGTGTTATTTTTTATTCTTCACTTGCTTTGTTGTTGTACTTTCAAAGAGCTATCAGTTTCTATTTATAAATGTATTATTTGTTTATACATGGAAAACACACACACATAAATATGCTTTCAAATAGTTTTGTTTTATGTATTCCATATTGCTAAAAAACATATATCTTATGTAAACTCACATATAATTTATATAAACACCTATTTGTGTTTATTTATTTGAAAAATTTAAAAATAAAAACAATATGATAAAGTTTATATTATGATTAGCTATGTTTTATGGACTTCACAAGTATTGGAAAGACACTCATACTCTATTAAATATGACTTCATCCCTGTAAGAAACTCTTTGTTGTGAGATGTATGTAAAGCAAGACATGGGAGAACTCTAATTTTATTTAGACTTTTATTAACACATTGTGAGTATATAGATAATAAACTAAATAAAAGTACTGAACAGATTTAGTGACCATGGTAGTTAATATGAAAAAAATCAAATTTCCCAGATGGAGCAAACTGTTACTCCTCAATGGGTCCTGAACCCTAGTCTAATGAGGGACTCAAAGGTCCAGGACAGGAAGTTGCTTATGTTGGCTTGTGCAGCATGTAATTAAGATTCCATGATTAATAATTAATCATTTCCTGTGGCCAGAAAAATTAATTATGTGTTCTACTATATTCTGTGAACACACAGAAATTGAATTCAAAATTTAAACCTATACTAGCCTTGTACACTTTTACAGCTGAATGTGAATAACTCAGATATAGATATCAATTATTTAAATATTTCATTCTGAAATTTTTAAATGCACAAACCAGAGCTTAATTATTATCAATTGAATAATGTACCTATGTAAAAAAATAAAATGAATGCAAAATTATATAACATTCAACTAAGGAACTGTACTACATGTTCTACACATATAAGATTTTCAATAATTGCCATTCAATATTGGTTAAATTGATTTAAATATTATATTGAATATGATATTGAATCCTGTCCTCTGGTGCATAAAAAGTCATTTTTTACTTCTCATTTGACTATTATTTCATCCTTTCTCCAATTACTCAAGATTTTATATGATCCAAATAAATAGTTGCGTATATAAGTAGCAGTACTTCAAGAAGACTATGTCCTTGGTGATTTATCAGGAAATTTTGTTAACTCAGAAGTATGAATCATAGGTCACTGGGCTCAAAAGCAAAGCTGGATATTGTACAAGCAGAGATATTTCATGCTGAATCTGTCACAATTTTATCAAACATCAATGGAATTTATTCTCAAAACCTTTTTCTATGGACTATCTTCTAAATATATTATTTGAAACCAATAACTTCCATTTAATGGTTTCAATATTTAAACTTTGTAAATAGTGAATGTAATTTTAATGTTAATTATTATTGTTACTCTATTATTGGTATTATATAGTATGCTTTACTAGGCCCCTAATTTACCCAAGGCTTATAACTGGAAACTTTACTTGCTTAATGGATTTATTATTCACAGTCAAAGAAACGGACAAGTTCTTTCAAAAATCTCTATCTAATCCTTAATTAAACTCGGGTTTGTAAAAGGTACAAACCTATGCCCTTCTATGCCCTTCCCTCCAATGGTTTTCTGCAATCACCTTCATTTCTTCCCAACTTTATGCGATAGTTTTTCAAGCCATCTGAGTTTACCTGATGCTACCAAATGTACATGGGTATAAGAAAAATGACTCATGGTGAACCTGCATTGCTGAAGAATGTTAGTAAGCAGGGGAATTTTACAAATATATTTATAAATATAAATATATAGTATAGGTCCATGGTAGAATGATAATAGTAGGTTCTCACTCATTTTGTATGATCTATTCAGTCACAGTCACCAGTTTTGCTCCAGTTCATGGTACTAGCCATGTGCTCCCTATTATAGAGTAAACCATAAATTTAACCAAAAAAGTTGAAAGTGACTCTCATGATATTAGTGCCAGTATTGTGTTTGTGGGTGACACTTACCACCTAGTAACATAAAAGTAGAAAGAAGGGAGCTTCCTCAACAGTGTCAACATTATATTTAAATTTTCTTACTCACAAGTGTGTTATTTTCATCAATACAAAATTACCTTCAAGTTCTATAATGCAATCAAAAGCATTGGTAATAGCCTGCAACATTTGAGGTCTCTAGGTCTTGACTCGCTAATAGTTCTGAAAGACATAACTAATACATGCACTGTATTTTTCAGTTGATAGACTATGAATAACTTAGGAGTAACTAACTATTTAGGTCATTATGAAATATCCAATAGTCTACTTTATTGCGGATAATATTTATATTAATTTATGCTCAAATTTGAAATACAAATATGGAAAATAAGATCACTTTATTATTTTTAATATTTTAGTAATTTTTTATAGTTAAAATTTGTTCACACTCCACTGTTTCCTCTCACTCCTCTCTTCATCCTGCCTCAGCATCTCCATCTCTTTCCCTCATTCATTCCCCAGGGAGGGCATGGAACCATTCAGTTCAGTCGAGCATATCAAGTTGAGGTAGGTCCGAGTCAATGCCCCCAGTATCAAAGATGATTTAGGTGTTGCTCTGTAGGGAATGGATTTTGAGAAGCCAGTTTGTGCACCATGGAAAAAACTCTGGTCCTACTGCAAGAGGTCCCACAAACTGTCTATGCCATTCAACTGTCATCTACATTCAGAGGGTTTACTTCCTTTTCATGAAGGTCCGTTAGCCATTATTTCAGAATCAGTGAGCTCCCAGTAGAGCTCATCACAGTGAGCTCATCAGTTTCTGGATGAAGATTCTATAATTACAGTTAGGGTTGTCATTCATTGATTATGGGATAAATCCTGTTCAGGCACCCTTGCCAATATTGCTGGGAGTCCTATCCAGGGACACCTGTGGGTTCTTGGATGCTTCCCTAGCAGCATCTCTCTCTCTTACACCTCAAAGGCTCTCTCTATCAAGATATCGATTTCATTGTTCTCTCTCTGTGTTTCTCCTCCCACTCAACCATTTTACTGTCTCATGATCTCTTTCCATCTCCCCTTGCTCACTCCCCCATATGATCCCAACTTACTCAGGAGATTGTCCCTATTTCCCCTTCCAAGGAAGATTTGTGGATGTCTCTCTTATGTTCCTCATGTTACCCTTTTATTTGTGGTTTGTAAATTGTAGACAGGTGATCCTATGCTTTATGTCTAAAATACATCTATGAGTGAGTACTTACCATGTCTATGTTATGAGTCTCTGTTACCTAACTAAGGATGATACTCAACAGGTCCATCCATTTGCCTGCAAATTTCAAGATGTCACTTTTTAATGCTTACTAGTATTCCATAACATGTTAGACAATTTTTTTAATTCATTCTTCAATTGAGGGACATCTAGATTGTTTCCAGGTTCTGGCTATTATGAATAATGTTGCTATGAACATAGTTGAGCTGATGCTCTTGGTGTAAGGATGCACATTAATTGGGTATATGCCCAATAGTTGTATTGCTGAATCATTAGGGAGACTGATTCCTAGTTGTTTGAGGAGCCGTTGTACTGATTTCAAGGGTGACTGTACCAGTTTACTTTCCCAGCAGAGGAAGAGTGTTTACTTTATTCCACATCCCCTACAGCATAGGATATCATCTCTTTTTGTGATCTTATCCATTTTAATAGGTATAAGATTGTGTCTCAGAATTGTTTTGATTTGCATTTCTCTTAAGGCTAAGGATGTCGGACAATTACTTAAGTGCGTTTCAGTCATTTGTAATTCTGTTGAGAATTCTCTATTTAGCTCTGGATGGCATTTTTAATTCTATTATTTGGGACTTGGTCTCTAGTTTCTTGAGTTCTTATACATTTTAGAGATCAGTCCTCTGTTAGATTGGTGAGGTCTTTTCCCAGTCTTTAGGTTGTGGCTTTGTCTAATTGACTATGCTCTTTGACTTACAGAAGTTTCTCAGTTTCAGGAGGTCATATTTACTGATTGCTGTTCTTAGTGTCTGTGTTACTGATGTTATATTTAGAAAGTGATCTCCTGGGCCAATGCATTTAAGTGTACTTCCCACTTTCTTTACTATTAAGATCAGTGTAACTGGAATCGTGTTGAGGTCTTTCAGTCCACTTGGACTTGAGTTCTATGCAGTGTGATAGACATGTATCTATTTGCATTCTTCTACTTACAACCATGCAGTTATGCCAACACTGTTTACTGAATATGTATAATTTTGAATTCTTTGTTCAGAAATCAGGTGTTCATAAGTGTGTGGATTAATATTGGGTATTGGGTTAGAGTTTCTCAATTAACAAGTCTGTTTATATGCTAGAACAAAGCTGTTTTTATTACTGTAGCTTTTAGTATAACTTGAAGTGAGGAATGGTGATACCCCCTGAAGTTCTATATTGTTTAACTTATTCTTTATTTAAAATAAAGTCTTATTTATATTCATGTATCATCCTGCTCCCTCTCCCTTCTCTACTCCCATATCCACCTCTAGTCAGCCTTCAGCCTTCCTCATTCTAATCCCCCTCATTCCCTTCCCCCAAAAGGCAAAAAGTCACAAGGTGGATCACCTCAGTGTGGCACATCCACTCCAAAATCCTTGTCCAAATATCAAAACTGGATTAGGTGCTCCTCTGCAAGGAATGGGTTCAAAGGTATCCTGACTGATCCCACCCCTTGTGGCTCCACATACCACTCATTCCAGGCAAAAGTTGCCTACCATTGGAGTGCCTAGCTCCTTTTCCAGATGGTTACCCAGTGACTGTTCTTGATTTAATGAGCTCCTCCAGAGTTCCAGCTAGCCATGACTGTGGGGATTTTCCTCATAATCCCTATCCCCTTGCTCATACAGACTCTCCTCTTCTGCTCTCAGCTAGACCGGCAGCTCAGCCCAGTGCTCAGCCATGGATCTCTACTTCCACCTCTATTTATTGTTGGATGTAGGTTCTGTGATGACAATTCAGGTGGTTATTCATCTGATTAGAGGGGAAATCCTGTTTAGGGACCCCCCTCACTATTGGGTCGAGACTTGCCAAGGGCATTTTGTGAGTTATTGGAGATTTCCTTAGCACCCAGTCTCTTTCTAACCCCACACTGACTTCCTCTATCAAGATATCCATCTCCTTTTTTCTCCTTATTTTCTGTTCCTCTCACTCAACCATCTCATTTTCTTATGATTTGTTTCCACCTCTTCTTGGTTGCAACCTGTTATGATTCCAGTTTTCTAATGTGATCTTCTCTATTTTCTCTTCCTAGGGGAATTTGTAGATGTCTCTCTTAAGTTCCTTCTGATCCCAAGTGATTCAGGGATTGTGGTTTACAGCTTGGGTATTCTTTGTTTTTTGTCTAAAGTCTATTTATGAGTGAGTATATCGCTTGCCTATATTTCCTGGGCTTGTGATACCTCGCTCAGGAGGATATTTTTGAAATCTGTCCATTTGCCTATAAATTTTAGGATGTTGTTTTTTTGTTTGGATGATTGTTTTTGTTTTGTTTTTTTTTTCTTAACTGCTGACTAGTACTCCATTGGGTAGACATACCACAGTTTGTTAATCCATTCTTCAGTTGAGGGGCAACTAGGTAGTTTTTAGGTTCTTGCTATTATGAATAATGCACATATGAACATAGTTGAGCTAATGCCTTTTCGATAAGACTGTGAATCCTTTGGGTATATTCCCAATAGTAGTATTGCTGGATCCTTGGAAAGATTGATTCCTGGTTTTTTGAGGAACCACCATACTGGATTTCAGAGTGGCTATACAAGTTTACAATCCCACAAACAATGGAGGGGTGCTGCCCTTGTTCTGCATCCTTTGCAGCATAGGCTGTCATCTGTGTTTTTGATCTTAGCCATTCTGACAGGTGTAGGGTGGTATCTAAAAGTGATTTTGATTTGCATTTCTCTGATGGCTAAGAATGATGAACAATTGTTTAAGTGCCTTTCTACCATTTGTAATTCTTCTGTTGAGAATTCCCTTTTTTAATCTCTGAACCTCATTTTTAATTGGATTATTTAGATTTTGGGGCTCTATTTTCTTGAGTTCTCTATATATTTTCAAGATCAGTCCTCTGTCCTACATAGGGTTGGTGCAGATCTTTTCCCATTCTGTAGACTGTTGTTTTGTCTTATTGACTGTGTCCTTTTCCATACAGAAGCTTCTCAGTTTCAGGAGTTTCCATTTGTTGTTTCTTGTTTTTTGTGTCTGTGCTATTAGAGTTATATTCAGGAAGTGGCCACCTGTGCCAATGTGTTAGAGGGTGTTTCCCATGATCTCTTCTATCAAGTTCAGTGTAACTTGGTTTATGTTGAGGTCTTTGATCCACTTGGATTTGAGTTTTGGGCAGGGTGATAAGTTTGGATCTATTTGCATTCTTCTGCACACTACCATCCAGTTATGCCAGCACCATTTGTTTAAGATACATTCTTTTTTCCATTGAATATGTTTTTGGCCTCTGTAAAAAAGATCAGGTGTTTATAGGTATATGGGTAAATGTTAGGGTCTTTTACTTAATTCCATTTATCCATAAGTCTGTTTTTATGCCAGTACCAGGCTGTTTTTATTATGGTAGCCTTATGGTATTTCTCCAAAAGTTCTTTTATTGAGCAGGTTTGGCTTGGCAATCCTGTTTCTTGTTTGTTTTTCCATATGAAGTTGAGTAGTATTCTTTTTACGTATGTGAACAATTGTCTTGGTATTTTATAAGAATTCCATTGGATCTGTAGATTGCTTTCAGTAAGATTGCCATTTTTACTATGGTAATTTCCCCTGTCTAAGAACATGAGAGATCTTTCAGTTTTTTGATATCTTCTTTATTTTCTTTCTTCAATATCTTAAACTTCTTTTAGTACAGGTCATTTACTGCTTTGGTAAAATTACCTCAAGATATATGTTGCTTATTTGCTGCTATTATAAAATTTGGTGTTTCCTTGATTTTTTTTTCAGATCCTTTATCATTTGTGTATTTGTCTACTGACATTTTGAGTTGATCTTGTATCTGCTATCATAATGAAGAAGGTGTTTATCAGCTGTATGAGTTCCCAGGTCGAATATTTTGGGTCACTTGTGTATACTATAATATCATCTGCTAATAATTATGGTTTGACTTCTCTTTTTTGAATTTGTTTGCCCTTCATCTCCTTTCATTCACTTATTGCTTTAGCTAAAACTTCAAGAACAATACTGAGAAGATACGGAGAGAGTGGACAGCCTTTATCCTTCCTGATTTTATTGGGATTTCATTGAGGTTCTTACCCTTTAGTTTGATGCTTGTTGTTAATTTCTGTAAATTGCCTTTATTATACATATTTTCCTGTATTCTTGATCTCTCCAGGATTTTTATTAGCAAGGTGTGTTGGATTTTTCAAAGGCTTTTTATGCATCTCATGAGATGATCATGTGTTTCTTTTGTTCCAGGTTGTTTACATGATTAATGATATTGGCATTTTTTGATATTTGAAGCATCCCTGCACCTCTGGGATGAAGTCTACTTGATCATGTGTAGTGATTTGTTATATATTTAATAAAATCTGTTTGTAATGGAAGAGAAGATATCTACCCACAATTAATCCAGGAGGACCAGAGAATGGTTACTCACTCCTTTATTCCCAGCATGGGTAAATATCAAGAGAGGTGACCTATGATTTAAATCCCAGCAGATCTGAGTTTGAGGCCAGCTTGGTTTGCATAGGGAGTTCAAGGCTCCCTGGAAAGCAGTGGTGGGGCCATACCTTTAATCCCATTACTCCAGAGACAGAGATCTTTCTGTGTTTCTGTGAGCTCAAGGCTAACTGCCAAATAGTAGTAGCCTGTGTCTTTAATCTTAACCTGTGTATGAAACAACTGGGAGAAGAAGATATTTAAGGCAGGCATAGGCAGACAGATGGGGCGGTAGAAGCAACAAGGAACAAGGCTGAGGAAGCTAGAAGACAGCTGAGTGTGGTTTGACTATAGTGTTTCCTCTCTTTGATATTTCAGCCTTTCCCCAATATCTGGCTTTGAGTTTTCTTTATTTCAGCCAGAATTTATGTAACACTTGAATAAAGTAGTTGTGATAATCATAATGTTTATCTTATTATTTATTATTAATATTTTTTACTTCTGTTTTATTATTTAAAAAGTCAATTAATGTAAGTGCCAAGAAGAAGTCTTTAAAAATAATCAAATGAGTAAACACCCTAGTTGTCATCACTGAACCTACATCCAACAAAGAATAGAAGTGGAGGTGGAGATTCATGACTGAACACTAGGCATAGCTCCTGGTCCAGTTGAAAGCAGGAGAGGAGAGTCTATATGAGCAAGGGGATAGGGATTATGAGAAAAATTTTCACAGTGATGGCTAGCTGGAGCTCTGGGGAGATCACTGCATCAAGACTAGCTACTGGAGATCCACTGGGAAAAGGAGCTAGGCCCTCCAATGGTAGGCAACTTTTGACTGACATGAGCAGTATGTGGAGCCATGAGGGATAAGTTCAGACTGTGTTCCTGTTCGTGGGCTGGCCCCTAGGAACCCATTCCCAGCAGAGGAACACCTAACCAAACATTGACTTTGTGATGAGGAAATTGGACTTGCCTGGAGTGGATGTGCCACACTGAGCTGACCACCCTGAGACTTCTTGCCCTTTTGGGGAAGGGGATTGGTAGATGGGTAGGAGGGAGGCTGAAGGCTGACTGAGAGGAACTCGAGGAGGGAAGGGAGGGCAAGCAGGGGGATACACGGAAAAAAATACTTTCATTTTGAATAAAAGACATATATTTTTGCCACTTTTAAATATTCATATGTTAGAGACAGGCATTTTTTAATTTAAAGGCTTTTAAAATTATTCAAGTATTATATTTTCATCACATTCTTTTTTTTAAAGCTCTTCTTAGATATTTTCCCTCTGTAGCCACAGAAATTCAAGATTTTCTCTGTCTTAAAATACCCACCCACCTACCCACCCACCCACACACACACACACACACACACACACACACACATACACACACACACACACCCCACCACCAATGACAACACCACCATCAACATGGAGTTTATTTTATGTTGGCTAACTACTGAACATGAAGGCTGCTCTAGGACATTGTTGAAATTTTTAGCATCATTCCATTGAAGAAAACTGATTTTAACCTTCCAGATTTAAACTATTGAAGACATTTATTTGTGTCACTTTGATGATATTTTTGAACAGTTAACTCTTGGTCTAAAATTATAAAATGAAAGCAAAGAATTAAATAGGTTAATTCAATTGTGAGTATAATTGAACAATTGCATAGCAATGTCAAGGTTACATAATCATTTTTGAAATAAAATAATTCACCATACCACTTTTGGCATAAAACTTCATATTCTACTAAGTATATTATTTACTTTCATTACAAATATCTTTTATTTCTGGGTGAAATACTGAGCTTACACCTAATTTGTCTTAATATCATATGGGATATATATGATCACATATATTTAGTATCAAAAGTAATATAACTTTTTCATTTCTGGCCCAAGTGAATGTTCCCTAGCTCAAGGGTAGCACTGGGAGTTTTTTCCCTCTAATCCAAAGCTTCTCAACTATTACCTATTATGTTGTGATTTAAAAGAATAAAGAAAACACATTTTACATGTCTTCTATGTTGTTTAGATTTTTATTTGAATAGATATTCTAATAAGTAACTTCCATAAACCAAAACCTTTCATATATGCAACTCAATTTACTTTTGACTATAGAATTAGATTGCACAGAAATAACATTTGAATAGAGCATTTTATAATCAATATTGCTCAGTTTTCAACAACTGAAAAATATACTAGACTTTTATTATCTGTTTAGTGTCAAGCTTTATTGTTATGCAGTTTAACAGTAATTTACAAATGCAGTTTAAAATGCTATATGCATGCATGCATTTTCTAGTTTCACTAATGTATTTACTTCATTGTTGAAAAATATATATTATTATGCATAACATATTAAAGACTAATATTTTTCTTATTTCCTTAAGTCTGTTACAGAAAAAAAAATAACATACAGGAGTAGAAATAAAAGAGATTAAAAAAAGTGCATAAGTACTGTCCTTTGGATAAATTGATCCCTGTCTCTGCTTCCTTAAGATTTCCTTGATATTTTTTCTCCCGTGTCCTCATTTTTCTACTCTCAATTTGATTTAATTTGACACAGTGTATACAATATACTTTTCTAAACACATCTAAACTTTAAGCAATTTAAATTTTTCATATACTTTTTGGTATTCTACTAGTTCTCCTATAGAAGTTTAATTTTTCTCATGACATATGTCCTCTTTCTATATGAAGTGTTGAATTGGTGTTGTAGGTGAAAATACTTCGGTTTGTTTATTTTTTCCATAATACTGCATTTAGACGTCCGTGTGCTTTATTAAGTAGAGAAACACTACCCAGTATAAATTTATCTGTATTCTTTAATAATATTAATTTTAATTTTGAATGAAAATGTTGGAGCAAAACTTCAAGCCAGTCTAACAAAATAAATTACAAAATTGATTAAATTACCAAAACAACATCAATGTGGGCAAAGTTATATAGTGGTTCTGGTAGGGTTAATTGACAATTATATACAACTCAGATCCAAATGGGCAGAAAGGCTCAGTTGACAGATTACTTAGGTTATATGGTCTATGAGATGATTTATTTATTAATTTAGGGAGAAGTGTTTTGCCTGCTATAGAAGTGTTTTGCCCGGACAGGCGTTAATAGACTGATAGGAAGCTATCTATGCATGGGATTTTATGCAATTCAGTGTGTGGCTTCAATGAACGACTTCCGCATTGTTTCTCTTCTTCTAATTTCCTTCTTTGATGAACTGTGACTTGATGTAAGTCAAATAAATTTTCCCCTAAATTGACATTCTTACTTGTGTTTTTCATAGTAAAAGGAGAGCAGCAAAGAGTATATGGGAGGACTTGGAGGGAGGAATAAAAAGAAATGTAACTAAAGTACAGTATGAAAAATAAAAATAAAAAAATACTGATATAATAGCATGGACTATGTAATGTTTCAATGATTCTATATTTTTGCTATAGATATTTGACTTATTCTTTATATATGTGTATGTATTTGCATATATATGCTAAAATATATATTTTAGAGGAAATTTGTCATTCACCATAAAATGATTTTGAAGAGAGTTGTGGATGAAGAAATGCCAAACCATGGATATTAGGGAGTTCTGATACTATAAAAAATACTACTAATTAGGTAACTTATAGAAAACTATATTATTTTAGAGTTCCAGAGGTCAAAAGTCTGAATAACTTTTACTGGTAAAAGTCAGTGTAACATAAAGCATTGAAATCCATGACATAATTTTATGAAAAAAAAATCATCTCTCAGATTCTGGGCTTCTATAGTCAAACTTTAGTTGAGGATTTCTTCAAATTCAGTGGTCTAACATTTTCAGTTCTATTTCTGACTCTAATCACCAGCTTCCTATTTTACATTAAACTGACTTTAGCTGTAAAATAAGCTCTCCATATTATCTGCTTCCAATATCATTAATTTATATATATTTCTCTTTTAGGTTAGCAAATGCATGTGATGTAGTGATAAGAATCTACCTAAAAATTGTTACTTAAACAAAACCTAAAAACTGCAAATGAGCTTTCTGTATAAAATTCATGATAATTATCAAACATATACAGATGGAAAAATTAACACAGAATCTGTGTAACTAATGAGTGCCTATTGTGGGAGATTATGTTGTTACACTGTAAATAATTGTCCTACTCACTGGTTTAATAAAAAGCGCTGATTGGCCAAAGGCAGGCAGGAAGTATGGGTGGGACTATCAGACTAAGAAAAACTCTAAGAACAGGAAGTACAGAGCAGAATGCCAGAGAGAAGCCAGAAGAAGCAGAGGACAACTATGCTTCTCTAAGAAAAGGCACTGAGCCTCATGGCTGAACAAGAGACATGGGTTAGATGAAGTGTAGAGAGCTAGCAAGCTATATGCCTGGGTCTTAGGCTGATCAGCCTAAAACTATTGAAAACATCTGTGTGTCTCTGTGGGACTGTGGGACTGCAGGGCTGTGGGTCTGTGGGTCCTAAACCTTCAAGTTAGGCCCAAAACTCCTGGAACAGAATCCTCATACTACAAATGGTGCCCAACATGGGGCATATGCACAATATATACCCACATAAAGTCATAGAAAACTTAAAAATGGTCTAGAGCCTAAAGCAGCCTCTGAATTGTGTCTCCCATGTGAGCAGTGGTACAGAGACGCATGGTGAGGCACATGGGCTTGAGCTACAATTGTGGGCTTTTGGAGTGCAGCTTAAGTTGTAAAATGGCTTGTTCCTGAAATGTCACAGGATACTCAATATAAGCAAAAAGTTGTAAATGATGGATTTAAGGTTTCTGTTAATAAGTACAAAACGAGAATAGAGTCAAAGATGGCTTCTTAGTGTCGATGTTTTCTTGGATCAGTTCTGTTTGCCTGAGGCAAACTGAGGCTTGGCTTTTTTAACAGAAGCTTCCTGATTCAGCCTTAGAGGCAAAACACTTTTGAGTTTTTAAAGAGGCCCTGCTGCCTAATACTTAAATGGAGTTAATGAGCAGCAGATGGCAAAGCTTTACTTGGTAATTATATGGACCCTAAAATTCCCCAGAGTACCTGGGTTAAAAAGATAAATTCTATGAAATTAGACTAGGAATTGGGTGGAGCCATCCACCCATCCTACCAACCTTGAATCTTAGCAGATTAAAGGTGTGTTCAGAAATTGAAAGAAACAGAAGAATTCTTGGCAGATTAAAAGTATAGTCAGATGTAGTATGAGGTCTCTGGCCTGGACTTTCAGGCCTTCCTTAAAGGTTTTGGCCCACAGACCCACAGTCCGCAGTCCCGCAGTCCCGCAGTCCCACAGTCCCACAGTCCTTTCTTTAGAGCAGCATAGTTTGTCCTCGACTTCCTCTGGCTTCTCTCTGGTGCTCTTCTGGCACTCTGCTCTCAGAGATTTTCTTAGTCTGGTAGCCCCGCCTACACTTCCTGCCTGCTTTGTCCAATCAGCTCTTTTTATTAAACGAGTGGGTGGGACAATTACTTATCATGAAACAACACAATACCCCTACATATCTCCTTTTCTCTTTAAAACAAAAGGAACTCCAATTCTAAAATTTTTCCCCCTTATCTATAACAGTTTATAAGCAACACTGTAAATAAACACAAACATCCATAATCCATGATTTGGGAATGTGGGCGTCTTTCTCTAGGCTACTTCCTGCTGAATGGGGATTCTGGCAATACCATAGGAATCCAAAGAAAAATGTAGGATTATGGACAAGTCTTTAGTGGAGTAGTCTATAAGGCTGGCTCACCTCAGCCAGTCTCCTTGAAATTCTTTTGGATTCTGGATTCAGAGCTCTGGAACTTCAACAGAGGTGCTCTGAAATGCTGAATCATCTGGTCCATCCATTTCCATTGGAGATTTTTCAGGGGGTCTTCCTCTATCAAACTTTATGTTCTTTATCCAGGAAGAAATCCACAGTCTTTCATTTTCTGTGAAAATAAAAGGAAAATCTCTTCTCCAAAGTAGCGTATATTTGCATTTCAATTTTAAAGTAAACTCATTTACAAAATATATAGATTGATTTACTCCAACAACATTTATAATAAATTGTCTTTTAGCAGCTTTTACTAAGTCATTTTCAGTCAAGAAGCTTAAAGATAAGACAGTAATATACAGTATCCAGACATTCTTTGTATTTTCCATCTTTACTTGGCTTTTATTTATTCATTTGTTTGTTTGTTTATTTATTTATTCTATTTCTTTAAAGACTTTCTCTACCTCTTTTTTCTTTCTTTATGCCTATGTATATATATTTTCAAAACACTCTTTACCACTTAGACTTTTTTTTAAAAAAAAACTGTCTTTACTGTATATTTATTTCTTAACTTTTTCTGTCTCTGACCACACCTTTGCTTGTCTGGAGTGATTGACTCCACCCAGATTCTTCTATTTCTTTCTGTTTCTGAACACACCTTTAATCTGCCAGGATTAAAGGCTGGTATAATAGGTGGATGGCTCCACCCAGCTCCTAGTCTAATTTCATATAATTTATCTTTTTAACTCAGGTACTCTGGGGAATTTTAGGGTCCATATAATGACGAAGTCAAACTGCCATCTGCTGCTCATTAACTCTATTTAAGTATTAGGCAGCAGGGCCTTTTAAAAGACTCACAAGTATTTTGCCTTTAAGGCTGAATCAGGAAGCTTCTCTTAAAAAAGGCAAGCTTCAGATTGCCTCAGGTAAAGAGAGCTGATCATGACAACATCGACACTAGAAAGCCATCTTTAATTCTGTTCCCTTTTTCTTCTTATGAAGGTAAACCTTAAATAAATCATTTATAACTTTTTGCTTATATTGAGGGTCCTGTGAGACTTCAGGAACCAGACATTTTACACCTTAAGCTGCATTCCAAAAGCCCACCATTGTAACTCAAGCCCACATGCCTACCAGGGCGTCTCTGTACCATGGCTCACATGGGAGACACAATTCAGAGGCTGCTTTGGGCTCTAGACCATTTTTAAGATTTCTGGGGCTTTATATGGGCATCATTATCCCACATTGGGCTGCCATTTGTAGTATGAGGTTTCTGGCCTGGACTTTCAGGCCTTCCCTCAAGGTTTTGGCCTGCAGACCCACAGACCTGCAGTCCCACAGTCCTTTCTTTAGAGCAGCATAGTTGTCCTCGGCTTCCTCTGGCTTCTCTCTGGTGCTCTTCTGGCACTCTGTCACAGAGATTTTCTTAGTCTGGTAGCCCCACCTACACTTCCTGCCTGCCTTTGGCCAATCAGCTCTTTTTATTAAACCAGTGTGTGGGTGGAGTCAATCACCCTAGACAAACAAAGATATGGTCAGAGACAAAAAAAAGTTAAGAAATAAATATACAATAAAGACAGATTATTTTTTTAAAAAAATAGCCTAAGTGGTTTAGAGTGTGTTGAGAATATATATACATAGGCTTAGAGAAAGAAAAAAAAGGTAGAGAAAGCCCTTAAAAAAAGAAATAGAGTATAATAAAAATAAATGAATGAATGAATGAATGAATGAATGAATGAATAAGCCATGTAAAGATGGGAAATACAGAGAATGTCTGGATACTGTTTGTTATTGTCTTATCTTTAAGCATCTTGACTGAAAATGTAAAAGCTACTAAAATACAGTTGATTATAAATGCTGTTGGGTTAATTCTACCTATATATTTTGTAAATGAGTTCACTTTAAAACTGAAATACAAAGATATGGTACTTTGGAGAAGAGGTTTTCTTTTTATTTTCACAGAAAATGAGAGGCTGTGGATTTATTCCTGGATAAAGAACATAAAGTTTGAGAGAGGAAGACGCCCTAAAAAATCTCCAATGGAAATGGATGGACCAGATGGCTCAGCATTTCAGAACACCTCTGTGAAGTTTCCTAAGCTCTGTATCCAGAACAATTTTAAGAAGACTGACTGAGATGAGCAAGCCGTATAGACTACTCCACTAAAGACTTGTCCATAATCCTACATTTTTCTTTGGATTCCTATCGGATTGCCAGCATCCCCATTCAGCAGGAAGTAGGCTAGAGAATGATGCCCACATTCCCAAAACATGGATTATGGATATTTGTGTTTATTTACAGTGTTGTTTATAATTTGTTATAGATAAGGGGGGAAAGAATGTTAGATTTGGAGTACTTTTTGTTTTAAAAGAGAAAAGGAGATAGGTGGGAAATTATGCTATTACATTGTAAATAATTGTCCCACCCACAAAAGCACAGATTGGCCAAAGGCAGGCAGGAAGTGTGGGTGGTGCTACCAGACTAAGAAAACCTCTGAGAACAGGAAGCACAGAGCAGAAAAGCAGAGAGAAGCCAGAAGAAGCAGAGGACAACTATGCTGCTCTAAGAAAAGGTACTGAGCCTCATGGCTGAACAGGATGAGTCATGGGTTAGATGAAATGTAGAGAGCTAGCAAGTTATATGTCTGGGCCTTAGGTTGATCAGCCTAAAACTATTGAAAGCATCTGTGTGTCTCTGTGGGACTATGGGACTGCAGGACTGTGGGTCCTAAACCTTGAGGTTAGGCCAAAAGTCTGGGCCAGAAACCTCATACTACAGCCTATTAGTTTTGAAGGCCCCCATATATTCTAAGAAACACATTTAATATTTTAAGAAAGGTGCAATAGAAAAATAAAGGAGAAACTGAGGCAAGCTACAGAAGACCTAAAATAAATTTTCTGGTTTTGATTTGCAGGACATAGGAATAAGAAATTGTGTTCATTTTTGATGTGACTGCAATTGATTAAATATTACATGTTTAAAGTAATTATCCACTTCTACCAGCAATAAAATCACATCAGGTGACAATGCAAATACATATATATTGTATATTTTGAGTATAAAAAAGAATCAACAGCTGGGCAGTGGTGGTCCTAATACATGAGACGCAGAGGCAGCAAGAGTCTCTGAGTTTGAGGCCAGCCTGGTATACATACTGAGTTCCAGAAGAGTCAGAAATGTTACATAGAAAAATTTTGTCTGGGGGAAAGAAAGGTAAAAGAAAAAGAAAAAAAAAGTAATAATATCATATTGAGAGAAAAAATAAGGATTTATTTGCATGCCTTCTTTGATTTGTATTCTATGATTATTATTTTCTTTCAAATTCATAATGGAACATAACAGAATATTTTAGTATTTGTGGTACATATCATGTGTTAATGCCACATTAATACCTAACTTTGATTTTGTAAGACAACTTATCTTCATTATCAGAGTTGTTACATTTCTCAGAAGTCTGAAATATTATTTAATGTGTTAGTGCAACATGATGTGTAGTGATAAACAGAATCTCATTTAGACTTACAGTAATTAAAAATCTTAATTTCCTTGGCCTCATTTCATATTGTCTAAATATCATGTATTTAAAGCAGAGAATTAATCATAGAGAATTTTATGAATAAATAATCATCTGTCTTCCTCATAAACATTAGCAATAGAATGTGTAGAAGTATGGGATTATACTAGTGATATTCAACTCTCTCTCCCTCTTGAGTATAACCCACAGGGGAAATGAGTGATATATCTATATAACCATGATTTTCTTTCATATTACTGATTATGTCTGGGTAACTTTAATTTAGGATTCTAAGCTTCTTATGCATCTCACACAACATAGGAAAGAAATTTTAGTGAGTATATCATGCAGTCAGAAAAATATTATTTAAGCCCAGGTTCAGTTATTTGTAATTTATTTCTAATTCTGGTTTTGTCTACCTTCAAAATTTGAAGTGTTGCATCTATTTAACTAAAGTATATTTATGTAAAGGATCCCTACCTTATTCTTTAAATCAAATGCTATCTTAATTAAATTGCTTGTACTACAGCAACCTGAGGACCTGGGAAGTAGATGAGTTCTATAAATCAAAATATTAATAATACACATAATTTTTTTGTTCATGAAATGTCTCTGGATGCCTTGATACATAAAGTACTGTCTACTTAGAGTTTGCGTTCCTGTTAAAATGCTTTTTTAAATTCATTACCAACTTCTACTATATTGTAAAATAAATTTAGCTCTGTGATCTCATTAACTATTTTCAAATTTTTTAAGCTGTAGTGGTGATAGACAGTAATAGTACTGTAACTAAAATAAAGATATAAATATATGTTTTTGCAGATAGGGCTTTCCCATTTTAAAACTACAGATTTCAAACTCTTTCAAGTTTTGAACAGCATGGATACTGCTTTTAGTTTTTAAATTTACTTTGAATTAGAGAAATTAATATACTTAATTGATTTTAAATTATCATATATATACTTATTTATTTTGATTATGTCTTATGTTTTTTTACTTAAGAATTTACTTTAAATATTTATATATCTAATTGTCTATCACTATGTTTATGTAAATACCTAGAATTTTTATTTTATGTTATAAATTTATAAATTTAAATATATGAGTTATTTTATGTACTTACATACTGGTTTTAAATGGGTTTCAGTTCTCTAATTTTGTCTATTGGATTAAAATATTAAGAACAACCATGAAAGCAAGAATCTTTAAATTTAGAAAGTTATAGGTATATGTCCAATATATTCAATGATTTGCATATTCTTTTAAAGGATTATTAATAAAATTGTAGATATATGAGTGTAAATTTGATACTAGATCCCAATACATATTTACTGCTTTTATTGATTATTATAATCATCCAGTTATAAATTGCTAAGTGTTTACAATAGTTCTTTTTCTGATGCCATGCATGGAGTAAAGTTAAAACATATATAACTTTTACAAATATTAAAATTATATTTATGTAGCAACTATGCCTTTTACACAACTTATTTAGAACAAGACAGCTCAAGAGTAAATATATGCTCGTTATTAGAGAAGAAAATAGAAATATGGTTTAACAGTGATAGACAACATGATAGCATCTTCAGTTTTCAAAGATAGGTCTCTAGACATGCCTATGAGAGATAATCTAAATTAGCTTAGTCTCTAGGAACATTTGTAAATAGTTATATAGATTAGGTTAATTCGGGCATTGGAAAATTGTATGCATAAGAGAATTGGATTACAATATTGATATTCAGCTCTCTCTTCCTCTTGAGTATAAATAGTGTGACCAGGAACCTCACGATCCTGTTATCTTGGCTTTCCCCACTAAAGTGAAATTGAGAGTTAAAATAAATTTTCCCTTCTTTAAGTGGCTTTTATTCTTTTTGTATGTATTGTAGCAACAAGAAAATAACAGATTAATGAGATGAGAAAATATTAAATAAATTGAACTAAAAATGACACTTGGATAATGTTGAAAATATAGAGAAAAAATATTATGATGAACACTAAGTAACTACCATGAAAAGGAAATGTTAGAAATATTATACTGTGATAAATTATTTGGCTTGTTGATATAATAAGATATGATTAATAACATATAATATAAAGTACATAAATTTAATGTTAATCATCACACCACATTGCATAATAGCAGTTTGAACCCAAAGTTTGAATAATATGATTTAATGCATAATAAATAAGAATGAATGTAAGAAATAATATATAATATACATTATAAATGTATACCATGTACATGTGTGCCATTGCAGTCTGTGACAACATTGAAAACATATTGTATGAAGACAAAACATTGTGTGTACTGTGTTTTTTTATTTTTTATACCTCCTACCTTAAAAATATTAAATATATTCATTACAATAGACTCCAATCTGTTGTGCAGTAAAATAACATGTCAATGGCTGAAATGGTTAGTGCTATAAATTTCTTTAAATAGTACAGTTTCTTCATATATATGGTATCTTATAAGGCAATTAATATTTTTTTCAATTTGTTAATACATTTTCAGTTGAAGTACACCTAGGTTGTTTCCAAGTTCTAGCAATTATGAATAATGCTCCTAAGAACATAGTTGAGCTAATGCCCTTTGGGTAAGAATGTGCATCCTTTGGGTATATGCCCAATAGTAGTATTACTGGATCACTGGTGAGATTGATTTCCAGTTCTCTGAGGAAGAACCATACTTCTTTCCATAGTAATTGTGCAAGTTTACACTCCCACCAACAATGGAGGAGTATTCCCCTTGCTCCACATCCTCTCCAGCATAGACTGTCATCTGTGCTTTTGATCTTAGCCCTTATGATAGGTGTAAGACAGCATCTCAAAGTTGTTTTGGTTTGCATCTCTCTGATGGCTAAAGACTCTGATCAAAATTTTAAGTGTCTTTCAGTCATTTGTAACTCTTCTGTTGAGAATATCCTTCTTAGTTCTAAACCCTATTTTTTTAAACTGGATTATTTGAGATTTTGTCCTGTAATTTCTTCAGTTCGCTATACATTGTTTTTTAGATCAGTAGTGAGGGTGCCTGTAATCAAATGAATGACCATCCTACAAGTGTCATTATAGAACTTTCATCCAGCAATGAATAGAGGCTGAAGCAGAAAACCATAGCGAAGCACCAGGTTGAGCTCTGAATCGAGCTGAAGAGAAAGAGAGGAAAGTGTATATGAGAAAGGATCATGAGGAGGAGACCCACAGAGATGGCTTACTGGAGCTCCTGGGAGCTCACTGACTCAGAAACATCCATGAGAAATCTTTAGGGAAAGAAATTAAACCCTTGAAATGTAGATGACTGTTGAATGGCATAGGCAATATGTGGATCCTCATACAGTAGGATCAGACTATATTCATGTGCATGAAGTGGTGTCTTGGAGCCCATTCCCTACAGAGGAACACCTAATCTAGCCCTAATATGGGGATGAGGGAATCAAACCTATATCAAATGCATACACCAGAATGAAGTGGCCCACCTTGGGAGTCCTCACCCTCTTTGGGGAATGGATTGGGGGACGAGGTGGAGGAGGGCTGAGGGAAGACTGAAATGATAGGAAAGAGTGAAGGGGTGAGTATACATGGAAAAATCTTTTAAAAATAAAATTATAAATATAATTTTAAACCCTAATATAAATGGTATAATATAAATATAATATTAAACGACCCATGAGTGCACTCAAATAACCCACAGGTGTGATTATCTCTCAACATGTGGTATCATTGAAATTTGATTTAGATATTTGCTTCAATCTGATGTGGGAGGTAGTTGCCCATCTTTTTTGGTGACCATCATGTCCTTGAGGACTTAGCAGAATGACCAATGGAAATTCATAGCTACCTTGTGGAGATAGTTCATCTGTAATTAAATGTTCCTTTGTCATAGACTGAAACCAAAACCAGATTCTCAGTGGCTTGTTCTAACTCAGCAGCACCGAGCTCCTTTGCCTACAACAGTACATTATGAGGAGACTCTGAGTTCATAAAGAAAGCAAGAAATCATATATGACAGTAAGTGCAGGGAGTTTGACTGCAGCACAGGGTGTGGGAGAGTGATGGAAGGAGGTGATGATTGAAAAGAAGAAAGTATAAAGAAAACAAGTTATAAATATTCCATAACGAAGCCAGTTACTTTGCATACAAATTGTTTAAACCAAAGAAAAATGCTTTATGGAGAAAAAGGGTTTTTAAAAATTGAATCTATTTCAGACTATCAATGTAGATCATTGTTAGTACTCTCTAACTCATTTGTACATAGCCAATGACTTCTTACATAGATCTCAGTTAGCACTTGACACATTGACACAGCACAATCCATGCAGTGCATTCCATTAGCAAATATCACAGTGGCAAAATATCAGTGATTATGTCAACATGCTATTGAATTTATTACAATCATTTCTAGCACCACAGTCATACAGATGACCACAAATTGAACATTTTACTGGAATTTTTTAAATGACTTTACATTTTTAGACCTTAATTCATTAACACTAACTCTCCATTTCTTCTGTTTTTTTACTCTCCTCCAATGTGCTCACATCACATCTTATTAGTTATATCTCCATCAGCTCTCACTACTACACATATAATTGTATTTTGAAATAAATACTAATAATTTTTATTTGTACTTTAAGTATTTAAATCGTCAGTATGAGATGTGTTAGTGAATTCTCTACTTCTAAAAATTGTTCTCAATTCTTTAATACATGGGAGGTGTTGGAATATCAAAGAAAGGAGGACAGAGATGTAATTATATTTCAATTAAAATTATTTTAACCAATTTTATTCCATTCTAGTCTCTCTAATACTATGATGGATAATTGACTATCAACATTTATGAAGATCTGAGAACAAGAGTGATAAAGTATATTATTTATATAGATTTGTGTCATTAACTTTGTTAGGACTGAAATTGGAATTTTTATTTTTTATAAATAAACACATTATTTTTTTCCACAAGAAGTTACTATTGGATCATACTGTATTATTTGGCCCTAATATAGAACTAATAATAAATTTACTCTAATACAACCTGTACCAGAATTGTACTCAATAATTAATTATAAGTCAAGTTACTTTTTGTGTGTGATTTAAAATATAGATATATTCTTACCATAGAAAATATTGCTGCATCATATGGGTGTTCTCTCTATAGGGCTACTGGAAAATTACTCTATCACATAATTTCACTAAAAGGAAATACTTATTATTCCAGCAATGAGTGTTTTCAAGTTTTACTTCTGTCTCTGTATATCACCTTAGTATAGGGTAGGGATTTCTGAATAACTCATTTCTAATAAAGAGTCAAGACTATATCTGTGACATATTGTCCTATATTAGATAGTCTGAATATTAGTATACTTTAAAATTCATCATTCTTTTGTTCAATGTGGTTTGGTTACATGTTACAATTCCATTTCAGCTTTTAAGCCAATTTCTCCATCCTTTATTTATTGATTTCTAAAATTTTATTATATTTTATTTGCATTAGAAAAATGTCTTCTCCATCAATGAATCATCCCTTTTCCCCTCCCTTCCCCTCTACCAATCTCTCCCAGCTAGCCCTCAGCCTTGCCGCTTCCCATCCACCCATCCCCCCCCCCCCAAAAAAAGGGGAAGAAGTCCCAAGGTGGGCCATCCCTGCAAGGCACATCCACTAGAGGCAAGTCCAATTCACTCATCCCAAAGTCAATGCTGGGCTGTGTGTTCCTTTACAACAAATGGGTTCCAAGGTGCCAGCTCAGGAACAGAAACACATTCTGATCCCAGCCCTCATGATTCACTTTAATAATAAATGTCCGATGCTATATGCTGTTCAATATACTATTCTACCTTACACCACCACAACACAAATGTGCAGGTGAAAACTAAAAACAATCTGCTCTGCTATCTCTTGAATTAAAAGACATGCAGAAGTAGACAACATTTTTACACTGAAACAACATTTTATCATCTAAGAGCTCCTTGACTGAGAACTGTGAAACTGGTTACAAAACACATTGCCCATTTTTAAAAATAATATTTTAAGTAACTTTGCAATTTTGTATTGTGTTGAATTTGTAGCTGTCATTTGACAAATTTATTCTTTAGCAGTTTGATTGGACATACAAAATAGACAGTACAAACAGGTCAGTCCACATTCATAGTTAACTATTTTGAATGAAAATACACAGAAATTGCTAGAATATAGTGATATGTACAGGTGAAGCTCCAGTTACTGAAGCTGGGCACTTCCCTCCCCTCTGTTGCCTAGAGAAGCTTTCCATAGGCATAGAGTACTTGGAATGTATCACTCATTTGACATCAGCCTCTGTTCAGATCAATTATGCCATTTTCCTCATAATAGTAACACTGTAACAAAAACTTTAAGCATAGACAGACACAAGATATGCAACCATTTTGTGTCCCATCACTACAACATATAAAGCATACGTCTTTATGTTTGTTAGTTTTCTCTTTTAGATTATTTTTTATTAGCAACTGACATTTGAAGTATATTATTCACTTCAAAATTAATTTAAAAATTGGTCAGGTGGTAACGTACACTAGCTAGATAGCAGGAAAACTTGGTTAATTCTACCCATGTTTTGGAGCAACCCACATCTTATTCATGTTACAAGTGGATGAGCAAACAAAATCACTACTGCAAGCTAAATATTCACAAGAATGTCAGAGACAGTGTGAGGAAGTAATTATACTTCAGTGGATATGTTAGTCAATGGCAAGTCTTTTAAATGAAACTGAAAATGTTTATACATGCAAAATGATTTATTTGATATTGATGCTTTACTAATACGTCACTAATTCTAGAGAATATTGGAATGGGGCAGTGGAATAATACCTCTCCATTCCATCAAAGTTCAAGCTGTAATAGAGATATGGAGAAGCAACAGAATAATTAAAAAAATGTAAATCAAGTTATAGTAAAAACAATGGAGAAAAAGTAGGAAAACATATAAGTTAGAATATGAATTATTATTCACTGTTTTACTTACTTATTACTAAGAATAAAACCTAGAGAAATGTATATAAAATCTAGTGTAATGTACGCAGTAGACTGATGGGAAATCTGCTTTAAACTACCAGCTTTTCTATCTTCTCCCCACATCAGTTGTTCCACATTCTTTTAACCTTTACTGTTAAGGTTTGACATAATCCAATGAACCATAGAACAAGTTAATCTACAGTGGTATCTTAGCTCTCAAATCTCAAGGTCATATTGACCAATAAAGAAAAAATAAACTCCATTAGATTTAAGGACAAAGAAACCTAGCCTATACTTCTAAAATCAGAAAGCAGTGGCAAATGAATTATTGCCCTCAGGATCTTAGTAATTCTGTTTACAGAATATCCATGGTATGTCTAACCCTATATTTATTTTTTACATGACCAAGAGAAAATCAATAAAATATACTAATTCCTATTATTGACTTGACATAGACTCCTTTTTATTTCTTATTATTCTATTCTGATTAAAATATTTGTGTCTTCAGGTGGCCCCATGCTCAGCCATTCCATTATTTGTGAAGGGAATTTGTACTACATATCTGACATCTTTAGTACCCTGGCTCACAGATTGCATTTAATGCTGTGGTTTCTGTGATTTTAAAATGGGATAGTTAAGGTCAGAATTAAGTTCTATGTACTATTTTTGAAAATATCATTGGATATATATTTGTGTGTTTTTAACACAGAATTATTCATAGTTGTTTGTGCCTATTTTCTACTCTTAAGTAGGTTAGCATATCTCTTCCCCAGTCTCTTGCTTGTGACAGAAAAAGGCACATTTCATCTGGATCTCATGTCATTCTAGTATCTAGTACATAAAGGCTGGAAGCAAACAACATAGAGTACTAGCAATTTTTACTATCATGACCTCAATAATGCTCAGTATTAACAACAAAGAATCACAAAAGAACATTATCAACAATTATTCTGTTCCCAAAACTACTAATCATAATAATAAAAAATAAAAAAATTTAAGAATGTTTCATTCATACTTACCTTGTGCTTTTTGATCATTTTGACTTTAATAGCATACCTTCATCAAATACTTTTCTCCCCTGCTCTTAGCTGGACCAGTGCTCAGCCTTGAATCTCTGCCTCCACCTCTATTCATTGTTGGATACAGGTTCTGTGATGACACTTAGGGTTGTTACTCATTTTATTATAGGGGAAGTCCTGTTTAGGCACCCCTCCACTATGGGTTGGAGATCTAGCCAGGGACATCCTGTGAGTTCTTGGAGGTTTGCCTAGCACCCAGTCTCCTCCTAACCCCATATTGGCTTCCTCTATCAAGACATCCATCTGTTTTTTTTTCTCCCTCTTTATTGCTCCTCTCACTCAACCATCTCCTTCTCTCATGATTTGTTCCCACCTCTTCTGGTTGCAACCAGTTATGATCCTAATTTGCTAAGGTGATCTCCATTTTCTCTTCCTAGGGGAAATAAGCAGTTTAATTCTACATAAATATCAAATATAGAAAACAACTCCCTAAATTAAGATGAGATCAGGAATCTCTGTCAATAATAAACATAAAATCATATGGGTGAGGTCTGTCTGCAACAATAAGAATATCCACCCATGATATGGCATATTTTTTAACGTATCTTTTAAGTCCAGTCATTTTGGAGATCATAGTGACTGCTACACTTATTTAAATAAAAAACACCAGAAATAGCTATTTCAGAAAAATAGGAATATATGTTTCACCTATTCATATGCATAATTTCTTATAGTAAAAGTAAAGCCTAAATAGTTTGTTCATAACATCTTTCACAACTTAAAAATACTAGGAACACCTAAAATGAATAAATGTCATAAATGACAAGTAATCCTTAAAAAAAAAAATCCAAAGCTCTGTAAATATGTTTTTACCAACTCTACTGTGGTTTGGTCATGTGTATGGCTCTTAGACCCTCTTTTTTTCCATACCTTCTACTGTTCCCTCTCCTGCCCCTTACTCCATCCTCCCCCAGCATTTTCCACTCCCCCTTCACGAGCTTTCCTCCATGTTCATTCCCCAGAGAGGGGAAGGAAATCCAAGGGGAGTGATTTAGGTCTGACATATCCAGTTGAGGTAGGACCGAGTCTTTTCCTGAAGTATCAAGGCTGCGAAAGGTGTTTCCAGCTTGGTGTGGGCTTTGAGATATTAGTTCATGGACTCGGATAGACTCTAGTCATCGTGAAAGGCTCCAGGGACTGTCCACATCTTTCAACTGTCATCTACATTCAGAGGGTCTAGATCAATTCGAGGAAGGTGCCTCAGCTCTTATTTCAGAGTCTGTTAGCTTCCGATAGCACCGAGAAGCCTACACCGTGGGTCTCTCATCATGATCCAGATCCTTCTGCTCATTAAATCTTTCCTCTTTCTATTCAATTGGACTAGTAGCTCAGCTCCGTTTTTAGCTATGGATCATCGCATCTGCTTCCATCAGCTGCTAGATTAAGGTTCTGCAATTGCAATTTGGATGGTAATCCATATGACAGCAGAGAAAGGCCAATTTATGCACCCTCTACACTATTGCAGGGAGTTCGAGCTGGGGTCATCCTGTAGGTTATTCAGTCTATTCTAATACCAGGTTTCTCTCTGATCCCACAGTGGATCCCTCTGCTCTCCCTCTCTGTTTCCCCCACCCCACCATTTCATTCTCTCATGTTCTCATGTTCTCTTCTCACTTTCTTTTTTTTTTCCTTCCCTGCCTATGATCACAGTTGTTTTTTTTCGTTTGTTTGTTTTGTTTTGTTTTGTTTTGTTTTTGTTTTTGTTTTTGTTTTCTGGAGATCTCTTCCATTTCCACTTCTGAGGAAATCTATGGATGTTTCTATTAACTTTCTCCTGTTACCAGGCTGGTGGGGATGTGGTGTTGTTTATCCTTTGTTTTATGTCTAAAATTACTTACAAGTGAGTCCATGGCTTTGTATTATCTCACTCAGAGTGATACTCTACAGATCCATTCATTTGCCTGCAAATTTCAGGATGTCATTTATTCTTCTGCTAAGTAGTACTACATTGTGTAAATGTACCAAAATTTTTAATCCATTCCTCACTTGAGGGACATCTATGTTGTTTTCAGGTTCTGGTCATCAAGAATAAGGCTACTATGAACATAGTCAAGCTAATGCCCTTGAGATAAAAATGTGCATCCCTTGGGTATATGTCCATTAGTGGTATTGCTGGATCATTAGGTAGAATGATTTCCACTTTACCAAGGAATTACCATACTTATTTCCAAAGTGTCTGTAAAAATTTTCACACCTACCAGGAATGGAGGAGTGTTCCCCTTGCTCCACATCCCCTCCAGCATAGGCTGTCAAGTGAGTTGTTTTTTTTTGGGGGGGGGGTTGTTATTTTTGGTTTTTTTTTTTTATCTAATCATCTGACAGGTATAAACTGGTATCTCAAAGTTGTTTTGATCTGCATTTTTCTAATGGCTAAGGATGTTGAGCAGTTCTTTACGTGTCTTTCAACCATTTGGAGTTCTTCTGCTGAGAACTCCCTATTCAGCTCTGTACCTTGTTTTCCAATTGGTTGTAGGCCCTCTTTACACTGTAAAAAAAAATAATTAAAAGTTCACAGAATTTTCCTAACCTACAAATATCTACAATTCAATGTTCTATTAGTTTTGAGAATTTTCTCACTATTTTCCTATGCACTTACTCTGAACTTTCTTTTTCTTTAATATTGCCAAAATTTCACTTGTTGTTCCCTGCATCATGTTTATTCTTCTCCTTTCAAAAATCATTGCAATTTCACTTAGAACTGTGAAAAGGAAATGCTAATTGGTGATGCAATACCACATATTTCTCTTGCATTACATAAAGATTCACCCAACTACACTATTCAGTATTGTTATTTTCTAGTACTGTTGTAGATCTTATCACAATCAGAATGGACTAACTGCTACTAATGTATTTATTAAGTGATTTTTAAATTTCCAAAGATGTGTTAGATTATTGATTTTATTTTGGTTTGTTCTATCCTGTGAAATAAATTATATTGCTATGCTCATGATTTCAATTGCTATAGAGAATGATTTTTTTGTAAAATTAATTATAATATATGACTTTTGATACTGTGAAAGATAGTAATTAAAATATAAAATACTCAAACTTGGACAAGTTGCAAAGTAGTCAAGGAAAATAATAAATATTTAAATGTGCCATAAAGTGTAATGAGTCCAAAGTTAATAAAGTGGAAAGACAAGATGTGAAACCACAGTCATTAAATTATTACTATAGTATGCATGTCCATAGAAATATTAATAAAAATATTTCAAAATACTTAACCTATAAGATGGTACTTAAGATTAAAATAGAAATTTTAACCTCTTTGTTTGAAATAAAATTATAATATATTGCAGGTATTTAATAAGAATATGTAATGTATAAATATTTTTCTACAGTTAATACAAACATTTAATAAATAAATGACCTAGATATTGTTACTTCAAATTTCCTTTAGGTTTATTATGACGTACTGTTTACATCTACTAAAATGCTTATGAAAAGTAACATATAAAATAAAATGTATATATTAAAAATTTAGATACCATGAACATATACTAGCATATGAGTGTTATACATCTTATATTTGTGAATATTAGCATGTTATTTATAAAATAACTAAATTATGCATTTTATTACATTGAATAATTTTGATCACATTTTTACAGACATTAATAATCCTCTAGAAATAGTGTGTTATCTTCTTGTATCATTCCTTTATCCAATACTGATTTCATAAATGGCTTTCCCTTATTATCTTCCTTGTACCTTTGGCTTGTAGTGATATTTATAATGAGTCAATCAGCAAAGGTGACTGACTGAATTGATTTATGCCAGGTGGACTTATTCCCTCCACATAGAAATGGCATGAACTCCATAAATCTAAGTTCTAAAGGTGCAAGCCAGCTTTAATGAAAGAAGATGCTTCCCAAAAGAGCAGTGAGCAATGCTTTTCCCCTTTGCCACTTTCCCAGCAAAGAGCAGAAGAACTTATAAGATGTCACAGATAAAACTTTCCTTTCTTAGTAGTTAACAATTTTATATTTGAAGCTTTTGAATTCATATTAGTATTAATATGAGACTGCAATAATATTAGGTATGAATTAGAAGAATAATCTTTATTTGGTAATCACTTTGTATCTGGCATTTGCATGAACAATTTGTAAGCTTGTCTGTTCTCTAAAATCCCTTCGTATGACATGGATGGAATTGGTCCATTTCATCAAAAATTTAAATTGAAACAGTGGATAATATGACAAATTGTTCTTAGTTAGATACTAGGGTAAATCTTTAAGCAATATTTTTAATCTCTATGTATAATTTCAAGTACATACTGTAACAGAATAATAAAGCATATTTTTTTAACAAAATGACAATGTAAAAGATAGAGATTCTTAAAAATGTTGAAATCCAAATGAGAAATTTAAATAATAATTTATTGGTAATAAAATATATTTATATGTTAAATGGTTAAAATGGCAAAAATAAATTTGGATGAACATAGATATGAGTAATAAAAATTTTAAGAGAAATTATGAAATGAGAGATGAAAGGATAATCTACAAAACAGCAGTTAAACTGGTTAGCTGAAAGTGAGCTTCATTAGATATGCATTCTTTATAAATAAATATGACTTGTTAGAGTTAATTATGTTCTCATTCAATAAAATAAAGTAAGAACAAATAATTGAAAGAATGTTTATGTGATCTATTCCTAGTTATGATATATAATTACTCATAGAGAGTAGAAAACAAATAAACCTGACTCATGGACTCAATGATTATTTCTGACAGCATGGTATAAAATGTTCATTTTCACAAGTGTATTAAAATTAGCTAGTCTAATTATTAAAGTATCTATTTATTTTCCAGAATTATTTTATATTAGTTTATTATAACAACTACATTGTTCTAAATTATATATATATATGTTCTAAATATATATATATATATATATATATATACACACACCCATAAAATCTAAAGAAAACTCCTGATTGTATTTTATAATTATGGTATATTTTCTAACACTTCTTTTTGGCAAGTTTGCCAGAAAATACATTAGATGTTTTGAATCATTCACCTAATATTTAACTTAATTTTTTTACATGTGTCGCAAAATTGTCCTAATGAGTTCATAATATAAATATATGGTGATACAAATTGCTTTTAAGAATTATAAATATTTGTCTCTCTTATTACCATAAAGGAACAAATGCTTACATATAATGGTAACATGCTTTCAGAGCAGTATCTTTTAGGAAAGTTCAGAAGTATAAGGTTATAGGCATCTCTATAACCAGGCAAGACTCTTAGAAGTGTGACTGGGATATCAAGCCATTCACAAAACCTTACACCTACAGTGTGTCCCGCCAGCAAGACCTGCTGGGATAATGGTGGTGGAGTACATGCGGGAGTCTTCAACCACTGACAGATCCAACGTGAGGCCCATGCCACACAAGTGAACTCCCATCTCTGCCTCGATGGCTAGGATCCAGAGGCAGAATAGCCGAGAAATATAGGATAGAACTAAACATAACAAAATTACAACAAACAAGAGAACTAAAACAGTCAATGAAACGATTCCTCATACTATTCTGCTGTACTTACAGATAGGTGCCTTGTCTTGCCTAGTTGTCGTTAGAACAGTGTCACCCAGCAACAGATAGAATAGATGCAGAGAGCCAAAGCCAAACACAAGGCAGATCCATGGAAACCCCACAGAAGGGGAGGAAGGATTGTAGGAAGCAGAGTGGCTGAGGACACCAGGAGACCATGGCCCAAAAATCAGCTGAGCAGGACTCATTGGGGCTCAAGAACAGTGACAAAGCTAAATCCTCTGTTTATAAGTTATGGTTGTGTAGCTCGATGTTCTCGTGGTTTTACCTGTGCTTGGGACCTCTTCCTCTTATTGGATTGCCTAGCCCACCGTTGGTATGAGGATTTGTGTTGTCTACTCTTACGGAAACTTGTTATGCCATGCTCAATGGATATCCCTGGGAAGCCAGCCCTTCTTTTTGAAGGGAAACATAGGGATGGATCTGGAAGGAGGAAAAACAGCGAGCAGGATATTAAGAACTAGAGAAGAATAAAAGCAAAAAGGAGCAAGGACCAGGGCTTATAGAGACAACTATGGGTTATGATCATGTTTTTGTTTGCTTTTCAGTTTGTATTTTATGTATTTTATTTACAAATTTTCTCCCTTTCCTTTCCTCCTTCCAAACCCTTTCATATACTTCTCCTTGCTCTCTGTTAAATTCGTACATTTGGTGTCCAGACTGAACTTATACCTAAAACTAATCCCTGAAATTTCAAACATTATTAAAGGCATTACACTTTTTCCACATGATAGATTCCGTGCCCTTTTAGAGTTTAGTTAGCCTGATATATTTCAAGTCAATTCATAGGCCTGTTTTCTTTTTGTTTCTGTACCCCTTTTAGTGTCATTATTCACTTTTTTTTATTATTTTAATACCATAGTGTATTTTGAACTCAGAATGCTTAATACCTTTAGATCAATTCCTTTTGCTCAAATCTTTTCGGCTATTTGGAAATGTTTTGCCTTGTCTGTGAAAATTTTTTTGAAACTTCATAAAAATTTACATTAGAGCTTCATTTCACTACTCTTAATAATATGGACTTTTAACAACATTGGTTATTCCAGTCCATCAACTTAGGCTATTTTCTTGTCAGTGAGGTATATTAGTGAGTAGTTCTCTTTATTTTTATTTTGTTGAATGTCTCCCTAAGTAAATCTACAGTATTGTAATTGATATTATTTACTTCATATTTCTTTTGGTTACTTTGTTTTATGTATCTAAAATTGATAGTGATTCTATGAATTTAGTTTGCATTGTACGGCAGAATTCTTATGCTTTAATAAAATCCTGGTTCTTCTCTTGTATAAAAGAAACAATAACAATGATTTTATCATTCTTTTTAATATTTATCTATTAGTTACCAGTCAAAATTTGACATATAATCTACAAAATTATGTGTCTATATGCATCCCCAGCAGAATCTAAATACTGGTGTTATTAATCAATTAGTATGTTTACAGTTACATTGAAAGAACCAATAAAGTTTTGTTTAAATTCTTTATCTGATTTTAATCTTTGTAACAATTTAAGTATTATGATGACCTATTTGATGACTGTCTTAACTCAGCTGAGTAAAGGCTGAAGGCTGTGAACTCCAAGGTTGAAGTGATATCAGATATCCTTTCTAATGGACATGTTCTTGCAGATAATCATATTTCTATCGTTTTGCTCCATCATCTCCTGTAAGTAAGGAAAAAGTTTGACTCTTTTTGTTCATGTCAAAAATGGATTATATAGTTATGTGTGCTTCGATTTCATGCTACCATAAAAAATTATTACGTATTTTTTTCAGAAAGTCTGTGATTTCCTTTTATAATCCAAGTTCAACCTCAGTTTAACTGACTAAATATGTTCACACAGACCAACTTCAAGTTTAAAGTAGATATTTTATCATTTTCAGTTTTCAAACACCAGGGTCAAGTAACCATTGCTATAGGTCTGCATCAGCCCGAATACTTTGATTTCTGCCATTGCTCTTTGATCTGTGATGATTCTCAAAATGCCAAGTTACTTTGGGATTGAGTGTCACCACTTAGCTCCTGACACTTTAAAATCCAATTACTTTCACTTCATATAGATTTTCGAATTGAGAGCATGTAGTTCTTAAGATAAGGCCTTGCCTTATAAAACAGGTGAACATAAGTCTGCTCAGTGACCTCACTTCCCTCACAAGTATCATTGAATTTTACATCTTTTTAGATAAATCCACTAAGTTGAGAATCCAACAAAGCCATTAAGACATTCATTCACCCTTGAACTTTGAATTCTTTTCTGTACATGACACTACTTCATGTATAAGGGGTACCCTTTGGACTGTGTTTCAGGAAATCTAACTACAATATTTCTGATAAACTGCACTACAACATTAAATATACAAACTATTTAGTAAACCATGTTAATATTCTTTATTCATCAATCAGACTATGATCTTAACTGTTAATATCTTTTTGAAACACACAGAGGAATAATATTATACTAGTTATTATAGTTCACTAACCAGAATAATGATATACTATTAGTTTTCATAAGTTAAATATTTACTACTTCTTTAACATTTGCATCCTCAATCTAGCCTCATTTTGCCTGTCCTCAAGAATGAAAATAAGATGTGATTGGAGAATTATGATTATTTTATAGCAACTAATTTATAAAAACTGCTATTTTAAGTAGTTTCCCAAGATTTTTATCAATATTTAAAAATGTTTCTTTTATTTTAATGAGAATTATAATTACATTATTTTAACTGTCTACTCTGTCTACATCTGGTGTCCAATGTCCTCGGGCCGGAGTTTTACTTACAAGGCATCAGTATGAGATTAATATTTATTAAAATATAAAAAACACTCACGATACAGGTAACAGCTTATAGTGACACCCGAACAGGGACTAGAATATTTGAGTGATGGATGATGGATTCCAAACTGGTCTCTCCAGCAGCCAGAAATCAGGCAAATGGGGCTCCCAGGGTCCCAGCAGCTCCTTATCAATGGGGCTGGCCACCCCCCTTTAGGGGCCTGGGACCCTGGGTAAGCATCCTCGGATCTTATCAGCTGACACCTGAATCCCACCACTCAATCTGTCTTTCACCATGCTGAAAATGGCCAAAACCTCTGAAAATGTAAGCAATCCCCAATTTAATTCTGTTTTGTAAAAATTGAGATTATCATGGTGTCTCTTTACAGTAACAGAAAGCTGACTACTTATTCTTACAAAAAGAAAAAACGTCATCAATAAACCCAATTCTATGTAGATAAATACATGGTACAGGTTCATTTGAAAGATATAAATGGTGATATATAATTAGTGTGTAATATACTTAATTCTAGGTGTATTTTTAATTTATATTGAAACAATTAAGCTAATTTTTACATATTCCAAATGTTACAGCTATTATATTAACAGAATTAACTTCTTCAAGAAAGTCATTTAGTAAAAAACAGCTTTGTGTCATCAAAAAATAGTTGCAGAAATCTATTCTGGTCTTATGTTTCTTCTTAGGAAGTCTATGTCAATAAATATGTCTCTTTTTATTTTAGAGTAATGAAGTATAATTTTATTATGATGTTATTGCTCAAAATTCATGAAGAGAGTACATAATCCCTCCTTTAAGAACATATAAAACACAGCAAGATAATTAAAAATATATATTGCAATAAAACTATTAAATATAGGCAATACTGAAAATGTATATCTCCTTTTTAAAATGCTAGCAGCTAAAACAATAAATTGACAGAAATAAATGGGTTATTTTTCTCAAGTGTCCAAATGAACTATATGGAAAAATCAATTTTAGTGAAACAAAGAACAGATGGTAAATAACATGATTACACTGAACACTGTGGTAGTCGTCACCACATAAAAATAAGCACAGGGCTGCCTTTTCTAAATCTTAGTGTTGAAGAATGTAGAAGAGTCTTATCATAAAGGGATGAGAGTAAGTCTCATATAATTTCTTATTATTACTACCACAGTGGCCAGCCCTCTCATTTTCACAAGCAGATGCATAAAACAGGGCTCTGCAATATGTTATAATAGCTGCAGATCATTAAAGAAAACATTAACATTGTCATTTCCTTAGAAAATCCTGAATGAAAATGAAAACAAAGAAGGTCTAATAAATATCTTAAATGAATGGCTTATTTAGTTACCTGAACACAAAAGATCTATTATCCAATGACTTAATGGACTCTGTGCATTGTTTTCAACAGCCCAGTGCATTTCTGCTAGTATTCTTCTGCACAGTTTATATTGTATTCCTTATTGGCTCTGAGCTGACTCAAGCTCACAAATGTCTCATAACTCAAAGCCGAAAAAATAACTATTTCTCAGTGGAGTAAAATGAGAATAAAGCAGAACGACTGTCACAATATTTGCAAGAATAGATTCCCCTGTATTCTCACAATTGCTTAGGGAATTATTTGGGCTGAGTATTTAATGAAAATTTGAAATTTCCTTGGTAGTCAGAACTTTAAGGATTTTTTTTTTTTGCTGTTTATATACAATTTGTAATGCTAGTACATTTCTGAATTTCTAATTCTCATAGTTAATTTTAGCCTTTGTTCTTACAATTTCATCTTTTCACTTCAAATATTAAAGGAAAAGGAGAGAATGTAAGATATTGGGAGGAAAAGTGGAGAAAAGTAGATATGATAGAAATTAAAAGTAACTAAGCACATGGGATTTACTAACATTTTAAATGAGCTGATCAGAAAGCCTTGGATAAGGAAGCCATATGCACAATATTCTTGCTCAAATATCTAAAACAACCACCAAAAAAAGAATATTTAGAGTTCTTATAATGTGCAGTACTTGCAACAAGAATTCTCAGAATGCTATTGGAACTGGAAATTTTCTTCTCATTATATGGCTTTGCACAGTGAACATGACAAAAAATACTGAATCTCATCACATCAAATCTTTCTCATGAGGTTGTTTTCTCTTTGATTTTTACATTATTGCTTACTAGTTTTTCCTCACAAAAACTTTCTTCTAGCCTACAGTCACCTTCAAATCAGTTTGTTGAAAGATAAGCCAAAATATTATGATAGTAGAAACTATTTATTACTGAACTCAAGAAATCTTCATACTATGAAGGAATTTTTTTCTGCCTAATGAAGGGATCCCAAATTTCAGTAAAATAGTCTCAACGGAAATATATCCTGGATACTTCAGCAAGGGTAAGATGACAGATTTCTTCAGTAATAACCATTTTGCTAATCAGTTACTCATTTGTCTACCTCCTTCAACTGAGTCTTATAAATCTAGATAACTTCTTCTATAAAGATTCATCTTCCTGGATGTATTGCTGATTTTAATAGAGATTGTTTTGATTCACTAAAAGTTGGCTTTAACTTACATTTCATTTCCAGTTTGAGGGACGAGACCCTTTTTATGGTGTAGTAGATAATGTACACCTCTTTGCCAGGTTATTGCACACTATAGATCATCTTGTGGTCATTTGTTTTAACATCTCGATCAAAGTTTATCCACCCTCCTCTATTCCCAGTACAGCTAACTCCACCCTATGGTCAGGCCACCATGGATATCTACTAAACCTAGTATAACAGGTTGCAGTAAGACTATGCAGCTTGTGTTATGTTAAGGCTGGGTAAGGCAACACAGTATGAGGAGTAGGTTCACAAAAGCCAGCAAAAGAGTCAGAGATAGTCTCTGCTCAGCTTTTAGGAGTCTCACAAGAAGACCAAGCAACACAACTGTCTATTATATGCAGAGTAACTGGGTTAATTCCATGCTGGCTCCATGTTTGTTGGTTCAGACTCTGTGAGTTCCTATAAGCCTAGGTTAGTCCACTCTGTGTTATTTTTGTATGATGCCTTGAGCCCTCTGGTTATTCTCTCTCTTCAGCAGGATTCCCAGATGCTTGGTGGCCAAGATACATAGGATGGAACCAAACATGATTGGAGGGAAAAAATATATCAATTGAATGATGCCTAAAAATATTCTGATATACTCACAGATTGGTACCTAGCACAATAGTCATCAAAGAGGCTACATTTAGCAACTGGTGGAAATAGATGCAGAGAACCCAACAACTAACATCAAGTGATTTGTTGTTGTTGTTGTTGTTACTGTGTTTTTTGTGCCTGACCAAGTGCTGTCTCAGACACAGTTAACATCCAAAGAAGATACAAGAGAGTTCCACCTTCTTTCATTTATAATTATTAAGAATAACAACAAAACCATCGAAACAAAACAAAACAAACCCCCAAACAAATAAAAAAAATACAAAAATATAACCAAATAAAACCACACTCACACAAAGGAAAACAAAACAAACAGAAACAAAGAAACAAAAAACATTATATATTGGTCAACTACTAATTAACACAAGTCCTCTCCTGGAGCATTTGATATGCCCAGTGCTACTATATTGGAGAAAAGTGAATTTCTCTCTGTTGGGTGGGGGAGAGGGAGAAAAGATGTATAAAGACTTGAGGGAGAGAAGGTTATGACCTAATATATTTAAACTTATAATTATTTTGAATAATAAAAATACAGTTTTAAAGCTGAAAGAAAAGGTATAAAATCTGTAATCCATCTTCTTGACAAATGGAGGAACTTAGTAAAGCATCCAATCTACCCTAGATAGATACTATTCAAAGACTTAAGGAAGTGTTTTAGTATTTTGGCAGAATTCCCACAATCTTGGCATTTTCAATAATCTGGGATTTCCATTAAAACTTGAGGATTTTTAAGTAATAGCTTCATGATTCCAACTCTACTGAATCTATTCTGGCATACACTACCTGCCTTTAAAAGATTTCTAGATTCCATGACTCTGTCAATTTTATTATTTCCTACCCTCAAAAACCAGAACATTTTGGCAATGGTGTCAAGATCTGCTGCCTGTCTAGATAGACTTGGTGGGTTTTGATCTCTGGGCACTATTCTTATTATAATAGCTTAAGCATAGGGAAGAGAGAGATCAAAATAAAAACGTTGCTTGACTAAACTCTCAAAACCTATCTCAGTGACACACTTCCTCTTGCAAGCTATTCCTCCTAAGCCTCCCAAGAAGATCATATTTTCTCCAAATATTCAAATTCCAGAGATTGCAGGGAACATTGACCATTAAAGCCACTAATTCCTAGTAGTCAGAGTTGAGAAAATTCATAATATATGGTTTGGAAATATGGAAAATAACAGGAGATATTTTGACATTCAGAGCTTATGCTAACTCTGCCTATATCAACTTGCAGTTCTGACAATCATGGTAAAACATTGATGTTATGATGAGGTTTCTTGTCTGGACTAGTCACACAGTTAGATCTGCCCTCAGCGGCTTATCTGGATGAGCAATCCCAAGTCCCAGTAAAACACACAGATGCTTATATTAACTTCATGCAGTTTGGTTTATGGCTCAGGCACGTTGCTAGCTAGCTCCTTCTTCTTAACTCAACCCATTTCCATTAATATGTCTGTCACATGGCCCCTGGCTCACCTGTGTGCCTTACATGTTTTTTCTTGGGCCACTGGCTCGATCTGTCTATGACTCCACCCTCTTTCTCATACCTATGCTCCCATCTCCGACTACTGTTCGCTAAGGTACAAAACAGCTCCTCTATTTAAAGATTGATATTCACAGCACATAGAAAGACATTTCCACATCACACTGACCTAGATCCCTTTGGATAAAGGGTCTATATTCATGATACAAAAGAAAATGGACAAGAACTAATGACAAAAGACAGTAATGTGCCAGAAAAATATTAGACTTTCTTACCTTTGAAAAATGAAACTTCTAAAATAATGTTATACAATCTACACAAAAATCACCAAGAATCTACAGAATCATAACAAAAAATAATAGATTATTGGAAGTTTTCATATGTGTAGCCTGATGCCTATTTGTGATATTTGTTGAATCATTAAGATATGACTTTAGCCCTTTCAGTGCACACTGATCCTTCATTATGCACTTGAATCTCTTGAACACTGAATTAATTAACTTTTTTCCCTTCTTTTTTATTTTTTAGATATGTGTATGTGGTGTACATATGTGTTTGACTATTAAGAATGGTGTGGACTCCAGTGTATGCCCATATGTATGTATGTGTAGAGGTCAGGATTTGACAATGGCAGTCTTTCTCAATTACTTTTCACCATAAATAATGACCTAGGTTCCATTACCTTGAATCCAGAGCTCAACAATTCAGCTTGTCTAGTCAAACAGCTTGCTCTGGGTACTTCCCATTTTTTCTGTCTCATGCTGGTATCACAGACGGGCATGCTGGGGCCTTGGAGCTGTGTAGGTCTTCAAGGCTGAATTGAAAGGATGATTTATTTTATCTCTTTTGACTGTATTGAAAACAGAAAGTATCCTGAGGCTAATACAGAATATAACATGGAGGATGGTGGCTTCTCTATCAAGACATTTCTTTCTCTTCTCTTTCTCTCCCTCCTTGCCTCTTGCTGTGTATCTTACTATAGATATAAGTCCATTTATATTCATATCCAGAAGGACTTACAGTAACACATACATGCATATAGATATACATACATATTAGTATATATTCTTATATAATAAATATACTAGATATTTAGTATATAAGGATTCAAAGATTTAAGCCCACAAAATAAGCAGCCAGTAGTTAACTATTTGCAACATTTTGATCCTTTTGTGAACTATGTCAGTTACAGAATACCTAAAGTGACAGTAACTGAGCCACATGATACAGTATCATGGCATATGCTTGTCATAGTCACATCTATTAACAGGTCTTCTCCAATCTGTGCAATAGGAACTATGCTGGAATGATAAGGCTCTGCTTGGCAAGAAGCCTGGATGACTGTAAGTGCAAATTAATATGCAAATGAATTCCAATAATCGTTCTCCCTCCATAACTCTCCCTTTAACAACAGAAAGCCCAGAATTTCTCTGAAAAACATGTTCTTAATCCACAAAGAACTAAAGCACTGGAAGTGAGATGAGACTTCTCCTTTCAGATCACTCTGCTTCCAACTTGTTACAAAAGTCTTAAAGATAAGTCCAAAGAATAAAAGGTATCCATTTATATCCATTTTAATCATAGTCTCAGAGGATATTATAAAATCTACACAAAACTAAACTTTAGATCAATATTGTGTCACTATAAAATTTATACTAAGCAAGTAGAGAAATCCAGGATCTATGAGCTCTTTATAGCTTCATTAGCTACACAAATCCCATCACACCTGTTCAATGAATCAGCATGCGTAATTTTTGACAAATCTGAAAATTGTGAGAATTATCTTTTCATTTTTGAGAAGATTATTTGAAGCTAGAGGATTTTTATGAAACTTTTCAGAGTATAATTCCCAGGCTTTTTTTTTTTTTCCCTTCTGTACAAAGTGTAGAACAGCTGTCAGGCTGAAAGTTCTTGTGATATAAATGGAAGTATTGTGTAGTTCTATAGAATCTCCTTCTGGAAATAAGAGTGTCTATCTCCAGTATTCTGATTAAACCTCTGCTGTCTTACCTAAAGATGCAATTATTATTCTCCTGTAGGTAACTTGGGTCATTTATTCATGTCTGTAAATAAATTAAAAATAATCATAATTGAGAAATTCCCCAATGTATTTATTTGCAGCTAAATGCATTTTAACATATCTATTTGTAATCACTGTAAATCACAAACTGTAACTACTAACTATTATTGAACCTAAGAATGTTCATTTTTATGACTGATCCCAGGACAAAGCAAAGTACATAAAGTTTTCTTGGAATCTTTGTACACTACAGCTTTCTTTATTTTTTCTTCATATGTAAATCTAATTTTCAAATTTTGTAAGGACATTAAAGTGTCTTTAGGATATTTCATTTTTAAATTACTACTCATTGGAGGTAACTTTAGTTAAATGTGTTAATTCAGAAGAGGAAACAAAGATTCATATTAAGTGTGGAATTTCAAATAGTGATGAATACAATAAATAGTAAAAGCCTTCCACTGTTTATTTTCTGAGTAATGAAAAATAAAGATTTGAAAGAAGCCAAGTGCATGTGATTGTGTTTTCTTAATATTATCTCTTCTAGACTTTCACAAAATTCTAAAAGTGCACATTTTATTTCACATTTCAGACAAAATATTATCTTGATGAGGAAAATTTAATTTTTCGAAAAGACTCCTTTTAGAAAACTTTGAAATCATGTGACTATTTCAAAAACATTATTCAAACTATGAAACAAATTCACTTGCAATATTTTCAAAGTAATTCAATTTTTGGATTGTATAGTAAGTATTAATGAACTGAAATTATAATTTTCTTGATTAAAAGTCATTTGCACTATTAAAATTGGGATATATTTTATTCAGGAGGAAGTGGCTTTCTTCTTGCAGTCTTTTGGTACCCATTATAATCAGACTTACTGGTGCCGCCATTTATAAAATATTTATACATCTAAAAGGCAAAGCCTGAATGACACGTAGAAGAAATTGTCATTAAAATTACAAATGTGTTATTAACTCTGTAAATATAATTTTTAAATAACATAATCACCATCCCAAATACAATTTTCCTAACCATTTCACTAATAATTTCTCTAGTTGGTTTTTATTTGATAGTAAAAGTTACTTTAAATGGCATTTTCATTAAATGTCTTACTCAATAAAAAATATGTGATCAAAATATATAATAGAAACTTTGCTCTGAATGCTTTGAGATTTATGAAATGATGTATAAAGTTATAAAATTTGTAGCATACTAAATGCATTTTATTTCCAATATAATAGCAACGGGGATTTTAACATATTTAAACAGTGCTTATTTAGTTGCTTGAAATAGATTACATTGTCATTTTTAAATTATTTTTGAAATTGTATTTTTTTCTGATTGTAAATGTCAAATAAGGCTAACTTAAATAATTAATTTATATATTTAAAGTAAACTAATTGAAGTTACTCAGAGTCATAAAAATGTAGACTGTACTTGGGGCACAGGCTTGAATTACCAGAGACTGGGAGGGTCAATACAGGAGGAATAAACGTTTAAATACCTGTATTATATCTGTGTCCTTGTGTATATAAGAGTGATGGTACCCACAGAGACTGAAGGACCTGGATCCTTTGATCCTTTATTTCTGGAGTTACACAAAGCTATAAAGCCTCCAAAGCAGAAATCAACTTAGCTTCTCTCTGAGAGCAACACACTCTTTATTATTATTATTATTATTATTATTATTATTATTATTATTATTATTATTATCATTATCATTATTATTATTATTATATCTTTATTTGTTGAGTAAATTTCAGCTTACATCAATGTTGAGAGACAAGATATTTCTAACATCATGCTTTACTGAAGGCTCATTAGACTCCACATCATCAGTTTTCCACTAGACATAAATCTACCTTCATCACAAAACTTGGTTATTAAAGTAAATTTGAAAGTTGGAAAGGAAAGATTATAAAGATCAATTGATAGAAACATCAAGAAGACGGACCTACCTTCCTCATTACAGTATCTAGAGGCTCCTGTGCACTTATTCCTGAGAGCCAGGGGAGGTGTTTTATGTTCCCCGCTCCCTTATTTTTAAATTTGGCAAATGAACATGTTTTATTTTATAAAGTTTAGAAAATTAAAATATGTACATCACACTATAGATATGTATTCAGGAATTTAAAGGGAAGCTGCTTTGAATTATGAAGGCTAATTCTGTAATCACATATTTGTTGAAAGTTCATCCTCATAACGAGGATACCTGTACAAGTTAAAAGTGGCAATACTCCAATGAATGTCTCTAATAAAATGAAACAGTTTCTTGCATATTACATCATAAAGCATGTTACAGGTAGACTACACAATCCTAAGGGCAAGCAGTTATAGAAAGAGCTAATCAAAATATAAAAGGGGTGCAATTTCTCTTTTAATGGTGACTCTCTTTAGTCTTTGCTCTTCAAATTTTTCAAATTTTACCCTTTCTAGTAAGTGGCAATTAGTGCTTGGTTTACAGTTTATAACTCCTGTAATTTTTTCTTGCTACATACCATTTCTTTCTTTCTTTTTTTCATGCTGTTCAACCTATGGCTCAGGCACATTGTTACCTAGCTCTTTCATCTTAATTCAATTCATTTCCATTAATCTTTCCTGCCGCATGGCCCATGGCTTACCTATTTTTTTATATCTTGCCCCATGGGCAGCTGAATCATTTCTTCTGACTCTGTCCTTCTTCTTCTACCTATGCTCCAATTTCCCTGCCTACTCTTATGGTGCCTATCATGGCCAAAACAGTTCTTTATTCATAGCACATAGACATCTCCATAACTTCCCCTTTTCTGTCTAATCAAAAATGAAGTTTTTCATTTCAACCTAGCAAAATTATATATAACAAAACAGCTACCAGGTAAGAATTACAGTTACACTATCTAGTCTATTTGTATTTAACAAAATTAAAGAACATATTCTATCATCTTCCTTATTCTTGTGAGTTTATAGTTTCATATCTTATATATCTTTTATAATAACTAAAGAAAACTACTTACAACTATCTAATCTTCAACTGCATCAAAGACCACAGAAGGATATAATATTATCTGAGTAAATAGGAAGTGCAAGCAACTTCCAAAATATAGAAGTGACAGAGATGACACCTGTCTGCCTGGACAGTCACCTAAAGTTCCTCTGCAGCATTGAAGCATTCAGCCTACAGGCCCAGAGACTCTGGGATACCTTTCAGTGAAACAGGAAGTCTGAAGGTCTGCTCTGGCCATTCTGGCATTCAGTCACTTCTCCTTGTCTCCTGAAGGATGTCTGGCAGTTTTCTCTGCAAAGCAGGTATTTGAAAGACCATCTCAGCTTGTTCTGCCCAAGTTCAAAAATCACATTCCTATGGAACCTGCATGTCCAGTTTATACAGTATATGCCTAACAGTTGCCACAAAGAAAGTAAAATCCACATGAAGTGTCTTAAAATTATTCTCTTGAAGTAGATTGGTGCTGCCAGGTGCAGACCTATCTCACTGTCAAGAAAAGTCTAATTTCTTAAAATATTTTAAATGCCATATTCTGTAGGTCTTTGAAGTGTTTGAAGATCACCTATCTAATTGAAATACATCTTCATATATCTAAAAATTCTAACTAAACTGACTATAAATTTGGTTACTATAGATGACTATTAATCTGCATTTCTTAATTATATATTATAATTTTAAATGAGTTACATAAACATCATACCTTAAACAAGAGTAGAAAAAGACATGTAGCATAAAAAAATTACCAAAATCTATATCATTGTAAAATATTTTGAGATTAACAGCTGATTTTTGTATTAAACTAAATTTAATTATCTATCCTTTTAAAATCATTCATATAACAGTTAAGCTTTTTTATGACCATTACCAATAAAACTTGTAGCCAACCATGCTAAAAAATAAAAATAGCCCATTTCCTGCAGAGGAACACCTAATCCAGTCCTGCCTTTGGTATGAGGAAATCGGATTTGCCTGGAGGTGATGTGCCATGCTGAGCTGACCCACGTTGGGATTTCTTGCCCTTTTGGGAGAGGAGATAGGAGAATAGGGAGGGTGGAGGCTGAAGGTTGATTGACAAGAATTGTTAGGAGGGGAGGGAGGGGGAGTAGGAGGATATATGGATAAAAAAGACTTTTTTGTGTAAAAAATAATAAAATCAGGGAAAAAATTATCTGTCACTCTGAAAGAGCAGAAAGAAAATTTAAGAACACAATGCCCACTTTCCCAATAGGTAGAGTGGGTAGTTTTTAGTTTTGCAGCACACTCTTAAATTAGTCACTGAGGAAACTTCCTAAGCCAAGCCTGAATAGTTTAGAGAGATCCAGTCTCCAAATTAAAGGCGAAAATATGGCTAGAAGCTTCTGAGTTCAGTGGCAGAACATTTGTATATCTTGAGCCACAGGATATAAGTTCAAACTCTAGTACAAGAAATTAAAATAGAGGAGAGATAGAGAAAGAAGGAAATGTGTAAAGTGAGAGAAATTAAAAGAAGCATCCAATAGAGAAATCAGTAGCACCAGAAGGAATCTAAAAAATAAATGATAATAATAACAACAACAGCAGACAGGCAAATTAACTGTATTATTCAGAATTCAGAATTCTGGGTATTTGGGCAACATAGTTTTAAAGTACTGAGTACCTTTGTTAAAAACATGTGGAAAAACATTCTAGGTACAACTTTAGGATAGTGTAAATGCTTTTCCTAGAAGCCATACTAGGAACATTTGCCATCACTAAGTAGATGATGCCACTGCTTGTATTGTCAGCCAGTCCCTACTTTTCTGTAAGCTTGAATTAGGGCTCTTTTCATATGTTTATAACTCTGTAAAGTGCTTCTCTACTTAATTCTTTATACTCTACCTTTCCCGGGCTCCAGTATCATGAACTCTACAGTATAATCCTGCTTGAGGACCCATCTGTTGTTAGATGTGTCTTGACAACTTTTGTCTTGATCAGAATCATGTTTACTATAGGGGAAATGAAATATTTCTGAACTAGAGTGCTGGAATGAGATGTAAAAGTGTCAACAATGTCTCTTCTTTACCTTCTTATATTGAGGCTGTAAGATATTTTTAAAAGAAAATTATTTTTATTTTCCTGCTACATTAATGACTTCTATGATTTATCTCTCATGTACAACTCAACTGCAAATAGCTATTGTGACAAAACCTCTGTTCAAGAAAGATTGGAATTTTTTAAATTACTTAAATTAGATAAAGAAATAAATGAAGATAGAAACATACAATCATAAATGTATTTTGTTTGAGTAGCAAAGGAATAGTTAAATTTTACTAAAATGAGTTGTAAACATACAATACAAAAGGGTTGTAAGAACAGCACATATAAAGTTTGGCCTCAGGATGAAACATGTACAAGTTTCTTTAAAATCTTTATAATTCTACAAAGTATGTAGAATCAATTCATCTGGAATGTCAAATACACTTAAATATAAACTATGTCTTTACAAATTTAAAATGAATAACTTGAACATATTTAACAGCAATGAAATCTATTTAGCTGACATTTCTCTAGCTAAACATACCTACATAGACAACGATCCCTTTGTACTAAGAAATTTTATAACTATTTGTGCTGTGTCATTCTCTTTGTAAACTGACCTCCATAGAGTCTCATTTTTCAGGCCTTAACAAAAGTGTTTACCCAGCCAACACAATACGTAAGGGTATAGATATACAAACGTGGACTCTAAATATTATTGACTTTAACTTCTTTTTCTTAGTCACATACAAACACACAAACTATTTCATGGGAATGACTATTGAGCAGTATTTTATCTTAAAAATTTATCTTTCTGGTTGTTCCCCACCCATCTTACATTATTATAATACTGTAAAAGCGTTGTCTGATATATTTTTTGAACTATGACTTCACATGAACAGTGAGAATTCTTAGGAATATGCACATTGCTAATCACCTCCCCAACATTAATATGGGTAAACTTCCCAATAATTTCCTCACATTTCTCTTTTAAAGAATGTGACATAGTTGGAAACTGTGTTTTCCTCTATGTCCTCCTAAAGGCAATAAAAACCTTACCTTGCTTTAAAAAATATAAATAAATAAATGAATGAATGAATGAATGAATGAATAAATAAATAAATAAATAAATAAATAAATAAATTAAATAAAGCAAGCTGTATTTCTGTGGGAATATGTGCTTAGAAAATTCCCAGAACACTGAATTACATTAAGAATGTCCTGATTATACTATCATATCGCAGAGTTCACTTTAACATAGATAGTCAATTCTTTGCATCCTAAATTAAGAACAGATTCCCATTAGGAGCAAACCTTTCTCGAGGCATTTAGAAGAAAATCAGACAGACCCACTGCAACTGGCCTGGAAGAAAGCAAACGTGACAGACTGTAGGAGAAAGGCAGACACTAAGAGCAAATCTGTCACCCCACAATCCCCAGAACTATATACTCCAGCCTTAAGAAAATAAGTAAGTTAATTGAGTCAGCACCTGCAAATTTGAAAGAACTGGATCCCAGGTGAAAACCTCAGCTCTTACTAACATTTTGATGTTGACACAGTGAGTTCATAATCAGTAACCCCAGGTGTGTAGTACAAAGATTATGATCTACAGTCCTTAAGTGAATTAGCTGGAGTGTGTCTCTATAATGTTTATAAACAACTTTTATGTAACATAAAAAGCAAAGAAAAATTGATTATGGAACTTTAAAATTAGGGTTGTGTTCCTAAAAAAGGAAAAGCAAAATAAAGAGATGCTTGTATCCAAAATAATGGCTTAGGACACCAGATAATTATAAATTTAGAAAATAGGGTGGATTGTCAGGTAAAATGGCAATTGGGACAAAAGTAACAAAATTGTGTCATTATTCATGCAATGCAGTAAATAATGGTGAAAATTAGGAATATGAGTTTACAAAATATAAGTCTCTACTTTATTATAAAGAATAAGTAAAAAACATTAAAATCACTGCAATATTTAGATATAATAGAAATTTGAGATTCAGGAATACTGACAAATAAATAAATAAATAAATAAACAAACAAATAAATATATAAATGTTAAATAAAACAGCAATTTTCAGAGTCTCAGAAATCACAATTAGCTAGAAACCAGAAATTTCTGGTTACCTTTTATTCCAGCGCAGAAAAGAGAGAAGGAGGAAGCAGGAGAGACAACAAGCATTATTTCTATTTAAATCTGTTCCTGATATGTCAAGTTCTTTCTTTATGGAATAAAGAAGGATGACTGTCCAGGCATACCTGTGGTTTCACTTCAGACTATGTGTCCTAAATACACACACACGCAAACACATATGCATCACACACGCACATACACACACACTAACATACACACACACACACACACACACACAAAGAGCAAGAGAGAGAGAGAGAGAGAGAGAGAGAGAGAGAGAGAGAGAGAGAGAGGCAGACAGACCACCACCACCAACAACAACAAAAATCAGCACCAAAGGGAGTAAAAACACAGAATGGTTTTTCAATAATTGTTTCTAATGATGAGATTTTTTTCTATTCATCTTCCATTTAGGAGAGATAATAATTTGGGGCCTATAGAATTAAATTAGAAATAGTTTCAACAGTTATAACTTGGATTGTAAAATAAAACTATGTTGGAGCTATAACAATCTGCTTGATGTATAATTTGGTTTAGGTTAAATACATGGACAAAACTGTCTGTATGAAACAACCTCTTAGTTATCAACTGAATTTGAAATTAGACCAATACAATTATACCACTTTGTATTTTAAAGAGTAAAATAAATTACAACTCTAAATATCCTCATGGTTATAATAAACTTTTATTTAGTTTAACAATTTCTTTTATTTGCTCTTTTAAACTAATTTCAAACTCAAGAATGCATGATATGGGAATGCCTTTCTCTATGCTGTGAATATCAATCTTTGATAAAGGAGCTGTTTTGTCCCATGACAGGCACCATAGGAAAAGTAGGAGGAGACATCAGAGCAGGTGGGAGGAGCAGGATGGAGTCAGACAGAAGGAGCCAGAAGCCCAGAGGATCAACATGTAAGGAGAGAGAGAGACCAGGCCTGAAGCCAAAAAGAGCAACATGTAAGGAGAGACAGACTGAACCAGATGCCCAAGAAGAAGCAAGCATGTAAGGAACACAGGTAAGCCACGGGCCACGTGGCAGACAGATTAATAGAAATGGGTTGATTTAAAATGTAAGAGCTAGCTAGCAATGTGCCTGAGCCATAGGCCAAACAGCATAAACTTAATATAAGCCTCTGAGTCATTTCTGGGGGCCTGGAGCAGCAGGGGGCGACTAAGTGGTCTGGTGCTGTAGGTCTGTGTGTCTGGGCCTCAGGCAGCCCAGGACAGAGAGAAACTACTACCTTGTAACAAATGTAGAAATGTTGATTTTTATTACATTTGTTTTTAAAGTTTCTCATATGTAAGTAATATTTACTTACCACTCTGAACTCTCAAATCTCTACCCAAATCAGCTGCTTTCCCCACACCCACAAATCTCTCTCCTGCTATAGACTATATGTTTATTTACTTAATAGCTGCATGGGTTTTATGTGTGTATTATATATTTGTATCATGTGTGTATGTGTGTGTGCGCATGTGTATCTGTGTGTGTACATGTGTATGTTGTGCAAGTTGTGTGTGTGCGTGTGTGTGTGTGTGTGTGTGTGTGTGTGTGTGTGTGTGTACAATGTGTATGTAGGAGGTGGCAAATTTGTGTCACACTGAGAATTACTACTCTGCCTTTGTGAAGATAAGTCTGGAGTTGTATGATGGAACTTGCAGTAGGCAAATAACTAAAGGTTCTAAGTGTTATTTCAACAGGATTGAGCAAAAAGGAACGTGAACTGAAAATTAACTGAGGTTTTTCCATGCCAAGAAGCTGACATCAATCGCAGAAGCAAAAGGCGATAACCTCTAAAGATAATTAGAAGGAGAAAGGAAATTAATAAGACCATAACTGCAATAACAAGTTGTCATTCTTATACTTTTCATTAATATTAAATTACAAACAAAATTGCAAAATCATGAAACGTGTTACATATTATTCAATATCTAATATGCTTAGTAGCATGTATCTAAGTATGTGGCATATACCAGGACCTATAAACATTATTTACGTACATCTGCATTCAAACATTGTAAATCAAAATTGGCTAATCATGCATTAGATCCTTGTTTATAAAGTGTGACTTCTGTCATTTATGATTGAGAATATAATAAAGACATGACATTTGTCAATAATTTAAAAAATATATATGTCCCATAAAATATTCCGCTAGTCTCATAGTTAAGTTAGGAAAATTTAGTCATGTTAAAGCTCTCCAAACTATAACATCTAATCCTGTTCATATTGTAGAATAACTTCAAGCACTGTATTGATTAAAGAGAGCATTGAAAACCTTAATTTGTTACTGTTTTGGTGAAACTTTTAGTATCTCATCATTGAATTTGATATTGGCTATAGACTTACTGTAAATAGCATTTATTGTGTGTAGGTATGTCCCTTGTATCCCTGATCTTTCTAGGACTTTTATTGTGAGCAAGTATTGGATTATTTTTTCAAAGTATTATTCAGTATCCAATGAGATGATCATGTAGTTTGTTGTTCTATCAGTTTGTTTATATGGTGGATGATATTTATTATTTTAATAGTGAGCCATCTATATAGCCCTGTGATGAAGCCTAACTTGATCAAGGACTGTTTTGGTGTATAGTCGGAATTAGTTTATAAGTATCAAGTATTGTATTGACGATTTTTGCCTAGAAGGGAAATTGTTCTGTAATTCCCTTTCTCTATTGAGTTTTTATGTGGTGTATCAGGTTATCTATGGCCTCATAAAATAAACTGGACAATGTTTCTTCTCTTTCTGTTTTGTGAATAATTTGAAGAGTGTTGACATTAACTCTTGTTTGGAAGTCTGAAAGAATTCTGTGCTAAGTGCATCAGGCCATGGATATTTTAATTTGGCTTTTTTATTTTATGGCAATTCTAATAATGACAACTTCTACTTCATTCGAGGTTATGAGTTTCTATAAATTATATAAATGATCTTGATTTTACTTTGGCAAATGGTAGCTACTGAGAAAATTATCTATTTTGTTTAGATCTTCCAGTTTGGTGAACTAAGGCTATTAAATATTTCTCCTTTATTCTCTCAATTTCCTCAGTGTCAGTTTGATGTTTGCCTTTCTGTTTCTAGTTTTGTTAGTTTGGAAATTCTCTCTCTACTTTTTAGCTAGCTTAAGTAAGAGTTTGTCTTGTTAGGTTTCTTTTTTTTTAACCAACTCTTTGTTTTATTGTGTTTTGTATTGTTCTCATGGTTTTCATTTTATTTTATTCAGGTCTTGTTTGGATCATTTCTTGCCATCTACTGCCTTTGGATATGCAAACTTCATTTTGTTCTAGAGATGTCAGGTGTGGGTGTTAAATTGCTAATATAATATTGCTATGCTTTTATGAAGGCACTTGGTGCTATGAGCTTTTCTGTACACTATATGTTTGGGTATGATATTTATTCATATTCATTGAATTCTAGAAAATCTTAAATTTCTTTGTTTCTGTCTTTTCTTATTTTTCTTCTGCTTTCATAAGTTTGTGAGTTTCTGTTATTTCTTTAGTTGTTGACATTCAGTTTTCATCAACAGAGGCCTAAAAGTGTGGAGGAAATTATTTTAATTTTCTTGTAACTGTTGAGACTTCTTTTGTCTCTGAGTTTGTGGACATTTTGGAGAAAGTTTCCTGAGGTGCTGAGAAGAAGATATATTCTTTTATTTTGGATGAAATGTTCTATAAACATATTATGTCCATTTGCTTCATAACAACTGTGAACTCCAACATTTCTCTATTGAGTCTTTATCTGGATAACCTATCCAGTGGTAAGAGTGGGGTATTCATGTCTTCCACATTCAGTGTTTAAAGATGATTTATTTGAAATATGTAATTTATATTGTAGTAGTACTTGTCTTGTGTTTGGGGCATCACTGTTAAGATTAGAAATACTTTATTAGTTGAATTTGTTATGAATATATAGTATTTGCCACATATATTTTGATTAATTTTCTTGTGAAATCTATTTTGTTAGATATGGAAATAGCTGCACAAGCTTTCTTCTTAGGTATATTTGCTTAGAATATCTTTTTCTTTCTTTTTTCTTCTTTAAAAATTTTCATTAAAAAAATATCTTCTCCATCAATAAATCCCCCTGATCCCCCTCCCACCTCCCAATCCCTTCCAGCCAGCCCTCAAACTTGCCTATCTTCATTCACCTATCCTCTCTCCCAAAAAGGGTAAGAAGTCCCAAGGTGGCCCAGCAGGGCATATCCACTCAAGGCAAGTACAAATCACTCATCCCAAAATCAATGCTGGGCTGTTCCTCTACAGGAAATGGGCCCCAGCGTGTCAGCGCATCAGCAGGAACACAGTTTGATCCCACCCCTCCTGACTTCACACACTCCTGGCAGTCAGTCGAAAGGCGTCTACCCCTGGAGGGCTCAGATCCTCCTAGGGATGAATCTCCAGTGGCAATTCTGATTCAGAGAGCATTCCAGAGTTCCAGCCAGCCATCACTATGGGAACCTTCCTCAGCTTTTACCCTGAGGTAATATCTGTCATTGACATTAAGGATTGTTTGTTTGTTTGCTATTGTTGGATGCTGCCTAAGGATAGAACTTGCTTTTGCTTCTATTCTTAGTCTGTCTTTCTACTGGGGAATTGATAATACTGATATTGAGATAGAGCAATGACCAGTTATTGTCCACTACTATTACTATTATTTTATGTTGTTGTTGTTGGTGGTGGTGGTGGTAGTGGTGGTGGTGGTGTGTGTGTGTATGTATGTGTGTGTGTGTGTTTCTGTCTTTTAATTTTGTTGGTATGAGATTAAATATTCCCTGTGTTTTTGCAGGCATATTTGACCTCCTTGGGTTGGAGTTTTCCTTCTAGCACTGTTTTTAGGGCTATATTTGTAAATAAATTTTGACATTTAAATCTATTTTGAAATATGTTATCTATTTTTGGTGATTAAAAGTCCTTTTGGATATGGTATTTTGGCTGACATCTTTTGTTTCTTGTAATCTGAAGCACTGTAGTATGAGGTTTCTGGCCCGGACTTTCAGGCCTATCCTCAAGGTCTAGGCCCACACACCCACTGACCCACAGACCCACAGACTGGCAGAGATAAGAGTCATGGGTTAGATGAAGAGTAGAGAGCTAGCAAGTGATATGCCTGAGCCTTAGGTCGATTAACCTAAAACTATTGAAAGCATCTGTGTGTCTCTGTGGGACTGTGGGACTGCAGGTCTGTGGGTCTAGACCTAAAGATATATGGGAGACTGTGTTGTTTCATTGTAAATAATTATTCCACCCACTGGTTTAATAAAAAGTGCTGATTGGCCAAAGGCAGACAGGAAGTGTGGGCAGGGCTACCAGACTAAGAAAACTCTGAGAACAGGAAGCACAGAGCAGAATGCCAGAGTGAAGCCAGAGGAAGCAGAGGACAACCATGCTGCTGTGAGAAAAGGTACCGAGCCTCATGGCTGAAGAGATTAAGAGTCATGGGTTAGATTAAGGGTACAGAGTTAGCAAGTTATATGCCTGGGCCTTAGATCAATCATCCGGAAACTGTGTAAGCATCTCTGTGTCTCTGCGAGTCTGTGGGTCTGTGGGTCAGTGAGTCTGTGGGCCTAGACCTTGAGGTTAGGCCCAAAAGAAAGTCTGGGCCAGAAACCTCATACTGCAAAGCACTTCTGTTTAACACCCCTGTTTTTTAAAGTCACTACTGAGAAATCAGATGTAATTTTAATAAATGTGCTTTTATATGTTACATACTCTTTCTTTTGCTTGTTTCTTTTAATATTCTTTCTTTGTTCTGTATTTTTAGTGTTTAATTTTTATTGGCTACAGTTTGTAATATTCAGGGGCTTTTGGTTTAAGGTTCATTCAATAAAATATGATTTATCAACTTGTAGCCACAACCTTTAATAAAATCTCAGTATGTTTCTGCTAGTAGCAATCAACTTCCTATAGATCTATAATTGGCGTGAGGCTCATGAATGCTTTCCTACACAATGCTTATAATAGCAAGTTTCCATACCCTGTTCAAAACATCTTTAGTGCTAGATATCTCCTGCCAAACCTTTCCTTTTTCTCACTATCACATTACTCTTCTCATTTAAACCTCTTCGTCCTTTAGTTCCCTTTTCATTTTCATGTATGTGTTTCTTTAAACATATTCATAATAATAGAAAGAATTCGAACATAAGGTTTTGAAGAAACCCTGGGTTACAAAGTACCAAATAGATCAGCATGCTCATTCAAGTAAATATTTTACAATGGATAAGTTAAATTATTATAGAACATATCATTTATACTTCTAATTATGAAATTGTGTCTTTTCTAAGATATTTAACAATGTTTTACATCTTATCATTAAAATATATCTGTACTAATCTAAAGTGTATGCTAAGTTATCTAAAGTGTAATGCTAAAGACATCTAGCTTTGTTTTCTAGATATCATAATATTCTTCTATTTTAAATAATGAAATAGAACTTTTTCTAAAAGTAATGTTAGTAAATGCTAGTAAATTAACTTTAAGAAAACCCAGTTGTAAAGATTGGATTGAGTGCAGATTGATGTAAAATAGCATAATAAATGCTAAAGATATATCTCACCATGCACTAAAATGAAATGCTTTATACAAAAATTATTTAGTTGCTGGTGTATAAAAGAGTATTTCTAGAACAAAAATGGGATGGATTCTAATCAGGTACAAATTCTCACAGCAATTCTGAAACCTGAAAATCATACAAGAGCTTAATAGATTGAAATAAAAAACAGGGCTATTGTTTAACTGGTGCCACAAGAGATGCTCTACACCTTGTACAAAAGACCTGGTAAGAAACCTTCCAAAAACTCAATGAATTCCTGGAGAGGCTTTTACAAAATGGATCATAGTTCATCCGAGCGTAGTTTTAGAATTTGGAAAAGGTGATGCTTCAGAACGTGATGTGTCTGCGGCATATATCATTCTGTTTTTAATACTCAAATGTCAATTTAAAGAACAAAAAAAAAGTTCAGGTAAAGAAGTGAAAAGCATAGATAGGAAAAGTTGCATGCAATAACAAATCAACGTAACTAGTACGTTTTGTAATTACATATGTCAAGCAAACTTCATTTCAGCAATTTTCTGTGATAATTATGTAGTATTTTTTCTGAATCTTGATGCAAAATTTTTAAGTTTAAAAAACAATTTTTATTAGAATGAAAAAACTTATTTATTCATTCTAAATTCTGTAAATAATGTGAGTGGCAATAACTGTTATTTGAAAGTGACTATTTTTGTAAAATCTTTTTCTTTGATTGAATGTGGTAATTACCGACAAATCTCATCAAGATAATAAGCATTTATGATGTGAAATAAAGTGAAGAATTTTAGTATAAAAATGAATGAAGGAAAATGACTTTTAAATCAACCCAAACCATTGAAATTACTTTTCAATGTCCACTTCACACAGTATATTGTAAGTTCATTATTACTGCGACATGTGCTCTGCTAATTACAATATTAACATCTAGGAAATAGCTTCTTAAAGTTGATGGCAAAAATGATGTGAAGACTTCCTGAGAAATTTTTATTAAGAGATAATGTAAATGTAATGGTTTCAGAAAGATGTAATTTCTAAGAAGTAATTTGTACAATATTTATGTCAAAGTTATAAAATTTTAAAGATAAGATGTTTCTAATAAAAACATCTAAGAATATCATGGCACTAAATTTTATCATATGTAAATCTCTAAGGTATCAATGAAGCAACTGTCTATTTTTTAACATTTATATAGTTAAACTGTAAAATGCTATTATGTAATGGTTATCTTATTGAATTCTGGGTAATTATCAAATTAACATGAAATGATCTTATCATTTTTTTACTGCTGTCTATATGATTTACAGCAGGGTGATCCCAAACATTTGCTTCCCTTTTGTTTGATAGTAAGGGTAAACACAAAAATTCTCTGAACATTATTTGACTGGTTTTCATAGTATTCAACAAAATAGTGGGTACAGTTTTATAATGTAAAATTATGTCTAAGTACTATTCAAAATATCCCAAATCTGGTTATTGCCAAAATTTAAACTTTAAACTTACAAAAATTACTTAAATTACCATTTTAATTTTAATGAGGCATGTCACTAATACAACTTTAAACTTTGAATAATTGTGGTGAAACTTTTTATTTAGTATTAGAGAAATGAAAAAAACTGTTCTCTAGAATGAGCAAACATTAAAAACCAACAAGAACAACAAATCAACCAAAGAATCTAGTAAATCATTAAAAGACAATTCTTCAACATAAAAATGAGAAATGTTGATAAGATTATGACCCAAAGGTAGTATCATATGGTAAATTCTCCTATAAAAATATTCACATGACTGAGAAAATCTGTGGCTATGTATAAATAAAAGACATGAAAATAACATAATATTCAATTTTTTAGAGCCTCCGAATTCCAATAGTATGGTTCTAAAATACTATAACTATTAAAACTCCCAGAAAAGAAAGACATTATAAGAGCAATTTTAAAATTTGGAGTAACTTGCTAAGGAATGCACAGTATACAGTTTACAGGTTCACTAAATGCAAGAAGAAACAGGAAATGGTCCTTTACTTGAAAATTTGCAGTAAGTCTGACAATGCAGATACATCAGCGTTGTACTATGGGCTTCCAGAATATAAGAAAATTGCTTTTTTTATTGTTGTTAAAAGCAAGCAAGTTCATGGAAATTTGTTGTAGGAGCCATCAGAAAAATAACTGATAATCAAATTTTAATGAAAGAATTGGTAATTAATTCACACATAGTAGAAATGCAAATAAAGCAATTAGAATTTCAAGTTTTGACAGCAAAAGACACATATATCAGCAACCCCAAACAACAAAAAGTATTCTAGAGAACAACAACTCTACTCTCGAGAGATAGGGTATGGTGGGGTTTGGATATACAATAGATTATGAATATTTGTCAGTCTTCAGGGGATTGGTTAAGAGTTATTATTTGTCATAGTCAGAAATAAAGCTAAACATAAGAGTCAAATCCAAAGATCCCTTTCTAAAGGGCAAAGGGAGGATAAGGTATAAAAATGATAAGAAAAGGGCAGAATATTTAATCAACTTCATTTTTAAAAAACTAGTAATCTTAAAATATTTTACATTGGTATGTATTTTGGTTTCTTGATACAAATTTAAAGTTATTTTTGCCATACTGTATGTAAATTTGTACTCTTGTTTGTGGAATTATGTTTATTCAGCTCATTTAAAATGTAATGTATAATTAAGAAATACAGATTAATAGTCATGTTACAAATTTACACTCTTTTTAGCTGTGGAATATGCAGGCCATAGAGACTTTTAGGAGCTTGGAGATGAGCCTGACCTTAGCCAGTACAAACTGGTGATAGCTGGTGCCTTAAGACATGTGCTCTCAGCACTTCCTCATAAGCCATCTTGGGTTTTGTCTAGGGCCTTTACAACAAGAATAGAGTCCAGATAGAAGGTGACCTAGATTAGCAAGTAACCACCATGGCAGAACTTCAGCTATCAGCAAATGAAAGCCCTGTCCCCTGGCTGAAAGGAGGGTCTGGGAGAAGGGTATATAAGGTTTTCCTCTCCCTTTGTAGAATTAGACTTGCTTGCTTAAACTGGTTTCTAAGGACTGTGTTATTACTCTATATGACTTCTTCCCTCCCCAACGGGAAACTAGCAGGGCCCTGAACATAGCACAACCACAACATCTGACCCTGACCAAGAATATCCCAACATCTGGCATCAGCATCTTTGGATCCTTTGACTTGACTATTGACTATGCCTGGTTTGGGCCATTTTGTTATTGCTGCAGAATTTTTAGACCTTTATTTTTTCCTGCTGTTGCCATTGCTGTTTGAGACTTTTCTCTCAACTTCTGTTAAGTCCTGCCCCTCAGTTATTCTTGGTAACTTGGCCTCTTTGTCTATCTGTCACAGTCTTCTTGGGGCTTCACTTTTCCCCCAGCTTTAGTTTGTATTTGTCTATTTATGTTATTATGGAGGCACACAAAATTCCTGCCCAGGTTTGCCCAGCATTTCCTCATAAGAGCTGACCACTCAGAAAATGGAAGCAGGGTCTAGCTGTCCAGAAAAACTGACTCCCAACTGAGACACCCATGTGAGCTTGTGGCTATTGGTGTAAGGACAAGACATGTCAGTTCAACACACAACTTTGCTTTGTTTGTTGTTCCTCTTGTACTGTAGCAATGGGCAGTATTCCTTCTCACTCCAGGGAAGAAGTACCTGTTAGAGCTTGAAAAGCTCTTCTGATTAGTTGAGGTCCTCATGTAAAGATGAGAGAGCATGAAATGGTTTGGATGTGAAGTTGCAGTGCTGGCCTCATAGATCTCCCTGAGAACACATGAAAACCAGATCTTTGGATGAGAGTGATGTTTCTTGCAAGATAATGGAAAGTATCTTCAGAAAATTTCTGCCCAGGCTCTTTCACCCCTAATCTCTGGCTATAATTCTAGTTTAAAATCCTCCTCACCAGAAGAAGTCATTGACATGCATAATCAGTATTTCCAGGAATAATTCAGTGCTAGTCTATGAATGGCCTCAGTCCCACCCATGATAAATTCCCCTCATATGTCAGAGGATGAAGTCCCAGGCAGAGAGCAGGCAGAAAATGAAATTCAGCAGCCAGCCACTAAGGCAGACCATCTTCTTCACTTTTGCTCAGCCTATTCTACAGGTAGAATTCCTCTATTCCTCCACCACAGTATCCCTGAGGTGTTTAATCTCCTATGCTCAACTGCCCCAACTTGAACTGAGCTGAGTTCCTGTTGGCCCCTTATATTACTCAGCTTTCAGAGGCTGTGAAGCCTTTTCCTTAGGTTGTACACAGCTGTGCCTGTGCTGGCCAGCCAGCATCTATGATGTTTTAAATGCCCAATATGACTTAACGGGTAAACGGAAGTCCTAATGTGGTGGAACACCATGGATTCCCATGTTGCTGGCAGATTATTTTTCCTTGTCAAAAAAGCAGACAAAGAGTCAGAGTCAGATTTGTCATATTTTGAACAAGTTCTACCACAATAGGCTATGCATTTGCAGACCCATTGTGATTGGTACAATCTGAATGAAGGCTTTAGTAATCCAACTTCCTTTAATAGATGACTATCAGCATATGCTAACTATTCAGTCTCAGGTATGGATTAATATATGGTATGATTTTCCTATGCTTATAGGTCATGGACAATATGTTAGCCAGGTTTCTTAGACTTAAATTGGTCAACAGGCTTATTTCCAACAAGTTTCTGAGTCAGCTTTTAAAGCCCATAAGTCTTGCATTCCCTCATTCATCAGCCAAGAGAGTTGTTTGCTGATTTTCTCACCTTAGTGAATAAGTCAATTGAGCTGAGAGTGTACCTTAGACTTACCAGAAAAATGCTGATTAAATAACATGGGAGAGGCTTGATTCCCCTGCCTTCAATGCAGTGGCTTCTATCTGAAATGAGAAAATAACTAGGTGGGTGACAGCTACCAGAGCCCTTGATTTGATCCATCCACAGGTCCATTGCAGGGTTCACTGCCTCTCTCAATGCTCTCTTGACTGAGAAACAATCAAAGGAAACTACTCAGACATCCTAGGCTGACAGGTCATGTTGGCTTGTGGCAAGCATGGCCTTCCAATTAGTGGTACACAAAGCCTATTCTGATGTTGTTGAAATGCATAAAAAATTGGGTCCAACAGATTTTACTTCTACATGAGATTCATATTCTCAATTCTGAGGGCTTCTGTACCCCTGATGTCAGAAATTGTTAAAAGCCAGACCCTATTTCCATTAATTGGCTGTCAGATTAAGATATATGGGTGGAACAATGAACTCAGATTATCTATATTAAAATATTAAGTAGCTGAACAGCTTAAGGCTCATCATATTCAGTCTTCTACAACAGGCGCAATACTTTATTTTTTGTTATGCACAAAAAGCCAAGCCAAAAAAGTTCTTTTAAGTTTATTACAAGATCTAAGGGCAATAAATGATCATACAGAGTCTTTACAATCTGGCATTCAACATACAAGTGGCATTTCTTCATCACAGTATATAATAATATTGGATATTAAAAACTGCATTTTTTTCAAATTCCCTTGGCACCTCAAGATAGAGGACATTTTGCCTTCACAATATGGGAGTCCAATATGTATAAGCCAGATAACAGATACCAATGGATGTTTTTGCCACAAAGAATAAAAAATAGCTCAGCTATGTGCCAACTTTATGTTGCACAAGTTCTTATCAATGTTCCTAAAGATATCACCTTAGTACAATATATGGATGATATATTACTGGTACATCCTGATTTAGACTATTTAGAACAACATGTTAAATTAATGTTCCAAGATTTGGCCTTGTTAAGATTTACAGTAGCTTTAGTTATGGTTCAGTTACCACCACCATTTTTCTCTTTAGGATTTGTTATTGCCAAAGATATTCATCCTCTATCATTTAAATGAGATGTAAAAGATAAATATTCATTAACAAAACTACAACAGATATGTGGGGCTGTAAATTGACTTAAACCCTTTTTATTTATTCCAGAACTGAAGTTGAAAAGTTTGTTTTCACTCCTAGAGAGTCATACATATCCCTCACAGAGGATAGAGCTTACTACAGAAGCAAGAGATGAATTACAAAAGATGCTTTTCATATTATCCACCACCAGATTACAGTTTCCATAAGCCTATCTTCCCCTGCTGGATATTACATCCTGGACAATTAAGGGAGGTTTTAGGATTGCTTTGGAAATTTGGCACCTTGCTGTGGTTTCCAGGCCTATTCTGGCTTACACAATGGGACTTCCAAATTTAACCAAACATTTCATTTGTTACTGGTACTAATAATAGTAGATCAAAGAATATACTGGAGGAGACTGAAAAACGTATTCTTCTATTTCCATTAAGGAATACTCAGGTATTATGGGCTGAATCAGTTTTCTTTCAGGAGATGTTTGCTGGATTTTCTTGCATGATTGGTAATTATTTGCCAAAAAGTAAGATTCTACCTGAGCTCTCATCTCTTCCAATTGAGATTCCCATTTACTCAGTTCCCTCCTTGAATACTCTATTCTACTTGCAGCCCTAGATTTCTCAGATGCCAATAAAACAGATTATGGTATTCTCATTAAAGAAAAGGTAGAACAGAAGAGACCTTTGTGACTCCAAATCATTGTTCTGTGTAACTGGGGAATTTTAGCCTCTTTATAAGGCTTTAGTATCAAAATAAGCCCACTAATATTTTTTTGGACAGTGAATATGTGGTCCAAATTGTCTGAATAGTTGCCTTTTCTAGAATAAAGAATACCTTTAAGCCTATTGCCAATGCCATGCTTCTAATACAAGATGTATTAAACCAAATAATAGAGCCATGGTACTTTTCTTATATTAGTTCTCATACCAAATTACCAGAGATACTGGCAAAGGGAAATGAAATAACTGAAACCATTACACTGACACCTTCAGTTGACTTGCTAGAAGAAGCTAAAGTATTACCCCAGAAATTTTATTTATCCCCTCAAAATTCATATTAAATTACTCCCAGAGTTGCTAATTTCTCAATGCAAACATCATCTGGAACCTGTACCACTTGTGCACCACTGGCTCCATAGGACCCCCTACAAAGGGTGGGTCAACTCACAGGGCTTGGTAACTAATGATATATATCAGATGACTGTGACACATTATACTTCCCTTGATAATGTGAGATATGTACATGTAATGATTGATACCTGTTCTGGGTTTAAGTGTGCACTAGTGTTACCTGGAGAAAAGCTTCCAATGTTACAAAGGCAATTAAATCAGTCATACTATTCATGGGAATATCCTGTGCCATTAAAACTGATAATGGCCCTGATTATACAGCCTAATGAAATTCTAGGCTCCTGGGAGATATCTCACACAACAGGCTTTTTTTTTTTTTTACAACCAACAGGGACAATAGAAATCTATTAAATCTCCTTAAAGAGATTTAATAGAATCTTTAAGGAGCTCTTGAAAAAATATAATCACCAGAAGCTAAAAGAAGTACTATCCTGGCTCTGGTGAAAGTTCCTTTTTACATTAGTTTCTTCAGTTTTGATGAAGCTGGATTGAGTCTGCTGTATAAGCCAAGGGATACGCCAAAGCCACTTATCACATGAAGAGATCCAATTTCTCTCCAATGGCAGTCACCTGCCTTTCTATAAAACCAAGGATGAAGATATGCTTGTGTTTTTCCACAGAGTGCCACAATGCCAATATGGCTGCCCTACAGAGACATTCATCCAGCATGGGATCAAGAATCTCTGCCCATAAAAGAAACCCTAGATGTATAATATTTTCCCTTGCTGTATTAACTCCCCTCATTTTGGCTGAAGATTAATGGGCACTTGTACCATTGACTACCATTTTTTTATCTGTGGCTATTGGCTCTCCTGAATTCCTGAGTTTATTTACCATTCGTGTGTAGTCCCAACTGCCTGTTATTTACTTAATAAACAAAAAACAGGGAGTAAAGAATATATGGTATATGGAAGGAGTACTTTGTTTCCTTAAAAGCCTCTTCTAATGAACCCTGTGTGAACTTATAGAAGATGACCACAGGATAGTTTCATGATACCTTCACCAGTTAAACTATGTTGGGCCTGCAAGTAGTCTCCCTTCTTTTCTATATTTAGAATTTATTAGAGAGCTTCAAATTAGTTTGTCTATTATTAGCTCATTGTGTAAATGTGCTCAGTTTTTCTACTTTGGTAAAACTTCCCATTCATTGTGCTATTTTCTAAATCACTTCAGGATTTTCCAGTAATCCTGATAAAAGTTAATTTTGGGGAATTGAAATAATGATTATACTTTAGCTTATGGGGGGTATATTTTAATTTATGGCTCAAAAACTACTCCACATTGTAGTAAAAATCCTTTAAAATCAGGATGTGATCCAATTATGGGTAATTTGGACTTATGCATCCCATCTAACTCTCTTGATATATTTTTCTGGATATTTTTTAAAGGTAGCAGTTGTTGTAATGGGATTTACTCCCATTAGAAACAAGATTGGGAACAAGTAAGAGTACATCAAATTTACAAGGTTAGTTGGAAAACCACCCCAGTTTGTGTCCAGCCTTCATTTTTTCTTCTTGACCACTAATGCCTCTACTATAAATAATGTTCTTGACTGTTCCCATGAAGTTTGCTGGCAAGAATATTCAGAAACAGCAATATTAAAGAGAGAACCAGTTGCCATTTGGGCCCATGTTGTTAATGCTACTCACTTTTATTCTGTTATCATTATAGCTCAGACACAATTGATGGCAAGAATTAGAGAAAAAATGGAATTACAGCTGCCATTATTACTACAATACTGCTAGCAATAAGAGGAACAGAAGTTGGATCAGTCTCATTGACTCAAACTTCTGCCACAACAGAAACCCTGAATTAAATAACAGCTAAGACTGCTGAGGCATTACATGCCCAGGAAGTCGTTAATCAATATCTCTATCAGGCCATGCATACATTACAACAACAAGTTGATCTTATGGCTGAAGAATTAGCATTGGTGAAAGACATGTCATTATTAGCCTGCTATCCTAGATACCAGGCAATTTATTTCACCCCATAGGGTCTCCAATATTCCATTGGAGTGAAACCAACTGCACAATACATTAAAAAAGATCTGGTCAAATAAGTTTCTGAATTATTCCATGCTGCCTCAGGAACAAATCCATCAATTAAATATAATCAGGGGACCAGCATGATCCTAGCAACTTGTTTCCTGACTAATGTATTTAACAATCTAAAAAAAACTGTTTGACTCCCTCCTGGATCCCTAGATATTTTTTGTTGGGCAAGAGATGCTTTTAATTCTTCTGTTGTTAAAGTGTCTCCTATGGCATGTTTACCAGAAAACCTCTTATATCAAGATGACCCTTCAGGTTTTAATGGTTTTTAGGTACCCAGAGCAAAGCCATCAGAGGGAGGTGATGCACACATTGAGATTCAGAAAGCTTTTGCTTAAGCCTTCCACTCAGACTGCTCTCTATGGCTGATGATCAGAGATGAAAGAAAGCTTGTTTGGCAGGTCCATTAAGACAGGCACAGTCCAAACTGTTTAGCCCTCCTAAGATAGAGTCAACAAAGTGAGAACAGAGTGCTCTGGCTCCTACTGAGAAAGTTCCATAAAAAGAAAAGGGTAGATATGTGGAATGTATATGCGTTAGAGGCTTCTAAAAGGCTGGAGAGCAGCCTTGCCTCAGCCAGCACAAACTCTTGATGATTAGTGTTCCTAGCATTTCCTCCTTAGCCAACCTGGGGTCTACCTGGGGCCCAGTCCTGATACAAGGTGACTTAGGCCATGACACAAACACAGATACCAGCACATCAAAACCCTTTCCCTGGGCTTTGGAGGGTCTGGGAGAGGTATTTAAGGCTTTCCACTTCCTTAATAAAATTGGAATTGTTTGTTTCAACTTGTCTCCAGAGACTGTGTTGTTTGTCTCCATGCCTTCTTACCCCCTCACTGAAGGGGAACTATCAGGGACATGCATATAGAGCAACCACAACGTCTGACCCTGAACCTGAACCAGACACACCTCAAAATATGATTTATTTTCATTGTCATGAACAGGTAGTCAGATGTTTCTGAACTATCTTGGCTCAATCTCACCCCAGTTTCTAGACCAGCCCACAGCTCCTTTGTCCCAAATAATCAAACAACGGCCTATATTAATTACAAACTGCTTGGCCTATGTTTCAGGCTTATTAACAACTAGCTTTTATAAAGTAACTCAATCCATTCTTAGTATATGTGTATTGCCACTTAGCTGCATGTTCTTACCTTAGTTCCATTACATCTTGCTTCCTAGAGCAGCAACTTGACTTTGTCCTTCTTTATCTATGCTTGGGTTTTCTGCCTGCCTCTAAGCTGCCTTACCATAGGACAAAACAGTCCATTTATTAACCAATTCTAGTAAACCATACACACAGCATACAGAAACACATCCCACATCACTTACCCTTTTCTAAAAATAAAAAGGTTTTAACTTTAACATAGTAAAATAACACATAACAAGACATTTATCAAGCAATAATTACAGTTGCAATATCTAATCTGTTTGTATTTAGAAAAATTAAAGAAAATATTGTATTATCTGACTTACTTTTGTGAGTCCAAAGTTTCATATCTAATTTACCTTTTATTAACTCAGGAAAGCTATAATTATAACTATCTAATCTTGAAGTTCTTCAAATACCACAGAAGGATATAATATTACCTGAGTAAGCAGGAAGTACATTGCAAACAACTTCCATATTCTAAAAATGACAGAGAAATATGGATGTCTAGACAGTGACCCAAAGTTCCCTTGTAATTTTGTGGCATCAATTTTCACCCTATAGGCCTAGAATCTCTTGTCATATCTCTCATTGAAACAATAAATTTGAAGGGGTGTTTTGTCCATTCTCACTATTAATTCATTATCTTCTTGTGTCTGCAAAATATCTGGTAGTCTCTGAGATGCAGGAATCTTAGGGATCGTTTCTACTTGTTCTCACAAAGTTCCAGAGGTCGCTTTCCTGTGCATTCTGAATGTCCAGTTTATACAGCATACTGTCAAGTAGTCAAGGAAAGAATAGTCTCTTGCCCAGTAGCCAATTTTTGCCGCAAAGAAAATAAACTCCACATGAAGTTTCTTTAATGCCCATTATCATCTTTAAGTAGATTTGTGCTACGAGGGTGAAACATGTCTCATTTTCTAGAAAAGTGTAACTTCTTAAATAAAATTATATTGAAGTTTTTCTCTCATACCTACCACTGTGCTCCCTCCCTTTCATTCTCCCCATTCTCCACCAGCCTGTACCACTGCATCCAGCATCCTTTCCCTAAGGAGGACAAGGAACACCAAGGTGAATCAATTCGGTCTGGTGTTTCCAGGTGTGGTAGGACAGAGGCCCTATCCCCAGTATCAAGGTTAAGTAAATTATTCCTCTATAGAGAATGGCCACTGAGAATAACCCTGGTCTGACTAAAAGAGGCTTCACAAACTGCCCAAGCTATTTGACTGTCACCTACATTTGAAAGGTTTAGTTCCATTCAATTAAGTTTCCTCAGCTGTCATTTCAGAGTCAGTGAGCTCCCAATAGCTCAGGTCAGCCATCTCTGTGGGTCTCCTCCTCATGATCCTGATCCCTTTGCTCATATAGTCCCTCCTCCCTTTCTTCAGCTGGACCAGGAACTAAACCCTGGTGCTTAGCTATGGATCTGTACATCTGCTTCCATCAATTGCTGGATGATGGGTCTCTTCTGATGGGACTATCCAGAGTCTGTATTCCAAGAAGCAGTTTCAGCTAGAGCTGTGGTGGGTTTTGGGAGCACATTTTGTGTTCTGTTGCCCAGACTTGGGAGCTGTCATAGCTGGCCTGGCTGAATGATTGGGCTCTTAAAATATTTTAAATGACATACTCTGTAGGTCTTTGAAGTGTTTGAAGATTACCTATCTAATTGAAATATATCTTTGTATATCTAAAAAACTTAACTGACATGACTATAAGTTTATTACCTTAGATGACTCTTAATTTACATTTCTTAATTGTACATTACATTTTAAATTAGTTACATAAGCATAATGCCCAAAACAACAGTAGAAATATGCACACATACAGTATAACAAAAATGATCTTAAATTTGTTTCAATAAACCAAAATCTATATCAATGTATTTAAAACAAGTAGTTTCATTTTAGAAGTAGATTCAATAGTTTACCTTTCTATCCTATGATATCTATATCCACTTTTCTTTTTTATTTCCTAGGTAAACATTTATAGATTTTTGTTTATTTCGAATTTAGATAGACAGATGTTCTTCTAACACTTCAAAAACCTACAGAAAATAACATTTAATATGCTTAAACCTAAAACTTTTCTTGACAGTGAGACACATTTGTTCCTGACAGCACCAATCTATTTCAAAAGAAGATGATGAGCATTGAAGAAACTCTGTATGAATTTTACTTTCTTTATTGCAAAAGATAGCCATTAGGGAAAAGAAACTGCCCTTCCCTGAATTGCTGACAGTATATTATCCAAACTGGACCAACAGGATAAACAAAAAAATGAGATTGCCAAATTTTGCCAAGACAAAGTAGGAGAGTCCTTCAAAAACCCCTGTTTCTTGGAAATGTCTGTCCGATATACTATGCCTGTAGGCCAAATTTTGATGACACAATATTACAGAAAATCTTTGAATTACTGTTCAGGCAACAATTTGTCTCTGTTGTTAGGTAACATTACACCCTTATGGAGTCTTTGATGGAGTTAGACTAAATAATTAATCTTATTTTTTTTTCTTAGTTATTATAAAAGATAAATTATGGATAAAACTTTAGACTCATAAAGATAAGATAGATAATATTTTCTCCATTTTTTTCAAATATAAAAGGACTAAATAATGTACCTGCCATTCTTACTTAATAACTCTTTTTGTATAGAATTTTTCTAAGTTAAAGCTAAAACATTCCTTCTTTATTACACAAAAACCTGGAAGTTTAGGAGGTATAGATGAGAAACCAGTCAAGAGGACACTGGGAGTATCAGAATCTGAGGTGTCGCCATAAAATGCAGGTTGAACAGGACAGTAAATACATACCTCATGTAAAGAGCCTTGGGGCAGCACATAGATAAATACAAATGGGTTAGTTGAAGTTGTAAGAGCTAGGTAGTAACAAGGTTAAACTATTGGCTGAGCAGTTATAATTAAGTCTTTGTGTGATTATTCAGAGAGTCGTCTGGCAAGACTGAAGAGTTTGCCTAAAATACCCCAACAAAATATTTAACAAAAGTTTCAAATTTAGAAATTTAGAAAATTAGAAATTAGAAAAACTAAATTTGTAAAAAATTAACATGTGATTTTTTTCATGTATTTTATGGAAGAATGAAATCTATGCAGTAGTCATTTATCTTTCAAATGTTTTAGTGACAAAGATGCTCAGTTTACTGAAGTCACTTTATTTCTGTAATGTAATAAAAACCTAAAAGTTTATGAAGGCAAATTTTACTTCTCAAAGTAATATACTCATCAAAAATTAACAGAAATTTAATTGGAGAATATATAATTTTACATTGTGGCATTCAGTAAGAGGTCACTTATTAAAAGCTCCATTTTTATCACATTATCTGTCAAATATATCTTTCATTCTTGCATTTCTCTGCCATTTTCCCAAACATTCATCCCTCTATTTTTAGTAATACCCATCTATTGAGCAGTGAGGGGTGCTCAATATGAACTATTACCTGGTGAACCACTCCAAAACTGAATCAAGAAGATATGCTTTAATAAGATTAAGATTGTGTTCACAATTTTTGACTTTGTAACTTATTTTAAAAGTAAGATTTATACAGACACTATGTGAATATAATTCATGTAAGTAGTTACAATCTCTCATCCCTAATCCAGAAAGTTATCACCAATTAATAACTGATTACTTAGGAAAGCTTAATTTTCTCCAATAAAATCTCACTGGGCATACAAACCATTCTTAGCTACTACAGGATTCATGCCCAACAGTAGAATGCCAACCCAAAATTAACTCAATCATACTTTTGAAGGTTCTTAACAGTGTAAATATGATATTTGGAGGGGTTTTTATCCTATAGTTCATCTGCCTTTTTTGATTTTAACCCCACAGTCTTTGCTTATATACTATAGTTTCTGATCTAGTTTTTAAAAGAAATTCTCATGTGTGTTACTGTGTGTATTTCTGCATCAGTATGTGATTATTGTGCTTTTTTTTGGTGCTATTTTAATCTTTGGCTGTTTTCTTGGTTTTCCTATTCTATTTTGTTGCTATTATTATTATTGTCATTACTATTACTAATAGTAGTAGCAGCACTTCTTTAGATTATTTTGTCTCTAATGAAAGCAAGAAAAGTTTAGATTTCAGTGAGTTGGAGAAAATTGTTTTCAGTAATAAAATATGATCAAATATCAGATGATAATATTGAATCTGAGAGCTCCAAGCGACTTGATTCACATTTTTCCCCTTTCAAACTCTTAAGTACGAATTTAATAAAACATAATCATCTGCTGTAAATTTAAGAAATCTTAATTAAAATACTTAATATATCACCATTAAGTAGCAGCCATATAAGTGCATGCTACTCAGTTGCAAACGTGTACGTATATTCCAGACTGGCATTAAATTTGCATTTCTTTGCATCAGCATTCTACATGTTGGAACTTCAGATATGGAACAGGACCTGCCTGACCCTCCACCCACTATCAGTTTAATAAAGCTCAAATTTTCAACCATTCCAAATATGTGTTTTATGATAATTCTGTTTGATAAATTATATTTATTAAATTTTGTTTCACAATATGCTAAGGTTTATGTCTTCAGCATGTGTGAAGAAACCATGGAGACACTGGGGCTAGTCATGTTTTATTTTATTTTTCAACCTTCTCTTCCTTTTATTTACAGAATGCATCTCAATTATTTTATTTTCCTTCCCTACATATCTACCCTCTGCCCTTAAAGCATCTCAAGATAAAATTTAAGAGAAAAAGAAAACAAAAAATGATCTCCTGGAAGTTATAGTGCAACACACTGAGTCGTGAACTAAACCCTTTTGTACATATATCTTTGCTTGCAAGTGTTCATTGCAAAAAGTCACTGGTCTGGTTTGAGGCCTCTGGTTTCTGCTTCACTTTCAATGCTGAACCCTCACCGGAACATTACTTCTTTATCCTGCTGTTACTCTGTGTTGAGGAAATCCTGTAGCTTTGAGATTATGCTCTCACAGAATACAGTTAGGGTGAATGTTAACATAGGTCAACCCATAATTCTGGTTCTGGGCCTGAGTAGTTGCAGGGTTAGTCAGCTCTCCAGCTTTCCTTTGTCCTTACCATATGCTATCCTGCATTGTCTTTGCAAATTCATGTTCTGCAGCCATGAGGAAGGGGTGGGGCCATTTCTCCTGTTTTCTTGTCCTCAGGGTCAGATCTCTCACATCTATACCTTTAGGACCAGCTCTCCTGTGTTTCCCAGCTGTGGCTTAAGAGCCACTTTCCAGAATGCTGCAATAGAGCTAGCTTTCCCACATGCCTGAGGCATTGATGGTCTGGGAGTCTGCGGGGGACAGAACATCTGCCTTTTGTCCATGTTGCCACATGACAGGCAATGAGAACCGTTCTCCCATACTCACAATTTGGGGCTGGGTCACTCACACCTCTACCAACAGAAATGGCTTATTGTGATGCCTAGGTGAGACACAGTAGCCGCTCTCCCAAGTACTGCATTTGGTGGTAAGCAGGGGTAGCTCTTTCATCCTTCTGATCTCAAGGCCAGCATCTCCTCTGTGTCAGGCAGTGATGGACAGGGGCAGGAATTTATTTTGTTTCTATTATTCAAAACTAAGTTTAGATACAGTTTAAACATGTTCTTCGCCTCCACCAGCTCCTCCCAGGTTCTCTCTCCTTCCCTTAAGCCCAAGTTTATGTTCGTTTTCAATACACCAAAACCCAGTACAATAACAAAACTCCCCCAAACAAGAAATCAAAATGATCTTTGTACCCCAAAACATAAAACTGTAACACTGTAAACAAATGGAATCACACGCACAGAAAAACACAACCCACATACAAAACAAAAAATGGAGTCCAATCAAAGAGAAGAAAAAAAAATGTAGTGGGATTCTGTTCTGTTTCATTGTAAATAATTGTCCTACCTACTGGTTTAATTAAAACACTGGTTTGCTGAAGGCAGACATAAAGTATAGGTGAGGCTACCAGACTAGGAAAACTCTGGGAACAGGGAAAAGAGGCAAAGATGTCACAGAGATGCCAGAGAAGCCAGCAGATGCAGAGGACAACTAGGCTGTTCTGAGAAAAGGTACTGAGTTGCATGGCTGGACAGGATAAGAATCATGGGTTCGTTTTAAGAGCAAGAGATAGCTAGCAATATGCCAGAGCCATAGGCTCATCCGTATGAAATTAATACAAGTGTCCATGTGATTATTTGGGTTCAAACTTGAACAATACCTAGAGTCTCCATTGAAGAGTCAAGTTTAACTCTAAGAGTTTATCTCTTATATGTTACTTGGTCTTTTCCCCTGCAACTTTTTAATATTCTTTCTTCTGTACATTAAGTATTTGAACTACTATTTGCTGGGAGAAATTTCTTATTCACTCTATTTGGCATTGTGCATGCTTCTTATTCTTTTATAGGCATCTACTTTAGGTAAAGAAAATTTTCTTCTATAATTGTGTTGAAAATATCTGATTTTTGTCTAAGATCCACTTATGAGTGCAAACCTGCCATGTCTATTCTTCTGGGCCTGTGGTTTACCACACTCAGCATTATACTTTTGAAAACAATGCATAAAGTTTCATCCTCTCACGTAGAACTCATGTCTGTCACTTTTTGGATGGTTAAGAATCTGGTACAAGATAGCACATTGTCCTCAGGGAAAACAAAATATTTTGTTCTGCTGAAGGAAAATAACAATAAAATGACTTTTACTGATGTTATACTATATCCATATATCAGCCATTGTCAGAAAAGCTTCCTTCTTCAGTAAATGTGAACAATTACAGAGACTCACTACTGGACAAAGTGTAGAAATGTTGCAGCATGTACAGAACCTTCATAGATTCAAGCCAGATGGTGTTCCAATGCTGAGAAGGAGAAGCAGACATGAGTTTGCATCGCTAACCAAGAAGCAACAGCCAATGGACATGTTCTGGAAAAGAAAGAATTATTTTTTTCTATATTGTCTCACTGGATATACAAACCAAACATAAGAAAGACCACATGCCCAGCAGTAGATGCCCAGCACAAATGAACTCAGTAGTATTTGTAGACGTTTTAAGTTATATTACTTTTTTAGAACATTTTGGTGTTATGGATCTTATGAGAGTATATAATCATTTCTGATGTATTTATGTTTTTGTGTTATATGTATATTCTCTCTGTGTGTGTTTGTTCTTTGTTTTGTCTTTTAGGCTTCACTTTTGTTTATCTGTTTTCTAAAGACAGAAAGAGGAATGCCTGTGGAGTTAGAGTTGGGTGAAGTTTGTGTCTGTGGGGGTGCCCTGGGTAGAGTTGCAGAGGGGCGAATATCATCAAAATATACCATGTAGAAAGTATTTTTTTAATAAACACATACAAAATTAATTTAAAGTTAAAATATGGTTATGTGATTTGGAATGCTTCTTTTGTACATAATATTTAAAACCTTTCTTAATGATTTATAAATATTTATGTATTAGCTATATATTAAAATTAATAATATATAAGTGGTTTTTCCTTCAAATAAGTGGTTATTCCTTGTGACTTCTGCTATTAGATTCCCCAAGGAAATCTTGATCTTCAGCCTGCATTGGAATCTCAAAGAAGAATGTTCTAAGACAGAGAAGAAATACTTGAGTAACCAGAAAGATGAACTTGCCAGTGAAAGTAAGAATTCTGGTAAAAGAAATATTTTATACCCCAATGACCCCAACAGTTTTACAATTATGCTTTGATAGTGTGAGATGCACACATTTTGTCGACTAATCCATGTTGGATCTCTGTTTGTATTCTCAATATGTCCATTTTTGCACCCCTCTTGAGTCTTTCCACTGTATGATAGGTAAATCAAAAATTTTGATCATTTCAGTTTAACTAAATGAAATATTTTATATTGTTTCCTTGCTAAAATATAATGGAATATCCTTTCTGTGTCCTTTTGAGTATCTGCTGAAATCAATTTACAGAAAATAAGATTATGCAAAAGTTGTGTAGTAAATTAATATATGGCACATTTCAACACTTTTTCTTTTTCATTGTATTTAGATAATTAAGAAATAAGACAGTGCAGAGTGTGAATCACGTATCACTTATTTACACATGGTAAGTTATTATAATTCTGAGGCTGAATGCCAAAACCTACAAATGAATAAAGTGTGAATAAGGCAGAGCATGCCTCAGTTGACATGTCTAAATGCATTAAGAAGTGTGACTCAGAATATCACATTAACATATGTTGAAATGGTTTAAAATAATAAGCAAATTCATGCTAGCAAATTATAGCTAAGAATTTTGTGAGTTGAGTAGTGTTAATTAAAAGTTCAGAATTCTTTACAAAAATAAAGTTGGGCTTTATTCATTCTTTTTTTCTATCACTTGTTACTTTTGGCTCTGACACTCGATTTTTTAACACTGATGTTGACATACTGCATCAAATTAACAAATAAACTTTACAATTGGAGTTCACACTTAGCCATATTTATGTCACTCAGGTACTTGAGTATTTTTTAACTTTATCTTAATTCTTTCAGAATTTTATACATGTTAAAAAATACATCTCAGACATATTCACAGAAAAAATAAAAACATTTCTCCCCATTATTAGACATCTTATTCTTTACACTCAAGATTTATGTCCTTTTTTTTTTTTTTTTAATGATTGTGTATTTTGTGTGACTATGTGTGTATGCATGTGCCTCATGTGTGTGTGTGTGTGTGTGTGCTTGGGTATTATTCTCTTACTTTTCAAAATTTGTTTGTTTATTTTAGTTTCATAGTCCCTTTTATGTTTTTTTGTTGTTGTCGAATGAGTTCTGGGATGATGTGGAAAAAATTGCTAGGGTGTTAAGAAAGTAGTCAAAATATGTTGGATGGTGTATGTATTATTTTGCCAGTGAATGCTTTTGAGTTCTTCTAGTATTAATTCCTATGTAACAATATTTAATTATATAGAAATATTTTAGATACCTAGATCTTAGGAAAGCCATGTGTACTCTCACATCGATACTTGAAATAATATTAGTAAATACACAATGCTCTCCTATGTATAGTTTGCCAGAGTTTACACTTCTCATTTGGCTTTTCTTCATCACTCTAATAGTATTTCCATAGTGTAATACACTAAGTAAGATTCAAATTATTGGGGATTTTGTTTCAATTTTGCTTACAGGATCATACATTTATTAATTTAACTCTTTTATTTTTTGTCCATCCAGTGAATATTCTTATGTCTCTTGGGACACTTTGAAATTTTGAAAGTTTACTTTGTTTTTGCTTGATAGATGTTCTGTACTTAAGCTCGCCTGTTGTTACTTGATGTTATTTACAAATGGAATGTCACTGAGAAAAATAACTTGTATATGTGCTCTTTATTTGTATCTTTAAATGTGATTATAAGTTATCAATACATGTGCTATTTTGAAATCAAAAATATTTTGTTAAATAATGTGGTTTCCCTAAATATTTTTATTTCATTCTTTCATTTTTCCTTTGTAATTATTTGATATTTGTGCACAAAGCATTTTGAAATGATAAACATATTCCATGTGTGTTCTTTTTTTCATTTTATTGTTGCTTATTTAAACAATGTCTCTTATTTATCCATGTATCCCCCTGTTCCCCCTCCTTTACCTCCTCCCAATCCCTCCCAGTCAACTGTCAACCTCCCCTCTTCCTTCTCCATCCCTTCCCCCAAAAAGGCAAGAAGTCTCAAGGTGGGTCAGCTCAGCTGCACATCCATTCTAGGCAAGTACAATTTCCTCATCCCAATATCAAGGCTGAGTCAGGTATTCCTGTACAGGGAATGGGCTCCAAGGTACCAAGCCCACACACAGGAACAGAGTGATCCCATGCCTCGAGGTTCCACACACTGTCCTTGACAATTGACAGTTGCCTACCCTTGGAGGGCCTACCTCCTTTTCCAATGGTTCCTCAGTGGCTGTTCTTGATTTTGTGAGCTCCCTAGAGTTCCAGCCAGCCACCACTGTGGGAATTCTCCTCATAATCCCTTTGCTCATACACTCTCCTTCTCTGCTCTCAGCTCGACCAAGAGTCCATCCAGTGCTCAGCCATGGATCTCTGTCTCCACCTCTATTCATTGTTGGACATAGGTTCTGGGATGACACTTAAGAATTCCTTTGATTCCAGGGGAAGTCCTGTTTAGGCATCTCTTCCAGTATTGTTTGGAGACCTAGAAAGGGTCATTCTGTGAGTTCTTGGAGATTTCCCTAGCACCCGGTTTCTTTCTAACCCCACATTGGCTTCTTCTATTGAGATATCCATCTCATTTTTTCTCCCTCTTTGTTGCTCCTCACACTCAACTATCTTTTCTCATGATTTGTTCCCAACTCTTTTTGGTTGCAGCCCGCTATGACTCCAATTCCTTAAGGTGAGCTTCTCTATTTTCTCTTCCTAGGGTAATCTCTGGATGTATCTCTTAAGTTCTTTCTGATCCATGTGTGTTCTTAAACCTATAACTACTAACCCTTACATACTTCTACAATTTTAGTTAAAAATTTTATCTATTGGAGACTTACCACTTTTTCTTTATGTTTTTTCTTATTAGTTTTATCATGTATATTTATAAGCACGAAGACATAGTATTCATTTTAATCACTAGTTATTAAAATGATACTATTTCTCACTGGAGTGACCAAATAAGAGGCTCTTCAGGGCTATGTCCTTTCAACAGCCTACAATCCACTACCATTTTTATCTTAAAATAATTTTTATTTTGCCTGTATATGTAATCTACAATTTTCTACTTTCAGCTTTAGAAGAATCTTCTCTTTATTTTTTTTCTTCTTTCTTAAGAATGATTTGGTATATAATAGTACATTCGTATATATGAATTCATTGTGTATTACAGAAAACTTGGCATCTTACCAATGGCTGTAGTCTGCAGAAAATTTTGTCCTCTCCCCTGTAGCCACTGATTGCCTACAGATACCATTTAATGTGTGCAGGACCACAGGAATATGGCCTACCTCCCATGAAAGTTGACAGGCTTGATCTTGTTCAGGTACTTTAATAGTGGTTGCAAATGCAGGGAGATCTGGAGGGCTATGACAATGCTTCTGAAGATAGAATTCTATCACACTGTACTTCTTCCTTTAACTCTTATATTCAGTTTACCCTGTCTCAGACAATACTTATGGAACCTTCAATAAAATGACACAGGTGTCTGTTTTTTCAGCAGTCCTTGACCATAGCACATCTGCCTAGTTAAGAGTCTCTGTAGTTACTTTTGCCCCTGCAAATGGTATTTCTCTGATCAAATCTGATAGCAACATTTATCAATGGGTACAGATATTTATATGGAAATTGGAAAAGCACATCATATCTATTTAGCCATACCAATGGCAGTAGCTTTCCCATTAGAATCTATGACCTTCACAACTGTGAATTTTGGTTAGGTTTACAATAATGATCATAAGTTTCCCCTGTGGAGCAGACCTCTAATGGAATCAGAGTATTAGGGGTTGATTACTACCACGGTTGCTTAATTGTACAGATGCTCAAAGATGTTTTTTAAAGAGATTTTTATTTCTTTAAATTTGGTAAAGATAATTTAAACTCATAGTTTTAAAGTAAACATATCATATTTTAATACAATTATTTTCTCTTTTTTCTCTACTAAAATAAAAGTACATCCAAAAACACTTTATAAAATAAATGTATGTTTATTTAAAAGTTAACTTTAGTATTATCTAAAAGTGGGAACCTAGAAAAGCTAAAAAAAAAAAAAAAGTACATGTATAAATTACTTGGAGAAAACATAGTGTTTTAGTTAGGGTTTTTATTCTATTCCATGATCATGGAAACTGTTATAAAGGAAAACATTTATTTTATGAGGTGGTTTACAGTCTTAGAAGTTTAGTATGTTATCATCATGATGCAAAATGGCAGCATGCAGAGACACATGGTTGGTGCTGGAGAAGTAAGTAGTTTAGACTATTATATCTTGACATGAAAGAAACAAGAAGTGGTCTCAGACACTAGACATGGCTTGAATGTGTATGAGACCTCAAAGCCTGCCTCCATAGTGACACACTTCCTCCAATGAGGGCCTACCTACTCCATCAAAGCCATATTTCCTAATAGCTCCATTCATTTTGGGGCCATTTTCTTTCAAACCGCCACACCAGGGATTTAAAACATTATATTCTGGGTTGGTTATTTTTAATAAAAACACATATTCATATAATAGGCAGATAAGTTAATATCAGAGTACAGTGCAATTTTATAATACACCAAAGAAAATGCTTATTAGATGATAGTACTTTTCTTTCTCTAATAACCTGTGTTCTTTCAATTCTTTGCTGATGGGAAATTTCCAAAAGATTAAAAGCTTAAAGTCCAGTTTGTGGTGGTGTCACATTCTGTTCTACAAGATCATCTGTCTAATAAGATAGCAAACTGCAAAGAATTGAGAAATTGATTTTGTCAAGTTTTAAGTTAATGAAAAACCGCCTAGTTTCAATCACAGTGGAAGGTGAAAGATAGAGCTGCTTATTAAGACCTAGAGTCAAGCAACTTTCTGTCTGTGGAGATAAGATGTAAAGGAAGAGAGTGGTCCTTAACAAAACAAAAGCACAACAAAGCCTGTCAACAGGAAAGGCATTGCTATGTCTAATGTGATTTGAAATGTGTCAATATGTCAGCAGAAGAAAATCACCTCTGAATCCTCTTAGTGTGTTTACTTTTAACTCAGAAAAACAAAGGACAATGTACTTATTTGCATGGTTCTCTGACAAGCATGGAGAGGTGTATTGATCTCTAAAACTTCTTTTTTTGTCCTGCCTTCCTTTCTGGCTTCCTTTTTTTCTCTCTCTTCTTCCATTTTCTTCTTTCTTTCCTCTCTAATCAAATCATAATCCAAAGCAAAAAGATTATAAATACCTCTGTGTTGCTTTTTTTTTAGTTTAATATCATATCATAGTTTTTCTAATGAGATAGAATTTGTCAACATCTATTTTTTTTGAGATGACATATGTTCTCATGATTCATTTAGTAAAACTCAATGGAATTGAACTTTTACAAAAACTTATTTATATACTACTGACAGAATAAGTTATTACTTTATTTGTTAAATTTCTTTGACCTGAGAATAATAACTTACAATGAAGACAAATTCAAAATTTAAATTCTTTTAAACTATAATTTAGCCAGAATTGTGTAAATGTATTCTGTATTCCTAGGTCCTAAAGTTATTTTTTTGAATTATGTTCATGATTCCTCTCCCAAACAAACAGATTAAATTATTACTACAATGTCCTTTGATGAGTCTTTGAGGCTTATTGTAAGATCATATTATTGAAAATTATGTGTTTCATAATTATGTATTACAACCTTCAATGTATTTATTAATAATTTAATTATTTTAAAACATGCTTTACCATGTAATCATGCTGAACTCAGATCTCTTGGTAGCTTTTTTCCTTATCCTCCAAAGTCCAGCATTTATAGGAATGTACTACAATTCTCAAGCTTTAAATTGGAAAGATCAATGAGAATTATTGCATCATTTGTGGTTATTTTTTATTTTATTTATTAATTTAAAATAAGCTTTACTTGCAAGTATGTTTGTGGATCAAGTGTGTGGATAGTGTCCTGAAGGTTAAAAAAAAAAAAAAAAAGCACAAAATCCTCAGATCTACAGATAGTGGAGAGCTTTGTGTGCATGCTGGAAATAAAATGGGAGTGTTCTGGAAAGAGGAATGAGTGCTTTTACTTTTACATGGTGCTCTAGTTCTCCTAGATTATGTTGTTAAGCTTCCTTAGATAGCAAATCAGAGTTCAAGTTTATAACAACTATGTATAAACAATGCTTACTAATCGAGGCACAATATGGACAAAGACATAGTGCAGTTCACAGATTTGTTTTCCATTCACTCAGTGTTCAAGGTAGTTTTTTTTTTCTACTTTTGTACCATTTCTCTGTTATAAAGCTTTGTAAGCTCCACAAAGTACAGAAAATAGATCAAATCATATTTCAGGAGATGTACTTATATATCATTAGACCGCCCATTTATTCTAACAAACCTGTTATATTTGCCCATATGTCCAAAATACTTTCTTCTCTACTATTCCTTTGAAGATCTATTCAAATTTTTTTACTATTTTATATTTGCTCATAGGAGGAGTATTTCTTGAAAATTCTTGATACAGAATAGAAGAATCATTTTAAGAGCTTATCATTCTTTTTGTTTCTAATTAAATAAGTAAAACATGCAAACAAGTCCTGGGAGGCTATACAAGTTGATCCAATTATCCAAGACCATTGAAGTTGGTGTTTAGAAATTCATGTAACAAATAAAAATTTATTTTGAAAAGTATTAATTTTTTAAAAAATTAGTTATACAACACATATACATAAGTTCTCAAATAAATGACAATAATTTTTTTCAAATAAAATTTTTCATTAGCCATTAAGTTTGTGTTTCATGTAAGTATACAACTGATTTCTAAGACTGACACTGAGCACAAAGGCTTTTTCATTTGATTCATTTAACTTTCTAATTATTTAGTAGCTAAGTGTGCAGTTCCATGAGAAAGAAATATTTCCTAGCACCATATATTCTTTGTTATTATAGGCCATTTACAAGTTAATTTTTGAAAGATTTTTGTTTGGAGATGTATTTTATAATATTCAGGAACTTATACATACCTGTAACCATAACCACCAGCACCTCTGCCCATGGATGTGACAGGATTATTTCATTCAGGAGCTAAAAAATTGTTCTGTTTAATATTTATTTATAATAGTAAAGAAAAGAGAGTGTAATTTGGCTTGAAATTAATGAGAAGATAGTAACAATTAGCATCGTGGGAAATTATTGAAACAGTATCAAAATCAATGTTTGCATTTTATGCAAAACAGAGAAGTCTAAAAAGAACTTCCATTAAACTGCTTGTTGGAATATTTATTTAGATTGGTTTATGATCAATGTAAAATACATAAATGAATCAGTTATTCACTTATTATTAAGATCTTAATATTGACTTAGAGATATTTATGTTTATCTCTGTAGCCTTTTCTAACTAAGCTGCTGTAAAAGTGTTAATTTTATTACTTTGAATTTAAGTAGTAGTAAATATATATATATATTATATATATATTTATATATATACATATATATGTTAAAATGAACACAATTAAATGTAGTAGTGGGGTTTCTTGATCCCGGGAGGCCAGAGGCCCAAACCCACAGACCTGCCACACCAGACCCCTTAGCCACCCAGCCACCCACTCAGGCCCTTAGAAATGACTCAGACGCTTATATTAAGAACATGCTGTTTGGCCTAAGGTTCAGGCACATTGCTAGCTAGCTCTTACATCTTAAATCAACCCAATTCTATAAATCTGTCTGCCATGTGGCCCGTGGCTCACCTGTGCTCCTTACATGTTGCTCCTTTGGGCTTCAGCTTGGTCTGCCTCTGACTCCGCCCTGGTTCTCCTCCCTATGCTCTGATTTCTCCTCCTACTTCTTCTATGGTGCCTGTCATGGCCCAAAACAGCTCCTTTATTTAAAGATTGATATTCACAGCATACAGAAAGGCATTCTCACATCAATTAAATATTTTTCACTTATTGCTGTTAACAGAATAATATACTACTTGTAAGATATATTAAAATATGAGATTGTTTAATTTATTGTTTAGCAATCTATCTACAAGTTAAATTTACTTTTATGCTATTATCAGCATGTATAGTTTATCAAGAAACTGTCCAAGATTAGTAGTAGTTGCCCTAAACTAAGCAATCAATGTAAGGTATATATTAATTTGTAATAGTGCATGTTAAATCAAATTATATTCATTTTATATTAAGCTGAAGTTGAATACAATTTTGAGTTGTTTATGTTTGGGTGGTATACTGGCAAATAGCATGTTCTGCAAGCTGGCCTTCAGCCCCAGACCCTAATTCTTCTCCCTCCCAAGTGTTAAGGTTAGAGATGCAGCATCACACCTTGCTAATGTTTTTTTATTTTTTTTCACCACGTACGCTAAAGAAATTTCATCACTCAATCAAAAATAATTATTTTAATTGATATTATTTTATACAGACATCTGGACTGAAACATTCTTATTTCTAAAGGTTCATATTCAAAATATTAAAGTATTTTTCTATGTTTTATTTTAGTGCTTCATATCAGTACCATGAGGAAATACTAGGCTAATTAGTAATTCTCCTCCAGTAATTATATTTTTTCTAAAGCAGTATTTTTGAAGTACATTTTGATTTACAGTATAATCTAGTCTATTAACATTAAAAGAAAATTAAATCTCTTTATGTTATAATCACAGATACATAACAGATTTAATATTTGTCTTAGTTACTCTTTTTTGTAGAAGCTCTCCTAATGTAATTATCTGTGCTTATTTTGTTAGAGAAGGTATCTAAGAAAAAAGGTATAGAGCAAAACACTATAGAGTTTTTTCAATTACAAAAGTTTTAGAATTTTACAACTTATAATAATGTATCAGTGTCTGCATTTTTTGTGTGTGTATATGCCACGAATATTAGAATACTAGAGAAGTTTGTTCAAATTGGTTTTCTTTGTCCACCTTTTATTGTTTTGATACAAGATTTTCCTAGCTGTCCTGAAACTTTTTGTAGACCAGGGTAGCCTCTGACTCATAGCGATTCACCAGGCTCTGCCTCAGGAGTACAGTTTAAAGGCATGTGTCACCAGTGTTTGGCATCTGCCTACCTTTAGTTTGGTGGTAAGAAAGAGAAATCAAAGAGAATAGTGATATGAGTGCATCTCAGGAGGGTTTGAGGAAGAAATGCATATGGTCAAAATATATTATGTTGCTTCCTTTAAGAATTTATTTTTAATAAGCTATTTTTAAAATTGGTTCCCCCTTTCTCTCCCTATTAGATCTAATTGGTATTGGTTAATCACTCAAGGGTAGAGACTACCCTGAAGGTCCAATCTACTTATGTTCACAGCATCTAGAAAAAGAGAAAAAGAAAAAAGAAAAAGAAAAACTCCACAACCTCTCCCAGAAGCTATAACATAACAATAATAGCTCAGCTAATACTGGCCCCTCATGGTCACATTCTCCATCCGTGGTGAAATTTTGTCCAGCATGAACTTGTGCAGTTCTCATGAATGTTGATGCATGCACTGTGAGTTTATGTGTGTAATTTCCTTGTTGTATTTGAAAACTTTGAAATATAGTGGTTTACACGTGCAATTCTAGCAAGTTAGAGTCTGTGATTAGATTATGGCTACTTTGACAACCTTGAACTACATAAGGAGATTCCAGACTAACTTGGGCTACACAATATTATGATGTCTCAAACAAAATTAAAGCAATCAAACAAAAAACAAATAAAAAAGCATAAAATTTTGCTTCCACTATTATATTCTTACCTTCATTTTGTTGATAGTTCAGTTTCTTGCCTTTTTAATGGTTTTTACATATTTTGTAGGTAAATAACTTCATACAAGAACATTGTATCTATATCTCATCCATTCCTTCTTCAATTCTTATTGCTGTTAAAACTCTGCCGGTGCCCACCCCTCAACAAAAATTCATTATCTCTTTTACATGTGTGTTATTTGAATAGAAGTGTACATGTATGTCTGTGTGTTTGTGTGTACAACCTACAGAACCAATTATTTAAATATACATGTATCCATCTGTGACGATTTGAGATCACATGTTCTATGTGAAGCTCTTTCCTGCAAGAAAATTAATGCTCTTTCTGAGACATACTTAGCTACCTATAACTCTTTATCTAAAGATGGGACCATGCAAAATTTCTCCTGACCAAGATGTTACCTCAGTTGGTAGTTACAGTATATTGATTATAGTCAGTCAATTGTATTATTTAGATATCTGTCTTTCATCTTAAAACAAATAATTTGTAACTTGTAACACAGTACCACAAATTTGTGTAAATTTGTTCACGTATTTACACATAAATAAGTATAAACACAAGAACATATGTTCATATATATGTGAAGGTGAGGGGACAACATTTAGTGTCATTCCTTAGGAGCCATCCACATTTTGAGACAAGCTCCTTCCATTTCCTGAAACTCACCAAGTAGGTAGCCAGGAAGCATCAGAGTAGATTTCCTTTCCAAGGGCTAACATCATAAGAGCTATCACTCCCACGTGTGTCAAGATTTACTTTGCACAATGAGCAGCATGTTTTTTCCTCACCAAGCACCTACTTAGCAACTGGTTTCAGTGTTATAAATTTAAACAATGACTTATTTAAAATATACAGCTAATTATGATGAAGAAAAAATTATATAAACTACAATTTGTCAATAAAATTGTGAATTTTTATATCATATTCTGACAACTTTCATTGATTTATCATATTTGATTGTACATATAAAAATTTTGTTACTCAAATTTATTATAAATCTGAAGCTCAATTATAAAAGTGGCTATTATTTGCTTGACACTAATGTTCTTAAAGATCCAACATTAAAAGAACCTTATTAAGATAAACAACTTAGAAACTAAACTGACTCTTAACAATCACAATGCTTGCTTATGACTTAAAAAACAAGAATTAGTACAGATTGACTTATAGCCAAATTTATTTTTGAATGCTAGCCAAAAAGTATTTACTGTGGCATCTCTTATAATTTTAATTACATTCATTTCAATAACGGAAGTCACAGTATTTCACAGAATATACAAATCTCATTTCTCCCCTTCTAAGATACAGAAATAATAGAATAATTATGTTTAACTTCCAAGGACCATATTTAATAACAAAAACGAATTGATGTTTATTTCATTTTGTTCATTTTTCAGCACTTCTTCCTTCCATGATGTTACTTCTTTCACTGTTCTGTGCAAAAATCTTCTTGGTGTTTTCTATTTCTTTAATACAAGTGAAATATAGCTTTTCTGTAGTTCAAAGAAACCAAGAAAAGTCATTATTTTGTAAGAAATCTGATTCTTTCATGTAGGATTCTTCCTTCATTCTAAGTCTTTTGAAGCTGCTAATTTTCAATAACTCTGATCAGCAAAAACTGGCAAACAAAATAGAATCTTGTAGAATAAGAAATAAAAGAGGAAATGTCAGAATGCTAAAAAACCTAACAAAAACAGGATGGTGTTAAATTCTTGCAAAGACTACAGGCTTATGTCACCCCCTTAAAGATTTGGATTTGCATGTAATTGTTTCTAAACTAAAATGTCATAAATCACAGTATATCACATGCGATTACCTTCACTGTGTATCACAAGGTTTTTATTCCTATTTATAGTAGCAAAAGAACTACAACATTCTTAAACTTGATAAGAAATTTAATTACTCTTTGTCATCAATAATTTCAGTTCCAAATGGTACTAAATTGGCAGCTGGTGATATGAAGTACAAAAGGAATCAAGCCAGTTCTAACCAAACTAGGCATAAAATTATATTTTAATAAACTTTGATTCTACTTCCTATTCCCCTTTTCTCCTTATCATGCATGCCTGAAGTCCATGTGTGATTTGTGGCCATGGATTTTGAGCTTTATTGGTCTGGTAATTTAAAAACTGACTATGTAAAAGAAAATAATATTAGTGTAAAGTCAAAAAAGTTAACAAGGTTTTTTTGAAGATAGATATGGAACAAAGTTAAAATAAATATACTAAGGCTTCATAACTTTTTTTGCATTCATTCACATACTTAACCCAAAGTCTCAAACATTACAACCTAATCTTCTAACACTGAGCTCCATCCCCAGCCCTCTCCAGATCATTCTGTGTCAATAAAAATGTGACAAACTTATTGGGGTTTTTGCACCATTGCTAATAGAACTGAGCAACTTAAATAAGACAAACTACAGAATGGAGCCATTAGACATACAAGAGCTAATAAAATAAATTCATCAGAGCATAACCATTATTGTAGAAAATGGGAAGATAGGAATTAATAGTAATAATATTGCTATCATCAACTGTAATAAAATATATTAGCTAGATATTACTGGTAGTTAAGTCTCTGAGAAATAAATAAAACCACAATTCTTAAAATAACTCATAAATAGAGCAGTGGGATAACACATAACCTTATATAAAAACCCAGTGTATAACAAAATTAGAGAAAAAAATGATTAACTTCATACCACACTGGTAATATTTTGAATGTTACCATTTGCTGTTCTACAAAAAAAAAAAAAAAAAAAAAAAAAACAACCAAAATTCCTTCTTACGATCAATAAAAAAAAAAAAAAATGATTGTTCTCCTACACTTTGAAATGAAGAGAAGCTAGTGAGCAGAAGACAAAAAATGTGTTTATCTACAAAAAGTAAAAATATCATTTGTTGGTGAAAACAGTAGAAATGATTGGGTGTTCTGAGATTCTAGAAAAGTGGCAGGAGGCAATTTTGAGTGTGTGTATACTTTGATTTGGAAAGTTCCAGTGAAGAAAAAGGATTAAATGAGAAGACTCATTATTAGATTAATACATACATCTAGAGGCATTGAGTCTCTGCTCCTTTACCATGTCTTGCAAAAATAAAATAAAATAAATAACAATATATTGTGTATGTCACAATGAATCTGATGTCTTGCAGACCATTGAATGTATCACATTTTTCTCAGAACAAACCAGTCTAATCTGGTTTGGGGTTTGTCTTCTCCAAGATGAACTCATTTGATTGCCCAATATTATGTGGTCAATGCCAGAACCCTAAATATACAAGTATCACAGAAAAGACTGAAAAACTAGCAGTTATATATTTTGTATTTAATGTACATTCATAACAATAACAGTGGAAGATATAAATATGGGGAGTTTTGGAGAACATATCAAAGGGAAGCAGAATAAGCAAATGACATAATATTTAAAAGCTTAAAAATCAAGAAACAGAAAGATAATACAATTATATATATTTCTTTTCTTTCCTCTTTCCAAACATTCCATATTCTCCTTCTTTTACCAAATTCATAGCCTCTTTTCCCATTGTTATTGTATAATTATGTCTATGGATATATACATATATAATACTAAATTTCACCTTCTCAGCCTTTATAATGTTGTTTGTTGTGTTCAATTATGACCTTTTAGTATTTGGTAACCAATTGGTTGGTTTTGCATGAAGAATAGTAATTCACCCACCTGACCATATCTTAGTTATCTATAAATCTTGGTGTGGACTGATACCTTGTCTGTTCTACAGCATTTTTGGCTTATCTACTGTTGTTATGCTTGCTCATTTCATGTTTAGGTAGTCATATTGTTTAGACATTTTGTTTATAGCTTCTGAAATTCCCAAGAGAAGCAGTCTCATAGTCAATTCCCTGATGCACCGAATCTTAAAATCTTTCCTCTCCACAGTGATTCCTGACCTGAGGAACAATACACAAAACCACAACCAAAATTCATGGATGTAGAGCCAAGCACCAATGGAAATCTTTATAAATAATTTTTAAGTATTATTTTAAAGACTAGTATATCCATGAGAAGCATGGGTAAAATTCAGAGTAAGACATTAAAAAGAGAGTTTTTCAAATGTCCTTTCAACATATGACAGGATGTATGATGTTCTCTGCTTACAACAAGAAAAATTAAAATGAGCACTCATCTGAAATGACACTTCACAACTGTGGTAAGGATTTAAAAATATTTATGTATTGATATTCGCATTTATTACATCGCTATGAAGCAGCAGCATGCAGATGTTGTTCTATGGAGCTGTGAGCAATGTGTAAATCCATTTTGAAAAAAAATAAGTGAATATGTAACAACATTTTGAAAATAGTGTTGTTAGACTACACTTTCCTCTTTGAAAATTGACCCTGAAAATTTACCTTCAACAAAATAAAATTTTTATTTCAATGATTATTTAGAAAGCATCATTGGTAAATTAAAGACATAGAAAATAATTTAAGGATCCAGAGACAGAACAACAAGTAAACATTTATATGACAATATAAAATACATGGGAAAATAATACTTCTCACAATAGATTTGTTTCTGTATTTCAAATTAAATTACTGAATACTAAAATTTATACACTTAAGAAAGATGAGCTAAAAATATGAAAAGCCTAAAATTAAACACTAAAGGATAGAAAAACCAAGCCAATCAAAGTACTTCGTCCTGTCATTTTGACTCAGTGTACTCAGATAAAGTCATAAGAATTGTAAACAACCATTGATTTATAGATGAGTTAGGTTTTTCACAGTCCCAACTGGTAAGTAAGAAGTATCTTAATGTACACCAAAATGGAGCAATAGGTTAATATATTGAGAATATGGAGCTGCTGACAAGAGTGTTTTCATAATTTTGGTATATAAAGTAGATGGTTCTAATTTAGCTTTTGAGAATACTCTTTTCATTTGATTATAAACCTTGTACTAGTAAAAATACCTCTGACTTTTATAATAATTTTCCTTAGAAAAATCCCTGAGAGAAGAAATATCCCTTTGGGAAGAGATGCATATATGTTCATGAATCCTAAGTCTAAGACATCATAAATGATCTCACACCTTCTAATTGCTGATTCTAATTTCAGGATAATGATGAAAGCATCAGATTCTATTTAATAGATGTTAGTTTTCAAGCAACACATGGTAGCTTAATCTATGCAAGAAGCAATAAATCAAATCAAGTAAAATTAATTTTAGCAATACGTATCAGAGTTTCCCGGAGTTAAGTACAATCAATTGACAAATTTATTTTGCAAGTTTAAGTGTTTGTGTTAATTTTTTAAGTGATGATATATCAGAAGAAGTAACTGAATAAATTAAACTTAATGAATCTGAAACATTATACTAATTAAGCTCATTTAAATAAATGTCTTTATGATGGGACTTTCATAAAAATATTTATGGAGCTTAAGTAATCACCAAAATGTTATGATTGCCAATGAACTTTAACATAGTGTGCAATTATAAAGACACAAAGATTAAGGATTGCAATACTTTTTCAAGTATTGCAATGAAGACCTAATACATATCTTGCGAAGAATCTTAAAATCTTGCATGATGAGGATGGGTTACAGACATATCAATTACAAAAAGTCATATATTTCAACACAAAGTTACTAAGTCAACATTTTAACACAGCATAAATAGCTTTCCAAGAAAACTTACAGATGTGTATGAATCTGAAGGTTTCCTTGGGGGGAATTGTTTTAGTTGTATTTGTAAGAAAAACTTTATTTGAAAACATAAGTACTATTGCTGTTGTTAAAACCTAGTTTGATACAAATATATTTTCTCATCTCTTTCTAGAATTCCTAGAAGTGCTACATTTTACAAAAAACTTTAGCTCTGTATTTAGAATATATAATTCAAGATTGGGTCAACTTTTGTCACTACTGTTTTATAGATTGATTTCAGAAGAAGTAAATCACAAGATTCCTCACCAACTGTTATTTCCTTAGATCATTTCAATAATGCTATTGCCAGTGATGTCTGTGGCATTCTGTAATTGGTTGCTTAGCAACTTTTAGAAAGTAAGCATTCGGGAACATTGAATGACATGTGGTACATGTACACCATGGAATTCAAACCATGAACTTAGCAGGTAAATGGACGAAATAAGTAAATAGCATATTGAGTGAGATAAATAAGGCCCAGAAAGACATACTTTTCAGGTTCTCTAATTTGAGGTTTCTACTTCAAATCTTCTGCTATATTACTGCAGTTCTGGAGTAACTGCTAAAACCAGAAAGAGAAAAATAGACCATTGCTTTGTCTGTGTTTTGACTTGGGTGTGGATTTTATCTCTTACAAAAACAAGTTTGCTTCATTGTCATTGATTGCTTAGTAACTTTTAAAATGTAATGATGAAACCCATAATGGAATTAAGTTGTAAGAGCTGGTTGGTAATGAGCCTGAGCCATAGGCCAAATAATTTCTAATAACAAAAACAAAACAAAATGAAACAAAACAAAACAAAACAAAAAAACAAAAGAAAAGTGATCTTCTGTGAGCTTCTTATGTATTAGATAGTTACAACTCAAATATAATAATACACTAAAGATATTGTATAAAAAGATTACTGTATAAAATTACTTTTGATTAGAATTAAGTATAAGGAAAATCTAGATGTTAAATTAAACGATTCATGAGTGTTCTTAATATCCATAACCTTAAATTTTCCAGAATTACCCATGACTATTTTAAATTTATAGGTGCCTGTTGACTGGAATGAAATGATCTGAATCTATTGTGAGGATCTTTAGGTCAGGCACATAAGTAAAGTATCTGAGTCATCTATATTGCTCTGTTCAAGGTTCAAATCTTAGTGGCATTTTTATAGATTGTAGATTAAATAAGAGGACATCAGAAACGAGCCTGAATATCGATCCATTCATTCTGTTTCACGTTAAGTGTTTTGTCTGAAAAAAAAATACATTATAGCCTTTTTTTCCTTTAATCTTAGAGAATTTTTAAATTTTAGTTACTTTAATTAAAATATAATTACATAATTTTTACTTTTCTTTTATGCCTTGTCAAACTCCTCCATGTTCTTCTTCAACTCTTTTTAAATTCTAGGACTTTTTAAATGTTATCCCTGATATGCAGAGACTATAAACATATATAAAATATACATATATATGTACATAAAATATGTATACACACACATATATATACACATGTATACAATCAAACACACACATATACTGACAAATAAATAAATGCCGCCAGCACAGTCTATTTAATATTTGTATGTATATGGTTTGAAGACTGACCGGTAGGTATTGGATTAACAAGATGTTGATTTCTGGGAAAGACTAATTCTCTGTTTCTTAGAGATCTTTGGTTACCTATCTATGGCTGGAATCCAGGGACATGTCACTACTTTTAAGTTAATATCATATCTGTTGCTATTGCCATTGTCAAAACTGTGCTTAGGAAGCCATATTGTTGAGGCATTGTGGATGGAACTTCCCAGCCATATCTAGAAGTGTTTGAATTTCTTTGTAAACAATATTTGCAGATAAAACCAGAGTTTAGCCTCTATTTTATTCACATTATATCTGTATCAAGAAAAATCCTTTTCAAAACTATATAAATTCTCATTTTAAAAATTAAAAAATAGTCACATTTAATATTTCATTTTTTCATTTTCAAAAAATACATATAATTATTTTGACATTCTAATCATGTCTCTAATATGTACACAAATTAATATTCTCACTATACATTTTAGTAATTCAACATTATGATTAATTTTCATATTGATTATTATTGATGGTATTTAGTCTGTGAGTTGATGATAAATGGTTCATGAATTAATATATGTTACATTTCCATCTGTATTGCTATAAATCACTGTAATTTGAAACTTTGTTAAATATATCAATTACAAATCAACTAATTAGTAAATGTATTCACAATTCATACTTTTAATTCAGACAGTGTCTTAATTTCAGTTCTCATAAACCTAAAGTTAAATAATCATATAAAAAGTTATTTTAAAATAGCACTTTAGAATAAGCTTGAATACTTTTAAAATATTAAAAGTTGTTTACAGCTTTAAAAAATAATTATTTCTAGAAAGTTACTGAAGATTTAGATTATAGCACTTCTCTATAATTATGGTTCAGATGGTGCAGTTATTCTTAGCTCATATTTTCATTTGTACATAACTTCATGACAAGTACCTTTTCAGGCTAACATTTCTCACATATTTCAAGCAAAAATAGATTTTTACTGTAGATTGTTTGAATAAGCAACAGTTCACCAACTGCTAGATGAAAATGGCTCTTTTAGAAGTACTGTGAAAGAGTTTTCTTTTTCTTGCTTTTATAACTTCAACAGTAGTTTGTGATTGATATTGATTTACACTACATTTTTGTAAGTAATATTTTCATACCTTATCATAAAAACAAATTATTGTGTTGCAAAAATAGGAAAAAGAGATTACCGCAATTAAAATATTTATGAATTTTTTTGAAAGAGAAGTACAGTGCAAATGACTGTAATATTATATATATCTGAAATTTATTTCTGTGAATTTTATGTGTATTCATTTCCCTTGACTGGTCACTGATGAATCAGTCAATTTGTGACAAGATTTTTAAATTAGGACGATTATAGTGTAATTTTGAGACCATATGCCATAATCACCAAAATGGGAGTAGAAAAAAAAATGTGTTTGAGAATGTATAGAGACAAACAGAAAGATATTAGGCCCATGTCTTCCTTGCAGGCAGTAGGCAATCTGCAAACAATGTAATCAAATTTTCAAATACATTTACATTGTGATAGGACAAACAAACAGAGCAGTGTGGTAGAGGCAGCTAATGCCCTCCTTCCCTAATCTGTATAGCTGGGAATCTGTGACAGGACCTTTCATACTCCCTCATGCAAAAAATGTCACCTATTTAATGGATTCACTTTGCAGATTTGGTTTGTATTTGCTTTTATTCATATTTATCTGCAGCCAAGCATTTGCTGAAAGATTCCTAGCAGTTTTTATTTTTAAAAGCTATATAAGTATTGCAAATGCTGCATTTTCTAATTTACACAAGCACAGAGCAAGATTGGGAATGATGAGTTCATGTTGAATGATTTACGAAGCTCTGGCCATCTTGGCAAATCTTCACTCAATAGTATTAGTCCATTTCACAATGTAGGTTCATTAATAAAAATAACAACCATTAATATTGATATGTTATAGATAGTGGATGCTGGAATATTCAAGAACATGGATTCTGTACAATAAATAAATAAGATTTCTAACGTACTTATAGCCTTGTTGTAGCATTAATAGATTAATTTTGGAAGGTTGATTTCCAAAACAATAATATTTTATTGTCATTATTATAAATTGTCATGTTTTTGCAAACTTTTTAGAAAGTCTATAGAAAATGATGACAATTTATTTATGCTATATCCCTTACTATGTATAGGGGGAGAAAGATCAAGATTGTACTCAAATACATTTTTCCTTAAAACAGATATCTTATTGATTATTGAAAATATTATAGCCTTCTATCTTCTTGTACTGAATTTCATGCCTTACAGATAGACCTAAAGGAACTTAAGGTAGTTCTAGAAAATATTCTATGGTGAAACTATTATTAATTTGATAAGATCTTCAATCAAATCTCTGGTCATTTCTATGATTAACTACCTACCTTATATTAATTAAAGAGAGAAGCCCTCCCCTAAGTTTGGGTTCAATCTTTCCGTAGTCTTGGGGTGAACTGAAGAAAATGCAGAAAGGGAGTAGAGAACTGGCATTTGTCACTGTAACTGGTGAGTGATATGTGACTATTCACGTCCTGGAAACTTCCCTTACCTGCCACCATTCTATCCTGCCACCATGGCACTAGCCTCTACAAATCTAAGTGAAACAAGCCTTTATTTTCTATGTTTATACTGTCAAATATTTTGTAACAGTAGTTAGATGAGTAATTCACACAAATACACATTTATACTATGAAATATAAGAAGGGAGTTTAGAAAGTAATTTCCTTGAAACTGTGAACAAATGAGAAAATCATAGTTAATGCCATGGGTCTTTTTCATATTTTGTCATTTTCCAAGAAAGAAAGCAACAATTTCTTAAAAAAACTAATTTGTTTATTTAATTAATTAGTTAATTAAATCAATATTTTGCTGTATTATTCTGACGGGCATGTTTCTTGAGAGATAACATTCAACTTTGCAGTGAATCTCCTGCCTCGGTTTCCAAACACTGGGTTTGCAGATGAGTATCACAATGAGTATCTTAAAAGTAGTTTTAGAGAGACTTATGTTGAGTGAAGACCTGAAAAGGAAAGAAAAAGGCAGCCAGTTATCTATAAGCCCAGCAGAGAAGCCTACAGCAGGTATCCCTATGACCAACAACAGGCCCAGACCTCCACATATGACACTGAGAGATGGGGGGGGGGGGTTGGCACTTAAGTTTGAATTTTGGCTTCCTGACATTAATAGGAAGTCTAGTCACATAATAATGTTTTATAAATGTCAAATAGAATATATTTAAATATCACTACTTTCCTTTCATTTTTTTTTCCTCAACAATTTTTTTTTTCAGAATTTGGTAGTTTTTTTTTTTTTTTTCAGAAGCAACATTGGTATACATAATATAACAAGCATTTGACAATTTAGGAAAGTGATATAATCTAAAAAAACATTTAAATATTCAGTCGTTAGTATAATATACTTTAAAGTAGATAAAAGGGAACGGTCAAACAGCAAGCTATTTTTTTAATGAACTCACCTGATATTGATTGTGCTGTCAACATATGAAAAAATCGTGTTTCAGAACTTTATAGAAAACTACTTGGAAGAAAAGAGAGCACTGGTTTGGGAACATAAGGGCAGGCAAGCACAGGCTGCTGGCCAGAAACAAAAAGGCAGAGTGTGGAACTGATTGAAAAATGAGAATTGGCTCAGAAAAATCAAAACAGTATGTGTGGTAGAAACCAAACACCTCACAGAGAGGAGACTGTTGAAGAGTGGATTTCTCTGATAATTATATTCTAGATAGACCCGAGATTAACCACTGCTCAGCAGAGAAGAAAACTGTGGTGCTTCCACACTGCCAGCTGCAGCCAGCTTTCTCTGCACTTCAAACTAGCTAAACCAAAATCTATTAATTGTATTCTTATTTTTCTTCTGTTTGTCTTTTTATGGTCCATTTTTTTCAAAATTAATACTCTGCATCCTTACATTCTAGGATGCTCCTTTTTATCAAACATAGTAAGTAAGCATTGCTGGGCTTAGTCACTGAAGTCACTTATCATTTGATTATTATTAACCATTTGTCATCTTGCCAAAATGAGATTTGTGAGTTAAGAACAAAAATTACCTGGCCTAAGGATACTTTAAGTACAATTTCTTATGGACTTTAAGACACACACAGTAATGACAATATTTATTAAGAGATTTACAAAACTCAAGTTATAGTTAACATCAAAACAAAACTATAAATGTCAATTATAAATAAAATATTAAAACAAATACTTTTTATTTTAAAATTTTTTATGACTTATTATAACACTTAGTTTTTACATGTGTGTAAGGAAGAGAGAGAGAGAAAGAAGGAAAAAGGATGAAGGAAAGAAAGAACAATACAGAATGTTTATGGCATCAGAGAAAAGCATGGAAGTTAGTTTGCTCATTTCCCCGTGTGAGCTCAATATGAAAGATCAGCTAACGACAAATATCTTTCCCTGATGACACACCTCACAAGCTCATTCTGACTTTCCTCTTTTCATTGATAATTAAACATACATATTTACAATCCATGTAATGATTTGCGAAGGTTTTATAGAATTAGTCAATTTATTTATTATGTTCCTTACTATTTATTATTATTTTGTGTGATGAAAAAATGAAATATTGTGTTCTGATAATTAGAAAACACTATAATTATGGTAAATAAAAAATAGATGTTGTAATATATTCCACTCATACCATCATATACCTTTAACTTCATGACCTTTGTTCTTTCTCTCTTTCTCTCTTTCTCTTTCCTTCCTTCTTTCTTTCTTTCTCTCTTTCTTTCCTTCCTTCTTTCTTTCTCTCTTTCCTTTCTCTCTCTATTTTTTCTTTCTTTTGGTTATTATATTCTTAACTTTGATTTCAGTCTCTTCAAATTTCTTCTTTTACTGGAAAAAGATTCTTTTCTCACATAACATGTCCTGATTATAGTTTCTTCCCCTCCTTCTCCTCTCAATTCCTCTCTACACCTCCTCCCCACTAGATTTACCCCCTTTTGGCTCTCATTACAAATGTATAGGTTTCTAAGAGATAACAACCAAACATGAAAGTTAAATACCAAATCTGGACAAGGCAATCCAATAAAGGAGTGTCACTTCTTGTCATGGTCAGGGATCTCATATAAGTACTGAGTTTATATCTAAAACACATAAGCAGAGAACTTATTACAGACTGATGGAAGCCCCATGTTGGCTTCTTGAGTATCTGTGAGCACATTCCCTTCTGTGGACAATTAGGCTAAACTATTTTGGAATATAATGGAATATCTTGGTACTAAATATATAATCACAAGAGCCTTCTATACTTAGAGATTGTAATTTTTTGGATAAATACCCAGTAGTGATGTTTTGGATAATACAATAATTTTACCTTTACCTTTATCTGACTGTTTTCTTGCTATAAATATTGTTACTCAATAATATAGTTTGAATGTTTGCTACCATTAGATGTGTCATCTGTTTGTATTTTCATAAAATGTCCTTCAACCCCAATCACTGTCACTTTTCTCTACTGAAGTGTATTATTCTGATCTAATTTTATTTACTTATTAATTGTCATTAATTAATGTGTGTGCGTTTGTGTATGTGCATATATGTGTTTGTGTATGTTTATATTTATGTGTGTATATGTGTGTGTATGTGTGTGGGCATATGTGCGAACAATGTGCTTGAGGAGGTCAGAGGACAACTTAGGGGAGTCAGTTTTCTCCTTATAGTTTGTGATTATTTTTGTCTGTGTTTTTTGAGCTATAGCCAAAGATTTGTTTTCAAGAACGCTCTCAGTGAACTTTGTCAGTTTGTTTTATTTTTGTAGATACTTTTATAGTATTATGTTTATGTTCTAATCTCTTGATTTTCTTCTATTTTCATACGTTTAGTGAAATAGAGTCAGTGTTTTACATGGTAAATGCAGTTTCTCAACAACAGTTTCTGAAAGACTTTATTGACTCTATTGGTTTGTGCTTTACACCTTTGTCCTAATAAGCTAAATATTAGGGTTATATACTTTTATTCATCAGTCTTTCTCAAAAAATGTTCAATATCCTTTGCATAAAAAATAAATAGAATGGGGGAGGTCTCTGTCTTTTTGTATGGATCTATACATATGCACACATGCAATATGTACATATATGTCTACATATATAATCATCATAGGTTCATATTTGACTCGTTATATGTAGTTCATAAATATAATTTCATGGTCTCAAATTTATGATGCTTCTTCCTTCCTAAGTGCTGAGATATTGTTCTAGAAATTAGAAAGAAAATATAATATTTCAACGTTAACCCATGTCAACTATGAGTTTCTCATTTCTAGTCTTTATTTCATTGGTGCAGATCCAGTATATAACTATTCGTAAGATATTTTATCATAAAATTGTAATGGATAATGTGAAGAGCCTACTTTCACATCTCATAAGTTCTATTTTATCCCTTCACATTAATTATTATAAGAAATTATTATCTTTCCCAGTATTTGTATTTAACAACCTACGATATTATATTTACGGGGTTTTTTCTTTAATTGTGACATTATTTATCTTACTTGCTGTCAACTTCCTTAGGAAACTTTTGCTTTGCAGTTACTATACTGTATGTGTTATATCAATATGAGGAAGTATTAACATTAGTAATCTTTCAATAGGTATTAAGTTATTCTAAAGTTTACTTTTCTGTTGTAAGACTATGCTTTTGTACAGTGTAAAGACTTGTTACTTGTATTGGTTTAATTAAACATTTATCAGCCAGAAGATAGTCAGGACATAGAGGCAGGGTAACCAGACTATGGGAGTATTGGGAAGAGAAAAGGCAGAAGAAGGCAAATGCCAGCCAGACACAGAGGAAACAAAATAAAAATGCTACTCTGAGGAAAGGTCCCAGGCTACATGACTGAACATAAAGAGAATTATGGGTTAACTTAAAGTATAAGAGTCGGAAAATAATAAGCTTCATCCATAAGCCTAAGAGTTAATAATTATATGTCAGTGGAAATACTCTTAAATACACCAATCCAAACTTAATATTTATTAAAATATATGCCAACATTCAAGATACAGGTTTCAGTTTATGTAGACACCTGATAGACTGGATTATCCACATGGTGGACGATGGATGCCGATGGATGCCGAACCAGTCTCTCCAGCAGTCTGGAACCAGGAAACAGGGCCTTCCAATATTGCAGAAGCCCCTTATGAATAGGGTTGGCCACTCCCCCTTCTGAAGCCCGGGACCCTGGATAGGTGTCTTCAGACCTTATCAGCTGACACCTGAATCTTACCACATCTCCCCCTTTTGTCTAACTAAGAAGGTTCTAAACAAAGACTATATACAATAGGAATTATTATGAGGTAGTATCTAGGAAAGGATAAGGCACAAATTACAACCAAAACCTAACACATGTAAAATACATCATATATTTCTAGAATATTGGTAGATGATAAGGTGTATAAATTACTTCAAAAATGTTGATCTGGGAAACTGAAAATCCAACATCTGAATGTTTCTCACTAAGGGATAATAAGGTAGTAACCTTAAATACCTATTCTTCAACCCCTTTGAGACGTGAGAAGGAAAATGTATCACCTGAAAGTCAGAAACACATGCAAGTAGTAGCTTCCAAAATTTGGGAGAGGACAGCGACACAGCTACTTGGACAATCACCTATGGTTTTGTTGGTTGTTGGAGCATCCATCATATCGGCTACAGGCCTATGGTATCCAACAGATCTTTTCACAAGCTGGGCATTTTTGGAGGGACTGTCTTCTCCTGTTTAGGCAGGTTTCATCAGTCTCCATCCGTCATCTTGTTCATCTAGCTTGGACATCATGTGTGTACTGTCAGCAATCAAGGTGGGTTCTTTACCCAACCGGCCATTCTCTGCCAAAAGGACAAACTCCAAAGGAATGTCCTTGATGCTCAACACCATCTCGGGAAAGGAGTAGTGACACCAGGTGTCATCGCGTCTCTCGCAGCCGAATTCTAAATAATAATAAATATTAAATGCAATATTCTCTGGTTCTATGAAATGGTTGAAGACTCCTGTCTAACTATGATATTTTAACCTGTATCTGAGATGACTGTGACATGGCGACTTAAGCAATGTTGACTGCAGTATTTATCGTCCTAAGGATTAAAACGCACTGTAAAATCAGGTTACCTATAAAGGGGTGTATAATCTCTGGACAATGACTTTTAGTATGACTATCAAACATTAGCCAGAGGTATATATAAAATGTAAAGTGGTAACAGAATTTTAGACATGTTTATACATATATATCATCCAAACAGAGTTATATCATAGCTAGTGCAATCATACATTATCTCTAGTATAGTTAAATGGAGATAATAAATGTATAGTGGACATGAAAATAATGTGCAAATATTTTAAACATATGTAGAAGCATATATAAAATATAAGAGATTCAGTTTTATATCGATGTACAAGTTGCTTTAGTTATATAAAGCAATTTCAGATTTAACTTTGTAGCAATGTACACATTGTCTCAATCAAACATATAAAATGATTTCACATTTGTATCAATAAACAAATATCTATGCCATTGCAAATTGTCTTTAGCATAGCCCATAGATTTAGCTAAAAATTGTTTATAGGTAGGTAGAACAATCTACCTTTATCTATCCTATCTATTCCCCCTTCTCTTCTTCAAAAGAGAATCTTAAGGCTATATTATTGTTCTGTCCTCAACCCAATTTCAACTTATAACTATTCTATCAGAATAATAATTACCCATAACCTTCAGAGCACAAAACTTATTGGGAAAGGAGGCATAGTCTTTCATAAGGTCGCTTCCTGCTGACTTAAGAGTGATGGCATCTCTCTAGGATCCTGTAAAAGCTAAAACAATGGTTAGATCCTAATAGACTGACTATATGCATTCATAACCATTCTCAGAGTACTGGCTATATCCATCTGGAATTATTATTAGAAATGTGACCTGAAGGCTGACCATAGAGAGGAATCCATTTTTTAAGATTAATGGAAATGGGTTGAGTTAAGATATAAGAGCAAGCTAGCAATGTCCTGAACCATAGGCCAAACAGCATGAAGTTAATATAAGCGTCTGAGACATTTTGAGGGGACCTAAGCAGAGGTGGGTGGCTAAGGGGTCTGGCGCAGCAGGTCTGTGTGTCTGGGCATCTGGCCACCCGGGACCAAGAAACTTCATTGTTATAATCATATAATGTCTTTGTCTTTAATTGGGACTAAGTGGTTGTGGGACCAGAAGGAGGAACAGAGAAATTTCTGATTACAACCTGTGACTAATCTTATCTTCCATAAATTTTTGACTCCTTTATATTAGAAATAAATTAGGAAAGTAACTAACTGCACTATTCCTTTAAACCTCCATTGGACCCCAAATCTTCTCAACACTGTCGTCACTCACCCATGTCACTCATGATACATCCTAAAGGTTCCTCCAGCTTCCCCTACATTACAATTGGACAGCCATAACATAACATATCTGTGCAAATCTTCTAGTGTTTCACTATTTCTTCATTGAAAAATCTAGAGTACATCCAATGACTTTGTGAAAAGTGACCAACTTGCATTACATGATATCATTTTCTATTAATCTCTGTTTGCTTCATTTATCTTCATTCACAGAAATTTAATTCTCAAATAAACTAAATATAATATATTCTTTTCTTAAAAAATTCCTTTTTTATATATCAAAGCAGGCCACTTTGTTTTCCTTTGTCTACTTTCAAATACTGACATTTCAATTCTACCCCATATATTCTTGCTAGTTGTTATTTTTAATTCTTCATGCCAAACTTGTGATCACATTTCTCCTGTATTTATTGTCATTTATAATTGTCATTAGCTTCTATCATCTTTTAATCATATACAAATATTTTATTAACTTATTTATTACTTTTGGGGTATTTTTGTTACAAAGATGATGGGAAATAATGTTCCATAATACTTTTCTAAGTGTTTATTAATATTTTGGGGTATAAACCACATAAAATCCTAATTCTCAATGAATAAAAGATGAAACATTGATGTGACAAGTTGTGTTTATTTAAATAATCTAAACATTCATCCTTAAAAATCTTTGAAACAAAATTCTTTTCAAATATTTACATTTTATATTTTAAATATTTTAATATTTCTACTTAGGACAAAATAGAGACAGGAAACATAGAAAATAAACAGCAACAGAGACAAACAGAAAGACAGAAAATTAGTCTACTGCAGATATTAATAACATGCTCACTCTGTCCACATCAAGAATGATGTTATTACGAAGGAAACTGTTTGCTATACCATAAGATGAAATGAGTACATTTGGAACTAAGGGCACTGTACTAATGCTATCTTAGTAAAGAACCTCATCTATATTGTTTCTGTGAAATTAATTTCCTTACAATTATGAAGCCTGTTATGGAAAATAATGTGCTGTTATTCTGAAGTATCTTTCTGTGGTTGAGACTCTTTCTCCTTCGTGGGTAATCAACTGTATTCAGTTTACATAAGTTCATGTAAAAAAAATCTATAAATACAGTTTATTTTTATAAATACAATCATTGTATTAAAGCATAATTTAATGACAGATTTCAAGTTCAATGATGTTTTAAAATACCTATTCCTCTCTTCCAAAACTCTGTAGTAGAAAAATCATGTTGGTTTCTTATTCCTATCTTTATTTAAAACTAATTTCACATTCCATGTTACCTTGTTTAAAATGTCCAAGATCACTCAAACAAATGACAGAAGGTAGAGCATAAGGTAAAGAACTCACAGCCATTGCTGTTGATAGTGCAAACTGGTAGAGACACTATAAAAATCATTGTGATGGTTCATCAAAATGCTGAAAGTCAATATGCTGCGTGACTTGGATATCTAATTCTTGGACATATACCAAAGAGACACTACATATTACTGCCAATAAGCTTACACATCCATATTCACTGCTTCTCTAGACATAATTCTCAGTAAATCAAAACAGCTACAATTTTATCACCTGATGATGGACTAATACGAATGTGGCACAATGGATATTACTCAGATTTTAAGAAAAATGAAATATGAAAGATATTGTTTAAGCTAGAAGCAATTATCCTGAGTGAAATAATCCTAACCCACACACCCCAAAATGTGTTTCTTTCCATTTTATATGAAGATGGCTTTAAAATTTAGGTAACTATGTTTCAATACAAATAACCACAGAGATTAGGTATCTAGTATAGATCCAGGGATGCAGAGGGTATCTTGCAATGATGCATAGATAAATATAGTTATAAAGAAATAAAGTGAAAATTGGACTATGAAGTTAAATAGGAATGCAAATACTAGATCACGAGGAAAAGCCCACACTAAAGAGAACCTTTTAAAATCCATGTAGAAAATGACTTGTTTATTAACTTCCTAAAATATATGCTTATATATTTAATTTAAATGTAGTCACCATATGTGCAGAATATAATGCCAAAATTACACATCTTATGACTAAGTAAAACTTCCAGTGCCTAGGATTCACATTGTTGAGTCTTGGAGAAAATTTCCATAGATTCCCCACTCCCTGACACACACCTTTGCTCAAACATTACAGGTTATTGTAAAGATTATTGGTTACACTTTACAACCTCATGGTAGGAAGAAACACTTTACTTTCACATTGGCCATGGAGAAAAGAAGATGATGTCCAATTAGATGAATCAACTTACTGACTGACTAGACTTCATAAATTATAGAAATGGAATTTTGTGTTACTGGTGGGAAAAATTAATATCATTTAGCTATAAACCATGAGACCAAAGAAAACCTGCTGCAAGATATACTGGTCCACTCATGGGACAAATATTGTGTGCTTAATAAACCACCTTTTTATTGTATTTAAGACTTATTCAATGAAATAAAACTCATACATGACACCGCCAATGTTACCAAGAGATTGAGAATAGTGGTGATGAATGGGTCTAGGGTAAAATCTGCTGTTATTCTGTTAAATAACATAACAATAAAACTCCAAGTTCTATAATGCTCTACATATAAATCTGCCATTTCTTGATCCTAATCTGATATCATTCTACTTACAGTAAATTTTAATTTGCAAGGACATGGACAATTGGACAATATGTAGAGAGTAAAAGACTTGGCAATATTCAATATTAAGTGGGAGATTTTTATCAAAGCCTTTCTTTCTAGGTTCAAGGGTCAGTGTAGAAGCAGATGTACAAAAATTGTGAGACCAGAAAGTTGTAAGTGATTCACATGAAGTAATGTTTACCAGACACAAATGTGAGAGACACAAGAATGAACTAATAGAGACATAGGCAGCATGAATAAAAAAAACTGCACAATTACATTTTTCTTCTATTTTCTATTTAAAAATAATTTGTTTGTTTTACATAATAACTACAGGGAGAAGCACAAGGACCTGTATATTAATCCACACACCCGTGAACACCTGATTTTGGACCACAAAGCCAAAACTATACAATGGGGGGGGGCGAGGAAGCATTTCAATAAATTGTACTGGCATAAATGGATGTCAATATGCAGAAAATTGCAAAGACCCATATCTATCATCACACACAAAACTCAAGTACAAGTGGATCAGACTTCAACATAAATTAATTTACACTGAACCTGATAAAAGAGAGAGTGGGAAGTAGCCTTTAATCCATTGGCACAGGAGACTGCTTTCTAAGTATAACACCAGTATAACAGAGCAACAATCAATAAATGCAGCCTGCTGTACTGAAAAACTTCTGTAAGGCACAGAACGCTATCAATAAGACAAAATGACAACTTACAGAATGGGAAAAGATCTTCACCAAGCCCACATCTGACAAAGGGCTCAGCTCATGTAAATAGCTCAAGAAAATAAACATCAAAATACCAAACAACCCAGTTTAAAAATGGGGTAAAGAACTAAATAGATAATTATCAACAGAATAATTTCAAGTAGCTGAAAAACATTTAAGGAATTGTTCAACATCTTCATTAATCAGAAAAATGAAAATAAAAATGTCTCTGAGATACCATCTTACATATGTCAGAACGGCTAAGATAAAAAGCAATTGATGACAGCTTATGTTGTAGAGGATGTTGGGTAATGGAAACCCTCCTCCACATCTGGTGGACATGTAAAATTGTATAGCCACTTTGGAAATCACTATGGTAACCTGTCAGAAAATTGAGAATCTATTTCAGAACTGAATGATATCACTCTTGGGCATATACCCAAAAAATTTTCAATCATCACACAAGGACATTTTCTCAACTATGTTTATAGATCATTATTCATAGCAGCCAGAATCTGGAAACAACCTAGATGCCCTCACCCAAAGAACTGATAAAGAAAATGTCATAATATACGCAATAGAGTATTACTCAGCAGAAAAACAACAAAAAACTAACAACATCATGAAAGTTTCAAGCAAATAGATCAATAGATGAAAGTAGTATGATAACCCAGTCCCAGAAATACAAATATGGTTTCTACTCTTATAGGCAGATACTAGATATAACACAATGGATAACCAGACTACAAACCACAGCTCCAGGGATGCTAGTTAACAAGGAGGACCCTAAGAGGGACACATGGATTGACCTGCAAAGTTTCTTAAGAGAACAAATCTCGATATTGATAAGGGAAAAAAAATAACTACAATTGCCACTATGAGCCATCTAAATTTGATAACCCCTTGGAAAGGGCAAGCCATTTTTCTTAAGTGGAGTGACACTGGGTCTATCAACCACACTCTAGAAGAGGACTCACCCCAGAGTAATTTTTTCCCTTAGTATATTTTTTGAGAAAGAGTAAAAGATCTTGAAGGAGACAAAAGATTACAAAGAATTTCATCAGCATATACTTTATTAAATCATTTAAAAATAAATTTTGTAAAATAAATAAAATAAAAACCTCATCAAACCACAGTAGAACCTCTATCCTGTAAAAATTTGAGACAATAAATGTAGGTCATTCTAAGCAACAGACATATAGAAAGCATTCATTTAGGTTAGGAATATAAATCTTTGTTTTTGCTGCTTTCTACTTTTTTTGGAAAAAAAAATCTAATTATTAGATGCTCATCTTCAAGCCTTGGTTGGTAAGGGATCTTTGGTGAGCTTGGAGTCCTCTGTCTTTTTATGATTTCTTTACTAATTCTTTGTCTATTATCACTTCCAACAACTATGTCAAATTAGAAGCAGAAAGCTTACTTCCTTATTTTCCTATCTTAGCCCATTTTGTACAAATAGAATCTTCATGATTCTCTCCCAGTTGTGCTTAGTAACAGCTTCTTCAAAGGGCCTTTGGCTATATAATGAGTAAGGTTCTTTGGTGAATAAGAAAATAATGAATTCTAACTCAATTTTGAGCTCTCAATTTGGCATTCATTAAAGGCTTTTTCATTATCTCCAGTGGAGTCTGCATCTAAAGAGCAAGGACAGTGGTGATTTTGATGAAAAAGTGTTAAGAGAATTTTCTAAGAGAGTTTACCATCATCTGTTCTCATTATAGAACAACTGTTATCTGTGGTGGGATTCAGGTGTCAGCTGTTAAGGTCGGAAGACACTTATCCAGGGTTCCAGCCTTCTGAGAGGAGTGTAGTCAGCCCCATTCCAGAGGGGCTGCTGGGTTCTTGAGTACCCATTTGTTCCTGCTTTCTTGAGAGACTGGATCAATGTTCATCACTTGGACCATCCGATCACTCAAGTGTATCCCTAAGCTGTACCCTGTTATTGTGAGTGTTAATTTGTTTTCCAATAAATATTAATCTTTTATTGGTATATTTTAAGTGAGATTTACTGCCACAGTTATCTTCTATTGATATTGGCCAGATCAAAGGACATTTTATATGTTATATTCTAATTATAACACTTATTTATTAGCAAATGTCTGGAAGTTCAGTTGATTTAACCATTATACAAAGACCCAAAGGATGCCAGAGAAATGTTTAACGCATAAAAAATAAAATCCTTAGTTTGAATTTTTATAATAAAAAGAAAGATATCTAAATTTTAAGCCCCCATCATTCACTGAAATGAAGAATTATCTTATGTCTCTAGATTAGATAACATTTTAAGCATATTTATTTTTATATTTAAAAGAAATACTCTGAATTTTGTTACAATAATGTTTCTGGAATAGGCTGGATGTTACATTGTTTATTATTCTTTCTAAGATTTCTGGAAATACATTTTTTTCTCCAGTGGTTTATCAATTTGTCAACATTTCTTCAGTAGAGGACTGTATAATGATAACTGTTCATTAGACAACACTATGATTTTAAAGGAGAATTTAACCAGAAACATGTACTGCATTTTGAATCCTTAGTTGCTTATTGTTATATTTACAATGTTGAAAAATACTATCTTCATATCTAGAACATCATAACATTTGATTTTCTTACATGTATCAAAAATAATTGAAATTATTTGTTTTTTAGGTTATTTTAGCTTTTATGAGCAATTTCCTATGATAAAATGTGTAGGTTTTTTCCACTTGAAAATTCTTTTAAATATGAGAAATGCTATTTAATATTGTAACTTAATAACATTTACAAATAGTACGAAATATATTATTTGTATCATGTTTTAAGTTTATGAGGGATTTCTTAATACTGATTTGATTCTTGTGAAAATTACATCAAAGTAAATCTAACCTGTCATTTCTTTGGTTGTTAATTATGGAATTATCTTATATGACATCAGATAAAAATAAAAATAACTTTTGATATATAATGCCAGAAATCAATTACAACATTATTTACTGTACAAGTAATTATGGTCTTGATTTCCATTTATTTTACTGTAACACTATGTTATAAAGATACATAATTAAATACATTAATAATTCATTATCTAAATAGGAGATGCAGGGAACAGCTAAATTAAGGAAACCACAGATCACAGCAGTGCTAATTTTTAACAGTGTAATGACTTTCAGTGTCAAAAACATGATCTCTGTCTCTCTATGCAGATAATTTTTGGCTTTGATTATAGATTATGATCTAATTTATGGATTTGCAGCACAAGTATACATATTTATTTATAATTTGCAAAGAATATATTCAGGGATCAGTCTCATAAAGTTCTGGGATTCATTATATTATAAAAAAATGATTGGAGATGACTTCTAGCTGCCCTTTCGTAGATCACCTTCATCCTGGAAGGTGAAATAGAGGTATTCATTACATCACTGGGAATTGTAAAACTTCATTGCACTGGTATTATCACAGGAATTTTCCATCATTAACAGAATGCCACTCATTTAAACTACATTCAGAGTCATGTTTAAGAAATGTTTTAAAAAGTGGAGGTAAGCCATACAAAACAGAGAGGACTGTCTACAAAGGTAAGAGAAATAGTAACTACTTATAATATAGCAGAATACAATTAAATATACTATATATATTCAATTGTTATTCTCAATATATAAAGTTACAGACCCAAAGACACAGAAATTTATATATAGTAATTGCATCCGGTTTCCTTTTGTAAAATGGTATGTGTATATACACAGAAATAAACTTAAAGACACACACCAATGCATTGGCACAGGTGACCACATCCTAAATACAACACCAGTAGCACAGACACTAAGAAGAACAATCAGTAAGTGGGACCTCCTGAAACTGAGAAGCTTCTGTAAGGCGAAGGAGGCAGTCAATAAGACAAAACAACAGCCTACAAAATGAGAAAAGATCTTCACCGACCCTACATCTGACAGAGGGCTGATCTCTAAAATATATAGAGAACTCAAGAAGCTAACATGCCCAAACCTAAACAATCCAATTAAAAATGAGGTTCAGAGTAAAAAAGGAATTCTCAAAAGAAATATTACAATGGCTGAAAGGCACTTAAAAAATTGCTCAACATCTTTAGCCATCAGAGATATGCAAATCAAAACAACATTGAGATACCACCTTATATCTGCCAGAATTTCTAAGATCAAAAACACAGATGACAGCCTATGCTTTAGAGGATGCTGAACTAGGGAACACTCCTCCATTGTTAGTGGTAGTGTAAACTTTTATAGCCACTCTGGAATGAAGTATGGCTGCTCCTTAGAGAATTTGGAATCAATCTCCCCAAAGATCCAGCAATAACACTATTGGCATATATCCAAAGAATGCACATTCGTAACCCAATGGCATTATCTCAACTATTTTCATAACAGCATTATTTGTAATAGCAAGAACCTGGAAAAAACCTAGATGTCCCCCTCAACTGAGGAATAGATTAAAAAACTGTAGTACATCTACACAATGGAGTACTACTTATCAGAAAAAAATGACATCCTAAAATTTGCAGACAATTGGATGGATTTGTAGAATATCCTACTGAGCAAGATATCACGAGTCCAGAAAGAGAGGTATGGGATGTACTCACTCATAAGTAGATTTTAGACAAAAAGCAAAATATACTCAATTGCAAACCACAAACCCTGAACAACTTGGGATCAGAAGAGACATCCAGAGATTTCCCTAGTAAGAGAAAATAGAGAAGATCACCTTAGCAAATTGGGTAGCAACCAAGAAGAGTTGGGAACAAATATTGAAAGAAGGAGCTGGCTGAGTGAGAACAGCAAAGAGAGAGGTAGAACGTGATGAATATCGCAATATATAAAGCCAGTGTGGGGTTGGAAAGAGATTAGGAGCTAGGGAAACCTCCAAGAACTGATAAGATGTCCCTTCCCAAGTCTTCAACCAATTGTAGAGGGGGTGCCGAAATAGAACTTCCGCTATAATCAAATGAGTAACCACCCTAAGTGTCATCACAGAACCTACATTCAAAAAAGAATAGAGGTAGAGTCAGAAATCCATGGCCGAGCTCGTGGTCCAGCTGAGAGTGGGGGGAGGAGAGTCTGTAGAGCTAGAAGATAAGGATTATGAGGAAAATTCCCACAGTGATGGCTAGCTGGAACTCTGGGGGGTTCACTGAATCAAGAATAGCCACTGCAGATCCTTTAGGAAAAGGATCTAGGCTCTCCAAGTATAGGCAACTGACGATTGGCATGGACAGTATATGGAGCTTCAAAGGGAGGGATCAGACTGTGTTTCTGTGCATGGGCTGGCACCTTTGAGCCCATTCACTGCAGAGGAAGACCTAACCCATCCTTGACTTTGGGATGAGGAAATCAGACTGGCCTGGAATGGATTGCCACTCTAAACTGACCCACCTTGGGACTTCTTGCCGTTTTGCGGAAGAGGATAGGTAGATGGGGAGGGCGAGGCTGAAGGCTGACTGGGAGGGATTGGGAGGAGGGAAGAGAGGGGAAGAGGGGGAGGGGGGGATATGTATATAAAATGACATTTTAAAAATAAATATAATAAAATAAATAAAATAAAAGAGATAATGAGTAAAATTTAGTAAACTTCAGGTGAAAATATATTATTGATATTAATTGGTACTAATAGTTTATAAGTGTCTCTGAGATATAAATATTTGTTAAAAATACAAAGAGTTAAATAAATGTTTTATTTATAACATTTTCATCTTATTTACCAACCACTGTTTCTTTTCCTTCCCCTTCTCCTACCTTCCTACCTCCCCTTCATTCCACTGGCCCCATCCACTCCTCATAATTCCCTTGTTGGGCAATACAGGCTGGCATACCAAGTTGAGGCAAGACCAAGCCTCTATCCCCTGCATGAAGGTTGAGTAAGGCATTGCACCGTAAGGAATGGGGTCTAAAAAGCCAGTTCACGTACTGGGATAAGTCTTGGTCCCATTTCCAGGGGATCCACAAACAGATCGAGCCACACAACTTTTCATCCACATTTAGAGGGCCTAGTTTGTTCCTATGCAGGCTCCATAGCTAGGACCTGGAAACAACATAGATGCCCCTCAATTGAAGAATATATAAAGAAAACACGATTAAATAGAAAGACAAACACGGACTGTATTCACTCAAAAGTAAATAACAGATGCAAAGTCAAGGATAATCAGTCTACAATTTACCACCTCAGAGAACCTAAGTAAAGAGGAGAACCCGAAGAGAGACATTCAGGGAAAGCCCCAGGCCAAGGAAATGGTTAAGATCTCCTGAGTAATAAATGGAGAAGTATAGGAAAAAGCAGAGAATGGAGGAGGGAACAAGAGGGTCAAGTTGCCTAATTTTTGGGTTAGACGGAGAGGGAGAGGAACGAAAGAGATATCTTAACAGAGCAGAGAAAGAGTTCTAGTCTTCAAACTAGTCTATAGGATTAAATGAAAGTGTACTTCAAATAATTTACAATAGTAAATTCCATCTGAAAGCATGATGCTACAAGTTTCTAAAATTACATAGGATATAATAAGTAGCTTATTCTAATGTCTATTTCCTTAAATATATTTTTAATATAAATATCATGGTGGTACACTTAGTTCTGATTGTGAAAACTATTGGACATATAATTAATATGACTAACTTTTTCTCCAGGCCTGTGGTCTCTATAACTGACAGAAAAATGCAATAACAAAAAGAACATGCCCTTCATTTTTGTAAAGAAGCAAGGCTTACCTACTGTGAGATAATACTGTGTATTCCCAGAAGCATAGAAATGCACATTAATTCCCAGAATATTTTAACTTAATTTTCTTCTTTTAATGGCTTTCTCTGAAAAGTTGCCTGGCAAAAATATGCTCATTACAGCATATTGGAACTATTTCTGGTTTCCTCAGAAAGATTAAACACATGTTCCTAGTAAGGTAAATACTTTAAAAAATTTAAAAATAAGACTTCTTTTTAGGTCAATTAAATTAGAGGCCTGAAATAAAAAATAATTCCTATAAACTTAAATATAACAGAACCAGAAGATTTTAGAAAGTCTATATTTAACAAAAGTATAATAAATCTGTTAGTCTTATTTATTCCACTAACCACTGACTGTATTAATGTTTATTAGAAACATATTCTTTAATTCATTGCGTACTTTACTGGTGCCAATATTGTACACTCCTTATTGACCTTGATATGTACATTGGTAACTATGATTTCTTATATTCAGTATATACTCAACATAAAGTATTATTTAGTTCTCAAATATATCATTAACTGTAGATACAAGTACATCATTATGTATAAATTTAAATAAAGCAATGTGAATAAATTTACTAATTGTTAACATAGATTATATGTTTAAATACAAGCTTAAAGAAAAATAACAAGACCAAGAACATGGTTTGGACATTTATTTTTACAAAGATATGTCAAAGAGAAAGCTTATTGATAACTCTAAATCTATTCTTAATTATTCATAAATTAATATGATACTAACTAACACATTTAAAAACTTGGTCCCTGAATTTCTTTTATTTTAAATTAAGTTACAGAAAGTGGACATATAGTTGCAATGCACAGGTATGCATTTGTACCTTTTTCAGTATTGATAAAATGTTTTGTTTTCTTTTCATCCCTTGATGTTCTGTTTGCATTTGTATGATTTAAATTAATAAATTATATAAGAATATTGTTAAAAGAGAAAACAATCATTCTAGAGAGACACCGGATAGATAAGATCTATGACATATCTACCATAAAATGACACATGAGAGTGTAAGTTTGGATCGCTCACAGCAAGATATCACAATATGCAGCTATTTGACACACAAGAAGTGACTGTAGGCTACATATAATTTCTTTACAACCATTTGCCTGCAACTCATTTCATTCTGTTCTTTAAAGAAAAGGATTATTCTAAGTAAGTGGTAGTTTAGTCTAGACACCACATCTTTTAATCATAGACTTCGATAATGGCTTGGCCATTAGGAGACAGTAAATATGTTTTTTAAACACAAATTTAACTTCCTGTTTGTGTTTGTCCATTATTTCTTTGAAATGCTTTTATATATAAGAAATGCAATGTAAACTTATAAATAATTAAATGTTTATGAGAATTTTCTGTGTCAACATCTGTAGTGAAGCATTTAATGTCAATTTTATAATATGAATTATGAATGAAGGCACCAGGTTGGCTGATAAACATTTATATTGCAATTATCTTGCATGGATAAATTATAATTAGTTAAACATGAACTGTCAGAAATTACTTGTGATTAGACTTGAATCAAAAACCTAAGACCTTATTTGAGCAATAAGTTACTATGAAAATTGTTTTATTTACTTTGAAAGATAAAGTATTAATAATTTGGAGAGATGATGTCTGGTGATGCAGTTGCATTTTTTAAAAGAATTCTTGAAATAATTTTATATTTTAAGACTAACCTATTTATTCTTAATTTACTAATTTTATACGTGAGTAAGAAAATGCTGTATCTCAAAATCATCCTCAATGAAGTAATTTGAAACTACAAGTTACAGATGATTGAGGACTCAGTGTATCTAATTGAGGCTGGATCATAATTTTTATATTGCATTTGAGAGGATTTTAGGTAATTAATATTTTTTCTTTAAGTTAAAGTCATAAATTTTTTTTACAAATTATTTTAGGTGCAGTGTCCTCTATCTATAAGTATTGATTTCAGAATTCCTCGCCATTGCAGTTGGTAAAGATGAGCATACACACATCCAAAGATACTTGTGGATAAGAGTTAACATATGTCTCTCCAAGGGTTGTAGTGCATAGTAGTTGATACATATTTTTCTATAATCCATTGTTGTATTACTGGACAGTATATGTTCTCCCACAGACATGTAGATCACTGTAATATAAAGCATAAGTTTTGGTTATTAGACATAATGCCATAAATACTTGTGGTTTTAACAGAAGCCAAAAATTATTGAATTATTTTCACTGTATGATTTACATTGTTCTTGGTTTATTATTTAATAAAGCGGTTGTAAAATATGTCCAAAAACAGTAAAGGGAACTACAACATGAATGTATACTTCAATATTGAATCAACATGCAGTTGAAAGTCTCAACATCACTTGAGAAGTAAAGTCATTTTACACGTGTTGGTGAGTTTTAGAACTAATACTATCAATGCTCTTCAGTGACTATAGGAGGGCTATTCATTATCCTAACCAAACCTGAGGTCCCTGGGAATAACATTAAAGTCAGATACCAGAATAGATTATGACTAATGAGAAATTATTTGAAAGTTTAGCCTAAATGTGTCAATGTATTCTATTAAATATATAAAATTAAAAAAGTTGTGTGCTTATGTGTTTCATAATAAGTAGCATAGTTATTATAATTTTTGTAAGTGTCAGACAATTTTCACATTTAGATGTAACTAATTTCTTTGGGGAATATAAATTTGTATATCACTGGACAAGATTTTTTTAGGAAATGTTATTAGATGTATATGTACATATTATGGATGACTCTCTTTTTCAGGTAATTAGAAGAAAAGTAGACATTTATTCTTCCTGGCTAGTAAGACAAAGGAGCCCCTCTGGGAATCAGATGATATTGTTAAGCAGAAAATGGCAGAATCTCCAGAAAGGCAGATTTTGTGTGTGTGGTTGTTGTTGTTGTTTAGTTTCCTCCATACTGGAATTATAGAGCAATACTCTTTTATTACATATACATATGTGGGTGGGTGTGAGTGTGTGTGTGTGTGTGTGAGTGTGTGTGTGCATGTGTATGTGTTTGTGAGTGTGTGTGAGTGTATGTGTATGTGTGTGTGAGTGTGTGTGAGTGTGTATGTGAGTGTGTGTGTGAGTGTGTGTGAGTGTATGTGTGTGTGTGAGTGTGTGTGAGTGTGTATGTGAGTGTGTGTGTGAGTGTGTGTGTGTAAGTACATGCAGAATAAACTTAAATTACTAATACAAGTTAGGACAATTTTTCAGAAATAAGGTATTTTGATTTTTTTGTCTTCTCTAACATATATGTTTTTTAAGAATTTATTTTCCCAAATCACTAATACTCTTCACTTTCATTATATTTCATTACATAAATTTTATTTTTAAAATATTTGAATACTAAATTAACAATATTTTCTCAAAATTTCTATTTATGTCAGATAACAGAAAAGGAGAACTTATAAAGACAAATTTTTTGAATAAGATTAAGTACATTTAAATAGGTGTTTATGAGAGTCACTAGAGCTTACTCAAATGTATTGGACTGCCAGTATGTGTGCATGTGCACAGGCACCAAAGCGGAGGGCAACACTCAAGGAGTTCTTTCCTTCCTTCGCTGGTTATAGGGATCAATTCTGGTTACAAGGCTTGAGCACCACATGCTTTACCTACAGAATCGTCCTGCCATGTCACAGATGGTTTTTCTCATTTTTTTTCAATTGTTGTATAGAATTTAATATGCTGAAAGCAATTTTAGATTTTGCCACTTATTTGAGAACCTAAATGATGCCAAATTGATATAACTTTATCAGTCCTTTTTCCCCAGCTGGTATTCTAATAAACTGTCCAAATAAACATACAAACTTCTTTTCATAATTCACTCCAAAATGGAGAGTCACAGTGTGTTTTTTAACTGGGAGAGAAGAAAGAGCATTAAAGCAGACAGTCCTCTACTTAAATATGTTCCAACATAGATATACTGCAGCAAGATTAATTGAAAAAATATCTAGATAATTAAAACTACTTATGACAAAATATTCAATTAAGATATTTTCAACTGTTTATATTTTATTTGGGAAAATACAAATTAAGTACATCAAAATTTTGAGAAACTGACTTGTCTTGCACATTTTCACTTTGGTAGCAATGTCTTATCTTAAATGTTTAAAAGAAAGAATTTTCATAAAACATGATATTTCAGTCTCAAAAACCAATAATTTTGTCTATGTAATTGTATGTATTTACATAAGTAGAAAATGTTGTTAACATATGCGATGTGTACTGCCTAAAGCTTAGATATATTGCAAAATCCTTTTTATTATGAATTGAAATTAGCATGTAGTACAAAGCACCAAGCCTAAAGGTAATTTTTGAAGATAGTTATGATACCTATATTAATAGGTACAATGGAAATACTTTGTATTTGCATGTTCTTTTTCTTTATTTGCTTGTTAGTATAGTTAACAAGTAAAGTAATGGTTTTGTGACATTTGCATGCATAATTTATTTTCTTTATCTTCCTACTCAAAGTGTATTTCCAAGACTTCTGTTTTACCATCACAATTAATTCTTGCTCCTGCGTTTACATTGCTTCCGGTTTATTAGTGTGCTTTACTTCATCTTCACATTGCGCCCTTCATTAGACTTGCACAATATAGTTTATTGGCAACTCTTTGTCTCTATGATAAAACATCCTAACAAAAGTGACTTTAAAGAAAAGTTTAATTTGTCTCATAGTTCTAAACAAGGTCTATTATGCTGTGAAAGTAAAGGAGACTGGACTTTACTAATCACATTTCCCTCAATCAAAAGGAGAGCGAAGTATGTTAATACTCAGCTCATTCTCTCTGCTTATATATTCCAGTGACCTAACATAGGGAATGTTGTTGCCAACAACCAGGGCAAATAGTCCTATCTCAACTAAAATAATTAGGAAAATCTGTAAGAGGCATGCTTAAAATCTAACCAAACCTAGATTGTCTCTCATTGGGTTTTCTAGAGCATTATCCCCTTGATTCTGGAAATTATCAACAGTTAACCCCAAACAATATTATTGGATAAAACCCTCTCTCTATTTAGACAAAACTTGTACTAGACAAAGCTTTAAAGTTATGTAAAATGGAATGAGATTGTATGTAAATACTTAGGACAAACTATATCATCCTAATGCCTATGTTTAATCTCTAAAATATGTCAGAAAAAACCTCCCCAGTAGAGCATTCCAGTCTCTTTAAATAAAATTGTGGGGGCGAAGATGACAAATATGTTACTAAGGCTGATACCCTACTGATATAACCACAGAATTAAAATGAAAACTGTGATTATCTTAAGAAATTTATGTGGTTGATAGGTTCTTCATTTTTAATACTTTTACATAATTTATAGAAAATACTGAAATTTATAATTTACACAATGTGTTATTTGACTTGCCACTTAAAAAAGAAGACTTTTTATCCTTTTGAGTAGGAAATGATAAAACTTACAGAAACTGTGTTCTAACATCCATGATGCAAATAAAATAGAAGGATTTCCTTTTTTTTACATATATATAGTTTTCATTTTATAAAAAAGCATTGAATACTTTCAGTCAGTGTCATTATTATATCCTAAAGGTAAACATGAAAAGGGAAAATTGAGATTAAAATGATAGGTGCCCTTTTATTCAGTATCTTTCTGCCTCAAATGAGAACAACTCAGGGATTTAAGGTCTGTTCAATCAATGGCCACAAAATCTACTCAGGAACAAATTTCATGGACAACCAAGTGTGAGATTCAGAAAGGACTAAAGGAAACAAGGAGAAATCTAAAACAGCAAGAACAGGCAGCAAGGGCAGGTTCTCACTGACATTTTCTATCTAGAGGTTAATGAAGCTTTACTGAGTTGAGACAAGAGGTTGGGTGATTGATCAAAGCAGGTATCACATCTAAGATATGTTCGTGTACCCCTAAATCCATGTCTTCAGTGCAGTGTGTGACCAAATCTCTACTACCAATGACATGCCTGTTCATCCATATCTCCCAGGCACTTACATTCATTAAGTTGCTATGTAAAAGGACAGAAAATATAACAAAACACAGAACATACACCATTATATTTAAATGGCTTATTATTACTTCTGACTGCAAGCCAGAGGGTGTTCTTGGTTTCTGGTCATGGTGGAACCAGTTGTCATGAAAAAAGGTAGATTTGCCTGTTGTCAAGATCCCTGCTGAAATTTCACACACACACACACACACACACACACACACACACACACACACACACACACACACACACACACACATTATTGACCTTTGGTAGTTTGGTGGCCATCTAATCTCTAGAGACTTAGACTCCCTGATATGATTTGATTGTTTCCATAGCTCTTCCATTTCCCTATATTTAAGAGGTAGATAGATATTAAGTGGCTAGTAAATATAGTTAATTATAATTTTTTTTTTTTACTTTTATTTGTTTCATCGTATTATCTCTGTAACCAGGAGGTCAAACTTTGTAGGATCTTAGAATCACTAAACCTTTTATGATTCTTAGAATAAAAATGGCTTTTTCGGGGTTTTGAATCTCAGTTTTCAGGTCTAATATATTTTTAATAAAGTTTGGATTGTTCATTGTGAAACTGAAGACAATGGATTTGTTGACAAGTGGATTCAATTCAGTAGTATGACCAGGAGATAAAAGAGCATGAAAAGATTTATTTTTCTTACAAATATAAATGAGGATAAACCTGAAGCATTGCCTTATCTAAAAAAATGAAGCACAGTGTATGACTGGCAAAGTAATATATATCCATAATGAATTAACTTATCATCACAGGTATTTCTGGGCACATTACTGAGTATTTGCTGATCATGATCACGGACTTTCATGCATTACATGCTCAGAAATGCTGGGTAGAAAAGCCTCTTGAGCAGAACATTTAGCACAATAATGGTTCTATAATTATCAAAATCACTCTCATTCACACAGAGGACTCAGAATCATCACTTCTGCTTAATTCCTTGTGGTTTTTCTACGGGCTTCTCTTTTAAAAGGAGAACAGCTAGGAGAAAGGCTGACAGAAATGTAAAGGGGCAGCACTTGGAAGGTTCTTTTCACAGTCCTGAATCCATAACTTTACCAAGCACTATACTTCTCATTATCACATACACACACACACCATTTGTTTTCACAATTCTCGATTTGTCATTGGTATGATAGTATTCATTTTGGAAATATATATATATATGTATTATTATATATACATATATATAATTACCATGTTGTCAAATATTTTCTCACTAATTAAAAGACCAATTATATTTCAGCAGTAAGCAGATATTAAAAAGTATACTGGCTATAATTGAATTATTTAGTTTCTCAAATTACATGCAATGATTATATGAAACTGATCACTGTTTGCCCAGTGCATCAGAGACTGAAGATTTGTGTCTTAGCTCTTAAGAATATTCAGTGCAGCTAGATAAATCTTGCCCATGAAAATAAGGGTTTACTGAAGGGCCAAAGAGGGGGTTTCCTTTTGAAGAAGAGTAGTAGATTGTGCTTTGAACCCATCCTCAGGGATCTTTGTTTGAAATGTTAATTAGAATAACTGGTTTAGCAAGGATTAGGACAAGAGCTAAACAGTGCTGACAGCAAGTTATCCTCTCCTGGGAATAGGTTTTGTTTCTGTGGCTCCTAAACTGAGAAAGTCCATGTAATCACACCTGCCTAGTCAAGACAAAAAGTGCTTCAAAATATAAATAGCACTGTTTCCCATTAACATTGCACTTCTTTCTTGAGCAAGCAATGTTTAAATTTATAAATACGTGTACTTCAGAAAATTCAAAAATTTAAAAGCGGAAGTATACTAAAATATGCTCATTTTATTATTTCTTTGCATTTCCTTTTCATAAAATTCCAAGCAAATTTGTATAGATTGGGATATGTTTGGAAAAGTGATTATAAAAAATTCATGCTAATTTACACCATTGTCTAAGAACACGCATTAGACAGAACCTTCAGACAAAATTTCGATGCATTTGTTTCAGACAGTGTCTTTTCATGATCAGTATCATTATTTGTATCAAATAAAAATTATTCTAAATTTACGTATAGAAATGACACCATCTACATTGCTCACCACAGAAGTCCAAAAGCAATTCTAGTGGGATTTTCAGCCCCTTCTCTAGTAACATATCTTCTTGCCATGATGAAAATGGACTAAATGTCTAAAATTGTAAGCCAATCTCAATTAAATATTTTCTGTTATAAATGTTGCTGAGGTCATGGATTTTCCTAGAGCAATAGAAACCATCAGCAACTCAGAGTAAAAATGATTAATGTAAAGATACAAAATAGTTTTAAAATGCAGTGTAGTTGATAGACATATCAGCTTTAGAACACTCAAAGATTCTTTTCCATCATTATGAAACTTATCTTACAACCAGGACACATGTATATCCATGTTTATACTATAGCTATTCATACAAGTCAGGTTATAATATCTGTCTACATGGTCAAAAATGAGTAAGTGAATAAAGAGAATTCAGCATATATAAGCAATAGAATATTACTTAAATGTAAGGAATGATGAAATAATGTCATTTGCATAAAAATGGACACAGAGATCATTAATCAAGCAAATAATCAAGATGCAGAAAGGCCCATTACACATGATGTTCATAAATGGAAGGAAGAGATAAATGAAAGTAGAAGGAGCTAGAAAATAGAAATAATGACTCAGAATATGGATGGCTCAGAATAATAAGGGATAAATATATTGAAAATATAATAACATATGTATAAAAATGTCACAATACACAGCATACTAACATACTAATAAAATATACATAAGAAAGAAGTGAAATAAAAGGGATAAGAAATGAAGAAAATATGGAAGGAAGGAAGACTGGAGAGACAGAAATATTATGTTTTTCAATTCTGGACCATGAAAGTTTATTATAAATAGTTAAATATTGTCCAAATGAGCTTAAGGATAAAGAAGTGATAATGAAAATTCAAATTATAGTAAGGTAGCATGCTGTATTAAAAGTAATGGAAATTAAATGACATTTTACATATAATTGTTAAAGTCAGGATCTGAGTGTATTTGAGAAAATTAAAAAATAGCATTAAATAAAGAAAATCCAATTCTTCAGATTGAATACAAAATGGGAGAATTCTAAACTAAGGTAGTATAGAAATACCCAACTGTTGTGGGATTCAGGTGTCAGCTGATGGGGTCCAAGGAAGCTTATCCAGAATCCCGGGCTCCTGGAGGGGGTGTGGCCAAACCCATTGATAAGGGGCTGCTGGGACGCTGGGAGGGCTCTCTTCCTGGTTCCTGGCTGCTGGAGGGAGGATCCCATCGTTCGTCCGTCTGCAGACTCCGGTTCCTATTCAGGTGCTACTGTAATCTATTACCTGTACCGTGAGTGTTGGTTTATATTTTAATAAATATCTATCTGATATTGGTGTCCTTGTAGGTAAACTCCGCCTACATCTGGCGCCCAACGCCCCGGGCCGGCGGACCCGTGGGTCGGGCTTAGAGCACACTCGCTCGCGCGACCCGCGTTCTCCCCCCCCCATGTTTCCTACGGCTTCCTCCTCTGCTCTAGCTGTACACTATTTGATTCCACTACGCGCGGTCAGTAATTCCGCCCCTTAATCAGCCACGCCGAGCTGCGCGGCCGGGGCCTGCTGCCTAGCTGTAGCCATTTGAGTCCGCCGCGCACAGTCAGTAACTCCGCCCCTTAATCAGCCGCGCGAGCCTCGAGGCCGGGGCCCCACTGCCTACTCAAAAACTGCAGATTCAAGCGGCTGTCTTGATTTGTGAGACTTTGCTTTTCCCAGGAATTCTATTCTGCCCGCTGAGACCCTTTAACACCTAGGATCTGTGAATAGCGTGCTGAGTGTCTCTGCATCTGCCATACAGCAGGGCACTAAACGTTATTGTGACATCTTCTGACCACACAGCATCATTGCACCTGGATTGAGGTAATGGCTGACAACTATTCTTTTGAGGAATTCGGTATATATTTTTCCACGATGGTTGACAAGTTTTTAAATGAGTATCTTGAGGTATTCAATACCCCAGTTTTACTATTTTTTGGTCTGTTTCTGTATGTTGTGTTCCACAATAGATGGGTGATGACTGAGGTCACGAATTCAAACCTTCAATTACAGTCCAAACTTGGTATTATAGAATTATCAAACGCTACACTGTCAGATGACGTTAAGCAGATGCAGAACTTAAATCGGCAGCTGTTGTCCAACGTATGTGAATTACAGCTCTCAAACTCTGCTATGTCAAAGACGATAGATACTCTACAAATTGATTACAACAAGCTTTCTCGTTATGACAGCACTATACGAGAACAATATAAACTCTACGTAACTGATGAGAACAAGAAACTTGTTGACCACATTAATAAAATGGACGAGAAAATCATTAATTATGTTAATGATGTAGATCTCAAAATTGCTGACTCGGCAAGGTCTTTAGAAGGATTACTTCATCAAGAAAGGCAAACTTTGAGACAGATGGTATCCGAAATACAAGAATTTGTACCTGCAATGTCCAAAATCCAGGAGTGGGAACCCATTATATCCAAAATGAAAGAATGTGAGGACCATATTGCAACACTACAAAAGGGCAATGATACATCTTATGCTCAGAACAGTTCAGGTCAACCCCCAATGGGGTGTTATGGTACTGGAAATACTTTACATAAAGTTGTAAACATCACGGGGATACCTCCTTCACCACCACTATTGTTCCCAGCTACTATTCAGACCAAGATGGCACCAGGGGGTTCCTCAGAATATGTAGAGTATAGTTATGAGCCACTACATATGAAAGACATCAAAGATTTTAAAGAGGCAATATCCATGTATGGTATTCACTCTACTTATGTAAAGCAGCTCCTGAATTCATGGTCTGCAAAAAACCGAATCCTCCCCTTCGATTGGATGCAGCTAACGGCTGCTGTCTTGGACCAAAGCCAAAACTTGTAGTGGAGAAGCTGGTTTAGAGAGGAAGCCAGGACCTTAGAACACCAAGGAAAAATTAGGGGTTTCTTTGCTTCTCAGGACCAAATCCTTGGTGAAGGAATGTTTGCTGACGTGAAGACTCAAACTACTTATGACGAACATACTTTATTGCTATGCCGTATGGCCACACTTAATGCATGGAAAAAGATTTTAGACCCAGGTCAAAAAGTTGAGCATTATGCTAAGGTCAAACAAGGTTTGAAAGAGCCTTATACTGACTTTCTACACAGGCTTACCACGGCTGTAAATAGAGCAATATCAGATCCAGAAGCTAGAAAGCAAATAATACTTTCTCTGGCCTTTGATCATGCTAATCCAGAATGTAGAAGAATGCTTCTGCCTTTAAAAATCAGAGCCGCACCTCTAGAAGAATGGATTCAATATACAATCAATGCTGAACCTCTCCATAGTAATGAAGACAATTGGGTAGACCAAGCCATTGATAAGGTAAGGAAGAGGAACCAAGGAATCACTTGTTTCAACTGTGGTAGACAAGGCCATGTAAGACGAAACAGTACACAAAGTACTCTTGGAAACGATGCCCGATCTAGGTTTAATTCGAACAGAAGGCCATTGCCTTCTGGATTATGCAGAAGATGTGGCAAGGGACGGCATTGGACCAATGAATGTAGATCTACCAGAGATAAAGAAGGCAACCCTCTGCCATCGGGAAATGCCTTTCGGGGCTTCCCCCGGGAAGCCCCCCAAAATCATACTCCAAATTCGAGGATGGTGAGATCATATCCGGTCGTAGTAGAAGACCAGCATTCTCAAGACGAATAGAACACCCAATACCTGATCTTGAAAAACATACAATATCAGATGATAACATAAATTCAAAAGAAGATTCAGACACTCCAAAGAAAATTACGAAACGAATATTTTGGCAGACTTCGATAAATGAACAAAGACCAAAATTGGGGGTACGGATAGACAATATTTATATCCAGGGTTTAGTCGACACGGGGGCTGATGTTTCGATCATAACCCCACGGTCCTGGCATCCGAGATGGCCTTTACAGACGGTAGATATCCAATTTCTGGGTATTGGAACAATATCTCAGGTGAAACAGAGTGTGAGGTGGCTTGAACGCATAGGACCAGAAGGTCAGAAAGGACGGTTGAAGCCATATATGGCTGATATAGCAGTGAATCTGTGGGGTCGCGACCTCCTAATGCAATGGAATACCCAGATTAAAATCCCTCCTGGTTATGATGTCAGCCGGAGGCTCAACTATGTTTCCAAAAATGACAAAAATTCACCAGCCATTCAAGTTGTACAAAAGAATTGCCCTCTTAATAAGACACTCACAGCACTGCCTTTGAAATGGTTAACGGAAAAGCCAATTTGGGTTCAACAATGGCCTTTGACAAAAGAAAAACTTCAGGCTTTGGAACAGTTGGTACAGGAGCAGTTACAGGCTCAGTATATTGAAGAATCAACCAGTCCGTGGAATTCTCCTGTTTTTGTTGTCAAGAAGAAATCTGGAAAATGGAGGATGGTGACAGATTTAAGAGCAATTAATAAGGTGATTCAACCTATGGGCTCCTTACAATCTGGTATTCCCCTGCCTTCTCTGCTACCTAAAGGATGGCCTATTACAGTTATTGACTTGAAAGATTGCTTTTTTACCATACCTTTACAGGAACAAGACAAAGAGAAATTTGCTTTTACAGTGCCTACTCTTAATGATTCAGGGCCAGCTAAGAGGTACCAATGGAGAGTCCTGCTCCAAGGAATGTTAAATAGTCCCACCTTATGCCAATATTTTGTACAACAACCACTAGAAATACTGCGCAAGCGCTTCCCACAATCTATCATTTACCATTATATGGATGATATTTTGTTGGCAGACCCAAACCCACAGACATTAGAAACATTGTTTGAAGAACTACAGAAAGTATTGCCTAATTGGGGACTGCAAATTGCTCCAGAAAAAGTACAGAGGGGAGATTCTATCAATTATTTAGGATATAAGATAGGTTTACAAAAAATTAGACCACAAAAGGTAAAATTAAATAGAGATAAATTGAAGACTCTTAACGATTTTCAAAAGCTACTAGGAGATATTGCTCATATACGGCCCATGATTGGTATAAAGAACTATGAACTAGTTAATTTATTCAAGACTTTAGAAGGTGACAAGGGTTTAAATAGTCCAAGAAAACTATCTGATGAGGCCGAGAAAGAATTAGAGTTGGTAGAAAGAAAACTTCAAGAAACACATTTGGATCATGTGGATCCAGACCTGGAATGCATACTTGTTATTTTACCCTCAAGACAATCTCCAACAGGAATCTTAATGCAAAGAGAAAGCATCATATTAGAATGGATATTTCTGCCACATAGGCCAAGCAAAAAGATGAAGACATATATCGAAAAAATTGCTGAACTGATTTTTAAAGGTAAATTGAGACTCTGTCAATTGACTGGAAAGGACCCTGCAGAAATTGTTGTGCCTCTGACTAATGAAGAAATTGAACGATTATGGGCAGACAGTGAACCTTGGCAAAAGGCTTGCAGTGACTTTTTAGGAGAAATTAATAATAAATATCCCCAAAACAAGATAATTCAATTTATAAAGGAAACTAATTGGATCTTTCCTCGTGTAGTACAGGATGAACCAATTTCTGGAGCCCCTATATTTTATACAGATGCAAACAATTTAGGGAAGGCTGGCTACAAGTCTGAAAACCTAACTAAAGTGGCTCAGAGCCCTTATAACTCTGTTCAAAAGTCAGAACTATATGCGATTATTATGGTGTTGTTGGATTTCACAGAACCTCTTAACTTAATTACTGACTCTCAATATGCAGAAAGAGTTGTTTCACATATTGAAATTGCTGACTTCATTCACGATGATACAGACTTGACCTTACTATTCATACAACTACAAGATATCATCAGAGGTAGGATACATCCTATGTACATAACACATATCAGGGCACACACGGGCCTCCCAGGCCCTCTAGCGCAGGGTAATGAGGAAATAGATCGGTTGCTAATAGGAAGCGTGCTAAAGGCCACAGAATTTCATGAAAAACATCATGTTAACAGCAAAGGGCTGAAGAAGAGTTTTCCCATCACTTGGATTGAAGCAAAGGAAATAGTAAAAAAATGTGGCACTTGCTCTTTCTATAACCAACCATCTTTACCTGCAGGAACTAATCCTAAGGGTACACACGGAAATGAGATATGGCAAATGGATGTGTTTCACTTTCCAGAATTCGGAAAGATGAAATATGTACATCATACTATTGACACCTATTCTGGAATGCAATGGGCGACTGCCTGAGTTCTGAAAATGCTGATGCTGTACTTACTCACCTTTTGGAAGCCATGGCCATAATGGGAATTCCCACTCAGATTAAGACTGACAATGCCCCAGCTTACGTCTCCCGAAAAATGAAGATAATTTTTGCATACTATGATATAAAACATATTACGGGGATACCACACAATCCTACAGGACAGGCAGTCGTGGAGAGATCTCACCGCACATTAAAAGAGATGCTTTATAAACAAAAAAAAGAAATGAAAAAACCCAGAGAGAGGTTGCATAGTGCCTTATTGACTAAATTTTCTTAACGCTGATGAAAAGGGAACTTCAGCTGCTGAGAGACATTGGGTAGTAGAGAAATCTTCTGAGTTAAATCAACCCATTTACTTCAAAGATGTGTTGACTTCCGAATGGAAGCCAGGGTATGTGCTTCGATGGGGTAGGGCTTTTGCTCTTGTTTCAACAGGGACAGAAAAGATATGGGTACCGACAAAACTAATAAAAGCCCGCTTCGAAAAAGAGTCTCTTCCTGAACAAGAAAAGTAACTGCTCATCCTTGACATGACAAACAGATGCGTGGTAAGGAAAACACACTTAACAAACCTGGGGCAGGGTCTCTCAGTTTTGTCTTTACAGGAAAATGGATACAACTATTTTTACGGCATTGACTAAACATTGAATAATTACTCACCTGCAATAGAAGACAGACTGAGGATTAAGGAATGTACAAGATGGACTACGAGACCAACTGATACACACATGCACTACTGGGTAATATCTCAATTTTTACTGCTTTACATCTTGCATCTACATCTAAAAAAAAAAAAATGGTCCTGATTTGACTATTAATAAGGCTGGATTTGGATTGGGAACTTGTGGCTTTCTCCCTCTCTAAACCCAAGCATATTGGTAAAGGAATATGAAAAATTCTGTCTCACATCATAAAAGCCACCTGGTGTGAGACAGAAGGCAAAATATTTAGGGACCAATATTACTGTGACTTCACCTTAAACCTTGTTCCTCCCTGTTTCTGTACCTCTCAAACATCTCATTCTGTCTGCTTAATATCCACAATGCTTAAGTTTTCCACTGTAAATAACATTTCCTCCTATCAGCTATCTACAAAGAATCTGGAACCGAGATGGGGCCTCCACAGGAACAACTCCTGCTAGAAAAACAAAAATAAAATAAACAGTATGAGAGAGAGAGAATAAGAGACAGACAGACAGCAGAGACAAAAATAGAAAAATCAAGAACCTGGTGCACACCAATCAATAATTGCTTTCAAGAAATAGATTATTCAAAAACAGCTGCAAGATAGCTCCTTATGATTATCCTTCAGATCACACTGCTAATTAAGTTTCCAGATGGAGTTAACCACTATCCTAAAAATGGTTATAGATGTATGTGGTCAGTCCATTAAGAACTAACCATTGTTTTAGCTTTTACAGGATCCCAAAGATATGCCATCGCCCTTAAGTCAGCAGGAAGCAACCTTATAAACGACTACGCCCCCTTTCCCAATAAGTTTTATGCTCCAAAGGTTGTGGGTAAAACTGGGTAAAAGACAAAACTATAATATAGCATCAGAGATCTTTTTTTTTGTAGAAGAGAGGGGGAATAGATAGGATAGATAAAGGTAGACTGTTCTACCTACCTATACTTCATTTTAGCTGAATGTATGGGCTAAGCTAAAGACAATTTGCACTGTCATAGATATCTGTATATTGATACTAATGCAAAATCATTTTATATGTTTAATTGTGATAATTTGTACATTGGTACAAAGTTTAATCTGAGATTGTTTTATGTAACCAAAGCAACTTGTACTCCGATATAAATCTGAATCTGTAACTATTATGTAAAGCTGAATTTGAAATTGCTATATTTTATGTATGCTTCTACCTTTGTTTAAAATATTTGCACATCATTGTCATGTATACTATGCAATTACTACCTTCATTTAACTATACTAGATATAATGTATGATTGCACTAGTTATGATATATGCACAAGATGTTTTATATACCTCTGTTTAGATGATATATATGTATTTACATGTCTAAAATGCTGTGGACACTTTACCTGGTAAAATACCCCTGGCTAATGTTCGATAGTTCTACTAAGGGTCATTGTTCAGAGATTGTACACCCCTTATATAGGTATTCTAATTTTTAGTACAGGGTTTATTCTTTAAGACGATAAGATCTGCAGTCAACACTATTTAAGGTATCATATCCCAGTCATGTCAGATACAGGTTAGAATATCATAGATGAACAAGAATCTTCAACCGTTTCATAGACCCAGAGAATATGGCATTTAACATTTAAAATTCGGCCACGAGAGACACGACGACTCCTGGTGTCACTGCTCCCTTCTCGAGATGGTGTTGAGCATCAAAGATACTCCTTTGGAGTTGGTCCTTTTGGCAAAAAATGGCCGGCTGAGTAAGGAACTGTCCTTACCTTGATTGCTGACAGTACACACATGATGTTAAGCTGGATGAACAAGTTGATAGATGGAGACTGACGAAACCTGCCTAGACAGGATAAGACAGTCCCTTCAAAATTGTTCTGCTTGTGAAAAGATCTGTCAGATGCCATAGGCCTATAGCCAATCCGATAGATGCTCTAACGGTACACAAATCCAGAGGTGATTGTCCAGGTAGCTGTGTTGCTGTCCTCTCCCAAATTTTGGAAGTAGCTGCTTCCATGTACTTCTGTCTTTCAGACAAATTCACCTTCCTTCTCAGGTCTTGAAGAGGTTGAAGAATAGATGTTTAAGGTTTTCACCCTAGTATCCCTTAGATAAGAACACTCGGGTGTTAGATTTTCACTTTCCCAGATTAACCCTTTAAAATAATCTATACACCCTACTATCTACCAATATTCTAGAACTATTAGATGTACCTTATATAAGTTAGGCTTTGATTAGCAATTGTACTTTAACCTCTCCTAGATACTACCTCATAATAATTCCTACCGTACATAGTCTTAGTTTAGAACCTTCTTAGTTAGAAAAAGGGGGGAGATGTTGTGGGATTCAGGTGTCAGCTGATGGGGTCCAAGGAAGCTTATCCAGAATCCCGGGCTCCTGGAGGGGGTTTGGCCAAACCCATTGATAAGGGGCTGCTGGGACGCTGGGAGGGCTCTCTTCCTGGTTCCTGGCTGCTGGAGGGAGGATCCCATCGTTCGTCCGTCTGCAGACTCCGGTTCCTATTCAGGTGCTACTGTAATCTATTACCTGTACCGTGAGTGTTGGTTTATATTTTAATAAATATCTATCTGATATTGGCGTCCTTGTGGGTAAACTCCGCCTACACCCAACTATTTGAAAAATGTAGTAAGGGTGAGGATAGAAAACAAATAAAGTTATATAATTCCAAAGCTGAGTGTCATCATGGATTCCTTTCACATATTAAAAATATAAAATATATGATTAAATATTTCTGCATAAAATGTATTTACATTTGTATAGTATATAATAATATGTCTCAGAAATATTTACATCCTAAATAGGTACCTCAATAACCAATTTGGGTGGTTTTCCTGATTTTGGTTAAATCAAGTATAATTAATTCAAATAAAATATGCATTATTTTATGTGTATAATTTAATATTTTGAAAAACTTAACAATTCAGATAAATTATAAAATGGGGCTGCCCCAATGACACACATGTTTTATTCCAGTACTTGGAAGCAAAGGTAGACAAATCTCCTTGAGTTCAAAGCCAGTGTGGTTTATATAGTGAGCTCTAGAAAATCAAGAACAATGTAGAGTGGCCCTGTCTATAAAGTAAACAAATCAATTAATTAGCTCTGGTACTCCCCCACCCCTTGTTTTTGTTTGTTAGTTTATTTGTTCAGAAGCATCTATTATCAACATAGATCATGGTACTCTGATTATTATAGTATTTCCTTCCTCTGCAATTTCACTAAGCCATCATACAGTAGCTATGTTGAGGCAAGTACTCTATGGTCAATTGATCCCAATGCTTTTACCAGTTATGGAATATAATTATATATATAGTTGTAGTAGGATTATGTTGTTACATTGTAAATAATTGTCCCATCCACTGGTTTAATAAAAATGTTGATTGCTTAAAGGCAGACAGGAAGTGTGGGTGGGCCTACCAGACTTGGAAAACTCTGCAAACAGGAAGAATAGAGCAGAGATGCCACAGAGATGCTAGACAAGCCAGAGGATGCAGAGGACAACTATTCTCCTCTGACAAAAGGTACTGAGCCCCATGGCTGAACAGGATAAGAGTCATGGATGGGTTTAAAGGTAAAAAGTTAGCAAGCTTGGGCTAAATCAACATAAAATTAGTGTAAATGTCTGTGTATCTCTCTGGGTCTGCAGGTCCAAACCTTGAGGCTAAGCCAGAAAGTCTGGCCCATAAACCCAAACATATAATCTTTTTTCTGCTACAAAATGGAATTCTATGAAGGGTGAGAGCTACCCTTAATGTGTAGATATAAGGATAAATATTAAGAATACACTTAATAATTACATTTATTTAGAAAAAATGAAAGTAGTATGTTTTCCTCTAAGAGCTGTGACTTCATGAGCCATTGATAGTTGGCTACGTTATGTGTTATTCATCAGGGAGGAAGTTTCTCTGTCAGATCCAGACTGAACCCTCCTAATCTTCTTTCTTCAGTATGTGTTCTCTTCTGCAATCACATCTTACTTTGCTTTTCTGCAAGGCATGAAGGCAATGGTAAAAACCTATTTTGTTTGGAGAGTTTATTAAAATCTCTTGGTCAAAAACTGGAGAGATTTTTCTTAGTATGTCAAAGACAGTTTTACTTATATAGATGGTTCTATAGATGGAAGCATACAAAATGTAGGCTCTGTCTTTATGTTACTTTTAGTTTTGTAAAGTGTTAGAATCGATACCCACCATTTCTTGTCTCTTTTATCAAGTAATATATCTCACAGTGATAGTGTAGAAATATAGCAGTATCTAAAATATTTTAGTTTATATTTCCTTTGCTTCTTTACTTCTGACCCAATATTTAGAGAACTACTTTATTGGTAATGTAGGGAAGGAAGGCTTAAATTTTACTCTGCATGTTTACATAACTCATTAATAGGAATAGTAAAATGCACTGAAATTTCTGAGGGTGAAAATACCAGACAACAGTAAAATTTAGTAACTTCTTTAAATTTTATACATTTTTTTCTTATTTTCTCACCTTTAACATACTAGGTACATGTTAGGAGTGTTAGATAGGTTGTAGGAATGTGTGAATGATTTCCTTTGAAAAGAACCGTTGGTCATTGTATAATAAAACAAAAAGGTCTGGACAACCATAGGTAGAAGTAGTTTCTATTCTCTTATTTATAATTTTTTCTCATTCAGGGAAAGAAAACCCACTCTGTGATTGAAACCATGCTGGATATCAGGTCATTAAGCTTCTAAGCATTAACAGCACTAGAGTCCTAGAGGAAACTGTGTTAAGATTTAAGGAAGAAAGAGTTTAATCAAACAAGTTACAATACATGAGCTTCTGACTTCAATATTTCTTGATATAGAAAAAAAATCATTATTTAAGCAAGTAAGATCAATGTTAGAGTTAAAAGGTTAAGTTGTACGTAACTACTGAATACTAAGTAAAAGCAAGCATTGAAGAATGATTTATAAGCTTGAAGTTGGAAGGCACTTGACTATGAATGCAAAGTTTTGATTATAATTTAAATTTACCAAAATATTATATCATTGGAAGACAGATAATAAAGATATGTTAACATATATTAGAAATTGGATGCAGTGCTATATTAATAAATGTAGGAAAGAACAGAGGGAGATAAATAGAACTAAGAGTGAGGTTTGTCTTATGTATGGAGTAAACTTACAGAGATAATATAAAATGACTGGATGAATAATAATATATAACTAATTAATGGTTTGGAACTGGCTTTGTAGGTTTATAAGCATGTACTGAATACTGGCTATAGGGACTTCTGACTGTCTTATATGAGTGCAAACTTGAAACACTTCCATAGACCGTATTCCTGGCATGATCTTAGGATCTGAACCATAAACTCAGTCCAAGTGAGCAGGGTGGCAGAACTGTGAGAGAGTGGGTTTAGATTTCTGATTCTTGTCTATATTCACTGTATTTCATAGTTCTGAAATGAGCTTTCCTATTAAAAAAAGCATAAACATTAATGATCGTGATAAATTCTTATGAATGTTCAAACTAAGGAAAAATGAATATGTTCATTTAAAATATTTTTAAACAAAAACACGTATGTGTCTGGGTGAAGAGTAGTAAAATAGTAACTTAATCCTGATTTTCTTTCCTTAGGCATGATGTTTTGTCCTTTCAAGATTCAAAGTTCTCACAAAAGATATTATAGTGAGCATATGGTAGTTTTCAAGCCATATGCTGTCATAATATGACTCTGAGAAACAGACACAGTAATATTTGAATAGGCAAAGGAAAGTTGAATGAGGATCTGTCTAAAAACAAACTGTGACACTTGAATCTTACTGAGTTAATACTAAGTTTCAGATATGAAATATGGTCAGAGACAGTTGACGCAGGATGTCTTTCTGGATTCTGTGAATGAGCTTTATTGCCATGTGCTAATAAAGAGGCTGTTTTGAATTATGGAAAGGCAGCTTAGAATCAGGTGGGGAAATCTGAGCCTAGATAAAGGAGCAGGGCATATTTATATAGAAGCTCAAGGCTGCTGCCCAAAAGGCAAGATTTAATGAAACACAGGTAAAGCCATGGAACCATGTTGCAATACATTGTCCAGTTAAGTTTTAACGGATGGTTGCAATAACCTGAGCCATTGGCCAAACAGTTTGTAATTAATATAAGCCTTTGTGTGATAATTGGAGCTAAGTAGACGGAGAACCACTGGTGGGAAAGATCCTCCCACAGGCCCAAACAGGTCAGAGAACTTCAGGTTACAGATAGTTATTCATGTATTGATGGGAATATAAGCATTATCTGATAAAATCAGGTAAAACTTTTAAACCTGGGATATTTACTAATAATAAACAGTTTTACTTAATATACCATACATAATAAATAATAAAATTCCAATAGTTTACCTATGAAAATATGTCACTCTTATTGTAATATTTTTAATATTATTTTTCTGAATGTTTATAACATGTATATATGTACATACCAGAACGCACACATTTACACACATACACGCACACACAGACAAACACATACACACACATACACACACACACACACACACACACACACACACACACCACAAACAATGTTTGGCATGGAGTACCTGTCTGAGTTAGAGGACAGTATTTTTGTTGGTCTTCATCTTCTGCCTTGTTTAAGACATTTCTTTTTATTGTTTTCAGCAAAGTAGTTCAGTTTGATGGCTCTCTTGATATGGAAGATTCTTCTGACTCTGCCTTCTATTTTCTCTTAAGTATGATCTTATTTCATGCAGTGGTATTGTGTGTTCAGCTTTCATATGTGTCTTGGAGATTTTCAATCACATCCTTACTCTGTCAGATCTTTAAAAAATGAAAAATTAAAAGCCAGGATTGAATTATGCTGCACTTATTGTATGACTTTATTGTGAAGGGTCCTCAGTTTTGCTCTCTTTTCCTTGGTACTGACATTACCTGTAGGACCATTAAAATTATTGTAATATGGCCATTCATAATCTGTTTGCACCCTGTCCTCTCATGTACAACTATGCTGCAATTGGGGAAACGGTCATTTTTTCTCATTCTCCTGAGAGCTAGATCCTGAGAACTTAAAATAAGCCACGGAGATTTTACCTTTAGTGTCAGTCCACAAAGCAGTGGCTGTGGCTGGGTATCAATTAGAATTTTCAAAAAAAAAAATCACAGATAGTTGAGCCACGTTTTACATGCTTATTTCCATTCAAGTGCAGCACATTAATAAATCTGACTAAGCAAGTCTTCTATTGTATCTATATTTCCTCACACCTTCAAATCTATGTAAACCTTTGTAACTTTGACAAGGAAGGAGTTTCAGACTCTGCCAAAGAAATTATTTTGTTTGCTAACAACAGGTACTTTAACATTAGCAGTGTATAAAATTCTCATATTGGAAGACTATTCATTTCCTTAGGAATTTGCTAAACTCTAACTTTGTTTATGGTCATGGGGAAAATTAAAACTGTTGAAAGTTTATATACAAGACAATAACATAACAAACAAACCTATCATCAACTAAAGGTAAAGAAAACTTAAAAACATTTAAACAAGGGAATCTATTTTTTCAATAAAATAAATACTTAATACAATAGCAAGGTTCTCTATGTGAAAAAAAAATCAGCTGGGCTTCACACACACACATGTATATGGGACTTACTAAGTTGGCCTACAGGATATCTTTGGGTAGTCAAACAATGGCCATCTCAACACTGGAGACAGTGAACTCCCAGTAGTTATGCAGCCCAAGAAACTTTATGTACCAGCAATGTCCCTCTGATACTGATGGCCTAGAGCATCCATGGAACACTTCTAGATTTCAGTCTTCCTGGAAAGCGTGTAGAGGCAGATAATATGAGAGAAATGATGCTGTACAGAATAGATACACATGGCAGGAGTGAAGATAAACAGGCAGACAGCATTTTCCTTCCTCTATATCCTTTACATGGGGAATTGAAAAAAAGGATGACACACATCTGGCTCAAATAATGTACAAGAAAATTCCCTCACAGAAGTTTTCGCTTATTTGAACTTGATTGAACTTGATTCCAGATTCAGTCAAGCTGACAACCAAGAATAGCCATTGCAACAGTATTTGAATTTTATCTTTATTTGCTTCAGATTCCGAGATAAATTTATTTTTTTATTTAGTTTCTTATTCTAGATTTACATAAACTATATAATTTTACCAGTATAGATTAAATTGACCTTAATGTATACAAGTTGAAACCTGAAAAGGAACTATCACTACTGAATAGTGTAAATTACATCTGAAATGCTGAATGTATTTGCTTTTGAAAGAATTCATAAACAGCTCATTAACTTGAAAAAAAAAATACGGTGGATGTAATTCCAATGAGCTTTTGTTTGGAAATAAATAGTAAGGCTGCAATACATGAAAGATTCATAGAACAGGGTGGCATTTGGTAAATTTAGAGAACAATGAAAAGATTGTCAATGTCATTAGAGCAGATTAATTCATGCAAAAAATTATGAAGAAAAATTCTTCAGTACTTTCGACACTTTAGGATCTGACAAATGCTGACTGACAGGAAAGGAAATTTCCTATATAATATTAGTCTTAAAGTCAAAGAACTGCCATAATGTTCTAAATTGCAAATGCTCTTAAAAAAAGGTAGATTCAGAAGACAAAATTGCTTACTAGTTAACAATCTTTATTTACAAATAAGAGGACTTGAATTTTATCTCTATAACAGGAAGAAAAAAATTTACAAGACTGAAATCTAAGAAATGGTGAGAGAGGGAGACAGTGAGGCCAATCCTTGAAACTCCTGGGCCAGCTAGCTAAGTCTCTTTTGGCAAGTTATAGGGCACTGAGAGATGCTGTCTCAAAAAAGGAAATATAGGGGTATTATCTGAAAAGAACAGGAGATCTCCTCTGGCTTTCTTTGTACATGCTGTACCCTTTCAACAAAAAACCAAAATGCTAAGAACAAAAACCAAACAAAAATACAGGACAAATCATTTTATTTCATTGGATTGTCTCTAAAAAATACTTTGCAGATAAGCTGTTCAGTCACTTTGTTTTTCCCTATTTTACACAGCCCATCCTCTGCTTCTAAAAAAGGTAATACAGGAGTGATTGCATATTGTCCAAATAAATTCTATATATGATTTTGTTAGCAATAATATTATGGGAGGGTGTGAGAGGAGGGAAGGGAGGGTGAGCAATTTTAGATATGGAAAAAAACATTTTAAATTTTAAAAAATGAAAAAAATTTAGTTAGTCACTAGCTAGTTCTGTCTTCAGAATGTAATCAAGATATTACAAATATTATAAAATTTTTGTACACTGTGAGGATTTGTCTTTGCCAAAGTACCTTCTGGTTAATTAATAAAGAGATGAATGGTCAATAGCTAGGCTGGATAGGAACTTAGGCAAGACTTCTGAGGACAAAGAAAGATATAGGAAGAAAAGAGTAGACAGAAAAAGAGGATGGAGGAGGGACAGTGGAGAGTAAGGGTAATAACATCACAAGACAAAAATTGGATTGATGAAAATAGGTTAATTTAAGTTGTAAGAGATAATTAAACAAGCCTAAGCTATGAGCCAGTTTTTTATAACTATTAATTATTTAGAGTCATCTAAAAAAAAAAAAGGTAGCTGAAATTCTTAATATGTGTGACTGACCTTACTGAAAATAATATCCAAATTAATGCCTGTAACCAAATTTCAGTTAAAATTGTGTGACTATTCAAATTTATAAGTTTTCAGGAATGATCTAAGACTATAGGACAATATGGGGAATGCTTCTCTTTCCAGACAGATGATGTCAATGAAGCTTGTGGAAAGGAAAGCATTTTCCAGGGGAAACCTAAAATCCCTGAGAGATAGAGTTGCTGAGGTCCGAGAAAGCTCTGCTACCTCATCATCAAAGAACAGTTTGAATCCTCAGAGTACAAAAGGAACCTCAATCAAAACCAGGAGCTCCAAGGGGTTTCAAAATATATATTGATAAAGAGCAAAGCGCAGCAGCTATGGTGTGCCATTTTCCATCACTGTAAAAATCTTTCGGTAGAATGAAAAGTTTAGGCCATACCATTCTTATGAGAAAATATGTATAACTAGCATGTTAAAGACATTGTCCGTATTTGTAACTAGTGTGTGGGTTTTCTTATCCTAAGAGTTTTAATATATTCTCTCAAGTGTGATCATGCATTATTGTGTCATCTGATAAAATAGCTTTCAAGTAATTAAAGAATTGAGAATAGCACAGAATATGATGCATCTGTGTCGTAAGAAGTTTCTGTCCTGCCTAGCCCCTAGATCTGAACCATCAGTCCTAAATAATCACAGAAAGTCTTATATTAATTACATAATATTTGGCCTATAGCTTGGACAAATTATTGTTACCCCTTACTCTTACACTAACCAATGCTCAGCCACATGGCTTAGTACCTTTTGTCGGAGCAGCATTCTCATCTGCATCTTCCTGGCATCCCGGATCTTCTCTTCCTCGTCCCAGAGCTTTTTAGTCTTGTAGCTTTGCCCATATTTAATGTTTGCCTTTTGGCCAATCAGCCTTCTGTTAAGTCGGTAGGAGGGACAAATATTTACAATGTCCAATCTTACAGCACATTTGAAGTCCTTCGTATTCTCCAATACAGGCCCCTCTCTTCTTCATTTGCTTAGTTCTTGTTTCTGTTCTTGTTTGATCTTCTATTTTTTCCTCAGAGAAGAATACCCATTCCTAGAACCACATTCATTTCTCCATCTTGGGATGGGTAATGCAAGCAAATTTGAAGCAGAGAAAAAATTCTAGCCTACAACTGACATGGAAGATTGTGGGAAGAAAAATCTGTTTCTCAGAATCACTGAACAAAATTTAAGTGCTTCAAGAACCTACGTAAAGATCACAATACAAAAGAGGTTAAGGATCTCAGCCTAAAATATAGATAAGTATGAGGCTATGGAAAGATCATTTTACCAGATTTATCTTTCGTACAAGTCACTTTCGTAGTAGGTATTATGACTCATCAATACATCATATTTTCACGTTTTTTGTGTTATTTAGTTCAAACTAAGGGTTTTTGAGGACTAGAAATAAAACACAGAGAATGACAAAGCCCAAAGAGCTAATAAATCTTCCAAATATTAATCATTTTCTTATAAATCCTCCACCTGCACCATATTAACACTTGGGTATTTTGATTTTTCTCTTAAAATAAAATACAAATAGCAAATATCGTGAACTATTCAAGGGACTTGTAGGCCACACAACATGTATTGCTGTTCATAACCTGAATAACAGAGACAAAAGCCCCAAATTGTCTTCTATTTTTAGTACAAAACAGAAACACAAAGCAAGGGTGTCTCCTGATGTTTTATTCATTATGTTGAAAAAAGTATGTTTTATCCAATTATGCTCACAGTAAGATTTTAATTTCTCTTAGAACTGGGAATTAAAAATTAAATTATCTTATTGATAATTGCTTTTCCCTTTAAGAAAATTTTTCTTTTGAAAATTGCCTTACGGTTTTATTCAAAGAGTAATCAGATAAATTGTTTCTCATCCATTAACAATAAGATCTAAAAATGGGTGATGGATACTTTTTCTAGTAAGCTTTTTAATTAAAATAATTTGGTTTACTTTATTGCTCCTTGAGAATATAGTGCTTTGCTGAACTGTAATATTGGCTACGTTTAAAAACGGAATCTTCTTAAGTACATAAGATATTTTTAAAGGAACAGATTTCTGTAGCATTGCTTTAAGATCTTCCTAGGTTTTACTAAATTATTCCTCATTGATTCATTTAACACATGTAGATACGTGACTATAGCCCTCCTCTAAATAATGAAGATGTTCTCCTATGTGGAGTAGGACCATTAAGTTCAATGAGACAGGAAAGAATCATGCTTTATAAAAACTTGCTGCAAACAATATGGAGGAATTAGAACATTACAAGGACATGGCTGGCAAACTTAATTGTTTATACTGTCACTTACTCCAAGGTAATATTGTTAATTAACCTATTGGAAGAACCAATTTTGTCTATTGGGAAATTTGTCTTAGTTTGGCTTCTGGTTTTGTGAACAATAGCAGCTTAGGTTGTGAAGGGTTTAATTTGGTCCATCACCGATGGAAGCCAATTCAAAAGCAGAAGAAAGGAACCTAGATGCAGGAATTGAATGGTGCTTCCTGGCTTTCTTCTATGGGATTACTTAGCTATCATTTTTACACATCCCTGGCTCATCTGCTCAAGGATCTCGCTGCCAACAATGAGTGAGGACCTCTTATATTATCATCAATCAAGAAAATGCATTGTAAATATGGCCACAGCCAATTAGTTGGAAGGAATTCTTCAATTGAGGTTAACTCTACCTGTATAAGTTAAATTGACAAAATTATCCAATCAAAAGCTAACAAACAAATATATCACAGTTAGGTATACAACTTGACTTTATTGTTTGTCTCCGAGATCTCATAATTATATCATAAAATAATACAATTTTAAAGGTTCTATAATCTTTACGAACATATAAAACTATATAAATCCAAATTATCTTTAGAATAAAAAAAATGTTAACTGTGAGATCACATTAAATAAAAAAAATCTGTAAGTCCAATGCTTTCTTATTTTAAGAAGGAAGAAACAAGGTACATTTACAATCAGATGAAGCTAAACCAAAACTCAATAGTGTAAGCTCAATGCTGAGCAATTGGAATTCACTCATGATAGTCTGGGCTCCAAGTGAATTAAGAAGCCATAATTCTACAGCTCTGCTATTTGCAACACATGCAAAGCCCACAGGAGTGCTCCATTACACTCAATAGTTTCTCTTATTTAGTCATTTTACTGTTCTGACATCTCTTATCCACTACAATTGAAGCTGAAGCTTTATCAATGGCTTCCTGTACTCTTCCTTGTGAAGTTCAGTCATGCTACGTAGAGCATGCTCATCTGGTAGCGTTTACTCCTTTAATTCTGTAGTTTCTATTGCAGGTATGGCTCCACCTCCATTTCTTGCCTCCTCTCAATTCTCTTCAGGGTTATTCTCAATCCCTGTCACACAGCACCATACATCAGCTGTTCTCTGTATTAGCCATTGCCATCAAAAAAAAAAAAAAAAGTTTCCATGGTTAAGGCAACATTCTGATCTAAGGAGAAATATAAAAAGCAATGTTTAAAAATTTTAATTAAATATCAATTTTCAGATTTGATTTACCTTTGCCTCTTAACTGGTTTAAATGCCTCACAGGCAGGTCCTCCTGTTAATAGTTTAGAGTCAATGCTTCAGTTTATGGTCTCTCTTCCAAGATGTGCCATATTGATAACTGAGATTAACTATTGTAGCTTTCTTCATAGACACAAAGCAAAAAGGAAATTCAGGTCATAGTAACAAGAGAATGATGTTTCTATACTGAGTTGGTAGACACTGGTCAATTAAATTTACCAAGAGAATAACTTCCTATTTCTCAATAGATAATCTCAAGAGACAGAAATTAATGAGGATATACATAAATTAATGGATAAAATAAAACAATACAATGAAATAATTGTCTAAAGTAATTTTAAAATTTGACCTTGAAAGTTCCTTGCCATTATGCCCTACAGGGGCATAATTGTAAAAATATCCCACCCAATACCCTCTCTCTTATAACCTGTTCCTCTTGCAGACCTTTCTCACTAGTCTTCTCTGACTTTCATGTCTTAGATTTTATATGGTTACTTTTATATAGTAATAGCTTCTGTGTGTTTATTTTGGTAATATATTCATGGCACAGTATTTCATGGTACCCCTCCCTTTGACCCGGTTCTTGCTGTCTTTTAGCCTTTATCCAAAAGTTCTCTGATTCTTGTAGGGAAAAGTTTATACATGTGCTTAAGAATGAGCACACAACAGTTATTCACCACACTTTGAACATTCATGAGTCTCTATATCAACCATTATAAACTTCACATCAAGTTTGTATGTGCAAAACAAATAACACTCTGGTCAAAGTGTACAAAATTATATGGTTGTGTTAAAAAGCATCTTTCTCAGGAATGACTTGTCCAGCCTTAATATAAGAAATATTTACTTTTACCACAACTTGAAATGAGGAGGAGAGATGGAGGGGAGAAGAGAAAAAAATAGGAGGAGAGGAGGGAATTAAAACAACCTGTTGAAGAATAAATAAATGTATTTAATTTAAAAAACAACAATTTAATTAAATATCTATTTAGTTTAAAAAAGGAGTAATCCTCTCCAGGGCCTATACTGTTCCCATTAATAAATTTTTGCCCTCAGAATGTCAGATACACATTTTTTTATTAATAAGTACTCAAATCAAAACTATTAATAATAGTTGGATATCTTACAAACAGGTGTGCTGTTACTGCACCTCTAAGAACTCACTGTGTGTAAGGTGGTATTTTGCTACTCAGAAAAAGTGTTGGAAAATATTGTTATTGCCTGTTTCCCCAAGAACCCTATATAGAATTTCTGGTATTCCAAATGTTAGCCAGCCATTAGAGTCGAGGCTTCCAGACAAGCTACAACTATGTTATCTATGTGCTGTATCCTAAACATGCAGCATCTTCAGCAACAGCATTTATCTTATAGTTCTGATGTGTGACAAAAATGGCAAATTATACATCATATTATTGTTATTATTATTGCAGCAGGTGTGGAGGCTCTGTAACCCCCTAGACCAGCAAATCATAGGGAGTAATTCCACATCTGACATTTTAGATTTTGATAAAGAACTAGAGCTGTTAGAGAAGCTTTATCCTTTATGCATGGTTTCTCGGTTTTCAAACTTTTAAAGACTGATCAACTAAAGGAGTCTAGAGAGATTGCTTAGCGTTTGTGAGCATTTGCAGAGGTCTACAGTTTGGTTACTAGCAATATATTGGAGTTCACAGCTGTCTGTAACTCACCTTTCATAGAAACAAATGCCCTCTTCTGATATTTACAAAAACCAGGCACACAAGTGGCATGCATACGAATGTCCAGAAAACACTTGTATCTTAGATACTTTATATTTACCAAGCTTCTGTACATTTTCCTTTAAAGCTAAGTTTCTTTACAAACAAACAAACAACAAATATCCCAGCCCTCCAAACTGTTTTCCCCATCTAGATTTCCACTGATGTTTAAATCTTTCCAGCTTAGTATATTTTCTTTACAGCTTTCCTCAAGAATCCATAAATATATCCACCTCAAGATCTACCTATACCCCTCTTGGACATATGCTAAACAGACTCTCCATCCTCTTAGGAGACACGTGTTATTCCATCATCCTTGTTGTTATATTCACAATAGCCAGAAACTAGAAACAACCTAAATGTCCATCAACAGATGAGTTTATAGTGAAAATATTGGATATTTATTCATTGGAATTTTATTATGCTGTCAAAATAAATAAACACACAAACTAACCTTAATCTAGCACCATTAAGTAAATTGTGCTAGAAAAAACTAATTCTAAGATAACCATGATCTCAAAAATAAAAAGAAATTAGTATACATTCTTCTATTTGTGAGTTTTAGCACTTAAGTTTTTGAAAGACATATCACAATCTTTATAAATACAGTGATTAGGTATGGTATAAGGGGGTTGGTGGGAGTGGAGATTCTCCCAGCGCAAAGGAAATAGGATATAGACTCATATGAAGAGACAGAGCAGATAATGGAACTAGAGGATAATACTTCTAATTTTAGATAATATTTTTCTGATTCTTTATGTTCTTATTTTTGTTAAGTAAATATGAAAGGTAAGAAATACATAATTATTTTAGGAGCTACCAATTCAATTTATGTCTTAAAATTCTAAGGCATAAAATTGATGAAAGCAATCCATTTCAGATTTTAGTGGAAAAGGCATAAAAGTTTTACCAATTTAAGAAGAACCATATGGTAACATTGGGAACAAATTAAATTGGCATTCTTGTTTGTCAGGAAAGAAAGAAAAAATTTGGAATAGCTGCTATGGACATATGTATTTGAATGGAAATGAAGGGTTAGAATAGTGGCAGTCTCTTTGAGATTCTTCATATATATTTTGAATGCTAAATGTGCCACATTGTTTTGAAGTTCTCAAAAGTGTAACATAAAGCAGCATTATTTCAAACTGCTGTCCACCATATTTTTGAGAGTGCCTAATATATCTATGCTCACAGTAATCTCTGAAGCTTTATTAAATAAAAATCTAAAGTAAAATCAAATCTGTCTCAATTTTCATTTAGATACAGTACTGGTAAAGCTATAGAGACACTGTTTGGACAGTCCTCTAAAAATGCTGTCTGTTGATGAATAAATCACCAATCTTGTGTTTTAGGAATGTATTTCAATTTAGAGATAAAAGCATTTCAGGAAGAAATGAGAATTAAGAGAGTTGTTAAAATGATAAGTTCAAGTAGAAGAAAATCTTATCAATATGCATATGGACCTACGTATAATATAAAAGTGAGGCTAAGGAACATGGCAATTCAGAAATTTGTGGATTGAATATGGATCATCCAAAGCAACACTGCAATACTACAAAATTTAAAACTGTATCAATATGGCAAAAAGTCAGTTACGTGAAGATGTGAGATATGGGTAACGTATATATTTTATTATATATAATCAAATATAAAATTTATATTTTTGTATTTGGCTATGATTTCATATCCTTAGATACACTAATTTCTGTATTTATATAATTTTTAAAATCATTTCTCTATATCAACCTAAAACATGTAAAGGTAAGCAAAACATTTGCACTGAGGCTGTCACTCACTAGTGCAAATTATTTTCTTTAAAGGATAATCACACATCTGTTTCTCCAAATATTAAAAAGTTCTATTTGATTTTAAATTATCATTTGTACACTAATTACTTGAGATTAAAATGTTAATAAATTTCCCCATAAGGTATAATTTTAAAAAATACATGCTCACTTGTCTTTTAATCATTTTGGTTTTTTGATATTTTTAACTTCTTCCACTATTAGATCAATTAAATATTTCCATGAACTAAAAAGGTTCCTAGTTAACTTTAACATAAAATATGTTTGGCCATCATCAAATTGTTTAGTGGAAGTATAGATTCTTTTCATCAAAACTGTTTAGGAATACCTTATGAGAGGACACTCTCTAAGTATGAAGTCAGGAGACTGGAATTTTACCACTGTTGATCTGTCTACCAATTATTTATGATGGATGTTATAGTAACTTAAACTATTAATATTTTTATTATCGATTTATTTTGCACCTTGGCCACCACCTCCCCCCATGTTCTCCTCTCAGTCCCTTTCCACCTTTTCTTTCCCACCCACATCTCCTCTTCAACTTCAGCCAGGAAAGAGCAGGTTTCCTATGAGTATCAATAAAATATGGCACATCAAGTTTCAGTAAGACTAACTGCCTTCCCATGTGTTGAGGAAGGGCAGAGTGACTCAGTATAGGAAGTACAGTTTCAAAAGCCAGTAAAAGAGATGGAGACAACCCTGTTCCCACTGTTAAGAGGCCCATAAGAGGACCACACTACAGAACTTTAACATACACAGATGCCTAGTTCAGCCTCATGGAGGCTCCTTGGATGTCAGTTCAGTCATTGCAAGCCCCAGTGAGCCCAGGTTAGTTTCTTCTGTGAGCCTTCCCCTGGTGTCCTTGGCCTCTCTAGCTCTTACACTCCTTCCTCCTCCTCCTCCACAGGATTCCTGAATTCCACCTAATAATTGATTGTGGATCTCTGCATCTGTCTCTATCAGTTGCTGGATGATGCCTTTCTGATAACAGTTAGAACAAGCACCAATCTGGGCACAAGAGAAGTCCAGTTCAGGATTCTTATACACTATTGCTAGAAGTCTAAGGTGGATTCCATGTGTGTCAGGGTTCTGCTTGACCTCACATATGCCTACAGCAGTAAACTTCAGCACTTAAACCCTCTGTGTCTTCCAACCTGATTACTTATGTTCCCATCCCTACCTGCCCTCAGTCACCTCATTAAATCTCTTCTATTTCTTTTTTTCACAGAGAACTGAGTGTCCCACTATGAACTCTCCTTATTACTTTGTCTCTCTGGGTCTGTATTGTAGCATATTTTTCCTTCATTTTACAGCTAATATCCACTTATGAGTGAATATATGCCCTGTTGTCATATTTGTCTAGGTTACATATCTTAAGATATTTCTTTCTAGTTCTATCCATCTGTCTTCAAGTTTCTTTGTGTTCTTGCTTTTTAAGAACAGAGTAACACTCCAGTGTATAAATATACCACATTTTCTTTAATCTTAACATTGTAAAAATGGCTATTTTACCAAAAACAATCTCCAGATTCAATGCAATCTCTATTAAAACCTCAATACATTTTTTAATGGAACTTAACAGAATAATACTCAACTTCATATGGAAAAACAACAAAAAAAAATCACGAAAGCCAAACAATCCTGCAAAATAAAATAGCGTCTGGGGGCATCTCCATCCCTTATTTTAAATTCTACTATAGAACTTTGGTAGTAAAAGTGACATGATATTAGCATAAAAGCACACATAGATCAATGTAATTGAATCAAAGTCTCAGTTATAAACCCACATACCTGTGGACATCACAATTAAAAACAAATATCCAAAGCTATACAACAGAAAAGAAGAAATTGTTTTTACAAAATGGCGCTTGTCTAACCGGATGCCGTCATGTAGAAGAGTGAAGATCAAAACATATTTAATATCCTGCAGAAAACTCAAAACCCAGTAGATCAGAGACCTCAACATAAATCCACATGTACTGAATCTGATAGAAGAGAAGATGGGAAATAATCTCTAACACCTTTAGCATGGGAGACAGCTTCCTAAACACAAGTAACACCAGCACTGAGGTAGTCTATTAATTAATGGAAACTTGTGGTAGTTCAGATGGATCCCCCCCCCAATAAGCTCATCAGCAGTGGTACTCTTAGGAGGTGTAGTGTAGTCTTATTGGAGGAAGTATGGTCTTGCTGGAGGAGGCTGGATAACCAAGTGTTTAAACCTCATCTTGAGGTTAGAGGGCATACCTTCAATCTGGGCTATATCATTTGTTAGAAATGTCACTCTGAGGGTGGCTTTGCGGTCTTTTCCTCAAGCTTCACTCTGCATGACAGACAGTGAACTTCCTGTTGCTTCTTAGTCAAGGTGAAAGCGCTCGCATATCCAGCCAGCCCCAGGTTTGCCTGATGCCACCAGGCTCCGTGCCATGGTGGACTGAACCTCTGAACGACATTTGAGTCACAACAATTAAATTCTTTCTTTATAATAGGTGCCATGGTCATGGTGTCTCTTCACATCAACAAAAACCCAAGCTAAGACCTCATGAAATTAATAAGTTTCTGTAAGGCAAAGGACCCAGGACACATTCAATAGGACTAATCACTGAAATACGTAATGTAAAAAGATCTCCATCAACTGGACATTCAATAAAAAGTTAAATTCCAAGATATATAAAGAACAGAAGAAACTAGATATTAACAAACATAATAATTAATTAAATATTGGGTGTAGATCTAACAGAATTCTCAACAGAATAAATATCAAATGACTGAGAAACAATTTTGTAGAAATAAGAGGTTTGAATATAGTTTGTTCCCAATAAAACTCATAGTGAGTTTTGGTTCTGATCTGCTGGAGCCCATTGGGTAGATGACAGCTTTCTTCATAGGAATCATTTTTCCAGGTAACAGAAGTGGGCTCATAGCATTGTTAAAATGGAAGCCCTGCCCCTCCCCCACTGCAGTCTGCACACATCTGGTCAGTGCTCACAGGTACCCTCCCCATATGATGTCAATTCCCCTGTGGTGACACTTCCCAGGGGCTCTGGTCAGAATCCATGTTATTTAAACTCTCTAGACACAATAAATTTGAGATAAAAAACCATTTTTTTTTAATTCACAACATAATATCTGTTACATTCACTTAACAAAAAAAGAAAATCTGACTAAGGCAATTGCTTATGGTTTCCTTCATTTACTCACAATATCCCTGTCTTCACTAATGTTAGTTGTACTTTTGTCCACACAACAAAATACAAGAATGTAAATATAATCTTATACAATTGTAATTTCTGAAAAATAAACACCTGTTAAGAAATATTTTGCACATAACCAGTGAAAATAAACATCAAAGGACTATTATTAGACAAAATCAAAAGAGGCACTTAGAGATAATTATGCATCTAGCATAAGAAAAGAATTTTATCTGAGATAATTTCTATTAGTCATAATAAGCATAAGAGACTAGTGACTGTTAAATAATCTTAGCTAGAAGTAACAAGGAAAGCAAATGCCTTTCTATTGTTAATTAGTCTGAAATGGAATTCTAAAATTAACTCCTGTCTTTGTTTGCTTTTTTTGTTTGCTTGCCCAGACTTGTCTCAAACTTAATTCTCCTGCCTCAACCTCCCAAGTGATTAAATTACAGGCATGTATCATTTTATTCACCAAAACAAAATACTTTTCTGATCTTTCTTGTTTGATTTAGTAAGACAGGTGGATTACAATAAAATGCTTACTTTCAGCTTTCTAACAAATTGAAGTTGAGCCACATTTATTTTTAACTTACAAACAAATCAATAAAGTAATATACAAATGGTACAAAAAGCTATAGTTTCATTACTCTGAGAATGTTAAATCTCATTTTAGTTTGAAGGGAAAAATGGTCCTTAGTTGTATTCAATTAATCTTTTTAAAAAATATTATATTTATTTAAATGTTCTTTTCATTTTACATTCCTACCCTGTTTCCCTTTTCTGCTCTTCCCACCCACCATCCTTCTTCACCCCACCACACACAGTGCTACTCCTCAAGAGAATAAAGCCTCCCATGGGAAGTCAACAAAGTCTGACATATCAAGTTGAGGCAGAATTAAGCTCCCATTCCCCATGTCAAAGTATTCTTAGTATTCACAAATAAGCAAACTAGAGTTCTATGATAGTGGACAGCCTGATTTCTCCATATTAATTTTCATTCAATCTTGGAAGCTCTCTACATTTACTTTATCTTATTTTAGATTTTCTAAGCCTTTAATATTTACCATTGTTTTACTCCTTGATAATAATTTCCAGCTATTTTTATTAAACAAAATTAACATAATTATATTTACCTAAGAAAATTTTATAGCTTCAAACAGATTGTTTTCTTATTAATAAGTTTGGAAGCTATGACTATCTTAGAGCAATGTGTCAGTTTATTTTATCATTACTGACTAAAAATATATGTATGTATAATATATATAAATTGTATATTATATAATATATATACATATAATGTATATTTAAATCTATCTAAATTTCAAGAGCATAAAAGAGACTTTAGGTGTGTGTCACCTGAACTGGGAATGTCTTTCTGTATGCTGTGATTTCAATCTTTAAAAAAGGACCTGTTTTGGCCTTTTGTGATCACCAAAGAAAAAGTAGGTGGGGAATCAGAATTGAGAGGAAAAGAAGGCGGTGTCAAGACAGATCGAGTAAGATGCCCAAAGAAACATGTAAGGAACACAGGGGAGCCACGGGCCATGTGGCAAACAGATTAATGGAAATGGGTTGAGTTAAGATGAAAGAGCAAGTAGCAATGTGCCTGAGCCATAGGCCAAACAGCCTGAACTTAATATAAGTGTCTGAATAATTTTTGGAGGCCAAAGCAGCAGCAGTCTGCTAAGTGGTCTGGGATGGCAGGGTTGTGGGTCTGTACCTCTATTCAGACGGGGCCAAGGAAACCTCATTGTAACAGTCACCAATATAGAATTAATAAATAAAACAGGAACATGAATGTTGTAAAATCAAACACTTTAAATTAGGTTGAAACTAATTTCTAAACTATAGCTGACAGTATCATATTAGTTACTGATGGAGTTAAGGCAGAAGAATTAAGTGTCCAAAGCCAACAATATGTAATTTAGTGGAACTGTCTCAAAATTTAACAGAAAAGAAGAAAGAAGAATGTAGTAGTGGGGTTTATGGGTCCTGGGAGGCCAGAGGTCCGAGACCCACAGACCTGCCGCCCGAGACCACTTAGTAGCCCGCCACTGCTGCTGCTGCTCAGGCCCCCAGAAATGACTCAGACTCTTATATTAAGTGCATGCTGTTTGGACTATGGCTCAGGCACATTGCTAACTAGTTCTTACATCTTAAATCAACCCATTTCTATTAATCTGTCTGCCACGTGGCCCGTGGCTCACCTGTACTCCTTACATGTTACTCCTTGGGCGGCTTCAGCTCGGTCTGCCTGACTCCACCCTGCTTCTCTTACCTATGTGCTGATTTCTCCTTCTACTTCTTCTATGGTGCCTGCCATGGCCCAAAACCGTTCCTTTACTTAAAGATTGAGATTTACAGCATACATAAACGCATTCCCACATCACTTCCCCCTTTCTGTCTAATCAAAAAGGAAGGTTTCAATTTTAACATAGCAATATTACATATAACAAAATAGCTATCAAGCAAGAATTACAGTTACAATATCTAGTCTATTTGTATTTAGCAAAATTAAAGAAAATACTCTATCATCTATCTTATCTTTATGAATATAAAGTTTTATATGCAATATACCTTTCAAATGATTAAAAAAAACTATACCTATAACTATCTAATCTTCAACTACATCAAAGACCACAGAAGGATATATTTACCCAAGTAAACCAGAAGTGCAAGCGACTTTTAAAATCTAGAAAGGACAGAGATGACACCTATCTGCCTGGACAGTCACCCAAAGTTCCTTTATAAAGTTGAGGCATCCATCTTCAGCCTACAGGCCCAGAGTCTCTTTTCATTTCAGTGAAGCAGGAAATTTGCTCTGCCCATTCTGGCACAGTTCATCCTTGCTTCTCCTTGAGTCCTGAAGAATGTCTGACAGTTTTCTTTGCAAAGCAGGAACCTGAATGACCATCTTGGCTAGTTCTGCCAAAGTTCAGAGGTCATCTTCCTATGGAAATCGCATGTCCAGTTTAAACAGCATGCTGTTAAGTAGTCAATACAAGAACTGGTTCTTGCTAGTGGCTAACCATTGCCACAAAGAGAGTAGACTTCGTATGGAGTTTCTTCGATGCCCATTTTTCTGTTGAAGTAAATTAGTGCTGCCACTGTCCAGAAAAGTCTAAGCTTTTAAAACATTTTAAATGCCATATTCTGTAGGTCTTAGAAGTATTTGAAGATTACCTACCTAATTGAAATAAATCTTTGTATACCTAAAAATCCTAACTAACCTAACTATATAAGTTTGATTATCAAAGGTGACTATTAACCTTCATTTCTTAATTATACATTACAATTTTAAATCAGCTACATGAACATCATACCTTAAACAAGAATATAAAAACACAGCATAACAAAATTGACCTTAAATTTGTATCAATAAACCAAAATCTATACCAATGTTAAGCATTTTGAGATTAACAGCTGAATTCCTGATCTAAGTAAATTCAATAATATAATTTTTCTTTAAAAAAATCATTTATATACCATATCCCCTTTTTCTTCTTAGAAAGAGATTAACTATGACCATTAACCATTTATAATGAAAACAAACATTTAGAAACAATATTTGGGGGATTTGGGCATAGTTATCCATTACTACTTCCTGCTGATTAAGGGGCATTGAAAATCTCACGGATTGTTGAGACTGGATCATAATCTACAGCCATGAAGCTGATATGGCCATCTCTTCCCATCAGAGGTTTTCTTCAGGGGGTCTTGGTTGATGAAACCATATTTGCCTGGAAGCAATCCACAGGTTCTCATCTTCTGTGGAAACAAAAGCAGAACTCTTCCAAAGCAATAAATCCTTAGACACAAATTTCAAAATCAAAATACCTTTAAAATATATATTCTTGTTTAACTCAGTAGCCTTTGCATTTGCAATCCATTGTCTTTCTGCAGTTAGCTCATTAACAGTTAAAAAATTAAAGGAAAACACAATAACAACCCAAATCCATGAGACTCTTAATTTCAGAGTCGTGGGTTCGAGCCACAAGTTGGGCACCATTTGTAGTACGAGGTTTCTGGCCCTGACTTTCCGGCCTACCCTCAAGGTCTAGACCCACAGACCCACTGACCCGCAGACCCGCAGAGACACACAGACATTTTCAGTAGTTTTTGGCTGATAAGCCTCAGGCCCAGGCATATCACTTGCTAGCTTTCTACCTTTCATCTAACCCATGTCTCTTGTTCAGCCATGTGGCTCGGTACCTTTCTTTAGAGCAGCATAGTTGTCCTCTGCTTCCTTTTGCTTCTCTCTGACATTCTCTCTGGTGTTCTGCTTGGCGTTCTGTTCTCAGAGATTTTAGTCTGGTAGCCCCACCCATACTTCCTGCCTCCCTTTGACCAATCAGCATTTTATTAAACCAGTGGGTGGGACAGTTATTTTCCGTGAAACAACACAATAACCCTACAGAAGAAAGTTATTTTTGTTCAAACAATGACGACTAATAATTATATACTTTTTACAATTTTTGTAGGTTTCTGTGCATGAATAAAATTTTATTGTATTTAATGATAATCGGTTCTGCCTTTTGAATATGTATAAAGATACCTTAATCAGGACTTAAATTTTACAAGGATGTCACATGTTCCTTGTAACATTTCATGTATTTAATATGAAATAGAAAAGCCTCAGCTTTCAGGAGGCTGGCCGTTAGGTATGCAGACACACCCTGAGACTCGGACTCTGTCCCATTTAAAACCTGAAGGTGCATTGCTTATATGCCATCCATGAGTTCCTGACCTTAGCATCCTAGTTTGCCAGTCGATCATTGTCAGTTGTCTCACTGGATTCTTGAGAAGAGTGTGTAGTTGGTAGCATTTGGAAGAGAAGTTCTACATGTGTCTGTTTGGTTCATTTCATCTAGAGTGTTGTTTAAGTTTGCTTCTCTTGATTTTCTATCTGGATGATCTATCTACTAATAAAATAGTGAGGTAGTGAGGCTCTCACTGTGATTGGACTGGAGTTATTTTTCTCTTAAGATATAATTGATATTTATTTTATATCTTTGTGTGTTCTGACACTGTTCACATATTTACTTATAATTAATATGTGCTCTTCAAGAATCACAGCCTTTTATAAAGATTTTTTTTTTTAAACTTATAAAGTATTTTACTGGAAGTCTATTTTGACCAAAATATATACAGCTACTTAAGCCTTTTTAATTTTCTGTCAGTATGGAATATCTCTTTTATTCCTTAAGTTCCAGTGTTTATGTATTATAGGAGGAATGTATATCTTGTAAACAACAGTAATAAACAGGACTGGGATGTGTCCTAACTGTAGGGCTAGTCTGACCAAATATGCTCATTCTAAAGATTGTACATCAGTATTGGGCCTCTACACCTAAAAAAGGCCAGAGAAAGCTTTAAAAAGGTTCAAAATCATAGAAACTGAGCCAAAAGTGGCTTCAGAGTTGTATCACTGAAATGGGTTATACAACAGAGTGGCTCCAGTGTCAATGCCATATTGAAAAGCTGCCAAGCAGGGAAGAGACACAGCCAAAGCAGTGCTCTAATGTCTAGCATTTTAAAAGCTCTTCTGGTTAGAAAGTGATTTATGATATACAATAAAACAGATTCTTGATGTGGGAATGCCTTTCTGTATGCTATGAATCTCAATCTTTAAATAAAGGAGCTGTTTTGGGCCATGACAGGCCCCATAGAAGAAGTAGGTGGAGAAATCAGAGCATAGGTAGGAGAAGCAGGGAGGAGTCAAGCAGACCAAGCAAGCCTCCCAAGGAACACAAGTAAGTCACGGGCCACGTGGGAGACAGATTAATAGAAATGGGTTGATTTAAGTTGTAAGTGCTATCTAGAAATGTGCCTGAGCCATAAGCAAAAGAGCATAAAGTTAATATAGATGTCTGAGTCATTTCTGGGGGCCTGAGCGGCGGGCAGCAGGCTGCTAAGAGGATCTCGGGAAGCAGGTCTGTGGGTCTGGGCCTCTGGCCACCTGGGGCCAAGAAACCCACCCGCACTGCCACAGATGGTGCCCAACATGAATCGATTATCCACTTAAAGCCTGAGAAAGATTAGAAAGGGTTCTAAATCGCAGAAGCTGAGCCAAGGCAGCTTCCAAATTGTGTATACGAAGCGGGTCATTGTACAAAGAAAGAGTGGCATCTGGGTCACATTCAAAATGGTGCCAGAGCAAGGTGGCAGGCAGGGTAAGCTACAATCAGGCCAGTTTCTGAAATCTCACCGAAGACTCAGTAGCATGTGATTGATTTTAGATTTCTGTTTATTTTGAACAAAAAGGAAAGAAAGACAGTTTCTTAGTAGCAGCATTTTCTTGGGTCTGCTCTGGCCACGAACAGAGGTCCCTTTAAGAGAACTTACTGATTCAGCTTCCTTGGCAAAAACTATGTGGCTCTTTAAGAGAGTGTATTTCAAAAGCTCTTAAGGATTCACAATAAAACAGATTCAGATGAAAACAAAAACCTGTAAATGGGTTACAATATGTGTAAAAGGTACATAGGTTTCAGATAGGAAAGAGGATAGAGAAAGTCTTCAAAAAAATAGAGTAATAAAAATATAATAAGCCACGTAAAGATGGAAAATAGACACAAAATCTGGATTTTGATTGTTATTGTGTTTTCTTTTAGCTGTTTTAACTGTTAATGAGCTAACTGCAGAAAGACAATGGATTGCAAATGCAAAGGCTACTGAGTTAAACAAGAATATATATTTTAAAGGTATTTTGATTTTGAAATTTGTGTCTAAGGATTTATTGCTTTGGAAGAGTTCTGCTTTTGTTTCCACAGAAGATGAGAACCTGTGGATTGCTTCCAGGCAAATATGGTTTCATTAACCAATACCTCCTGAAAAAACCTCTGATGGGAAGATATGGCCGTATCAACTTCAGGGTTGCAGACTGATCCAGTCTCAACAACCGTGAGATTTTCAACATCCCTTAAAAAGCAGAAAGTAGTAATGGAAAACTATGCCCAAATTCCCCAAATATTGTTTCTAAATGTTTGTTTTCCTTATAAATGGTTAATAGTCATAGTTAATCTCTTTCTAAGAAGAAGAAGGTGATATGGTATATAAAATGATTTTTAAAAAATTAGGTTATTAAATTTACTTAGATCAGGAAATCAGCTGTTAATCTTGCAATGTTTTACATTGATATGGATTTTGGTTTATTGTTACAAACTCAAGGTCAATTTTCTTATGCTGTATGTATTTTTCTACTCTTGTTAAAGATATGATGTTTATGTAACTGATTTAAATTTGTAATGTATAATTAAGAAATGCATGTTAGTTAGATTTTTAGGTATACAAAGATATAATTCAATTAGATAGGTAATCTTCAAACACTTCTAAGACCTACAGAGTATGTCATTTAAAATGTTTTAAGAGCTTAAACTTTTCAGGACAGTGAGACAGGTCTGCTCCTGGCAGCACTAATTTACTTCAAGAGAAAAATCGGCATCGAAGAAAGTCCATATGGAGTCTACTCTCTTTGTGGCAATGGTTAGCCACTGGACAAGAACTTGTTCTTATATTGACTGCGTGACAGTATGCTGTTTAAACTGAACATGTAGATTCCATAGGAAGATAACCTCTGAACTTTGGCAGAACTAGCCAAGATGGTCATTCAGGTTCCTGCTTTACAGAGAAAACTCTCAGACATTCTTCAGGACTCGAGGAGAAGCAACTGATGAACTGTGCCAAAATGGGCAGAGCATATTTCCTGCTTCACTGAAATGAAAAGAGACTCTGGGCCTATAGGCTGAAGATGGATGCCCCAACTTTATAAAGGAACTTTGGGTGACTGTCCAGGCAGATAGGTGTCATCTCTGTCCTTTCTAGATTTTAAAAGTCGCTTGCACTTCTGGTTTACTTGGGTAAATATATCCTTCTGTGGTATTTGATGCAGTTGAAGATTAGATAGTTATAGGTACAGTTTTTCTTAGTCATTTGAAAGTTATATTGGATATGAAACTTTAGATTCATAAGGATATGGTAAATGATAGAGGATTTTCTTTACTTTTGCTAAATACAAATAGACTAGATATTGTAACTGTAGTTCTTGCTTGATAGCTGTTTTGTTATATGTAATTTTGCTATGTTAAAATTGAAACCTTCCTTTTTGATTAGACAGAAAGGGGGAAGTGATGTGGGAATGCGTTTATGTATGCTGTAAATTTCAATCTTTAAATAAAGGAGCTGTTTTGGGCCATGACAGGCACCATAAAAGAAGTATCCTACTCATGTTTAGGATATTATATTTATGTAATTCCTTTAAAATTGTAATGCTTAATTGAAATACAGATTAATAGTCATCTGTGATAACCAAATTTATAGTCATGTTACTTAGATATTTTTAGATATACAAAGATATATTTCCATTAGATAGGTAATCTTTAAACACTCTAAAGACCTAGAGAATATAGCATTTAAAATATTTAAAACTTTTCTGGTCAATGAGACAGGTCTGCTCCTGGCAGCCACCAATCTACTTCAAGAAAATTATGTGCATTGACGAAACTCCATATAGAATATGCTTTGTTTATGGCAACAGTTAGGTTAACCACTAGACAAGAAACTGTTGCTCTATTGACTACTTGACAATATGTTTTATAGACTGGACATGCAGGACCCACAGGAAAGTGACCTCTGGACTTTGTGTTACACTATCTAGTCTATTTTTATTTTGTAAGATTAAAAAACATATTCCTTTGAGTCTAAAGTTTCATATCTAATATATTTTTTAAAATAACTAAGAAGAACTATACTTATAACTATATAATCTTCAACTACATCATAGACGTAATTTTGTTATGTTCAAGATGAAAATTTACTTTACAAAAAGATACTTTCCTCTATAATAGTTTGTTTAATTATGAATGGTTGGGATTTTTCATATATATTTTTTGTCAAAAATTATTTTGTTTTAACCCTGTTGATTTTGTGAACAACTAATTTGTGAACAACAAATTGGATGGTTTATGTATCTAGAAATAATGGTGTTTTAATACATTTATTATTGTTTGTATTTCTGCTTAGGACATGGTCTTATTCTATAGCTCTTGCTGTCCTGGAGCTGATGTTATAGACCAAGTTAGCCTTACAGAGATATACTGGTGTCTGCTTTCTTCATAATAGGATTAAAGATATGGACCACCAAACTCAGCCTAGGATACTTCTCTTTAAATTCTTATATTTTCTTTAGAAAATATTGTCATTTTATTAGGAGTTTTGACCAAAACTTATAAGAAATACTGGCCATTAGAACTTATAATTTGAAGGATTCAAAGATCTTGAGTATCTATGCATAGTGGTACTGGTAAGGCATGCTAAAACAATAATTATTTTGTCATGTTCTGTCAAAAATTAATGTTTTATTTAATGGAATTTTTGTTTATGAATAATATTTACATACTTAAATAAATGTTTTATTTTAAAATTCTTATTTATCAAAAGTTAAAAAGTTTGAAAGAAAAGCCATACACCGAAGCTGAAACATTGAATAAAAGGTAAGATGGAGAATTTAAAAATATTTGTTGGAGTAAATAAGGATAATATTTAAATTAACAGGGTTTTCCATAACCTTAACAGTGTTTCTAAAATTTCTGTTGATAGCATCAATTACTTAGTTATTTAATGAAAAACTGATTTACTCCAAAATTCCTTCATGCTCTTTACTGAAATCCAAAATCAATTTACAATTCACATAGAAGAGAATATGACCAGGGAAAATATGTTACACAATAAAACAAAAGTAGCAGGAGAAGGAAAAATGAAAACCAGTGAAGGAAATGACTCGCAAGCATTTGTAAGAGCTGATTTAGGTATTAGATATAAAATATATAAATATGAAAATATAAACATTTAAAATTTGATGCTGTAATAAAGATATCTGTAGAGGCTCAAAGAGGGTAATGGGATAGGACATTTATGATACAACTGACTATAATGCTACTAATGAGTTAATAAGGAACTCAATTTCTCAGTTTGGTGGCAAGAATCTTAACATTCTAAACAAATTTTCCATCTCCAAAGTTTTTGTATCTACTAGATGCTCCGTATTTTAAGTTACTTAAGAAATATTTTTTTATTATTTTCAATAAATATAATTGTTTATCCAAATAAATGTACTATTTATTCTAAATTACTATGTTTAAATATCTCTTCATAAAATTGTGCCAAACAAAATATAAAAAATTCTAAGGGCATTTTATAATCTTAGTCATTAATATTTAAAGTATAATTTACATAAAGCAAATATTTTGAAGCATCATGTTTTTACAACACAACATTATGCTGTGCTTATTTGAACATCATAACACACTTGAATTTAAGTGATTAAATGCAAGATGAATCATAGGTTCAGAATAAATATTTGGTCAAATCTATATAAAATGTTGATGTTGCTAATATGCATAAATATGGAATAATTAGTAGTATGTATAATTATAAAATTGTCCTTAGCTCATCACTGTCTTTACAGAACTTCCAACTTAAGTAATGTTTGTCCTGAGCAAATGAAGTACTGTTTCTGAATCATTGTAATGTCTGGAGCTCTGAGATCTCTATGATATTGTAGAACTTAAGCAATCCATATTCCCCAACAAGTCTTTTTGAAAAGAAAAATTAATACTAAAATATTTTGCTATAATATAATATGATATGATATGATATGATATGATATGATATAATATAATATACTCTTTGTTTTAAATAGTTCTTTTTTGCCTTTCATATAAAATACTTTTTATAGAATTTAATATTTTTCTCTTAGAAAATTATATGTTTTATTATTATTATGTCAAGAGTTAGTATATTTACATTTATTTGTAAAGTTCATTTAAACGTAATTTATTATATCAAGAAATATTTTAATGTTACTAAACATTAATATAAAATGATCATATTAATTATGATATAGGTAATTATAATTATTTGTATTCCTTGATGAATCTTTTTGTGTTTTAATTTATAGATTTATTTTAAATTATGAATATGTGCAGGTATCTGTATGTGTGTTTTTGTATGTGAGAGTATGTACCTGAAGAGGCTAGAAGAGGGTTCTGAATTACATAATGCTGGAAATACAAGCATTTGAGGGTACCCTGACATAAATGTTAACAAGTGACCTGGAGACTTCTACAGAGAAGCATGCATATTTAAACAATAAACCATCTATCCTGTGTTCATCATGTAGTTGTTTTATAATGAAGAAAATATTAATAATATCATTTACATGTGTCTAAAACTTCTTCTGAGCTTTATCATCAACATTCTATACTGGATGTGATATGATAGAAATATGGAAATTGATGAAATTAACAAAATTTGAAGTGATAAGAAGGTATTTGACATTTGTTGACAACTCCTTTGTTGAAAGTATATTTAAATGATATTATCTGATATCACAAGTGTTCATATTTCCCATCATATTAAAATAAATCTTTAAGAACTATTTATCAGATAGTCTTGGGTGTCCTGAGAAGCTCTGGACAGGAAAGTTGACTTCACTGGTGACACCTGTGGAAGCTTCTGATAAGAATATCTCACAGCAACCCCACTGGTGTCTATCTCTTCATGATGGCAGGGACAATGACCTACAGATGCATGCATGCAATCTTCCACACCCTAAGCTTCCCTTTTACATCCTATAAAACCTCATGTCTTCTATACTATATGCACATAATTTCTGCTTTCCTGGGAGGTTCCCTTCATTTGTTCGGCTTCTAGAGATACCTGTCTATTTTTTTTTTTTATTTTCAAGCCAACTTCAGCAATCTGAATTTATCAAACCTTAATCAAGTTGTATTAAAAGTTGACATGATCAATTAAAATTCTGAAAAGTTAAAATATGTACATATTTTATTTATAACCTCATCTAAAAATAAAACTTTTCCAAAAGAAATGAATAACAGTGCAGAAAACCTTAAATTTCACTTTGGAAGTCGAACGTGTTGTACAGGGAAGATGTCCTCAATCCACACAATAGCATAATGTCTTAATAGGCTTTCATATGTCAAGCAAGTAATTAACAGCAGTTTTCTTTAGTCTTTTATTTTATCAGAATCCCAAATCCCACCTGAATCAAAGCAGCTAATGCAAGAATGTTCACTTGAGAGTCCATCTACAAAGGGTCATCTGAATTAAAAAAAATAACTTTCTAAGTTGATAAAATGCTAAAATTAAAGCCAACACAAATGGCACAAACAAGAAAAAATTTATACGTGAATTAATGAACTAATTCTTTACATGATAGAACTGGAGTTGTACAATATCTATAAAGTACCATAAATATTTTTTTGTAAAAGATGAAAGAGAAAAAATTATTGGTTTACCTTCATGAATATGTCCCCCAGAATACTGTTAGAAATTTAAAATGATAATCTTTATGATAAAAATAAAATATCATGTATTATTTTTGACATGTAGAATAATATAATTTACTTATCTATGAGTTAAAATATAGATAAGTAAGGAAAAGATGACAATTCTCATGAAATACAGATTCTATATTAATTATTAGTTGATTTAAGGTAAGACTTATTATCCAATATTGGGTAAATTATTAGATCTTTGAGTATTTTGCATTCTATAAGATAGATAAAGTTAGCTATCACCCAGACATTAAAAACTTTCAGTAACCATAATTGAAAGGTAGGTCCTACCTTCAGGAAACAGAAAGCTGCATCTAGTATTGGGCCTTCAAATAGTTTTCCAGACACATTTGCTTAAATATCTGAATGCCAGTACAATTAATTTCATATCTCCAGTTTGATATTTTCTGACGTGTAGAATATTGATAAATATTATTGCCTAAACAAGTTTCATTTACTAATACGTAAGGCATGACACTTATGTACCTTAGACTTTTGATAGTGGTGTTATTTTTTTCTTAACTTATAAAATAAATTAAATTCAAGTTTTGGCATATGTAACTGTTTTAATTCTTTAGATCTTCAACAGCAGATGCAGCTGCCATGAAAAGCACATTTTCAGAAGCTACCAGGCGAAGATGTTGTACTATTTCACATCTGCATTCATCATCTCATTTATAGGCTCTCAAAATTGTATTGATTTACATGGTAAAGACTCAATCCCCTGTAATCCCACAGTTCAGGACACAATTTTTCAATTTAATTTGTACATGGCTTGAAAGAAAGTAATTATTTTCTCTGTGCATCAAAGCCTGGAACATACTACTCTGCATGCAATTCTCATCATGGAGATTAGAAGAAGCTTATTGTGTAATTTCCTTTGTCAGTTTCTTCTTTCGCCACTGAAATTGTTTAAGAATTAAGATGTCGATGAATAAACCACTATAGTGTCAAAACCTATTTCTTCTAAATAACACCTTTCTAGATTCCATGACAGTACATTTACCATTTTAATCACACATCAGTTTTAGAATGAGTCATGCCAACTGGAATTCTTAGTGCTGTAATATTCAGTTGTGGTGACAAGTTCTGAGAAGTTTGATGTTTCAAACCAAATTCCAGTGAGAAACCGTAATATACACTAAGTATCTTGCTGAATTGGAAATTTAAAAATTGTTATGATAACTAAGTTGCTCAAAGTTAATTACTACAGTGTAAAGCTTTATAGGCATGATGTGTACAGGTAGTGTTTGTGGTTCTAGACATGCAAAGAAATGGTAATACATGAAAACATCAACTTAGAGAGGTTGGTTTTGGACCTTAAACTTTGTTCTTGGGAAAGACTATGTCATTTATCTTCAGAGTCTGGACAGAAGACACAATCAGCATGGGGCACTGCTATTTAAGAGATGCCTTTAGACCAGGGCTGAGGTGTGACATGCAGTGAATGTAAGAATTGATAAACTTGAAAATGAATTTGACTCCAGAAACAGAAAGGAACTACCTAAAATATTTGTATGACCTTCAGGAGTGACAGGAGTAATTTGGAAGCCTCTACAAATCAGCATGTAACTCAGTGGGAAACTCCTTTAGAATACCTTCCTTTCACAGTACCCAAAAGAGCTACATTTCAAAGAAAATGGAGACAAGCTGCATATTCAACAAAACTTGAGGAAAGAGAAGCCAAGAATATGAAAGTGAGAAAGGATAGAATGAGAGGTTTAAAGAAAAAAGAAAATTATGTAATTATGCTATATTCAAAATTAAGACAACTTATAATTTATATAAAAAAGCAAGGTTCAAGTTTGAGAGTGTCTTAATATCTGTCACAATGACAAAAAAATGTATTTTTAAATAAATAACACAAATAAGAAGTTTGCTCTTTGTAATATATTACTATAATCAATACATAGAGAACATATAATTATCTCTCTCTTACTTTTGATGTGTAATTAATATATTCAAAGAAATGTTTAATGCACCATATTAGGATGATGATGAAGTATGGGTGTTGTTGGTGGTGGTGGTATTGGTGATGGTAGCATGGTAGTTGTTGGAATCATGGTGGTGGCAATAATAAAAAGAATATCCTGACTCTCATGAAATATCCTATTACCAGGAATGAAAAACTTAATTTAGAATTAGTAGTCAGGAGAGCCCAAGAGGCTCTCAAAACAAGACATGGCATTCTGCTGCCTTATTTGGTCCTCAGAACTTGAAGGTAAATGCATATTCTTGAAGAAAATATTAACTTCTGACACAGGACTAGGAATTTAGTCTGGATGTGATGTACAAACATTCTTTTTAAGAGCTAGTCCTCATGGTATCAGAAGAACCTATGCAAACTGCCAAAAGTAGAATAGTTCCACTCATCTCAGATACCTATGAACCATAGCAATGACCAGCCATGCATACACTAAAGGTGCAACATTGCTACTGGTGTCCTGCAGGCAAACAGTTTTGTAATTGAATCTAAAGCCTATTCAACAGATAGAAAATAATGCTTTGTACTAAAAACTTAGTTAACTGCCTGGGCTAGAGGTCCCATATCATGATCAGAACCTAGTACTATCATTCTATTAGATTAGCATAAGTACTTTTGATTAACATTATACTGACAATGCTCATTCCTCATCAGTAAGCTTCTCTTTACATTAAATGGAGATTATTAAGTAGAACCGCAGCAGTTCAAATACAGAGAATAAGAGTTGTCATGGACTCAGGCTCATCAGAGACATGGACAATATACATTGTCTTAAGACCCAGGAAATGTAAGATATAAGATAAGGAGAAAAATTTGTAAGAAACAGAGTAAGTCTACTGTGATACTGTGTCTCCTAGAACTTAAAATTCTAATGTGGGAATTATACCCACAATACTGCAACTATATAACTGCCTAAATAAGAAAAAGTAATGAGAGTGTCAACATATCTGCTCACCTGGAATGTGGAACTCTCATGAGGCCCCACCCATAGTGATAAAAAGCTAAATAGTAGAGAATGGAGAATTAATTCTCCTCAAGGATTTGTCATAATAATTCGGTATCAAGTTCTAAGCTCTGAAATCATGTGCATACACATAGCTAAATGAACTCAGTATATTGTATTGAGAGGTAATTAGTGGAAGAGGTCATTGGAGGTATAAGGGTAGAGGAGGGTTGAATAGAGTGAAAAGGAGATAATTATGTGATTATATTTTAATTAAGATTAAAAATATGTATAAGATCATATAAAATATAAAGTAACTCAAAGGTTTATGTCATATATTTTCTTCAGCTTCACAGAATGGTTAATATTCCAGTGGTATGATATAGAGTGGTAAATTATAGGAGAGAATCATATTAATCTTCTAATTAAGTCTAGTAAATGACAGATCGCATAACCATGTGTACCTCTGAGCTGTGACATTCATAAATGGATCACACTCGAATGTTTTCTTGTCCCCTGCCTGTTCCCTTCCCTGGATGAATGTGTTTTAATTTATATCCTTGCAGCTGAGAGTGTATGGCTCCTGGATATTTGTTATTTGGTTTCTGTTTGTTTGTTTTTTTGTTTTTTCCCTCATCACCCACGTAAATAAAGGACTTTGTGATTGGGGTAAGGAAGAGGACAGTGGTGTTTCAGAAATTTTCATTTTTTAGGCATAAATAACTTTTCTATCTATGAGAATACGTATATGCCACATTTGTTTTCTTCCTTCTTTCCCCAAAATAATAGACCTTAATTCTTCACTAATATAACCTGTTCATTTTGTCAGAGGGAAAGCCAAGGGTATCAGAAGCCTTCCTCAGAATCATGTGATGAGTTTCTCACTAAAAATATGATCACATCCATCCTCTTTTAATTCATTAGTATTACCATTTGTTGGGTTCATATCAGTATATAGTTTGAAAGGCATTTTCTCATGTAGTTTTAAATCCTGTGTGTATATAAATTATTTATTTTTTTTTGAAAAATTGGATTGATACTCCGTTGTGCAAATGTATCACATTTTATTTATATATTCATCTCTTAAGGGATATATAGGTTGTTTCAAGTTTCTCACTAGCATGAATAGATTATATACAAGTTAACAGTTCAAAAACCGTTGAACATTTCTCACATGCTCACCAGAATGAACTGACACCTGTTTTATTGATCGCAGCATTCTGATTCATGTCAGATGAAATCTCTAAGCAGTTTTGCTTTGTTTTTGAGTTTTCTCTTTTGAGAATTCTCTGTTTAGATTTGTACCATGTAATTTAATTGGGTTATGTACTTTCTTGATATCTTGTTTTCTGAGTTCTTTATATAGTCTTCATGTTAGTCCTCTAGTGGATGTATTGTTAATGAGACTATTTTTCCGTTGTGTAGGCTGCCACTTTATATTTTGGTGTTCTTTGCTGTGCAGAAATTTTTTAATTTTCGAAGGTTTTATTTGTTAATTGTTGGTCTTAGTGGCTTCATTTGTTTTAATTTGTTTAAGTTATTCTTATACCAATGAATTCAAAGAAAGTTCACTCTATCTGGATTTATGTTAAGGTTTTGATACATTTGGAGTTAAATTTTGTGCAGCATGAAAAGTATGAGTCTAGATTTTTCAACATGCACACATGGAACTTCACCATTTGTTCAAGATGCTTTTTTTCTATTGTATATATCTGGTTTCTTTGACAAAGACCAGATGTCTAAAGGTATATAGATCTATGTGTTGGTCTTCAATTAGATTTCAGTGATGACAAGTCTATTTTTATATAAATCCTACACTGTTTTTTATTGGTATAACTCTGTAGTAAAAGTTGATGTCAGGGATAATGAAACTCCATCAGTTATTTATTATTCAGGATTGTTTTAGCCATTCCGTTATTCTTTTTTATCTTTCTTTTCCTTCCTTCTTTTCTTCATCCCTCCCACCCTCCCTTCCTTTCTTTCTTCTCTGTGTGTTTTCAAATGATGTTTAAAATATTCCTTTGATGATTTGTGAAGAATTATATTAGAATATTGATGATGTCTGCATTGAATCTATAGATTGCTTCCATAGGATAGTTATTTTCGTTAGTTTATTTCCACAAATCCATGAGCATCAGAAAGCTTTCCATCTTCCAATGCCATCTTCTTTGTTTCTTCAAAGACTTGAATTTTGTATCATATAAGTCTATTATTGTTTCGTTAATTATAAAGACATTTTATATTATTTGGGCTATTTTGAAAGGTGTTTCCCTGTTATTTTTCCTGTCTGTCATTTCTATATTGGAGGGCTTCTGAATTTTGTGAATTAAGTTTATATCCTGCTACTTTCCTGAAAGTGTTTGTCAGCTATAGAAATTCCCTGATGAAAATTTTAGGGTCACTTACACATATTATCATGGCACCTGAAAATGAAGATATCTTCACATCTCACTTTCCAATTTGTGTCTCATTGATATCCTTTATTTGCTTTATAACTCCAGGTAAGATATGTAAACTCTATTTTGGAAAGATATAGAAAGAGTGGACAACCTTGCCTTGCTACTCATCTTAGTGGAATAGCTTAATTTTTTTTAAGTAAAAGTTGTCAAGGGGCCTTTAAAATTTCCAATATTATTTTGAAATATGTAACTAAATTTTCTCCTTATTTTCTATAGGACTTTGATCATGAAGGTGTGTGTTAAATTTTGTTAAAGGACTTTTCTACATTTGTTATAATAATCATATATTTCTTGACTTTCAGTCAATTTATATGCTTCTTTTTATCGAGTTACCTATGTTGAACTATTTTCCCATTTCTGGGATGAAGATTATTTGACTCACTACTTGTGAATAAACATTTTTATGTGTTCTAAAATTCTGATTATAATTATTTAGAATTTTTATATCTATATTAATGGAAATTGGTCTGTATTTTTATATTTCTTTTATAACTCTTTTTTGATTTCTGTATCAAAATAACTGCCCTTGTGATATGAATCTAGAGATATTCTGTTTCTAATTTTTGTGAAACAATTTTATGGATACTAGCACATAAATAATAAATTTTAGGTAATTCGTTCTTTAGAAAAATCATAGGGAATTACAGAAACAGTTTAGAACAATACAAAAATAATTTGAGATGTTTCTGAATACATATACAGGAGGTCAACATATGCTCTTTGTTCTAGTAATTTCTAATATTTTATAGAAAGATGAAAAACTAAAACCCTGTAATACAAAATTTCTTTCAAAGTAATCATTAAGTAAATTTATTTTTAAGAGATTTTATCTATTTACTCCTTTTATAAATTTAAATATCTCTAAAAGGACCTATTCTCTTTCTGCATTGTGTCACTATAATTAGGTGCTTAACTTCATAGTGATTCACACTGACTTTTAGTTCACATTATAATACATTCACCTATTTTGTGTTTTTCTGTATTAGAAAAAGAAAAGCAGTTCTTTATCTCAAGATCAGCTGAACATCAATTATATAGTCATTAACCTGACACACTAAAATGAAAACCTAAAACCTTACGAGCCTCTCTGTCCAGGGATTGACCCATGAAAGAACTTAGGTAGCTGTTGATGGATCCTTAATACTTCAAGTTGAGAGATAATACCTAGACAATGAGGTAAAGATAAAAATGGCAGCAATTTATTTTACATAGCCTCCTTTATTGCTACCAGCTATGCTTGTGAATGTAAACACAGGCACACCTCCAACTGTACTGTCTTTTGTAAGTATCTCTACTAGTTCAGAATAAAGATCTTTGGTTTATAATCTTACCATAGATAAAATTAAATTCTTCCATACAATTTAAATTCTTACTCCTTCAAAACCCACAGAAGTTTTTCAACCAATTAAAAATAAGATGCTATAAATCATCCCCAAATTTAGTGTTAGATGATAATCCCACTAACAAAAAGAGAATGACTTCAGAAGCTTTCATTCTGCCAAGTAGAGAATTGTGCTACCTCGTGTTGATTGCTCTGAGTTATGAGATGAGAACAATGTGTCTTCTTACACTATGGCATACATGACACCAAAGTTAGAAGAAGGAATACAAGTTAAACATTAAAAATGAAGTAAATTACCTTCCAAAGTAATGATGTTGTTAGTATACATGTAATTAAATATATAAACATTATACTCTCTAATTCTCTGGTTATTGTTTCCATATGTTTTTATAAACATGTAGTATATAAGAATAACTTTTTGTTTATGTATTGTGTTTGTATACATAACATCTTTATCTACAGATGATGTTACATTTTAGAGTGGAAACCACATTTTAGGGCTTCCTGTAAAATTATAAACATAATTTATAAATATATATCATGGTATTTTTGAAGAGAGTAAGGTTCTTACTGCATTATAATATTTAAAATACCATAAAATAATAAAACTGTAATTTACTTTTTTTAGATATACAAAGTGAGTTTTTTTCTGGATTGAATACAACTGTTCTCTATTTACAAAAGATATATAACTGAAATATAAAGTGATTATAAGTTAGATGTTGTACATGATAAGAATGAAATATAAAGTGATAAAATGATGGGAATGATTTTATTGCCACATTTTTGAGGAAAAAATATAAAATAATTGTTTTGACATTATAGTATAACTTTACCATCTCCTCTGGCTCTTTTTTCCCTCCCTCAAAATTCTGCCATTTTCCTCACCTCTATTGTCTTCAAAATGTTTGGCCTCATTTTTTTTTTATTGTGGCTATATGATTACATAAATACATAAATATATACACATATGTGTACAGCAGTATGCTTGTGCATTTTAAAACACATAAATAAAAACTTTTGTATAATGTTACTTTTATGAATAAATCTTAAGAAGTGAAAATTTGGCAATGGATAAACAATTGTAGTTTTTTCTAGAGATTATTTATATTGCTTCTTATAATCTTTGGTTGCTGTAGTTTACCTCCAATGGATAAGATTTCTTTCATTAGGTCAGCATGTCTAGTAGTGTCATCCTTCCTGAGGCAGTGTTTAGGCAGCTGTGTTGGTGAGACTTCGCAGGTGTAGTTTCTGACATGCTTAGCAGGCACAATCTCACATTAAGGACCATATTCATTTCTACTGTAAACATGCTTCCTCTTTTTCCACTGTGATCCCTCAGATATGTTTTCAAAAGTTGTATAGTTAGATGTATCAACTGGGATTTTGTTTCACACCTCTGAATCTTGATTAGATTGTGCTTCTTGAATTGTATCCATCTGTTGCAAAAATAAATTTTTATAATTGGGTGAGGAATATCTTGGGTATAGGACAAATATTTAAAATAGTGTGGGACTATTCTGGTTGAGTAAGGTGGTGGTTGTACTTCTCCAAGATCATGACTTCAGTATTACTGCATGGGGGCTACATTTTAGTGTTAGGCATAATGTCTTCCTTGTTGAGCAGGTCTTTAGTCCAATTAGGAAGTTGTTAGTAATGAATAAAGTTTGTGTGCCACTGCTCTACCCTTAGAGTTATTGTACTATGACAGTAATTGTTATGATTTATGGGTGTCATAGTCGGGTAAGACTGTAAGATTCTTCCTCAGTGTAAACTTACCTTTTGGTACCATAGGGCAATATTAGTAGTTTATAAACTGAGTTTTAGAGAATGAATGTAAGTTTTTTTCTCCCTAGATATTAAATAATATGTGTTATGTGTGTTCATGTAAAATCCCAGTCCAGAAAGCATCAAGAATAGAAATATGCATAGAGGAAAATGTAATATAAAACTTGTTATACAGTAAATGTTTTTCAGAATAAGACTAAAATAAAAAGTGATAAAAAGATGGAAATTAGGTTTAATTGTAGCATATACTTTTATGAAGATACTTTTCATATTGAGTATTATTTTTGAAATGAAGACACAAATCCATGGTTTCAAATAGGAGAAAGAAGAGAACATGTGTCTAAAGTCAGCTTACCTCTTATAAATAGAGGGCAAATAATACATCTGAAATTAAGCTGTTTTTCAGGACCCAAGGAACAGATTATAATAAAATCATTGAAAATGTGCAAAATTAAATACTTATCCAGGAACACTAATTCTTCCACCTTTTTAATTTTTTATTATCTTATCATAAAAACCTTGAGTGATAAATACTATGACAATTACATTTTATTGCTATTTTTGAATTAAGAAGCAGAAATATATGTTACATAATTCACAACTAACATAAAGTGTGACAGTGAGTGTAGGGGTAGACCCATACATATGAAGTCTTCTGGGTTTTGAGGGAAGCAATATAATTATGCAGTGGGATAAATGAAATATTCAGCAAATAATGCTTATTATACTCACAAGAAAAAAAACTAGATTTTTATTGCATAATTTAAATTGAAGATAAATTTTTGAGAAAAAAATTGATGTAGGATAAAAGACAGTAATCAGAGAATATAAATAGCTCCCAGAGGTAGTAAAATATATGTAGAAGATCATGCTATTCATGCATACAAACAAACATACATGCATATATACATACATACACACATACACATATATGTAAATTTCCTTCACATCAGTGCCAATGTTATAGAAAAAATGTCAGACTGTACAATGCAGGTCCCAAAATTATCTGAATACTTTCACAATCTAAAGAAAGAAATGCCTATAAAGGTGCTAGAAGCTTACAGAATAGAATAAGCACCCCAAAAGTTTGCTCATGACATAGTAATCAAGCCACTAATCCTACAGAATAAAGAAAGAATATTAAGAACTGCAAAGAAAAACAACCAAGAAACTTATAAAAGCAGACCCATAAGAATGAAACAAAATTATTCAATGGAAACAATGAAAGCTAAAAGGTCAGATACTAAAAGACCATGGTTGCCAGCATAAACTATTATACCTAGTAAAGCTATTAATCACCATAGATAGAGTAAACAAACATTTCATGATAAAACCAGACTTAAACAATACCTATCCGCAAATGCAGCCCTACAGAAAGCAATAGAAGGATAATTACAACAGAAGGAAGCTAGGTTTGGGAAAAGACTTTGTGATAAATTGGACTTAAGAGACAAGCTATTGTAACCGTTCTAATATCTAAAAAAATAGACTTCAAACTAAAATTAGTCAAAGGAGATCAGGATTGATGATAATACTTACTCATTTATTCGTCTCAGGAAAAATTCATTAGATGACTTCTAAATTCTGAACATTAATTCCCCAACACAAAGGTACAACCATAAAAAAAAATATATACTGAATCTTAAATCTCACATCAGACCCTACACATTAATAGTGGGAGACTTCAATACCTCACTCTCACTAATGGATAGGTCTACTAGACATAAATTTAACAGACAAAAAGGAATCTAATAGAATGTTATGATTCAAATGGACTTAATAGATATAAACAGAACATTTCACCTAAACACAAAGAAATATACCTTTTTTCAGCACTCTATATAACTTTATAATTGACTACATTCTCCATCATAAAGCAATTATGAATATATTAAAAAATGGGAATGACTCCTTGTATCCTATCAGACCACCCTGAACTAAAGTTAGAATTTCAAAACAACACAAACCACAGAAGCCTACAAACTCATAGTAAATGAACATCTCACAGTTAAACCACCTTTGGATCAAAGAAGAAAAAAATCAAATACTTCCTTGAATTTAATGACTATCGATTCACAACATATCCAAACTCATGAGATACAATTAAAGCAGTGCTAAGAAAAAGATGTATAGCACTAGATGCCTATATGAAAATACTATAGAAATTTCACACAAGAGGTTTAACACCACAGCTGAAATTTCTACGCAATTAAAATTAAACTCACCTAGAAGGAGTAGACAGCAGGGATTAATCAAACTTAGAGCTGAAATCAATAAAATTAAAACAAAGAGGTCAGTACAAAGAATCAATGATTCAAAACTTTGGTTATTTGAGAAAGTTGACAAGATCGGAAAAAAAACCTATCAAACTAACTAAAAAGCAGAAAAAGAGTATCCAAATTAATATTAGAAATTAAAAGGGACACATAAGAACAGACAGTGAGGAAATCCAGAGAAACATTAATTTACACATTGAAAACTTGTACTCCAGTAAATCAGAAAACCTAAAAGAAATGAAGAGCTCTCTGGATAGATACCACTTACCAGAATTAATTCAGGACCAGATCAATTATCTAAATCTCAAAGGAAATTGAAGCTCCTATTCAAAGTCTCCTAAGCAGAAAAAAAAGCCCAGTCCAAGTAGTTTCAGTGAAGAATTCTACCAGACATTCAAAGAACTAAAACCAATACTCTTCAAATTGTACTATACAGTAGAAGCTGAAGGTACATTGTCAACCTCTTTATGAGGTTACAGTCCATGTGATACCCAAGCTACTTGATATTGCAACAAAGAAAGAAAATTACAGACCAATCTCCTTCATTAACATTGATACAAAATACCAAATAAAATACTGGCAAACCAAATTCAAGAACATATTAAAAACAAAGCAAAACAAAACAAACAAACAAACAAAAAAATCCACCATGATCAAGTAGACTTCATGCCAGAGATGCAGGAATGATTCAACATATGAAAAACTACCAATGTCGTCCATCATATAAACAATGAAAAGAAAAAAAAATAAAAAACATTATCATCTCATTAGATGCAAAAGAAGCATTTGACAAAATCCAATATTCTTTCATTATAAAAGACCTGGAGAGATCAGGGATGCAGGGAAAATATCTAAACATAATAAAAACAATATACAGAAACCTGTCAGCCAACATCAAACTAATTGGAGAGAAACTCTAAGCAATCTCACTAAAATCAGGAACAAGACAAGGCTGTCTACTCTCCCTGTATCTATTCAATACTGCTCTCAAAGTCTTAGGTAAAGCAATAAGGCAACAAATGTAGATCAATAGGATAGAAAATGGAAAAGAAGAAGGCAAACAATCACTATTTGAAGATGATAAGATAGTATACATAAGTGAGTATCAGATTCTACCAGGAAACTCCTACAGCTCATAAATAAGTTTTCAGGTATTTATGTATATTATATTAAATATATTTATGTATGAAACACCTTCAGTAATGCACCAAGTTACAAGAATAACTAAAAAAACAAACAAACAAAAAAAACAATAGCCCCTCTATACATAAATGATAAGAGGGCTGAATCAGAATTCAGGGAGAATCACTCTTTATAATAGGTATAAAGAGTGTTAAATATCTTGGGGGTAACTCTAATTAAAGAAGTAACAGACAAGTTAGACAAAAACTTTAAGTCACTGAAGAAAGAAACTGAAGAAGATATCAGAAAATGGAAAGATATCCCATGTTTCTGGATAGGTAGGATCAACAAAGTAAAATGGCAATCTTACCCAAAGCAATCTGCATTTTCACTGCAATCTCCATCAAAACCCAAACACATTATTTTTTATGATTCTTTAGATGCCTGTTTTGTTGTTGTTGTGTTTTTATTGATTGATTGATTCATTCATTCATTCATTTATTTATTTATTTATTTATTTATTTATTTATTTATTTATTTATTTATTTATTTTAAAATCATTTTTTCATACATAGCCCTGCTCGTATCTCCTTCTCTCTTCCCAATCAATGACAGACAGCCTTCAGCCTCCCCGAACCCCATTCCCCATCCCCTCCTCCAAAAGGGCAAGAAGTCCCAAGGTTGGTGAGCTCAGTATGGCACATCCACTCTGGGAAGGTCCGATTTCCTCATCTCTATATTAAGACTGGATTAGGTAAGTGTTCTTCTGCAAGCAATAGGCTGCAAGGTACCAGCCCATTCACAGGAACACAGTCCATCCCATCTCTCAAGGTTCCCCATACTGCCCATGCAAATAGACAGATGCCTACCATTGGAGGGCCTAGCTCTTTTTCCCATGGTTCCCCAGTGTCTGTTCTTGATTCAATGAGCTCCCCAGAGCTCCAATCAGCCATCTCTGTGGGATTCTTTCTCATAATCCCTATACCCTCTTCTTTCTTGCTCTCCAGCTAGAAGAATAAATGTCCCTCAGCACACAACCATTTAATACCTGCAACTCTTCATTGAGAGAAAGGCATTGTGAGAGTCCCTCACCCATGTTGCATATCAGCTCGGCTTTAATTGTACAGGTATCATTTAGACCATCACATCGTTGAGATTTCGTGGATATGAATTTTCTTTTGTTTCTATGTTCTCACTGCAAATTTCCTAGGCCTCTTATGGGCATCTGTGAGTTATTTGTGTCAACAAACAGAAGACAAAATGTAGATCTAACAAACCAGAGGAGGCAAACTTATGCTGAACTAGATTGAATTTTTAGTATTCTGTGGGACTCATATTTGGATAGCTCACATCATCATCACATTATACAGCAGGGAAAGAAAAATAATGAAGAGCAGAGTATTTCTTAGAGTTGCCATCAGATGTGCTCAAGAGATGGAAGGTCTCACTACTGAATCCACATGGTAAAAGATTGCTAAGAAGAACATGGGAAATTTCTCCACAGCATTCTGTGGGAATAAACAAATTTTGGGGGGAATAGAGCTAACACAGTAGCAAAGTGTGGATGGTCTAGTACAGGTTTGCTGTCATCATCTCTGCCTCTGATAATCTTTTCACCTCTCTTCTATGATGCTCCACAAGCTTTAAGTGTAAGAGTTGTGTGTATATGTATCAACTGGTGTTGGGCACCTCAGAATCAGTGTTCTCTGCACTGTAAACAGTTGTCGATTTTTTGTGCTAGTTTATGTCTGTTGTATAAAATGTTTTGGATGAGTATTATTAGCTACACTTAGCTTCAGGTATGAAGATGAGTATTAAGAGAGCTGTTGGAAAGTACACTGGTATAGTTATCTTTAAAATGCATGCACTTTCAGCATAGTTTGTTGGGTAGCTTTACAGTACCAGACTTGAATACCTTCCTCTTGAAAGGGCCTTGAATACAGTTAGACAGCTGATGGTTTCCCTCAAAATATAAGCAACAGCACTAGACTCTTGAATATCTCACTGGTCATTGTGGTTAAAGCTTTACTTTTGATTGGATTGCCTTTCTCCTTTAGCATCTTTCATATCACCTTTTCAGACTACACCATCTTCTCCTTAGAAAGGAAGTGCTTTAAAATGACTCCTAGCGGCATCCTTCAAAGCCTGTGTCTAAAGTATGTAGTGTTTTTTTTTTCTTTTTTTTACATTAGAGTCTTTTTTTGTTATAGTTTTCAAGACACCACTTTGAGTTCTTTTTTTTTTTTTAATTTTCACTGGCCAAGTCTAATTTTTTTTCACCTATCTGGTCCAATATTTTCATTGTGGCTTTCTATTGAAGTGCAGTAAATCTACCATGAGCAAGAAATATCAAAGAAAACTGAATCTTTCTCTCTTAGATGAAATCAATTGCAAATAGTAGTTGGCTACAGTATTCTTAGGTCTGGTAAAGAGGTAACAATGATGTCTCATTTTAGGATGAACATGTAGTATTTATTTATTCTCAATACTTTGGCCATTCTCATTGCCAAGAAACTTCTCTGGCTAACGACTACCCGGCTCTATGGGCATTTAAGGACGTTTACAATAACAGGTATGTACGTCCTTCTTCATAAATAAATAAAGTCTAATTTGGAAGTGGTTGGTTCATGACACCAATTCTCCAGTAGATATATCTTTCCAGTGTATTCATTATAGTAGTTTCTGGGGTTACAGGTGAGTGTGATTCCTCCTTGATGACCTCTAAATCCCTTCCTGGCACTATGAATTCTAGCCATCAGAGAGGATGCATCCAGCTTCTTTTACTGTTATTCATCCAGTGTAAAATCTCCAGCAATAATAATATTCTGATGTGGAGCATTGAAGAGCAATCACATAGCATGTCATTTGGGATGAAGAATGTCTGAAGCCTCTCTACGTTATGACCAATGTAGAGGCATCATTCATTTGGTGTTATGATTTTCATTGGGAAACTTTTGATTTCAGCAGCAGTGGGGACCACACATTAAAAAAAAATCCCATTCACAAGACCCTAATTTTTATACTATATACTGGTTTTACCTTATAAATATATAGTATATATTTTTTAACTTTTTCCATATTTTATTACCTATATGATCATTTAGGCCTTTACAGCTCTATTATTACCCTCTTTCCCTTTCAGATTATGTATGTGTTACTAATTCTTTCTCCTTTGGGTTACATTAATTCTGCCACCTGTACTGGGTCAGCTTGAATTAAATAAAATGTCCAGTTCTTTTAAATTCTAATATTTTCTATTTGGTAGGCCCCTTACAGTTATGATTTTCATATATCAATATAAATTATTGGTGGATATTAACAAGCTAAAGCATTGAAAATACGCCTCTGCGGCACAACTGCTGTTTATTATGCTTGAACTCCATGGCTACATTCCTAGCAATGAAAAACACAAATAAATACATTTAAAACAAAACTATTAAGATTTCTGGCAAAAATATGCCTGTGTTTAAGTTCTGTAAACTGAATTTTTGTGTCTTTAATGTCTGAGGCTGACTGTCATACTTCACAAATTCAAATTCCCTTTAAATTGTTACAATCAAATTATGTTATTGGGAACTTTATATTTTATGAGAAAAAGCCTTTCCTTTATTTAAAATAAATAGAAAACAGAAGCTTGAAATCCAAAATAGCAAAATAAATACATTAAGGATATAAACAAACTAATCCCAAGAGAATTTTCATCTGTTCTAATCTAGAACTCTAATATTTCACAATTAGTAGCTTATTTACCCTGTGAAAACATTACCCATGTGCTAAAAGTTTGACAATTTTAATGTTCAACCTGAAATAATTTTTCACTGATCTTTGCTTGTTTTTCTTATTAGTATTTAATATACACATTATTATAAGAATATGTCAAGCCATAATTTTATAGTATTTTGCATTTTAATAACATTAAAAGGTATGTCATAATTTTCTTTTCTTTCTATTTCATAAGTATGTATATGTAGCATGTATGCATGCATATGCATATTCTCATGTCTGAGGGTAAATGCATGCTGGTTTACACATATGAAGACCCAAAGAACATCCAAAATCATCTTTGATCCTCTGATTGCCCTCTGCCTCATTACTACACGTAGGAAATATCTCTCAGACTATCACAGAGCTTGTTAACACTGCTAGCCTTGCTAGCCAGCTTCCTCCCGAAGAGAGTCTCTGGACCTGCTTTTCAGAGCTGGGTTTACAAATAGGGCACCATGCCCATCAGTCATGTACATAGATTCTGGACATCTGAACTCTAGTTCTTAATTTTGCTGTTTGTGTGATAAGCACTTTAACAGCTGAGCTGTCTCTCTAGCCAGGTACCAACTGCTATGATATTCCTAAAGCTGAGTCTTATTAAAAAAATAAATTCTGATAGTCTCTAGAAAGATTCTGTTATAATTGAGTGCACTGAAAGCTCCATTAGATATAATTACATTAAAATGACAGCATTTATGACATGTAACATAACAAGTTTTATACTATCAAACTTTTATTTATCAGAACTACATTTTAAATTTTATATATTTTTATATTTTTATTTTATGTACATTTTTTTTTTCTGAATGCATGTCTGCATGAGAGCATCAGATCTCCTGGAACAGGAGTTAAAGGCAGCTGTGCAATGCCAAGTGGGTGCTTGGAATTGAACCCTGGTCCTCTGGAAGAACAGTCAGTGCTCTTAACTGCTGAGCCATCTCTCCAGCCTCTAACAGAACTATTTTAACACGAGCAGTTATTATTCTTTGAGTTCATGTATATTTCTTTTGCTAAATAAAAGGAAACAGCATGGGGAGTTCTATAATAGAGTGTGAACCATCTTATATAGTCATTTATCAAGATTCTTAAAATCAATATCATTTAATTGTTATGTTTACTGTTTTGTATTTCTAGAGACTAATTCTCCTATAGTCCATGTTAACTGTGTTTGGGCCTCATGCTTCTTCCTCTTTACTTCTAGGATTATAGGAATAGATTTTCAAAAGGAAAATACAAATATTTTAAATGTTCATACTATGTAATTCAGATGAACACATTTCTCTATACATTATAGCTTTATAGTAAAATATTGTATATGAGAACTAATTACAAATAGATTTTATTTTATATTCTTGAGCATTCTGTCAAAAATGACTTTGTTTTTTATGTGATTTACACATTGACTGTACTGAAAATATGAAATGTTTTAAATATCATTAGCATAGAAAATCCATAATTACTGCCATTACAAATTAACTTCTCTTACGAAACTGTCTTTGTGTGTCTCTCTTTCTACTTCTCTCTTTATTTTCACAAAACTGAAAAAAAGACTTGGATTAGCAGCCCGTGAGAAATATTAAGTTATACTCTTCCTTATCCAAGGCCATTCCTTCAGGAAATGGCTTCAACTGGGTAGTTCCTCAATGACAAAGGTCATGATAGTTTCAAAAAAGACATCAATAATCTGCCTTGGGGAACTTTGTTATAGCAACCATGTACTGACAGTAAAGTAACACTCACAATGCCTGTGACCTTATCAATGTCTTTCTGCTGTTTCTTTCCAGTCATCACACCTACTTTTCTGTGGAATAGTCACTTAAGCAAGTAGGATGCTGAAATTAGTTTCCCAAGATAAAAATATAGGAATAAAATGCAGAACAAAAGGTGGATATGTCCTATATAATCACTGTACTAAAAATATTTTTACTATTATCTTTGCATATATTATATGTAAATAAAAATGAGCTGGGTCACACAGTCAAACATATTGTACTATATAATTTTTGTATCACTTATAATGAAAAAATAAGTGCATTGCTTACAAAATACATTGAAAAGATCATTTTAAATTATTTATGTGGTGTTTAAACATATATTTAATTTCTAACAATACTATTTGCTTTGGATTATAAATTAGCCAAGTTCCAAGTATGCAATAATTGAAACAATTCTTTTATCCACTGTCAAAAATAATTTGAACATAATTCAAATCCAGTTTCCTCTTTTAGTTGTAATCAGAATAGTCAGGTCCCTTGTAAGCTATGTTTCAACTGCATATATTTGTATTAGAATTTTCTTAGGGTTTACCTAAGAAGACACAGAAGTCTAGTTGACTTTCTTCATTCGCACCTCACTATTTATATTTAAAGTCTAAAAGATTACTTGTCTGCCCACTCTTGCCTACATCTTCTGCCCATTACCATATTAGAAGCAGAGAAGTCTTCCTGGACAATACTTTCTTCATAAGGAGATAGGTTGCTATAGATACCAGCACCATCTATATCCATGAATTATTATTTTTAATGTTGCTTTCACTCTTCCATAAATCCTGCTCTATGTGCATTAATAATCCTGCACATATGAAGCCACAGAGATCTACAATAATACTGATATTGGGAATCCATGACATTAACGTTGGGGCTAATTACTTCTGCTATTCTTCCTAAGGGGGAGAGCATATCAAAGTAATCTTAGGTTTTCCAATCTGTTTTAAATGTTCCCAAAAACTGCTTTTATGCTATTGATTTATTATAATAATTTGGCTTCTAAGTAATGTTATTCTTGCTATTTCATTTACATTTGCTTATTTTCTTGGAAAGATGGTCAGTACCAGAGAAATTTCAGTTTCTTTTCTCACTCAAAAGTCTACATGGAAGATCAGACACAGACAAATATGTAACAAATAGATTCAAATGATTTCTTGTAGTTATCTTCCACCTTACCACTATTACCATAATGTCTGATCAAATACATTTTGGGTATGTTGGTTAGGGGTGGTCCTAAGTATGTTGGAATATTTAATAGTGTGCTTGGTGTTTACGTATGTACTACGTATGTACCATCATCTATTCTTTGAAAAATGTCTTATGTGGTGATATCAAAAATCCAAAGTGAAAATTAATATTCTAAAGCACTGGTTAATGCACATTATCACACAGAAATTTTCCATCTTGGCTGTACATTATTGTACTTGGTAAATAATTTCTATATTGCAATTAAAATTATAGCATGTGTAATTTTATTTGATAATTACTTTTATGACCTGACCACTTAGGTTTGGAATACCTATTAAGGGATTTGTTCCCAGATACAGCTAATTCTCCTACCTATGTTTTTGAGATATTGTGAGTACAGCTTCCTTGTTATATATAAAAGAAAATACCTAAGAAATAAGATTAACATTTTCAGTGAAAATTAGTTAATGTTATTATGTATAATAGTGATTTTTAAAATAAAAATATTGTAACTCCAAGAGGTGGTTAGCTTCATCCATTATCTCAATCCATTATCAAGGGTAAGCTTCAGAAGTAAGTTCATCTATTTAAACTTAAACATTATCATTAAATTAAGGTTAATTATTAATATAAAGTTAATTGTAGTCCATTAGAAGTTGTCTTAGAATAACATTATATATAAAAATGAGCAGGGAAGATGAAAGTTTTATACATCTAAATGTTTGTTAATCTCTATTAATCCACATAATTTATTACAATGATTTTTCTTGTTGCTGTATATCAAACAAACTAGTTTTTTGCTGTGATTGACAAAATTTGCTAGGGAAAAATATGACAAAGTTATTTGCATTCTTTTCATTTATTTATTTATTTTTATAAGATATTACTTAGTTTTATTTTATGTACATTGTTCTTGCTTGCATGCATGTCTGTATGAGGGTATCAGATCCCCTGGAACTGGAATTGCAGACAGTTGTGAGCTGCCACGTGGGTTTTGAGGATTGAACATAGATCCTCTGAAAGAGCAGTCAGTGCTTTTAACACTAAGCCATCTGTTTATGTATTATTTAATCTATTTTTTTCTCTCGTAAAGCATCTAAACCCTCTTTCCAGTCTCCCCCACATGCCCTTTCTCCCAGCTCACTGGTCCTTCACTTCCATTCAACAGGAGCAGGACTCTTAGGGCTATCAAGTCAGCTTAGCATAATAAGGTACAATAAACTAAACATAAATCCTTAACACTGGTCAAGGCAACTCAGAAAGAGAAAAACAGGTACCCGTAGTAGGCAAATGAGTCAGAGACACCCCAACTTAAATTATTAGAAGTCCAAAAAGACCCTAAACAGAGGTAGCAGGGTCTATCCCTCACCCTATGGCTGGCTCTTAGAGACTAGTCCATATACTGAATTGCCTAGCCCAGCCATAATACAAGAGAAGCTTAGTCCTACCTCCACTTGATATGTCATGCTTTCTTGATGCTTGTTGTAGCTTGGATACAATTGTTCCTCGCAATCTCACAGGGAGTAACACTATTAGGAGCTATGATATGGTTGGGATAAGTATGGCACTGAAGAGAAAATGTCACTGTCAGAGTGGGCTTTGTGTTTTCCTATGTTCAAGATACCTTCAGCATCTCAGTGGACTTCTTGTTGCTTGTGAGATGTACGACTCTCTGCTACCTCTTTAGTGCCATGCCACCAGGCTTCTCAACATGATGATAAGGGACTAATCTCTGAAACCATAAGCCAACACTTCAAATAACCATTTTCAGTTAAAGAGTTTCTGTGATCATAATGTCTTTTTACAGCAATAGAAATAATAGAAACCGTAACTAAGATAACACCCATGAGAGCCCAAACTCTTTCTTAACAGAAACAGTAGAAGAGTTGAAAGAGGTTGGGGGAGGGAGAATGTGAGAGGAGGAGAGAGAGAAAACTGCAATTTGTGATAGAATATAAATGATAAATTTAGTTAACTACCAACTAACAAATAAAACCAAAGGTAATACAGTAAAGTACTCATGCATGTAGTTTACAGAAAAGAAGGAGGAGGAAGAGGAGGAGAGGAGGAGGAGGGGAGGAGGAGGAGAAGGAGGAGGAGAAGGAGGAGGAGAAGGGGAGGAGGAGAGGAGGAGGAGGGGAGGAGGAGGAGAAGGAGGAGGAGGAGAAGAAGAAGAAAGGCTTGTGTGCATAAGGCCTGGGACAGACCTATACACGCTCCGTTATTGCTGCTTCAGTCTCTGTGAACTCCTATGAGCCAGGATTAGTTTATTCTGTGGGTCATGATCTTGTGTTTTATTCCATCGCTCTGGCTCTTACTATCCTTTCTTCTCCTTTTGTCTGGAGGAGTTCACCTGGCTCTATCTAATACTTGATCTAAGTCTCAGTACCTGTTCCAATCATCTGCTAGAGGATACATCTCTGATGACAATAGGGCTAGGCATCAACCAATCCTATGAGTACTATAAAATGTTATTAGGAATCACTTCATTGGCTTTTTTTTTTCATCAGTTTTACTCTGCCCCAAGACTCTGAGCCATCTAGCTTCAGGATCCTGGCCATCTAGGCAGAGCTGGGCATGGTCTGACTCTCATGATGTGGGCCTTGGAATAGAGGCTTCATTGACTGGTTACTGCCATAAGCTCCGAGCCACCATTGCCTCAGTGTATCTTGCATGCAGGAAGTGAAGTAAGGTTTTATGCTTGGGTTATTGTCCCAGTCCTCACTAGTAAGCTAGCATGGTTACAGACGATGGCTGGCTCAGGCTGAATATCCTCCTGGTTCAGGCTTCATATCCTCCATTACTAGAAATCCTTGATAGGGTCAATTTTATAGCTTTCAAGAGTATACTCAATATGGGACTCATATCATATATATATTTATCATATTTATATATATATATATATAAATAGCTCAAGAAATGAGACATAAGCAGACCAAATAATTCTATTTAAAAATGGGGAACATACCTAAACAAAGGTTCTTATTAGAGGAATCTAAAATTGCTGAGAAAAATTTAAAATATGTTCAACATCTTTAGCCATCAAGTAAAAGAAAATATAAACTAATTTGAGATTCCATTTTACACATGTTGGAAGCAACACAAGTGACAGTTCATGCTGATGAGAATATTACACAAAAGGAACACTCCTCCATTGCTATTGGAGATGAAAAACTCATACAGCCACTATGAAAAGCAATATGGCAGTTCTTTACAAAATTTAGAATCACTCTACCTTAAGATCCAGGTAAGATATGGGTTCATATTAAATACATATCATCAGTATGTTAGTGTTAAAGAAAATAAAGTATGTGTAGACAATGGTCTGTTGTCACACATAAACAAAAATGAGTATCTGTCATTGATATGAGAATGGATGGAATTGGAAGACAATTTATAAAATGAAATAAGATAAAACAAGAAAAATTAGTTCAAGAATCCAATGTTTACTGTATAATGTGGAATTACCCAAAGTGCTGACTTGCAGAATAATGTTAAAAGTAGCCATAGAAGGAAGGTAAGTGGAGTAGATGGAATTTTAAGAATGAGTGCTTTATTTGTGTGTGAAAAAATTCCACTGAACGATCTTTAGTATATATAATTCATACATGTTAGTTAAAAGATTCAAAATGTTTTTGCAAAGGAAAAATGAAGTTACTTCTGTAAAAACTAGTTATTAATAATTTTATGGTTGATTTAGATGTTTAGGTGTGGTACGACTAAATCATAGTAATGCTGTAATATTTAGCACTGGATTTGGATTTGGACACTTGAAAAAGAGAGTATATTTCTTAGTAGAATGATCAGAACTTTAGGGAAAATTTTTCATTTTCTTCAACTTTTATTTCGTGTTTCATGTGTTACATTCACACGAATATTACACATAAATAAGAAAAAGAGGTATATAAAGAACTAACCTTCATTTTATGTACCACTGACTGGTAGTGTATTTTCAAAATACATATAGATGCATTTATATATTTTTTCATAATTCATTTGAGATACATTATGGGATGTACAAAAGAAACATTATGGGATGATTAAAGAAATAAGAGCAAGGTCAGAGAAAAGAAGCACAAAAGACAGAGAATAACCTTATAACTCAACAAGATTCGTATTGAAACATCTCAGTTTTGAACTATAAACAGAACACTAGAATGACTTTTATTTTGGCAGCTGAAGGTCCTGTTAGCTTGCTCAAGTACCATGAGACCACAAGAAGAAAGATTTGTTTGTTTCTGGAATAAACAATAGTATGGATCGTTGATGTTTTGCAATCACTGATCACATAAAGCTTAGTAGCTGAAGGTCAGAAACACAGGGCACTCTTTAGTGAAATTTCAAGGTGGATTGACTAATTTGCTTGTCCTCCAACAAAGATAATTGACATTTGAGATAAAGAGAGCTAAATGAATAAGAAACATGTTTGAATTAGGATCTTAGGAAATGCTTATATTACGATAATTGAAACTTGTAATTATGAAAAACTTAATTATATATTATAAATACAGAAACTGCAAGAACAAGATGTTTATGTGTAATCAAATTATTGAAACTTAAAGAATCAGAAAGGCATTTTGGGTAGATTTATCACATCTGCCATGATTATTCCACATTACTCACAGATATGTATTAAAATGAAAAAGTTTGAATCAAATCTGTTAAATATTTATTGGCATTTATTTTTCCTTCACCATTAGGAATGCCTTTATGTCAGAGATTCTCAAATGTAATAAACAGTGACAGCTATTCTTTTGTCTGGAACTTTGGTGTCTTCAATTTGGTAATGTTATTATCTGTTAAAGTAGGACTTCTTTCCTGTAACTCTTCCTTAGCATTATAATAAGTCCTGAGTATGATACTTCTAGTGCACAGATTTCTATAATTAGGCATTACTTATAATAAGAAGAAAACTTTCAGGTTAAAGTATTAATATCAGTGATGTTGAATGTTTTAACTATTCGTGTTTGCTACCATTTGATTCTCTACATAATCTCTGTGAAATAATCTGAAGAAATACTTCCTACAAAAAAACTATAGAAAAATTTTCAATAAACTTTAAGGTATTTTTAGAGTGTGATCATTTTCCTTCTTATCTATAATCCTTCTGTTACAGTTTGATGTTCTATTCTGGATTTTCTTTGCATTTGATGACAGACATCACTCAGTAGGAATGTTTATTTTTACAATTAAGATCAATTTTATATAATTAGAAATACAATAGACAGAAGACTGTTGATAGTTCCTTGTAATATTTCCTCCAATATTAAAATTTTCCATCTTAAAGCTAAGCTTTTTAAAAAATATTGTGTCAAAGATGCTCTAAGGGAAGGTTAAACATTCATCCTCAAGCATATACAGTCAAACCAGTGCAGTGGTGCTGCCTGAAAGATGTAGAAACAGATTTAGATACCTAAAAAAAAAAGACTATGTACAGTTACCTTAAAGTTGTGTAGTCCAGTCTATGTATAAAGCTGTGAATTGCCATCACCCATGCTGAGTGGCCTTTAATGGTGAGGCTTTTTTAGAGTCACTTCTGAATTTTCAGATAACTCCTCACTCATGTACTCTTGCACATTTACACCAATAAAATTCACTGATCTCTTTAACCTCAGCAAGCAGTAACTATGCACACCACTCTCCACTGAAGTATACTTCAGCCTAGGCAGCTGTAGGTTTCTTGACTCCAGCCTCAGGGCCCTGTTCACATATGCTGTCCAGTCCACTCACTGTTTTTCTCACTGACTACATGAAGCCAATGACAAATCTGATGCACCTTGGGTGATTTATTTCAAGAATCCAGATATAGATGCCTATCAATTATATAATACACTTTTTATGTCTGATCTAGTTTCTGAGGCACAAATTATTGATGCTGATTTGAGAGAATGTAGAGAGTTAAATGATTTTACTATTTTTTTCATACCAGAGAGGCTATAAAGGACAAATCTGGACCTCACAAGGGAATCTATCCCTATACTTTCCAAAAATAAAGTCCCATTTTAAATGAATTCTGAATCTCTACTCCAGAGGAACATGGTCTTGGCTATGTGTAAATGTATTTTGATCAGCTTCCTAAAAGTTTTACTATTAATGCTACTTGATTGAAATGGTCAACTGGAAATGTTATAATGGAACAAAGGCGTCCTTTGATTATCAAGCCATGTAGTAGTACCTTAGAATTTAATCAAGACAAATGTATTTAAAATTATTTTAAGACTAGCTCATTGGTTCTTAAGCTGAAGGTTAGTGACTATCTTTACTTCAACCTGTAGTCAGTTTATTGTGTGGCATGAAAAGATACTTCTTTGAATCTCCCTGGGAAGAGCATCGCCCTAGAGGAGTGTTCTTCAATTTCAGTGCAATATTTTCACATTACTTATTTTAGAATGTAAGGTTACTATGGAACATATTATTTGGGTCTAAAATGTGATATTTTGTCATAATAGTGCAATTACATGAATCATAGAAAATAGTGAAATCAACTAAGTAGAAAAATAAGTGTTATATACTAAAATCCATAATAAATTATTACCTTTAAAATAATGATAATAAAAAATAACTCTTCCAAAGAACTAATGAAGCCTTTTCATTTCCATTATAGTCATATTACTAGTTGAAAGTTTCTGTTGGCATTTGGGAATTGAAATGAATAAGTCAAGTGGAGCAGCACTTAGCAGAATATGGATGGCCAGTGTCCAAAAGAATAGAGGAAGAGATGGAGCTTCTGCTTGCTCGTTATTTTTAATGGAGTAGCTGAGTGACAGAATTGCACATTTTCAAGTAACACAAATGCTGCCCTATCACTCATTGACCTCAATTCAAACGGGCCATAGAGAAGCTCATTTTCAGAGACGATGTTGATTATTTCATTAAGTATACTCAATGCCTATTAGTTTAGACACAACTGATTCCTAAGGATGTATTGCTTAGCTTTCTGACAGTACCCATTTTCTTACTAGTTAGGTGCATCTGTTATGTGAGTGTTCATTCAGCCATTTTTTCTTTAATCAGGATAAATCAATATCACTGAGTCAGTGACTGAATAAGATTATAGTGCTGTGTGTTCCAAGTACCAGCCATGTGTCTACAAAAATAAGAAACAGCAGAGAGGTGGAAATGGATATATATCTTAAATAGCTAAGTAAATAAATTACAGGTGACTGGTAAATACCATGAGCTTGGAGCAGCACAATTTAATATAATAGGAATATGAGATCAATCATTTAAATTACTTTTTAGTTTTATTGGTTTCATTACCTTCAAGTTTAAGATATTTTTTGTACTTACAAGGTTGGAAATAATGTGATGTTAAACACTTGCACTTCTTGCTTTTGCTCTCAGAATAGCTATCTGTCAGACTGCTGCATTTGGTCTGTCTGCACTTTTATTCATTCTGAAAAATAATTGTAAGTTACTTTTTTTATATATATCACCATTGAGTTCTTTAGGACACATCCCATTAAAATATAAAGAACTCTGATAATTTCTAAATAATTTAGCATGCGATGGTTTCTTAAAATGGTCAACCTAACACAAACTCACATAAAATTGAAGAGAGTATAAATGAAGTATTATTTACACTGGGCTGGCCTGTGAGCTTGTCATGGGAAGATTCTCTTCTTAATTCAGTTGCTTTGAGATGGCTCAGATTACTCTGGGGCATCTCTTTTCCCCAGAACAAGGCTTCTGAACTTTCATGAAATGGAATATTTGAGCAAACAAGCATGAAAACTGTTTGCATTTTTTCTGCTGTCCCCTGTAAATATGTGACTAGGTGCATGATGTTCATGGCTTTATATCTTGACTGTGGTAGAGTTGCAGAAATTGTGATTTTAATTATCCTCCCCCTTTTTAACCTGAGCTGCTTTATTCTAGATATTTTCACAAAAACAAGAATGAAACCAGCACGTGAAATTCTTTTGTGAAGTTTTCTATATCACTGAAAATATTTAAGAGACAAAACTACTTGTTTTACAAAAGTTATAATTTCTAACTATATCAATAAACATTTATGACATTGTAACACTAAGGAGTTTATAAAGAAGAACCTAAAGTTTAAGACTATCAAGGAAAACATATAATGAATAAACAAACTATGATATATTCCATATTTACCACCTGTGTTGATATTAGAATGAAGATTCACATAATATATATTGCAAAGATATCTTACATACCACCATTCTGTAGAGCAAATTATTGTCTGGTGTATTTTTTTATTGCAATTGTATTCATTTGGTTAAGATGATACCAATATTTAACTCCACATTGACTACACATTTTTTCAAATGATAATTTATGTTGTAGATATTATTCAGAGCATTAAATTAACACTCTCAAATTTATTCACAAAAAAACAACCATCATTTTGTTCTTTATAAGTGATCATTTATAAATAAATTAAAGTATAGTTCTCTTTGTTGCTTCCTGAGAACCTTTTTAGGAACCCTGTGTCCAATTCTCTATTTTTCACTCCCTGAGAAATCATGAAATTTCAGTTGTGATTTATACTAATATATATCAGAGCATTGTATCCTCAGATTTTGTATTTAACTTGGTGTACCTAGAAGTCATGAAAGTAGAAAAGTGCCATTGGTGTGGGGAGTGTCAAGGGGAGAATATACAGCACAATACAGAACATATGAAAACTGAATGATAGACTAGTAGGGATGGGATATTTAAGTTGAAATGAGACAGGGAGTTGAATAAATTGAGTGTATAGTAAAAGAAGATTAACAGAATAAAAATGAGTGAAATGTCATTTGGAGACATATATTTTGTAATTCAAATAAAGAAATAGAACAATAATAAAATATCCAGTCTGAATGAAGTTTATTCTAAATGTCTGGGGTGATGAATAATCCAGTCCCAGGTGTTGATAAAATATAGTAAGCCAAAATATTAGTGTTTAGCCAGCACTATAGCCTCTGAAACAACACCTTCCGCATTTCTCATAGATGCCCACCACAGCTAGTTGATAAAACAATAGTTTTGAAGATAGCATAACCCAGATATCAACTTATAGAGAAATTAATCTGGAACTGAACTGGGCAAATCCTCCTTGCTCTGCTTTTTAGCTGTCACGGTGGGTGATGACAAGTGCTACTTAGAAACTGAATGAAAAAGGAGTCAGAAGTCACCTCTAGATCTTCAGTGTAAATCAAATAATAACCTATCAGACAAAGCGTGCTCCATGGTACAACAGTGGCATAGTAGTTAGAGGGGGATAGCAATGAGTAATCTTATTAGTAATAAGATAAGAGGTTTGCTCCACAAGAGGGAGTTTGTGATTTGCAGTACAAGTTGGGCAAACCCCCAGTGTAGACGGAGTTTTACTTTCAAGGCGCCAGTCCAAAATTAATATTTATTAGAATATAAATTAACACTCACAATATTAGTAACAGCTTATGGTGGCACCTGAACAAGGACTGGCATATCCAAGCGATGGACGAGCGATGGAAGCACGAAGGAAGGATGATGGATTCCAATTCTGTCTGTCCAGCAGCCAGCAGCCAGGAACCAGAAAGAGAGCTCCTCGTGTCCCAGCAGCCACTTATCAATGGGGTTGGCCACACCCCCTCCAGGGTCCTGGAAGTGTCTTATGACCTTATCAGCTGACACCTTAATCCCACCACATCTCCCCCTTTTGTCTAAATAAAAAGGTTCTAAACTAAGACTATGTACAATAGGAATTATTATGAGTTAGTAACCGTAAATACCTATTCTTCAACCCCTTCAAGACCTGAGAAGGAAGATATATCACTTGAAAGTCAGAAGTATATGGAAGTAGTGGCTTCCAAAATTTGGGAGAGGACAGCAACACAGCTACCTGGACAATCACCTCTGGTTTTGTGTGCTGTTGGAGCATCTATCATATTGGCTACAGGCCTATGGTATCTGATAGGTCTTCTCACAAGCAGGGCAATTTTGGAGGGACTGTCTTATCCTGTCCAGGCAGGTTTCATCAGTCTCTATCCATCAACTTGTTCCTCCAGCTTGGACACCATGTGTGTACTGTCAATAATCAAGGTAAGGACAGTTCCTTACTCAACCGGCCATTCTCTGCCAAAAGGACCAACTCCAATGGAGTATCCTCGATGCTCATACCATCTCGGGAAAGGAGCAGTGATGTGGCCTACTGCTTTGGGTGAGAGTGATGGAGGCTGCCTGCACTGCGCGTCCTGCCTGCCCTGCGCACGCACATGCCTGCCCATCACACAGGCCTCCAGCGTCTGTCCAGGCCCAGCCTATCTGGACCAGTTAGATGGATCTGGCCCAATTCTCCAGTTCCTTCATGTCGTCCTCTTCCTCTTCCTTCTTCTTGACAGGTTTGGATGGTAGGGCTACAGAGGGGACATTTAGTAGTAGAACTGTTTCAGGCCCACTGATCTCCAGCAAGTTTTTGTCTAGCTCCTCCTGTTCAAGCTCCTCCAACTCCGCCAAGAGCTGGTCCTCGTCAAACTCTTCCCCAAAGACTACAGGTTTGGAAATAGCTGTGGAGATCTCCTCTGCAAGTTCTTGCTGGTCAGCAATGTCCTGTATTAACTCATCCACTTTATCAATATCCATGTTTCCATGTTGTTGTGGGCAGCCTTCATGGCCTTAGCCGCATAGCCCATGTTCTTGAGCACTTCTGTGTTGGTGTGCCCCACGTTGGGCGCCAGATGTAGATGGAGTTTTACTTTCAAGGCACCAGTCCAAAATTAATATTTATTAGAATATAAATTAACACTCACAATATTAGTAACAGCTTATGGTGGCACCTGAACAAGGACTGGCATATCCAAGCAATGGACGAGCAATGGAAGCGCGATGGAAGGATGATGGATTCTGATTCTGTCTGTCCAGCAACCAGCAGCCAGGAACCAGGAAGAAAGCTCCTCGTGTCCCAGCAGCCACTTATCAATGGGGTTGGCCACACCCCCTCCAGGTTGGCCACACCCCCTCCAGGGTCCTGGAAGTGTCTTATGACCTTATCAGCTGACACCTTAATCCCGCCACACCCCAGGATGAGAATGTTTTAGTGGAAGCCATTGTTTTTATTAGATAAAGTGTCATGGTACCAAGCTATCCTTTGTATGCCTCTGTTTATATCCAAAGACATTTATTTCTCTCTATAGTAAAGGGTTCAACTGACATTCAGAAGGGACTTTTACACTCTCCCATTCAAAACACAAGGAAAAGAAGATTGAAATTTTCAGAATAAATATTTTCAATAAATGTAAACAAAATTTGATATTATATAATAAGTAAATTTAATTAAGATTAAATTTAATGTTGAAGAATGAGGAAAAAGTAGGTAAATAAATGACAATGACAGGTGGGACAGAACTTTAAAATTTTATAGGCCATTTATTTTCAACAAATATCCTAATGTTAAAAATACATTATATAATTTCTACTGTACTATACATATATTTAGAAATTTGTTTGAAGTGTTTCATATTAATTAATGGAAATCTAAGTAGTGCCAAGAAATGACTTGGTATAAATGCAAACTAGTTCTTTATGCTTAAAATAATACTGTGTTTCATAAAAGTAGGCAAAGGTCATTAAAATCAAGTTCATTTTTAATAAAGTCATGGAGAGATGAAGAAGAATACTAAGAGTCTAAATTTTTGCCATAATTTAGCATAGTTTTATATGACCAATACATTTAATAAAATTACTCATATATTCATTATTTTTAGACCATACACAAATAACAAATAAATGAGCAGTATTTAAAGCTAATATACAAATATATAACCTAAAACCCCTTTTAGCATCTATGTCATCAAAATAAGAAAAAATATTTTATTATATTGGCTCTCGAAGATATCTAACATATTAATAATATATTACTAATTCATTAAGGGAGAACACATATTAAAACCAACCAAATTATGGCAGAGTTATTTAGTTTTCTCTAAGATGTGTGAAAATAGGTATATGATATGTCAGCTGAAAAAGGTGTTACATCACAAAGAGAACTGAGAATACAGAGCATTTTATTTCTTCAAAATATTTCAACTGAAAAATTATTGCAGCAATTTATCTAAAACAAAGAACTATTCTGATAAATACAATGCACATTTTTATCTGTTCAGAAACCTGTTTAAAAGAATGCTCAAGTAACAATTAGAAAAGAAAATAAATCATCTTTTGTATTCAAGGGATACATTATTCACCAGCTGCCTTTGATCAGCTGGCTCTGCCATTAATAACAATGCACTTTAACATTTACCCCATGACACCACACCATTAATTTTTAATTTATAATTACTATAAACATTTATTTTCCATTGTGAAAACCAATTGAAATAGCACTTGCTCCAAATCATGCATTTGTTCTCACCTACAACTATATTAATCAAATTTCCACTAGTTACTAATAGATTTGGGAAAGTGTTAGCCAATCTATTTACTGTTTTCTGATTTCGTAAAGAAGAATTATGTGAGCATGCATTTTTCACAGATTTAAATAAAAATACAGTCTAGATACCTTTGGGAAATTCTATTTGAATTCTCTCTATCATTTTGCCCTTCTTACCTCCTCTGCTGAGTACATACCAATTTGCGTTTTATTGTTAATATAAATATTTATTTTTAGGTAATCTAAAGCAAAAGCTGAGATATTTGCGCTTCTGTGTGACAGGTGAATCATGAAGAAAAATGACCCTTATGAGTATCACACGTGACAAAAAGCAAGTACTCTTTCAGCTTCTAGCATTCTATTGACTATGTGACATTTACAATAGTTACTGGATAAACCCAGTTGAAATAGTTTGTATTTCACAGTAAAAGATGGCACACAAGAAACCCACATCTCTCCTTTTCTTCTTTCTCACTTCCAAAATAATTCAAATACATATTTTGGGGAATTTTAAAATTGTTTTGTTGTATCTGATGTTAAAATCTGCAAATAAATTCATTCTCAAGATATGTTTGTTGAAACACTAGAGCTCTTTTATAAGATTCTGAAATTTAAACCAGAAAATTATTGTTGATGGATTGGGAGCTGCACATTCTTGACATTTATTCCCAGATAACATTGGAATGGTAGGCAAACAACCCAGCCCATTCTGTTTTACATATCAATACAGAAAAATAAGCAGAACTTTAAAAGACAAATGAAAATAAAAACACCATGTGTTAAACTGTTTGTCCTATGAGCTGGAAAATCAACCATATACAGCTCTAATGTTCAATTCTGAAGGTTCAGTGTGTATCTAGTCTCACAGGATAACTGATTGAAGCTATTTTGCATATTCCTTGTATGAAAACATATACCGTATTATTATAATTCATCAGTTATTTTAAAAGTTATTTTAAAAACCTAAGTGGTAAAATCTTCATTTATTGGAAGATTAAGTGATCAAGTAGAAGCCTTGGAACTACATACTTTATACCGAGAATTATGGAAAATCATGAAAAAAATGACATCTCTAATGAAAAACACAGAGAACAGTTATAGTATCATAACTTAAATGGTGTAGAAGTGGCTTACTCAATTTTGTTTCTTCATGATTTATTACTTTATTTCCTCACAAATCACATGGCCAGACTCACAAAAGATTGCCTATCCATTAGTATGTCTTCTGGGAATGCACAAACCTTTAAAAAGATTGCAAAATCAACTTAAAATTTTTTAATACTATCAGAGGCAGAGATAGGAGGGTTCTGGGGAATGCTGGTAATTTGATCTACTCAAGTCACAAAGTTCTAGTTTTATTAAATTATGTCTTAAAAAATAAGCTTGAGAATCATGGCAGAAGATATCCATTATCTTAACCTAATCTATACATGCACATTCACAAATGTGCATATGCAAATACACACACTCAAATATATAGTGTGTGTGAGATAGAAAAAAAAAGCATTTAAAATCACAGTGCGGTAACACTTTGCCTTTGTGACAATAATTACTATTATATAAAAGAACAACAACAAAAATGTTAAATAAATGTTATCAAAAATTGGTTAAAATAAAGTAATATGCACTATATTAAAAAATATAAAAAAGATCACAACCCTAATTATTTGCTGTGATAATCACAATAGACAATTTTTAATATATTAAATGTAAAATTAAGCATTCATGTGGTAATATATATTTAAAAATATTCAGACTGTTAGAGGGCAAAATCACAAACTATTTTATTAAATATTCTATATATCATTGCACATTCACTATTTTCTTCTGTGCATATACACAAAGATATTGAAATTTATATGTTTCATTTTAGTCTTGTAAGGATTCTTTACATTCATTATTTTTATCAAGTTTATTATCATTTTGAAACTTTCTGCTTGTATTCAATGTATCTTGTTTGTATCCACCTTCTCTTCTGACTACAACTTTTCCATAATTTTCCAATTACTCTCTCCCAAACTTCCTTTAATCTTTTAAACTTTAAGTATTTACTTACTTATGAGGGCACTAAGTGATAGTGAGGCTACATTCATGAGGACATAAGTAGCATACCAGTAGCAACACTTCTTGAAAAAAGTGAATGTCCCCTTTCTGTAGCCATCAATTGCCAATATCTAATCAGATAGTAGTAGTGTCTTGAAATCTTTTCAATTTCATTTATTTTTTTGAGACAGGGTTTCTGAGTGTAGCCCCTGCTCTCTAGAATTCACACTTTAGACTAGACTAATCTCAAACTCATAGATCTACCTGTCTCTGCAACCACCCAGTTAAAGGCAACAGCAACTGGTATTCCCAGATAGTATCTCATCCAAGTACACATTAGTCCAAACCCTGATTAGCCTCTGAGATCAGACAAGATCTGATATATTAAGAGTCTTATGGTGATAGTCCCACTGTGAAATTTTTAACTGACTTGATCTTGTGCAGATCTTATACATAACTACAGCAGCTGTGAACTCATGTGTGCAACAGGTATGTCGTATGCAAAAGACACTATTTCAAAGTGTTCCTCTCATTTTCTGGCTATTCTACTCTTTCTACCTCCTTTTTCAGGATGTTCCCAAAGTTTGTGGGAAAAGGTGGGAGTTGATATAATTGTCCCATTTGCAACTGAGAATTCCCAGTTATTTTCTTTGAGCACTTTTAATAGTAATGGGTTGTTTTTTTGTTTTTTTTTTTCTTTACATTTACCACTACACACTGCTTTTTTGGTCAATATTGGGATCATCACAAATATATGAATATAAAGAAATAATAAAAGGGAGTTATACAACATGGTGATTAACTAAACATGTCAATAGGTTATGCCTAGGAACTATGAACTCTCCCCATTTATGTTTTTGACCATGTTTACAATGCTAGATATGAATTATCTAGCTTAACTAATTACCTTCTTTTTTTTGTAGCTTCATTGTCCAGCACTGGGTAAAACCATTTCTGTCTTATCTAGCATACAAATGTGGACATGTATAAAAATTTTTATACTTTTTCATTGGTTCACCTCTTGGACTTCACATTTAACCCCCCATCTCCACCTCCTTTAAATATTTTCCTCCACGTAGCCTCCCTCACTCTTTCATATCACGTGTATTTTACTATACTATCTGTTGTGATCTTAAAAAGACTGTCTCACATTGGCTCATGTGTCACCAGGGAGTGAAACTGTTTAATAGGATTAGAAGGATTTGATGCATGGTTTTATGAATGACAAGTGTAGCTTTGTTGCAGGAAGTATTTGAGTTGGTGGTATGGGATTAAAAGTTTCAATAGCCTTGCCAAATTTATAGTCTATCATCTATCTATCTATCTATCTATCTATCTATCTATCTATCTATCTATCTATCTATCTAACTGTCCACAGCTTACATTCAGTATGTAAATCTTTCAAATACTTCTCCAGCACCTACTGGGCCTGCATTCCACCATGTTCCCTGCCATGACATAATGGAGCAGACTCTGAAACTGTAAGCTAGCCCCCAATTAAATTACTTTATTTATAGTTGCACTGGTCCCCGTATCTCTTTATAGCAATGGAACTATTGTTATGATACTAAATTTGCATGTTTTTGCATTTGAATTTCAGAATCACAGGTTCCCAAGTATTGTTATAAATCTCTCATTCTGTTTAAGCTTTTATGTTATTCCTCATATACCCATTCCTATTACTCTACTATCTTCTTGAACCTTTCTGACTCTATTATGGTCCTCTCTACTTTCATGGCACTTATATTTTACTACATCTCTCTTTAAAATGCAACACCCATGTCAATGGCATATTTTTTAGTTTCCTGTCTTCATGTCACTCACAGTACTGAAGATAAACCCACTTATGTAAAGATAATTATAGTACTTATCTTTTGGGGTCAGGATAACTCAACTTATTATATATTTTTTTCATTTCTACTCATTTACTTGCATATTTCATGATTTGAATTTATTTACAAATGTTAGTAATATATTATATAAATGTACCTCATTTTCATTATCCATTCATACTTGATATACATCTAGGTTGATTCCATTCTCTTCCTTTTTGAATAGATTCTTGCATTTGTTCCAAGCACTCAATTTCTTTGTTATTGTTTACCATTTCTATAAACCTTTCAGAATTCTGATTTATTAACAAGCCAATATTTTTCTCTACTTTCCTATCACTTCACATAATATCTAGCTTAAGTCCATCACTTAGGCGATACTTTGTGCCTTAGAGCAAAACTTATTGCAGCAGCATACACACACACACACACTCACATGCAGATATATGTGTTTGTATTTTGTTACAATTCATATTTTTATTTCATTTTACTTTTAAGAATTTGAAAAGAAAATAATTCTGGGTGGGTATCTTTCCTGCACATAGAAAGTACACAAATAATTTCATCTTTTCAGATGTGATGGCTTACAAGCTAGTGATGATATTCTTTGCATTTTCATTTTACTGAAATTATCTTTTCATGTTGTCAGATAATAATCATAGATGCATTTCTATGGAACTAAGATCATATAATTTGTTAGTTTTTTTTAAACTTTGATTCCTTATTTGAGAAACTTGTTAAAATAATTTAAAGCAAAATAGAAAAATGATCTCCTTTAATTTAACTTGCATTTTTAATATCTCTGATCTAAGTCCCTAAAGTCTTTCCTTAACAAAATATTATATAATAACTCGACCTCAGTAGCACTTATTGAACTTTTCTATCAAGCAAAAGAGCAAAAATAACAACAAAAGCACCAAATTATTCTTGAGATTGGAGATTTTTGGCTCACAATGATGACTTAAGAATTTAAGAGCAGTGGCTGCTTTTCCAAAAAACTGGGGTCTAGTTACCAGCCCTAATTGATAGTTAACAACCACCTGTAATTCCTATTTCAGACGTCTGATACCCACCTCCGGTCTCCACAGGCACTACATGCATATGTTACCCTTAAATACATTATAAAAATACAAGTAAAATAAACAACTCATAAAAACAAACAAAGAATTTAAAAGTAAACCAAAAATTATAAATTTATTAAGGATATGTCTATTTGCAGCTGGGTTTCAACATCCTTTACTATTATCGACTTAAACTATATTCAGTTAAGAGTTTTAGTAGTAATTAGTTGTATAACTGAAGAATCAAAGTTATAAATAGGTTACATGTTGTAAATATTCTTAGAAATATTAAAAAACCTGAAAAGTAGCATTAGAGTAGGAGCCAATTAATAGTGTATGAATTTTATGCTATCTTTTAGTTGAGGCCGGTGTGTAAAGATTGTGTAAGAAGAAAGACCACATGCATAAATACTTGGCAGAGAAAAAGGAAAGAAAAATTGAGTGGAAATTTATAGAAACATCTCATAGTTTATATTATCTACCCCGAGTAGGAGGAATAATTTATAACAAATACTATAGGACAAACTATGTGGAATATTCACAAAGTGGATGTGCTTTTGTCTTTGTCAAAAGGTCCCATGTTTAGTTCCAAATCAAGGAATCACTGAATTTCTTCTATTTAATGTTCACTCATCCAGTGTTGATTAAATGTCATCCTGAACAATGTAAAAGGGTGTGATGACATAAAAAATATTAAATGTAAAGGGAGAAATCCAAAAATATTCAAGAAATAAAGGCATCATTAATTAATTAAACCTAATATTTAATTTGAGCTCAAGAAATCAATTGTCTTTACTTCAGGTGATTGTATCTATATGAAAACAAGGAAACATCTATGTGAACGATATGGTACAAAGCTGTGCTTCACTCATATTTGCTGGGATAGGGTAAGTGTTAGCAACAAAAATTGATCTATCCAGACAGACAGCAGCAAGTTGCTTAGAAGCTATGAATGATTAAGAGTTTGAATTTCTAAGTGTAAAACTACAAATAATAACAGAACCCACTATCTCTCCATACCAAGATACCTGTCAATTATCAAGTGTCAATTTATCTTTCACAGAAATAATGAAGGTATCTTCATTTAATGAAAACTTTTAGTCATTAAATATAGTTTACAAAAAGAAAGGCCATGAAGATTCCTCAGTGATTATTTTAAAGTCATTTAAAGTCAATGAGCTCCCTATAATTTGGGTCAGTCATTTCTGTGGGTCTCCATCTCATGATTCTGATTCCTTTACTCATATACTCCCCCACCCCTCTCTCTCCTTCCCTGTGTCTTTCTCTCTCTTCAGCTGGACTGGGAGCTCAACATGGTGCTTAGCTATGATTCTCTGCTTCTGCCTCTATCCATTGTTGGATGAAGGCTCTATAATGACAGTTAGTATGGTCATTGATTTGATTATAGGGGAAGTCCTCTTTAGGCACTCTCTCTACTATTGCTTCGAGTCCTATACAGGGACATCTTGTAGGTTCTTGGAAGTTTCCTTTGCGCCAGGTTTTTTATACCCTCCAAAGGTAGATGACTGTCAAATGTCATGGGCAATTTTTGCAGCCTCTTGCAGTAGGATCAGAGTATGTTCCTGGTGCAAAACTGGAATCTTGGAGCCTATTCTCTGCAGAGAAGCATCTAATTCAACCTTAATACTGAGATGAGTGACTTGGACCTATTTCAACTAGATATGCCAGACTGAATTGACCCACCTTGGGATGCCTTGCCCTCCTTGGTAAATGGATGGGGGGATGGGGTTGAGGGCAGGAACTTGGATGAGAGAAGGAAGGGGAAACAGGGGTAGTTATAGAAAAGAAAACTTTAAACATAAAAAAAAAAGTAGAGAAAAAAATTCCAGTAACTACTAAATTACTGAGAATTTTATGTTAGTTCTAGGACCCAATCTTAGATTCTTATTAAAGAATGCCCTGTCGCTAATTTGCATCTCTAACAAAGAACAATAAATTAATACAAAATCTTTTTCTAAAAACTATTTTTATATTTCCAAATTAAGAGCATAAAATTGGTGCCACAGAATCAATACTTTTTTTAGCATTTATATTATATTGTTCTGATATTCTGAATGGAAGAAAGGACTGAAGGTGTTCTAACTGGCAATACTGTAACATTCTCATAAAAGGGGAGACATGATGTAGTGTGATAAGATGTTTACCTTAAAATGTATAAGTTGTTTTTGTAAAAAAAATAAAAATCTCAAAATAAACATGCAAAATAAAACAAACACAAACATTGATTATGCTGAGAGAGGGTTGTGCTGCTGTATTTGATTACAAACAGAAATGAGCAGATATTTGTCAATTTGGTTAAGTAGAGAACATTATACTCAGGAAGTATATTCAAGTTTTTTCAGCCATAGAATTCTAACAAATTAATATTCTATTGTGTTGTGCCGTATATGTATAATGTCTATAAATTAAGTTAATTCATTGGCCTTGTTAAATTCTTCTACACTGATATGTATTTCTTGTTTGTTTTACAGTATTTCTAGAATTTGGGTGAGCTATGGATACATTTATCAGAATTAAATAAACAGTTCATTTTTACACCACTTGAGATAATAATTTTCACTGTGTGTTTACTGTAATTTCTAAGAGAACTCTGAAAAGCACATATAAATAATTATTTTGGAATGAAAAAAAAACTGAAAGATGTTTGTAACTGCTGACAAGGGGAAAAATAAAATTTATTTTGGTTTTATACCTGTTGAAAGAGAGTACTTGCAAATATAATACATAACTTAAACATATTTGAAAGTTTATTCTCATGTATAAGGGCAATATTATTTTGTGTTTAGACTTTTGCTTATGAGAAATACAATCACAGAGAACAGTAAACACTCAAAAGATATAAGACAAGACGAAATTTCTATGAAAGGCTTAGGAAATGTTATAAAGCTTTAGGAGATATAATAAAGACTGTAATATCCCTGAATATCTGTTTCACTGTTTTAAAATATTAAAAACATATTATATGCAATAATAGACAAAAAAAATTGACAAAGAATTTAGCCATGTTTTAATAATATAGGATATAAAACTTTATCCCAGAAGGAATAAATAAATATATTTATGTATGAAACTCTATAGTTCATATTGTAATTCATAGTAATTATCTCTGGCATCTTATTGATACTTCATATATCAACAATGAATAAAGTATTGGCATCAGTATCAGATAATATTCTAACTAAAGGCAAGAACCGAATGTTTTTCTCTTCACAATTGTATCCTGTGTGCTAGGTCAGCATCGGAAAATTTGATCATTTGATATGAATTATGTGAAGATTATTCTTTTGCTCTACTTCTCCAGGACTCAAATGAATAATATTTTGTCCCATGTTGCACAGAATTATAAGCCAGGAAGTAAGAGACTGCAGACTTCTTGCACAAAAGTCTTTCCCAGTTCAAATGCATGATATCCATGAGTTGTCATAGTGTCCTGTACCAGACTCCCAGTAACATGTTGTACCTTAGAATTTCATTTAATATGCGTTGAAGTTCATACTAAACTTCCTATAACTTCTATCTCACCTTTCCTCTTACCAAAGTTTCTGAGTTCTGTGAGGGAGGAGATATTAGCGCATATGTAATTTGCATTTTCTTTCCTCCAATATTTTACCCCTAATATTGAGAAACATTCCACTCATTCTCATAGTCTTCATCTCCATACTTTCTCATTCCTCCTGACTCTTCCCAGTGTACAGTGTTACCATGCTCCTTTCATTATAAATTTTCTCTTCCATTGTCTGATGCCACATGTGCTACTTTTGTGGATTGTACTATATTCAATAGTATCTCAGACATTTTGACATACCTGCAAAAACACATGTAGGACCACATTCATCAAGGAGTTATGTTGCAGAGAAGACAACTCTGGGATCCCCAACAAGAGTACCATACCTTTGATAGTTTGGCTTCTCACCCATATCAGCAAAAATATAAGTATTACTGAAACAAGAAGACATAGAATTACATACTACATGAAAAGTGTAGCCATTCCAGAATTCTGTGTATGTTTCACACATGGCATATGTTTAGTGGCATATTTCATCACTGAAGAGTGCTGAACTTGTCTTAATGGTTGTTTCTATTGATGCAAAAAAGACATCATTCCCAATAGCAAGTTGAGTGGGAAATTTTTTATTTTAGCTTATACTTCCACATTACAGTTCATCTTTGAATGAAATCGGGTCAAGTCTTAGCAAAAAGGAAGCAAAGCAAAATCCACTTAGGATCAGTACTCATGTGCTGTTCCTCAGAGTTTGCTCATCCAGCTTTCTTAAATCAGGACTGTTTAACCAGGAGTGGCCCCACCCACAATAGGCTGGACCCTCTCAAATTAATTAGTAACTAATAAACCGTACTACAGACATGCTTAGGAGGCAAAGAGAGTCTCCATTCTCACATCATTCTAGCTTGTGTCGAATTGACATACAATTAGACAGGATGGAAAAATTTTTCACACATTTGCTTATTCTGGTTCTGTCATGTTCCATATTCTGATACCAAAAGTTGTGTCAACCACTTTCTCCAACATAAAAAAAGTATTTACATCTTTACATCAGTTAGGGCACCAGACAAGCACAGCAATATAACAATAAAATCTGTAGCTATCACAGTGCACAGCAGATTTTAAATACTGTTACTTACAAGAGCATGGACACTTTACAAGTTGCTTCACGGCTTGATAAAATTTTACTAACAGTAACAATGAATTGCCTGTGCATCCTGGAGGAGGGGAGAGAAGACTTGGGCCCCTCCACAGTAAATAGAATTAACTTTCAGTATATGCCTGAGGAGTTTCTGTACATTCTGACCCATCATCTCCCTAACATTGGGATGCTAACTACCCCACTCCTTTGCTCCTTTGTTAATCACCTGCTTTTTCCCACAGGTGTTGAAACCTAAAAGCCACACCCATCTTGTGCACTCTGTTCCATGTTTCATGACATTCACATAAGATCAGACCTTGATTTTTTTTTTTTAAAAAAAAAAAACCTCTCATCTAAAGGGAGTTTATTTAAAAATAAACAGTAAGTAGTAGACATGAATAACTAAGCTAAATGGAATAGGAAAGGAAGAAAGAAGATTAGGGAATCCCATGAAGTTCATAATAGTTTTGGTTGGTCTTTGCAGTAATGGGTGTTTATTTTTATTGGTAATATCTAAGTAATCTTCTACAATACATTTCAAAGTCACCTGATAATAAAAGTTTCACCCACTGATCTTGATGCTTAAGAGCTACAGTATTGCCATGGAGTGTGTAAGATCAATGCAGAAAATGGAAAGCAGAACTGTGAAGTTTCAGAGAAGTAAAGGCATTATATTGGTTCTTAGAGTGATAGATTAAATTAAAAATCAGTGGTTCTCTTCGCAGAGGCTGAAGAAGCTGGTGTGACTAACAGAGCACCATTGAAGTGAGACCTAGGCTTTACTATGACAGTTGATGCTGACTACTGTTAGCTGAGAAATTAGAAATAATGAAGAAACAACCAACATCACAGATGTGAAATTTTCTGGAAAGTGTTTTTGCAGAGTAAGCATAAAGAGGCTATAGTTCCAATAAAACTAAGGCTATAGCTCATGCTAAGGCTGAATTGAGTAATGTGCAGTGTTCTTTCAGAAAGTACAGGTTTTAAAGGCATGGAGGCCACTGGTGAAGGTGCTGCCCCACTTGTAGTGGAAGACCCTGAACTGAAGAGGTAATGGGGGGAAAAAGTGAATTTTGGTACCATGTATTCAAATCAGAGTCCCTGAATTGTCCCATGGAGAAGCTCAATTGCCTTATTACCCTTCAACCCCAGTGTTGCATCAAGGGTCCCAGGATATTCAAAATGCTAGAGATCATTACAAAAGACAATAGAATTGTGGAACAAAGCCAGCCTAAGCTTACTAGGCAAGCTGAGTGTTCTGTAGAAGACAGACACAGAAAGGTGGAACTGCCCTGATCCTTTGAATTTCAGAGGATCTTTAATGGTTCCCATAAGAACTTTCTTACAATGATGTTCTTGTTTTGTTTTGACTGCGGGTGTTTTCACCTTCTTCTCTCTTGAAATAAGAAAGCCTGAACTGTTTTCTGATTTTATAGGAGCCTAGGGTTGAAAAACTTTGACTGTTTTAGAGATATTTTGAACTTTGAAAAAGAAAGAGATCTTGCTGATTATAGAGAGACGAAGCTTTTACATTATTTTGATTTTTAGAGACTGTGAGACATTTAAATGTTAAAGTGTTTTATATTTACATTGCCATGGCATCGTCTTGACATCTTAGGCACAACAAAAAATATAAAGTTAAGGTTTGATAGTTATGTGTTTGTGTGTCATGTTGAAATGGACCAATGGCTCCACTGGTTTCAGTTATTTGTTGAGTTTATTATTGTTGTTTGTTTATCAACTGGAGACAAGTTAGAATGTTCTAGGAAAGGGAAACTCAACTGAGAAATATCCCCATCCAGAATGTGTGTAAGCAAGTCTGGAGAGTGTTTTTTGGGTCTATGATTCAAGTATGTGGGCCCAGTCTTTGTGTGGGAAATGGGTACCAGCCCAGAAAAAGTAGTCCTGAGTTGGATAACAAAGAAGGCTTAACCAGACACCAGAAAGTCAGCAAGCAGCATTCCTCCATGGCTACTCTTCCAGTTCCTAACTCAAGTTTCTGCCTTGACTTCCTACTAAATTGAAGTAGGACCTGAGAGTTTTAGGGTAAAGAAAATTTTGCTTCCCAATGTTTATCAAAACAATATAAACCCTAGACAATTAACTAAATGATTCTCTTAAGTGCATTTTTAAAATGCTTTGTCATTTTTTTATTATTATAAATTTATTTTAATTCAACATGATTTATTTGTAATTAAATATATTATGAAGATAAGTTTGGTTTTTTATATGTATTGTTACTTTTGATTATTAATATAATCATTCCCTAATTTAATGTTTATGTGTATATTAATTATGATATGGTTGATACATGGCTTATCATTGAGACTTGATTTTTTTAAAAAGTATTTGTTGTTGCTTATTTTAATTAAAATATAATTCTACCATTCCCTTTTCCCTTTCTTCCCTCTATGTCTCCCATGTCCTCTCCTGAAAAACACTCCCATTTCCTTGACTTATTTCCTGTCTTAATTCATGTCCTTTTTTCCTTTGTTATTGTGTTTGTGTGAAATATATATATGTAAATGTTTTTACTATGAGTATATAATACATATAGGTGTTTGAATATATATATAGCCGCTGATTCAATTCTGTGTTACTTATATTTATATAATTTAAGGCTGACTATGAGCATTTTGATAACCTATAAAGGGCTTATTCTTGTATGACTTATTTTCTATTTCTCAGTAATGACTAGTTTGTAGTTTTTTGTTTTCTAATGGGACCCCTTCTCTGTTCAGGTCTTGTTCAGGCAACAATACTCTTGCAGTATAATTTATATATTTATAGAGAAATTAAGTCAGCTACATGCAGGTGTATATTGGAGGGCTAGATATTGTGATATATCATAAAGTGATGTCATATAAAACTTCTGTAAGCCAGATGGTTCATTCACTTAGAAAATTATAATTGAGGAATAGTGAGTCTGAACAGCTTGTATAAGAAAGATATTGGCAAAAATTGAGATTCAGACTCTCAAGCTGAGATAATTTTCAGAGAGCATCATCAAATACCACCACCAACAAACAGATAATAAGCAAGTTAATAATTCAGTGTTCAGAAAGCAATTCGTTTCAATCTGCAAATGAGTTAGTTCATCAGAAACCAGAAACAACATGTTGACATAGAGCAAAAAACTGTTTTGTGACAAAACTTCAGGATGGTTGGGCATTTTAATGGACAGTCTCAGAAGCACAGAACTGAATAGTCAGGCTTTCACAGAATTCCCTTCCACCGAATAGAGTTTCAATAGGTTTTAAAAAAATCTTTCATTAAACTACCATATCAAGAAGCTAATACTCTTACTCAAGTATGTAATCATAATTTTAATAAATTGTTGAATGTATAGCTACTTTCATAATAGAATAATTCATATTTTTGAGATACTTATTTTACTTTCAGTAAAGTATTTTATTTAATTTGTACAGAACAAAAATTGTTATATGATATTTTTCCAGTTTTATAAATGAAAGAAAAAAATACATTTATCTTTGTGATGGAATTCATCCGAATTTAAACTATTAGGAAATGTTTGAAAAAAACACTTAAACACAGTAAATATTACTTAGAGCTTATGTGCGTATTTGTAGTTTACAGATCCTTATTTACAAATAAAATCAATCATAAGATGTTTTTATAGCAATAGTATAACAGAAAATATGTGAAATATTTTTCACATAATGAAGATATAGATTTTTATTCTCTCACATTTAAAACACAGCAGTTATATAATATAAATTACTCTAATATTATATGCGAGGTGTATTTAATATACTTCTACATTCTAAAGCCTACTTAGCAGTTTCTGAATTTTAACAATAGAAACTCAAAAAATAAATATTCTAGATTTAAGAGACTAATGAGTATAAAGACTCTGAATGTATTATTCTTTGTCAGTGTGCCAAAACGGAAGAACCCTCCCTAGGTGTAGCTGCCTGCCCAAAGCAGGCCATTTTCAGTCCATAGTGCATTTAGTTCAACAACTATGTATGCCAGATGCTGGGTGATAACTGTTAACATGATGAATATCCAGGACCTAAGAATTGTAAGAGACAATGGGTAGGAGAAGAGTTGTGAACCACTGACCTCTGAATGTCAGAAAACCATTGCATTCGTGAAATTACAGAGCTTGGATTCATGTATGACATCTATAAAAGACCAAGTCACTCAGCATTGATGAAGGATGACATTTGAGCCCCAGGTTATTTAACAATTTTAGTAGCTACCATGGGAAGGGATCTACTTTTATTAAGTTTTATAGATGCTGGTAAATTATCCAAACCTAGCAAATGCCTTATATCCACAAACATGCAAACAACCCTATTTAAACTCAGTGATTTATATGAAAATAAAAAGACATGAAAGCTAGACCACAATATATTTCTAAGAAGTGACATTCAGAGAGGTTGGAAGAGGGAGAGACAGGGGAATATGATCAAAGTGCAGATCAAAAATTAGATGAAATTAATAAAGAACACATAAACTATGAAATTAAGATAAAAACCAATATATAAGCACCATTGAGTTTTAGACATTGAATTCATTACCCACGCCATACTGGAGTAACAATTCTATACTACCAAAAAAGTGCTTTGAAACTTAAAATTATACGCAATACTTTTTTTATTTCATTACCTTTACATTTATTTTTGTAGCTTCTTAGCATGTTTCTAGATCTTGTCACCATGAGATAGCAGTACAGTTTGGTGTTTGATCAAAGTTGAATATACTTGTTATTGTTATAATTTTTTAAAAAGTAAATGTTTGTAATAATAACTTTCTGTCCTGGACTTCTCAGCCTAGATGAGGTTTGGACCAGCTCTCAGCCCTGCTGCTGCTTTGCCTCAAATAATGTTAATTTTATGTTTATTGACCTATGCATCAAACATATTGTTAGCTTTTTATATTAACTAATTTAATCTATTTTTATTAATCTGTTTAGTCATGTGGCTTGGTACCTTTTCTCAGTGTAGCATGGACATCTTCTTTCATCTGTGTCTGTTGGCATCTCTCCTGGTGTCTCTCTTTGCTCTTCCTATTTCCAGAGTTTTCTTAGTCTGGTAGCCCCACCCACACTTCCTGTCTGTATTCTGGCCAATCAGCTTTTTATTAAACCAGTAGGAGGGACAATTATTTACAAGGTACCAAAACATAATTCCACTACACAAAAGTAAAGAAGAAAGGGTTTCTTTGGGGCTACAGTTTCAGAAAAATATGAGTCTTTAACCATCACTATAAGGAGCATGGCAGCCTGAAAGTAAGTGAGGTATGGGAGCAGTAACAGAAAGCTCAGTTCCAGATTCAAAAAACAGGAAAAACGAAGTACAAATACTGGGGGGTGGTTGCAGGCATTTGAAGCCTCAAGTTCCAGGCCTAAGAAAACCTCATTCAACAAGACCACATTCCCTAATTCTTCCAAACAGTTCCAACAAATGGGGAGCAAGTTTGAATACATGAGGCTGACAGGTGCATTGTATTTCAAACAACCACAATAAGTAAAGCATCATACCTGGCTCAGATTAAGAACTACTACAAATTTCTGCAAGGTAAGTCCTAATTAAACAAATGTTTTTCTGCCTGAGCAGAAAATAAAGAACTACATCAGCTTTTTTTTTTTTTTTTCAACCTGGTAGTTTAGGACAAAGGTCAAAAGAATATTTTTTTTGTAAACATAGGTTTTGATTCTTTTATCATGAAGGAAACATATTTTTTTATGAGAAAAGCACTATTTATTATTTGATTGGTTTGGGAACTTGTATGAAATTATGTCCATTCCTCAGTCATTTATGTACAAATCTGTGGTCACTTTTATAATATGACAGAGAAAAAAATAATTTTAATGGCTCAAAACAATCAACTTGATGGTTGTTTTCATTTAATTAGCTTATTATTCTATTATAATATAATTTGGGCACAACTGTTTTTCTGTTCTGGTGGCAAAACCTAGAACTTTAGAGACAGTTGACAGAGTGAGTTAGATAAGACTAAGCAAACTTACTATAAGGGACAATAAGCAGATGATTTTGGTTCTGAGCACCCTAAAATCTGTTTCACAGACTACATTCACAGAAAATATGAAAGTAATTTATTCTAATATTTGTTAATAAATATTCCAAAGAAATTGTTACATACCAAATTACATTAACTATATTTGATTTGTAACCCTATAATCTTTTATTCCTTTAACTATTAAAACTCTACAAGCTGGAGCTAGAGAGCAGACTCTGGTTAAGTACACAGGCTGAGAACTTATTTCAATTCTCAGCATCTAGAGTGGGTCTGTAAACAGCGAAAGAAGGATGAATTAAATATTCCTATCTAGTTGTGAAACCTATGAACTAGGATAATAGCATGGCAGGATATAAGTGGCACTCACATGACTTCAACATACAGCAAATATCCATTTTGACTTATAGTTCTCTCAGTATGAAAAAAAGCATATCCAGTACTAGTGTTTAGCTAGGTTTTCACCATTAGTGAGTGTAATAGTGAGGTTTCTTGATCTTGGGCGTCCAGGGACCTGGACCCACAGACCTGCCGCACCAGACCCCTTAGCCGCCCAGCTGGCCGCCACTCAGGCCCCCGGAAATGACTTAGACACATATATTAACTTCATGCTGTTTGGCCCATGGCTCAGGCACATTGCTAGATAGCTCTTACATCTTAAATCAACCCATTTCTATCAATCTGTCTGCCACGTGGCCCGTGGCTCACCTGTGATCCTTACATGTTTCTTCTTGGGCTGCTTGCTCAATCTGCCTGACTCCGCCTTGCTTCTCCCTATCTATTCTGATTCCTCCTCCTACTTTTTCTATGGTGCCTGTCATGGCCCAAAACAGCTCCTTTATTTAAAGATTGAGATTCACAGCATACATAAATGCATTCCCACATCACTTCCCCCTTTCTGTCTAATCAAAAAGGAAGGTTTCAATTTTAACATAGCAAAATTACATATAACAAAATAGCTATCAAGCAAGAATTACAGTTACAATATCTAGTCTATTTGTATTTAGCAAAAGTAATGAAAATACTCTATCATCTACCTTAACTTTATGAATCTAAAGTTTTATATCCAATATACTTTTCAAATGACTAAGAAAAACTGTACCTATAACTATCTAATCTTCAACTATATCAAAGATCACAGAAGGATATATTTACCCAAGTAAACCAGAAGTGCAAGTGACTTTTAAAATCTAGAAAGGACAGAGATGACACCTATCTGCCTGGACAGTCACCCAAAGTTCCTTTATAAAGTTGGGGCATCCATCTTCAGCCTACAGGCCCAGAGTCTCTTTTCATTTCAGTGAAGCAGGAAATTTGCTCTGTCCATTCTGGCACAGTTCATCCATTGCTTCTCCTTGAGTCCTGAAGAATGTCTGACAGTTTTCTTTGCAAAGCAGGAACCCGAATGACCATCTAGGCTTGTTCTGCCAAAGTTCAGAGGTCATCTTCCTATGGAACCCGCATGTCAAGTTTAAACAGCATGCTGTCAAGTAGTCAATACAAGAACAGGTTCTTGCTAGTGGCTAACCATTGCCACAAAGAGCGTAGACTTCGTATGGAGTTTCTTCGATGCCCATTTTTCTGTTGAAGTAAATTAGTGCTGCCACTGTCCAGAAAAGTCTAAGCTCTTAAAACATTTTAAATGCCATATTCTGTAGGTCTTAGAAGTATTTGAAGATTACCTACCTAATTGAAATAAATCTTTGTATACCTAAAAATCCTAACTAACCTAACTATATAAGTTTGATTATCAAAGGTAACTATTAACCTTCATATCTTAATTATACATTACAATTTTAAATCAGTTACATGAACATCATACCTTAAACAAGAATAGAAAAATACATACAGCATAACAAAATTGACCTTAAATTTGTATCAATAAACCAAAATCTATACCAATGTAAAGCATTTTGAAATTAATAGCTGATTTCCTGATCTAAGTAAATTCAATAATCTAATTTTTTAAAAAAATCATTTATATACCAGAGATAGAATACATAGTGCTTTGTTTACTTTGAATTTTCTCAATTCTAATGACAAAGGAACAACAGCTGCTGAAAGGCATTGGACCATAGAAAAAAAAACAGCTGAACTAAATCAGCCTATTTACTTCAAAGATGTACTAACCTCTGAATGGAAGCCAGGGTATGTGCTCCATTGGGGAAGGGGTTTTGCATTTATTTCCACAGGTGAGGAAAAGATATGGATACCATCAAAATTAATAAAGACTCAAACGGAACCAGAGACACTTCATGAAACTAAGAATTGATAGCTCATCAACCTACATTAAAATCTTTCAGTTGTAAATAAAATCAAAGGGTCAGGGCAGGTTTCTGCTCTTGTCTTTACAGGAAACTGGAAATACCCATCTTCAAGAAGTTAAGGCCTTGGACATCCAGACATCTAAAGCAGAAAAGAGGCTATCCAGGAAAATTTGCAAACAAAAGAATATAGTAACTATTGGTACCAGTATACTTGATAGGGTAAATTCTCATTACTTAACCTTTACAAAATTTTTTATTAGTTAAAGTCCCAGTTTAATTATAATTTAAAGATAGTTTAGAATTGGATTGTGGCTTTCTTCTCTAAACTCAAGCATACTTATTAAAGGAAAATAAAAAAAAAATCTCTGTATAATATCAGAAGAGCCACCTGATATGGGACAGAAGAATAACAAAAAATAAGAGACTATTCTATTGTTACTAATCCTATGATCAATAAATTGTTATATGTTTAGTCTCCTGTACATTGTGTTGGTTTTTAGTCTCTTATCAGTTTTCTACAGTGATCCAGGACAAGGCCTAATTGCTAACTTGAAATATCCAAAAAGAAGATGGGGCCCCACAAGCATGGTTTCACATGAACTCCACAAAGCCACTAGGCTGACAAACATCAATCAAAGATCAGATTTGGACTAAAAACTGCTCACAACAATTTTGTAGCAGCTCGATGAGATGAACCAGCTTCACAGACTGCTATGGCCAGGACTTGAGACAAGCTGTGTGCTTTCCTGTTATGCAGAGACTGGACAACAAATGACACAGCTACTTATTTCAGTACTTGACATTTAACAAAACTTTTTTTTTCAGGATCCCCAAAAGATGCCATCGCCCCCAGTCAGCAGGAAGTAAACTTAAGAACCAGCGCCCACACTCCCAAGTGGTTGGTGGATTGGTTTTGGTTCCCAAGTGGTAGGGTGGCTTAGTGTTGGTTGTTTAGTGGGTTATGGATGATTGTCATTGTTTAGGTTAATTGGTTAAAAATAGTTCATGTTTATGGTTAGAAAAAAGTTAAACAAGAATGATTAGATTCACGATTTGTGTTTAAAAAAATATAAAGAAAAAGGGGATACAGATATATAGGATATAAGGATAGATTATGGAATCTTCTTTTAAAAGGATTTGCTAGCTTTAAATATTTTAAATTGCATTGGTTTTCTGTATACAGATTGTGTATCTTGAGATTAATTGTGTCATTGTACAAATATTTGTATGCTTGTTTCAGGTAGTATACTTAATCAGTTTATCTAACATTGTAATCCAAATTGCTAGTCCATGAAAGTTTTTATTTCCAATTAATTAGAATATAAAGCAATGCAAGTCAGTAGTTAGACATTACATTCAGACATAGTCATGTTAGATATGTTTTCAAGATCAAACAAATATATTTTAGATAAACAGGTCTTCAAAAATTTCAGAGATCCATAGAATATGGCATTTAAAATATTTTCTGGACAGTGAAACAGGTCTACTCCTGGAAGCCCCAATATACTTCAAGAGAAAAAAGGGCATTGAAGAAACTCCATACAGAATCTACTTTCCTTGTGGCAACAGTTTGTCATTGGACAAGAACCTGTCCCTGTATTGACTGCTTAACAGTATGCTATTTGAACTGGACATGCAGGTTCCCTCAGAAAGTGACTTTTGAACTTTGACAGAACAAGCTGAGATGGTCCTTCAGGTTCCTGTTTTTCAGAGAAAACTGTCAGAGATGGCCCATGGATGGTGTGAGGCAGTAGTAGCCCTTGGCACGCTGGGCCTGGATCTTCCTAGAGTTGGGTTGCTTGGGAATGCAGTCAAAAGTGGTAGTCAACTTCATCTAAAGCAAAATACTGGCATGAGTCAATAACCAGCAAGTACTGCAAGGGAAAGTTGAAAAGAACTTTGAAGAGTCTTCAATCTACAGGACACAAGGAGAAATTACTGAATTACACCAAAATGGACAGAGCAGATTTTCTGCTTCACTGTGTTGAAAAGAGACTCTGGGCCTGTAGGCTGAAGATGGATGACCCAACTTTATAAAGGAACTTTGGGTGACTGTCCAGGCAGATAGGTATCATCTCTGTCATTTCTAGTTTTTGGAAGTTGCTTGCACTTCCTAGTTATTTAGGTAAATATTATTCCCTTCTTGGGTCTCTGAGGTAGTTGAAGATGAGATAGTTATAGTTACAATTTTCTAATGACAGTTTTAGAAAAGAAACTTTGAAGGTAAAGCTTACAAGTTTTAGAGACATCAAAACAATAGCTTTTAGTTAGAAAGGAAATGAATTAGGCATAATCCTTTGGACTCATCAAAATAGGATAATTAATGAAATATTTTATTGGAATTGTCAATTGTTAATTGACTGGACATTACTCATTTATTGTTTGTATATATTGTATATAATTATTGTACCTATTGTATATTGTTTTTCTTATGTTAGCTATCACTTTTTTTTTTAAATTTGACACAAAAGGAAATATGTGGGGATTTAATAAAGTTTCAGAAGTTTTGGAGATATCAGAGGGAATCTACCCACAGTCTATGTGGGGGGTTAGTAAAAACTCCAGAAGTCCCAGAGCTCTAACCACAGTCAGTCTAGGAAAATCAGAGTGGTGATTCAAACCTTTAATCCCGCACAGGGAGTATCCTGGGAGTGGTGACCTACACCCTTAATCCTAACTGAGTCAAGGTCACTTCAGATTATAGAAGGAATTCCAGGCTCCCAAGCAGGTGTGGTGGAGCCACACCTTAATTACCAAAAGAATACTTAAATGGGGATTCAAACACAGAGAAAGCCATTCCAAGGGAATGGAGGCTGAGGAAGCTAGAAGACAGTTGGGTAAGATTTGACTGTGGTGTTTATTCCCTCTAGTATCTCCAACTTCTTCAGAGATCTATCCCTGAGTCTCATTCATTCCTGCGACAAGGAACTAGTTAGGAACAAGCCTAAGATAAGGCTATGCATTCGTAATAATAATAAATCTGATGAGAAAGTACTGCTACAGAACAGGCATTCTTGTATTTTCTGAGCTATATCATATCTGATAATAAAATCATTTTACTTCTAAATAACTGTGGTTATATAAGTAATTTATTTCTGTTAAATTCTTGAGATATGTTGTGCTTCCAGTGAATTAATCTATATTAATTACAGCCTGAGGGTGAGTAAAAAAGAGACTGAAGAAAAGCTAACTGGTTCAGTGTATTATTACAGTAACTCTCACTTGCAATATACCATACAAAGTATTAATATTTATTAAAAGGTATTTTAACACTCACAGATAAAAATTGAACCTTAGTGCAATTCTTGAAGTTAGTATGGTCCCTCACCTCCCAGCCTTGTCATCTAGCACCTGAATCCCACCACAGTGTATTTGCTTTTGAACAATAATACTCTGTTGTATAAAAGTACTATATTTTCTTTATCCACTCATCTGTTGAGAGCTATCTAGTTTGTTTCAAATATCTCACTATTAAAAATAGACCATCAGTAACATGTTTGAGCAAATGTCCCTGTGGTAGGAAGTAGCAGTGTTGGGCTATATGCCTGTAAGCAGAGTTTTACTTACAAGGCATCAGTATAAGATTAATATTTATTAAAATATAAACCAACACTCACAATACAGGTAACAGCTTATAGTGGAGGCTGAACAGGGACTGGAGTATCTGAGTGATGGATGATGGATTCCAAACTGGTCTCTCCAGCAGCCAGGAACCAGGAAAACTGGCCCTTCCAGGGTCCCAGCAGCCCCTTATCAATGGGGTTGGCCACACCCCCTTCAGGAACCTGGGACCCTGGGTAATCATCCTCGGATCTTATCAGCTGACACCTGAATCCCACCACATAGGTCCAACAATGATATATCAGGATCTTGAAGTAAATCATTTTCCATATTCCTAAGGAAAGGACACATGGTCTCCCAAAGTGCCTGTTTGCACTCCCAGCAGCAACTGGTCAGTTTTGCTTTATTCTACATCTTTTGTAGCATGAGCTGTAACTTGTGCTATTAGTCTTAACCATTGTTAAATGTATTAGACAAAATCTCATACCAGTTTTGATTTACAATTCCCCAATGACTAAGGATGTTTAACATTGCTGTGTTTCTCAGCTATTTGAATTACCTCTCCTGAGAATTCTCTTTAGATCTGTTTCTTGTACATTTCCTTGGGTCTTTTTCTTTGTTTGTTTTTGTCCTAATTAGATGTGTCAGCTTTGGCTGTATATAGTTATTTCATGTTTTATTTTATTATCCCTCAGATGCTGGTTTGTTTCCTAATAAGACCCTGAAAGAGGTTGGATCTAGACAGAAGGGCAAGTAGGGAGAAACTGGAAGGAAGAAAGGGAGGAGAAACCATAATCAGGACAAATTATGTGAGAATAAAACCTACTTTCTATAAAAGGAATAAAATTCAGATGGTTTGATGCTCTTGTAGAGGACCCTATTTTACTACCCAGAATCTAAATCTGGCCATTAGCAACCACCTCCATCTCTACCTCTGGTTTCATGGGATGTAGTGATGACTTCTGGTCTCAGAAAGCACTGTCATCAGTAAATACACATTAACTAAACCAGGCAGTCAGGGTGCAGAAGCATGTTTGTGCACAAACATGTGCATGCACAAACACACACAGAGAGAAACACACATATGTAATAAAAACTAAAAAAGAAGGCATGAATGTAAAAGGGAACAAGAGGTGTTTGACAAAGGGCTTGGAGGTAGGAGGCAAGAAAAAATCAGATGTGAAAGAAATAAAATAAAATATTTAATACAAATAAAGTTTTAAAATTTAGTCAAATATTTTAAGCAATATTTAAAAATAAAAATAATAAAAAATTTAAAAATGAGATGAATGTGAGGGTTGTGATAAGATGCATATAGGAAGCTTGGTGATGACAGATTTTACATATATAATTTAGCCAGATTTTAAAAAGATAAATGCATAAAATTATCTGAGAAATATCGAAATATTATTCACATGAAAGCAAGAAATCTCTGTTTTTGTATTTACTTAAATTATACACACAGGAGCACCACTAACATCTTAATATGTAAGCATGTGGGAATAAATGCCTTGAAAAAAATTCCTTAAAATATTTAAGCATGAATGTTTTATTACATATTGCCAACTTTATTAATTAAAACATTACCTTTATCCTGGTCTTCCTACTTGAATCTTGGTGACTGCTCCATGGGTCAAAGGAAAACTTTATTGAGGATCAACTGCCAAGGCTTTTCCTGAGGGTCACCAGAAGAGGAAAATAGATGGAAAGCAAGCAGATGTATGTGACAGTCAGCAGCAGGGTGGGCTTTTGAGCCCATTCAGGCTGTTAGGAACTATATGCTCTTGTCTGGGATAGTTGTCAGTGAGTAAGATTAAAGGAGGGTCCTGCTAAAGAGAAATCTATAGTTTCGATAAGCTATCCTTCTGTTTACCTGGCCAGAGTCATCCTATGGAAGACATTGTCAGCATGTTGCCATTCTATGGCTGCTCTGGCCCTAACAGTCACGTTTCTGAATCCAGACACAGAAAGATCTTTATCTGAGAGGTCTGATCTACAATGAGAGTCCTAGTACAGAAATACTAACTTCACTAAATGGAATGTTGTGAGATACTTTATAGAATAAGTGTTTAAAATTTACAGTTTTTAAAGTTATTTTTAATTATGGTTTCTCTGCCAAGATCCTCTACACACCACTACTGAACCAACCCCAGGCCATCTTCATTCTCTCTCTTTAGGAAATAAATATGCATGCAAACATTCAAATAAAAATTAAATTAACCACAATAATGATATTTTTTAAAAAATTAAAAGAAATACACACATGCATGCAATACCCATAAAAACAAATCCAGTGACCATAGTTGTTGAGCTTTGATAGTGTGTTTGCTGACAGCTGGTGCTGGCTGCTCATCCATGCAAGTACAGTGGTGTGCTGGAAATCCTCAGCAAAGACACTGTCTGGGCTTGTGTTGAAGAACTTTATTGTTAAGGAGAGAGGAACAAGTGGATGGGAGGGGAGAGCAGGAAGAAGGGGGTCTGGGGTTGAGGTGTGCACTCTTGAAAAATGGGGAGAAAGAAGAAACAAATAGAGAGAGGTCCAAGGAGGAGAGCTTTTTAAATAGAGCTTAGAGTCTGCTGGGCCGGCAGGAGCTGTGAGTGAAGAGGCTGTCATCTTGGAGATCTCAGACGTCTGTCCCATGGAGAATCTGAGAAGGCAGGATGCTAGGAGAAAAAAAATAGATTATTAATATTGATCCTATGGATGGAGCTATCCATGGAAGGCATGATAACTGCCAGAAAGAATGGAGTGGGGAAATGCCCTGATTGTACAGAAGAGGCAAGGGGGAACAAAAGAGGCATAAGAGTGGATATGTCCTTTGTCGGGACGTTTTAGAAAACCAAGTTTCAGTGGTTGGATGGATGTTCACTTGTATCTCCTTGAGAGGTGATACCAGCATTGGAGACTCAAGCACTTACTTGTCAAGGTGGTGTGCTAGATTGAGGGATGGAGTAATCATGTCTGCTCTTTCTCTGTTGTCTGGCAGGAGGGTTGGGCCTGTGCAGGAACCTAGAAATATCTGGAAAAAAAAAAAAAACCACACAGCTAAAACAGATTGACATTTAGGTGCGTCATAGCAAAAATCATGGCTTTGGATTAGATACTATAAACATATTTTCCAGGGCCTGGTTTCAGCCCAATGAAGCAAATCTTTAAATATGTAACCAAAAGAATTTGCTGAATGGATGTGGCACCCTCTTCAATGTTAAATTCTGGGAGCAAGGTAAACTGTGAACTGTGTCTATACTTAGTTCTCTTAGCACTAAGAGAATGAGAACTGTGACTTTTATATAGATATCTGAGAACATAGCTCAAGGTAAGCTTAGTTGACAATCAATTGAGATTTTACCTGCTGTCTACTTGTGGATCTGTGTCTCAGTGGTCTTTGAAGGCAGAGGTCTCAGATCAAACCAGTTTTCAGTTGCTTTTGACTTCCAGGCCTCAGAAAATCTGACAACTGGCAGGTAGGAAGTCATTGAAAAACAACCTACTTTGTGTAGGCAAGAATAATGCTATTGATTTACCAGAGTCCTGTTGTCAGCATCTGATGGGGGCCTTGGAAGCAGGTGACAGGAGAGTCAGCTTTTGTAATGGCTAATATCACTATTCTAGAGTAAGTTCCTGGTGGAGGCTTTTTTCTCATTGATCTACTCAAAGGTACAGAACACTGTCCGGAACTAGTAGGTCTATCTATCATGAAAAGTCATTAAATTGAATATTTTAAATGTTATGTTATGCACATCTATGAGCATTTGAGCACTGTCTCTTAGGCATGACTGACGATTAAACCTGTGTTTTCTAACAGTCTTTAATATGTTAGCAACGTTCATATTGTAAAACTATTTATTAGCAATTTTGAGAAAAGTGTGGAAGAGTGGCTGTCATCGACCCCTGCATCTATGTGGCAGGAACACATCTGAATGTTCAGCCCTGGGTCACCTAGTGTGGGAGAGGGATCCTGCAGGTATGACGCTGCCACCAGAAGGTGCCATGAGTGGTGTTGGGGGAGTAGGTGAGGTCAAATTTGAATGGAAGCTTTTAGCTAGCTGCACAAGTGAGATATCTTAGGTTGTGTGGGATGATCTGAGGTGCATTTACCTGGGGATAGCTATGACCAAGCTATCACACTCGCTTGTCCAGAGAAGAGGTCGAATGAATCCATTGTGTGTTGGAAAATGGGGGTAAGGTAAAGCTTACCAGATGAAAACTCAGGGAGTACTAGCAGACAGCCTGCAGGCTAGACCGATCACCATATTTTATGTTATTAAAATACATATACCTGCAGCTGAAGGTGAATGGCAGTGCCTAGCCTCATGCAGGCATCCTGGTGTGGCAAAGACCCACAACAATAAGACACACAGTCTGGGCCCACATGGAAGGACTTTATTTTTATATAGATATGGAGGAGAGAGAGAGATGGGGGGGTGTCAGAGGTTGAGACACATATCCTCTGACAAAGTGGAGAGAGAGAAGGAATAAAAACACAGGGTTCACTCAAAAGTGGAGAGTCTTAACCAAAGCTTGATGTCAGAAGTCAGAATGCTGGGTTGGCAGCACTAATTGTTATTAGCCAGAGCTTCAGGAAGTGGGACAGGCCAGGAAGACAAAAATGCCCAATTGTAGCAATATGAGACTCTATGCCCACAAAAAATAGCACTGAGTTTATTTTCTGTTGGATTCTATTGTTGTGCATGTACTTACCTTTAAACATGTTTAATATAGCCAGTGTGATTCCATTATAGTAAACTAATTTTTCCTTTGCCAATGAATGTCAGTTGAAGATAGGTTCTTGGATAAGGATGATACTCCTGTCTACTACTCCTCAGCATGTGGGCTTGTCTATCTTGAAGTTGTATAGACCCTATGTACATTGTCACTGTCTCTGTGAGGACATATGTGCTTCAGTCCAGTTGTGTCACGAAGACACAGTTTCCTTAGGTCATCCAGCCCTTATAATTGTGGTGATACTTGTTTGTTTTCTAACAAGTAAAGCTTTCCTGAAGATCAGAGGGCATATCCAGCTACTCGTTCACCACAGAAACCAGGTAGTAGTGGCACAAACCTTTAACCCAAGCACTTGGGAGGAGAAAGCAGAACAATAAAGAGTTCAAGGGCATTTTGGGCTACATGAGATTGAATCTGTCTAAAAGAGAAACAGAGGCAGGAGGTGGTGGTGTCTCACACCTTTCATCCTTGCACTGAAGAGGTGGAGAGGAGAATAGTGGAGCCCATTCAGTCAGAGGATCCCTAGAGACAGAATCTCTCCCCATTTAAGCCTGAGCATTCTGTAGAGATTTGAAGTCTCTCTAGTGGCTTGCTCCTTTACTGTTACAATAAGGTTTTCTGGCCCCAGGAACCTGAAGTCCAGAACAAAGACCAGTAGCCCCAGGCCCCTTAGCTTCCTTCAGCTGCTCAGGCTCCCAGAAATGATTCAGACACTTATATAAACATCATGCTGTATGGCCTATGGCTCAGGCACATTACTAGCTTGCTCTTACATCTTAATTCAACCCATTTTCATTAATCTGTCTGCCACATGGCCCTTGGCTCACCTGTGTTCCTTATATGTTTCCTCTTGGGTGGCTAGCTGGATCTGTCTCTGACTCTGCCCTTCCTTTTCTACCTATTCTGATTTCTCATCTACTTTTTCTATGGTGCCTGTCATGGACCAAAACAGCTCCTTTATTTAAAGATTGATATTCACAGCACACAGAAAGACATTTTCACATCACTTTACTTTGATTTTTCTGAATATACCACAATATCTGGCTCTAGGTTTTTATTTTTAATACTGATTAGGATTCCTTTTACATATAATGTCTCAGTGACTTCTACATTGTTCCCTGAGCCTCAAGGGGAATGGTTGACTGAAGACAATTTACTTAAGAGAATATTCTTTATAGTCTATCCAAAACAAACTTTTAAAACACTTCAAGTCTCATTTAGAAAATCTGTAGCATCTAGAAAATACAATTACTGCTTTTCACTCTATTGTATAAGTGTAATACAGAAAGCATTGCAAAACATCTAGATATAATATTATTTTTAACAGTTTATTTCTCTTTTTCATTAAGTATATTGTCATTTGCTTCTATAGATTGATATCATTTTATATATTAGAGTTTTTGCATATGAAATTTATATTTTAAATTTATTATCATTTTTCTAAATTAACTCTTAGTTTCCAACTTGCTTGTTTAATATTTATGTACATAGAAGTGTTAAAGAGAGGATCTTTTTGAATGTATTTTTTATATTTTTAATTCAATATATTTAGATTGATTTTCCCCTCCCAAAATTCCTTCCAGACCCTTATTATTCTTCCTGTCTCTTTTGATGTATTTTGTAAGTTATTTCAATAATCTTCAGTATCTTTAGTCACTCACTAATATGTCTTTAATTTTGTAAACTTTCCAGATATTTATAGTTGGTAATGTTCCGATATTTATGTATATATTTTACGTATACAGAATATCGTGTTTTATTGAGTAAGAAATACTCTGATGTAATCATTTAGTTTTTTCCATTTTAAGACAATGTAGTCACATAAATGAGTCACATCATGTCTTATTATATGTTTATATAATGAAAATATTTTATTGTTGAATTTAAATGTATAAACATTAGCTTTATTCTTTCTTTAACTTTATAATTTTAACATAGCAAAATTATCTACCTTAAGTAAAATTTAGATTTAATTTTTAATAAACCTTGGTATTGATAAAATACATGTTATAAAAGTTATTTTTATTTAAGATTGATGCTTTAAAAATAAATTAAACTAGCATAACTAAATTTAACTAGCATTGATACATGTATGCTTCTGTACTAAAGTGTGATGACTGTGTGCCTGTATATCTCCCTGCAATTCTATTTAAGGTCACTTCGTTTTCATAGCTTACAGAAAGATTGATAACCCTTAATCTTTGTTAAGCTTCTTTATTGAAGACCATCAAGATTTAATTTTTGAATCTTGCCACTTGATAGATAAATGGATTATGGGACTCTTTCTTTTTTAACTTTTCTAATTAATCTGAATGTCATTTGTGAGGACAGGGTCTCCAAGAGAGTTGGGGAAAAATTTTCAAGCAAACTCTTAACAAATATGTTTTTCATCAATGTCAGCTCACAGATAATGCCATCTGTGCTAATCCCCAGTCCTTTCCACTACTGTGCTCAGCGTTGTCTTTCACTGTGATTTATCAGACAGCCAACTACGGCCTAACCCTGTCAGCTCAGTTCAGAGGAACTCTCACAAAAGATAGGCCTCTGATCTGACAAACTGATTGGCTGAAAGGTAGTTTAACTGGAGAAGAATCTCCAAAACAAATGATAAAGCCTTTCTTTCCCCAGCTTATAGCTTCAGAGATTTGGACAGAAATTTTAATGTATCTAAAAAGAAAAAAGGATGGAAATGAATAATTTGGAAATATAAATATAAAGCGAAGCAATACAGTGCTGGCCACACCACATTAAATCTAGCCTGACACTGAGTGTCAGAAGGTATGTTTTATTTAAAAGCTTTGATATAAGGATAATTGAAAATGATCACCCTAATTGAAAATCAAATATATTATATTCTCTTAGAGTTTATGGATGAATTTTATGTGCAGCATAACAATTAACTATATAAAAAAATTGCAATCCACAAAAAGAAAGCCTTATGTATTTTCAAAAAATAATTTTGACATAGTTATCTTTTCACAGATAAGAATGGTGAATGACTTCAAACTTTAATAATACTTTGATTTCTGTCTCATAATTTTGTTATTATGTATTGTTTTGTGAATTATATGTAAAAATGTATAAATCATCTATTATTATCTATTTATTAGATTTGTAGATGTAGAATTTGATGAGTATTTCAAAATTCAAAAGAACACAGACAACCCCCCCTAAAGATCCTAGCTTTCTTCTCCGAAGAATTCATCATACTAATTATATCAATGTTTACAAAATATATGATATTGTGATATTAGAATTATTCTCATATGTTTTTTTTTAGATTTTTTTCTGGGTTTTTACTTTACCCAGGCATTCTCATCTTATTATGTTGTAATAGTTTTTGAACTAATAATCCTTTCCACAGCCTGTCTAAATCACTTTTTCTCTATGATAATTATAAGAAGATATTTTCTCATGATGTATTAAAAGAAAAATAAAATAAAATGTATAAATTAATTTATTATTTTCATCTAAAGACTTCAACAAAGATTTAACCTAGGAAGGCAATAGTAGGCTTAACCTTTTTTTTTTTTTTATAGAATGGGATAGGAGACCATCCAGATGTCAGAAGAGCAACCCTGATTTCCATCAAATGCAGTTTTTCATGATGATTCACAATTAAGAGATTAAATGTGCAGCAACAAGAGTTCCATGGAATTAATACAAAGTATATTCTTAATTTTAAAAATCTTGTTATTTCCAATACCAATAGTAGAGACTACATAACTCTTGTCTTTTCCAGAGCTTGCTTTCATTGGCTTCTATTTTTATTCTAATTTATACCTCTAGCCTTGCTGCCAATGGTGTTGGGCAGAATAGTTTTCTGTTTCCTTCTATTCTGCAACATTACCCAGCGTAGGTTTTCATTATTTATAGATGTCAAAACTAATGTTGCTAGATAAGAAGAAAGATACATTGGCATCAGCATACACTGGTAATGCATCTTCATTTTGCAACTTTAACTCACACACTTTCTAAAGTCTAATTATAAAGAAAAATTTGATTCACAGGTTTAAAGGCTGGAAACATCAATGTCATATGACAAGATTTTTGCTTATATAAGCTTCTTTCAATCCAAAGATTCAGAGAATCACATGAAAGCAGACAAAGACACCTAACTAGTGGTTTCTTGCCCTTAAAAAGCCACTACCACAATCACATGGTGCATATCAGTTGCACGAATCCTAATTGGTCTTAATAAAAACCCAGAGCCAGACATTGGGGTAAATGTTTAAGATCAGAGAAACAGAGGATCAAGCCACTAGAGAACCTTTTCACCATTAATGAATGCTCAGGCCAAATAGATCCTGTCTTCACTAATCCTTAGTCTGAACACCTCTAAGTCCTTAGCCTAAAGAGAAAAGAAGGGCAGAGGGCTGAACTCATGTCTCCTCCTGTGTTCTATTTAATTATCTGCCAAATGATATCATTATTAATTTTAAAAATGCACTATAGAAATGAAATATGTGGTGATATTTTGTGTGTCCTCTAAGAAATAAAGCTTCCCTGAAGATCAGAGGGCAGATCTTGTCACAGAGTTAGTCATAGAGGTCAGGCAGTGGTGTCTAGCACTCAGGAGGCAAAGATCCATCTGTGGCCAAACTGGATTACAGGAGAAAAACAGAACTGAGCAGTGGTGGCACACAGCTTTAATCCTAGTACTAGGAAGGTTGAGACAGGAAGTGATATGGCTGAGTGACACCACATTTAGGTCATCGGTAGTTGTAAAAGCAAGCAAGTTGAACAAGGACAAAAAGCAATTCAGTAATCAGGGCTCTTCCGTGGCTTCTGCTTAAGTTTCTACCTTTATTTCTCATCATGACTTTCTTGAATGATGGTTAGAGAAAGCTGAAACAACCTTTTCATCCTCAACGTAACTTTAACCATGGCATTTTATCACAGCCATAGTAACCCTAACTTAGGCAGAAATTACTAACATATTCATGAGCTATGATACAACAGCCCTAGCCTTCTTTGGGAGAAGATTGTGGATTGACTCTGGAATCTGAGGTAGAAGAGCTATTTTGTGTTCAAACATAATAATTCTATGATGGGTACTAAAAAACAGTGAGAGGAAAATGGTGAGGTTTTTCTTATAAAGTTCAGAAGAAAGTCTATGCCCTTTAGGGCTTAAATAGATCCCTCCAATATTTTTCACTAAAAGAATTTTGTGTTTATGGTTAAGGACCTTTGAAATTCTCCTTAACTAAGTTAGCACATCTACTGGCCTTGCCATTGTTCTATTCTTTTTTAGGGAAACAGACTTGATGGGTTTGAAATCACACACACACACACACACACACACACACACACACATATATATATATATATATATGTACAAAATAACATTAAATAGACTTAGAAGGTTGTATTATACCTTTAGGAATACATACTACATAGTAAAATATATATCTACTATAGACATACATACTTGTAAAAAACAAATAAAGAGAAGCTATGAACTTCAACTTGAGAATGTCAAGGAAGATCTTTAGGAAAAGGTGGTGGGAAGAAAATGAAGGGACACAGATATATGCAGTTAAAAGTACTGACTGTGATTACCTAAAACCAGAACACTACAGTGAAAACTTTGCTTTCATGAGACAATCAATAATGGTCATCTAGGTCATTGGAAAAAATTATGATTAAGAAGAGCCTAGCACCGTTGTGGTGAAATCTTCTGGGAAGTATTTTCTCAGGGTTAGCATACATAATCTAACATCCAGATGGATCAATGGCTTCATCTCATTCTGGCAGCTGAACCTGGTGTGCAAAAATCTACTATCTGGTTCTTGCTTTGAAACATGAAGGGATCATGAAGAGAAGCTGAGGACTGGCACTGTAACAGAGCAGGAGAGGTCATTTAGTAAAGGTACAGACACTGTTCCAGAGATGTCCCAGAACTGAAGAGGTTACAGAGAGAAGATGAGGCTAGGCACCATGTGGCAAAGTCGGAGTCTTCTAAAGAGAGCCTAGGGAAGGTGATGGACATTGGTCCTGAAATGTATAAAGAAAAGCAGGTAAGAGATTTGTGAGGATCATGCCTTTAAATAGTGTTCCTTGACGGCTTCTCATTCAGTTCCTGCTTTCAGGTTCTGGCCATGAGTTTCTGCCCTGGCATCCATCAAATATGGACTGTACTGTGAAAATGTAAACAGAAATATGCCAGATTCTATCTCCAGTTTCTTTGACTTGGGGTTTTACCACAACAATAAAAACCCTAATTAAAACACTTAGGTTATATTAGGTGATAGAGATTACTGACTACAGGTCTAATATTTATAAAGAAAATTATCTTTTTGATAGCTCTCACAATCCATTACAAAGACAAAAGTAACAATCAATAATGTTCTGATTGCTTTATGTATGATTACTTAGTTTTTCCACTTTGATACAAAACTATGTTGCATTCCACTCTTGGAGTGGCCTACAGGCACATTCATGGGGCATGTCTTAGTTGATGATTGATGCTAAACAACCTATACCTTTGTAGACAGTGCCTACCCAGTCTTGTTGTACTTCATTGATTAACCAATGTTTCAGAGAATGCCTTAAAGAATAAACAAACTTCTGTGTCACTTCATTGTTCCAGATTCATGCCCTGAGCTGCTGTTTGGATTCTAATAGTGAAGTAATATAGTGTAGGCAGAAGCCAAAAAGCCTTTTTCTCTCCACGTTGCAATTGGCCACTGTATTTATCACACTAGCAGAGAAGCAAACTAAAATGGTGTGTTTTGGTGAGAGGAACCAACATAAACGTTGATAACAGAATAGTTTATTCCTTTACTTTGATAATTTTAATTAATGAATTCAATTAATATAGGAGATATCCACACATCTCCATACCTTCCCTCTCCAATTTTTCCTAAGCCAATAACATCCTCTATTGTCTTCCAGCATCACTGCTTCTTTCTTCTTCTTACATTTAGAATAACTCATTGAGTCCAGCTGGTGTTTCTCATAGGCACGTGAATTGCAAGACATTCACTGGAGCATAAGCAACCTACCTTGGGCCACAGTACTAAAGACAACTGACTCTCCATTCCTCATAAAGTGCCCAACCACCTTAGCTAGAGATAAAGTCTCATGAGCCACTTCCCCATTTGAGGTTCCCTGACCCTTGATGGGGAAGATAGGCTACTGATAATGATCTTCATTTATTCTCAAGTTATTGGCCATTTCTGGCTCTCTCTATAAGTGACTATCAACTGTACATATAAGTTGTGCTGATAAGACTAGGACTTGCACTGATTTGTAGGTATAAGAGAAAGCATTTCAAAGGTAGTTTTATAATGTGTCTAACAAAACAATAGTAATATATTGTTTATTACTGCCTATAACTTTCATTCAGGTACTGTAAATATGGATTTTTAAAAATTGATAAGACTTCCAAGCACAATTTTGCATATAATTACTCTTTATCTTTAAAAAATATTGAAAATAATCATAGTATAAATTTCTCTTTCAAGTCAGTTATGAAGAAGTAGTGACTGAAGAGTTAACCCAGTTGTAGAGAACTATATAATGTTCCAGGGTTAGAAAAACTGACAGAGACAATATTAACTTATATTTTGTCTAATTTCTAGTTTCCTGATAGTCACTATTATTTTGCTTTGTAATATTTTTATTGTATGTTATTTTTATGTTTCCCTCATTAATTTGTCAAGTAATTATCACTTCTTTTGATAAAGTATCAAATGCTTACAACTATTTCCAATTCTAATGCATATTTCTCTTCTACTTGACATTAAAATTATTTTTTTATACTTCAAAATTCAGAATGTTTTCTCTTTATAATTTATACTTGAAAAACTTTTGTATCCTGTGAGTTTAGTGCTAGAATGTTGGATCACTCATCAATGCTGTTTTTGATCCTCATGATTTTCAAGACAGTTATTTTCAGCACAGCATGACATAATTTTCACTCTAATTCAAATCATTTCTTATATGACAGTGTTAGTGAGATTTTTGCCAAAAAATTATGACATAAAAAGGAAAAAATAAAGTACAAATTATGATCTGCTTTTGAGTAGATTTTTCCATCTCTTCCAAACTCTTGCACAGTTAAAAGTATGTCTATATCCAAAACTTCATTCAAATGCAATACTTTGAATTACATTACAAATAGGAGAAGACAAAAAGAAATAGCTATTTTCATTTGTTTATATACTTCAGAAACACATAAGAATATACCCTACTCTTTAGGATTCGTTTAATGGTGTCATTAAATGTGTATATATCTATCTTTCATCCTCAAATCATTTTGCAGGTTATTTAATATCATTATTTCAATATTTGACTGGATGAGAAAACACAAATATTGCTGCTGTCTAGAGTCTTTTGGCCCTAAAAATGTTTCCTAACAAGCATCACCATGTGAAATACAAATGGATTGGATTCAGAAGATTTGTCAATGCGCCTTTCTATTTACCTGTGAAAATTGAGGTCTCGAGTTCATGTTGTTAAATGAATTTCCTTTCAAAGTATTTTTCTGAGTTGCTAAGTCATAATGAAATTGGCTTCTGCAGAAACAAAACAGGACTTTCTTGTCTAACTCTCTGTATTTCTTTAAATTCTAATAGCCTAGACAATGACAATGAATCTCTATAAGAAAAGCACATATAATTTACTGTGTTCCCTACATATTGCCCAATATGCTTAGAGATCAAACTCTTGCTAATTATCCATGTTCCAATTATACTTGAAAAAGAAGACAAAACACAGAAATACTAAAAATAATTTCTACTTGCTGGTATCATTTACCTTAGCATATAACTAGTAACATTTAATCTTTTATTTTCATACAAATGCTAATTAAATTAATAATATTTTGGTTATAGAAAGTCATGTTGAACACTTTTCTGTGATCTGCTGTGGTCTTCATGTAAATAAAACTCTATAGCATATATTTTATGTATTTTAATAGGTAATATTATACCTTTTAGTAAAATGTCAGTTTACTAATATTTTAATAAATGATCGATTATGATACAGAAGATTTTCATTAGATATAAATTAAAACCTTTGGCTTTAGATAAAATTGAAAGGCTGTATACAAAAGTGACCTTTTGAAGTCATCTCCAGAGATACTATTTTTTCTATTAGATAAAGCAATGTGAATTTCTTATAGTCTCGATTCTTTCAAGAAATAGGAATTCTCTGCTCTTTCCAGTATTATGAATGTAAATGGCAGGTTTGTATTTGGCTGAGTCCTTGGATGATAGTTCCATTTTTAAAAGAGTCTGGAAACTTTAGAAAGTGGCCTGAGATGAATAGGTCAGCAGGGCCAGGCCTTGTTTCTGTCTTGTCTCTGTCTACCTTATCTCATTCTTTCTGCCATGCTGTGATTATGACCAACTTGAACATTTCAGGGTTTTTTCTGACCATGAAGACTAGAATCTCTTAGACTAGGAGTCGATGCAACATTTCTTCCTTTAAGGTGCTTTTATCAGGAACTTGTTCACTGTGATGCAAAAGCTTAACTAATGTAATGCACCTCTAAATAAATACATACTAATTTCTTTTGTAATTCAAATACACAAACACAGGACTAATATGTTGTATCAGTCAAAAATTATAAAAGTTGCTTAAGTTGTTTGTGAAAAAGTCAAGTAGCCATGTAACTTTAGATTATCTGTTATCACACACACAGTAACACAAAGCACCCACTAAGAAAAGCATGTACTTCGTATGGGACTAATTCTCCCCTGGACAATGCAATTGCTCAACTACCTATGCAGCACACTAGCGTGATACAGATACAAGATGGAGTAAGAGAAATGCAATAGTTAAATGAAAGAAATACTGTTTAGCCGGAAAACATCTTAAGTTATGAATATATGGCCTGTTGCCATAATCTGTAACATTATTGAGTGTATTTAATCTATAAAAACGGATTTAACAATCAATATGATTAACAATAAAGGAGCCACTGAAAGTAGCAATCCTAGCATTATATAAATTCTGCTGATTCTGCATATATAATGAGAAGCAAGTTTCTTCAGGTATTATATATATAAATGATCCAGATTTGGAATTTTTATGGACTCCAAAGAAAGTTTTAGAATATAATATATAATTTTATTTTTTGTCTAAAAAGATATTTTTATTCAAGTAAAAATTCCAACATCTCATATTCAAAAATGTTGAAATAGATTTTTATTCTTTAAATACTAAAATATATATTTTTCTATATATACTAAAATATATTTTGAAGCAGAAGTAAAAATTGTAGAGGTCATCATTCATAATGAAGGTTCTTGGTTGATATTCTCACTTCTCTGCTTCCTGGACATGTAAAAGAATTGTCCAGTCCTTTACTTTCTTATTTGTTATCTGAGACATGGTTGTGAAGGGACCCAAGGAAAATTCAAGAATATCATATTCTCATCTGAAAGATAATGGATAGTTATTAAATACAGTCATCACTACAAATATTGTCTCATTTTGACTTGATAGCAACATGTTTATATTATACAAATATAAAAATCATGCATTTTAATGTTTTATTTTTCTCTTATCATCTTCTTTATCTAGGTAATATCAGAATGATAGTCATGTAATGATTGCTTACATTTTCTCTGTTACATTATTGCTGTTTTCTCTTTATATTTAAATACATAGTTTGTTCAGATTTTAAAATATGTTAGCAATGTAGCACACATTTATGTTTGTTTTCCAATGTAACACCATTTCTAAAATGAAAAAAAATAAGGGGAGTATTTCACCTACAAACCATTATTTATAAACACTTCAATGATACAAACACTTACCTTTCAACTTACCAAATATTGTGTTTTGTTTTTGTTTTTAATTGGCCTACTAAGCAATAGGCTACATCACAGCATTTGCATATTATGGGATTATGTTGCACCTCCTCTCCTACTTGATTTCTCACCTCCATTCCTATCCGTCCACCTTCAGATGCCTCTTTTCCAGTTTTATGTCACATGTTGTCTATGACTGTGCCTCTCTCCTGTGGGTCTGCGTGTCTGAACTTCTAGGCTAGGCTAGAAAGTCAGGGCCAGATACCTTGTACAACATCTAGACTAAATACATATCACAGGACACAAAACATCTTGATTAAATGATACAAAGGAATCAAGCTGTGAAAGAGTTGCAAGCTTCTTCTCCCTTCCATCAGCTTCCATAGTGCTGGGAGATGTAAGGCATATTATTGGGGGGGGGAGTACATGTGGTCTTCTCCAGCTCTTATCATAGAAACTACTGACACTATCTGTCAGACAAAGTATGCCTACTCATACAGTAGTGACATATCTGTTACAAGGACAACCATGTGCTCTCTGACTATTTTAAGTGTTGCTTCAAAATTAAGAAATCTATACTTAGTACTGTAAACCTAATTTAAATTTCAAGGGTAAAGTCTCAGACCCATTGGTGCATGTTTCCTATTGTTAAATGGACAGGGCATCAAGCTGTTTATTCCCATAGCAAAACGTTCTTTTGAGTCTTAATCACAGAAATGGTAGCAAATGCATGTGGCTGTCTAAGATATACATAATAAGTTATAGTTAGGTGCTCAAACCAAGTCTGATATTTTTACAAACTTTCAGAAGAGGAGGGAACTTTATGGAAGAGAAGGTAGGAAGAATATCTGGAGTGTTTTTAACTTGTCAGAGAATTTTTTGCAGTGGGCATCAGATAATACAGACTTACAAACTAACCAAAGTGATAAGAATGAGTGACTGTATTCAGCCCCATATGTGGCATGTATATAGCCTCCTATTTATTATTATAGGTTATATAACAAACATAGAGTCTCCAAGTTGAGATATACTGTCTTGTTTAATTTTACTTCCTGTTTCATGCTGTACTAGTAGGATTTAAACTCCATGATGTTTGTTGATGTTCAAGTGCAAGCTTTTGCCAGAAAGCTTGGAATTTTCTGTTATTGTTCAACAATAGATTAAAAATAGTTTAAAAATTACATATAATATTGTAGTGGGATTATGTTGTTCATAAAAACGCTAATTGGCCAAAGACCAGCAGGAAATATGGGTAGGGCTACCAAACAAAGAAAACTCTGGGAACAGGAAGAACAGAGCAGAAATGCCACAGAGATGCCACAGATGCCACAGATGCAGAGGACAACTATGTTGCTGTGAGAAAAGGTACCGAGCTTCATGGCTGAACAGGATAAGAGTCATGGGTTAGATGTAAGAGTAAAGAGATAGTAAGTTATATGCCTGGGCCCTATGCCAATCACAAAAATTAATGTAACCGTCTGTGTGTTCCTGTGGGACGGAGGGATTGTGGATCTGCGGGATCCATGGACCAGAACTGCAGGGCGAGGCCTAAAAGTCCTGACCAGGAGGCTAGGCCCAAAAGCCTGGGCCAGAAACCTTATAAAACATAATATTAATTTACTGAATAAATGAAAAATATATAATTTATACTTGTGTAATAATAGTCTTAACACTTTATAGCATGATAAAATTTCAAACATTTTACCATTTAAATTCTTTCAAGTATCAAAATCATAAAATCTATTTCAGTATGTTTAATTAAGAATTTGCTAATGTACCTTAGAAACCTTATGGCCACCACAGACTCACATATTTGTCTAGTCTTTAGTTTGTAGATTGTTCAGGAAAGAATTAGAAGGTGAGTCTTTGTTGGAGTAAGTGTGCCTCTCTTGAGGAAGTATGTCACTGTGGATGATCTTTGAGGTTTCTAAATCCCAGAACAAAATTTATATTCCTCTGACTGCTTTCCAGGGAGCAGGAGGTAAAATTCTCAGCTACTGCTCTGGTACCATGACTATCTGCTTCCCAAATAATGATCAAGGTCCTAACCCTCTGAAACTGTAAGCAAGACCCTAATTAAATGGTTTGCTTTATGCAAGTTGTCTTAGTCATGGTGACAGAGAAGTAAATAAGATGGTTCCCTCATAATTTAATTGAATAAAAATATCTATATTCTATTGTTATATGTTCTATATTCATGTGAGTCATTTGTATTAGTATAGATAATGATTCTGAATCTTTTATGTGCCTTAGGGGTATTTTCCAGATATTTAATTACAAATGTGATTTCCTGCCTCTTTGTAAAGAAAATATTTTATATGATTTATTTGGATTCTGAAGCACATTGAACATATATATCTAGATTTTTCATAAGAATGTTTTAAGACTTTTTATGGTATAAAACAATGTAAGCATTTTATACTTCTCTTGATGGTTAGCCTGCGAAGCAGAGTTCAGTAAATGAACTATATTTTTACAATTGGATAGAACTACATTTGCAATATTTTTAGTTTCACAAATAGGCTTACAAATTGAGATCTAAGTATAGAACCTTTATTTTGTTTCATAAATGGATTTTCTTTTCTAAATCTATTCCATTAGGATACCCTTTGAATTAGCATGCCATTTTAAATTATTCTGACTCTAGGGAACTCCATACAACTGCCATATTAATCTTTTCCTGAATTTCTCTTTCATTTTCAGCCATTCATTGATTCTTGTAAGATTTAAAATAATTTTAACCCACACATTCAATTCATGATAAATCAAATGTTGGTATTCAAGTCACAATTACATTTTATTGAAATTTTAGAGTCTCTAAAACATGCACGACATTCTACAAGGAAGACATTTTACATTTATTCTTCCATATAGATACTTTTAACAATTTATCCAACCTTCTAAACTACTTTAAAGTTGTAAAGTTATTCTCTGTGCAGTATTATTGGACTTATTCAACTTAGAAATTTAACACAATATTTTAAAGCAAGACATAATACAAGAATTAAGCAAAAATTCTAATTAATTCTCTTTACTATTATACCTTAGATGTACACATTTTATTGTATTTAATTTATCATTTAAACATGTTTTTACTACTGTACTTGAATCTTAATGTATCGTAATGTATTTAATGTATTTTCTTTTCAAAGTTCCAATTTACTATTGTCACCATATCTTTGGCTTTTTCAGATTTCCTTGAATAAGTCATTTCTTCTGGATATACATTATTAATAGACTCACATACTCGAATAAATTATACATATGACTAAAATCCTATAATTAATTAATATTTAATGGTATAATGAAATAAAATAGCATAAATGTAAGCCAAGTTTTATATATACATTCAAATATATTTAATTTAATAATATCTAATTATATTGATAAAATAATATTGAATACAAAGTGAATAAATTCCTCAATGTTCAGTTTTAATAAAATACTAGGTGGGATTATGTTGTTACATTGTAAATAATTGTCCTGCCTTCTGGTTTAATAAAAATGATGATCAGCCAAAAGCAAACTGGAAGTGTGGGTGGGGCTGTCAGACTAAGAAAACTCTGAGAACAGGAAGAACAGAGCAGAGATGCCACAGAGACACCGAGAAGACAGCAGATGCAGAGTTCAACTAAGTTGCTCTGAGAAAAGGTACCAAGCCGCGTGACTGAACAAGATAAGAATCATGGGTTAGTTTAAGAGTAAGAGCAACCTAGCAATATGCCAGAGCCATAGAATGATCAGCATAACATTAATACAAGCATCTATGTGTTTCTGTATGACTGCAGGTCTGTGGGTCTGTGGATTTGCAGGACATAGGCCAGAGAGGCCAGAAACTTAATACAACAAGTATTCTTGTTTCTAAAGTTGTTAGATTTGGCTAGCTAAGTCTCTGTTTTACTGTTGTATTTCTTTCCTCTGTATTTCTTTAAATACTATTGACTAGATTGTATGCAAAGAGAAACAAAAATATATTATGATTTAAAACCACAGTAAAATTCATGCTTGTTTAGTAATGCAAGATGAGAGTTCTATGTATAATTTCATTCACATGTAGGTGAATATCTATGTTGGTCATCATCATTTTCTGAGTAGGCTCTCTTCTTATTAACAGTGTATAGGATATATATCCTGTATGTCCAGTTGTGTTATATTTCCTGAATCTTAAGTACAGCTATAACTTCTTCATCTAAGTTATCTTGTTAATATAATTTATTACTATATTAGTTATTACTATATTAGTTATTATGTACTATTATATTAGTTATTATTTTATACTTGTCAGTGAAATTTTTCCAAGTTTTTGCTTTGGCTATTTCTGGGGTTTCTGTATTTCTATATATAGTTTTGAATTTTTTCACATTGATGAGGAATGTCATTTGAATTTTTTTCTTTTAACTTCGCCTTTATTGTAGGATCTTACATTATATTTTAAAATATTTTATTAGTTTTTTTTTTTAGAATTCCATACAGTATATTTTGAAAATATTTGCCACTTCTCTCAGCTCTTTTTTAATATTCTCTATATTCCTACCCACCCAATTTTACATTTATTCTCTATGTAAAATTGGGTGGTAGGAGTATAGGGAATATATAAATCATTGGGTAAAATCTGTGCTTTCCCAATACTTAACACTGTTTATCTTGTTTTGGAGCGTGGTCTTTTTTATGGGGCTCACACTCTTAAAACAAATTGTGACTCTTAGAGACTCTATCAGTTATCAATGGCTTTTTAAGTTAAGGTCATAATTTATACTCCCATCCTACCATCCATGCTGGAATTGTGTCTGTGCATATTGTCACAACTTCCTTTATGTAACCTCCCTGTCCTGTACAGAAACCATTTCCTTGTAGTCATCTACCATGTCTGGTGCTTACAGTCATTTTCCCCCATTCTCTAAAGAGCTTGTGGCCTCTAGAAGAGGAGTGCAATGCAGATGTTCAGTTTAAGGCTGAACTTTCCCTATTTACTTTATATCTATCTCTTGACAGGTTGTATCTGTCTTAATTGCCACTCACTATAAGAGGAAGCATCTCAAATGAGATATAAGATATGCATTGGGTATATAAAAAAGTCATTAATAGACATTTTATTACTATGTCACAATAAAACACTAATATCATTATTCTACATAAAGCTAGGCAGTTTGACCAATGCCAATTGTTCTACATGCTGTCTTTCCACCAGTGTAGACTTTAGACTTTTGGCCATATTATGAGAAATCAGATGTTGGGAAGTCTAGGGATTTATATTTGAGTACTCAATACTCTGCCAATATTATGCCCTTACCATTATTTTTTTTAACTATAACTCTAAAGCAATACTTTAAAAGGGTGACTGTAGCAACAGGATTTTTTTTTATTATTATTATTGTTAGTAAAGTTCTTTGGAATAATCTACTGAGTGTATATATATATATATATATATATATATATATATATATATATATATATATATATATGTATATATGTGTCTTTTTATGTGTATGTGTGTGTACATTTCTGAATGAAATATCTGTACAGCTCATTGAACATAGAGAAGAAAAGCTTGTGTCTTCATGGAGCCTATAATCATACATCCTAGTCTCTTTGATGAGAGAAGATAGTCTTCAGGTTGAAGAAAGAGAAACCTGGGCACCAACTCAGACACAAAACTTTGTGCTTACAATCTTCCGTGCTTTCAGAATGGGATTGGGCATTGGTAGTGCTGAACAAACATGCCTTAAGTCTAAGAAATACCTCAGAATTTCTAAAAGGCATGGTGGTCAACTGGTTTGTGTGTTGCCTTAGGGTCTTACTCTTACTATTTTCACTCAACTTTTGACAGCAGTTTAATTAAATCTGTAGATTACTCTTGGAAGTAAAACAGTTTTCACAAAGTTAATCCAGAATCATCCTTCATTGTCTAAAATCTTTTATTTCTTTTATCAGTGTTGCATCATAAACTTTCCATTGTGAAGATATGTGACTTTCTTGCTAGGTTTATTCCTATGCATTTTATTTTGGGAAGAGCTCTTGTTAATAGGATATTTTTTCTACTTATTCTCAGAAGGCATGTTATTTATATATATATATATATATATATGAAAGCTACTGGTTTTTGTATGTTATTTTTAGGCCTATATTTTAATGAATACTTATTAAAATTAAAATTTTTTGCTAAAATCTTTTCAAATTAGAAACATATATATATATATATATATATATATATATATATATAGGTGTAATTGCACTTCTTTCATTTTTATTTCTAATCCTTTAATCTTTCTTACGTTTTATCCAAGACCATAAAATAGTATCAGGGATAAAAGGATTATAGTCGTTGGAAGGAGAGAAATATGGCATATGTAACAATAAAGTGAAAGAAGACCAGTTGGAGTTGGGATGGTAAAGAGGGTGGGTAGGACAGAAAGATGGGGCACATAAAGGCAGGAAAATCAATAAAAAATAAATTTTGTTTTAAGATGTCATAATGACATGATGTGGGAATGCCTTTCTGTATGCTGTGAATAGTGATCTTTAAAAAAGGAGCTGTTTTGGCCCATGACAGGCACCATAGAAAAAGTAGGAGGAGAAATCAGAGCATAGGTAGGAGAAGCAGGGTGGAGTCAGACAGACTGAGTCAGAAGCCCAAAGGGGCAACACGTAAGGAAAACAGGTGAGCCATGGACCATGTGACAAACAGATTAATGAGAATGGGTTGAGTTAAAATGTAAGAGTTAGCTAGCAATGTGCCTAAGCCATAGGCCTAACAGCATAAATTTAAAATAAGCATCTGAATCATTTCTGGAGGCCTGAACAGTGGCGAGCAGCTGAGGGGTCTGGGGCTGCAGGTCTGTGGATCTGGGCCTCTGGACACCCGGGACAAGAAACCACATTGTAACAGATGGTGCCCATATGACTGATTTTTAAAAGAATTCGATTATTGAATTTACTTTAATCCAAAAATCAGCTCTTAATCTTGAAATATTTTATATTGGTACAGATTTTGATTTAGTGATACAAATTTAAGGTCAATTCTCTCTCTTATGCTGTATTTTTCTATTCTTCTTTAAGGTATGATGTTTATGTAACTGATTTAAAATTGTAATGTATAATTAAGAAATGCATGTTAGCTAGATTTTAAGGTATACAAAGATATAATTCAATTAGATAGGTAATCTTCAAACACTTCTAAGAACTACAGAATATGGCATTTAAAATGTTTTAAGAACTTAGACTTTTCTGGACAGTGAGACAGATCTGCTCCAGGCAGTACCAATTTACTTCAAGAGAAAAATGGGCATTGATGAAACTCCATATGGAGATTAGTCTCTTTGTGACAATGGTTAGCCACTGTACAAAAACCTGTTCATATATTGACTGCTTGACAGTATGCTGTTAAAACTGAACATGCAGGTTCTATAGGAAGGTGACCTCCGAACTTTGGCAGAACAAGCCAAGATGGTCATTCAGGTTCCTGCTTTGCACAGAAAACTGTCAGACATTCTTCAGGATTTGAGGAGAAGCAACTGATAAACTGTACCAGAATGGACAGAACAGACTTCCTGCTTCACTAAAATAAAAAGAGACTTTGGGCCTGTAGGCTGAAGATGGATACCCCACTTTATAAAGGAAATTTAGGTGACTCTAGGCAGATAGGTGTCATCTCTGTCATTTCTGGATTTTGGATGTTGCTTGCACTTCTGTTTTACTTAGGTAAATATATCCTTCTGTGGTCTTTGATGTAGTTAAAGATTAGATAATCATAGGTATAGTTTTTCTTGGTTATTTTAAGGTATATATAAAACTTTAGATTCATAAGGATAAGGTTGATAAGAGTATTTTCTTTAGGTTTGCTAAATACAAATGGACTATAAGTTGTTACTGTAATTCTTGCTTGATAGCTGTCTTGTTAAAAGCAATTTTGCTTTTTTAAAATTGAAGCCTTCTTTTTTTTAGTAGACAGAAAGGGGGAAGTGATGTGAGAATGCCTTTCTGTATGCTGTGAATAGCAATCTTTAAATAAAGTATCTGTTTTGGGCCATGACAGGCAACGTAGAAAAAGTAGGAGGAGGGAATAGGTAAGAGGAGCAGGGCGGAGTCAGAGACAGAAGGAGCCAGAAGCCCAAAGGAGCAACATGTAAGGAAAACAGGTGAGCCATGGACCACATGGCAGACAGATTAATGAGAACGGGTTGAGTTAAAATGTAAGAGCTAGCTAGCAATGTGCCTAAGCCATAGGCCAAACAGCATAAACTTAATATAAGCGTCTGAATCATTTCTGGAGGCCTGAACAGTGGCGAGCAGCTGAGAGGTCTGGGGCTACAGGTCTGTGCGTCTGGGCCTCTGGATGCCCAGGACCAAGAAACCACATTGTAACAATGACATGTATTTTTTCAAATAAAAATGTATTGAACGCATATATAGAATACAAAATGATGTTCTCACTAACTGAATGTACTTACATATTTTTTAATTCTGCTTTATATAACGATGTAAATTTAATACAAAATTGCTTATCCATAGTTCAATGAATGAACTTCACATTGTTATAGTAGCTTTTTGTTTTTCAAAATATGGTAATGATGGAAATTAATGTTAGTTCAAAGGTTGAGCACACTTATAAAATATAAATACTTGATATGGAAATGATGTTTAGCATTGTATTAATCACTGGACACATGCACTGACACATCACACTTTAACCATATATATGTGAAATTGTTACAGATGTTGTAAATTAAAATGTTACATTTAAATTCATTTATAACATGAGAAATATTAATAGTATAAACATTACTGCCCTCCCATAAGGGAAAAACCACTACTAAGAATGGAAATGTGAACAAAAGAATTTGGCTTGATAAAGAGAATTTTAGATGGTGAGAAATATCAAGGAAAAACTCTACTTCTATTTATTAAATAAACACATCTGATAAATGCAAATTAAAATAGAAAAATCAAATTAAGTAAAAAACATACATAAATATTAGCATCATTTATTTTCAATTTATTGACCATTTGTGGCTCTCTGTATAAGTGACTATCAACTGTTCATGTAAGTTGTTCTGATAAGGCTAGGACTTGCACTGATTTGTGGGTATAAGAGAAAGCATTTTCCCTTACTGTTTGTGAATGCTGATAGAGACAGGTCAAATTTTGTCTCTGTAGCATGTAGATATTGAATTAGCCCCATTAGTTATGGAAGCATTATGTTCTTTTGTTTATACTTTTGGAAACTTTATAAAACATTAAGGAGGTGAAATTATGTTGTATTCAGGTTTGTGTCTTAAGTTTTGTTCCTTTGGTCTGCATGGCTGTTTTTGTGCTAATACCATATTATGATTCTGTCATGTGTCTTAAGATCCAGTAAGGAAAGCAAACCAGTTATAAAGAATTTTCTGTGCGATTGTCTTGAATGTATGAATATATTTTGGTAAAATAATCATCATATTATCACTTCTATGAATATATGATGGACTCATCACCAAAATACTAATATCATATGATTCTATTTTCTTTAATAATCTTGACACTTTTATTTCTTTACTTTGTAGTCAGCATTGTAACCTCAGTTCTTGTGAAATTATGGATATTGGAAGAGTCTTCAACCACCATTTTACTAAACCAGCATAACTACAATCTGATCATTCATTCATTCATGTACACTTTTATACATCTAAGTGTACTGATCACTTCTTTTTGCAACGATGAAGATCATTACAGAAAATCATGACCAAAAATGTGTAAAGCTGTGGAGCTAAGTCCCTGTAGAAACATCTGTAACTCCAATATTTAAGGTTACAGAATCAGTGAATAGGGACAAGAGGATAAGGATTCAAGAAGTTCAGAGAGTTTATTATAAGATAGTGTCTTCTATTCATGTCAAAAATTCTCATCAAGAGCATTGCCTCAATATGAGCTAAGTAGAGACAACAAAAATAAACTTAGAAAAGTGGACATGGGAAAGTCCAGAAGCCCTCAATACTGTAGGAAAGTAGGAACACCAAGAATGGAAATATAATGACAATTGGTTGTCCAATGCTAAATAGTCTTAAAAACATATATATGGAATATTATACAAACTGAACAATTAATTATATTAAGTAAAATGTATGGATATAATTGCATTTATATCCCTAAAATCAATTAATTAAAAAAGAAGACCATAAAATTGAGGAAAAATGAAAAGGGAGTTATTAGGAATATCAGAAGGAGTAACAGAAAGGAAAAATTATGTCATTGCATTGTACTCTCAATGATAAAGAAACAGCACATAAGAAACATTATAGTTGTTGATAAATTATCAGTCTAACTTAATCATTCTAAATATGGATATAAAATTATCTGAAAATCATTTCAGGGAGGGCATTTTTAGTTTATGTTATTAACACAATTGGCTATAGATCTCTTCTGTTGGAATGGTCTATATAATTTTCTGCAAATAGTGAAATGTTCTTATATATTGACTGCTATATCAGAGCACCCAATATTGATGCCAGATAAAATAATACCTCTAGAGTTTTAGTTTTTAAATTAATATACCGGAGAATTAACAGTTTTGGCTTTGTATAGATTGTATATTTTTCTATTTATGAGGAATATTTTAACTGACATGTAATGAAATTTGTAGATAACTGATAAGTACGTCTTGATGATATTGATTCTTCTAATCCTTAAAATGTATCTCTTATATGTATACATTTAGTTTTTAATTAGCCTTTTTATATTTCCAGTGTACAAATATTTCAATTGATTGCTTATATTTGTTAGTAGGCACATTTGTTGCTAATACATGTGGATTGCCTTTTATTTCTATTTCAGATAATTCTATTTCTCTGCAGCAACATCACCAATTTCTATATGTTAGTTTCTCTCTTCTTTAGCTCTTTTGAATTGCTTTATTATATGCCATAGGTTTCATGTTATAGTATAAATTCATTGAGATACTAGAAATAAAATTTTCAGTTTTTCATATGTCAAAATGTTGTTGAATGTCTCATAATGAGTGGCCTGTAGTAACAAGGCATGTTTCCTTTATTATTAATTTATCTAACATTTTAATCACTAATAAAATTGTATGTAATAAAATACAGCTTTTTACAAATAGAGACTCTGGTATATATTTTGTCTTTTATTCTTTTGAGATGCAAGATTTAATACTAGGTATAGTTTGAAACATGCTTACATTATTAGTATGTGTCCCACTTGGGCATAGTGGATGGTATTTAATGACTTAATGTATTTAGTTTTCTTTGACTGTATGCTGGAGACTATCCTACAATAATTAAAAAGCAAAATAGTATCTCGTAGACCTGGGACATGCAAGTTTAATCAAGACAATTCTTCATCAGAGGTTTCTGCTTTTCTGGTCTATGGGGACTGTGTTAAGTTGACATTAAACACACTAATAATAAGAATTATTTTCCTCTGTGTATACAAGTGATATTGGTGTACAGATTCTTTATTTTTTCTGTTTTGTGATTTTATATCAGAATAATATGGGTTATTGTTATATTGATATTAAAGGTCACTGAAGCTGAAGGATTATATATTAAAGACTATACTTAACAAATGACCATGGTTGAAGATGGAATCCACTGACCTTCATATAAGTAATATGTCTATTTTATTTGAGTAGGCCCAATATAAACTATTAATACCATTAATGAAGAAGAGGAAGGAGAAGAAAGAGATGTTACAGTGATACAACATAAAATATTAAATTATCCATTGTGGAATTTAAATCTACAAGCAAATCTAACACCATGACTATTAGTTGCTACAATTCTACAATCAAGTTGAACACATACATGTTATATTAGTGTGTGGAAGTCTCAGCAGCCATCAGATCCAGTAGGATAATTATTAGTCTGAGGCGAGAAGAAAATTTGGTTAAATACACTTAGTTAGCAATATTATTTCAAAGTTCTATATTCTGACTGTATCAAGTTTGTTTTAGAGTTATTTAAGTACAGTACAACTTTGGAGAAAATATTCCTGGTGAAAATTATCATAATAATACTTAAATTGTGACTACATCAAAACTCTTTTGCAAAGTACATGTGGCCTCTTCTGTAGAATGGGTTATGTGACAGAATATAACCCATTAGGTTCTGATTAGGATAAAGGTCTAAAGAGGAAGAGTTCTGAATAAATATAATAGTCTTGGAAATTCTTCAGGTGATGCCTGACCCAACAGATTTCATAGATCATCAACCTATTAAGATCACTTATTGCTTGTTTTCTTGGTGGAAACAGGTAGACATTCCTTTCATTGCAAAGAGAAGTCCATATGTTTAACATTTTTGGTTCCTCAATTCTAATCTATGAAAAAAGGAACTTATATTCCCTGCCCTTTGTATCAATTACCCATTTCAAAATAATTCCTCCAGATATTTAAGATGATTCCTATGTTGGTTTAAATCACTAAGATTTAAAGAAACTTTTGGAATAGTAATAGAAATAGAATGTAGTTACTTAATAGACATTCTGTTTTGCCCTCTGAGGACTTGCTGTTTCTGTTTGTTTGTTGTTATTGTTTTCCAGTTTTATTTCAGCCAGTCTTTGAATCATAAGCTAAAAATATGAAATACTCATCATCCCATAAGCCCTCATTATCTCATCACCTCTCGAACCCTTCCCATTCTTTGGTAAGTTAAGATGCATAAACTGCTTTGGAATAAGCAAGACCATTTTTTTAGATGTTATTACACATGAAAGATTTTGAAACTGAAGTTGGCATCTATATATGAAAAAGGAAGATGAGAAGTAGCTATGTTGAAATGTTAAAGTTGTTTTTATAACATTTTCAAAGGATAACTTCATTTTTTAAATGATTTTCCATCAAATTTAATAACCTGCTATTATTTATATATCTGAAATTTACATCTTTGATAGAGAATATAGGCTTTCTTCTTTAGAAGTTCTGAAAAAGTGATTGACCAGTATTCACACAAGAATAAACCATCTTAATTTTACCATTTTAGATGGAATAAAAATTGATTATTTACTACAACTTTTGCCTTAAATTTAGGTCTTGTCATTGCCACATTTATTTTTAGAATCATAGTATAGCTCAGGCTAACTATCTTATTGTGCAATAATGCAGGCATCAGTCTCCAAATCTACTTACACTGAACCGACAGGTAGTTATTTAGGGAGACCATCCACAGGGAGTGACTGGAGTCCCATCTGTTTAAGAACTGGCTGCCAGTGATAGCAAAAGATAGGGAAGATCCATCATTGTAAGTGAGGGATCAATGGCTGTGAGCACAGTGTGAGAAACCAAGTTGAGAGAGTGTTATTTTGTACTGGGGAAAAGTCAGAATGATATTGACCCTTTCTGAGTCAAAAGGAATTGTAATAAAGAAACACAGTTTCTTCCGTGAGTTGCCCATGTACTGTGTTAAAGTCATTCAAACAGCAGTTAGACAAGGCTCTTCAAGTAGATATCTATCATTAAAATGAATAAAAGTATACTCAGTCAATCACTCTTCATAGAAATGGGAAAAAGTCAGTTATGAGATCCTCTGCCCTATGAGATAAAACACACAATTTTGTTCCATCAAGCAGCTAGAACTTCAATGGGATATAGTCCAAACTTGAAATCATAAATTATAATATCTGTATGTCCCCAAAATATAACCTTCTCAAATTAAGTGATATCATGAGATAAACCTCTTTTTTGAAAATTAATCTAGAATAAGAATCGTTGTGGGATTAAGCTTTAAATTAGACTCAAACATTTAATACTGTGTTCTACACTGTAATATCAGCCCCCATCAAAGGATTTTATATAGAAAATAGTTTTAGATTCATCTACTTTTTAGCTATATTTAAAATGACCACAATTCAGCAAATAATTTAAATATTTCCATATTAAATCCTGAAAATAATGATTTTAGTTCATGGCTTCTAAGCTGGGAAAAATATAGTGAGGTTAATCTATCAATTTAAAATACAAAGTAACTATAAAATGGATGGTATAAATGAAAAGAATATTCTTAGAAAAGTTTTGAAAAGAGAATGATGTTATTAAATCATATTTAAAAGGTAGCATTAACAGTAATATACAAAAAGCAGAGAAGTCGAGTAGAAAAATATTAAGATTAATGGTGCTAATACAAGGAATCATATATACAAAAGTAAGGACCTTTAGAGGTGGATGATGTTTATGGTAAAGGAATTTGTGTTAGTGAGCACTTATTATTGTATTTTTCTCATTTACTGACATTCTTAATTGTGAAAGGAATGCTACCAGATACTTAATAGAATCAAGGTTGCTCTGTTCCGGGTAACATGGTAGGAATGCTTTTTAGCCAGTTCCTGCTGAGACAGCTTGTAGTATGCCATTATGCCTGGTGATTGTTGGCCCAGAATCCTCTAGACACTGGAAAACAATGAGAGAGAGAGAGACAGTAAAGCTAAGGGAGTCTCTGCTGCCAATTAGGTAATCTATAGGTTTATTCCATACTCACAATAAAGAAGTATGTGAACGTGCCAATTGTTTTTTTATTATTATTAAAAAATTAACATACCCACCACTGTTCCCCCTTCTTCCACTCTTCCCAATCCTCCCTCAGCACCCCCCCCCCCAGTATCCAACCACTCATTCCTTAGGGTAAAGACTCCCAGGGTGAGTCAGTGCAGTCCCTTCCCTCCCAGTATCAAGACTGAGTAATGTGTTTCTCTATAGGGAATGGTTTCTGACAAGTTAATTCATGCACCACAAATAAATTCTGGTCCCACCCCTAGAGGCCCCACCAACTGCCCATGCCATTTGAATGTCATGCACATTTGGAGGGCTTAGTTCAGTTCCATGTAGGTTCTGAAGCTTTCATTTCAGAGTTAGTAAGATCTCAATAGCTCGGGTCAACTATCCATGAGTCTTCTCATCCTGACCTTGACCCCTTTGCTCATATAATCTTTCCTCTTCAGTTGGACTAGGAGCTTGACTCACTGTTCAGCTATAGATCTCTGCAACTGGTTTCATCAGCTGCTCAATGAAGGTTCTATAATGGCAACTAAGGTGGCCCTCCATTTGACTATAGGGAAGGCCAGTTTAGGCACCCTCCTCACCGTTGCTCAGTCTTGTATGCGTTCACCTTTGTGAGTTCTTGGGTATTTTTCTCTCTAACTTAACAATGGCTTTCTCAATCAATAAACCTATTTCATTGTTGTTATTCCTTCCTGTCACTCTCCCAGTTCAACCATCGCATTCCCTAATCTTCTCTTTCCACCTTTCCTTCCCCACTTGTCCTTATGGTTCCAATGTATTCGGGAGGTCTATTATATTTCCCCTTCCCAGGGGCATTCATAGATGTTTCTCTTAAGTTCCCCCTATGTTATTTAGCAGTTCAGGGTTTGTATATTTTAGCTTGCTTATCCATGCTTCACATTTGAAATCCACATATGAGTAAGTGCACACCACATTTGTCTTTGAGGGTCTAGGTTATCTAACTCAGGATAAATTTTTTTAGATCCATCCATTTGCCTGAAAATTTCAAAATGTCATTTAATTATTTAACTTATTAATTTATTTACTGCTGTGTAGTGCTCCATTGTGTAAATGTACTTTTTAATCCATTCTTCAGTTGAGTGGCCATCTAGGTTGTTTCCAGGTTCTAGCCTTTACACATAATGGTACTATAAACATAGTTAAGCTAATGTCTTTGTGGTAAGAATGTGCATCCTTTGGGTATACACCCAAGAGTCCTATTACTGGATCATTAAGTAGATCGATTCCCAGTGTCCTGAGAAACTGTTATACTGATGTTCAAAATGGATGTACAAGTTTACATTCCCACCATATTCCATCCAGCATAGGCTGCCATCTGTGTTTTTGATTTTAGCCATTTTGACAGATGCAAGATGGTATCTCAGAGTTGTTTTGATTTTTATTTTTCTGATGTGCCAATTGTTTCAAATAAGTCTGCCATTTGCTTCTTACCTGATTCCAGGTGCCTGAGCCATTGATGCAATACCTTCTCCCCTGCTCTCCCAAGGGGTACCCAGATAGAAAGCCCTGTAATACTTAATCAAAAAAATGTGGTATGTATTAAAATGTTATGATATATATAATATATATATAATAAATTTTCCGGTAAGAAATTTACTATTTTTTATTTTTCTTCTAACTTGTATTAATTCTTTATGAATTTCATGTGTATCCTAATTCCTGTCTCCTCACATCTTAGCTTTACCCTTGAAAATTCCCTCCTTAAACAAAACAAAGTTTAATAGAAAACCCTAAATCCAAGCCAAAAATCAAACAAAAACACAAAAGAAAGAGGAGGAAGAGGAGGAGGAGATGAAGAAGAAGCTCATATTGGAAACTATAATGTGGCCTTGTGGCTCATACAACTTTCTCCTTAATTCATTTATTTTTATTTATAAGTACTCATTGCTAGAAGTCATTGGTATGGTTTGAGGGCTATGGTTTCTGTTATAGTATTAATGAGCTTTCACTATGGTTTATTTTAGATATCCAGTTGTTGTCCTGTGTCATGGAGATCCTGAAGTTTTGGATCTATATGTTCATTCCCTTCACATGCTTCACCAGCTCACAGTTGAGGTATATTAGGGTGAACTAAATGATAGCTCTGGTTGTGGGCCTGTGATGGTCAGTTCATCAAATTTCCCTTGTTTTCATTGCCAGAGATAGGTCAGCAAATTCAGGTTGTAGCAAGAAGCAGGGTCAGTTCTATTTGCAGACCCTTAGGTCAGGCTTACCCACACCACCACTACCAAGACTAGCTCTATCATTTTTACACAGGCTAGGTGCATGATGCTCTCTCCTGATTGCTTTAGAGGGTGTAAAAGGGGAAGGATTCACCTTTGCCCCTGACAACAGGGTTATCTCTGCTGTGCTGCCCAGGTAGGGTGCAGGGCCTATTATATTGTATGCTAAAGCTGGTGAAGAGCAGGGCTAATTCTCCCACTCTCATGCCACTAGGGGCCGATCTCTCCCCTGCTGCAGGTAGCAAGGAGGGGATTTTTCTTACCCATGCTACCACATTGTACCCCAAGGGAGGGTCAGGTTACCTCTACCACTCCCGTGCTTTTAGGACCAGCTCCTCTGTGCCACCTCCAAATTGGTCAACTCCAGTGTGCTGCCCAGGTAAGGTACATGAATGTGCTCAGGGGTGGGACCATCTTTCTTAAGTATTTATAAGGAGGGACACAGCCAGTTTTCCTGTTATAGTATCTGGAGAACTATAAGACCATCTATCACAGAGTCAGTGAAGAGTAGGCCTATCTCAGAATAGCCCTTAGATTTTCATATACATGGTTTCTATGACCCCTTGTGGTAACATGGACCTTGGACATAACACTGTAGACCCCAGCTGCAGGAGGACCACAACACCAGACAAGTCCCTTGGCAGCAGCTCAGGCCCCAACATTTTCATGACCCACTGGTAGCACAGACCACCCAGATCAGTATGTCCCTCAAGGCAGACTAGACTTTGGACAGCAACATTGTCCCAGGTAGTATCCCAGACCCCTGTTGTTGGCCTGGCTCTCAATTGTATCAGGAGGTATGGATATCACCATAGACTCTGGCTGTGGCAGGGCCACAGACCCAGGCATGGTCCTCAGCAGCAGCCTTGGACAGGAGGACACCATTGCCCTAGGTGTCCTTAGACACAGCCCTTAGAAACCAGCATGATCTCAGGTAATGGCCTACATCCTGATCATACATGTGGCCTTTGGTAATAACATGGGCCATCAGACATCAGCCAAGACAACTGACACAGGCCTGGTCCTTGGCAGAAGCCTGGGCCCGGATGTCAACATAAAACACCTGTGGCAGCATGATTCTCAGATATCTACATGACCCCAAGTGGTAGCACATACTAAATGCTGTTGCTTGGCCCTCAGTGGTGATAGGAGCCATAGACATCAACACAGGCCTCCTTGGCTGCATTCCACCTACAAATCAAGACTTGGCCTTGACAATAGGATATACTCAGACACGACCTTGGACTCAGTGGCAAGCAGGTCATTAAAGTCAGCCTGTTCCTCACCACCCTCACTTCTTCAAACCCAACTCTCCCTCCAGTCAATGAACCTTTGTCTTTCTTCTATTTCACTCCCCTGTATTCACTCACCATAATGGTGCCTGATCCTCCAGGAGGCAGAGGTAATTTGCTGTTCTCCTAGGCGATGCTTTGTTGATGACTGTCAGCCAAAACTGCAAGGCATGGCCCAGAGATGTTGCTGTTCTTATATAGATATATAGTTACAATTATTTTAAAGCATAAATATTGTCATCTTGGGGAAGATTTTTAAAAATTTTTCTCATTTAAAAGTGTTAATGTCTTCATTCCAAAAATGTTTATAATAATGATAACTTAATTCTCAAGGGATTATTATTGGCTTATTGATGAATTCTGGTAGAATTATTCCATCACTAGCCATTCCTATTATGTTCACTGTGTGACATTCACGTATATAATCACAAATGCAGGGAAGTCAGTACAAATTTCCTGTGAAATTGTGTTTCTAATGAATTAAATTTCATACATATTTTGACGCCAAATCAAAAGTAAGTGTGAAATTATTATATTAAATATTTGCATTGCATTTCCTGTTCCCAGACAACAATGATTATAACTGCAGATATTTTCAAATAGCACCAGGCATTCTAGCTGGAAAGGCAAAGGGCTAATCTCCAGCTGCTTTACTAAATGCTATTGAAGCAGTTCTTTTAATACCCACAGACCTCATTCCTTTGAAGAATAAAGGGCTTGAGCCAAAGGGTGTCTAACACTAATATACTTAATTATCGATCCAACTTTCAGGTCCACAGTGAGCTCTAAAAAGGTCTCCAAGTAGTAATTAAACCAAGCAATTATAGAGAAAGCTCCAATTACATGATGTTCACAGGGAACATAATTTGCTTCAATTAAGGTCATTGTTATCAATATTTAGAATCAATTTCTGTATAATAAAACATCTATATTTTGATACCTTATTATTAGCTTCCTACACCTGTAAAATAAATATGTCTATCTAGTAAAGTGAAATCATTATTTACTTCCTGTAATATAAAACTTCCTGGCTTTCTAAGTGAATATGTGGTACAATAATACAGATATATAATTTTGCTGTGGTCCATTGGAATTGCTGAAAACCTCCATCTTTTCCAATGCTTTTCTTTTCTAATATTTTTCATATAACAACATTTTAAAAATATATATATATGCTCATATTATGCATTCAACCATGCACCCTTTTATAACACTGGTAATCCTTCTCCTGCATATGTTCTCCATTTATTCCACGTGTCACACACACACACACACACACACACACACACAAAACATATCATACCACACAGACACACATACAATTATCTCGATTTTACTTCCACATGTGAATGAGAAATGCAGTATTGATTTTCAGTACTTTTGTAGCCTCAGGTTTTAGTGTCTCATGCAAAACTATGTAATTAAATATGCTTGACATTGCTGAAATAATTATAATTATCTTTCAAATGGGTAATTTTATCAATTTATAGTTACTATATATTTATGCTTTTGATTTCTGTTGTAAAGATTATTTGTGGGTTTTTGCATTTAAACACATTTTATATATGTATTTATGTGTTTATATAATTTATGAACTTTTATTTTTATTTTTTGGGGAATTCATTTAAGCATGCAATAAAATATGAATATCTTTACCACACATTCTCCCTTCTAACTCCTCTGCCTTTAATCCAACCAAGGGTTATCTCCCAAACTATCTCTCTCTCTTTTTCTCTCTCTTCCCTTTGCTTTCTCTCTTCCCATTCTTTTTCTTCTTGCAGTAATTCACTATGATGGTGCCACTTACTGGGACATAGAAAGCTTACCAGTGTTCAAACTCCCAGTGAGAACTGGTTCTTTTTCCCTAAGTATTTATGAGCTGCCAGTAGCTTCTCAATTAGTAATTGGGCCTGATGAGTTCCTCATTCACCAACCACTGAGTTGTTGTTTTATTTTTACATTTCTCTAGAAATCATCTGTGACTATGAATTTGATCATATTTCACATTTTTAGATACCTGAAAGATTATATTTTTTTTCATGGAAATTCTGAATATTGTACTTTATATGCTTAATATTCAAATCAAATTTACTTCATGTTTTTTATCTTCTTATTTTTTGAAAAAGTTTAAAACCATTAACTGCGGAAACCTATCATTTGTTATTCAATTTAAGCCTGTCTTTTAAAATTATGGAATGGATTTACTAACACAGAAAATACTCTTTTAATTTATTTGGTCAATCATATACTCTATTTTAATAAATATGTTATGTCTCAGATCTTCTTTTTGTTATTTTATTTTTGCATTCTACACTTTTTCTTCCAGTAAAAATTAGTAGGTCATTCTCACTGTGTGTCTGAAACATTTTTTATACCTGTTATCACTTTTATGTCTCTTGTACCCAAGGGCAATAATTTAAAATAAATTAACAGGCTAATTGGCATGAAATAAAAAAGAAAGGTGGTGTTTAGTACTCCTGTGTACTGGGTATCATTTCCCTGATGATGCATGAGATGGTGTGTGCCACCCTTTGGCTCTAGCCCTTTATTCCTCAAAGGAATGAGGTCTGTGGACATATTTTAAAAAAACTGCTTCAATAGCATTGAGTGAAGCAAGATAGGGTTTATTTCCGTCCTTACAATGTGTAGAAAATTGCCTTTGACATTTATGATGTATTACTAAACCAAAACTTTGTACCTCAAAACAATGTACCCTCAAAACATACAACTATTAATCTGTTACAAATAAATACAATTCTAAAATATTATTATATATGCATCTCATGCCTCTGCATTCCTTATCTTCTCTGTGATTTCTTTATTGTAGAGAGAGACTGGAACAAGACTGTCTGCATGCCAAAATTCTCAACTATAATGGAATATAGAGATTGGAGTGTAGAAAAATGACATGAAACATTTAAAAATGTTAATAAACATAAGAAATATTTTCATAATCTTTCTTTGTGATAAATTGTTAGTTTAGCTTTAAATATTTTAAAATTTATTTCCTAGAAATAATGTTAAAATTTCTTTGTGTTTCCTATGTTCTTATCTGCCTGTCTATGGTTGTTCTGCTGCCTTTATCACTTTGTTACATATCAATAAGTCCTCTGAGGTAGGGTTGTTATTGCTTTTTAATTAGATAATTTCAGAAATAGAACTATGTTCCCAAAGTTCACAGTGCTTGCTGAATTTTCAGAAATCCTGAGTTTAGCTCTAGCACTCACTTCCAGAATAACAGAACTGCCTGGGACTCAATATATAGAGCATCTGATATTCTTCTTTTGACCTCTACAGGCACTGGGTCTTTATGGTGTATATTTACACACATACACACACACACACAAACACACACAGACTTAAAGGTATAAAAATATAAATTATCATCAATCACTTGTCTATTGCTAATCTACGTTTTAAATTTTTAATATTTGTATTGTTGTCTTTAAGGTTATTTTTATGATATTTAGATATAGATACACATTATATATTTTATATGACCAAATATTTAGTTATATGTTTCCTTCTAATTTTATTTGATTATTTATTTTGATGTCTTTAGACACAATTATGTTTTGAATAAACATCATTTTTACAGCAGAAGACATATATGTAGGGGTATTGTGTTGATTCATTGTAAATAATTGTCCCACCCACTGGTTTAATAAAAAGTGCTGAGTGGCCAAAGGCAGGCAGGAAGTGTGGGCGGGGCTACCAGACTAAGAAAATCTCTGAGAACTGAATGTCAGACAGAGCACCAGAGAGAAGCTACAGGATGCAGAGGACAACCATGCAGCTCTAAAGAAAGGTACCGAGCGGCTTAAGGGTAGAGAGTTAGCAAGCTATATGCCTGGGCCTAAGGCTGATCAGCCTAAAACTATTGGAAACATCTGTGTGTCTCTGTGGGACTGTGGGTCTGCGGGTCTGTGGGCCTAGACCTTGAGGTTAGACCCGAAAATCTGGGCCAGAAACCTCAAACTACACATATATATTCTCAATCTAGTAACAATAAATTCCCATTGAATCATTTATAGTAACATTTGTTGTTCACATTATATTTAACAAAAAATATTTAACTCACATTAAAATTATTACAATGTATCAGATTCTAAATTTATATTTATAACAAAATGAATATCTAATTGCTTTATTGTATTGGAATAGACAAGCTTTACTCAATAATTCATATGCTCCCCCATATTATTGAACTAAAAATATTTGTATATCAATTAATTTTTATTATCGTAAGTATGAACATACTTATTTTTGAATATAATGAAACTGGGGACCTAATAAAATGAGATGTTTTACAGAAAAGCAATTTGTTCATGATTGATAGAGTGTTTCACCTAATAGATAGAACAAAAGCATACTTTTAAATATTTGTCAGGAATAAGTGATAAAAATGGCTAAGCATATGAGGAGAAAATAGTTAAAACATTAACACCTCATTAATTTGTTATTTGCTAATTCACCAGACATTAAAACTGACTTTTCTGAGTTTAGTGATTCTCTACCCTGTAGATCTTCTGTTCTTCTGTGTACATTTTTGTGCAGAATGATGATACAAAGGGCAGGATACAGTGTATAGTAAATATTCTTGCCTGGAGTGGATGTGGCAAGCTGAGCTGACCAACCTTGGAAATTTTTGCTCTTTTGAGGGAGGAGATGGGGTGGGAGGAGGCTGAAGGCCTCCAAAAATAGATTTTATTATACAATATAATTTGATTTTAATTTCCTTACTAGAAAATTCCCCCAGTTCCCTCATCTTTTCTCTTTCACTCAGATCCACACAGTTTCTGTCTCTGATTAGAAAACAAAAATGCATCCAAGGAAAAATGATCTCATAAAAACAAAAGAAGCCATAATATACTTGTAAAGGACATGTAAATTAAAAAAAAAAAAACCCTAAAACTCCTGACACAATATTATGAGGCAAAGATTCTCCAAAAATACCATTGAATTTGTTTTGTGTTTATCATCTATTGATAGGCATGAAACCTGCCATTAAGAGATGCTTGTTTTCTCAGTGAGACTCTTTTGGAGGTCACTAATTTTTCATTTGCAAATAATTCTCAGTTAGAAAAAGCTTCTGGGTTCGGGATTGGGGCTTGTGTTTTCTACTCCACCACCTAGGTCTCCTCCAGTGCACACCACTGTAGATCCTGTGCAGACTACCACTGTTACAATGTGTTTTCTTTGGTCCTGGGCAGCCAGAGGTCCAGAGCCACAGACCTGCACCCCAGACCCCTTAGCCACCTGCAGCTGATCAGGCCCCAGAAATGACTCAGACGATTATATTAACTTCATGCTGTTTGGCCTATGGCCACATTGTTAGCTAGTTCTTACATCTTAACTCAACCCATTTCTATTAATCTGTCCTGCCACATGGCCTGTGGCTCACCTGTGTTCCTTACATGCTTGCTTCTTCTTGAGCTTCAGGCCTGGTCTGTCTGACTCCACCCTGCTCCTCCAACCTATTCTGATTCCTCCTCCTACTTTTTCTATGGTGCCTATCATGGGCCAAAACAGCTCCTTTATTTAACGATTGCTATTCGCAGCATACAAAAAGGCATTCCCACATCACTTCCTGCTTTCTATCTAATAAAAAAGGAAGGCTTCAATTTTAACAAAGCAAAATTACATATAACAAAACAGCTATCAAGCAAGAATTACAGTTACAACATATAGTCCATTTGTAGAAAATACTCTTATCAACCTTATCCTTATGAATCTAAAGTTTCATATATACTTTAAAATAACCAAGATAAACTATGCCTATGGCTATCCAATCTTTAACTACATCAAAGACCACAGAATGATATATTTACCTAAGTAAACCAGAAGTGCAAGTGACTTCTGAAATCCAGAAATGACAGAGATGACACCTATCTGCCTGGACAGTCACCCAAAGTTCCTTTACAAATTTGGGGCATCCATCTTCAGCCCACAGGCCCAGAGCCTCTTTTTATTTCAGTGAAGCAGGAAATCTGTTCTGCCCATTCTGGTATAGTTCATCAGTCACTTCTCCTCGAGTCCTGAAGAATGTCTGACAGTTTTCTCTGCAAAGCAGGAACCTGAGTGACAATCTCAGCTTGTTCTGCCAAAGTTCAGAGGTTCCTTCCTGTGGAACCTACAATTCCAGTTTAAACAGCATACTTTCAAGCAGTCTTATCCAGTGGCTAACCATTGCCACAAAGAGAGTAGACTCCATATGGAGTTTCTTCAATGCCCATTTTTCTCTTGATTGGTGCTTCCAGGAGCAAATCTGTCTCACTGTCCAGAGTCTAAGTTCTTAAAATATTTTAAATGTCCTATTCTGTAGGTCTTAGAAGTCTTCGAAGATTATCTATATAATTGAAATATATCTTTGTATACCTAAAAATCCTGACTAACCTAACTATAAGTTTGATTATCAAAGGTGACTATTAACCTGCATTTCTTAATTATACATTACAATTTTAAATCAGTTACATGAACAAGAGTAGAAAAATACATTCAGCTTAACAAAATTGACCTTAAATTTGTATCAATAAACCAAAGTCCATACCAATGCAAAACATTTTGAGATTAACAGCTGATTTCCTGATCTAAGTGAATTCAATAATCTAAGTTTTTAAAAATTATTCATATACCATATCCCCCTTTTCTTCTTACAAAGAGATTAATTATGACCATTAACTGTTTATAATGAAAACAAATATTTATAAACAATATTTTGGGAATTTGGGCATAGTTTTCCATTACTACTTCCTGCTGATTAAGGGGCATTCAAAATCTCATGGGTTCTTGAGACTGGATCATAGTCTGCAGCCCTGTATCTGATATGGCCATCTCTTCTCATCCAAGATTTTTTCAGGGGGTCTCGGTTGATTTGCCTAGAAACAATCCAAAGTTTCTCATCTTCTGTGGAAACAAATGCAGAACTCTTCCAAAGCAATAAATCCTTAGACACAAATTTCAAAATCAAGACACCTTTAAAATATATATTTCTGTTTAACTTAGTAGCCTTTGCATTTGCAATCCATTGTCTTTCTGCAGTTAGTTCATTAACAGTTAAAAAATTAAAAGAAAACACAATAATAACCAAAATCCAGATTTTGTGTCTATTTTCCATCCTTATGTGGCTTATTATATTTTATTACTCTATTTCTCTTTTTAAAGACTTTTTCTATTCTCTCTCTTTTCTCTCTGAAGCCTGTGTACATTTTACACACATTGTAACCTGTTTACTGGTTTTTCTTTTCATCTGAATCTGTTTTATTGTGAATCCTTAATCATATTCCAACCATAAGAGCTTTTAAAATACACTCTCTTAAAGAGCTGCATATTGAATCAGTTAGTTCTCTTAAAGGGACCATGTCTGTTTGTGGCCAGCAAACAGAGCAGAGCTAAGAAAATGTTGCTACTAAGTATCCGTCTTTGCTTCCTTTTTGTTCAAAATAAGCATAAAACTTAAACCAATAACATGGTACTGAGTCTTCTGTGAGACTTCAGGAACTGGCTTGATTTCAGCTCACACTGCCTGCCTCCAGTCTGCCGGTGCCACTTTGAATGTGACCCGGTTCTAGGCTTTCTCTTTACAATGACCTGCTTCCAATACACAATTTGGAAGCTGCCTTGGCTCAGTTTCTGTGAACTAGAACCCTTTTTAAACTTTCTCAGGCTTTAAGTGGATATTTGTGCCCCGTGTTGGGCACCATCTGTTACAATGTAGTAGTTTCTTTCAGTCCCGGGCAGCCAGAGCCCCAGACCCACAGACCTGCAGCCCTGAGACTCCTTAGCCGCCTGCAGCTGATCAGGCCCCAGAAATGACTCAGATGATTATATTAACTTCATGCTGTTTGGCCTATGGCCACATTGTTAGCTAGCTCTTACATCTTAACTCAACCCATTTCTATTAATCTGTCCTGCCACATGGCCCGTGGCTTACCTGTGTTCCTTTCATGCTTGCTTCTTCTTGGGCTTCAGGCCTGGTCTGTCTGACTCCACCCTGTTCCTCCTGCCTATTCTGATTCCTCCTCCTACTTTTTCTATGGTGCCTGTCATGGGCCAAAACAGCTCCTTTATTTAAAAATTGCTATTCACAGCATACAGAAAGGCATTCCCACATCATACAACACTCTGTGAGTTCATATATTCTAGACTTGGATTAACTGAGAGACACAATGTGGTAGTTCGAATGTAACTGATACCCATAATCTCATAAGCAGTGCCATATAAAGAGATATGGCTTTGTTGAGTGGGTATGGCATTTTTGGAAAAGTGTGTAACTATGGTGGCAAATTTGAGGTTTCTTATGCTCAGAATATCATCCACTGTGAAAGTTAACTTACTATAGCTTGTAAGATTTAATACTCTCATCTAATCTTACAGCACCATATTTGTCTGCATGCTGCCATTCTCCCTGCAGTCAGGATAATGGACTTAACATCTGAAAGTGTGAGCAAGCTTTCCAATTAAATGTTTCTCTTTGTAAGAGTTACTGCAGCCATATCTTCATAGCAATAAAAATCCTAGCTAAGACAGAAGTGTGCACCAAAGACTGGAGTATTGTTGGGATATGCTTGACCATGCTTTACTGTTGAATAAATTTGGACTTTGTTCTTTGAGTTCTGACAGCAGCTGAATGCTTTAAGTACTGCTTAATGGCCTATACTAGGAGGAGCATAGAAGGCAGTGGTACTGAATTTGATCTGATGAACTGTTGGGAGGAGGTTCTAAAGATTTTAAAGATGAAAAATATTAATATGTAGCTTAGTTGTTGTTCTTGTGATATTTTGGTGAAGAAAGTGGCTACCTTTTGCCCTTGTCAAGAGTCTGAGACTAAAGTAAATAGTTTGGAATTAATTCCATTGGCAAAAGAAATCCTAAACTAGCCTAATATAGTCTCTATTCTGTGGTAATTAGTGGTAGGCCTAATGAAGATCTATAATAAGAAGGCGCAAGATGGACAGGGTAAATTACAAAATCTACATTTGAGAAGAAAAAGAGAACTCAAAAATGGAGTGTGGCTAGATTCTGGGCTTAAGAAGATAAACAGAGTAAAAAATGGATTAAACAGAATGATGACTTCAGGGCAATATTCCACCTAGCTTTTTCCAATGAGTGAAAAAGAATTAAAAAAAAGTTTAGAGGCTTTTGTGGTGTTTCATGGATTTAATTGCCATACTCAGAAGGCAGAGCTTGGCAAATATCAATTTAAACCTCTCCTTGTCTAGAGATCCAGGACAGCCAACCTTAGGCTCTGAACAAAAACAGAAAGCAGGTGAAGATGTAATTAACATGGGGTGGGGGTGAGATTCCTCACAGTGGGAACAGGAGCTGTCTCTGAAATTTTGCCTGCTGTGGGGACCCTTTTTCTCCTACTGGGTTACTTCTTCCACCTTTGATATGAGGGATGTGCCTAGTCTTATAGGAACTTGTTATGTTGAGTTCAGTTTATAAGTTTATAATGGGAGGCTCTTCTGTGAGAGGGAACAAAGGAGGTTGTGAATGGGAGAGAGGGAGAGAGATTTGGAGAAAAGAAAGGAAAATGTAGTCAGGATGTAATGTATAAGAGGAGAATAAAATAATAAACCAAAACAAAATTGAGAACGATGGAGGGAGGAAAAGGGAAGATAGCCCAAGTCATCTAGTTATGATAGTCACATATGCACAAGCAGGCTTTCTCTCTCTCTCTCTCTCTCTCTCTCTCTCTCTCTCTCTCTCTCACACACACACACACACACACACACACACACACACACACACATACACACACACATACACACACACTCAAACACACACACACACATACACACACACATACACACACACACACATACACACACACATACACACACACTCAAACACACACACACATACACACACACATACACACACACTCAAACATACACCCAACTGTTACATTATTATCTACCTAAACTGTACCATTTATTGAAACAAGAGCAAACTCATTTTACCTGGAAAAGTTACTTCACTGGCCGATTTATGCTTTAAAAAGACTGTGTAATCATTTTTAAACCATAACATCTAGTTAAACTGATAAGTCACAGAGCACCACCTACAAGCCCCCTTTTTGAAAAGAAGTTCAAATCATCTGCCATATGTATAATTATAAGTTCAGAAGTAATTCACTCTCGTTGCCATGCACAGTTTAAAGAATTTAGTAAATTAGTATGTAAAACTCTAAATCTTTCAGAAAGTTCCCGTTTTTTAGGTAAATCATAATAATCAGCCTATACAGAATGAGTCATTTGGCCCAAAAATGGAACATTAGTATACTGATTCAGATGAACTATGGGGACAATGCTGCCTTCCAAAATTCCACAGTAATGAAACAAACAAGTGTATAATGAAATAGAACTGTAAGTAAAATTAAAATGTATTTTCAGACTCAGATTTAAAAAGACATAATAAAAAGTTTAGTTTTATATCAAGAAAGGATTTTAGTGAAAATAAAGTGCTTTCAGGGCCCAAGTTTTGAAGACAAATAAAGAAATATGAAGGCGGTATATTTTCTCCCAGAACTGATATGAACATGTATGGATCAATGCAAAGCAAACAAGAGAACATATGCAGTTACATAAGATGATAGGACACTTAATACAGTATGGGAACACCTGGAGAGGTAAATATCTCTCTGCTGGCCTTCCTTGTTTATGCTAATTCTGTAATTTCTGGATGTATATTAAATAGTAGAGAAGATATCCTTTTTGCTTAGTCAGTTTGTAAATTAAATGATACAGATGTTTGAGGAACTACTGTGTTAGAAAAGTAACATTGCTGAAATGTTACATGAATCTGATATAAGACCAATTAAATCATCCTGTTAGGATACTAGTGCATTTCTTTTATTAGGAAGAATTGGGCATGGTGCTCAACAAATAACCAATGAAAGTGTATTATTCATAGAAGCAAGTTGAACTCTTTCACTTCATATATAAAAATGTCAATGACAATGACAAACTCTAAAGCATGTATTTGAACTATGTGAGTTCTTGTGGTCCAAAACAAGTTACAATGTTCCTTACCCTGTAAATTTTCTGATAATTTGTTGTATTTCCATGTAATTTGTAAATTTAGAAATCTAAGAATGTTCCATTTTAATGTGTGGAAATATTGTATTCTAATACAAATATATATATATACACATAGTAAAGAAACAAACAACAGATACGTCACTTGGGAGTTATAATTTGTTAACTCTATGCCATTCTGACAATAACTGAAGAGATCAGGACTCTGGACAGTTCCATTTAGGTTTTGAAACAACTACAAAATAATGTTTTGTTGTATTAAATTGCTTAATTCTGAATTTGCTGTATATTAGTTTCTTTAAGGCTGTCCTTTACCTCTATAAGCTTTGTATGGAAAGAATTTATTAGTTAAATTAATAGTATACATAAAGTGAATGACCATTTCAAACTATTTAATATTTAGAGCTTTCACACTTCTGAATCCATTATGTGCTGTCAAATAATTTTTATTTACCTTTGAATTTTTAAATTTATTTTTAAAATTTGATTATTAATATGATTCTTTTACATGCCCTCTACTGTTTCCTCTCTCTCTTCCTTCCACTGCCCCCACATCCCCTCATCTCACCTCCTCTAGAGGGTAAAGTCTCTCTTTATTAGTCAACCCAGACTAACATACAAAGTTAAAGCAGACACATCCCTTTTTTCCCAAAACAAGACGTATCAAGCCACCCCATCATAGAGAGTGATCTCTAAAAAACCAATTCATGTAACCAGGATAATTCCTTATCCTATAGCCAGGAGTCCCATGAACAGCTTGATCAATGCAACAATCACCCTCATTCAGAGGGAAATGCATGGGACTCCATGCAGGTTATTCAGTTGTCAATCCAGAGGTTTTGACTACTATGAGCTCCAGTCAGCTATCCCTGTGGGTTTCTCCATTGTGTTTGTGACCTTCCTCTTGCTTCTCTAGCTGTTTCTCTCTCCCTTCAACTGAACTCTAAGAGTTTGGGCTAAGTGCTTGGCTGTCAATTTCTGCATCTACTTCCATCAATCATTGGATATAGGTTCTATGATGACAATTAGGGTAGTTAATACAAGGGAATACCAAGTCAGGCATGCTCTCCAGGATAGCCAGAAGTCTTAGTTGGCACTAGATATAGAAAAATGCAAATAGAACTATGTTTATTGCCCTACACAAAACTCAAATCCAAATGTATCAGAGACCTTGCATAAATCCATTTAAACTGAACCTGATTAAAGTGGAAAATAGCTTTGATAGAGTTGGCATAGGGTAAAAACTTCCTAAATATGATACCAATAGCAGGGACACTGAGAGGAACAATTAATGTATCGAACATGGTTAACAAGACAAAGCAACAGCCTACAGAATTGAAAAAGATCTTTACCAACCTCACATCTGACAGCTGGATGATCTCCAAACTATGTAAAAGACTAGAGCAACTAGACATCCAAAAAAACAGATAACCCAATTGAAAAAAAAAATGGTGTAAAGACTTTAACAAAGAATTTTCAACAGAAGAATCTCAAATGGCCAAAAGGCATTTAAAGATTAACATCTTATCCATTTGTAAATGCAAATCAAAATTACTTTAAGGTACTATCCTACATCTTTCAGAATGGCTAAGTTCAAAATCACTGATAACAACCCATTTTGAAGATGATGTGTAGAAAGGGGAACACTCCTTTACTCTTGGTAGGAATGTAATCTTGTATAGCCATTCTGGACAGCAGTATAGCAGTTTCTCAGGAAAATTGGGGATAAACCTACCTCAGGGCCTAACAATATCATTCTTGGACATATACCCAAAGGATGCTCAACCACACCACAAGGACACTTGCTCAACTATGTTTATAGCAGCATTATTCATAATAGCCTTAACCTGGAAAGAACCTAGAAGCCCCTCAGATAAAGAATGGATAAAAAAAAAAGTAGTACATTTACACAATGGAATGAATATTACTCAGCAGTAACAAACAATGACATCATAAAATTTGTAGCCAAAGGATAGAACTAGAAAAAAAAAATCATCCTGAGTGAGGTAGTGAGGTAACTCAGACCCTCCAAAACAAAGCATAATATGTATTCGTAAGTGGATAGTATAAATAGCCAAGAATTAATAGACTAGTTGTAGTATTGGGGTTCTCGGTCCCGGGCGGCCAGAGACCTGGACCCACAGACCCGCCGCCCGAGACCGCTTAGCCACCCAGCCGCCCGGGTCCCCAGAAACGACTCAGACGCTTATATTAACTTCATGCTGTTTGGCCTATGGCTCAGGCACATTGCTAGCTAGCTCTTATATCTTAAATCAACCCATTTCTATTAATCTGTTGGCCACGTGGCCAGTGTGGCTCACCTGTGCCTCCTTACATGTTGCTCCTTGGGCGGCTGGCTCGGTCTGCCTCTGACTCCGCCCTGCTTCTCCTACCTAAACTCTGAACTCTCCTCCCACTTCTTCCATGGTGCCCGCCCTGACCCAAAACAGCTCCTTTATTTAAAGATTGAGATTCACAGCGTACACAAATGCATTCCCACATCAACTAGTTTCTGCAATCCTAGAGAAGCTAGGTAGAGAAAGAACCCTAAGAGGGATTCACATGGATTGCCCTAGGAAGGTGAAAAGGCTAAGAGCTCTTTAGTAAACTGACAGAGGGTGTAGAGGGGAGAGAATAGGGGTGGAAATATGAGGAATTGAGAAGGCTGAGTTAGGGGAGGGACAGAGAGGGGAAGCAATGAAATATTGAGCCATCATAGGTTTTTGGGAGAAACCCAGAGCTACAGGAATCTACAGGAACCCAGAAGGAGGTCCTAGCTAAGACTTATAAACTTCCTCTGAATTTATAATTCACTCTTTAATATGTTATAATTGTTAATATGTGCATATATATGTATTCAAATGTTTTGAAATTTTACAGATACTTCTAGCCTATTTTATTTACAGGTTTATTTTCATCTTCCATCATTAAAGATAGTTTTCTATTATAGAAAATGACAAACTACATTGAGCCATTATTTTAGGAAGAAGAGAATAAACTCATTGAATTGGGGTGAAAGGATTATTTAACAAAAAAAGAGATAGATTTGAGGGGGCTAACTACATAAGAGAAAAGGCACGTATAGTTTGTTTGCATGTGTCCTTGAATACCACATGGTTGTTGCATAAGAATTATATTCCCTAGGAAAAAATAATTAGTTTGTTGTGAGCCACAATGTGGGTGCTGGCTATCAAACTTGGGACTTCTGGTAGAGCCTCCAGGATTCCTAACTGCTGTGATATTATCTTCAGACCCCCAGGTATAATGGTTTTTATCTTATTCTTTTTTATCTTCATCTTATTATTTATAAATAAATGCCTTTTGTATCCATGTATCACCCTGCTCGCCATCTCTTCACTCCTTCCAATCCCTCCCAGTCAGCCTTCAGCCTTCACTCTCTTTATTCTAACACTTCTGTTCCCAGATTTTTAAAAAAGATAAAAATAAGTAAACTTGTGCACATAGAACTTAGCATAATTTAATAAGATCTTTGAAGCTAAAAGACTATATTTAATTTTGTAATTTTATAGCTTTAATAACAGAAGAATTAATTTTCTCAAATTTATACAGCTTAGTAAATGAAATAGAATTGAAAAAAACTGAAATTCATTCCAATTTTTCTAATTTGCAGCTTGCTCCAGAAGATGCCTCACAGTTTGAAAATATAAGTAGACTCCCATTAGAGCTGTTAGCTAAGAAACTGTGCTAATGAGCATAGTGAGATAAATAGTTATAAGAATTTAGAGGGAAAAAAAAGCCCTTCTATTTGGATAGGCCTATGAGGGTTTTCTAGTTAGAAATTCTAAAGAAGAGATCAGAGTGAATCCAGGAACAAGGATGCATGTGAGAAATCCTAGAATATTGGGGACTGAAATAGATATCACTATAAAGTGAGTTTCAAATCATTTTTGGCAACATAGCACATTTCTGTCTCAAAACAAAACAAACAAAAACTCAGCAAAGAAATAAAAACTTGGCTATAATCTAGAGGTAAATGCTTTAATAGATTTACTTAAGAAATAATGGATCATACAAGGTTCAATATTCAAACAAAAGGCCAAAGAACCCAACACCTTAAGTCCTCTTCTCTAGCATGTCTTCCTCATGGTTGTTTGCCCAACTCTTTTCTGCTAATTTCTCATCACTCTGCAAGCTCTGTCTCTCCCCTTCATGAAGATAGTCTGGAAATTATTATTTCTCTAAATCAATAGTATATAGTGCTTGAACAAGGACACTTATCTTAATTTTCTGATAATGTTTTAGATAGGAGGGTCTTTTCAACAAACCATAAAATGGAATTATTTATGAACTACCACTTCATGAATATCAAATCCCCAATAAGAATTCTATAGCAGGAAAGGTGGTTTTATTTGGACTCCCTGAGATAAAATTTCAGTCTCTTTTTTGAGAATACTTATTATAGACATTTAAAGAAAAAAATAGTCTCTCTGAAATGCACAGAAACCTATAAAAAAATTAAGAAGGAATGGCAGTAATTCATTAAGCTTCCATTGGGAAGAATTTTGGCAAAATAAAAAATGATTTTTGAACTAAGTAGAAGTTCAAATCAGAAGTAGGAGGAAAAATAGATGTAAATGACATGAACTTTCTAGGCTGCTATCAGGAAGAATAAACAGAGAAGTAAACAGCTTAAGAAACCAGAAGGGAGCTTGTAGGGTCAGAAATGAAGATCTAACACAAATGCTATGTAAGGAGCAAAATATGTACAAGATGGTGATAGACTTCAAGTCATCAGGATGGACATAGAAGTTGCTATGAACTTCAAGTTGAAGAGAGCTCAGTTCCTGTCTTGTTTCCTCCATTTCTCAAATATCAGAAAAGGGGTTAATCTGCATTAAAACCAACTATGAAACCTCTTTTTGATCCTTTCTCTATTTTGCTGATAAAATCTGTCTCATTCATCTTACTTATCAGAAGTTAAACGAGCAAAGTCTTTATTGAATTCTAGCATAATGCTTTCGAGGGACCTTTGGCATCAATCTCCATAAAATATCTGCATTCTACAATTAGCATTATTATTGATTTTACTTTATTGGAATAACAAGGAGGAAACGATCCTCAGTTTTACTATTTTGCTTATATTTTAATGCATATTGAAATATAGTCAAATTATGAATAATTTGTGTTATTTATTGTACATTGTCAATAATAAGCAATTAGCTTTCAAAAAAGACTTTCAACCATAATAGGCCTCAGTGAGTACTTGGCAATTAAAGAAATTTTATGTGGTGATAAATTGTATATTTAATAAAATCAGTCTGAAATATCAGCAGACAGATCCATCTCTTCCAGCCCTTCTTGGTTTTATGTTTGTTTTGATTTTTGAGACAGAGTTTTCTGTCTAACACTCCTTGCTGTCCTGGAACTTGTTTCACAGACAAGGCTGGCCTTGAACTCACAGAGATCCTCCTGCCTTTGCCTCCCAAGTGCTGGGATGAGTGGCATTATATACACCACCATTGCCAGGCTTGTTTTGTTTTATTTCTATGTAAGAAATTTTTATTATGATATTAAAAATATACTAGAGGTTCACATGTGTATTTAATGCTACAGGTTCAATAAAGAAACTCCAACATTTTACTTTAATTTTAAATGATGTCATAATAATGTTTTTTTTTTACATAAAATACATCATTTTTCCTCAAATTGACAAAGATTATAGACAATATATTTAGATAACACAGATAAAAAAGAAAGCATATCACATTTTATAATAAAAGTTGTAAGAAATATATGCTGCTAAAAACAAAGACACAAATACCAAGAAAAATTTTTTTTTTATGTTTTGGTTTACAAATTTTCTTTAGTTCAAAGTAACTCAGAATGTCAAAGTACTTTGTTCAAGTATGATGTTCTTAACCATAATAATTAAAAAATATTCTTTTATTATAAAATTACTTTAAAATTTTTGTAACTCATTACTACATCCAAAGTAAACCAGACTGTATTCAACTTTAGTTATATCAAGAGAATTAACATCAATATTTGCCCTTATGATTTGGTGAAATTTGTTTAACATCTCTAAAAATAAATTATTCTCAATAAAAAAAGAAAAGAAAAGAAAAAATACAATGGGTATGTCTACTTTTTGCCATGAACAATTTCTCCAGGAGCTATGGATCCTGTGGTAATGATAGGTGCATGCAGTCTCTGATGTGTCCAGGAGACTATAAGAAAAAGACAGTTAATCCCATACTTCAGGTGTCAGATAGGTCCATATGTGACACTTCTACAGCTACCATGCCACATGAAGTTAGTTGTACTCTATAAAATTTTAATACTTTGTTGAAAAGTCTTCTCATATACCCCAGTTTGCCTCTTTTCTCTTTTATTTGACATTTTTATTTAAAATTATTTTGTTTTACATACCAGCCACAGTTCCCCTTTCTTCCCCTCCTACCACATACTCTCCAGCAATTTTTCCATTTCATCACCCATCCACTCCTGTATCTGTAGGTTCTATGATAATATGGTTTTCAATTTGAATACAGGGAAGGCCAGTATAGGCAGCCTTTTTCTACCATTGCTGAGAGTTCCGGCTGGGGTCATCTCTGTGGATTCCTGGGAGTTTCTCTAGCATCAGGGTTCTCTCTAACCCCAAAGTGGTTTACTCTGTCATGCTATCTATTTTGATGTTCTTGCTGTCTGTCCCTCTGCTATTCTAACATTTTCCCTTGTGTTATCTTTCTATCACAACTTAACCCCTCTCCCCATGCTCTCAATTTACTCTGGAGGCCTTATTATTTCCCCTTCTCAGAGGTATCCATAGATGTCTCTCTAAGGTTCCTCCTTGTTACCTAGCTTCAATGGTGTTGTGGATTATAACCTGGTTATCATTTGCCCGTTGCCTAGTATTTACTTATGAATGAATACGTTATATTTGTTTTTCTGGGTCTGGGAAACCTCACTTGGGATAATTTTTTCTAGTTTCTTTCATATGCCTGTAAATTTCTTGGTGTTATTTTTTTCAGTGGTGCATAATACTCCTTTGTGTAAATGTAATAATGCTGCAATAAACATAATTGAGCAAATGTCCTTGTTGTATGAATGTGAATCCTTTGGATATATGCCAAAGAGTTATTGTTTGATCATAAGGTAGATTGATTCCCACTTTTCTGAGAAACTGCTCTACTGCTTTCCAAAGTGATGGTACAATTTTACATTCCCATCAGCAATGCAGAAAGTGTCCCATTTACTCCACATCTGCTCCATCATAGGTTTCCATCAGTGTTTTTGATATGAGCCATTCTGACAAGTGTAAGATAGTATCTCAGTGTTGTTCTGATTTGTATTTCCCTGATGGCACTTCTTTAAGTGTCTTTCAGTCATTTGAGATTCTTTTGTTGAGAATTCTCTGTTTGGATCTATACTCTATTTTTAAATTGGGTGTCTAGTTTCTGAAGATTTTTATAAATTTTACAGTTCAGCCCTTGGTCAAATGTATGGTTGGTGAACTTTTTCCATTCTGTAGGCTTTTGATGTGAGAATGCCTTTCTGTATGCTGTGAATATCAATCTTTAAATAAAAGAGCTGTTTTGGACCATGACAGGCACCATAGAAAAAGTAGGAGGAGAATTCAGTGCATAGGTAGGAGAAGCAGGATGGAGTCAGGCAGACCGAGCAAGCTGCCCAAGGAGCAACATGTAAGGAACACAGGTGAGCCACGGGCCACGTGACAGACAGATTAATAGAAATGGGTTGATTAAAGATGTAAGAGCTACCTAGCAATGTGTCTGAGCCATAGGCCAAACAGCATGAACTTAATATAAGCGTCTGAGTCATTTCTGGGGGCCTGAGCAGCAGCAGCTGGTGGCTAAGGGGTCTGGAGTGGCAGGGTCTGGGCCTCTGATTGCCCGGGACCAAGAAGCCGCACTACAACAGGCTTTCATACTGTCTTCTTGATCATGTCCTTTGTCTTATAAAGAATTCAAAGTTTTCGTCCCATTTTATAATTATTGTTGTCAGTTTCAATGGTGTTATTGTTATATTTAGGAATTAATTTCCTGTGCCAATGCATTTTAGATTATTTCTCACTTTAAATTCTGTCAGGCTCAGTGTATCTAGATTCATGTTGAGGTCTTTGATCAGCTTGAACTGGAGTTTTGAATAATTCACATTATTCAACAAGCCTCTATTCAGTTATGCCAGAACCATTTGTTGAACATGTTTAGTTTTTTTTTTTTTAATTGTATATATTTTTTGGCTTCTTTGTCAAAGTCAGGTGTTCATAGGGGTTTAGATTAATCTCAGAGTCTTTAATTTGATTACATTAATCCACATATCTGTTTTATGCCAATGCCAAGTTGTTTTTATTACAATACTTTTATAGTAGAGCTTGAAGTTAGGGATGGTATTTTCTCCAGAAGTTCCTTTATTTTGCAGAATTGTTTTGGAAATCCTGAATTTTTGTTTTTCTATATGAATTTGAGTATTCTTCTTTCAGTGTCAGTGAAGAATTGCGTTGGGGTTTTTATGGGGATTGCATTGAATATCTATATTGCTCTTGGTAAGATTCCAATTTTTAATAAAAATATGTAAAACTATTGTTAGTCTTAATTGTTTGGCTGTAAATCCTAATTGCTACTCTGTTCCTTGATTTCAACTCTTTATTCAGTTCACCATATGGTTAGGCTTTCTTCTTGCAGTGACCAAATGCACACACTTTCTTTTTGTACTTTTTGGGAGATTCTACTTTCCATACTGTGATTTGTATCATACTAACACACACATATACGAAAAAAAAGAGAGTGGGTTTCTAATGTGGTATCAAGATAATACTGCCAGGATATTCAGCATGCCAAACATATTCTCCCTGCCCTGCTGTGTAAGAGCAGCTGTAGCTTCTTTTGATGCTCAGAGTCAATAACCTGCCAGGATGATGTCTTCTTTTCTCTCCTGCTGGTCCCTTGGCAAAATGCCCAGATATTTGGGTAGAGGCCATAGCTTAAAGTTTAATTCCTCTTCTGTTGACTACTAGAAGAGATCTTCCTCTGGGAATCAAGACCTTTAAATCTTCTCAGTTTAGAATGCAAAGGCAGGAAATAAATCCCCCTGATGTATGACAAGGAGTGAGAGTAAACATAGCTTTTTCTACTATAATCCCTCAGTTACCTGGCTTGTGTATACTACCTGCTAAAGGAAAACAGTCCCGCGTAATTGCTTTGTAAAATGGTGACCCATGATTACCAGGAACTCTCACAAAACTGACTTGACAGCAATATTTTAGAGTGTTCTTACTTGCCCTACTAGAACTACAAATGCTTGGAGGTGAGGTTTGTGGAAAAGTTTCCGACTATGCTTATGTACCTAGTACTATACTTTATATCTATAAAGGGACTTTAGGGACAAGAACAGTGTTCATTGGCTGGAAATGTATACTAGTTTTCTGAATATAATCTAGATTTCTTTCACAATACCCATATCAGGTAGCTTATAATGATATGTAACTCCAAATATAAGAAGTCTAATACCCTTTTAAAACCTCTGTGGACACATTCACTCATGACAAGTGAATATCTGCATAAACACCAACAGAGAGACAGGCAGATAGACACATAAACACATACCCACTAAATCTTTTTTAAAAATTAATCATTCTCCTGCATCTAAGTAAAATCATCAATATTAAAACTTACCAAGAAACATGATAATTTTTAAAAACAATACTTCATATCTTTATAAATATAACATATATATGAATATGAATTAATATAATAATTAATTCATATTATATGAATTGTATCCCTTGGCATTTTTATGGGACTCCTGACTATAAGAACATATGGGGCCATAGTGTGTGGAGCCACATGAGGTGGGATCATACTGTGTTCCTGGTCATGGGCTGGCACCTTGGAGCCCATTCCCTGTAGAGGAACACCTAACCCAGCATTGACTTTTGGATGAGTGAATCAGACATGCCTGGACTGGAATGGCCCACCATGGGACTTCTCACCCTTTTGGGAGAGGGGATGGGTTGATGGGTAGGGGCAAGGGTAAGGGCTGTCTGGGAGAGAATGCAAAGGGGAGGAGAGGGGGAGCAAGGGAATACACTGATGGAGATGACTTTTTCAATGAAAAAAAAATTAAAGTATTAAAAGAAAAAAAAAAAGAACATGTGTGGTGTGGGTCTCTGTGTCTTTTTGCTCTTGGAATCCTTTTACCTCTGTTGGATTGCTGGGTCTACTATTAATATAAGAGGTTTTACTTCAGTGCATTGTATTTTATTTGGGAATTTTTGTTGTCTTTTTGAATTATGTTTTTTTTTATAATGAGAGATAGAAAGAGAGTAGATTTTCTAATGAGACCCAGAGGACAGGGGAAAAGAGGCAGGGAGAAACTGGGAGGAGTTGAGAGATTAGAAACTATAGTCAAGATAAGTTGTATAATAAAAAAAACTAAATACAAAATAATAATTATGTCCACTTCAAAATGCCTCATTACTTCTACCAGGGACTGGAAGTGAGATGACCATTGGTCTTTGTTTCTCATAAATTTGACATTAGCAGCAACAGTAGCAAAGAACTTGTATACTGTGAGATCCAAGCTGGGAAGTCAGCAACAGATGGCCATTATTAATTAGATGAATCACCTTATCTGTTGGATTATTTTATGACTTAATTTCAATAACATCATAAATAGAAGATATTATGGGCTTAAATAATTTCTCATTTATTGGAAAAATGCATTAAGGATATTTTAAGTCGTCAAAATCTATAATGCCCTTTGGATCCATAATCCACTGTTCAACATACTTTATCTCAAATTAGACATAGTTATAATTGTTAATATTACAATACTTTTATAATATAAATTTTAAGTTATTTGGCTTTAAAGATCAGTACATCCTTTCTTGATTACATATTTCTTGAAACATTAACATTGAAATATATTCCTAGTAAAGAGGTAACAAAAATAAAAGAGGTTTTTAATCATTTCTGACAAGAGAAAACTTCTTATACTATGATAAATTTTGTAAATATTTTAAGACTTTATATTATCTTTACATGCAAACTGATAGTCTTGACCTAACAGAATTATGATTTATTTGATTTTTAATATTTATTCATTTGCTTATTTATTAGTGCATTTATTTTAACTTAAAAAAAAAAAACAGAGTTTACTTTTGAAGCTATGTTCACTTAAATCCCAGGCAATCCTCCTCTACAAATCTATGAATTCATGTACTATTAAAGTGAGCTGTCATGCATGTCATGTTTCTTTCTTTCAGATGAGTATAAAATAGCTCTTAATTCTACTTGTGAATTCTAAATAAACGATACTGTGTGCACCTATGCTCAACTTTTCTTCAGTTTAGTCTCTTTTTTCTAGTCAATATTTATATTCTGTTAACCTTTTGCAAGCATTTCTGTATTGGGTAATATTCTAAATCCTTTAATTTAGGTGTAGGCTTAAAAATGGAACAATTTTCAGCTTGCATTCTTTATAAAATCCCTTCATAATTTTTAAAAATTATCACTTATATATGAACTTGCAGATTAATTCAAATTGAATTTATAGTTATTATTTACTACACTTATAGTTTATTTTTTATTATGAGTGGATACACAACTAAATGCAACTGAAATATAGTGAATCTGATCTCAATTTTTTCTTCTTTTGACTTACCATTTGTAGGTGCCTTCATGATGTAGATGTGTTGAAAGAATTCATCTGAATGAGCTATAGCTAATGTGTAGAGTTCCACATATATTATAAAACCTTTCATAAAAATGTCATCAACACTTTGATCCTTATATTACTCATGCTCTGAACATGTACAGATTAATGTGACTACTATAGAGGAATGATATTCTTTGAAATCTGTAGCAATGACAGAGATTAACAATGCACAATGCTAGTATACCTCCCTCAAGCACTGGCATGTATAAGTAATCTGTAACATGAAAATATTAGAATAAAAATGAACAGAACTACTGCGTTGTGTCTTGGTTGATATATGTCAAATCCTAAACAATTATACATATCAGCCTTTAACCCCTTATTCTAGTGTTGTTTACAGTTGCTTTTGACATCTACTATAATTGAGCACTTATTTATTAGGGATTGCCTTTAGCTGGTTACAATTAGCAAAGTTGTTTTCTACTTACCTGAACCATAAAATGTACAGAAGCTTAAAAATTGACCATACTAATTATGTAAACATAGTGTGAAGCAGTAATGATTCATCTCATGAAACAAGTCTAAACATCATTTCTTATTGAGGTCCTGGAAAATTGGTAGTATTAGAAACTAGCATAAGAATCAGAAGCATTGAGAAAACATGTGGCTTGAATATGTAATGTATTCCATAGACTCATAAATTGAATTCTTAATTACTGATAGTGGTGGTATTATGGAGGTTCCAGAAACATGAAGAAGTGAGTTTCTGCAAGAGGGTGTAAGTCACCAGGGCATTTCTATGAAGAGCTATGGTTTGCCCTTCTTTGCTTTATAGCTCCTTTTCACAATGATATAAAGGACCTCTGAAGTACTCTCTCATTGCTGTATTGTTATTTACAAGCTCATTAGGTAAAACTACACTGATTTATATAAAATCATGAGATAAACAAATACTTCTCACTTAGGCTGTTAATGTTAAATCATTGCAGTGATATTGCAATGGGTATTATGTTAAAACATGTGTTTTGTTGAATTTATTGAAGAGGTCTGTAGTTCAAAACTAGATTTATTTCATGAAACTTAATATATATTATTTTAAAAATATCTGAATAATATAATTATATAAAAACATTGTGGGATAACTATTTTATATAATAGTATGCTCAGGTATTCTGTAGTAGAGGTAAACAAAAAAAGCATACTTCAGGAAAAGTTAATAACTGCACAAGCCTAAAGGAAACCAAATAATGGATTAACTTTTGGAAAGGACTGCAAACTGTAGACCACAAGAGAGAAAAATTTTCTGAACACTGAAGAACAATGAATTTATGAGTCAGAGTGCTGCTATTTACATATTGACAAAGAGTGACTATCTTCTTGTCAAATAAGAATCCACATTATTTGGGAATGGCAAAATTCAAGGAATGCAGATAAGCTTAATGAAAGAATAAATCAGTTTTCAGTGAAATGACTAAATAAATGTGAATTACTAAGCCTACTCAAAATTCATTAAAGATTGTTACTAGAACAGCAGCAGAGCTGTCAGCTTAAATACATTTTACATGAAAGATTAAATCAATATAATATGTTATAATAAATTCAACAACATATTAAAAGGATAATATATCATGATCAAAGTAATTACATTGTAATGATGCAAGAATTTCAACTGATACAAGTCAATAAACATAATAAACTAATTCAAAGGGGAAAAACTTAAAAGATATGTTTTTTCTATCTATATATCTATCTACCTTTTATCTATTTTCTTTCTTTCCAATTTTTAGCTCTTTAATTTTTTTGCTTTGTGTTTTCTTTTTATGAAAATAGTTTTTCTCTTGCAATTTAAATTATCATTTTCTCTCTCTACTATAGATTTCTTTCTCATATAACATAACTTGATCACAATTTCCTCTCCCTATGTTTCTCTCATCTCATCCCAAACTCCCATACTATATGGAATTACTCTTTTTCTGTCTCTCCTTAGAAAAGAACCTGTTTCTAAGAGATAACTAAAAAATAGCAAAAATAAAGTAGTATAATGATAATATAACAAAATCTACCACATAGAAGTTAGATACGGCAAATCAACCAGAAGAAAAGTCCACAAGATAATGTATCTGAAAACTGGGAATCAATCTCCCCCAAGGATACAGCATTAGCTCAACTATGTTCATAGCAACATTATTCATAATAGCAGCATGTAAACTACCTAGATGACCCTCAACTGAAGAATGGATTAACAAACGGTGGTACATCTACACAATGGAGTACTACTCAACAGAAAAAAAATATGACATCCTAAATTTTTTCAGGAAAATAGATGGATTTGGAGAAAATCCTCCTGAGCAAGATATTACAAGCCCCAAAAGATAGGCATAGTGAGTATATTTAAGTGGATGTTAGACAGAAAACAAAGAATACCCAAGTTGCAAACCACAACCCCTGAAAAGCTTGGTATCAGAAGGAACCTGAGACATCCAGGGATTCTCCTTAGAAAAAATAGAGAAGATAACCTTAGCAAATTGGGGAAATAATGGGTTGTAACCAAGAAGAGTTGGTATCAAATCTTGAAAGGAGATGGCTGAGTGAGGTTAGCAATGAGGGAGATAGAAAGTGATGGATATCTAGATAGAGGAAGCCGGTGTGGAGGTGGGAAGAGACTGGGTGCTAGGGAAACCTCCAAGAACTCATAAGGATGTTCCTGGCCAAGTCTCCAAACAAAAGTGGATAGAGTTCCTAAACAAGATTTCCCCTATAATCAAATGAATAACCACCATCAGTGTCGTCACAGAACCTACATCCATCAAAGAATAGAGGTGGAGTCAGAGATCCATGGCTGAGCACAGAGGAGGAGAGTCTGTATCAGTAAAGGGATATGGATTGTGAGAAAAAAAGAATCCCATAGTTATGGCTAGCCATTGGTAATCCATCAGGAAAAGGAGCTATGCCCTCCAAGGGTAGGCAACTGTTGATTTGGCATAAGCACTATGTGGAGCCTTGAGGGGTGGAATCAGACTGTGTTCCTGTGCATGTACTGTCACCTTGGAGCCCACTGCAGAGGATCACCAAACCCAGTCCTAACTTTGGGATGAGGAAATCGAACTTGCCTGGAGTGGATGTGTCAGGCTGAGCTGACTCACCTTGTAACTTCTTGAACTTTTGAGGTAGGGGATCTGTGAATGGGGAAGGGAGGGGCTGAAGGCTGACTGGGAAGGATTGGAAGGAGGGAAGGGAGGGGGATGGGGAGATAAATACTTTAAAATGACATTTTATATTAGAAAAGTGAAAAAATAAAAAAAAATTTAAAAAACCTAATCAACACACACACGCACGCACACACACACACACACACACACACACACACACACACACACACACACACACACACACACACATACACACAAGAAAGTGGATATCCACACAGGAAATTTTACTTGGTATTGCCAATTGAAAAAATATATCTTAAGTGTGTGGAGGATATAGTGAAACCTTGACATTAAAATAAAGATTTGGAAAAAAAAGTAAAAAGAATAATCAGAGGCCCACTTGTTGACTCACTCAGGAGTCCCCCCCCAAAAAAAAACACTAAACAGAAAACTATACTGTATGTTCAGAGGACTTGAAGCAGACCAATGCATTTTTTTTAGCTGCTTCAGTGTCCATAAGTTCATATAACCTTTGCTCAATCAATTCATAGTGTCTTTGTACCCTTGATAGCTTTCATGCTCTTCATCTCTTGCATGCTTTATGCTTCTTCTTCCATGGTGCACCCTCAGTTCTGAGTTATAGAAACTTAGTACAGAAAAAAAAAACTCTTAAAGAATATAACAGCAATTCAAATAAAGTCTCTAAAAACTAAGAGCAAGGTAGTATCCACTGGTCCCGAGACTGGTCCTGAGATTTCTGGTCCTGAGACTGGATTACATTCAATTTAGTTGTTGGTCAAAGAATCCCATGGCAATCCCCAAACAATCCAGACTTTTGCCAAGAAAATATGTAGCTCTATACAAACAGACAAAAATTTATCCTTACTGAACTTTCACCCCTACATTCTAGTGTCTTTGGTATAGTAAGGTACCTGCAAACTATCAAAAGAGAAACAAACAGCAGCCCAGACACACTTTGATATGCAATGCGATTGTGCCTACAACATATGCTAAGGCAATGCATCCATATCTGACATTGTTAGAATGACCAAGAACTAGAGACTACATAACCAAGAGACTTAGTGGAAAATTAAATATCACTGGTCTAAAAATATGTACTGATAAAATGTCTCCTCAATATATTCTGCTATAATCATAGATTAGTGCTTTAATTAGCCACTGTCAGAGGAGTTTATCTGGTATCAGATGGCAATAAATACAAGGATCAATACCCAGACATTATACAAAAAGACATGTGAATGTTAAGTTTTTAAATGGGACTTTTAAATAAAAACATTAATTAAAATAAAGAAGAGGAAAAACCACAATATCCTACTCATTCTACTTGCAGAAGCCCACTGCTCAATCAGAGACCAGGCCAACATCCCAATCCCAAGTAAAACTGCTTCCCAACATGCTTATGTTCACCCAGAATAACATAATGGTTTTTCCTTTCTCAATCGCCATACCCCAGCCCACATCTCTAGGGGAAGCTTCTTATCCCACCAGAGGCCATGCCAGCATCCTGAACCCCAGGTAAGACTGTCATTCCACACCACCCCTGTCTGCCCAACATAGTGCTAACTACCTCTCTTCTTCTTGTCTTTTTATTGTGACCCACACCATTTACTGAAGCCTCCTACTCCACAAGAGGACCAATCATCATCCTGAATTCCAGGTAAATCCTGCCACACCAGTGCTCATCCAGCATAACTGCAACTGTCCCTTCTCTCCTCCTTACCATATCCAATCCCACAATCCAAGCCCACAACTCTAGATGACTGAACCCCAGAGGACAATCATTCATACCATCAGAAGTTCAGCTCCCAACTTGGGCAGACACCCTCTACTCAGTCACAGGCCATGGCAGCCAGAAGATCAGAGAGGAAATAGAAACCAAGGAAGAAAAACCCCAACTAACAAAGAAAAATCCATAACTTGGCACTTAGACATATACTCTTTCCAAATCCACATGCCCAAATATCACATAGACAAGAACAGAAAGATCATGAGCAAGGGTAATATATAGCAATGCCAAAGCACAACTATGGGACTATAACAAGCCCAGAACATTCTAACACAGCTGAAACATATGAAGGAGACCTTAAGACAAACTGCAAGATGATGATAGTGGTCCCTAAAGAGAAAATGGATGGATCCCTTAAAGAAATCAAGAAAAAGACAACAAAAATGCAGTAATCAATAAATCCCTTAAAGAATTCAAGACAACCCAAAACAAACAAGCATTGAGAGAGGCAAATAAAATTGTTTAAGACCTGAAAATGGAAAGAGAAGAAATAGTGTAAACACAAATTGAGGAAATTCTGAAGGTGGAAACCTTAGGTAAGTGAACAGGAACTTCAAATGCAGATGAGATAATCGATAATCACAGGCATTGAAGACACAATAGACAGGGAATCAGGAACACTATGAAAACACTAAGTATATGAATAACAGAAAAAGTAGTTAAGATTCCCAGCTAAAAGCCCAGAAAGTAGTTTTAAAATTTTAATAGAAAAAATTATTCTAACATAAAAGACATGCTTATAGAAGGTTATAGAACACACAGTGGGTTAATTCAGGAAATGAAGAACCCTCACCACATAAAAATCAAAACACTAAGCACAGAACAAAAAAAAAAAACATTAAAAGTAGCAGTAGAAATACTCCAAAAATATATAAAAGCAGACATATTAGAATTACACTTAACTTTTCAATTATAAAAGCTAGAAAGGCCTGGAAAGAAGGATGCAGACTCTAGGAGACCACAGATGCCATCTAAGACTACCCAGCAAAACTTTCAGTCACCACAGATAGAAAAAAATATATATTCTGTAATAAAGTTAAAATTAGATAATTTCTCTCCACAAATTCAGAGGGAATTAGGAAGAAAACTCCCACACCAGGAGTTATATTACACCTAACAATATACTGTTTCTATATAGCTATTTCAAACCTTTTTATACATGAACATAAAAGACAGTGGTGATGGGGGTGATTTGAACTATAGGGGTCTGGCTCAAAAGATTTCAGAAGAGAAGACTGTTAGAATATAGCCATGGGATCTGTCTTTTGATATTTTGATAAAGAATGCTCCTGATTTTACCCTTGTCTAAAAAGTCAGCCTAAAGCTAAATTGAAGAGTTTGGGGATTAAATCCATTGGCAGAGAAATCTCAAAACAGGCTAGTATTGACTTTGCTGTATGGTTATTGCTGTTAATTTTAATGAAGATTTATCAGAAAAAGAGCAAGCTGAGAAAGAATGTACAGATTTTACAGACTGAGGGGAAGAGGGGACACCAGGAAAGAGAATAAAATAACACCTTGTGTTTGAGTTAATAAATTGATTAAGCAATGGAATAAAAAAAAAGTGGTGAGGTCATACATGACCCCACCCAGCTAAACTTTCAATTTGTGAAAAGCTTAGGTTCAGATATGGTTCTGCATCCCTTCAATTCTAGTACTCAGAAGGAAGTAGCTGATAGATCTTTGAGTTAGAAGGCAGACTGTTCTAAAGACTGGGTTTTAAGGTAGCTAAGCTTTGACAGTAAATAAAAACACAGAAAACAGAAAGTTAGTGAAGACATAGTGGAAAAAAGGGGTCATGATCCAGCTCCAGCAAGCAGGCAGGTTTGGCCACTTGGTTCTAACTATAGAGTCAAGAATACAAAAAAGGGGGTTAAGGAATCTCCCTCTGTGACAAAGGAAGCCCCTGAGGCCAGACATGTGGCAGGCATATCCCTAAGTAGAGTCCTAGAAATACAATTGTATGAAACTATGAAAGAAAAGGGCAGATTTTTGTTGAAAATTCAAAATATTGGAGATGCCAAAGTCTTGGGATATCTGCTCAAGAAAGCTGATCACAGGTAGTGGAAACAGCCCAGGAGAATTAGTGTGTTGCAGTCAACAAAGATGAAAGGAATTGGAAATCTGAAGAGTATTTTGACATCAGATATGGAGACACAGAGTTTGGAGTTATCCTACTGGTTTTTGGTTTTGCTTTGGTCTGGTATTTCCTATTTCCTTACTATGCACCCTTTCCTCCAACTTGGAAAAGTAATATATATCCTGTGCTTATATGTTGAAAGTCATTATGTTCTCTTCTGAATATGGGGTAAGCCAGTAGAGCATTGTCAACTGAAAAAAAGACCATATTTATAAAGAAAACTGAGTCTCCCTCTGTGAGCAGCCATCAGATCTCAGTTGTTCCCCAGCTATGTGTGGGAGCTTATGTATGCCTTTCTCATCCATGCTGGAAGGTTGTCTGGCTTGAATATATTCAGATCTTGTGTGGATATCTACAAATGCTATAAGTCTTGAGTGCAATATCCTGTTCTGTTCAGAAACTATTGTTTCATCCCTTTTCCTACTTGGCTTTATACTATTATACTATTTTTCCTTTCTTCCATTATGATCTTTGCGCATTGCAAGAGGGGTGTGATATAAATGCAGCATCTATCACAGAGAAATCCTTAAATACTTATTGTTGTATTTTGACAGTTTGAGTCCATTTTACAACCATCATTCACTGAAAAATCAAGTTACAAAGACCAAACAGCAGCTATAAAGTTTCTCCAATATAACTACTCAAACTTGAGCTGATTTAGGACAACACCATTCGACATGTCAAGATCAATAAAGAAAATCACAGGAGATGTCAGCTCTACACAAAGAACTTGATGCAAATGAGAATGATTAAAATGGAAAAAAATGGTCATTCTCAGGAAGAGTATACCAATTGATTATCCAATATTAATATACTTAGTAGTGAGAATATACATACAAGTAACAAAGGTTATGAACAGGTTATATTTATGAATGTAAATATAATGCAAACATCTTTTCTGCTTCTTTTTTATTTAAGAATTTTTTATTCAATTTACATACCAATTGCATATTCCCTTCTCATCCCTTCTCTGATATAGTGGTTTATGAAAGGCCCACAGACCATCTCGGTCTCAGATAGTACAAACTGTGATAACAAGTGCCTTAAAATATGTTTTCCTAAGCACTCTCCCATAAGCCAACCAGGGGTCTGAATCTATGACCTTGAAGAGGGCAGAGTTCTGATACAATCCTAGGCCCATGAGAAGCCAGAGCCCTCAGCCACAGAAACCATCAAATATATGTCCTTTACCCTGACTGACGGGAAGGTCTGGGGAAAAAAAAAAGTATTTAAAGTGTTCCCCTCCACAATAAAAGTGGATTTGCTTCATTCAACTTGTCCTCAGAGGCTGTCATTGTTTCCACACCATTTTTCCTTCTTCCCTAAAGGGAAAAAGCAGGACCCTGAGCACAGAGGCAACCCCAACTCTTGACCCCAAACAGGCTGCACTCCAACACTCTGACTCTCCCAAATGCCTTCCCCACTTAAACCACCCTCCATCATTTCTTCTGAAAAAAAAAAAAAAAAAAGGCTTCTCATGGGGAGTAGGCAAATCCTGGTATATTCAGTTGAGACAGTTTCAAATCCCTCGCCCCTGTATCAAAGCTGTGAAAAGTGTCCCATGATAGGTAATGCCTCTAGAAATCCTGTTCATGCACCAGGGATAAATCCTGACCCCACTGTCGGGATGCTTAAACAGATCAAGCTATACAACTGTCTCCCAGACAGAGGGCCTAATTCATTTCAATGCAGACTCCACAAGTCTCAGTCTAAAGTGTGTGAGTTTCTTCTTGCTTTGTTCAGTTGTCTATAGATTTCCTCCTCATCATCTTGACTGCTTCTCTTTCTCGTATAATCCATCTCCCCTCTCTTCAACTGGACTCTTCTTCTTGTGACTCAGGAAGCCCTTTAAGAACGTGAGAGATCTCCAGCAGTATTGTGTAACTGTGGAAGATAGGGCAACATGAAAGCCCCAGAATACATGCTCTTAGGTGTATTTTACTTGCTGGCTGTACTTGGCCATTTACTTTTGAGAATATTGGCACTTATGAATTTATTTTTATAAATTGATGAAGCAACTTGGAAAACAATTCTCTGATGTCAAATACTGCTTCATAATTAAAGTTATTCAAGTATATGAAGGCAACTGCCTGGTGCTTATGGGTCAAAGCCTTCTCCATGTGGGTTATAACTAATTTAAAACTTTATTGCTATTATTGCTTTCTTTATAACATTTGATATCTCATAACTTAAAGAAACTAAAGAGCATCCCTCCATCAATCTTCTGTGATGAATTTGTGAATCTTATCTCAGGTCTTAATTCTAGAGAACTTCACTTGTAAGTAAAAATTATTTTGCTTATGGGAATAACTAAATATGAGTATTTAATTGTTCTCTTCCAGACGAAGTCTATTATGCTAATAACTGTCCATGGCATTTGAATGTAAAACACCCTGAGACCTATTAAAGAAAAATGTGTTACCTGCATTGGCATCAAAATCCTGAAATTATTGTTTTGTGCCAAACATTATTGATGGTAAAAATTATGCCAGGAATAAGCCATTCTTTTCTTCATCTGCACACATTTCTCCTGTAGTCATAACTGTTTCCAGAGGAAAGAGAAGTAAGCTAGTGATTTTTCACATGTGAGGACATAAGAAAATTAAACTATAAAGGAACCAGCTCATCAAAGATGATATTTGTTCAATGTCAGCTCTACATCTCTGTACTTACCTTATTCCTATCTTTATATCCTATCTTTGTCTCATTCATATTCAACCAGACTAATCAATGACAAATTTGGTTTCATGAAGTTTTGTAAAAGAAAAAATCTTGCATTTTCTTCTATAACCGCTTTATTACATGTAACATAGAAATAAAATACAATAAAAATGCTGAAAAAATAAAATTAAAGTAGAAAATATTATTGAAGACCTTGAAGAAAATAAGAGTGAAATCCTGAAAGACAGCCTATAGATGGCTGCAACACTGTAATTAGTGGGACATTAAAATACAAATTCTATAGTCCATGGGATATGTTTTAAACTCAAGAAAATAGGACAAATGATTTAATTTTATTTTGTAGTATAAAATATTGCTGTTATTATTGGACAAAGCCTAGTAATATCTGGCATTAATAATGCTACTTTAAGGTACTATATGTACTATATGTTTTTAAGTTACATTTTACTTCTCTTACTCTTCTTAATTTCTCTCTTTGCTCTCTGCTGGCCATCTATTTCTTAATCTAGACTGTTCACTGTGATCTTTAAACAGCATGAAAGGCTAAAGGAGTCTACTAGGGTTCAGGGAATTGCAGAACAAAACAGGTAAAAAAAGGAGTAGATCTGTTTGTACTGAATCAACTGTCATGTGACAGGAAACACAGTAAATCAACAAATTGTAAGATATCTGGGTTTGACTTCTTCACAATTACAATATTTGTTATAGAACCAACTTGCTTTTTGCTGTTATAATTCTTTTTTGAGAATTTTAAACATGAATTAAGTGCAATTTGATCATTTCCACCCTTTGCTTCTTGCCCCAAACCACTTCCAGACCCTTCCCCATCACTTCTCCAACCCATGTCATGTCTACTTCCTCTATTATTTTATTTTTCTTTATTTTTTATAGAAAAAATATCATTTTTATCTATGTGTCCCCCTGTTAACCCTCCCTTCCCTCATCCCAGTTTCTCCCAGTCAGCCTTCAGACTCGCCCCTCCCCATTCACCCTTCCCCTTTCCCAAAGGAGCAAGAAGTAACAAGGTGGGTCAGATCAATGTGGTACATCCACCCCAGGGAAGTCTGATTTACTCATCCCAAAGTCAAGTCTGGGTTAGGTGTCCTCTGCAGGGAATGGGCTCCAAGGTGTCCGCACATGCACAGGAACACTATCTGATCCCACCCCTCGAGGCTCCACATACTGCCCATGCCAATTGACAGTTGCCTATCCTTGGAGGGCCTAGCTATTTTTCCTAATGTTCCCCAGTGTCTATTCTTGATACAGTGAGCCCCCCAGAGCTCCAGTCAGCCATCACTATCAGAATTTTCCTCATAATCCCTATCCTCTTGCTCATACAGACTCTCTTCCCCTGCTCTCACTAGGACCAGGAGCTCGGCCCAGTGCACAGCTGTGGATTTTCACCTCCACCTTTATTCTTTGTTGGATTCTATTCTGTGGTGACACTTAGGGTGGTTATTCATTTGATTTTAGTGGAAGTTCAGTTTAGGCAGTTTTCTCCACTATTGTTAGGAGAGTTGGCCAGGGACATCTTGTGAATTGTTGGATTTTTCCCTAGTATCCAGTCTCTTTCCAGCCCCACGTTGGCTTCCTCTACTTCCTCTATTTAAAAAAAAATATATAGAACCTACAAAATATAATTAGTCTTAGTTTTTACATTAGTGAAAGATTTATGATCACAACCTAAAAGAAGACAGAATTACCTTAAGCTATTGTCTAGTTTTCATTCTGGATTCCCAAATAATAAAACTCCTTATTATCACAGACAACACACGTTAGATAATCACAAGAGAACATCCAGAAAGAAGATTGCTTATGTGTGGTGATCTTTAGGTGCAGCTAGACACCTTTGAAAAATGCTGTCCTTTAGGCTAATGAGGTAAAACAGAATAAAGGCTAAAGGACCTTGGCTGAGTGAGCCTTGATCAAGGATTGGGTTCTATTAGTCATCAGTGGCTATCTATTGTCCCACCTGCACTTACTGTTTGCTCTCTTTAATCTTTTTGCTTCTCTACCAGACCTCCTAACACTTTTGTGTTCCAGGCCAAGTTAATATTGGTTACTTATTGTGAGTGCTGTAGAACTTATGAAACATGATTTTTACTACTTTTGATTTTGGGTTAATGTTAACTTTCTTTTTAGGTCCCAATATCTACATAAAGGTTCCAAGAACAACCTAAGAAATCAATATTCATTTTAACAACCAGACAGTTAGTCATGGCATGAAATCAAACAGACACATAGTTGGCATTTATTATAAGCCTGTAAAGTTGGCAAGGTATGCCCTAAAATTTTTCAAAGGTAGAGAAACATATTTCTTATATTTTTATGTGAAACAGATTCAGAGCCAAGATGAGTGAGAGGATGGATTTATAGTGGCTAATACTAAGTAGAAAATTGGCTTCACAAGCCAAACTGACATGCTCATGTCTGACTCCTGAATTAGTTATATTTAATACTTTAGTTAATGGTGGAAAAGGACAACTCAGGTTTTCACAGATGCCATTGATTATTACCATGGAAACAACAACAAAGGTGTATGTGGTGGCAGTGAAAACAAAAGCTAAAATAATGACACATTTCCAGAGCTGAGAGAATCTCAGGGCCACTCTACAGTTTGAAGGACATATACTTCAATTAGTCTTCTTTTCTTGATGAAAAAAGAAACTCAAACTTTTTCCCTGATGTAAATATTCCTAACCTTTCCTTAAATTTGTGAAACAGTATCATATTTGTCAACACAGAGTTATATCTGTGGGTGGATCTTCTATGCAGAGCCATTTAAAGAGGTTATAGTTGAGGAACCACAAGAGTTGGTTGTAAGAAGTAGAGAAGGCTAGGACTAAAACACATTGTGTATTTATCTGAAAACATTCTTTTGTAAACTAGGATCATTTTCAATGATTCATATGAACTACCTTTCAAAGTTCTAGAAGATTCAGTTCATGCTGTGGAGGAAGAAATGTAATTGAGCTAATGACTCAACTAGGAGCCTTACAAGCTGTAACAAGTGGTCTGTTACAATGTCACCCTGGTCTTCTAGTGACATAAATGCTATGAGACTTTCTATTATGTGGTGGGATTCAGGCGTCAGATGATAAAGTCCAAAGATGCTTATCCAGTGGTCAACCCCATTCAGAGACAGACTGAGCCAGCTGTCCCCCCACCAAGAAAAAAACATATAAAAAACACAAGTGAGCCACGTGCCACGTGTCAGACAAAAAAGAATTAGTAACAGTATCCATATTTGACCTATGTGTAAAAATTGTGGCAAAATAAAACCTAAAATATAATTCTGTATATTAAATTTTACTTTTTTATTTCAGGTCTATATTTTTAATTCCAGTTTTTTCTTTTATAATAGCTTTATTAATGATAAAGGATTTATATATCCAATATTTACAGCGTAGTAAATTTAGACAGATACATTTGCTTCTTCCTCATTTTCTTCTGTCACATTTTCTAGTTATTTCACTATAATGTAGTGCTAATTGTTGCACAAATAAAGGAAAATCAGAGCCAGATATCAGGGAAAGGGTGAAATATCAAAGAGAGGAAACACCACAGTCAAATCTCACCCAGATATCTTCCAGCTTCCTCAGCTTTGCTCCTCCTCACTTCTACTGCCTGAATCTGTCTTCCTACACCTACCTTAAATACCTTCTTCACCCAGTTGTTTCACATCCAGGTTAAGATGAAAAGAGTGGGCTACTTGGTTGTTAGCCTTGAACTCATAGAAACACAGAAAGATCTCTTCTGTCTCTCTGTTATGGGATTGAAGGCCTGGCACCACCACTGCCTGCCTGGGAGCCTGGAACTCTAAACCAAGCTGGCCTCAAACTCAGATCTGCTGGAATTAAGGGCATAGGTCACCACTCCCAGTCTTTCCCTATGTTGGGAATAAAGGTGTAAACTACCACTCTCTGATCCTCCTGGATTGATTGTAGGTAGATCTCTCTGGTATTTCAGACTGTTGTTTTATTAAATATGGAATATATCATCATGGTTAATAACTTTTTGTCTTGAGACAGATGAGAGTGAATCAAAATGGAAGTCAGTATTGTAACTTTTACAAAATCTCTATTCCATTATGTGTTCACATTTCCTCCATTCCTGTGGGGGAAAATGTTAATTTTAATCATTCCTTTTATTACACTGAGTACTTTAAAGGATTAGATAATGATACGAAGTTTTTCAGTTATATATAATATACACACAAACACATATAACATTCTAAATTTTATGAGCCAATATCTGTTGATGCCATGTTTACTTATCTTAAAAAGAATCTTTTTGTGGATCACCTCTCATTTAAAGCTTTTGTTCCAGGCAAGAAGAGCATTGGCTATTTCACATCTTCATACACTCTTCTTTCTAAAACCTGGGCAGTAAATGTTCCCAGATCTCATGTAACTCTTTGAGGATATGATGAAAAGCTTGTGTAACATAATAAAAAAAGTGCACGTTTGTTTCTAGGACTTATTCTCTTATCAATCTATAGTGCACTTTTTATTTTACTTCTTGTAGGTGTTATCTACCCTTAGATTTCAGCATATTTGTTTTAATTGTGTTTTTAATGACAAAAGAAGCAGTGGGTCTCTGCTATCGCACATGACAGAGCTTTGTTTTTCATTTGCCTCACAGTTAATTTTAGAAAATCTCTTTAAGGTATTTATGAGCAATGTTCCCAGTTCCTTGTACATGATTTTATACATACTGTTTGAATATGTAAGTTCTAAAATAAAGGAAAGTATCTTTATGCTTCTGCATTGTGTCTGTGATGGGCAAGTACTGATGACCCCATCTGGGAATGCAAGCAAAGTCCTCCTTGCCCATGTTACTATTTGCTAACTTCCCTCCCTCCCTCCAAAAAATGAGTGGATGCAATCATATTATGTAATATACATGTATGAAATTTAAAATATTTTTTAAAAATACTGAAAAAAACTAAAAGCCAAAGGGAAATGTATTTGTTTTATTCAAAGTGGCCCCTTGCAATTTATTCCTACAAATAAACATTATTATTCTGTAATAAGAAAAATAAAAATTTTATACTCTTACAAAGCATAGAATATGAGTATATTTAACTGCATATCTTTAAAACTATTTCTGCTCTTCTTCAGCAATATAATTGAAATGATACTTCTGTACTAGGACTATGAGATTTTGCTTTTGGTAAAACTTATGTTTTTTAAATGAAAATGGAGAAATAGTAATTTTGATATATGAGTTGTAAACTGTAATTCTGGTATCGACATAAAAATTCCTATATCAAGATTTTCATCATTTAATCATTGGCTAAATCTCATAAGAGAGATAAAATGCAAAGTAAATTTATAAATATAAATTTTAATGAAACTTAAAGTTGTTTAAATTTATCAAAATATATTGAAAGACTTAATGTTCAATAAGTACTTAGGTGACTCAAATTTAAAATAACTGAAATCTAAAGTATAACATAGATACACTTTAAAATATTACAAAACTATTAATTACTACTTGATTTTGTTATTTAAAATTCATGTCATGTGGGAATGTCTTTTTGTATGCTGTGAATATCAGTCTTTAAATAAAGGAGCTTATTTGGCCCATGACAGGCACCATAGAAATAGGTGGGGAAATCAGAGCACAGGTAAGAGAAGGAGGGTGGAGTGAGACAAATAAGTAACCCTGCTGGCTAAGGAAGCAACATGTAAGGAACACAGGTGAGCCACAGGCCATGTGGCAGGCAAATTAATGGAAATGCATTGAATAAGATGAAATAGATAGCTAGCAATGTGCCTAAGCCATAGGCCAAACAGGATGTAATTAATATAAGATTCTGAGTCATTTTTTTGTGGGGGGGGTAGCAGCTACAGTTGGGTTCAGAGCGTGGGGCTAGACTGGCCAGAAATGTCATTCTACATGAGTAAATTACTTTGAAGCATGATCTGAATAATTGTATGCTAACTTGGTGATTATAAGAGTTATCTGAAAGGAGAAAAACTTTCTTGAGAAAATTCCTCCATAAGATCTAGTTGAATAGAATTTCCTTAATCAGTGATTGATAGGGAAGGCCCAATCCATTATAGGTGATGTCATACTTGGCCTGGTGATCCTGGGTGGTCCTTAGTTCTATAAGAAAGCTACCCATAGCAAGCCAGGAAGCAGCACCCCTTCACAGTCTCTGCATCAGCTCCTGTCTCCAGGTTCCTGATCTGCTTAAGTTCCTGCCCTGACTTCTTTCAATGGTGAACAACATAAGAGTATAAGCCAAACAAATGTTTTCATTACTGATTTACATTTTGGTCATGTTATTTTGTTGTAGAAACACTAAGACAAAGCACACATAAAGATTATAAAATTACTAATAAATGTATTGTAGGATTTCTCTTTGCAGGTACAGTTAGTGATGTATAAGTTGGCAGACAGTCTTCATGTGTCAGTCCTCACCCTTCTACTTTGCTTGAGATAGTGTCTTTGGAGGGTTTTGATCAGATTACTTGAACTGAGAGCTTCTTGAGAATCTACTATCTCTGCCATTCACGTTTAAAAGGATACTGAGATCAGAAATAGTGTATTTGGCTTTTATGTGATTCCTAGAACTCCAACTCTGGACATAAGGCTACTGAAAATAATTTTGTTTACTTATTATTATCTTCCATCTGCTTCATTAATATTTTATTATTATCTGAAACACAAATTCTAGTTGTTATTAATAAAACTCAAAGCCAGATATTGGGGGAAAGGCTGGACTATCGGAGGGAAGAAGCAGATCACAATGTTCAGCCAGCTATCTTCCAGAGTCTCAGTCAGGATCCTCTCTTCTGCAGAATCTCACACTGTCTGCCTACACCTCCTTAAATATCTTCTTTGCCTAGTTACTTCACTTCCAGGTTTATCTCTGAATCATAATTCTAGAGTTAAGATTAAAAGTGTGTACTATTACTGTTTGGTAGGTATGCATTGAACTCACAGAAGCACACAGTTTCTGTTGTTACGGGATTAAAGACATAGTTCACCACTCAGTTTTTCCCATGCTGGGAATAAAGGCATGGGTTACCACTCTCTGACCCTCCTGGCTTGACTGTGAGTGGATCTGTTCTCTGGTATTCTAAACTTATTTTATCAAATACAAACTAAATCACCACAATTGTCTTATATAATATTTCCCTATTAAGTGTGCATTTAATTATGATAACTATAAAATTAGTGTTAAATATTTACATAGATCACTTTTACAGAAAGCTCCATCTGGAAAACAAACAAACTAACTAAAAACAAACAAAGACTGGAGGAGGTGGCCCTGTCCTCTGATATCGCTGACTGTTTTTATTAAATTTGAAATGTATCTCCACAAAGAACTGAGTAATTGAGCAATGAGATGAGAGAATTGTAAAATATTCAAAGTTTTGGCATGCTTCATGAAGTCCAGTCTTTCCACTGTGAATTGATAAGATAAATGTAACTTCTATGTGGAATTCTATAAATGATTACTTCTCATAATCATTGATAAGGTAGAATGGTTGACAGAAGCTGCTACAATTTCCTATTAAGCAGAAAACAAAATATGGCAACAGAGTTAAATCTCTCACAGTTGATATTTTTGGTTAAAGAAGAACATATGATCATAGTAGACTATTTGATGAGAAAATATTTTTGAACATAAAGCATTAAATGATTTATTTTTCTTCTTAAATATTGATATTAGTGTATCCAGGAAAATGGTCATATGGTCACAATTCTGAATTTGCAAATATCATCTACCTATGATATACTGCATAAGGTGGTTATTTATTCTATGACTCAATGACTAGATTAACATTCCCTGCAACAAAGCTTTAGAAAATAAATTTAAGCTCTATACTCTATTTTTAATATACAGCATCCATAAATAGTAGCATATAATTTAATTGCATATATATGTTATATTATTAAGAAATTTCTGAAGGTCTTTGTAAATAGGTTATGAACTCAGCTAATTCCATGGCATAGGAGGTTGAAAGCACATAAAAGCCAGAGGAGGGGAAGCGTCCTAAGAACACAAGGTCCTCTGAGTCAACTGAGCAAAACTCAGGTGAGCTGAGAGACAAAGCAGCAAGAATGAAACATTCTTGAGTCTACATCAGCATCTGCATATGTATTGTAGCATTTATCTTCCTATTTTAGTGATAGGACTCCTGAAGTGTAAACAAATGAGTATCTGATTCTTGTGCCCACACTTGGGGTACTTTTCCTTCTGTTGGGTTGTCTTTCCAGCCTCTATGTTGTCACATGAATAAATGAGATTCAGTGATAGATCTCTGAAGAAGTTGGAGATACTAGAGGGAATAAACACCACAGTCAGATCTTACCCAGCTGTTTTCCAGCTTTCTCAGCGTCCCTTCCCTTGGAATGGCTTCCTTCATGTGTTTCTATCCTGTCTGAAGTATCCTTTCTGTAATTAAGGCATGGCCCCACCACTGCCTGCTTGGGAGCATGGAATTCCTTCTATAATCTGAAGTGACTTGACTTAGTTGAGATTAAGGTAAGGGCGTAGGATAAGTATCCCAGGATACTCCCTGTGCTGGATTAAAGGTTTGAATCACCACTCTCTGATTCTCCTAGACTGACTGTGGTTAGAGCTCTGGAACTTCTGGAGCTTCTGTTAACTCCCCATATAGACTGTGGGTAGATTTCCCTGTGATATCTCCAAAATTTCTGAAACTTTTATTGAATCACCACACAATGTGATGTTTTTTGTTTTATTTTATGATATTTTATAATGTCACATTGGTTGTTATCTCCTAGAAAATTGTTTTCTTTTTCTAATGAGAAACAGAAAAAGAGTAGATCTGGACAGGAGATAAGGTGGGAAGGGATTAAGGGTAATAAAAGGAGGATAAACTGTATTTAATATGTATTGTATGAGAAAAATTCTATTTTAATAAATGAAAAACCTCATATATAAAATATATATTTGGAAAAATTTAAGTTGTCAAATCCCCCAAAAACTATATATATTTCAATTTAGACTATTGAAATAAAGTGCATAATATTCCAAAATTTTAAGTAAATGAATTGATAAAATCATTAGAGTTATTGCCCACTGTAAAATATATTTTATATCTGTTATAATATTTGGTATAATGATTATGTAGTTAATATAAGTGACTTGTAAGACTTCAGTTTCCAATTTACAGAAAAACTTAGTATAGATATTTATTAACCTAGGAACAAACGTGTTACATACACTTTAGTTTTGATCATTTCTTGAGCATCCAGCATAGTGCACCACGTGGATCCCACTTGCTTACAACTTGGCCATAACGAGAAAGGGAGGTCCACTTCTTACTACTTACCTACCTTTTCAACAGTGTTTTTTTGAGAAATGTGCTTCTAATGCATGGTCTTTAGATAATAATCCAAATTCTCACTTCAGCATTTGACTACTGGAACTGAGCTTAGAATACCTACGTGTTCAAAAATCATCACGTATTATTTGAATTAAGATATGTTATGGATTCTCTTCTCATATTGAGTTTTGTGTTTTAGTGACTGTGTGCAGTTATGACTGAAAATACTTTATATGCTTGTATTAAAAAATTCTCCCCTACTAACAGTCTTTCAATCATTATTGTAAATATATTTGCCCTTTCGGATCAATTAATATAACAAAGATTACATGAAAAGATTATTATGACATATTGTTATTAAAATAAAACATTTTTAATGCTTAAAAAGACATGAAGATACTCTTTTGTATTTTTCTCTAAAGACTTTATAATTTGGCATTTACATTTACCTGTGTGACTCATCAAAAGTATTTTATTTTGATGGTAATCAAGTGAATATTCTCTACACACCATCCTGATAGAAGATGCAGGTTCATTTATGAAACTTTTCATTATTTATTAGGCTGTGTAAGTTTATGAGTGTAATTTTATTCTGATATTGTTGACTGAACTGTGCTCTCTATATTTCTTTTCCAATTTATTAATTTTGTTTCAATTTTATATACACACTGATATCCTCTTAGCTCTGTTTCATATATATTTTTTTAAATTTATAGCTAAAACTATAATTAAGTCTAATTATTTAGTATAAAAATCATAACTTATTCTATTAATGTATATGTGTTTTTCATTTCTTTATTCAATTTAAAGACAAATATTAATTAAATAAATGTCACTAATCATGAGACAAACCTGACAAATTGTCATCTGCCTTGCTTGTGGGTTTTTTTTTTTTCAAGACACTAAAGGGTAATGACAGGACAAAAATGTCACATAGGTTATTTGGAATGTGTAAATGCTCTTGGTTTATCTTGCAATTATTTGCTAATAGTTTTACAATTTCATAATTTTCTTGGACATTAATTCCGGAATGACCTTATTTTTTTAATGAAAATGTGAATTTCTATAATTTATATTACATGCATAATAACAAAAAACTTAGGGGAACTAGCTCTACCAAACCTGCTTGGAATTTTTAATAAGTTTATAGTCTATTATTTATCTGATTATCACCACTTACAAATTCAACTCTGCCAAAAACAAAATTCTAAATCAAAAAGATTGGATTCAATTGTTATAACAGATTTCTCAGATTTTTGCCCTGAAATTAATATGTTTACCTATACTCGATCAAAACAACACTTAAATAAGGTAGAATGCACACTTTTTAATGAGGTTAGCAAGTCAATTTTAAAAGAAAAATTTAGTGTTTGTTACATTTACAAATAAGGGCACTCAAGATTACACATTTTAAACATAATTTAACAGACATATTTTATTTATCATTATAATCATGAGCAGCAATTAAAAATCATAAATGACTAAGAGTAAATTTAGATGTGGGCTCTAATTAGTTGTGGAAAATAAAATTGAAAATTGGAGATCTTTCCCATAATATTCAACTTTAAAAAAACCTTATAAATATGGTATTTCCATGTACATAGACATTAGGCTTGCTTTATTTATTCTTGATAGCTTTAAAATTTGTGGTTTTTGTAGGGAATCATCTCAAGCAAACCACTAATTCATGTACTCTTTGGAAAAACAGTAGTACATAAGTTGCTCTGCTTAGAAAAGTTTAAGTGTTCTTAGACATTGTTAAACTCTATGCTTGAATGAATTCAAATGATTCAGTCACATAATAAAATATATGTTTTATTGACTGTTGAGTAAGAGATGGTTTTTAAAAATGGGGCCGTCTTTTAAAATGGAAGATTTGTGAAGAGAAATGATAATAGGCCACAGGTTATATATCAAAACAGAACCAATGGGGTTAAGGGAGGACCTAATGATCAGCATTGATTAGCAGATTCCCAGCCTTATATCTCTCCCTCACAGAAAAGAGCAAGCAGCTGCATTTCCGTTTTTGTCAGTTAGTGTTCTATCTGTTCTTTCTTCCATTCATCCATCCTTCTTTCCTTAATTTATTTATTTATATATTTATTTTTCTATCCATTTATTTCTCTTCCACACCAGTATGGACTCTAAAGATCTGATGTTAGCAGCCCTGATATAGATAGATAGATAGATAGATAGATAGATAGATAGATAGATAGATAGATAGATAGGTAGGTAGGTAGGTAGGTAGGTAGGTAGGTAGGTAGATAGATAGATAGATAGATAGATAGATAGATAGATAGATAGATAGATAGATATATAGATAGATAGAGATAGAGATAGAGATAGAGATATAAAATTCAAAGATACATGTTGATGACATCAGGATGTTGAAGGTTCAGCTTAATCATCATCCAACTGCCAAATACGATACTTGTACTTCTTCTTTGGATGTTACCCATGATAATTTAGTCTCATACAATATTTAGTGTTTCTTCATTTAGTTTGATATTGGCTGTCAGCTTGCTGTATATCATCTTTATTATATTTAAGTATTTTCCCCATACTCCTGATCTCTCCAGGACTTTTATCATGAAAAAGTATTGGATTTTGTCAAAGGTGTTTTTCACCATCTATGAGATGATCGTGCAGTTTTCTTTTCTTTCAGTTTGTTTGTATGATGGATGTCATTCACAGTTTTATATATTGAACTATCCCTGCATCTCTGGGATGAACCATACTTTATCATGGTGGATGATTTTTTTTCATATGTTGTTGGATTCAATTGGCCAGAATTTTACTGAATATTTTTTCAGTAATGTTGGTGAGGGAGAATGGTCTGTAATTCTATTTGTTGCATCTTTGAGTGGCTTGAAAATCAGGGTGATTGTTGGTTCATAGAAAAGAGTTTGGCAGTGTTCCTTAGCTTTCTACTGTATGGAACAGTGTAAGGAGTATAGGTATTAGTTCTTCTTTGAATGTCTGGTATAGTTCTGCACTGAAATCATCTGGTCCTGGGTTCCCCCCTCCTTGGGAGACTTTTAATAATGCTTTAATTTCCTTTGTGGTTATAAGTCTGTTTAGGTCTTTATTCTGACCTTCATTTAATTGTCCTAAGTGTTATCTGTCCAGAGAGCTGTCCATTTCTTTTAGGTCTTCAATTTTAGTGGAGTATAGATTTTCAAAGTACAGCCTGATTATTCTCTGGATTTTCTGGGTGTCTGTTGTTATGTCCCCATTTTTATTTCTGATTCTGTTAATTTGGATTTCTCTCTCTCTCTCTCTCTCTCTCTCTCTCTCTCTCTCTCTCTCTCTCCTTTTTAGATAGTTTGGATAAGGGTTTATTGTAGCTGACTTTCTCAAATAACCATCTCTCTGATTCATTGATTTTTTTTTGTATTGTTCTCTTTGATTTTACTATATTGATTTCATAGTTTGATTATGTCCTGCCAACTTTGCAGTTAGGTCTCTTGTGTGAGACTGTTTATATATATATATATATATATATATATATATATATATATATATATATATATATATATATGCATCTAGTGCAATGAGTTTTCCTCTTAACACTGCTTTCAATATGTCACATAATTTTGGGTGCATTGTGGATTCATTTACATTAAATTCTACAAAGTCTTTGATTTCTTTCTTAACTTCTTCCTTGAAGTGTTCTTGTCTGTGTGTGTTTACCTGTGTGCTGATATGCTTGTTTGTACAGAAGAGCATATGTGAACTCCAGAGGATAATTTTCAGTATTGTTCCTCCAGCATTGTCCTCCTTTGTATTTATTGAGACAGTATCACTTACCGACTAGGCACTCACCAAATTGGCTAGACTTAGCAGCCAGAGAGCCCCTACAATATTCCAATCTTCACTTCCATTTCATTGGAATTAACAGCATGACATGCTATGCCTAGCATCTTTTGATATGGGTTGCAGGAATGGAATTCATGTCTTTATGATTATTTGGCAAAAACTTTGTCAGTAGAACTACTATCCATGCTAAATTACAGACCTAGAAACACTTTGAAAAAGAAAAAATATGATAGCGTGGAAAAGACTGGTTGTGAAGATATTAAATGAACACCAAATTTACGTTGTCACTGAGAAGCAGGCAGGAAGCCATCAGTCTTCACAGGAAAATACCGAAATGCATCATGAGTAGATCTTTATTTAGTGGACATTTAGAGACTGAATGAATGTTTATATCACAGAGTTATCTGGTTCATAAATAACCATTTAGACTAAATGTTACAATAGCTATAATTTTTATAGGACACTTTGACTGACTGTTCCTTCAGGCCACACCTTTAGTTCGTGAAAGATTTTACTCTTTCTTTCATTTTTTTTAAAATCTATCTCTCCCCCTTCTGATGTTTAGTATACACATTTCCCAGAGTATAGTTTCTTCTCTAATTAATTAATTAATTACACTATATTAAAGGAGTATTTTTGAACATCCTTAGTCAATTTCAAATTTAGTTATTACATTAAGTTATCAAGCTAATATACAAGGATGCTGAATCTCACTCCAATAAAGTAGCTCAGTGTATCATGCTGTATCCAGATCTCCCATTTCCTCCAGGAATTAAGAAATGTGAAGATAAGACAACTGTAGCTGGAAGTTTTTCTCCTACCAGAAACTCTGAAATACTCAGCAACTTTTTTCCAAATAATTGACTCAAAGGCTTAATATTGACTCCTGAGCCAGGAATTCAGGCTTTTTATTAACTAGCTCTTACACTTAAATTAACCCACAATTGTTATCTATGCTTAGCTACATGCTTTGGTGTCTTTTCACAGTCCAGAATTTTCATCTTGCTTCCTCTTCATCTGTCTGGTGCCTCTCTGCCTTTCTTCTTTCCAGAATTCTCCTACTCTAGTTATTCCACCTCTACTTCCTACTTAGCTATTGGCCAATCTGGGCTTTATTATTGTTAAACCAATACAAATAACAAATCTTTATGACGTAAAAAAACATTATTCCACAGACAATATTTTTATAAATTTTCTATATCAGTAGTTTATATAGTTTCTACATTGATTTGAACATTGGAATAGTTTAACATACTACTCCATCTCACATTATAGCTTTAATCAAGTTAATCTAAGATGGAATGGCAGAGTCTATATCTCTAAAGTTCTCTAGGCATATTACTAGATAACTAAATTAAGGATGCATTCCTTGTGACTTCCTTACCAATGTCTTCCACTGAACTGTTGAAGTAAATTCTAGATATTGAGCCACCTTGCAAGACAGATAACAAAGATGACAGCAAATTGGGCTACCTAAAGTGTCTAAGAATAAGAACTAGGCAGCTCAATATAGATGTAATAAATAAGGTAGAAAAATGCTACAATCTCCAGATACTCTGTCAGCAGGCTAAATTGAATAATTTGTCTTGCTCTTAGATGTAGAAGTTGGCCCTGAGATGGTGTGTGTGAGACTACACTGGGGAAACTCATAGAGGAAGAGCTCACAAGGGTAGACTTGCTTAGCTGTTCAAAAATGAGGCCTTTCTGGCCTAAAGACAAGGTCCTCACATGCAGAACAGGACTCTGCTTCATGGATCTAAGTCAAGATTGTCTCAAACTTCCAATTTACTTTTTCTCTTTTAACCATCACTAATAGACACACTGCCACCAAAGACAAGAGACAGAGACATTCAGGTTATGACTTCTGCACCATTTGAATTCAACTTCTAATTCCACTAAAGTTCTTGTCCCACCTGACATATTTTAGATTTGTTACTGTGGGTCCTAGAGTAATCCTATAACTTCTAATAGTAAAAAAATAATAAGTAATTTCCAAAGTCAAAAGTAAAGATTTGTTCTTAGCAAATAGTGACATGATTAAAAGTTAATGCAAGAGTAAGAGACTCACAAAGGCCGTTTATGACATCCAAAGTCTAAAGAGGATACACAGTTTTAGTTAACAAAACTATAAAATTGAAAATAATCAAAGAAGCCACTTTTTGAAGTTGAAGGAGACTATTACAGAAATCCACAACTCATGAAATTGCAGAGAATAGCAGACCATGTGATGCCTAATCCAAACTGAAATATTTATAACCCAACTACTATTCCTAAGGCTCAGAGAACGCTATATAAGATAGTGCTGTGCAATTATATAATTCAGAAGACCATTTTTTTCTGCTTTGAGACAGTGTATTTTATAGGACAGTGAAGTTGAGCCCATGAAATTATGTGCATTTAATTAAGACCTATGCATTTATAATACCAGTTAACATGCCATTATATGTGGGAGAAATATCATTAGTCACAAACACTAGAAGAGGTATAGGAAATTGAAAATGTTTAGAAAGAAAGAATAAGTCTTCTTCAGAGAAGGAACCCAGAGATTTCTCTAATGCAAAGTGGTCAGCTATAAACATGTGTACATAAAAACAACACTAAATAAATTCAAATTTTGTGCATTTATGTATGTGTAACTAAATAATTTAATATATATGTAACAATAATTAATTTTTTAAATGTCATAAATTTGAGAGGACATACAAAGGACCAGGAGATGTGGGAAGAAGAATGGAAATGATGCAATAGGGTTTTAAAAATGTAAAAATATATAATATTTTTCTAAAAATAAAAAAAAATTAGAAACTGTATGTAAAAAATGCATTTCTACCCAAACTATTTATTTAAAAACTAAAGCATGTAAGATTTTCTTTCTGGGACATCCATTCAGCTGAAACATATGAATGATTATATTAATAATTTAATGAAACAGAATTTGACGTAATCCTGGTTTTCCTAAAGCTTGCTGTGAAGTTGAATGACTTTAAGTCCTTCAACATTCTCCTCCCAAATGTTGATATCACAAGCATATGCCACAAAGACCAAAAGAATATGTGTATTAAAATAAATTATTATTATTAGTCTTCTACATTTGCATACACATGAGTGAATAGATTACATTATATTTAACTAAAAAATATCACTTTTATGTAAACATGAGTGTGTATTAAATTTAAGGCTCGCTTCTAACAATACCGATATAAAAACTTTGAGGTAAACAAACTTTCTGTAAGATCATCAACTAAGTGTTCCCGCTTACTATACATTTTAATCTCTTTTAATAAAGAGAATGCCTTACTTCTTTTTTAAATAAGGGATTTGTATATTTAACTCTTTCTTTATGATAATAAAGGATATGCAGCACCTCAATAGTTTTGCATTCCAAGTGATGTGAAAATAATATTTTATTTGTATTTAAACATTTTTTGAAATTATATTTTTGTATCCTTGATATTTTAAATTTATTACTTAATATTACATTATTTTGTAGTCTCTCTGACATTTTCATAACAGAATGTCCTTTTGTGTCTTTCCAATGTCCTTTCAGTTGAACTCTGCAGAGTGCTTTCTGCTAGATGGCTGTGTACCAATAACACTGTATGACATTGTGGTAAGATTAGACTGCAGGTAGGTCTCTAAGTGACAAAGTTGATTTTGATTTACCGGACTTCTATTTCCACAATATTTTGAGAAAATGCCAGGTTATTAAAGAAGCTTCAAAACAAACATTATGAGGTAAAGAAAAAAAAATAATGTATGTTAAATCACAAAAAAATGTCAATTTATAGGAGATATATTATTCTAAGTAACAGTTCTAAGGTGTCAACTAGTAATGGAGTAAACCATTAACCTTAAGCTATTTTGTTTCTTCCAATAAGACAGTGTGTTTAAAATTATTAAGAGTTAATTTCTATAACAATAATGGAAAAAAATCTTGACTGCAAATAAGCTTCAATGAATTTTTTAAAGAAAATATATTATGGCTTTAAAAAAGAATCTATATTCTCAGTTCAATAATGAAGTAAGTTACATCTGATGTAAGACCTATGTGAAATGCAGTGGCAATACTTTTAGATGGTTTTTATTCCCTAAATTAAACTTCCAATATAAAAATAATGATTCAAATAACTTGAAGGATGTATTACTTACCAAATATAGCAACCCCTAATGATTTCAGATATAAGTGGCACTTTGTTCCTAGGAATAGAACACAGATAACATGTTTATGTTCATGGGAAAAAGTAAGGTAACCTAGTATCAAAAAGAAACAACCAAATTAATTTACTATTAAATCCAAACTTTGTACATAAATCAGAGTAACATTTTTATTTTGCTAATGAGTTGTTTCTCATAACAATATCTTGTTTTTATTTAAAGAACAAAAATTTTAAATAAAATTTTATCCTCTTCTCATAACAATTGGTGCTCATAAAACTTTAAATTGTTAACATTTTCCTGGCGATTAAATAATTTTCCTTTTCTGTCACCAAGTCAAATATAATTATACTTTACAGCATTTTTCTGAATCTATATCAAGATTTAGAATTTTGTCATTGGTCACAGAAGCTCACCCCTGAACAACTAAGGCATTCCACTCACATACCCAAGCAGGCCATAAACAAAACTGTGTATGTAAAGTGCCAAATTGTCAGAGCTGATTTCTGGGACTCTTTAATTTTGTCCATCTGCTTTTGGTTGGAAAGAGAGAATGCTTCCTCAGAAAAACAGGTTTGACTGCAATATGCTGCTGTCAAACACCAGATAATTCTGTGAGGTCAACTAGTAGTCCATGGGGAACAAGTGGTATAGCTACACAAAAATGAGCCTGCAATACAAAGAGTAGATACTGAATTGTTTTTGGCACAGACATCAATCAGTCACTTAACAGCCTGCTATACTCTCCATCTTGCTGGAGATCTGTCTCTCTAAGTTTACTTAAAAATCAATGACTGGGAAATGTAGTCTGCCTAACATTCTGCTGTGAGTGTTAAATGCTTTGTGATGGCTCTTCTTGACTGTTAACTTGACAACATCAGGAATCAACTAAAGCCTAAGCTATTGGACACTCCTAAGAGGGATTTTCCTATAGCCTGAGGTTTCTGGCCAATCTTCCCTGACGCCCAGACCTGCAGTCCCGCAGCTGCTCAACCCTAAATAATCACACAGACACATATTAATTACAAGCTGTTTGGCTTATGGTTCAGGCTTATTTCTTGCTAGCTTTCTTAACTTACCCCATTTTCTATTAATTTTGGAATTTCCATGTGACTTTGTGGCTTACCTATGTTACTTACCTATGTTACTTCACATCTTTTTTCTTAGGTAGCAACTCCCTTCCCCCCCCCCTATTTTTAATCTATGCTTGGATTTCTCACCTGCCTCTAATATGGCTTGTCATGGGCCAACAGTGCCTTTTATTTACCAGAGATAATTCACAGCATACAGAAAAATATCCCACACCATTTTTCTAAACAAATTATTTTAAAAATAGAACCCATCCTAAATCTGAGCCATACTTTCTGGTGGCAGCTCATATAAAAGGACTTTGAAAACAAAAATTGGCTTGGGTCTGCTTGTTTCCACTTCCACTGACAACTTAAGCTGTCTCATTATGGTGAAAAATATCTTAGGTAGGAATTTTATTACTGTGAAGAAACACTATGACTATAGCAACTCTTATGAAGGAAAGTACTTAATTGGAATGATTGCTTACAGTTCAAAGATTCAGTCCATTATCATCATGGCAGGGAGCATGGTGGGATGCAAGCAGAGAGGGTGCTAGAGAAAAAGCTGAATGTTTTACATCTTGATCTACAGGCACCAGGACAAGACTGTGACACATTAACCAGGGATGAGCATCTGAAAACTGAAAGACCCATTTCTTCTAAAAAACTGCACTTATTATGTAATACCTTATCTCCTAATAGTGTCCTTTGCTTTGGGCCTATAGGGACCATATTTATTAAAACCACCATAAACAGTTTTCCTCTTCTTCAGAATTCTAAATCAGGCTGTAGAGTAGCAGCAATCCATGAATTCTCCAGGACTCTAGTGACAGATATGGACTGAGAGGCAGCTGAGTTTTATGGTTGATACCTACTTGATTCTATACCTTCTGTCTTGAAACAACCATTGAAGGATAAAAACTATTTTTCTAATGAGTAACTTTTAAATATAAACATCACTATCCAACATGTTCTTCTCTGTTGGATTACCTTAAATAATACAATTATGTCTTTAGCAAATTCTCATTATTTCTATAAATAAAAGGTTTAAACTGAAAATGCAAAATTATTAGTGTATATTGATAAAATACAGCATCTAAAATTCTAAAATATAATCATTTTAAAAGTTTGATGTGAATAACCTTAAGATATATTCAGAATTCAAAGGTCTTCTAAAAATAACTTTTAATCATATCACAAACATTACACCCTTGCCAAACATTCTCTGATGTGGGAATGTCTTTCTGTATGCTGTGAATATCAATCTTTAAATAATGGAGCTGTTTTGGCCCATGACCTCCAGCATAGAAAAAGTAGGAAGGAAAGTCACAACATAGATAGGAGAAGCAGGGCAGAGTCAGACAGTTCGAGCCAGATGCCCAAAGAAAAAATATGTAAAGAACAAAAGTGAGCCACGGGCTGTGTAGCAGGACATATTAATGAAAATGGGTTGAGTTAAGATGTAAGAGCTAGCTAGCAATGTGCTTGAGCCATAGACCAAACAGCATGAAGGTAATATAAGCATCTGAGTCATTTCTAAGGTCCTGATCTGCTTCGAGTGGCTAAGGAGTCTGGGGTGGCAAGTCTATGAGTCTAGACCTCTGGCTCCCAGGACCAAAAAACCTCAATGCAACAATTCCACCCCCCACCCACCCAACTGCCCCTAGTCCCTTCTCTCAAACTCTCCTCTCCCCTAGATCGTGGCTTCTTTTCATTGAAAATTCATCAGCCTGAATTGATTTTAAAAAAAAATCTGTCTACACAGTAAGTTATTCAGTGGATGAAATATCTGCTTATAACATAAGATACAATGATACTCATTGACTAGAGAGCCATAGTACCATAGTAAATTTAACTTAAAATGGTGCTTATCCTTTCTGGAACTTTGCTCATGAGTGCATATGCATTTTACCACTTAGCACCTGTTTTGAAATTCTCTTTCATATATCTGTATCTTTGTTCCACTTTAGCCTCTGTGAGAACTGTCAGAGTTCATTGATAAATAATATTTGTTTCAGAAGGAACCAGCTGTGTCTGTCATAAAATTATATATAGAGAACTAAGCTGTACTCTATCATATGAAGAAATCAAACTGTGGCACAACACATCTTCATGGTTTCCATGAAAGATGAATCTGAGGGGAGAGATTTGTTATTGTTGCTGTTGTTGTTATTAACCTTCATGTGAAAGAAGAATCAGGAAACAGTCTGAGGAGACTGAAATCTTACCATGGTCTCCTATACTAAAGAAAATAGAGCAATAATGAGACACTGGGAAAAGCCTTAGGTTTATAACTTTCTCATGTTTGACAGTTTAATTTTCTACAGTGGGCAGGGAAAACACAGAACAAAGCAAAAATCAAGAAGCTTTTTATTGATTTTTAAAGAAATCAAAATAATACGGAACAAAGTGTGCATACTTCACATGAAATTTTCCCACATGAGTATACAGCAAAACACTGAAATTGTCATCCTGAAAGCCCCTTGTGGCTAGACATGTTCACACCTCTGCTGCTAGTCCAACTAGTTCATTAAATGTACCTTCATGAAATTTATAAGACTTTGACTGAAAAAGGATTGTCCTGTCTTCAAGTGTTAAGATCTAGTGGTTTTATATAAACAAATAATTTGTAAACTTGTTAATATTAAAAAAGACATTTTATCTGTGTACCAGACAATCTACTACTTTGGTACTGTCTTTGTTGAATATAGGATAAGTTTTTAAAAACACTTGATACTATAATAATATTCAAACTTTTTATAGTAAATTATGTCTACAGTCCCAAGAGCAACATGTAATTATACCTCTTAGGACTATTTTCTTGCAGTGAGATAATAATGTTAATTTCAATAATATCAAATTACCAGTAATTGTCAAATACAACTATCTTCATTTGTGAACCTCCATGGAGAATTTAATCAAAGAACAAATACAATTAGATTTTAGAGATTTCTGTCAATTTCTCATACAAACTTGTTTCCACTATTAATTGCCATATTTAAATCAAAAGAACAATAAACATAAAATGGTTTAGCAGTATCATTAGTGGAAACTTGTTTTTCTGTGGAAGCCTAAATGTTCCCCCAAGGTTTACATAGTGAACAGTTGTCCTGGGACTGTGACATTAGTATTTCCAGTAGATCATGAGGACAAAAAAATTAGTAGGACATGTTAATCTGTATTGTATTACTTCAAAGATTCTTTAACTTCCGAAGCTTCTTCATTTATGCGTTGTTACCTCTACCAGATCCTCACTAAGATAATGTTCTATTTTATCCCAAGAACAGAGTCAATTATAATACCTAAATTATGGATCCACACTCATAAGAGCATCAACCAAAATACCTACTTCCTTCATACAAATTGTGATCCTCAGATATTTTCTTTTATCTATTGAAAATTAATACAAAGTCACACTTATTACTTGAAAGACTTATTTTCCCACAAATTTTCCAGAGATTAAAAAACAGTTTCTGTGCTAAGTCTATAAAATTTATCTATGCAAATAACTTATAAACTATATAATTAAAAGTTAAGAAATAAAATGTCAACCAGATATAGTGGATACAATGAAATAAATTCTACTATTGTCTTTAGCTTTCATTTATACAAAAAAAATGAAATGTAAAGTACCATAGGTAACTATACTTTGCACTAAAAATAGAAGAGTAAAGATGATTAGTATTTAAAAATATTCCAAAGCAGTTTTAAGTAATATACAATCATACAAATTTAATAAATTTACTCATATTACACAAATAATGTACCTTTAAAAGGATGCTGGTTACTGTACAGTATGAGAGTGTGGCCAAACTATATGAGGCAGTGGAGTCCTTTAACATGGCTGAGCCCAAGTCAACAATACATATTCACTCAGTGCTTCTTCCCTCTTTATGCACTCCCTCAGCACTCCATTGGTTTCTCACACATACTGAGTTAGCTTTACAATTGAATTAGATGATATTCAAGATTATCTAATTCTATGAAAACTTAGTTTAAATAATATTTTCAGTAGCATCAATATTTTGGTGTGTGCAGTGTCTGACAGCTATTTAATTAATTTAAAGAATATGTAAAAAGTTTGTTGTATTCACAGAAGGATAAATATATGGGATTGAAAATATGAATAACAACTAACAAAATATAGACTATATGCAACAATAGATAATTTTTTATCCAAAACCCTTATAATTTCTGAAGATAATGCCTCAATCATGTTGTAATTTTCAAATAGATAACACATGGAAACGCTGGTAGTGAGAATAATAGCAAATTAAAAATAAATATATATATTTTCCTTCTTTCTTGAAGAAGTGGAAGATTAAACTAAGGGGAAAAAAAAAACTAAGCCAAAGTGTTGTTAGGCATGAATGCCAAGTGGGAAGAAATTATTTTCCATAATCAAACCTGTAAAGTAGTATTTCTGTGATCACGGTAATTTTCTATCTCTTTATCATTTACTCTGATTGTTCCTAGTTAAATATAGGCTCTAAACATCTGAAATGTACATTATACAACTGCAGAACTGAAATTTCAATTTTATTTACAGTTAAGTGCTTTTAATTAAGATCCAAATAGGCAGGTGCGGTGGCACAAACCTTTAATCCCTGAACTCCAAAGGCTGTGATAGGTTGATCTCTGGGTTTGAGGCCAGAATGGTGGACAGATTGTGTACAGAGTGACTTAAAGGACAAGCAAAGCTGCGTAAAGAAACAGTGTATTGAAAGACTCAAAGAAACAACAACAAATAACACAAACAAAAAACTTTGCTAATTTCATTTACTCTTGCATGAACCAATATTCTTCAATCACTTTTTAGGAGCCATGTAACTCAGTACTGGTGTCTGAAATGCCTTGATATTTCCATGGACACTATGCCTTAAGGCTCCGATTCTTTCATAGCCTCACGTTTTGTTCATAATAACCATTGTAAGCATCACATTTTGTTGGTTTCAAATATATAATTACATTTATGTCAAATATATTAAAAAGTAGTTATCCCAATTCAATTTTAGCATTCGTTTACAAAAAAAGTTATTTTGTTTAATTTTTAAATACATACAGTTTAAATTTTTATATAAATATTTATTTAGGCAGATGGAGTGGGGGAGTCTGAGGAAGGACTGGAAGGACCTGGGAGGAGGGAAGAGAGGGGGACCAGTGGTAGATATGGAAAGTACTTTTTGAGTAAAAAAAACATACAAATACAGGCTTTAAATGATGGATTCAATTAAGAATATATATCATATATTAAGTTATTAACACATTTGATGTTCTTATTTAATTTAAAAATGCTATCCTCATACATTGGCATATGTACAAAGAAACATAGACACTAAGAAAATATATTCTTATGTATACTTATAAAAATACATTAAAATATAAATGTACTTAATTCTTTGTACTTGTATACTATATGTAGATATGTTTTTATCTTTAAAAATTAATGAATATAGAGATCTCATAACTCAATAGAATATCAATTATAATTTATGAAAACATTTTAGTAGACACATGGCAAACTGATACTGTGAGAATAGAGATAGTTCTGTGTTGTAATAAGATTTCTTGGTCCTGGGTGGCCAGAGGTCCAGACCCACAGACCTACAGCCCCAGACCCCTTAGCAGCCCACCCCTGCTCAGGCCCCAGAAAATGATACAGATGCTTGTAGTAAGTTCATGCTGTTTGGCCTATGGCTCAGGCATATTGCTAGCTTGCTCTTACATCATAAACCAACCCATTTCTATTAATCTTTCTTGCCACATGTCCTGTGGCTCACCTGTGTTCCTTACATGCTTCTTCTTGGACGACTTGCTCAGTCTGTCTCTGACTCTGCCCTGCTTCTCCTACCTATGCTGTGATTTCCCCTCCTACTTTCTCTATGGTGCCTATCATGGGGCAAAACAGCTCCTTTATTTAAAGAATGATATTCACAGCATACAGAAAGGCATTCCCACATCACCTCCCCCTTCTGTCTAATAAAAAAGGAAGGTTTTAATTTTAACATAGCAAAATTAAATATAACAAAACAGCTATTAAGCAAGAATTACAGTTAAAATCCTAGTTTATTTGTATTTAGCAAATTAAAGAAAATACTCTATCATCTACCTTATCCTTATGAATCTAAAGTTTCATATCCAATATACCTTTCAAATAACTGAAAGAAACTATACTTATAACTATCTAATCTCAACTACATCAAAGACCATAGCAGGATATATTTACCCCAGTAAACCAGAAGTGCAAGCAACTTCCAAAATCTAGAAATGACAGAGATGACACCTATTTGCAGGGACAGTAAACCAAAGTTCCTTTATAAAGTTGGGGCATCCATTTTCAGCCTACAGGCCCAGACTCTCTTTTCATTTCAGTGAAACAGGAAATCTGCTTTGCACATTCATCAGTCACTTCTCCTCGAGTCCTGAAGAATGTCTGATCACCTTCCTATGGAAACTGCATGTCCAATTTAAACAGCATACTGTCAAGCAGTCAATATAAGAACAGGTTCATGTCCAGTGGCTAACCAAATCCTCAAAGAAACTAATCTCCATATGGAGTTTCTTTGATACCATTTTTCCTCTTGAAGTAAATTGATGCTGCCAGGAACAGACCTGTCTCACTGTCCATAGAAGTCTCAGTTCTTAGAACATTTTAAATGTCATATTCTGTAGGTCTTAGAAGTATTTGAAGATTACGTATCTAATTGAATTATATCTTTTTATACCTAAAAATCTAACTAACATGCATTTTAATCATACATTACAATTTTAAATCAGTTACATAAATATCCTATCTTAAACAAGAGTAGAAAAATACATAGAGCATAAGAGAATTGACTTTAAATTTGTATCAATAAACCAAAATCCATACCAATGTAAAACATTTTGAAATTAACAGCTGATTTTCTGATATATGTAAATTTACTAATCTAATTTTAAAAAATCATTCATATACCATATCCCCCTTTTCTTCTTAGAGCGAGATTAACTATGACCATTAACCATTTATAATGAAAACAAACATTTATAAACAATATGTTGGGAATTTGGGCGTAGTTTTCCATAACTACTTCCTGCTGATTTCGGGGCTTTGAAAATCTCAAAGGTTCTTGAAACTGGAGCATAGTCTGCAATCTTGAAGCTGATGTGACCACCTCTTTCTATCAGAGATTTTTTTTTTCAGCGTGTCTTGGTTAATGAAACCGTGTTTGCCTAGAAGCAATCTACAGGTTCTCATCTTCTGTGGAAACAAAAGCAGAACTCTTCTAAAGCAATAAATCTTTAGACACAAATTTCAAAATCAAAATACCTTTAAAATATATTTTTTTGTTTAATGTAGCAATCTATGTAACTGTCTTTCTGTAGTTAGCTCATTAACAGTTAAAAAATTAAAAGAAAACATGATAATAACCAAAATCTAGATTTTGTTTATTATCTTTACATGGCTTATTCTATTTTTATTACTCTATTTTTCTTTTAGTGACTTTTCTCTCTGAAGGCTATGTACCTTTTACACACATTGTAACCCATTTACACTTTTTTTTTTCATCACAATATGTTTTATTGTGAATTCTTAATTATCTTTCAACCAGAAGAGCTTTTAAAATACACTCTCTTAAAGAGCTGCATAGTTTTTGCATATAAACATGAATCAGTAAGTTCTCTTAAAGGGACTGCGTCTCAGTTCATGGCCAGCAAACAGGGCAGACCCAAGAAAATGCTGCTACTAAGAAACCATCTTTGCTTCCTTTTTGTTCAAAATAAACAGAAACTTTAAATCAATCACATGCTACTGAGTCTTCTGTGAGATTTCAGGAACTGGCCTGATTGCAGCTTATACTCCCTAAAACCAGTCCACACGTGCCATTTTGAATGTGACCTGGACTACACACTTTCTTTGTACAATGACCACTTCGTATACACAATTTGGATGTTGCTTTGGCTCAGTCTCTTTGCTACAACCCTTTTTTTAAACTCTCTCAGGCTTTAAGTGGATATTTGGCCCATGTCGGATGCCATCTGTAGTAGTAAAGTTTCATGGTCCAGGGTGGCCAGAGGTCCAGACCCACAGACCTACAGTCAGCTCTAGACCCCTTAGCTGCCTGCCACTGCTCAGGCCCCCAAAATGACTCAGACACTTATATTAACTTCATGATGCTTAGCCTATGACTGAGGCACTTTACTAGCTTGCTCTTACATCTTAACTCAATCCATTTTAGGCAACTTTTCACATGGGCTCTAAGGAGAAATGTAGACTGGAAAAGTGAAAGAGGATTGATACTCTGTTAAAAAGTAATTGGCACTTTTAACATAAATCTGTTGGGCATTTTGGTAGAATCTCATAGAGAACTAAAATAATTCCCATAAAAACAAAACAAAACAAATCAAGAGTGTTGTACAAATACAAAACTTCTTACATGCAAATGAATTTACCATTAAGTATGAAAGCAATTATATCTCTGCGGATCTGTGGGTTTGTGGGCCTAAACCTTGAGGCTAGGCCCAAAAGTCAGGGACAGAAACCTCATACTACATTCTGCAATGGGAAAAATCTTATAATACCCTCTTCCCAGTACCCAAGCTGCATCCCAATCTGATGAACACAGCCCTCATCACCTGGGCATGATCAGGACCTCTAACAGCACCGGTTACTAGGCCCTTATGCAGAATCATATGATAGCATGTTATGTGCATGCCTTGACAACTGGTTTGAGTCTTTTTTTTTTTTTGACCCTATGGTTCTATCCTACTATACCTTTACTCAGAAGAATTTATCTTCATCAGCAAAAGTTTCCTTTGTTACTTTATGTTACCTAAAAAGTGGGGTTTTTTTATGGGAAAAAGAAAGAATCTCAAGGGAAATAAATGATATACATCTTTTAAGTTATTAGAAAACATTGAAAGTCATAGTAAATAAATGAAATGACCCATTTGTTCTTTGATTAGTGCACCATTTCTTTAGAATAACTCTACCTTTAGAACACAGGGCATTGGTGTAAAAGTGTCCATCTGACTCTCAGAAGAAAGATGGTTCTGCAGAAATGCCCGTTGCATGCCCAAGAACATAAATATCTTACAAGGTTGAAGTTTTGTATTGTGCTCACTGACATAAATCCAGCTGTAATAAAACAGATTACTTAAAATATAATAACAAAATCCAACTTCTATGTATATTGGTAGTTCTTTGTAATGTCAATTGTCATATTCATTGATCATAAAATTGTATTTATCATAAATTAAAGACAAAGCAGCTAAGACTTAAGGCTCACTTTGATAAAACGGATCTTTCTTCTAGTCAACTCTTTCAGAACAAAACAAACACAGTCTTTCACATCCTTGTCCCCCTCATTGTGGACACAGCATATAATGGTTTAAGTGAGAAACAGAAAATGCTCTTGGATTTGAACACTTGTTTGTAGGTTGGTGGTAGTGTTTCAGAACATTCTGAGAGAGAGAGATGGAGAGGTACAGAGAAGTACAGGAATTGGGATGTGTGTATGGTTATGTAATCAAAGATATTGTATGAAAAAATCATGTAAAAAGTAAATAGCTCAAATACTAAAAGACTTAAGTGGTTCATGTAAGACAAGAAATAAAAGAGATAATTTTTGGTTTATATCAGGGTGTACATAGTGATATGTAATGAGGGTAAACAAAGGAAATACACTGGCATTATTGAAAATAGCTAAACCATTTTATGAGAAAACATAAAACACATGTAAAAAGCTAATGATAAATATAATTCCATACACTTTCAAAATTGCACAAAAATATAAAGCAAAAATTTAATCATGAGTACCAAATGGAGATAAAATGAAAAAAATTTATGATTTTGACTTTCTCTTTTTTGGCAATATATTCAATTTTTATTTTTGTATCAACATTTCAATAATCAGAATTTGTAGGTGACAGTTGCTACCAGGTCTGTAAATGTGGTAGCCTAAATATGGTCTTATTTGTTTCTATCAGCTTATATTACTTCCTATAGAGAAAAATGTCATGCTTAGTGTTTCTTGAATCAATGTTTATTTGACAAGTGCATCAGTAATAAATGAAATCTCTTCATATGACATGTATCACAGTTAGCATGATGAATAAAATGGCAATCATAGCACCTGCTTAATTAATTATATATATTCACGTTGACTCTCCTACACAGTTATATATTTATTTATTCAAAATAGATCTTTTATTTCATCCAATATAATGAGATTCTGAGCCACCAACTAGAGTGTTGTAGTGTATAGGTAGTATGGATGAATCACACCTTATAATAAACTCACCTTGGAGATGTATTGAAAGGGTGAGAGACAGAAGAGGGTCATTGAGGCTTGCATATGAATAAGAAGTAGTTGGGAAAAAGGAAGGGGGAATGGATGAAGCTTGCTTAAAAAATGATGTACTTATTATATATGTCCGCATATATTTTGCAGCCAAAAGAGGACACCAGATCTCATTGTAGATGAGTGTGATACACCAGATGGTTTCTGGGAATTGAACTCAGGACCTCTGGAAGAGCTGCCAGTGCTCCTAACCTCTGAGCCATATCTCCAGCCCCAAAGCTTGCTTTTAAAGGGGGTTTAGCGCTTGTGTACAGAGACTCTAGGGTAATTACAGCAGAGACACTTCATACTGATATAGTAACCATTGAAACCTGGTATGGGTGTGCTCTTAGTGACTACAAGTGATGGTCCTCGGGGAATGCCAGGTGACTCCTGAAATGCTATCAAGTGTATGCATAGAGAATGGTAGTGTTTAGTGATACATATTTCTAGGTCCCCAAGGGCAGGCTAATGTAATGCCTGAATGCTAACAAAAAGCTTCCACTGGACTGATCTGGGCCCTCGGCACATATGTCACATTGTGTAACTTGGTCTTCTTGTGACTGTTCTAACAGTGGAAACAGGGGTGTTTTTGACACTGTTACCTGCTGTTGGGAACCTTTCTTCCAACTGAGTTGTTTTCTCCAGCCTCATTAGAAGTCCTTCCTTTTTTTCTTTGGTAATATGCAGAGGATTATTCAGTACTATGAACACTAGTATTAGGGATCAAGGCTCCAGATAGGTACTAGCTTGACATTTTGGCATTCAGTGAACTGAGTAGGTGAATTCTTCAGCAATAGGATCAGTTCATGGCTTGTACCCCATAGTCTTGGCATAAGCCTAGGCTGTTTGGATGTTCTGATGGAACTCTTTGTCTAACAATTCATTTATATATAATCTACTCCTAGAAATGGAGGCTTCATTTGCTAATGAGAAGGTCCAGTTGAGGGCTTTGCTACATAATTTGTTTTTGTTATGTTTCTTTGGTTTCTGTATTGTTTTTATTTTATCTTGTTTTATAATCCCATTTAATCATCTTCATATATATGTATATCTTAGGTAGCTTCTATATAGCTCCTCAAATGTCCTTTAGTTTTAACTGCCCTCCCACTTTCCCTCCATCACACCTCTTTTGGTCCTCCTGTTCCAGTTCACTTTCCCAGCCATCCATAACTATCTAATCTATTTCCCATCCTTAGGGTTACTCATCACTACCTGCAGTACTTGATTTTATATATAATTCAAGTTTCTATATATTTCAGTCTATTTATAGAGGAAAAATTATAGATAACACCTACATACAAGCAAACACATATATTTTTCCTTTTGAAACAGAATTAACTCATTCTGGAATTTTTTTCTCTTTCATATGTTTACTTTCAAATTTTATGATTTTATGTTTCTAACAACTGAATAATAGTCTATTGTGAAAAGGTATCACATTTTCATCCATTAATGTGTTGATAGAAATCTATGCTGTTTCCAGTTTCTGACTATTAAGAATAGGGCAGAAAAGCAAATACCTCTGTTGTAGGATAATAATAAAACAGCCTGGTATTGGCATAACAGCAAAGGCATTGCTCAGCGTTATTAAATTGAAGATCCAGACATGAACCTGCAAACCTCTGGGGATCTGATTACTAGTAAGCAAGCAAAGAAACACTCACTAGAAAAACTGGCAATATCTTCAACAAATTGTACTCATCAAACAGGATGACTGCCTGAAGAGAAAGAGATCCTTACTTATCACTCTGCAAAAAAACCCAGCTCCAATTGGACCAAAGACCTCAGTGTAAGGCAAGATACACTGAAGACAAAGTGGGTAATATTTTTGGATGCTTTGGTCCAGGAAAGGACTCACTGAATAGAACTCCAATAGCACAGGCACTAGGTGCAACAATTAATAAACGACCTCAAAAAATGAAAAGCTCCTGTATGTCATAAGACACCACTATTTGGACAAATTGTCAGGCTAGAGAATCTGCAAACCTTTTTATAAACTGCACATCCAGTAGACTGCTAATACCTAAAATACATAAAAATCTCAAAAACTGGAATAGAGAAAACAATAAGCCAGAGAATGTTAGTACACATTTTTAATAACTGAACTTGGTGGCAGAGATAGGCAAATCTATAATGAGTTCAGAGACAGCTTAGTCTACAAACAGCAAGGGCTCTGAATCTGCTTGAAAAACCACATACAAAAGAAAGAAAGAAAGAAAGAAAGAAAGAAAGAAAGAAAGAAAGAAAGAAAGAAAGAAAGAAAGAAAGAAAGAAAGAAAGAAAGAAAGAAAGAAAGAAAGAAAGAGAAAGAACAAAAGAAAGAAAGAGAGAAAGAACAAAAGAAAGAAAGAGAAAGAAAGAAAGAAATAAAGAGAGAAAGAAAGAAAACCAAATTTAAAAATGGGGTATAGATCTAAATAGAGGATTCTGAAAAGAGACACAAATGGCTGAGAAACAAAGAAATGCAAAGGATTACAGATCAAAACTATTCTATTATTTCATCTTACACCCTTCAGAATGACCAAGATCAATACATAAAAATACCAGTGTATGTTGGTAGGGGTGTAGAAATGGAGAACACTCATCTATTGCTGGTGGAAGTGTACACTAGAACAGCCATGATGGAAATCAGCCAGAAAGTTCCTCAGGAATCGTGGGCTGTATGTACCCAAAGATCCAGCTGTATATTCATAGATTTCAACTTTTTCATTGTATTATTACATGAATTTTATAAAAAAACATTGTAAGATGGGTTGAATATCACCAAAATGTCATGAATTTTAAGGATTTCAGTAAGATTATGTAAAAATTGATCAAAAAAATTGTTAGATAATATAATTATTAAAAATTAGCTAAAATCTGGCATGAGAAAATGATTCATAGAAGATAGTACTAGTAGCCAAATTAAATAAATTCTGCTCTTGATTGTGGATTGTGTTGGTTTCTCTACAAACATGGTAACAAGAGAGATAACAGATCAAATATAATATTATGTGTTTTAATGAACATATTTATTCCCCTATGTAAGCTAATATTTTTATTTTGGGCCCTGAAGAGTAAGCTGTTTTGCTTTTTTATTCATAAGATTTTACATAATAAAATGTATATTTAATTGATTTTTATAAAATGTTCGTTATAATGAAATTTTCAACTGTGTGATTTTATAAATTTTTTTTCAAAATAAATACAGTAATGGGATGTGTTTTGTCTGTGATCATATTTAATAACAAAGATCAAATTCAATTTTTCTGACGAGCCCCTGGTTACTACTTGAAAGTTATTTTTCAGGAGACATTGTTTCTAAGTATTATAAAAACATGCTCTAAATTTCAACAGGAGTAATTTTACTATACTCCTGAAATAAGTATATTTTTGAAATGGAAAATGATTTCTCCTAAATAGAAAAGTTATGCTTCATCATTATCATTGCCTAGGACTAATAAGAGGAGGTAAATTTGTCCTCTATTGATTCAATCTACAACTTACCAGAGTTTTCTTAGACAGATGCTTCTCAGGAGTGCTTCGTGCTTTAATGACATAATTGCTCTAGGACAGTTCTAGAGAATTGGAAACATCTTTCTTACATTTTCCTGCAAGTGAGCTCTTTCTGATTCCACCTGCAGTTGGTATGCTGGATCCTTCCAAACATCAGAAATCTGGTGTCTCTGAAAGTCACTGAAACAGCCTATGAGGTAAAACTAAAGCTAGAATCCATCTAAAATCATATTCTTTATGAGATCCTTCAACATTTACAGTATTTCACTAGTCACTATCCACTCGCAGGACTCTCTCAATTGATCCTAAACACATCCTGTTTTAAGTACTGATCTACCAAATTTATATTATCATAATATTATTATATTACTTGTTAGTGTTCTGAAAAACAATGAGCACACACCTAAGATTGAATATTTGCCCAATTATGATGTAACTTCCAGATATTTAGAAATATTAAGGGGGAGATGAAATTGGAATACTAGGTGATATGATTTTATACTTATCAGTGAGTTTGTATCTGTCACATGATATTATGAGTGAGAGAAAGATTTCCCCCACCAAGCCTTGCCACCTGCAGCAAGGAGGAGAGCTAGTCCGTGAGAGTGGGGAGAGATGGACAGGCTCTCATAGCCTGTAGCACTCAAGAGAATAGGCCCTGCCTGTACCTTGACAATAGATGCAGAAGAGCTGGTGGGCTGTCCAGCACAGCTACCATCCAGTCCAGGACAAGGTCTATGAGTTGTTCCACCACAACATCCACCCCATTTATGAAACTGCTGGATCACAATGGGCCTGCCATGCAGATCCAAAACTGAAGAATCCCCAGAGTACAAGGCAACAAGATATCCAAGAGGAGTTCCAGCGAGGATCCAGTTAAGACAGAGGCCTCAAACAAGACCAATGACTTCTTGAAATGAACATTTGCAGGTAAAGATGTATGAACTAAAGTGTATAATGTGTGACTCATTGTGATACACTACAGTTTACATGATGACATTTTGCTGTTTTTCTCTTTTTAAATTAAATTTTTTTTGTGGGTTTCAAAGGCAGAAGGGCAGATATAAAGGTATGGGAAGATAATTGGGATTGGGGTGCATGATGTAAAATCCACCAAAAAAATCAATAAAAAAACTAAAATAGAAAATTGAGTTTTAAAGGAGATTCTTTTTAAGGTTAGATAATGTTTCTCCTATGAGCAATTAACTAATAAACAGCAAATCTCAATATCAGGAGTGGGATTATCCTTTTAAGTTATTGGTTAGAAGGACTCCAGAAAATCCCAATCATTCTTATTGGTTGTAATTTGGAATTAATAGATAATCTATATTGCTTATGAATAACATATATTACAATATATAATCTATATTGTAATCATACACTTTGGTTGAATAAAATAAAGAAATAAATCAGAATCTGGAGAGAACACTCTACTCTGTTCTCCCAAAGTCCCAATGACACCAATGTCAGTATCCATTTCTATAAGTTTCACTTGTATTTTACTCCTCAGTTCTCTATCTACTTTACGGCAGGTTTGGATTTCAGCTGTCCTATTTACCCTGCTTTTGTGCTGAACTTTCTTTTTCCTTTATTAGTAAATATTTCACTAAATCCTCTTAAAATTAATCTCACATAAATAAACTATGCTTCTTCCAATTATATTATAAATTTAACTTGAAACCATTTGTAAAGAGATTTTTCTATTTAATTTTTAAGGAATTAGAATTTATAATAAAAATTGGGAACAATATAGTTCAAAATATATAAATAGAATAAATACATTAAGTTTCAAAACTTATAAAATGATAACTAAATAAACATGAATTTCCTCATAATAGAAATATCATAAATATATATATATATATAATGTTCTTTCTTTCTTTGATTCATTACTACCTGCAACACATAATGAAACACAAATATACATAAATATAAAGCTAGATTATGTCTCTAAGTTTATAAAACAATAACCACTATTATTGATGCTTATTAAATAAAATAATTTGTGTTGGTATTTGAAAGCAACGTTAATTGTAGTAAGCTGAAATTAATTAGAATAGTAAGAAAAATTATCATTTCTTTATCCCTAGGACTTGATATAACAAAATTGATAAAATATGTAAACTTACATTAAGGTAAGATGGGAAATGATATGTGTCCATTCATAAAGATATTTCTTCGGTAACATACCATGATTTAATGTGTCTCTCAACAAAAACTCTTGAGATTATGGGACTAAAGTGATGCTTTTTATCTTAATGAAATGCATCTCATTAATAAGAAAATGTGACACTCTTTAGATTAGGCAAAATATAATTTCCAAAAAGAGATACTTTTAATAACTTTTCTGAATTTTATGTAACTCTGTACTACTTTGTTGAGAGAAAATCAAAATTTTAGACCCTCTTTCATATTTAAGTTTTTATTACTCTTAAAAATTAATGATTTAAAACAAAGCATTTATTTTATAATTTACCATTTAATATATGGTCATGGTATTGATATAGGGAATATTTTTATAAAATGTTTAAGTTTCCTGTGAAGCCTACCTTTAAGAGTAGTCTGTTTCCCCAATTAGACTCCCTGGGAGGAGGGTGAACAACTAAATTTTTGTTTGCAGGTAATTATCAAGTAAAGATAGCTTCTGCATTATGAGTTGGGCCATGCATCCATTTCTTCTTTTATCTCTAGGACCTCATCTGCCATAGACATGTGTAAACCCAGAACATGCTGTTCCAGTCTCTGTGAGTTCATATGTGCATAGACTCTACTGACTTGGAGGACCTTTTTCCTTGGTATCCCCTATCCCATCTGTACAAACATCACTTTTATAAAATCATTTCTTTTCTAAATAAACTTCTTTAGTACAGTATAAAATTGCCATAATGGAGTCACTCATTTAACTTTAATCTTTTTTAATTGAAAAGCTGTGAACTATAAAATAGTAAAATGGAATGTACCTTCATGAAATTCTGTTTTATCCTTCTGTACATAAAAGAGCACTCAAATAACCCAATTAGTAATTGCATTAATGGTTTGAAGATTATGTTAAAGTGCTGAAATTTTGCAAGAAATTGAATGTAATGTTTTATCTTTTACAATATATAAATCTGCTCACCTACATTAAAGTACAGTGAGTAATTTTAGCTTAAAGGATAGACACTTTGTGTATATTAGACACATTAGAAATATTTTACGTAAATTGTTCACACTAATTATGAACCTTTATATAGCCTTATATATTGTAGTTTTGTAAATAAGAAAAATTATTATTAATAACTAATAACTAATTTTAAACTATGAGCACCTATTAATTTATATATTAATGTCAGAATTTAAGACAACATAGTGCTTGTAATTTGGGAGATGTTAAAATTAATGTTCTTTTCTTCATAATCATACAATTATGAAAAACACTTTAAAATCTGAATAAGAAAAAATATTTCTGCCTTCCTTCATTGGCTTTGTATGCCTCTTATCCTTATATTCTCATTTTCTTGCTCTTTACAAATATAAAACTTAATTATTTCATCCATATTAAATGTAAAGGGGGATTGGAGAACTGAATGGCTCAGCAGTCAAGAGCATTGACTGCTTTTGTGATGGGCAGGGGATCAGGCACGATCCTGTGGGAAGAGGCAGGGAAGGATGGAGGGAGAGAATACATAGAGAGACTACTAAAATAGGTGGTGTCAATATGGAAGCTTCCTGAAACCCGAGCGTGGCGCTAGCAGGGATGATTAGTAATGGAGGAAATAAAGCCTGAACCAGTCAGCCATCTTCTGTAGACGGGAATTTTTCAGCTGTGGGACATAAACTAAGTGATGAATCAATCACTCACAACCTGTTAGGTCTGCAAATGCTCTGGGGCATTCATTGGTGGCTAACAGCTGGTGGGAGTGTTCATCCAAACAAAGACTGGTCTAACCTGAGTCCCACACCACAAGAGGGAGCCCATGCCCAGCCCTGTCATGGAGGCAGGCATCTGGAGGCTGAATGGCTGAGACCTAGAGCAGAACCAAAGAGGACTGGCAAGAAAACAGTCCATAAAATGATTCCAAATGATATTCTGCTATATGTATATATCATTGCTTAGCCCAAGCATCATCACAGAGGCTTTCTCCAACATTTGATCTGAGCAGAAACAGAGACCACCAGCCAAAGGAAGAGTTTGGGGAACTTGCAGAAGAGAGAGATTGTAGGAGCCAGAGACATTGAGGACAGCAGGAGAACAGGGCCCAGTCCACAGAATCATCTAAGCAAAGCTCATAGAGGCAGAGAGAGACTGAAGTGGTGAAAGACCCCCGGGGGTCTGAGACCCCCGAAACGGACCTTTCCTCGGGAGGAGACCCCATGACCCAAGGAGGACCGAGCCACAGATCAGCTGCAAACAGCATGAGGTTTATTGAATAACGCAGGACCTGCGGGCTACCGAGCCACTTGGGATGGCTGGCGCGCCCAGCCCTCTGTTTAGGGCCTTTTTATAGGGTTAGGGAAGCTAAAGCGTGCGTACAGAAGCAGAAGCGAAGTTACAAGGTTTTCATTGGCTGGTTTGAATGAAATCACCCGTTGAGGGGTGAAGTTGAGGGGTGAGGGCTCCCAGGTTGCCAACCAGCCTGACCAAACAACCTGGTTATCACCCGCCCCCAGGCCTGCTGTTTTTCTTTTGTTCTTTATCTCTTTCTGAAATTCCTCCCCTGATAGGGCTGGGCCTGATCACATAGCTAAGTAACTGCTTCCCCTCCCTTCCCCCTCTGCCCAGCTGAATCCTTGGTTGGGGGCTATTTCCTGACCACGGCTCTTAACCACATTCTTTTGTCTTTACTCTAGACACCTGGACTTAGTCTTAACTGCAGTTTTTCTTTTATCAGTGAGGCTAATCTTTATTGTCCTGTTAATATGTCTTAGGCGAGTTTGCTTACTGTCCTTACAATGTGCTGTTGCTGGCTCTACTTCTTGGGTAAGAGAAATTTGCTAAAACAAGCAAAAGGGAGGGGGCCTTACATTCCCCCATTTTCTTTTCTCAATATCTCTAATCTTAGAGATGACTCTTTATCTAGTCTCTGGTCTAAACCCTGCTGACCTCGGGACCAAAACCCCAGCACTTAGCAGTACTGTGATAGTGACAGGCTCTCTTCTGTGCAGGGCCCATTACCCTTCTGTCTACTTTTCTTGACAGCAAATTAACTCGATGGGAAGCCCTTACTACGCTTGTGAGGGCTTCTGCTCTCGGATCCCCTCGTGGGCACAAGGGGGCATATGGGCAGGGTCAATGGTGGGTATGTAATCCTGCCCCCAGCAGGCACAGGTCTGGATACAGGCTAGGCCACCAGGTCCACTGGAGATGGTGGAAAAAGTGTCCTCAGTCTCAGATATCACCTGCCATGTCTGCTCAATCGATTGGTGAAGGCTCCTCTCTAGGGGACTGTCGCTGCACATGGAGCTTGAGGGGATTACCAGTTCTTTGTACAGTCCATCAGTCATCAGGATCTAAGCAGCAATGCCATGAGGTCAGAAGGACTTGGTAGGGTCCCTTCTAGCGAGGTTCAAAAGTCCGATCCTGGTGTCACTGGACTGGACGTAGATGAGGTCTCCCACTTGGTAGCGATGTGGGGTCCCGTCTCTCTCGGGCTGGTAAAGGTCTGAGAGCTGCTTTCATAAAGAATGTTATACATTAGCCAGGGCCTGCAACCTAGCAGACAAGGGGGTTACACCAGAGATGGTTCCCAGATCCAAAAAGTATTAGCAGAAGGAGTATTGAGCTCAGAAAAGGGTATAGGGCAGGAGCATCACCCAAACTCTGTGGCCAGTCTCCAGGGTTAATTTGCTTAAGGTTTCTACCTGTCCTGAACTTTGGGGTACAATAAAGTTTTTAATCAATCTCTAACATCTTGGCTAGTCCCCTAACTTCTTGGCTACTCCCCTAACTTACCTGGGCCGCGGACCCTATCTTTCACCAAAAAGTCCAAACCAAGGAAAAATTTGCAAGGTTTTATCAGTGTCTTTCACCAGGAGTGAAACACCATAGAAAGGCTGGAGCTGAGGCCGAGAGCAAGGTCCTCTTGATCTGGTCAAAAGTCTCTTGCTGTTCTTTTCCCCCATCTATGGGGGGGGGGGCATAGAGGGACCGCCACGGCTGCGAAACCCGGAATCCAGAGCCTACAGAATTTAGCAGTTCCCAGGAACTCTCTCGGGCTCTTCTGGCTCTCAGGGGGAGGCATCCGAGTGACAGTTCTCTTTTTGGCCTCTATTAGCCATCTCTTACCGTCTCGAAGGGTCAGGAATGTCACCTCAGGTCGGCATATCTGGGCCTTCTTAGCAGAGGCCTGATGTCCCAGTTTGGCCAGTTCAACGAGCAGTTTCTCAGTCCTTTCTCAGCACTGTTCCACTGTGGAGGCTGCAAGCAATGAGTACTGCAACGAAGTTAGTTACCTTGATGCAGGGCCTCATCGAAGATGGTAGGAGAGTTCTTGAAGCCCTGAGGCAGCCTAGTCCAGGTACGCTGTCCTGAGAATCCGTTCTTTCGGTCTGTCCACTCAAAGGCAAACAGGGGCTGGCTGGACTCATGGAGACGCAGACAGAAGAAGGCATCCTTTCAATCTAAGACAGTGTGAATGTCTATACCACCCGGCTGTTGACTTCTCTCAGGTCTCAGGCTTCTTAATGGGCAGCAATGGAATGTTCTATTCTGACTGACATGGTTTCAGGATTCCCTGCTCCAGCAGCCTCTGAGTATGGGATTTGATCCCTTTCTTGGCATCTTTGCTCAAATCTGACCCGCATGGGTGTGGCTGAAGGTTTCACCACAGGGGGCCGCTGGATAGCCAGCCCTGGTCTAGCCGTTTCTGCTCATGCCTCCCCTCCGGGAAGGCCTGAATTGGTTACAGCAGGCTGGCTGACTAGAGGGTTAGTGAATTCCACCTCAGGCCCCTGGGGGTTAAAGGTGATCTTTGCCCCCAGTTTGGTAAGCAAGTCTCTTGGGCACTCTGAAGTTACTAGAAAAGAGTGCTGTATATATATATTTTTTTTCCTCTTAAGTCCATTGTTCTTTTAGTTGTCCACGCCCTATGTCTGCACCACTGACATCCTGGACTAATGATTTCTTGTTGGAGAGGGAACCTAACCGCTCCCGTGTCTGTTTCAAAGTCAATTGGGGTCCCCTCCACATTAAAGATTCGGGAGGGGATTCAGAAGGCTGGCTGTACTAGCCACAGGCTTCTTTTTCTTGGGGCAGTCTTTATTAGCTCGGTATTCTTCTGAGCTTCTGGCGCGGGCCCAAGTTCTACTGTCTCCCTTGCCCATCGACTAAAGTAGCCAAGATTCTTCTCTATTCCTTCATTTATCTATCGGTTTTTCTTTTCTCTCTCTCTCTCTTCATTCTTTTTAATCTCTGCTCTCTTTCTCTCTATATATTTTTGCTTCCGCTGCTCTCTCTACACTTTTCTCGATCCCCCTGCTCTCCTCTCTCTCTCAAAACACTTTCCAGCCTCTCTAACTAAGTCTCAAGGCCATCTCCTATAAGCCACCCATTTTCTGAAACTTTCTTTGAATACCTATTGCTGACTGTTCTATAAAGGACTTTCTTAACTCCCCCCTCTGTTCTTCCGATTCTAGAGCAAACAGTGTACATCTCTGATAGACCTTTATTAGCCTCTCTAAAAACTCAGAGGGGGAATCATCAGACTCTTATATCCCTTTCTCTTACCTTGGCATCAGAGCCTGGTGACAGAGTTAATAGGTGTCTCCTACCTTCCCAATGGGGACGTCTAGGTTAGGCAACTGAGTCGGGGTGGCGTCCGAGCTGGGGGCCAGTTTCCAAGCTGCTAATAAGATCCAATCTGATCTTTTTCCTCAGGGGTAAAGAGAGTTCTCCCAAGCAGGCTGATAAGGGAACATAGTTTAACAGGAGTGCCGGCAACGCCCTTAGGTGGCCCGGCTCTCTCCAGCTCCGGGCCTCACTCTCAGTGGCGCCAGGGGGTGCCTGTAAGGGGGGGGAGCTCATCAGTGGGGCCACGTGCTGAGTGCCCATCACTTCCCGGCCCCTGGGAAGGTCTGAGGCTAGGGCCTCCCGTGGCCCTAACTGGGCCCTCCCGAAGCAGGGAGGCGAGTTCCCAGGGAGTAGGGCTCCACGCTTGGGCAGAATGGGCAGGAGAGGCCCCGGGGTTTAGGAAGGGGAACAAAGGGCTGGACCCAAGGTGGGGGGTCCAAAGCCAGAGCCCTCCAGGTGACGATGTAGGGCACCTGATCGGGGTGTCCATGGGGTCCAGGGCTGAAGACTTTGGCTTCTACCTGAGAAATAATATCAAGGTTAAAGGTGCCATCGCGTGGCCTTTCGGGGGAACAGAAGGTGACTCATCATCATTTTTTTGACTTCTACTGACTGGTTGTTTGCCCAGTACTGAGACAAAATACTAGACTCAAACACAGGACGAACAAGGACTAGATTTAAACACAGAACAAAGGCGCTGCGCGGCTTCTGCCTAAAACCGAAAGCAAAAACTCAAACGGAGACCTGGGGGGGGGGGGGTCCGGATTCCCCCCTCTCCTACCAAAACCACGTATCCTTCTGATATGGGCTGAGCTCCAAAGGGCTGCCACTTCCAAAGCGAGCTCTATGTCCTGAAGGACCCAAATGTCCCGCCCGGCGGGACTACAAATGCCTCTAGAACGTCTTCTAGGGCTGCGAGGGAGAAGTTCTGAGCCCGTCAGCTCCTTCTGGCCCCCGCCAAATACAAATGGATCCGATCGAACCCCAAACCAAACGCGTGCGCAGATTCACAGAAAACAAGTTCAGACAACACCGCCACAGACAAGTACACAGCCATAGACAAGTTCAGACACAGCCATAGACAACGAACAAAATGCTGGCCAGCTTACCTCCTGACAGTGAGTCGGTGGTCCCTGAGTGGGGGTCTCAAATCCCGGAAGAGCCCCCAAAAGAAAGACCCTCGGGGGTCTGAGACCCCCGAAACGGACCTTTCCTCGGGAGGAGACCCCATGACCCAAGGAGGACCGAGCCACAGATCAGCTGCAAACAGCATGAGGTTTATTGAATAACGCAGGACCTGCGGGCTACCGAGCCACTTGGGATGGCTGGCGCGCCCAGCCCTCTGTTTAGGGCCTTTTTATAGGGTTAGGGAAGCTAAAGCGTGCGTACAGAAGCAGAAGCGAAGTTACAAGGTTTTCATTGGCTGGTTTGAATGAAATCACCCGTTGAGGGGTGAAGTTGAGGGGTGAGGGCCCCCAGGTTGCCATCTGGCCTGACCAAAGGACCTGGTTATCACCCGCCCCAGGCCTGCTGTTTGTTCTTTTGTTCCTTATCTTCTTCCTGGAATTCCTCCCCTGATCGGGCTGGGCCTGATCACATAGCTAAGTAACTGCTTCCCCTCCCTTCCCCCTCTGCCCAGCTGAATCCTTGGTTGGGGGCTATTTCCTGACCACGGCTCTTAACCACATTCTTTTGTCTTTACTCTAGACACCTGGACTTAGTCTTAACTGCAGTTTTTCTTTTATCAGTGAGGCTAATCTTTATTGTCCTGTTAATATGTCTTAGGAGAGTTTGCTTACTGTCCTTACAATGTGCTGTTGCTGGCTCTACTTCTTGGGTAAGAGAAATTTGCTAAAACAAGCAAAAGGGAAGGGGCCTTACAGTGGCAACCATGGAGTCTGGATATGTCTGTGCTAGGCTCTCTTGCATACATGCAGTGGCTGTTTAGTTTTGGGTTTTGAACTCCTAACAGTGGGAACAGAGGTTTCTCTGACTCTTACTTGCTAGTGGAACCCTTTTTCTCCTACTGGATTGCTTTGTCTAACCTTTATATGAGGTATTAGGCCTAGTGTTATTGAATCTGATTAAGCCATGTTCGTTTGATATAACAGGGAGGCCTGCTGCTTTCTAAAGGGAAATATAGGAGCAATGAATCTGGTGGGAGAAGAGGTGTGATGAGTGAGAATGGGAGGAGAGGAGAGGCGGTGGGGAGAAATGTGAGGAGAGGCTGTAGTCAGCATGTATTGTATGAGAATGAAACAAAAGAAAAATTGGGGAAATTTATAAAATTAATTTTGAGAGAATAATACATTATTTCTTCCCTTTCCTTATTTCAAAATATTTCATATATCTTTCCCTGTTCCCTTTCATATGCTTGGCTTCTGTTTTCAAAAATAGTTATTGCATGCATAGATGTGTATGATATTCCAAAATAAAACGTTTAGCGAATGTAGTACTTGTATAGAAGGTGTTTTTTTTTTTTTTAATATCACTAAAGAAAAGCATCAGCAGTTGCAGTGACAGTGACAGCAGTAGGTAAATGTACTTCAGAAACATACACATATACAAAAAATATGGTCGAATGCTACATATGAACTCACTAACTAGATGTGCAAATATGTTATCCTCAGACCTCCTTATATCTACACTTCCAACATTTTAGAGCAGTGGTGCTTAACCTTTCTAATGCCTTTACCCTTTAATACAGTTTCTGATGTGGTGACCCCTAACCATAAAATTATTTTTTCTGCTACTTTGTAACTGTAATTTTGTTGCTGTAATGAATCATGATGTAAATATCTCTGTGTTAGGGAAGTCTTTGAAAGAGTCATTCAATCCACAAGAGGTCAAGACCCACAGACTGAGAACCATTATTTTAAGTCATCTTCCCACTTTAACTGACTTAATCAATCTAATGATTTAGTGGAATTGCCAGAGGCTTTTCTCTGAGTTAATTTTTGATCCTATCCTATTGACAATAAAGACTAAATACCTCATAGGATGCACCAGGAAATACAATTTCAAAAAGATTAACAAACTACCAGAATGATCAGTAACTAAGTTGATTTCCTTGTATCATATGCAGAACATAAAATAACTGTATATGATATAGGAAAATTAGCATATTGCTAAATATCCTAATTAGTGACTTTTGTTTACAGAGATAATATTTGAATTTTAGACAATAGAATAAAATCAGGTTAATTATGTATGATGATTTAAATATAAAAAGAAACTTTCAAAATTAAAAATATCTTCATTGATAATGTTTCTGACTTTTGATAGGCATCCATTTTATAAGACCACTAAAAAATGGATTATTTCTCTTCCATGCTCATTTAAAAAATACAATTGGAATGCTTACTTGAGAGTTAAAATTTCCAGATGGTAAATTATGACTGCGTAATGTAACAAACTGAAAAGAAGTACATTTTAAAACCACCAATGTGGCATAAGAATATGAATCACAAGTAATGAAGATGTTTCCCTGTAAGAAAAAATGTATAACACATATTTTATCTCATCAATTTTCTGGAAAAAAAAATTGAGTTCACAACAAGATACATGTTACACCTAACAGAAAACTTAAGTTCACTGCAAATCCCTGGCAGTAGAAAGTATGTTATCATCAACAGAATCTCATGTCTAAGGCCCAATATTTCAAATATTCTATAGGAAATGTAATTTTTTAAAGAAAATACATAAAATAAAACTACCTTTGTTGTAGTTTATAGTTATGCATACACTCAGATTTAGTCTAAAGTGTGTTCTTCAGAAAAATTATCACTGATATAAGAAGAAGGCTGTGCAAGAGAATTTATCCAGTGCTGCTGATAAAAATAAGCATTTTAGGCAAGGTAAGCCCAAGACATAGCAGCAGAAAAGTTGAATAAATTCTATTATGTTACAAAAGTTATCTAATCATTGGAGAAATATCCATGCATATAGTGGACTATTAATTAGCAGCACAAATAGCTAAACAGAACTACAAATAAGAAGCAGGGAAATGGATCATCAATATAATACTTAGTGAAAGTTAGAAAAAAAAGGTTGCATAAAGCCTGGTTTCTTTTTAATTTAATATGTAGTAAACATTACATAAGCAAAACACATATATTATGGAAATCTTTCCAATACATGCATAAATACTTGTACACAAATAAGTAAAACATAAATGAAAGCTGAAAAGATATGGGATGAAAACCATTTCAAAGTTTTGGCAAATTCCATTGCCCATTCTTTTGGGCTATATGGACATACTGACATTTTAACACTTAATTTAGATTGATTGCAAAGAATATAAATCAATATGAGAAAAATCAAGCCTTGAATTAAACATTGATACTTGAATTTATGTTGTTTTAGAAAGATTGGGTATGCTTTAACTTTGTTCTTCGTGATCACCGACTGTCTTGTCTTTGTCATTGTTATCACATAGCAGAACAGCCCTAACTGAAAGTGTCCCCCTGCTCTTGAACTATCTGCACTTTATTTTTTAATACATTTTGAAGTCTAAAAACAACAGGGAAGACTGAATAAAGACCCTCTCCCCACAAAACCCCTCAGGCTTGTACCCATATATCAAGTTATACCTAACCAATTATACCATCAGATGGACATGTCTCACAAAGAAAGATTTGCTTAACTATTTTGCAGTTAACACTACAATATTCTCACATTCCAATAAAAATTACAAAGAATTGTTGTAGAGAGATTATGTTGTTCCATTGTAAATAATTGTTCCACCCACTGGTTTAATAAAAAAAACACTGATTGGCCAAAGGCAGACAGGAAGTATGGGCAGGACTACCAGACTAAGAAAACTCTGGGAACAAGAACAGAGCAGAAATGCCAGAGAGAATCCAGAAGAGGCAGAGGACAACTATGCTGCTCTGAGAAAAGGTACTGAGCCCATGACTAAACAGAATAAGAGTCATGGGTTAGATTAAGGTTAAAGAGCCAGCAAGTTATATGCCTGGGCTTTAAGCTGATCAGATCAGCCTAAAACTATTATAAGCATCTGTGTGTCTCTACGGGTCTGTGGGTCAGCCGGTCCAAACCATGAGGGTAGGTTCAATAGTCTGGGCCACAACCCTCTTACTACCAATTGTATAAGTAGAAGCAAACACACATTCTAACGGCATTTCTGGCACTATTATAAATTATAATACGAATTTTTAAATAATAACATCAAAGACTATATAATATAAGCTCATGTTTTTATTTTAAATCTTACATTCCTTGTACCAACAAATGGGGAATTTCAGAAGGATATATTGGAAATCTTAATGGAGATAAAACACGTTAATACCCAAACTTAAATACCTATGCATATATATTCAAACTCTACAGGGCATCACTGAAGTTCATCCTGGAGGCTAAGATGACCACTATGTTCCTGAGATATGTATGCCTCAACACCTGCCATTGGGGTTATAGACACACATCTTTGTAGGTCCTACGGGTTTGAAATCAGGGCGTATTTTGTCAGTGCAAGAATTATTACAGGCAGAGTTATCTCTTTGGTGTCTTAAACAAAAAATGTACAAACATGTAAGTCATGTGCAAAAAGAAAGTTGTAAAAGTATAAAACACCCTATTAAACACAGACATGGTAATAATCCAATTGCAAATAAAAATATTTACAATTGCTTTAAATATGAATACCCTAATATCACAAATTTTAAAAGACAGACTTCCAGAGATGAGTAAATAATATTATGTTGAGATTTACTAATCTGGATATATACTTTCACATATATAAGCTATATGTGTGTGTGTGTGTGTGTGTGTGTGTGTAGCAGAAAAATATATTTTGCACAAACATTGGAAAAAATTATGATCTTCCCAGAAAGTTATAGTGAATATTCACACAAGGAAATTCCTTTTGTAGGACAAGTCAAATCACAACAAAAAGCCCAGCAGGTCTACTGCCCATCAAATCATAGCAATCCTTTGGGCATGTGTGTCTAAAGTAAACTTGCCCGAATATGAGATGCAAAACCTGATAAGTCTTCCAGGAGAAAAAAAAATCTACTTTTACAACAGGGGACTTCAATACCTTGCCAACAAAAATTGATAGAACCATCAGGCAGGAAATCAATAAGGATATACTTGAAGTGAGAAGCACCATTAATCTATGTGATCTAATTGACATTTATAGACTACTTCATTCAGCAGCAGCAGAACACACATTTTTTTTCAGGCTAACAGAGAGAATTTACTAAGATAAACCACATTCTGGAGCATAAAACACCACCAAAGTCCTATAAAGAAAAGACATCTTACCCAGTATGCTATCAGGACACATGGAAGTTAAACTAGTAGCAAAATGATTGCTGAAAAATCTTAAGTACTTAGAATGAAAGCAGCATAATTTTATACAGGCCATTAGTCAAAGAGTCGCCAAGAGGACTTATAAATATAGGAGAGTCAATGTAGGACATAAAAAAATCTATTGATTTGCTGTGGAAATATTCACTGCTTGTAAAGACTTTTATGAGACTAGGAGTGTAGCTGCAAAATGATCTTGCTTTTAGCATCTGTGAAGCCTAGAATTCAACTGACATTGCAAAAATTGAATGAAAAAATAATCTTTAAAATTGATGCAAATAACAAAGTGATAAAACATGTTAACATATTTTGTTTATAAAATTGTAGGAAGATAAAAAAGAAAAATAAATAATTGGAAGAAAATAATTTTTGAAAACCCTAGAATATAGTTTTAATCATAAACATACTAAGAATGTTTCTGAAAATGAAGTAATATTAATGAAAATACTCAAATATTTAAAAAGGGATAAGGTATATTGTATTCTGCCTATACTGGTAAAATATAAATTGAAAATAAAATAAAAATGTGTCATAATAAAAGAAACAAAAATAAATTAAAAGTAAATTATGATTAAGAAAACAAAACTAAAGACAAGCATGATGGTACATTTCTTTAATTCCAGAGCTTGGAAGGTAGAAGCAAATGGATCTCTCTGAGTTCTAGGCTGAACTTGCTTACATAGTGAGTTCCAGGACAGCCAGAGATAGGTAGAGAGACCATGTCTTAAATAAAACTTAACTAAAACTAGATAAATATAGAAATTAAGAGAACAAAAAATTATTTTTATGCTGTTATCATAAATAAATAATTATCTTCCTTTAAAATTATAGAAAATGTTCTTTAATTCATAATGGATATAGGAACTTTATGATGCAAAGAAGTGCTGTGAAATGGTATCTTCTGGACATGTAAGTCAAGACTGGACTACTGCAGAAATGTGATCAAATGCACAAGTCAGCAAAATATTCTACTCTCACCCACTCTTTATTGAATGTCTACTGGCAGTAGATGCTTTCAGGGTGTAGTAGCATAGTTCTTTACTAAGCATATGGCCACCAAACAGATTTTCATAACCAAACAGATATCCCTGAACCAATGCATATATGTATAACAGTAGCTAGCATAAGTGTCTAACCTAAAAAATAAAAATTAAACCTTCATTTTAAACCTTGAAAAAATGAAGACATGAAATTTTGGAGGTGGATTTTGAAAAATGTAAGAATTTGGAAAGGTTTAGTTGGTAGGGGATATATCATAGTTAATTGTATGTATATATAAAATTCTTAAAACTAAAGGAAAAATAAGTGAAAATAAGAAGGAACGCTATTTCATGATGATAAATGGATACATTAATCAAGATAATTAGAAGATTTTAAATATCCATGTATCCAGAAACAGAGTTTCAAAAGCAAACTATGTATAATAGCAATATACTAATAAATAAAAATTAAGTCATCATTACATCACAACATAGTAAATAAATGGTATGATAATACAGACAATGCACCCAGGCCATAGAAGTCTCCAGTAATACAAACAATTAATTTATCTCAATTGATATGTGAAATGCATTTCAGCCAGACATTTGAGTATGAATTGTAGATATAGTTAAAATATTCACAAATATGAATACAATTTTGAGCTATTAAATGAGTTTTGATACATTTAAAATAATTTGAATTGCTTGCAGTTTTACATGCCCACAATAAAAGTGTGGTGAAAATTAGTAAATACAGAAAATTTTTTTTGATTTGTCAAGTATCTGAAAACCCAACTTTTATTCACGAGTTAAAAAAAAAAAAAAGGAACTACAAATTATAAATGAATATAAAGGGCAAAGGTCACCTAGTAAATAATTTTAATACATCAGAGATAGTGGGATAGTGCATTTAGTAACTAAATAGCACAACAAGAGGAAAAGGTCCCATCAATTTTTCATTATTTATTTATTATTTTGGGATTTGGATTTTTTTGTTTTTTGGGGGTTTTGTTTTTTTGTGTTAAAGATTCTGTCTATGTAGGCCTGGTATAGAAATCAGAGTGTTTCCTGACTCTGCCTCTAGTGTATTAGGATAAAAGTGTATACCACCACAACAGGCCTATTATCTATAACTTAAATCTTTTTATACAAAGTCTACTATCTATAACTTAAAATTTTACATATGAAAACAAAGGAAAGTAGCATAAAGAAAAATTAGAAAACAATGAATTATTAATGGAACACATTTTCTTAAACATGATCTATTCACCTGGGTCTTTGAATATTAGTCATTACATTGACAGCACTCTAAACATTCTAACTTACTAAAATGGAGGAGAGATGACTGTTTGCCAGAGGAATGAAAAAACAGTGGCTGAACATCTATGAATATCACAGACAAAGAATGAAGTTATAGAGCAATAGAATTGACAGAGGATTTTTGTTACTCCTGATGCCAAATATGATGAGTTAGACATTTTGGCATATTTGATGTGGCTTGAAAATGTTATAGTTACAAAATAGCACAGTATTACTTATATGGTCCTGATATTGACATTAGAACAGTGTCTGGACATAAAGTTATTTTATTTAGAATCAGAAATGGTCAGGATTGATCAAAATTATTTGCCCTCAAACCTTGTCAACCTAACACAATAATCCAAACTTTCTTATATTTAAGTAATCATTGTGCTTGATTTTCATATTTAAATTTAGAGATGGTACAATAATTTTATAACTATATCTTGTTGGAAGTTTCTGTCCTCCCAACTCTCTAATACCCAGCAGCTACTTTTCACATGATTGATGTGGAGGCTTAATGTTACAATACTGGGTAGTAGGTCCAACCTATTACTTTAACTAGCTGTTACACTTAACTCATAATTCTTATCTATGCTTAGCCATGTGGCTAGTACCTTTTTTTCTGTCCAGCATTCTTACCTTGCTTCCTCTGCATCAGGTCACCTTTCCTGTACTTCCTGCCTGGCTACTGACCAATCAGCGTTTTATTATACCAATGTGACAGACAAATCTTTATACTGTACAAGAGCATTTTCCCACAGCAGTGTTGGTATTTGTTTGATTCCTAAACATAAAATGCAAGCTTCTCATCAGATGGATCATTTTGCTGGGATACTTCTCCATGTTTATCTTTTCAGCCATGGCTCATCACATGTGAATGTTTATTTCTATCATCCAGACACGACACACACTAAAAATTAAGCTTATTTTCATGCTAATTTTCCTTATTTAAGATTCTAATCGTAAGAAGAGATCTGTATTACATATAAAAGTTAGGAAGGAGGCCATATTGACAGAGAGATAAAGTTTGATGGAGAAATAGAAAGGTAGGGCAAGTTTTTGTTTCTACAAAACCAGAAATAGTTGCTGTCCATTTTTCCTTCTGACACTATTAACAGCAAAACAACAACAACAACAAAAACCCAAACAAAACCAAACCAACAAACCAACAAACAAAAACCCACCACAACTCTGATTTGTTTGGCTGTGGTGAAAATTGCTTAGAAAGTTTCAATGTTTCAATTTCAGATATAGTGAAGAGATACTTTCTTCCCCCCCTTTCTTTCTCTCTCTCTCTCCCTCTCTCTCTAGCTCTCTCTCTTTGTGTGTGTGTGTGTGTGTGTGTGTGTGTGTGTTCTGTATAGAGATACTGCTCTGCTAAGATTTGTTTTAAATAAGTAGAGCAAATAAGTTTCTTGTCGCAAAACTCTGAGGTGAGAATATGCTTAGCATTGTCAAGGAGCAGCAATAAGCTCTGCGAAAGAGCAGAAATAAATAGGAGAAACTGAAAAAGAAGAGATTGGAGGAATAGGATACGTTCCAGATAGTTCGATGAAGTGAAAATGTAGGGACAAAGGCTGCAGTATATTAGATTGTAAAAGTTACCTGTGAGGAGCAATTAAAGTAGAAACTTGATAAATGAGACAATGTTGATTCTTGGATTTGAGAGAAAACCTACCATAGCACAAAACTTCTGATCTCCGTAGCCTCTCTTTACACTGACACTTAAATAACGAGGTTTAGATTCTGTCTTGGTTATTTTCAGGTTTTAACCTGAAAGACAGAAAAACAAGTTCATTTTGCATGTCAGTTGCCCTTATGCTAAATAATGGTAAGTAAAGCAAGAATTCTGTCAAGTGCTTAGAGTAAATAGGAACGTTCTGTCTCATGCCAAAACACAAGGATTTTATTAATGGATGCCAATTATTTAAATTTACTCCACAAAAACGTAAATACATTTCTTATGTTTTCTTAACAAAATATTTTATGAGATTTGGTATGTTTTAGTACTTCATAATTAAACTGAAATGTGAAGATGAAAATTTTTACATATCTAGTTATGGCTGATAAAACAATTTTTAAGTATTTAAAATAAGATCAGTGACTTGGTATAATTTTTTAATCCTGCATTTTCTACAACATTGAAAACTTTTCTTAGCATAAGTGTAGCCTATGTATACAAACTCAGATAATTATTATTTATCAGCTTTGTGCTGGAGTATTTTAATTAGATAATGCACTTGGATATTTATCTTAATTTTTTAAATGAAATTTGAAGAACAAAATTTCATGCATTAATGAGCATAATATAAGAACAATACATAAAAACACACAATGCCATTGATTTTAAGTTTCTTAATCTGTCGTGTTGGAGAATATGAGAAACTGGTATTATAGTTTGAATTTTTTTTAATTTTGTTTGTACTAAGTATAAATATAATATATGATAACTGAATTTATCACTTGTTTGAGTTAAATATTGTACCATGGACTTACTCTGTAGTACAGATTTTCTGAGTACTCATGTAAAGAAAGTGTGTCTCAAATGTGCAATTGTCCAGTCTCTGCTGTCCTACTGGCACTATTATAGGTGTAACAATAGCAAGAAATCTATTGATTAAGTGTTGCTTTGCTTGTTTTTGCATCTTTTTGTTTCCTTTCAAGCAAATCTAGGAAATTCTTATGTTCAACATGCAAAGGCATCAGATGCCTTTTATTACCAGGCCATGACTCCAACATAGAAAATCACAAAGCAACTTGTTGTCATGTTGATCTGTGAAACAAACATGACTAAGATACATGCATTAGTTGCTTTCTCTTAATTACAATAAAGTACACTGTCAAAAGCAACTTAAGGAAATGTCTTAATTAAAATACATAAAGCCATCAATGAGTTATCCTGAGCCATGTGATGATGAATTATATTCCTAAACATATGGTATAATAAACTTAAATATTAACACTACGAGGAGGATTGCCTTTCATTATGAAGGAAGTCCTTATTTCATCCATTAAATAAAATAAGTTTGATTATCTAAGAGTAATGTCAATGATCATAATGAAATATTAAACATAAAATAATGGTATAATGTATACTGAAGGTACTTCATTTTGGATAGCTTTTTAGTAGAAACTGATATAAGTATATGAAGTTTACAAAACATAGCATTATATTACAGAAGTCAAATAAATGTTTTTATTCAGCCCAAACCAAATTGACTTCTAATAAAGTGTCCAAAATTTTATGCATCATATTCTACTTTTATGTGAGTTCCAAAGATGAAACTCAGAACCTCATGCTTCCACAACAAGCACTTTCAAACAACTCATCCCATTACCACATCCCAAATTTTCTAAATACTAATGATTTGAAGAAATAAGGCAGGAGCATAGTGAAACTATTTGCAGAAGAATTTTGAGCTATTAAACATATGAAACTATTTTAGAAATATCTTATTGCTCGTCTTTTTATTGTTTGAGTTATAATTTTTCCTGCCTTCATTGGAGTCTTTCTTAAGACAGACATTCACTCCCCTAGGCATAGTCACTATGATAGTGTATTTAGAACACACTTTACAAACAGTTCATTTTACGTTTGGCAATGATTCAAAGGATGCCAATAAAAATTTTGGCATTCAATTATGAAAGAATAATTGAATGTACCATTCTTTGATGTGAATTCATCCTTTTTCTGGACAAAAAAAAATCAAACAAAATACTTCCTAGGTACTTTATAGGACAAACATCAAAGTAATTCTTTAAATACAAATTCTGAAAGTCAGAAAGATGGCTCAGGGAGCCATGGCTGATGAACTGAGTTAAATTTCTATAGTTTGAATGATAGAATGAGAGAACCAATTCCTTGGGGTTGTCCTTTGATGTCCCTATATAAACCATTGATAGAATGCTTATACGTGCACAAACACATTTGTAAACACGTATCGGCAGGCACACATGACACACAGATACATTTCCCCTGGTGAATGAATGAGTGAATTAATAAGTAAATAAACAAAAAATAAACACAAATACTTCTTACATAATTTAGAGAAAATTAAATATTACACATAGGGTCTTCAAACAAAGTATAGTGAGTGACTGAATGACTGAAAATAATCTGAGTTTATGAAGTAATTTAAAAAAATTTTGTTAAAATGCATTGTACTATTGTAAAATATCTAAGAAAAGAGTATATTTACCTTTTAAAATAGATATTTTAATAGGCTATTATTCCTATGTAATTTTTATACACTCTATATTGTAAAACTTCTGATGTAAAACTGAAATATTGGTATTGTTGGTTGCCTTTTTACACTTGATCATTTTACTATCTAATGAAAATGTACTTGGAAGATTTGTAAAATACAGTAATCATGTATATTGGAAAGCTATAATGTGTAAAACAGCTCAGCATTCAAGGCCTCCCATTATGAAACTGATATCATAATAAAACTCAACAAAAGAATTGAAATAAAGTCTCAGAAGTACTAGCTGAGCTGACTTTCTAAGAGCTTTGAAAGGAATGAGGCCTGATGTAAGCTAATCTCATAATTTACGGTTTGGACAGCAGAGTTGACAGTAGAAAAGGAAAAGAAAAGAATTATAGGAGGACTGGTCAGATTGTGCCGTAAAACTTCTCCAGGAATTCTCCGAAAAAAAAAAAAATGCCCACCAACAAGTTCAAGGATAGCCATTGGTTATATAGAGGAAAAAAAAAAAAAAACTCAAGGATTTAACAATAGAACAAAATAGAAAAAATACTTGCTAGGCTTTCAAATTCATATGAGAAAGAAATTGCCATACCAACTAGGGGAAAAGGTGAGTAATTTTAATATAAGTTTATTCTAAATTCTTGGTTTATCAGAGCTTATATCTACAAGAAAACATTTAAAAACTGAATCAGAAAATTGAAAGTCCAGCTTAAATGTCAAATTATAACAAATGACATGATAATTAGCATCAGACTTTAAAAATGCGTATCATACAGAATAGTCTTTAAACACAAGAGAATATTAAGCCGAGGATTTTCCACACAGAAGGATGAAATATAGAGATATCACTCGTTCACAATAAATTACTTTTATGGAACAAAGTCTTGGCATTTAGGGGCAAGCAATTAATTCTCTACAACTGAGGAGCATATATTTAAGAGTGCAGTAAGCAGCGGAATGACAGAACTAACTTCAAAAATGTAAATGGATTTCTCTCTTGCTCCCATTACAGCTAATTCCTACACATTCTTGAGAATATTTTGCACTAAAATCTAGATTATAAAGCTTAATCTAGGCTAGACAACAAAATATGAGAAGAGCTTGATGTCAAATGATTTCAAGAGAAAGAGCTTCTAAATTAAGATGTTTGTAAAGTATATATCTATATAGAATCAATCAAATTTTGCTATGGTATGAGGATTTTATGTACAGTATTATAATATGTAAATTATAGTACATATTGCTATAAACAATTACAAAATTTATGTGAAATAATATTTATGTGATATACAATTTTTCTTATATTTGATATTTATAAAGAAAATTGTACAAATTGGTGTTTATAACCCATTCTTTGACAGTTATGAATAGATGGAAAGAATCATGAATAAAAATTATTGTCAATCAAAAATTGTTTTGAGATTTGCTCAAAGTCAGCCCACATTCATAAATATGATTAGGAACTCTAAAACATTCCTTTGAAAGATGTAAGTTAAAGGGTTACACTCAACTAAAAAAAAAAAAAAGCAATTTTTGAAGCAAAATAACTTTTCTTCCAATTCTCTCCAACACATAAATCTAATTCAGAAAAAAAAAAAAACCACAGATAAGCATGTTCAGACACAGTCCACAGAGGTTTGCTATTGAAGTCTTCTTATTCATATTACTTCTTTTATGATGATTTTAATCTGCCTATAAGAATTTCACATACTTTATTAGCTTATTCTCTAGAGGGCATAGTTGATAAAACTGTCTTTCTCTATAAAATAAAAACATTTTAGTGTTAAAAATAGAATCACTTATGGTAGCACGTTCATTTGCATTTTAAAAATCCAGTCACTGTCTTCTAATACTTTGTAGTAGTTATAGTTAATTAACAATTCCATGGGGATGATCTAGAAGTCAACCCTCTAGGCATACCTATGATGACATATTTATGTTAGGTTAGTATCTGTACATCTCTCAAGGGATTCTCTTGATTAGGTTAAGTGACATGGGCAGACCCACAGTAATGGTGCACAGAAACATTTCCTTGGCTTTGGTTTTGATTGTATAAAAGAGACTGTGGAAACTGAGCAATATCATGGATTTTACTTAATATGAATATAATGTGACCAGGTGGATCTAGGTTAACCTACCCTTGTTGGGCTGTACACTCAAACCTGAAGCAAACGTAAGCCCTTTTCCTATGTTTCTTTGTTGTTGTTAGAACATTTTATTCCAGCAACAAAAGTATAAATCAGGTATGTCTGTAGTTAGCCTAACATAATTCAGAGGATTTTTACCATACTTTGATATTATTCTTATTTTACCTTGTTTGTTATAAGTATATTCATAAAGCACACACTCATTGGTATTTATTTTTATTATAGAACTAAGTTAAGCTTCTAGCAAGTTACTTATTTCAAAATATTTATATTATAGAGTAAAAAGAAGCAGAATATATATTTTCTTGTCTATTAATATTTAAACAAGGCATTATATTCATATTCATTTCTGTCAATATAATAATAATAAAATAATATATTTTTCATAGGAACAAACACAAAACCTGTTTTCATCAAACTTACTAAGGAAATGCAAGGTGATTTTTCTGTACAAGTCGCAAAATCTTTAACCTATATGGTAAAATCAAGCATATAATGCTTCTCTTAAAGAAAATTAATGTTAAAATATCAATCTAAGACTGTTTAGCATACCAATCTAATACCTGTTTAGAAACCAAGTATATAATGAGCTCCTGGATTACTATGAAAGATAATTGTTATAAATATGAGGACAGAAAAAACAGAATATTAAGTAGCTTGATGCTGGTGTACAAAATGCTAAAAGTTTCTATGATAGTATTGCATGGTAAATTCAATAGAAAATTATACTCAATTTATACACATTACTGTGCATGAGATGTATTATGCAAAGTTATTTGACCTTGAAATGTGTTTATATGGTTTCTGTTTGAACAAAACAAAAATATGAGTACTGGTGAAAATTATTATAATTACCATTATTATCCCCTTCACATTCATATCACATTTTTAATGGTTAAAAGCAGAGTTGTTGATGTTTTTTTAAAAAAAATTTTATTATGTTAACACTAGCAGATTTTTTTTGACAAAATTCATTCAATGGTGTAATTTACAGAGTAATATTTTATGTGGATTATGAATAAAAATAACTTTTTGACAGAATGATGAGTACTAATTGCATTAAAGAACTCATGTCTCTATTTTTCTCTCTCCAATCCCTCACTGGTATCTCTATGAACATATATATATTTATATATTTATATATTTATGGTCCCATGTACAGCATCACACATACACCTATAAAATGTTCATAAATAATCACATTTGTATATATTCTATTTCCAGAACATATTTTTATGCTCACTACTCTGTGTATACACTCCATACTTCTTGAATTCTCCGTCTGATGTGTCTTTTCAAGCTTTTACTAAACTTTTTGAAAGAATGTTAGGTTTTGGTAACTAATGCTTGCTTTTGACTAAAGTTAAACTACGCTATCCCAATAATGCTTTCTTCATGGTTAAGTTTGATGCATTTACAGTTGATTTAATTTTCCCAATATAATGAAAATTAGAAAGGCTGTGTTGCATAGCTTGTAACCCTGTACCAGGAACAGAAAAAACGTGTACAAAGTGCATTTTATGAGCACCTTACTTGATTCCATAGCATCTATATTTATATGTGTCATCACTGTGACTTTATATTATTACATTTTGACAAGATAAAAGCCCTCTTTTTTTAAATCATGGCTAAGTAGTTTAAGTGAACATCACTTAGTTTTAACTTGGGTCTTCTTTATTTTATTTGTAATAGTTTGTGCTCATGAAAAATAGACTTGCAAAGACAAAATTAAATGGTAAGTTCTATAATTTTCTTATGAACATGCTGTTTGCAAAATTCCAATATATCTTAAGCAAAGCAATAACTTATACGTGGTTTCTACTAGTAAATCAAGCCCAAGACTCTTAGATAACTGATTTATAATTACTGAACCACTTCCTTACGGATATGTAATCCAACATTTTCTTCAATATACCAGCAATTTACTTTGAGTGATCCATTTGTTCAATAAGAAGATTTACTCTAGATGATCCACTATCGAGTATGATTGAGTATGGGCAAATTACTTAACCATAGGTAAACAAGTAATAGTAAGAAATATGTGTTTGTCTTATCTCAAAATAGAATTGCATAATCTGGGTAAAATCCTAGGACACATCAAGGGAGATGACAGGTAGCCAACTATAGTGATATAGATGTATATGTAGTATGTATTTAGTTTCATGCTATAATTAGTGGGTACACTGTAATTCTAATTAAAATATTTTAAACTATTATTCTATAGTGTTCAAAAATATGTTTAAAACATTTGTATATTTTTATGAAATAATTTTATTTGATCTTTGAAAGGACATGTTTTTACACTAGTTTTAAAATAACTTCATCTTATTTTCCTTTGAAAGCCAATGATGGTTGGATTTTTCCTCAAAATACCAGCCATTATAATGAAGTCAAATCAATAACAATGCGACTGAGTATAAGACAGAAGTTATTTATTTATTTATTTATTTGACAAAGCCTGTTCCGTGAATGAATTTAGCTATCGTGACAAGACATCTTGACATCAGACGTCTTGGGACAGAAAGTAACTAGAAGTTTGTGTAGATTCAATCTATTTTAAGTAGATTCATTACTTCGGTTTCAATGCTTAAGTTTCTTTTCTCTATCTGTATATATTTTGTGCAAATAATCATATGCTTATTATATATTAATCCACAAATAGGGTTTTTCTCTTTTCTGTTTCTTTATGCACATGCATGCACATTTTATCAAAATTTCACATCAGTTATATTAATAATTTCCCCCAATCAGTCTATGGTGCAACAAAAGTCTTTAACTTCTTAAATCTTAGTGTTTTTGTTTAATTGGTTCAGCATTTTCTTGGTACTCAAATATTATATTTTCAATATGTTTTTTAATATTTTCATTGCAATTTTTGATGACCAGATAATATATGTTTCCTAATTTTGTTTAAAACTTTAAACAGGACAAATTAATAGTTTTTATTTCTATACATTTCTACATGATGAAATAGTCTTAGTGAAAGCAATTATTCAAAATGTTTGGGTTATAAGATACTTTTAGTAAAGTGGTTACAATTCTTTTCCGTTATTCCTGTGTTATCTTTGCTTTAAATAAATCTATTCCCATGTTATTTTTTTTCTTTTGGGGGAGAGGGGGAGCATAAATATCAGAGATAAACAAACCACAGTCACTTCAAACCCAGCCAACTCCTCAGGCCTGTCTCCAGCACCTCTGTCCTCAGACAAAAAGTGAAATGGCAGGTTAAGCTGACCTCCTCCCTCCTCTTCAACTTTCTTAGAGCTAAAATTAAAGGGTGTGCCACCACTACCTGGCAGTTTGGCCTTGAAATCACAGAGATCCAGATGGATATCTGCCTCCTGAGTGATGTGATTAAAGTTGTGGGTCACCACCCCCTGACCTTGCCTCTGATATCCCAGACTTTTTATTAAATATACAGTATAGCACCACAGTCATTCTTTGTGAACAGCCCCTTCTACCAGGCTAGCCTTGAATTCAGAGATCCACCTACCTCTGCTTTCCAAGTGCTGAGATTAAAAACATGTGTCATCACACATGGCTTTCTGTTAAAATTTTTTTTTCTTTTACATGTTTTTTTTTTTTTAATTGTAGATCATAGAGGTTCATAGAGGCTGTTATGTTTGTCTTACTCTACTTTGAAGTAGGTTTATATATGGCTAGAAAATGATCAATACATTTTTCTCTTTGTGATTATCCAATAGTCTGAACGCTACTTATTAAAGAGAGTTCTTTTTCCACATTCTATTTTCCTGGCACCCGTGTCAAAGAAAAAAGTCAAATGATAGTCTCTTGAATTATTTCCTTAGTGTTTATCTTGCTTCCTTAATATACTCTTCTATTTATAGGTAATATCAAGTCACTTCTATTGAAGTTGTTTTACAGTATAATTTAAGATGAGGTAGTGTCATGCTTTAACTATCTGAAATATTTTATAAATTAGTATAAATATTGAATATTGATTTTTTTTGGTTCCTCTTCCATACTTTCTTGAGGCAGAGCTTCACTATGTACCTTCAATAGTCTGATATTTACTGAGTACTAGATCTTCTGGGTGCTTGGTTTGAAGATGTACCACTAGCCAAGTACAACCCATCATGAATGTTATCTGAGAATTTTTTATTGATATTCAAAATCTGTTTGTTCTTTGAGGATAGTGCTATTTTTTGTATCACTTAATCTATTACACAGTCACAAAATATTTGTTTTCTTCAATTTTTAAGCATTACTTTTCATGAAATTTTGTCAGTTCTTAAGAGCTAAGCAAGTCTACATTCAGGTGCATGGATACAATTTCAGAACCTGGAGCTAAGAACTGAAGACATTAGTTACATTAGTGGTAATATATTTAATTTTTCAGGGTATTTAAAAGCTGCTGTCACGACTGCACCCTTTACATAGCTACTAGAAAGAAATTTCCTGTTTCTCTTATTATATGTCAGAAATTAATGCTTTGGATTTCAGTGTTTAAAATAAACACTTATTAGAATTGTTTAAAATTAACTTCCTTACTATGCATGCTATTTTATGTCTTCTATTTTATATTCCATATGTATTCTATGTGTCCACCTAAAGAACTGAAGAATGGCATTCAAAGAACAAAACAAAAAAATGTGACAATGAAATGACAATCCACAGGCTATTATTTACTATCTGTGTATTTAAGAGTCAACAAAATTAAGGGGGAAATACAAACATTTTTCTGGAAACAAAACCAATTGCTTGAAGAAAACCTAATAAAATATTTTGCTGAGAATGCATTCTGTAGAAACCTGTGGAGTCCAAGTTGGTGATGGATCAGACACACTGTGTCAGATCATATTCCAAGCTTACATGAGTAAGTTATCTTGGTTTAGAAAACACCAAATTAAAAAAAAAATGTACAAACTACTCCATTTTGATCCCTACAAGATTTTTTATATTGGTGATTGTTTTAATTGTATCTATTGTATCATTTGTTTTTATACTATAATTAAAGCCAATTTTTATATGATATATACTTTTTATTATTTTTATCTCATACATTACATCCCACGATGTTATATTCATTTTTTATTTATTTTAAAAAAGACTTTTTTCCATGTAGCACCCTGACTCTCGCTCTTTCCTCTTTCCAGTTCCTTGCAATCTGCCTTCAGCCTTACCCCATCCCATCCCCCATTCTTTCCACAAAAAGGGTAAGAAGTCCCAAGGTGGGTCAGCTCAGCCTGGTACATCCAATCCAGGCAAGTTCAATTTCCTCATCTCAATATCAAGAGTGGTTAAGCACACCTCTGCAAGGAATGGGCTCCAAGGTGCCAGCCCACACCTAGGAACACAGTCTGATCCCACCCATTGATGCTCAACATACTGGCCATGCTAATCGACACTTGCCTACCCCTGGAGGGCCTATCTCCTTTTCCAGATAGTTATTGACAGTATGGAGCTAGTTCAGATATGGAATAATATGACTCCATCTATAAATAGGCATCTATTTCTATAAAAAGCTATAGTGTATTTTTTAGAATATATATGGAAGCTTTTTATTTTTGTTTTTATTAATTTGAAATTAGTATGTATACACTATTTATTAATTTTATACATACCTGTGGACCTTCATAATTACACATTATCATTTAAGATTATACTTTAATTTTATTCTGCTCTTTTTCCATTCATTCTTCCCATATACCTCTATTTAGTCTCCTTCAAAATCATGCCTCTTTTTTCACTAATATTATTAAATTCATATCTGTACATATATATGCACATATATTCTAAAATATTATAAATCCAATAAAAATAATATTATATTTTTAAGTATGTTTTTTAAGACTGGCCTTTTGTAAGTGGAAAATAATTTCACAGTGATCATTTATAACTTTAGAGATACAAGACAAAATAAAACTTAAATATGCATTTTTAGCTTATTGCAAAATAAATCTTTTTATCAACCTTTTTGAGACTAAAAAATCTCACTTCCCCACATTAATTGAATATATTCTTATGAGTTCTTCCTTAGATAAAGTAGGGTATGTGTATTGTTACGTTTCACCTATCATTGATGTTAAGAGCATATTTTTAATTCATAATTGGGATGTAATACTAATATAGCCATTGAGGCAAGTGGAAAAGTGAAAAATAATTTAAGAAGCTTATACTTGATATAAATCCGGACCACATGTGTCTGGCCATTTTCCGCCAATGAATAGAGACCTTATAAAAGTAGGAGTCAATTGTGACTGACTTATCTTGTAAACTTTAATTGAACAACATGGTTACTAGCAACAGAAATGTCAAACAAAGATATTTGGAATCTGATAGTTTTCCACCTTAATACAGTTTTCAATATTCATACCACTCAAATATTTAGTCACATAAGATATGCTTGCTCTTTACCTAATATACATTCAAAAGATTACAACTTATATAAATGCTGATTAATACAGTTATTTAAAAATGTGTTGCTTATTATTGTGAATTTTGGTTGAATATTTGAATATGACACATTGATATTTTAGTATGTAATATAAAATGTTGTGATTGCACTTTATATGAACAAATTCACATGGAGAAAATAATCAAGCACACATGCCTAAAGCACATGTGTATATGGCAAATCACTTTATGTGCTTTCAACCATTTGATATGCTTCTGAAAGCACAGGAAAATTTAGGAAGAATGCTCAGTGAATGAACAACAATAAGTATATTTAGAAAATGTAATGAGGAATAACAAATGGAGGTGTCCAAGCTTCTCTTGTATCATTATATTACTTAAAAATATTCATTTCAGATATAACCATGTACTACAGGATTATGATTCTGCACAATGAACTGATTAATTAATAAGTGGCTAAATATACCTGTAGAAGTTAAGGAAACTTAAATATATTGATCTACAGAGATAGCTCAGGTCACTAATTGTCTAGAGTACCCAAGTTTGATTCCCAGCAACCATATCAACATGGTCAAAATGACTTCTAACTCTGTTTCCTGTTTATTTGCAGACTTATTTTGTGAACTGGCATGCATGTAGCAAATGCTCACACAGACACATATACATAAATAAAAATAAATACATTTGAAGAAAATGAAAAAATATGAAACTGAAGCTTTGTCTCATAGAAAATGTATTTACAAAATTTTCACACAAGCATTAAGGAAGAGGATAGTAGAGAGAGAAGCTTCGATATGGAACGCTGGAGAAAAAGTCGATCATGTTATTCATGGAGATTTTACCACAAAGTCCTTTCCAGTTGTTGGAGAAAGAAAGACTGCGTGACCCCCAGGGATCCATCAAACTGCCAATTATTAGCTTATTCCTTGAAACTCTAGCTGAAAATACCCTAGGCTGTATTTATCTTTAATTGTTGAAAAGTCAGGGTTAATGTAAGTGGCAAGTCTGTACTATAATGATTTAGGTACCTTTTAATGCACTAAAACAGTAATTTATAAAATGGTTCCCTAGAGGTCTAAAATATTAATACCTTCTCTAGACGTGCTTAAATTAATCCCAGAGTATAGTTAATAAAGTGTGAGGGACTCTTACATTGTTTCTACAAATTGTGAATGAATTTAAATTTGGTTAATAATTTTCATGGAAAGCACCATTGTTACATGTTTTACTTTTGAATTTGAGATTTAAACATTTACTGCTAATCTGTTCTCTGTATTACTAATGTTTTAAGATTTTGCTAGCATACCTATCTCCCAAGCTAACAATTTGTTAATGCTGTTCAACTTAAAATAGTGCAGAGGGTGCCTAACTGGACTTCTCCTATAATCAAATTAGTAACCACCCTAAGTGTCATCACAGAACCTACATCCAACAATGAATAGACATGGAGGCAGAGATCCATGGCTGAGCGTTGGGCAGAACTCCTGGTCTAGCTGAGAGCGGGGGAGGAGAGTCTGTATGATCAATGGGATAGGGATTATGAGAAAAATTCCCATAGTGATGACTAGCTGGAGCTTTCGGGAGCTCACTCAATCAAGAATAGCCACTGGAGATGCATCAGGAAACGGAGCCAGGCCCTCCAAGGGTAGGCAACTGTCGATTGGCATGGGCAGTATGTGGAGTCTCCAGGGTAGGATCAGATTGTGTTCCTGTGCATGGGCTGGCACCTTGGAGCCCATTTCTGCAGAGGAACACCTAACCCAGTCTTGACTTTGGGGTGAGGAAATCAGACTTCCCTGAAGTGGATGTGCCTGAGCTGATGCACCTTGGAACTTGCTCTTTTGGGAGAGGAGATGTGGGGATGGGAAGGGGAAGGCTGACTGGGAGGGATTGAGAGGAGGCAGAGGGGGGGCACGGGAATACATAGATAAAAATGACATTTTTAAAATAAAAATAATGATAAAAATTAAAAGTATTAAAAAAGAGAATGATCAGTACTAGCTTTGTGTTTGTTATCATTTTACAGAATAAATCCCTATAGTTCCATTATTAGTTTAAAATTGCCTAATGGTTTTTTGAGAAATTTAATACAGGTTTATTAAAAAATTAGTAGACTAAAATTTTTTATTTGTGTTTGAAAAAGAGACAAATTCTAATCTTTTAGAAATGTGGTAATTAGATACTTCTTTTGAAATATCTCCAACAATAAACACAATTACAGAAAATAGAACAATAAAATTAAAACATTTAGCAAACATTTCATTCTCTTTGTGATGTATAGAAACTTTGTGATTATTTTGGTAGTGTGTAATAACCTACTTGAATCAAAATATAATGGTTTATATATCCTGTAATATAGAAGAGTCCTGAAGTGTACATTTAATAATAATTTCTTTTCAGATTGTATTCTAATAAACCAGTTACTTCGGTGGGTTCAATTATCTTTCAATCATTTATCTTCCATTTCAGAGCCGGAAGTTGTTTCCTAGCCTTCCATCCTAATCTATGAGAATTGCTTTTCCAGACTTCTTCCTCTCTCTTTCTCTGTATTTGCAAACATAGATTTGCATTCTTTTCTTTTCTGTTATCAATCTTCAGTTAATTTCTTTATATTTAACTCCCATGACAGTTTTAACTTACTTTTTGGTGATATAGCAATAAATTTGCCATTTCTTGATAATTCTATTACTTCATTTGAGTCATTTATTTTTTTTCTTTTTTCACCATATTTGAAAAACATTTTAGTGAGAAAGTTGTTTTTGTTGCAAATTGTAAGGGACTCCATAGTTAAAAAGGAGCTAGTCATTGGCTGTGTGAGTGCTAAAGCAAGCACTACCTGTATCTCACACCCTTCTTTAGACTTATATCACATCTCATAATGGCACCAACCTTATGTGTCTAAAGACATCCTAAAGTATATCTCACTATAATTGAAATGTTACTTCATAAAATAATAACAATAAATCAATAAAATTTCTTAAAATTAACTTCATAACCACTGGTAAATTTCCTTGCATGGCTTACATGTCCTCTCTGGAGACTTCTTCATTGTTCTCTCTACTCTTCCTCCTCATCTCTAGTTCATTCCCAGACATGAATAGATTACATATTATAGTGTAGAGGACAGCTTTAATATCACTTTTTCATACTATATTTTGAATTTCCTTTTGCAAATGTATAATTTCTTGTGCTTGACAAATTAGAAGGTAATTTAAAACTGCAAGACAAATTCACTTTGTTAATTAAAAAAAACAAATGAGTGCATTTTTTCACTAGTGCAATATAAAAATACTAATTATTTTTATTCTTGTCATAAAGAAATATTATGGTAATTGTTCATCCACTATATCTATTTAAGTCTACTTGTTGATTTGTTTACTTAGTGACAATACTTTAACTTAATGTCTGTAAAACACATCTTGTCTATTCTATTGAAATTCTGTTCATTTTGTAGTATGTACTAAGCACTTACAGCATGTCAGCTGCTAATTTATGTGGAAAAACAGGAATAGTTAAAATGGCAAGTGTCCTCTTGGTGATATAAAATGAAAAATAAATGAATCAATTTATAAATGTTTATAATGCCATAAAATTAATAATAATGTTAGTCGGCTTTAGATTGCATGACTAAGGTAGAGATCAATAATGAAGGAAAAAACTATACTATCGGAAAGAGAAATAAAAAGCATAAATGAAAGAAAAGTTTCTGTAGGGATCCTAAATAATGAACAGGACTGGCATGTGTGAAGCAGTAAGGAAACGTACGAAGAGGAGGGAATAAAGCCAGTGCATGTAGGGGAGAAGCAAATGATGCCCAGAACAGGAGGCAGCCTCATCTTTTCAAGGATCAGGCTCATAGACAGGACAAACTGTGACTGTATCTGGCGTACACAATGAAAAGTATGGTTTTTCTAAAATTCTATGTGTTAATGATCTGATATATGCTTTATAAATATTACTTTGAAATAAATAATAAATTTTTCAGGAAGTAGGTGTAGTTTGTTAAAGTCAACATCACTTATTAGGTTGTTTTAGTCACAAAAAGATATTTTAGTAAAATTTAGTGAAAAAAAAAAGTATGATGATTCCTTGATGAGGAACATTGTAGTGAATATGACGTGTAGAAGGTGTGAATTTGCACACCATTTCAACTTTTGTCCTGGACATAACATGTGAAATATACTAGCCAATGTGCTACTTTTCTCTCTCTCTAAAGAAGAGAATGATTCATATTTGAAAAGCAGAAACATTTGCATATTTATTTCTTATTATTTGTTGCTGTGTTTCTGCTAAGCAGGATAGAACACTGAAAGTGGATTAGGTGACTTATTTCCCAACATCCTACCCACCCCCCCTCCTGTTCTTCTCCCTCTCTCTCTGTCTCTCTCCCACTCTTTCTCTATCTTACCTCTTCCCATTTCTCCATCCCTTCCTCTTTCAAAAATGAAGAAAACAATGTACCCAAACACAATCACACAAAAGAATCAGAGTTAAAAAAAAGTGTAAATCCATGTTCTTAGCCATACTGCGCTAATATTTTTATCTGAAGCGTATACTTAAAATTTACAGTCCATGATATCAATGCACCGACATTCACCACTATGACCCTGAAGACAGAAAGCTCTTTGCTGGAGCCAGCTCACCTGAGATTTGGTCTCCTCTTATTTCTATTATTTTTGTCTTGTAGCATGTTACTATAGGATTTCTCTGGAAGAATATCCACTGTCCAGCTGATCCACTAACCTTGGTTCCTTTAACATTTCCAACTCTTAAAATGGCTCATTTTCTAAATAATCCCTATCTCCATAAGTCCCTATCTTCATAAATCTTTCTTTTGCAACAAGACCACAGAAGGCTGGAATTATAAACTACTCAGAATTTGATACTGATGCAATGAGTCCCCAAAGCTGCTTATGACTTTCTTCATATTTTCTATTTTTTTCATGAAATCAAATTACTGTATTATTTTTTTCTATATTTTGGTAGCCTCCTTGATGACACAACAGTGGCTTAATTCCATTTTCTGTACTCCAGTAACGTAAACTATTTCACTGAATGATCACAAAGGGTTAGTTAAAAAATACTTCTTAGTAAATATAGCAAATAATATGTTTGTAGTATACACTGTGTAATATTTCTTATTTCTTCAGATATTTTGAAGACATGTCCTTTCAAATTAACTCCCATGTACAGAGGATGGAATGTCTTATCAGTGCTGCCTTACCTTTCAACATACCTTCCTTATCCTTCCACAATATACAAATTCCCTTTAGTGCTACTAATATCTTCAACACTAACACTTTTTTCTCTACATCTTCTTTGTCATGATATTTGAATTCTGTCATTCTCTTTCTTAATAAACACATTGTAGAGACACCTCTGTTCCTGCACTCTATATTTGATGCAGAGTCACAGAACATTAGTTTCACTCATTTGTTGAGTGACTTGGAGAACAGAAGGCTATACCCAGTCTCCTTTCATTTGAACCCTAGATAAAGTTCACATACTTCTGTCCTTGTTGCCATGAAACATGGTACCATAGGATTTCTCAGGTGACATCAGTTTCCTACATTTCATCTGGTCCTTGAAGCTTTCTTCAAATTTCAAACTCTTTTTCCAAATAGATTATGTTTCTTATTACATCTACCTTCACTACTATTAAATTGCATCAATTTTCTGCATTGATAACTTTTCTCACTGTTGTGTCACAGAAACCTGAACGAAATAACTTCAGGGAAAAATTGGTTTGGGGGGCTTTACATTTGAGAGTATGCATCATCAAACAGGAAATTGTGGGAATACAGGGAGTCACAATGATTTCAAAGCCAATCTCCAATGACCCACTTTCACTAGTGAGGTTGTACCTCTTAAACTCTGCACATCTTCTTTTTAATTGGATTGAAACCCAAAAGAAAAAAGAATATGGAAATACAATATAAAGTTACTCATTGCTCAACAGCTGAATAAGTTTAAATACATTTTTAGAGAGATTTTACTTATTCTGTGATCATGATATAGTATATGTGAAAAAAAAATAAAAACTTGGATGGAATAGTTCATTGGTTACTTAGTTGTAGTGGTTTAAATAGGAATTTCTCCCACAGACTCATATGGTTGAATACTTGGTCATAGAGCATGGCACAGTTAGGCGGTGTGGTGTTGTTTGAATAGATGTGGCTTTGTCAGAGAAAGTGTATTATTAGAGGGTGGACACCAAGTTCTCAAAAGCTCAAGTCAGGTCTAGTGGCTTAAAGTCTCTTTCTTCTGCTTGCAGATCTAGATATAGAATTCTCAGTACTTATCCAGCACCAGGTCTGCTTTCAAACAACGAAGTTTCCCACTGTGACAAAATACACTAAGCATATGATCTGTAAGCCATCCCAAATTAAAGGTATTTTTTTAAAGGAGTCATGGTCATGGTGTATTTTCATAGCAATAAAACTTTAAGACACTGATTGGCCAAAGGCAGGCAGGAAGTGTGAGCGGGGCTACCAGACTAAGAAAACTCTGAAAACAGGAAGCACAGAGCAGAATGCCAGAGAGAAGCTGGAAGAAGCAGAGGACAACTATGCTGCTCTAAGAAAAGGTAATGAGCCCCATGGATAAGAGTCATGGGTTAGATGAAGGGTAGAGAATTAGCAAGTTGTATGCCTGGGCCTTAGGTCGATCAGCCTAAAACTATTATAGTCATCTGTGTGTCTCTGAGGCTCTGTGGCTCTGCAGGCCTAAACCTTGAGGCTAGGCCCAAAAGTCAGGGCCAGAAACCTCATACTACAAATGATAGTTGTTTGTGTGCTTGAGCATTTATAATTACACAATGAGTACACAAAAAATATTATTGTCTTAATATTTCAGCTGTATAGTGCTTTTATATTAGAGAAGAATATTATCTGTGTAGGTCATGATTGAACAATCTGTATTTATCCAGAACTTCACAAAAAATGTATTTGATGTTAAATATTTCTTCTTAAAAAAACTTTCACATGATTACCATTATTACCTTGCTCACATTCCTTGCTTACAAATGCAAAAGATGTAATGATTATTAATTTGCTAAACATAAGAGGAGGTATGAAATGCAGTAAAGATATCTATAGATGTGTTAATGAAGGTGATCATATTTATCATTTTTAGTTACAAGGTTTGAAACAAATCTATTTGGAGGTGTTAAATTTTGTTAATAACAGTTTTCAAAATGTCTTATTTCATAAGTAAGAATATATATTTTCATTGAATAAAAACCCATTATTTTATATTTTACTCATGAAAAAAATCTTTAAAATGTAAAGGACTTGAATAAGTAAAAAATAAACAGAAATCAATAGAATAAAATTTTGATTATAAAACAGAAAAGTATATTTATAATAGTAGAGTAAAGGTAAATTATTAACTTTATTGTCCCAAAGCAAATGTTTTCTTTAATCTTTGTCAGTAAATGTTAACAGGATTTTCAAACATTTAATGAATAACTCATGGTTATTAAATGTCAGTTTGCACAGTATATTTTAATGACTAGAATTTTTGAATACATCTCTGGTTCAGGAAAATTTAGTGCATTAAATATTCTTTAAGTCCATAACACTTTGGTATTTTAGGATTTTAATGAGTTCTTTTGCTTACATGATGAAGTATTATCATATTAGTATCTTTAATGTACAATTCACTTCAACAGCTAGCCAATGGATAAAAGAATTCCCATCCTGTTGTATGCTGTGCTGGAAATGCATCTGAATTATAAAATATGTACATATGTTTAATCTCTTATATTTATGTCATTGTCCTCAATGCTTTATTCATATTAATTTTATTAATGTAGCATTGTGATTTTGAGATTTTATCCAGAGAAGTACTAAGTTATTGGGTTTATATTACTCAACTACAAAAATAAAGGATAAAATATAGAGTTTGCCAAAAAATATGCTCAGTTGAGTCTCTTATGAGAAGACTTGACTCCTACTTGGTAGCACTATTTGGGGTAAGTCTAGATATCACCTTTTTGGAGAAATTTTGTCATTATTGGCAGGCCTTCAAAATTTAAAGAATAACCCTATGTTCAGGTACTTTTGTGCTTTATGGCTCTGGTTCAAGATGTCAATCCTCAGCTTTCTGTTCTGACCTGCCTCTCATATGATGGGTTCCTATTCTTCTGGAAACTTAAGCCCAAGTTGACCTTTCATCTATAAATTGTTATGGTCATAATGTTTTATCATGACTGTAGAAAAATAGCTGGTATAACAAACTGCACAGAAGTGCTCCAGTATGTAAAAGAATTGTTAAAATAGTAAGATTTTAATTCACCTACATGCAAGAAGAAGTGTGTAAATATCAGCTAAATATAGGAAAGAACTATAGGTTGCACAGGAGAATACAAACTAGTAGACTATAAAACCAAATTGTTCTTCATGCTGAGTTTTTCTGAACTGGTTAAAATACATCTGCCATGCATCAGCTGGCCAATGAATATCCACATACGCCACTTTCAAACTTGCTGTACATTGCCAGTATTGGTTTGGGCTGTGTTTGTCCTTGCCAGCATTTTGCAAAGCACATACTTTCTTTTTACAGGTTCCAGTCTCCTTCCCACTTTGAGCCAGAAACTGAACAGATTCCCTTTGGCTTGCTACTCTGCCTGGCTTGACATCACATGCAATCCTCTTATCAGTTCTTGGCATCTTTGCCAACAGCACAATGACAAATACAATGAATGACTTTGAATATGCTGAGCAATTTTTTATAGTCTCACTGCTTTAAACCAACTCTATTTAAAATGAAATAACATCTCAAAAATTGACATAAAATTGAAACACCAGGAAAGCCTGTTTTTCCCTCCTTTCTGATGGCTAAGTACAAAAATCATACCCTGTTTGTTCTAAATTATAGAAAAGTCTTTTCTAGAGAAATTGTAAGACAAAAATGTGAAAATATAATATGTAAACCATGGGCAAAACGTAAAACAGGTCAAGCCACAGGAAAATACTGTTCATTTCTTCATGCAGAAAGCTATATTTGTCAGAAGCTAGCTGTTCTATTCCATATCCAAGTATTATTATGCATATGTTATAAGTTCCATAAAAGGAGAGGGAAAAAACCTAGATACATTATTGTACTCAAGCAAAAAAGACATCCAATAGCCAAAATTATTCTATTTTCTTTGGGTGGAAAATAAAAAGAAATTTTAATAGAAAGCAATTTTAATTATCACATGTCAATGGAAATTGTATTAAATTTACACATATTTTTAGATATTTGTCTGGTGTTAAATTATTTCTATATTATTTATTTTATCGAGGAGAGAAAAGAAAAATTCAAAGATTTTCGGAGCATTTTCTATAATTGTCAGTTGCTGTTTCCCTACATTGGAAATCTAATTAATTTGGAGATGTTAGTGCTGCACTGTTGGATAAGATTTTTATGTCCTAAAATGAAATTTCTACTATAACAAAAACAAATGCAGCTCAAATAAACAGTTTGATTTAATGCTAAATACAAGTGAGTAACTTAACATATCAGGTCAAAATAATTTATGGAACCCAAGATTCATTTTGCACTAAATATGAATACAACTGAAAATCCAACGATCTGTGTTGTAGTGGGGTTTTTTGGTCCCAGTTGGCCAGAGGCCCAGACCTGCCACGCCAGACCCATAGCCTCCCACCTCTGCTGCTCAGGCCCCCAGAAATGACTCTGATGCTTATATTAACTTTCTGCTGTTTGGCCTATGGCTCAGGCACATTGCTAGCTAGCTCTTACATCTTAAATCAACCCATTTCTATTAATCTGTCTGCCCCGTGGCCCATGGCTCAGCTGTGTTCCTTACATGTTGCTCCTTGGCCGGCTTGCTTGATCTGCCCCTGACTCCGCCCTTCTTTTCCTACCTATTCTGATTTCTCTGCCTACCTTTTCTATGGTGCCTTTCAAGGGCCAAAACAGCTCCTTTATTAAATATTGAGATTCACAGCATACAGAAAGGCATTCCCACATCAGATCTGTTGTATAATAATGTATGTCAATATTGAATTAATAAGAAACTGTATAATTAAAACTTTGAGAACACTATCATTCTATATTTCCTGGGAAATCTAATTAAAAATTACTAAGAAACCATAAATTGATTTTGTACATATTTTCATAAATGTAAAAAATGTATCAAGTAAAAAATATTATACTAAATGAAATACATGAAAAAATTAACCCATCACCAGCATTTATTGAGTTTGCTTTCAAGATCACAGATAATCAGTTGGATTAGTCGAAAAAGAAGCTGCAGTGAAATTAAAATGTGTACAGACATTTTCCTAAAACCTTTTACTAAAGAGTTTCACATTTATCAGAGGAAAAAGTAAATGTCCTCACACTGTTTTACATTTAAGATTTTATACCAGAACAAAATGCTGGCATATTTATTCCCTTAGAACACAGACATTAGGGGAGGGTTTAATATACCACGCCAACTCAATAATTTGTTATTAAATACAATAATATGCAGGCCTATCTTGTAGTAATTTGCTTGACCCTTTAGTGAATTAATATATTTCAGGGTGATGATATTCTTACATGGTAACAAACAACCTATATTTGATACTTTCTTTAAAAAAAGAAGAAAAGTGGGAATGCTTAATATTTTTATGATTGAGTCAATGGAAATTATTTTTGTGCTGTTTATTCATTTTGCTCTGAAACCAACTTTGTAAGTATATGATTATGGGATCACAAGTGATGGATTCTCTGACTGAAGTAATCACAACATGGAGAATACTGATGGTGAGACAGAAAGTTCATTTATCACCTGTCAAGAGCTGCTATGAGACAACTGTAATGATCCTTCAGAAATGCAGAAAAACCACTGCATTAAAGACCATAGAATTTGGAATGGTAGATTTGCAGCACATAAGTTGAAGCAACAAGTCACACTGTAGCTTTCTTCCCATTGACTTGAGTGCCTGAGTCTGGGATTCAGAGGATGAAGTTTCTCTTCGTCATTACTAATGTCTCCATTGTGGAATCATGGGCTCCCATTATACAGAAGTATAGCTTGTAGAATTAAAAACAATTCTGGATACTAGAGAATGAATACTTTGGTATGAATATGTAGCAAGAATTTCCACTTGTAAACAATTAAAAAGCACTAAAGGATATATAATTTTTCTCAGGCCAGTAATCAGATCTAAACACAAGATCTCACATCCTAAATTGACAAGCCAAATATGAGTTACAAATGCAGGAACACAGGCATGAAGATCCATAGTCTTTCAATAAAGAAGAGGAACAAAGTTCAAATAATAATAAGTAGAAAATAAATTGATCAATTATTATGAGACTTGTGCATAGTATTATAATATTTAACAAGCTAACATAAGTATGGCTGTGATCTCCCTAATAACCTTTTTTTTCATGTGAAATACCAGTGTATTTAGTAAGATCAAAGATCCTTTCAAGAAATGGCTGTGTCATTGTTGGCCCTAGTGATGTACATCATTAATCTAAGCACTGGGAAGGCAGAGAAAGAAAGATCTATGTAGTTGAGGCCAATCTGATCTACATAGGAAGGTGTCATGCTACATGGTGAATCTTGTCTAAAAAAAAAAAAGAAAGAAAGAAAAAAGGAACAACAAACAGACAAAAAATCCATAGTTGCACCATAGTAATAGCTTATAGGGTTTGCTAGAACCATTTCTTTACAAAGTACGTCTTCCAATGGTAAATAGCAAATAAAAATACTCGTCTTGATCTTACAGAAACCCACAAATTGTACCATGAATCAGATTTACAGAATGCTTAGTAGATTCAAGATTATTTAGACAGAGCATGGGAAGTCACATGAACTAAAGTGACCTTATGCAAAACATTAAGAATAATTCTTTAAAGAGATCTTCATAAATCAAAAGTCTCTGAAATCAGAACAATAAGCAGAGGATGGCTGTTATCAGAGTCTTCCCTGTGTTAACTTCAAACAACTAGACTTGAACAACCATTATAATTCAGTAAAACCTATAGAGGAAATGGGGATTCTATAATATTTTAGTAATGTACAAAATATAATTATTAAATATCCTGTGCATTATTCAGACTTTTGTGATTAAAAATGTTCTTTCTGTTTCTTCTCATATGATCAAAAATCCAGTCAATATATTCTAATTATGGTTCCCCTTCCCTGATCTCCCCTCAGATCCTGCATAATTCTCACTAAACTCAACTCCATGCCTTAATTCTATTTAGAATACAAGCAAACAAGTGTAAAAAGGAAAAGAAACCAGAATTTTTTTAAAAAAAAAAAGGAAAAAGAAGTGAAAAATTATAAGAAATGTTAACAAATACAGAGATAAACAGACAGATAGACCTACAGACACTCACATATACAGAGACAGACAGACAAGCAGACACACACACACACACACACACACACACACACACACACACACACACACACACACACCACATTAAACACGTAAATAATATATGAGTAAACTACCAGTAAGATAAAACCTTCCCATATCAATCAACATGAGACCAAAACAAAGTTTTGAGTTCATTTTATGTTGCCCATGTAGTCCTGGAAATGGGGCCTACTTTTAAGTGTAGTTTGTATACGCAGTAACAGTTCATTGGAGAAAATGCAAGCAGTTATCATGTTAAGACAGTTTTTTGCTTAGGAAGAAGAGCTCCTGACTTTCTTTTCCTCTCTGAGCTGGCACCCAGATGGCTTGAACCTATGAATGATGCCAGTCTCTGAGTTCATACGTATGTCATTACTGTTGATATGGACAATACTGTTTCCTTAGTTTCATCCCTCCTTTTTGGCTCTTAAAATTTTTATACAGACAGACAAGATGTGTAAGAAACAAAAATTAAACCCCTCTAATAAAAGTGTCTATTATTATGAGATAAAAATGGCAGAATTATTACACAGTATATATAATAAGTATTCAGATGACTCAAAAAGGCAATTATTATATTTCTAAATAAAAGTTTTATTTAATTGATAGTAAATAAATTTTTCCTAGATAAAATATAATGCACTGATATTGTCATTTATAGTGGAAAAGATTATTTTTAAACATTATCTGACACAATCTTCAGTGTGTTCCAATTCAGATTATAAAAAATGATTGATATAGATGTAAAAAATTCATGTTAAGCTCACCTTTTAAAATACAATGACATTTTTATTTTCAGTATTTTAAAGCAATTGCTCATGCAGCTCTATTATATTTTCAGAGGAAATCACTAAAGAAATTTATACAGTAGTGTAATTTTATTTATCAAATAATTTTGTCAGAATATAGTAAAAGGATTTTAATAACTCTAGTTTTCTTTGAATTTAGTGTTTGTGTATTTTTAATTCAAGTGTACCATATATTTAGTTTTTCAAACGTAATTGTTTCAGCTATGAGGTCATATACTACACAAAAACAGAGTGCAAAATATACAAATCAAGAAACATTTATATCAAACACATGTTGTCAGATTTAAAACTAACAATCATTGGGAGAAGAAAACTGAGAACACCTTTATTTCATCTGAAAAATTGTTTTGTTATTAAATTTATTTTACATCTTGCCTGAAGTTTCTCCTTGCTCCTCCCCTCCAATTCCTTTCTCCCCACTTCCCTTTCTTCCCCCAATCCATTCCTTAGTTTCTGTTCAGAAAAGAGCAGGCCTCCCAAGGCTATTAGTAAAATGTGGCTTATCAAGGTGCAGTAAGATTAAGTACCTCCCCTTTATTAAGGCTGGATAAGGCAAGCAGTATGAGAAGTGGTTCCGAAAAGCCAGCAAAAGAGTCAGAGACAACTCCTTCCTCTACTGTTAGTAGTACCAAAAGGCAACCAAGCTGTACAACTATCTCATGTATGCAAGGGTCCACGTGCAATGAAGGCTCTCTAGTGGCTGGTTCAGACTCGGTGAGTTCTTATGAGCCCAGGTTATTTGAATCTATGGTTTTTCTCCTGAAATTCTTTATCACTGTGGCTTCTAAAATCCTTCCTGTCTCTCTTTCACTGGGATTCCCTGAGCACAACCCAATGTTTGTCTGTGGGTCTTTCAATCTCTTTCTACTAGTTGTTAGATGAAGCCTCTAACAACTTAGCCTCTAAGAATTTAAAAAAATTCTTCAGTCATGTTTCCAATCTCTAGATACTGGGGTTCCAGAGGGTCTAGGATGGACTCACTCTTGTAACATTGGCCTCAGGCTGGTTCAGTTATTGGCTGGCCACTTCGACAATCTCCGTGCCTCTCTTATACCCCAAACCTTGTAGGCAGGGCAGGCTGTAGGTCAAAGGTTATATGGCTAGATTGATGTCTCAGTCCCTCCACTGGAAGCCATGCTTGGTCTCAGGAATTGGCCAGTTCAGGCTACTGGTATCCATTACTTCTAGGAATCTTAGTTGTGGTCATTCTCGTGGATGCCTTGGGAATTTCTCTTGTATCAGGTTTCTACTGGACCCCAAATACCCCCATTTCAAGTTGGGGCAGTACTTTCAGTACTCTCCTCCAGTGACCCCAAACACACACAGGCTGATCCCTCGAGTTCCCTTCTCCACTGAACCACAGTCCACTTGGAAAATCTCTCCTACCTCCTTTCCCAGTGAGACTGGAGGATTCCCATTCAAACCCTGTCTATTCCCTGGCCTTTCCTCCTCTCCTTGGCTGTGAATTGTAGCACAGTTTTCCTTTGCTTTATAGCTAATATTTTCTCATAAGTGGGTAGATTATGTTTGGGTTTCTAGGTCTTGGTTTCCTCATATAGGATATATATGTATTTTGTAGTTCCATCCATTTGCCAGCAATTTTCATTGGTTTTAACAGCTGAGTGGTACTCCACTGTGTGAGAATATAATAAAACATTCAGAGACATCAGAGGGATCTCCCCACAGTCAGTCTAGGAGAATCAGAGACTGGTTATTCACACCTTTAATCCAAGCACAGGGAGTATCCCAGGAGTGGTGACATATGCCCTTAACCCAAACTGATTTTGAGGTCATATTAGTTTACAAAAGGAGTTCCAGGTTCCCAGGAAGGTAGTGGTAGGGTCACGCCTTAACTGAGCAAAGAGAGTATTTAAGGCAGGCATAGAAAGACAGAAGGGCAGAAGAAGCCAGGAGAGCCAGTCTGAGGAAGCTGGAAGAGAGCTGGGTAAGATCTGACTGTTGTGTTTACTCTATCTAATATCTCCAACTTTCCCAGAGATCTGGCCGTCAGTTTCCTTTATTTGTGCAACACCACTGTGTAAATGTACAACATTCACTTTGGTCATTCTTCCACTGAGAACATGTAGGTTGTTTCCAGGATCTGACTATTACAAATTGAGCCTCGATGAACATATTGAGCAAGTGTCCTTGTGTTATGATTGAGCATCCATCCTATGTATGCTCAAGGGTGGGATAGCTGAATTGTCTTGGGGATCAGGATCTGGGAGATGAACAATTCAGCTGGGAGGTAAGTCACTCACCTGTTCTTCTGACTGCTGTGGATTCTATCTGAAGATTATTTTTGTATAGAGTGAACATCTTTTTTATTTGTCCAGCATTCTATATTTTAAAATGAAAAATTATTAAATCATAATATTTTACTCATTGATTTTGTAGATGTGAATGTATGTATGTAGCTACGTTACCAACCATTTTTAAGTACAAAGGTAAATCGAAAATATGAACCTGATTATAGCACATGTGGGATTTTAGTATGATTTGAGACTCAGATTGGTTTTCTAATTTGCCCTTTTTAATATGTATTGAAATTTTCTTAGTTTTATTCAGATTGGATTAATAGCAATCATAAACCCTAATATATAAAAGCTAAAACAGAAGTTTGATTTTTATATACAAAATTTAATAAATTTTTCATAATCTGAATTATAAATTTGTAATTTGATTATATTCAACTATAAACTGGTCATTGTCTGGCATGATCTTTATCATTTCCTATTTAAGATGATGTCTAAAACAGTTTTTCAAAATTTCTAGTCTTACGGGTTTATTATAAATCGAAAATTTTTATATATGGAAATTTATTTTAACATAAAATATAAAGCCCATTTTATAATATGTTTATTTAATAACATTTTATTTAAATATCTTTCTTGCCTATTTATACATAATGAAAACCAATTTCAATTAATTTTATCCTTTAATATTTAATTTAATATATTTCAACTTATGTAGCATAGTATGTCCATAATAGCATGGATTAGTAGCATTTGTTACAACTAATTAAGCAAAAGAAAACACAACTTCAGTCATGCTTTTCTGAACCTTTCTTTTATGACAGGAACACAATGTTTGATGGATGGATTGGATCACATTATCCCATACTACACAGTTCTACAGAGCAAAGCAACAGGACATGAGCATCTCAAGTACAATAATGGGGAGAATGATTATTTATAATGCCATATAATCTCATAACCAAAAGGCAAATCTATCTCTGTGATATAATTATGTGACTTGATGCTAGTTAAAGTGAGGTTTATATTTTCAATCATATTCTGTTATTTCCTGTTAGTTCTTAAAGTCAGGAAGATGTATTTTTCTCTTAAAAAAGAAATTTTATTGTAAACATTCTTGAACAGTGCATATGATATTCAGGGAGAAGCCTAGTATAATCCTTCCTGTCATTATTCTTTTTGTTGTTTTGTCAGGGATTTTTTAAAAATATTTTTTATTTAAAACTTTTTTAACATGCCCACTATTTTCCCCTTCCCTCCTCTTTTCCCTGTGATCCTCCAGTCATTTACACATTCCATCCTCCATCCAATCCTCAGAGAGTAAAGACTTCCAGGGTCATTTAATGCAGTCTTGTATATACAGTTAAGGTAGGACCAAGCCCCTCCCCAATCTTAATGCTGGGTAAGGTATTACTCTGTAAGAAATGGGATCCAAGAATCCAGTTCATGCACTAGGAATAAGTTATGGTCCCTTTGTCAGAGGCCTCACAAACTGCCCAAGGCATTCAGCTGTCATCCACATCCAAAGGCTTAATTCAGTCCTGTGAAAGTCCCCCAGCTGCCATTCAGTCAGTAAGCTTCCAATAGCTCAGGTCAGCTATTTCTATAGGTTTCCCCATTATTTTCTGGCCAACTTTGCTCATATAGTCTCTTTTCCCTCTCTGGCTGAACTGGTATCTCACCCAGTGATTAGTTGTGGATCTCTGTATTTACTCTCATCAGTTGTTGAATGAAGGTTCTATAATGACAATGAAGGAGGTATCAATTTGATTATAGGGAAAGATCAGTTTAGACACCCTTTCCACGATTGTTTATAGTCTTAGCTGGGGGTCATCTTATGGGTTTTTGGGTACTTCCCTAGCATGAGGCGTGTCTATAACCCCACAAAGTCTTCTTCTATCAAGGTACCTCTTTCATTATTCTCCCCCTTTGTCCCTCCCTGAACTCAACTATTTCATTTTTTCATGTTTGCTTCCCACCTCTCATTACCCCTTCTCCCCTATGGCCCCAATTTACTCAGTAGACTTCTACTTTCCTTTCCAGGGAAAGTCCATGGAAGTCTGTCTTTCTTGAGTTCCCCCTTATTATCTAGCTGATCAGGGTTTGTGGATTGTAGCCTTGCCTTGCATGTAAAATCCACTTATGAATGAGCATACTATATTTGCTTTTCTGGATCTGTGTTACCATTACTCAGGATATTTTTTTTCTAGTTTCATTCATTTTCATGCAAATTTCTGGATGTCTTTTTTTTTCTACTGAGTAGTACTCCATTGTGTAAATGTACCACAATTCATAAATCCATTCTTCAGTTTAAGGATATATATACACAAATGATAAAAAAACTTGAAAGAGAAATCAGGTAAACATCACACTTGACAATAGCTGCAAATAACAACAAATATCACTAACCAAAGTAGTCAAAGACCTGTACGAAAAAAATTTTAAGTCATTGGGAAAAGAAATTTTAAAAGATATCATAAAATAGAAAGATCTCCCATACTCTTGGATAGGTAGGATCAACATAGTAAAAATGGAAATCTCAGCAAAAGCAATCTATAGATTCAATGCAATCACCATCAAAATCCAAATGCAGCTTCACAGACCTCTAAAAATAATACTCAACTTTGTATTTTAAAAAATTAACAAAAATAAACAGGATTGCCAAAACAATTATGTTAAATAAAAGAACTTCTAGGGGAATCAACATTACTGACTTCAAGTTCTACTATTAAAAAAAGCTATATATAAATCCACATAAAGGTACAGTAATAAAAACATCTTGGTATTGACATCAAAACAGACAAGTGGATCAATCAATGGAATCAAATTGAAGACTCTTTCATTAATTTGCAAACTTATGAATGCCTGATTTTTGACAAAGAAGTGAAAAACATACAATGAAAAAAGGAAGCATTTTCAACAAGTGGTGCTGGCATAACTGGATAGTTGCATGTAAAAATGCAAACAGATCCAGGTCGATTTTCTACACTAAACTCAAGTCCAAGTGGATCAAAGACCTGAACATAATCCCAGTCACACTGAACCTGATAGAAAAGAAACTGGGAACTACCCTTGAATGTACTGTTACAGGAGACTGCTTTCTAAATATAACACTTGTAACACATAAACCAAGAACAACAGTTAATAAATGGGAATTTCTAAAACAGAGAATCTTCTGTAAAGCAAAAAAACATGGTCATTAAGGCAAACTATAGCCTATAGAGTGGGAAAATGTCTTCACCAACCTTTCATCTGACTGAAGGCTGATCTCTAAAATATATAAATAAATGAAACAACTAGAAATCAAAAACCAAATAATCAATTAAAAATGGGACACAGAGCTAAATAGAAAATTCTCAACAGAAGAATCTCAAATGGCTGAAAGGTGCTTAAAGAACTGATTGACATCCTAAGTCATTAGGGAAATGAACATCAAAACAACTTTGAGATACCATCTTACACCCCTCAGAATGCCTAAGATCAAAAACTCTAATGACAGCCTATGTTGAAGGAGAGTCCCCAATTTCCATTGGAATGTAAACTTCTACAACCAGTTTGGAAACTAGTATGGTGGTTTCTCAGAAAACTGTGTATCAATCAACCCAGTGATTCAGCAATATCACTCTTGGCTTGTACTCAAAGGATGTACATTCTTACCCAAGGACATTAACTCAGTTGTGTTCATAGCACCACTATTTTTAATAGCCAGAGTGCAGGAAATTTTAATCCTAACTTGTACAACAGCACGTGCAGTTCTGATTATATATACATGCAATTGGAAGGTGACTCAGGATACTCTTAGGATAGATGTAGTTTAGTAGACACATTTGTCTTACCTTTGTATGTTAGAGGTTGTAAGGGACTTGCCTTCTGAAAATCATTCATTTATAATATTGTCATTCAATTGTATAAAACTATTTAATGTAATAAAAATCATTAGAATTATAAAATTTCTGTTTATTATAAATGATGTCACTTAACCAATAGATAAGAACTAATCATGCTTAAACAACTGTTTCTTTATTAAAGGTTCTTTTCTAAAAATATGAGAAGATTCATGTAGCAGTGGTATCCCTTGGAATCTCTCCCCTAAATCCAGGCCAGCAGGTACCAACTCTGTAGGCCAGAATCTCCAATAAAATAGAATTCGCTGAATACCCCAAACTATAAATCCTGTTACAACCTCCAACCCACTACATCAAATGAGGATCTCTGTGAGATCCTCAGCATCTATTGGACAAAGAGTTGAGTAACACTTCACCCAAACTAACCAGAAAGCATTATCCTCAGGACCCAGGCCCTAGGACACATCCCTTGGAACTCTACCTCCAATCACCTCTTCTCTAAATCCAGGCCAGCAGGGAAAACCATTTCACAGGACACTCCCACCCATAAATTTCACCCCAACCCCTAACCCACCACAATACCCTGCAACTTCAGTGGTTACTCAAGATCCCAAGTTCTCTAGCCCTATTAGATTAAGAGTAACTGTGGGACACTCACAGTTCCTCAGCACCTACTGGACTAAGAGAATCTACCTGAGACAAACATTTTGTCCACACCTATTGGATCAAGAGCCCCTATATTATCAAGATCTCCTTGGATCAAGGGCTTATATTGGACCAAAACAGAATCAGCCAGCTCTTATTACACTAAGAATGGATCACTGTGACACAGAATAGGCTACAATCTGGGTTTTAATCAGACTACCACAAAAAAAAATGTACTCAGTCACAATGCAGCAGCAAAAATCTCCCTGCAGGCTCAGGAAGAAAAGCAGAGAGAGTCCTTGGTTAAAACACAATTAGAGGGAAAGAGAGGTACCACAAAGGGAACATGCACGGCAACCCACACTTGGCTGAGTGTCTTAAAGGTGGATTTTTTTTCCTGAACCAAGAGCCCATATTAGACCAAGATATGCTTTCTGAGACACTGACACAACCAGAATAGATTGCACTACAATCAACTCCCTGAGATACCAAAAAATCCTGCATTGATGCAAGGAAGCAATGGCAAGCCACCAATGCAAGAATACATATTACAATATAAAGAACAATATGGCACCAACAGAATCTGTTGGTTCTACAACAATAAGACCTGATTATGACAATGCAGAAGCAGAAGGAAATGACTTTAAAAACATCTTTATGAAAATAATAGAAGCCTTAAAATAAGAAATATAAATCTCTGATGTGGGAATGCCTTTCTGTATGCTGTGAATAGCAATCTTTAAATAAAGGAGCTGTTTGGGCCCATGACAGGCACCATAGAAAAAGTAGGAGGAGGAGTCAGAATAGGTACGAGGAGCAGGGGTGGAGTCAGAGAGAAGGAGCCAGACACCCGGAGGAGCAACATGTAAGAAACACAGGTAAGCCACACGCTACCTGGCAGGAAAGATTAATAGAAATGGGTTGAGTTAAGATGTAAGAGCAATGTGCCTGGGCCATAGGCCGAACAGCATGAAGTTAATATAAGAGTCTGAGTCATTTCTGGGACCTGAACAGCAGCGGGCGGCTAAGAGGTCTGGGGCTGCAGGTCTGTGAGTCAGAACCACAGGCAGCTGGGGACTGAGAAACCACTTTGTAGCAAAACTCCCTTCAAGAAGTAGAAAAAAAGACAGAAAAATGGAAGAGATCAGCAAATCTCTTAGAGAAAACTTTAAAAAGCAAGAAAAAGAAATTAAACAGGTGAAGGAAACATTTCCAAGATTTAAAAATTAAAATAGAAGCAATAAAAAAAGACCCAAACTGAGAGAATACCAGAAATACAAAGTCTAAAAATAAACTAGACCTATATATGAAAGCACAGAATGCAACAGATGGACAGCATTATAGTTGCAGAAGGTTTAATAGCAATATTAGATTCTTTAGTCAAAGAAAACATTGTAACCAAAAACATCCAGGAAATCTGGGGCACCATAAAAAGACAAAACCTAAGAATAATAGGAATAGAAGAAGGAGAATAGCTGCTCAAAAGGACAGAAAGTATAGAAGAAAACTTCCCAATCTAAAGAAAAATGACTATAAAGATACAAAAAGCTTAAGGAACATTAAATAGACTAACCCTCCCCCCCAAAAAAAAGTCTGCTGGACAAATAACAATTAAGCCACTAAACCTCAGAATAAAGAAAGAATACAAAAATCTGCAAAGGAAAAAGTCCAAGGAACTTATAAAGACAGACTCATCAGAATAATACCAGATTACTCAATGGAAACAATGAAAGGCAGAAGGTCCTAGTCAGATGTTATACAGACACTAATAGACCACAGTTGCTGTCTCAGACTACTCCTACACTCAACAAAACTATCAATCATCATAGATGAAGTAAATAAGATACTTAATGACAAAACTAGATTTAAGCAATACTTATCCACAGATTCAGACCTACTGAAAACTCCAACTTAAAGAACTTAGATACTCCCACAAACCCACAACCAATATTAGTCCCACCAAATAAAAAGCCAAAGAAGGGAAACACACAAACTCTCCCACCGAAAGTAACAGGAAATAACAATTGTTGGTCATTAATATCCCTTAATATCAATGAACTCAATTCACCTATAAAAAGAAAGACATAGACTGACACAATGAATACAGAAACAGAAACCATCTTCTATTGCATACAACAGATACACCTCAACTTCAAAGGTAGATAATGGTTCATAGTAAAAGGTTGAGAAAACATGTTCCAGTCAAATGAACTTAAGAAACAAGCTGTTGTAGCCATCCTAATATCTAAAAATAAACTTCAAAGTAGAATCTATGAAAAGAGACCAGGATGGACATTACTTATTTAGTGCAGGAAATATCCACCCAGATGAAGTTTTAATACTGAACATTTATGCCCCCAACACCACATATGTAGAAGAAATATTACCAAAAGCTTCAATATCACATCAAACCTCATACATTAAAATGGGAGATTTCAATACCCCACTTTCACCAATGAATAAGTCTACCAGACAGAAAATTAACAAGGAAATAAGGGATTTAACAATGTTATGTCTCAAATGAACTTAATAGATAAATGCAGAACGCTCTACCCATACACAAAGGAATATACGTTTTTCTAAGCACCCCATTGAACTTTTTCTTAAATTGATCACATAATCCATCATAAAGCAAATATGAATAGATACGAATAAATGAGAATAATTCTTTGTATCCTATCAGACCATTAAAGTTAGAGTCTAACAATGACACAAGCCACAGAAAGCATACAAACTCATGGAAATTGAACATCTCTCAACTGATCCAACACTGGGTCAAGAAAGAAGTAAAGAAAAATATCAAAGACTTCCTAGAATTCAATAAAAATGAATCTACAACATACCTAAATGGGGTACAATGAAAGTGGTGCTAAGGAGAAAGTTCCTAGCAATAGATGCCTACATAAAAAAATAATTGAAGAAATCCTACACTAGAGACTTAACAGCAGGCTAAAAGCTCTAGAACAATTAGGAGCAAACTCACCTAGAAGGTGTAGACAGCGAGAAATAATCAAACTCATAGTTGAGATCAATAAATTTAAAACAAAAAGAACAATAATACAAAAAAATCAATGAATTAAAGAGTTGGTTCTTTGAGAAAGTTAAAAAGAAAGACAAACCCGTATCTAACCAAAAGAGAGAGATTTCAAATTAATAAAATCAGAAATGAAAAGTTGGACATAACAATAGACCCCTGAGAAATCCAGATAATAATTAGGTCATATTTTAAAAACCTGTACTCCACTAAATAAGAAAATCTGAGATAAATAGAAAGCTTTCTGGATAAATACCTATCTAGACCTATAACCCCCAAGGAAATTAAAGCTGTTATTAAATTTTTCCAAGCAGTAAAAGGCCAGAGCCAGATGGTTTCAGCACAGAATACTACTAGGTTTTCAAAGAAGAAATAATGCCAATACTCCCCAAATTGTTCCACACAATAGAAACAGAAACAACATAGCAATTTTTTTATGAGGTTACAGTCACCCTGATAACCAAGCCATACAAAGATGCAATGAAGACAGAGAATTACAGACCAAACTCCCTTATGATCATTAATGCAAAACTCTTCAATAAAACACTAGTAAACTAGATTCAAGAACGTATAAAAAATCATCTACCATGATCAAGTAGACTTTATCCCAGACGTGTAGAGATAGTTTAGCATACATAAATCTGCCTATATAATAAAGGCAATATACAGCAAGAAAACAGCCAACATCAATCTGAATGGAAAGAAACTCAAAGCAATTCCACTAAAATAAAGAAGACAAGACTGTCCTCTCTCCCCACGCCTATTCAATATAGTTCCCAAAATCTTAGCTAAAGCAATAATAGAACAAAAGCAGGTGAAGGGGATACAAATTGGAAAGGAAGAATTTCAACTATCATTATTTGCAGATGTTATGATAGTATACATCCGTGACCCCCAAAATTCTGTTCCTACAGCTGTTAAACACCTTCAGAAGTGTACCAAGGTATAAGATTAACTCAAAAGAATGACTATACCTCCTATACACAAATGACAAAAAGGCTGAAACAGAAATCAGAGAATATCATCCTTTATAATAGCTGCAAATAGCATCAAAAATCTTGTGGTAACTCCAACCAAAGAAATGGCAGACCTGTATGCCAAGAACTTTAAATCATTGCAGAAAGAGATTGAAGATGATATCAGAAAATGGAAAAGTCTCCCATGCTCCTGGATAGGCAGGATCAACACATTAAGAAATGGCAGTATTACCAAGAGCAATCTACAAATTCGATGCAATCCCCATCAAAATCCCAACAAAATTCTTCAGAGACCTTGAAAGAAAAATACTCAAATTCATATAAAAATAACAAGAAACCCAGGATTGCAAAACAATCTTGTTCAATAATAGAACTTTGGGAGGCATCATCATCCGTGACTTCAAGTTCTACTATAGAGCTATAGTAATAAAATCTAATAGGTACAGTCATAGAAATAGACTTGTGGATCAATGGAACTGAATCAAAGTCCCTGACATTAATCCATACACTATGAACATTTAATTTTTGACAAAGAGGGCAAAAAATGTACAGTGGAAAAAAGATAGCATCTTCAGTAAATGGTGATGGCATAACTGGATGGTAGTATGTAGAAAACTACCATTCCAAGTGGATCAATGACCACAACATAAACCCAATTAATCTGAACCTGATATGAAAGAAAGTAAGAAATATCCTTGAATGCATTGGCACAAGAAACCACTTTCTAAATATAACACCAGTAGCACAGACACTGATTACAACACTTAATAAATGGGAACTTCTGAAACTGAGGAGCTTCTGTAAAACAAAGGACATGGTCAAAAGACAAAAGTACAACTACAGTATGAGAAAATATCTCATCCACCATACATCAGAGGACTGATCCCTAAAACATATAGAGAACTCAGGAAACAAAGCCAAAAAACCAAATAGCCCAACTGGAAAATGGGGTAGAGAGCTGAAAAGAGAATTCTCTATAGAAAAAATCTAAATGGCTGGAGGACAATTAAAGAAGTGCTCAGCATTCTTAGCCACCAGAGAAATGCAAATCAAGACAACTCTGAGATATCATCTTACACCTGTCAGATCAAAAACGCAGATGACAACCTATGCTGGAGGGGATGAGGAAGAACATCCCTCTATTTCTAGTGAGAGTGTAAACTTGTGCAACCATTTTGGAAATCAGTATGGTGGTTCCTCAGAAAACTGGAAATCAATCTGTCCAATGATCTAGTAATACCTCTATTGGGCATATACTCAAGGAATGCACATTCTTACTACAAGGGTATTAGCTCAACTATGTTCATAGCAGCATTTTTCACAATAGCCAGAGCCTGGGAAAAAAATCCTAGGTGCTCCTTAACTGAAGAATAGATTAAAAATTATGTTACATCTACACAATGGAGTACAACTCAACAATAAAAAATGACATCCTGAAATTTGCAGGCAATTGAATGAATCTGGAGAGTATCATCCTGAGTGATATACACAGATCCAGAAAAACAAACATGGTAGTATGTACTCTCACTCATAAGTGGATTTTAGATGTAAAGCAAATGATATCCAGACTATACAACATAATTGGCACCTCCATCCTACCCCAGAAGCTAGGTAATAGGAAAGAAATTAAGGGAGACATCCTGAGATCTCCCTTTGAAGGGGAAATGGATGTCTTCTGAGAAACTTGCTATCAAATGGGGAGTCACAATGGGTGGTGAGAATAGAACCTGGGAGAATGGAATGTTTGGACAGGGAAGCAACAGAGTGGGAGAGCAAAGAAGTAGATATCTTGATAGAGGGAGCCATTGTGGGATTGAGAGAAACCTAATGCTAAGGAACACCCAAGAACCCACAGGACGAGCCCAGCTGGCATTCCAAGCAATAGTGGATGAGGTGCCTAAACAGGCCTCTCCCTATTTTTATATGAATGACCACTCTAATTGCCATATACAACCTTCATCCAGCAGCTGATGGCAGACGATGCAGAGATCCATGACTAAAAACTGTGCTGATCCTGGTGAAGAGAAGGAAAAGAGAAGACATGAACAAAGGGGTCAGGATTATGATGTGTTCACCTATGATGTAGCCCCATGCTGTTGGGGGCTCTCAGGGTCTAAAATAACAGCTGACAAACCTTCATGGAATGGATGGGGGGGGTTGAATGTAAATGCCAGTTGAAAGGCATAAGCAGTTTCTGGATCCTCTTGCAATTAGACCACATTCTATCTTAGGTCCATAAATGGCTCCTAGAAGTCCATGCCTAGTGGGTAAACACCTGTCTCAGTCGTGATACTTGAAGGACGGCTTCAGTCTGACCTGAACTGGATATTACAGACTGAATTTACTAACCTTGGGATTCCTTGTCGCCTTCACGGCGTTAAGGCAGGGGGCTCAGGAGAAAGGTGAATAGATATGTGTATTATGTGTGCGCTTGTATATGTATATATACATATATATATGTATATATATATGTTCTAATGTATAAATGAATTGAGAAGCAAAAACAAAACCCCACATGTTAAACTATCCAATGCCTTTGAAGTCCCACCATCAACAGTGTAACAGTACTGTGACCTAATCCATAGGAATTTTCTAATACCATCCATTTTTCTGAAAGTATTCATTTATTTCCACTATTTTTTTTACAGATTCAGTTCTAGTGTTGTACATTGCATTTAGTTTTAATGTTTATTTATTTATTTATTTTTAGTTTAGGACAGTTTCTCAGATATTATTAGAGATTTAGGACCATGACTACTTGAAAATTACAGTCAAGTTTTTTTGTTTGTTTGTTTTATTTATTTATTTTTTTCCTAGAATTACTGGTGAGAAACTTGTGCCATTTCTACATAGATCTTTCCAATGTACTTCATGATTGAAGTATATGCATATCACTGTGTATCATCAGAAATACTAGAGAACTGGCCCTTCTTTTGTGTGCTTTAGTGGGAGCTTGATGGGTTGTCATGGTAGAAAATACTTGCTTAATCATTATTTGTCTTTTACCATTGTTTTTCTGAAAATGCAAGTCTGTGTAGCAGTAATAAAATATATTAACAAGTCATTACAAATGCTTATTTTAATGACTCTTCTTTATTATTTCATTTTTCTAAGTGTATATTTAAAACTAACATTTAGAAATGTATAGTAACTTAGTACTCATTGAACTTTGCTGTATGGTATCCATCGCCTCAGTTTGTTCCGCACATATAAGAGTAACTCAATACTATTTTTAGAAGAAAGGAAAGCAAATATCTTCACCCTGCTACATCTAAAATTTCATTTCTTTTCTTCCCTTCACCCACGTGTCTTCTAGATATGATTTGCTTTCATAGAGGTCAATTCAATAAAAGAAGTTTCAAATTTCTTACTTAGTAGGTAATAGTTGAAGAAAAAATATAGAGACACATAAAATCATTGTGAATCCTCAGGATAAATCTCAGATATTCTGACTTTGCAAGAAATGCAATTATCCCTAAATTTAGTCTAAGAAATGTGATTTTCCTTGAATGTATAAGTGGTAAAGTATTCTGTCTCCTTGAGTTATTTTATCTCTGGGTAGTACAGCATCTCACTGAGCAATCTTACAAATCACTAATTTGATCAAAGTGGACCTGATTCAAGAAAGTCATTTTTCTATTATCCATAACAAAATCCTACAGTAGCCCTGAGGTGATGTAAGCTGGCTTTTGAGCTTATCCCTAACAACAGTCTTTTAATTAATTTATTCCTATTGAGTAGCTGCAGGGCATGAATATAGCACTGGATTGTTCATAGAGTGCTGATGCTTTAAAATGTAGAGATACATAATTAATCTTAGACTTACTTTTATTTTGGGTAAATTACAATATCACACTATCTACCACTTAACATTCCAAAGGGTAAATGAGGATCATTGAAGGATAGTCATTTAGTTGGCTTTTCATAAAAGAATTACTTCAATATATATCTAATATAAAATACACAGTTTCAGCTGGGGAGAATATAGTCCTGTGGTGTCATAAGTGCATTTACCTTCAAAAAAGATATATGAATCTCACAAATAAGATTTGGAAATTTAAAAGTGACACTGTGATTAGGATGTAAAATCTCTTAATGTCCCTCTTTGTCCCCTGTTTTGTAAATTCATTTTAACCTTACTTAAAAAAAAAAACTATATAGATTTTAAAATCAAGACATTTCAAGCATTTGTAAATGTATATTCCATATGCTTACCAAAAGTCCAACCTTAATAATTGTACAATTAGAAGTTGCTAAATTTGTTATTTCTAGGTCTCCTGAACTGGAACATGGTCCAGCTACTTTGAGTCTTATGCTTAATAAAACATACCTGATATCTTCCTGCTTCTACAAAAGATCCTGTCATTCACACATCACCTCATCACAAAGTTATACATTTATCAGCTGACTATACCTGGTGGCTGACTCCCATAAGTTTCCAGGTAATTTCCTGAAAGTTAGCAAGTTTTTCCACTATGGGATCAGGTCAAAGTAATCTCTAACTGACATGCCATCATCATTCACAGTTTTTCTCCTGACCTATATTGGTTTACTATTTTTTTTTTCATTTCCTGAACATGTTATCTTGATGTGGCACCTGAAAAAAAATGATCCTATCACAGACTACTTCTAGAAACTTGGCAGTATGCATCCTTGGAATTGGTACCCAAGGATCTGATTTCTGAATGGCAAGATTGAATCACTGGGTTGAAGTTAAATGGTGACAGTTATATTGCAAAGTAATTGCTAAGGCTTCAACTATGATATGCCTGAATTAAGTAAATCATGAAGAGGTTGCACTAACCATGTATTATCCCTTATCCCTGGTAACCAATAAAAATAAAGAGTGATCACAATCATAATCATGGTGGAACTGTCTTTGTTTTGTGTTTGCTATCATATCTCAGGTCATATCAATTGACCTGAGAAAGTGAGAGGCTCATTACTAATCAAAAATTGAAAGTAACTTATGGAAAATAGAACAGCTCCATGGTAACCTCTAGTTAACTCCTATCCTGCGTTTATAGGTGAAAGCTTAGATATCGACAACAGGATTTAATAAAACTTATCTGATCGCTTCCTGCTTTTTCAAAGGACTGTCATTTACACTTACCCTACCTCACTGGAATTGTGGAATATAGTAAGAAATGAAAGAAGATTAAAGAACATCTGAAACTTTGGAGTCACTGAAGTGATAGTAAAGAGAATGACTTTTTCAATGTGCCACATGAAGCTATATAACAAGCAAACAAGAAGAAAAACTTCAAATACTCATATGTCTATCCTAGATGAGTGTACTGCTTTAGGGATGATGAGACATGGCAGAATTGAGCTGATAAATGATGCAGACTAAAGTCTCACATGATAGCCAACTTTATTGAGAGCATCTGATGGGGTATACTTTGAGGGTTAAGGAGAGTCAGATGAGGGAAGGGTCAAGTCACAAGAAGAGCAAACTACACAGGATAGGCAGCTGCCTGAGGTGGGCAAATGTCATGAGGTAAAACTGCATTTTTCCATAGGGACATAGAGTCAAATAACAGTAACCAATTATAACAAATAATTTGAGGTAAGCATCCTTATTATTGCTATACTTCAGAGGGATTAAAAAAAAAGACATGCCAAGAACAACTTCATGTTTTTGAAAGAACTGAGGTCAGCAATCTATTGTCTGCTTCTTTGGAGTTTTTACAAAGTCACTCAGAATGTTTCTCAAAGGACTCAATTCTCAGACTTTGTTCTGACAAAAAGTATGTTGCAACCCTTGTTTAAATGTCAAAAAGAACCTTAATTAATATACTGTAGGGGAACTTATGCTGTTCCATTGTAAATAACTGTCCCCACCTATGAGTTTAATAAAAAGCGCTGATTGGCCAAAGGCAGACAGGAAGTGTGGGTGGGGCTACCAGACTAAGAACACTCTGGGAACAGGCAGAACAGAGCAGAATGCCAGAGAGAAGCCAGAAGAAGCAAAGGACAACTATGCTGCTCTAAGAAAAGGTACTGAGCCCCATGGCTGAACAGGATAAGAGTCATGGATTAGATGAAGGGTAGAGAGTTAGCAAGTGATATGCCTGAGCCTTAGGTCGATCAGCCTAAAACTATTATAATCATCTGTGTGTCTCTGAGGGTCTGTGGGTCTGCGGGCCAAAGCCTTGAGGCTTGGCCCGAAAGTCCAGGCCAGAAACCTCATATTACAACATACTACATGGAAATGATAGTATTTTCTTTTTTTTTTTTTTTTTTTAGTATTTATATCACCTTAAATCCCTGCTATAACACCAATAAACATGCTCATGGATAAAATAATGTGTAGTTTTCAATAGGGAGTATGTATGCACATACACATTGATCTATGTATGTATGTGTGTATACTTTGATAACAAATAATATATTCTGGAAATATTTGAATATTTTCATATAATTAGGATTTTATATTCTATAAACCCCTCAGGATACATTATGACAAATTCATGTAATGATACCTGAAAAATAAGAACATTGCCATGTTCAACATTTAGTGAAATAAACCTTTAGAATAGTTTTGTTTAAGTAGAGGAAGAAAACACAGGCACATAGAAGTGAAGATATAAGAACACAATAATTTGTGTTCCTATAAAAAGCTAGTATGACCCTTTCTTCCCAGTTGCTATAATGACAGTTGACTGGGGAAAGCAATTAAGCTACATTAGAACTTCAGTGGTAGATGACCACCAGAGACTGTTAGAAAAGATGGAGGTCACACTCCAAAGCTAGCTCCCACATACTACTGATGACAATATAATCTTTCAGCATTAGAAGCTAGCTAAAAGCCCTTCATTCACAAGAGATGACATAGATACTATTCTTCTTATGGACAGCTAAAGAAAAATGTAGCCAGAAATGTCTGATATGACTTCTAGTTTTTTAAATTATAACTGAACTGTGAATATGGACTCCAGTAATTTTACTGATTTTGTTGTTTGTAGTTTGTCTTATTGGTTGAACTTTGTGTTTCAGTAACAACAATTTTATTTGCTTTATTTATAATGCTTCGTGGCTGTACTAATTTCTTTCTTCAGTCTAAAATATTGCTACCAGTATTCTCTATAAGGTTGATTCTTTGAACAATTCTCTTTAAGGTTGATTCTTTGAACACGAGCTCTTTTAGCCTGTTTGTATCATTGAGAACCATTATTCTTCAACAGTGTCAGGTAGTTTCTCTGAGTGCAGTAGTCTAAGCTGGTTTCTATGGGCTCTTAGAACTTGGAGTACATTATACAGGGTTCTTCTGGCTTTCACAGTTCCCACTGAAAGATCAGAGATCATTCTGACAAGGATTCCTTTCTATTTGACTTAGATATATTTTTCTCTTTTAATCATAATTTTTGCTTATTTTGCCTAATTTCTCTGATTTGTCTTTTAGACTTGATGTTTTATATTATACTTAATTTTTTCCATTTATGATGTGGGAGATTGTGTTGTTTCATTGTAAATAATTATCCCACCCAGTGGTTTAATAAAAAGTGCTGACTGGCCAAAGGCAGACAGACAGGAAGTGTGGGTGGGGCTACCAACTAAGAAAACTCTGAGAACAGGGAGCACAGAGCAGAACGCCAGAGAATGCCAGAGAGAAGCTGGAAGAAGCAGAGGACAACTATGCTGCTCTAAGAAAAGGTACCCAGCCACATGGCTGAACAAGATAAGAGTCATGGGTTAGTTTAAGGGTAAAGAGTTAGCAAGTTATATGCCTGCACCTTAGGCTGATCAGCTGAAAACTATTGTAAACATCTGTTAGTCTCAGCGGTTCTGTGGTTCTGCGGGTCAAAACCTTGAGGTTAGACCTGAAAGTCTGGGCCAGAAACCTACTACAATGCAGCTTTGTCCTTAGTTTTCTAATTTTGTTATAAAGTTCTTCACTTCCACTTGATTTCAGCTTATATTCTTTTCATTATTTTTTTATTTACTTAAGTTATTATAATCTGAAGCATTTGTCATTTTATTCAGTTTTATGTTGTGCTTTATTAGAAATCTCAAATATTTATTTTCTTTAAGTTCATTGTACTGTTGGTTTTTGTTTATTAATCTTCTTGAATTGTTTTATGCATTTATGATTCATTTAAATTCTAATTCCTGTAGTCCATTTACATAGTTCTCTTTGGAGGATTGTTTTTTTTCCTACAGGACAGGTCAGTTGGGCTGGACATACTGTCTTGACGTTATATTTATGATAAGATCTGGTCATTCATTGGTTGGTTATGTGTCTATAAATGTCTGATCCAACATCTCAAATCTTGAGGTTTGGAAAGATACAGGTTTGGTTAATCGGGCTAGTAAAGGTACCCATTTATCAGACATGAGAAAATATTTTGTAACTGGGGAAATTTTGAGCAGCATAAGATCAGACAAACTCATTGGACCAGAGTAGAGGATGTGTGGCCCTGGCTATGACTTAAGCTATGTTGGTGTTGGGCCACAGAGCACAGGTTGAGTAACTTGTGTCACTCTGACATATGGATGAGATACTAGAGATATTTTTTTTTGTATTTTTAAGCTTTTCATACAACATGATTTCATCAAATTCTTTTCTCTCCCCAAGCCCTCCAAGATTTTCTGCCCTTTCTATCCAACTTTATGTTCTTTCTCTCTCTCTCTTTTTTCTTTTTGTTTCTCTTTCTGCATCTCTGTCTCTATCTCTCTCACACTTACACACATGAGAGAGAGAGAGAGAGAGAGAGAGAGAGAGAGAGAGAGAGAGAGAGAGAGAGAGAGAGAGAGAGAGAGAGAAGCAGGACCAAAAATTAAAGATCTCTGAAAAAGAGTTTGGTTCCTTGCTGTCCTGGATTTAGACCCCAGTTGTAAGCAAGGTGGTTAGCATTGTCTTGTTTGTCAGTATTTGGTAATAAACAGGCACTAAGATGCCTTGCTTGAACTTGTGGGTGGAATTCTATTTTTGGTCTTCAAGCAGTCCTAGGTCAGCACTATGAATGTGGTATCTGACAGACATGAATTAGGAGGACACTAACTCTGGTGATCTCTTAAGTAGGCATTGGGTTCTAGATGCAGGAGGTCTGAGACTCAGATAAGAATAAAAACTGAACTTTAAAGTTTTAAATTGTGTTGAGATGTAAAACTTAGAGGGAATTTTGTGAATGAACTCTGCATCTTGATACATCCATTAACTTATGGAGCCAGTGAATGAAATATAGAGGTTTTCGGGAGAAATGCCACCCTACACATTTGAACATATTTTGAACTCAGTTGGTGGTACCCTTTGGGGAGATTTAGGCTTGGCTCATAAAAGAAGTACATCACTGGAGACAGTCTTTGAGTGTTAATATTAATATTATTAATAATATGTTATCTTTTTTCCCTTTTTCTGCTACCATGCCTCTCTACACCATAATAGCTATTATCCCTGTAGAACAATAATCTAAAACCAACTCTCTCTCTTAACTTGCCTTAAATTACCTTATTTTATCATAGAAACAGAACAGTAACTAAAGTAACAAATATAGTGGATCAAAATATTTCTTACAGTTTCTCCATATCATCAAACTATTTGCTAAGCTATGGTAGCAGCAATGCTGATGTTGATATTGACACTGCCAAGCCAAAACTATGTCATTTCATGCCTGCTGCTCATTTGCTACAGTATTCAGATAATAGTGTTTTCTTCTGTGTGCTTCCCTACATCACAATCTATCTACTTAATAAAGGTAAAGTGTTGTGTTATCATTGGAGGAATGACTTTGCTTTACTTTTGGGGGAGACATTAAATACAAGAATCAATCACAACTTTTTATTGCTATCCATTCAATTCTTTCTTGCTTAGCATTACTTAAAAGTGATTGTTGAATATGAAAGTAAGTTCACAGAGGAGTAATCATCATTTTTATATTATTAATGCCATATGGAAATTTTTCACTCAGTATTATGCCTATGATACAATATATGACTACAAATGAATACATTAATGAAAAAACCAGTATCTTAAACTCTTCCTCCAACTTTATGACTGAAAACACAAATTTTCCAATAATGATTACACTTTGAAAATGGGCAGAACAATAAAGATCACTTATATTACCACTTTTGTTTTTATATATTAGTCACCCTTCCTACTTTGTAGTGCTTTTGTATGACATATACCATTATGAAAATAATATTTGGATGAAGCTAATTGTTTCTTTGAAAATCATTATCAACTGAAGATAGCTCCTGGGTTAAGGACCATTCTGCTTTTACAGATATTATATATTACGCTTTCTAATTTTGCTTTGATGTTTTTTCAGTATGTGTGAGCTGATATATGTATGTTTCCAAGAGCTATATGAGTTTGTGCTTTTACATTGACTCTTTTTTTTCTGTTTATTTGCTCTGCACTGTTCTGGTTTGTCTGTTTTTATTTTTTATTAATATTTTGTTATTATTATTAATTATTATTTTGATAATTGTTTTCTAATGAGAGACAAAGTGAGATTTGGGTGTTGATAATTGAAAAAGATCTGGGGAAAGTGATGGGCAAAAAAAGCTCTAAATAGAGTATACATGATATCTTTCCATAAACAGAAAGTATCTTCAAAGACAGCGACATTTATTGCTATATCTCCAATATCACACTTCCTAAAAATTTCTTTTATCTTTTTCACCTATAATGTGCTTTTGTTTAATATTCACATATGATTCTAGCTACAATTCTACTGGAATGCATGAACAAATGCCATTGTTATATATAGAGGGCAGAAGACATCTTACTGTAATCTGTTCTACTCATCTTTGCAGGACCTCAGGTCATCACATTTAGTGGAAAGCACCTCTTTTAATGAGCCATTTCAGAGGCCCAGCTCTTTTTTATACCTCTTAAATTAAAAGCTTATGAAGTTTATATAACATTTCTTTTAAGTCTAAAATTATTTTAAACATATAACTTTCCCTCAAATCACTATCTTTTACTTTCATAATGAGTATAAAACATAGTTCATTTTTTATTATTTAATTAAAGCATGTAAAATAATTTTAAATGGTTTGTGCTCTGTTTACAGTTTTTAATATATTTATAGATACATTTATTTTAACAAATACTTCATGCATGAAAATATCGGAAAGCATGAGGGTTATTGACATATTTGTTAGGGAAGGATGCAATGTACTGTGTACAATAAACATTTAAATGGGTTTTACTATAAAATAATAAAACGTGAAAAAAAAATCCTGCCTTAAGCATATTAGTCATTTTCTATTTTGTTGTATAACTGTATTAAAACAGTCAAATGTCATTGTAAACAATTACAATATATTATTTGTTTAGAAATAAAACACATGGCTCAAAGTCATGCATAAATCATTAAGACAGACAATTTAACTTCATTTGTGTTGGAAGTTATGTGCTTTAATAGGATATGCCAAGGGAAGAAACAGAACTTCAGCCAACTGAAGAAATATTTATTTCACTGAAGCAAATTAAATGACTCAAATGCCTCTTCAAAGTAATGACACAGTAGAAACAGCTTCCTAGTATCTATTAAGAAAGTACCATTTACATCTGTTGGAAGCCTGTGCAACTTCCATGCTTTTCATTTTAATACATTGTTTTAAGTATGAAAGCAAACAGTAAATACATTTAGCTATACTTAATATCCTATTAAAATCATGATTTCAAATTGGTATTTCCATTTTTATTTTAATTTGTGTGGGACTATTTCTCTTTTTAATCATTACAGATTATGGAAGTTTAAATATTTATTGTAATGTTAATATTTTAGCACATTTATGTGCTACACTATAAAAACATGTAAATTTTATTTGACTTCAAGTTTTAATCTTTTTTCTACATGTTTTGCAGTAAGTCATATAAAATCATAGATCAGTTTCACTGATAATAGTTGTGGAGTATGTTTAAAAAATAACTTTATTACTTTCTAAAGTAATTGTTTAAAACAAATTCCAAATCATTACATATTCTTAGAATGCTGTTCAGAATTAGGCTTGTCTGTAAGGTAAGTTCTTCTCTAAGATGCATGACCTCACATGACCTCGTTATTTGGATAGGCTCCACTATGGGGTACGACTTCTCTGATTGTGATAGGTGTTTAAGTCCAATTAGAAAGCTGTTTGTTACTGACAAGATATGAGTCCCAGCCATGCACTTTTCAGGCTATTGTGCCATTCTAGTTGTTGCTGCGGTCCCAAGGTAATGAAGCTGGATGGGACTATTGCTTGTGTCTCTTGCTTTGATACTTGTATAGAAAACTCCCATACAATGGAACTTAATCCTAATTAGGGAGTGTTCAAGAAAGATCCAACTCATGTCTAAGGGCAACAGCAGTAGCTTATCTTGTTTTGGAAATCCCCCTGACCGATGACATATAGAGTGTTTCACATACCTGTTATTGGTCTTTGTGTTAGATATTCCATAACTCTTGGGGATAGCACTATCAGTCCAAGTAGAATATATTTATTAAAAAATGTATGTACTAATATAATGTGTATGTGAATGCATTTATATATATATAATATATATAATATATATATATACAATTTCTTACATAGGAATATACACAATAATACTTATAGAATTTTAGACATCATTAATATTGTTTCATCTTTTTTCTCCTCATTAAAGATTTTTCCCCTTTCAAAAGTTTGATGTTATTACAGAAAACCACAATTCAAAAGACAGACAAAAAAGTGGAATGCCCATTCTCTACCTGATACTCAAGTAATATCACAGAAGAGAGATGGTATTGATGTCATAAAGATTGTATGAGCCACAAGAACACTAAAAACCTGCTTTGAGATATTGTCCTCTAGAAACTCTAGGGAAGCTGCACCCAAGATACCTAAACAATATGGCTGTCTAAATAAGACCTGAAAAATGCAACATGTGTAGACCAGCTCACATGGAAGAAGGTGAGATATCAGAAGACGCATACACACATAAAAATGATACCTGCATCTAAGGATTGTTCAGAATAAGAAAAGCATTTTTTTTCTCAGAAATAAGCCCATAACTTGTGAGATTTTGTTTGTGCTTTAATATACAAAGCTTGCCTGGAGATTAGAGGGAAGAGCAAGCCACTAGATAGCCAGAGAGGCCAGGCTGTCACAAGTGCTCACCTTTAATCCCAGCACTGGAGAGGAGGAAACAGGAAGTGATATGGCTGGGCAGAAGTGAAAAAGCAGAATGGAGACAAGAGCTTGCCGGTTTGGCTGAGGAATTGGTGAGGTAAGAGGTGGCTGTGGCTGACTCCTTTGTCTCTCTGATCTTTCAGCATTTACCCCTATATCTGACTCTGGGTTTTTATTATTAAGACCAAATAAAATTCCTGCTACATAAACTGGTCATCTAATACCAACTGGTCAGCACTGAAATCATATAGAAACAAGCAAGACTACACAGACTCAGTAGGTTGTATTTACATAGTTAGGAGTGTTTGTGTGTGGATATTAATAACAAAGATAAAAAGGGCATGATTTTGAAAGTGAGCAATGGCTGATGGGTGGTACATGTTAGGCCTTTGAGTATATTACATTACAATCCCTCTGAGACTAAAATATTCCATCCTGCAGGGAAAGCTCCTTAAACAGAGAATTAAACAATTCAAAATATCTGCAAAAAGTCCTCAAAACCAAGCAGAATCACTAACTCCATTGCCTTCCAGAATAAGCAAAATAAGCTCTTGAGAATCACTCCAAGAGAAGCCAAGCTGCAAAAACCAGGTCAGACTACGTGCCTGGAAGAAGCAATATTGAACTTAGCATCGTGGGGGAAGTTTAGATCAACTGAGTCACTTAAAAAGAACACTTTTAAGCTGCTTCCAGGCTATGAAGAGTACTCTAGATCTCCAGTTTATGTCAGCGATTACTTGTGCAGGGTGGACCTTGATGATGCAGTACTTTTTGAATCATTTTTGTTCCTGTAGGAAACTCCAATAAAACTCAGGTTTCACCAAATTAGATTCAGTGGCGTCTGCATTTTGGTCTGCTGTAGACCTGCTTTTTGAGGGGAGCAGAAAAAGTTTTATCACACAATGAGGGAAAAAATTGAAGAGAGAAAATTATCTATTTTAATTATTTTTTTAAATGTAAAGCCACAGAATATAAAATAAAAAATATGTATTGTTAAACTTTGATAAAAAATTTACCAAGTAATTTTGGCAACTTCTTGCTAAATAATATATAATCTACTATATATTCATTAATTAATCATAAGCACAAAGCAGGTATTGATGGTGCTCTATCCTAGACTTTCAATATTATCTAGCAAATAAAACATTTTAAAAATCAATCAGGGAGATACTAAATGTACAAATTTCTGCAGATTTATAAATGTAGCCTTAAGTAAAAATACAGCAATTTATTTTAGGAGAGAAAAAAATGTTTGAATACAAATAAAAATAAAATTTTAAAAAATATATTTTAAAATGTATCTATATTAATGCATTGTTACAAACTAATACAGTAGCCAGTGACTTCAAATCCAGCACAAGAGTTGTTTTAGTTTGAATTAATAAGATGAATTTAACCTTCAATGCTGGTATTTAGAGAGGATAATTTGACTTTACTTAGTATACTGCGTATCTATGTAAACTTTACACAAACTAAGGCATCTGAGATAAGGAAACACAGATTAAGAAAATGATTCCATAAGATCAAACTATAGGATGTCTAAAGACATTTTCTCAATCATTGATTCAAGAGGTGCTAGCATGTTCCAGATGAGGCTATCTCTGGCCTATTGGTCTTAGTTTCTATGAAAATGCTGGGTAAGTAAGCAATGATGAACAAACTATTAAGCAGCACCCCTCATGGTCCCTGCAGACATCAGCTTCAGCCTCTAGGTTCCTGCCCTGCTTGAGTCCCTGTTCTGAATTCCTTTGATGATGAATTGTGATGTGGAAGCATCTGCTGAGTAAATCCTTTCTTCAAGATGCTTTGGTCATGGTGTTTTACCACAGCAATAGAAACCATAAGAGAACATGTTATCAGAGTACTAGTATAATAAACCTGATCATGTTTAGGGAGGTTTGTGGAATAACTTTGCAACTTTGGGCTAGAATAGACATTGAGTGTTGAAGGTAGTGGAATGTTCTCTGAGAGCTTGCCAGGTAAGGCTGTTGCTAGCACTGCAGAAGATGGAGGGACTGTAATGTTTCAGAGGGAAGTTTATAGAGTCTATCAGGGCTTATTGCTATTTTGAATTAAGACTCATTCCTGTCAGTTGGGGCTGAAGAGTCACCCATAATTGTGATGGTATATTAAATACAAATAGCCTGAAATATTAGTGGACAGAACTGAGCCATGAGGGCCAGGCAGTAGTGGTGCATGTCTTTAATCCCAGCACTTGGGAGGCAGAGGCAAGTGGATCTCTGTGAGTTTGAGTCCAGCCTGGTCTACAGAATAAGCTACAGGACAAGATCCAAAGAAACACCATCTAGAAAAGTAAAAAATAATGTATATTATCTTTGTCCACAATTACTTAGGGACTGGCATCATAAAAGTGCAACTTTTGCATTTTTTGAATAATTGATGTTAGTTACCTGGAGCTAAGAAATTAGCAGGCATAAGAAGAAAACAGCACTGAGTCAGAAATCTGAGAAATGTCTTTGAAGGATCAACACACACAAGCTGTGTTCCAGAAGCAGCATGGGTTTTACCTTGTGCTGTCAGTTGAACTTGGTAGTGTAAGAGTCACCTAAGTTGTCCTGGTTTTGAAGATATGAAGGGAACATGAAGAGCAGCTGAGGCATGGCACTGAGAGAAGTCAAGAGAAGCCATTGTTAAAGGTACAGCTTTGGTGGCAATTAAAGGCACAAAATTGAAGGAGTCCTGAAGATTAGAATCACAAAGAGAACCTATGAGAAGTAATTAAAGAAACTTCAGTCCGGTTGCAGCAGCAGATCCAGAAATTCACATATGGCAGAAATATACATATCCCCCATGAACAGAAGCAGCGTTGGAGAGGAGTTTGCTCGATATTAGAATACGAGTTGTGTGTGTAACAGAGTTAGAAACATGACACAGGCCCACTGGAGGAACACAGAAAATAATGAGTATATCACTGCTTAATTTTTCTTTGATCTGATTGTGACTGTGCCCTGGTTCTTTTTCTGCTAATGTAAAGATATTTTTATTTTTATTATAGTTTACATTGGAGAAACTAAATTTTTAAAGAGATTTTAGCTTTTATTTAAAAAATGAGCTTTAAAAAGATGATTTTCAAAGTTTGAATTTGTAGAAACAGACCTTTTAAGTTTGTATGTTTTATATTGTGATATTTGTGTTAATACATCATTTTGAAAATAAACAAGAAAGGAAATGTTGTAGCTTAATAGTAACATTTGTGTGTCAAGCTGACAAGGAGTTAATTATACTTGATAGTATATGTCAATTTGAAACAAACTACAATTATTTGACTGAAGAAGGCATCCCAAATGATTAAGAAATTAGTAAATTGTCTTCAAAATATTAGGTTGCAGGCAACCTGGAAGTCATCCTCTTAATTAGTAATTAATATGGAGGTCCAGTCCATTATGGTGATGTTACCCCTGGGTTGGTTGTCCTTTTTTTTTGTTTTTTTTTTTTTTAAAAGAGGTTGAGCAATCTATGATGAGCAAGAAATCAGCCTTCCTCCATGGCTCCTGCATCAACTCCTACCTCCAGGTTCTTCCCCACTTTCACTAATGCCTCGACTTCATTTGATTATTAACTGTGACATGGAAATGCAATCCAAATAAATCCTTTCTTCCCCAAGTTGCTTTGGTCATGTGTTTTGTTGCAGAAATGGAAACTAAGACTGTTAATGTTGACCAAAACCTATCAGAATGATAAATGAATTACTGCAATAAAAACTAAAATTCTGGCATGCACTTTGTGTTATGTCATTTTTCTTCATGTTCTGAGATTACTTTTTCTAAATTTATTATGTTTGCTAATATAAAAGTCTACATGTAATCTAATAAAAATATTATTTTAATAATAATAAAGATGTGTAATTATTAATACATATTAACACATTTGCTATATTTTCTTCTGCACTTAATGATTAGTTGTTATCCAAGCCATAATTTACTGCATAATTCTTGATTTTGCATTTATTACAACAAGAATGCAATTTTTACATGCTTAAAAATGATTTTTTTCTAAATTGTTTTCTAAGTGCCTCTTTTTGACCCAATGTCTCTGTATACTTTCACAATTTTGTTTTAATAAAAACTGTAATTTTAATGTAAAAGAACAGGAGAAATAACCCTCATCATTAAAAAAACCAAACTCAAGATGCATGCTGATTTTTATAAAAGTGTGGAATTACTCCTCCCCAAAAGACTATAAACAAGATAAAACTGAAAAAAAAATTCTCAGAAGAAATAATTTGAAAAATTTCAGCTGGATAATTAAAAAATAGATTCAAACTAAGCTGCTGAGACAAGGAAAGGCAATAACAGAGATGAGACAGTGAAAAAATACTGAGGGACCAGAGAAATTGTTCAGAGGAAGCACTGAAAACTAATGAGGGTCCTGAATGTTTGGAGACTTGTAAACAGGATATGTAATGTGAATTTAACTCCTTGAATTAATGTGCTCTAAGCACTGTGGAGATCTGTGTGCTGAAGGAATATTTTACAACATCTTGTTGCTATATTTAAATTTTTTATTTTACAAAAAGAACCAGTGGATTCAGGGCTATGCAGTGGCAGCAGAATATGTAATTTCTTAAACATTTTGAGATAAGTGGATATAAGTGTAAGTGATATCTCAAGTACAGATTTAATGTTATAAAAATTTCTTTTATTTTTTAAAGAAAATAAATTATTATTCCATACTATATACATTAATGACATTCATTACTGTAAAATCATGAGCTAAGTACATGCTGAGTTAAGTAGGAAAGTACTTTGAAAGCCTCAAACATCTTTATTCTCATAGTTAAAGCAAATGTTTCTGAGGAGTAGATAGCCCACAAATTATAATAATAAGGAGCATCCACTGAGAGGATAATGTGACTTTTAAAGCCATTTATGTATTTTATTGCACTTATTGTTATCCATCAGTTTAACTATGCTTGCATCTCTATGACAAAACCAACTTGGACATGGTAAAATATAACTTTTATTTATTTATTTATTGAAAATAGACTTTTATCATACAGTGTAATCTGACTATGATTTCTTCTTCCACATTTTTTCGCAAATACCTCCCATCTCCACACCGAACAAAACACAAATCCTTTCTTTTTTCCTAATGAGTTAGAAAGAAAGCACACAAGTAATAGTACTACTGATGATAGTAGTGATAGTACTACTACTAATAAAATAAAACTACTAATAATGATTTAAAATAAGGGCAAGCAAAGCAAACAAAATGGAAAAATCAAGACAGGTGAAAAAAATACCAAGAAAATCACAAGCAACACATGCAGACACAGAGACACATTTCACACATATCTTGCTCTTGCTGTATTCACTTCATAATTTCTGAGTGAGTAATATTAATCTCTATCAATCAGAAATATTAGCCTATAGCTTTATTTTCTGTTTTTTTACCTTGTTTTGCATAATATTGGCTTCTTGAATGGAGCTTGAAGGTACATATTGTGTTCCTTTTTTAAAAAAATAATTTAGAAATAATTGGTTGCAGATATTCTGTGAAAATCCAGTAGAATTCTGTTATAAGTAAATATTTGTTTGTAGTAGATTAACACCAGTGGTTATGCTAACATAGAGAAGAGAAAAATTGCAGGAACACAACCACACAACTACACACACACACACACACACATACACACAGAAACATGCATGTATATAAACATGAATATATATGACTGTGTGCATAAATGTATATCTACATATAATATATGCACATATACATGTATACCTCTGTATCAACCATTTAAAAAACTGAATTTTAGAGAAAGTGAGGGCTGGACTGAAAGGTAAAGGGGAAAATGGTTATTATAATATACAAAATACTGAAATTGTTCAAATTGACTGAAATAAATTTCTAGCAGGAAAACAAAACTGTTTAGGCTCTGAGCCCTGTTATCCTAGTAAGATGTCACATTAAACTCATGATAGATAGAGGACACAGTGCCTGGCTTGTGAGGATGTCATTTAAACTTGGATGCTTACATGCTATTGGCATAAGATAAATACAGCTAATGTATTCAGAACATAATGGCAGTAGGTACTAATTTATGAGGGCTATATGTTTTCATTGTTCAACCGGGGATAGAATTTTGTTGTATTTTATATGAATGTATGAATATATATAATATATATAGTTAATATATACATATGATTTATTCTTCAAACACATTTCTACCTCATATCTTTCTATATAATGACAAGACACATTTTTCTAGTTAAGGAAATTATTTTGGATTAGTTTTTGTACTTCTGTGTCCTCACTGTGATATACATTTAGTATCCTAAGTCTTCAAGATGAAGCATTGCCCACTAAATCATGGGACTTCTCTTAAAAACTCCTTTTAAAATTTTATATATTATACTTTTATTTAGCTTAATTTTATGTTATTTTATTTAGCTTAATTAATTAATGTGTTAATTTAGATTAACACTTCCACTACATCTTTTCAATTCCACTTCATAATGGGCAGTCACTACCACAGGAATGGAATAAGGAACCCTCTGGTTATTTTTTTAGCAAACTGTAAAACTTTGGACCAAATTTGACCACATGTCTAATTATAAATAAAGTTTCATTAGTTCAAATAGATGTTTTTATTAGAATTCTCATAGAATCGATGTATCAAAGGTATATATTAAGATTGAATAGTTGCTTTCACGATATCTAGGGTAAGCATCTGGTTTAATAATTGTTTTATAGAAGTATTTTGACCTTATATCATTGAAGAAACAGAAGTCATTCTTTTATCTATAAAGTTATGTTTCTGAAAAAGCTCTATAGCCTTTGCCTAACTTTGGTTACTCAATGTTCTGGGACATCTAATATGTCCTTACTGAGTATTGCAAACAATATACACAGTATTGACTAAAGCTGCAGAGGTGTCATGTTTTTCTTTATGAAACATATAGATGAGATTGGGGTTTTGATATGAGGAACTTGTTTTACATTCTCCCCCCCAAATAAAACCTGTTGTACAACAATCAATAAATGTGCTTCTGCACAGCTATTTAAGGTTCAGTTCATTAAGGCTGAACCTCCCTACTACTACAGAGCCTGAATTATATTTTGGAATCACTCTCTCTTTTGGATTGCCCCTCGTATCTCAGAACACTAAGACATTCATCAAATTATAACTAATACAGATTTGAAACACTCATTATCTAGAACTTTCTAAGTAAATGTGTATTCAAAGGTTACAGAAAGACAAATTTCTATTATAAATAGATGAAAGAAATATTGAAGGCAATAAAGTGGTGTTGAATGAACAGACTCTATGTTAAAATGTTTATGAAAAATACATTTTCAAGATGTTAAGAAAAAAAATTAAACCAGAAAAAATTATGGCCTTTGTATATCATGGAAGAAAACTGTCTGATAGTTTTCAAGTTAATTTTATATTTACAGTAAAAAGTAGAATTTAATCTCTAAACTCTGTAGTTTACTTGATGTGACAGTAGTCTATAACACAGTTTGGAAAAAAATTGCTGTGTAAAACATAATTTTCCTTTAATTATTATCCCTTCTAAAGTGATTCATTAAGAATTTTGTTTAGGAAAAGATAATTGTGTAGTAATACTTTTGGTCAGCCTAAAAATAACAAGATAGACTTATTATTTATGAAAGTTTATGCTTTCACATAAAATTGATCACTGTTAGTTTGTATAAGTCAAATGTCCTTTTTGTATGAATCTGCCTTCTTCCAATAGGCTCTCCTCTTTCTGTATCTTATGTCTGGACTCCAGTATCTCCTTGTCTCTCCAAGATATAATTTTCACACACCTATATTCCTCCTTCTCTCTCTCTCTCTCTCTCTCTCTCTCTCTCTCCTCTCTCTCTCTCTCTCTCTCTCTCTCAGAAAATCCTGCCTATTGCCTTTTTCCTAGCTATTGACCATTAAGCTCTTTAGTATAGTAATCACAACAATACATTTTCATACAATGACTATCCCACACTGAATAATGAAGTGATGGTTGAAGAATTGTATCAAACAGAAAATTTTTCAATGCAATGGGTTAAAATTAAAATCTTCTTTAATGTGTAAGATGTGATTATGTGTTTTGTTATACAGAATAGTGAATATTTCTACATTAAGACAAAAAAAAAAACAAATCCTATAAAAACTAGGAGCATAACTACCACATATAAAGGCAAGTGTCAGCCCAGAAACAGATGAGAATCCTGCCACAGTGAGGTTATGGAACAAAGAAAAAAATGTCTCATCTGTGGACTGTACCTGGGTGTGAATGGCATGAGGAAACAATTCTATTACAGGTCAATATCAGAATTTGCTCAATAAGAAAACAATGCATAACTAGTCTCTTTTCCATCTGTATTCAGCTGTCTTACTAGCTTAGATGGGAAAATAGTGACATTTGTATAAAGAGATATGCAACTCTATAAGACACAAACAAATCTATTCAACTAGGCATTAAATCAGCTTTGGAATCAATATGGACAGGTAAATATATTTTCAATATCTTCCTAATGGATATTTTTATGTGATAAAATTAGGTAATATACTGGGAATTGCCAGTATCCAGCAAAATTTTATTTACAATTGTAAATTTTATTTACAAGAAGGTTTTGGTTCCCAGACTTTCATCCAAAGACTAGGTGGAATAGGAAAGACTATTATTTCTTTGTCTGTTGTCAAAAAACTCAAAGACAACACAATAACACACAGTATTCAGACTCTCCTTATAATTTCCATCTTAATTTCTCACTATTTTTTATTATTCTATATCTTTTAAAATACTTTATCTTTTACTTTCTCAAGCCTGTGTACATTTTTAAACATACTTTAAAATGTTTACATTATTTTTATCTAAATTTATCTTCACTGTATATCTCTCCTTTTTATTTTCTACAAGGGCCTTTAATATGCTAAGTGTATGGCTAGTATTAGAGCCATGTTCTTAGGACTAAAGTCTCGGCAGTGGTAGTTGTCTACACCCAGCTTCTTGGTTGGTGTGAACTTAGTTTCATGGCAGAGGTTCTGAGAGAAGCCACCTTTATCACTCCAAATTTAAGGAATTTTATGTTCATATTTCCAGCAAGTAGAGCTCTGCTGCCTGATGATCATAAACTTCATTTAAGTGTTTGGCAGCATGGCTTCTTAAATGAGCCTTGTGGCTTTTAGCACGAATGCTGAGTCAGGAAGCCCCTTACATCATGCTTCCATTCCCTGCAAGTAAACAAAGGCCACCCAAGAAAATGCTGCTACAAAAGATTGTGGTTGACGCTATTCTTTTGTGTCTAGAGTCTCTTTTTCAGCTTTCCCAGGCTTTATGTGAGTGGGAGTACTGCATATCAAAGCACCATTTGTAGTCAGATGTTTTTCTGTCCTGCCCAGCTAGCTCAGTTGGTAAAAAACCATGATATTCTTAATCCCAGGATTGTGACTTCATGTTCCATGATTGGCACCAAATACTCAGCAGCTGTATCCCAAATAATTAACTTAAAGGCTTAATTTTATAGTAATTGCTGGGCATTAGGCTTATTACTACCTAGCTCTTACATTTAAAGTATCCATAATTATTCTCCATGTTTAACTGTATGGCTTGCTAGCTTTGTTCAGTGCAGCATTCTCATCTTGCTTCCTCTCCATCTAGCTGGCATCTGCTCTCCTTTTGTCCTCTTCCTAGAATTCTCCTAGCCTGATTGTCCCTACTTTATTTCCTGTATAGCTACTGGCCAATCATTGTTTTATTAAACCAATATGATTGACAAATATTTTTACTATACAAGAGTACTATCACACAATATGTCATATATATGACTGATCATTATAAAAATTATTAATGAATTAGGTAACTTGTATCTGTTTATAGTCTTGTATAAACAAACCTACTCAATTCAGTTCATGTATGCATATTAGATACATACATTATATGTATTATATATTTAACATATATTACATATGATGTGATTTTAAAATTATCATCAGATGGCAAAAATAATGCTAGAAAAAATATAAATGTTTATGTGTATGATAAGAACATGATGAGTATGAAATTTACTATCAAGTAAAACAAAATAAATCATGTCTGAAAACTTTGGAGAGAAAATGATTTTTAAATCTAATAAACCAAGCATTAACAGAGTTTTTTTCTCTCCCTTATTAGAGCACAAGGCACAGTGCAATTTATTACACTGCTTCCCTGTCATAGTTGCATCATATTGAGGGTATAACAAATAACATGGTTGTGTGTATAACAAATGTCATGACATCCATGTTTCTTTGTAAATTCACTCATAGAGAAGTGTTAAAATTAATGCTTCTGTTCAAGATTAAATTAGCATTTCTTTACATAGAAATTCATATGAAATCAACAATTTTGAGAAAGATAAATACATAATAAAATAAAAATTAAATAGAGATATGAGCCTACAAATATATTTTATGTTAAACATAGGTTAAATTAAGCTATTTCATGTGCATGGGTTTTGTGTTGTTTTGTTTTACCTTTGAGCTTCTGTTTGTTATTTTAATTATTTTTTGTCAAATGATATGACTAGGAAACACAATCAGTGAAAATATTAGCATCTGTTCTCTATGTTCCTCCAAGGATTTAGTCTACTCATTAGTATATCATTTATAACACTAGTAAACAGATCTGAACCGGATACAAGTCAATTTTCAAAGTTTACCTGTGTGCCAAATTGTTCCAGGCTGTTGATGTGAGCAACAGACTGTGTGCTGTAGTAGGAGGTTTCTGGCCTGGACTTTCAGTGCTAGCCCCAAGGTTTAGACCCACAGACCAGCAGAGACACACAGAGGCTTACAATAGTTTTAGGCTGATTGCCTAAGGCTCAGGCATATCACTTGCTAGCTCTCTACCCTTCATCTAACCCATGACACTTATCCTGTTCAGCCATGCAGCTCGGTGCCTTTTCTTGGAGCAGCATAGTTGTCCTCTGCTTCTTCTGGTTTCTCTCTGGCATTCTGCTCTGTTCTGCCTGTTCCCAGAATTTTTCTTAGTTTGGTAGCCCTGCCCACCCCACACTTCCTGTCTGCCTTTGGCCAATCAGCGCTTTTTATTAAACTCATAGGCGGAACAATTATTTACAATGTAACATCATAAATCCACTACAGTGTGCCTCTGAAAAGACACTGCTGACAGAAATATTTCTATCAAATTCTTAAACACATAAAGAAAAAAGATGACCTTTATACAGGGAGAATGGGATGATTCTTGACACAAATTTGTATGCTAGTCTATGTTGTCCACTTAAAAGAGACCTCTCCCTTTGAGGAGCAGATGGGGTCTGGGATGGAGATGGGTGGAGGTAAGGAGAAGGGGAAGGAGAGTAACAGTGGAGAGTTAATAAAAGAAATTTTATTTTAGCTACATAAAGAAATTTTTAAAAATATATACTTAAGGTAGATAACCACTAAGTAAAGGAAGCAACAAATGTTTCTATTAAAAAAAAAAAAAGAAAGGAAATGAAAGGTTCTTATATATTTTACACTCATCAGGAAGGACATTTCCTACTATGGTAATTATCTGTTACAATTGGGAGAAAGCGATACCACAGAGAAAGATTTCAAAGGCCTAACAGGAACATCAGTAGAGAGAGCATGGAATTACTTTAAGAAACTGGATAACATTCTGAGATTATGTCCTTTCAGATATATTTCATCAATAGATATTGCAGAAACTTAAAATTTTATAAGAAATATTTTATTAAATAAGTAATTTTACTCATATGTACCTAGTCAGTATTATAAAAATCTTTGCTACTATGTATTCAGTGAAGGTCAGTCAGCCTGGCTTTGGCAATTCAATGGGCTTGAACATTGTCATTTTATTTGAAAGAAATTTTTCAAAGAACATGTTTGAATGTGATAGTATTTTACATTAAGTTTTAAAGGTATTTTGAGGCTATAGTACTTTTCATATGCTAAAATCTCCACTCAAATTATGTTAATTATTAAAATATTTGAACTGGCCTAAAATGCCAGATAATTAATATTCCATGATTAAGTTACAATAGTTATTAAATAAGTCATATACAGTATTTGAATGAATGGCATCTAGGCAATAGAAGATATTTTATTTTTTCTGCATTCTGAACACAACTCTGCCCCTTACATGTTCTGTATTCTACAACTGGTTATTGAGAAGTCTCATCTTATTATTCTAATGAGTAAAAATATCATTCTGAACATATTCCTAGTTTCATTTTTTTACAATTCAGTAAATAGCTCATCCTCTTAAAATGATGGAATAATATAATTAGAATATACAAAGATAATTTTATACATCAAGCTAATACATACACAAACATGTTTTAAGTTTTTAAAATATCATAATAGGCATGATTTGTGATTTACTCAAAATAAAACTATGAAACATAGTTAATTTATTATGTGATTAACATATTTGCTATATTTCTGAGGACCCTCATATTGATGTCTTATCTTCAATTACAGTTGTTTTATTTTTCTTTCAACTTCATTCCCCGTTTAAGACTATCTTGCTGTATATCTCACAAAATAACAATTATTTTCTCTTCTATTATTGGAATTCTATATTGATTAAACAATAACTTTACAACACCACCCAACTGTTGTCAACTACCACTCATTTTACATGGAACCATATGTTATTTGTCTTTTTTTGTGCTAGGTTTATTTGACCTATGCTGATTTTTGTCTTCAAGACTAATGTCTACTGTTGACTGTTGCAGATATTTTTAAGGGTGATTCACACAATATGTATATAAACTTGAAGAATTAAGAGTTGGATTGATATATATTTTAGCCATTATGGTCCTAGCTGCTATAAATACTGGTATAGAAAGTCATGTCTACTATCAATATTGAAAGTATCTGTGTTGTATGGCTTCTCAGTTAGGTGTGTTGAGAAGCTGCTGTTGATATCAATATCAAATGACACCACTTAACATTCCATCAACAGCAAAAATTTTTACAGCCTTTTAACATCTTAGACAACATGTTTCATTTTCTATTATAATATGTCCCATAAAATTTAAAAATTTTGTTTTCTGTAAGCTCTCTATATATAGGTTGATTGCTTATAAAAGCATTTTTTTCATTTTATTAATAATAATACTTTTAGTTGAAAAATTATGTTGTGTGGGTTTTACGGTAGCTGAGGAATAGAGCCCTGGCTTAGCATGTGTCAAAACTCAGCACTAGGGAAAACTGATAACAAGAAGTTATCATCAAAAAACTTATCATCATATAAAGGTATTCTGAATGTTATCTATCATTAATGGTTTTGAGACATAATTTGCGTACCAAATTTGGTTCCTTCTAGATGTTAACCTTGGTGTACTTGGGAAAATATTTGTGTTGTTTGTTACTTACAATGTTCTATGTTTGAGTAGCAAAACTAGTTTATTAAGTCCCATTTCTTGGGGTGAATCTATTATTAAAAATAAGATACTGAAGTTTCCAAGTATTGTTACCCACTGTCACCCAATTTAATTTTGTCAGTTTCTTTTGTAATGGCCATTACAGATGTAGAAATATTTTTGGGTTTTTGCACATTTTGTTCTTTTGAAACACTTATAAATGCATCATCAACTTTATCTTTAAACTAAAAATATTTGAATATTATTCTTGTTAAAAAAAGAATCACTAGTAGATATTTGTAATATTTTCTACATCATGTGTATATGTGTGTTTGCACGCAGATATGTGCACTTGAGGACAGGTGCCTGGAGAGGCCAGATACAACTTGGAGCTGGACTTACAGACAAATGGAAGTCTCCTGATTTGGGCACTAGTGTTTAAACTAGTGATTTTCAAGGAAATTGGGAGTTCTTAATAATTTAATTATTCAAATATTGCTTCCATTTGTTATTAGTGATATTTTATAAAAACTATACCAACTAAAAAATGTCTCTTTACTGAGATATGCATTCTAAATCCTCTTTTAAAATATGCTCCTTTATGTGTATCAAGGTGCTCCTAGAGGACAAAAGAAATCATCAAATCCCTAAGAAAAGTGGAGTTAGAGACAACTGTGAGCCACCACATGTGTGTTAAGAGTTGGACCAAAGTACTCTGCAAAAGTAGTAAGCACTGTTAACTGCTGAATCATTGTTTTATCCAGCTGTTCTAAATCCACTCATGCCTATTCTTTTTCTATTTTAGAAGAGAAAATGATGAAGTGATGTTTCCCTGTTGAATATTCTACATGTATGTACTTATCAAAGCTGAGATTCCATGCTTTAACATTTTACTTTGCTACAGTTTTGTTAATACTATTGAACAATATCATATATAATACTATAAAATATGTAAATAATGGGTGTAGAATTTTTGTGTGCATATTCATGTATGTTTGTGTGTTCATATGTGTGTGCATGGTTTGTGTGTTGCTGTTATTATTAATGATATCATCACTAGTTCATAATTCCATAGTCCTAGGTGATGTATCATAAGACACATACTTTTATTGCTATAAACTTTTTGATATAAATATAAAGAATGGTGGCTAACAAATGGTAAGATAGTGTTTATCTTTATACAATGTTCATAGTTTATATTTTATACAATCTAGAATCAATGAGTATCAAGAGGTTACACACATAAGTAAAAACATAAATGAAAAATAAACACAGTTTTAACCTTAAGCTGTAGTCTCACAGGCTCAGGAATAAAAATATAAAAAAAAAATCCAAAGAAAAATGGTTGAGATAACCTCACAGTAAATACATAATTTATGTTTTTGGAAAAAGACATGTTCAGTTTTAGTGTTAAGGGGAGGTAAATACAAGAGGACCTCTAGGTTACAATCCAATAGGTTTTTGGATGATAAGTGATAAGAACTGGTATATCTTGTTGGCCTTTGCAAAGCCAACTTAGCACACTTATTTTACATTTTAAAAAGAAGAAATGAAAAAGTTCCATTATCAAGTTAAATATGAAGTCATAAACCATGGCTTATAATACTCCTATATATCTTTACTTACAAAATGAAATACCTGTGAGGTATATGTATATGTATAGATTTAAATTCAATTTGAATACACACATTTGTTTATATACATATACATTTACATATACAGGAAAAACCCATAAAATTGCAATGTTATTAACCAATACATTGTCAGTTTTCTGGAAACTTATTCTGAATAGTGTTGAGTGTTTTATATGTAAGCATAAACAAATATTCAACTTATGTACAAGATGTGTTAATCTTCATATATGTGTTAAACCTCACATGTATATTGTGTAATCTATAAATGTGACAAAATACATTCACACTGCATGTTTTTTAATCAAAATTAACTTAAAAACTTAAAGTACACATTAAAGAAAGACACACAAAATATAATCAGAATTTAGTATTTTTCTAATAATATTTTGCAATTTAAAATTTAATAAAATATTTGCAAATTTAGGCCTTAAAATGAAGACATAATAATTATCAGAAACATGATCTAGCTGAAATAGATGAGACTTAAAATTTCTCTTGTCATCAGAAAAGCTGACATCAGCGTGAACAGTTCCATACTGTAATTTGAAAATGACCTTGACTGATTATTTTCATAACGTACTGCCAACTATTCATTGAGATATTTTCCCTGGGGAAGCAATCCTCCAAATTCTGATTACCAATGAATAATGCCTTGGCAGAAAAGTTGCCAATAATGGTATTAAAGTCTGGGGGAAGTTGGGATGTCAGTTAATAGGATTTAGAAAGCATAGCACTCTGACAACTGTCAAATTTGTTTCAGGCCTTGAGGGATCTGGATGTTCATTAACCAAAGGGTCATACATTAGCTCAAGTTCAGACATTCGTTTCAAGGTACTGAATTAGTCAAAGTAGTGGGAAACCAGTTATGCAAGGTATGAAGTTGTTCAAGGTTATGTGAATGTGACTCACCTGTAGCTGTCTTAATCACTTTCTGAGCAACAGGAATATAAATTGACTTAATGCCTTTTATATTGTGAACTTCATTTTAGGTGAGGCCTATATATTACATTCTCTTAAATATTTTAAGCAAGTTCTAACAATTAAGGTCATTGGAATTTGCTTCTCTTGACTTTTCAAGTTGGAAGGAAAAATCAGAAAGTAGTAGATATCTTTCTTCATAGGTCTCAAATCAAGTAAAACATGAAGTTGTTAAGGTCTAAACCTAGTGCCTCCCATTTTATTGTATTACCACCATTGGTCATTTGGAGACAAGATTCCATTATTTCTCCTTTATATATCTAACTTTAGTTCTTTTGCCATAATAATGATTAGTATAGTGAGCTAATAGTCATATGTACTTTATCATTGATTTTATTTAATTGTCTCTACAATGAAATTGTTATAACATTTTTCATTTTATTTAGTTGTGTATATTTTATACCTAGCATATCACCAGATAATTAGTGACTCCATTAAATATACAGTAATTGATGACTTTCATGTTAAATGTAACAGTGTTTGTTGCTCAGATAAATGTTAATATAAACATGCAACAAAAAAGTATAAGTATCAACTGTAACCAGAAAAAAAGACCCCAAAAGGAAAAGAAAATAACAGCAATGGAGGGAGACTAAGGACTAAAGAAAAATCTATAAAATATTGACAATTCTATAGAATCAGATGCCATTGATGGGTATCTTGGTATTTTTTTTATTTTATTTTAGTAAAATAACATAATGGTCAATTGACTGTTGAACCTAATTGTTAAAAATTCTGTCAACTGTCTCCTCTGAGAAGAATCACTGATGAGTTCTCTTTGATACTAGGAAAAATGCTTGTAGTACTAGAGATATAACTGTGCAAGAGATAAAATTGGACAAGTGTACTTTGGAGTTTAGTCTAATTCTGAAAACACAAAGTAGGCCTTTTATTAGTAAATTTAGTTCAACTGAATTATTCTTCAAGACTGAATTAAAACTAACATCTACTTAAAATTAAAGATCTGCACATTTTAATTAAAACTTTTGGACTCTGCTGTCTACATTCTAAATTCAAAGAAACTTAGTTTGAAATTTCATTATCTGAAATAGAGATTATGTTGAGTTTATTCACTATTCCTTATTTGCATAATGTGGCTATTTACAAGACAGCCTTTTTCTAATTTATTTATTTTGTTAAAATATTTTCACTTATAGCATAGTTTCTTGTCAACTTTAAAATACCTTAACTGGGTTCTACACTCTCCCAACCCTAGAATCACTTCAATAATGATAATCATATTATATAATTTACTTTGAAAATACTTAAATATTTTTCTCTAGAATTTATCAATCATTGAGCATTCACAATAATTTTCATGTATATTTTATTCTAACTAACAAAGTTGGATTTCTACTTTATTATATCTCTCTTGCATCAAGCTTACACCCTGCAATTGTTTCAGGATTCAGATCATTTCCCTCAGAACATTGATTTATCATTGCTAGCTATGGCCCTATGTACTTCAGTACCCTCTTCTGTAAAATAATACTAACACTCATAACATTAAAATATGCAATGAACTGGTCTAGTGTTCCTTATCAAATTCATATATTAAATCATTTAACCATGAATTCAATGTGATTGTGTTTGGGGCAGAACTTTTGAGAATTAATTAGTGAGTGGTGTATCTTCAGAAATTTCATTAATTTTTTTTTTCAAATAAAACCAGTGAGTTGGGTTGGTAAATTTTTTTGGCAAGTGTGATGCAATGAGAAGTGAATCATCTGCATGCCAATAAAAAACCTACATAAAAAAGTGACCAGGCTGGCACATTTACTAATTTAAGAACCTTGGCTTCTGTATTCACTCCATTGTGCTTTGTTGTAGAATTCTTATCTAGGATAAATTCCTTAGGGTGTCTGATTAATGAGAAGTATCAGACAAATGTAATTAAAACAAGGTTTTATATGATTATCTAAATTTTAAACTCCTTGCAAATTTCACAAAGGTTATTTTTAATAATATGAATGCATTTACCATTAACCATACTTACTGACATTGCTTATAGAGATGATAATAATCTTATTCATATCTCTACGTATCTCTGTATCAGCTGAGATGCTCCTAGAGGTTTCTATTTGAACAATAATGGAACAATACAGTGAAATCTTGGCTTGTATCTTGTGTCATGGTCTGATTGTGACAAGAATTATTGTTTTTTGAAGCTGCCTTGGTTAAGAAAATAAAAAATTATAAAATTCAAACTTTTGAGAGTTAATGTTTTATCATTAAAATGCTGTTTTTAAAAATTAAACTCAATTTTTGTAATTTAAACTATATTTATGAATGAAAAACTTCCTCTGTCCATCACTTGATGAGTAAGCAAATAAACATGGTTGATAGTAAGCTTTAGTCAGTAACCTGGCACCACCTAGAATCACCTAAGAATATTCTTAAGAAAGGACAGTCAGAATTGGGTTAGCCTATGGCTAAGCCTGTAAGAAATTTTCTAAGTGACTGGTTAAGGAATGACCCAGCAATTTTTGAACAGTACCATGAGTTAGTCAGTAGTTACTAGGCTGTGTAAATATGGGGAAATGTAGCTGAACATTGGAAAGCAAGGAAATCAGTATTTATGCATTTAGTTCTCCCTGACACAGGTTGTTGATATGTGCTTCTATCCCCTGACCCTATGACCTCCTTCAGATGATGGACTATAACCTGAAAGTTTTAAATTAAATACTCTATTTCCTAAGTTGCATTTTGGTAGAGCATCTTATTATAGGACCATATATAAAACTAGGACACATGGAGCATGTGCATAATAGAAAAGTATTTAGCTTTAAAAAGAATAAAAGTCCGAGATCTGTTAAAAAATAAGTGAAAATGAAAAATAATTCATCATGTGAAGCAAAATAAACTGGACACAGATAGAAATAGTATGACTGTTGACCTGTGTAATCTAAAAAAATTGAGATTACAAAGGTTCCCAACAAAGTGGCTATTACTAGTGGCTGAGGTTGCAAGAATGGAGAGAGAGACAAAAAGGGCTTATTTCCAAGGTCAAAGTTAAAATTGAGAACAAGGAAGTCCGACGTGATATTACACACTGATATTACACACTGAGCAAAGATAATGATATATTGCGCAGTTCAAAATGCTATAATAAAGGATTCTAATGAGGCCACTATAGAACATTAAAGATATTTAAGAGAACAAACATATTTAAAGAAATTTAAATATTAAATATTTTAGAAATCTGAAAACCCCAAGGGTATCTAGTAATATATCATATCTCGGCATCTTGTATAGGATTTGAAGTATGATTCAATGAAAAAGAGTTAAGTCAAAGGAGAACTAAAGTGAAGAAAGAGAAGGAAGTGATGTTCTCAAATGGTAATTTCAGTTTTATGCACATTTTATACTTTTAATTAAGACACACAAGCCTTTTTATTTCTTACTTTCATTTACGTGCTTTCCCATCTTGAAAACATGTTTTTGTTTGTTGTTCCCATCTGCCTGTCCTTCTGTCTTGCTTTTTCTGACCATGAAGATCTAAATTAAGCAGTTTAGTTCACTTCAAAGCACTTATAACACAGTATTTACATATGTTCCCTAGCAGTCTGTTTTGAAGTCAGTCTTTTTCTGTGTAGCTGATGCCATTCTGATTAAGTACAGATTCAATAAATTCACTTGAATGAATAGAATTTCATGCTTCTTGGTGTTATAATTAACCAACAAAGAAAAATCTCTCTCTCTCTCTCTCTCTCTCTCTCTCTCTCTCTCTCTCTCTCTCTCTCTCTCTGAAATAGATCCTTTTCTCAACCAAAACACCCCTTCTCCTCTCCTCCTAACAAATACATCTGCCCTCATCCACAGATATCCAATCCTTCTCTGTTTTCTCTTCAGAAAGGAGCAGATCTCCAAGATCCGACAGCCATACAAGACAAAACAGGTTACAATAAGACAATGTGAGAACCCTAATATGGAGGCTAATCCAAAGCAACCAAATAGGTGGAAAAGGGTCTCAAGAGCAAGCACCCTTGACCACATAGTGGCTGTTAGAAAAAATGTTAACAGGTTGTTCTTAACATTCAACTAAATTCTTAAAGAGAGCCAGCAAATCCCCTGACTATATAGAGCCAGGATTTGGGATTACAAACCTCCTATTTCCTTCCTTATCTTTGAACGAGTATATCATAATTGTTTCTATTAGCATCTGAAAATGCCAGAGCTCCAAGTGGGATAGGTTGAGAGGAGAGAACTGAGTGGAAGGGAACCTACCTTAATCAATCAGTAGAAATGGGGCTCAGGTAAAACCTTATCCTTTGGCAAATGATTATCAATCATTCCTGTAAAACCAGTAACCATCTCTTGAAAGGACATAGAATCAGTAGATAAGATTTGAATATATTGATTTCTAAGAAGCAGGAAAACTAAGTAAATCTGGTTCCCTTCCTCGTGTCCTTTAGGGGCCAGACCACTAAAACACTTCTGAAATCTCTTGGTCCTCCTCAGGTCTATGGCCATTAGGAATAATTCCAGCTTTAGCTGTTGTACATGGCAGTAAGTAGTAGAGTAAATGCTTTCTTTAAATTATTCTTAGCTCCCAAATTAAGCTCCTCCTTTCGTGAGAGGCTAATTGGCCCTCTGGGAGTGAGAACAAATTTCTCATTTTCTTCTCTGGAATGGGTAAAAAGGGCTTGAGCTAATTTAAAAGTTTACAAATTTGTTACAATTTTACTAATAAATATTAATTTTTATATCTAACTTAAAGAAAAGAGGTTGAATATCTTTGTCAATTGTGAACCCTAGGATGAAACAATGAGGGTATTAGCTGATTGTTTTTCCCTGGGCCACTGTTACATTTAAGGAAGCCAAATCATGAAGCATTGATTTAATACTTTGCTATAAATTGGTCGAGTCAGAATATGCCAGCAACAAGTCATCAATGTAATATACTAAGATAATGTTCTTAGGAATATTAACCAGGGCCTGTGCAACATAAAGTTGATACATAGAGGGGTTATTTTTTTCATCCCCTGTGAGAGAACTCTCATAGATATCTCTTAGCTGGCTTATGCATATTAGGCTCTCATAATGTAAAGGCAAAATGTCTTCTGTTCTGGAGTGCTAAAAGGGTCTTAGAAAAACAGTCTTTATAGAGTATAACCATATAATTGATTTGGGGAATGGCACTGAGGAGACCTGATTGTGGTGATCCCCCTTTCTCTCCCATCTGATCATTTACCACATACAGGTCTTGTAAAAGGTGGTATTACGTGACTATTTAAGAATGACAAAACAAAAGAATTATATCTACTAGTGGAAGGTACAATGTGACTGGCTTGCGTTTATTCAAAAACAAGATCTTTGAGTATAGTTTAAGTTAAAAAGTAGGCTACTGTTTTACCCAGATGTCCTAGTCTGAAAGCAAATTAATAGGGGCAGGTTCAAGCAAGCTGATACAGCCAGACTTCAAGGGACAGTGGCCCTAAGAATTGGGGTTGAGGGTCTTGTACAAGTTTACAATCCATAAGACCAAACTTTACAGGCCTTTCAATGTCATCAGAAAGGCTTGTCTAATATGTCCCCTCCCCATAGTTTTCTGAGTACATTGAACACAATGGGGTAGGTGGCTTTCCTGTTGCTGTCCAGATCTTTCCAGCGTGCATGGTTGGAGGTCATTTTTGAATACTGTTAGTTTTTATCTCCACTAATAGATGGGCAAGACTTAAATTTCCAGTGGAGACAGTAGAAGACCTTAGTTTCAATTAAGATGGTGGTATACACTCCTGTATCTACCAGTCCTTTAATGGGCTTGCCATCAAGGGACATAGACATCATGGGAGATTAAAGAAAGATGGGAAGCATCAAAAAATCCTTTGAGTTTTTGGACTTTCCCTTTATTGGCAGTGCTGAGGAGTCTTTATAGTTTAAAGGAGCTGTGACCTCATAAATTTGCCCAATGGAATTCCTTATTACACTTTGGGGATCTAGTTTTAGCTTAGATCATGGCCAGTCCCACCTCAGATGGTTAGGTTTGCTTCATTCCCCAGCATGCTCTGACATCTGGTGCCATCGGAGTCTCCTCATTTTGTTGTCTTTTAACAAGGAGGGCATTAAGAAAGGCCACTAAGGCAACAACTGGGCCAGTTATTATATCTAGGTTTGAGTTGGTATTACTCACTTATATGTGTCCGCATTGGAGACAGAAGCCACTGCTTTGCATGTGGGAATATTTAGCTCTTCCTGTTGTGGGAATGCCTTTCTGTATGCTGTGAATACCAATCTTTAAATAAAAGAGCTGTTTTGGGCCATGACAGGCACCATAGAAGAAGTAGGAGGAGAAATCAGAATAGGTAGGAAAGGATGGGCAGAGTCAGAGACAGATTGAGCAAGCTGCCCAAGGAATAACATGTAAGGAACACAGGTGAGCCACAGGCCACGTGGCAGACAGATTAATAGAAATGGGTTGATTTAAGATGTAAGAGTGAGCTAGCGAAGTGCCTGAGCCATAGGCCAAATAGCATGAAGTTAATATAAGTATCTGAGTCATTTCTAGAGGCCTGAGCGGCAGGTGGGTGGGTGGATAAGAAGTCTGCAAGGGGTCTTTTGTAGCAGGGTCTGGGCCTCTGGCCGCCCAGGACCAAAATACCTCCACTGCTACAGTTAATGTCCAATGTGGATCGAATATCCACTTAATGCCTGAGAAAGTTTAAAAAGAGTTTTAGCAGAAACTGAAAATCTCCACTGCTACATCTTCCCATGCAAGTTGTTTGATAAGAATTTTTCAAAGTTGTTGGGTTGATGTTCACCTGGCACCCCACTGCCTCACTGACTAGTACCAAGAAATGAGTAAAAAGCTCCCCTGATAGTTAGAAAAGCTTGTGGAAGTGCAGTGGGGTCACATGGTTTACATGCTGCTCTGAGGGCTTTATGAGCCAGCTCAGAGACATGATGGAAATTTGTCTGTTGCCCAGTTCTGGGCTGATAATCGGGAGGGTATATTCCCCATGATCAATAGGCTAATTATATGTTACTGTGACATTACTACACATAATGGTAGAACAATCTATCACCTTGGCTAGATCATCAAAGGCAAATTTCTTGCTCAAGAAAACTGCTGGTTCAAGGACTGCCATGAATTGGTGATACCTGCCTAAGCAAGTTTGTAATTGCATGGGTCATTGAGCAATGAGCTGTTGGAAATATGGAGAATCTAACACTGATTCATTTGGCTGTTTTTCTAATAAGAAAGAAGTTCTCTAGGGTTGTGGAGGCTCAAGGTTTGTTTTTAGCTTTAGGCTCTAGACTTACTGGAAAGGCTATGGTAAGTTTATGTGTCACCTGGAAATGGAAAGGGTTAGAGGGTTGGCAAATTGATAGAGAGGTGTTGCTTGTGGCAGAGGGAAGTAGAGTTGGAAGCAGTACATATATATTTAATGATGACTATGCTTTCCTCCTCTGCATGGGTATTAGCTAGTTGATCCGTTTCCTCATCATAAGGAGCATGGGGAACCTCTGTCATGGAAGGAACATAAGGGAAACAAAGGTTAGTATTGCATTGCTCCTGACAGTATTTATTGTGGGCCTCAATGACCTCCTCAGCAGAGGAGGACTTCAGCCTGGCAATTATAGCCAACAAAATAGGGGTGAAGGACAGTGGTGGGATAGCCCCCAAGACCACTTCCATTTTTCTGGCCAGGAATAGGACTTTCATCCACATGTTTGCCTCCTACATGTTCTGTGGAGCAAGCCATGGACTCTTCAAGAACTTTTTCCAAGTCTACTGATTTTGCTCAGAGCCTCCTGCTCGATAAAAGGAATTTTCGAAGTCTCTAATGTGGGCTACTATACAGTGGATGAGAAAATTACCCATAGTGATAGTATGAGACAAACAACAGACAAGCAAAAGTGTGAATCAGACTCAAACGCATTGTGGTTAAATGTGGACTTGCATGTTTTTTTAAGCCTGTGCCCACATGGTATCTTTTCCAGGGTCAACTGTCAGGAGTCAGAGCATGGTTTTATTTCCTGAGGGCTCACTCCTATAAGGAAATGCTAGGCAAACCAAATCAGATGTTAGGTTCCTCTCTACAATATCCCACAGAAAAACAGTCACCAAAGTAGGGGAAATTGATCCATGCTGAAACTGGAGAAAGGGAGTCAGTAGGAAATGGTATACAGTGATGGCAGAAACAGGGATAAACAAAGACCCCATACCCCCAGTAACAGAAGCGATTAAAAAAGCGGATGTTGACCCAATTGAGCTCAATACCCATGCCAGAGACTCCTAATGGACCCCAGATGTTGCAGAGACCTACTATGATCCCCTGGGGGCCAGGGTGAGTAGCATAGAGTCAGTAATGCAGACACAAAGAGCAAGACGAAAAGCAACAAGCTCAATGTATTCAGGAAGTGAAAAGCCTTATTACTCCTTCCACCCAGCCTGGGGGAAGGTCTGCTCTGCTGCCTTCTGCTAATATTGCATGGGCATCTCTCATTGTTCCAAGTCATCTCATACCAGAGCTCCACCACTGTTTCCACGGTCCTGCTGCAAAACCACGCTGGCTCTCAGGATGTATATGAGGCACATGCTCTAAAGAATAGATTGAAACCAAAAAGCTTTAGAGGCTTTTAGGGCTATATCATCTCATACCAGGCTTATTTATTTACTTATTTATTTATTTATTTATTACTATTGAGACAAAATGAGGCTTTACAACAGAGAGGAAATTATTAAAACTGACCTTGTTTCAGCAACAGAAACTCAGCAAAACTTAGATCATCTATGACAATCAGTGACTGCAGTTAGATTATGAATAACTTTGATTGTTGAAGATTAGTATATATAGATGATAGATTTATTTTTTGCCATTAAATAAAATTGATTATAGTGTTTTCTTTAATGAAGCATTGTGCTAGTTTTGAAATTGTAAATAACCTAGAATATAAGGAATACATTTTATTTTTAATTTTTATGTTTCTCTCTCTCTCCCTCCCCCCTTTCTCTTCTCTCTCTCTCTCTCTCTCTCTCTCTCTCTCTCTCTCTCTCTCTCTCTCTCTCTCTCTCTCTCTCTCTCTCTCTCTCTCTCTCTGTTATGTGCACATGTGTATAGGGAAACACCCCCAGTGCACAAATAGCTTAGGATGACATTGAGTGTCTGATTCTATCACTCCATTTTATTACTTTGAAAAAAGAGCTGCCACGGAACTTGGATCTATGCTGGTGGTAAACCTTGATGACTCTTCCTGTATCCACTCTCCACAAGGCTAGGAGTTGTAAGTACATGACCACAAACCTAGTTTATGAGAATTATGAAGATCTCTACCATGGTCCTTATATCATTCAATTAGATAACTTACCATCTATACTGCCTCTATATTTGATTTATAATTTACTTTCATTATGACTTTCTCATTGTTTTTAACTTTGATGGGAAGTTCCACAGCAATTATGCACCTGCTACATATAAAATTTCCAAATAGTTTAGACTCACAGCGTGCACATCAAAAAAACACAGGCCTGGCTGGTATGATGGCTCAGCAGGTCAGGGTGCTTGTTTGCAAGTTCCATCACTAAAATACCTACGACGGAGAAAATTGTCTCTCTCAAATATTCTAACGTTTACACATGCTCTGTGTTTGGCTTCTGCCAAACACTCATGACATACCACAAAACTGTTTTAAAAGCTGTAGAAAGTCCTAAGTTAGATATAAATTTAGCCATTAAATTTAACAAGTGTATGCATCTTTATCTTCATAGAAATAAGTGTATTAAATCCAAATAGTACTTCATAAGAAAAGTGACTCAAAATTTAATTTTAGTATGATTGCATCTTAAATTGTGTAGCTTTCTTTCCTAGAAAATAATTAAGCACAACTTTATAAACATTGATCTTATGTATTGAAACTATTCTGGCACAAAACTACATTGAGAAGTAGCATTTTTTTACATATTACATATATGGATTATGCTTTTTGGTGACAGTCGGTAAAAGTCATAGATATTAGTAGTTATTCACTGAATTTCTCCTGTGTGATTTTAAAATATAAAATAAAAGCTAATAGGCATTTATCAATACATTCAGTGAGATTTGTGCTCCTGCTTACTGATGAGAAGCAGATGGTAAAGATGTCTAATTTTGTAGTCAAATTAATGTTGAAGGGAAGAAAGAGAGTTGAACAGATGAGTAGAAATAGAAATTCTTCAGATAAAAAGGGAGAAATAGAAATAGAAAAATTCTAGAAGAAAGTAAGAGAGGTAGATACATTAAGGCATTGAAGTACCAAGTTCAAGCACTTTTACATGGAAATAAGACTAATAGTTACATTTCAAATGAGATTAAACTAGACAAAAATAAAAAGTGGGGAGAAAATACTACTGTTAGTAAGTAATTATTTTCTTGTTATGATGTATTGTTAAATTAATAATAAATCTTTATTATCTACTAATCTGATGCTTCTTCCAAAACAAATTTGAATTTTAAAAATGATGTATGCTAAGTAAACTCAAGTCACTTATTGAAAGTCCTTGTTTATATCTGTGTACTGTTTCAAGTAATAGTTCATTTGCAAATGAACATAGAAATGAAGTAACATAAATACACTAAAATCTTTTTGCCTTATGTTTTCCTTGGCTAAGAAAAAAAAAGTCTGGAGAGAGTTCAGAACTTAAGCACTTGCTGCTCTTCCATAAGGACCTATATTTGGTTACAAGTATCCATGATGGGCAATTCAACCTGATATTTCAAATCCAAAGAACTGATGCCTTCTGCTTTCCATGAGACACACGTCCATTGCACACACATGCACAAACACACACACAAAAATGAAATGTTATAAAAGAGAGTGTGTGTGTTAGAACTTCAGTTGTCAGGATTAGTAGCAAATTTTAACATGCTGAACCCCCCCCCCTCTCTTAAAGGTCATCCTCTGATCTTCTTCTGGGCACACCCCACCCCAACACACATAAGTGCTTAAAATTAATAAATAAAATTTATAAAATTTATTTTAAACAAAAGCAGAAATAAAAATCTGAAAACTAAATAACCATAAAATAGAAAGGTACAAACTTTGTATTTTTGATAATATGGTTCCATAGTCATAGTTCATTATATTCCCCTTACTCATCCTAAGAATAATTAAATTAATTAATAAATATATTCAAATTCAGATTGTGGGATAAGAAAAAGATATATTTATTTGCAATTAGAATGGAATGGAGGGTCAGCTTGTAAAGTACTGTTTGCTGGTTAATGATTCTTGAGTATTTGGTGAGACATATCATTAACTATACTATTTTGGATTTTTGTCATGCCAATGAAGTGAATATTTTCTGCACATCCTTAGAGGAAGTTTGTGGTACAAACCTATGTAAAATTATTACCTATATTTTTTTTTGTTTTGTTTTCCCACCAACAAGACTTTTCCTGCAGTGGGTTCATTTCTGATTTACAATTAGACTTGACAATGCACTCTTTGTTGTAGCTGATTAATGATGATGTGTTTATTGTTTTGCTGCCCACCTTGAGCTTGAGGACCATTCATTATCAGGATAAATAATTACAAAGCTTCACTCAGATATGAAATGGAACTTGGTTTGTGCACATAGCTAATAAATAAAGGATGCTGGTGCACATAGTCTTACTGTTTAGGGGAGAATTAATTTCAGGCCTCAGACAGCTTTCACATATCATAATCTCACATTTGGTTCTAAAATTCACCTTCTTTAATCACTATGCATTTAATGATGTTGTTGTATAAGAAACATATTTCTAAAAATGACTTAAGAAAAACAAAATTATATTTGTTCACTTATTTTTCATCTGAAAATTCTGACAAAGCATGTTTAATGCATATTGGGAGTTATACATTAGGGTAAAAATATTTTAGTCTACTTAAAGCTACAAACAGACCATCTCATGACAATTTCTTGTATATTGTGATTTCAACCCAAAGGTACCTGATATTTGATATAAAATGTTATTTAAAAAATGAATCATTTGATATTTATCACAGGCAATATTGTAATGACTTTTAGTTGAACACACACAAGAAAAAAAAAATGGTTTCTCCAAAGTCTTAGTTATAAGAAAACATTTAAAAATATCATGAAAATCGAAAGAAACAGGCTCTGGAGATTAGCTTAGACCTTTACAAGAGAAGTAACAAGAAAGTGGAAATCGCCCTGGGCCCCAACCCTAGACAAAAAAAAGTACAGTAAGTAATAAACGTTAAAAGTGGGAGAAATAATCTTCTCCAAGATAAGGCCACAATTGTTTTCCAATATCAAACAGTCAACCATGAGCACATATATAGAAAACACTAATGAGATTGAATATTATGTATTTTAATAAACATATTCATGTTTAATTTATATATTTAGAACACACACATATTTCACAACACTAAAAATGGATTGAATTTAAGAGAGTTGGAAGAGCTCAGGAAACAGGGAAATGATGTATTTGTATTTTAATTTCAAAAACAAAAAAGGAAATATCAAAAGTTATACTGGATTAGAGAGATGTAGTTTTTGTGTGTTTATCTTGAGATATTATTCAAAACAAACAAAAAGCTGTGCTTTTATCAGTGGTAAAGGATATTATTTAAGACTGTTGGTATATAAGGTAGTAGAAGAAAGCAATTAGAGAAAGGAAAAATTCATAAAGAGAAGTGTAACAAAACATAATTTTTCTTTCAGTATTTGCTAAACCCAAGTACTGCGACTTCGTAAGATGAAAGGCAAGCAAATAGTAAAGGAAGAAAAGATCCTCGAGTATAATTCTTTATGTAAGTCAGTAAGACAGATGTAGGATTAGAGCTGTTGGGTGGAAGATAACTCAAATTGTCTGAAAAATAGGATACTGCCTGGATTGAATTTAAATTACCATTCTCAGTTTCTTTCCAGCAGTGAGGAAAAAAGAACAGCACAGGACTCTGCAGTAGTACTGTGAATATCTTCCATAGAACATTAACCTCCTAGTGTGAGAAGGAGGAAAACCCACTGTTCAGACAAATGTGAACTTATTCAACAAATGATATGCTGTGATAAAACCCTTAGATTTGCTTTTCTTTTGAAATTCATTTATCAAGGGCTTTTTAATCTTTCATCTTTCCATGATATTTAGTCACCTGAAAAAAAAAAAACATGATCCTGTATAAATATGTCTATAAAATAGGAATATAAAACAGATTGATAATAGCTTGAAGAAACTTATGTAGAACAATTATTTATATATGATTTTATCAATTATTAATTACAAAATATTGTTCATATGAATCTAGTGATAATTTTGGGAAGAATAATTAAATCTTTATTGAATATTTGATACTGTGGGATATTGAAAAGTTCTACCAATTTTCAAGGTTGATTGCTATTACAATATAATAATCATCATAAGATATCTGTTTCAATATTTTTAGTAGAAATGTAGAAATGTATTTGACGCAATTCTAGAAATAGTTCTATACTCTTTTATAATCTAAAGACAAAGTATATTTAACAATGTTTTGTGACACTACAGTCAACAGTCTAATTAGTGATGAATTTCCTTAGTTTATTTTGGGAAGTCTTATAAATGTATGCAATCTATTTTGACTATAATCACCCTCACTCTCAACCCTTCAGTTCTCTCTAGAGCAACCCTAATTATATCTTATACCCAATTTCTAGTGCTCATTTATTTATATATTTACTCACTGAATCCAAGTAATATCGCCTACATAGAGATGGACTTTAGGACATCCACTCGGACATAAACAAACTCCCAGTACCTACATTCCCAACAAGTGACTTGAGACTGAAAGATGGCTGATTTTGCACTGGTGCCTATTCAGGAAGACCTGAATGGGTTCTCTCTCTCACTCCCACATGGTGGCTCATAACTAGCTGCAGCTATAGTCTTGGGGAACCTTGAACATTTTTCTAGTTTCTGCATGCATGGCATATATATTGCATATGAGTGGCTTTACACACCAATATTCATAAAATGATACAGTAATAAAAATTGAAACAGAAAGTTGTCTTTTCCTACAATCACAGCCACCAACTGAAAACAGCCTCTGAGCTAGGGCTAGAGCCTCAGTAGCACCTCCACCACCGGTCCTGGAACTTTTAATTATGATCTTATGTAGCTTCCACATCAGTAACTGCTGCTGCTCTGTTTTACATGTGTACAAAAGCCATGTTACTTAGAAAACTGTATCTCAGAGCAGTCCTCCCCATCTTTCATATTTTAAACTCTCTGTGGACTTCCTCTTAGATATCCCTTCACTTTTGGTGGGTAGTGTTTATGTAGATGCCATATCTATAGCTAAGTCCTCACAGCTGCTTGTATTCAGCACTTTGAACAATAATGAATCTACATTGGCCACTAGAACTCTGATTTATGATTGTGTAATTTATAAGTTTTAGTAAACCTTGTGTTGACCTTGTATTAAATATTTTCTTGGAGAACCTTTTTCTAACATCTGGATATAATAGGAAAATAAAATAAAAATAATAGTAATATTTTAGATGAGAATTTGGAGTTATTTCATTTTATAGAAATGATTAGTGGATCAGTTTCTCATGTTTTATGCCAGTAACAAAACACTTGAGTAAGTCAACCATGGCAAGGAAAGTTAGTATGAACTCTAGATTGTACAGATTGCAGTCTACGGTCAGCTGCCTCTTAGGGCTGTGACAAAGCAAAATGGTCTTACACCATGAAAGTACAACAAAACTACACACTTTGTAACAACCAGGAAACAGTTTGTAGGAGGAAGAGGAAGAGGCTGATGGTCTACTTCCATTTCTAAAACAAACACTGTGAACTAATAATGCAACATGAAAAGAAAAGGTTCACTTGGATTTACAAATCCATTTCACAGTACATCATCCAGGGAAGTCAAAGGAGGTGCTGGAAGGAAGGTCTGCTTTTTATTAATTTCTCAATGCACTATTCATTTCACATCCAAAAAGTATAGCAGGAACCATGAAGGATGTTGTGTGCTAGCTGTCTTGTGGTTCATCTTCTACTCAGCTAGCTTTCTGATACAGTAACATACTCATATGGACTATGTACTGCTATATTAGTTGTCAATAAAGATAATTTCCTGCAAACATGTCCGTGGGTCATCTGATTTAGGCAATTACTCAATTGACACACTATATTCAGATGGCTCTATGCTGTGTCAAGTTGGTAGCTGAAAGTGACTTGGACAGCTGGTCACATTGGTTTTCATTAAAAGTCATTTGCATACCTACATACTTTCTCTAATTAGGTAACATTTCCTCAGTTCCCATCATCTTACAATGTCTGTATAGTGGTAAATCATCAATTTATGGTTTATCGTCTACATGATGCAATCGCTTTCCATGCCAGTGAGCTTGAATATTCCACGGGGATCAAGCCTCCAAATAAGACTTGAGGGAACATTTTACATCAACAACAACAAAAAATTCACTCCGTCACTCCTCGTATATGTATCGTAATACAAAGTGTATTTAGTTTATTTGTTGGAATTCTTAAAGTCTCAGCAGCCACCATTTCAACAAAATTTGCACATTAAACAAATATTCAGTGGATTACGTAGGAATCAATGCAACATTTTTTGTTGTGAGTCCTGCACTACCTAAATTCTGTTTATACTGAAGATACAATTGCACAAGATGAGAGCTCTACTCCAGAAAGTAGGGATAAAGACTAATATGGAAGGAGCAAATCCCATTTGGGCAACAGTAAATCTGCATATCTGTGTTTGGAATCTAGGGCAGATGATGAATTAATCTAAATTTCAAAGCATTTGTGCTGCCCACTTCTTAAGACTCTGCTGGCTGAATTCATAAATGGCCTCTCCTTTGGGTGTTTCTCCTCACTGCCTAAGGTTTCCTGGCAGACTTTTACTTTTCCTTCATCTCTATTTTTAATCGTCTTAAACTGAGGTTTCTGTTTTACTCACCATTTCTCTAGTGACTCTGAGCCTGCTACAAGGTACCTAGACACCTTATTCTTTCTTTGAAATCTCCCTGGAATGCTTAAGATCTTGCAACACTTGCAAAATGAGCAGCATGTGGATGTCACCAATGGCTAATGATGGCTAATGCAGTGTCAGTTACACATGGGCTGTGTCTGTAGTGTCGTATGTATTTGCAGAGAAATAGTCTCAAAACTTTTTTAAAGTGTCTCTTTATACCTTTGAGCCTTTTTACCTTTGAGCCTGCAACACTTATATTTACATATCCTGAGGTATCTTCAAAGCACTTTTCTCATTTTCTAGAAACAAAGGAATGTTTTAAAAAATATTCAGTGCCTGAAGACTGGTTTATGTTGTGTCACCGAGACATGATAAGAACAGGAAAAAGAGATGTGAAGAAAGAAAATGGGCAATGAGGAGATGAAGGAATTGGGGTGGAGGGGAAGGAGAAGAGGAGGAACCCTATTTGCCTCCAAGTCAAACTGTTTGAAATGATGAACTGCAAGGGAGGAAGTCTTCCTCAGAGTCAGTACAGGATACGCACAGACACAAAATTCTCAGCACAGAGATTACCCTAGAGGGGCAAGTGGGAGAGGGGAGTGCCTCCAAAGGCAGATAGAAAGCAGTACCTGAAATAGCAAGCATTGCAGAAAGCAAATTTATTTTTTCAGGAGTAGGTTTTTAAGGAAAAAATGAGGAGCCCTGATTGGACAAGTTAGTCAATGAATTTTGATTATGGATCTTGGTATTTTTGTCTCAGGAATGAGTCAGTGGCCAATGATCTGGGAGTTAGCTTTAGGACTATGATCTAAGAGTTTAGCAAGTGGGAGAGGAGTCTAAGAGCAAAACCTTTTGGTACCATCTTTGCCATGCTCGGCCTGCTAGGGCCCTTCATGAACAATGAAAATGCAATCGCTGAAAAGTGACCATTTTCAGTTCTTTGTCTCAGAAGGAGTAATCACCATCTGCAGGCCTGTTAGTAACTGAATGCTGCGTTATCTTAATACTTCATTACAGATTAGCTTCTAAATTCAGCCTCACAAAAAGACTTAATATATGAGCAAACTAAGGAGCATTTATTTTGTTTTGTTTAATAGATGTTAAGACAGATGAATCACTCTTACTTGATGAACAGCAAGGAAGCCCTCACACCCATTTGGAACATCACTGGCACACTGCACATCTGCATTCATAATTCTGGTCAAGTATTCTTACCTATGCAAGAAGAATCCTTTAAGTTTCATCTACAGTATACTAAGATTTATTAACTCGCTTCTCTACACTACGATTTCTTTAGAAATCCAAGTACAAAGATTTCTGAAATGAATGGTCAAATATATTCTCAACACACAGCCTCCACTGGAACAGCAACTTTCTGTATTCCTTTTATTTTGTTTGGCAAAATACTTGAGAAATTCAAATGAGGGAGGAAAGATTTATTGCGCTCAAGTTTGCTAACTTTTCAATCTATCATCCACTGTCTTCATTTATTGTTAGGCTGTAGCAAAGCACAGACATCAAGGTTGATGTTTGCTTGACAACAGCCAGTTAGCAGAAAGAGAGGAATTAAGGAAGTTAAGATTTGTGCCTTCACAGTGTCAAATTCCATCCTGTCAGGCCCCACATTCCAAATTCTTCAACCTCTAGTCAATTCAATTATGAATCAATCAATGGATCAAATCATTGGTAAGGCTATATTTTGCCACTCTCTCATAGGCTCACTTGTGAATTTCATAATGATTATCAAGTGTTAATCCCAAGAGCCTATTGAACATATTTCACATACAAACCACAATGTTGCTTTCTAAATATTCATAGAAGTGAAAAAATCAGAAAAGTTTTCAATATTATATCAACTCATAAAGTTATTAAAATTTATATTATTAAAATACATATTTTTGATATATAAACTTATATTAAGTAAAAGAAATTAGAGATATATACCATAATTTATGATAAATTCCCCATTAAATAATCCTAAATTTGTTTCCAGGGAAAAGAGAGACAAATGAGCCAAATAATATTCTTTTATTAATATTGTTAATTCTTAATATTGTTGAGGATGCTTTAGGACAAAGAAGTGAAAGTGGATTTTTTTGTCTGTTATTATATTGTGAAATGAAGCAGTAAATCCAAAGTAACATTGTTGTACAAAGAAAACTAAAACTTGGAGAGATTAAATACTTATCTGGTAAGAACTCAGTTGAGTACAAATCACTTTTTTCTGGAGACAGAACCATTCAGGTATATTAATTAATAATACCTGTGCCAATTTCTACTGCAGAACTGGGAGTTGCATCTCTTTCTATTTTCCAAACTGGAAAACCATGGGAATTATGAAGCAGTGGCTAGGTAGTATGAGATAATAATTCTTAGTCTGAGAGTATTTTTAATTTTTCTTTATGTGTGTGTGTGAATGTTATGTGCATGTTGTGGCATGTGTGTGTGTGTGTGTGTGTGTGTGTAACTTGCATACCTTTGGGTTTGTGAACATGGCCTCACATACAAGGAGAAACCAGTAAAAATGTTAGAAATGTCTTCTATCATTTTCTGACTTACTGTCTTGAGACAAAATTTCTTTTTAACAAATTAGAAGCTTACTATTTATACTAGTTTCGGTGTCCAGCAAGCTCCTCGGCTTTTCCATTTGCTGCCCACCATACCTGAGAATGTAGCATGTACACACATGTCTGAGTTTCATAAGTGCTAGATTTTTAAATTCAGTTTCTTATACTTGGCACAGCAATTAATTATACCCACAAAGCCACCTTATTAGTCAAGCACTCTTTTTAAAAATATTAAGCCACGATAAAGCAAAGCCTTATCACAAATGTCTAGTTCTTCAGGTCTAAAACTCCAGAAAATTTTAATGTAAATCACATACTACTGAGGAATATAAAGTTTAAGTTATCTACATTTTTATCAACATTGGTTATAAAGCAGAAAAATAATTTCCATGAGATGAAACAGTCATGCATGTTAGACATGCCAGATTGTATTAGTTAATTTTCTGCTACAGTGATGAAGAACCATATCTAAGGCAACATATGGGAAGAGGAGTTTATTTTGACTTATTGTTACAAAGAAATTAAAGTTTTTCCTGGCTTCAAGGCATGGTATAAGGAGGAGAAAGATGAGAGGCTAAAACTTTATCATGAGTCTGAAATAAGAAAGCCACCTGAACTCTCAAATCTTGCCCTCCAGAGTGAAATTCCCTCAGCAAGGCTAAAACAGCTCCTAACAGTGCAGACCAGCTAGAAGCCAAGTGTTCAAATATTTGAGCCTATGGGGCACGTTTCACATTCAAACTCCTATCTATACTACACAAGTATATGACAACATATTTTTACTCATCCAATTAGAACAATATTGAGAAGAAAAGAAGTGGAATAAAAAATCACAAAAGACCTTGTGTTTTATTTGACATTCAGAGAAAATAATAGAGTAAATGTTTGGACCTGGCATGAAGATATAAACATGTGGCCGGCCCTCTGATGCCTGGGAGTATTTCCCATCAGTTCTCATTCACCCAAAGCTGAATCTCCCGTGATCTGAAACTACAATTGATCACAGAGAAGAAAGCAAAGGGTAAGGAAGTTAAATTATCAAAGTCAAGAACTAAGTAGTCCTAGTCTCCAGCCTCTCAACTTAAGAACTACTCCAGAGAAAAACATCTTCAAGAATGTTTCAGAGTTTAGTTCAAAAGCTGCAGCAGAGATAGATGCCTGTATCTATGCTTTTGATGCCAGCACTCTGGGGACTGAGGCAAGGGGATCCTAAGTTTTAGGTTTGCTTAAATTACATGATGAGATGCTATTGGAATCAAGAAAATGAGGAGAACAGAGGGAAAGGGAACTAAGGACATCAATTGTGCAGGAATACATGAGACTCAGGGATAGATCTCTGAGAAAGTCAGAGATATTAGAGAGTAAACACCACAGTCAGATCTTACTCAGCTTTCTTACAGCTTCCTCAACCTGGCTTCTCTTGGCTTCTCCCCTCTGTCTTTCTATTCCACTCTTTTGGTAAATTAAGGCGTGGCCCCACCACTGCCTTCTTGGGAGCCTGAAATTCCTTCTGAAAGCTAAAATGACCTCTAACTCAGTTGGGATCACTCCCAGGATACTCTGTGTGCTGCGAATCACCACTCTCTGATCCTCCTAGACTGACTGTGGTTAGATCTCTAAAACTTCTGGAGCTTTTATTAAATCCCCACATAGACTGTGGGTAGATTCCCTCTGATATCTCCAAAACTTTTGGAGCTATTATTAAATTAACACAAATCGACCCACTAGCATGTGGAATCTAAGAATAGCCAAATATATTATCTTAAAAAGGATTTTCACCTGCATTTATACAACCACGAGACTTATTGCCAAGAATAATTTCCTCAGGTATGAAACTCCTTATGGAGCAAGAAAAGCAGAGAATAATTGCAATAGCTATTCCCACTAAGTATGCAACCAGTCTAAAAGGCAATATGATTTCACATAGAATTTTTTTAAGAACATTTATGGTTTTTAACAATGCAGTATACTCTAAAGGATTGCATGGAGTTCATGGCACAGCATATCCTTGACTGAACTCAAGTAATTTTCTGAGATAAGGTATTATGTAGCCCTGGTTAGCTTTAAACTTACTGTACATCCAAGGCTGACTCTATAGTGCTCAACCTTCTGTTTCTACATCCTGATATTTGAGATTATAAATATATTCTGTCATACATGTTTTAGTATGATAGCAGTGATTACATCCAGGGCTTCCTCATACTATAGTCTATGAGGCAAAAACTCTCTCAACTTGGCTATAGGTTGAGTACCCACTCTACCATCTCTGGAAGCACATAAACACAATTATGATATCTAGAGTCACAAGGTAAGGAAAACACATTTAACAAACCTGGGGCAGGGTCTCAGTTTTGTCTTTACAGGAAAATGGATACAACTGTTTTTAAGACTAATTACTCACCTGCAATAGAAGACAGACTGATGATTAAGGAGTGAACATGACTGACTATGAGACCAACTAATACACATATGCACTACTGGGTAATATTTCAATATTTACTGCTTTGCATCTTGCATCTACACCTCAAAAAAAAAAAAAAGAAGAAGGCATGGTCCTGATTTGACTATTAATAGGGCTGAATTTGGATTGGGAGCAAGTGGCTTTCTCCCTCTCTAAACCCAAGCATATTTATAAAGAAAATGTGAAGTATTCTGTCTCATATCAGAAAAGCCACCTGGTGTGAGACAGAAGACAGAATATTTAGGGACCAATATTATTGTGACTTCATCTTAAACCTTGTTTCTCTCTGTTTCTGTAACTTTCAAACATCCTGTCTGCATACAATCTCCTGAAGTTATAGAAGATATTAATATCTTTTTTGAGTATCAACAATGCTTAAGTTTTCCATTATAAATAACATTTCCTTCTATCAGCTATCTACAAAGAATCTGGAACCGAGATGGGGCCCCCACCACAACAACTCCTACTAGTGAAACAAGAATAAAAGAGAGAGTATGAGAGAGAGAGTAAGAGACAGGTAGACAGAGGCAAAATTAGAAAATCAATAACCTGGTGCGCACCAATCAATGATTGTTTTCAGAAAATAGACTATTCAAAAATGGCTGCAAGATAGCTCTCTATGATAATATCCATATCACACTTCTAATTAGAATTCCAGATGGAGTTAACCACTATTCTGAGAATGGTTATAAATGTATATAGTCAGTCCATTAAGATATAACCATTGTTTTAGCCTTTACAGGATCCCAAAGAGATGCCATCGCCCTTAAGTCAGCAGGAAGCAACCTTATGAAAGACTACACCCCCCTTCCCAATAAGTTTTGTGTTCTGAGGGTTGTGGGTAATTCTTATTCTGTTAGAATAGTTTTAAGTGAAAATTGGGTGGAGGACAGAACTATAATATAGCATCAAAGATCTCTTTTGAAGAAGAGAAGAGGGATAGATAAGATAGATAAAGGTAGATTGTTCTGCCTACCTATACACCATTTTAGCTAAATGTATGGGCTAAGTTAAAGACAATTTGCATTGGCATAGGTATTTGTATATTGATACAAATGTAAAATCATTTTATATGTTTAATTGTGGTAATTTGTACATTTGAACAAAGTTCAATCTGAAATTGCTTTATATAACCAAAGCAACTTGTATTTTGATATAAATCTGAATCTGTAACTATTATGTAAAATTGAATCTGTAATTTCTATGTTTTATATATGCTTCTACCTCTGTTTAAAATATTTGCACATCATTGTCATGTACACTATGCAATTACTACCTTCATTTAACTATACTAGATACAATGTATGGTTGCACTAGCTATGATATATGCACAAGATGTTTTATATACTTCTGTTTAGATGATATATATGTATATACATGTCTAAAATGCTGTGGCCACTTTACATAGTAATATACCCCTGGCTAATGTTTGATAGTTATACTAAAAGTCATTGTTCAGGGATTGTACACCCCTTATATAGGTATTCTAACTTTTAGTACAGGGTTTATTCCTTAAGATGATAAAAACTACTGTCAACATTACTTAAGGTACCATATCCCAGTCATCTCAGATACAGGTTAGAATATCATAGATAGACAGAAATCTTCAACCATTTCATAGACCCAGAGAATATGGCATTTAATATTTGAAATTCAGCCATGAGAGGCACGACGACTCCTGGTGTCACTGCTCCTTTCCCAAGATGGTATGAGCATTGAGGATACTCCATTGGAGTTTGTCCTTTTGGCAGAGAATGGCCGGTTGAGTATGGAACTGTCCTTACCTTGATTATTGACAGTACACACATGGTGTCCAAGCTGGAGGAACAAGTTGATGGATGGAGACTGATGAAACCTGCCTGGACAGGATAAGACAGTCCCTCCAAAATTGCCCTGCTTGTGAGAAGATCTGTCAGATACCATAGGCCTATAGCCAATATGATAGATGCTCCAATGGTGCACAAAACCAGAGGTGATTGTCCAGGTTGCTGTGTTGCTGTCCTTCCCAAATTTTGGAAGCCAGTACTTCCCTATACTTCTGACTTTCAAGTGATATATCTTCCTTCTCAGGTCTTGAAGGCGTTGCAGAATAGGTATTTACGGTTACTAACTCATAATAAATCCTATTGTACATAGTCTTAGTTTAGAACCTTCTTAGTTAGACAAAAGGGGGAGATGTGGCGGGATTAAGGTGTCAGCCGATAAGGTCAGAAGACACTTCCGGGACCCTGGAGGGGGTGGGGCCAAGCCCATTGATAAGTGGATGCTGGGACACGAGGAGCTCTCTTCCTGGTTCCTGGCTGCTAGCTGCTGGACAGACAGAATCGGAATCCATCATCTATCCATCGCGCATCCATCGCTTGTCCATCGCTTGGATATGCCAGTCCTTGTTCAGGTGCAAACTGTTACTAATATTGTAAGTGTTAATTTATATTCTAATAAATATTAATTTTGGACTGGCGCCTTGAAAGTAAAACTCTGACTACAGCATCCATCAGATAGAGCACCTCTAGAAATTTCAACCATCTAAGGTCCATTGTTTAGCAGCATGGAGAAACATCTAATAAGAAAGAAAATAATTGTACAAAACCCAACACAATCCTATAGTAAACTATAAAACTATTGCAGAAATGTGAAATTAAATAAAGGAAATAACCATGAATTCTGGGGCAAATAATAATATACATGAAATAAAAATTCAGTAGAAGACTTGATTATTTATTGAATCATACATAATAAAGAATTAATTTAATTGAAGAAATGTTATTTGTTTATAGGTAGAACACACATAGAACAGAAATTGCATAGCTAATAATATATAATAGCAATCTAAATAATTTTATATCTGAAGTATGTCCTAATGTACTTATATTATAAAATAACTTCATACTATATTTACCAAATAATAACCTCATTGTAAATTTATTAATAATAACATATAAAATATCAGAGTATAGATGCTATATAATCTTTGTGGTTTTATATACTGACTGTGTGTCCAAGTAAGTTTGCTCCATGGATAATGGTACTACTTGTCAAAAATAAGTTTGATATCCATGACCAACCTGGTAGAAGCAGAGAACTGACTTCTGATATTTATTCTCTGATCTCCAAATGTGCATTCTGGCATATATGTGCATATACAAGTACACAAATAAATGAAAATATAGTAAAAGTGAAACAAATACAGGTTGTATATAATGGAAATATCAATTCCATAGGAAAGAATAATGACTATAGATGTATAGTGTCTCAAAACTAAAGCACATGTATATTAACATATATACATATACACATATACATATATACATATTGTAAAATAAATATATTATGCAGAACAAGATTGGGAGACATCAGTGATCCATTTTATAATAATGGGTACAACTATAAAACAAAGTAAAAGAAGAGATAACGTATTTAAATAAATATACAAAACAGTGACCTAGCATCTGTCAATAATACTCTATTTCCCAGAAATATTTATACTCAAATATAAATTTGAACATATATTATTATGAACATATATATTTATATACATTCATATACATAATCAATCAAATACATATGCATATATTTCTTAGACTGAGACACTCATAAGTATTAAACCTAGAAAAAACCAAAAAACTTTAAGAAGCTGATCAGGATTCCTGTTTAAACTTGAAATAAATAGTAGTTATGAAATTCAGGATATTTTTCAGCAGTTCATGAAAAGTAAGCACATTCTTGAACAACAACAATAGCAACAAAGATCACAAGATTAAAAAGAAAATTAAAAAAATCTTAATATATTAAGAAAGTATACAAAACAAAAATAAAATCATAACTTTATATGATCCATGGAATTCATCAAGAATACTTTTTTGGTGCTATAATGTAAGAGAAGAATCTTGCATGTTAGACAAGTACTCTTCTACTGATCTGAAAAACCAGTTTTAAATGCAGATCTAAAAGAGAAAATTTTAGGAGTATTTTTTTACTGCATAAAGAGAAAGGAAAATCTTTCTAATAAGCAACATAATTATTTTACCTGAAAAAAATACAAGGAAGACAATTCAGCATCAGATCTTATAACCCCAAATGAGGAAAGTATAATAATTTTTCAATCTAAAGAGGTCAAATAAAAACAAGAAAGTAATTATATACAACTGAGATTATCCAGAATATAGAAGTGCTATTGTGCATTACTTACTCTAACATCTACCATTGACATAATGTGATACTTTTATCAAGTACTCAATACATTTTGTTCCACTAAATTATAAAGTTGCTATTTATAAATGATTCATACTAAAATATAATTTGTAAGATGTTCATTCACTTATCACTTTTTAGTTATTTATTTTATCTTTTAATATATTGATTAATAAAAGCATATAAAATATCAGAGAATAGATGTTATATAATCTTTGTGGCATTAAATAATGACCGCATGTGCAGGTATGTGTTGGAGGCCGCTGGCTCCTGCTCCTCAAGGTGGCGCTATTATCTGGTGTTGGCCAACCCGCCTGAGTCAGTAGAGGACGCATGCGTGCTCTCGCGAGACTGGTTTCTCAGCCTCTTCCGTAGCGTCATGTGGGATACTGGACTGCAACCTATAGAAAGATGATATGTCTAAAGCAGGGGCCGTTTGGTCGGCATAAAATTGGGTGCTTCCTACCTCGTGCTCTCTCTCTCCACCCAGCCGTGCGCACGGACGCCGGCCCGGCTCCCGGGCGCGGGCTCTAGGCCGCGCGGCGGGCGGCTCGGCCCGGGCCACGCCGGGGCCTAGCTCTCTCTCTCTTGCTTCCTTCTCCCTGCCGGGGCCTGTCGCCGTGGGAACCTGCGCCACGGCCCCCCGGACCCCTCCGCTCCTCTCTGTCTCCCTCTCTCTCTCTCTCTCCCTCCTCTCTCTGCCCTCCCCTCCATTTTCCGTAAACTAAATGCTCTCCCTCAAGACCCATTAAAGCTGTACTGCAGAAGGATCCTATGTGTGTGCCGCGTCTTTTCTTGCTGGCGAGAAGTGGGCGCGGGACATTTGGTGCCGAAACCCGGGAAGTGAACACCATTTGCACAGTCAAGATTCAGAACTGCAGACAGGTTGCTCGGAGAGGTATGTCTGAACTGAACTTTGGTTTGGGACTTTTAAAAAGATTTTTTGAGGCCTTGAGGCTTGTCTTGGCAGTGCTGTTGATTTTAGAAGATAAAGCCTGTAAAGATCTGATAGCTGAAAGGTGAGATGTGATAAGAAAAGTTCGGGACAGCATGTCAGAAACCGAGCGCAGTGTGAGGTTAGGGGCGCGCCGTAATATAAGGAAAAAGGACCCGGTAAATATGGGGGAATTGAAAAACCAGAAACTACTTCATAAGAGAAAAGGACCCCCCCGGCAAAGTAATTATGGGGGAGTTAGGAATACTCAATAAGGAAAAAGGACCCCCCGGTACGATAAAAAAATTTGGGGGAGTTGGGGAACCAGAAACTAAAGCCTGGTCCCCCCACCTCGTACGCGGTACGGGAACTTGAAAATTTAAATTTAAAGTTTGGCTCCTCGAGATATGAGGAAAGACAGGGCCTAGGGTGGTTGAGACAAAGACAAACCACACCCAAGATTCATAGGCAAAGACAGGGCCTGGGTTTTTCTTAGGTGCCACTGAGGCAGCACGACCCATACCTTAGAAAACAGAGGTGCCGGTATGGGTTCCTCAGTGGCCACTGACCTCTGACAAGCTTAAGACAGTGATTGAGCCTGCTACAGAACAGCTTGCTAAAAGATATATTTTTAAGCCCTCCACTTCTCCATAGAATATATTAATTGGCTTAGACCTTTTTTTGAAAATTCCCACTGCAGATTTAAAGCCTTTGTTTGATGTTTCCTGGAAAAATTGATAATCATTATCCTAAACATCCTTTGTTACAGTTTGTGGCTTATCACCCTGTGATATAGCCACGTGTTACTTCCTCAGTGCCTTTAAAAGATGGCTTAATTGTATATACAGATGCTCAAAAAATAAAAGGAGTGCTTATATTATAAATTCACAGACATTTTTTAAGGATTTTGGTCAAAAATCACCCCAGATTGTTGAATGTCTAATTGTGTTAGAAGTTTTACAAAAGTTTGATTGTCCGCTTAATATTGTGTCTGATTCCCATTATGTGGTAAATGCCCTTCAGTTACTTGAAACGGCCGGTGTTATTAATCCTTCTAGTACAGTGTCTGCCCTGTTTTGTACCATACAAGACTGTTTGCTGCAACGCCGTGAGCCCTTCTATATTACCCACATACGGGCACATTTGGGACTCCCGGGCCCTATGAGCAAAGGAAATAATTTGGCTGACCAAGCTACACGCCTGGTCACTGCTGCCTTTGCTGATCCGTTGCAAGCTGCAAAAGATTTTCATACAAAATTTCATGTTACAGCAGAGACTTTACACAAGCGTTTTTCACTTACTAGACAACAAGCTCGCGAAATCGTGACACAGTGTCAAAACTGCTGTCAATTCCTCCCTGCTAAAACTGTTGGGGTTAACCCAAGAGACATTTCACCATTACAAATATGGCAGATGGATGTGACACATGTTCCATCCTTTAGAAAGCTTCAATTTGTACATGTTTCTATTGATACATGTTCAGGTATTATTCATGCCACACCACTTACAAAAAAAAAGACCATACATGTTATTCAACATTGCTTAGAGGCATGGAGCGCCTGGGGCAAACCAGCTTACCTCAAGACTGATAATGGGCCAGCTTACAGCTCCCAAAAATTCGCCCAATTTTGTGCACAAATGCAAGTGACACACCTTACCGGGTTACCATACAACCCTCAAGGACAAGGCATTATTGAACGTGCACATCGGACCTTAAAATCCTATTTGTTAAAACAGAAAGGGAGAATAGAATTGCCCCCAACACCAAGAGTGTCAATTGCCTTGGCGTTGTTTACCATAAATTTTTTAAATATTGATGATAAATATCAAAATGCTGCTGAGCGACATTGCTCAGAACCACAATGGCCAAAAGAGCTAGTAAAATGGAAAGATATTTTAAAAAATAAATGGAAAGGCCCGGATCCTATTTTAATAAGATCCTGGGGAGCTGTTTGTGTTTTTCCACAGGATGAAAAAAAATCCAGTTTGGATCCCAGAGCGCCTCACCAAGAAAATATTGCAAGAGGAAGAGCCCTCGCCTTCTCCAGTTGATGTGTTTAGTGACAGCGGTAGAAGATAATGCCCACCTTCCCTCTGCCAATGCCGGTGATGTATAATACCACTGATAAAAATTTAGGCCTAGCTTTAAAGAAAATAGAAGTTTGGGGTTAAAGAGAGGTTTATGTTTTAGTTAAAAATAGTTCAGATATATTATTAAAAAATTTCTCGGCAGCCTGACAAAAGAAACAGAGCTTGATAAAACCAAAATTGGCTCCCTCTTGCTCAGGCAGGCCAGATAAAAATTCAATTTTACCATGTAACAGTTGCCAATCCAGAAATATAGGTTGGGCCACGCCTAAAATATTTTCATTTTCTCCCAATTTAACCACCAGTTATTTAGATTATTAGCAATGCTTCAAAAATTATAGATAAATTGAGATACAAATTTGATAATTGCCTTTATGCCTTATGCTGAGATGCTCAGCTTTATTTCTTTGCAGCAGCGGCCCACATGCCACGATTTGTGCCCATACCACCGTGGTTCCCCAGTAGCTCGCAGCTATTTAGACAAAAAAGAGATTTTAGAATCTCTGCTGTTATTGTAGAGATCGTTGTCACAGCTGCCATGGGGGCCTCAGTGACTGCCTCAGCTGGTGCACTTTCAAAAATAGTGCAGACTACACAGGCGGTTAACAAATTGTCCACCCCAGTAAATGGCACAGTTGAGGTATGAGCAAAAACTTGCTGGCTTATGCATAACCTCTATTCAATATAAAAACTTTACAAAGACAACTAATCTTTCGAAAAGCCTTTCTCAATTTTCTTACAGAATTGGTCGTCTAAGTTTGAATAGACCCTTCGTGACCTGCAGGTGGTGATCGTCCAGGTCAATTCCACTCGGCTAGACCTGTCGCTGACCAGAGAGCTTACTCCATAAATTCCCTCAGCCTTCCCCTACTCCAAAAAGTGGGTGGGGGTGGATATGTTTGACCTAGCCTTTTGCAGAAGACTAGTCATTCTTCTCTAGACGGTTTGCAGGTTCAGAATCCAAAGTCAGAGAAACAAAACAGTTTCGGCTCAAGCCTTAATGGCTCTAGACTCAAAAACCTCGATAGAGGTATGACTAACTATGCTAAAGCAATAGAGATATTGTGGCTTAGACAGCTCCTACACACCTAGGACACTAGGTGGAGCGTTCGGCCCGTTTCCTGAGGGGTATGTTGAGCCAAGGGCATCGCACAGGACATAGCCATGTCCTGGGAGACATATTGTCCTGCATAAGGGTGTCTGTCTTAATTCCCTTCCCAACAAAAGGCAGAGGACAGGCTGGGGGCATCTCGATCTGTTGAGAGATTAGAGATGACGCCCACGCAAGTCCACAATGTTTTCTGGGAGACAACCACTGTCTCCACCCTCTTACAGGATTCTCTCTTTGCTTAGAATATAAGAAGGGTGAGATGTTGGAGGCCGCTGGCTCCAGCTCCTCAAGGTGGCGCTATTATCTGGTGCTGGCCAACCCGCCTGAGTCAGTAGAGGACGCATGCGTGCTCTCGCGAGACTGGTTTCTCAGCCTCTTCCGTAGCGTCATGTGGGATACTGGACTGCAACCTATAGAAAGATGATACGTCTAAAGCAGGGACCGTTTGGTCGGCATAAAATCGGGTGCTTCCTACCTCGTGCTCTCTCTCTCCGCCCCGCCGTGCGCACGGACGCCGGCCCGGCTCCCGGGCGCGGGCTCTAGGCCGCGCGGCGGGCGGCTCGGCCCAGGCCACGCCGGGGCCTAGCTCTCTCTCTCTTGCTTCCTTCTCCCCGCCGGGGCCTGTCGCCGCGGGAACCTGCGCCGCGGCCCCCGGACCCCTCCGCTCCTCTCTGTCTCCCTCTCTCTCTCTCTCTCCCTCCTCTCTCTGCCCTCCCCTCCATTTTCCGTAAGCTAAATGCTCTCCCTCAAGACCCATTAAAGCTGTACTGCAGAAGGATCCTATGTGTGTGCCGCGTCTTTTCTTGCTGGCGAGAAGTGGGCGCGCGACAGGTATGATTGCTCTATGGATATAAAGGTATAGCTGTCATAATAGTGAAATGACAAGCATGTAGGTATTCTAAAATATTCTAAGATAACTCCATCTTCAGTATTGGAAGCAATCTTCTGCCTGATCACATTACCTGCCTAATTTGATTCATTCTTTTCTGTAGGTTTTATAGAAATTTTAAAAATCTAGTAACAGTTCAAAATTTTTAATTTATGTATAATTTTTGCTGTTCTTAAATTTCTACAGTGGCCTTATGCTTAGAAATTCACAAATATGTTAGAAAGTTTTATCATATTTTTATAGAGAAGAATTACCCACATCAGTTATATATGACTTTCTGTACTATGTGTCAAATTAAACTAAAAATTTTATTTAATAAAAGATTATATTTCACTGAAATAAAATATCTTCAATTTTGTTTATATGAATATGAAAAGTTATCTTCAACAAATCACATTAAAATGACAACATCTTGTACACTTTAATGTGTTTATAGCTTTACCTGATTAAATTTAAAGCACAAAACTGCACCTTATAGCAATTTTTCTGATGTGAATTCTAATTACTATTTGAAAGTAGAAAATATATTTTCTCATATATTTGACTGCAACATTTGAAGCATAATTTTTACTCAGGGTTGATATTTAATTTACTTTAATCTGAATGCATAATTACTAATGAAATTCTGTTAAAATATTTGGCATATTCTAAAATCTACTATTATAGGATATCACTACAAATGTCAGTGTAAGTTGTAGCCTGAAGTTTCTCTGACCCATTCAGGCCTGCTGTCTAGAAGAATGTTTCTCACCCATGGTCCTGCAGCCATTTTTAAAATAATTATTCAGAGATTTATATTAAATACAAACTGTTTGGCCTATGGCTCAGGCTCATTAAAAACTAGTTCTTACAACTTAACCCATTCTTCTACATATTGCTATGTGGCTACTGGCTTACCTGTACTTTTCATCTTGCTTCTTGGGCAGCCACCTGCAGCTTCTGTGAGATTGCCCTTCTTCTCCTTCATCTATGATTGGATTTCCTGCCTGCCTCTTAGCTGTCTTGCCATAGGCCAAAACAACCTCTTTATTAACACTTGGTAACAATGCATATTCACAGAATACAGAAAGACACCTCACAGCATTTCCCCTTTTACTGTTTAATCAAAAAAGATTTAAATTTCAACATAGCAAAATTACATATAAAAAAGCCATCAAACAAAAATTACAATTACAATATATAGCCTATTTTTAACAAAATCAAAAAAAAATCTTCCTTATCCTTCTGAATTCAATGTTTTATATCTAATTTATAACTAAGGAGAACTACAATTATAACTATTTAATCTTCAACTCTATCAAAGACCACAAAGGGAAACAAAATTACTGGAGTAAACAGGAAGTGCATGGTAAGTAACTTCCAAATTCTAGAAATGACAGAGATACCTGGCAACCTAGATAGTCACCCAAAGTTCCATTGTAATGTTGGGGCATCCATCTTCATAGTAAAGATCTAGAGTCTCTGACAGACATTTTAGTGAAGCAGGAAATTTAAAGTACTGTTCCATTCATTTTGGCAAGGTTTGTAAGTCACTTCTCCTTGTGTCCTGCAGAATGTCAGTCTTTGAAACAGAAACCTGATGTCCATCTCATCTTGTTCTGGCAAAGCTCCAGAGGTCATTTTTATGAGTTCTGCATGTCTAGTTTATACAGCATACTGTCAATCGTTTGAGGCAAGAACAATTTCTTGTTTAGTGACTTTTACCACAAAGAAAGCTGAAATAGTATGTTTCTAAGAAGATATCTGGCTTAGTCCAAAGGTTCAGCTCCAAACTCAACCTTGCTGCCACTTTGCCACAAATAATCACACAAAGACTTATATTAATTTCATGCTAATTGACCTGTGGCTTAGACATATTGCTTATCAGCTCTTTCTTTTAAACTAACTCATCATTCTTATCTGTTTTAGCCACATGGCTTGGTACCTTTTCTCAGATCAGCATCGCTGTCTTCGTTCCTCTGAGTCTGCTGGTGTCTCTCTGGTGTCTCTTTGGCATCTCTCTATGCATCTCTTGAGGTCTCCCTGCTCTGCTCTTTCTGTTCCCAGAGTTTTCTTAGTCTGGCAGTCCTGCCCATGCTTGCTGTGATCCTTCTGGCTATTTAGCTTTTTATTAAACCAGTAGGAGGAACAAATATTTACAATGTATAGAACATAATCCTGCCACAGAAAATAAACTCCACATGGAGCTTCTTTGACGCCCATCATTCTGTTGAAATAGACTGGTGATGTCAGGAGCAGACCTGTTTCACTGTCCAGATAGTCTAATTTTAAAAAACATTTTTAAATATCATACTTTGAAGTGTTTGAAGATTATTTATCTAATTGAATATCTTTGTATATCTAAAAATGTCAAAGTAACAACTATACATTTGACTATATAGATGATTTTTAATCTGTATTACTTAATATACCTTATAATTTCAAATTAGTTACATGAACATAATACCTTAAATAAGAGTAGAAATATATTTATAGTATAATAAAATTAAGCTTAAAATTATATCAATAAACCAAAATCCATATCAGTCTAAAGTATTTAAAAAAAAGTAGTTTCTTTTTAAAAGTAGATTCAATATTCTACCTTCTTATCATATCTATATCCCCTTTTCTTTTTTAGAAAGAGACTATGACCATTAATTATTTATAATGAAAACAAACATTTCTAAACAATATTTTGGGAATTTTGGCATACCATTCCATGCTGCTTCCTACCAGTGTGGGGTGCTGGCAATCTTATAAGGGAGCCTGAGAAAATTTATAATTATTGTTAAATCTTAGCTGTAGTTGTCTGTGAGCCTGCATTATCTCAGACAGTTGCCATCAGGGTGTATTGGTCGATCAAACCATATTAGCCTGGAAGAAATCCACCGGTTCTCATCTTCTGTAGAAAAAGAAGCAGAACCTCTTTTCCAAAGCAATATGTTCTTAAACCCAAAGTTCAATATCAAAATGCATATATGTATATGTTGGTTTAGCTTATTGGCCTTTACAATAAAATATCTTTCTGCACAGTTAGTACATTAACAATTAAAAAATCAAAAGGAAACACACTAACATACATAATTCAACCCTTTGTGTATTTTCCATCTTTATGTGGCTTATTATACTTTTATCACTCTATTTCTCTGTTTTAAATTTTTTCTATACCCTTTTCTTTTCCAAGCCTACAAGCTTTTTTTAAAACATAGATTGTAATTTATTTAGAGGATTTCTCCATCTGAATCTGTTTTATTGTGCATCTTCAATCACTTTTTTAAACCAGGAAGAGTTTTTAAGTTGCCAAACTGTGTATCTAGGACTGAAGTGCTGTTCAATCTGCCCTGCTTGGCTTCTCAACACGGTGGAGGAGGTACAGTGAGTCATGCTTACAACTTCAATTCTAAGAAGCAGTAGTAAGTACCGTGGAACTGTGTTTTTAAGCCTAGGGCTGTTTCCTCTAACCCTGTAAGCAGTGACTGCAAGAAGCCTTTTAGTACCTCGGCGTTTGAGAGAAATTGACCACTATGCTCAGCTCAATGGGGCTCCTGTCTATGTCTCACATGCAGCTGCTCTGAGACTGAGACTAGGAAGCCCAGTGTATCTCTATGTCTGTGAATTTAGAATCTTTTAAAAGTTTTTTTCATTGCCTGACAGTGGGCACCATTTGTAGCCATAAGTTTCCCTGACCCATTCAGGCCCATAGTCTGGAGAAATCTTTCCCACCCACAGTCCTACAGTCATTTATAAAATAATTATTCAGAGGTTTATATTAATACAAACTGTGATATGGGTCAGGGTCATTACCAACTAGTTATTACAATTTAACATTACCCATTCTTATTATTCTATGTATTTCCACCTGGTTTGTGCCTTACCTGTGCTTTCACATCTTGCTTCTTGGGTGGTCTCTTGCAGCTTCTGAGTGACACTGCCCTCTCTTTCCTGTATAGATGCTTGGATTGCTCACATGCCTCTAAGCTGCACTGTATAGTCCAAAACAGCCTCTTTCTTAACAAATGGTAACAAAGTACATTCACAATATACAGAAAGACATCTCACATCATAAATTATTTTCATTAATCACCTACATTCCAGGAACCATCATATAACTACTGTGTCTCTGTAATAATTTGATTAAGATAATAAATACCTTGAACTAATAGAAATATTTTAACTCTTCTGCTAACCCTGATAGAGTTAAAACTATTCATATATTGTACAGATGACTGCTAACTGTAAATTATGTCAGCATTGAGATATGCCTTATCGATAAGTGTTTTTACTTTATATAGTCTCTCATTTAAGTTTTTTTTACTACTCTCTATTTATTACCTTGGGAGGAGGGTTGTGAAACAAGGTTTCAAGATACCATCAGATTCACTAAATAGTCAATTAGTATTTGTATAATTTAATCTTTATTGCCTCTATTTTGAGGACTAAACGTGTGGCACTGTGCTCAACTTGTTTATTAAATCATGCTTAGTTTATTAATTTATTTAAAATGTCTTATGATCTATAGTAGCAAATGATAGTATTATAAAAGAAAAATGTTTGAAACTAAGAAAATGTTAATATTGCATTAGAAGTGGTATGCAGGTATCTAAAGCAGAGTACATATGATATTTAAATATCAAGCACAATTTTTTAGTTATCTACTGCCTTAGAGTATGCAAATATTATTATACTTTCCAGTGAGTAATCTGGCTTGTGTTATATTATATATATTTTAGTGGATTAATTTTATTTACAAAGTATTACATGCTTTAATTGATGTCCAATAAATCATTAAACAATCTAAATAGTACACTATGTAAAATTTAAATTTGTAAAACATTTACCTCTTATTGACTTTACATTATTTCTCAGCAAAGAAAAAAAAGTGAGTCGCAACTAAATTTCATGATCTTATGAACCTCAAAATAATGTACAGTTATCATTTTATTCTTTCTATCTTTTTACTTAGGACTTGTAGATAGAATTTTCTCAACTTGAGAAAAATACACTAAGTTTGAGCCAAAATAAGACATAAATATATCAGTATTTTTATAATTCTGTTATTTTTAAAACAAATTATGTTGCTACATTTTCAATATATTTTGTGTGTATTTATTTATTTAGTAAATTTGTAACTAGAAGAGAATTGTATTATGTTCCTCCTCCCTTATACTTTTCAGCCTTTCACAGTAAGTCTCCCTTGAATTTCCCCCATGTACCCCTACTCTTAAGTTGATGGCTTTAAAAAAAATAAGTATTGTTACATATGCACATGTAAACACAGATACATGCATATACATATAAAAATACATATAAGTCCAAATTTCTGAGTTCATCTTTGTTGTTTGTGTGAATATGGTTTCAAGACTGACCAAGCAATGTTGGACAGCCATGTGAGGAAGTTCATCCCAAAGAGGGTCTAATTTTCATTCTCTCACAAGGCATTATTTGCCGGTAGTTCTTTGTCTACTGTGGGACCATGAAAAAATTTCAGGCTGAGAAATCTTTTCTCTCATAGCAAAGAAGACTATCACCTTCACTCTTATAAATGAGAAACATTTAATGATTTTTGTCACTGTTCAATAATAACATGGTTGGCTATTGTCACTCTTCTGGAATTATTTTATTTTGTTACTTTTTTAATAAAAAAATGTCACTTTTATCTATGTATCCCCGTGCTCCTAATCCCTTCCAGTCAGCCTTCAGCCTTGCCCCCCTCCATCCACCCCTCCTCTTCCCCACAAGGGCAAGAAGTCACAAGGAATGTCAGCTCAGCATGGCACATGCACTCCAGGCAAGTCCAATTTCCTCATCCCAAATTCCAGACTGGGTTATGTGTTCTTCTGAAGGGAATGAAATCCTAGGTGCCACCTCATAAACAGGAACACAGTCTTGATGTGGGAATGCCTTTCTGTATGCTGTGAATATCAATCTTTAAATAAAGGAGCTGTTTTGGCCCATGACAGGCACCATAGGAAAAGAAGGAGAAGGCATCAGAGTAGGTAGGAGGAGCAGGGCAGAGTCAGAGACAGAAGGAGCCAGAAGCCCAAAGGAGCAACATGTAAGGAACACAGGTGAGCCATAGGCCATGTGGCAGGAGAGATTAATAGAAATGGGTTGATTTAAAATGTAAGAGCTAGCTAGCAATGTACCTGAGCCATAAGCCAAACAGGATGAACTTAATCTAAGTGTCTGAGTCATTTCTGGAGGCCTGAGCAGCAGCAGGCGGCTAAGAGGTCTGTGGTTGCAGGTCTGTGTGTCTGGGCCTCTGGCCTCCCAGGGAACAAAGAAAACAGATGGCGTCCCTGGGTGGGCTGAATATCCACTTAAAGCCAGAGAAAGTTTTAAAAAGGGTTATAGCACAGAGACTGAGCCAAAGAAGCTTCCAAATTGTGTATATGAAGAGGGTCATTGCACAGAGAAAGCCGGGCATCCAGTCACATTCAAAATGGAGCCAGCAGACTGGTGGCAGGCAGTGTAAGATGCAATCAAGCCATTCCTGAAATCTCACAGAAGACTCAATAGCATGTTATTGGTTTAAGGTTTCTGTTTATTTTGAACAAAAAGGAAGCAAAGACGATTTCTTAGTAGCAGCATTTTCTTGGGTCAGCTCTGTTTGCTGGCCACAAACAGACACAGTCCCTTTAAGAGAACTTACCGATTCAGCTTTGCAAAATCTATGTGGTTCTTTAAGAGAGTGTGAGTATTTTAAAAACTCTTATGGTTAGAAGATGATTAATGATTCACAATACAACAGATTCAGATGAAAAGAAAAACCTGTAAATGGGTTACAATGTGTGTAAAAGTTACATAGGCTTCAGAGAGAAAAGAAAGAGGATAAAAAAGTCTTTAAAAAGAGAAATAGAGTAAGAAAAATATAATAAGCCATGTAAAGATGGAAAATAGACACAAAATCTGGATTTTTGTTGTTATTGTGTTTTCTTTTGATTTTTTAACTGTTAATGAGCTAACTGCAGAAAGACAATGGATTGCAAATGCAAAGGCTACTAAGTTAAACAAGAATATATATTTTAAAGGTGTCTTGATTTTGAAATTTGTGTCTAAGGATTTATTGCTTTGGAAAAGTTCTGCTTTTGTTTCCACAGAAGATGAGAACCTGTGGATTGCTTCTAAGCAAATATGGTTTCATCAACCAAGACCCCCTGAAAAAAATCTCTGATGAGAAGAGATGGTCGTATCAGCTTCAGGGCTGCAGACTATGATCCAGTCTCAAGAACCCATGAGATTTTCAACGCCACTTAATCAGAAGGAAGTAGTAATGTAAAACTACGCCCAAATTCAAAAATATTGTTTCTAAATGTTTGTTTTCATTATAACTGGTTAATGGTCAAAATTAATCTCTTTGTAAGAAGAAAAGTAGGATATGACATATGAATGATTTTTTAAAAATTCGATTATTGAATTTATTTTAATCCAAAAATCAGCTCTTAATCTCAAAATGTTTTATATTGGTACAGATTTTAGTTTAGTGATACAAATTTAAGGTCAATTCTCTCTCTTACGCTGTATTTTTCTACTCTTATTTAAGATATGATGTTTATGTAACTGATTTAAAATTGTAATGTATAATTAAGAAATGCATGTTAGTTAGATTTTTAGGTATACAAAGATATATTTCAATTAGATAGGTAATCTTCAAACACTTCTAAAACCTACAGAATATGGCATTTTAAGAACTTAGACTTTTCTGAACAGTGAGACAGATATGCTCCTGGTAGCACCAATTTACTTCAAGAAAAAATGGGCAATGAAGAAACTCCATATAAAGTCTATTTGTGGCATCAGTTAGCCACTGGACATAAACCTGTTCATATATTGACTGCTTGACAATATGCTGTTTAAACTTGACATGCAGGTTCCATAGAAAAGTGACCTCTGAACTTTGGCAGAACAAACCAAGATGGTCATTCAGGCTCCTGCTTTACATAGAAAACTGTCAGACATTCGTTAGGACTCGAGGAGAAGCAACTGATGAACTATACCAGAATGGGCAGAGCAGATTTCCTGCTTCACTGAAATGAAAAGAGACTCTGGGTCTGTAGGCTGAAGATGGATGCCCCAACTTTATAAAGGAACTTTGTGTGACTCCAGGCAGATAGATGTCATCTCTGTCATTTCTAGTTTTTGGAAGTTGCTTGCACTTCCAGTTTACTTGGGTAAATATATCCTTCTGTGGTCTTTGATATAGTTGAAGATTAGATAGTTATAGGTACAGTTTTTCTTAGTCATTTGAAAGGTATATTAGCTATAAAACTTTAGATTCATAAGGATAAGGTAGATGATAAGAATATTTTCTCTAAGTTTGTTAAATAAAAATAGACTATATGTTATAACTGTAATTCTTACTCGATAGCTGTTCTGTTATATATAATTTTGCCTTGCTAAAATTGAAGCCTTCCTTTTTTATTAGACAGAAAGGGGGAAGTGATGTGGGAATGCCTTTCTATATGCTGTGAACATCAATCTTTAAATAAGGGAGTTCCATGACAGGAACCATCAGAAAAGTAGGAGAAGGCATCAGAGTAGGTAGGAGGAGCAGGGCAGAGTCAGAGACAGAAGGAGCCAGAAGCCCAAAGGAGCAACATGTAAGGAACACAGGTAAGCCATGGGACATGTGGCAGGAAAGATTAATAGAAATGGGTTGATTTAAGATGTAAGAGCTAGCTAGCAGTGTGCCTGAGCCATAGGCCAAACAGCATGAAGTTAATCTAAGTGTCTGAGTCATTTTGGTGGCCTGATCAGCAGTGGGCGGTAAGAGGTATGGGGCAGCAGGTCTGTGAGTCTGGACCTCTGGCCACCAGGGACAGGAAACACATTGTAACATAGTCTGATCCCACTGTTCGAGGCTCCACATACTGCCCATGCCAATCAACAGTTGCCTACACTTGGAAGGCCTAGCTTCTTTTCCTGATGGATCTCCATGTATATTCTTGATTCGGTAAGCTCCCCAGAGCTCTAGACAGCCATCACTGTGGGAACTTTCTTCACAATCCCCATCCCCTTGCTCACACAGACACTTCTCCCCTTCTCTCAGTTTGACCAGGAGCTCAGCCCAGTACTCAGCAATGGATCTCTGCCTCCACCTCCATTCATTGTTCGATGTAGGCTCTGTGATGACACTTAGGGTGGTTACTCATTTGATTATAGGGGCTATGGTGTCTTCTGTAAAACAATCTTTCATCAAAATGGCCACATTAACAAACCAGAAGACTTGTAAATCAATAGAATGGAATTGAAGAATCTTCTGGTTTGTTAATGTAGTCATTTCTATGAAAGATTGTTCCACAGTAGACTCCCTGGTCTTCTGGCTTTTACAAAGTTTCTGTCTCTTTCTATGATGTTCCCTGAGCTATAGGTGCATGAGCTAAGCTATGCTGTAGTTATATCCCTTGGGGCTGGGACCATAGAACTCTGTACTGTTTCCAGTTGAGGTTTTCTGTGATAATCTCCTGTTTGTAGGTGTTTGATGACTGGTAGAGTTTGGAGGCTTGCTAGTTTATCTCAATAGCTTGACAACAAGGATTTCCTTTCCTCCAACAGAACTTCTTGCCTTTACCTCTTCTTATCTGGACAATGTTCTTGAGTCTGGAGGACTGACATTATCTAAAAGCTGTTTCTCAGCCATTTGCCTGATTTGTCTTTAGCTTGACTTCTGGCACAGATCCCTACTCAGAAACCTTGTGCTAGGACCCTACTGCCACATGTTAAGACTTGTAATAGAAGCATGCCATTTACTGCAAATTAGGGCTGTCTCCCAGCCTCCACAATCCTATACTCCGGAATAAAGTTGAGTTGAATCACCAAAGTCTGGCTCCAGGAGGTCTGTCTTCATTTGTACTCATCTTGGACATGTTTCCTCCATTCTGAACAAAATTAATGACTTCAGGGAAGAATCAGAGCTATAATCTCCATTAGCTCTAAAGACAGTCTTCTTTTGTGAGGGGTGGTACTTTCATCTGTAGGTATAAAAAATTAGAATGTAGGAATGATGTTGATTTAGCAACATGACAGTAGTATGTTCTTCTCTATGTTTTATATGTTTTCTTACCTTACTAGGCCCAGGAAGCTGACTGGGTTTCCAGTGTCAGTCATTACTTCTCTTCTCTTGAGTGGGCTTCAATTATATTTTTAAAAAGATTTTTTCTTGCCATTGGCACATAATATGCATTATCTTGTCATGCTGAAAATTGTCATGGTTCATAGTTACTGTAGCTGAGTAAGACTGTTTAATTGTTTCTTTCCCTTTGAAGTCTTCATAGTATTTTCTAGAACCATGGAAGCCTTAGGAGAGGCTTCCATGTCAAATTTAGCTATAATCATCTGAGCTCTTCCTTTAAAATTAATAGTGTCGTCAGCAATAAGAACCCAACTTCGTCTCCTGAAAGACAACCAAGATTTCAAACTAGTATGTGTTTGTCATTTTCTTTTGTTTTTTTGTTGATTTGACAATAAATTTGTATACTTAATGTATTGCAAGCGCAAATATATGAATAGTCAACATGAACTGACACGAGTATATGCTAATTTAAGACATAGTAGCTTTTTATAAAACAATGGTCTAATTTTCCTAATTCTAATTCTCCTAACAAGCTTTGATGGCAGAAAAGTGAGAATGAGTACTCAGTTATTGACTCTTCTACATTTGCTTTCTTCCAACAGGAAACAACAATTTCAAGAGAGATTAAAATACAAGAAATTATTAAATTTAATAATATAATGTTAACCAAACTGATAGACCATCTTGGAGGTGAAAATCATAATGTCTTTGTTAAATTCTAAACTCATTAATAGAAAATTAAATAGCATAATGACATCCACATAAATGTATTGAACTTTACAGAAAGAATAAAGATATATTTAAAAGAATCTTGAGGAAAAAAATAAGTTATCATTCAAAAATATATCAATTATTGCACAAATTCTATTTGGTATTATAGTAAACACCCCAAGCTAGATAATGAGTAAAAGCTGAACTATCAGAGACACAGAAACAAACCACTGTAGGAGATTGTGTTGCTTCATTGTAAATAATTGTCCCACCCACTGGTTTAATAAAAAGCACTGATTGGCTAAAGGCAGGCAAGAAGTATAGGCGGGGCTACCAGACTAAGAAAAACTCTGAGAACAGGAAGCACAAAGCAGAATGCCAAAGAGAAGCCAGAAGAAGCAGAGGACAACCATGCTGTTGTGAGAAAAGGTGCCGAGCCCCATGGCTGAAAAGGATGAGTCATGGGTTAGAGGAAGGGTAGAGAGCTAGAAAGTGATATGCCTGGGCCATAGACTGATCAGCCTAAAACTATTGAAAGCATCTGTGTGTCTCTGTGGGACTGTGGGAGTGTGGGGCTGTGGGACTGTGGGTCCTAAACCTTGAGGTTAGGCCCAAAGTCCAGGCCAGAAACCTCATACTACAAACTACAACCACTTCTCAACCAGTCAACTTTTGAGGCCTGTCTCCAAGAATCCTCTGACTCCAAACCTCTCAATCCTCAGCTAGAAAAAGAAGTGCCAGGCAAAGCTTCACTCCTCCTTCCTCTGTCCCAACCCAGTGATCTCACTTCCTGGTTCAACTTTCTTAGAGTTGGGATTAACAGTGTGTACCACCACAGCCTGGCACTGTTAGGCTTGAACTCAAGATATCCAGAGGGATCTCTGTCTTTCAATGGGATTTAAAAGCCTGGGTAACCACTACCTGAACTTTATTGCTAGAGTCTGTGGGTGGCTCTGTCCTCTGATATTCAGACTATTTTTGTTATATATAAACAGTTTATATTTGTGTTTTTTAAGTAAATGTCTAAAATCTTTGTAATAAGCATAAGAATATGAACTGATATATTAAAATATAATCACTATATATAATTAGTTATATATGTATACCCAGTATATATCACTGAAAGACATGAAGTTACGATGATGTCCTAAACTCATTCAGTTAACTATATCTGTGTTTTAGGTGAATACTATAATTTCCCCTTAAACCTGGTCTTAGTTCTAGGTTTCTTGTCCACAGACTCATTAGGTTTTTGCCATAAAGCTCTGTTAATTAATTGGAGGATTGTCCTCACATTCTTATTGCTATCCTTCTTAATCCTTTCCCCAAGAACAGTATTCTGGCTCAACATCTATCAGTATTCATTAATTGTTATAATCATTTAATATTTATTATAACAGTTAGTGGCTACTAATGACTTTTTATCCTACCCAGTATGACATATTCTGAATTATCCACCAAATATACATATGCTTTGAAAATGAACAGTATGTATTAGAACACAGTTTCTGACACATTTGGCTAAGCTGTGAACCAACAGTATATAAATAATAACTTTATACCCAGTCTTTTCTAGAGCATCTCTCACAATTTTAATCTGAGCAATATTTCTCCAATCTAAATTTGTCTACAACAAAACATAGTTACTGATTCACTCTATTTATACATTTATTTATTAGTGTATTTATCTACTTATCTATCTGTGCTTTTCAGTTATATGGTCAATTTAATTCCATGAATTTTTAAATTTATTAAATATTGTTGTTCTAAAATGTCAAACACAGAAGTCTGGACAGAATGTGAACAATTAAAAAATATAAAGACCTCATAATGATGGCTAAGAGCAATGAATAAGTAGACCAAATCTAGACATATTCAAGGCTCTATAGATAAAAATGTAAAGTGAATATTCATTAACTTCAGAAATATAGAGCTGAACAAAGTTGAAAACAATTTAGTTAAAATGGGAGAGAGTGTGTAGATCTCTGTGGGAATGGAGATCACCTGAATGCCCAGACTGAATAATGCTTACAGAAAATGGTGACATTGTTTTAATCCAGAAGTATACCTGTGATAAATATAACTTAACCTAAAGGCATGGACTGTGAAACAGAAGGTGCCTTGGGCACACTTCACTAGTGACATTTTCTCCACTCCAAAAGTGAAATGTGTTTACTGGCTGCCTCAGTAGTTACTATGCAGCATCAGGAAGAGAGAATACAGAAACCTGTGTATCTGGGGAGGGAAGGCAGTACATCTTTGTCCTAAACAACTGGCAATTTGGAGAGATCGCTCAAGGATTAAGAGCACACAGCATTCTTACAGGGGCCAATGTTCACTTCAGTACCTTTCCTATTTCTTCAATTTACAAGGGATTTAATATCTTATTCTGGACTCCATAAGCTACAGTGCTCATACCTTACATATCTCCATTCTCTCTCTCTCTCTCTCTCTCTCTCTCTCTCTCTCTCTCTCTCTCTCTCTCTCCCCTCTCTCACTAACACACACACACACACACACACACACACACACACACACACACAAAGATAGAAAGAAAGACACACACAATTAATTAAAAACAAATCTTTAAAGATAAAGAAGACTACAGCTGGGGAGAAACATAATTGGCTTTTGTGTCCATTATGCTGTGTTTCTTCCAAATGGAAACACTCCAAAGGAGTCTCAGGAGACTCAGCAGAATTAAATAAGATGTCACATGTTTTGAAAATATGATTTTGGAACATTCCCAAAGACCCCTCTTAGCTTTATTAAAGGAGTAAACCGATACTGAGGGTAGAGACATAGAGAAGTCTGAATGCGTATAGATCATAGATTCCTTAGCTGTGGTGCTAAACTCTAAACTGAAAGCTGTTCAGAGCATCAGCATCAGGTTACCTTTGTTATCATCACCCCAAATATGATAACCCAAAAATCTTTCACAAAGAGTAGAGTCAGTAATTCTATGAAAATAGTAATCATGCATATGCAGTAAAATGTACTAGGGAAATTTGTTTCCCATAAAGATATTGATGCACCATTCTAAAAAAAATCTTAAAATTTATGCTGAGTAAGTAATAGTGGAGCTAATAATCTAATTTTTGAAAGAATAGTTTACAGACAAGGAGTGAATGGTTAGTACACTTTGATGGTGGGTGCATGTTGGAAATACCACTTTGAGATTAGATTTAGTTATGTGTAGTTACAGATTCATAAATAAATATGTACAGATTGTAGAATAATAAAAGTATGATAATTGTTAGATGTGGAATGATAATTAACAGAACAACTTATAATAGATAGATTAGAAATGAAGTATAAGTATAAATATTAGTAAGCATACATATGCCCCCTTCTCTCAAGTGCAGGGTTTAAGGCACAATGATATTGTTCGTATCAATAATCACACCAAGTTTTCATCTATTAATTTTATAGTATTATCCAACAAAATATGTTACCCATTGTGGCAATGAAAGAGAAAAATGTATAAGATAAGCATAAAGACTAACAGAACACTGAAATGAGAGTAATTCCTCTTACAAAAAGCAGATATGTGAAATGGACACAAAAGCCAATTATGTTTATAAAATATATTTCTAGTTGTTAGCAGATAAATGTTTTGCACATAAGAAGGGCTGGTTTCCTTAAGCTCAGAAAGATTATCAAGTGTAAGAGAATAGAGAGAACTATAATGTGACCTTTAAGATTGCTTTAAAAATAAAGGTATTAGCATAAGCATGCATAAATTCAGATAACTAGATGCAGAATTAATTATATATATAGGCTGATGTGCCTAAAGTGTATGGCCTAAAATAATAGATATATAAATCTAGATCATTGTCAATCCTGGTCACTCACTCACTGATAACAATATACACCCTTGGTACTTAAATCTTAGAATCATACATCATTGTGGGGACAAAGTAAAAATGAAGACATTAAGAGAACAACTTATTGAGGAAATGCCTTGTGGCTGATTATTTAGTCACAGACTGAAACACTCAGTATTTTTATTATACTGTTTGAAGGAGCCAAATAGATCTGAAATTATCAGCGATGTGTTGCCACACTCCAAAAGTAGTTATTCTCAGAACAATGCTTAGTTAATTGGAGGATACAAAAGTAAAAGATTTCTGTCAAAGATCAATAATCACAAAAAGAAATTTATATTATACAATATCTTATTAACTGCTATGGAGAAATTGAGTAGCATTAGATTCTAGCAGCCTAATGTCACTGTTGACTGAAGAAGAGTACTAATAAAGAATAGTTTAGAAAACAGCATTAAGAAAAGGAAATTATTTGTGCTGTTATGATTCTAACTTGCTTGATATTATCTCCAATTTTTATTTATTTCATGCATTTATAAAAAAGGATTTCTAAAGCTATAGCAATGTGTTTGTAGAGAAATAATGGCATGTGTAAGTTTTGATCATGACAGGACAATCATCCGTATCTCCATTGTCTGCCTTCTGAGGACAGCAAATGACCCAAAACAAACCTGAATATAGACACGGAATGGCCATCTATGAACTGACAGATAAATAATGGCAGGAAAATATAAAAGAGTTTAAGAAACAAATACTCTATTAACTTCTAGAGGCATTCTATACTCTAAATACTTTGCTCTTTATTTCTTTGGCTTAGTTTGCTTTCCTTTTTAAAAAATGCTGAATCATCAAACTAAAGAAAGAGTTATCTTCAAAAAAAGGTAAAATAACAGTATCTTTTAATTCAGAGGTGGTGAGTGAGAATGGTCCCTCATCTTCAGGGAGATCTTAATAATGAATCAAGGGACAGAGTCCTAAAGCTGCAAGGGGAGATATGTGAGTGCAGCTTCATCCTTCCAAGATGCTCCTACTGCTGACGTTCCTGGTGTTAGGATTAGAAAGGCATATTGGGTAACACTGCCAACTACAGAAAAGAGGCACTGACAAGAAGGAGAGCTGGGGTGGTAGGGAACATGGGATGCTTAGGAGAAGAAAGAAAAGAGGGAACAATATAATTATGTGTCAGTTTTTAAAAACAAATAAATTGATAAATGAAGCAATTCAGCTTGCAGTGAGATCAAAAACTCTGAAATACACGTGTTACATTGGAATTCAGATGAAATAGAAACAAAATCGTGTTCAGGTCTGACTCCTTTTTATTTTCATTCCCTTCTGTACAAGTAATTAGAAAACTAAGGTGGTTTTGTAGTTTGTGAGAGAGAACATTTGAGTGGAAGAGTCAAGCACAAGGAATGTGAGGTATCAGAACAGCCAAAATGTAAAAACAACTGTTCATTGAGAAGAATGGAGATTCCCTCACTGATTCCAAAAGGAATGAGAGGTCTCTTTTCTCTCTACAACTTTCATGAGGTGAGAATGGCAAGGAAAGCATATACACAGACTTGGAGTAAAGAAATAGCACTCTATTGTTTTCCATAGATGACATAATGGACTATGGAAAATGCCCAAATACACAAAACATTTCCCCTTGACTAATAAGTAAATATATGCAGTTGCAACAAATAATAGCACAATCCAATCATCATATATCTAAAAAATTCATAACATGAAACATCACCAAGGCCATAAACCAGGAGTAACAGTCATTGACAGTGAAAACATACAATAGACAGGCATGCAGGAAGAGAAAGCAATATACTTAAAGAAACTGTCTGAGGTTTTATAAAACTTCGATAATATTTGACATTAGAATTCACCCAAGGAAACTGAAACAAAGATAAAAATATATCAGTGGATCCCAGGAATTACCAAGGAATAATAACGAGCAGGAATGTTTATAAAGCTGTGTGTGTATTGTGCATGACACTTTGATGGTTAATATAAGTCCTATTTGCACAAACTAATAGTATGAACAATTGAGGGCTTAATCCTAATATATAAACTATAGAAATAATAATTTTATAGAGTCATTTGTTGTATCAAGTGTTTCACTCTGTTAGAATTGATGAGATGTGTTAGAAGTAAAACTGGAAGACATGATGCATCTCTCCAATTTCCCCTTAATTTTTCTTGTAACATAGCTTAAAAAATTAAACCTATCAGATTCAAGCGAGAAGAACATGTGTTCTATAATTTAAGATATTATACAGGGAAGCACACACACAAAACCATCATGTTTTTGGTGTTAGAAAGAGTAAAACAAGGGTTCCCAACACTAAGACCTTTTAATAATTGAAAAATAAAGCCGTTGAACTGAAAGGTGAAGCCTGGATTATGTTTTGATCTTTGCTTGTCCTTCTGCAAGATGGAAGTGTATAGAAACTAAGATTTCCATGAAGCGAGAAAGACAGAACTCTAGTCCCAAATCAGCCTGACGGTAATAGCTGAAATACCCTCAAACTTCAAGAGAACATCCTAAAGAATTTTTGGTTGACAGAAAGGAAAGTATTTGTTTCTTTTTGTTTGATTTCTGAGCCATTTGAGATCAGCAGAAAGAACTATTTTTCTTAGCAGAGGGCAGGTTCTTCCCTGATTTCTTCATTTCAGCAACAGTTGCCTTGTGGGAAACTCAAGAACCACTGGCTTTCAGGTCCTTGTCTCAGAAATTCAAAAATAGAAATAAAAATAAAACTCACGGATCACAGCTGAGGTTTAGAAAGAATGTTTCATTATGGTGAGCTGAAGAAAATAAGGAAGAGCTCCTCTGAGATAGAATCATTTCCCAGGCCAGGAATGGGAAACCACTGAATGTCACTGCCTTGGATTTAACAGGTCAGTGTAATTCCCATTCCAGGTATCCAGGTGCCCTGCAATTTCAGTCATGTCCACAACATAATATCCAGGCAGGAAGGCACTTTTTTAGGGGAAAAGGAAGAAACAGACCACTGGACTGAAATCTGCAGACCAAACTCACGTGGTAAATCCAGAAGCATATTTTCTTAAGCACTGTCTACTAGCAAGAATCAGGCTTTCAAGTCCAGGAACATTGCTACTTTTTAGTTAAAAAACAAGTAAAATAATAGAAAACTAATCACTTCCTAGGATCAATTTAACTCTAAAACTTCATAGGCAATTTTTCTTCCCTGTTCCCATTATCAGGACAGTTTGTCTCTTCTGTCCTCACACATAGTCCTAATAGTGGGCAGTCTGAACCTGTAAAGCGCTTCTGTAATCCATAACTCTATTGAACTCCTCAGTCTCAACAATCAGGAAAAGGAATTTTGAGTTAGGAAATGAAAGGAACAAATGCTATATGTTATCTTATGCTATGCGTAGTGTTGTTTCTACCGATTCAGTGTTGGTTTCACTTAACTGGAATGTGCCAGAAGAGATACCATCACTTCTGTATACTTCCCACTGTAGCAAAGAGACAAGTTAGCTGATGGACAGCTGCAAATAGAGTAAAGCTAATGTAACAACCAACATTTGCTACAGATGGCAAGGATTTATTGGAATAGCTATACTATTTCTAAATAATTTACTGTCAAATTATGAACCAGGGTTGGTAACATCCTTCTACTATTATGGCATTCAGACAAATCTGTCTTTCTTGTCAATAAATTTTATCTACTATGTAGCAGATTCACAATGATCAGTACTTTAATTAGTCATGAGAAATATTGAGAAATGTAGAAATTATATTAAAATCTTAGAAATAAAATTAATTAATTAACAATTAAAAAGCAATTCTTGGTTGGTTGTACTTCTATAACTATCATGGTAGGGATTATTATATTTCAAGGAGAAACTTGTCTCCCTTAATCTATGTCTCAAACTTTTATTTTTCCCCTTTGGTTTTTCCAGACAAAGTTTCTCTATGTAAAAGATCTGGTTGTCCTTGAACTCCATACATAGACCAGGCTAGTCTAGACCTCAAAGAGATTGGCCTGATTTTGCCTCCCTAGTGCTGGGATCAAAGGTATGTTCTACCATTGCTCTGCTGTCTTAGCCTTTTAAAACAATATACTCTACAAACCAGAATTTCTCTAGGAATCACATGCTGGGAGAAAAGAAAGCCTGGTCTACCCTGAATGGAAACTTTTCTCTGGGAAAGAAATTCCACGCAGTCCTGACAATTTGCCAGGCCAAACGATGATACATTGGACTATACCCAATGAGAGATTGCTTTCATATGACTATCTGTACTTCTATGCAGAGAGCCGCATGGCTGCACCTTAAAGATGGTGCTGGCTTCCGCCTTTCACCTTCCTGGGGTGAGAGCTCTCTGAGATAAACAACTCATTATTTGGCTAAGGGTAAGCTCCTGGCTTGCTTCCAGGTGTGGCTTGCTTCCGTGCACCTGGATCTATTGGCATGGCCCACGTGGTGCCCCGTGACTAGCAGTCCAGAGGGTATATAGCTGGGAGCCGGCTTTCCCCAGTAGGAGAGGCAGTAGAAGAGGCAGTAGAAGAGGCAGTAGGAGAGGCAGTAGGAGAGGCAGTGGCAGAGGCAGTGGCAGAGGCAGTGGCAGAAGTGGCAGAAGGGTCAGAAGAAGTTTCAAGGTCCTGAATAAACCACTGAAAGAAGAGCCTGTTGTCGCGTCGTCCTTGCTAGCGAGGTTGCTGCGCACGTGACACTTCTACCTCACTTTATTACCTTCAGTCAGATTTTGGGATGATTCATTGGATCTATTTGTCCTGAAATTCTACATTTTCTGTTTCTGACTACGAAATTTGTCTATTTTATATGGTTGAATGAGGATGAGTGGCCAACTTTGGATTATTGTGGTGCAGTCTGTGATCTGTGATCTCAAGTCCTCTAACACTACCATCACAACAGGAGATATCAGATTGGTTTAGGTTATTTTAAGGGTAGGTATGGAAGCAGTTCAAGTCCCTTTAACTGCTGATCATACTTATTGAGATCTCTAAAGGATAATCATGCTTCTCTATTGGGGAAAATACAATAATTAGACAGCATTTATTACTCAAACCACAGCACATTTATCCTAAACCACTAGCCTTTATCCTACTATAACTACCATTAGGTGATAACCCACGGAGACATTGTGAATCCTTCCTAACAGACTTCCACATGCCATATTTTCTCATTGGAGAACTGAGAAGGAATTGGTGGTGATATATTCTCTGCTTTCTATGCCTTTTCTGCTTCTTTTTAGAAATCAAGAGAAATCACATACAGGCTTATTCTGTGAAATTATTCCCAGCCTTAGAAACGTTTAAGCAGAATCTCCTCCATCTGCCATATGACTCCTGCTTTCCTCTACAGAGCCTTGCTATGCTGCCTTTAATATTGAGATATAACTTTCTTCATATTCCCTGCTATGTTGCCATCTGTCTGATTTTCTGTCCATGATCTTAAATAAATCTTTGTGGCCTAAAGAAAAGTTTATGTTTTGGTTTTCTATATCCTACCCTAGAACAAGGTGGGAACAATTCTTCTATAATAAATAACTATTCTATCTAACAAAATGATTTCTACCTGAGACATATAACACATGCTTCTATTTAAAGTCAGTCATCCCTATAGAAGCTGGAGTTTTGGTCTCTTTAATAGGATTGAGATTCCTTTGAAAGAACATCCATGAATTTGGTACCGAGCTCCAGTCAAAACTGAATTATGACCTATAAAAACTGTATAACTTTCTAGCCGAACATGAGCTATATTGATATAGATGAGGTTAATCACAAACAGGTAGAAAATTACAACATCAAACAAAAAAGAAAACAAGAAAAATTACTCTCCCAAACTTCTGTGTTAGTGAACTTCCAGTTATTGCAACTAACCAAATACCTACAAGAATTAATTTACAGATCCAGAGTTCTATGGTTCTAATATACACTTCTAGAAGCATGTAGTTCTAATATATAGTTTCAGGGATATACAGTTCCAATTCACAGTCCCAGAAGTAGAGAATTTCAACTTGCAGTTCAAGAAGACAGAGTTGCACTATACAGTTCCAAGGGTATGCAGTTCTAGGGTGATACAAAGTGATGTCATAATTCCATCATGGCCGGGAAGGCAAGTGGCAGGAGTAAGAAGTTTGAAGGAAGTGCAGTTAGGCTCTAAAACTCAAGGCTGACCTGTAATGACTCACATCTACCAGCAGGATCCCACCTATTAGTTTCCACATCTGCGGCCCATGTATTCAATCACATGAAATTATGAGGGACATTTCACATTAAACACACATCAACTTTTCAATACTCTCTCTCTCTGTCTCTCTCTGTGTCTCTCTTTCACTCTCTCTCTATAATATATATATATATATATATATATATATATATATATATATATTATCTTAATTTTACTTACTTGTTGAAGAGTCTAAGTTTGTTAGGTCATTCAACAGTATGCCCACTTCTGATTGAATCTGAGTAAACTGTTTACATTCAGTGCTTATCATTACTTGCTTGATTTGTGACTTGTGCTTAAAGTCATACTGTTGGTTTTTATTTAACTTGTGAAGGACTTAGAATAATAAGCATGTTGCAGAGGTATCAGATCTATATGCCATCTTTTTACCTTTCTCAACATGATGATAGTATACAGTGTGGAATATTAGTTTAAGATGTGTTACATTTGTTTATGCTGTGAAATTTTTGTTCAATGATGGAAAGTTTTGTTATATTCTTTGATATTGCATTTGTTTAACTCTGTAAAATTGTGTTACTTTGACTGACTAAAACGCCTGATTGTTCTAATTAAAAGCTGGTCAGTTGCTCATCTGGGCAAAGACTAAGCAAAGCTGTCCTGTAGAGATAATACATAAGGAGGCAAACTCTAGAGAAGAGGGAGAAGTGAGAAAAGGAAGACACCCAGCCACACAACAAACCAGGGAGGAAAAAGGAAATAAAGATAGAGAATAAAGGTTAGTTTAAAAAGAAAGATGCAAGACATTGTTAGTAAGAGAAAAGGGACAATTTAAGTTTGGAAAGCTGGCTAGAAACAAGCCATGCAAAGGCTGGGCATTGATATTCATAAATATAAATATCTGTGAATTCAAGAGATGGGTAGTGGGCTCCAAAGAGGAAAAACAAAAACCCACCAACTGTATTATACTTTTGATTATTAAATATGACTTAAAAATAGCTTGAGCATGAGGAAACATTCACTTTCTCTTTTTTGTGCTCCAAATGTTTTAGTGCAAGGAAAAGTGGCCACTGAATAGTAAGGTTCAAGGTATCTTCCTATCTTGTCTAGTTTTGTTAGTAAGAATGGAATAGAATGTGTTGTCACAATCTTAGTTACCTATGGAGTCAAAACTGGAGTACAAGGTTATCTGTATTCCCCAAGCCAATCATAATCTGAAGATATTCCAAACACCAGTTTTACCAGTTTATTAAAGAAATAAACAAAATTCATTGAAAACTGAAATTCTATGTCTGAACTTTGTTCTAGAATAAGGATAAGTATTAAAGTTAACCAAAAGAAAAAGCATTGTGGACACATTCCTAGTAATTCAGTAAACAAAGATTTCCTTATGGGAGCAACATGAGCTTCCCAGTGTGGAGCTGGGTACAATAAATATTGCCACTCTGGGAAGTTCACCCAAGATTCAGTTTCCAGAGTTTTTGTTTCTATTAGTTTGTCTTCATTTCTTTTATTTTCTTGACTTTTGGCTGAGCATCAAGTAAAAGTTATTGCCCATGTTACTGACTGCAGTCTCCAGTCTCCAGGTCTACCAAAGGTCTGCTGATCTCACAATAAATTAAGTTATTAAAGTATGCAGTAGGGACCTACAGCAGCCAGGCAAAGTCTCTGTATTAAACATGGTTAGAGATTGCTATCACAGGGTAAGAACAAAGGGCAGGTATCAGTGGGACAAAATAAAATTATTTACTACGTAAGAAAATGCACAAAGCTACTTTTAAAACTTCAGCATCATCCTTTCCAGTCATTTCTAAGCATGCTGACCCTGGTCAGTCTGTTGGTAGACCCTATATCAGCATCTCAGAAAGGATTGTAGGATAGTAATTTATGCAATTCAGGCTACATTACAAAAATACTTTCATCTTTCCTGCTTTCAGAAGAACATCTATTCCTTTATTGGAACAATACTTTGTTAAGTTTTTATAATTTAAATGTAGAAATGTAGCCAGTGCCCTGGCTTCTGATCAAGATGCGTATTAAACACTAGACAGTAAGGAGGAGAGACAAAGCTACCCAGATTTGTCTGTCACCATAACCTATGAACTGTTACAGAATCTACTCAAAGAGATAAACCATGGTAAATGCTTTTTTCAGGAGTGCCTCGTGCTTTTTTTTGGTATTTTATTCCAAAAAAACCAAGCTAGCACTTTTCTTCTGTCTTGTAAAACATAGCACATTGTCCCTATAAAAATGGTCATCATAAAATAAAAATGTTAATGCAAATACTAATTTATTCCTTGAAAGCATTTAGACTTAAGGGTTCTTATCAATTACAAGAATAGCTTAAGCTTTCCTTTTATGGGACAAAGAAGACTTTGCAAATAGAGGCACATGGTGTCTTGCCTGAAAAATATACCAAGAACTGCTTTCTTGGTTTATTGAAAAATATTAATACAAAACCATAGAAGTAAAATCACTGTGGATTGTTTGGATAGTTGTTAAGACTGTGGGAAGTTAGCCGACACGAATGTGGCAGCTTGGTTCATCCTCTTGCCTTGAGCTTTGATGCCAGTGTTCTTAATGTAATTCTCTATTAAATAATGAATGGAGTTGGTGCCAGCCTCATTAATCAGAGTAATCAGAAATACTGGCATAGAATTTTATTTAGAGAAAAATATGCGAGAAGCTAAGATAGCATAGAAAAACATAAATATTTAAGGCAGATGATTTTTAAATAATCTTTCAAATTACTACTTGTATTATATGACTTTTGTTTGAGGTTGGGAAGGATGTTTATGTAATTTGTTGCTACATTTTCTAATAATGCGTTAAGTAATACACCCCAAGACAAAAACTGAAAAGATTTACTACTACATTCTTGTGGACTGTCACTTACATAATCTCTAATACTGTGGATCCTTGGAACAATTCACTCTCCCTACTGTATCCATCTGAAGCTGCCTCTAACAATCCAATGGACACTTCAAGGACAAAGTATGTAGATGCAAATGTGAAGCTCTCATTGCCCATTGTGCTGTGAGACAATGAATAAAGTTCTTTGTGTTCAAGTCTCATGACTTTTATTGAAATAAATGTAAGTGGATAGGCTGAAAATTTTAAATAACAAGTAAAGCACCATTTCAGACTCACATCAATGAGAGCATTAGTTACAATTGGGCCCAGGATCTTCTTGGGGTAGTGAACCCCCCAAAGAACAGGTTTTCTTCTAATAGTGCTCCCTGGGCCTTAGAGGAGAAGGTATAAATGTCCTGTTTAGGGCTGGGCATTAAGTTGTCATTTATATCCAGCTTTTTGAAATATAAAATGCTCCTTTACTTATTGGTGCTTGTTGTAAAAACTGGTTCCTGTGTTTAAGATCAGAATCATTTTTTTTCAATGTATAATGATAAATACTTAAAATGGAGTACAGAATCATGATAAATTAACTAAGTAACAGTTTAGGTTTGTCCCTAGCTCACAAGACATCCAGGCTTATTAAAAATATTCTTTATAGTTTTGAAGTTCCAGATACAAATTCTCTAAGAAAAATAAAGAGAAAGCATATCCAATTTAATGAAATTAGATATGAACAAAGATAACAGATACCAATGAAGTATATAAAATCATGAGTATACATCTAAAAACATATATTGAGGTTTAAAGAAATTGATAATAAATTCTTACCTGCATATGACACACCAAAGTTAAATAAGTAATTTAGACAGACCTATATAAACAATTATATTAAAATGACAATAAATGTCTATTTTAAAAATGATAGATCAGATAAATTCATTGCAGAAATCTACCAGACCTTACAGAACTAAAAATACCCAAAGCAGATGAGGATACAATAAGGAAAATTATAACTCGCTATTTAGGAATGGTTTACTACAATATTATAATATAATATATATGATATGCAATGATGAATCTGTAACCAATATCATGCTATCCAGATAAAAGTTCAAAACATACTATGTAGGATAGTGAACAGTACAAAAATATGTACTCTTCTTATTCAGTTTATAAGAAATAAATAATTATAAAAGTTTATAGAAGTTATGCTCATATTATTGTAATAGGCAGGTGCCCCTAGGGCACCCCAAGACACCCCAGGACCACAACTAATGACCGCTATTAACATTAAAGAAAAAGAGAGTTTAATGAATATGAATATGAATACTGGTACACACATGTGTGTGGTGGACCCACAGGCCAAAGCCTGAGGCCGCGAATATTCTCGGGGCAGGAATCTTATACCCTATTTTAGATAGGGGAGGAGGTTATGGGTGGGTTTGGCCTGCTAACAGGGCAGGGCCAAAGGTCCCCTACAGAGTTTAGGAATGCAGGCAGGCAAGCTATTTCTTGTGAAACCTCCTGAAGACATTCATTTCCTGTAGCAGGACATTGTGTAAGCTTCAAACAGTTAACAGTTAACAATTCTCATGGTAGGACTTTCCTGGGTGACCCCACCTAGGTTGCAAGTGGGATCCCACAGGAATGTGGTCTCAGCTTGGAAGGTCAAGCTGCTCTACCAGGTGGGTCTCAGGAATTCAGGAAGTATCTATCAGGCTCAGGCTGCTGGGTGTGTCTCAAGCAGCCATCTTGACCTTGGCTAGTTTCAGTGACCTCAGGAAGGGGTCTAGGGGGAGAGAGTTACAGGATTTTTCTATTTTCACATTATATAATTTTAAATCTAAATTACAATGATAAAAATGCAATATTGACAGAAGATTTATGGAGTTAAAATTCAGAAGATATTCTGATTTATTTACTCATTTTCATCTTACTTTGGATTTTTTTTTAATGTATAAACATTATATGTATGATGTTGTAGGCCCTAAAGTTTTCCTTATGGAAGAAGATGAGATGTAGAATCAAGGATACAGACCCTGGAATTCATTTGAAAAGCAAACTGAAGACTTGTTTATGGTGAGAGAGTTATATACCCTCTTCCCTACACTCAGGCAGCCTCACCATCTGGTGACATTGCATAGCCATCCCTCATTGGTTGGGCCTGATCTGAACCTCTGACAGCACCCGTTACTATGACCTAAAACAGATTTCAGATTAGGTCATAGGAATTACAAACTTTATGTTTAAACCTTGGTAAATGGTTTTAGCCAATTTTCTCAAACCTATGTGTAAGGCCCCTTCCCTTTTGCTTGTTTTAGCAAATTTCTCTTACCCAAGAAGTAGTGCTAGCAACAGCATCTTGCAAGGACAGTAAGCAAACTCACCTAAGACATATTAACAGGACAGTAAAGATTAGCTTCGCTGATAAAAGAAGAACTGCAGTTAGGACTAAGACCAGGTACCTGGGGTGGAGACAAAAGAATGTGGTCAGGAATGTGGTCAGGAGCCATGGTCAGGAAACAGCCCCCAACCAATGTCAGCAGGGCAGAGGGGGAAGGGAGGGGAAGCAGTTACTTAGCTAAGTGATCAGGCCCAGCTGGATCAGGGGAGGAATTCCAGAAAGAGATAAGGAACAAAAGAACAAACAGCAGGCCTGGGGGTGGGTGATAACCAGGTCATTTGGTCAGGCCGGATGGCAACCTGGGGGCCCTCACCCCTCAATGGGTAATTTCATTCAAACCAGCCAATGAAAACCTTATAACTTTGCTTCTGCTTCTGTACGCACCCCTTTTGCTTCCCTAACCCTATAAAAAGGCCCTGAACAGAGGGCTGGGCCCCAAGTGGCTCAGTAGCCCGCAGGTTCCTGCGTTATTCAATAAACCTCGTGCTGTTTGCAGCTGATCTGTGGCTCGGTCCTCCTTGGGTCATGGGGTCTCCTCCTGAGGAAAGGTCCGTTTCGGGGGTCCTTAACCCCCGGGGGTCTTTCATATGGACTTTTCCTACTATATATACTTTCTTTCTTATTTTATTACATGGGCACTCAGCAGAAATCAGAGTTCTTTGCTCTGACCTTGTTGCCATCATTGACTGCCAGCCCTTTAAGAACATCTATCCCTAGAGAGTCACCCTGAGTGGGGAGGAACAGAAAGTGCTGTATTTAAATTACAAAGAGCTAAGCCTATATGACTTCCTGTTGAAGGCTGTAAATTAAATATCTAAGAGCCTTTAACACATATCAAGTTGCCTTAATAGCTACCCATTGTTTCTGGATGTGCTGTAAAAGACACTTAAAAAAGAAGAAAAATAGAAAACACCACCCCACCAATACAAAACACATGTGAGCATCCAAGAGAAATCAAATAGCCAAAAGGTCAATTTTCTTGGCAACCAATTGACGGTGGAGTCTTAAAAAGAGACATTGAATCAAAGAAAGAAAAAAAGGGAAGTTAAAGTAAAAGGCTTTCTCCAAAGACAAGATAGCTTCGAAGTTTTTGGTGATCAGTATCAGGTCCATAAAGGGGAAGGTCTAGGAAAGAATTGGTAGCAAATATCATAGGGAAATTAGGAAAGTTAATTGTTTCTGGCAACAGAATTGGGAAGCAAGAGAAACAGAGCTCATAGATCCTCTGCTTTTGAAGAAATAAAAGAGGCAAATTTAACAATTATGTACATTACCCGTCTAGGGCCAACTCTTCAGTGGAAGCATGTTGATCCATGACCAGGTCAACATCTCTTGCTTGGACACATATTGTTTTAATGGCACCCTGAGGAAAAATAAAATATACTATCTCCCCTGTGGCAGCAGGGGGCTGGTGGCTGTCATTGGAGAGAAAGAGGATCTTTTCGTCTTTCTAATAGTAGAGCTTTGCCCCAGGGCAGTAATCAGGAAGGCCCAGTGTTTACATGCTGGACTAAGTCCCACATCATCAAAGTTGAGAAAATTTATATGAAAAAGAAATTTACTTAGGGCAATGTAGGGGTCCCTTTTGCCTCTGGTAAGATAGTCTTGACCAACGTTCTTTAACAGTTCTGTTGGCTCTTTCCAAGATGACTTGCCCTTGAGGGTTATAAGGGATGCTAATAGTATGAGAGATCTTCCAGGATATCAGGAAGCCATTAAACTATTGAGAGGCATAGACAGGGCCATTGTAATTGCCTGTTGGTAGGCCCTCAGGCAGACTTTAAGTTGGATCATAGGGCAGTAAATTATGTGCATGCCTTGGTAATGGGTTTGAGCCAATTTTCTTTACCCTACGTGCCTTTACTAAATTAATGACATTTTCCTATTCCTTTTCCTTATGTAGAACTTTTTCATATACTCCTTCTAGCATTCTTTATAATACACACTCCCTTTTTAATTAACTGTTGAATACATGACTTGCACAATCTGTATGTTACTTGTATATGTGTTCTCAATGTTGACTATTTTGTTTTAGATGATCAAGTGGGCAATTTGCATGCTCTTTTCTTGGGAAACCATTTTCTTCAGTTTTCAGCATTTTCGCTTTTAGGTCTCTGTGTTGCAAGAATAAATGAAACTCAGAGATAGATCTCTGAGGAAGTTGGAGATATTAGAGAGTAAACACCACAGTCAGATCTTAGCCAGCTGTCTTCCAGCTTCCCCAGCCTGGCTTCTCTTGGCTTCCTCTAACTCTGTCTTTCTATGTCTGCTTTAAATACTCTCTTGGTAAATTAAGGCATGGCCCTACCACTGCCTGTCTGGGAGCCTGGAACTCCTTCTGTTAACTGAAATGACCTTGAACTCAGTTTGGATGAAGGGCTTAGGTTACCACTGCTGGGATACTCCCTGTGCTTGGATTAAAGGTGTGAATCACCACTCTCTGATCCTCCTAGACTGACTGTGGTTAGATCCCTCTTATATCTCTGAAACTTTGGAGCTTTCACTAAATCCCCATATCTCTGTTTATGGATAAGGTTTCCTTGGCTGCCCCTGCTGATGTGAGAATGTCTCTTACTATTGTTTCTTTCAGTTTATGTTTAGACAGCCACGTTGATGGGACCTCTTGTAAATAGTGTGAAATTACTATGAAACTGTCACAGCAAACTCTTATTATATTTGCATTTCCTCTTGAGAATAATCCTTTAGTCTTAAATGCAGAAGTTATAATGTAGATATATTCCTTATGGTTTGGTTCTATAACTCTGCATTTTGTGTGGTTGTGATTTTCAATAATGATCTTTGTCTTGTATGTATTTACATATAAAATTAGATATTTAGAATGTAGTTCTGGATGATGTTGCTTTAGTAAAGACATAGTTAGAGGTTCTCTTCCACTATCCATGACTTTATTGTTCCATAGTAGTTGGTGAGATATCCAGTATCAGACATGTCTTCTCTCTTGTTAAGTAAATCATAAGCCCAACTGGAGAATACTGATCACTACTAAAGTATGTATGTCACTACTGCACATTTAGCACTGTGCTGTGAAGCTGCTCATTGTATTCAAAACTGGATGGGACTGTTGGTTGCCTCCATCCATTATAAAATGTCATAATTACTTCTGATGTGATGAAAGCTAGTCCTCAGAGAGTATCCTTTCAGGTTTATTAGAGCTCAAGAGTCTATGGGCCCTGTGTCTGAAGTATATGAATTTTTACTTCTGTTAATAGGGGGCAACAAAGGGCAATAGTGATTGCCTATAAAGTTTTGGGTTTCTCTTGAGCAATTCTGACCAAGAGCTCAAAATAGGGCTGTCTCATACCTGGTGCTATGTTTTCTTCTTAGACAGTCTTAGGCTCTTAAAGTGAGGATTGTCAAATTATCTCAGAAAACTTTATTTAAACTATGTATGTATTCCTATACACTGATGTTTTAATACTTCTAAGGCAAGTAAAGCACATGTTGCCCTGGGTTATAAATAACACGTGTTGTTACACCATATATGCATGCATATCTATTCAATACTGATTTTAGTATTATTTGATAATAAGTATAACTTATGTTATTTAACAAACTAAATACAGGATTACACTAGAAGTAAAAACAGTTGAATTATTAAATTTATGTAAGTAAAAAATAATTTATACATAATACTTTTTGTATATAAGTGATTCTTTCACAAGATAGTTTTATAATGCAGATGAGTGATTCATTCAGAAGAATTGATTTTGGTATAAAAAAAGGCAACATTTCTCCTAGATATTTCTAGGAGTAGAGAATTTAAGGGAAGCTCAGATATTTTACCTTGTGAAAGTTTATGCTGTAATTTTTTTTAAAAAATATTTGTTTTAAATATCAATAAATAAAACTTAGAAATAACCTTATCTTAACGCATTAACCTAGAATATAACAATAGCATCTCAATATTTCTTAAAATGTGTTAATTAAATTTGTCATCAAGAGAGCTTCTATTCAAAAAATGAAATGCCTATAAGAAATATTTACTTTACACATTCAATATATTTATTTTTGAGTTTATACCACCCCAACATTAAACATCTTTTTATTGTGTTTACTGTTTTTCTGCCTTTCTATATAATTATAAATGAATATTAAGTGTGAGATTTTTAAGATAGTATGTGTGTTTATTTCTATGACATATTTCTATTTATTGGGAAATAAAATGGAGACAAATAAAGTTATAGGAAAAATCTTATACATACCTATTGTAATTGAATAGCAATAAAGATCTTTCTATTAAAATTAATCTCATGCACAGATAGTTTATTTGAGATGGAATTCCAAGAGCCATAGTAGCACAGAAATTTAGTTTCATATTTATTGTGAATAAAATACCCTGACAAAAAGGAAATTTATGGAAGAAAGGATTTATTTCAGCTCAAACCTCAGTCTATAGTCTGTCATTACAAGGTATTTGTGGTGTCAGGAGTTTCAGATGATCATATTATATCTACTATCATAAGTAGAGAGAGAATGAATGTAAGCATGCACTGCACTCAGGAGCCAGAACAAGGGTATATTTCATCCCATTTTAAGTTTTGGCCTTCCACATTAACTATGGCAGTCAAAACAAATCTCAGAACCAGATCTCAGCTTCTCAGACGCCATCAAGATTTAGACAGTCCCATAACTACTTTCCTTAGAGCTGATCCTAGGTAGTTTCACTTTGAAAGTCTACAATAACCAAGGTATGAAGGAATCTGAGGAAGCGTTTAAAGCTGTTCTTGTGAGCCTTTCAGGGATATGTATAGAGATAAATCCATTTATATCTCTTTTAGTGACTGAGGCTGGGATGTTCCCCAGCTGTTATTTTCAGTATATTGTCTTGTTCCGGACCCACTAAATGTATCTGTACTTTAAAATCTTTTTTTTTTTTTAATGTGGAAGTAAGTAGATAATAACATATAAAACATCACATGATTGAGGTATGCATAAATTATAAATCTGTAGATCCAAGTTATCATTTGAAGAGTACTCAAAGTAAAGACTTCTTTGGTTACACCGTATACCTTGGTTATGCAGCAAAATTCCAGAAAAAGAACATACTTGAAATATTAAATTTTAAATCCCAAAGGAAAAATAAGTGTAGATAAATCTCCCAAAAGTATAAAATGAAGCACAATTACCTAGTGAACATATATGCTAAAAATCTGAATATCATATCTAAACTTAGTACTGCTCTGACACAAGAACCTAAAACATTAAATTAACTTAAAAGCATAATATCAGGCATAAAACAGAAAAAAACTTTTATTTTAAAAGACAAATGAAATTTAAAAACATACTTTAACTGACAGAACCAGAAATGGTGATGTAAATTTTTAAACACATTTTAAAATTAAGTTATTACTACAATAGAGTCATAAAATGAGAGAGCAAACAATATGCATTCCATGTCATAAAATATATTAAACAGGTAAAACATATTAAATTCCCTGTTTCAGGATGAATTGGTACCTCATTTACCATATCACCATTCCATCACTTATACCCATGAAAGCACAAGTTTATCTCCCATTCAGGTGTGTGTGTTTGTATGCATGCACACATGTAGTGGTCAGAGGACAACTTTTGGGAATTTGTTTTCTACGTCAACTGGAGAATTTGGAGACCAAAATAAGATCATCAAAATAGCACTACAAACTCCTTTAGTCCTAGAACTATATGAGTTGCTACTACCATTTATACATTTATTTTTAGCTTAACAAATCCAAAGTTAGTTAACTGTACAATTGTAGTATTTCAACCTCTAATATTGCTTTATTTAAAGTCTAAATCTTTTGAAAAGACAAAAACAATATTTATACTATGAAAGTGAGAAAATAGTTTAAGTAGAGAATCTTCCTAAAATATGAGTAACCAAAATCTCTATCCAGGTATGATAAGGAACATTATTCACAGAGAATAAAGCCTTAAGGAAAAAATAAAATTACCAGAGTTATTAAAAATAAATACACTTGAAATTCTTAGTTTTGGGAAGGATATGAAACAAATTTAAATATCAAAGATTTTTATTGAGACATACGGTAAATAATACAGCACCATCACAAATAAAATTCCTGTAACATCACAGTCTCAGGCTAATACTGATAAATAAAATTAATGAAAGTAAACTACATTGTAAAACATGAATATCAAAAGTACTACTTTTTAGAAAACTACAAAAGACTAAAGTAAATATTTTGACACTATTAAGTTGTATTAAATTTAAGAAAATCTAAAGCTACAATAATAAAAAACAAAATCAGTGTTACCCAGCAGCTAAGTCAAAGGTTAGTAGAGGTATGTTATAAAGGAATGCCACAATATATTTTAATTTTCTAAAAATGCTTGATATTATAGTTTTATATATATATATAGTTAGCCCTGGCTAACTAATACACTCACATGTGTACTTGCTGTTGGTATGACACTACATCTATGTCAATGATTGTATATTATTGTCTGATTGTATATTATTGTCATTGTAGATGAGATCATAATTTATTTGTCTTTCAGTATTTGATCTACAAATTCTTCTGTGAAGCTTTCCAATTCTGTGCATGTTGCAGAAAATTATCAACTTTCTCTATTCCTGCCCCTGTGTGTGTTTTTATATATTTAATAGGTGTTTATACATATTGGTATTCATTGTGAATATTTGTAATTAAGTATGAGCACCTATTTGGAAGTCAGAGGATGTCTATGGTGTTGGCCCTTGCCTTCTACCTTGTTTGAGGCAGAGTCTTTATTTAATTTACTGCGTTTGCTAGGCTACCCAGCCTTGAAGGTTTAGGGATCTTTGGTGCCTCTGATAGGTTTGAGTTTCTGTACAGGAAGCCCACAATTTAATCATGTAAATGGAAAAGGAGAAATTGATCATTTATTCATGCACAACTGGGCAGTGAATTGTCCTGTGCTATTTGGAACCCGAGTCTTAGGTTTATATTGCCATGATAAAATGCCATGAGCAAAGCATGTTGGGGAGGAAATGGTTTATGTCACCTCATCCTTCAGTCCTTCTAAAAGTGAAGTCATGTTAGGAAATGAGGTCAGAAACCCAGAAACAAAACTGGACAGAGACAAATGGGAAATGCTGTAGCTTGTGTCAATTAGAGAGAAAAAAAATCTAAGTAGTCCACTACACATTATATAATCTTAGAGTTTTCCAGAATCTTAGTCTAATGCTATCCAGTCAAGTTGTTCCTATTGTATCTCAAATAATATCACTCTGAATTCTTTGTATCTTAGTAATTGATAGGCATGTGGGGATATAAAAATCCTAGCACTGCTTCTTTTGTTAAATTAGCTCTCTACTTATCTCTAGAGATCACAGACAAAATAGATCCAACGTGACACTGCAAAGAGTTTTGCTTTTTAGAGCATCGAGACACAATTTCCATACTCATTTTATTTTATTGAGAGATTTTAAAATTAGTTACTCATAACTGTTCATACTATGACCATTATTGGCATAATCCAACCAAAGAAAAAATAATTATTTCTTATTGTTGTTCATCAGTACTCCAATTAAAAGCAAGGAAATTAATTTTGAGACCAATTAGAAATAAAGTAGAAAGTAATTATTATGACATAAGGCCCTCTAGAATGCTATTTGCTCCTGGTTCCTTGTGTCCTCTTTCCCATCTGTGTTTCTCTATCTTCCCTCTCACTTCATAAAGGGACAGAAAGTGGAGGAAGAGGGTGCAGCATCTAGAAGGAGTTTGGAGTCAATTCTATACTCGAAGAATTCAATCTTACCATGAAGAACATATGTACTAAGTCACAGGATCTTAAGTAGAAAATAGTCAGTACTTTCTATGATTTCAATTTCTGGACCTTCTATTGCCATAAATAATTATAAATTAAGATATTCCTGAAGTATTTTCTTTAATTAGACATTTTATTGGCAGGTTTTTTATTAGATATTTGTCAGTTACATTTTTCTTTTCTTTTTTATTAATTAAATTTGTTCATTTATTTTACATGCTGACTGGTTTCCCCTTCCTTTCTCCTCCCGTTTCCATGCTGTGTCCTCTACCTGCACCCCTATTCACTTCTCCTCTGTTTTTGTTCTGAAAGGGAAAGACCTTTTGTCATGTAAACAAAGCTTGACATGTCCAGTTGAGTATTACTAAGCTTTTAACATTTTATTAAGCCTGGGCAAGGCAGTATACTATGAGGAATAGGTTCCTGGGAGCCAGCAAATGCATTAGGGACAGACTCGGCTTGAACCACTAGAAACACAAGTAGATCAAGCTACAAAATTGTCAAACATAAGTAGATGGCCTAGGTCAACCCCATACAGGCTCCTTAATAACTGTTGTTGGCCCAGAGTCTGAATTCCCATGAGCCCATCTAAGTTGATTCTGTGGTTTACCTTGTTTCCACCTTGACCCTCCTTCATCCCAGAACAATCCTTCTTCCCTCTCTTCAGCAGGATTCCCAGAGCTCAGTTCAGTGTTTGGCTGAGCTGCATATGTTTCCGTCCATCACTGGATGAAGATTCCTTGATGTTAACTGAGTAGTGGTACATTTACACAACAGAGTATTAATAAGCTATTAAAAACGATGACATCAGGAAACTTTAAGGCAAATAAATAGAACTATAAAAAAAAAATCATCCTGAATGAGGTAACCTAGACCAGAAAGACATATATGGTTTATATTCATTTATAAGTGGATATTAGCTGTAAAAAAAAAAAAAATAAGCATGGTATAGTGCACAGCCGTAGAAAGGTTAGTTATCAAGGAAGGCTTAAGAGTTGATGGCTTTCTCTAGGAAGAGAAAATATAAAGAATTTCCTGGGTAAACTGAGGGCTGGAAAAGATGGGAACTTGAGGGATTGGATTTAGGGTATTGTCTGGAGGGAGAGATTAGTAAAGGAGACATCTATAGGTTTGGGGGAACTTAGGTCAAACTTGGTGTAAGTGGAACTCTAACAAATCTGCATAATGACTCTGCTAACTCCCAGCAGTCATTGATAGAGAGCCTTGTCCCGCGCCCACTTCTCGCCAGCAAGAAAAGACGCGGCACACACATAGGATCCTTCTGCAGTACAGCTTTAATGGGTCTTGAGGGAGAGCATTTGGCTTACGGAAAATGGAGGGGAAGGCAGAGAGAGGAGGGAGAGAGAGCGAGGGAGATGGGGGCCGCACGGCGACAGGCCCTGGCGGGGAAAGAGAAAGCGAAAGGGAGAGCTAGGCCCCGGCGTGGCCCGGGCCGAGCCGCCCGCCACGCGGCCTAGAGCCCGCGCCCGGGAGCTGGGCCGGCGTCCGTGCACATGGCGGGGCGGAGACAGAGAGAGCACGAGGTAGGAAGCGCCCAATTTTATGTCGACCAAACGGCCTTTGCTTTAGATGTATCATCTTCCTATAGGTTGCAGTCCAGTATTCCACATGACGCCACGGAAGAGGCTGAGAAACCAGTCTCGCGAGAGCACGCATGCGTTCTCTACTGACTCAGGCGGGTTGGCCAGCACCAGATAATGGCGCCACCTTGAGGAGCTGGAGCCAGCGGCCTCCAACAGAGCCTGAACTGGCCATATCCTGTCAATCACATTTTATGTGGGTGAGACAAAGTTTGGTTAGAAATCTGTGAAGAATGTAGACATTCATATTATTTATGACTTTATAGGAGGTACTTCTTCATATGGTTCTTTGAGGACAGAATCTATTAGGCTTCTCTAGTCAAACTGTAGAATCCAAAATTTCTGAAACAGTAGATTAAGATCATTGGCACAAACAACAAGGAAAAAAAGATTGAGTTGTATAGTGTGCTGGACTTCTTTTGGCGATCCCCCTTTTCCCTTAGAATAAGGCAGAATACAATATGGAATATGTACCAAAAACTTACATCTCACAAAATACAAAATATCTATGGTCATTATAGCAATAGTATCTTGCAAAAGAACATTTTTACTGCTAGTAAAATCTTTGTAGTAAATGACATAAAAAATTTAAACACTTATTATTCACTGTGTAATTAGTATGAAAGACTATAGAATATAACAAAAAATATTCTCTACTATGTTAGGGCAACTGCAGTTTGTAGTTCCATCTCTTTAAATAAATTCCAACTACAGGTCTACCTTCTCTAAGCTGGGAGTAAATTAGTGCATCTAGTGAATGTCCTTGAGATTTTATGTTGCAGCATCAAAATCTACAAGCACATGAACTAAGGAATAATTAATTCTGTGAAATGATCCCTGAATGGCATAGCATAATGTACAGTAATTAAGAATCCTGGAGGTAAATAATTATGATGAAATGATAATAAAGATGAAGACAGTTGGTAGGGAGAAAGGAAGTTGAGAAGACAAAGGCATCAATTGAGGAAATTGAAATAAAAATAGAACCTTGTGGAGAAGAGATGGGATTTGAAAAATCCATCTTACTTTTTAGTGGAGTCGAAAAACTCTGCACATTAAATGACATAATTGAAAAGGAACAGTTATATCTGCAACTTACTTTAATAAACGTAAATGTTATAAGTAAGATACCTTATGAGATGAAAAGCTTTTTCAGGGAGAAAAATTAATAGAAATTTGTGAATTTGTATGCAGTGGGCACAAGGAGCAAAATTAACTTCAGGATTTGTAATGTGGCATATTAGTGCTGTGGTAAAAAGGAAAAGAAGAAAAGAACACCAAGACATCTTTACAAACGATAAACTGTAAAGAAAAGTTAACATAGATAAACATCTTGGTTTTATTATTCTATTACTTTACTAGAATGTATAAATTGTATTATATTAAACATTAGCAATACAAAACAGAATGTACTGTTAGAAAACAACTAAAATGTACTAAGGTGTGAGCAAATAATCACTATTAAACGATCTTTGCAAATGGAATCTACAATAACTTCATGAAAACACACAAAGCCATAAACTCTCTAATTTGCTTTTTTGATGACATTTTTGGAGGACTACCCCAAAATTTTTTAATTAAAATTTAATAAAAATGTGCATCAAACTCTCTTGTCAATACAACAAATAAAAAGTGGATTCTCAGAATAGACTCTGAGATACAGAATGAAATAAAAACCTACTAGAATATGAACACCAGTTTCATACAGTACATACTCAGTGATATGTTTCTTCTTTATATAGTTTATAAAATGCAAGGATTTTCTTTGTTACTAAGCACTTTGTCCGTCATATGTTAAGAGTTATATAGAATCATCTCCCCCATTTTTTCTAATGTAGAAATAAAAAAATGAATACCTTTTGATAATGACATGATAATTAGGCAGGTGGCATTTTGGAATCACATTGGGTTGCCATCTGCTGATAGGGAAGGTTTTCATGAATATCCCTATAGCACAAAAATGTGATGGATTCTCATCAATTTTGAAAAATACTAAAAGTATTTCTATCACTGCATAAAATACAATGCACTATCTATATAATATATATATATATGTATATATATATAATTTTAAAGTAGGTTCCTAGAATACTGACAATTTCTGTTATTTTTTTAAATAACTTTTCTGTTTCACTGAATAGTATGCCAGGGACTTTGGGTCTATCAGACTGAAGATGGATGCCTCAACATTACAAAGGAACTTAGGGTTACTGTCCAGCCAGACAGGTGTTATCTCTGTCATTTCTAGATCTTGGCAGTTGTTTGAACATCCTGTTTACTCAGGTAATATTATATTCTTCTGTGGCCTTTGATGTAGTTGAAGATTAGAGAGCTAGAAGTAGTTTTTTAGCTATTAAAAAAGGTATATTAGATATGAACTTTAGACTCACAAGGATAAGGTATATGATAGAATAATTTTGTAAATTTTGCTAAATACAAATAGCCTAGTATTGTAACTGTAATTCTTGTTTGATAACTGTTTTGTTATATGTGATTTTGTTATGTTGAAATTGAAACCCTCCTTTTCTATTAGACAGAATAGGGAAAGTGATGTGGGAGTGTCTTTCTTATGCTGTGAATAAAAGACTGTTTGGGCCATGGCCATCACTATAGAAAGGTAGGCAGGAAAATCATAGCATAGGTAGGTGAAGGAGGGCAGTGTTGAGAGAGACTGACCCAGCTACCCCAGGAAGCAAAATGTAAGGAACACAGATGATCCATGGTTTACATGGCAGGAGAGATTTATGGATATGGGTGGAATTAAGATGAAAGAGGTAGCTACCAATGTGACTGAGGCATAGGTTGAACAGCATAAAATTAATATAAGCATCTGAATCATTTTTGGGTGGTCTAAGCAGCAGTGGATGGCTAAGTGCCTGGGATTGCAGGTCTGTGGGTATGGACCTCTGTCTGGAGGGGGGCCTGAAGCTTCACTGGTTACAGGAAAATTTACAGAGACAACTCAACCAAGCTCATTGGAACTTATGAACTTTAGATGAAGATCTGTGGCACCTGCATAGGACTGGACAACATCCTCTGCATAAGAGAGATTGTTATGTAGCTCAGACTGTTTGAGAGGTCCCTGTAAGAGGGATCAGGATCTATCCCTGGTGCATGAGCTGACTTTATGGAACCCACTGTCTATGGTGGAATACCTTGCTCAAACTTGATGCAGGGGAGAGAAGCATGGCTCTGTCTGAAATGAGGGTACCAGGCATTGATAACTCTCCATGTGAGGTCTTTCTCTTTTGGTGAAGGGGATAAGGGTAGGGTGGGCTGAGGGAAGGTTGAGAGGAGGTGAGAAATGGGAGGGATCTGTGATTGGTGTGTAAAATTAATAAAACATTAAAATAAAATCAAATTCAGAGAAGATGCATAGAAATTACATCACCCACTAATTATCTATAGGATATTATTTAACTATCACATAATAATAATAGTATAAACATTTCTTTAGTGAATTATAACATTTTAAATATATTTAATGATTATATATTATATGGATTATGTAATATGTGTTATTTCTTAGAAAAAGTGAACATGTTTTTATATTGTTACATCTGATTTCTTTTTAAAGTGGTAGTCCAGAACCAAAATTGTTTTTTTTTTTTTTGTGGAATACATGTGGAACCAAGAAACTAAAAAAATAGCCATTTGGAGATGAAGAAAACTTGAGAAAGAGGGAATATTAGAATATAAATAAAATAAAATAAAATAAGCAGGGGGTATACACTGAATCAGAAGGTTTAAACAAAGGAGGCAATAAAGTTAGCCAGGAAAAGATATACAAAAAGTTGAACAGCAATACAATGAGTATAAAAAATAAAACAAAGACACAGTATCATATAACTCAATAATTTATAATAAATTTAAATACTATTGCAAAGCTTTGGATACACTCCTGTAACTTAATAGTTAAGGATGCTCCAATTCCCCTGAATAACAAAGACTGTTATAGTTCTTCTTGATTATAAGCATATTAAGCATAGTCATATTATTGTGGGACTCATCACATACTTTGCTTGTAAAATCTAAAGAAACTAATTATGTACTTACTGGGAAACTTCTGGTTAGCTATATATCAAAACAATAAAAGGTAGTAATGTGGGAATGCCTTTCTGTATGCTGTGAATATCAATCTTTAAATAAAGGAGCTGTTTTGGGCCATGACAAGCACCATAGAAAAAGTAGGAGGAGAAATCAGAGCATAGGTAGGAGAAGTAGGATGGAGTAAGAGAGACCAAGCCAGAAGTCCAAAGGAACAACATGTATGGAACACAGGTGAACCACGGGCCACGTGGCAGATAGATTAATGGAAATGGGTTAAGATGAAAGAACTAGCTAGCAATGTGCCTGAGCCACAGACCAAACAGCAAGAAGTTAGTATAAGTGTCTGAGTCATTTCTGGGGGCCTGAGCAGTGGTGGCGGGTGGCTAAGGGGTTTGGCGCAGCAGGTCTGTGGGTCTGACCCTCTGGTCACCGGGGACCAAGAAACCTCAATGCATCAAGGTAGTATACAAGTTACTGTTGGCACAGTCTGGAACCTGCATGATACATTACTTACTTGCCAAGTAAGCCATGCCCATTATAAAACAGTAGCATGGTAGGTATTCAACTTAGGTGTATCTTACACTTTTCAATCTTCCTTCCTTTCATTCCTTTTTCTTTTCTTTTTGCTTTCTTTTAGCATTGCTAAAAGATTTTATAATAAAAGCTATTACAGTAAATAACATCCCACCCAAGAAGAAATTATGTTATTATAGCTGAATTTAGTGTATTGCTCTCCCCTCTCTTTCCCACCCTCCCCTCTCTTCTCTCTCTCTGTCACACACACACACACACACACACACACACACACATGCACACACACTGAAAGATGACATGAAAGTAGAAAGAGGATATATATGAAAAAAGGTATGATGTGATAATGAATATAATGAGACATGGAGCTGTGTGAAAACGCTAATTCATTACATACGGGTATACAACTCTCAAATAATAAAGAATGCCAACCCAGATTACTTCTGCATTTCAATACAATAATATGTAAATAATACTTTGAATTTTCTTTTGATTGGTTAAATTTGTAAATTTGCTTTTGATAGAAGAAACCCAGTGTAGTAGTGTGGTGTCTTGGTCCTTGGTGGCCAGAGGCCCAGAGCCTGCCATGCCAGACCCCTTAGCTGCCTGCCAGTGCTGCTCAGGCCCCCATAAATGACTCAGATGCTTATATTAAGTTCATGCTATTTGGTCTATGGCTGAGGCACATTGCTAGCTAGCTCTTACATCTTAAATCAACTCATTTCCATTAATCTATCTGCCACATGGCCCGTGGCTCACCTGTGTTCCTTACATGTTGCTCCTTTGGGCTTCAGCTTGGTCTGTCTGACTCCACCCTACTTCTCCTACCTATGTTCTGATTTGTCTTCCTACTTTTCCTATGATACCTGTCTTAGGACAAAATGGCTCCTTTATTTAAAGATTGAAATTCACAGCATATAGAAATGCATTTCCACATCAGCTTAGTCTTACAAACATCTATGCAATTATGTTTTGCATTGTGAAGTACATTTATTTCATGTCTTTAAATTAGGATATTTAATTTGGGTTAAATAATTTGTTTTTATATACTATATATGTAAATAGAATTGTCTCAGTCTAAAAACAATTGAGGTCATCCATATTGAAAGAAGGTCAAAACATTGAAAATAAATGATTGCTGAGTATTACACCCTAATGAGACAAGTATATCACTCTACGGCTCAAGGAATATCATGGAAGAATACCCGGAAAAGCAGAAGAGCTATGAATTGGAAAAGGCTCTATAAAACAATGTTCCATTGAAGATAGTATGGTGTTTGCCCTCATGAACTCACATAACCACTGGTTAATTGTAGAAAACAAATTATCAAATTAGCTGATATTACAGCTTATGAGGCACAACCATGAGCTGTGGACTTATTGACAGCTGATGGATGCTGGAAGGATGGACACTGTTTTCCTTCAAGTTTGTCACTGCTAGTTGTCTACTCATCTCCCTGGGGATGACAAATGACCATGGACACACATATGGGTAACTTTACATGGCCTACATGGGTTATCTTTAAAAAAAGAAAAAGGGATATAGGGTTTGGAGAAGAAGGTGTTTGAGGATTCTAGAGGCAGTAGGTGGGTATCAAGACTATCAAAGAGTAAACAAAATATTATTAAATAAATATTTTTTTAAAAATTTGACTTTAAAACTATGCCTGAAAATGTTATATTTAATATACATATACATATTTCTTATACAATGAGCACAATAGTTATTACAAATTAGATAAAATATATATGCATCAAAATCCTAACATTAATGTCATGTTAAGAAAATGAATATTATAAAATGTAATGATAGGCAGTAGTTGTGGTACACACCTTTAATCCCAGTCCTTGGCAAGGAGGTATAGGCAGATCAGTCTCTGTAAATTCAAGGCCATCTTAATCTACAGTCGTAGTTTCAGGACATACAAAGCTACACAAAGAAACTCTTACTCAAAAACAAAACAAATAAAAAAGAAAGAAAGAAAGAAAGAGAGAGAGAGAGAGAGAGAGAGGGAGGGAGGGAGGAAGGAAGGAAGGAAGAAAGAAAGAAAGATAGAAAGAAAGAAAGAAAGAAAGAAAGAAAGAAAGAAAGAAAGAAAGAAAGAAAGAAAGAAAGAAAGAAAGAAAGAGAGAGGGGGAGGGAGGGAGGGAGGGAGGAAGGAAGGAAGGAAGAAAGAAAGAAAGAAAGAAAGAAAGAAAGAAAGAAAGAAAGAAAGAAAGAAAGAAGAAAAAGGAAAACATAAATATCTCCACTAAGAAAATCTTCAGAAATACTATATTGGAATGAAAATAATTGAAATTAGTGCAGTTTTAATAGAATATAATGTACTCACTATGTAGCATGTAAATTAAAAATGATAAATATATTATGTATGGGGGTTTATGTCTGTAAGCATTGGTATCTAATAGCCTTAGAGGCACTAATGATAAGACTATTTTTTTTTTGTTGTTGTTGTTTTCTATTATGTACTCATGGAAGCTTTGGCAAAACACAAATAACTATCTCTGAGCATGCTCATTATTCTTCTATAATCTGTTTCATCTATTGATTTTTTTTTCTTTCTTTTCACATATATGTCTATCTGTGTAGTGACGTTTGAAGTCAGAATGCAACTCCTCTCTTTGTACTTTGGCAGCAGATTGAATGTCCTTATAATAAGTAGTTGAAATAGAACTTTGTTAAGTGAAAAATACACTATTTGTGAATATGCTAATATTCGCAAATGTCTTCAATTGAATTGAAGATCTAACCAAAATGAGAAAAATAAAACATATAAAAGGAAAAATGTGGCAGCCCAACGTGCAGCATATATACCGTATATACCCACATGAAGTCATAGAAAGCTTAAAAATGGTCTAGAGCTCAAAGCAACATCTCAGTTATGTCTCCCACATGAGCCATGGTACTGAGACGCTCTGATGAGGCACATGGGCTTGAGCTACAATGGCGGGCTTTTGGAGAGCAACTTAAGGTATAAAATGGCTTGTTCCTCAAGTCTCACAAGAGGCTCAATATAAGCAAAAAGTTGTAAATGAGGTATTTAAAGTTTCTGTTCAAATGGGCAAAAAGGGAACAGAATCAAAGATGACTTTCTAGTGTTGATGTTTTCATGGATCAGCTCTGTTTGCTGGAGGCAAACTGAGGCTTGGCTTTTTGCAGAGAGGCTTCCTGATTCAACCTTAGAGACAAAACACTTGTGAGTTTTTTAAGAGGCCCTGCTGCCTAATACTTAAATGGAGTTAATGAGCAGAAGATGGCAAAACTTTACTTGATAATTATATGAACCCTAAAACTCCCCAGAGTACCTGGGTTAAAAAGATAAATTCTATGAAATTAGAGTAGGGGCTGGGTGGAACCATCCATCCATCCTACCAACCTTTAAACCTTAGCCAAGGACCTTGGCAAATTAAAGGTGTGTTCAGAAATTGAAAGAAATAGAAGAATTCTTGGCAGATTAAAGGTGTGTTCAGAAAGATATAGAAGAATCTGGGTGGAGTCAATCACCCTAGCCAAGTAAAAGTATGGTCAGAGACAAAAAAAGTTAAGAAATAAATATACAATAAAGACAGTTTTTTGAAAAGTCTAAGTGGCTTAGTGTGTGTTGAAAATATATATGCATAGGCTTAGGAAAGAAAATAAAAGGTAGAGAAAGCCCTTAAAAATAGAGAAAAATAAACAAATAATAAAAAATAAACCATGTAAAGATGGAAAAAACAAAGAATGTCTGGATACTGTATATTGTTGTCTTATCTTTAAGCTTCTTGACCGAAAATGACTTAGTAAAAGCAGCTAAAAGACAGTTGATTATAAGTGCTGTTGGTTTAATTCAACCTATATATTTTGTAAATGAGATGACTTTAAAACTGAAATCCAAAGATATGTTACTTTGGATAAAAGGTTTTCTTTTTATTTTCACAGAAAATGAGAGGCTGTGGATTTATTTCTGGATAAAGAACATAAAGTTTGATAGAGGAAGACCACCTGAAAAATCTCCAATGGAAATGGATGGTCCAGATGATTCAGCCTTTCAGAGTACCTCTATTGAAGTTTCCAGAGCTTTGTATCCAGAACAATTTCAAGGATACTGGCTGTTATGACCCAGCCTTACAAATTACTCCACTAAAGACTTGTCCATAATCCTACTTTTTTCTTTGGATTCCTATGGTATTGCCAGCATCAGCATGAAGTAGCCTAGAGAATGATGCCCACATTCCCCAAACATGGATTATGGATTCTTGTGTTTATTTACAGTGTTGTTTATAAGTTGTTATATATCAGAGGGGGAAAAAGTATTAGATGTGGAGTTCTTTTTGTTTTTAAAAGAGAAAAGGGGATATGTGGGAAATTGTGTTCCTTCATTGTAAATAATTGTCCCACCCACTGGTTTAATAAAAAGCGCTGATTGGCCAAAGGCAGGCAGGAAGTGTGGGCAGGGCTACCAGACTAAGAGAACTCTGGGAACTGTAAGAGCAGAGCAGAATGCCAGAGAGAAGTCAGAAAAAGCAGAGGATAACCATGGTGCTCTAAGGAAAGGTACCGAGCCACATGGCTGAACAGGAAGTGTCATAATTAGATGAAGGGTAGAGAGCTATCAAGTAATACGCCTGAGCCTTAGGTCTATCAGCATAAAACTATTGTATGCATCTATGTGTCTCTGTGGGTCTGTAGGTCTTTGGGCCTAAACCTTGAGGCTAGGCCCAAAAGTCAGGGCCAGAAACCTCCTAATACAAAAATGTGTGACTTAAATCTGGAATCCTTGTACTCTGGAATGTGAAGAAGGAAAACATGTGCCTCATCTTGAATTCTTCACAACCCTTAACTGTACAGTGAAATGTGTCTCAATAAAGGTAAAAGAAAAAATAATATTTATATAAATATTAAGCGATAATAAAAATAATGCAAATCAATATCAGAATATAAAAATATAATTGTAACTACCAGATATTAAAATTATCAAACATATTTATACAAATTGCAAATGTTTCAATTCATTAATTATGAATTTTTGACATCATTTATAAGCACTATATATATTGTACTATAATATTAATAAGAACAAAAATGAAGAACTGACTATATGTAAGTAGAATGCTGCAAATGGTTTTCTATTTTACTGACATTTAGTCAAAGCTTCAAACAAATTTTTTAAAATTTTACAAAGAAATTTTAATTTTCCATGAATAAATACATAATCTTTTATAGCTTCTTTATTGAAAGTTAAAAATCCAAATTAAGTAACATAATATATTACTATAATATTACTTTTAGGAAAAATTATAGACAGACACTTTGAGTATGCTGTTATACACCATTTAAAATCTCTGAGTATTTTATTTATCAACTTTCCAATAATTTGTGTTCAAGCTCTTTAATGCACAAGGGACACCCTCACTTTCTCAAGTAATTGTGCTTAATAAACTGGCCCTAGTATATGAACTCAGAAATCTAACTTGTTTAAAATAATGTCTTTATTAACACTAAAGTAGTTATACAGATTTTTGTAATATCATTCTTCAACTTAAATTTCTTTGATATACCCACACATTTTCAGACAGAACCCGGGGAGAGGAAGTAAGAGCTCTTTCCTGGCACAGTGCCCATGTGACGAACTGTCTCATCAGGACTTGCCTCAAGCATTTGTCTTGCAAAAGCCACAGTCTTTATTTAGTATCCTTCAGAGTACTGGAAGTTAGAACTGTGACAAAGCAGCTGTTCACAGAAGCCAGGGGTTATTACTGATAATCGCAGTGCAATAATTACAGGATCATGTGCTGGAGAACAAGAAAAATTGGGAAATTCTCTATCTGGTGAGTGTGGTGTCTTACTGCTTGTTTTGAAATACGTAGTTCTTCCATATGGTGGGTTGGAATAGAAACAGAGATCTTAGAGTGATTATTGCAATCTGGGTGAAAAGACATTAACTCCTATTGCAGGAGATCAGGTTTGACATTCATTTCTCAACCTAATGATATAATTAGAGTCTTAAAAAGTAAAGTGTACAAATGGCTAGAACTCCAATCCCTGTTCATAGATATATTGCTATCATTAGTAAGCATATATTATTAACTGCTTTTATTTTGACAATGAAAAGGGTAGTATTAACTCACCTTATATATTACAGAATTATGTTCAAATTTTTGTTCTATTATTCAAATTGTATTTAAAATATACTAAGAAAATAAGGAACATGAATTATTGTGGTTACAAGTTATTTTAAAGTTTTAAATATCACATGCAATAAAATAAAGACAATCAATCAATAATGTAACATATTTAGTTATCAAATATTTGTATTTTACCTGTGCTTTCTATAAATGTGATTAAACAAACATCACTACTAAAATATTTAACATTTTTATGTATCAATGCAGATTAATTTATATAATTCTTCATATTAATTCAGAGGTTGCTACTATTTGGTATTTAACAATACTTTCATTATATCAATATATAAAATCAGGTTTTACTGGTACTAGAATAATCCTGAAATTTTCTTGACATGTTATTTATTACACAGTGCTCCTTATATTGGAGAAAGTGAAACAAAATAAAATCCATATGTTACATTTCATTAATGTTCAGCTTTTCAATGTATTAATTCTTGATACATAAATTCATAAAATAATACTATTAAGGTCATTTTCCAGGATACATGCAGGAAACAGATTTCCTAAATTCATTTTAATAAATCATAATAATATAAGGCACAAAATATTTCTACATGAGCTCAAAACTAAGAAATTCAGCCTGCTAATGATTAGAGACAATTAGGGTTTGACCACCACATTTGCCATTTATTTTTATTTATTTAAATATGTAATGTTAATTTATTTTATAAATTTGCATTTTTTATAATTTCAGTTTTTATACAAAAAGTGTTTTTTATGTACCTACCATGGTTCCCTTCTCTTCCCTCTTGCCAGTCATTCCCCAGCTTCCTCTTACCTCTTCCTTGCTTCTACCCCTCAGGGTGAGGACCCTCAGGGTGAATCAATGCAGTTGGGCATACCCAGTTGTAGTAGAACAAGCCTCTACACCCCAGTATCAAGGATGAGCAAGATATTCATCTGTAGGAAATAGGTTCCACAAAGCCAGTTCACAAATTAGGAATAAATTCTGATGCTACTTCCAGAGAGAGACCCCAGAAACTGCCCACAACAGTTGACTGACATCCACATTCAGAGGGTCTATCTAGTTCAGCTCCAGGCAGATTCCCAGGCTGTCAGTCCAGGTTCATTAAGCTTTCAATAGCTTAGGTCATCTGTCTCATGGGCTTCCTCATCATGACATTATTATCTCAACATCTGTTCATATAATCTCTCCTCCCTCTCTTCAAATAGACGGGGAGCTCTCAGCCCAGTGTTTTGGTGTGGACATCTGCATCTACTTCCAGCCATTGTTGGATGAAGTTCTGTAAATACAATTAGGGTGCTCATCAATTGGATTATAAGGAAAGGCCAGTTCAGGCATCCTCTCTGCTGTTGCTGAGAGTCTTAGCTGGGGTCATCTTTGTGGATTCTTAGGTATAATTTCTAACCCTGCAATGGCTACCTTTATCATGATACCTATTTTGTTGTTCTCCTTCTCTGTCCTTCTCCCAACTCAGCCATCTCATCCCCTCATGTTCTCTTCCCACCTTTTCTTCCCCTTTCCCCCATAGTCCCAATTTACTCAGGAGAATTTATCTATTTCCCATTCACAGGGACCCATGGATGTTTTTCTTAGGTCTCTTCTTGTTACCTAGTTGCTCAGAGATTGTGGATTGTAGTCTGGTTATTCTTTGCTTTACATCTACAATCTACTTATGAGTATATACATACTATTTTTATCTTTATGAGTCTGTTACCTCACTCAAAATGATATTTTCTGGTATCACCTATTTGTCTTCAAATTTTAGGATGCCATTTTTTTCTGAGTAGTACTCCATTGTATCAGTGTACCACATTTTAAAAATATTGTTTAATTGAGGGACATCTAGGTTGTTTCCAAGTTCTGGCTATTGCATATAATACTGCTATGAACAAACTGAGCAATTGTATTTGTGATAAGAATATATATCCTTTGGGTATATGCCCAAGGGTGATATTGCTGGATAATTAGATATATAGATTCCAAGTTTACAGAGAAATAGCTATACTGATTTTCAAAGTATCTGTACAGGTTTATATTCCCACCAGCAGTGGAGGGGTGTTCCCCTTACTCCACATCCTCTCTAGCATAGGCTGTCCTTAGCATTTTTGATCTTAGCAATTTGGCAGGTGTAAAATAATGTCACAGTTGTTTTGATTCACATTTCCCTGATAATAAAAGATTTTGAGTAATTCTTAAATGTCTTGCAGCTATTTAAGATCTTTCTATTGAGTGTTATAATGAAGTTTTTTGGCCCCGGGAAGCCAGAGGTCTGGACCCATAGACTTGCCATCTCAGACTGCTTAGCTGGCTGCTGCTGCTTAGGCTTTAAAAATGATTTGGATATGTATATTAATTTTATGTTATGGCTTAGGCATATTGTTAGTTAGTTTTATATTTTTAGTTACTTTAGTTTTATTGATTTGTATTGTTATGTGGCTTGTAGCTTATTTGTGTTTTATATATATGTAATATATATTTATATATATTTGTGTTTGGCTCAATTTTTTTGACTTGGTCTTTCTTTTTATTTTTATTTTCTATTTATTTTTTATGGTGTTTATAAAGGGACAAAAGTGTTTTCTTATTTAAAGATTGATATTTATAGCATATAGAAAGACATTTTGATATCACCTCTTTATTTTTTAATTACAAAGGAAGGTTTTAATTTTAACATGGTAAAATTATATATAACAGTTATTAAGTAAGAATTATAGTTATATTTAGTTTATTTGTATTTAACAAAATTAAAAAATATTTTATTATCTACTTTATCTTGTGAATTTAAAGTTTTATATCTAGTATATTTTTTAAATAACCAAGATAAACTAACATATAACTACTTAATCATCTATATCAAAGACAACAGAAGGATATATTATTACTTGATTAAACAGGAAGTGCAAGCAACTTTTAAAATCTATAAATATCTATTTAACTCTGTAATCCAATTTTAATTTGGATTATTAGGTTTTTCTTTTTATGTTCAATGCAGAGACAATTTTATTGATGCTTTCCTCCTTTCCTCCTCCTCTTCCTCCTCTTCCACTTCCTCCTCTTCAAGTCAAAGACATATCATATAGCTTTGGTTGAACTAGAATTCACTATATAGACCAGGCTGGCCTTGAACTTACGAGAACCATCTGCATCTATCTCCCTACTACTAGGATTAAGGTATATGCAACCACAGCCAAACTTATTGATATATTTTGATATGTGGTTGATTGAATCTGTAAATGCAAACCTGTTAACATGTTTGGGCAAAGTACCTTTATTCAAGATTATTTATTTCAGCCAGTTGTTTTCCATCACAAATAGGTTATCACCACCAGCTTTTGTAAGACACTTATAATAAAAATTCAGGGTTTATGGAATTAAATGGTGTCAATATGCTTTTGGTAAACAGCTCTAGGAACACTAGCTGAAAAAAACTATACTCATCAGCCTGTTGCTGCAAGGGCACATGCATCATAAGAGTAATGAAGTGATTTCATAAGAAGTGTTAGAAAAGAACAAAGTGTGCTTGTGGTAAGTGATTTGGGGGATAGTGGATTCTAATAGGTGACAGGACATGCTGCATGTCTTGAGGATTTGGGTGATACTGCAGTAGGAAGAACTCGGGGTAGATGTGGCCATGGTAACATATGCAGTAGTTACCTATTACCCGCATTGGGTGACCCATCACCCTGGAGTGCTTTGGATCATGTGCATGTACTGTCATCTTTTCTCAAATGTGACTTTAGAATGTTCTTATTTCTCCCTTTCTCCAGCAGTCTTGCTTATCTGATCTTACATTCTGTGAAACATTTAATGTTCAACAGTGCCTAGCTGTGGGTTCTGTCAATTTCTATCTGTAGGGGCCATGAGGACCCTTCCCAAAGGAACGGACATTTTCAAGGCCATAAAACCACCTTCCTATACACATTCTCAATAATTTATTCTCTTCTTAAAATGATTAAACACCTGCTCAATGACAAGTGCCAGGTGATGGGATAATAGCCACAAGACGAGATGTCTATTTTCCAAATCCTCTGGCCTACAGAGAAGACAACTGTATTATATGATGTTTATGGCCTGGACTTTGCAGCCTAGCCTTGTGACCCATACTTTCAGACCCATAATCCCATAGTCTCACTAAAACACACAGACACTTGTATTAATTTTATGCTGATTGACTTGGACCCCTGGCATATAACTTGCTAGCTCTTGCTCTTAATCAAACCCATGACTCTTATCCTGTTCAGCCATGCAGCTCGGTACCTTTCTCAGAGAAGCATAATTGTGCTCTGTATCTTCTGCCTTCTCTGGCTTGGTGTTGGGTTTTGTTTTTGTTTTCATCTAGTTTTTTGAGTTCTTTATGTATTTTAGAGATCAATACTCTGTCAGATGTAGGGTTGGTAAAGATATTTTTCTATTCTGTAGGTATTTTGTCTTACTGACTCTGTCTTTTGCTTTACAGAAGCTTCTCAGTTGCATTAGGTCCCTTTTATAATCTGTTATTCTCAGTGTCTTGCTGATGATGCTATATTTAGAAAGTGGTCTCCTGGGCCAATGCATTCGAGGCTATTTCCCACTTTCTCTTCTATCTGGTTCAGTGTAACTTCATTTGTGTTGATGTCTTTGATCTCCTTGGACTTGAATTTTGTGAAGGGTGACAGATATGAATCTATTTGCATTATTCTACATGCCACCACTCAGTTATGCCAGCACCATTTATTTCCCATTGTATTTTTTTTTTTTTGCTTCTTCATAAAAAATAGGTGTAGATTAATGTCAGGGTCTCAGGAGAGAAATATGGCACTAACTTCTACCACAGTCTTCCTACTGCTTCATAGTAGTCAAAGGCAAATGATGAGCTACAGCCACAGGCAATTCAAGACAGTTAAACTTCTTTCATTAACTTTGCTATAGAAAAAAATGTTGTTTCTTGTGCTTCTGCATTTCACTGAAAATTCACAAACATATCCAAAAACCATGTGGTGACGGAATCAGACACTTTTATTGCTGACATTCTGTTCTTGCTAGTTGTTTTTTTTTGTCAATAAGAAACATGTATTATAATCAGAGAGAAGAAAATTTGATTAAGAAAATACCTGCCATTGGGCAGTAGTGGCAGAAGCCTAAATAATCCTAATACTTGGGAGTCAGAGGAAGGAGATTCCATGAATTTGATGCCAGCCTGGTCTACAGGGAAGTTCCTAGAAGAGCTAAGGCTAGACACAGAAATCCTGTCTTTAAAGAAAATGAATAAGGAGAGAAAGATGGAGATGAGGGGGTGAGGGAGAAGAAGAAGAAAAGTAAAACCTAGAAGAATAAAATGCCTCTCCAATATCAGGCTGTAGGCTAGCAGGTAGAGAATTTTCTTAATCAGCCTATCTTTTAAATGGTGTTTAATTCTTATTACATTCACAGTAAGTATTCTTTCTCACTGAATCATTCCTGTAACTTATATTCATGTAATATGTTAAATATCATATATATGTATATGTATATATATGTGTATGTATGTATGTGTATATGTATATATATATACTGGTCTCCTAAAGCATTATTAAGAATAAAACTTCCAAATCAACACAATGATTTTTGTCTTGCAGCTTCTTCCAGAGATATATTATAAATGCAATAAAGAGAAGTTAAATAAAAGACACAGAACTGTCCACTGTAATTATTAGTAAAATTAAATGGCATACTTGAATGTTCATACTAAAATAACTACAATGTAGGGAAGTTTTAAAAGAAAACATTATGCGAAATGAAAGTAAAGGATGAGTAATCTTGAACATCTAAGTTTGTTTAAGCTGCAAAAAGCACTGGAAATAAGGCTGCATACTAAAAAACTACTGTACAAAGGAAGAGAGACTACTCTATACAATCACTTCTGTGTATACCATTAGAAAATGACTCCATCATATATGTTGAAGAATGAAATACTTTTTATTCTTAGATTTACTTTAAGGAAAAAATCATTTGCTTTGAATACATCATTAATGCCAAGTAAGAACAATCATATGGTTCTTATGTGTACCATGTTTTTCAGGTTGTTAGCATAATTTTAAGAATGCAGGTAAATATGCATTGAATAAATTAAAAGATAAAATTGAACAAAATAATGACTGATACACGACTTGGAATGTTTCAAAATGATCTCTCCCCAGCTGTAAAAATAACCATGCAAAATGCACAAAATATCTAATCTAGATAGAAACCATGCCTCATAATTGAATGTTAATGAAATCAAGGATATTATTTGAAACCTTGAAATTAACAATTTGATTAGATATAGAAATCTGATCAAGATCAGGAGAGTCACATTGATCACATCCAACTAAAACCTAACTGTGTACATCAAAGGCAATTTGGGAGACAGTTCTAACAGATAAGAAACCAGAGGAACAAAGAAAAAAAGGTGAAGGTCACAGGAATCCAGCAAACAGCTTAAAAATACATGTGCATTTTCCCATCTCCCATTAATAGTTTCCCATTAGAAAAATAAACAATTTTTATAAACTGATCATGGAATAACAACTTGCATTACCACCAGTTAATAATCAATGGTTCCTGGGAAAAGCTCACACAAAAAAATATTATTTACTCAGGCAAACATTTTCAAGGGATTTCTATCACTCCCATGCAACATAAAGGGGAAAACTTGACAGATGTGGATCTGAAAATATCCTCACTGAAAACAGATCAATGCATAATGATATCTGACTTTATCTCTCAATATGCTCTTATCAATTAAAAAAATAAGACAATATGATTTTGTAACTTGGAGCCTGATTCCATATAGCAAAAAGAAATGTGCCTGTCTTATTCTATAATCTTGTGTTTTAGAATATTAGCCTGTAAAGGTATTTTAAAAAGCTCAATTTAATTTTGTGGAACAGTGGGACCATAGGGCTTATGATTTTTTTTAATTTTTTTTCTTTGTTTGGTTTGTTTGGAGAATTATGAGAAGCTATCAACGCCACAGGATTATTTAACTACATTCAGGAGTCATTATTTTGAAATGCGAACTCCTCATTGTTTTTTGAAGAGTTACAGTTCCCTCACCTTTCCTTAAGGTAGTGGATACAGAATGCACATTCTAACATGCATTCCTCTACTGAGTACACCACAGCCAGACATTTTCTTTTTCTTCAGAAGTACTCAACAACTCCTGCTGACACCAGTTACATTAGCTTTCTCATAAAACACTCTGCAAAAATAATCTCCCTTAGGGCTAATATAACTTATATTCTCTAAAAGCTTTAATCAGAAAATACACCATAAAGAAAGGGCAATGAAATGATGCCAGGTCACACTCTATTTTTCTTCCTACTGTAAATCACAAATCCTTCCACAAATTGTAGATTTTTGCATTTCTTTCATATGGCATTCCTCAGCCTGAAATGATTTTCTTAATACCTTGGTCTTGGCAGTTTTAATATAAATGTCACTTTGAGTGTTCCCTCTCTCTAAATCTTGACATCACAGATGCCATTAGAAACTATGAACCAAATATTTCCACATACTGAAAGTTATGAAGCAGAAAGAATATTGCAGGTTGGTAATTTGTTTTTACCTTTCTGCTATGTGCTATATTTTTCCGTAATTAACCATACAACACTCAGTGCTCAATGACATATTTTAAGATTGGTTTTTTGGTACTTTTCTGGTACAAACCAGGTGAATACATCATATATCTAAAAGAGTTTAAAAAACAGTCTATCCTTTGGTAATTTTTAAAATATAGTATAAATAATAAATTATGGGTTACAGATTTTTTTCTCTGCTGCTTTCCTTTACCTTTTATCAGAGAAATATGAATACTTGTATATCATAGAAAATATACTTTGTTTTCACATATTGATATTTCAGGCTAGTGTTAGTAAGCAATATTTATTTTATTCTTAGTATTTCATTTTTAAAAATAAGATTTCTAAAGAACCTCAGATTTTTCAATGGATTATGTTGACTTTACTTCACTGTTCCTTGAACAAATAATATGACAAATGGGGACTTTCTATCCATTTCTGTGTTTCTTTCCAGCCAAGCATTATACATAATGCCAGTTTGTCAATTCAAAAATAAAAACAGACTTCTTATAAACATATGGTTGGCTAACTAAGGCAGAAAAAAATACAGGTTATTAATTATGCTATGATTTTAGGTACCAGTATACATTCTTCTTCAACTTATTCATATGAACTTTATGTCCACAAGAAATATGCAAAATGTTTTGCTTACTGTTAAATAAAATCACTTTGAAAGACAAATATTTCACAGAACATTTTTCTTTCATTTCTCAAAGATGAGGTCACCTTGTAACTTTTAAATGTTTATTTGTTTTTGTCATTCAGAATTCCTCTTCTCACATCACATCTGAATTCATCCCCATCTCTGATCTGTTAATTACTAGCTAATTTTCAAGATTACATTTACAATATTGCACAGCTTTTAATCACTAAGAGATTAGAGATCATCTGTCTACCATAGCATACTGAGGCTTTCATACTGTTGCTACCTTCCCAAAAATTCCATTTCCATCCCCTATTATTTTCAAATTAACTACTAAATTTTCCAATGAAAAATACTGATTATATGAACTCCTTAATTCTCTCAGTATAAATTTTCTCTATGACTCCACATTGCTGGGTTGTATTTGTTTGCTCTAGCATCTATAACAAAGTGGGACAAATTGTGTAGTTTAAACAATGAATTTTTGTTATTAGAAATGAAAGACCAAAAGGTCAAAATTGGGGTTCTACGAAGGCTGAGGTTGCTTTGCAGAGAGTGTGTCTCACTATCGCTCTTTATGGCACCATCTTTATGCTAGTGCATTCTCAATGACTGTTTGATGCCCAAATTTCATCTTCTTATCAGCTCCCTTGCAGCTTTTAATATTCTTTATTTAATATTCTCTGTTCTGTATGCTAATTTTGTTTATTATGTGCCAAGGTAAATTATTTTTCTGGTCTAGTCTATTTGGTGTTCTGGATGATTTTTGTACTTTGAGATGTATCATCTTCTTTAAGGTAGAAAAATTTCTTCTATTAGCTTATGAAAAATAGTTTCTGTGTCTTGAGATAGAATCATTTGCTTTCCTTTTTTTCTTTCTTTATAATATAATTTGTAAAATTAAAAAAGGTGAGTTTAACATTTGCTTACACATATGGTGTTTACATGTGTTCAAAGAACTTTCCAGAACTTTGCAGTCTCATCCAAAGATATCTCTTTTAAGCTGGCTTTGCTCACTTAGGTTTGCAAACAAATTTCACAGCACATACAAATGCAAATTGATTTACTTTTGGGAAAAGTTCTTAAGTTTCACAATTTTCTTTAATTCATATTCCTAGATTTGAATTTACTTACACAGTGTCCCAGATATCCTAGATTTAATGTGCCAAGGCTTTTGGGGGTGTTTTCTTGTTTATTTGTTTTCGATTTAATATTTTCTTGAACAAGGTATCTATTTTTTCTATTGTGTTTTCAATACTTGTAATTCTTTCGTCTATCTCTTGTATTCTGTTGCTGAGGTTTGCAACTGAGACTCTTGTTCAAATTCATAAACTTGTTATTTATTTTCACATTTCTTTAAATTTGGGTTTTCTTTTTTGATTTCATTTCCACTTTCAGGTCGTGAAGCATTTTATTGTCTTGAATGGTTTCTTGACACATGCAATATTTCTTCAAGAGATTTATTTCTTCTTTGATGGCCTATATCACATTTATAAATAAAGACTAGAGATATTATAAATATTTGTTAATTTATAAGTATATAAATAAATAAAGACTGTTTTGTGGTCTTTGCTTTGTGCTTCAACTATGTTGCAATTCTGATAGGCTACTGTGGTAGTTTTGGTGAGCTTTGATAGAAAAATACTGTTTGACTCTTATTTATTGTCTTTTTATGCTAATGTCTAGGCATCTAGGTTTGGGATGATTTAATTTTGGAAAGGTGCTGATATCTGGTATTTTTATTTTGAGTAGGTATTTATTTTTGTTCTCTTATTTCTTCACCCCCCTCGTTTTCTTAGAAGGCTATGGTGGCTGTGTGTTGCCTTTTGGAGATTGCTTTTGGAAATCTGCTTGATGTACCTACTAGGGCTTCAAGTAAAGTATGTTTCCACAAATCCAGAGACTACATTTAGGGATGGCTGGATAGAGGGGGGAGGAGATATTATGTGGTCCAAAGGAGGAGGGAAATGGAGTGTTTCACCAAGAACTACTTAGTCTTCTGGGATGGGGGCAGAGAATAAAGAGAGGCCACAACAGGCAGCCAAGATGGACGGGGTGTTGAATTTGGAGGAGAGAAAGAACTTGAAGGGCTGAAACTCCCTTAGGTGCTTCTCGGGTCTGTTTGCTTCTCTCTCAGGCTGGCTGGTGGGTGCCAAGGATTGTATATTTGATATTGAGGTTAGGATAACTGAATGAGTGTGGGAGAAGGTCAGAGGAGAAGTACTCTATGATTCTCTGGTGGGGACAGGTAGGAAAAGGAGAGAAGGCCCCACCAAGTGGCCTCCTAGAAAGTTGAGGGTGGATTAAACATAGGTAAGAGAAGGAAGGGGTGAAACCTACAGATATGTTACCTGCTTCTCTGGCTGGATTAAGCTGTAGATTCCCAGGAATGTCTGCTGGATTTGAGGCAAGTATAAAGTTATGAGCAGAGGGAAGGAAAGTTAAAGGGGAAGTTACCTGTGATCTGTGGGAGTTGGGGCTGCTGGAGAGGGAGTTCTGTTTGGGATTGAATTGGAAGATGAAGAAGGAAAAGTGAAGATTTGAAGTTAAGTTACATGCTTTCTTGGCTGATGTTGCAGTGGGTTCTCAGAGAATCATTAGATACAGTTAAAATAACCCTCCTATTTCCAAATAAGACCATTGTGCTCTGTTACATTGAGAGGTAATGCTGACATATGAATTTTCCAGCAACACATTTCTGCTCATAACACCATTTCATTAACCTTTCTACACTATATATTATCTTCTTGTTTCAAAGAAAAATACACTATTTCAGAGATCTTTCTGAGTCAAATAAATTAGTCTCAAAGCACAAACAAAAATCTCAGAAAACAAAAAAGTAAAAAAAGAAATCTTTGTGAAAACATGTTTGGGCAATACATTATGTACAATATAGATTGCTAAGTGATAACTTGCACTAAAACCCAAAGAAAAGAAATAGCATTGGTATGCTTTAAATTATGATACAATGAAATTGAGTTTCTGCTGTGGAAAATTTAACTCTGTAAAGAGGTATTACATTTGTTCGTACTTTTGAATATTACTTTTACTATGTAAAGGTATATTTGTTTATACTACATTTGTTTATTATATTTAAAAAAGTGTAACTATTCCACCTTTCCTGTCTAAGACACCTTACTGATACAGCCAGTAACTAGGCCGAGAAGGAATAAGTAGGGCTGGCAGGCGGCGATAACAACTAGAAAAATACAAGGTCGAAAGGAAGAAGAGAAGAATGAGAAGAGTATGAGGGGAAGAAGAGGGAGATGCTCAGGGCCAGGCAGCCACCACCCAGCCATTCACTGAAGAAGCAGAAAAGGTGGGACAGACATAAAAAAAAAGAAAAAGAAAGAAAGGTAAAAAGCCCCAAGGCAAAGCATGGATGAAGTGATAAGTTATAAGATCTAGCAAGAAAAGAGCTAAGCTAAGGTCAAGCATTCCTAACAAATAATAAGTCTCCATGTCATGAATTGGGAGATGTTTGGTGGCCTGGAGAGAAAGAGAGAGAAAACAAACCTGTATACAAGTTAGCAGTAGAAAGATGGTTCAGTGGCTGAGTGGTTATTTTACAAGCATGAAGACCTAAGTTCTAATCCTCAGCACAGTATAAATGTTGGTCCTGGCACCATACACACATGTGACTCCTGCACTGGGAGGCAGATCTGTGAAGTTAATTACCAATCAGCCTATTAGAATCAATGCACTTCAAGTTCTGTGGGAAACCCTGTCTCAAAAACAAACAAGCAAAAACAAAACAAAACAAAACAAAACAAAACCCCTAAGAATAATGTGTAGATCTTTGAAGGTAAATGTCTAATATCAGCTCCTTGCCTCCTGTAAATGAATTTACACATGCACCTGAAGGGTAAACATGAACACATTTCAAGCAAGGAATGTACACATTGCACATTTTTTGTAATGTACACATAGTAAACACATAAAAAGGGAGATTTATAAATGGTGAAAAGTAGCTTGAGTTTATGCACTGTATTTTAAGTGAATTAAATAAAATAAGCCAAGCAGCTTTTTTCTGTATCAATAAGATAAAAATTATAAACAAGTTGATCATTTCATAATTGAAGTTCTTTTCAACTAATGTTAGTAAGGACTGTAAGAAAATTTGGAATATGAAAACATTTCCCAGAATTCTACAAAGAAGTTGCTAAATTTTGGAATTAAACTATTTTGAGAAATGAACTTTGCCTCCATTTGCTATCATTTCTTTCTTTGATCTAAATTCACATGGTATTATTATTTTCTATAGCAAGTAAATAGATATCTAACTCAATAATTCTGTTTCTGTCTTTGAATGTTTTTGTTTGTATGAATACACATGCCTGGATTGTGTCAGTATCCATTGTTCATGTGTGCAGGGAGTCAGAGGTCAGGCCTCAGATGGTTTTTACCTTGTTTGAATAAGATAAAATATTTAGCTGGATGGTAGCTTGTTAAGTAAACTGTGTTGGCATCCCAAAGAGTCCCAGGAATCTGCCTGTGCCAACTCCTCAATGTCAAGAACACAAATGTATCACCAGACCCAGATTTTCATACAGATTGCTAATACTGAATACAGGCTTCACACTTACAAGCAAAGCACTTTCTTAATGAAGCATACTCTCCAGGCCTTTACTCTTACTTTGTTTGTGTATTAATTTCTTTCTGAAACTTTCTTCAACTTGAACTGGAATATGCCTCTAATTTGATCATTAAAATTAATTTGACAAAACAAATATGCAGTTGTTTCAGCAGTACCCTCAACATTGCAATAGTATAATATGATTCCTTCAATTACTGCAGTAGTAATAAGAAAGTCTTTTCTTACTGTCAGGCCTCTCCATGATGCTGAACTCCACACTAGACGTTCATTATTAAAAAGAGTGGAATATCAAATGCATAAAGCTATACTTTCTCCTGACATTTATGCCTCAGAGCACTATACAAGGCTTTACGTACTGAATAGTTGATCTAGTCTCAGTACTATCGACCCTGTTTTCACAGGGAATGCACACTAACCAACAAATCAAGAACTCCTGCTGGTTCATCTCCATCTACTCCTTCACTAAGTCCAATTTTTATGAGGTAAGAAAGAACTTCTGGTCACTTAGATGACTATTGCTAATAATAAAGAAGAAATAAGCAAAAGAAAGATCTCATATGCAGAACATCCTAGAGACATTCTAGAGTGGCAGATAGGCAAAACTTATATCAAACATCTCAGAGAATCTAAAAACATTACTACCAACTATCCCTTTGTATTTTGAAAATAGTTAAGATGAATTTGGTGAAAGAGAAAAAGGAAGAAGTCAACAGTCTTTCAGCTCCACACACTTTACTACTTAGACATGGTCTTGTTCAATCATCGCCAACATTACTCTGATTGATCTTTGATCCCTTAGAATATTTTTGATAAAAATGTTTTCCTTTTATATTAAATATAAATGTTATTCTTCTCTCACATCAACTCCTGAACATTACAGTTCACATATCTCTGTTAGTGCTTTTATCAGCCATCGATCCCATTTACCTAACTGAGGCTAGGAAGATACTAGGAATAAACGAGCATCTTCATCTAACTATCATCATCACTTCTTATTGCTGCAACCATAATCATCTAAACTTACTATATAAATACAATTTCATGGCTATTAAACATTATTCCATATAGTTGTCGTAGGCAGGGAATATCGGAATGCTTTGCTCAAATGTGATCATTTTTCTTGAATAACAGCATCAATTTTATTCTTTTCTAAGGATTTTATTACAATTACATTATTTCTCTCCTTTCTTTTTCAAATCATTCTTATGGGCGTACCCCTTGCTGTCTACTGTCTAATTCATTATTTCCATAATATTATGTATGTATACATGTATCTGTAACTTCTTATCATGCTTAATGTGCTTTGAGATGTCTTTTCTTACCTACAAATTATACAAGTAATACTAAAATTTTCTCTAATTTCTTGCATATTTTAATTTTATTATATTTGTTTGTTTGTATATTTATTGTGTGTATGTGTGTGCGTGTGTGTTAGTGTGACAAAGTGCACATGTGAATGTCAGAGGGAAATTTGCAGCTCTTTCTCATCTATTCTGTAGGTGCTAGAAATTAAAATCAGATTGTCAAGCATGGCTTCAAGCACATTTACCCACTAAGTTGTTTCTACTGCCTCAATATTTAATTTTTGTTGAATTGCTTTTCAATCCTTGATTTATTTTTTGCTATAAATTATATTTATTTCTGCAAGTCAAGTAAACATCACCAAAATTTTCCTGTGATATTAATAATAATCTTTCTATTGCTTTTCATATATTTAATTCCAGCACTAAAATAAAAGAGAGGTATAGATAATAGTTTTAGCCTTATATCAATAGCAAATTTATTGCTGTTAGTATTTCAGTATTTACCTATGCGGTGACATTTCCCCAGCATAGTTGAAATTTTTGTCTTTATAATTATTTTCTTCAAGAAAAAGAAAAATTTTCAAATGGTATATGCTAATTTGATTTTCTTGGGGCAGCCTGGATGTATATGGTAAGTCTAAAAGCCTATTAATGATTATGTAAGAGAAGATAATGTGGTTGTTATATTTAAATCAACCTTATCAATAACAGAATCATATAAATCTAATGTGATGACATTTAATATTTTTGTTAAAAGTTTAATTTTTATTGGAAATTGAAGTGAGTCAACTTTCATTTTACTGTTAATAGAAACAAGTTAGATATATTTTAGATGATTTAATGAAACTTATAAAAGTGTTAAAATTCAAAATGTTCCTTGAATTTTATAGTGCTTTACTTGTGTTCACAGGAAACTTATAGGTAAGATGTGTCAAAGGTGTTAAGTATTAACTATTTTTATTTTGTAGGTTTTAAAGGAGTAACTTCCATGTACTACAGAACTGTTTAAAAAGTCTTTCACAATAAATGAAAATGAGTATTTTCCTCTTGTGTTTTAACAGCCAGAACTTCTGTAGGTGTGTTCATACCCACTGACAGCACATCACGGAAAGCAGAGACCAAGTCATGCTAAAATGAATTTTAACAAAACATCACTGAGTTCCCACACTGAAAATGCCAACACTGAATAATAAAGTGTACCACAAAAGTTGTATTCATTAAAACAGGCTTGAGAAAAATCTCACAGTAATTTTTAAAAATTATTCTTAGTAACCATATACGCAGGATTTTATTAAGAGTGCTGAAACAAAAGATGCCTCTCTTGATCTCTTTCTCCTAAAAAGTCAACACTACATTAACTCTAGATTTTTAAATCAAATATGCTAAAAAAATCAGACATTTTTCCACATTATAAATCAATTTCAGTTTTAACAATAGAGGAATAAATGTTCAATTTTGTATAATATTCAGACTTTGGGACATAATTTCAAAATACCTTGAGTCAGAGTAAAGACTTTATTTTACTATAAAGAAAAATTGAAATAAAAAAGAACCTCAATGTCTGTGCTGGATCATGACATCTTTAGAAAAAAAATTTCTGTTGAGTTTTCAAAATATTATTCAAAGAAAACAGAATAGAAGCATAATCCCTATTCAAGACCACATTCAGTGATTGCTTTTTATAGATAAAGAAATAAAAAACTCAATTAAATGGGAAAAAGAGACATCACTTCATAGCTTTAAAAAAAATAGTTCTTAGGCAGGAAAAATAAAATGGCATTTTGCAAGTTACTAGATCATTTCAAGTACTGTGAAGGAGTTCTCAACCCAGCACACAGACAGGTGAAGACATTCCATTTAATATTAATAGTTGAACTGAATATCTTAAAAAAGAGAAAAAATCTAACAATCATTTGAAACAGTGTAGAAACAATTCAAAAGAGTAATATTTTCTATATTGATTTGCATTTTCGTTAGCAGCGATATAAATGACGGTTTTGTAATAGATATGTTATACTTATAATTATATTTTAAGTGAAAAGACAGTAAATTGTGTTCTCATATATACCAATTATTTTCTCTTAAGGTATTTCTTCTAATTTTGATATTTGGGGGAATAAACATATATTTAAAATTAATGGACTAATTATTATGCATTGAATTCTAACCAGGACAAGATGCTAGCTTAGGGAAATTATCATTACTCTGTATACAAGGCACTTGGTTGTCTTTGTTCTACTATTATTAAACAATCAACACATTAATTATTTTATTTGCACTTTGAAACTGTTTTAGAATTTCTTGATCATTTACTAACATTTTCCTATATAGTACAAGGTTGTTATTAAGGTCTCAAAAATCATTTGTCTAGGAAGAACCATTCAGGAGGATATAGTCACCATGATTCTTTTTTGAGTTACTGCTTTTTATTATTATTTTTCCTTTGGAGTTCTTTTCAGTAATTGGCAGGAGTTCAGGAAAAAAAAAAAACTCTATCTGCAGGAATAATTTCTTGCTTTACCTCTTCTTTGTCAAACCAACAAACAACTTTGACATCTTTCTACCATGTTCTGCAATAGTTTTCCTATCTCTTCCCCCACTCACAAAATATGATCATGGTTAGATTTAAGCCTATCTGACATTTGTAAACATAGATAACATTTGAAAAATAAAACAGATCAGTTGATAATTTAGTTATGACAAATGAACTGGCCTTCTTACTAACCATTACAATGTTAATTAATATACTTTAAAGTGAGAGTCACATGAATGGCTTCATTAGTAGGCAAGAGAGTAAATGACAACCATAACTAAGCCTGAGACTGGAGGGGTGGGTAAATTTGAGCTAGACAGTGAGGCAAGCTGTTCATAAATTTAGTTCTCTTGGTCACTTTAAGAAAATAAACTAGCTTTAGAGATTTGGGTAGTTCCTATGTGAATCTGAATGCTGAGCACTCAGGGTCTCTAATTTCTTTTACTTTATAACCATTTCTTTAATATTTTTTTCATATAATTGTTTCATGATTTACAATTTGAACCAAATGAAATTTTGGCAATAATAAGCCTTCTGTCATTATGCTTTGTCAATGAACTGTGCAACTCTAATAATACATATGAAAACACCACTCATCTTCAATCAGTACATATTTTGTGAGCATTCTAAAAGTATGGGCTGTGGTTTCTCTGAAAATTCAACTTCTTAACCAGGTATAAATAACTTTAATTCTCGCCTTTCCTACTATGATTCATTTAATCACATTGAATAATCTAACACTACTGATTTATAGTTTATTCTCCTTGGGGCTTCTGGATAGACAACTCAAATTCATGGTTAAAGAATTCTGCCAATCAGCATAAACACAATACCAACCTAATAATAGAAGCAATAATAATAAGTATTTTCTAAATATGTGTTGATTTCTTTATTAAGTAATAGTATTGATTCAAATTTAAACTATTTAGTATAAATACTACCTTAAGGTTGTGAATCTGATCCAGCTAAAGAGAGAGAAAGGAGTGTGTATATGTGCAAAAGGATAAGGGTTATGAGGAGGAGACCCACAGAGAGTCTGGATGGAACTCTAAGGAGCTCATTGAATCAAAAAAGAACTAAACCCTCCAAAGTTATATGACTGTCGGTTGGCATGGGCAGTATGCAGAACCTCATGGTATAGGATCAGACTCTGTTCCTGTGGATGAACTGGCATCTTGGAGCCCATTCCCTACAGAGAAACACCTAACCTAACCTTAATACTGGGATGTAGAACTTGGACCTACCTCAAATGGATATGTCAGACTGAACTCACCAACCTCGGGACTCTTTGCCATCCTTGGAGAATGGAAAAGACTGGGACGGACTGGGAGGAGGGAAGGGAGGGCAAGCAGTGGTATACATGGGGGGAAAAGCTATATAAATAAATAAAGTGAGAAAAAACAGAATAAAAAATGCTACTTTAAGTATGGACAAATGAGTCTATTAATAGATACATATATGTGAGCTGATTCTTCTTTAGAATATTTCTTTAAACTTGTTGGAAGTATTTTACAAAAAAAAAGCCTTGAGACCCCTTGATAATAGACACCAATCCTGGGTGAGTGTCCTGAGAAGTAATTAGCTATGAAAAAGTCCCCACTAAAAATAGATATTAACTTGGAGTAACTGTCTTTAAAAGGGCTTCTAATAATTATTTTAAATAGTCAATATTATGGGAAAATATAAGGGATTAAAATTTTGATTTCAAAATCTTGAAAGGCCACTTTGCTCCTCCTTGGTAATTTATGGCTCTCCTTAGATAAACGATACCAATTTCCCTGCTCAAAACTCAAATACTTTTGCTCTTCTGGCAACCCTAAAGTTTACACACCCTATCCTTCTGTACAAATTTCAAAGTATGTTTTGTTTTAGTAACAATAACCACATTCCATTGTTTCTAACATACTCTTGTCTAAAAAATTGTTGTGGGATATTAGTTTAAAAATGTGTTACATTTATTTCTGTGGGGAAATATTTGTTTGATTATACAAAGATATATTACATTCTTTCATGTTGCATTTGTTTTAATTCTAAAGCTGTGTCAATATGACTGTCTAAAACCCCTAATTGGTCTAATAAAAGCTGTATAGCCAATAGCTCGGCAGGAGAAACTATACCTACGGCTTGCAAGAAGGGAAAGAAAAGAGAGACAAGTGAGAAAAGAAAAACGACTTCAGGGGCTTAGCACATAGGCACAGAGTATGAAGAAAAGAAAAGTATCTAGAATATAGAAGGGTAAAAGTCCAGAGGCAAAAGGTAAAAGCAATTATTTAAGAAAAGCTAGCTAGAAACAAGCCAAGCTAAGGACAGGCATTCATAACTAAGAATAAGTCTTCATGTATTTATTTAGGAGTTGGTTGTTGGATCCCAAAAGAGCAAAGAATTAAAAAAAATTACAGAAACTTTCTTTATGTTTTATTGTACATAAATTAAAGAATATTCTCATTTAGTCTAGATAGTTAGATAGAGTGAAATTAGGATTTTCTGTGTTTCTTCGCATGCCAGAATTTTTTTATTAGAGCCCTGACATCTAATACTCAACTTAGTGTATGTTTTTCCCATTCTTCACCATATACCTGCCTTCCATAAGCCTTCTTTTTCAGTGCTGCCCTTAGTCAAACCATTATCCTAGACATGGTGTTCATCAGTCTTAAATTTAGAATATCTATACCCAGTTTCCAAAGTCAATTTTTAAAAAGATGAATGCTGTAACTTATGTTGGTTGTACTACCTCAATAAACCTTCAAAAAACTTTCAAATTTTTCTTCTACTTACTTCCCTTCCTGTTCTTAAATCAATTTTCATGTAATTTGAATGCAACACTGACAAATTGATAATTCTGTATTTTGAACCTTTATAACATTTGTGTCAGGCTTTTCTGGTATACGTAATCCTGGATATATTTAAGTTACTAATGTAAGTTTTTAAATGCCATATGAAGACAGTCATCACAAGTCTCTACAGAGAAAAGATTAAAGGTGAGTCAATATCTTCTTTAGAAAAGACTAAATTGGATTTTATAATAACAGTTCCACTCAGTGTTGGTCTTAAAAATGTCAATAATTGATTCTTCAAAATGTACTTTAGTGGAATATTATCCAAGATATAGAAGTTATCTATTTTTCTTAAGTACTTGTAACAGTAACAATTTGTTTATTTGAAAACACTATGTATGTACTATCTGAAAAGTTTCATTATGTTTAAGGGTATCATAAGTAAAGATCAGAATAAATATAAACGTGATATATTAATGTTTACAAATTCAATGAATCCATTATGGAAATTAAACATCTAGGAAAAAAGTTTTCATTATATTTATTGCTCTCTGATATAATTTTATTTGATAAATTTTAAATCGGATTTAAAAGAAAAAAGTTATTAGCAAAAATTACCTCCCTGTTTGTGTATCATGTATCACAGTTTCTGCATTTTGCATTTAAGTAACTTTCATTACAAATGATGTTAAAAAAAGCATTAATTACATGAATCAGTTTCTTCATAAAAATAAAGCTACTACTGTCCAGCCATTTTTCTAAACACAATATATTTTTCTACCATAATAATTTGTAAATTAATATTACAGTCTTTATCATAACACTCTCCTGTTAACTGTTCAAACCTCTGTGGATGATTGATTTTCACATCTTTGTCTGCTAAAGATAAAATTCTGAAATCAGTTAAAAAAAGAAACTTCAAATGTTCATTTGTTTAGTAATAATCTTTGGTGCTATGATAGGCTATGATATTTCCTTTTTTCTACTTATGTAAATATAGTCTGTTGTCCTCGATAAAGGTTTTGAGAGAAAAAAAACGAAATTCTATCAATACTCAGTGGATTTAAGTCATGAAGTGAAGAAAAACATATTGTTGCTTCCTTATCTTTAATAAAAAAAATATATTGTAATGAGAATATTTTTTTCTAGAGCTATTTTAAAATCCCTTAAATTTTTAAAAATATTATCATTGTTAAATAATTGACAATTTAACTTTGTATGGAATCTACTTAGTGAAATAGTCATACAAACCCTGGAGTAAATTCCTTTTTTTTCTTCCCAGATCCAGAAAAGGTGCTGTCTGCTTGTTTACTCTATCATGTGGTTTCAGCATGCAGCTCCTGAGAGGGGGCACCTGCATCACCCCATGTTCAACCATCTGGATGATAAAGTTATATCAATAAACCCCCCACACACAGTTGCTTCACAATTTCTAAACTGGAATTTATAGGCTCTGAGGTAACTAACTACTAGAATTGTAATTCAAATTAACTGGCAAGGTATTGAGAAATATTATACAATGCTATTGTTTGTCATTACATAAAATACAAATACATTAAGAAAGCAGAGTTTGAAGTAAATGGTCCATGGAATCTGTGGTTCAAAAACTTTAACTACACATAATGAGCTTTTATATTTAAATTTTAATTATTACACTAAAACTTGGCACTTTGTGATCCAAGCTCAAACCAACTTAAAAACTACTAAAAACCAGCATATTTGTCAAAATTTGAAAAATTATTTTTGTAATTCTCACACATTCACTATTATTATCACATGTAACTTCTTTTTTACTTTTTATTTGCTCCTTCTTATGACAATGTTTAAAAGTATATTTTATTATATGAAAGAGTAGTTTGAATAAATATGCACATATATAAATAAACATAATTTGGTACCCCTTCATTATCACACTTATATGTGTGGTGATAAACTGTGTATCAAATAAGGACAGAGTCAGCCATAGGGTTAGCCATAGAGGATAGGTAGTGGTAGGACACACTCCTGACCCTCCCAAGGCAGAGATCCACGTGAATCTCTGTGAGTGTAGGGCCAGCCTGGCTACACAAGACTAAGACAGCTTAAAAGAGAAACAGAGCCAGATGGTGGCGGCACACACCTGAAGTTTGAGAATGGAAGTGATATGGCTGAGTAGGAAAGGAATATAAGGCAGGAGGAAGCAACAGTTCTACCCACTTCCATTTGGGCCTTGTGGTTGCCTTCACCTCCCCATCGTGTCTCAAGAAACATGGAGATGGATCTTCTCATTTTGGCTGAAGAGTTGGCAAGGTGAGAAGTGGCTGTGGCTTGTTCCTCTGTCTCTCTCATCGTTTAGCATTTTCCCCAATATCTGACTCTGAGTTTTTCATAAGATCAATTATGATTCATTAAATAACTATGTGTCAATATTGTAACAGATATACTGATTTTTATGAAATCCATGTTTTATTCAAAATTTGTAATGTTGTCACACCATAGATACATTTTCAGTCAAATCAGTTAAATTTGCTCTTTCGATATCAAAGTACTGTCATCATGTCAGTTCCTGTATTTCATCTGACTCGTATCATATGACACTGATTGAAAGCTATTCCCTGTCAAACAAAATTGATGGAAATAGAACTGAAACTAAGAAATAAAATCATCAGTGTCAACAAATTGGCATAGATCTTAACTAAGATCAAAAAGAAAACAGATACCTGTCTATATGAAGTTCCCCAGAAGCTGGTGAGATGGCCCAAAGTTAAGAGCACTTCTTGCTTTACCATAGAACCAGAGTTGGATTCCCGAAACCACGTCAAGTCAAACACAATTATTGTATTCCAGCTTCAGAGTATCCATTGTTTTCTGTCTTTTGGAAACGCCTACACTTATGTGTGCATACCTATACTCAGACACACATGCACACACATAATATAAAATAAAATAAGTCTTTGAAAATAGCAATTAAACAAAAGTTTCACATTTTAATTTTAAACTGATAAAAGCTAAAATAAATCATATTTTAAAAATCCCAAAACTGTTTAATAATATTGTTAAGAAAATTAGTGAGGAGACATATTTGGTAACCAAAGAGTATGAAAGTTGTTAAATTGGATTTTGACTACTTGAGCATTATTTGAACTATGTTACATGAAATAAAAGCAAGCACCTTTAGTAGAAGCACCAACATGAGAATTATTATACACAAAAAACTTATCAGTAGTTAGAGAACAAAAACAAAACTTAGGGCTATATCAGAGTCTTGGAAAGCATTATGTAAAATTACCCTTGCTGATCCTTGTTCTTCTAATTATACATGTCATTCTTTGTAGATGTAGGTATTAGCACCACAGGTGCACAGACAGCAAATCCTTTGTATATGATTTGTGAAATGTTGAGTACAACCAGCGAGGCAGTTTCTGTGATGCATAAATACATCTCTAGTGAGGAAAACTTATCCCTAATATAAGTCAACAGTGCAATGCTGATCCTATACCTTGCAATCCAACTTTAATTCTTCTCATACATATCTAGGATAAGTTGGTTATGAATAACATAGTAGGTGTCAATATTTCAGTAGCTCTAAGAAATCTAGTCTTAGTCTCATTTTTATTTAAACATCTTCTTTTCCTTGAGTCTTCATACACAGAGAGAAAAGCAACTTTTTTACAACCCCTGAATCATGTTACCAACCACAGTCAGAACTTGTCTCACATTTTACTGGCTAGAGAATCATGGGAAAAGTACTATTGAAGGTAACAGACTTGGGTCTTTTTCCAGCCTTTCTGACTCATGTCACATTATCTTAGTGTTTTTATTTGTATTTAATATTATTTTAGGTAAAGAATATTATTGAGATCATTGTCATGAATTTTACCATAATTATTTGCATTACACAATCCAATAGATAATGTACTGTGTATTTTATGAATCACAGAAGCATACCCTTTGTGAACAGCACAACGTTTCAGAAATTTAACACAATGGCTTACATATTTCTGAATAAGGGCACATTATACTCAATAGGAAGTCAAGAAAGAGGAAAGAAGGCATGACTGCTATCTTTTATTTCTCTTGTCTTATTTAGCAAAAGAAATAAAATGACAATGAGTAAAAGCATGAGAAAGTAATATTAATTTAATAACGTGTTATCATTTGTGCTTGTTGATACTGTGTTGTTCATTTGAAATTCTAAACGAACTGTGTCCTGAGATGAAGCCCTCAGAAAAATCTTTGTTTCTACTAATTTTAACATAGATGTAACTCACGTAGTGGATATATGTTTTGCATACTACCAGAATGCCTCAAATTTTGGTTCTTTTATAATCTAGTGTTCAGAAGCATCATAAACTATATGTGAATAATGTAACAAGGTGGCTATATGATGAGTGTCTTATCCCTGTGCATTAGAGTGATCCATTACAATTTGCCTTTTCTTACAGGTTATGAGATCAAAAGTAGAAACCATAATTTCAGAATAGTGACAGTTGAACACTAACTCTGTGGCAGGGTCCTTCTTTAGAATAGGCCACATGATTGTGAATCTGAGCTTGGTCTAATGATAATTCTTCCTCAAATATTGTTCAGTGATTCTTCTCATATCGTGTGGAATCTCACTCTTTCTGAATAGTGAGTATACATTCTACATTTTCAGAACTCCAGATAGTTGAATATTGTTTTTGTTTTAACTTTTTTTCTTCAATACATATTATTTTAGTTTGAGATTTTTTGATGTGAAGAGACACTATGACCATGGCAACTTTATAGAGAAGACATTTAATTGAGGATGGCTTGCTTCCAGTTTCAGAGGTTCAGTACATTATGATCAAGAAAGGTAATATGGCAGCATGAAGATGTGGTGCTGGAGCTGAGTGTGCTATTCTTGGAAGAAACAGGAAGTCAGCTGAGTGTCATACTCAGGAAAGCTTAAGAAAGAGAAAATTCAAATGACAAACTTTCTCCAAGGCCATGCATTCTAATAGTGCCATTTCTTTTGGGGACCATTTTTATTCAAACTAACACACACATGCATATATACACACATATATTCATACCATGTATATTTAATATATTATGTATAGGTTAGCTTATATATATTGATATATAGAGTATTATATGCAATGTGTACTATATGTGAAAGTTATTTTGAAGTAAAATGTGATTATATAATTTTTCCTATTCCCTACTCCTTTCTATAGGACTTCTCATGTATACGTTCCTTGCTCTTTCTCAAATTCACAAACTCTATGCAACCTGCTCAGTACATATAAAGCTATTTCTTTGTACATTATTTCAGGGCTGATCACTTGATATTGGATAACTAAGTCAAAAGTTATTCCCTGGAATGGACTAATTATCCTGTCTTCAGCCTTCATGTTGGGAGCTCATGAGAATTCCCTTTTACTTGCTAGCGTGTATAATAGTGGTGTCCATGTTCAGGTTGTTTAGACTCCTGGACTCAGCTGGCTAGTCCCTGCTCAAAAACGTATAGGATATTACTGTATACAGAGTCCCTTACTTATTATGGTAGATGGCCTAAGCTCCAAGTGTCTGTCACAAGTGGAACAAGTGGCCATGACTCCATCATTCAAAGATGAGCATTTTTTAATCAAATGTTAAAAGATCTCATATTTAAGATATCACCTTGAGTCTACAGATACATTTTGACTTTGGACTTTCAAATGTGTTAGGGAATGTTAAATAAAATGGGTACTTTGAAATTGCACTAAATGCATTTTTCATTATGAGATAGCCATGAGCCTATGTTTGCAAGAATACTATGGCCTAGGGGGGATGTGTTTGAGTATCAAGTTGATAAGGAATGGGATTTCAATGTTAAATATTGTCAGTGGGACTAGATGCAAATCAGCCAAGAGGCAAGCCTCAGTTCATGTCTATGAGAGGTTGCCAACATTAGGAACACAGTAAAACTCTTTAGAGAATATACAGATCAGACTTACTAAGTTGCAAAGTCATATCGTGATTGTAGTCCCTACCATTCTCATCCAGGGTCCTGAACAACATAAAAAGAAAGAAGTGAGCAGAAAAGGAGGATATACTTCTTTTTTTTTAAGATATGAGCCCCACAGAGTCACTACATGATTCATGAGGAGGTGAATATAACTTATTTGTATAGTATGTGTGGAGAATTGTGGCCAACATGATAAGTAGGTTTTATCTTTCTGTCTTGCATATAATAAGACTCTTCTGAAAACACCATACTCTTGAGTCATAGAACACGGAAAAATCAAATTGATACAGTTCAAAATCTTTTTCCTCATTGGCTAGCTGCTAAAGTGCAAAAGCTGGTTTGTATCCTAGAAGATGAGAAAATAAACATTACTCTTAACCACCTAGGTTCCTTATGAGCTACAATGATATCTGGCCTATAAAGTCATGTACAATAATAATAAAAACATCATGGGCATAACCAACAACTTTCTGATGAGGAGTTTTAACACCTACTGCATGATGGAATCCATATCTTGCACTATTATCTGAGCCAAGATCTGTAGCAAGGGACCTTAAGAGATCTTACTACTATTACTCTGCTAATAGTATGTTACATAAAAGTGATTCCTAATGGCTTATTATTATACCCATAGATCACTGTAATTCTCAACCCTCATCATAAAAGATTGAATTTAATTACATGACAATTAGCACATGACAATTAGCACAGAGCTTCCAAACTGGTCAAAATTCAGAGAATAAGAGATAGTGATGTACCCAGTTCTAGATGGGATATGTGTTGTACCCTTCCTTTGAAGGCTAAAGGTTAACTGTCTAACTGACTGAGAAGATTTTAGAGCCAGAGGAGGCATATGACTACAATGAAGCCATATTTCTGGGAGCAATAAGACCAAATAAGCACCCAAGACCAAAAAACCTTACTACTACAGAGAACAAAAAATTTTGTGTGGATAAAATTACAAATGGATTTGACTGTAGTTCAAAGGGAAATAATTATGAACAAAATACAGCACATAATATTCTCTGTGAACTAATAAAAATGCATGTTAAAATATTCTATTTCAATTTGTGTGTTTATAAAAACATATGCTAATGAATTTTGAAATAAATGATACATTTCATAAATTTTCTCATGATTTTTCTAAAATTATATGCATATGTTAGTCACAGTTTATTACTCACCTACTGCGACAACAATATGCTTATTTGCCAATTCACTTGTATTTTATTATTTTCTTCTCCAAATTATTATCCTTCTGTTGTGTGGTCCCAGATCTAGGATACATGATTCATATTTGTTCTTATGTTTTTTTCAGTCATCCCTACTATGAATGTTATTATGGTTAAATGCATGTGCATGTATAGCTTCTCTTCTAACTATACTCTGCATCATTCTTTGAACAAAGTGAATTAGATGTCAGGTATGCAGCTAAGTACTTCATTTTCTATAGTACGTAAAAGTGAAGATTTATTCAACCTTTCACATGAAAGAAATTATACCTATACCTTATCACTTAAATTGAAAGTGGGATTTTAAAGTGAAAATTAGTTAAATTTGCACATACCTAATAAATTAAATCTAAAGATATTTAAGTGATAATCAAATGCACTTTGAAACTATGAAATATTTTGAGCATGTATCAGAGAGTTCTGTAGGTTCTAAAAATCATGGCAATTTCATCATTGTTTTATGAATATTGAAACATATGTAAGTGTTAAATTACAATCACTTATTTACTATTTTTATTATACTTAGTCCTTATACTTTTAGATCATTATTGAATTAAATGCTGAGAACTGCTTTTTATTCTTATAAAGGATTCAAGATTGGGTCCAGTGGGGTTTGTCCATCTCTGACTTGTTCCGTGGTTTGAAACAGATTCATTTAATGGTTATCGTCAGTATGTCCCACAGTGTCTCAGGTGCATAGTTTAGTCTTTGAATTCTGTGAAACATGTTAAAAGATCTTAATAATCACTATATGTGACTAGGAAAAAATTGAACCAACCCTGAAACCCATAATAAACGTGAGTATAACACATTTACAGAATGTTTTAACTGAGGAAATTAAATGTTCAGTATAACTGGCTCTTTAACCTTCTCTACTTATCTAACATTGATACTCAATTACGTGCTGACACATATAGGTAATGAATTATCCAGAGGTGAGTGATTTGATAGACATAGAGAAGTTTATTTATCAAAGCACTCAATCTGCAAAAATCATACTTTTTAGTAATTTGTTTTCAAAAATCTCTCAAATGGTATTTTATACATTTACTGTTGTACTATCTAGATAAAGTCTCTAATGGTAAAACATAGAATATTTTTAAAGCTAAAAAAATAGATATTAGAACACCATTAAAAGGTCAGCAAGATGGCTCAGAGAAGAAGGCACTTTCTGCTCAAGTCCGACCACATGAGTTCTGTCTTTGGAAACTAAATAAAGGTAGATGGGGAGAACTGAGTCACCAAATTGCATTTTGACTTTTACATGCAATGTTGGAATACTCCCTGTGACATCTACATATCGCTGTCTTCACTGATGAACATCATAAACATACATATCACAGACACTCTTACACATGAGGAAAAAATTTATTAAAACAATTCCAATTGTATAAATCATGAAAAGTTTATAATTTACATTTGCTAAGAAAAGAGGAAACAACATGTTATTCCACACAAATGTGAGGAGTGCTTTAATAATTTTTTTTTCAAACAAATCACATTATTTTACTATGTAGTTCTGTCTTTGCTTTTATTAAATAAAATATGGTTGTGACACTCTCCTAATGTATCATTTCCAAAATATTTAAATTAAACTATACAGACAAAGATTCTAATTATAAATTTAATATCCTGATTCATGTAAAATTTTAATATATATTATATAGAGGAATGTAATATAATATTCTGGCCTACAAGAATATATATATATATATATATATGCATGGATATATGTATGTATGTATTGCATGAGTATATATGTGTATATATAATGCATAATTTTTAAAGTGAACATTAACACTGCCACATTTAAAATTCTGTCTTTTGTTTTTTAAAATTGATTCTACTAAGCTCTTTAAAACAACAGGATTTAAGAATAAATTTATTATATATGAATAAATAAATATGAAATATTAACTAATATAAATTAAATAAGGAAACTAAATAAACTCTAAATAACTGTTAAAACATTCTCTAAAGCACATGGACACATAAAGCATAGCTTTTAATTTTTGAAATTAGTTCTGCAACAGAAAGCTGTTCTTTGATGATCACCTAAACGTTGAAAGAATGACTCAAAGAATTACTTTACTATCCAAACTTATTGTAAATTAGGACAAAAATTAATATGCAATAGACAAACTAAAACAAGATATTCCTTAATTATTTTTTTATTTGAAATTATATTGCTAAAATGGTGTTGGGAATACCAGTAAAGTTCATGAATTGTATATATACACAGAAATTTACAAAATAGTGCATCAACAGAATTGTGCTATAGCTTCACTGTGGATGTGTGTGCCTTTATTGCCAGCACATAGAGGCAGAGACACATGGGTATTTCAAGGACAGATTGATGTATAGTGATAAACCAGTGATATACCAAAAAATCGTGTCTTGAAAATAAAATGGAACAAAACAATTGAATAAACTCTTTATATATTTTTAATTAGTCATAATAAAGATTTAGTGTACTTACTATATTTTACTCTTAGGATCAATGGCTGTCATCTCTTCAAGAATTGATGATAAACTCTGAATTCTCTCAAGCAATACTCCATTCTTCTAGAAAAAGATTTTAATATCTATCAAATCGAAACCTGATGATTAGTACCTATTACATAATACCTTTAAGTTTTTACCTTGAGTGAACTATGTATAATGTTTTCCATCTGATAAGTATAAATAACAATAAAATATATAAGTGAAAATAAGAAAAAGGAAGAGAATGCTGAGGAGTGTAGAGCAAAGACAATGAGGGTTGGAGAAATGTGGCACTGTTCTACTTCAGGATATTAACACCACAATCTTAAGGGAATGAGAGTTTAAAATAAAATTATTATTTGTGGCAAGTTCTAGACCATACAGATAATGTGCTGTCATCAGGAAAATATATGATTTGTTTCATCCTTGCATTTTGAAGCAGTTGAAGTGGTTACAGGTTAATGGCAGAAATGCCTCTTCAGCGACTAGCCAGTTAGTCACCATTTGTTTGTTTTGATTTTAAAATTGATGTGATTGTGATCCTAGCCTTTAACAGCTGAGCCATCTCTGGAAGTATGTAGCATAATGCAAATAGTTCCAAACATATCACACTGCACAAAACTCAAATCCAAGTGGATCAAAGTCCTCAACATACTCCTAGCTACACTGAATTTGATTAAAAAAAAAAACATAAATAAATAAAAGTGGGAAATAGCCTCCAACGCATTGGCACAGGTGATCACTTTCTAAATATAACACCAGTAGCACAGACACCAAGAACAGCAATCAATAAGTAGGACCTCATTAAACTGAGAAGCTTCTGTAAGGCAAAGGACACAGTCAATAAGACAAAATGACAGCCTACAGAATGGGAAAAGATCTTCACCAACCCTACATCTGACAGAGGAATGATCTCTGACAGAAGACTGATCCTGAAAATATATAGAGAACTCAAGAAACTAGAGCCCCCCAAACCTAAATAACCCTTAAAAAATGAAATTCAGAGCTAAAAAGGGAATTCTCAACAGAATTGCAAATGGCTGAAAGTCACTTAAACAGTTGTTCAACATCTTTAGCCATCAAAGAAAAGCAAATCAAAACAACTTTGAGATATCACCTTACACCTGTCAGAATGGCTAAGATCAAAAATACAGATGACAGCCTATGATGGAGCAGGTGCAGAGCAAGGGGAACACTCCTCCATTGTTGGTGGGAGTGTAAACTTGTATAACCATTCTGGAATACAGTATGGCAGATTCTCAGAAATTTGGGAATCAATCTCCCCAAGGATTCAGCAATACCCCTATCAGGCATATATTCAAAGATTCACATTTGTACCCCAAAGGCATTAAGCTCAAAAAATTTTCATTGCAGCAATATTCTTAATAGCAAGAACCTGTAAACAACATGAAGAATTGCTTAACATGCTGTGGTATATCTACATAATAAATTATTACTTAGCAGAAAACAAAGACATCCTAATACCTGAAGGCCAATGGGTGGATTTGGAGAATATCCTCCCAACTGAAGTATAACAAACAGAGAAAGATACACATGAGGTGTACTCACACATAAGTGGATTTTAGAGAAAAATCAAAGAATACCCAAGCTGCAAAACACAACTGATAAGCCGAAGGCCAGGCATATAACTTGCTAACTCTTTACCCTTAATCTAACCCATGTCTCTTGTTCAGCCATGGAGCTCGGTACCTTTTCTCAGAACAGCATAGTTTTCCTCTGCTTCTTCTAGCTTCTCTCTGGCATTCTGCTCTGTTCTGCCTGTTCCCAGAGCTTTCTTAGTCTGCTAGCCCTACCCATACTTCCTGTCTTCCTTTGGCAATCAGTGCTTTCTATTAAACCAGTGGGTAGGACAATTATTTACAATGGAACAACATAATCCCCCTACAATGGGCTGCAACCAAGAAGAGTTGGGAACAAAACATGAAAGACAGAGATGGTTGAGTGATGGGAAACAAAAGAGGGAGAAAAAAGAAGCCAATGTGGGTTTGGAAAGAGACTGGGTGCTAGGAATATGTCCAGGACCACACAGGATGCTCCTGGCTAGGTCTCCAACCAATAGTGGAAGGAGTGACTAAACAGGACTTCACCTATAATCAAATGAATAAACACCCTAAGTGTCTCACAGAACATACATCCAACAACAAATAGAAGTTTGGATCAGAGATCCATAGATGAGCACTGGGCCAAGTTCTTGGTTCAGCTTAAAGCAGGAGAGGAGAATCTTATGAGCAAGGGGAAAGGGATTATGAGGAAAATTTCCACAGTGATGGCTGGCTAGAGAGCTGGGGAGCTCAGTGAATTAAGAATAGCCACTGGGCATCCATCAAGTATGGAAACTTGCCTGGAGTGGATGTGTCATGCTAAACTGACCCATCTTTGGACTTCTTGCCCTTTTAGGGGAGAAAATGGGGGCACGGGGAGTGGTGATGCTGAAGGCTGAATGGGAAGGATTGGGAGGAGGGAGGGGAGGGGGAGCAGGGGAATACAAGGATAAAAGAGATAAATTTTTATAACAACATTTTTATAACAAAAAAATAATAAAATGAAGAAAAATATTAATTTGAACGTCTGAGAAAGCAAGTGTTTGTGTCTGTCATCCGCAATTAAGCTAGAAAGAGATTGCACCCTCTCTCTCCCCTTAAAATGGTATTAAATTTGGTTCCCTTAGGTTTTCAATGAGCTGAATACACATTAAGCCAGAGCTGAATACAATTTAGTTGAAAGTGCAAGTCTCGGGCAGCATGTTGCCTAAATAAACCAGTAACCTTATAATCAGGCACTACTTGCTGTCTTCAAAGGCCAAATGTCACTGCTTCGCAATTGGTATGATTTTCCTCTTCAGTCAAATTCATAATTTTTCAAGTGAAGATTTTTCAGAGCCCTTAGAAAGACAATGTTCAAGTCTATTTCCCACTGCATAATCTTCTTGATTGTGGGTTCTATCTAGCTCTTTCCAAGTCCTCATCTTGAGAGATTTAGTTGTTAGGAAGCTGTGGAAACATTTTAAATTTTAATTTATCAAGATGAAGGAGTGATTTTTCTTCATCACACAATGCCCCTTTACATTTTAAAAATTGACATAAAAATCCAACTTAATTCAAGCCATTTGAGCTGATTATGGTGGTGTATGTTGGTAAGCCTTTTACTTATAAACTGTACAGCTAGAACAAAGGTTAAATAAGTGATAATTCCCAATAGTCATTTTGCTGAGAAGCTGTTCACTGCAGTATTTCCATAGCCCCACTAACTCTCCTAAAGAAACAGGATTACCATTGTTTAATAATAGAGATCCACCTGAAAACTGTGCTTTCCTTAACAAAATATTTTCAATAAAGTAGGTAATGTAAATACATGACCTTAAATGTGTATATAACATCATTGACTGCCTTGGTTGCCAAAAATCAATAATAGAAATATTTAGAGTAAATCCTTACTCATGTCTCTACTACTAATTTACAATTAGTTACAAATAATTCTTTATGTATTTTTAGATTTATCCAGTTTATTTTATATCTACAAATGTTTATGGCTAAATGTATATATGTGAAATACTTGTGATGTATCTGATACCTGTGGTTTTCAGGAGAGTGTGTCAGTTCATTTCGAACAGGAATCAAATAAGGTCATAAATAACTGCATGTGTTCTGATAACTGAAGCCAAGTCCACTCAAAGAACAAGTGCTCTTAACTGCCAATCCATCTCTTTATGAATTTATTCTTAAGACCGTTTGCTTCAATGATATCTAATATTAAGCCAGAAGCAAAAGTAGGCAAGAGAAAAACATTATTCTTTCAAAAAGAAAGTAAAGCTGGTGGGTAATAATGGCAACAATGTAAAATCAAATAAATTTACATCTCATGTATATATTTCTCAGAGAGTTTTATATATAACCAGAACTACAAGTTTTTTATAAAGTGAGCTCTGAACTACTATTCAAAAATATTGAAATATATTTACATATCATTTTTCCAGAATTACTAGCAATAGGAAAGATGTGGAAACAAACTGTTTTCAGAGACTGATAGACTTTCAAAATATGTGTCATATATAAGGAGTAGAATATAATTAACCAATAAGAAAAAGAACACAAAAACTGTACTGCATGCAATACTGGATTTTTAAAAAATGTGAAAAACTTTGTACAAAGTGAAACATTCTTGTCACAGGACAAATATTGCTTATCCCACTTTCTTGTAAAGCACAAACATTTGAAACATGTATAAATACATGGAGAATAATGGCTTGCAGATGCTGGGTTGTGAAACTGGAAAGTTTAGCTCAAATTTATATCCAGTTTTAGTTATACAAGATGGCAACTTATAAGGATTTGATGAAGAAATTAGTGCTTATTCTTAAAATTCTGTATAATTATTTTACTATGTTGCGTGTTTTTATGGTCAAAATGAATACTAAAAAAGAAAATGTCATGTGGATATCTGCTTTAACTCCTGGTAATTATCATGCTTCATTTATAAAGAATACTTTAGTATTCACTATAGACTTCGCCATCTCCTGCTCTGTCTTCAGTTTTACCATTCACTCTCTTGATTTGTGCTCAGTTTCCATTCTTTTTCTTATGAATACACCTGCCCACAAATTGAAACATTCACGTGCATATGGAAGCAAAACTCACACTGATATTCTCATTTTTATTAGCTACACCTTTTATTTTAGTGGCTAAAGCTAGTTGCTGTAGAATATTATATTATGGTGTGTTACTTTTGTTTGCGCTGTGGAATATTTGTTTAATAATGTAAAAATATGTTGCTTTTGATTATGCTGTATTTGTTTAACTCAGTGAAGATGTATTACTTACCTGTCTAAAATACCCGATGATCTAATAGTAAGCTGAACGGTCAATAGCAAAGCTGGAGAGAGAAAAATAGGTGGGGACGACAGGTAGAGAGTAGAAATAGAAAGAAAATCTGAGTGAAATAGAAGTCCCCAGAGGAGGGGGACTCAGGGCCAAATCATCAAGCTATACAGCAAAGCACAGGGTAAGAAACAAAGGTATACAGTAATAGAAAACCAGTGGAAAAAGTTGAATGAGATAATTTTAAGGTAAGGAAAGCTGGCCAGAAACAAGCTAAGCTAAAGCCAGACATTTATAATTAAGAATAACCCTCTCTGTGTAATTTATTTGGTAGCTGGCTGCTGAGTGGCACCTCCCCCTGCCAAAAAAAAAAAAAAAAAAAAAAAGTTAGCTGTTAATTTTACATTGTTGTCCTTGTTTCAAACGGAATTCTTTCTACTCTTCAACTGCAGTAAATTTTATAGCTCTATTCGTTTTTGACTATGTATTCTTTTATAATCCAGTTTGATCAATTGTACTGTTAATGAATCCTAATGACACATTTGGTAATGACTGATTTAGAGGCTGCAGTAAATATGGTGGCAATAAAGCCCAAATCTTGGGGTGTTGGAGAGATTGGTTGGTGGCTATTAGGATCTATTGCTTTTGCAGCACACCAGAATTTGCTTCTTAGCACTCCACATAGTGCCTTATATCTAACAGTAGCTTCAGTTCCAGGAAACCCACCACCCTATTCTTATCACTGCAGATGTCAGGCTTGTACATGGTACATATGCATACATTCAAACAAAACATGCGTACATCAAAGTAAAATAAATAAATCTACATTTTTTTAGAAAAGAAACTTACTTTCTTACTATGACTGCATTCTATATCCTTAATTTTTTTTTATTAAATTTATTTGTCAAAAAGTTGAACCTTTAACTTATTATGGAAATGGCTATGATATTTGAATAGATTAAAATTCTTTGTGTATTACAATTAGTATCTATTTAATCTTAATTGTTGTCTAAGTAAAAATGAAGTTGTTAAAATACAGATTTCAAATAAGGATTTCTAGGTGATTCCTGCTATTTCCCCATTATAAGCTGCTGATAAATCTCCTTTTAAAGTTATGATCTTGGGGATGTCCACATGGCTTCCTGTTTAAGAGACCTTCCTTTCCTTGTAGAGAATCAGTGTTCTATTACCAACACTTACACGACAACTTACATCCAACTTCATAATTACTACATGAACTCTAATGCCCTCTTGTATCAATGTGGACCTAGTATGTATGTGTACAGACATACATGCTGGCAAAACACTCGCTCATTTGCAGAAAACACAGTAACTGTCTTTAAAATGAAGCTTTTACTTTATGTACTAACATGCTTTATTCTAGTAGGTTGATAGGTTGCAATACCTAGCTTTCCTTGGAGACCTTGTTTATACCTAATTCTATTTCACCATGTCAACACATTTTTTTTTTGTATTCTAGACAAAACTTATTGTATAAATCATACTCTTTGTTCTGCAACTATTTCATCAAATTGAAACATTTTCTCCTGGAGGGAATGGGAAAATCATAAAACTTGAAAAGCTATAAAACATATTATGGAGAAAAAACTCAAGAAAGTTGTAAGAATTAAGAAACCCTACCATAAGGTAGAGAAGCAGAGAAAAAATGTGAGGACAATGGAGAATATCATCAGTAGTGTTCTGTGCAACTTTAGTATGAACCTCAATAAACAGAAATTTATGAACTGTCACCCAAGATGATGTGTGCCTTTATGCCAATGTGGGCATTTGGTGAGTTACCCATGCTCCTACATGTAACCACTCACTATGATCCTGTAAATAGCCACATTTAACTCATTTATTCACTAACTTCTTTGGGTCAGACTCTTTCTCTGGTCTCAGTGGTGGTTCCAAATTTGAGGTGAATAGACTGTTTTTAATGTTTTCAGGAGGTTATTTATCACAAAACACTAGAATTTTCCTCTCTATATTAGTTTTCTAAATTAGACAGCTTTATTAAATTTCTAAAATAACTCTTGAAGTTTTTGTCTTAAAAAACAGCAGAAGAAAAGCACAGCATGTTGTGCCTATATGGTCAGTAGCAACAGCTTCAGGAACAATAACATCAATCATCATAGTACTGCATACAGGATTTGAAATTCTAATTAGCACTGTTTAAACAAGAAATCCACAAATTTCCATAGCTCTCAAGATTCTGTCACAATTAGATAAAGACATTTATTGATACACGGTTATAGAAGTGAGAATAATGAGGAAGTAACTTCTTAGCAAAGCCTTGAACCAGACTGTAACATTATATATGTCATTTTCTCCATGATATTGGAATATTTTTGGACAAGAGTACAAGGACATCTCTGAGTTTTGAAACAGCATAGACGAAGATGTGATTGTCTTGTGTGACTAATAAGAAGGCAGTAAATACAGTCAACAGATGTGACTCAAGACTGATGCAAAAAAAAAACACCGTTTTTCTTCTTCCCATCAGAGGTGTATATTGAATATTTTTGTCACAGTAACAATCATAGCAAAATTGAGTTACAGATTTTCTAAATATTCATTGACAGGATAATTTATGACTAAGACTTATTTTTAGTCACATAAAGATTTATAGTTTTTTATACAAATACAATATCCATATTTCACACTTTTGTGTGATATTATCAATGCATTGACTTTCTAAATATTCTTTCCTTTAAAATTTGAATTTGTTATCTAACACTCTTAGTATCAAAATTAGCTTTATTACCTTTTACTGAAGACACAATGTTGACTGTAGCTATTGATTAACCTATTATTCATAATAATTGAACACATAGTAAAAGTAGGACCTGTACATTTAAGAAAAATTTCAAGAATTACTGGCTCCTTGGTATTATAAGGTGTCTTATTGGTCCTCACTATATAGATGGATATTTAATATACTTAATAGCAATTGTTAAAGTTATTTGCAACATTTTAATTCAAACTTTTATTTTGGAATTATATTTCTAAGAGCACAAGCTACAAAAGATAATCTTTTACCTTAATATTCTGTATGTATTTATGTGGGAATATTTAATATTATAAAATTCATATAAGGTTACTTCTCTACATATAATCTCTCTGGAGTTTTAAAACTTAATCCTTTATATTAAGCAATTATCTTGATCTTAACTTGGAATTGTACAGTTGTTAGCTCAATAGGTTTCAATTGTTTAAAGAAACAATAGACAAAAATTAATAAAATATGTTTATTTTGAATATGCGAAATTCTGTTGATAATTCCCTTTTTAGCACTGAACCCGACTTTAATTGGATTGTTTGCATTTTTGGCCTCTAGTTTCTTGAGTTCTATATATTCTTTAGATATCAGTCCTCTAAATGGTGTGGACAGTTTGTGGAGCCTCTTGAAATAGGCCAGACTATGTTCCTAGTGCATGAACGGGCATCTCTGAGCCCGTTCCCTTCAGAGGAACACTTAAACCAGCCTTAATACTGGAATGAGGGACTCAGACCTACCTCAACTGGATATGCCAAACTGAACTGTTGGGATTCTTTGCCTTCCTTAAAAAATAGATGGGAGGATGGGGTGGAAGAGGCTTAGGGAGGACTACGAGGGACGGGGAGGAGGGAAGGGAGGGAAAGCAGTGGTATATATGAAAAAAAACCTTTTTAAATAAAAAAAAAATCCTTAAACAAAAAAGTTTGGATTTTAATTGACTTTAAGTTACTTTTTTTTAGTCCTCAAAATATTGGTATCTCCTTCAAAATTATAACATGTCCAATAGTACTATCAACTAACACCAGATAGTATGAGGATAATAAATTTTATCACTGAAACCTGATCATATTGACTTCAAAGAAAAATACATGCCCTCAGTAGAGTAAAAAAATGAGTGTAAATATTGACTTTGGATCCTGTAATTATCAGATGTAACTTTATGAAATTTCAAGGATTTTTAAAGTATCATGTATTGTACTGATGTGTTTTGCTTTAATTCTTTTAAAAAATATTTTAGTGAAATAAAACAATTGCTTTCATAGTATCAATGTCTGTGCAGTCCCTACTAAGATAAGAAAATAATTTATTTTTAGAAAAATGTTTGGTGGATGTGTTTTTATATATAGCATAATGGTACTTAAAATATTAATATAGTGTAAAAATGTATATGAAAGAATCTTTAGGTAAAATGCTTTACACTCTAAGTTGAAAAAACTACATTTTAATATATACCTGATAATCAAAAATTACGGTTGGTTTCAGTTAGTCAACCATTTTCATCTCCTATTGGAACATCATATCAATATTTTAAATTATATCACCATGTTTGAATTTGACATGAAAAGATAATAAGGTAGTAAGGACTAGACAGATGTTTCAGTGGATGAAGAAATGCCAACAGCTAGATTTCTATTACCAGGACCCGCACAATGAAAGCAGTGAATTGACGGTCATAGTGTGTCTTCTAGCCTTCATGCATTCACTGAGACCACACACACACACACACACACACACACACACACACACACACAATCACAAACACACACGTATACCTTTCCAGAACACATTAAAGAAGTAAATATATTTTAAAATGGCTTAGCACATAAAATTAGCCAGTTAAGTCAATCATCTTACTATATTTTAAAGAAACTTGTAGCTTTCTTTCTGTGAAACAAAGTGAACGTGTTAAAACAAACTGAAATTGATTACAAGCATTCTGAGTGATGTCATCTAGTACCAAGATGGTTTATCTGCCGTGAAGATACTTGACTTAATTTCTTTTACTGAGAATCCTTTGCAATAGGCAGAAGGAAATCAATGTATCTAGAAAAAGTTATCAGTATGGATACTACACTACATTACTTTTTGCAATCAATACACAGAACATCCTGCAAGTAGTACAACAATCAAATAAACCAATAGACCTGCCGTTAATGGTTTTGCACTTATGCCCCACTAATGAAAATTGATAAAAAGACAGATAGTATGCAAAAGGAGCATAAAGGTTTGAAATCTAAATTGGACGAATTAACAGAGAAAGTTAATAATCTGGAAAGTGCAATCAATGGCCCAGAGATGCTGACAGCAAACAGTTAATGTGTCATTGTGTGGAATCTCCAAGAAAATGATACATTAAAAATCCTGAACTAGCAAAAGAAAGGCAAATGGAAAGTCTTAAGATCTTAACTAGGAAGCAGTAAGGACTACACATTCTCAAAAAAAACAACTTGAACTCTGGAGAACAGAAACAACCAGCTCAAGGGGGAGGCGTAAGGAAGGGGTGGGATGATTCTAAAGTAAGTTAAATGAACACAGGAGGAAGTAAGCTTATCTCTCAGGAAAGAACACAATGGGGCATGTGCACTGACTTCTTATATGCCTATGTTTAGCTAACAGCCAGCTGCTTTAAACAACCTGTTACAATAACCTGAAAGACATTTCTAAATGTTGGTCTAGAAGTAGTAGTACAATAATTTTCTGTAAGGCAGGAGTGTTTCACACAGTATTAAAAGCATCAGAAGGACTAGTATCTACAGAGTCAGAGTACTTACTTAACAGTAGACCTAAACTTAAAATTGTATAAGTTCTTTCAGACACACTTTTCCATCTGTAGCTTAGGCTGTCCTGTAACTAATGACGACCCAGAATCAGAGTCCAGAATCTTGGAAGTTTGGACCTACCTATGTTACTATAACTTTCTTTTGTTTTATTCAAACTTAATTTTTTTCAAAATTAATTTTTTTCCATCTAAAAGTGTTTGCTTCTGAGGATTTTATTTAGAGCCTGCAATTGGAGTAAGCAAATTTCAACTGAGTTATATCAGTAACCCTGATTTAATGTATACTATTTTAGGATAAATTATACTTATCATTTGACTTTATTTTATTTACAAAATCAGCTACATTAAATAATTCTGAATATCCTTCAATTTCCTCTGAAACCATTCCAGATATTTGAGTCATGATTTATTTTGAAATTGACAAACATAAAATAAATGTTGCTTGAATATTCTTTTCTTTTTTTATTTTTTAGACTAGTCTTGAAATTAAAAACAAATAATAAGTAAATAAATAAGCATCTAGGATTGTAGATATAGTCATAGTAAACAACATCTTCCTTATCTTCAACACTATAAAAGGACACCCCAAACAATAATTGGGACCTCTTAGTATCTTTACTCTTGTTATTTGATGTTCACTTAAAGTGTATTACGAACTGTGTTGATATTTGCTTAAAACACTTCATTGCCACTTTGACATCTGTGTACGTCATTATACGTTAAGAGGAAAGGAATCTAGAAACACTCAGCCCACGTGCCAAGCACCAGTAAAAATGTTGTGAGCTTGAACAGTTACTACCTGAAGGGAGTCATAAAGTCTTACACAACAGGTCCCACTCGGGATGTGAAGCCAGTCAGTGTTGGAGTCTGCGAGGAATGACTGTGTGAATCCATGGAGATGAAATAACCAAGACCCACCAAAGCAACAATGAGGAAAGTGAGAGTATAAAGCTGAAGCAATGTGTGCTGCAGAAAGCAGAGCTGCATATACTGCTGAGATCCCAAATGGCAGACACATGGCTACAAGGTTTCATGTTTCCTCTGCTAAGTGTTGCTGATCTTCCATGTTTTCCACTGATTTATCTTTCTTGGAGTAGAAATATTTATTATTTCACATTGTGGTTTGTGATTGCAAACTGTGGTTTTAGGATTGTGTGGGAATTCATAAATGAGGCTTTATATTGTCTGTAAAGACACTTTTGATTTTAAACAGAGGTGAAGATACTAAATATTATGGAGTCTTTTCTTCTGAATACATTTAATTTAGTTAAAAACATGATAAGCCAATGGAAACAAGGTGCAGAATATGACAATGTAATCTGAAGTGTGTTAAAAGTTCGCAAGGGGTAGGTTTGTGATATCAAACTTGATTGTATTGTCAATGTAATTGATTTGATTTAGAATCACAAAAGTTGTGTCTGTTAAAAAATTTTGTTTTTTAGATTAGATTTTGGTCATGGGAGAAAAAAAAAAAAAACCCGCCATAAATCTGGGCATCAACTTTCTTTGGGCAGGAGTTCCAGTAAATTAGAAAAGCAGATGAATTTAAGCACTTCCTACCTGTCTCTTGACTGCAGAAACAATATGTCCTAGCACCAATTGTCATGCCCCCGTTCCTTTCCTACAGTGGAGAAGTATAACTTCATACTGTGAGTCAAAATAAACACTTTCTTCTTCATACTGTTTTGGTTATGTGCTTTTTCACTATTGGGAAAACAAAAAGATAATTTTGGTGCTATGGCATCATTTCAAACTTAGGAGAACCATCTGATCATGTATGAACTCCAGTAGCATTTTTGTTTAGTCTTCTAGAATTTGTTGATCAAACATCATCGTCCAGTAGAGAAAAGGCAAAATATAAGGCAACAATAATATCAACTCCTGAATTAGAATATTATAGGAAAGTAATAGTGGATTTGGAGAAGAGGAAAACACCCAGCTTGATAAATTACAGATACAAAATAGTTAGACCTGATAATTGTATTCTTTTAGAATCTTACCATCAGGACTTCACTACTATTCCATAAGATATTCCGTAGGATATTCAATGCACCAGATGATCCCATTACTATACTTTTCCTCTTTAATGCAAAATAAGATTTGGAAATAGAAGTGATCTTAATGTAGAAGAATTAAAGCAGTGGAGAATATATTTGTTGCATATAAATACTGAGCCTTCTGTGATTAGAACTGCATTTATTATATTCGTTATACATCTTACTACTAGAAAGTAAAATTACACAAATTCATCAAAATTTTGATATTCCCTACATATTTGTGACAATTAAAGATAAACCAGAATGCATAGAAATGATCAGTATCAATTGTTTTGTAGGTATATCACTTTGGTATAACTAAAAATACAAAGCATACAGAGCAAGTTCCTAGTCTTCATTTTGTGTTAGTGTCAATGGAGAAGGACATATTTAAAAGATGACTTACTGCTTGTGCTACAATTATCAGGCTACTATTTTTAAGTAAAATGAGCATGATGTGTTCATTTATCTCTCATTGAGTAGTTCAACAAATGTTCCACTACCGAGTATAACGTTATGAAAGGTATTAAACGCATAAGGCCTGAATAAATTACCTTTGTGTAAACACAGGAATCACAACTCCATAGAGAATATGTGCTCTTATAGACTCTGGATTAAACTCTGGTGGCTTTCTAATAAATTAAACTAATAAAGGCTCAAATTAAATGTATAAACATAGTTTTTCAGGCAGGAGACCATTGAGTGGAGAAAAAAGAAAACATATCAATATTTTAGAATAAAGTTTTAATACTAGGAAGAAGTGGATAAGATTATTACTTGCTTAATTGATTGTTTCTAATTAGTAACACTTCATTATATATTCACTGTTTTGCATATTCTTTTAACAACAAAAATGTATCCTATATTCTGTAAGCAACTTATCTCATTTTTATCATGAATATCACATTAACTGATTAACTCTAATTTTTCAGCTAATCTTGAATGTATTGAACATAAGCATACACAAAGTTTGAAATCTGTGGAATGATGTGAATGTCAAAATAAGAAACTGAAGATAAGAAATTCCTAGTTTGCTTCATCTTCCCACCAATAAACGAACAGATGAATAGATAAATACATAGATGATAAATAGTTTGATATACAGACACATATAATCATACATACACACATACATACAATGCTTAAAAAGTAGAAAGACAAAGATTTCATAATTTTAGAAAACCTCAGATTTTTAAAAATAATATATGGGCCCAGCTTGAGTTCATAGTCTCTATGTGGGTTTCATTGTAAAATATAAGACAGCAAGGCTGCACTATGATGAATACAGATTTAATAGTGATATGCTACTTTAGAGGACCTAAGTGATTTGGTATTTGGAGAATTCTAGACACTTTTCTTTTAAGTGATATTAACCAAGTTTCAAGTGATACATATATCTCAGTAATTAAAATTTTGATTTTATTTACTTAAAGGAAATTATAATGTATGTCTTATTTAAAGCAATAAAATGAAAACATTGCAGATAAATTTTAATTCTTCCCATTCTTAGACTTGTACATTATTGCCATAAGAGAAAAAAATAGATATATGGGGATTGTATATAGTATGCTATTCACAATTACTTACATATATCTTTGACTATGGCACTACAAATTAAGTTGATATTTCAAGCAAAAAGGCTATACACTTCATAAAATAAGTCTTTTCAATTCTCAGTATAATTTGAAAAATTGAGTAACTTATATCATGGAGATATGTGTAAGAAGCACTAATACACATAAATAATCCAGAGAAGTATGGTATTAATATTAGCTCATTATACCTCTCTGTGGCCATTATTTGGCTTGACTTTTAAAAAACAGGAGAGAAAATTACTTGTGAATATTAATAAAAGAATGGTACCAGAGGGAAAGATAAATAAATGATAAGCTATTTCCCCATGAAGGAGTGAATGCGGACATGCCATATGGTATGTTAATGAATTCTGAATTTAAAGGTTTTAATCTTTCATGAATGAAAACTAATCTATTGTCATAAATATATATAGTGTTAGTTATTTATTTTAACTTGCAAATACATCATAAAAATCTCACAGAGTTTATAGTTTCAAAACTATTTGATAAACAGACTTTATATTTTTAAATTTTAACATATTTTAACATAACTAAGATAAACATGTGCATGAGTATATCTATTTCTCATTATTATAATCCTGTAAGTACTACTGGTATTACTGTCAAATTCTAATGCTTATAAAAGAAACATTTTTATGATCTCATTATGTGAATGTAAAAGTTTAGAGATGTTAGTATTGTCCCAGAATACAGTATCAAAGCAGCTGACAAATTTCAAAGGTTTTGCAAACGGAAGTCAGAAAAGGAGGCCATGGCAATAGTTTTACTACACATTTATTTTTCTTTCAGTGAAGACAGTGGCTTCCTGTGTAGGCAATGGCAGCAATATTTTACCTGTTCTTCAGTTATATAATATTATATACTACCTTTCTTATAGCTAATTGGAAAAGCAACTAATGGATGATGATGAATATATGTTGTCTCCCTAATATGTTGAGCAGAGTAGTATTACTAATATCTTACATAATAAATAAAACAATACTTAATCTTGATAAAAATACCTTACTCTATTTTTGTAGGAAGGATATTTAATGTAGATAAACCATTCATGCTTTGTGAAGTTAAGCCTCATTGTAAAGTAAAATTTTCTAAATACTTAAATATGTATTTAGACTTTATCTTAGATATAAAATGTAAGTGTATTTGAAATATGTGATTAATGTTGCAATGTACATTGATAGGATTGAGATACTAATAAGCTGAACAATTAAGAAGTCATTATATTAATGAATGGTGAATCAGTTCATTTTCTGGTATAAGTCAGAAAAAAATAAAATACATATAAGGATAAAATTTGGAGTCTTATAAGATGCAAAATTTTTTAATAAAGTTGGATGAGTTTATATAAGGAGGAATACAGTATGACTTATGATTCCAGAAAATAAATTAAAGTAGTAAAAGGTAATACCTCTATTTGTTTCTGTTCTTTTAGAACAAAGAATACATATAGCTCATATACATAGAAGATTTCTTCAGAAATTGTGGAATTTTATTTCTATATGTAAGCAATGAATAATTTTCATACTCTATATATTCACATGTCCTGAATATATGGGTTCTCAATTCAAAGCAATTCTTTTTACAATATCATCCAATTCTCATCATTTCAGGTTGCATTGATTTCTTTTCTCATTCTATCTCATTCATTGTCCTCTTTCTGTATTAATTTAATGAGTCTAATTAGCATTTATCCCAGTGTCAATCAATTAGCATAGTTATTATTAGATTAAGTCACCCAGTAAAGCAGCACACACAATCTATATAAGTCCATAGGACGTCCATCAACATATAATAATATATTGTCATAATATATACATACATATATCTAAAAAGTAAATGAGACTTAAAGTATGATTAAATAGCTCATAGCTTGAGCCATTCAAAGTTTAAAATTTGTATATTAAATAGCTATTCAATAATGAAAGACTCTAAACTTCTCAATAGAATTTTTAAAAATCCTGAACCTAACTAAAACATACCCTAATACTTTAACAATATTGAGAGCTTCTTTGAAGGAAATTGATAAGTTGTGTTGTAGTGCGGTTTCTCGGTCCCGGGCGTCCGGAGACTTAGACCCACAGACCCGCCTCCCGAGACCGCCTAGGAACCCACCGCCGCCCGGGTCCCCAAAAATAACTCAGAGGCTTATATTAAGTCTATGCTGTTTGGCCTATGGCTCAGGCACATTGCTAGCTAGCTCTCATATCTTAAATCAACCCATTTCTATTAATCTGCGGGCCACGTGGGGGCCCGCAGCTCACCCGTGTTTACATGTTGCTCTCTCGGTGGCTTCCGCGCGCGGTCTGCCTCTGACTCCGCCCTGCTTCTCCTACCTAAACTGATTTCTCCTCCCCCTATTTTACAGTACCTGCCATAGCCCAAACCAGCTCCTTTATTTAAAGATACAGTACGCACAAATGTATTCCCACATTTCCCCCTTTTTCTCTAATCAAAAAGGAAGGTTTCAATTTTAACATAGCAAAATTACATATAACAAAATAGCTATCAAGCAAGAATTATAGTTACAATATCTAGTCTATTTGTATTTAGCAAAATTAAAGAAAATATTCTATCATCTATCTTATCTTTATGAATCTAAAGTTTTATATCTAATATATTTTTCAAATGACTAAGAAAAACTGTACATATAACTATCTAATCTTCAACTACATCAAAGACCACAGAAGGATATAATATTTACCCAAGTAAACCAGAAGTGCAAACGACTTCTAAAATCTAGAAAGGACAGAGATGACACCTATCTGCCTGGACAGTCACCCAAAGTTCTTTTATAAAGTTGGGGCATTTATCTTCAGCCTACAGGCCCAAAGTCTCTTTTCATTTCAGTGAAGCAGGAAATCTGCTCTGTCCATTTTGGCACAGTTCATCCGTTGTTTCTCCTTGAGTCTTGAAGAATGTCTGACAGTTTTCTCTGTAAAGCAGGAACCCGAATGATGATCTTGGCTTGCTCTGCCAAAGTCCAGAGGTCATCTTCTTATGGAACCTGTATGTCCAGTTTAAACAGCATATTGTCAAGCAGTCAATATAAAAACAGTTTCTTCTCCAGTGGCTTACCATTACCACAAATAGATGAGACTCTATATGGAGTTTCTTCAATGCCCATCTTCCTGTTGAAGTAAATTAGTGCTGCCAGGTATAGACCTGTCTCACTGTCCAGAAAAGTCTAAGCTCTTAAAATATTTTAAATGCCATATTCTGTAGGTCTTAGAAGTATTTGAAGATTATTTATTTAATTGAAATATATCTTTGTATACCTAAAAATCTTAACTAACCTAACTATAAGTTTGATTATCAAAAGTGACTATTAACCTTTATTTCTTAATTATACACTACAATTTTAAAACAGTTACATGAACATCATATCTTAAACAAGAATAGAAAAACACATATAGCATAACAAAATTGACCTTAAATTTGTATCAATAAACCAAAATCTATACCAATGTAAAGCATTTTGAGATTAACAGCTGATTACCTGTAAATTCAATAATCTAATTTTTTAAAAAAGCATTTACATACCATATCCCCCGTTTTTTCTTAGAAAGAGATTGACTATGACCATTAACCATTTATAATGAAAACAAACATCTAGAAATAATATTTGGGGAATTTGGGCGAAGTTATTCATTACTACTTCCTGCTGATTAAGGGGCGTTGAAAATCTCACGGTTGTTGAGACTGGGTCATAATCTGCAGCTGTGAAGCTGATCTGGCCATCTCTTCTCATCAGAGGTTTTTTCAGGGGGTCTTGGTTGATGAAACCATATTTGCCTGGAAGCAATCCACAGGTTCTCATCTGTGGAAACAGAAACAGAACTCTTCCAAAGCAATAAATCCTTAGACACAAATTTCAAAATCAAAATACCTTTAAAATATACATTCTTGTTTAACTTAGTAGCCTTTGCAATCCATTGTCTTTTTGTAGTTAGCTCATTAACAGTTAAAAAATTAAAAGAAAACACAATAACAACCAAAATCCAGATTTTGTGTCTATTTTCCATCTTTACGTGGCTTATTATATTTTTATCACTCTATTTCTCGCTTTAAAAACTTTTTCTAACCTCTTTATTTTCTCTCTAAAGCCTATGTACCTTTTACAAACATTGTAACCCGTTTACAGGTTTTCTTTTTATCTGAATCTGTTTTATTGTGAATCCTTAATCATCTTCTAACCTTAAGAGCTTTTAAAATACATTCTCCAAAAAGAAGCACAGTTTTTGCAAATTAGGCGGAATCACTAAGTTTTCTTAAACGGACCGTAAACAGAGCACACCCAAGAAAATGCTGCCACGAAGAAAATTTGTTTCTCTTTTGTTCAAAATAAGCAGAAATCTAAAATCAATCACATTACTGAGTCTTTTGTTAGTTTTCAGGAACCCGCCTGATTGTAGCTCACACTGCCTGTCGCCAGCCCGCCGCTGGCGCCATTTTGAGTGTGACCCGGACCATGCTTTGTTTGTACAAAGACCCGCTCTACACACACAATTTGGAAGCTGCCCTGGCTCAATTTCTGCGATCTAGAACTCTTTTTAATCTTTGTCAGGCTCTAAGTGGATAATCGGCCCACGTTGGATGCGCCATCTGTTGTATTTAGTTTGCGGGTCCCATGCCCCAGAGGTCTCAGATCCACAGACCTGCCTGGCGCCGCTTATCTGCCCGCCGTCCGACCCACAGACCTGCCGTGCCAAACCCCTCAGCTGCCCAGCCGCCCAGGTCCCCAAAAATAACTCAGTTGCTTATATTAAGTCTATGCTGTTTGGCCTATGGCTCAGGCACATTGCTAGCTAGCTCTCATATCTTAAATCAACCCATTTCTATTAATCTGCGGGCCACGTGGGGGCCCGCAGCTCACCCGTGTTTACATGTTGCTCTCTCGGTGGCTTCCGCGCGCGGTCTGCCTCTGACTCCGCCCTGCTTCTCCTACCTAAACTGATTTCTCCTCCCCCTATTTTACAGTACCTGCCATAGCCCAAACCAGCTCCTTTATTTAAAGATACAGTACGCACAAATGTATTCCCACAAAGTTGTATCTGTTTTTTCTAGAAATCAGAAATAAATGAGAACCATTTTCTCAGAGCATTATTTAAAGCAATAATTATATAAATTATACTTAATTTAAAGAAAAATTATAGAAATAAGGAGCAAAACAGGCACTCCATAAATATCTATCATAAGCATTAATTTGTAATTATTTTAATTAAATATTAGGGATGTAAGTAGTGCATAAAAGAATGAATATATTAAAACCGAACAGAATGTGTTTCACAATGTAACACTGTCAAATGAATCTTACAGAAATCCCGTTACTGAAACAAAAGAAATGAATAAAAACAGAAACTGTGTTGACAAATGGACGAAATAATTGGACATCTTTTAGTTTCCCTGAATTAAAAGATTTTTCAAAAGTCAATAAGCTAAATTCTACTCCTTGACAAAATACAGAGAATATGCTAATGGAACAAACTTTCCCTAATTGATAACAGACATTGAAAACTGAAAACTTCTAATCTATGAAGTAGAAACAAAGCAATACATATTTGCATACCTGCTTTTAAGCATATTTGAAGGCATTGCTCTTAATTTTTTAATATTTTTCAAATTATATTATTTATCCTTCTGCTTACTCCAAACCTCCCGTATACTGCTTCTTATTCTCTTTCAGATTTGTGGCTTATTTTTTCATTACTAGTTGTAATATACATACATGTGCATGTATCTAAATGTGACCAGCTCAATCTGTATATTGTTGTTATCTGCATATCTATAGGGCTGACTACTTGGTACTGAAAACTCAGTTGATGTTCTTCCTGGGAAAGTTCAGTTCTCAAATGCTTTTAGTTCCTGGTGTAGTGGAGAAGCTTCTTGGTTCTACTCAGTCTCAATTGGTTTCTCTACTGCTGCTTTCCTGTGCAGTTCATGTGGGTGAAACTTTATGGGCATAAATTCTGATATTATGGAAAGACATAGATAGCAAACTTTTTGTTCCTCTGCCTTTTACAGTCTTCTCATGCCCTTTTTACAATGTTCTCTGAGCCTTATATTCAGTTAAGAGCTACATTTATCTGTGGGAGTGAGGAAAAATATTCAGAGTGAAGTAAAGGATCTCACACACACACACACACACACACACACACACACACACACACACACACACACACACATTATAAGTTCCCTCCAGTTCTTCCCCACCTCCCCATTCTCTGGAGCCACTCCAGTTCTGTCTCTCATTAGAAAAAAAACAGGTTTCTAAGAGATAAAAGAATAACAAATAAAATACAGCAAGATGAACTAAAAATCTTCACACATTGAGGCTGAAGAAGTAAACCCAACAAAAGGAAAACAGTCCCAAAGCAGGAACAAGAGTCAAATATTTACTCATTCATACATTCAGGAGTCTCATAAAGATCCAAACTTAGCACCAGTAACATCCACAGAGAACCTGTTGTAGACCCTCGTAGGCTGGGGCTTTCTGCCTTAGTCTCAGTGCATTCCCATAAATCTTGCTTTGTTGAATCTGCTGAGTGCCTTGATTTTGCAGGTTTGTCTTTCTCTGGATTTTACATCTTTCTGCTTCCTCTTCTAATTTCTTGAGCTCTGGGTGAAGGAATTTGACAGAGACATCCCATTTACACACTCTATCTCTCTTTCTCTCCATATATATGTGTCTGTGGGTCTCAGAATCTCTTCCTGTATGCTGATGGAGTAAGCCCCTCTTGATGACCAAATAAGGCACTGATCTATGAGTATAGAAAACTATCATCAGTGGGTTTCATTTTGTTTTGTTCACCAGTAATGTTTGGTTTAACATGAGGTTTCTGACCCAACCAGCCCCACAGTCTGGATATACCGAGACTGCTCTTGCCCCCCAAATGACTCAGACAATATTAATTTCATGCTATTCAACCTACAGCTCAGGCATATTGTAGCTGGCTCTCTCATCTTAATCAACCCATTTCTATTATTCCAGCTTGCCACGTGGCCCGTGGCTCACCTATTTTGTTACATCTTGTGTCATGAGCAGCTGGATCATGTCTCATTTGACTCTACCCTCCTCCTAACTATGTTCCAATTTCCCCGCCTACTTCTTCTATGGTGCCTATCATAGCTAACAGCCCTTAATTCATAGCATATAGACATCCCACATCAGTTGGGTTTTATGCTAGGTCTCTTAGCTCTCTATTCTTTTGATGCTTGATCACCCAAGCAATGTCAGATGTATCAAGGTAAATGGACTTATGTATAGGGTATAATTTCTGGCCCATGACTCTAGTGTAAGATTAGATCTCACTGGGAAAAATGGGTGGGTATGGCACTTAAGTTGCTTGTTTTGATATTTATATATCAGTATGTATTTCTATATATCTACCTATTTCTCTATATTGCTTATTTATCTATGTTATTTGTATCTATATCTACCTCTCTATATAGAGACTGACTTTTTTATTTAAAAATATGTATGAAAATCAGAGAGTTTAATTAAGAAAATATCAGAGTGTGTCTAGAGAGATGGCTCAGAAGCTATTGTCTTTCTGCTCTTTAAGAGACCACAGAATAAATCTACTCCAGCACCCGTGTCCAATGACTCACAACTATCTCTAGCTCTGGTTTCTGGTATTCAGTTTACTTTACTGATTGATGTCTGTGGACAACTACACTAATAAGATCATATTCAAACAGATAAACAAGACCACACATAACTAAAAATAAAAAAGTTTTCCAAAATTTATGATTACTTATGAGTTAAAATTATCTAAAAAATCAATATGCAAAAATTAATTTTTCTTTTTTGTACCAGCAACAAAAATGAAAAAGTTCAAAATATTTTATCTGTTGCTAATTAAATTAAAATTAATTTTTTCATTAAAATAAACATTCAGATAATTAAATTAAAAATACATGGATAAAAATATTTGTGTTCTTCATGTTTAAGATATAAAATGAAAATTGTACAGAAATGCTTTTCTAATATTTTTTCATTAGAATAAATAAAGTTGTTGACATCATATTTCAAAGTGTAATATTTTGAACAGATCTTAATTTCTGGTATGTCTCCCTCCAAAATACAAAGAACAATTTTTATATACAATTAAATACTATTTCTATACTTGATATTGAAACAGATAGAAGCATAAAAGAGTCAACAAAACAGCTAAAAATCCAAGATAAAGGCCATAAGGTCATTAGAGAGAACTAATAAATATCTCAATCACTACAAATATAGAAACTGATTTTTTAAATGATTGTCTTTGAGTACAAACATAATTGTAGCTGAAGATGGAGATTGATGGCAAAGTGCTGGTTTGGCATCCCCAAGTAGAATGGATCTTTAATGTCACAAAATAAACGAGTGCATAAATAAAAAATAAACAACCACATTTAGAAAAATACAGTAAATATATAGTCCACTTGCATTATACATCTATATTTAAGATAGAACAAATATCATATAAAATGTAAAAACCACAAAATTTATATTAAATAACAAAATGTAAAATTTATGAGACTTTGACCTAACAGTTTTATGTAAAACATCCACACATAAATTACAGTTAACAATATTGAAAGCATCTTCTTATAAATGATTATCATGTTAACAATGTGAATAATGTGTATTAAATTTATATGTCATATAAAATACCTGAATTTAATATATACACTAAATCTTTTTAAAGTAAAAAATAAAGAAATGAACATATTCAATATAAAAGACAAAGTCTTTGAATGAATAGCAAGCTAAATAAGAAACATTGTGAATAACCTTATAAAAATACTATAATATTCTATAGTGAGAATATGCCTCAATGACTAAAACAACCTTTAAATAGAAATAAATAAAACTATAATTAGTGGTTAGAAGATACAACAGAAATTCTTAGTTGTTGCTATTATGAACACAAAAATGGTCAAATGTTTTGAAAGATTTTCAGTGTCATATAAAATTAGTTATTGACTTAACAGAAAATGCTATTATATTTAAATAAATTTTATAAATATATTGTCCACAATAATCTGTATAAAAGTTAATTATAAAACTTTAAAATTGCTAAAAGCTGAAATAATTCTGGTAACTTTCAGTATGTAAGTATATAAAAAAGATTTCATGTATAAATATAATATAATATACATAAAAATATAATAGAGCATAAAATTAAGTAGCAAAAATAATAAATATTTTAAATACATATTCTTAAAAAACAGTTATGTAGATCTATGCTGTATTTTGTTTGACACACTGAAATATCAAAGATTTAGAGATGATGAACTATCTGTAGTTTCCAAGAATTGGAAATGGAAAACGTTGAAGATGTCAGAAAGAATAAAATTTGTTAGAGTGCAAAACTATTCTAATATCATAACATGGATGTATAACATTATGTTCTTGTCAAAATCTATAGAACATTATAGCCCAATGTGTGAACTTATTGAATGCAAATTAGAAATAAATTACATAAGGAGCTATGAGAATCCAAAAATGAAATATAGAATATGACAAAACAATCTGAATTTATCATAAATGTGTGAAACAGCTCTCTTGGAAGTAGTTGGGTAAATGTTCCTTTGGATACTACATTCTGTGAAAGTAAATTCAATTGAAAAACTTTTTTCCCATAAATATATGAAGTATAGTTTTGAAATCAAGTTAAATATATTAATAAAAGCATTGGATAATAATATTAGTAGTTTGTCAGTCCCAGAGCAGCTTATCAGTGGTAGAAATTAAGGCTTACAAAGAGCAAGTAGAAAGTCTAAGTATGATATCACACTAGTAGAAGACAATCTCACCTTGATACCAACTTGATACCCTTAAATATAGCTCTAAAATTTGGCATTTATGAGGAAATATGTTATGAATGCTTTGGTACTATGAACAGAATCAGCGGAATAAGTGTGCTGTCATCTTATAAACAAGACTTTAGGACAGTCCCTTGATATTACAAGATATAAACAGGAATGGTCCACTTTAAGCCTTGGTACCTCAGCAGTCAATAATCCCTGCTAGCACTATCACCACCATTGTCATGATCTCTGCTACCATCATCATCACCACCAGCACCACCATCATCATTCTTAATGTCAACACCATCATACCACCACCACCATCACAAATGAGTACTATAACCAGCAAGGTGCCTTAGCTAGACACAAGAATGAGATCTCTTGTCAAATCTGTGGTGATTTTAATATTGTGAAATAATGTAATGAAACACTGGGTTATAATGTATTTTTTTAACAAAAGTTTATTTTGAGATACATTATATAATGCTATATTACACATCTTTTAAGATAAATTTTGTCTTAATGTAAGGGTTAAAACTGTTTTCGCAAAGAAGTGGGATGAAAGTAAAGAACTGTTGTGGATAGCCTTAATTAAGTGATTTAATTTAACATGGTAATGGGACTTCTCCAAATCATATGCAACTTGTTCAAAAGTAATGAATACTGTAGATACCACGACCACCATGGGATTTCTGGCAAAGACATAAATAAATCTGATGGAATATTAAGTAAACCTAAATCAAATACATTCTCTAAATTATTCAGTCGGGAACCTTTACCCATGTTAATAATGAACAGGAATATGACAAAATTGTTCTCTTTTTATTTATTAAAAACGTATTTTTCCAAGTATCCTCCTGCCCCCCCTCCCTTCCATCCTTCAAATCCCTCCAGTCCTTCCTCAGCCTCCCTCCATCCCATCCTTGATCCCCTCCCCAAGAAGGGGAAGAAGTCCCAAGGTAGGTCAGCTCAGCGTGGCACATCCGCTCCAGACAAGTCTGATTTGTTCATCCCAAAGTCCATATTGGGTTAGGTGGCCCTTGGAGAGTCTACCTCCTTTTCCTAATGGATTTCCAGTGGCTAATCTTGATTCAGTGAGCTCCCAAGAGCTCCAGCCAACATCTCATAATCTCTATCCTCTTGCTTATACAATTTCTATCCCCTTCTCTCAACTGGACAGGGAGCTCTGCCCAATACTCAGCCCTGGATCTCTGCCTCCACATTTATTCATTTTTGGATGTAGGTTCTGTGATGAAACTTAGGATGTTTATTCATTTGATTATAGGGGAAGTCCTGTTTAGGCACCCTATCTACTACTGGGTAGAGAACAAACCAGGGACTACTTATGAGTTCTTGAAGGCTTCCCTATTACCCAGTCTCTTTCCAGCCCCACACTGGCTCCCTCTATTATGTTATTCACCTTTTTTTCTCCTTCTTTGCTGCTCCTCTTGCTCAACCATCTCCTTCTCACATGATTCTTTTCCACATCTTCTTGGTTGCGATTAAACTGTTATGTTCCTAATTTGCTAAGGAGATCTTCTCTATGTTTTCTTCCTAGGAGAATCCTTGAATGTCTCCTTGAAGTTCCTTCTGATCCCAAGATCTTCAGGGGTTGTAGTTTGCAGCTTGTGTATTCTTTCCTTTTGTTTAAATTCCACTTATGAGTGAGTACATCCCACGTCTATCATTCTCTGCTTATGATACCTCACTCACGAGGATATTCTCCAAATCCATCCATTTGCCTGCAAATTTTATGATGCCATTTTGTTTTCTGCGGAGTATTACTCCATTGTCTAGCTGCAGCACAGTTTGTTAATCCATTCTTCAGTTGAGGGACATCTATATTGTTTCCAGGTTCTTGCTATTACAAATAATGCTGCTATGAAATAGTGGAGCTAATGTCTTTGGGGTACAAATGTACATCCTTTGGGTATATATGCCCAGTAGTGGTATTGCTGGGTCCTTGGAAAGATTGATTCCCAGTTTGCTGAGGAACCCGCCACACTGTATTCCAGAGTGGCTGTACAAGTTTATACTCCCACCAACAATGGAGGAGTATTCCCTTTGCTCTGCAATCTCTCCAGCATAGGTTGTCATTTGTGTTTTTGATCTTAGCCATTCTGACAGCTGTAAGGTTATACCTCAAAGTTGTTTTGATTTGCATTTACATTATGGCTAAAGATATTGAGCCTTTGATTCAATTGTAATTCTTCTGTTGAGAAATCCCTTTTCAGCTTTAAACTACATCTTTTTAATTGTGTTGGGTTATTAAGGTTTGGAGCCTCTAGTTTCTTGAGTTCTCTATATATTTTAGAGATCAATCCTCTGTCAGAGGCAGGGTTGGTAAAGATCATTTCCCATTCTGTAGGCTGTCATTTTATCTATTAACTGTATCCTTTGCCTTACAGAAGCGTCTCATTTTCAGGAGGTTCAACTTATTGATTGTTGTTTTTAGTGTCTGTGCTACTGGTGTTAAATTTAGGAAGAGGTAACCTGTGCCAATGCATTAAGGGAATTTCCCCACTTTCTTTTCTATCAAATTCGGTGTACCTGGTTTATATTGAGGTCATTGATCCACTTAGATTTGAGTCTTGTTCAGAGTCATAGGTTTGGATCTATTTGCATTCTTCTACAAGCTACCATCCAATTACACCAACACCATTTGTTGAAGATACTATCTTTTAACCACTGAATGTTTTTTGTCTCTTTGTCAAAAATCAGGTGTTCATAGGTGTGTGGTTTAATTTTGGGGTCTTTGATTTGAGTCCATTGCTCCATAAGTCTGTTTTTATGGCAGTACCAGGCTGGTTTGGTTACTGTAGTTCTATACCATAGCTTGAAGTCAGGGATGGTGATTCCTCTTGAAGATTTTTAATTGAGTAGGATTGCTGTGATAATCCTGTATTTCCTTTTGAGTATTCTTCTTTCAAGGTCTATTAAAAATTGTATAGGGATTTTGATGGGGATTGCATTGAATCTATAGATTGCTTTTGGTAAGATTGCCATTTTTACGATGTTGTTCCTACCTACCCAGAATCATCGGAAATCTTTCTATTTTATGATATTTTCATCATTTTTTTTTCTTCAGTGATATAAAGTTTTTGTCAAACAGGTCTGCCACTTCTTTGGTTAGAGTTACACCATGATATCTAATGCTATATGCAGCTATTATAAAGAGTGATGTTTCCCTTATATCTTTTCAGCCTTTTATCCTTAGCATATAGGGCTTGGGGGGGGGGGCGGGGAGGTTTCTAATTTATTTGGTGTTCTGTAAGCTTCTTGTAACTTTATAGGCATTTATTCTTTATGTTGGGAAAGTTTACTTCCATGATTTTGTTGAATATGTTTTCTGTGCCTTTGATCTGGTATTCTTTGCCTTCAATCCCAATTAATCTCAAAATTTGTCTTTTCATGCTATCTCAGATTTCCTGGATGTTCTGTGTTATGACTTTTGGGGGATTACTCTCTTCTTTAACTGATGTATCTACTTCCAATATTGAATCTTCCACTCCAGAATCTCTCTATAGCTCTTGCATTCTGTTGGTTATGCTTGCATCTGTAGTTCTGGTTCATTTTTTAGCTTTCTATTTCCAGCTTTTCCTTTGGTCATTGCTTCTATTTAAATTTTTAATTCATGGAATGTTTCTTTCACCTGTTTGTTTAATTTTTATTGGTTTTCATTATTTTCCTTCAGGGACTTGTTAATCTCTTTTTTAAACAAAATTTTTCTTCTATTTCTTTAGGGGAATTTTTTATAGCCTCTTTTAAGGTTTCTATTATCTTCATAAAGTTCTTTTTTTAAGGTTGCTTCCTTCTTTTTCCTCTTCATTGCTCTTCTAGATCTTGACGTTATAGAACCACCAGCTTCTTTTGATGGTGCCTTGTGGTTCTTTATATTGCTATATATATTCTTGCACTGGCGTCTGCCCATTGCTTCCTAGGTTCATTCTTAGTCAACTCTTATTTGGCTCTTAGTCACTTGTGGGCCCAGGGGCTGTGTGTTTCCAGTTGTTGCAGGGGTCGTTCCTAATTGGCTCTTAGTGGGCTGTAGACCAAGTGGCTATATGTCTCCAGTTGTTGCAGGGGTCGTTCCTAGTTGGCTCTTAGTTGTTTCTTATTGGCTGTACACCAGGGTGCTGCAGGGGTTCCAGTTGTTGGTAAGTGATGATGCAGTTTGTGGTTGGGTTGGCATTTGACCGTGGACTGTCCTTCTAGTTGTTTTGGCTGGAAATTGCACTTGGAGAGGGCTCTTTCTGCATTTTTTTTTTGTTTGTTTAGGACATAGTTGGGTGTGGGTGTGATTCCAGAGGCTGTTTCCCCAGGTGGGGCTTCAGAGACCAATTCTCCACATAGTCTGTGGATCAGGGTTGCACTCACCTCTTATTCAGCCATAGATCAGGAGGCTTCAGAGTCTCCAGTTATCCGTGTGTGAACAAAAGTTTTTCTAATAAAGTAAAAGAGCCTCAGAAGTCGTGATAGAGAAATAAAAAATGTAGTCCTTAGTTATTCGTATGGGTGTAAATAACCAACATAGAATTAGCTTGCACATGCTCTGAATTTTGCATAGTTGTAATCTTCTACATTAATTTCCAAATTTTGATTCATTAACTTAAGGTTAGGCCTACTGAGAAACTGTAGAAATAGATTATTCCATTTATTACACAAGTAGGTTGGATCATTAAGTTTTCATCCTGAAATGTTTTGCCATACACACAAAATATGTTTAAATCTGCAACTACTCACCACTATTTGCCATGCCTCACAGGCTTTCATTGCTCAAACTCACACATTTTGCTTTCAGAATTATGATACATAAATAATTTTCTTAATTCTTAGGCATTTATTTTTACTGAGCATTATTTAGTCTTGAAAGAATTAATTTACATTAATTTGCATTTTGTTACATTTTAAGGATGTAATTTTATACAGTGCAAATTAATCATATTCTTTTAAGTATAGAATAAAATTTTAAGTAATTGAGAATTTGCACTATCATCTTCTAAATGTTTACTATTTTTAATTAAGAGAATTATTAAAACTTCTAATCACTATAGCAACCAGCAATAAATTTTGATACTGAAATATAGAAAATTAATTTGTATAACATTTAAAATATTATCAGCAGGACTATAACATTCTTTTTGTATTATAAATTGGATATATTATATTCTCAGCTACTACACATAGAAATTATAGTTTTTTATGTGTGATTATAAAGTTATCTACATATCATTAAATGTATTATGGTCAATGATTGCAGGTACTCATTAATGCACTTGGGTCAATAAAGATAGTGTTTGTTTCAAATACCTTAGTGTTGATATTTCAAAGACTATCGTCATAACTGTTTAATACAGCTTATGCACTATGGCTGTCTTATGACTGAGTTTCAATATAAGCATGAAATAATAATTATTTAATATAGGAATATCTTATCAGTTTATCTATGCAAGAATATTCTGCTATATTCTGATTTCAACAGTTCCTGAAGGCAGTTAGAAGAAAGTGTCACATTCCTATAACTACTATCTATGCCACCAACATCCTATGATATTTCTCAAGATGAATAGCCTGTATGCCAAGTGTGAAGAAAAATGTAAAATGATTATACATTGATAACCTCTGGTTGTTGATAGTGATGCATTTTGATTTAAACAATTTTAAGTAGGTATAGGATAAAACAATTGCACTGACACCAGTTAATTATCTAAATATTTAAAAGTCATTTTGATGTTAGTGGCTCCATAAAAATGCTGAACAAAGGTAAGCTAATTTTAGGAGTGTTGTAAAACACCATAATAAAGCAACAGATAATGCGAAAAGTCTAAATCACAGGGATACAAATAAGTGACCCATTTTATTTTTAGTATCAATGGGTCAGCTTTCCCAAACCTCACCTTTTAGTATATTGCTATTTCTTCTGAAGATCCTATGCAATTTCCTATCACTAAATTCTTTATTTGTTCTGTTTTTAAGATGTATGGAGCATCCCAGGCATTACGGTATCTACTTCCTGTGTTCTAGTGTTCTGCTGCAAGTGCTGTTTTTTTCTTATGGAGATGAGTGTTATATATTCCAAGCAATGAACATATCTCTACAAGCCTCCCACACAGCAACACTGAAGTGTACATAAGCACAAGCACCAATCCTGCCACCCACTTAAAAACCCTGATATTCTTATCACAGTCCTCTACAACCTCTTAAAGGTATCTTACTGCTGTGGGATATGCTCTTGTACACTGTAAATGTTTCTCTCTTGAATTAGTTTAATAAAGCCCTGGTTTTCTTCTCTAAGAAACTTTAAAAGAACCCTGTTTTTACTGGCAGCCAGTAACAAAAATATTGGTGAATAAGTTAATATCCCTGTCTTGATTTATTCCTTTCAACTGTAGAATGACTCTAGTCAGAAAGCTTATTGATTTGAATATGAAGTGAATTTATTTTTATTTATCAAGTTCAGGGTGACATGATTACAATCACAGAGTTGGCTTTAAGTGTGCTGGTATAGTTTTTGTCATTTTTTAAATCTTATTTTTGAAGCATGCTTAATGCAAGATAGAAATTATGTTTATTTGACTTTGACTTAATTTCATTCTTTATAATAATGAAGTTCATCCTCAATATTTAATATTTTAGAGGCATGCAAATGTCATAGATTCATAAAAGTTATATTCCATTTTGAACTGTCTTCTTTTTAAGGATAAAATAAAGAATCTATTTATGTTGTATGTTATTTTGAAATGTCTAAAAATTATCTAAGTCTTTTTATGTAAACAAGAACATAACAAAGCCTTTAGACTGCTCAAACCTAAATTCTACTTTTGAGCAGAGAATAACATAAGGAAATCAACACATGGAGATAATTGCCAGAACAAATAGCAAATGCCTTTTTCTGAAAAGTCATTTCTTAAAATATATCATGTCTTCAGAATAATCAAGAAGGTTACATATATTAATTAACTAGGACATAAGTATGCTTAGTAAAGTGTTTGTGAGAATAACTATTTTTGTTGATTTCCAATTTCACCTTCTTAACATGCTTTTTTTTTGCTAAGTTCATAAAGTTCTTATTTTTAACAATTTGAATTTAGCAATACTTTAAATAATTGAAAGTGTAAATTCCTTGCAATAATAATTCTCCCCACTCATCAAATATTATAGATACTAATATTTTATTTATTTATGTGAAATTTATAAACATTCTCAAGTTTTAAATATAAACAATACAAATTATTTTGGAGGTATCACTGGGTATTTTAGTAACAAATAAGTTTAGTAATGTTCAGGTTACAAATAATTTCTCATAGTGAATTAGTCAATGTATATATTTATCTGGCTACAACATACCCACTTTTGAAGGCATTATTTGGAATTCTTACTATATTTCAAAATCTGATATATCTACATAAGTCTCAAATTCTAGTTGAAAATTACTCAGGATGATTGTTTCTATTGCATCCATTTGCTGCAAATTTTATAATGTAATTCTTCTGAGTTAATACTCCAATATATAAATGTAACATATTTCTTTATCAGTTTTTCATTTTATGAAATTATAGGTTGTTTTTAGTTTCTGGATATCATGAAAAAGGCTGTAATGAACCTGATTAAGAATGTGTCCTTGAAGTTGGATGGAGTTTCATTTGGGTATACATATATACATATATACATATATGTGCTCAAGAGTGACATACCTGGGTATTGAGGTAGATCAATTCCCAATTTTCTAAGGAAACTTCATATTGAATTCCACAGTACCTATACAAGTTTCCATTTCCACAAGCAATAGAAATGTTTTTGCCACATCCTTGATAGCATGGGCTGTCAATTTTGTTTTTATCTTAGACATTCTGACAGATGTAATCTCAATGTATTTTTGATTTGTATTTCACTAATGGCTAAGGATGTTGAACATTTCTTTAAGTGTTTCTGAACCATTTAAGATTCCTCTATTAACACTTCTCTTTGTCGATCTGTACTCCCAGATTGTTTTTCTGATATCTACTTTCTTGAATTCTTTATATATTTTGAACATTAGTCCTCTAATTTGTGTAGTTGGTAAAAATATTTTTCTATTTCATACAAATAAAATAGTATATATAAGCAACCCAAAGATTTCCATCAGGGAACTCTACAGTTGATAAACATTCAGAGCAAAGTAGCTGAATACAAGATTAACTCCCAGAATTTCAGTACCCCATATATAAACAAATTACTGAGAAATATTTTGGAGAACCAACACCTTTCTTTTAGCTCCAAATAATATAAAGTATCTTGGGTTATGCTAACTAAACAAGGAAAAGGCATCAATAATAAACAACTTCAAATATTTGAAGAAAGAAATTGAAGAAGATATCAGAAGGTGGACAGATAGCCCATGCTCATGGATCAGTAGAAATAGTATAGTAACAATGGTCATCTGACCAAAATCAATCTGCAGATTCAGTGCAGTCCCTAATTAAAATCTCAACAAAATACTTGATAAACAATGAAAAGACATTTCTCTATATCATATGGAAAAATAAAAAATCCAGGAGAGCTAACACAATTCTGAACAGAAAATAGCTTTTGGAGGTATCACCATCTCTTTTTTCATCCATTACGGTACTGCAGAGCTATAGTAAAAATAATCATATAGTATTGGCATAAAACTGATACAGTGATCATTGGAATCAAACTTAACAGAGATACATAAATCTAAACACATATATTAATAAGAGACTTTTGAACTGTTTAGCCTGGGATCTAAATTCATAGACCTACAGTCTCACCAGTATCACAGAAACACACAGAGGCTTATATTAATTTTATATTGTTTGGCCTTTATCTTAGGCATATTTTTAGCTAGGGTTTTTAAATTTTAATTTAACCTATTTTTATTACTTTGTCTTGTCATGTGGCCTGTGATTTATTTGTGTTATTTTTAAATGTTAATTCTTGGGCAACTGTATGGTGTTTTTATTTTTTTTTTTATTCTGCCCCCTTTCCTTTCTCTGTGCTTTGATTTCTCTGCCTATTTATAAGATGCCTGCTATGGGCCAAAACAGTTTCTTTATTAGAATGATATTTATAACATACAGAAAGACATCCCATATCCCTACATCATTTCCCCTTAGAAAGGTTTTAATTTTAACATAGTAAAATTATATATATTAAATCAGTTATAAAAATATATAGTTATATTTAGTCTATTTGTATTTAGTAAAATTAAAGAAAATATTTTAGTGTTTATTTTATTTTAGTGAGTTTAAAGTTTTATATTTAATATAATTTTATGATTACTAAGAAAAAACATATCTATAACTATCTAATTTTTAACTATATTAAAGATTTTAGAAGGATATAATATTACCTGAGTAAACAGGAGGTGTAAACAACTTTTAAAATCTAGAAGTGACAGAGATGATTTGGATATCTAGACAGCCACTTAAATTTTTTCTTTTTAACATTGGAGCATCTATCTTTAGCCTACAAAGTTAAGAATCTTAGAGTCTCTTGTAGGGGGATTATGTTGTTCCATTGTAAATAATTGTCCCTGCCTATGAGTTTAATAAAAAGTTCAGATTGGTCAATGGCAGATAAGAAGTGTGGGCAGGACTAACAGATAAGAAGACTCTAGAAACAGGCAGAACAGAGCAGAATGCCAGAAAGAAGCCAAAAGATTCAGAGGACAACTATGCTGCTCAGAGAAAAAGTACCGAGCCACATGGCTGAACAAGATAAGAGTCATGGGTTAAATTAAGAGTAAAGAGTTAGCAAGTTATATGCTTGGGCCTTTCGCTGATCAGCCAAAAACTATTTTAAGCATGTGTGTGCAATGCGGGTCTGTGGTTCTGTGAGCCTAAACCTTGAGTCTAGACCCAAAAGTCTGGGCCAGAAACTTCCTACTACAAATGGCAGCCCAACGTGGGTGATATACATGATATATACCCACATAAAGTCATAGAAAGCTTAAAAAATGGTCTAGAGCCCAACGCTGCTTTGAGTTTTGTCTATCACGTGAGCCGTGGTACAGAGATGCCCTGGTGAGGCATGTGGGTTTGGGCTACAATGTCAGGCTTTTGGAGTACATCTTAAAATGTAAAATGGATGATTCCTGAAGTCTCAAAGGACCCTCAATATAAGCAAAAACTTGTAAATGATGTATTTAATGTTTCTGTTCATAAGGACAAACAGGGAACAGAATCAAAGATGGCTTCTTAGTGGTAATATTTTCTTGGATAAGCTCTGTTTATCTGAGACAAACTGAAGCTCGGCTTTTTGAAGAGAAGCTTCCTGATTCAGCCTTAAAGGCAAAACACTCTTGAGTTTTATAAGAGGCCCTTCTGCCTAATATTAAAATGGAGTTGATAAACAACAGGAGGTAAAGCTTTACTTGGTGGTTATATGGACCCTAAAATTTCCCAGAGTACCAGGGTTAAAAACTTAATTCTATAAAATTAGACTAGAAGCTGGGTGGAGCCATCTATCCATACTACTAACATTTAATCCTTAGCCAAAGACCTTGGCTGATTAAAGGTGTATTCAGAAACAAAAAGAAATAGAAGAATTTGGGTGGAGTCAATCACCCTAGCCAAGCAAAGGTGTTAACAGAGACAGAAAAGGTTAAGAAATCAATACACTGTAAAGACAGTTTTTTTTTTTTTAAAAAAAAAAATCTAAGTGGTTTAGAGTGTGTTGATACACACACACACACACACACACACACACACACACACACACACACAGACATAGGCTTAGAGAAAGAAAAGAAAAGGTAGAGAAAGCACTTAAAAAAGAAATAGAGTAAAATAAATAAATAAATACATAAATAAGCCACGTAAAGATGGAAAATACAAAGAGTGTCTGGATACTGTATGTTATATTCTTATCTTTAAGTTTCTTGACTGAAAATGAAATAGTAAAAGCTGCTAAAAAACAGTTCATTATAAATGTTGCTGTATTATTCAACCTATATATTTTGTAAATGAGTTTACTTTAAAACTGAAATCCAAAGATATGCTACTTTGGAAAAGAGGCTTTCTTTTTATTTCCACAGAAAATGAGAGGCTATGGATTTATTTCTGGATAAAGAACATAAAGTTTGATAGAGGAAGACCCCCTGAGAAATCTCTAATGGAAATGGATGGCCCAGATGATTCAGCATTTCAGCACATCTGTTGAAGTTTCCAGAACTATGTATCCATAACAATTTCAAGGAGACTGGCTGAGATGAAACAGTTGTACAGTCTACTCCACTGAAGACTTGTGCATAATCCTACATTTGTCTTTGGATTCCCATGAGATTGCCAGCATTCCCATTCAGCAGGAAGTAGCCCAGAGAATGATGCCCACATTCCCAAAACATAGATTATGGATGTTTGTGTTTATTTAAAGTGTTGTTTATAAGTTGTTTTAGATAAGGGGGGAAAGAATATTAGATTTGGAGTTCTTTTTGTTTCAAAAGAAGAAAAGGGGATATATAGGGGGATTATGTTGTTCCAATGTAAATAATTGTCCCACCCACTGGTTTAATAAAAAGCACTGATTGGCCAAAGGCAGACAGGAAGTCTTGGTTTGGCTACCAGATTAAGAAGACTCTGGGAACAGGAAGAACAGAGCAGAATGCCAGGGAGAAGCCAGAAGATGCTGAGGACAACTATGCTGCTCTGAGAAAAAGTAATGAGCCACATGACTGAACAGGATAAGAGTCAGGGTTAGATTAAGGGTAAAGAGCTAGCAAGTTATATACCTGGGCCTTAGGCCGATTGGCCTAAACTATTGTAAGCATCTGTGTATCTCTGTGGGTCTATGTGTCTCTCCGGGTCTGTGGGTCTGTGGGCCTAAACCTTGAGGCTAGGTCCAAAAGTCTGGGCCAGAAACCCCTTACTCCAGTCTCTGGCTTATTTTTTTTGTGAAGTAGGAAACTTGAAAGTCTGTTCTGTGTATTTTGACATAGTTTGGCCAGTAGCATTTTGTATGTGTTTTGAAGAATGTTTGACGGGTTTTTTTTGTTTTATTTTGTTGTTGTTGTTGTTGTGAAACAGAAACTTGAAGGACTATCTTGGCTTGTTTTGTCAAAGTTTAGAGGTGATTATTTTTATGGGTCTAGTATGTATAGTTTATATACCATACTGTCAAGCATTTGATTTTTACTCTGCTCTTCTTCCCTTATCTCTACTCCAATTTGCCCACCTACTTCTAAGATGCCTTCCATAGGCCAAGACAGTTCCTTTATTAGAATGATATTTACAGCATACAGAAAGACATCCTACATCACATATGAACACCTGATTTTTTTATAACGAAGTCAGAAATTCCCCCTGGAAATACAAAGCATCTTCAACAAGTGGTGCTTGTCAAACCTGATGTCTACATGCAGATGAATGAAAATAGTTCTGTACTTTTCACCCTGCACAAAACTCAAATTCACACAGATCAATTACTGCAAAATATTTATTCAACCTGACAGAAGAATACGTGAGGATGGCCTTGAATGCATTGAAGCAGATGATAAGTTTCTGAATAGAAAACTGATACTGTGCGGACTGAAGTCAGAAATTAATAGATGAGAGCTCAGAAAATGAAAGGATTCTGTAATGCAATGGTTACTGTCAATCTGACAAAGTGGCACCCATTAAGTAGGAAGTGTTACAATAATTTTAAAAAGAAATATTCCTAAAATTGGATAGATGCATGTGATCTATCTTAAATCATATTTACTCCCCTTGATATCCATCTCTCAAGAATCTTTATTCCAGATTTATTTCTTAACCAACTGAGCCTCTGTAATATTGCCTATACATTAGGCATGAGGTTAACAATTGGTTACTGCACCAAAAAGGGGGGGGGGGGTACTGTCTGGGAAGCCCTGCCTTATCTGTGTGGGAATTTTTAAATGGCTTTACCTTGCATTTCAAACACAGTTGATCCAAGTTATGTGTGCAACACATATGTTGTTTGTCTAAATAATAAGATATTGGAGCATCCTTCCTCATCCTGAGACTCTTTAATTATTTTTTTTTCTTTTTTCATATTATTCCCTGAGCCTGTGGTGAGGAATTTTATAGAGATCTCCCATTTATAACTGAGTAGTACTCATGTCATCACATTTTCAGTATTTAAGAACAGTAATCAATCTATGTATTAACACAACCACTGCAAATAACACCTCTTCTAATTGTTTATATCAGAACAAAAACATGGATATAAATATGGATATTGATCAGGCAGTTTTATAATACCACAATTTAGCTTTTAAAAAAAGATCAAAATATCCCTGACCTGTACTTATGGCTTTCTTAGGCATAAATTCTGTCTGTGTGAAATTAAGAGTGAATTCATATTGGTGTAACAGGACTTAAGTACAATCTGAAAGCTGTTAATTTCTCCCATAAATAGTCTCATGCTATTGCACCAATGAGTACAACTTTCCTGGCAGATTGTACTGCATCATGCATGGTCCAACACTAACTAAGCCCATTCTTGTCGCAGGAAAGAATGAGACTCAGGGATAGATCTCTGAAGAAGTTGGAGATACTAGAGGAAATAAACACCACAGTCAAATCTTACCCAGCTGTCTTCTAGCTTCCTCAGCCTCCATTCACTTGGAATGGCTTTCTCTGTGTTTGAATCCCGATTTAAGAATTCTTTTGGTAATTAAGGCATGGCCCCACCATACCTGCTTGGGAGCCTAGTATTCCTTCTATAATCTAAAGTGACCTTGACTCAGTAGGGATTAAGGGTGTAGGTCACCACTCCCAGGATACTCCCTGTGCTGGGATTAAAGGTTTGAATCACCACTCTGATTTTCTTATACTGACTGTGGTTAGAGCTCTGGGACTTCTGGAGCTTTTACTAACCCCTAGACTGACTGTGGTTAGAGCTCTGGGACTTCTGGAGCTTTTACTAACCCCACACATAGACTGTGGGTAGATTCCCTCTGATATCTCCAAAACTTCTGAAACTTTATTAAATCCCCACACATTCTTGTATTATCTTTCTCAGCATTCCACATAGCACCTCACAGAACTATGAAAGCCAAAGAACAAAGTGTCTTGATTCATGGAGTTTGATTTCTCTGTGTACTGTACCAAAAGTGTGTGCTATCTTATTCACCAATAGGGTCTTAGTATACAATTATTGCCAAAAAGAGCAATGGAAATAGCCTGTAATTTTGTGTTGTTGCTTCTAGATGGCCTTGACTCATATGTCATATAGAGGTATCCTGTGCCCATTACTGATACTTTTATTCAATTTTAAGTTTAAATAAATATAGATTATATATAAATATTTTAGTGTTATATTGCACTTTTAGAACTAAACTAATATATGACAGAGGTGGTGTATATTAAAATGAAGAGTTTAATATGAAGTGTTATTTTGTTTAAAATCAAATAAAGGTGAATTTTAATAGCACTGGGAAAATATTTTACCTCTGGGCAACTGGAACAATCTAGTTAAAATGAAAATGTAAGAGCAGTCACTTTGACAGCATATTTGCTTCTGTACAGACAATGATAGGATTTGGAGGGGTTAAATTTTCTTTTTATGATTATCTTACCCAACTAATCCTAATCTGAATGCATAAGCTTGCTACATTATTACTAAAAAAATAAATACAAAAGAAAAAAATCATTCATGTGCAAATAAATCTGTTTCAGTAGATGTTAGAAATATGTAAAAATATAAAATATTTCTTGGAAATATAACTTAAATGCTAGTGAGGAATTAGAAAGTCTGTGTTTCACTATATTTATGAAATATTATGTAGGAATAATTTTATATATTCCATTAAAATTTTATTCTTAACTCAGTGTGTTGTCTCTCACTGTTAATCTACTTACTCTTGTGGCAAAGAGGGGTGAGTATCAAAGATCAATGCCAACCTGGTCTACAAAGAGAGTCATTGTCTAAGTGTCATAAATGACTTTATCAGTAAAATTTTCAAAAATATTATTTTAATGCATTACATAATAAAAATAACTTTTTTAAAATATATAAAATACAACCCCCAATTAATTTATGAATTATTATCCTACCAAAAAACTCTTAAAATACTATAAGTGAATAAATTATACATCTCCATGCACAAGCAAAATAAAAGAAAGATAATAAAATATTATTAACAAATCCTATTAAACTGTATGTTAAAGCAATAATTATTATTTAGTATTTAGAAATAATTTTTCCACATTAGCCACATACATAAAATGTAATTTTGTTGTATAATGTATAAATATATATATATAACATATATATATATTAAAAAACTAACCATGATGGAAATGCTGAATAGAAGCAAATTGAATCATTTTGCTTTGAGTATGCTGGCAGAAATGCCCCAGACAAGTATGCTATTAAATGACAAACTGCTGAGCATGCACCATTTTAAGTTAACAACTTCTACCAGTGTCAAGAATCTGTCTTTCTCTTCACATGATCTAAGAGCTTTAAACCACTGCAGAATTAAAATGCTACCAAAAAGTTTTAAAAGGTAATGTTTGATTATTATACTGTATAACATAAAGTCAAATGCCTACATGATGTCAAGGCATCTTCCATTTTTTCTTTTTTCCTTAGCTAATTATTTATCTCTGGAAGTTTAAAATACAAATTCACAGATTGCCATTTGGCTGAAATCTAGGGAAGAACCTGGACCAATCTGGAATAAACTGCCTCTCCGCGGTGGCTCTCTTACTTTTTGTTATAGTCTCATATCTAGTAGTTTTCTTCCCTCCAAATTCTATCCTCCCACTGAAGGAACTAGTAAACAGTGGTATGAAATTTCTAGAATATTATTTTGGTATGACATGTATAGGAGAATTGTGTTGTAAATAATTGCCCCACCCATTGGTTTACTAAAAAGCACTGATTAGCCAAAGGCAGGCAGGAAGTGTGGGTGGGGCTACTAGACTAAGAAAAACTCTAAGAGCAGGAGCACAGAGGAGAATGCCAGAGAGAAGCTGGAAGAAGCAGAGGACAACTATGATGCTCTAAGAAAAGGTACCAAGCCACATGGCTGAATAGGATAAGAGTCATGGGTTAGACTGAGGGTACAGAGTTAGCAAGTTATATGCCTGGGCCTTAGGCTGATCATCCTAAAACTATTGAAAGGGTCTGTATGTCTCTGTGGGTCTCTGGGTCTGTGGGTCTAAACCTTGAGGTTAGGCCTGAAAGTCCAGGCCAGAAACTTCCTACTACCAACATGTCTCCATTAAAACCTATTTGTCATATTTTACAAATCACTCCTGACAGACTAGGGATGTCTCAGATTCTTCTGCCTGCTTTTGGGACCCTTTTCATCCTTCTTGGTTGCCTTTCCAAGCCTTGATTTTAGTGAGGGTTTGTGCCTGATCTTATTAAATCTTATTGTTCTGGCTTTGGTTAATATCCTTTGGGAGGACTTCTATTTCTGAGGGAGATGGGTGGGAGAGCAGATCTGTGATAGAGGGAAGGTGTAAGACAAGAAAGAGTTGATGGAGGTGACGCCGCAGTTGACATGTGCTGCATGAAGGAAGAATAAATAAAAATTTAAAGAATGTAAAATGTATGAACAAATACCGTGGATAGGAATAAATATTAGCGCTAGGTAAGAGTGGGTGGAGATACTCACAGTCAGATACTATGAAGAGAGAGTCTAAATTAGAGTTACTTATTCACTTCTTCCCCTCTGAGATTAGGAACCCATTGAAAGAAAGGCTGAAAGATACCAGGAGAACATGACTCTCTAAATGAACACATGGGAAACTGAATTTGTTTCATAGAATTATTCACCTTTCATTTTTCTATATATTAAAATCATCTTCTAAATTCTCAGCTATACCATATGCTTAAAAATGCTGTCATGAATTTATTTGAGATTTCTGTAAGAGTGTGAGAAGAACCTTTAACCACTGAAACACTTACAGTGATTGCAGGAAAAGTATATGCGCAGATTGGATTTCCACTGACCTCAGAGTGTAGGTATAATTCAATGGCAGAAACCAAGGGATATCATCTTGTGAAAAGGTTGAGCAAGATATCTGAATAATCCAAGAGTTGGAAATCTAGAGACTACAAGGGAAAGTAGAGCCACTAAAAACTAGCTCCTAAAGCAGGTTTCTGACTCCCATTTGTGTTTACTATGAGTGGGTTAATGTATGTAAACTGAGGCTGCATCTATGATGTTCTAGATAACTAGAAAATACTATTGCTGCCATTGTCTACACAGGAAGCCACTGTCTTCTCTGAAAAAAAAAAATGTGTGGTAAAACTATTGCCATGGCTTCCTCTTCTGACTTCCATTTGCAAAACATTTGAAATTGGTCATCTGCTTTGCTACTATATTCTGTGACAATACTAACATCTCTGAACTTGTTTTAAGTTAAACTATAAAAATACCATTTCTAATATATTTTTAGTTTAAACAATAGATTCAGAGTCACTTAAACTGAAACAAAGATTAAATGATGAATGTATGCAAATGTACAAGTCATAGATGCTCTATCTTCTGATTACTTTGAAACTTTAGAAACAGGGAAAAACTGTTTTATAAGCTTATCAAATTCTCTTAGCATGCTTATTAACAAAGCACACAGAAAATGCTAGAGAGGTTTTTAATTACCAATAACATGAACTATATTCTCACCTCCCATACTAACATAGTTTCAGTTTTTATAATCATTTTCTTTATTAAATTTAGTAGTTTTGCTCACCATTTATATATTTATTGTCATTATTTTCCACACAGAATTACATTATTGTTTTAATTATATATATATATATATATATATATATAATCACCCCATTAGTAAAACTAATATTAAACTAATATAAAATATTGCCTTGGTTTATGAATAAAATATATATCTTCATGTGCTGAACTGTTAATTTTTTAAAAATAGTAACATTCTCATTGAAGAATTTTTCTTTCTGAACTGAGGTGTGTATACACTTTTAGTTTACTATTCTATTGCTGCATTTGTATTGATTTTAATGTTTTAAAAACACAAATTTCATCATTCATTCGTCTGCAATTGGACTCCAGCCTGTTGGTTTCTACTAATAAAGCATTGTTCTAATGACTATTCACAGATGCAATAATCTTTCAGGAAAAGTTTTCTTAGTTTGATATATAAACAATTTGTGAATGATTAAATCAATGTGGTAGTTGACATTATAGTTTAAACAAAAAAATGAAACAAATGTAATTAGAGTAATAAAATATGAGAATACAATGTCCAGGAAGATTTGTTCCCTTCATTTAAATTTTATTTTAATCATACACATACATTGATGGTTGACTTATATTCAATGACAGAAACAATACAATCAGAGATCTGACTCTATTCAGCTATCAGAAAAACATCAATACTAAGCAGAAAGCATAGAAGTCTAGTAGACAGTTTCATCTTTGGTTCAAGAACTCTACAATTGTACTATAGTTGTAATATTTCTGTAAACTTACTATTTTACTAAAATATATAAGATTTGGGATTACTATCTGCTTTTCTTATCACTTAATATTGATGATTTCGTGCTTTATTGCTGACTATAAACACTAGTTAATTATGTCTTTGACTGGTATACATTTTTCCTAAGATTCATATTTATTCTTCTATTTGCCTGTTTATATTTCTTATAAAATTTATGTTAGTCTACACTTACAAGCTATATTTCTTTGAACACCTATATAGTAGATTAAGAAACAGATTCTCTAATAATGTAAAGTAAGATTATAACCAATCTTTAAAGATAAGATTAAACCAATTGATCAAAGAATTTATCATGTCATAGAGAGATAAAGAGATGGGTATACTAAAGAAAGGTCAAGAGTCATGGAGGAGAGGTGTTGTAGTCTACAATACATCAAACATGTGAGAATGAACATCTAAAGCTTTAAAGAGAATCCATATCTCTCCATTGCTATGAACTTAAATGTCTCTTTCTTAAGGTGCAAAAGGCTAACTGAAAAAGATAATTGTCATTCCAAAAACATCAAAGACAAAGTGAGAAGACAAATCAGATAGGAAGATTACATAAAAAAATGAATCCTTAGAATTTTAGGGGATGTAAAACTAACATTTAAACTATCAGAAAATTTGACAATAAAATTTGAATAATTAATTATAAAACACTAAAGTTGTAATAAGTAGCTTATTCTAGCTTTAGAAGGAACCAATGTCACCAATAATAAAATGACAAGAGGAGAGTTGGTCACTAGATTAGTATTAATTTATGTCTGCAGTAAGTCAACTGTATATGTTGGCATATATCTAGTCCAACACTTGAGAGGCATAGATAAGTATGCAGTAAAAAGTTTCTGCCCTGTCCAAGCCATGGTAAAATTTATGATCTACTCTGCTACCAGCAGCACTGCCCACTGCTCATGAACTCCACTTAAGTATTTGGCAGCAGGGCCTCTTAAAAAAAAAAAGTCACATAGTGGGGAAACATTTCTTAAAGGAGCCATGCCTCTTCTTGCTGCCAGCAAGCAGAGCCATCCCAGAAAATACTATCAAGAAGCCATCTTTGACTCTGTATCCTTTTTGTCTGTAAGAGCAGTAACCTTAAATCTGTCATATGTAGTGTTTGATCTAGGCTTCTGTGAGACTTTGGGAACCATGTTGCATCTCAGAATGCAGGCAACTAACCTGTCATTTTGTAATTCAAGCCCACATGCCCTGCAATCTCTAAACCATGATATACTTGAGAGACACAAAATGAAAGCTGATTTTGGATCTGTTTCTGTGCTCTAGAACTCTTATTTAGCTTTCTCAGGTTTTATGTGGATGTAAGTATCCCATATTGGAGTGCCATTTGTAGTAAAAAATTTCTGGCCTATCTGGCCCATGGTCCAGACCCACAGACCTACAGTCTTACAAAAACACCCAGAGACTTCATGCTGTTCTGTCTATGGTTCAAGCTTATTGCTAGCTAGTTCTCTTATCTTAACTCAACCCATTTTTATTAATCTGTCTTGGCAAGTGGTTTGTGGCTTATCTGTGCTCTATTATACTTGCTTCTTAGGCAGCTAGATCACATCTCTCTTTACTCTCTTTCCCCTGTATCTGTATAGGTAGTGATAGACTAAACCAGTGCCTTTATTAACCAATGGCATTCACAGCACACAAAAAGACATTCCCCATAATATATAGATCTCGGTGACTTCATAGTTAGTCTTCTCTATTTAGAAAGTTCCAAACCAGCTAAAGATACATAGTATGACATGGGCAGTGGAGAAATTTTAGTAAAAAAATAGAGCAGAAGTCAGTGCATGTAAGAATAAAGGAATTTTGATTGAAAAACCAAATAAAATTGTTGCTAAAGACAAGCCATAATAATATTGGAAGTTTATCACCTAGGGAATGGCAAGAGCTGAAAACTGTAGCCTAACATTGGAGGTAACTGGATTTCAAAAAATATCTCTTTTTATGGTTTTGTGTATTATAAAATCATTTTTCCTTTTATTAAAAATAGGCCTTTTCACATTATGGGTCCTGGTTTTAGTCACAATATGTCTTAATATTCTCTACTCTTCTGTGCTCCTCCCGCCCCTTCCTTCCAAACAGATCTGCTCCCCCTCTGTCACTCATTAGAAAGAAAACAGTCTTCAAGGAGATAATATTAAAATAAAATAAAATCTAACGCATAAGAACATCATAAAACAAACAGAATTAAAAAAAATAAACCAAGTAAAGGGCCAAGCAAGAGATATAGACAGCAATCATTTCTTTCACACATTCAAGAATTTCATAAAACTCGAAACTGGAAACTATAATATTTACCCTAAGGAACCACGCAGGCCCCCTACATGCTGCACTGGTCTCTGTGAATCTATAAATACAAATCTCATGTTAGCATTAGGGTCTTGTTTCCTTGTTTCCTCATTCCATTGATCTAACATGACCTCTGCCTTCTCTGTCAGGATTGCTTGAGCCCTGTTTGGAGTAATACGATGAATACATATCTCCTAGACTTGAGTGTTCAAAAGTCTCCCACTCTCTCCACATTGTATGACTGTGGGTCTCTGTATTTGATCTAATCTACTTTAGGAGGAAGCATTTCTAATAATGTCTGAGAAAGACATTGATGTCTAACTATAGTAAAATGCCACTAGAAATGGTTCTATTGCTACATTTTTTTAAAATAGAAGAGCGGTAGTATTTGGTTTTAGCTATCAGTTCCTGGTCTATCTAATCTTTAGTTCTTTGACACCCAAGGAGTGTCCAGTAGGGGTTACTCATGATGGAGCCTCTGTGTGATTATCTGGAAGTAATAAGATCTCAGGGCTAGGCCAGGCCAGAAACTGCTGACTATACCTAGTTTATAGGATAAACTAAATATTACCTTAAACTATATAAGAAAAGGTTTATAAATATGAATGCATGTGATGTTACATGTAAAGACAGAGTATCTGTGAAATATATATAGTATTCAAGTTTAAGGCTTTCCTGAAAACAATTTACAAAGACTAAGGGACAACTGGGCATTTTTTTAATATGAATATTGAAAGTTAAACTATTAACTATAGACTCTAATAAAACATTGATTTTACATTTTAATCGATTTCTTGCTTTTAACTTTGAAAGTGATTATTTGTAGAATCACGAAGTGATCAATGCTGAAAGGAAGAGATTGTACATTACACAAATGCAAGTGTTGATTCTCACTCCATAGTCAATATTTACCAGTAAAAACACTACATTTTTCTGTTAGTCTCCATAAGAAATACATTTATTTCAATAATACTTTGTTTTGTTTAAATTTTGTTAGGAAATTTAAAATATCTGTAAACCATGTACTAATTCTTTAGAATTATATAAAAGAAATAAAAATTAAAGCTAATTAAAGTATCCTGAATATCAATTGGAACAGAAAACTAATCATACAATGAATGTTCTATATAGTCAGTATTTGACCTTAAATAATTATCATTTTTATTAAATTCATTATGAAAATAAAACATACAATTACTTTTATAGATAACACATTCTTCATTGATAAATTCTCATTACCTTAATAAAATCTTACTTCAAGTAATATTTTTCCAATTCTAACTATTTGTATACACTATCAAAGACGGGAACTATTCATAAGATGTGTAATATAATGTTGTATGTTAAACACAGATTGTAGGACACTTAACACTCTTAAAATACTAAGAAAATATTCATATTGTTTACTTTTATTTACTTGAAAGAGCTTATGCTCATTACTGTGTGTAACATGAGTGTTGACTATGTTCATACATTATGGAATTGACAGGCAAGTGTGAGACCTAACATTGCATAAAAAAATGACTTTTACTAACCAAGTAATTATTCTTTTGATTTTACCATTGCAAATCCACTTTATATATTTTAAAGAGTCTTTGATGTATATAACTCATTTCAATGCAAGAGGTAAAACATCATTTTAACCTTTCTATAAAAGATACACCTTATAGTGGAAGACAGAAGAGAGAGTAACAGAATTGGTGGAATGGCAGCCTAAGCTTAACTATTCTCTGCTGATTTCTCATATGGAGTCCTTTTCATCTGTGAAACAAGTAGCCAGTTGTTGGCAAAGTGAGTAGAGCTATTCAACTGTGCCAGCTCCTACCACCTGCTGCAACTAATTAAGTATGATTATAAGGCAGTGAAGAGGTGTCAACATTGTCATTGCCACCTGAGATACTTAGTTTGTGAGAATGCCCAGAATTCTAGGGCATTCAACCAAAAAAGAAAAAAATAGAAAAAGAAAAAGAAAAAAAAGTCAATTGTTACACAGGGTCCCTGAAGTCATTTGTTTAGACAATGTGTTTCAGCTAACTATAACATCCTGTCAACAAGTAAATTAACTGTATTTGTCATAATATCAGACAACAAATCAACTTACAAGCTATAGCTATGTTGATTTGTATGGGGCTATACATGGCTGGCTGACTTTTTTCCTATGAAAATAATTTGCTTATACTAAACAATAAGTCATTATATTTCAGACAATAATTAATTCCTTGAAATAATATACATATGACATTTATCCGCACACCTCAGTGATCTGCAAAACCTGACTAGTAATAGCAATTAATTGTAGACTTTGCTTTTAAGAAGAAAATTGCTAATTCCTGAAATGTAAACCAGTAGAATATTATCCAATAAATCAATTACTTTATGAACATTAACCAATGTGACTTATTCATGGCAATACTCAAAGAAACAAAAAATGTAGAAAAACCACCAAAAATATTAGGTCTCCAGGCTTCCAAACCTTTCCCTCCGTATGTGGACTGAATAATACTTCTAATACCTAATCTGGGGATTGTCGATGCAATATTTAATATAGAAAGTGCATACAATTTAAGAGAAATGAGGGAGATTTTATGCAAACTCAAATTTAAGAATTCTATTTTCACAGTAATATTTTTTAAAACAGAAACCAAATCCTTTCAAATTATGTCAATAAACTTTCTACCAATTTGGGTTGCAGTGGAAAGGTGAGCTGTTCATATTGAATATGTTCTAATATTATGAACAAAACAAGTAATCAATATAAATGTGAAGGATAGTAGAAGTAATATTTTAAAAATAAGGCCTGATGCTAAGATTTATCGATAAAATTTAAAAAGTTTTTTATGGTACTTAACTGTATGGTTGCTTTTTTTATAGTTCTTCATTGTATGAGTTTTTGTAAATATTTATTATAAGTTAGCAAGTATACTATTCTTTATGATAATAGTAAAGATTCATTTTATATAACTATGAAAATGCACAATTATAGCTAATACTAAAAAGTATTATTTTATTATGAAATAAGAGCATTTGTATGTTGAGTGCTCAATCTGTGACTTGTTTCCTTTCAGGCACACACACACACACACACACACACACACACACACACACACACACACACACATAATTAATCTTATTGATAAAATTTAAAGTCTATAAATTTTTAAATATAATATCCAATATTTTGTTCCTCTATACAGTCTATTAAATTTCTTTCTCCAACCATTTGTGTCCCCATATTTCAACCATTCTTTTTTCCTCTGGTGGTAATAACTACTATTAGGTGATATGTACATTTCAACATTATTGTTATAGCTTATTTTCTTAGGTTAGCATTTCTCCTAAAACAAAACATAATTTATTTTCTTCCTTATTGTGGCTTATTTTAAGCTTAGTTATATCTATGTAACAGTTTTACTTCCATATTTATATTAGGTACATATGTTTGTGTTATAATTAAAAATTATACTGTTACTGACTTCTATATTAACTCATTGTGAGAACCTAAAGAGAGGGCTATAGAAGAAAATACTATAAAGCTTGTACTTAGTAATGATGGACCTCCAGAGCCCTTACTAGAAATAGTATTTAGCTAAAAGTCTAGTGCCTCATGGAGCCCAGATATCAGGCCACAGCAAAGTGGAGAAGCATTCATTTTGACCTAGTTGGAAAACAGGACCAGATATTCATTGAAAGGAAAAAAAATCACTAACAAGTTTAAAGAGAAATTGATAACATTGCTAACAGTGTTGCAAATTAAAAAACATGAGCTCACAAGCTGTAAGAGCAACACAGTGTGCCTTATGACCCAGGACACACACTGCTGTGACATGTATGATTGTCCCTGTGTTTGTCTTATACTTATCAAAGGCCTTTGTCTGTTTTCTCTGCTATTTCCTTCCTCTTCCTCTTCTTCTCCCCATTTCCCTCTCCTCTTCTTCCTCCTCCTTCTACTCTTCTGTAGAAACAAAAATCTTCAAACTACTTCACAAACTATTAACCAATTAACTTAAGGTTTGAGTTTGATCAGAAACTGAGATAAAAATTACTACCAAATAATAAAAGATTCAGATATTCAGAAGCAATGTTCTCCTTTGAGAAAAACAATAGGCCATAAAAAGTGTAGAGAGCTTTTTTTTTTACTTTCTATTTTTTAAAACTTTATTTATGGTTTGTTTTTTCTTCTGTCATACAATATATCCCAACTGCCACCTCCCTTACCTCCTCTCCTCCCAATCAGTCCCATCTCTCCTCTTCCCATTGCTTTTCTCTTTCCCTTTAGAATATGACAGGCCTCCCAGTGATGTCGTCTGAACTTGGTATAAGACCCAGTAAGACAAGGCATATATACCTTTTTATCAATATTGGGTGAGGCAACTCAGTAGAAGTAAAGAGACCCCATTAACAGGCAAGAGAATGAAAGACACACATGTTCTCATTAAATAAGAGTTCAATGAAAGTCTCAAGCTAGAGAACCATAACATAGTCGGAGGGCACGGGCAAGACCATGTAGGCTCTGTGTTTGCTGCTTCAGTATCCATTAGCCTCTGTGATGCCTGGTTAGTGGATTTTGTGGGCCATTTTCTTGTGGTGTCTCTAACCACTATGGCTCTTGAAATCCTTTCCTCTGTGCACTGTCTGTTTGTCTGTGGGTCTCAATATTACTTCCATCAGCTGCTAGAGGAAACCTCTAGAAAGATGATTGGCCCAGCCACTGATCCTATGAGTAGGAAAGAACAAGAATAGAAATCATTTCATTGTCTTTTGTTTATTTTTTATTTTTTATTAATCCTGTTTGGTTCTGCCCTGTCTCAGAGCCATCCAGCTTCTAGATTATCGTACTCTAGACAGTGTCCAGTATGTACTCCCTTTGGGTGGGCCCCAAGTAAGACCAGTCATTGGTTGGGCACTCTGATAAGCTCTGAGCCAGCATTTCCCCAGAACATCTTGCAGGTTTAGCAGGTTGTGGATCATGGATTTTGTGGCTGTGTTGGTTATCAGTCTCACCACTGGGAGCCTAGCTTGGTAACAGAAGATTTCTTTTTCAGGTTTCATGTTCTTCATTACTAGGATAGGGTCATCCTCACAAGTTCCAGAAGTTTCCAGTGCACTAATTTTCTATTTTGGCCTCTAATGCCCACGTTTCAGGCATTTCTCCCCATACATGCTCCTTCTATCCCTCCTGGTCCATCCACACGTGTCCACAGTCTACCCACAAAATCTATTTCTATTTTCCCTTCCTAAGTGTATCCATGCATCACCCCATACCACCCACCCCTAGACCTTTTCTTTTCATGTAACTTCTCTTGATCTGTTAATTGTACTGCAAACATCCTTTGAATAACAGCTAATATTTATTTATAAGTGAGAATAGATCATGTTTTTCCTTATGGATCTGAGTTTCTTGACACAGGATATCTTTTTTTTCCCATTCATTGATAACAACTTCCATGATAAATGCAGCATTAACTCAAAAATATCAGTAACCATAAGATAAATAAATGACAAAATAGCTGAGAAAGAAATCAAGAAAAATACCCTTCACAATAGCAACAGATGCTGAACCTATATACGGGTTCAACTAAAACACTTGTATAACAAAACTTCAAGTCTTTGAAGAAAACTTTGATGAACATATCAAACGATGGAAAGATGACGCATGCTCATGGGTCATTAGGATTAGCATAGTATTATGGCAATCTTCAATTTTATATGGGAAAGCAAAACAACAAGAACAAAAACCAGCATAGAAAATAAAAAATACTGAAAAATAAAAGAACTCCTGGAGGTATCATGATGTCTTATTTTATGCTGTGTGTCACTGAGTTATAATAATAAAACTATAATGCAATGGATATTGTCAATCTAAGAAACAAAAGCCACAGATTGGGACGTGCTGAAATATTGTTGAAAAAAATTCTTGGAAATTTTATAGATGCATGCTCTCCATTTAATCCTAATTGCCCCCATATATTCACCACTTGATATCTCTCTTCTAAATATCTTCTAGTTTCCCTTTTGTATTTGTTGTTTCCTAGGTTTTAATTTTTTTGAGACAACTGATTCTTTTCAGTGCTACTCATATGGGTATGGCGTTAATAAGTAGCTATCATACTAAAGAAAATTATTATTCCCAGTAGCCATAAACTGCCAGTAGGTCCTCATCTAAAGGTACAATCTCAGAAGATCTTTCTTCTCTATTTTAGAATTTTAATTTGTTTTGATGTTTCGCTTATAACCACAGTTGCTCTGTGTTTTTGTGTGCAACACATGTGTTTTCTAAGGAATAAGGTATCAGAGCACTCCTCCTCATCCTGAGACTCCTTCATTCTTTTTTATCTTCTTCCAAATTATTCCCTGAGCCTATGTTGAGGAACATGATAGAGATTTCCTGTAGTAGTGCGGTTTCTCGGTCCCAGGCAGCCAGAGGTCCAAGACCCACAGACCTGCTGCCCAAGACTGCTTAGCCGCCCGGCCACCCGCCGCTCAGACCCCCAGAAATGACTCAGACTCTTATATTAAGTTCATGCTGTTTGGTCTATGGCTCAGGCACATTGCTAGCTAGCTCTTACATCTTAAATCAACCCATTTCTATTAATCTGTCTGCCACGTGGCCCGTGTCTCACCCGTGCTCCTTACATGTTTCTTCTTGGGCGGCTGGCTCGATCTGCCTATGACTCCGCCCTGCTTCTCCTATCTAAGCTCTGATTTCTCCTCCTACTTCTTCTATGGTGCCTGCCATGGCCCAAAACAGCTCCTTTATTTAAAGATTGAGATTCACAGCATACATAAATGTATTCCCACATCAATTTCCCATTTACAATTGAGTATTCATAACATTTAAGTACAGTTATCAATCTCTGTATTAACCACTCCCATAGCAAATTACACCTTTTCTGGTCAAGATTTAGAGTAGATCAAGTTAGATGAAATCAAAGTTTAGATACAGATCAGACAGTTTCACAATAAAACTATTTAGTTTTAAAAAGGCAAAACCAACAAAGGTTCCTGCCATTTGCTTATGACTTCCCTATGTATGAATTCTGACTCTGTGAAACTAAGAATGAATTGCTAGTGGTGTAGCAGGTTTCAAATTTCCCCCATAAACAGTCTCATACTATTGCGCCAGTGAGTACATCTTGCCTGGCAGATTTGTACTGTATCATGGAGAGTCCAACACTCAGTAAGTCTGTTGTTATCTTATCTTCCTCAGCATTCAACATTGCACCTCACAGAACTATGAAAGCCAGAGACCAAAGAGGAAGTTTTCTGATGAATGGATGTAGACATCTTTGTTCCCTATAAACAAAGTGTGTGGTATCTTAAGCAATAGGATTTTGCCATATAATTATCATACTCAATAAAGAGCAATGAAAATACCCTGTGTTGTTTTTGGTGCTTCTAGACTTCCCAGGCCAGTTCATCATAGAGTGGTACCCTGTGCCTATTATTGAAATTTTCATTCAAAACTAAGTTTAAATAAGTAAAGGTTATATATTAATGTTTTTTTCTATACAGCACTTTTACAACTAAATTAATATATGACAAGAGAGACAATGTATACTAAAATAAGAGTTTTATAAATATTATTATTTTTAAGATCAAATAAAAGTGCATTTTATTAGCATTGGGAATATAATTTCCCCTTGGGCAATTGGAACAATCTAGTTACAGTGAAAATGTAAAAGCAGTTATTTTGACAGCATGAGTCTCTGATTTGATTTCATTGATCAACCTATCTGTTTTAGTAGAACTAATATAAGAAAAACGGCCATGCTACAGAAGCAATCTACAGAATTAATGGAATACTCATCAAAATTCCAACACAATATTTTATAAACCCTTAAAGGGCAAGCTTAATTTCATATGAAAAAAAAAAAAGCTAAAGATACCTAAAACAGTCATGAACAATTAAAGAGCCACAAGACATATAACCATATCTTACTTCATATTGTACTACAGAATTATATTAATAAAAATTATATACTATTTTCATAAAATCTGGTAGATTGATCAGTATTATTAGCTTGTAGACACCTAGTTTTTGATAAATAAACTGTAAATAAGCTGGGAAAAAATCAGACATTTAAACATATGATGCTATTCAAACTAGATAATTGCATGTGAAAGAATATAATTAGGTCCATACTTTTCCCTCTGTATAAAACTCAAGTCTAAGTGAATCAAAGACATCAACATAAAACAAGAGTTACTAAACCTGATAGAAGAGAAAGTAAAGATAAGCATGAATGCATTGGCATGGCGGACAAGTTTCTGAATAGAACACATGTAATGCAGGCACTAATGTCCACCATAAAGGGACCTCATGAAACTTGAAAAGGACATAGCCAATAGAAAAAAATGTCAGCCTACAGATGGAAACAGATTTTCATCAACTCCACATACTATAGAGAACTAATATCCAAAATATATAAAATGAAACTAGACATTAATATCCCAGTTTTAAAAATGTGGTAGAGATCTAAACAGAAAATTATCACAAGAAAAACTCAAATGGCCAAGAAACAAATAAATTTTCAACATCCTTAGACATCAGGACAATGCAAATTAAAACTATTGTGATTCCATCTTGCAACTCTCAGAATGGCTAAGACCAACAGCACAAATAACAGTTTATGGTAGCAAGGATGTGGAGCAAAGGGAACACTCCTCCATTGCTGATGTGTAAACTCACATAGCCACTTTGGAAGTCAATATGATGGTTCCTATAAAATTAGGAATTCATATACCTCAAGACCAACCTATATCATTATTGAGCATATTTCCAAAGGATGCTTTATTCCATTGTAAGGATTCTTGCTAAACCATGTTTATAGCAGCTTTATTCATAAGAGCCAGAAACTGGAAACAAACTAGACATCCCTCAAGTGATAAATGGATGAAAAAGAAAAATATACTTACACAATGGAGTATGGAGTATTACTCAGCTGTTAAAAAAAAAAAAAAAAAAAAAAAAAAAAAAAACGAGCGTGGGAGATTATGTTGTTACATTGTAAATAATTGTCCCACCCAAAAGCACTGATTGGCCAAAGGCAGGCAGGAAGTATGGGCAGTGCTAACAAACTAAGAGAACTCTGAGAACAGGAAGCACAGAGCAGAATGCCAGCGAGAAGCCAGAAGAAGCAAAGGACAACTGTGCTCCTGTAAGAAAAGGTACCAAGCCCCATGGCTGAACAGGAAGAGTCATGGGTTAGATTAAGGGTACTTAAGACAGGATAGAGACACAGAGGGAAGCCATTCCAAGGGAAGCGAGGCTGAGGAAGCTGGAAGACAGCTGGGTAAGATCTGACGGTGGTGTTTATTCCCTCTAGTATCTCCAACTTCTTCAGAGATCTATCCCTGAGTCTCATTAATTCATGTGACAAATGAGAACCTTGTTTTGTAAATATTTTGGCTAAAATATATCTAGGAGTCAGAGGAGCTCTCTGGGGCCTTAAAAGTCTTTCATTTATTGATTATATATATATATATATATATATATATATATATATATATAATTTAAGAAATTTTAAATTCATTTTAAATACAAACCATAATTCTCCCTTCTATCCCTTTATAATCCCTTCAACATCCCCTTCACCCACACTCCCAATCTCTCCTCCAAAAGGCTAATACTTCCCATGAGGAGTCAGTCACTTTGGCAATCAGCATGATGCCTCTTCAGAAAATTGTATATCAATCTACCTCAAGACTCAATGATATCACTCTTGGGCATAAACCCAAGGAATGCTCAGTCATACCACAGGGATAATTGTTCAACACTGTTCATAGCAGCATTATTCATAACAGACACAACCTGGAAACAACCTAGATGTCCCTCAACCAAATAATGGTGGTCCTAAATTTTGGGAAGATAGTAAAAGAACTGAAAAACCTCAAAATTTGTTTACATTTAATACATTGTATTTTACTAACAATATCTTATTTAGTAAAAATAGGCAATGAAGATCCTGCTTACCCCACTCTGAATCTTAATTAGAATCCTTAAAGAAAACATGGGTTAATCTTTCTGATGTGGATCCCAGACAAAGAGACATTAATTTGCTTGGGCAGATTCCCTGGTTCATCTAAATTTGATGAAATTGTGAAATTTTCAAAGTAGCTACTTACAGAGTTAAAAATACACATTATATTACTTTTAAAATAAATTTTCTAAACATAATTATATATTGACATACTCTGAAACTTTCTTTTTTTAACTCAACTTTATACTTGTGGCATCCTCTTATATGTTATATGTAACAGCCATTGATATTTCTCTTTTGTTGTATTGTTTTCCATTATATGAAGATCCCATGTTACATTTCAATTTTAAATAAAAATGTTCAGGATAATTAATATTATTTGAAGTTATTTATCATCTGAGTTAGTGTGTAAGAGTAGTCAAAATAAATTTAACATATAAATAATAAAATTAATTTTTATAGCCCGTAGGCTCAGATCCTAGATCTGAGTAGTATAAGTAGTTTGGTTTTTCATAACACTCAGTTTTATATTTGCAACCCACCTCTGCTCTTCCATGTCTCATCTGATTGGCATCTTTGAGCTCTCTCCAATAAGGATACCAGTCATTCTGGATTTCCCAAGTTATAACCTTTGTGATTTTACTTACATTTTAAAGGGTCTAAGCTGTAAAGACTATCTTACTTAAGGTTAATTATTCAAAATATTTGGATGGGAATAATTCATAATTCAATATAACAGTCTCAGTTGCATTATGTTAATTTGTAACATTTTAAAATTTACAAATGATATCATCACATAATATATTTTTTCTTTACTTTTTGTCTTTTCTGTCTTTATTTGCTGAATACAATTTTGAATCTTGTTATATATGGTATTCTTGCTACCTCGTTCTCATTGAGCAGTAGCAATCTGTTCTATGAATGAACTACAGCTTTTCCCCTGTTCTTAGACAATTGGTGGCACAACTAAAGGAATGTTCATTTCTCTGGCTCTATCAATAGCTAATAGGTCAACAGTTTGGTGTAGAAAACCTGTTCCTCTCCTCATTTTATACTTATCCTATTAGATAAACATACATATAATACAACAAAATGTGATTATAACCACCCTTGATTTTCCTCACATAGGTTTTTATTTATTTATTTCTGTTTTGCTATTGAGACAGGGTCTGTCATTGTTGATTTAGCTAGAGTAGTTAGCCAGGAAGCCCTGATATCTTTACTATTTGCCTCCCAGCACTAAGGTTATTGGTGTCAAATGCTATTCCTCACATTTATGTGTTTAGATTTTTTTGTATGGCAAGTCCTTAATTAACTGATAGATCTATTAAAACTTTCCAATTCTAACAGTCTGCCATCTATACAATTGCTTACATACAATACCTTTTGATTATGCTTTCTCCTTCCCTAACTCTACCCAGATTCCCCATCTTATACATCCTAGCCCCTCATTATTTACTATCCTCTCTCTCCCTCTCTTTCTCCTATCCCAAAATGATTCATAACTTATTCTTTCTTACTCTTTCTCTTCTACTCTAAAACAAAACAAAAAATCACACAGGGGGAAAAATAGTATCAAAATAAATCAAATAAAAAGAAAAAGTTCACAAATAAACCATGGATTTAATTTTGTGTTGACCAACTACTATTGATCCTGTGGCCAGCCATGGAATATAGTTGATATATCCAATGGATGAGATCTTATGTTTACAAATCTATAGCAATGTTATATGAAGTTGATAAGATACTTTAAAAGGTTGTGCAGTTTTATATTTCCATTGGTTACAGAAATAAGAACCCAATTATACACATCCTTGCCACATTTTTGTATAGTGCAAACCTTTTAAGTAACCATTCTTTTAAGACTATGATAGTGCTTGAAATGTTATGGATTTCTCTAATGACTGTGGCACCTCAGTTTTTCCAAGAATGCACATCTGAACCAGGACAGCCACCAATCCTCTAAGCTGCACCCATTTTCATATTTCAAAATCAAATTTTAAAGGAGGTTTAGTATGTTCGTGCATGTTTGGGGATGGACCCGTCTGAGAGAAGATAGCATGAGAGAGGAAAGAAATGAAAGCACATATACTATCACTAATGCATTAAAATTTTGCCAAGGATGTCATGGCAAACAATCATGAAAACAAGTAAAGTGTTGTTTTAAAGGAGTGTAAGTATTTTGTCTCTGACAATTACTACTCCTCCGAGGTTGAGGGCCTCCACAGATGAGGATGCAGAGTGTTCAAGGGAATGAAGGATGCCTGTAGAGCAGATCCCTCTAATGAAACTGAACAAAGATCATATGAACACCCAAGCATCTTAAGCTGTATACACAGGATCTACACGGGTCTGCATTTGATCTTCATATATTACAGCTTTCAGTTTAGTATTTTTATGAGAACTTTTAGTGTGTGAATAAGTGAGTAATTACAGTACCTTCCCTTGGTCTCTTTTCTTTCTAATGGTTTGTCATGTTCAATTTCAGTGTGGTTGTCTTTGATTTATCTTATTACATGTTGGTTTTTATAGTTTGCCACTATCTCTTAGAAGCCTGTTACTTTTAATGAGAAACTTAAATGAATGGACCATGATGGGGGAGGAGTATGAAATGGGAGAAGTAGAGGGAGGGTAAATTGGAATCAGAATATATCGTATAAAAAAATCTGTTTCAAATAAAAGTGATAAATTAAAAAGCAATAAAAAGATTATAAGACATATGGAGGACTTTCTTGGAAAAATATAGGTTATCTTCAAATTGTCTAAATGGTCAATTTCAATTATTTTCTGCCAATTTGTATGATTCGAAGAAAATAATCTAAGGAAATAAGCTAAGGTGTTTGGAACTTGTAGAAATAAAAAAAATAGATAGAAACAAAAATGTATTTTATGCCATTTTTCAAATAATTTTATGATCATCAGTTTGTGTTGTTTTCCAAAATATTGTTAAAGAACAAAAGCTTAAGTTTACATTAAGTAACCTCCATAGCAAGGCTGTCTGTCATTAGTGCACAATTTTGGTGGTACAGCTTCTGGAAGTTAGAATTTAAGTTGTAGTAGAAAAAAACTTTCAGTACAATTGAGCATAAATTGTTGATTAAGGGAAGTCTTTTTTATAATTTCTAGCCTCACCCTTGGTTTTCTCTAACTGAACATGTCATTTACCATGTATTTTATATCCAAGTTTGTAGATAGACTTTACTTACCCAAAAACAACTTCTATGGATTAGGCTTACTAGTAACTTCTGTATAATAAAAAATTTTGAATGTTCTATGGTAGAATTTACTGAGTTGACTAAAATAATGCACATCACACAGTGAAGGCTACATCACCAGTTGGAAGCAGAAACTCTAGGACAGTAGACATTTTTGAGATGCTGGTAGCTGTTACCTTACAATATCTGGCATGTAATATCCTTTTAACTATATATTTATATGCAATAAAAGGTTTGCAGAATTTTAATGATTATAGACTGAATATTTTGCAGGTTTCAATATGAAATTTACTAGAGATATGACTGACAATATAGACCAACTTATGAACATTTTCCTTCTTAATTAAAAGCACTGATTTCAATTCTGAAGTAGATCTTTTCAGTATATTCATAATATGATGTAAATAGACTTAATGGGATACTAGACTCAGGTAAAATGGGCAGGATAAACAAATAATAGCCTATGAGTCACTTAAAATGTATTATCCCTCAGCACTTAGATCCCATTCTCTCCTGCACACTGAGCTTTATCAGAAAATCATGAATGCAATTACAAGACATTAGCAGGGACTTCAGAGAGTAAATTGTAATTGACCATTACAGAATGCTTACTACATAGGGTAGCACTAACCACATGTATCCATCAATTTTTATTAGGCGATTGAAAATAAAATGGCAGTTGAATCTTATTGACATGATGAAATGCTCATAAAACAAGTTCATATTATATGTATACCAAATATGAAAAAAATGGTATTCTTAATACCTAACCTGGTATTTTACTCCAAAAGGAATTGATTTGTCAATTATGTTCCTAATTTAATATTATTACACAGGAACTGCGTTCATAATCTAGTATCTACATATAAAACCTAGGCATAGTAGCAAATATAGATAATGCTCAAGGAGGCAAAGATAAGTAGGTCGTTGGGATCTTTATATTGATTTAAATTTAGTACATTTAATCTACAGACTTTATTACACAGTATATAATAAAATAATTAATTAACACAATTTCTATGCTATATAATTTCATAAAGATCTTTTTTCATAGTAGTTCCGTTTAGGCAGCATTTTCCTTCCCCAAGAATAACATGATTTTAAAAAATAGAATTAAAAGAAAATGGTTAACTCTTTGTATTGTTCTAATGTATTTTATGTCCATTTGAAAACCTGTGTTGACCACTTGAAATGTACTTCAGTTTTACCTTTCCTAAATATCAACTGATCTTGAAGATCAAATAAATATTATTGGAGTTTTATATCACTTATTTCTTTTATTCCTGAAGGCTTCTGTTGCTTTTAGCAAAGCTATAATGTATCCCATCCTCCCTGAGAGTAAATTACTCATATCACTACATATTATTTCCACACTATTACAGAGTCAAATAATTGTTTTCTTACTAAAGTCTAATGTACCATTTTTTCATTTGAGCTAAGTGAAATAGCACACAGACTTTATCATTTATATTTTAATTCTTAAAAATTATCTTTTACATTAACAACTTCCAATCCTGCAGTGTTAATCACTTTGCACAATAATAATTAAGGCTTGTGCCTTTATTTTCCCTGGCTATTAACTTTCAGGACTGGAAACATCATATTTTGGGAAGCACTATTAAAGGGACCAGTGTGAACATCTGTTTATATGCATCTTTCTGTTACCTAAGCTAACTGTGTTTATCACAAAGACACGAAGGAATTTAACTTACAAAATATGTATATATATATATATATATATATATACAAAATTAAGCAGTGTAGTAGAAGTAGATAGAATGTATATTTGGTAAGCATCCAAACTAAAATTTCAAATCAGTTTGAAAACTGTGATTATCACTGTGGAGAGGGCTCAGTTGGAAAATTCTTCCCCCCTTCATTTTACTACTTTTCATATATTAAAAAAAAGACTTTTTTAAATCCATGTATACCCCTGCTCACCCTCCCTTCCCTCCTCCGAATCCCTCCCAGTCAGCCTTCAGCCTCTTCTCTCCCCATTCACCCATCCCCTCCTGCATAATGGCAAGAAGTGCCAAGGTGGGTCAGCGCAGTGTGGCACATCCACTCTAGGCAAGTCCAATTTCATCATTCCATGAGACCCTGTAATCTGATTTCTGCAACCATAGAAAAGGTCTTGTTGACAAAACAGGGAACTCAGAATTCAGGGTTGGGGGATGGGACTTGAAAGTGATTGAGGGAAATATCACAGCACACATATGTTCATGACAGAAATTCAGTTGCATTGTATCTTGTCTCTTGACTTACTTATTTATATTTAATATTGTACTTATTTGTTTATAAAATTTACAAAAAGTAATGCACTGTGAAAAACAGCAAGCACATACTTAAATTTCACATAATTTTTCCCCTAGAGGCACAGACTACGTGGGCCATTCTGTTTGTTTCCTCTCTGAATATTCTTCAGAAAGGAAAACACTAATGATGCTTCTAGGGGTGAAAATAGCTCTGTATCTTATGTGGTGATGCTTAAGCAATGTTATTTTTATACTTATTTTGCATGTGTAAACCAGAATAAGGCACTCTTCTAAAATAAAAATTTCCAGAAAAATAACTTGAAATTTTTAATAATATTGTGTGGTAGTAGTAATATTGTAAATATTGATTCTAAATGTAAACATTAAACAAAATTGGTTGTCTCTTTAGCTTATTCACTTAATTCATAACATGAGCAGAAAGGAATATCTCTTGTTCTTATTTAAAGCAAAACACTTCCAAAAATACAGTCATTCTAACCTATCACAGCTGGAAGAGTCAGTACTTACTCCAAAACGTTGCAAACAAGGACTTCATCAGTGAACATTCTGTACATTTGTGATTCCTTTTTAATTCTAATGTTACATTCCTTTTCCTCTTGAAAGCCTATGATTTTCCCTTTATAAAATTTATATTTTAGAGCATTTGAAGGAGAACTTTAGTGACTTTTTCTAGAGGCAATAACATTGCGAATGATCTCACCATAAATGTAATTCAACATTTTTATAGGAACAGATGAATACACTAGTCACTTGTGATAATTAATCAAAAAATGCTTGGATATGTCTCAGTTTTCTTTCAAACAGTGATCAATATGTAACTAATTGAGAGGGTCATAAAACTAAAATTTTCAGTGGGCAGTCTCGTTTTCTGAGATTGGAATTTTCAAATAAACCATGGTACATGGTAGGGAACATGATTAAAATGGAACAAATTTAAAGCAAATGTGTACTTTTTGAAGGAATGTCACTGTATATATATATATATATATATATATATATATATATATATATATATATACACACACACACATTTATGTATATGCATGTGTGTTTTATATTATTCAATTAAAGAAAACCCTTATAAAATTTGTTTATACATGTACATATAAATATATGTCTTATATTAATAAACTCTCTATCAAGAATTATTAAATGCATTTGATTCATGTTTATGTGTTTCTGACATATGGTCATAATTTTGACATAGTATCTATGGAGGGAAGAGAGAAATCTATTACTAGGTTGCATGATGATCCTAATTTAGCCACATCAGTCAGGAAGTAACTTTATATCACCCGTCTTTAATATAACTTTAAATATGTTAAGAACAGATCTTACTACTACTCAAATTGTACAAAAAAGGAATATTCCTTTAATTTAAAAAACCTTAGCATCATTTTGCTTTTCTACAGAATTACTATGCTCAAAAAATTAGAAGTTATCCTTAAACATAAATGTTTTAGAATACTTTAATCACAACTTTCAATTTTTATGAACTGTTGAGAAAGTTATATTTTTAATTAGTACTGTGGATATAAACTGCTATTACAGCCACATCCATGTGCTTACCTTTAGTAAGTGTTCACCTAGAGGGCACTATAAGTTTTTAGAACACAGAAATAGATTTTTCTAATATCTCAGAAGACTGAAATACAGAAGACTAATTCCATGTAAAATTAACCATCTGAACTCACTATAAATTTCAAACACTGTTTACTTCAACAGGAAAAGAAAATTAGAGACTGTTTAGAAATGAGTGAGGACTTTGGAAATTCTTGGCACCTTTTTAGTGAGCTATCAAGAGTCATGCTAAAATATGCTAGTTGATGTGCAGTGTGGGGTCCTCTTTTTTCTCTAGGGGTCTGTTGGTCAACAGTCTACAAATACAAAGTGGCAGAATCAGTGACCGAAAGCTTTGTTGAAAGCCTGTGAACATGCAGCGATACCTTTGTGGGAGACAGCTTCAGTGGATCAGCCCAACTTTATTACAGAGTGAGGAGAGATTTAAAGGATGGTTACAAGGTTGGGGTATCACCCGGTTTGCATTAAACAGAACACTATTATCACAAGAATCCAGCAAAAATGTTATGCTATTATATATTGAAACACAGTCCTATTACAGTATGTTTTTCTTGGTCCCAGGCGGCAAGAGGTCCAGACCCACAGACCTGGCACCTCAGACCCCTTAGCTGCCCACTGCTGCTTAGTCCCCCCAAAATGATTCAGATGTTTATATTAACTTCATGCTATTTTATCTATGGCTCAGGCATATTGCTAGCTAGTTCTTTCTTCTTAATTTAGCCCATTTTCATTAATCTGTCTTTTACATGACGTGACACGTGTCTACCCTGTGTTCCTTACAGGTTTCTTTTTTGGTTGCCTGGCTCAGTCTGTTCTGACTCTGCCCTTCTCCTACCTATGCTGTGATTTTCCCCTGCTACTTTTTCTATGGTGCCTGTCATGGGCCAAAACAGCTCCTTTATTTAAAGATTGATATTCACAGCATACAGAAAGACATTCCTACATCACAGTCCTATGGTAAAGCTCCTAGAACAGTGTTGAATTACCATAAGGACTTCATGGGAAAAGACTACAGGAACTGCATTATGGGTCAAAGTAGAGAAAAGTCAGGTATCCCAGTCTAGAGACAGTCTCAAAGTAGTTCAGGTAGAGAACAGGGTATATATTATCTGGAAGGGGAATTAGGGGTGATACTGGGGATGTAGAGGAATGGGAGGGAGTGTGGTCCTCTGTGTTGTGCAGCTCTGATAGAACTACCTAGCTATGGGAGACTGCAGGTTTTGATCAGCAGAGTCTCCCAGTAGTACACAGAATCACATAACTGTAAGGTATCGCTACATTTTGAAAATACTAAATTACTCTTTTTGTGTCTTTGAAGTAAAACTGGTGTTTATAAAAATGTTTGTTGAGATGTTTTAAATGTTCTTTTGTTATTTGAATTTTGGAATATAAATACAATATTATTTTCACAATTTCCCAGTTCTAACTCTTCCTAAAATCTCCTACTTGAAACCTAATTTATACTTTTATTTTTAACTCAGTGATTTCCATTAGACCTGCCTTGATGCACATGGATGTAGGAGCATCCACTGAAGCATAGGCATCCTTGTAAAATCACAGTTACACATTCTCTTGTCTCTAGCAACATTGACTTCCAGTAAATAGCATCCTAGCTTGTTGGGACACAAGTTTGGGACACAGGTTACTTCCACAATATGCTGTAATGATGATCCTCTTTGTCTTCTGCAGATCTTGTTCAGGCAGCACAGATTTTATAAGTTCTATAGCAGTTCTTCTTAACTTCTGGCTATCACAGCCTTTCTATCCTGTCTTTGATGGGTGTTCTCTGATTCTTCAGTGGAGAGGTGGGCAGTCATTTGGGAATAAGCTACTCACAATGACTTTTTCTATTTGCTTTGGATAGTTATAAGTCTCTCAATTAACTTCTGAGGAATAAGAAACACACTATAGGAAGATAAGTCTTTATTAGACAATTTAATACCATATCCATTTAGAAGGTTCTTCCCTAAGACATCTCACTTCTGTTGGCACAAGTTCTTAGCTGCACTGACCAGGCTGAATTCCCACTTGTGCAGTAGGACTAAAATCTTACCAGAAAGGTGTTGGTTAGCTCTATAAAATTTCTATGACAATTAAACTGGTTTTAATAGAGATTTTACTTTAGTATCATCCCTAGGCTTGAAGATGAGAGAAAGAAAATAAAATAAATTTAAAGATGAGCTTTAGAATACCAATGTTAGTTATTTAAGGATTAAATCTCTGGATCTATTATTTTATGAACAAAGGAATGTTATGAGGTCATTTTAAAGGAAAAAGAAATTATACAATTCACATGTAAATGAATAAAGCAAGAAAAAAATCATCCTGAGGGAAATAATTCAGACCCAGAAACATAAATAAATATTTTCACTTAAGTGTGAATGTACTTGTTACATCATCATTGAATGTACTTGTTACATCATCATTGAAAACGTGCCTACAATCTGTATTACCACAGAGGTTAGTCAGAGAATAAGGGAGTAGGCAGGTAGGATTGGCTATTCCTACAAAGAAAAATTGAATAGATGGTTTTGGATGGTGGGAAGGCAGTATAATGAGAGAATCAAATTGAAAGAGGGAGGAGAGAGAGTGTAAGGGAGGGAATATGGGAAGCAAGAGCATTTAAGTGTCCATGAACCATCTGAAGGGTCTATGAACATCTAATATAGCAGAAGCTTCTTAAAATCTCTATGTGTATGAAAGTGATATAATTGAAATTAACAAGTAATGTGAGTGAAAGAATATCTCATTGCAAAATGATGTTTCCAGTACCAAAAAATTGGTTACATCTAATAAAGTTCTTGGCAAACAGAACCCACAGGAAAAAAGTCAATCTTAATAATTTGTAGTGTGTACATGGTTGTGTCTGTTTGCTCACACATTATATCTTTTTTTTTTTAATTTAAGAAGATTTTTTCCCTTTTACAGACACTCCACTGTTCCCTCTTCCTCCCCATTACCACCTGTCTCCTAACTTCCCCTTCCACCAAAACCCCCATAGTCTCCTCAAAGGGGATAAAGCCTCCCCTGAGTACTCAACCCAAGCTAACTCACCAAGCTGACCCATCCCCTCCTTCCTCCCCTCATTCATAAGGACTTCTTAGGTCCCATGCTGTCTCTCCAGCTGTTAGTCTAGAGTCTGTGAGCTCCCATCAGCTCAGGTCAGCTGTTCCTGTGGTTTTCCCCATTGTGCTCTTGATCCCTGCTCCTCCAGTCCCTCCTCCCTCTTTTCATCTGGACTCCAAGTACACAGCCACATGTTGGGCTGTGTGTGTCTGGATCTGCCTCCATCAGTCATTGGATGTTGGCTCTATAGTGAGAGTTAGGGTACACAATAATCTGACCTCAGGGAAAAGTTAGTTCAGGCACCCTCTCCAACACTGCTAGGAGTCTTAGCTGAGACCTCCATGTGGGTTCCTGTTGATTTCTCTAGCACCCAGTTTCTCCCTATGCCCATTTTAGCTTACCTGTCATGATAATGTTTACATTCTCTGTCCTTTCTCAAACTTGGCCAACATGAATCTTCCTTGTTACAATGTGTTTTCTCGGTCCCCGGGAGGCCAGAGGCCCAGACACACAGACCCTGCAGCCCCAGACCTATTAGCCACCCACCGCTGTTCAGGCCCCCAGAAATGACTCTGACACTTATATTAATTTCATGCTGTTTGGCTTATGGCACAGGCACATTGCTAGCTAGCTCTTACATCTTCATTCAACCCATTTCTACTAATATTTCTTGCCACATGGCCCGTGGCTCACCTGTGTTCCTTACATGTTGGTCCTTTGGGCTTCTGGCTCCTTCTGTATGACTCTGCCCTGCTCCTCCTACCTACTCTGACACCTCCTTCTACTTTTCTTATGGTGCCTGGCATGGGCCAAAACAGCTCCTTTATTTAAAGTTTGCTATTCTCAGCATACAGAAAGACATTCCCACATCACTTACCCCTTTCTGTCTAATCAAAAAGGAAGGTTTCAATTTTAACATAATAAATTTACATGTAAAAATAGCTATCAAGCAAGAATTACAGTTATAATATCTAGTCTATTTGTATTCAGCAAACTTAAAGAAAATACTCTTATCAACCTTATCCTTATGAATCTAAAGTTTCATATATACCTTCAATATACCTTTCAAATGGCTAAGAAAAACTGTACATATAACTATCTAATCTTCAACTACATCAAAGACCACAGAAGGATACATTTACCTAAGTAAACAGGAAGTACAAGCAACTTTAAAAATCTACAAATGACAGAGATGACACCTATGTGCCTAGACAGTCACCCATAGTTCCTTTATGAAGTTGGGGCATCCATCTTCAGCCTACAGGCCTAGAGTCTCTTTTCATTTCAGTGAAGAAGGAAATCTATCTGCTCTGCCCATTTTGGCATAGTTCATCAGTTGCTTCTCCTTGAGTCCTGAAGAATGTCTGGCAGTTTTCTCTGTAAAGCAGGAACCTGAATGACCATCTTGGCTTGTTCTGCAAAAGTTCAGAGGTCATCTTCCTATGGAACCTGCATGCCCAGTTTAAACAGCATACTGTCAAGTAGTCAATATAAGAACAGGTTCATGTTCAGTGGCTAACCATTGCCACAGAGAGTAGACTCCATATGGAGTGTCTTAGATGCCCATTTTTCTCTTGAAGATGATTGGTGCTGCCAGGAACAAATCTGTCTCACTATCCAGAAAAGTCTAAGTTCTTAAAATATTTTAAATGCCATATTCTGTAGATCTTAGGAGTGTTTGAAAATTACCTATCTAATTGAATTATATTTTGTATACATAAATATCTAACTAACATGCATTTCTTAATTATACATTACAATTTTAAATCTGTTACATAAACTTCATATCTTAAACAAGAGCAGAAAAATACATATAGCATAAGAGAGAGAATTGACCTTAAATTTATATCACTAAACCAAAATCCGTACCAATATAAAACATTTTGAGATTAGCAGCTGATTTTTGGATTAAAGTAAATTCAATAATCAAATTTTTAAAAATCACTCATATATCATATCTCCTTTTTCTTTTTAGAAAGAGATTAACTATGACCATTAACTAGTTATAACAAAAACAAACATTTAAAACAATATTTTGAGTATTTGGACATAGTTTTCCATTACTACTTTCTGCTGATTAAGGGGCGTTGAAAATCTCACAAGTTCTTGAGACTGGATCATAGTCTAGTCTTGAAGCTGATGTGGCCATCTCTTCCCATCAGAGATTTTTTTCAGGGGGTCTTGGTTGATGAAACCATATTTGTCTGAAAGTCATCCACAGGTTCTCATCTTCTGTGGAAACAAAAGCAGAACTCTTCCAAAGCAATAAATCCTTAGACACAAATTTCAAAATCAAAATATCTTTAATATATGTATTCTTGTTTAACTTAGTAGCCTTTGCATTTGCAATCCATTGTCTTTTTTCAGTTAGCTCATTAACAGTTAAAAAATTAAAAGAAAACATAATAACAACCAAAATCCAAATTTTGTGTCTATTTTCTATCTTTACATGGCTTATCATATTTATATTACTCTATTTCTTTTTTTAAAGACTTTCTCTATCCTCTTTTCTCTCTGAAGCCTATGTACCTTTTACACACATAATAACTTGTCCACAGATTTTCCTTTTCATTTGAATCTGTTTTATTGTGAATCTTTAATCATCTTTCAACTAGAAGAACTTTTAAAATACACTCTCTTAAAAAGTTACATAGTTTTTGCAGACAAAGCTGAACTAGTAAGTTCCCTTAAAGGGACCGAGTCTGTTTGTGGCCAGCAAACAGAGCAGACCCAGGAAAATGCTGCTACTAAGTATAGGTCTTTGCTTCTTTTTTGTTCAGAATAAAAAGAAACCTTAAACCAATAACATGCTACTGAGTCTTCTGTGAGATTTATGGAACTGGCTTGATTGCAGTTTACATTGCCTGTTGACAGTCTGCCAGTCCACTGGCACCATTTTGCATGTGATCCGGATGCCGAGCTTTCTTTGTACAATGACCTGCTTTAGATACATAATTTGGAAGCTACTTTGGCTCAGTTTCTGTGAACTAGAACCCTTTTTAAACTTTCTCAGGCTTTAAGTGAATATTTGCCCACACAGGGATGCCATCTGTTACAATGTGTTTTCTCAGTCCTGGGCTGCCAAAGGCCCAGACCCACAGACCTGCAGCCCCAGACACCTTAGCTGCCCACTGCTGTTCAGGCCCCAGAAATGACTCAACGCTTATATTAAGTTCATGCTGTTTGGCTTATGGCTCAGGCACATTGCTAACTTGCTCTTATACCTTAACTCAACCCATTTCTATTAATCTTTCTTGCCACATGGCCCATGGCTCACCTGTGTTCCTTACATGTTGATCCTTTGGGCTTCTGGCTCCTTCTGTCTGACTCTGCCCGGCTCCTCCTACCTACTCTGATTTCTCCTTCTACTTTTCCTATAGTGCCTGTCATGGGTCAAAACAGCTCCTTTATTTAAAGATTGCTATTCACAGTATACAGAAAGCCATTCCCACATCACTACATGTTCCCACTACCTATTCTCTCCTGTCTACACCATATCCCAGTTAACAAAGGAATCTATAAATTTTCCCTTCCTGTGACAATCCATACTTTTCCCTCTTAGGGTATTTCTTTCTATCTATATATGTTTTCCCTGGGGTTGTGGAATCTAGTCTGTCTATCCTTTGCTTTAGATTTATAATCCACGTATGAGAGAGTACATATTTCTTTTGTCTTTTTTGGCCTGGGTTACCTCACTCAGGATTAAATCTTAGTAGTAGAGAAGATAGAGACTAAGGTGATTTTTGAGGCCAATCTATGTACATCATAAAGTCCAGGCCAGCTTGAACTAGAGTGAAACCTTAACTCAAAAAATAAAATTGTAATGCAATTTTATTTTAAGAAATGAACAATTCCAAGTTACTCCCTCATATAATATTTCTTTTATTTATTTGTGTTAAATACTTCTGTGTGAATGCTCACAAAATTTATTTCTCTAAAAAAATTTCTTTTTACTCTCATTCCTAATAATTTGAGAAGTAGTGTGATTCTGTTTTCATAGCTATTTCTCAGTAATAAGTAGAAGGTAGAAGTAGTGAAGTTTTTCTTATATATAAATCAGGTGAATATGTCTTTTAAGAAAAAATTTAATGAAATCAGTACATTTTACCTGAAATCATTTTCAAATAGATAAAAGAATATGCTTTTATATATATACATACATACATACATACATACATACATGCATACATACATATAGATAGATGTGTATTGTGCATGTATATGTGTGAATGACTTTATTCATTTTGTGTAACATTTTTAGTTAGAGGTAAAATAGATATATTTTTGAGATTATAAGTACAATATTTTTTTCTTTCCCTTTCCTCCTTCAAATCCTCCCATGTACCCCTTCCTTATTTCTTTCTAATTAAGGCCTCATTCATTCTCTAACTGTTTTTGTGTGCTTAAACTAGCCATTAAAATAAAACTGTAGAGGCACTCAGTTCCCCATGGTCTTATGTTCTTTCTATAGATGTTGACTAGTTGATACAATATGTTCAGTTTTGACTAAGGATAAATTTTATATGATTATATGTTGGTGTATAAGAAACCTGGATGAAATTATATCTCAGAGCTATGATAACTTTCCTTTTATAACATTCTTTATAATGTGTGAAGGAAAACAGCTTGCCACACTTAGGCAATGACAATCCCCCTTAAGCTTGCCTGCCTATGCTGTTTTTCACAGTTGTGTTTAACAGATTCCCTTCTGCAAAGTTTTCTTGCAAGCAGGTTTTCATATAAAAGTGAGACTAAAAAAAAGATCCTCATGATTTTTCCTTCTATCAGCATATGTTAGACATGAATAAAAAGGCATTTTTCCTAGTGATAAACAGCTCTTCTTTTATAAATATTCACATACCACTCACTCATCATACAATTATGCATGAAATGAGTTGTCAAGTAAAATGTTATTTATAATTGTCTTTTTCTCTATGACACTGAAATATAAGCATTAGTTAGATTTATTTCTTAAAGTTTTAGTGTGTTTTTATTTTCTTATCCAATCTATCTTCTCTAAATAAATTTTAAAAATTAATTTTAGTTATAAATTGTTCATTTAACAATGCTTATAAGTTTTAGTATTGTTTCATACCTTTAATAAAGTGCAAATCATAATACAATACCATTACTCTGAAATCTAAAGTAAAGGCAACTTCCCTATTAGACATTATGTTGTTCAAAGACATCTCATAGTGGCAACTCAGGACTCTGATTCTAAATACTACCTTATAATTCATAATTTTTGTCTTATAAAGCATTGTGCTTGCTTTATGCAAAATATAAAAAATAGTAATTAAGTATGTTAAATAAGTTGGTTAAACTTTTATACAAAGCTACACAAAGAACTATACATCACTGAGGCTTGTATCAAAGGAGATAATCGTCATCTGGGAAGAGCACACAAATTGGTGATTGGCTGTCACATAATCAGCCCAGGAAAATACATTCAAGCAGCATTATAGACAATGAACTGGCTATATTTAGGGATATACGTATATATATATATATGCATGCAGTAACAATTAGTGAAGAAAAAGAGGCTGTGACTACAAAGGAGAGTACAGAAGGATATGGATGGAGAAAGGGGAAGAAAGAAATGCAATTATACTACATCTCAATAATAATAAAAAAAAGACCAAGTTCTCCCCTTCATCAGTCATGTTCCACATCACCAATAAGGTTGTAATATTAGTTTTCATAATATAAGAGATACAAAAATAAAAAGAGAGATGACTCAATGGTAAAAAGAAGTGACAAGTACCTGGGCTTGATTCCCTATATCCAAATGATGATTCACAACTATGTATAACTTCAGTTCCGGGTGATCTTATATCCTTTGGCCGTCTGTGTTCAGTACTTGCATACGATGCACAGTCACACATACAGCCAAAATACTCATGCACATAAACTTTAATATAAGTAGATAGTTTAAAATGTATAAAGAGTGCTATAAGTTGCAGACATTTTGAGACACAAACAAAGCCTAAGTCAAAACTTCATGACAGTGCATATGTAAAGTTTCTGACACTAACATGCACAATATTAAGCTAAGCCCTTCACTAACCAGCGTGTAATGAATTGCACTAAAGACCTGTTTACCATGGTTTCTACTATCTTATGTAATATAGCCACTGTTCTTCCCTAAGTAATTATCATACAGAAAGACAACTAAGAACTCTGTAAAGACAAAGAAATCATTAAACTGAGGATGAGGTGACATGCTTGAATTATCATAGGTTTTTATAGAATTAGAACTTAGAATTATCATAGGTCATTATAGGCCTGAGATCTCTCAGAAATTCACCATGACTCTGAATACGTATATTATGAAGATTACGTCTATTCTGCCTAAGTTTAGGCAAGATGCTCAAGTATGTTAACATATGTAAGTAAGCAAGTTTAATTACAAACTAGAAATAACAGTCATAATTTGCAAGAACAGCATATTTTGCAGGATTATTCCACTCAAACATAATCTTCAATATCTGGGAAAAACAGGAAGGTGGCTACTTGAGTATATCCTGTACAAGCTATGGGCTTACATGTTGGAGACACTTCTTATTTTTTGGTCTCTTAAGCAAAGTAAGTTCAAACTTTGTGTATAATGTTAACCATCACAATGAAAACTTTTAGAAACTATGATTAAAACTTGTGAAAAATGTCTAATAAAATATAAAATAACTATAGGATGTTGTAAACAGAAAGGTACAGATGATATGATAGTATACATAGGTGGCCTGAAATATTTAAGAAGCTTACAATAGTATTGATAAGGTTTAAAATATATATTTGATAGATAAGAATACATATAATGAGTACAGCAATAAATTTTAACTTAATGAAAAAAGATGATGTAATTAACATCAAAATAATAATTTTTAAAACTGGAATTTAGTGTTGCTAGTCTACACATGCTTATAGAGTTGTAGTGGTTTAAGTAAAACTGAACCCCACAGACTGACGGAAAGTTGTACTACTAAATGTATTAGGACTTCTATCCTTTGCTAAAGTAGCTGTGCCCTGATGGAAGACTTGTGTCTATCTCTTCATGCTGACAGTGGATTCATTTGTAGAACTCAGATACCTCTCTAACACCACATCTATCTGTGTGCTGCCATGCTTTCTAGCATAATGACAATGGACTAAACTTCTAAACTGTGTCAATGAAATGTCTTACTTTATAGTAGTTGTCACAGTCATAGAGTCTCTTCACATCAATAGAAAACCTAAGACAAGGGATGACCACTTAGGATTGAGCAATCTTTTAGGCATCACCCTTTCTCAACAGTCATTGTTTGTCATACCTTTTTATCTAAGTCTAGACACTTTTGAAATTCTGAAAGCTACACAGGCATGTCAACTAGTATTATGAGTTATCAATATGCAGGTCTTGTTTGGTCACTGTTATGCAAAAATTTTATTGATGTAGTGGAGCCAGAAGTTTTCCTGTGTCCTTAAACTGCTTGGTCCCAAATAAACACACAGAGGCCTATACTAATTACAAATTATTTGGTCTATGACTCAGGCTTCTTGATAGTGAGCTCTTAAATAAATTCATTTTTATTAATCTATGCTTTGCCACATAGTTCATAGCTTACCTGCATTCCATTACATCCTGCTCCCCTGGAAGCTGGAAGTGTCTGTCTTGATTCCTCCTTTATCTCCCTCTCTGCTTGGATTTTCTGGCTAGCTGTAAGCTATTCTACCATAGGCAAAAAAGCTTCTAAATTAACCATTGGAAACAGCACATATTCACAGCATACAGAAAGACACCCCACATCAGTGAAGCTTCCTTGCAATGCTTTGAAAACATCATCTATGAGTAGACATCATGGCTCTGTGCCTCTTGCAATATTTCACCCCCTATTTGGCAATATTCTGTGAGTCTTAGGTATAGTAATTTTTTTTTTTTGCAGAAGCAACAATTGTCATCATTCTTTTAAATTAAATTTAAAGGTCAATATGTTGATTTAAGAAAATATAAAGTAAATACATACTTTTAATGATATTATTAAATAATACAATAAAATGATTAAGAGTAAGTTATGTCTTCCATAAGTAATGACAATCAGCTTCTGAGTACTGTGCTTAGGGTTCACTACTCAAACTCAGAAGAGTCTAGGAACCAAACTGAATTGAATTTGTGAAGATAACTGTATTTTTTCTTCATGCAATGAACCATGGAACATTAAACCATTCTATAGAATTGCCTTCAATTTTTGAGATGGGTTAAAGTACCTCTTAATTTTTTTCCATGCTTTTAATATGCCATATCCATACCTAACTACCAAAAGCAAGTTCTTTTCACTAAGAACAATTCAAATTGAATACAAAATAATTTATTAGTAGTAGATATAAAATACAATATGTATTATAATAAGATTTTAACAAAATTGTTTCAACTTTGGACCTCCATCTTATGTGATCACTACCATTATTTATAGAATATTTTGTTTTCTTGGTAATTTTATCAGGAATCTCACTCAGTTTTGTTCTTTATTAGGTATGACTCTATTAGGAGATTCATATTTGTGTGTGTGTGTGTGTTTGTATGTGTGTATGTGTGTGTGTGTATACTTAAAGATGCAATATAATACATAATACTAATTGAAAATACTAAAAGTGAGGTGTCAAAAAATTAATGAGATTTATAGGTTATGTGCATATAAAAGTTTTGCCTCCTAATACTCACTAAGTAAAAGTAAACCATATTGTTCCTCAGAAGTCAGAAGATGATGACTATACTAAGAAAATTCCATGTTTCCTAAAAAGCATGATCATCCATACTAATTGAAAATTCATCAATTCCCAAACATTGTGTCTTCTCTTTTTCCTAATCACAATAACTTTTCTAACAAAAGGCTCAAAATTAATAATTAACGAATAAGTAAAACAAAAAATCTGATTATTTGAGGATCACATTCTCTATGTTTCCCCAAATTACATAATTATTGTACTTGTTTTCTGTGCTGTTGTAATATACAATCCCCAAACTGAGTTTACATGCTGTGTTCTCCTTTGGTTCTAACTTAGTTATTTATTTTCCACCTTATTCATCATCATGTTATTCTATATAGCCCAAAAAGTAACATGTTTATTTCTTTCACCACTATTTTTTATGACCAAATTTTATTATAAAATCCTTTTCAACCATATCAAGAACCACAATAATCAAGAATCAATTTTGAACAGAAGAATCTTTGATCTTGTACAAATTAAATACTCAAACATTTTTGGTAAAATGCTACTATTGTTCATTATGTCACTATTTTTCCTATCAGAAAGTTATTAATCTTTAAAATGCAGATGATACTATAATTGCTTAAATAATTTTTCCCTCAGGGATCTCTTAACAATACATGTAAAATAAAATACAACACATACTAATAGCCATGCTAATGTGAACAGAGGAATGTTCATAAGGTGTTAGCCCTACACAAAGAATTTGAAGCAACTAAAGAATACTGAGAGCAGAAGAAATAGTCGTTATTTCTGAAAACATGCATACAAATAACATAGAGACTCAGTAGGTTTTGCTCATTTATGTGTGTAATACAGATATATTTAATAATATGGAAAAAGGTAATAAATGTGAAGGGAGCAAGAGTGTTTATGGAAAGATTTGGTGGGAGAAAAATGCAACTGAACAACAATGTAACTATACCCTCAAATATTACAAGAACTATATTTTAAAAATCAAGTACAAAATCCTAACAGCCCTCTTTTGATGTCAAGTCTTTGCTTCATTTCTTCAAGAAGTTTAACATTAACTTTCAATTTGAGTTATCTGTAACTCCCAACTTAAGTGGTGACTATGGAAGGAGATAATAAAAGAAGCATCAAAGCAATTGAAAAGCTGAGGAAAGAATGCAGGCAGATCAGCAAGAATCTCTGTTGTTGGGTGGCAAACACTTATCTTTTAAACACAGAGTAAACAATTCCAGAAATAACTGGATATGAAAGTGAGAGAGGAATTCAGAATCTAAGAGTCGATAAGAGACTGGTCTCACCTGAGGACATAACCATGGGTTGTTCCCTAGCTTATATTGAAGATAGGGCAAATTTCAGAGCCCTAGAATTTCAGTCTTGTGCAAATTGCAAATTCCTTTCAGTATGTCTTATCTAGCAGTCACAAGAGGTGAATAGATGTCCTAATCTATGTCATTTTTCAATTGCTAAGCCGTAGAAAGTAAACAGTTTGGGCATATTTTGCAGGTCAATATGTTAAAACAGCTGTTTTAAAATCAGATCCAGTATGTTCTACCTACAAATTAGTCTGTCTGTTGCTTTGATGGCACTGATTTCCCTGTAATCTGATTCAAAAATCCAACAGTCTGCATGACTGCTCTTCTGCTGCAGTCACTGAATCTCCATAAACTCTGTTAAATATATTTTAATGTTAAATGATTAAATACATGAATAGCTACTTACTTTCTCTTTCTTAACCTCTATTTTGACCTCCTGAACTGCTTTTTAAAAATATTCTATCTACCCTTCACAACATACAGATGAAAAATTAATACAGAAAAATTCATTCATTAAAAGTTTTCCTTCTTGTAATATTTTTACCTTTTGTTCAATATATCCTGTATGATGAAGATCTCACATAAAAGTAAGCCTCTTTCACCTCCACATATTCTAATTTGCCATTTGAAATTCTTTACATGTGTACTAAAACATCTCAGCAAGGTTTTCAGGGTCCTGCTGATTTTTTTTTTTTTTTTTTTTTTTTTTTAGCATTATCCACTACTTTATAAAAGGTGAATTTCTTTTGCTGAATTTGTGAATTTGTGTCTCTTTCATGCTTATGTCTACTTGACTTTCCTTGTAAGTACCTTACATTTGCATGCAATGCTTTGTATGTGTGAATTTAAATATTTCCAATTTCTTTGCTCCCATGTATCATATAGATGTTATGATGTGCTGTGATTTTGTTACAACATTACTCTTGTTCACCATAACACTTAGTACCCATTTTAAATAGTTATCATTATATGAAATATGTATTTAATGAATCAAACATTAAATAATATTTTTATTAAATATACAGGAAAATATAATTGTATCCATGTATCAAAATATATTATTACATTGAACCTTAACATGTAGAATTACTATTAGAAACTAATTTAAATCATTTCAAAATTTATCAACAATATCAATCTTTTTATATTTATTCAAAGTTGTGTTTGGTTAAAAATAATGCTGTTGAACTGGACAACAGCTACAGAAGAACAAAAACAAATCCACATCTGTCTGCACAAAGTCAAGTCCAAATAAATCAATTAGTAATCATAGAACATACACCATCAATTTGTTAGAAGGAATATTAGGACTTTTTTTTTACTGCATTGGCAAAAGAAAAGATCATTTGAAGAAATATGTTAATAGCACAGACATTAAAACAAACAATTAAGAAATGGGACTTCTTAAAGCTGAAATGTTTTTGTAAAACAAAGGGCACAATAATTTGAGGAAACTGGTATGCTACAGAGTTAGAAATTACTTTATCAGTTATAAATCTTAAATTCGTATCTCTCGTATATAAAGAAATAAATAGTTTAACATCAAGAGAGCAAATAACCCATTTTTTTTTAAAAGGGGCGGGGAATAAAACTAAACAGAATTCTCAACAAAACAGAAATGATTAAGAAATTGTTTTAAATTTTTCATCATCTTTAGCCAACAGGTAAAGGCAAATTAAAGCTATTTTGAGATTTCATCCTATCTCAGTCAGAATGGACAAGATCAATTTAGAAAATTTAAAGGGCATGCCAGTGAGGATGCAGGGAAAGAGAAACACTTGCTCATTGCTGGTGAGAGAACACTACGGTCAATCAACTATGGAGTCTACAAAGAGTCCCAAAGTGGATATACCATATCTACTTTGTAGATTTCAAAAAACTGAAACTCAATCCACCACAAGACCCTGGTATATCATTCTTTAGTATATACACAAATGACTTTATATATTTTTACAGAAATACTTGTTTGTCTGTGTTTATTACTACTCAGTTATCCAGAATTTAGAATCAGAATAGTTGTCCAATGATTGATGAATTTATAATGAAAATTTGATATGTTTTCACAATTAAACATTTTTTATCTGAAATGTTAATACCAAACCAGATATGAAACCTTTATCTACAATGTTGTATTGACTCAAAAATATACTAAGGCATAAAACTTATGGGAGTAACCAATAAATTACTGATTTAGGACAACTCCATTAGATGGAATGCATGCCCAGCAATGCTTGAATGACCAATAACCTGGAATTAGATAGCTTAGAGATGGAGGAAAAAACTGAATATCACTAGTATAAAAAATACCTAAAGATAAAATGACTCTTAATAATATTCTGAAATACTGATAGATCAATGTCTTGCTCAGCTTTCATCATAGAAATGTTCTCTTTCAATAGACGAAAAACAGAGATCCACAGCAGAAGACTATGGAGATAACTTGGTACACATAGTCCTAAATGGAATATCTTCAACAAATTCCTCTACTTATAGGGCAGGAAACCCCATGGATGAGGAAGAAAAGAGAGTGTAAGATGCAGGACGAATGGGGAGAATCAAGAAAACAAGGTCCTCTAAGTCAACATGATCATCGTTCTTATGAATTCAAAGAGCCTGAATCAACAGGCAAAGGAATGCAAGGGTCTGCACCAAGTACTTGCCAAATGTATTATGGCTTCCAGTTTAGTGTGTTTTCTTCTCTTTATAATTCCTGTGTATGTGAACAAGTGGATCTCTGTGCCCTTTCATGGCCTCTTTTTTCTTTGATCATCTGTTTCACCTAATTTTGATGTGAGAGGTTTTTAAAAAAATTTTTATTTTTATATAAAATGCTTTTTTAATCTATGTATCACACTGCTCCCCGTTCCCTCCTCCCAATCCCTCCTAGTCAGCCTTTAGCCTCCCCCTTTCTCATCCACCCATTTTAACCCCCAAAAGCAAGAAGTCCCAAGGTGGCTAAGTGTGGCACGTCCACTCCAGGCCAGTCCGACTTCCTCATCACAGAGTCAAGACTGGGTTAGGTGTTCTTTGTTGTAATGAGGTTTTTTGGCCTTGGGCCGCCAAAGGTTTGGACTTAGAGTCTTGTAGTTTTAGACTTTTTAGTTGCTTGTTGTTGTTTAGGTTTTTAAAAATGATTTAGATAATTATATTAATTTTATGTTGTTCAGTTTATAGCTTAGGTATTTTGTTAGTTGGTTATTTTATTTTATTTTACTTTATTTTTTTATTAGTCTGTTGTCATATGGCCAATGGCTCACTTGTGTTTTTTTATATTTTTTTGGTGGGGGCGTGATGTGGGAATGCGTTTATGTATGCTGTGAATCTCAATCTTTAAATAAAAGAGCTGTTTTGGGCCATGGCAGGCACCATAGAAGAAGTAGGAGGAGAAATCAAAGCATAGGTAGGAGAAGCAGGGTGGAGTCAGGAAGATCGATCCAGCAGCCCAAGAAGAAACATGTAAGGAGCACTGGTGAGCCACAGAGGCCACGTGGCCAACAGATTAATAGAAATGGGTTGATTTAAGATATAAGAGCTAGCTAGCAATGTGCCTGAGCCATAGGCCAAACAGCATGGACTTAATATAAGCATTTGAGTTATTTTGGGGGGCCTGGGCGGCTGAGCAGCTGAGGGTTCTGGCACGGCAGGTCTGTGGGTCTCTGGACCTCTGGCCGCCTGGGACCCGAGAACCCACTACTACGGGGGGGGGGGGGGGGGTTGGCTTGGTCTGGTTTTGATTTTGTTTTATTTTTAATTTATTTTTATTTTGTATTTATTTTTTATGGTGCCTGTTATGGGCCAAAACAGCTCTTTTTATTTAAAGATTGATATTTATAGGATATAGAAAGACAACCCCACATCACCTTGATCCCACCCCTAGAGGTTCCACGCACTGTCCCATGCAAGTCCATAGTTGCCTACCCTTGGAAGGCTTAGGTCCATTTCCCGATGGTTCCCCAGTGGTTGTTCTTGATTCAGTGAGCTCTCCAGAGTTCCAACTAGACATCACTGTGGGAATTTTCCTCATAATCCCTATCTCCCTGCTCTTACAGACTCTCCTCCCCTGCTCTCAGATGGACCAGGAGCTTTGCCCAGTGCTCTTTCATGGATCTCCCTCTCGACCTCTATTCTTTGTTGGATGTAAGTTCTGGGATGGCACTTAGGGTGAATATTCATGTGACTAGAGAGGAAGTTTATCTTATGATATTGTATTTTTAAAATGAATGAATAAAGCTGCGTGTATGTGTGTGTGTACATATTCACACCCTTTTATTTGGTGATAATTTTCTTGGGTGTGGTTTTATTTAGTTTTTTGGTTTGGGGTGATTTTGTTGTATTGGGTTTATGTTTTTTTTTTGTGAAAAACTTCAAGTTGGGTTGATAGTGAAGGGGAGAAAAGTGAGACGATTTGAAAGACGGGAAGAATTTGATCAAAATGTAAATTTAAAAATGATTCTAAACATTAAAAGATATAGTAAAAGGGAGAAAAATAAAACTATGAAATTTTGAAGTAAATTAATGAATCTAGAACAGTTATCCTCAGATCATAACAAATAAATATTGCGTATATCCTTTGATATGTAGATGTTAACTTTTAAGCTTCAACTATGTGTGTTTCTATTCAAATAATCACAGAGTTTAGGTAACTACTAAGGGAGCAGTAGAGAGAAGGGGATATTCCAAAGAGGGTAAAATAGAAAACTGTGGTTTAAAAAGATAAATCAGATCTTAGAATAAATAGATTGAATTGGAATGGGAACAGAAGGTACAGAAGTAAATATGAAGAGTTGTCATTATTGAGACAGGCCTTTTAAAATACTAGATGGGAAATTACTACTGTTGAAGCTTCTTTAAACATATACAGATATATAAGTGATTTAAATGAAGTCACAATATAATGAAGATGGCAAAGCCTCAGCGGGAAGTATTATATCCTCATTGAATAGTTGATCAAAAGATCCTATTCAAACCAATTTATTGGTCACTCTGATGGCTAGGACATAACTTACTTATGGCCTCAAAAATGGAAAAAAAAAAAACTAGCTGTGACAACGAGAATATTGACCCATACTTACTGCATTCATTGTACTTAAAGGTACTATGCACAATATTATAGGAAAAAGTAATCATTTCTACTACCCCAAACTTGCAGCCTACAACAACAAAATGCCTGTATGCTATACAAATGTAGTACTGGCACAAACAAAACATTTTTCTTTTTGACTTAAACATTCCCAAGAGATGGATACTGACGTCGTCAAGAACCAAAAACTAGAGAGCTCACTGGCAATAAAGTAAAAACCTCATATTATTTTCTGCTATAAAAAATAATAAGAAAAAACCCAGATGCGTAATGACATATTGCTATGGCTTTAGATCAGATCATCATTCAATCTTTATTAGAGAAGCTTCTTCCTTGCATTAAATGATTATTAACAAAAAGACTCACCACTAGACAACACATGAGAGAATGTGAAACTTTTGAGTATTTATTCTTAAATGGGAATGACTTTATTAAACTCATCCCTAACAGCTAAGTGACATATTCTGAAGAGGAAGTGAAATAATTCGAAGAACCAGAGTTGAAGAACCAGAGTCCAAAGAAACCTTCCCAGACACAAAGGGCTTGATACACATATTAACTCTCAGTGACTGTGACAAGATGCACAAGACTTCTCCAGGCTCCAACAGACAAAATGCCAATATTAAGAAGAGGAAGTGGACACAAAGTCCTATTTTTAACCACAAAACTATTTGCAACTAAAACCTGGTAGAAAAAGGAAAAAAAAAAAAACTATTTTCTAAAATGTATATCAACCATAGTCTAGGTCAGGTAAGGCCCCATCCAGGAATAGTCAGCTAGTTAACACTCAGCAGCCATAATGTGTTTTGGTTTTTCATTCATTTGGTTATTGATTTGTGTGTGTGTGTGTGTGTGTCTGTGTGTCTGTGTGTGTGTGTGTGTGTGTGTGTGTGTGTGTGTGTGTGTGTGTGTTTCCTGTTCTTTTGGTTTATTTCTCCTTATTTTGATATTTGTGTTTTATTGGTGGCCAAAGTATATTATAAAAACTATAAAAAATACACAAACATATGAAAAGAAGAGAAATCTGTTAAATATAAGCAATTCTCAAGAGAAAATACAGTAATCCAAATTCTTGGCTGATGTACCTTAGATATTATTGTAGTGTCTAATACAAAATAAAAGAAAGTAGTTGGGATTTTGCACACATTATATTTAAGCTTCACAATTTATATTTTTATTTATAAAACATTGTGCTTGTATAAAAATTGTGTCAAAGTTATTTTTCAGGACAGAAAAAGAGTTTAAACCAAGACAAATGGTCTTCTGCTTTGAATCCTCTCTGCTCAGTTTTTTTCTCACCTATTGCTTGGCTCAGAAACTGCCAGTCTTGAACAGTGTACTTTTGATCAAATAACAGATCAGAGCCTTTATAAAAGTAGTTTATATACTGTGAAACACAAGTAATGTTTACAATATTTAAAAATAAAATTTACATATAAATCAGTATGTTTGGAAATCTTATTATACCTAAGCATTGCTTCAAAGTGAATATGACATACCTACTATTTTATGTAATGATATTTTTAGATAATCTTCAATTATGCATATTACTAAATTATAGCTCTCAAAACTCTAAATTAGATGAAAATGTTATGATTGAAGTTTATTCATAAAATATATCAAATTATGAATGAAAGCTAACTTTATAGGAAGATGATATATAATTAAGTTCAAATGTTACCACAAACATACTTGATATAAAGCAATTTTGAATTAAGTCTATAAAGAGATACGGGTAATTATAAAGGAAAGAATAAAAGACAATACAGGCAAACAATCACTTCATTGTACTGCCTTTATTTTTAGCTGGAATTGGGTATATGAAAATGTCCAATCAAAATACAGACTTGTCCAATTAAAAGTAACATGAATCTTAGTGAAAATACTTGACATTAATTATGGGAGTTTATGTTCCTTTTTAACAGGAAAAAATCAATTTGTCACAAATGAAATATAAAATGAGTTTCTTAGAGTGTCTACACATGAAAGAGTATTTTTCCAGGTTATATCAAATTTGAAGTTTTAAGTATTTATAAGACATTTGGAACTCTGTAAGAGTTCCAGATCTGTAGTTATGCATGATCTAAGTGCACTCAAATAGCTGTATACCAAATCATAGATTTCTGTGTTGTCATATTTTAAAGGCCAATAGCAAAATTAAGCAAATCTTAAACAGAAAGTTCAGCCATTAATTTATCAATAAATGTATATGTTATTCTCTTAGCATCTGTAAAATCTTACCTACTTTCAGATTTATATGCAATAAAGATAGCTGTTTTGTGCTAGCCTATAAATAATTTTGACAAAATAATGTCAGTTGCACTTTAATAATTGTGATGTTAGTAAATATCTTCAAATATATTCTACTTGTTCTTGAAGAAAGAAAATGTTTTTTAAAATGAGATTCATTTTTTGACTCTTATTTACTTTTAAATCATGATTGAGTTGACATAATATATTTCTAGTAAGTAGGAATAAAAATGTACAGCAGTCAAAAAGTATTTCTAAATTAATCAGCCAAAGTAAGGTAAATATATTATATTTCAAACTTATTTATACCTCTCTATAATTATCAATGCATATTCATTAAATATTTGCAGGGATTTGATAAATAAGTCAGTGCTTCTAAACACTTGCTGCTTTTGAGCAGGACCTGAGTTCATCCCTCAGAACCCTCCTGCAGTGACTCTAACTGCAGGGCATCTAACACACTCTTATGTATCTCAAAGATACCAACATGTGACCTACAATGCACACACATGATTAAATGTAAAATTATTATTTAAAAGTATTAAAAAATAGAATGTCTTTGCAAATTTATTGCTGAAGAAAATCCACTTAAGAGTTTAAAAACAACATTTGGAAGAATTCTTGGCATATTCTGTTTTTTTTGAAAATTAAACTTTATGATATATTAAAAAAAATCACCAACTCTCACATGGAATGGGACATGAGTATTAACCACACTCAAAGAATATTTAACTCAGTGAATACAGTTAGAATAATCATTTCAAAAAGAAGATGTGAATCAGCTCTATAATGGCAGGGGCAGCAGCAGGGCAGTAAGCAGCTGGTAAACTGGAGCAAAGACTGAAAGCGTAGATTCTGACCATTAGCCCAAAGCAGAGAAAGGCAATGGGAATGGTCTAGGCTCATTTGTTCAAACTCTGCTCTTAGGGACAAACATTCCTTAGCTTGGATGGACCTTCTAAATCTTCCCAATATACCAACTGGACCCAGCTGTTCAAACCCCTATACTGTGAAAGGCATTTCTTACTCAGAAAACAACAAAAACTAATAATGGAAATTAAAAATGGATACTGGGTTTCAATTTAGAATTTAATCTAAGCAGCAAAATTTGGAGCTAAAGATGGGAAAAATCTGAATTAACTTCTGTTTATCTTGTCTCGTAACAAATTACATCACTGGGACTCATGGCAGTATTATATAAAACTATTTCAGCTACTAAGCCAGGCTCAACAATTACCTTAGCTTTGCCTTAATTATCCACATTAACTTTTACTGAAGGTTCTATAAGTATAACATGTATAATTTGGGTGAATTGTCAGAACTTTAGTTCTAGGAAGAAGAGCATGTGAGAATTACAAAATTTTATAGCATCCAATTAGCATAATAGTATCAATATCATTATTTTCAAAAGCAATAGCTATTATTCCAACAATAAAAATAAGAAGCTTCTTTTTACATTTTTCGAATAATAAATGTGGAAAAGTGAAGTATATTCATAACAATAGAAAATGAGGTGCAGTGAAAATCAGTGACTCTTCTTAACTGATCAAAGAATTCAATTTGTACAGTAACCCACTACCCTGAAATCTGAAGAGACAGGCATATCTGCATTCACAATTGAGAATCCTGCCACAGAGCAGAAGCTATGGAATCATAAACTGGAAAGAGATTATGAGCAAGTAATTCTTAAGGTTGAGTTTGAATGTGCAGTAATGTAAAAACTGAAAAGTTATGGTGGGGGTGTTTAAAATGTTTCCCAGAACTATATGGTGCTACTTGCAGGAATTGTATTAGATTCATATTGGTACAGATAAAGGAAATTCTTACCCTCGCTGATAACAGGGAAAGAAGGGTTAGATGGGGTAAGGGAGATGATGTAGTGGAAGTGCAAAATTTTTTGAATTATATGAAAATGATAGTTTGCAACAAAACTCACATTTCAAAGATAGTTTTGCACTTTTGAGGAAATTCTCAATTCATGGAAAGTGACTTCTCAATCTATGCAATTATTGCTTTTTTCTCTGCAAAGAACAGAGGAACAGGAAAATCATTAGGAAGCTTTCTTATAACCCGAAGACATATGTCAACTAAATCTTAGTGATTGTTGTTAGAAAGAAATAAAACTGTCATTTAATTAGTTTGCTCATGACACGCTTTTTTCACCCAAATGTGACACCACAAGGCTGATATAATAATAATAATAGTGAAAACCTTTGAGACACAAAGAATTAAGTCTTTTTTGAAAGAGTAGTGTATTAAAAAACTAATCAAAGATAACAGAGAAAACTCAACAAAGTATCAGAAACTTTTCAGACATATGTGGCATTTCTAGAAAATCTAAGCTTACTTCATCTCAGCCAAAGTAAAATTAACCCAAAAACTAATATATTTTAACAAAAACTTGAAGGCATGATGGTTTGACAAAGCCATTATCAGAAATATAAAATAATCAAAAATCATTGTTATAATTATAAGACTGAATATTTAATAAAATATAATAGATATATCATGGTATCTAACAGACGGTAACATGAAATATGCAATATGTGTAATATCTACTAAATATACACTGTAAAAACATCAAAAAATCATAGAAATAAAAAGGCCTCCAGCAAAAATAAATACTGTCCACGGCAGACTCCCAAACGGGCTTAACAGAGAGAAGAAAACAAATCAACAGTTTGAGGGATATCAGTTGAGAGTTTTCAACACGAGAATACCAAAAATTAATTTTAAAAAAGCTACAGAGTTTTGGGGAATTATGGGAGTCTGAGCAGCTTTTGTTATCTAAAGGTTAAAACAAGAAACTCCATAACGGAAATGTACAAAGTAAGATAAATAAAGAGGATTGAATTATGAAAAAATTGTAAAAGATTTTAAACAAAGAAAAGTTTTACTGTGAATGATGTTTTTAGACAGTGCCCCATTTACTTAGTATTTTCTATAGCTTTGGTTTATTAAAATTAATGACATTGAGTGATATTCTCAAACTTAGCTTTTATTCCTATTAACTTAGTTAATAACTCATTCTATGATTAGAAGCAAACATTACTTAATGTAGCACAAAAATGTAAAAATGAGGAAGTATATTTTGGCTTTATTAATTTTTTAGAAAAAAGTAATATGATTGTTTAGAAATACAACTAACACTATTTTATTCGAAGATTTATAATTACAGTTTTAAATGCTACAAAGAAATGTATTATAAAACAATACTATTTTAACCTTTGTACTTTGTGATATTTTCAGTTATCTCCTAATGTAGTAATTTCCTTTGATAAATTCATTTGGTAGCTTAATATATTTTCTACATAAAATGAAATTAGTTATTTTAATATTTTTTATCATAACAATATTGAACATTCTATATAACAGACACAGTGTTAGGTTTAAGAAAATTTTTCTGGATTCCTGTTCATCCTCCTCCACCTGATGTCCATTGTCTCTGGTATAGCAGAGAAGAGATGTGCAAAGACAATGAATAAATTCAAGCTCAACTACTGAGGATATCTTTGAATATGGCATTGCACATCCTTATTCCAAAAGTCTTGAGAGAAATGTTTCACATCATTCAATTTACAATTAGTAAGTTAGCTAATCAGCCCTCTCTACAATTGCTATAGTCTGTACTATATTGTACTATTACTATGTCCTTCCTGAACTGACTAGGTTCTTTCAATAATAAGATCACTGCTATTTATAGAATTAATTTTAATTTAGGCAGAGAAAGGAATTATGGTTTTTCACTGCTATTACAGAAAGAACAATTTGTAGTAATATAAATTTATATTACTGCTACTGTGCTTTCAGATGTCAACTATACTTTTGTTAATTATCCCCTTATTTAGTATAACAAAAGGCATCTTATTTTATTAATAATTATCAATGAATATTCTTGGTTGTGCTTTTAATCATATTGCTTTTTGGCAATAGTGGTCTATTTCTTGTAGTAGGAGTTTTCTGGCTTGGACTTTTGGGCCTAGCCTCAAGATTTAGACCGGAAGACCCACAGACCCACAGAGACTCACAGAAATCTTACAATAGATTTAGCCTGATTGGCCTAAAGCCTAGGCATATAACTTGCTACCTCTTTACCCTTACTCTAATCCATGACTCTTAACCTGTTCAGCCATGGGTCTCAGTACCTTTTCTTAGAGCAGCATAATTGTCTTCTGCTTCTTCCCGCTTCTCTCCGGCATTCTGCTCTGTTCTGCCTGTTCCTAGAGTCTTCTAGTCTGTTAACCCCGCCCACACTTCCTGTCTGCCTTTGGCCAATCAGTGCTTTTTTAATTAAACCAGTAGGTGGGACAATTTCTTCTTTACTAATATGGCACAATATTATATGCAAGTTATCTTAATTTTCAATAAACACTATTTTTCTAAGCTTCAAGTATCTAGACAAGGTACAGATAAAGACTTGTTCCACAGGCCTTTTAAATTGATGAAGCGAAAAGATTTGATTTTAAAAAAGTTTGGATAAAAATGGCAAGTAATCAAAACTTTCACACAATAATGGTGTGATATTTTCTAAAAAGTGAAATTTGAAAAAGTCTAGACACTGCTTGAACATTTAAAAATGAAGTAATCACATTTCCAAAGAACCTGATTCCAATTTGACTCATTTAAATAAATCATGTCAACAAAATATACGAATGTATTATACCAGAAATATTTTCTTGAGATCCAAAATCTAGCAGTCTAAATGTCTATCACTGAACATATATTTTAAAACTGGATAAATTATAATGTATTCGCCCATAAAATCAAATGAAGTATTTATGGTTGCATCATGCTCCCAGTTGAGCCTTTACAAATTTAGTTTAACAAAATCAACTATTCACAGTCTGATAGTTCCTATTTCTATACATTTATATAGGTGGTGATTGATCACAAAGTAAGTTATTACTATCTTAAAGATCAGGATAATATATGGAGAGAAGCTGGGATGGAAAAGTGATATTGCATTTTTAGTATTTTTAAGGTCATGAAAACATTTCAAAATTTACTTTGATGATGATTATACTCTGTGCATCCATGTACATAATAGCAACTAGAAGATCAATACATTACTTGAATTTAATGTCTTTCCACCTTGAATGTTTTATGCATTATGTAAATACAGATTATTGTTTTGATTGTTTCTTTGACTTGTTGCTACAGTGTGGTTTAGGTCATTTTTGATCTTCCGTATGAAGGAGTAGGCATGTTCTACGTGTTTTATCTCATTGAGCAAAGAGCAATTCAATTACTGATTCTGTATACATTGATGATACACCCTACAAAAATTGAATACCAGTTTGTATTTATAATTCATATTATATAGAATTCATTATAATGTATAACTCAAAAACCATATTTCAGCATTTATTACAAAGATGGTTCCAATATGTTGAAGTGAAAAATTTGTGGTAAATAGGAGTGTTTTTAATAGGTAGAACACATTATCAGCAATAGAAAATTATTCTGTATTCTAAGATACACTTTTGAATACCAAAAGACAATGAGAAAATTTAAAGATTGGTTCTCAAAAGTTCCTTTTGCTTTATTAATCAATATTTAAGATTAGTTCCAAACTGGAACACAATTAACACAAGGTATTTATAGCAAAGTATAATATAATATTGAGGATATTAAATAAGTAAATTTATTTAAGAAGCAATGATTGTGTTTTATCTGATTTTTTCTAGTATTTTGCTATTCTCCAGTTGTAATTTGACCAGCATAGTGCATGTCAGTTTCACACAAGAGTCAAGGGTAATAGACCATGCTCGTAGTAGAAGTATTATACTTATCAGAAGTATTCAGAATGGGCATGCAATTATTTATATTAAGTACAAATTTAAAAGTATAACAATCACAAAGAAGAGAAATGAAGTCAGATGATACAGAAAGTATCCTGAAGATATCATAAGGTGAATAATTTCAGCATCACCACATTTGACTGTTTTATAATTTGTCAAATAATTTATTTTGAGAAGCACCAAAAAATAATGTAAAATTCACTTTAGTTGATATGCCAGTATTTAAACTTTCAACAAACCAAACTCTAAGTAAATTTTATAAAGTTCAATAAGTTGTCAAAGAATTTAAAGAACTGTTTATAGTAATTTGACAATGATATACTATTTATTACTTAATTATGTCTTTCTCAGACCAATATGAACATATATTGTGAATAGCTTCTGGTGTAAAAGAAATGTAGAAATTATATGAGTTCTACTGTAATAATTTTTGAAGAAATTTGAGTTCTACAAAATAATTAAAATGTAAAATTCTCAGTTTAAATATTTCCAGCATTCAAGGAATAGTTTGCCTAGTTATTTTAGATTGTCATACAGTGTTTTGCACATAGTCCTCCCTCCAATTCCTGCTATATTGACCTCCTTTTTCTGTTTATCTCATTCCTTGCCTTTTTCTTTTTCTTTAAATCCATCTAAACTCCTTTCTGCTTATTAAATATTCTAAGATATGTGATCATTCACTGGAGCACTGTTGACTTACCAGTGTCTACATTTTTTTAAAAAACCTGATTTTTCTCTTGTAACAGCTATCAATTGTCAATAATAAATAACCTCTAATTTAGAAGTAGGACATCATGTCTCCACTCTTCATTCTAGGATTTCATTTAGCTTGAGAAAACATGTTTAGTGCTTATTGTGACAACTACAATGAGTTAATATGTCCTGCTGCCATGCTATATCCAGAAAGTGCTATTTCCTTGGGGTCAGCTACAGCCTCTTGCTCTTACAGTCTTTGTACTTCATCTTTCACCACAGTCCCTGTACCTGAAAGGAGGAGTTCACTGTGTGTGCTCCACATGGGTTAGAGCATTCTGAAACTCCTATGCAATAAGTATTTATGCCTACCTATGGGGTATTTAGCTCTCAGTGTTAGAAGTATTTTAAAGTAAGAATATATAAGGGAGTATAAACGAAAAGGAAGCAATAGCTGCTATTCATAGCGGATATTAAAGAAAAAACTTGACTTTTTAAAGGCCGCTAAACTTATGTCTACACAAAGTTTCTAATAGTTTGCTCTGTGAATGACTATCATCTTTAAATGCTTAGCATGTCTAACATCATTTAATCTTTGTTACTTTACAAAGAAATAAATTTTAGTTCCCTTTAGCAGAGAAATCATCAATGCTGAGCTCAATTAAATAATTTATTTTATTCAAATGAAAGAAAAGTGTTAAAATCAGAATTCATTATTAAGGATCCAGTCAATAAGTTTTTAGAAGGAGATTCTTAAAGAAAATAAACTGATTCTATTAATGATGGAGAAAATATTTAAGTGCATGCTAGTTTTGGAAATTATACTGTCAAGCAAATATCTATAATTGCCTTCTTTGAAAGCACTAGTTTCCAACATGCCATATACTCACATGTGTGTGCTAGTGCTAGGGGAGAAAATAAGGTGGTCTGTTCTAATTTCCATGCTATTTCTGTAAAAATGGTGTACCAGAAAACCCAAAGCTAGGCTGACGTCCATCAATCCCAAGGTATCCTTCTGTTTCTACTCACTACTGGACACAGATTTAAACACATGTGAACATACCTGAATATTTGCATGCATGCTGAAATTTGAACTCATAACCTTGTATTTGCATTTTTACCTGATAAACTATTTTCACATTTATAGATGTTGTTCCATTATTTTCTATTTAAAATTATATAAAATTTAAATACATCAAAAATACATATTTTTAAATGAGGCAGAATTTTAGAATTTAGCTACACAAGATACTAATCAGAATATAATGTCAAACGTATCATTTTTCTCTGCAACCATAAGCATCAGGGCAGCAACTAGAAATGCTGATGACAGTTAACCTTGAATACATTGAATTACACAATATGTCACTATGACAAATTCTGTTAATAGAGAGGCAAACTAAATTGTCATAATTTCTTTTTAGAAAATGACAGTAATAAGATGCAGTTTATAATATTCATTTTTGAATTTTTTGTTTTGTCAGCTAATTAGTCACAGGTGCTGATTGCATAACATATTTAGAGTTTATAGTGCATAACAAGATTTAAAATAAAGATTCACATGACAGTAGTGGAGAATTCTATAGTGTGTCTCTGTAGTAGCTAAGTGTGAATTTTATCCGTATTTTTATTAGTGCAGTATTTATGATAAAAATGAAAACATCCATACCAAATCAAAAATGGGATTAATATGACATAAATCAATCAGTCAGTATCATTAAATCTAACTTATAGTAAAGTCAAGAACATTTGTGTGACTGAACAAAACCATAATTAAATAGAACTTATTAGCATAATACTCATGGGAATTTACTGAAATTTTGTCTCTTAAAATAATAGTAGGTGATTGTTTCACTGAGTAGAGTGCTTTTCTGAAATGCACAAAGCTTCAGGTTTGATACTTGGAACCACATAATTCTAGGCAAGTATCTAGAATCTCAACACTTGGAAAGTATCCACATGAGGATTAATTTTAGAGTATGGGAGCTCTCCTTGCACATGTTCAGAATCATCAGCATAACAAATTGTAACATTTTTGGTTAAAAAAAAAGAGTCACCATGATTAATCCTTATACATAAATTTATTTTGACACTTAATTCACATTTATCCTTCTTTCTAATAACCAAAATACTAATTACTTGGGCTGTAATTGTTTATAAACCCAATACATTCAATTATAAATTCAATATTTTATGGTCCTATTCTTCTATGAGATGTATTTTGTTCCATTTGTCAACCCATTGGTACCTGTATTAATTATCATGATTGTATAAAAGGCTTTGATATACAGTAAAACAAGTTCCTGTTCTTCATAATTCTTTCAAAAGCATCACATCACATTTTAGCTTTATTATTTCATTATACATTAGAATTAGAATCAGCTATTTACTGTCTACAGTGTTAAGCAAACATACAAACTACAGTGTTCTACAGTGTTCTAAAGTGTTAAGCAAACATAAATAATGGACAATGGGGATGTAAGTATTTACAAGCTAACTATAAAAATATTTCAATATATTGTCAGTCTTAAAATTACAAATTTGAATACTGTATATGTTATATGGTAATTCATGAAAGTGCATGCTGGGTGGTGACATGTCTCTAGAGACAGGCTACATTAGATGAACCCAAGTTGTCTTAATCAATTTCTCTCTATCCAGGGTGAGTACTGATACCTCTGGCATCTGAGGACGTGATGGAAATGGTTCTTGCTGTTTTTATGTCTCTGACATGCTGCATTTTACTCCTGAGCATGTAAGAGCATGTAACCCTGAATAAATTATAATAACATTAAGTCTGTTCATGAGAAATAAATGAGATTCAAAACAATGTATAATTTAATTAATATTATATGATGGCTGGCCAGAAATGTCTGCCTTTTTTTTTTTTTTTTTTTAATCATATGGCCATTTGTATTTTCTGTTAACAAATGTACCTGGGGGAAAAAAACTTTGAGGTGACTTGCCTTCCAGTTTTACTGCTTCATGCAAGGCATTAGGTTGACTACCTACGGGCAACTCTTTTTTTCGGAAGCTTACAGTCAGCTTTTTATACTACCTACCCACTAGAGAAAAACAAATGTGTTCTAATCTTTATTTATAGTCACCTTAAAAACAGGCATAAACACACACACACACACAAACACATTAGTATGATTATAATAAGAATAATGAGTTTTAATGTGATATATAAAACAGGTTAACCTAAAAATTTAACATTTATTCAAAATTTAAAAAACTTGCAGTTCATCCATTTATGAATGTTTCTATTAGAAATGTATAATGCCACATGGAAAGATAAATTAACCATGTATCAAATATAAGAGATTTAAAGAGGATTCATACAATAGGAAGATGGGTAATTGTTGATGTCAAAAGAATTCTCAAATAGATACAGTTTACTCACATATTATGAGGAAACAAATTTTATTTTCATGGACAGATTTCAAATTGTCTTCTTAGGAAAAACAACTTTTATTCAGTGTTAATTTTCTCAATTACAATCTGCTAAAAACAAATTAAAAAAGCAAAAAAAAAAAAAAAAACCACACACACACACACACACACACACAAATACCCTTTAAAACATGAAACATGTAGACTGAGAAGAGCTGTGCTGACCAGCAGAACACTGATCTGCTTTCCCTGTTCTTGTTTGAATATTTTTTGAAATATCTGGACATGGAAGATGAAGAGGCTTATTTTTTTTAACATATAAGAAGTTCATTATTATCAAAAGAGATTATTTTTGATTCATCTATTGTCATAACTTTTCTTCCCTCAGAGCATTTTTTGATAGTTCTCTCAAACATCAAGTCTTGTAGGTTTTGCTTTGCTGAAAATATTACTTCATGCTTCTATTCAAGTCACGTATATTTGCTGTGTGTAGAGTCACAAGGTAGATTATTTTCCAGTAGTTTTAGAACTAATAATTCTTCTCTTACAGGTTTTACATTTTTTTTCTGTTTTTATAAGTAGATTGTCCATGATGAATCCATATTTGCATGTTGTTACGTTAGCTTTGTTTATAGTTAAAGGTATTAGCTACCTTTGACTTGATATATCTTACTGGGTAATTTTTATGACTTCAATTAAAGTTTAAATACATTTGAATTTAGAGGTAATTTCTCCTGAATTGATAAATTATAATTAATTGTATATGAACATAAACTTTACTGTTAAGATATTCATAAATAATTCTTTATAAAATTTTTAACTATGCCCAAACTACTTATAAGTTCAAAGTGTAGTATTTTAACTTTTATTCTTCTATTTGTATCTTCATTGAGATAAATATATTGATCAATTGTAAGATAAGAATTTATAATTGCCTTATTCTATTTAATTGAGTATTTCTTACATACATTCATATCACATCCTTTTAGCATATTTTGTCCCCCACTGTAGGGGTATTATGTTGTTTCATGGTAAATAACTGTCCCACCCACTGGTTTAATAAAAAGAGCTGATTGGCCAAAGGCAGGCAGGAAGTGTAGGCAGCGCTACCAGACTAAGAAAATCTCTGAGAGCAGAATGCCAGACAGAGCACCAGAGAGAAGCTGCAGGATGCAGAGGACAACCGTGCAGCTCTAAAGAAAGGTACCGAGCTGCATGGCTGAACAAGAGGCATGGGATAGCTTAAGGGTAGAGAGTTAGCAAGCTATATGCCTGGGCCTAAGGCTGATCAGCCTAAAACTATTGGAAGCATCTGTGTGTCTCTGTGGGACTACGGGTCTACGGGTCTGTGGGCCTAGACCTTGAGGTTAGACCCCAAAAGTCCGGGCCAGAAACCAAATACTACACCCCACACTATCAAATTCTTTACATCCTCTTTCATTGACACACACACACACACACACACACACACACACACACACACACACACACCTGCTGACTACATTTAATGTTATTTTTGCATACATGCATTTAAAGCTTGACAGTTTAAGACTGAATAAACTATTATCTTTTTCTTTCCTGGAGAAAGTTAAATTACCACTTTTCATCATCTATTGTTGTCTATAGTTCTTCATCTAACATTAGATCCTATGGAATTTTCCTCATCCATGTTTTCCAATCAACTGGTGCTGTCATCATGCAGGTAATGTTTAGGCTCAATTTTCCTCTTACATATGGAAGGTATCTCACAGAAGACATCCTGGTCATCTGACATCTACAGCCATCCCACACTTCACCTATTTTGTTTCTGGCCATTCTGACTAGTATAAAATTAAATGACAAAGTAGTTTTGATTTGGATTTCTTGATGACTAAGGATTTTTGTCATTTCTTTAAATGTTTCTCAGTTGTTTGGAGTTTCCTTTTTTGAGAATCTGCAGTTGAAATTTGTACCCAATTTTTAAATTTGGTTTTCAAAGTCCCGTTTTTTTGTTGTTGTTTTGTTTTTTGTTTTTTGTTTTTGTTTTTTGTAGTTCTCTATATAAATTAGATATCAAGTCTATATTGGATGTGTAGTTGGTAAAATTTTCCCATTATATATTCTAGAAATTTGTCTGAATAATGGTGTCTTATGCTGTGCAGAATCTCAGATTCAAGAGGTTCTGTTTATTAACTATTAATGCTGTGCTAAGGTGTTCTGCTGCTGGAATGTCTTTCTGTCTGCTGTGAATATCAATCTTTAAATAAAAGACCTGTTTTGGCCCATGACAGGCATCATAGAAAAAGTAGGAGGAGAAATCACAACATAGATGGGAGAAGGACAGAGTGAGACAGATCGAGCCAGCCGCCCAAAAAGAAGCATGTAAAGAACACAGGTGAGCCACAGGCCACGTGGCAGACAGTTTAATGAGAGTAGGTTGAATTTAGATGAAAGAACCAGCTATGGTTCCTGAGCCATAGACCAAACAGCATGAACTTAATATAAGCATCTGAATCATTTCTGGGGCCTGAGCAGCATGAGCAGCTAAGGGGTGTGGAGCTTCAGGTTTGTGGGTCAGGACTTCTGGCTGCCCAGGACCAGGAAACCATATTGTCACAGTGTTCTGTTCTAAAATATTTTTGTGCCAATGAGTTCAAAGCTGTTCCTCAGTTTTTTCTTCTGTCAGATTCAGTGTGTGTGGCTGTATGTAGAATTCTTCGTAATTATACTTGGTTTGCAATAAAATTGTCTAGAAATTTTGCATCTATACTCATAAATAAAGTTGTTCTGCAATTTCTTTTTTTTTATATGAATCTTTACATGGTTTAGATATCAGACAATAGGGTAAATTTGGCTTTATCTCACTAAGTTTCTTCTGTTTCTTTCTTTTCTGGAATAATTTGAGGAGTGATGATGCTAATTATTTTTTGAAAATCTAGTTGAATTCTGCAATAAAACCATCTGGCCCTTACTTTATTTGGTTCAGGGATTTTAATTACTGCATCTATTTCACTTAAGGTTATAGATCTGTTCTCTGATATTGATTTAACATTTGTAAGTGGTATATATCAAGAAAATTCTTTATTTTTCCATTTAAAGATTTTTTTCAATTTTCTAGAATCTAGGCTTTTAATGTCCTTATGGTTCTCTGTATATTCTTGTTAACTGTGGTTATAGTCCTCCCCCAATTTTTCTTTCTAATTTTGTTAATTGTATATTTCCTCCACCTTTTTAGTAATATAGTTAATTGTTGGTCAATCTTACTGATTTTATCAAAGAATCAAGTCTTAATTTCATTGATTTTTTTATGTTGTTTTCTGTTTTTTTGTCTGTTCCTACTTTATTGATTCCAAACCTTGTTTTTATCATTTCTTCCTTCTATCCATTTTTGTGGTATTATTTTCTTCTAGAGCTCTCAGAAGAACCCTTAAATTACTAATATGAGGTGTGCCCAATTTTTAATGAAGGCATTTAGTACTACAAACTTGGCTTGCAGACCCTTCTTCATTGTGTCCCTTTAGCTTCAATATGTTGTTTTCATTTGCTTTCCATTGAAGCCAGAGATAATCAGCTGGGTTTAAAACACCAGGTACAAATTCATGCTTCATTCAGCTTTAAATCCTGATCACATAACTTTAGGACAACCTCAACTCCATAGGTGTCATTGGTGATAACTTGGCAAGGTAACCATATACCTTTCATGGTACCTCTGGATACTATTAGAGCCAGGGAGAAACCTTTCAGCTCAGCTCTATTTTACCCTCTATTTTCTATACCGAAGTATGTGATGTCTTTAAAATATCTTCCTACCTTCAGGCTCAATAAGGAAACCAAGGAAATGGCAATTTACTGTGTTGTTTTAAGAGAGTCTATTTGACTGTCTTTAACAACTCAAAGAGCTGATACTAGATTTTGTTAGATATTCTATGAGTGCTGTGCAGAGCTTTAGCATAGGAAGGGACATAACTTCTAAGAATAATTATCAGTTTTCAATTCACTGAAAATGCAAAAAGTATCAAATCCGCCTTTTGATTGTCAAAGTTTTGGTATCCAAATAGATTTATATAGCTATCTGCTTGTAACATTATGATCAGATAATTAATGCAAAGGAGTTTAAAGTGGACAGTGATCATCCAGAATGCTACAAAACTCAAAGACATAGATAACATGGAGTCCTTTTATAAAAGCTGTATACCTTTAATTACATTTTATTTTCAGTTGAAAATATGTTAATATTCTAGTTACATTACCCGTTTTAGCACATTACTAAGGAGAAAATTCTTAAAAACATATACAATTTCAATATGAAACATTTTTCCCAGGCATGAAAAATACAATTATTTTCACATTAAATGCAAAATATGTCTTCAAAATTAGTTAATAAATGATGTATTATGAAGTATATAAAATGTATTAAATGTGTGGAAAGAGCTAAAAGACTAATTATTGACTTTCTAAAGCATAATTACACAATAGCTAAATCTAACAAAAATAGGATTAGCTAATCATAACTCTAATGTGACTTTTTCCAGTCCGTAAGAGCCATGTTATTAGTTTCACACCTGGGTCCGTTCTCTATGAGGCTCTTTTCTACTTTATATGCATGTTATGTTCCATGCTGGAGCTCTGAGTTTGTTAATTTACTACAATTCTGACTACTTTCTGTAGGATTAGGTACAATATGGGAGTACGTGTATCACTCAGTTCAGCCTTGAACGCGATGATGTTCTCCAGGCCTTTTATGTCCACTTGACCACAACACTCAATACGGACACCTCTTCTTGAAATAAGTATGTTATTATTATATTTAATTTATAACCTCATATTTTCTTTGGCCTACTTAGTTATGGCATAGCAAGTTGGGCCCTGTGCCACACACTTTATTTTCTCATTTAATGTCGTCATGATAAAGGTCATATAAACCAGATGAGAAGGCTACAAAGTTGTGCATTTTTATGTTTCGATGTTTATATTGTGAATATATTGAAGAATGTCATTAATTATGAGTACATATTAAAGTATCAAGAGAAAAGTATCACATCTTCAAGAGCAAACAAGTGAGGGGATTGCTAGCAAGTTAAATGAAATATTACAACCTTAGGATGAAAATGTCATGGAGTATTTGAGAAACAAAAAAAAAATGGTATTTAAATTTCTAGAAAAACTTTACCTATCACTTACTGTGTATAACTTCAAAATAGTAAATACCATTGATACATTTTGATAAACTTAATAAAAGTTTAGCATAGTAAATAGTGGCAGAAAGTTTAGTTTAAACAGAATTTTCTCAAAAACTAAATTACTTTGTATCCGTCTGCATGTTACATCCATCTCTGATATCCTTTGTTCCATTAGCAAGCACCTGGATAGAATTTGAGTTTGTAGCCTCTAATTTTTTATCCTCAAAGATTACTACTTTTTTTCACAAGATTGTTGTGACCTTAAATAACAGTGTTATTATATATGATGCTGTTGCAGAAGTTTCAAGTTCTTCTTTTTGTTGTATTCTTAAAAGACTGAACCTAAGAGACATCCATAGATTCCCCTAAGAAGAGAAAATAGAGAAAATCACCTTATCAAATTGGGGTCATAACAGGCTGCAACCAAGAAGAGGTGGCAACAAATTAGAAGAGAAGGAGATGGTTGAGTGAGAAGAGCAAAGAAGGAGATAGAAAGAGATGGATATCTCCGTAGAGGAAGCCAGTGTGGGGTTGGAAAGAGACAGGTGCTAAGGAAACCTTCAAGAATTCACAGAATGTCCCTGGCTAGGTCTCCAACCATTAGTGGAGGGACTGCCTAAACAGGACTTCCCCTATAATCAAACAAATAACCACCCTAAGTGACAAACCCTATTCTGACAAAGAATAGAGGTGGAGGCAGAGATCCATGGCTGAGCACTGGGCCAAGCTCCTCCTTCAGTTGAGAGCAGAGGAGGAGAGTTTGTATGAACAAGGGGATAGGGACTATAAGGAAAATTCACACAGTGATGAATTTCTGGAGCTCTGGGGAGCTCACTGAATCAAGAACAGTCACTGTGAAACCATCTGGAAAAGGAGCTCGGCAGCACTCCAATGGTAGGCAACTGTCATTGGCATGGACAGTATGTGGAACCTCCAGGGGTGGGATCTGACAGTGTTCCCGTGTGTGGACTGGAAACTTGGAGCCCATTTCCTGCAGAGGAACACCTAACCCAGTCTTGACTTTGGAATGAAGAAATCATACTTACCTGGAGTGGATATGCCACTCTAAGCTAGCCCACCTTGAGACTTCTTGCTTTTGGGGGGAGGGGATAGGTGGATGGGGAAGAGGGTGGAAGCTTAAGGCTGATTGGGAGGGATTAGGAGGAGGGAACACGGAGATACATGGATAAAAAAGATATTTTTTATAAAAAAAAAATAAAATAAAGAAAAAAACTTCTTTCAGTCAAGAGCACTTTGAGTAGATGCTTATTTATAAACAATGAAAAAGCAAAGCATAGGAAAGCAAACTGCAAAAACCCAAAACAAACCAGCAGACAGAAAAAAAACAAAACACACATACAATGTGGGAGCAGCAGCAGAGTAGTTTTTACCACGCTGATCCTAAAGAAGGTTTTGTGAACATGACACTTAGGTGACATAGGACTCTCTTCTGCAGAATTTTAGTTATCATGTTATTTTTCCAGAAGTTTTAAAATACTGTTTTTTAATGTGTAGAATTTAAGGTAAAATTTGACTTCATACTCTATTAGTTACTGTTCTCTGTGGTTACCTCATATATGCTATAAATGAATGCTTTATTTTCAAGAAAAAGAGTTTACTTCATATAAATGAGCTTCTTAACATTTAATCATCTGTTTCTAACACTTTTTCTCACAAGTGGATTGGAAAGATATGAGACAACAAAAATTAGAGTTTATCATATGATATGACTTTATCCTTTATGGGCCTACTTTTACATTACTAACATTGACTACTTTACACAGTTTGAAATTAAATAAAAATTATTTTACAAATGCAATTTTACTAATGTTAAATGCAACAGATACAATATTATTTTTTAATTTTTAAATGTATTTAAAATGCTATTTTCTATGTGTACTCTTGGTTGCCCTCCCTTCCCTGTTTCCAGTCTTGCCCAGTGCTCCCAGTGTCTCCCCAGCATTCCCCAAGGAGGGCAAGGAGCCCAAAGGTGAGTCAGTTCAATCTGGGTATCTATTTGAGGTAGGCCCTATTCCCTCATCCCAGTATTAAGGCTGGGTATGACTTATATATGATCATGCCAGCTACAAATAGGGATAGTTTGACTTCTTCCTTTCCAATTTGTATCCCCTTAATTTCCTTTTGTTCTCTTATAGCTTTAGCTAAAACCTCGAGACCTATGTTAAATAGATTAAGGGACAGCCTTGTCTTGTTCCTGATTTTAGTGGGATTGCTTTGAGTTTCTCTCAGCTTAGTTGAAGTTGGCAGATGGTTGCTGTATATTGCCTTTCTTATGTTTAGGTGTTTTCCCTGTATTCCTAATCTCCCTAGGCCTTTTTTATCATGAAGGAGTGTTGGATTTTGTCAAAGGATTTTTCAACATCTAAGGAGATGTTAATGTGGTTTTTGTTTGTTTCTTTCTTTCTTTTTTTCAGGATGTTTATATAATGGATGACATTCACAGTTTTCATGTGTTTAACTATCTCTGCATCTCTGGGATGAAGTCTACTTGATCTTGGTGGATTATTTTTTATTTTTTGATATTTGGTTAGCCAGTATATTATTGAGTGCTTATGTATCAATGTTCATAGCAGAGTTTGGTCTGAAATTCTCTTTCTTTGTTGCATCTTTGTGTGACTTGGGTATCAGGATGATTGTGGCCTCATAAAAAGAGTTTGGCAATGTTCCTTCAGTTTCTTTTGTATGAAACATTTTGAAGAGTACTGGATTAGTTCTTTCTTGAATGTCTGGTAGAATGCTGCACTGAAACCATCTTGCCCTAGGCTTATTTTTAATGGGAGACTTTTAATAACAACATCAATTGCCTTGGTGCTATGGGTCTCTTTAGGTCATTTATCTGGTTCTGACTTGGTGGTAAGTAATATCTATCCGGGAAGCTGTCTCTTTCTTTTAGATTTTCCAATTTAGTGGACTATAGGTTTTTGAAGTAGAATCTAATGATTCTCTGGATTTCCTGGGTGTCTGTTGTTATGTCCCCCTTTTCATTTCTGATTCTGCCAAATTGGATACTCTCTTTTCTGATTTCTTCCTTCACATTTTGGCTTTTAAATCTTACCATGTACATATGATAGAGATTAGTAAGTGAATATTCATTCTGAATTGTTGACAAAATTGTAAGCACCTTCTATTTTCTCCCTCCGTACTCAAAAACACACATACAACTTTTTAAGCCCCATAATGACGCTTTGCATAATCTCTTCAGGAAGAAACTACTGTGATATTCGTTAGCATCTTAATGTGTAATAAGTCCTGCATTTTGTGATAATTTATTCAAAATGGTTTCATTGGCATCACTTATGATAGTGAGAAATTTTAGAACTTTAATATGCAGATGAAAACTTAAAGAACTTGCATAAAATCACACAAAGAAATTACATTTGAACATGCGTTTATTCAAAATGTTTATACTTAATCAAAACTAGCTAATAAATGACTACAGATTCCTAGGGCCAAATGTAAATTGAACTTACAAATTGTTCAGAAATTTTGCACATCTTGAAATGTCGTAAAGAACAATGTAGGATACCACTCAGTTAGTTAAGTGTCTGTAATTGTGTTCAGTTCTTATACTAAACACACACACACACACACAAACCCCAAAATTTCTAGTCATGATGTGGTGAGGTGTTTGCAATCCAAGTGTTAGAGAGATAGTGACAGATGGCTTGTTCACAAGGAAGCCTGGTATATATTTATGGTACACTGAATGCTACTGTGTAGGACCTGAATAAAGTTCCAACTATCCATATTGTGCAGGTCAGAACAGCCTGAAACCTTATTTCCAAAGTTATGAAGTTATGGCCTTCACATTTATTTCTACACTCATATATGTATATTAACACACATTACACAAGTATAAAATAATTTTTTGATAAAAGACTATAAAATGGTAGATATCCTTTTACTGATGAAACCAAAATTGTCTGCTTGTCTCCACACTCAAATACTCAGTATATTCATGTGCTCTTTCATATAAATGTACCCTACACACACAGAAACATAAACAGAGACACAAAGTTCACAAATATACATACATGCAAGCAATTAAAGATACATGAAAATTCTTATTCTGTATGTTTATATCAAAGTCCATAAATTAGGCAACTATAAAAACCAATAATTCTTTTAAATAATATTATATCTATATTTCTTACTTCTCCTTCCTCCTTTCAAACACCTTAAAACATTAAATTATATATATCATATATATATATATATTCATGCATATACATGTATTTTCCCAAATATAACCTGCTCCATTTGTAAAATGTTACTTGTATGCATGTTTTAAGGGGCAAGGATTGGTACTAGGTAACTAATCAGTGTGCTCTTCCCTGAGGCAAACTATCTCTCTCAGTCTTATCCATCTTTGTCTGTATTTTTTTGTGTAAGGTTGCAGCTTCATGGGCTTTCTCCATATCTTTGGACATGTTCAATGGTATCCTAGTTCAGCTCATATTTAGGCAGTTACATTGGTGAGATTTGGGGGACCTCAGCTTCTGACATCTCTAGGAGACACAACCCCATAACAAACTCCATCTTCTGCATAGTTCCATGAGCTTTTAGGTGTGATTGTTTTTATAGATGTATCCATTGGGACTGGACTCCACAACTCTGTATTTTGATTGGATATGATGAGGATTGGAGACTACACCTATCTCTGGATATAAGTACAGATGTTTAGATAGTTATATTTTGAATTAAATTGATATCTATTTATGTATTTACAATTTAATTAATACAATAAAGTATATGATATGCATATGATCTATAATTGGTATATGTCTGTTTCTCAGTAGTATTCTGAGAAAAGGAAGTAATTGAGTACTTAGAAGGATATTACCCTAATTCATACAAATTTTATCATGTTCAGAACTCATCCATATTTAGTAAAATTCATATAATTTTATAGTAGTAATAATAGATAATACATGAGTACCAAGCTTTGATGCATATAGAATGGAGATTCATTCTTATAATTTAAGATCCTTGAGAATAAAGCTGGGATTCGTGCTCAGGCCTTCAACTTCATTATTCTTTCATCATGGATTCTGTTTTTACTTCATTGTTCTTCAACTTTTCCAACTCTGAGCACTCTCTTGCCTCTGTCAGAATTGTGCAGCTGCCAGCTCGACCTCCCTCTAGCACTCTGTGAAGTGTCACACAGCACACTTACTTGTTTCTATTGTTGCTTTCTATTGGCTACAAAAATATGGAGAAAGACCAGACATCAGTACCACATGCCTTCCTCAGCCACTCACGCCCTTATTTTCTGACACAGGATCTCTCCCTTGGACCTAGTGGTCACATATTTGACTGCACTGATTGTAACACCCAGAATTGTACAAAGTTGCTAAGAATCAAACCAAGGTTTTGAGGCATGCATAGCAAGCATATTACTATCTGATCAATCTCCCAGATCCAGTTTATAATTTCCTATAAAGAAAATGTGTGATTTTTATTTTCAAAGATGAAAAAAAATGGTGTCATGATGTCTTTCTGTGTCCTGCCAAATATTTTTAATGACTAAAATAATGGAAGAGCAATTTTGGTATATTTGAAGTGAAAAAAAATACAACCACATCAGAAATGTAAAATCTATAATATGACTATTTTACTGGAAAAAATCTTGTTCTTGTGCATATGGGTATCCAGAAAATTTTAACAATCTTTCTATTTCTAAATGTCCAATTGCCTGTATCTTTTTATTGAAAACTTAAAATAAACTGCTTAAGAATAAGAAAAGCAAGCTATTTCATAATTAGAAGTGGGATAGAGAAATTATCTATGTACAGAAAAGTATGTGATAAACAAATATGTACTATTTTTGATAGAATATTTTATATTCACAAGATTATTTGACAAAAATTGTGCCGAATTACGCATTTTACTTATTTTGTTAAATGCATAAACATAAAACAATTAGCATATTTAACATCATAAAATGTACATTTACCAAATATCTAAACATATTTCATTTTGTGGTAATTTATAAGCATATATTACATAATCTATGGGAGTTGTATATATTCCTAAAATCAGTGCTGTACAATATTTGTATCAGGTTTTCTATTATTTTATTTTCATCTGTTTGCAATACTTTCTATATTTCAATAAGAAATGTACTTTAGTTTTACATGAAAACATTTCTCCTCATTTCTGATGGATCTACAGAAGTGTTTTCAAAGCAATATTCTTAGGGCTGGAGAAATGGCTCAGCAGTTACAAGAGCTCACTGTTATTTCAGAGAACTTTAGATTAGTTTTCAGAACCTAAGTTTGATAAGATTGAAGGGCAGAAGAGTAGCAATCACACATAACGCATGCTCTAGGAATCCCAATACTCTTTTCTGGCCTCCACTAATATGTACACACACATGTACAAACAAGACACACATACACACAGCCACCACAACATACAAACACATATATACAAATAAAAATCAATCTTCAAAACAATCTTTTTCTTTAATCATCTGGATTCAGAAAATTTATTCAAGTCTTCTCTGGCAAATTGTATGCCATCCTGAGGACAGGTTTGCTCATTATATCTTTGATAGAAATGTTCTTTTTGGAAGGTTGGTATTATTACTTTTTGCTACATTTTTAGATTTTTGGTTACCAAAGGAGATAGATTTCTTTAGTTCATGTGACATATCTTTCTAAATATCACCACAAATAAGAAAAATCCATTGTCAACATTACAGGAGCCACTGGTATTGCTCAAACTACTAGGCAGTCCACTAGGATGATGACACGCTGTGGAGCCCATTCCACATCTTTGGGGCATCATGCTGTACCAATGATCGCTCTTACCTTCCTCTCTTCTTGCATTGTGTGTCCCTTAGGTGAAAGCTGCCCAGTTTAAGTAAATGTATTTCTTTCATAGTTTGTACACTGTTAGAACTTATTTCCACTATGTCAACATCATTACACTGTCATCATTGAGTATTTTATTATAAACAATTTAATAATACTCTTTCTTGTAGTCTTGTTCTTGTGTTCATTTTGTAATCAGTAGAAACTCAGTGATCATAATTAATCAAAGCAATATTTTATAAAACTAATATGAAACTATAGCTAAAGATTAATATCCTTTTAATCTATATTTCCTTTTGTATACAGCAAAAAGAAGAAGTTCAATTGGCATTATCTGTTTCAGTTTTTATGTCTGCAGTTTCAAAAGTTGTTACAGGGGATAAACCACTTGCTGAATTAGAGTAAGGTCTTGTGCTTAGATGAGGTTTTGTGCTTAGACCCTCAAAAATTCATGCTAAGTATAGGCAACCACAGAAGCCTACTGCAACATAGCTGAGACACCAATACAAAAGTGCTGAAAATTAAAACACAACATCGATGCCTTGAGGGACATGAGGCCAAAGGAAGCATCCAGGACTGACTCCATCTCCATTACCAGGATTGCATCCCAAATGTTGTTTTGAAAACAATGTCCTAGAGTTGTCCATTTCTCCACCTATGGCACATAAATAACTACTGAGTGCATTCCTTTGGATACTCTGGGTACAAGTCATTGCACCAACAACTGGTCTTGCCATCCCTGAATGTACATACACCCAGCCAAAGTTGTTAAGATCAAGGCCCATTTTTCAAATGTTTGCACCTAGAATAATAAGACTATTTTAAAAAATAACTAATAGTTCTTGAACTATTAAATAAACTATTGAAATAAAATAAGTAGGAGCAAAGTTATCTTAACAGTCTGACATCTTGTATGCTGTGGCTATGGAAAAGTCTTTAGTGTTCCCCACAGTACTATAAATTACCTGAAGGTTCTTGGCTTAATCCAAATATGAAGCAGCATTAAAAATAGTTTTATTAGGAGTAACTAATGATCCAGTTGTATTCTGAAAGCAAAAGTACTCTTTCTATTGAGAGAGTTTTAGTTAGAGAATAATCATTTATGTCAAATATTATAAACCTGGGAATGCCTCCTTGAGGTATGTCTTCCTCATGTTCTATGAGAATGGTCCTTGAGCTCATCTTTTCAACTTAGAAAATACAAGAGTATTATTATAAGGACTATTCAGCATTATATCACCTCAGGTGTCAAATCAGTTCATGAATTGTATAAGAAGCATTCTGATTAAGGTTATGCCTAGCATCTTTTTTTTTTTTACACAGACTACATAAAAAAAATAAAATTTGAAAAGTTTTTGGGCGTTGCATGGTCACTAGTTTCAGAGACTTTCAATAGTACTTTCCTCAGTGATAAACTGATCTCTAACCACCATGGTCAGGACGTTTCTTAGGACCCCAACTTTCTTCTGCTTCAAGAAATTTTTCAACCTAAATGTGAGAGCACAGCCAAAGTCAGGCTGTGCTGCTCATGATCTATAGATTGTTCGACATTCCCAAATGCTCAATGGAAATTTTCTCTCTGCCTATGTGATTGAATTTCTGTGGAATCCAAAGTGATTTTTTTTTATTATTCTTAAAAATTGAAACCAAGTCATGTAGTGAATAACTCTTTGGTGGAAATTAAGACCTTATAACATGCATTGATATTGTTGGCTTTTCTAACCACAGTAAGTCCCTCAACTGGTACTATCAGAAATTAAGTCTCCAAAGTCTATTGGTTGAGCTAAACCTACTAAGGACCAAAGGGGCTAAGTACAGATTTCTTCATCTGTGCTTTCTGGTTTGTTTCATGACAGGATGATTCTGGGATGAGAAAGATACACTTAAGAGTATTTTTACCTGCATGCTTATCCACCAGAAAGTTAGCACCTAGAGTTAAGATATGACCCAGGAAGAAAATTTATCTATTGGCTAGTTGGGTCACACATACTCCATTTAGATAAAAACTGTAGGCAGACAAGCAAAAACTATTTAGACACAGATTCAAACCAGTTTCAATCCAGTCAATGTTTGGCAACAATGAGATGGATCAGTCAAGCAGAAGTAAATTTAAATAGCATGTTCTAAAGGTAAGGGCCTTATGAAGGAATCTGGTGTTGAGGACCCTGGGTCCTGTGAATGTTACTTTTTTGTGGCAGGTAGGGAGGAGTTTTTATAACTCAATTCCCTGCCATCACTCCACTGCTAAGAGCATATTACTATTGTTGTTGTTTTACTTCTGCTGCCTTTCCTCTGTAGTCAAGAAGGCTCCTGTCTGTGGACAATCACACCTTTACCTCTGAGTATTGTTCTTACAAGTTACCAAGTCGCTTTCCAGACAATCGAGTGAAGAATTTACCTTTTTTCCTAAGTGGAAATCGAAATTAAGTAATATAAATCATTGAGACTTCTAATTACAAAGTCTACTACAAACTGTTTAAAAGATCCTTGGCCACGATGGTACCTTCAAGAGCCAGAACAATAAAACCTTGTTATTGTTTTGTAATATTTTCAAGTCATCAGTGGGATGTTCAAGATGACTAGTGCTGCCATAAGGCTAATCCAGCTGGCTGATGGGCTGATAGCCACTTTCCTCAAGGCAATCATGGTAACAACAGAGAGTCAACAGCTGCTAATTAGTAAGTCAAATGGTCCGATTTCCCAACATCATTGCTAGTTTATAGGAAAATGAGCATCAGGAGTACTTAACAAATACAAATATTTCCATTAAGATTAGTGATTTTTCAAGAGATTTTAATAACATTGAAGGGTGTTTAACAGCTGTCTAGTGGGCCCCAGGAGAGGTGAGCCTCTAGTGACAGTTAATACCCCAGCTGTCGTTTTTCCTGAGAGGAGCAGCAAGACTTACACAGTAGAGCTCTTACCTTCTTTTCAAATGAGTCCACATGTAGAGAAAGTCAAGTACAATTAGATACTTTTAAAAGTAAATTAGTGTAAGACTCAAAATATAAGTTAATCTATAGATTGATTTTCAAGGAAAAAAATAGTGATAATATCAACCAAAAAAATGTACGCAGAATCGGAGAAAATTGCAGACTGTAACCTCAGAAAACATTTAAAGGCGACAATTTATTAGATTTCTGTTTTTTGTTTTTTATTTTATTAAAAATCTATCTGCTCAATGTGCACTTGAGTGGTAAAATCTGGCAGTTAGGTTTAGCAAGAACAAAGCAGAATATACCATCATCATTAGGTCTGTGGTCATGCAGACTATGACTCAATAGAGGGTCACATTTGAGACTTGACAGAATTTTCAGTATTTAGGATCTTTTATGTATAGAATCATATAGAATCATATCATTTACAAATAAGAAAACTTCGACTTCTTAGTTTCCTACTTACTCCCCCCCCCCATACTGCTGTTTCTGAGACTTCAAGTACTGTATGGAAAAGGAATATGGAGCATGAGTATCCTTGTTTTATTTTCAATTTTACTGAAATGCTTTATGTTTACGTTCATGTGTACTTTCTGTTGGTGTTCTTGCCATAAATCATTGTCTTTTTTATGCAGAATTATATCCCCATACTCTAGATTCACCAGGGTATAACATAAAGGAATGTAGGATTATTTAATAAAAATTTCTGCATTAAATAAGATGCTTGTATAATTTCTGTCCTCAAGTCTATTATGTGGTGAGATATATTTATTGATTTATATATTTGAATCAACCCTTCATCTCTCAGACGAAATAAATTTTTCATGAACAGTAGTTTTTGATATGTTTTGAGCTTAGTTTTTGTTTTGTTGATTTTTTTGTAATAGTTACAATATTTTTATTTGCTTATTTTACATACAGACCATAATTTCCTCTCTCTACCCTTCTGTCACTCCTTCCCACTTTAGCCCAATTCTCCACCATTCATTCATTCCTCTGAGAGAGTAAGGCCTCCCTTAGATCTTAGATCATCAACAATGTCAGGCACACCTATTTTACAGCTATTTTCATCAGAGAGATTGGTCTATAATTTCCTTTTTTTTTCTTTTTTGAAGCTATGTCTAATTTTGGTATCAAGGATTAATATAAAGAATTTGAAAGTATTTCTTGTTTTTATAATTTTATAGACTAATCTGAAGTGTTTTTGTTACCTTTGTTTTGAAGGACTGGTAGAAATCTCTGTGTCTGCAACCCCAACTTGAGTGCACCATCTTCCAACTAGGTACTATATATAGCAAATTAAAGTACTGTATGAGGAATGGGTTATCTCTCATTCAGCTGTTGTTCAGTAGGCTCTATAGAATGCCAAATACTGCAAGATATTGTCAATGTTCTGGGTCATCCCCAAGAAACTGGTAGCAAAATTTTCCTCCTGAGATACTATATATTTGGATAATGGTGCATAGAGAAATCAAGCTGGTGTGTACTTGGATCTTCATTCCTACATGCTAGCTTTTGTAGTGCTGGTAGGCACTATATGCATCCTACATTGTCTGGATTTATCAAATATAAAATATTATTTAAAAATAAAAAGTGCTTAAATGCTTCCTTTCTATATATCTCTCTTAATTGATTGAAAAGCACTTTTTTGAAGTGTTCATTGTATAACATAATGTGGAACCCAGACCACATAGATATTCATTATATGTGGTATATTTGGCTGATAATATCACAAATGAAATGAGGAGTGGTAAACAGTAAATATGCATCTAAAGATAAATTCATGAATGTTAAAGCAGTAAGCATAACAACAGTCATAAAATGGAAATTATTCATAATAGCCAAAAGGTAGGCATAACCCAAATGCCAGCCAATGAATAAGGAAATAAACAAAATGTTGTACATATGGACAGTAGAATATTATTCAGACATAAAATCTAACCAATAGATGATAAAATATGGATGAATTTCAAAATTTTATACCAAATGAAAGAATCATGGAAAAAGGGGAAATATCATTTAATTCCAATTATGAAAAATGTTTACAATATGGGATTCTGCAGACAATGTAGAGATTCTGTTGCTTCAGGCTGTCTAAATGAAATTGTAAGATGCATAAATTGACAGGTGATCTCTACATTACAGTTGTCATTGTAAAACCTGTTCTTAAACAGCCCCAAGTGACAATTGTCCTTACTTTAGAAATGTACTAAAACCAAACCACATTGCACATTTCAACTTAGTAAATTGTAAGTTATACAAACTATATCTCAATGAAACTGGTAAAATACAACTTCTAAATTTCTATTATTATGTTCAAAGGAGTTTATTACATTATTCTAGTATATGAGTATATTTCAGCACAACCTTGATCCAATGATAATTTTTGACTGCACCCAAAGTATTGTTTAATAAATCATATCACATTAGTGCTTGTAGTATGAGGTTTCTGGCCTGGACTTTCAGGCCTTGCCTCAAGGTTTTGGCCCGCAGACCCACAGACCCACCGACCGACAGACCTGAAGTCCCACAGAGACACACAGATGCTTTCAATAGTTTTTAGGCTGATCGGCCTAGGCCCAGGCATATCACTTGCTAGCTCTCTACCTTTCATTTAACCCATGTTTCTTGTTCAGCCATGTGGCTCAGTACCTTTCTTTAGAGTAGCATAGTTGTCCTCTGCTTCCTGTGGCTTCTCTCTGGTGCTCTCTCTGGCATTCTGCTCTCAGAGATTTTCTTAGTCTGGTAGTCCCACCTACACTTCCTGCCTGCCTTTGGCCAATCAGCTCTTTTTATTAAACCAGTGGTTGGGACAATTATTTAAAATGAAACAACACAACCTCCCACAAGTGCTTTTAATGTTGTAGTGATTTTGTGTCTCATCGGTGATGAAGCACAGACAAGACTAGCTTTGAACTAAATATTATCTAACTTTTTACAATAGCACATGTGTCAATGGTTGGCTGACTGAATGCATCCATATCCTTTAAATCCAAGAGATTTTCTACTGTCCACAGTTTCTAACCCCAGAAGTCTTTATGTTGATGCATATTTATTGCTGTTTCTCTGAAATTCTATTAACTCAAAATTCAGTCTTATACTTTATGTTTTTACTTTGATATGAAATTAGCCTAGCTTAAAAACATATATTCTTTTTTTCATTTTCCATTGTCAATACCATTAATTGATAAAAGTAAATAATGTGGAATTTATTTTACATATACTCTAAAAATATTAATATAGAGATAGAGAGAAAAAAGAAGACAGAGAGAGTCTAAAGAGAGACTATAAGTTAAAAACAACAATTTGACAAATCAGAAATTAACTAAATAACATAATTGAGGGAAGAGAATTTAGGGTAGGTACATTTCACTATTGCTCTTAATATATATATATTTTTTACTGAACATTAACTACTGAATAACAAAATAAGGGAGAAATAAATTTCACTCCCACAATTCTGAAGGCTATTAGCGCTGATGGGGAGGAATAGTAGTGTGTTTTTTTCTTCAGTTGAGGAATATTGAATGAAGTTGGTTCCTGGGGCTTTTTTAGCCTCAATAGCTACAAAAGTTTAATGCAAAACAAACAACAAAATTAGAATCTCATAGCTGAAACTCATGTTCAAATAATCTCACTACTTACTTTAATAAGTTTCCTGTGTGTGTATACCATTACTACTTTTATGTATAATAAAGTTTGCTTTTTATACTAATGCATTTGTGAAGAAACATAGAATGAGACATTATGAATACATGAGAAGGAAATAATTGTCTCATCTTAGAGTCTGGTGACATCTGAACTGCTAATAATTATGAAATTCAATGCATTTGTTTGTAAAGTTGATTATGTAGAGACTTTTTTGTAGAGAGATATTTTTAAATAAGAGTATTAAAATAGCAATGAATTGTTTAAGGCCTGGATGCATATGGCCTTTAACTTTTCCCAGCTTAAACCCAAGATTTTCTGGGACTCTCATCAGGCACTCCATTTATAATCAAAGAGGTCTTAACCCCTGTGCATCTTTCATAGCTCACAGTTTAACTTTGACCTAGTATAATGTCGCATAAAGTACCATAGGCACCACTCTGTATTAACACATCTTTGAAAGGGGAGTAAAAAATCAAAGCATCATTTCTTAGCAGACCTTTCTGAGATAATTTGACAGCTATGAAAATAATATACATGGCTGCTTACTGATACACATGAGCAAGACTCCATTTTCTCTCTATTTTTAAACCTCTGTCATTATATTTAAGATCTTCTTTCAAGTATCTTTGCCTCTTATTCACAGTGTGTCATCTGGAAATTCTTGTGGTGCAGACAAGAGTCTGTCTGTTCCTTCCTTGGAATTTCTAGTGGATTAGGAGACAATTCATGCTGCTATTGGAGATGTATCTCCATTACAAAGTCACTACAAAATGGATGTGACTACAAATATTTTTCAGGGATTCCTTGAATAAAACAAATTATCTCAAAACTCAGAGTGTTAGAACAAACTTCATTATAGGTCAGTATTATACACCACTACATTAGATAGTTGGAGAGACATGATCTCACCTGATTTCTTTATCAGACAAGCCAGAAGTCTATCCTTTGAAACTTGCCTGATAAACATTTATGCTCCCATTGGCTTAATACAGCTGGAAACTTGAATGTCTACATGTGGCTTTGCAGGCTAGGAACCTCAGAATACTCAAATTTCTTTTATGGTAGTGTTCTTCAACCATTTTATGCTGCCCAGAAGGCTTCTCATAGGCCGTTCCTTTTCATGATCGTATTCCTGGTAAAACTCTCTCTACTATATTCCTCCATCTTCAGTTTTACTTTTTTTTCCCTCACATTCTGTTGAAAGGGTCCTGGTGAGCCCAATCCTCTTAGCTACAGAACTGTATTTTTGTCTTCTTTACCAGGCTTATTCATCTCAGAGCTGAGCATTTCCTATCCTTTACAAGGCCATAGCAAACTATTGTACATTCTTTGGAGCCTTCTTACAAAGGATAGACAGTTCTTCTTTGAAACACCTATACTCTTTTGCAACATCTTGAATACTTGCCAGTATTGACTATAGTGAATCATGATATATATTTTAAGTTTCAGAATGTGTGTATTTTTGTGATAAAAATACTGAAGCAACTTTCAAAATGAGTTAATTTTTCAGTTAAAGGAGGACCTCAGACAGGCTCAGCATTTGGTAGAGAAACATTGAAGAATTTTAGAATTCTTCAATTAGTAATTTCTCATAGAATTTGTTTTTAGAAATATCTACTATCTTTGTCTATTTAAAAAATGTATATAATGTTTACAAATTCATTTACATTTTAATGTAGCATCAATGTTACTTGCCAAAACAAAGACAATAAGGGTTTCTATCACAGGATTCTCTCAATCTACTTCCCTGCAGATTTGTTAATGTTTAGCAGTGCACCTCCTGCTGAGTCAGTTGGCTAATGAATGAAAGGATGCTGAGTGCCATTGTGTGGCTAAGCCATTCAACCCAACATTTCAGGTTGACATTTTGCACATTTGTGACTCTAAAGCTGGTATTTCAGAGTTTTTAAAATTTAGATGTCCTCTACAATTTACATTAGACATCTCTAACAGGATATACATATTATAAAGGTTTAATGCATAGTGTTTCAATTTTAAGGTGATTCTTGAGTTGATGACAAAGCTATTTCCTATTTTAAAGTGTCAAGAATAAAACATAGTTCATTAAAAAGCAAAGAAAAACATAAATACCATAAAAACCTCAATCCATGGGCTCTCATACAGTTAATGAATTATTTTAGGTACTTTAAATAAAAATCAGTGTTTAGTTTAACTCCTCACCTGTAGAATTTATTTTCATGGACTTCTATATGTAACAATAAAGCACATGGTTAATCTTTTTGTATGTCAGCTAAAATAATTTATTTTTCTATAGAAGGTTAAGAAAAGTTAAGCCAATAAATGGTTGAGAGTTAGTCATGTATCCTTACAAATGCCCATCTTTACAAATATACAAAAGAAGGCAGAGTGAAGTATATACATACAGTGCTTTCAGTCTCCATAGCGTAAACCTTTGTATGCTGGCTTATTGTGGAAAGTTCAGGTGTCTTTAGAAAATGACAAGTAGTACTTTTCTATCATTCATGTAGTATAGTGAAATGGACTATTCAGTGATTGCTACAATGATATAGTGTAAAGAATTAGAAGGCAACAAATCTCTCAAATGACAGATACTTTCAACAAACACACACACACACACACACACACACACACACACACACACGTAATGCATAAGTATTTAATGAAAAGGGAAGTCACAAATTTGAAAGACAGCAAGTAAAGGTATTTGGAAGGGTTGGGAAGTTTGAGGTAGAAAAGGGAAGAGAGAAATCTCAAATGAACATAAGAAATACTGGTGTGTAATATGTCTCAAACTGAAGTTTTTATATACATGTAAGTAAAAATTGCATCACATCCAGGAGGAAAGAAAAGCTACTAATGGTCATTTATTTCTCCACCATTTGTCTATCCTTCCTATTCCTTGCCTTCTGTATTCTAATTTAAGTTGCCAAACACTAAAACAATGTTCTTCCTTTCCTTATTAAGAAATGTTAAGAAATAATATACCTATATCTTTTCTCCAAATAATAAATTTAAAGTATTATGCTTAATAATTTTGTGCCTTTCTTGTTTACAGAATATAACAGAAGCTATTACAATTAGCCTTGGTATAATTAAAAATATGTAAAAATTTTAAAAATGTAAAAGATAGACAGATACACAGATGAATAGATAGATATATAGATGGTAGATATATAATCTAGTATTCTGTTGACTTCTTTATATAGTCATATTGTTCCAACTCAAAATTAAAGTTTCTCTCTCTCTCTCTCTCTCTCTCTCTCTCTCTCTCTCTCTCTCTCTCTCTCTCTCTCTCTCTTTTGCAATCAGCACTCAGGTCAAAGTGAAAACAGAATGTACTTGTTATTTCCTAAGAAAAATATTTTAATATGTAAATATATTTCTCAGGTGGCTTAAGATGTGGCTCAGTGATTGACTATGCAAATATGATGGGCTCAGTTAAAACCCTAGAATTCATCCAAATTGTTGAGCATGGTGGCATACTATCTCTAAGCCTATTTCACTCTGGGGTTATAGATGGATGGAACATTGGAATTTGCTGGCCACCAACCAGCATTGCCCCTATGGGACAACATGTTCAAGAGAATGTGGTGAAGCATAATAAAGTTATATAATAAACTTCATTTTCAGTTTTAGGAATAATTGTGGGAATGATCACACTCACAGACATATATACATACATGTACACATATAATACACAAACACAATCCCAAACAGTACATACAAATATAATTGTAAAAGAATATGGACAAATTTTTCACTTTGAGGGATAATTTTGTCTTTAATTTGCCCTCACATTTTTGTACAAAAAAGGTTATTAGTAATAATTTCATATCTATTCTATTTTTCTAGTGTTATAGCTATATTGGAAATTCCATTAAATTATCTCAGCCACAGCAATTTGCCTGAAAATTTTCTGTCTGACTCTTTTACTAAAGTTGAAGCAATCTGATAGACATCTTCTAACCAATCTTTTTTAAAACTTTTTAAACTTTTCTTTAGTGCCTTTCACATATCCTCATCTCTTTCTACTAATGAAGGACTGAATTAGTTTTCTTTTCCTTTTTAGAGACCTTAGACTTCACTCTGTAAATGAATACTAAAAGACAAAGTTTTATTTGATTTGTAAAGTTTTCTTCAATCGTTTTACTTTGCTGACTCTTAATAGGACTAAGTTAATGTTTCTCAAAGTCATAAATTTCAGGATAAAAATTCTAAAATAATATTGATTAACCATCAATTTTTATACATCATAGAGTCATGTTAGAAACCAAGTGATCTATAAAAATATAGGAATTTAAAAGGTATCTAAAGAGGTCTGTGGACTCCCTAGAAAATCTACCCAAGAACAAAACAATCACAGAATTTTTCTTTACTGGAGAGGTAGTCCCTAAAACAGAATATAGGTTAGTATAAAGTATATTAGAGTCCTGACAAACATTTCACATATTTACAAATCCATTACAAAACAAATAATGAATCCCAGAATATGACATTTAACATGAAAAGGAATTACCCAAAATATCCAAATTTTTAGTTACTAGTCAAGTATGTGCATCTGTAACCAACATTTTATGTTTCATGTGACATTATAACTGCAAAAATGTTGGGATGAGAGATAGTACAGATTTTGTTGATCCCTACAAATATGAAGAACTGAATGCTATTTAATACACCTAGCAAGTTGTATGGTTGGCTGCATACCTGGAGATGAGAGGGCTGATAAACTTTTATTTTGGTCACTTTTTAGTCTTTAAAATCTTGGTCCTCAAGGTCAGGTCCACAATTTCAATCCAGGTACTTGCCTACACCTCAGTGGTGATCGATGCCTTCTCTGTTGTGACTAGATTTATTTCATGTTCTTTATGTCTTGCCTTGGGAAGGTCAATATAGGAACAACTTAGCTCTGAAACTCAGAAAATTTTTGCTGTTTTTGTTTGTTTTCCTTTAATCCTTGAAAGTGAAAATTTAATTGAAGAACACAGTGTTCTTCTATAACAGGGAAAGAAGAAAATAAAACCTGCTTTGCAACAACAATGAAACAAAGTGAGAAATATGAACACGAGTAAGATTGGGACTTTTGTGAAAAACTTAAGAAAGTAGCCTCTATTTCTGATGTCCCTTAAACTTCATCTGTACAAGCATAACACTCCTTATCTATAAGGCACAACAATGATTCTACAGAAGACATCCAGATTGGTCCTGATCATTGTATTGGGTGCCAGAAATATAATATTGTATTGCCTAAGTCTATAAAGTCAACTGGGTCACCATTGTAAACAACACATACTTTCAATCAAGTCAAGAGCTACATTAATTTCTTAATCTATTAATGGCCACATTATGTATCATGTGCTTATAACATGACATTTTAGATGAAAAACTATTTGCATAGTGACATTAATCACAAATCCCTTAGCAACAGGAACTATTATTAATTCTGGGTCTAGGAGCACTTAGGAATGAAGAGTATTCTTTCTATGTTAGTTCTACTGAGAAAATGAATTTTTAGACAAAATAACACACACACACACACAAACACACTCCATAAACACACACCCACACACACACAAACACACTCCATACACACACACACACATATATATATATTATATATATATAACAAAGAAATACTCTAAAATGATCATCTGTTATCAAGAATCCCAAATCCAGTTTTTGAGTATGACTTCATAAAGAAAAAATTATTTTTTTATTTTTATTATAGCTATGAGTTTCCTAACTTCAAATTCAATAGGGACAGATAGGAATATATCAATTCTCTTATTCCTAAAGTCCATATTTTTAAAGTGGTTTCTGTTTCCCTAAAACCAAGTCTTTCTTTTTATTAATTAACTTTAAACTTTTTGTGTTAACTTCAATCGGGCATAGTTATCTCCTGTCCCTACCTTGCTATTCTGACCAATATTATCTACCCTGTTCAGCCTGAATTCTTACTTTTCAAAATTTGTCACATTTTTTTCCTCCAACCTCCTTATGATTTTTCTTGACAGCATAATGCACTTAGATTTAAAATGAAGTGTAGGTGTCATATGTTTATATACTGAAGACGATTTCATCTTTATCATAAACTTTTATTCATTGTCTGGGAAATGTGCCCAATCAATGTCACTTTTTATATGTTTTAGCATTATATGATTTCTAAATAATTAATGATATAAATAATAAAGATATGACTTATCATTTGATATTTGACAATTGTAAATCATGAGGCCTCATGTCTGGTCACTGTCTCACGCCCAAGAAATAGGTTGAGAAAAGTTTTTCACCTTAATCTTTAGGTCATGACTGCAAATTCCCCACATTGTGCTCTCTCCCACTAAAATGCTTCATATAATCCTGGACTTATTCCGGGTTTGTTTCGTCTATTCTTTTCCCTGTATGAGTACTATTTCCTATTTTACATTCTGATGTTAGAATTAACACCACAATCATCTTATTAATTGGGAGGACATTTTATCTCCATGACTCATTAGAAAACAATTTTCAACTTTTCCTGTAAGCCTCTGTGTCTAGTTCTTATAACAAAAATCTTTAAAATGATAGAACCTCAGTGCCATACAATAAACATAAGGAGTATTTCTAAAGCACAGTTATTCAATATTTCTGGAATGCCAATATTTGAGGACAGTTGAACATCAGTAACATAGAAATATCGGAAATCTTGAAGTTACCTAAGGAAACCATAAGTGATTTATTTACTTATTTAAAAAATGTCATTTTTATCCATATACCCCCCTGCTCCCTCTGCCTTCCCTCCTCCCAATCCCTCCCAGTCAGCCTTCAGCCTCGCCCCTCCCCATCTACCCATTCTCTCCCCCAGAAGGGCAAGAAGTCCCAAGGTGCATCAGCTCAGGCACATCCGAACCAGGCAAGTCCGATTTCCTCATCCCAAAGTCAAGACTGGGTTAGGTAGGTATTCCTTTGCAAGAAATGGGCTCCAAGGTGCCAGCCCAGATACAGGAACACAGTCTGGTCCTACCCCTCAAGGCTCCACACACTGCTCATTCCAGTTGACAGTCGGCTACCCTTGGAGGGCCAGCTCTCTTTCCCAATGGAAGACTTATAAAAATAAAAAATGGGAGGTACCAAATATCCAATATTACACTTATTACATGTTTTAGGAATAGACACATTGGTTTCTTCGTCACCATAAATGTTTAGAATTCTTTCTCATTTTCACTGTCATTTAAATTACCAGTCTTTGCAAACATTCTTTTTTCTTCCTGAATTGTCTGACAGGTAGATCAAAGACCTTTTATTAAGGTCAGTTCCTTCATGATTATTTTCTTATTTGATTTGATTTATTCATTCATTATTCATCCTTGGCTTCATGTGTAGTTATATGCACATTGGGCAGTGAAGATGCCTCTGCCAATCATTAGAGGTTTGTCTCCTACAGCTCAAGGTTTTTTTCCATATGCACCACTACTCTCCCTCCCTTTCCTCCTCCCAGCTCCCTCCCCACAGTTAATTCCTCAAGGAGGGAAAGAGGTCCCAATGTAGGTTAGTTCAGTCTGGTATATCCAGTTGAGGTAGGTCCAGGTCCTTCATCCCATTATTAAGGCTGGATTAGGTGTTCCTCTGTAGGGAATGGGCTCCAAGATGTCAGTTCATGCACCAGAAACGTAGTCTGATCCCACTGCAAGAGGCTCCCTGAACTGCCAACACCATTTGACAGTCATCTACCTTTGGAGGGTTTAATTCCTTTACCTGGAGGTCTCTGAGCAGTTGTTTCAGATTCAGTGAGCTCCCAATAGCTCTGGTCAGCTGTCTCTGTGAGTCTCCTCCTCATGATTGTGGTCTCTTTGCTAACACACACACACTCTCTCTTCTGCTGGACCGAGAGCTCAACCTGGTGCTTAGTTATGGATCTCTGCTTCTACCTCTATCCATTGCTGGATACATGTTCTGTAATGACAATTAGAGTCTTTATTCATTTGATTATAGGGGAACTCCTACTTAAGCACCCTATCACTTGGGGTCATAGCCAGAAACATCTTGTGGGTTCTTAGAGGTTTCCTCAGTACCAAATTTTCTTTCTAATTCTACAGGGGATCCATATATCCATTTTTTTCTTTCTGTCCATTGCACCTTTTAATCACCCTTCTTCTTTCATCATTTGTTTCAACCTCTCCTTGCTTAGTTGGGATCATATTTTACTCAGAAGCTTTTCTCTATTTCCCCTTCCCTGGATGTCTTTCTTAAGTTTCTTCTGTTACCAAACAGTTCAAGGGTTGTGCTTTCCAACCTGGGTACTCTTTGCTTTGTGTATAAAATCCACTTATGAGTGAGTATATACTTTTGCATGAATAAATGAGACTCAGGGATAGATCTCTAAAAAAGTCAGAGATATTAACGAGAATAAACACCACAGTCAGATCTTACCCAGCTGTCTTCCAGCTTCCTCAGTCTGGCTTCTCTTGGCTTCCTGCTCTTCTATGCCTGCCTTAAGCCTTAAATACTCTTGGTAAGTTAAGGCTTGGCCCCACCACTGCCTGCTTGGGAGCCTGGAATTCCTTCTATAATCTAAAATGACCTCTACTCAGTTGGGATTAAGGGCGTAGCACACCACTCCCAGGATACTCCCTGTGCTGGGATTAAAGTTGTGAATCACCACTCTCTGATCCTCCTTGACTGACTGTGGTTAGATCTCTGGAACTTCTAAAGCATTTATTAAATCCCCACATAGACTGTAGGTAGATTTCCTCTGATATCTCCAAAACTTCTGAAGCTTTTATTGAATCCCCACATATCCCCTTTTGTGTCAAATTAAAAAAAGGTGATAGCTAACATAAGAAAAACCATATTCATTAGGTACAATAATTATATACAATATATACCAACAATAAATGAGTAATGCCCAGTCCATTAATAATTGACAACTCAAAGAAAATGTTTCATTAATTATCCTATTTTGATGAATCCAAAGGATTATACCTAATAATTTATCAATTTCATCAATACCTTGTGCAAAAGGACCTGGCAGACCCATAGGGGTTCGAACATATGTTATATAGAAAGGATGATTTCTAGTCCTGATTATTTCTTGCAAGAACAACTCTTTCTGCATACTGAGAGTCAGTGACTATGTTAAGTGGTTTGGTAAAGTCTATTAATACCATCACGATAGCATATAATTCTGACTTTTAAACAGAATTATAAGGGCTTTGAGCCACTTTACTTATATGTTCTGATTTGTAACCTGCCTTTCCTGATTTGTTTGCATCAGCATAAAATGTAGGGGCTCCATAAATTGGTTTATCTTGTACAATAAGAGGGAGAATCCAATTAGTTTTCTTTAGAAATTCAATTCTTTTGCTTTGACGATATTTTTTGTTAATGTCTCCCAAAAAATTACTGCAGGCTCTTTGCCAAGGTTCACTATCTACCCATAATTAGTCTATTTCTTCATTAGTTAAAGATACAACAATTTCTGCTGGGTCCATTCCTATCAATTGATGATCTTAATTTACCTTTAAAAATATGTTCAGAAATCTTTTCCACAAATGTCTTTAACTTCTTACTTAGTTTATGTGGATGAAATATCCATTCCAACATAACATTTTCCCTTTGCATTAAAAATGTAGGAGAATGCTTAGAGGGCAAGATAACTAGAATGGAATTAAGGTGTGGATCCACACGATCCACATGTGCCTCTTGTAATTTTTTTTCCACCAAAGCTAATTTTCTCAGCTCCAGGTGACAAATCTCTCAGACTATTTAAGTCCTTGTCACCATTTAAGGTTTTAAACAATTTATCTAGTTCATCGTTTTTAATTCTAATAGTGGGTCTCAAGTTGGCAATGTCTCCAAGTAGTGTTTGAAAATCATTAAGTGTCTTCAATCTATCTCTCCTGATTTGTACCTTTTGGGGTCTAAACTTTTGTTGGCCTATTTTATAGCCTAAATAATTAATTGAATCCCTTTGTATTTTTTCTGGGGAAATCTGTAATCCTCAAGCAGGCAAAATTCTTTACACTTGTTCAAAAATATTTTTTTAAGGTATTAATATTTGAATCGGTCAACAAGATGCCATCCATGTAATGATAAATTATAGATTGTGGGAATTTGTTATGTATTTGTTCTATTGGCTTTTGTACAAAATACTGGTACAAAGTAGGGCTATTCAGCATTCATTGAGGGAGGACTCTCCACTGGAATCTCTTTACAGGCTGAGAATTATTATAAGTGGGCCCTGTAAAGGCAAATTTTTCTTTGTCTTGTTCTTGTAAAGGTATTAAAAAAAAAACAGTCTTTTAAATCTATAACTATAATAGGCCATTCTTTAGGTAACAGAGAAGGCAAAGGAATCCCAAATGAGAGCCCACTGGCTGGATCACCTTGTTTATCACCCTTAGGTCTCTTACCATTCACCACTTTACAGATTTCTTTTTAATAACAAATGCAGGAGAGTTCCAAAAGCTGGTTCTTCTATATGCTGAGAATTTAACTGCTCCTGTACCAACTGCTCTAAGGCTGCAATTTCTCTTTTGTTAGAAGCTGTTGATGAACCCATATAGGCTTCTCTGTTAGCCATTTTAGAGATTGTGCTATGGGTGTTTTTGAAAGATCAGCAGCTGTTTTGCCTTCTTTCTCTATAACATGAATGTTCTGTGATTGTTTCTAATAATACCTTCTAATGTTTTTTTCCAGAACCAGGTGCTGGTTCATGGCTTATTTCTGGTTTTGGAGGAATATTAATCTGTGTCTTCCACATTTGTAGTAAAACTCTTCCCCATAAATTTATAGCAATGTCAGCCACATATGGCTTTAATATTCCTCTCTGTCCTCCTGGTCCTATATACTCAAGCCATCTTGCACTCTGTTTTACCTGAGATATGGAGCCAATACCAAAAAACTGAACATTTACCTCCTGAAGGGGCCAACTTGGATGTCAAGATTCTGGTGAAATTATTGATACAACAGACCCTGTGTTCAATAAGCCTTCAATAATAACATCATTTATTTGTACTTTCAATTTTAGCCTTTGTTCATTGACAGAAGCTTGCCAAAAGATTTGTTTTATAGTTTTTCCTGAATTTATTTTCTTTTCTGTATATTTTTTATCATTATGTGTATTATGTCTGTTTAAAATAGGTTTTTATCATTTTAATTGTTCTGGGAAGGTGTTTCCTTCACAATGGCAGGGTAAGACTGGATAGGATATTATATGGGGGCTTTTGAAAGCCCCCCTTGGGGCATTTCTCAAGGGCATAAAGTTACCTTGTCTGTCCCTTGTTGATCTGCATTCATTTGTCTAATATCTTCCTTTTCTATACCTTCTGCATACTCCAGAAGGGAGGGGTGTTCTCTTAGGATTATTCCTATCAAAAGCATTGTTTCTGGGAATGCCTTGTTAACAATCTCTTTTTATGTGACCTTGCCTTCCACAATTATAACATTTGACATTTTGATTTTTTTCTTATACCTCTTGAAATAAGCTCTCCTCCCAGTTATCATCACTCTCATAAGACTCTAGATTGTCTCACAAATCCAATCCTCCAAAGCTGCTGACCTTGCTTTTAAAGGTCTAAGTATTTTTCTACATTGTGCATTGGCATTATCAAAGGCCAGTGATTCAATGACTATTCGCCTGCCTTCTGAATCTGGTACCATTCTGTTTACTGCTGCAGCTAATCCATGCAAAAAGTCTGTAAAAGTTTCTTTGGGGCTTTGAATTACTCTAGTGAATGATTAAGTTTCTTTCTTATTTCTTCAATACAGTCCCAAGCATTTAAAGCTGCCTTGTGACATAAATCCAGAGTATGTTCATTGTATAAAGACTGCCTGTCAATATCAGCATAATCTTCCTCCCCAAGAAGTTGGTCTTGGGAGACTTCAATGCCTCTGGCCCTGTTTCTTTGTTCTATTGTTTTAGCCTCCTCCCTCCACCATGATTTCCATTGTATAAACAGCCCTGACTCTAGCAGAGCTGGAACCATATCTAACTAATCTTTAGGGGGTCACCTAGTTATATCATGACCAGGAGTTCAACATTTGTTTTACAAATGATGAATGCATACCATATGCTACAATTCTTTCTTTTACTCTCTGTAATTATAACATTTGTACTGGATCCCAGCTAGCTTCTCTATCATCTCTATCATCCTTCATTTTTAAAAAAGAATACTGGGTATATTAATTCTGCCTGTTTTTGTCTAATTTTATATGACCTTGCTGAAATTGATTCTTTATATTCCTCTGTTTGAATTTGAGCACCTCTGTGTTCTCTCTCGAAAACCTTTTAAAGACCTTTTTCTTTGTTTTTATATTAATTGACTTTTTAAGTGACAACAAAGACACCAAACAAAAAATAATATTCTTAGTAAACATTATGATGAACAGTATGATAGTTCCATCTACCTTATTTATGCTTTTCTTCACTAGTTATAAAACGAAATAGTCTAGTGAAGGGTTACAGTATGACCAAACACCCTCCATTGCCGTAAACAAATTCCCTCTTTTTTTTTTAAAAAAAAAAAAATTGATTTACTCACTGAATGTTGTTTGTTGATGATTCAATTGATTGTGAAGTGGGACAGCTTCCTAGTGTGATAGCAACCCAAGGAGGGGTCCAAAAAGAAAAAAAGAAACAACCCACCAGGAGAAAGAGGCCCCTGTCTGAAAGACTTACCCAGATGAGAGTGAAACAGAAACACATGTTTAGGTGTTTAGGTCTGCCTAAGGCTGGAGGCTAACTCAGAACAAAAAGCCTAGCCTGCCAGTAATTACTCTTCCAGCCACATATTGTTCTGACTGGCAAGTTCAGTTTCTTGGGTAGGGAGGGGAGTAATTTATGCCCAAAAGTTGAATGCCAATTTTTGCATGAATAAATGAAACTCAGGGATAGATCTCTGAGAAAATTGGAGATATTAGACAGAGTAAACACCACAGTCAGATCTTACCCAGCTGTCTTCCAGCTTCCTCAGCCTAGCTTCTCTTGGCTTCCCTTAACTCTGTCTTTCTAAGTCTGTCTTAAATGCTCTCTTGGTAAGTTAAGGGGTGACCCCACCACTGCCTACCTGAGATCCTGGAATTCCTCCTGTAAAGTAAAAAGACTTCTCAGTTTGGATTAAAGGTGTAGGTCACCTCTCCCAGGATACTCCCTGTGCTTGGATTAAAGGTGTGAATCACCAGTCTCTGATTCTTCTAGACTGACTGTGGTTAAATCCTTCTTATATCTTCTGGAGCTCTTATTAAACACCCACAGACTTGCTCTAGGGAAATATCCCAGAATCTGCAAACATGATACCAGCTAAGATTCCAAACCTTGGTGGAAAGTGAACCTTAACTGGCCTTCCCAGTAATCAAATTGATGATCACCCTAACTGTCATCATGGAAACTTCTTCCAACAACTGATGGAAGCAGATACAGAGGTCCATTGCTAATCATTGGGTTGAGCTCCCAGTACAGCTGAAGAGAGAGGAGAGATTATATGAACAAAGGTGTCCAGATTAATTTGAAAAAAACCAACAGCTGACCAAAGATACTGGAAACTCGTTTACTATGAACTGAAGCTGGGTAACCTTTATGGGACCTAACTAGGCCATCTGAGAGTGGATGACTGTTTTGTGTTGTGGGAAGTTAGAGGGGGCTATGACTATGGGACCAGAACTTATCTTTAATGCACAAACTGGCTTTTGGATACCTTACTCAGGCTTAACACTGAGAAAAGAAGCTTGGCCCTGTCTCATCTTGATAAGCCAGACTGTAGGACTCTCCTTGTGAGTCCTTACTCTCTCTGAGGAGTGGGTGGGGGACTGGGGTATAGGGACAAAGGGTGACTAGGAAGAGGGGCAAGAGGGGCAACAGTGGTTTCTATGTAAAAAGAAACTTAGAAAGAAAGAAAGAAAGAAAGAAAGAAAGAAAGAAAGAAAGAAAGAAAGAAAGAAAGAAAGAAGGAAGGAAAGAAAAAAAGAAAGAAAGAAAGAAGGAAGGAAGGAAGGAAGGAAAGAAAGAAAGAAAGAAAAAAGAAAGAAAGAAAGAAAGAAAGAAAGAAAGAAAGAAAGAAAGAAAGAAAGAAAGAAAGAAGGAAGGAAAGAAAAAAAGAAAGAAAGAAAGAAGGAAGGAAGGAAGGAAG